>CM042058.1:53625000-58425000 GCA_023525745.1 Arctium lappa | reverse complement strand
TGATCATTGAAGTCTGAGTCCTGAGCTGATTTACTCAGAAGTCATAATACTTCTTACTCCTTCTTGAGTTCGGGTACCTGCATCACAGGTTTAATAGGTTTTTTACACAGATAAGTTTGGGTCCATTCAGGTTAGTATGTGAAAACTTCGTTGAGCGGTTTTCACCTCTATGAGAAACAGTATCAGTAAACTTTCTATGAGAAAAATACCTTTTGTGAATATGTGCTTTGTGAATAAAATCATTACTGCAACAATATGAACAACAAGGTTTTCTTTTTGCTAACCTGATCAAATGCTTGTTTGACTTGATATCATCAGTTGCAAAAGATTTACTTTTTTGAACTCTGTTCGTCTTTCTCAGTTCAGCTTCTGCAGATGATTTCTTGTATTTTACCGACTTAGGAGAACCTTTGACAACCCAGAGCATCTTCTCTTTCTTGAAAGCACTGAGTCCAGAATAAGCAGCATATCTATCAACAGTTTTAACATAGAATGAACGAGAAGGTTTAATCTGATTTGGTTTGAAGATTTAAGATTTACCAGTTAGTTTCTTGAAAACCATCTTTTAATATAAGTTATTTACTGATTGAAAAGAGAAAACTGATTCATTAGCATCACCATCATAAGAAGATAATACAGGTATATCAGATGCTAACTTGTCAGATAAATCAGTATTAACTTTCTCAAGTTGACTGATCTTGTCAATCAACTTGGCTTTTTCATTACAAATTTTGTCAAATTTGCTTTGCAAATCAGATTTAGCCTTTTTTCCTTTTTGAATATCTGTACATAAGACAACTAACTTGTTAGTAAGTTTAGAAATCCCAGATTCAAAGAATTTTCTTTCAGTTTCAAATTCTTTCTCCATGTTCTGATTTTTGTCAGAGATTTCTTTGAATGATAAAGTAATTTTCTTTTCAAGACTTTTCTTTTGTTTAATAAAAACATCTCTTTCAGTAATGACAATCTTTTCAAAATCAGAAACTTGTTTTGAAAGTTTTGCACATCTGAGTTCTAAGTCTTTCTTTTCTGACTCAGCTTTTCTTTAAAGTTAAGATAATTTCAGGTTGAAAGTCTCCTTAAGTTCAGCTTTCTCATTTTTGAACCTCTCATCAACTTTATTTATCCACTCTTTGCCTTTATTCTCATAAATTGACACTTGTAGTTCGACCTTTGTTAATTTGACATTCAAGGCATCAATATATGCTTTCAATTTTGAGTTTTGACTTTTCAGCTTCTCATTCTTAACTTTGAGTTCTTCAAGTTCAACTTCTATCTATGGAAACTCGGGAATTTATGACAATGCACAGTCTCTGTTTGTAAGAAACATATTTCCCTTTTTGTATGTATAAGGCATGATTAGTATCTATGAAAAATAATGCTTGAAATGATCTTTAATCAGAAAAACAGAAGAATTTGAAGTAAAAATACAAAAAAATCACTTAAAATGAAAAACAAGACAAG
This sequence comes from Arctium lappa, assembly GCA_023525745.1. Classification (NCBI taxonomy): domain Eukaryota; kingdom Viridiplantae; phylum Streptophyta; class Magnoliopsida; order Asterales; family Asteraceae; genus Arctium; species Arctium lappa. The sequence continues at coordinate 58,423,536 of CM042058.1, read as the reverse complement.
AATTCGTATGATACTCACACAACACAATTCACATGTAACAATTCACATGTCACAATTCGCATAACACACACAAACAACAATTCATATAGAACAATTCGCATAAAAGGATACTAAAAGGATAGGAAATGTGACCTTTTCGCATACAAGCATGTACGAGTTCTGAACTTTTCGCATGAAGGCATGTGCGAGTTCTTTGAATTTCATATAAGACTCAATTTCGAATTCCTTACAATTCGTGAGTCTCTCAGATGCGAATTCTGAACAATTCGTACATTCACTTGTGCGAATCCTTTCCTTAACCAATTTTGTTCTCTGTGAGATGTGAATTCCCTTAGTCTGCGAATTTTGATGGTTTGCGAATTCTTTCCTAAGAATCAATAAAAATGGCTATTCTGCGAATTCAGTTGCTCTGTGAGTTCTTCAATGAATCTGCGAATTCTTTGGATCTTGGCCATTGTTTCGAACTTTTCATCAAAAATCCAATCAAAACTTGATGTTTTGCTATGAAACTTTGCAGAATCACTCTCTATATCATCGTGAACAACCCTTCAGAATGAATTTCATCAAAAACAACTACTGAAACGGGAATCGATTATGAACAGTTCGCGACAGAAAACTTTCTAAAAATACAAAATCGATCCAATTACATCATTTTGTTGGTCAATTGATTAACCAACCAACACAGGACTTGTTCTACTACTTTAAACGAATACTGTGGTACAAAATTTACATAAAAAATACCATGAAATCAAAATTTTTATTTCAATTCAACAGTGACTTTCTTTTTCTGGAAATTCGATCTTTCTGTCTTCAAATCCTTGTAACAAATCTTTCTGAATTTTCTAAATTTTCTGATTAGGCTCTGATACCAATTGTGATCCCAAATATTCAAGCAATCATGCACAAATATGATAACAATCAAAGAATCAATATGAGAGAAATGGAGTCACAAGTAATATTGTATTCATATGTCTCACAATGAAAATTACATTGACTCTGAATGAAAGCGTATGTACTAAAACAAGACAAAGGAATGCTTTATACAGGGTCAAACAAAGTCTTGACCTCTACACAAGCTACATGAAAAGGACAACACAAACACTTAAACAAATTGACTCAAAACTTAACTCTAACAAACAGGATCTGAATCATTCATCATATTTTCAAAAATCTCCCCAGTCATTTTCTTTGCAAAATCAGTTTTAATGCTAGGATTCATGACATTTAAGCACTATTCAGTCTTAACCTCTTTTGGAGATTCAGAAGTGACTGATTCATATATAGGAGTCTGAGTCTCAACATCAGTGTCTAAATCATAATGATCATATTGACATGTTGTCTCACGTATATCTGTGTCATTGTTGGCTGATTTTGTTAGATATTGATTAGAAAATAATGATTGAAATTCAACAAATTCAAGTTTTCTGTTTTTGTAGCTTTTGTTCAAATCATTGTATGAAAAACCAACAAATTTAAAGATTGAATGTGAATCAGCACAACTTGACATATCGTCATCAATCATCTCTTTACCTTTTGAAGAAATATCAGACTTAGGAGTTTCTGCTTTAACAAACATGTCATGAAACTCCGGGATTTTCTTTGGTTTTGACCCCAATTTATCAAAATTATACAAGTTTTCGGGGGCTTTCTTTAAAACATCATTTTCTTTAAAACCCAAACCCGTCGTAGCATTATAAAATCGGACATCTTGGAGTTTGTTTGTTAGTAAATTCAATATTTGCTCAATCTGTCCTCTTCTCTTTAAGTTCAAATCCTCTAGTTGTTTGATTTTGCAATACGCTTCATTCCGCTCCTGAAAGCAAGCTTCAAACTTAATCTTAAATTCACCTTTTTCAGAATTAAAATTTGTTAAGTCTAAATATTGTATCCAAGATTTATCTAGAAAGTCAAAGTTGTAAGATCCAATATTGTATCCTGAAAGCAAACTTCAAACTTAATCTTAAAATCGATTTTGATGCAAGAAAATGGAATTATTGGATTCGATTTGTGTTTTGGATTGTTTCTTGTATTGATTACATCTCGAATTTCGAACTAAATCGATGTCCATTTTTGAATTTTGGAATTTTCTTGAAAAAAGAGTTCGAACACTGGTTGAATCGAATTATTGTGCTTTGATGTTTTTAATCTGAAATTAGTAGTGGATATGTGTTCTAAATCTGTTTTTTGGTCATAGTGATACAATCTATTTAATCAAATTGCAGAAAATTGTGGATTGATTTCTGGAAAAATCAAGAACGCAGTCGACTTTTGGTTATTCACTGTTTGGATCAAATCTATGTGTTTTGGTGATTGTAATCTGAAATTGACACTGGATTTATATTCTATATGGTTATTCAATCCTTGCTGTGAATTATCAAGTTTCAATTTGCAGGATTGAAGTGATTTGTATCGATCCATGAAACTAAGTTGAAGAACTCGCTGCAGAAAGTCAATTGAAATTGATTTACAATTTTCATTTTCAATTAATTTGTGATTTTCTATTTCATTTGTTCTACGAATTCAAGTCCATCTAATCTGTGGTTTCTTGTAGTTGCAGATCGTAAACTGATTGTTTCAATCTTGAATGACATTGGCACAAAACACAGAGTTGATATCATGAACTGGCGCATATTGTTGTGAATGTGGCGCAAATCTGAGTGATTGCCGCAGAACACACTCGACCTTGCATTTAAAATTCATTTTTGATTAACAATTTTGATTGGCTGCATGTTTTAAAATAAATGGGTCGGTGTTGATCCTATTCACAAGACCAGTGATCATTTTTGGTATGGTTCTTACTCAATTACCCCCACAAGAACTGCAACTAACATTCATGGACCCAAATACCAGTGGGTACCAAACCCGAAAACTGATTCTGTGTTGCAGGCACCTCAAGTCAAGGGGGAGTAAGAGAACCAAGGCTTTTGAACAAGTCAGTTCAAAACCCGGACTTCAACAGAGTATGACTTCTAAACATAACAGGTTAGGACTCGTACTTCAGTGATCAAAAGAACTTACTCCGGTAATACTTTGCATCCGATAAGATATGACGGTCTACAATTCACAAGGGAGTTGTATTGATCTCTATCCTGTACTTTTTCATTGACAATATACTTACGTTATGACGGTCTACAATTCAAAAGGGAGTTGTATTGATCTCTATCTTATGTTTTAACTGACATATTCTAGATGCATAATTTAAGGGGGAGTACATGTGATGGCTTCTGATTACAACAGATCAGGACCCGTTCTTCAAAGTTCAGATATGGATACTTTGCAAATATACAGGGGGAGCTTAATAGATCTATCTCATTCTATCATGATTTGAGGGGGATCCTTAAAGGTAAATATCTTCTGATCTAGATCTCTGATTGTTTGAAAGAAGAACAACTTTCTAAAATGTTCAAACCACTTCTAGTTCTCAAAAGATTTTATGAATTTAGAAGTGTGATTTTAAATGTTTTTCAATTTTGAGCTTTAATGTTTAACTGACCGTGTGTTTTCAAAGATCAATACTTGTGTATTATCTTGTCCATATACTGTCAAATATTCACACACACCGGTTCAGTACTTTATTTGAATTTGTTATTACCATGTCTTATAACGAACCAATTTTTCGATGGTAATACCCTCTTTTGAAATTCAATGTTGTTGAGCTTCAATCAACATTTCTAATCTTGTGCTTTCATTGCAAAATTGTTTATTTTCGTTCTTATAAACAAAATATCCAATTCTTTGATACCCTAACCATTTCATTTGATCTGATTGATACATTGTCAGATTCTCAAAACAATTCTTTTGATTTCATTTCATTCAATCAATATTCTTGTTTTGAGAAATCTTCAGAGTTCAAATGCTCAAATTTCATTCATATTTTTAAATGAGCATACATTTTAACAGTTTTATCTTAATTGTGCTTAACTGGTCAAGTTAAACTGTTGAGCATTCATTCTTTATAGGACATACATGGGATTCATGTGTGAGCTTAAATAGAACTTCCATGGATTCACGATAGCCAGTGTTTCCTACCCAGGAAGTTATCCTTGAGTGATTGTGGGGTGAGGGGTCAAAATCAAAGAGTGGGGGAGATAACTCATCCGGTTGAGTTTTCTCATTGTGTGGAGAGGTAAAATGGAAATGAGAGTTTGGTTAGAAGTGAGCTTATATGATAAAGAGAAAGAGGGTGTGAGAACAGAGTTAAAAGAATATCAGAACTCTGTACCAACCACTTTCTGAGCCGGGCAGCCACATCTTCAGATAGGTTCACATTCTTTGGTGACCATCATTGAAAAAGGCAGTGAGCCCATGCCAACTCTTGCAATTACCCCACCAACCACTCATTTCTTTCCCGAAAAAGAAATGTTTCATTTTCATTAGGGACGCAACACATCTGCTATCTAGTCTTGACTCAAAAGATTTAGATATTGAAAAAGAAGGAAAGTTGCCCCACCTTCGCACCTCTTTCATGCACATTGAGTCCGTGTAATATATGTTGCTGTCTCAACAGTTTACACAATTTGAGCCTGAAAAAGCCTAAGTAGCTTCAATCATTCTACACTTGCATGAGCACACAAGGAATATGTTTTCTTGTCATAACATTCATAGAAAATTCCTTTGTGATTTTTCGATGATTGAATGGAAGCCGTGGGGGAGTGAACATCACAAAAACTCCTTTCCAATGTACATCTGTTGTACAAAGTGGCTCCGTGCTACTTACAGGCATGCTAACTGTTTCATCTATTGAATCAGGGTTACATTGTTAATTATGTCTGAATTTGAAAAGATTCGGATATATACATTTCTTGAATTGACGGATACTCAGATCAAAGGGCGGAGAATGTCAAATTATTATGAAAGGGAGATTGTTGGTCATTAAAAAGGGGGAAATCAAAGAATGTGCTGAAATTGAAGAAGTTTTGATGATCATGATGCTCACAATCATCAAAAAGGGGGAGAATTTTACAAAGTTCAATTTCAAAGCCATAAAGAAAGAAAGTTCAAAGTGAAAAGACTTGCGGAGAAATTTCAGAAAGTTTAAGTTATTCAAGGTTGGTGAAAAGAAATCATTCCGAGATGATTCAAATTCCGAATAAAGATGATTTGAGAAAGTTATGAAGATGATTCAAAGATAATTCAAGACGTGAAAGTTTGTTCTTCCAAAGACGGTACAGAGATCACAATAGATGAAGATACACGATCAGAGATTCCTCAAAGAAGTTTCAAAGTTCAAAGAAATTTCAAAAGTTTCAAGAATTCTGTTTCTTGTTCAAGACATGTTGACTTTCAAAGCTTCAAAGTTTTAAAGACTTTTCAAGATTCTTCAAAGGCTGAAAGACTAAAGATTGTTAAAGCTTCAAAGTTCAGTGTTGTCAGAGATAAAAGCTGAAGGATCATGTGCTGAAGACTAGTGTCAAATTTTTATTAAATATTGAATACAAAGGGGGAGATTGTTAAGTCTAAATATTGTATCCAAGATTTAATTAGAAAGTCAAAGTTGTAAGGTCAACATTGTCAAAGTCAAAATAGTCAAAGTTGTATTTGTTTTCTTAGTTGTTAAGTCTTGTAATAGTTAGGTGGTATAAATAGGTTTAAGTCTTTGTTAGATTGGAAGTAAGCACTTTCATTGTAACATTTTTCAGAGACGTGAGATATATGAAGTTTTCAAGATCTACTTTCTCTCTCTACTCTCTCTCTCTAGTTCTTGATTGAAAAATCTTGTTTGTTTGAGAATTGCTTGATAATTAGGGATTCACAAAATTAACCAGATTTCTATCAAGCTCAGTAATTTTTGCTTTCAAAACTTCTCTTTCTTTCTTCATGGGATCTTTTTCTGATTACTTATCCTCAACAACTTTCAACAATGCGTTTTCATAACGAAAACTCATCATTGATTGTGTTTCAGTGCTAAGTTTGCCTTTTAAGTTTTCAGATTCTTTTTCCATGTTTTCAATCTAAGCCATCAATGATTCAACAAGTTCAGAGTTATAAGGAGTACTTACCTCAGAGTCATAGTCAGATCGGTCAGAAGAAGTATCTGCTTCATCATCATCTATCTTAGCCATCATGCATACTTGAGTAAAGTGGGTTGATTCGTCATCCGAACTCTGAAAGAACCAATTTTCTTCCTCATCCATTAACTCCTTGCCTTCTTCTGCCTTTTTTGCTAATAAAGACTTCTTGGCATAGTACTCTGGGTTTTTCACGCTCTTGAACTTGAAGTCTTTAGAGAAGTGGCCAGGTTTACCACAATTGTAACAACTGCCATATTTGGGCTCGGTCTTCTCTTCTTTCTTCTCTTCTCTTTTCTCTCGTCTCTTATCATCTCTTTTCTTTTCTTATCTCTCTTTCCTTCTTTCTTCCCATACCTCGGTTTGTACTTTTCTGATCGGTCCTTCTTGTATCCTTCATACTTTGACTTGGAGAACCGTTTCTTACCAAAGCTCTTTTGAAATTGCTTGGAAATGAGGGTCAGGTTTTCAACAAACTTCTGTATGTCATCATCAGAATGTACACCAATCTTATTAGAGGAATCTTCAGAACTTGACTCACTTAGTTCTGTCAGGAAGGCTTTGGACTTCTTGGATTTGTACTTTGAGGAAGAGACGGTCTTTGAACTTGAACCCTTTGTTCTTTCAGCTAATAGAGCTAGAGATTCCTTGACAATATTCTTTTCATCATTCAAAAGTTTGACCCCATCCTCATGCTGAACAAGGGTAGTGAAGATGTCATTTATGTCCTCTTGTGCCATGTCTTTGGTCATCTGAATATTGATGGCGTAACTCTTCCATTTGGGATTCAAGTTCTTGATGAACTTGTAATTGATTTCAGATACAGATTTGTTCATCCCGTTTATCCTCAAGTCGTTTAGTATCACATTAAACCTTGTATAAGTGTCCACAAGAGCTTCCCCTTCCTTGGCATGAAATCCCTCGTATGCATTGATACTTTGGTTCAACATAGCTTGAATTGATCGTTCTGTACCTTGAAACTGCCTTTCGAGCTCATCCCACATGGCTTTTGCTAATTCTCTACTATCTACTCTGTTGTAGATATCTTTTGGAATGGCCATAGTAAGCTAGATAAGAGCTTCTTCATCTATCTTATGCAGTTCCTTCTCCCTCTCACTATAGTATTGATATGGCTTTGGCACGTATCTGACGGGAATCTTAGAAGAGGTATCTGTAGCAGCTTGACCCGGTACAGTAACAACAGGTTGAATTAGTTCTTCTGTGATGGATTTCATATAGTCACGGTTCTTATGGTTTAAGAATTGAATCATCCTCATTTTCCACTGAGAGTACTCTCCGATAGACAACACCGGAGGTTTAGATTGGGAACCCATGGAAAGAAGTTCTTTAGACATGATGAGTTTATCTGCACACAAAGAGAAAAATGCTAGTATTGATCTTTTAATTCAACAATTTGAGCAAGACTTAAAAATTTTCAGAAACTGAAATTTCTAAAATCCTTAAGTACAGAATTCGCATGCACTAAGATCAAGTAGCAATTCGTAATTTTTTTTTGATAGAATTCGTATGACTCATAGAATTCGTATAAGCAAGCTCACAATCTGCACAAGTTTAGAATTCGCAGACAAGAGATACTCAGAATCAAACAATTTGCATGAGCTTATATGCGAATTCTTAAGAATTCGTATAAAGCTTTCTGCGAGTTCTTGACAATTTGCACGTCTCTCTAATACGAATTCCAACCTTAGAAAATTTGAAACTTAAACTTTTCGTACAATGAATTCGTATGACAAGAATATGCGAGTCCTTTACTTAGAATTTTTATGAAAAATCACAAACATTTCACATCTCGTACGAATTCTGGACTTAGGAAATTAAAAGTTTTGAAAAAAATATGCGAAATCTTGGCAATTCGTACCACTCTAACAAGCGAATTCTACACAATTCGCATCACTCAGATGTGCGAATTTTGTGCAATTCGTATCAAACCTATGCGAATTCTTGCCTTCAAACTTTCAAAAATCTAATTTTCGTATAACACACTTCTGTGAATTCGTGCTTTTCTTATGAAGAGATATATGAATTCCAACACTTAGATGATTTTCAAGATATCCTATGCGAATTCTATAACATTTCGTATATAACTGTGATACAAATGCTCTACTTAATGAATTTAGATGAACTTTTATGCGAATTCAATCTACTAATTTAAGATCCTGCGAGTTCTTCGTACGAAAAGAACAAATCTTGCGAGTTCATGAGTTTCGGTCCTAAAATATCAAATATAGTCCAAAATCCAATCCAAATCTGCAATCTAGAGGCTGTAACTTCACTGAATCAATCAGATTAGTACAAAGATTAATCCAATACAATATCAAATTCAAAATCACACTTAAACACTAAAAATCATGATGAAACAGTAAATGGACATCGTTCGAACAAAAATCACCAAAAATCACAAATTGATGACCAAAATCGATTTCTAAGTGCAATTCAACCACAGAAAGATGTTCTATAACACTTTTCGACCAGAATTCTACCAAAAGATTTACCAAAAACACATTTTAACACGAAAATTCACTCAAGAAACTCAAGAAAACAGTACGAACTCGTTTTATCTCAAAACTGTTGAATATGTGCTCTGATACTAAATGTGATCCCAATTACTAGCATGCAATCAATACAAAGATTATCAAAACAAACATTTATATTCAATTCATATGATTATAATGAAGTCACAAGATTATAGTGTCATAGATCTCACTTGTTTTGTCTATGCGAAATCTCTCTGTGTTCTCTCTGTGTTTTCCCTAAAATGAACGCGTGACTTAATGGTTACAAAAGAAACACTACTATTTATACTAAGTCAACCTTAGTTGACTTTACAACTCAAACCTTACACTTTCAAACTATTACAAAATTGACCCTCTATTTTAATCTTGAATACAATTCTAATCTAACATAATCTCTATCATATTTGGAAGAAGAACGACTTTCAGATGTGAAAAAAATGTTTTCTTAAATGTTCAAACCACTTCGTGTTCTCAAAAGTTTTATGAATTTCGAAGTGTGATTTTAAATGTTTTTCATATCGATACTTTCATGTTTATCTGACCGTGTGTTTTTTAAAGATCAATATTTGTGTATTATCTTTTCATATAATGTCAAGTATTCTTACACACATCGGTTCAGTACTTTTATTGACTTTGTTAGTACCATGTCTCAAAAGATAAATCTTTCGATGGTAATACTCCCGTTTGAAATTCTTGTTGTTTGAAATCTTACATCATTTCTTCATAATTGTGCTTTCATTGATAATGTGTTTATATCTGGTTCAAATAAACAAATATTCGTTCTTTGATATCCCAACATATTTTTTTTCATGATATTTGATCTGATCGCATCATTCTCAAATTCTCAAAACACGTCCCTTGAATTCGTTTCATTCATTCAATTGTTTTGTTTTGAGAGATCTTAAATGTTGAAAATGCTCGAATTTCATTCTTATTATTAATGATCATACTTTTTCTGATAATGATATCTTATGCTTATCTGTCAAGATAAACTGTTGAGCAACATCACTTTTAGGACAAAATTACATGGGAATCAGTGTGTGCGCTTAAAAGACTTCTATGGATACACGTTAACCAGTGTTTCCTACCCAAGAAGTTATCCCGAGTGATTGAGGGGAGAGGGGTCAAAAGAATAGAGAGTGGGTTTGTGCTGAGATAAAATGGAAAAGAGAGTTTGGTTAGAAGTGAGCTCAAATTATTAAACGAAAGAGTCTGAGAGATCAGAGTAAAAGAATATCAAACTCTGCACCAAACTTTTTCTGAGTCGGGCAGCCACATAATGTGTTGGTTCACAATTCTTTCGTGAACTTCATTGAAGAGGCAACTAGCCCATGCCAACTCTTGCATAAACCCCACCAGCTACTCATCTTTTTCTTAACAAAAAGATGTTTCATATTTTAAAGGGGAAGCAACACATCTACTATCATATCTTCATTTGGAAGATGTTGATATTGAAAAAGAGGGAATGTTGCCCTACCTTCGAACCTCATTCATGCGTATTGAGTCTATGTAATACTGTTATTGTCTCATTGGTTTACATACTTTGAGCCTATTCAATATTTAAATGTTTCAATCATTGCCACACTTGCACGATCACACAAGGAATATGTTTTCTTGTCTTAACATTCATATAAAATTCCTTTGTGGGTTTTGAATGATTTAGTGGAAGGCCTGGGGGAGTGAACATGAAAAAGCTCCTTTCCAATGTGCATTCGTTGTACACAGTGGCTCTGTGCTACTGACAGACATTTTAACTGATCATATGATGATTCAGGGTTACCAATCTTAATTTGTCTGAATTTAAAAAGATTCGGATGAATACATTTATGAATTGATGGCAGAATGTTCATATCAGATCAGACGGAGTTCATATTCTCTTTGGGGGAGATTGTTTCTCATGAATACTGTTAGAGCACAGATTTGTTGGATTCAAGATCATAAGGATTGAATATCAAAGTCAAGGAAGTCAATGCTGAAAGTCAACTCTCAAGCAAGTCAAAGTCTATTTGTTAATAACGTCAAAGTCAATTGTGTTGTATTTGTAGCTTAGTATAAATAGTCCTTGTTGATTGTTTTTGTGATGTAACAATAGAAATAATCTAAGCGTGTGAAAAGAGAGCAGATCAGAGAAGAACTGAACAGAACATTATTCTAGTGAGAGAGTTTGTAATCGTTGATTTCCAAGTTAATGACATGTGATTACGATTCATGATATATTTCTGTTTTACAATTAGAACTTGATGAATTCTGGGAATAACAATTGGTATCAGAGCCAATCCAGATTGAAATCATTCGAAAATTCAGAGTCGACACTGTGTTCTTGAATCAAATTTTGAGTAATTGTGCGAATTAGAGGTTGTATTTGGTATTGTTGTGATCGTATTGTGTTTTAGAATGAGTTTGTATCATTTGATTTGAGTTTAGCACTGTAATTCTTAGTCAATTTGTTGAATTTGTTGGTTTTTGAGTCTCACGAGTTCGAACACTGTTTCATTGATCAATATGTTCATTTGTGTGAATTTTGTTGTAATTAGTTGGTAGAAATAGGTTCTAAAAGTGTTGTTGATCAATTTGTCAAAGTTTGAGTTTGTAATTCATAGTCTAGATAGGTTTTCGGGCAGATCAGATCGATTTTTCATCTCAGATTTGAAGAACTCGCAAGGTCCACGAAGAACTCGCAAGACTCATCACCAAGAACTCGCATAGTGCTAAGTTTTCGACAAAATGTTGAAGAATTCGCAGAAAGCTTCAAGAATTCGTTAATCTCATCAGATTTCGCACTATTGTTTTTATGAAAAACACAAGGATAGAATTCGCAGAGAGCTATATTGCGAATTGCTTAGAATTCGTGTTAAGTCTGATTTTATAGTAATCATTGTATTTATAGGCTTGGTCTTATATAGTGTTAAGTGTCATATATTGTGTTGTATCTGACCAGGGTATTTAAGTCCCTTTGGTCCTTGTTCCTTGTAACTCTAACAACACTTCACGCATACATTCAATATATAGATACTTTGAGCTAGACTTGATCTCTCTCTCTCTACTTCCTCTCTCTAGGATTTAGTGATCTTGGACTATCAATTGGTATCAGAGCCAATCTAGATCTTGAGAGAATTGAGAGATTGTATTTTTCGTTTCTGAATTTGTGGATTAATCGAAAATTTGATCGATTTTCTTGAATTTCTCAAGGAAATCTCGTTTTCTTGATTTTCATCAAATTTGGGATTGTTTTTGAACGGATTTTTGTGAAAATCGGTTTGTTGGATTCGGTTTTGATTGCTAAACATCTTTGATTCACATCGATTTGCAAGAAAAACTTGTTTTGATTCTCAATTTTGGAAATTGTTGATTTTCTGGAAAAACGTGTTTCACGTACCGTGCTATTCATGAAATCTTGATTTTGTGGTTTTTAATCGAATTTTTTGATTGAAATGTGTTAGAAACCTGTTTTCGTTCATTGTGTGTGATTTTGTTGCATTAATTTCATGGTTATAATCAATTCATGTGAGTTTTACTTGATTTTCAGAGGTTTGCGTGAGTTCATATAGGTTTGCGCGAGTTCATACTAGTTTGCACAAGTTCATATTGTTGTTCTAATCTTTGTGTTAGTGTATTTCAGGTTTTCGTCTCAAGAAGTAACTTTTCGCATTGGGTTATTAACGCAAAGCGAACTTTGCGTATCCCGTGTATCACGAGAAGCTACTTTGCGTTTCGTTTTGTTCACGAGAAGTGAATTTTGCGTCTCCAGCTGCTCGCGATTATCATAGTTTGCATCTTGCTCTTCTCACGCAAAGTCTTGTTTGCGTTTCCCACTGTACGCAAGAACTATAAGTTTGCGCTTTCATCAGCTCACGCAAAATTTAATTTGCGTGTCCTTCAGCTCACGCAAAGCTACTTTGCGTACTTCACAACTTACGAAAAGCTCAGTTTGCGTAATCTGCTACTCACGAAAATTCATTTTGCGTCTTCAACGACTTACGCAAAGCTCAGTTTGCGTATTCTCTTGCTTGCGACAAGCTTAGTTTGCGTCTTCTGCTTCTCACTCAAAGCTCAACTTTGCGCCATCTCAATACTTGGCATTTTTCTCTGGATTTCTGAAATATGGATTCTGACAAGTTCGCTTATCAAGCTCAGTTCTACAAAAGTGATCTTATGATGTCTTTGGGTACAGAAAATCGTCCACCAGTGCTGATTGATGAAAATGAGTTTACACAGTGGCAATATCGGTTCCTGAACTTTATTGAGCGTCAAAAGAATGGAAATGACATGATGATCATTCTATATGAAGGACCGCTTGAAAAACCCAAATTGGCTTCTGGATTATATAAGCCTACTAAAGAATATTCACCTGAAGAGTTGTCGGCATATCAGGCTGATCGTGATATTAAAGCAAATATGATGCTAGCCTTGCCAAACTCTATCTACAACAGGATTGACTGTTTCAAAACTCATCCTAATCTTATGTGGCAACAGCATGAGAAGATTATGCTTGGATCTTCAGTAACAACTCAACTCAGGCATACGCGCTACATGAATAATTTTGAAGAATTCAAAGCCAAGAACGGGGAGCCACTGAAAACGGTGTATGACAGATTTTGTGCCATTATCAATGATCTGAGGAAGATTAAAGTTGAAAAGACTGAGCTTGAAACAAATCTGAAATTCCTCAATGCACTTCAACCAGAGTGGAACAAATCTGGCCACAGACTGAGGAATGATGTCAGAATATCCACAATGTAGATCCAAGAGATGTTTGAGATCTTACTGATTGATGAATGTATTGTATCTGAGAAGAAGGCCAAAATGGAGAAAAAGAACAAGAAGTCAGTGGACCCGGTTGCTCTTCTCACGAGCCATCTAGCTAATCAAGCATTGTCTGATAATGCTTACGACGGGTCAACTGATGACGATGGTGAGGCACTGCAGAAAGCAATGATCCTTCTGTCACAACATTACTAGAAAAAGTTCCAACCAAGATCGAGTTCCAACAATCTTCGCTTCACTTCCGGTTCAAGAGTCAAAGTGCCCGAGCCAAAGACTGCTGCCTGCTACAACTGTTGAAAGTCGGGCCACATTTCTAAGGAGTGTAGAGTGAAGAAGGTTAGGGACTCAACATATTATCGTAAGATGTGATTGGTTGGAGATGATCAGTCAGATAATTCTGAATCTGATGAAGATGAGGTATATTCAAAATTTGATTACAATTTCATATCTTCTCAGATGAATATCATGATAACTGCTTTATCTGATTTGCGCTTAAATGCTGAAAAGTCAGATTTGATTGACAAATTGAAGATTTCTTTGAAAGATGAAAAATCTATTTTGGAAAATACAAAAGACATCTTTCAAAAGAAATTGGATGATTTGGAAAATTCAAATAAGACTTATCTTTAGTCTTTGACTTCTATGACTTCTATAAAAGATGAATTTTCAGATAAAATCAATAAGTTAGAAGAAAAGCTTTATCGCAGGAACCAATCTGAACAAACAATTTTTATGAACAAACCAAGGAGTGAAGAAGCTTTAAAAGAAAAATGGGGACTTGGTTTTAAAAATCCACATTGTTTAAACAATGCGATTGAAAAATCCCCTACTTTATATAAATACGATTATCTAACACTTGCTAAATATGCTCCTCAATTTAAAATTGATTGGATGAATGAAAAGCAAGTGTTAGAAATCGAAAATGAGAAAAGGACAAATAACAAGAAAAAGGAAATTCCTTTTGTTTACACGTTTGAAAATGCCAAATATTTTCCTGATAAATCAAGAAGAGACAGAAAAGTTTTAAATGATATATCTTCTGTTAAATCTTCAATGTTTGATGATTTTGTTGATCCCTATTCTCCTAATTCTGATAAGGAAAATATTTCTCCAATCATTTATGATTCTAAGAAATATACTCCTCCGTTAGTATTAGAAAGCAAAATCATCGATCTTGAAGATAAGATAGAAGATCAAAATATTTTAAAGGAAATTGAATCTGATATTTTTCTTTCTTTCATGACATCTAGTCTTGAAGAAAATTTATTTTTGAACAAACCAGATTCTATTTCTAGCCTTTATTCTGATTATAAGGAAAATAAAAAGGAAGTTTCCACTTTTAAAATCTTTTCTCAAAATAATTCTAACTCCGAGGTAAATTCAGATCTATTAGTTGATCAGATTGGTTGCTTAGATAAAATTATTTTCTTCTGATTTAAATATTAGTTCGGAAATTATTGATGAATCTTTTACGCTAAATGATCAATATTATAAACCAAAGCGTAAAAGAAGACGGTCAAAGAAGTCGACGAATCAAGATAAAGTTCTTTATGAAAGTTCTAATTCATCTAATTCAATTCTTTCAGATAGGACTTTGAGCAAGTCATCAAAGCAGATTTGGAGAGCAAAGTGGACATCTGATGAATCTCTGACTGATGGGGATAGATATGTAGACAAACATTATAAAAGTGATTCATTTGCTTCATGTAATAAAATTTCTAAATACTCTATAAAGCAAAAGATTCAAATTTGAAAAGATGTCTCATATTCTTCCTCTGATTCTAGTTCAGATGATTGTGCTTTATATTCATCTGATGACTGTGCTTATTTTTCTGATCATATTTCTCATGCTTCTCATGTCAAATCTTATAAATATATCCCCATAAGAACTGCAACTAACAAACACGGACCCAAATTCAAGTGGGTACCCAAATCTCAATCCGATTTAAAGTTGCACGCATCTCATGTCAAGGGGGAGTAAGAGAAATATGGCTCTTGAATATCACAGTTCAAGACCCGCTCCTCAAAGTAGAGAAATTTGGCTCTTGAGTAAATCAGCTCAAGACCCGGACTTCAATGTCAAGATTTTGGCTTCTGAGTAATTCAGCTCAGAACCCGTACTTCAATGGACTACGACTTCTAGACATATCAGTCTAGGACTCATTCTTCAAAGCTTTAGGCTTCTGACTATTGAGATACTGTGAGTACATCTTCTTTAATTCCGCTGCATACATATCTGATATTGATGTTTCTCCTGTTTGGATCGTAATGAAAATATGGGCTAAGCACTTAGATGTAAAACCTTGTGTTTGAGATGATTATTAAATTCTTATAAATCTGAAATCTCAAAGTTTAAAAGTTTGTACCTGTGACCTTTCTGGTTTGGGAAAGTAAGTTCTGTGAGATGCTTGTCATCTTGTCCCCTAAGGTTATTTGATCTGGGAGTGATCGAACCCAAATCCTTCTATAGAATCAGATCAAAAGTCATGTTCTACTGGTATGAATGGGTTTAGGATGTGTCGATGTAGCCTTTCTGATCTGGGAGAGTAAGTTCCAAGGGGTGCTTGACACCTAGTCCCCTAAGGCCAACTGGTCTGGGAGCGGCTGACCCAAATCCTGCAATAGGATCAGATAGAAAGTTACGTTTACGACATGTTCTTTACTTAATAAACTTTTTGATTAAAAGATGCAAAAAGTGCATAAGCTTAAAAGATGACAAAGAGCACACTCATGTAAAGATTCCATAGTGCACAATGCTAAAAGATGCCAATGAGCACACATCTCATGATACTTGGTAATATGTTTGAGTTGTAATAAACCTATAAATTTGTGAAAGTCTGAATTTTTGATGGATTAGTGTGATTATTTGCAAAGTTCTCTATTATATTTTTAGAATTGCATTTTCTTGAAGTTAATCGAAGTTCACATGCGAGCACACTGAATAGATTGATGAAAGTTTTTGAAACTGAACATGTTTTAACTTGATATGCAATAAAACTTGTTTCTATATCCAAATACATACATTTGATTTCACCTGATGGATTTTATTGTGATATTTTACTAAGTAGAATTTTATTTGTTTCTGTTTAAATTTTTATATATTTAGTCGTTTCAAAATACATATTCAGTATATTTTCTTTCTACTTTGATGTTTCATTTCTTGTGTTCTCATATTTTCTTTATAAATGGGTTGGTGCATTATTCAAGGGGGAGTTAATAAGGAGAATTTTTTCTGAAAAGATCATATTTATTTTTGAGGGGGAGTATCTGATTTTCTATATGAATGCTAACTTGAATTGTCAAATTTAGTGCATTTGTGTCGGGGGAGTCAATGGGCTTAACAGGTAAATTTTTTTCAGACTCCAAGTCAGATTTGCGTCACAAGTTGGTCGAGAAAAGCTCAATTTGCGCCAACAACTTCTAGCGCAAAGCCTGTTTTGCGTTTCCAGCATGTCGCGCAAACCTCACTTTGCGTTTCCTTCTGTTAGCGCAAACTTAACTTTGCGCCACCAACTTGTAACGCAAACCTTCCTTCTTTTCTCCGTTTCTTTGATTTTTCAGATCTTAAGCTGTCTCGTCTCCAACATTTGCATGACCAAGTTGATCCAGATCATCAAGGTCATGAGGGGGAGAAGTTAAGAGAAGTTAAGGAGATGTTAAAGAGACAAAGAGCTCAAAAGTTTATCTGCTGATCAAGATTCTCTCAAAGATTCAAAATTTCTTCAACTTTAATTGTCTTTTGCTGTTCAACCTCCGATCACCAGAACTTCTTCAAGATCATTTAAAAGAGGTGTGTCGTATAGAGCACAAGCTGATGAACCGACTGTTCTTTCAAGTTTACTTTAAACTGGTCCAGTCTTGTCAAGGCAGTAAAGACAACAGAGCTTAAAAGATGACGAGAAGAAATTTGTTTTAAAAGTCAGAAAGCTTTGCAAAGTCGCTTAGTTGGTCCATGTTGATTTGGAAGATGGTTTTTGAAGACCAAAGCGCCAATGATTACTAAGGGGGAGATTGTTAAGTCTGATTTTATAGTAATCATTGTATTTATAGGCTTGGTCTTATACAGTGTTAAGTGTCAAATATTGTGTTGTATCTGACTAGGGTATATAAGTCCCTTTGGTCCTTGTTCCTTGTAACTCTAACAGCACTTCACGCATACATTCAATATACAGATACTTTGAGCTTGACTTGCTCTCTCTCTACTTTCTCTCTCTAGGATTTAGTGATCTTGGACTATCAATTCGTATCACTGAGTATTGATAATTGCAAAGAATTCGCAGACTAGAGGGCTGCGAAAAGTGATTTCTATTTTTTCTCTAAGGAAAGAATTCGCAGACTGTCTAGAATTCGCTAGTGTGAGTATTGCGAATTCTTAAGGATTCCCAAGTGTGTTTGCTGCGAATTCTATTTTGAATCTTACGAATTCTGAATGTTTTTTTTGTAGTCTGCGAATTCCTTGCCCTTCTTTGTGTAGTTTGCGAATTCTGTGTACCTCAGTGTTGTTTGCAAATTCTTTATACTTCTGTATAGCTTGCGAAATCTATACTTAGACAAAATTTTCAAAGTTGTAATATGGCTTTTAAATGTCAAATTTTTTTTTCTCGGGGCGCTGCGGGATCCCCGTGCTAAGTCTGCGGAGGGGGACATAGTTCTGATTGTGATCAAAATTTTCTGAATTCCTATTTCAAGTTTTTCTGATTTACTTGATTTCATTTTGGACTAACGATCAAATTGAAGTTCTTTTTGTGAAACAGGTGTAAAGATAAAAAATGACATCAAAAGAAGAGATTGCTAAACTGAATGTCAAGATTGCTTCTCTTGAGAATAAAGTTAATCTAAAGAGAGAGAAGATTGCTAAATTACTTTGTTCAGTTGCTGTATCTGAGAAGTTAAAGAGTGAGAATGATGAGTTGATTAGAAAGATCTCTGATTTGGAAAAACAGGTTCATGAAGAAGCATTTGTTGACAGTAATAAAGAGAAGATTAAGAATCTAGAGGATGCTAATGAATAGCTGAACAAGAAGTTTACTGATCTGGAACTAAAGATAGTCAAAGACATAGATCATTTTGAGATTGAAAAGAAAGTTTTTGCAAAGAAATTCTCAGACTTTTCAAGAAAAGGTGCTGACGAAAAGAAGGCAGTTGAGCTAAAATGCATAAAACTTTCTCAACAGATTTCAGATTTTGAGAAAGTCATCATTTTGGAAAGAGAAAAGTTTGGTAAAGAGAAGAAGATCATAGAACAGAAGAATGTGGGACTCTTTAAAGAGATAGCTGGTCAAAGAAAGGATGCTGAGAAGGACTTTGAAGAAGAAAGAAATATTTTTGAATATGAGATTAAGAAGCTTACTGATAAGTTATCTGAACTATCTGAGAGTGCACTGAAAGAGAAGAAAATGAAGTCTGAGTTTGAGACGAAGATTGACCTTCTTGTCAAAGAAAGAGACAGTTTCGCTTCAAAGATAAAAGAGCTTGAAGATATCATTTCTAATATGGTGGTGGTGACTGAGCAAACGACTCCAGAGTCACAAATCCTCACATCTCGAGATGATTCAGCTGATTCTGAATGCTCATTTAAGACAGCTGCAAGCTCACATAAGAAACTTGTTTCTACAAAAAGGTCAGTTAATTCATTTGATCAGATTCGTACAACTAACATTTTCTTCGATAAATATGTAGATGGTTTAGGTGCACAAAGAAGAAGAAGAAGAAAGTACAAAGAAGAAGAACTGGTATGGAAAGTGAAACCAGTTGAAGAAGAAAAGAAAGATGAGAAAAAAGAAAAGAATACATGTGTACATGAGACTAAAGCCAAGAATAACAATGTGCGAAAAGGTAAACCTGATCATGTCTACTCGAGAGATCAGTTAATCAGGTTGTCAAGTAAGAAATATTATTGTTCTTATTGTTGTACACATGATCATGTTCACAAGACGAGTGATCATTACTGGTATGGTTCTTATTCAGTTATTCCCACAAGAACTACAACTCACAAACATGAACCCAAATACCAGTGGGTACCAAAGCCAAAGACTGATTCTGTGTTGCAGGAACCTACAGTCAAAGGGGAGTAAGAGAATAAGTCTTTTGAGTAACTCAACTCAAAACCCGTGCTTCAACGAAGTTTGACTTCTAAACACAATAATTTAGGACTCGTACTTCAGTGATCAAAAGATCTTACTCCTGTGCTGATAAGATATTGTACTCCAATACCCGAATGAGGAAATCAACCATCAAGGGGGAGTACATATTTTTCTGAAATACTTTGCATCCGATATATATGATGAACTACATTTCAAAATAGAATTGTAGATCTCTATCATGTGCTTTTCACTGACATATTTTAGATGCATAATTTCAGGGGGAGTAAAGGTGATGATTTCTGATTACTTCTGATCAGAACTTGTACTTTAATCGTTTTACTGCTTTATTTTTTTTTCAATAAAATTTGTTAATAAAGTTGCTTTGACATGACTTTGAGACTTGTGCAGAATGAGAGAAGCTTACAAGATCATATCTTTATGACTTGATGCTTGACTTCATGAGATTTAAGACTGAACGGACATGTTTATTTCTTTTCTTAATCTCATATATGGTTGAAAGAAGGACGACTTTCAATCATAGAAAACATGTTCTTAAATGTTCAAACCACTTCTGATTCTTAACCGATTTCATGCATAAAGAAGTGTGATTTTAAATATTTTCATTTTATTTGTGCTTCAATGAATACAAACCGTGTGTTTCTAAAGATAAATACTTGCGTATTATCATTTATATATATTTTCAAGTATTCACACACACCGGTTTAATTTTTGTTGATATTGTTCTTACCATGTGTCAATTTTGAAACATATTTTTTCGATGGTAAGACACCCCGCTTTTATTTCAAAGAATTTTGAGCGTCATTTCATTTCGAAACATTCATTTCAAGAATGTCTGTATTTTGATTCATATAGACAATATCTATTATTCTTGACCATAAGCTTTGATTGATATATCATTTATGATCATTTTCATACAATGTTAGATTTTCAAACAAGTCTCTTGCATTCATGCTCATTCTTTCAATTTACTTGTTTGAAATATATTCAATATTTTAAAATGCTCATATCTTCATGATTATATTCTGAGCATACGAACATCTGACTTGTATTTAAGCTTTAACTATTTAAGTTAAATCATATTGAGCAACATATGCTTCATAGGTAAAATATGGGTTCTTTGTGCTAGGACTTAAATGAATTTCTATGGATTCACGTTAACCAGTGATTCCTACCCACGAAGTTAATCCATAGTGATTGAGTGTGAGGAGTCGAAAAGAAATGAGTGTGGGTTGTGCGTTGAGGTAAAATGGAAAAGAGAGTTTGGTTACATGTGAGCTCATTGATTAAAAGAAAGAGAGTGTGAGATCAGAGTAAAAGAATATCAAACTCTGCACCAACTACTTTCTGAGTCGGGCATCCACCTTACTAATGTTTCACTACTCTTTGGTGAACATTATTGAAATAGGCATCTAGCCCATGCCAACACTTGATAATAACCCACCAGCCACTCATTTTCTTCTTAAAAAGAGAATGTTTTATACTTTTCTGGGGATGCACCACATATACTATCTGATTTTCATTTGGAAAATCTGGATATTGAAAAAGAAGGAAGTCTGCCCCACCTTCGCACTTCAATCATACACATTGAGTCTGTGTTTATCTACTATTATCTAAGTGGTTTACACAAATTTTGAGCCTTTATAAGCAATCATCTGTGCTTAATTCTTTCTATCACTTGCACGAACACACAAGGAAATTTGTTTTTCTTCTCATAGCATTCATAGAAATTGCCTTTGTGGTGTTTCCATGATTGGATGGAAGCCCTGGGGGAGTGAACATAACAAATACTCCTTTACATTGTGTATTCGTTACATACAGTAACTTCGTGTTACTGACAGACATATTAACTGATTCATTTGTTGATTCAGGTGTTACACGAATATTTTGTCTAGATTTGAAAAGATCTAGATGAATATATTGGAGGATTGGCGATGAATCAGAGGCTCTTGAACTGTTGGGTCTGAAATGTGCCAAGGATGGTTAATACTGCTAGACATGACTATTACTACTCCATGAGGAAGTTAGTACTGCCAGATCATAATTACTACTGCTTGAAGGAGTTAATGCTGTTGAGACAAAATTAATACTGCTAGTTCAGAATTAATACTGCTCATGAAGATAGTGCTGCTTATGAGATGAAGACTCCATTTCTGAATGAAGACAGCTGTATTGATTGAAGCTAAAATAAAGGAGATAATTATGGAATGAAGATCAATTTTATTTTGATAATTATCTTGTAATCAGTCTTGTATATATAGCATAGAAGTCTTTGATAGAATAAATGATTATTATTCATAAGTTTTGTTTTAGAGAGAATTAACCTCAAGACTAGTTTAGATTCTTTGTATAGAGAAGTATAGAACGTCTGTTGAGCCTGTTCAACAGATTGAGGTTTTGTGTGTAATCATCAAGTTGAATCAATATAAACTTGTGATTAAAGTGCATATACTATTTCATTGATTGTTAGTGTTAAAGTGTTTTTCCGCAACTTCTTTAGCATTGATTCTGAGTGTGTGTGAATTAAATTCTTGTTTGAATTTCGATCCTGACAAGTGGTATCAGAGCTTTGTTAAACTCAAAAAAACAACAATCATCATGGACGGTTCAAGTGATAGCGTTCTGGTCTCAAAGGTTCCAATGCTCAGATCTAATGAGTTTGACCTGTGGAAGATTAGGATCAGGCAATACATCCTTCTCACAGATTACTCTTTGTGCGACATCATTGAGAATGGCCCATCTAATGAAGGAAAGATTGGAGCAGATGGAAAAAGAATCCCACCAAAGACGGATGGAGAGAGGAAGATAAGGCAGACAGAGATGAAAGCCTTGAGCACTCTGCTCTTGGCTATTCCTAATGAGTATCAACACCAATTCTGTAACTGCACTGATGCCCAGATGCTTTGGAATGCTCTAGAGAAGAGATTTTCTGGTACCAAAAGTACCAAGAGAAATCAGAAGGCAATATTAAAGCAACTGTATGAAAACTTCATGTCAACTAAGAATGAGTCCATGACTCAAACTTTTGACAGGTTTAACAAGCTGATTGGTGAACTAGCTACTGTTGGAGTGCAGATTGATCAAGATGATGTAAACAGAAAGTTCTTAAGGTCCCTTGGAGATTAATGGACCATGTATACTGTCTCCTTCAGACAGAATGACAAGCTGGAGAACAAAGAGCTAGACGATCTTTATAATGACTTAAGGGTGTTTGAGGCTGAAGTTGAAGCCAAGAAAAGACCATCTGGATACACTCATAATGCTGCTCTTTTATCATCTTCTTCTTCTACTGATTCTGCTGCTAATACAGAATCAGTTAGTACTACTTATGTATCTAAGCAGGATGTATCTAATGACTCTGTTTTAGAAGCTTTTCTTGCTAGTCATGCTAATTATGGTTTAATTAATGATGATCTTGAACAAATTAATGCAGATGACCTTAAGGAGATGGATATAAAGTGGCAGATGGCCATGCTAACTATGAGGGTCAAGAGATTCATAAAGAGGAATGGAAGGAACAACTTTTCTCAGAGGAGAGAAGATGGTGCTGGGTTTGACAAGTCAAAGGTGGAGTGCTACAAGTGTCACAAGATGGGACACTTTGCAAAAGAATGCAGAGGAGGAACTCCTCAACAATATGGAGCAACCACCAGCAAGCACATTTCTCAAGCTTCCAAAACAACAGAAACTCCACTCAAGCTCTTGTTTCTCAAGAAGGAATGGGATTTGATTGGAGTGATCAAGCAGAAGAAGCTGTTCGAAATCAAGCCTTGATGGCAGAAGTCTCAGAATCTTCAAGCACAGATATTCCAACAGAGGTAAAAACTAAACTGTGCACTTAAGAGTGTCTTTAGACTGTTAAAAAGTACAGGGATCATAACCAAAGCATGTGTGACGACCTTAAAAGTTAGAAAGAGATATAAGAGAGTATAAAGTGATTGTTGAGAAGTTTGAAGATCAAATCAAGGCTTACAAGGCCAATGAACTTCAGCATTACTATGACACAAATTACTGGAAGTGGGAGAAAGATCAATTAGAGATTCAAATAGAAAAATCTAAAGAGGAGTGTGAGAAGATAAAGAGTGAGTATGAGAAAGCTAAGCTTGACATTGAGAAGTTTTCTTATGCTTCCAAAGCAATGGACTCTTTGCTTAAAGA
Source organism: Arctium lappa (assembly GCA_023525745.1). NCBI lineage: Eukaryota > Viridiplantae > Streptophyta > Magnoliopsida > Asterales > Asteraceae > Arctium > Arctium lappa. The sequence goes on along the minus strand of CM042058.1, from coordinate 58,399,971 downwards.
TCAAGTTCATGATAAGATCAAGAGTGGTATAAGATACAATGCAACACCTCCACCTTATAAGAATAATTACATCCCTCTCTCTTCAGATCTCTTAGAGAACCAAAGTGAGGAGGACTTACCTATAGGAGCAACAAAAGTAGATCCTATAGATAGTGTGGTGGTTGAAGAAGAGAATGAGGAAGAGAATTCTAAGAATAAGAATGCAGAAGAGATTCCTGTAGAAAACCATATCCTTACCAATGAAGGGGGGGGGGGGTAAACCATTCATCAAGAGTGAAAAGGTGGATAGCTCAAAGAGAGAAAAAGGAAAGGTACAGGGAGTCCACTATATGCAGACCACAGTTGTGAATCCCTGTACATGTAAACAACACCAGCCCCAAAAACATGATAAAACAAGGGGTAATCAAAGAAACTGGAATAATCAGTGGGCACAAAAACAAGGGGTTGATCTGAGTAAAATCAATAGACCAAAACCTTGTTTTATTTGTGGAAAGCTTAACCATATTGCCAAATACTGTTATTTCAATCCTATGAACCAGATGAATAATTTTCAAAGACATATACAAAATCCTGTTGGTTATAGGAAACAAAGAAGGAATCGTATGGCTGAAAATGTAAAAAGAGCACCTTTACAAGCACATGTTCAAAACAAGTTTGCAAAATCAAAGAAAAATACTCCAAATAAGCCAAGGAGTACATTAAAGACAAAGAAAGCAAACAACTTTGTTCAGGTATGGGTTCCAAAAATAAAGAAAGCTGTTAGTACTGCTACTTCAAATAGTACTGCTGACAGAAATAATGCTGCTGTAAGCAATACTACTGCTAACTCAGATAGTACTGCTAACAAAGTTAGTACTGCTAACCCAATTAGTACTGCTAATGATGTTAGTACTGATAACAAAGTTAGTACTGTCAATCAAGTTAGTACTGCTTCCAATGTTATTACTGCAAGACCTATAATCTTGACAAAATACTCAAGCCATAAGATTCCCCAGTCTGAAAAGCTCATCAAAACTAATTATGAATATGTTGATGAGAATGGGAAACCCAAGACCACTTTGGCTTGGGTTCCTATTAAAAACTAACTGTTCCACTTTATGTGCAGGGCAACCAACAGGAAAAAAGGAAGAGCATTTGGCATGTTGATAGTGGTTGCTCTAGGCACATGACAGGCAACAAGTCCTGCCTACAAAACTTCAAAAGAATTGATGGAGGACATGTTGCTTTTGGTGATAATCCATTTGGAGGAAATATTAGTGGAAAAGGTAATGTGTCAAAGGGTAAGATGACCTTTGAGGATGTATACTATGTTGAGCAATTGAGATACAACCTGTTAAGTGTATCACAGGTTTGTGACAAGAAACATAGTATATTGTTTACTGATACTAAATGTATTATCCTTGCTAAAGGGTTCAAGGTAGTTGATGAAAGTATGATACTACTGAGAACACCAAGAAAGGACAATGTTTATTGCTTGGATTTAGAGAATGAATCTAATGATTCATCATTTAATTGTCTATTTTCAAAAGCTTCTGTTGATGAATCATCTCTCTGGCACAGAAGGATGTGTCACATGAACTTTAAAACGATGAATAATCTTGTGAAAAACAACCTTGTAAGAGGTTTACCACAAAAGGTATTTTCATGTGATGATCATTGTATTGCATGTCTTAAAGGCAAACAACACAAAAATTCTCATAAGTCCAAAGAGATAAATACAATCTCTTCACATCTTACTTTACTACATATGGATCTGTTTGGCCCTACAAATGTGATGAGTATTGGTAAGAAATCCTACTGCTTGGTTATTGTTGATGATTTCTCTAGATTCATTTGGGTCTATTTTCTGAGGACTAAGGATGAGACAAGTGGACTGATCAAATCCTTTGTTCTTAGAATTAAAAACCAAACAAATCAAAGAGTTAAAATCATCAGGTCTGATAATGGAACTGAATTTAAAAACCATGATCTAAACAGCTTCTGTGAGAAAAAAGGTATTGAGAGATTATACAGTGCTCCTAGGACCCCTCAACAGAATGGAGTTGCTGAGAGGAGAAATAGGACACTGATTGAAGCTGCAAGATCCCTGTTGGCAGATTCAAAACTGCCAGTTACATTTTGGGCAGAAGCAGTTAATACTGCTTGTTTTGTTCAAAACAGGGTTCTAATAGTTAAATCTCAAGGCAAGGCACCATATGAACTTTTTAACATGAAGAAACCTTTTATTAGATTTTTCAAACCATTTGGGTGTCCTTGCACAATTCTTAATACCAAAACTCACTTAGGCAAGTTTGATAGCAAAGCAGATGATGAATTTCTGGTTGGTTACTCATCCCAAAGTAAGGCTTACAGAGTATTTAATACCTCTTCTAGAATAATTGAGGAAAGTGACAATGTCAAATGCAATGAGAGCACACCAAATAAACTTGGTACAGGCCCTGATTGGCTTTTTGTCATTGATTCACTAACTAATTCTTTGGGTTTCAGTTATGAGAATAATGCAGGAACAGGGACAGAATCAGTACAAGACAAAAGACAAGAGTTTGTGCTATTCCCAATCCCTACAGCAGATTCTATTGAACTCTGTGTTCAAAGATGCTTCAGATTCAAAGGATACTGAAACTGCTCAAAATGAAGAGGAGAGAGGTGAAAAGGAGGATCAACTTTTGACTTCAGAACATCTAGAACCTGAGATGCCTGCATTGGCAGAAGATGATACTGATGATGAGAACTCCTTAGTGTTTGGTGGCAGCTCGTCTGAAAAGAATGACTCTAATCTGGATGCAGAGATTAATGAAGAGGCTATTCATCAAACAAAAGTGCATAATGATCATCCTCCTCAGTTGGTGATTGGTGACATCAATTCTCCAATCATCACAAGGAATCAGAGTAAGTTGGGAGGATTAAAAGACATACAATCAGGCTTACTATCTTGCTTTCTATCTCAGGTTGAGCCCAAAAAGGTACATGATGCAATGAAAGATCCAAGCTGGATAGAAGCAATGCAAGAGGAGCTGCTATAGTTTGTACTGCAAAATGTATGGGATTTGGTAGAACTGCCTAAAGGACACAGAGCTATAGGGACAAAATGGATTTTCAGAAACAAGAAGGATGAGAGAGGGACAGTGATCAAGAACAAGGCTAGATTGGTAGCACAGGGGTACACTCAAGAAGAAGGAATTGATTATGAAGAGGTTTTTGCACCAGTGGCTAGGATTGAGGCAATTAGGCTGTTTTTAGCCTATGCTTCTTTCATGAAGTTCAAAGTCTACCAAATGGATGTGAAAAATGCTTTTCTATATGGCAAAATTGAAGAAGAAGTATATATCTGTCAGCCTCCAGGGTTTGAAAATCCCAAGTACCCTAACAGAGTATACAAATTGAAGAAAACACTGTATGGACTACATCAAGCACCAAGAGGTTGGTATGACACATTGTCTACCTATCTCTTGGAAAATGGTTTTGAGAGAGGAATCATTGACAAGACTCTGTTCATTCAAAGGAAGAAGAAGGACATCCTGTTAGTGCAAGTCTATGTGGATGATATCATCTTTGGATCTACAAAAGATCAATTGTGCAGAGATTTTGAAGAATTAATGCATAAGAGATTCAAGATGAGTTCTATGGGTAAACTTACCTTCTTCCTAGAGCTACAAGTAAAGCAGAAACAAGATGGAATTTTCATAAGCCAAACCAAGTATGTACAAGACATTTTAACCAAGTTTGGGTTCTTAGATTCCAAGCCTGCAAGCACACCCATGGAGACACACAAACAGATAACTGCAGATCTCGAGGGGGAGGATGTGGATGTTCATTATTACAGATCCATGATTGGCTCTCTCATGTATCTCACAGCTTCTAGACCAGATATCATGTTCCTTGTTTGTGTGTGTGCAAGATTTCAAGTTAGGCCAAAGCAATCACATTTTCAAGCAGTCAAGAGGATATTCAAATATCTCAAAGGTCAACCCAGATTAGGACTTTGGTATCCTCATGACTCACCATTTGACCTACTTGCAGTGTAAGAAGCAAACCACAGTGTCCACTTCAACAACAGAAGCAGAATACATAGCTGCTGCAAGCTGCTGCTCACAAGTGTTATGGATTCAGAATCAAATGATGGACTATGGTATGACATTTCTTCACACTCCTATTTTCATAGACAACAACAGTGCTATTAGCATTGTTAATAATCCTGTCAAGCATTCAAAAACAAAGCATATAGAAATAAGGTACCATTTTATCAAAGACTGTAATGAGAAGAAGCTAATTCAGGTTCAGCAAGTACACATAAGTAACCAGTTTGCTTATCTATTCACAAAAGCTTTTGATGTGGGTAGATTCACATTCTTGGTCACAAGTGTAGACATGATGAACAATGAATAAGTATATTCTCATTCTCTTTATGTACCTATATAGATTCCTCCTTATTTACTTTCATTAAATTGGTACTATTAACCCTTGTGTGCTTAAGTGTTTCAGGATGAAAGGCCAAACAAAAGTAAAGTACAGTTAATACTGCTAGTCTGTATTACCACTGCTAGTCTGTGTTACTACTGCTGGTTAGTTTTACTACTGCCAGTCTGTGTTAATGCTGCTAGTCTGTGTTAATACTGCTATTATGTATTACTACTGCTAGTCTGTATTACTACTGCTAGTCTGTATTACTACTGCTAGTTAGTGTTACTACTGCTAGTAAGTATTACTACTGTGGGGGTCAGTTACTACGGCTAATGTAAATTAGTACTGCTCTAAACCGTTTCACTGATTGTATAAATACCCCCTTAATCCGCCAAAAATCAAAATGGCTCTTTGAATTTCTTGCACTTATTTATCTTCTTTCTCTTTCATTCTCGCTAGCGTTCTTGCTATTCAAGCTCTTCAACCTAGTTCGCAGTCGAATCTCTCTCAAATGGCAGGTCTTGTATTTGTTGATGACCACAATGAGTTGGCAATGCTGAATAAGCCCAACCAAGCCGAAGGATTTCATCAGATTGTGGACTTCCTAAAATCCACACATGTCGCCCACGCTTTAACGGTCAATCCCACAATCTATGTGGAGCATCATAGACAGTTCTGGGCAAATGCCACCATCCATAATGAAGAGGGTACTCAGGTTATCAAGTCAAGGGTTTGTGATAAACCCCTGACCATCTCGGAGGAGACCATTCGCATTCATCTACTTTTAGATGATGCCTCAGGTATAACATCTCTACCCAAGGAAGATCTTTTTGAAAATCTAAGAAGAATGGGATATGAAGGTCCCACTGAGATTTTTAAGTTCTTTAAGAACAAATTCTCACCTCAGTGGAGATTTTTTGTTCATACCCTCCAGCATTGCATTTCAAAGAAAACAACTGGCTGGAGTGAGTTCAGCAGTACCCTTGCTTATGCTATGGTCTGCTTAGCCACCTCCAGGAAGTTCAATTTTTCGCAAATGATCGTAAATGACTTACTGTCAAACCTGGATACCAAAACAAAATCTTTTTATATGTATCCCAGGTTTGTGCAAGCTTTACTGAATAAGGAATTGACGGATTTACCTCGTTTTAATGAGGTATATGTACCTAAGGTCCCGAAAGGGAAGGTGTTTTCTAATATGAGGAGGACTTGTAAGGTCCTCTCAGGTATTGACACACCATTGTTCTCAACAATGATGGTTGTGTCTCCTTCCCATGGTGAGGCATCAGTGTCAAAGCCCTCATCTTACAAACAAATTGATGACCTACCAACACCACTCATTTCTATTAACATCCCTCAGTCCCTTCTTAAAAAGCCAACATCACCCATCACTCACACTTATATAAGGAAAAAGGTAAAGAAGGTTCGTTCCCTTCTTGTACCTTCACCTACAAAGCCTTCAAGCCCTCTAATGGAGCATTCTTCATTAGAGAATATCCAAAGGGAAACCACAACGGTGTCTCCCAACCCCAAGAAGGTGCTCAATAAGGAGAAGGAAGAGCATATGGGCTGTAAGGCTCACACTATTGACTTTGCACAAAGTGCAGGGCAGGACAGTGTGAACATATCTAAGAACTTCCCCATGGCAACGTTGGGTGAGTAATCATCCAGAGGTCCCCGGTGCCAAGAAACCAAGGGGGTTGAAGGTGCCTCTGCTAGGCAGAGGACCCCTACTAAAAGTTCCAGTGATCCTCCAAGGGTGGTAAACACACCTAAAGGTGGTGAGGATTGATATACATACGATGAATTGATGGAAACTATTGCCAATATAAATTAGGATGTCCTATCTCAGGGCAAACTTATTGAGGAGCTGCAACAAGTGATCTTATCCCAACAAGTCCAGATTTCCAACCTCAAGAAAATGGTCCTCAAGCATGTGCAAAAGAAGAAGAGGACCAAATTCATACTGAAGAAGAGGAGCATTCCTCATGATGCTTCCAAAAAGGGGGAGAATAGAGCTGAATCTGAGAAGCAAAGTCCTGTTGGAATGGACTCTACTTTTGAGGGGGAGAAGGGCAAAGAAGCAGAAATCAGTACAGCAGTAGAAACAAAGCCAACAGTAGAAACGTTCAAGTAAGCAACATCAGTTGGCCTAGCAGCAGAAACAGAGGCAGCAACAGTAACACGGCGTTCTGTTGAAGAAACGGAGATAGTAGAAACCCTTCTAAAGGCCAAAACAGACACTCCCAAAGCCACTCAAAAGGCCAAGGGAGTGGAAATCAAAGAGGGAGGCCCTGAGCTTAAAAGGAAAGAAATCAGTGAGGCTGAACTGAAGAGGAAAGAAAAGGCAAAGGTGGATGAATCTGCAAAGCCACTAAAGAAGCTAAAACAGATTGAAATAGATGAGGAACTGGCAAAGAAGCTGTAGGCTGAGCTAGAACAAGAAGAAGAGACTCAAAAGGCCAAAGATAGGCAGATTGCTCTAGATCTGTCCATTAAGCTGAATGAGGTATATCAAAAGAGCTTGAAAGTTGCAGCTGAGGCCAAGAAAAGTACAGTGAAAGCATCCAAGCACAGACTGCCAGGAAAGAAGCAGAAAAGAAAACCTTCTAAAACTTACCTGGCCAATCAAGAAAGGTGAAAGATGATCAACTTTCTGAAAGGCTCAGTGGGGGTTAAGGAAGAAATGTTTGTTGATATGTCCTACTCAAGAGTTGAAGATCTATACAAGAAGGAAATGGCAAAGCTTCAAGGGGACTTCACTCAAAGGATAGAATTTGAAAGACTAATGAAAGAGAGACATGATCTCAATATTCAACAACCATTCCCTAAGAGTGAGGAAACCACCCCTTCAAAAGAAAAGGCTGAAGAAAAGAAGGAAAACATGTTTTTGTAGAAGTCATATCTGCCAAGAGAGTGAAAGCAATAGCTTCCAAGAAACTGTCTAAGAAGCCAAGGGTGGTAGAAGCTGAGAAAGAAACAAAACCATCTGTTATAGGTCAAGATGAGCAATCAAGTCAAAGTGCACATCAACCAAGTCAATCTGATGTGCATTTTGAACTTTACATGACTGTAACGGATAATGATCCAGTGAAGGCAGATCCCATTTCAGTCCAAGCTCCTGAAATCATGCACTGGGATATTCTTGAAGATCAAGGCAAAGAATATTTCAGAATCAAAAGAATGGGTGATTACTTTGAAGTCTACTCTACTTGGGGGAAGATAGTCAGATGTTGTTCCAGGTCAGACTTGGAAGAACTGTTTAAAGTGGGAATGAATCTGTATGGGGATGTGCTGAAGACTCCAGGGATGAACATCAAGAAACTAGCAATGGAGTATTTATGCATGATGTTCAGTCCAGATCTTGTCAAGCATGTCATCAAAGATGTCTTAAAGTCTGTGGACAACTGGATGCTCATAGAAAGGTGTGGGGTATATATCTTAACCATTGACAAAAGTTTCCATGAATATTATCTGGTGGATAAGATATATAACCACAGCCTAGCCAAGTTACATGGGATGCTAAAATCCAAACTAATCTGTCCTCAAGGCTCAAAAATGGCAAGGATTGTGGTTAGCAGGATCATCAATCAAAGTTTGGGGTTGGATGCTAATCTAGGGATGTAAACTTAGGTTTTGAAAGCATCATGAAGACCAGGTTTGAAGAACTTAACTTCTCAATTTGAAAAGTTATGTTAGGGGAGATTGTTGGGTCTGAAATGTGCCAAGGATGATTAATACTGCATGAGGAAGTTAGTATTGCCAGATCACAATTACTACTGCCTGAAGAAGTTAATGCTGCTGAGACAAAATTAATACTGCTAGTTCAGAATTAATACTGCTCATGAAGATAGTGCTGCTTATGAGATGAAGACTCTGTTTCTGAATGAAGACAACTGTATAGATTGAATTATGGAATGAAGATCAATTTTATTTTGATAATTATCTTGTAATCAGTCTTGTAAATATAACATAGAAGTCTTTGATAGAATAAATGATTATTATTCATAAGTTTTGTTTTAGAGAGAATTAACCTCAAGACTAGTTTAGATCATTTCTATAGAGAAATATAGAACGTCTGTTGAGCCTGTTCAACAGATTGAGGTTTTGTGTTTAATCATCAAGTTGAATCAATATAAACTTGTGATTTAAGTGCATATACTGTTTCATTGATTGTTAGTGTTAAAGTGTTTTTCCGCAACTTCTTTAGCATTGATTCTGATATGTGTGAATTAAATTCTTGTTTGAATTTTGATCCTTACATGAACAGATCAGATTGGTCAAAGACATTTCTTGGGAAAAGTTTTGATGATATCGATGCTCTAATCATCAAAAAGGGGGAGAAGGTTCAAGAAATGTGTGAGAAGATCAAAAATATTTGTGTTCAAGAGTTCTTTGCTTGAAGTTTGACAAAGACTAAAGTTTATAGATATTTTATTTGGAGATAAGTTTGCTGACGTAAACTGAAGATAATTTCTTTCTAAGTCTGAAAGAGATTTGTTTATAGTCTTGGGAGAGAGTGCTACTATTTTTGAAGAACAAACTTTGGGAATATTGATGAAAGTTTTTGAAGATACATCGTTTATCAAAGAAAGGAAGAATGTCAAGTTTTCATATGAATAGGGGGAGAATGTTGATTGATTGAGAAGATCATTTTTACAACAAAGAGGGAGATTGTATTGTTTATACAGAAATGGGAAGAAAATTCAAATTGAGCTTAAAGAGAGTAGATCGTATTGCTAAATCTTTTAGTAATGATCTTGATCCAAAGGGGAAGAATGTTAGAGCACAGATTTGTTGGATTCAAGATAATAAAGATTGAAGATCAAAGTCAAGGAAGTCAATGCTGAAAGTCAACTCTCAAGCAAGTCAAAGTCTATTTGTTAATAACGTCAAATTCAATTGTGTTGTATTTGTAGCTTAGTATAAATAGTCCTTTTTGATTGTTTTTGTGGTGTAACAATAGAAAGAATCTAAGCGTGTGAAAAGAAAGCAGATCAGAGAAGAACTGAACAGAACACTATTCTAGTGAGAGAATTTGTAATCGTTGATTTCCAAGTTAATGACATGTGATTACGATTCATGTTATATTTCTGTTTTACAATTAGAACTTGATGAATTCTGGGAATAACAAAGACTTTACTTATCTTGATGTTTGGGGAGGATATTTTCAAAGCCAAAGGTGACGTTAAAATGTTTTGATGATTCTGATTTCTCCTAATTCATCAAAAAGGGGGAGATATTTCAAGATTTCAAAGTCATATTAATGTCCATCTTATCAAAAAGGTGGAGATATTTCAAGATTTCAAAGTCAGATAAATGTTTATCAAAAAAAGGGGGAGAAATTTAAAGAGATGATTCAAAGTTAAACTTCTGAAGGAAGCAAAGTCAAAAGAAAGTCGTAAAGTGGAGAAACTTTGTTTTTCAAGTCAAAGAAAAGTTTGATGATTGTCAATCTGAAGAGAGTATTTTGAGAGAATGTTACTTGAATGTGATCAAAAGGAGGGATTGAAGAGATCACCAAAGTTCTGAAGATTTCAAATTTGTGTTGAAAAGAGTTTCAAAGAGAAAGATTATTCAAGGTTCAAAGCTGTTAATGATTCTATTTTGAAGATTTTGCAACTAGAAGATGACCTGAAGATTATTGTAATTTTTTTAATCTTGAATTCGAAGGGGGAGATTGTTAAGTCAATATTGTATTCAAGATTAAATGAGGGGTCAAAGTGTAAATGTTGTAAAAGTGTAAGTAGTTTTGTTGATAATTGAGTTGTAAGGCAAAGGGTTTGACCTTGACTTTAGTTTCTTGTAAGGTCATGTTGACCAAGTATAAAAGGGTCTTGTCATTATATTTGTAAGTGTACAATTTGAGAGAATACACACACATATACGTATTTTAGAGAGAAAGCAAGAAATAGGTATATGGCACTGTGAGATTTGTGGCACCAAGAAATCATTGTAATTAATTGTTATATTAATCAAAGATGATTTCTACATAATGAGTGTATGTTTTGTTAGAACTTGGATTAGACTTTATGTTAATCCCAGATTATCAATAACTCATGATTCTATTGACAAGAACAAGTTGAGATTGGGAAGGAGCATATTTTATTCACATTGAATCTAAACACAGACTACTTTCATAGAGAGAGAAAATTTCTCTCTCTAGAATATACGCTCTCAACTTTGAATATCTACATTGTGAATGCATTAATTGGAAATTACAAAGAAACTAAACTATATATACTCCCCTCTCTTACTTTTGTTCTACACATTAAGCCCAAGCCCAATTACACTTTAAAGCCCATTTACATATTAAGCCCAATACAAAGATTAAATGTAGACCATTTACAAAACTTTCTAACTTGGACATTTTATGTCCTAACAATCTCCCCCTAAAGTTTTGTAAAGGAATCATAATCTGATAAGCGCCAACTCTTCTCCCCCTTGATTTCTTTGAAAAACTTTAGTGATGCTCATCTTCAATGTAGCTGAGGCTCCCACTTGAATGAAGCTCTTATCTTTCAAAGTTTCAACTTTAATACCAGATTTGATGTTCGCAATAACCTCGACTGAGTGCACTAAAGACAACTTTTATCTCTAGAAACTCAACACATTCGTTACACCCACAAGAAAGAAATGCATGAGTTTGCATGACAACCAAAGTGCATCTTCAGTTTATAACAACGAATCTGTTTTTGAAACGCGAGTTGAATAGGAGTTCAACTTAAGAACTTATACTGATGAGCTCGTAGGAGGAAGCAACTGGTAGTAACCACTACTAGGAAAGAGTAGAAAAAACAATCAACAACTGTTCAACAACTGAAGAAAGATGCTCATTTCCAAACTACATTCCAGCACACTATATGAGTAAACCCGAACCTCCAATCTTCACAAATCAGCTGGATGATTATAGGCACTCAAAAGTCTGGATCACAACCGAAGCACCAGAAAAATGATTGCAAACACTCACGATTTTGTTTGGTCAGGTCAGAAAAATGATTAAAAGCAGTCAAAGGTCTAGCATCGTCATGAAAACTCCAGAATGATGATTGCGGATACTCAAGCTGCTAAAACAATCCAATGGAAGACTGAATCCAAACACGCAATGTTTGAAAATCTTGACAAACCTGAGCTCTGTGAATCTGAGTCAGTTGCTAGAAATATGTGACAAACTGAAAGTTGGAATGATGCCACATATGTATTCAGCAAAAACCTCGTGAACAGATTGTTGAAAAAAATAAGCTGGATCACACTCTGATAAGAAACCGTCGAGAAAAACCGAACGAGAAAACTTCCGGTATAGATACAAAAATAATCATTGAAGAATCTGTATCACGGATCACTCGGTCAAAGCGCAAAATTTAAAATTCGGAATGTACGTCGTTCAGATCAATAGTCGGTCCTCGATAATTGCAGAATAAAATCCGGTATCAATCTTCAAAAACTTGGATGGAAAAATGATCATTTGTAAAAAAAAATTAACACTTAAGCTCAAACTTTGATTGTATACGGCCCACTCAAAAATAAAATTCGAGTGACAAGGCCCATTAATGCATAAACCGGTTCCCATTAAATTCAACATTAAACCCAGAAGTATATGGACTTAGCTACCTGTTGACATGAAGCCCGTATTGTGTGTCGTTCCCATTTTAAATCCATAGCTGCCAACATAAGGTTTAAACCACCGACCCAAAGACATATTCGTTATGCTCACAAGAAAGTAAGGCATGAGTTTGCGTGACAACCAAAGTGCATCTTCAGTTTATAACAACGAATCTGTCTTTGAAACGCGAGTTGAATAGGAGTTCAACTTAAGAACTTATACTGATGAGCTCGTAGGAGGAAGTAACTGATAGCAACCACTACTAGGCAAGGGTAGAAAAACCAATCAACAATTGTTTAGCAACTGAAGAAAGATGCCATTTCCAAACTACTTTCCAGAACACTGTATGAGTAGACCCGAACCTCTAATCTTCACAAATCAGCTGGATGATTATAGGCACTCAAAAGTCTGGATCACAACCGAAGCACCAGAACAATTATTGCAAGCACTCACGATTCTGATTCATCAGGTCAGAAAAATGAGTAAAAGCACTCAAAGGTCTAGCATCGTCAAGAAAACTCCAGAATGATGATTGCAGATACTCAAGCTGCTAATACAATACAATTGAAAGCTGAATCCAAACAAGCAATGTCTGAAAATCTTGACAAACCTGAGCTCTGTGAATCTGAGTCAGTTGCTAGAAATATGTGACAAAATGAAAGTTGGAATGACGCCACATATGCATTCAATGAAAACCTCGTGAACAGATTGTTGAAAAAAAATAAGCTGGATCACACTCTGATAAGCAACCGTCGAGAAAAACCGAACGAGAAAATTTCCGGTATAGATACAAAAATAATCCTTGAAGAATCTGTATCACGGATCACTCAGTCAAAGAGCAAAATTTAAAATTCGGATTGTACGTCGTTCAGATCAATAGTCGGTTCTCGATAATTGCAGAATAAAATCCGGTATTAATCTTCAAAAATTTGGATGGAAAAATGATCATTTGTAAAAAAAATTAACACTTAAGCTCAAACTTTGATTGTATATGGCCCACTCAAAAATAAAATTCGAGTGACAAGGTCCATTAATGCATAAACCGGTTCCCATTAAATTCAACATTAAACCCAGGAGTATATGGGGTTAGCTACCTGTTGACATGAAGCCCGTATTGTGTTTCATTCCCATTTTAAATCCATAGCTGCCAACCATAAAATTGATTCCACCGTCCACCATTTACAAAACACAGCCACCGATTGCATAAATGATTGAACCACCGACCCATGATGTAAACCAATTTCCTTTTGTGATCACTCAGTCAATTTTGAAAACAAATATCAAAATGTCGGTCCACAATATTATCAAGTTCTTATCAAAACAACGACAAAAATGATTTACCAACCTTTCTATTACAAACAATGGATTACAACGTTTGATGTTTGCGATTTCTCTCTGATGAAAAGTGTTGGCTTGGTTGTTGATGTTGTTGTGTTGTATGTGTGTGTTGTTATTGATCTGATATGAGATATGATTATATCTCATATCCTACCTAACAACTAACATACATAATATCTAACTAAGACATTATCTAAAAGTAAATATAATATCTAAACTAATATCTAAACTTAATATCCTAAATATCTATTTATTAGATATTTAGGAATACAATAAAATACTATAAATAACACAATAATTAACTTTGACAATTATTACAAACTTAACATTAAACTAATCTTGAGAGCGATTTTTCAACTTTAGCTTCAGATTCCAAACTTCAGATTGGATGATCTTGAATCCAATAAACTTGAGATCTAACAATCTCTCCCTTTGGATCAAGATCATTACTAAAAAGATTTTAGCAATTCAGTTTTCTTTTTCAGCTCAGAAGATGCAATCTCCCTCTTAGTCTTCAACAAGTAGCAATCTCCCCAAAAGACGTAGATAAATTCTCTTTCAGATGATGGGAAGAAATTATCTTCAAATTTAGCTCAGAATGCTTTAGCAAAGTATCTTCAAAGAAAATTTCTCTCAAATCAGCATGTCTTCAGAATAGTTGCTCTAAACTTGTGTTGTTCCTCCCTTTCCCAATCTTGTAATGTATTGGACATTTCTTCAAGCTTTAGGTTCTCCCCCTTTTTGATGAATAGAGAAACGATTTCATCAAAACTCAGAGTAAGAAATGTCTTTCATTTGGAGCCTCTGATTCGTCAATTCAAAAGATATTCATCCAGATCTTTGCAAATCCAGACAAAATAATCGTGTAACACCTGAATCAACAAATGAATCAGTTAAAATGCCTGTCAGTAACACTAAGTCACTGTGTGCAACAAATACACATTGGAAAGGAGCTTTGTGATGTTCACTCCCCCAGGGCTTCTATTCAATCATCGAAACACCACAAAGGTAATTTTTATGAACGTTATGACAAAGAAATAAATTCTTGTGTGTTCGTGCATGTGATAGAAAGAATTAAGCACTTGATGATTGCTTATAAGGCTCAATATTGTATAAACCACCGAGACCACAATAAGTTAAACACATACTCAATGTGCATGAGTGAAGTGCGAAGGTGGGGCAAACTTTCTTCTTTTCAATATCCAGATTTTCCAAATGAAAATCTGATAGCAAATGTGTTGCTTCCCCTTTTAAAATGTGAAACACTTTCTATTTGAGTAGAAAATGAGTAGCTGGTGGGGTTAATCAAGAGTTGGCATGGGCTAGTTTCCTGTTTCAATAATGTTCACCAAAGAAATGTGAAACACTAGAAATGTGGCTACCCGACTCAAAAAGTAGTTGGTGCAGAGTTCTGATATTCTTTTAAACATTCTCTTTCTTTTAAACATTCAGTTTACTTCTAACCAAACTCTCTTTTGCATTATATCTGTTAGCTCCAAATTTTCATTTGTTAAAGTGTTTAAAATATTTAAGTCCCACTTCAGAGGACTTCCAGAGACAAACTTCAGAGGACGAAGACTTTAGAGAACGAAGACTTCAGAGGACAAACCTGCCTCTGAAGTACTTATCAGAGATTGCAACTTTCAGAGAAGACATCAGAGATAGCTTCATCAGAGGCTCTGAAGACAACGTCAGAGCTCTGAAGACATTCTCTCTAAAGTTGTTCACTCTGAAGTTATCTACGAGTGAACAGAAGAACTGATGACATGTCACCTTGTGATAAGATTTACTTTCTAGAATAGGTCACTGTTCAGCATGCTTCTATTCGTCATACAAGTACACTACTTACTTTATGGTCCTATAAATAGGACCATCACCTTATTGTTCAAGTGTTCTTGAGAAGTTATATATCTGATAATATAAGTTAAATATTTTATTCCAAGAATATCTTGTTTATCTTTATCTGCTTTATGGACTGTGATATTTTGAATCTCATTTGATATTAAACTGTATTGCTTCCGCTGTCATTACTCTTATTGTTTATATCATTGTTACGAGATTAAATCTGGGATCCAACAATTGGTATCAGAGCCTCCTTTGTTTCTAAACAAAGAAAGATCATATATGCATACTCGGATAGATTTACATCTCATTGATTCTAAACTTTCATTATCTGTGCATGTTCATATAAACCCAGTTTATTAAAGAACATCATATGCTCTAGATTTGATAGTAAATCTCAGTTCATTACAAAAAGCATAATTTCTTCAAATCTTCATTTTTTAAAATGGCAAACTCAAGCATAAGTGCCATTTATACAACTGGGTCATTAACAAAACCTCCTACAGTTTTAAGGGATGAATATCCCCAATGGAAGATAAGGATGGTAAATTTCCTAGATGGTATGGACAGGGATCTTTTTAGATCTGTGAACGTTGGACCTCACATTCCAATGGTGTCGGTACCAAGAGTTCCTGCAACAGCAGATACTGCCGAAATACCTGCATATTATGAAAAGAAAACCACAAACTTCACTGATGAAGAAAATAATATGATGGATAATGACTCAAAAGCTGTTAGATTACTCATAATGGCCATTCCCAATGATATCTTTCAAGAACTTGATTCTTGAAAACTGCAAAAGAGATATGGGATCAGTTGTTAAATCAACTTGAAGGTGGCTTACAAACCCAGAAAAATAGAAGAAATCTATGCATCAATGAATATCATGATTTTCATGCTCTACCAGAAGAAACATTACACCAAACTTACTCCAGATTCAACATTCTAATAGACAAATGCAGAAAGTTTGGAGTAATAAGAACAAAAGAGGAAAACAACGTTCTTTTTTTGAAAAGCTTGAATGAAGAATGGTCACAACTGTCCATGTCTATACATGCTAATCAAGATCTTGAGTCATGGTCATTAACTGACATTTATGGTACTCTTGTTGCACATGAAAAAGATGTTATGAAGCAAAAATCAAAAACCTCTTTGGGTGGACCCCTTGCACTTGTTTCAAAACAAATATCGAAAGAAAACAACTGTGAAGAGTCACAAAAATGTTTGGAAACAAAAAGAAGATCCAAAAAGGTCTTGATGGCAGAAGAAACTCATACAGATTCAGACTCAGATGAAGATATCAATGCCTTCGCCAAATCTCTTGCATTAATCACTCATCAATTTAACAAGAACTTTGGTAAGAAGGTATTTGAAGGAAGGAGAGAGAATGAAGAAATAAGAAATCCGGAAAGAAGGTTTCAACAAGAACCCAGATTCACTCCATATAGTGATCAAAAGGGTGCAAACTTCAACCATGATGATGCAACACAACAAACAAGACCACAACAACCATTCCAACCAAGGTATCCACAACCACAGAGATACTTCAAACCTCAAGAACAGAAGCCAGAGACAAGTGTTGTCACTCTTCCAACAAATCAAAATGATGGAAGATGCTTCAGATGTGGAAAACCAGGCCACTTCTCTACAAACTGCAGAGGAAAACTTGTCAAAGATCAAGATTACTACAAGAAAAAATACAAATACAATGTAAAAGAAAGAGTTCTTGTAGCAGAAATGGAAGACTGGCTATCAGACTCGACAAGCGACGGCGAGGAAGAGCCAAAAAATCTCTATGGTATGGCCTTTTCAGATGGAAATCAAAGTGATGAAGCATATGAAGACAACTCTGAGAAGGTAAACTCTCTTTACACCTCTGACAGTGATCCTGAAATAGATGCATTTAAACTAATTAATGAACTTCAGGATTTAGAGCAAAAGTTTGTTGAAGAAAAACAGAAAAGAGAGCAAGTAACAAAAGAGCTCATTTTTTACAAAAGAGAAAAGAATCTTCTGGAACCAAAAAAGAAAGAAATTTTTCTTGAAAAAACCAAACTTGAAGAAACCTACAAGCAAAAAGAAAAATCTTTTTCAGAAGAAATAAGAGAAATTGAGAAATTTTTAAAAGGAAAAGAAGAAGAAGTAAAGAAATCTGAGTATGAAAGGCTCAATTCTGTTGCCTTAACCAAAATTTTTCAAAAGGAAAGAGAAATTCTACATCAATCTCTAGATAGAAAAAATCTTCGAATCAAAAGCTATGTTAATGCACAAAGTGTTTTCGACAAAATAAAAACTCAAATGGACTCTCAAGGGATAGGATTCAATGAGTTGAATTCATTCAATGGATTGGAGAAAACTTCACTTTCTTCCACTTTCTGTATGGGAAAGGTCCAAAGCTTTGAAGGTCCATCTCTGAATAATTTCAAAAGAATGAGAACATCAGAGGGATCAAAAGCAAGATCTTTGAATTTCAAAAATACTACGTACTCTGAAGTAAAAGAGTTTCAAGAGTTTGTGCTACAGAGAAAAGAAGAAACTTCAGAGGTACTCTTTACAAAACCTCAGAGCTATGATCCCAAAGAAATTTTCATATTTGTTACTTTCATCTCAAGTGAATCAGAGACAATTGAACCAAGTACCTCTGATACAAGTACTTCTGAAAATGGATCTCAGAGTTCACTTAATCCGAATGCTCCTCTGTATTCACCAAAGTCAGATGAAAACATCAGAACTACGTTTGAAGATGATGTTCAAAAGATATGGAAAGAAAATGTCATGGAGGACTTAAAAAGAAAAGAAAGTATGAAACGGATCATCAAAGTCTCTAGATCAAAAGAAATTAAAAAACCAATAGAGGTAGATATCTCTATTAAATCTAAGAGAGACTTTCTTGACTCTGATTCAGAATCTGATTTAAAGATTGATGAACAGATTTTTTGTAAACCAGGGAATGTAATTCACAAAAAGATAGAAACTGTTGGCTCTGGTATTTTGAATGTTCCAATTTCAGTATTGAAAACCAAAACCAGAATACCAATAAGTCCTGATTTTGCAAATATGTGTTTACAAGCAAAAACATCTCTGGAACTTGAAAAAGAGTTGCAAGAAAAGGCAAAGAATAAAACAAACACTTCTGGTTCTTACACGTATAAAACAATAAAATTCTCTCCTGAACAAAAAGGC
Organism: Arctium lappa; assembly: GCA_023525745.1. NCBI lineage: Eukaryota > Viridiplantae > Streptophyta > Magnoliopsida > Asterales > Asteraceae > Arctium > Arctium lappa. The sequence goes on along the minus strand of CM042058.1, from coordinate 58,381,604 downwards.
AAATGGACAAAAATTAACCATATTGATCCTGTCTGTGCAGTAAGCAGCAAAGAAAAGAAGATGTTTTTGAACAAGAAAAAGCAACTTGAAAAGAAGACTGTCTTTCAAGCAAAAAGAAAAGAAGTAGTTAGGGATAAATGTAATATTCCTAGTGCTAGTTTCAAAAGAAGTCAAAATGTAACAAATGCTTTTAATAAAAAGAAAAACTTTGCTCCTACTTCTTCTTGTTCTATTAATTGTAACTGCATTTATCTCTTGATGAAACTGAAGAATCATTTTAAAGGATCACACTGCCTTTTGAATCAATCTCTAAAAAATATCTCAGAGACAAAATCTCAAAAGAAGACAAGTAAAGGCAAGTCATCAAAAGATGAGATGCCAAAAAGTCATACAAATCCACCAAAGTCTAACACAAAAGGACCCATAATGAGGTGGGTACCTAAGAAACAATAATCTGTCTTGCAGAAACAGTCAATGCCAATCTGGTACCTAGATTATGGATGTTCAAGGCATATGACTGGAGATAAAGAACTGCTATCCTCATTCAAAGCAAAATCTGGAGGAGCAGTTACTTTTGGAGACAACAAGCAAGGACAGATTAAAGGATATGGTGAGTTATCAAGAGGAAATGTTTCAGTATCAAAGGTTGCTTATGTGGATGGATTAAAACACAATCTGATAAGCATAAGTCAACTTTGTGATCATGGTTTTGATGTGAAATTTCAAAGAAAATATTGTTCACTTCTTCACTCAGAATCAGGTCAAGAAATGCTAAGAGCAGACAGAAAAGGTAACCTCTACAGAATGAACTTTACCAAAATCACAGACACTGATTCAGAGAAACTTTGTCTTGTATCTCTGAATAGTGAAGAAATCTGGCTCTGGCATAAAAAGTTTTCACATCTAAACTTTTCCTCACTTGATAAGTTAGTTAAACTTAATTTGGTTAAGGGATTACCATCTCTAAAGTTTAACAAAGATCATCTTTGTCCTGCTTGTGAGATGGGAAAAATGAAAAGATCTTCCCATAAAACCAAAAGTGAAAACAACTGTCCTAGACCTCTGCACATGCTTCATGTGGACTTCTGTGGTCCTATCTCTGTACAGAGTCTAGCAGGTAAGAAATACATTCTGGTTCTGATTGATGAATTCTCCATATACACATGGATAGAATTCATCAGAGCTAAATCTGATGTACCTGACATATTAATAAGGTTGTTGAAAAGATTACAAGTTCTATTCAGCAGCAAAGTTCAGAAACTAAGAAGTGATAATGGAACAGAGTTCAGAAATGCCAAAATCAATTCTTATCTATCAGAAGAAGGCATTACTCCTAACTTTTCTGCAGCAAGAACTCCTCAACAAAATGGAGTAGTTGAAAGGAAAAACATAACACTTGTTGAAGCTGCAAGAACAATGCTTGCTGAATCTGATCTTTCAACAAATTTTTGGGCAGAAGCAGTAGCAACAACCTGCTTCACTCAGAATAGAGCTACAATTGTCAAGAGATTTCAGAAAACATCCTATGAACGCATTAACAATAGGAAACCTAATGTTAAATATTTTCATGTTTTTGGATGCAGGTGTTACATTCTGAAAGATAGAGAATATCTTGGAAAGTTTGACAAGAAAGCTGATGAGGGCAAATTCATTGGATATTCATTAGCCTCAAAAGCTTTCAGAGTGTTCAATCTTAGAACAAGGACTATCCAAGAGAGCATCAATATCTCTTTTGACGACAATAAAAGCTCTGAACAACAAGAGAGTTCCTCGTCACCTATCTCTGAATCATCAAGGAAATCTGAATTAAACAGAATATTTGAAGATTTATTTGATGATGAAAACTCTGAAGTTATCTTCAGAGATAGACTGAGAGAGAATTCAGAAGAACCTCAAGAAACAGGTACAACCCTTTCAGGGCCCTCTGAATTAACACCTTATGTTTCACCAAATGCAGATCAACAAAGTGAATCAGAAGATGATCAAGAAGTATCTGAAGTAACTCCAGAAGAAAATGGTGAAGTACAAGAATCTGCTTCATCTCTGGAACAAAACTCAGAGCCTCTGAACAGTACAACAGAGGTGTCACCTACAGAGCTTCTGAACTGTACAACAGAGGTGTCACCAACTATCAGAGCCTCTGAAGCTCAAACTCCACCCCAAATTTTTGCTCCAATCACCAGCTGGACAAAAGATCATCCAATTGATCAAATCATTGGATCCTCATCCGCAGGAGTTAAACCAAGATCTGCCACCATCAATGAATTCTTCTATGTAAACTTTTTGAGCATTATTGAACCAAAGAAGGTAAAAGAAGCTCTTGAAGATCCTCATTGGATCTTTGCAATGCAGGATGAACTTCAAGAGTTTGTAAGAAACAAAGTCTGGACCCTAGTTCCTATTCCCAAAGGAAAATTTTCAATTGGAACGAAATGGGTTTTCAGAAACAAAAAGGATGAGGATGGAATAATTATCAGAAACAAAGCCAGGTTGGTTGCAAAAGGATATTGCCTGGAAGAAGGCATTGATTATGATGAAACCTTTGCACCTGTAGCTAGGCTAGAAGCAATCAGAATCTTCTTAGCCTATGCTGCACATAAAGTATTCAAAGTTTATCAAATGGATGTTAAATCTGCCTTTCTTCATGGTAAATTAAATGAAGAAGTTTATGTCCCGCAACCACCTGGATTTGAAAGTACAGAGTATCCTAATCATGTTTATTATTTGGATAAAGCTCTGTATGGACTTAAACAAGCCCCAAGAGCTTGGTATGAAACTCTGTCCACCTTTCTAATTCAAAATGGATTTGAAAAAGGCACAATTGATACTACATTATTCATCAAAAGGTACAAAAATGAGATGCTTCTAGTATAAATTTATGTTGATGATATTATATTTGGCTCTACAAATCAAAAGTATTGTGACAAGTTCTTAGAGTTGATGAAGAGTGAATTTGAGATAAGCCTCATGGGAGAATTAACTTTCTTTCTGGGCTTACAAGTAAAACAAACTTCAGAAGGTACATTCATAAGTCAATCTAAGTATGTCTCTGAAATTTTGCAAAAGTACAAACTCAATGATTCAAATTCGATGAGAACACCTCTATCCACCGGAGTCAAACTTGACTCCAATCCTTCAGGAGAATTTGTGGATATAAAAACCTACAGAGGCATGATAGGTTCACTATTATACTTAACTGCAAGTAGGCCTGACATAATGTTTGCAACATGTCTTTGTGCTAGATATCAAGCAAATCCAAAATAATCTCATTTATCTGCTGTCAAGAGAATTTTCAGATACCTCAGAGGGTCACACTCATTAGGCCTCTGGTATCCAAAACTTTCTAGTTTTTATCTAACAGCTTACACTGATGCAGATCATGTTGGATGTAAGCTTGACAGAAAAAGTACTTTCGGATGCTGTCAGTTATTGGGCAATAAGCTGGTAAGTTGGTCATCCAAGAAGCAAAACTGTGTTTCAACTTCAACTACAGAGGCAGAATATGTTGCTGCTGCTAGTTGCTGCTCACAAGTAATATGGATGAAAACTCAGCTCAGAGATTATGGCCAACAATTTGAAAGAATTCCAATTCTCTGTGATTCAAAAAGTGCCATAGCCATCTCTGCCAATCCAGTACAACACTCCAAAACCAAGCACATCGATGTAAGGTACCACTTTCTGAAAGATCATGTTGAAAAGGGAACAATAGAGATGTATTTTGTACCAACTGAACTACAACTTGTTGATATTTTCACAAAAGCTTTAGATGAACGAAGGTTCAATTTTTTAATTAGCAAGCTGGGAATGTTGAATATGTCTACCTAACAAAGAAGAAACTCAGAGTCTCTGATCGATTATCAGAGACTCTGAACCAAGTAGCATATGTCAATCAGTGTTGAACACAAGAAAACATCAGAGTCTCTGATCCATTCATCAGAGCCTCTAGACTTTTTCACAAATGGTAAAAATCACTCTTTTGTATCTCCAAGCATGTGTCAATGAGAACATAAAAGACTTCATTCTTTGGTCAAGGGGGAGACAAAGACCCTTTCATCTTTCAAGGGGGAGAAAAGTTCGTCTCTGATATTTATATCAGAGCCTCTGATCTTGTCTCTGATATTTATATCAGAGCCTCTGATCTTGTCTCTGATATTTATATCAGAGCTTCGGTTTTTTTCTCATTAAACGAATATTCCAGGAAATTCTTTTAATAATAAATCTTTTTGGATAACCATTCGTTTCTTTTCAAAAAAACCCAACTGGCGGTTTTCTGACACAAAGCGGCTCTCCCCTACACACCTAAACGTGTCACCTATTAATTAGGGGATGATGGAACGTCCTTTCTGACATTGGGACTCTCATTCGCCGCTTCCATAACCTCTCCCTCTACCCTTTGTGTCTATAAAAACCGTGTTTCACTTTTCATTATTCTTTACGCTCTCAGAATCCAAAATCCCAATTCTCTCTTTCTAAGCTCTTATCCTTCTCAACCTGCAACAATGGCGGCTCATTCTCAAACTTCAGATAACTCCAGCAAACTTGTTCCAAGATTGAATATGGTACAGTTCGATGTTCCAGTAAAAGGTAACAACTACTTTCTGGACGTCACCCCAACCAATTACGATGAACAGTTTTGCCAAATCCTTGACTTTTTCACCAACTGCGAACTCAATGATGTTCTAACCAAACATGCCTCAGACATTCCCCTTTGCTTTGTCCAACAATGGTGGTATTCAAGTGAATACGATGATGAAAAAGAAGGACTGGTTGGATACATTGACCTAGGTGAACAAAGCATGAAAATAAGAATCACCCCACAAACCCTAACTCGCCGATTCAACCTGCTCACGAAAACTGATCTTCAAATAGAAAACTTTGAAAAACCACCAACTCAAGAAGTCCTTCTTCAGTTCCTCCACCACTTAGGCTACAACAGGGAAATCACACGCCTAAGTCAATTCAGACGTCAGTACCTGCCTCCCAAGTGGAACTTTATGTTTAGTGTTCTCAACCGAACAATTACCTGCAAGATTGGAAGCCAGGATAAGACTCATCCAGCGATTCTAGCCATAATGTATGCTCTCTTCTTCAACAAAAGCATAAATATGGCTCACATTCTCTTCTGTGAGATGCTGACGACGGTGGACAAGAAGAACAAGGACTTGGCCAAAGGAAAACAACCAATATCGGTACTGTTTCCTGTTGGGTCTGAAATATGCCAAGGATGGTTACTACTTCTAGTTCAACATGGTTACTACTTCTGAAGTTAATATTCATCATGGTTACTACTTCTGTGGTTAATGTTGCCAGTTGTAGTTAATGCTGCTGGAACAAAGTTAATGCTGCTAGAAGAAAACAGTTAATACTTCTAGTTAGTACTTCTGTGATTAATGCTGCTAGTTGATGGTTAATGTTGCTCAACAAGATTAGTACTGCTAGTTCAAAGATAGTACTACTTGAAGAGATTAATACTGCCGTAGCATAGTTAGTACTGCTAGAGTTAATACTGCTCAGAGTATTAATGCTGCTGAAGAATAATGCTGCTTATAAAGAATTCGCATGGAAGGATGACAGCTGGATGGACTGAAGATTATGGAAAGATTGGAGTTAATGATGGAAGATATTCTGAAGATATTTTATTAATTGTAATTATCTTTTATCTTCAGTATATATATATAGTATTGTTTAGAATAGTTAGAGATAACTTTTGATATAGTTCTTATTATAAGTTTTTGTTCTAGAGATAATCAACCTCAAGGCATAGATCCTAATTCTAGAGAAGTAGAATTCGTTTTGAAAGAGTCTGTTCTTCAAGATTGAGGTTGAGTGTGTAATCTTGTGATTTGATAATTGAATACAAGTTTATAAGTTGTTGATCATATACTGTTTGTTTACTGTTACATTGAATATCAAAGTGTTATTCCGCAACTTCTTTGATATTGTTTCTGAGTATTCATAATTCTTGTTAAGAATTCGATCCTGACAAGTGGTATCAGAGCAAGTATTCTCAGAAACCTGCAATTATCATTCTTCCTTGAAATCAGAAATCATCAATGGCTAAAGTTTCAGATTCTTCAAGCACAGAAATCCCCACAGAGGTAATGTCTAATCTTTACTCTAAAACTTGTATGGAAACTGTTAAAAGGTACAGGGATCACAACCAGACAATGAGTGATGACCTTAAAAGATTAGAGAGAGATATAAAAGACTATGTAAGAATTGTTGAGAGTTTTGAGGAACAGATCAAAGTTTTCAAAGCCAATGAACTTCAACATTCTTATGATACAAATTACTGGAAGTGGGAGAAGAATGACCTAGAACTTCAGCTGAAAAAGTCTAAAGAGGAGAATGAGAAGATAAAGAGTGAGTTTGAGAAAGCCAAGCTGGATATTGAGAAATTTTCCAATGCTTCTAAAGCAATGGACTCTTTGCTCCAAACTCAAATCCATGACAAACTTAGAAGAGGAATAGGCTATAACACCACATTACATCCCTCCTATATCAGACTTGCTAGAGACCAAGAATAGGAAGGAATTGTCTGATGAAGCCACTAAGGTAGATCCATTAGACAAAGTGGTGGTTGAAACAGACTCTGAAGAAGAGAACTCTAATGATAAGAGTAAGGAGAACACTGTAGGTGGTGAGATTCCTCTAGAAAATCACATTATCACCAATGAGGGATGTGGAAAGACTTGGGTCAAATCTAAGGACATAGAAAAGACAGAGGGAAAGTCTGGTAAGGTCCACTACAAACAGACAACAGTTGTGAATCCTGTCCCTTGCAAACAGTGTACTTGCAATAAATCTGAGCCCCAAAAACATGATAAAAGGAGGGGAAATCAAAGAAACTGGAATAATCAGTGGGCACAAAAACAAGGGGTTCATCAGAGTAAAATCAATAGACCAAAACCTTGTTTTATCTGTGGAAAGCTTAATCATGTTGCCAAATACTGTTATTACAATCCTATCAACCAAAGAGTTAATTTTCAAAGACAAACTCAAAACTCCTTTGGTTATAGGAAGCAAGGAAGGAATCAAATGGCTAAGAACAGAGCACCTAAAAAGTCTCATGTTCAAAATAAGTTTGCTAAACCAAAGAAACATACTCCAAATAAGCCAAGGAGTAATTTAAAGACAAAGAAAACAAACAACTTTACTCAAGTTTGGGTTCCAATTGCAAAGAAACCTGTTAGTACTGCTATCCCAGATAGTACTGCTAACAAGAATAGTGCTGCTAACTTGATTAGTACTGCTAACCAAGTTAGTACTGCTAACAAGGCTAGTGCTGCTTCTAGTAGTAATGCAGCCAAGCCTATAATCTTGACAAAGTACTCCAGTCATGAGATTCCTAAACAACTCATCCAGACCAAACTGACAGATTATATAAATGAGAAAGGACAACCCAAGACCACTTTGCCTTAGGTTCCCTCAAAGACTAACTGATTTATCAAGTGTGTGGGGCAATCAAAAGCTCAAGAGGAAGAGCATTTGGAATGAAGATAATGGTTGCTCTTGGCACATAACAAGGAACACGAACTGCCTTCAAATTCTTTAAAAGATTTGATGGAGGACATGTTACTTTTGATCCAGCAGAAGGTAAGAAAAGTGAAAAAGGTATAGTTTCAAAAGATAAAGTAACTTTTGAAAACTTTATGGTATATGGTACTACTAACCTTGTGTCTGTAAGTGTTTCAGGTTGCTAATACTGAAAGGTAGTTAGTACTTATAGTTCAGTGAATACTGTCAGACTGTGTTAATGCTGCTGGTATGTGTTACTACTGCCAGTCTGTGTTAATGCTGTTGATAAGTGTTACTACTGCTAATGTAAGTTTTCTATACCTAAAAATGATCTTCAATGATTTAATGTCAAACCTGGATATCAATCAAAAAGCTTTTATCTGTATCCAAGGTTTGTACAAGAAGTACTTAATAATGAATTAACGGACATACCTCACTTTGATGAGGTATATGTACCTAAACCCCCTAAAGGCAAGGTTTTCTCAAACATGAGAAGATCTGCTAGGGACTCGGAAAGAGTTGACACACCATTGTTCTCAACAATGATGGTGGTGTCCCAACCACAAGAAGGTATGGCATTAGAATCAAGGCCCCCATTAGACCATCCCACTGCTAGCCAATCCCAACCTTCCCAGTATATATCAATCCCACAGTCTCTTCTTGATAAACCAACTTCACCAATCACCCAAACTTATAAAAGAAAACAGGTAAAGAAGGCTCCTTCCCTTCTTGTACCTTCACCCACTAAGCCTTTAAGCCCTCTAAGGGAGGATTCTTCTTTAGATAATATCCATAGGGAAACCACAGGGGTGTCTCCCAACCTCAAGAAGGTGCTCAATAAGGAGATTCAAGAGCATATGGGTTGTAAGGCTCACACTACTGACTTTGCACAAAGTGCATGACAGGACAGTGTGAACATATCTAAGACCTTCCCCATGGCAACTTTAGATGAGTAATTATCTAAAGGTCCCAGGTGCCAAGAAACCAAGGGAGTAGAAGGTGTTTCTGCTAGGCAGAAGATCTCTACTAAAAGATCCAAGGATCCTTCAAAGGTGGTAAACACACCTAAAGGAGGTGAGGACAGTTTAACTACAAAGAATTGATGGATACACTTGGTACAATTAGTCTGAAAGTTCACAATCAAATTATGGGGATAAAAGAGATGAAAAGGTGATCACTTCTTATCACTAGCAGATAGATCATATCAAGAAGCTGGTACTGAAAAAGAAGAAAATTAAAGTTTGTATTGATATGAAATCTTATTTTGAGGGGGAGATAACTGAAGAAACTGAATCAAGAAGAACTAGTAATTGCAGAAAGTTTTGAAATTATCATAAAGACACTATGTTGAAGAACTTAACTTCTCAGTTTTGAAAAGTTAAGTTAGGGGGAGATTGTTGGGTCTGAAATATGCCAAGGATGGTTACTACTTCTAGTTCAACATGGTTACTACTTCTGAAGTTAATATTCATCTTGGTTACTACTTCTGTGGTTAATGTTGCCATTTGTAGTTAATGCTGCTGGAACAAATTTAATGCTGCTAGAAGAAAACAGTTAATACTTCTAGTTAGTACTTCTGTGATTAATGCTGCTAGTTGATGGTTAATGTTGCTCAACAAGATTAGTACTGCTAGTTCAAAGTTAGTACTGCTTGAAGAGATTAATACTGCCGTAGCATGGTTAGTACTGCTAGAGTTAATACTGCTCAGAGTATTAATGCTGCTGAAGAATAATGCTGCTTATAAAGAATTCGCATGGAAGGATGACTACTGGATGGACTGATGATTATGGAAAGATTGGAGATAATGATGGAAGATATTCTGAAGATATTTTATTAATTGTAATTATCTTTTATCTTCAGTATATATATATATAGTATTGTTTAGAATAGTTAGAGATAACTTTTGATATAGTTTTTATTCTAAGTTTTTGTTCTAGAGAGAATCAACCTCAAGGTTTTCTCAAACATGTTTTGCTCTGATATCACTTGTCAGGATTGAATTCTCAACAAGAATTATGAATACTCAGAAACAATATCAAAGAAGTTGCGGAATAACACTTTGATATTCAATGTAACAGTAAACAAACAGTATATGATCAACAACTTGTAAACTTGTATTCAATTATCAAATCACAAGATTACACACTCAACCTCAATCTTGAAGAACAGATTCTTTCAAGACGAATTCTACTTCTCTAGAATTAGGATCTATGCCTTGAGGTTGATTCTCCCTAGAACAAAAACTTAGAATAAAAACTATATCAAAAGTTATCTCTAACTATTCTAAACAATACTATATATATATATACTGAAGATAAAAGATAATTACAATTAATAAAATATCTTCAGAATATCTTCCATCATTATCTCCAATCTTTCCATAATCTTCAGTCCATCCAGCTGTCATCCTTCCATGCGAATTCTTTATAAGCAGCATTATTCTTCAGCAGCATTAATACTCTGAGCAGTATTAACTCTAGTAGTACTAACCATGTTACGGCAGTATTAATCTCTTCAAGCAGTACTAACTTTGAACTAGCAGTACTAATCTTGTTGAGCAACATTAACCATCAACTAGCAGCATTAATCACAGAAGTACTAACTAGAAGTATTAACTGTTTTCTTCTAGCAGCATTAACTTTGTTCCAGCAGCATTAACTACAACTGGCAACATTAACCACAGAAGTAGTTTCCCAGGTTCATCTCTGTGGTCATTCAACGAGCAATGGAGAAATTCTCCATCACTGAGGAGGGCCCAAGGACACCTCTGTTTATGATGAACTCGTTCAAAGCTACAAAGGTTCCTCCTTATCCAAATGACCGACGTTTCCCACACACCATGATTGAGGTAATTCCTGCTGACTCTTCTACCCATCTCCTACATAGTCGTGTTGCCCAATCATCAGAACCGATGATGGGATCCCCAACACACTTAGGTTATGAACTTGAGCCTGAATCAGAGAGCGATATCTCTGATATTGCTCAAAATGTTAACAGAGCGCAACCAGGCGGTGGCTCTGAGAGATCAAGGAATAGAAAACATGAGAACCCTCCCTCTGACGAAGAGAATACCTCTGTCAGAGCAGAGGAAGGTGAGGAAGAGAGAATTCCAGAGGGTGAGTTTCTAAACTTAGAATCTGAGGAAGGTGAGGTAGAAAAAGATGTCCTTGCTGACACACATGAGAGATTCCAAAGCCCAAATCCCCGTGCAAACAAATTTACTGTCCAAGATGGTCCAGCATCAATGGACATTGAAACCGAGGTGCACACCTCGAACCCTACCCATCCTAACCGCTCAGAGGGAAACCTCTGATGCGGCTAAGTCCTCTCAACAGGACTTGGACCAAGATAAAAATACTCATTCACCCTAGAGTATGTCACCTCCACACACACATGATGCCATTGTGGCTCATAAAAAGTTGGACTGTCCCTTAGATCGTAAGGATTGCCTGTCAGAAAAACAATGGCACGACCTTCTTGCACATGGACTCCTTAGCCTGGACAGCAAGGTTTCAACCCACATTCGTTTCTCATCAACAGATTCTGACTCTGATGATCAGAGACCAATCGGAACCATTATAGGGAAATCCTTGAAAAAGGGTCCCCAAGGATTAATAGGAAGTCCTTCCAGAGTCAATATCAAGCCAAATCCGAAAGAAGGCCCTTCTGAACTCGAGGGAAACTTAGAATCTTGTGTAGATCCTAAGGTCACCCCCTCTGATTACGTTACCAAAGAAGAGTTCAGAATCTTTGGTGATGAAATCAGAGAATCTCTGAAGGAGATTAAACTTCAAATGGAGAAGACCTCAGAGGCCTCTGACTCAAACTCTGAAGTTGCAAAGCTCACTTCAGAGGCCTCTGAGCTGCGCACGACCGTTAACTCTCAGAACGCTAAACTGGATGCTCTAGAAAGCCTGGTCATAAAAAATGACTCGGTTTTATCCAGAGAAATTCAGAACTCCACAACAGAGCTTCTCAAGGCAATTCCAACTCCCTCTGCCCCCACTCCAACACATGCAGTCTTTTCTCAATTCAAAGAGGAAGTCTTGCGTTCTTTGGCAGAGGTACTTGCAAGGATCCCTACCTCCTCTACTGCTGCTCCTGCTACATCAGAATTTGTTACAAAGGCTGACCTAACCAACTTCTCCAAGAAGATCACCAGCAATGTGATGAATATCTCCAGCAAGTTCGTCTCCAAGACCACTCAGCAGAACAAAAAGATTGAAGACCTTCTGCAGAATGTCAAATCTTCAGAGGGAGTATTGAAGAGAAGGAACCAGAGGTCGCATGCTCTGAGGAAGCCCAGAAGAAAGCCAGGTATGAAGATTCTGATGACAATGATGACCAACCTCCGGGGTCATCCGATCTTCATAAGGGGGAGAAAACGACTACACCAAAAACTGTTGAAACACAAAAGAAGTCCACTCCCTCTGAATCAAACCAAAGCAAGGAGAAAGCAACAGAGAGACGTTCAACCTCAACCTCTGCTGAAGATATACAGGTCACTTTAAAGTCGCCAGTATCTATCATCTTTCTAGCACCATCCACATCAAGTGCTCCAATAGTTCCAATAACAGCTGCAACTCCAGAAACTATTGGAGCTTTGGAAGAAGATGAAGAGCAATTAGTAGACTTCTCTACGTCAGAAGATGCAATCTCATCACCAGAAAGACCAAATTATGTGATGAGAGATGCTTACGAATCAGAGGCTGAAAGAGCAGAATCAGAATATGAAAAAGAAGAAAAATCAGATTCTGGAAAAGAAGTTGCTGAAGAAGAAATTGAAGTAATTGATGTCGAAGAGTATGTATTCAAGAATGCTCAACCACATCATACTTCAACAGTAACAGAGCTGAGGGAATCACCAGAGATAGATGGCTACATCTCTGAACCCACAACAGATAATCCTCCACAGACGAAGGAACCAGAAACCATGGTTGCTGATGAACAGGCTCCTTCAGAAAATCTTGTTCAGAAGGCAAGCATCGGTCTTCCAGCCAAAGTGTTCAATAAACCTCCTACATTCCTTGAATCAAATCCCGAAGCTTCCATAGAAGACCACTTCAGATACATCTACTGTGAGTTCAATATGGCAGACACTCTAGTCATTCCTCTGAATCCAAGGATCAGAGAGGACATGCCGGACTATGAGCGAAGATTTGTCAGAGATAAAACCAGACCAAGAGCACAGGTCCTCTTTGATGATCCAATCACCAAGATCAACAAAATCTCAGAAAAGACCTTTGCTTACAAGAAGATCATCTATAGGCACTATGTGGTAACTGTGACAACTGTCTGATAACCAACATGTTAAGGTTAGCAATCTCTGACCTATTAGAATTTATTTATGAAGTTAAATTCTAGTTAGAATGATTAAATTAGAAGTTTACCCGAAAAATTTCGGAAGTCGCGTAAATACCCGGTTCGGACTGATAACTAACCATTACATCTCAAAAATGCCAGAAATTATGTTGAAAATCTAAAATATTTGAAATATTAGGATTTTATTATTTTCAAAGTAAATTATATTTATTTATTACTAAAACTCATTTTTAAGCTTTAACTGAGAATTTAGGGTTCCGGTTCTCAATTTTATCTGATTTTTTTAATTAAAATTGTCATCATAATTGTAATATTTTATTTAACAAAATTAATTGATGAGTCACATGGACACATGACTGATTTCTATGATGCCCCTCTCTTTTAATTTTTAATTAAAAATCAAATTTAGAAGAATTTACTCACATTTTCAAAAATACAACTTAACTCTTCAACTCCTTCTTCTCTCTACTCCATAATCGGCCAAGAACACACACACACACACTCCATTGATTTTTTTAAGAAATTTTCAAGGAGAAATCAAGTTTAAACATCATCCTACTTCAAGAAATCAAGTTTTCATCTCCAATTGAGAAGGTAACCATCTTTATCCTCATATTTTCAAGGTTATTTTCAAAGAAACTTACATGTTTTTCATCATCTCATGTAGTGGTTGTATAATCTTGTTTTTGGAAGTGAAATGGAATGCATTTGGTGAAATAAACATTTGCAAAGTAAACCATTGAATAATCTTCCAATAAAATTTGATGTTTAAGTGTGATTTTTGGGGATTTTTATGAAAATGTCAATTTTATGATATGTGGTATTTTGGTCCACGAAATTGTGATGATTTTAAATAGAAATTTATGTATTGCATCAATCTTGAGTATAGATGAACTCTTAGGATGAGATTATTCAATCTCATATGATTAAGAGCATCAAAAATGGTATATTGTCACTTGTTTAGTGATTTTGTTGTAATGCATGGGATTGGATGAGCAATGGTGATTGCTATGAGTCCATGATGCATAAATTGATTGTTTAAATCATGAGATATTGTTTAAAGATGTGAAGTCATGTGTTATTTCTAAAAACCATGGCTAAATGATCATTTTATTACATATTGCAAGTTTAACTTATTCACAGCTTGCTGTCAAAATTATGCATTCACTTTTGAGTATTATAAGTTAGTTTATAAGTTGTAAAAATTTGGGATTTTTGTTACTAAAACTCAGTTTATGGTGTTAGTGAGCCATAGCATTAAGAATCACTCAAAAATTTGGAGATTTGGTCACTCAAATGCATTTTAGAAGTAAGTGGTGTAATCTGTCCAAAATTGGCAGATTCATACACCTACTTTCTAAGGACCATAACTCCCTTCATTTTTGTCCAAATTGAGTAAATTCTTTTGTAATTAAGTAGGTTTTTGAGTTAGCTTTCCAACCATGTATGGATCATTTCATAATTCTTAGTTTTAGTAGCTCAAAAACGGTCTGCAAGTAAAGTGTGTCATTGGATTGAAAATCGGTGACCTTCTGTTTTGTGGAATTTCATTTGAGTATCAAAACTCCTCTAAAAATTATGAAATTTTGCAGAATTGTTCATAACTTAGTATTTTAGTTTCTGTAAAATTTTGGTGATCATTGGTTGTTGGTAAGTATCATTTTGAAACCTATTTTATGATCACAGTTTCTAGACAGCAAGTGCTGAATCCAGAAAGAAGGTTTTCAAAACCTTAAATACTTATGTTTTGATGATTAATTTGGTAAAGTAATCCTAAATTTCTATTTTAGACAATAAAGTAAACATAATGGCATATATATATTGAGATGTAAGAATGGTCAAGTTAGGATTAAGGATGGGTATTGACATATGGTATCCTTTGGTTCAAATTACTCTATAGGGATTAAAGATCCGGACTAGAGAATTGTGTTGTTTTATTCTTGCATCGTCATCAAGGTGAGTATTCATAGCCCCACTTTTATCGTTTTAATTCATTTTGGGGTGGAAAGCATGTTTAAATTGCGTATTTAAAGATTCATGAGAATTGTTTGAAAGTATTGCGAATTAGCAATTTATAAGGCTTTTTAAAAGCGTTTGGAATTATAAGCTATATGATAAGTATGCAATTGATGTGTTGAGTATTTAATGTTAAGACCCCGTGACACTACTATTAACTCGAAGAAAATCGGGCCTATAGTATTAGTGGATAGCGCTATTTGGTGTGACAAACCCACCTTAATGCTGACGAGCAGGGGTGCACTATACTAGAGAAGATGACTAAACATGTGGTTTGAACCACCGCTGAGTTAGTTAATCGGGGGCGTTGAAATTGGTCAGGGACGGCTTAGTAGTGGCTCAATGTAATATTATCTTTGCATACACTTATCATAAAGAAATTAAATTGTGGTACTCATGAATCAAAGAATTGAAGTTGGTTTATACGTATGTTTTACAAATGACAACTTGCATATAAAAATGATTTGTGCATATTTAAAACCTGTGAACTCACCAACTCTTTGTAGTTGACCTTGGTTTTTATTCATGCTTTTCAGGAATCGAAAAGGTTATTCCATGATGTTTTAGCAGTGCACTTCATATTTTGAAGCAAGATTATTTTGCTTTATGCGTATCGTTATGTTTTTAAGTTTGGGAATTGTAAACAATGATAACACTATATTCTTAAAAATGTAATGTCTTTTGAAAGTTAAGTAAATGTTGGTATGTTTATAATCTTTTGCTATGACATCGGAGCTGTTATGTCTCGTGTTTCCGCTTTAGCGGGGTGTGACAGATTTGGTATCAGATCCATAGGTTATAGGGAATACCGGTTTTTTTTAAAACCACACACTATAACCTCTTACAAATAAAGTTTTCAAATTAAGGTACGCTGTTAGTATAACTAAGATGTGTCTCATATTATCATATTTTAACTTAAACAAAGCTTGATCACCTTTGTTTAATTTAAGTGTGTATAAAGGGGACATGGATTGGCTATACTAGGAATTACTAAAAATAGAAAATTTTTGTTCCAAAAATGAAAAGCATGATTAGTATGTGAGTTCGCATGAGCATTTTGTGATTTCGACATTTATTTTAGCATACTAATAATTATAAAGTTGGATGATCATGATAAAGTTCTAGTTGCAATTACTAGTATTTTGTATAATATGTCGAATGCGAAATTTAATTATTAGTTGAGTATTGTATGATGCGCGGCGCATAGATAGATTGCTGGTTCAGGAAAATAATTAGATACCAATTTAGAATTTGGTAAGTAGAGTTATGCCTCCTAAAAGAAAATATCCCGATCTAGCGCGTCTTGTGTCCGAACAATTTATAGTGACACTTTCAAACACCGTTAGCCAAGTCGCGGTAGGTTTAAATGTTAATCGTGAGAATAATTTAAGAACGACCGGAGATCGGGAGTGCACGTATAAATCATTCAGGACATGTAATCCAAAAGAATTTTATGGAACCGAAGGGGCGTTTGGATTATTATCATGGATCGAAAGTATGGAATCGGTACTCCATATTAGCAAATGTTCTGAGGTGAATAAAGTAGAGTTTGCAGCTTGCTTACTACAAGGACGAGCGCTAACTTGGTGGAACACTTTAGTCCAAACTCGTGGACGAGAAAGCCAAAGGTAAAAGGAAAATGGAGGAACCCCGGAGGAGACAGTTTGATGGGAGGAAAGGCAAGGAGGAAAGAACAGCGGGAAATTTTGGAATTCAGACACAGTCTGCGGACAAGGAAAAAGTGGTGATTCCAAAATGCGATAAGTGCAATTATTATCATCAAGGGCGTTGTATAAGTTGTCATAATTGCGGCAAAGTGGGTCATTTTGCAAAGGATTGCAAGAGCAATCAAAAGTGGGTATGTTATGAATGTGGAAGTTTGGATCATATGAGGAATGCTTGTCCCAAATATCTCAGAAAGATTCCTGCAAACCAAGGTCAACCAGTAAATCATGGGAATCCAGGGAGGCCAGCAAGAGGACGAGTGTTCGAAATTGGAGCGGAAGAGGCAAGATGGAATCCGAACGTGATTACAGGTACGTTTCCCTTAAATAATCACTATGCGTCCGTATTATTTGATTCCGGGGCAAATAAGAGTTTTGTATCATTAGAATTCAAATCAAAGATTTGTCTAAAGTCTCAAAAGTTAAAGGAAGATTATGTTAACGGTCAAGAAATTAGGGCTAAAGAAGTAGTTCCTAATTGCACTTTAGTCTTGGCTGAAAGAGAGCTTAGCATAGATCTGATTCCAATAAAACTAGGAAGTTTCGATGTAGTGGTGGGTATGGAGTGGTTATCCGAAAACCGAGCAGAAATCGGTTGTTCCGAGAAGATACATAGAATACCACTACCGGAAGAAGGAATACTTCTAATTCATGGAGAGAAGTCAAGAACAAGTTTAAAAATGGTATCGTGCATGAAGATGCGGAAGTATTTAAAGAAAAGAGTATGTTGCATTCCTGGACCATGTTGTAGATAAGAAGATAAATGAAAAACGCATCCAGGACATTCCAATAATCCGAGATTTTCATAAAGTATTTCCCGATGAATTACCCGGATTACCCCCACCAAGACAAGTTGAGTTCCGCATTGATTTAATTCCCGGAGCTGCACCGGTAGCAAAATCTCCATATCGTCTAGCACCCTCGGAGATGAAGGAATATTCTGAACAACTTTAAGAACTTCTCGACAAGGGATTCATCAGACTAAGTTCTTCGCTTTGTGGAGCCCTAGTCCTTTTCGTCAAATAGAAGGATGGAACCTTTCGAATGTGCATCGATTATAGAGAGCTTAATAAGCTAACTCTCAAGAATCGATATCCTCTTCCTCGAATTGATGATTTGTTCGATCAATTACAAGGAGCTGCTTCCTTCTCAAAGATCGATCTTCGATCAGGTTATCATCTGATGAGAGTTCGCGAAGAAGATATTCCTAAAACAGCGTTTAGAACTCGGTATGAACATTACGAGCTTCTAGTTATGCCCTTTGGGTTAACAAACGTACTCGTAGTTTTTATGGATCTAATGAACAGAGTGTGCAGACCATATTTGGATAAATTTGTGATCGTGTTCATTGACGACATTCTCATATACTCCCAAAGCAAAGAGGATCATGAGCAGCATTTGAAATTGATGCTCGAATTACTTAAGGAACAGAAACTGTATGTCAAACTTTCCATATGCGAATTTTAGATTAGTAAAGTTCATTTTCTTGGTCATGTAGTCAACCAAAAGGGAATTCAAGTCCACCCAGCAAAGGTAGAAGCCATCAAAAGTGGGAAATTCCGAAAACACCCACGGAGATTCGTCAATTTCTTGGCTTAGCAGGTTATTACCGGCGATTTATTCCTAACTTCTCCAAGATTGCTCAGCCTTTGACTACTTTAACTCGAAAGGATGAAAAGTTTATTTCGGGAGAAAAACAGGAAGAAGCTTTTCAGACATTCAAACAAAAGCTTTGCAATGCTCCAGTATTAGCGTTGCCTGAAGGTACTGACAATTTTGTGGCTTATTGCGATGCATCACGCCAAGGATTGGGATGTGTTTTAATGCAAGGGGATAAGGTTATTGCGTATGCGTCTAGGAAATTAAAAGAGCATGAGAGAAATTACACCACACATGATTTGGAATTGGGAGATGTAATTTTTGCACTAATGATTTGGAGACATTACTTGTACGGGACAAAATGTACCATTTTTACTGATCATAAGAGTCTTCAACACATTCTCGATCAAAAGATGCTTAATATGAGACAGCGGAGATGGGTGGAATTGCTCAGCGACTATGACTGTGAAATAAAAACCTCGGGTCTTCTTCAACAACCCGAAATTCCTCATTGGAAATGGAATTAGATTTCAATGGACTTTATAACTAAGTTACCGAGGACCAAGAGAGGTCGTGACGCCATTTGGGTAATAGTAGATCGACATACAGAATCTGTACATTTTCTACTAGTTCGAGAAGATTTCAAGATGGAAAAGTTAGCGTAACTGTATATTAACGAAATCGTGTCTCGTCACGGAGTACCCATTTCTATCATTTTCAATAGAGATAGTCGCTTTACCTCCAGATTTTGGCAGATATTTCAAAAGGTATTGGGCACTAGATTGGATTTAAGTACAGCTTATCATCCTCAAACGGATGGTCAAACGGAAAGGACCATTCCGACTTTGGAGGACATGTTGCGTGAATGCGCGATAGACTTTGGCGGAAATTGGGATCAATATTTACCATTGGTTGAATTCTCTTACAACAACAGTTATCACGCCAGCATCCAATATGCACCATATGAAGCTCTTTACGGGAGAAAGTGCAGATCACCACTGGGATGGATAGAAGCTGGAGAAAGTAAATTGATTTGGGCCAGACATTGTTCAGGAAACCACCAATAAAATATCGATTATTCGGGATATGTTTAAAGCAGCAAGAGATCGCCAAAAGAGTTATGCGGATAATCGAAGAAAGCCATTGGAGTTTCAAGTAGGTGATAAAGTGTTGTTAAAAGTATCACTTTGGAAAGGAATCATACATTTTGGAAAGCGGGGTAAGTTAAGTCCAAGGTTTATTGGACCAGTTGAAGTAACAGAGAGAATTGGACAGTGGCATATAACCTCAAACTTCCTTAAGAATTGAGTGACAATCATGATACATTTCATGTATCAAATTTTAATGAGGTGTCAGTCTAATGAATCATTGATTGTTTCACCTGAAGAAATCAAAGTGGATGAACGATTGTATTTCAAAGAAGAACCCATTGAAATCTTCGATCGAGACGTTAAGCGATTAAGGCGCAGCAAAATTCCGACCCTTAAGGTTCGTTGGAAATCAAGATTCGGTCCGGAATATTCATGGAAAAGATAAGATTATATGAGGACCAAATATCCTCAGTTATTTGAAAAGATTTAATCAAAAGGAATTAAAGTATGAATTTCGGGACGAAATTCTTTTAACGGGGGGAAAATGTGACAACTGTCTGATAACCAGCATGTTAAGGTTAGCAATCTCTGACCTATTAGAATTTATTTATGAAGTTAAATTATAGTTAGAATGATTAAATTAGAAGTTTACCCGAAAAATTTCGGAAGTCGCGTAAATACCCGGTTCGGACTGATAACTGACCATTACATCTCAAAAATGCCAGAAATTATGTTGAAAATCTAAAATATTTGAAATATTAGGATTTTATTATTTTCAAAGTAAATTATATTTATTTATTATTAAAACTCATTTTTAAGCTTTAACTGAGAATTTAGGGTTCCGGTTCTCAATTTTATCTGATTTTTTGAGTTAGCTTTCCAACCATGTATGGCTCAAAAACGGTCTGCAAGTAAAGTGTGTCATTGGATTGAAAATCGGTGACCTTCTGTTTTGTGGAATTTCATTTGAGTATCAAAACTCCTCTAAAAATTATGAAATTTTTCAGAATTGTTCATAACTTAGTATTGTAGTTTCTGTAAAATTTTGGTGATCATTGGTTGTTGGGAAGTATCATTTTGAAACCTATTTTATGATCACAGTTTCTGGACAGCAAGTGCTGAATCCAGAAAGAAGGTTTTCAAAACCTTAAATACTTATGTTTTGATGATTAATTTGGTAAAGTAATCCTAAATTTCTATTTTAGACAATAAAGTAAACATAACGGCATATATATATTGAGATGTAAGAATGGTCAAGTTAGGATTAAGGATGGGTATTGACATATGGTATCCTTTGGTTCAAATTACTCTATAGGGATTAAAGATCCGGACTAGAGAATTGTGTTGTTTTATTCTTGCATCGTCATCAAGGTGAGTATTCACAGCACCACTTTTATCGTTTTAATTGATTTTGGGGTGGAAAGCATGTTTAAATTGCGTATTTTAAGATTCATGAGAATTGTTTGAAAGTATTGCGAATTAGCAATTTATAAGGCTTTGTTAAAAGCGTTTGGAATTATAAGCTATATGATAAGTATGCAATTGATGTGTTGAGTATTTAATGTTAAGACCCCGTGACACTACTATTAACTCGAAGAAAATCGGGCCTATAGTATTAGTGGATAGCGCTATTTGGTGTGACAAACCCACCTTAATGCTGACGAGCAGGGGTGCACTATACTAGAGAAGATGACTAAACATGTGGCTTGAACCACCGCTGAGTTAGTTCATCGGGGGCGTTGAAATTGGTCAGGGACGGCTTAGTAGTGGCTCAACGTAATATTATCTTTGCATACACTTATCATAAAGAAATTAAATTGTGGTACTCATGAATCAAAGAATTGAAGTTGGTTTATACGTATGTTTTACAAATGACAACTTGCATATAAAAATGATTTGTGCATATTTAAAACCTGTGAACTCACCAACTCTTTGTAGTTGACCTTGGTTTTTATTCATGCTTTTCAGGAATTGAGAAGGTTATTCCATGATGTTTTAGCAGTGCACTTCATATTTTGAAGCAAGATTATTTTGCTTTATGCGTATCGTTATGTTTTTAAGTTTGGGAATTGTAAACAATGATAACACTATGTTCTTAAAAATGTAATGTCTTTTGAAAGTTAAGTAAATGTTGGTATGTTTATAATCTTTTGCTATGACATCGGAGCTGTTATGCCTCGTGTTTCCGCTTTAGCGGGGTGTGACAGATTTGGTATCAGATCCATAGGTTATAGGGAATACCGGTTTTATTTTAAAACCACACACTATAACCTTTTACAAATAAAGTTTTCAAATTAAGGTACGCTGTTAGTATAACTAAGATGTGTCTCATATTATCATATTTTAACTTAAACAAAGCTTGATCACCTTTGTTTAATTTAAGTGTGTATAAAGGGGACATGGATTGGCTATACTAGGAATTACTAAAAATAGAAACTTTTTGTTCCAAAAATGAAAAGCATGATTAGTATGTGAGTTCGCATGAGCATTTTGTGATTTCGACATTTATTTTAGCATACTAATAATTATAAAGTTGGATGATCATGATAAAGTTCTAGTTGCAATTACTACTATTTTGTATAATATGTCGAATGCGAAATTTAATTATTAGTTGAGTATTGTATAATGCGCGGCGCATAGATAGATTGTTGGTTCACGAAAATAATTAGATACCAATTTAGAATTTGGTAAGTAGAGTTATGCCTCCTAAAAGAAAATATCCCGATCTTGCGCGTCTTGTGTCCGAACAACTTATAGTGACACTTTCAAACACCGTTAGCCAAGTCGCGGCAGGTTTAAATGTTAATCGTGAGAATAATTTAAGAACGACCGGAGATTGGGAGTGAACGTATAAATCATTCAGGACATGTAATCCAAAAGAATTTTATGGAACCGAAGGGGCGGTTGGATTATTATCATGGATCGAAAGTATGGAATCGGTACTCCATATTAGCAAATGTTCTGAGGTGAATAAAGTAGAGTTTGCAGCTTGCTTACTACAAGGACGAGCGCTAACTTGGTGGAACACTTTAGTCCAAACTCGTGGACGAGAAAGCCAAAGGTAAAAGGAAAATGGAGGAACCCCGGAGGAGACAGTTTGATGGGAGGAAAGGCAAGGAGGAAAGAACAGCGGTAAATTTTGGAATTCAGACACAGTCTGCGAACAAGGAAAAAGTGGTGATTCCAAAATGCGATAAGTGCAATTATTATCATCAAGGGCGTTGTATAAGTTGTCATAAGTGCGGCAAAGTGGGTCATTTTGCAAAGGATTGCAAGAGCAATCAAAAGCGGGTATGTTATGAATGTGGAAGTTTGGTTCATATGAGGAATGCTTGTCCCAAATATCTCAGAAAGATTCCTGCAAACCAAGGTCAACCAGTAAATCATGGGAATCCAGGGAGGCCAGCAAGAGGACGAGTGTTCGAAATTGGAGCGGAAGAGGCAAGATGGAATCCGGACGTGATTACAGGTACGTTTCCCTTAAATAATCACTATGCGTCCGTATTATTTGATTCCGGGGCAAATAAGAGTTTTGTATCATTAGAATTCAAATCAAAGATTTGTCTAAAGTCTCAAAAGTTAAAGGAAGATTATGTTAACGGTCAAGAAATTAGGGCTAAAGAAGTAGTTCCTAATTGCACTTTAGTCTTGGCTGAAAGAGAGCTTAGCATAGATCTGATTCCAATAAAACTAGGAAGTTTCGATGTAGTGGTGGGTATGGAGTGGTTATCCGAAAACCGAGCAGAAATCGGTTGTTCCGAGAAGATACATAGAATACCACTACCGGAAGAAGGAATACTTCTAATTCATGGAGAGAAGTCAAGAACAAGTTTAAAAATGGTATCGTGCATGAAGATGCGGAAGTATTTAAAGAAAAGAGTATGTTGCATTCCTGGCCCATGTTGTAGATAAGAAGATAAATGAAAAACGCATCCAGGACATTCCAATAATCCGAGATTTTCAGAAAGTATTTCCCGATGAATTACCCGGATTACCCCCACCAAGACAAGTTGAGTTCCGCATTGATTTAACTCCCGGAGCTACACCGGTAGCAAAATATCCATATCGTCTAGCACCCTCGGAGATGAAGGAATATTCTGAACAACTTTAAGAACTTCTCGACAAGGGATTCATCAGACTAAGTTCTTCGCTTTGTGGAGCCCTAGTCCTTTTCGTCAAATAGAAGGATGAAACCTTTCGAATGTGCATCGATTATAGAGAGCTTAATAAGCTAACTCTCAAGAATTGATATCCTCTTCCTCGAATTGATGATTTGTTCGATCAATTACAAGGAGCTGCTTCCTTCTCAAAGATCGATCTTCGATCAGGTTATCATCTGATGAGAGTTCGCGAAGAAGATATTCCTAAAACAACGTTTAGAACTCGGTATGAACATTACGAGCTTCTAGTTATGCCCTTTGGGTTAACAAACGCACTCGCAGTTTTTATGGATCTAATGAACAGAGTGTGCGGACCATATTTGGATAAATTTGTGATCGTGTTCATTGACGACATTCTCATATACTCCCAAAGCAAAGAGGATCATGAGCAGCATTTGAAATTGATGCTCGAATTACTTAAGGAACAGAAACTGTATGCCAAACTTTCCATATGCGAATTTTGGATTAGTGAAGTTCATTTTCTTGGTCATGTAGTCAACCAAAAGGGAGTTCAAGTCGACCCAGCAAAGGTAGAACCCATCAAAAGTGGGAAATTCCGAAAACACCCACGGAGATTCGTCAATTTCTTGGCTTAGCTGGTTATTACCGGCGATTTATTCCTAACTTCTCCAAGATTGCGCAGCCTTTGACTACTTTAACTCGAAAGGATGAAAAGTTTATTTCGGGAGAAAAACAGGAAGAAGCTTTTCAGACATTCTAACAAAAGCTTTGCAATGCTCCAGTCTTAGCGTTGCCTGAAGGTACTGACAATTTTGTGGCTTATTGCGATGCATCACGCCAAGGATTGGGATGTGTTTTAATGCAAGGGGATAAGGTTATTGCGTATGCGTCTAGGAAATTAAAAGAGCATGAGAGAAATTACACCACACATGATTTGGAATTGGGAGATGTAATTTTTGCACTAATGATTTGGAGACATTACTTGTACGGGACAAAATGTACCATTTTTACTGATCATAAGAGTCTTCAACACATTCTCGATCAAAAGATGCTTAATATGAGACAGCGGAGATGGGAGGAATTGCTCAGCGACTATGACTGTGAAATAAAAACCTCGGGTCTTCTTCAACAACCCGAAATTCCTCAATGGAAATGGAATTAGATTTCAATGGACTTTATAACTAAGTTACCGAGGACCAAGAGAGGTCGTGACGCCATTTGGGTAATAGTAGATCGACATACAGAATCTGTACATTTTCTACCAGTTCGAGAAGATTTCAAGATGAAAAAGTTAGCGCAACTGTATATTAACGAAATCGTGTCTCGTCACGGAGTACCCATTTCTATCGTTTTCAATAGAGATAGTCGCTTTACCTCCAGATTTTGGCAGATATTTCAAAAGGTATTGGGCACTAGATTGGATTTAAGTACAACTTATCATCCTCAAACGGATGGTCAAACGGAAAGGACCATTCAGACTTTGGAGGACATGTTGCGTGAATGCGCGATAGACTTTGGCGGAAATTGGGATCAATATTTACCATTGGTTGAATTCTCTTACAACAACAGTTATCACGCCAGCATCCAATATGCACCATATGAAGCTCTTTACGGGAGAAAGTGCAGATCACCACTGGGATGGATAGAAGTCGGAGAAAGTAAATTGATTTGGGCCAGACATTGTTCAGGAAACCACCAATAAAATATCGATTATTCGGGATAGGTTTAAAGCAGCAAGAGATCGCCAAAAGAGTTATGCGGATAATCGAAGAAAGCCATTGGAGTTTCAAGTAGGTGATAAAGTGTTGTTAAAAGTATCACTTTGGAAAGGAATCATACATTTTGGAAAGCGGGGTAAGTTAAGTCCAAGGTTTATTGGACCAGTTGAAGTAACAGAGAGAATTGGACAGTGGCATATAACCTCAAACTTCCTCAAGAATTGAGTGCCAATCATGATACATTTCATGTATCAAATTTTAATGAGGTGTCTGTCTAATGAAGCATTGATTGTTTCACCTGAAGAAATCAAAGTGGATGAACGATTGTATTTCAAAGAAGAACCCATTGAAATCTTCGATCGAGACGTTAAGCGATTAAGGCGCAGCAAAATTCCGACCCTTAAGGTTCGTTGGAAATCAAGATTCGGTCCGGAATATTCTTGGAAAAGAGAAGATTATATGAGGACCAAATATCCTCAGTTATTTGAAAAGATTTAATCAAAAGGAATTAAAGTATGAATTTCGGGACGAAATTCTTTTAACGGGGGGGAAATGTGACAACTGTCTGATAACCATCATGTTAAGGTTAGCAATCTCTGACCTATTAGAATTTATTTATGAAGTTAAATTATAGTTAGAATGATTAAATTAGAAGTTTACCCGAAAAATTTCGGAAGTCGCGTAAATACCCGGTTCGGACTGATAACTGACCATTACATCTCAAAAATGCCAGAAATTATGTTGAAAATCTAAAATATTTGAAATATTAGGATTTTATTATTTTCAAAGTAAATTATATTTATTTATTATTAAAACTCATTTTTAAGCTTTAACTGAGAATTTAGGGTTCCGGTTCTCAATTCTATCTGATTTTTAATTAAAATTGTCATCATAATTGTAATATTTTATTTAACAAAATTAATTGATGAGTCACATGGACACATGGCTGATTTCTATGATGCCCCTCTCTTTTAATTTTTAATTAAAAATCAAATTTAGAAGAATTTACTCACATTTTCAAAAATACAACTTAACTCTTCAACTCCTTCTTCTCTCTACTCCATAATCGGCCAAGAACACACACACACACACACTCCATCGATTTTTTTAAGAAATTTTCAAGGAGAAATCAAGTTTAAACATCATCCTACTTCAAGAAATCAAGTTTTCATCTCCAATTGAGAAGGTAACCATCTTTATCCTCATCTTTTCAAGGTTATTTTCAAAGAAACTTACATGTTTTTCATCATCTCATGTAGTGGTTGTATAATCTTGTTTTTGGAAGTGAAATGGAATGCATTTGGTGAAATAAACATTTGCAAAGTAAACCATTGAATAATCTTCCAATAAAATTTGATGTTTAAGTGTGATTTTTGGGGATTTTTATGAAAATGTCAATTTTATGATATGTGGTATTTTGGTCCACGAAATTGTGATGATTTTAAATAGAAATTTATGTATTGCATCAATCTTGAGTATAGATGAACTCTTAGGATGAGATTATTCAATCTCATATGATTAAGAGCATCAAAAATGGTATATTGTCACTTGTTTAGTGATTTTGTTGTAATGCATGGGATTGGATGAGCAATGGTGATTGCTATGAGTCCATGATGCATAAATTGATTGTTTAAATCATGAGATATTGTTTAAAGATGTGAAGTCATGTGTTATTTCTAAAAACCATGGCTAAATGATCATTTTATTACATATTGCAAGTTTAACTTATTCACAGCTTGCTGTCAAAATTATGCATTCACTTTTGAGTATTATAAGTTAGTTTATAAGTTGTAAAAATTTGGGCTTTTTGTTACTAAAACTCAGTTTATGGTGTTAGTGAGCCATAGCATTAAGAATCACTCAAAAATTTGGAGATTTGGTCACTCAAATGCATTTTAGAAGTAAGTGGTGTAATCTGTCCAAAATTGGCAGATTCATACACCTACTTTCTAAGGACCATAACTCCCTTCATTTTTGTCCAAATTGAGTAAATTCTTTTTCATATAGTAGGTTTTTGAGTTAACTTTCCAACCATGTATGGCTCAAAAACGGTCTGCAAGTAAAGTGTGTCATTGGATTGAAAATCGGTGACCTTCTGTTTTGTGGAATTTCATTTGAGTATCAAAACTCCTCTAAAAATTATGAAATTTTTCAGAATTGTTCATAACTTAGTATTGTAGTTTCTGTAAAATTTTGGTGATCATTGGTTGTTGGGAAGTATCATTTTGAAACCTATTTTATGATCACAGTTTCTGGACAACAAGTGCTGAATCCAGAAAGAAGGTTTTCAAAACCTTAAATACTTATGTTTTGATGATTAATTTGGTAAAGTAATCCTAAATTTCTATTTTAGACAATAAAGTAAACATAATGGCATATATATATTGAGATGTAAGAATGGTCAAGTTAGGATTAAGGATGGGTATTGACATATGGTATCCTTTGGTTCAAATTACTCTATAGGGATTAAAGATCCGAACTAGAGAATTGTGTTGTTTTATTCTTGCATCGTCATCAAGGTGAGTATTCACAGCCCCACTTTTATCGTTTTAATTGATTTTGGGGTGGAAAGCATGTTTAAATTGCGTATTTAAAGATTCATGAGAATTGTTTGAAAGTATTGCGAATTAGCAATTTATAAGGCTTTGTTAAAAGCGTTTGGAATTATAAGCTATATGATAAGTATGCAATTGATGTGTTGAGTATTTAATGTTAAGACCCCGTGACTCTACTATTAACTCGAAGAAAATCAGGCTTATAGTATTAGTGGATAGCGCTATTTGGTGTGACAAACCCACCTTAATGCTGACGAGCAGGGGTGCACTATACTAGAGAAGATGACTAAACATGTGGCTTGAACCACCGCTGAGTTAGTTCATCGGGGGCGTTGAAATTGGTCAGGGACGGCTTAGTAGTGGCTCAACGTAATATTATCTTTGCATACACTTATCATAAAGAAATTAAATTGTGGTACTCATGAATCAAAGCATTGAAGTTGGTTTATACGTATGTTTTACAAATGACAACTTGCATATAAAAATGATTTGTGCATATTTAAAACCTGTGAACTCACCAACTCTTTGTAGTTGACCTTGGTTTTTATTCATGCTTTTCAGGAATCGAGAAGGTTATTCCATGATGTTTTAGCAGTGCACTTCATATTTTGAAGCAAGATTATTTTGCTTTATGCGTATCGTTATGTTTTTAAGTTTGGGAATTGTAAACAATGATAACACTATGTTCTTAAAAATGTAATGTCTTTTGAAAGTTAAGTAAATGTTGGTATGTTTATAATCTTTTGCTATGACATCGGAGCTGTTATGCCTCGTGTTTCCGCTTTAGCGGGGTGTGACAGATTTGGTATCAGATCCATAGGTTATAGGGAATACCGGTTTTATTTTAAAACCACACACTATAACCTTTTACAAATAAAGTTTTCAAATTAAGGTACGCTGTTAGTATAACTAAGATGTGTCTCATATTATCATATTTTAACTTAAACAAAGCTTGATCACCTTTGTTTAATTTAAGTGTGTATAAAGGGGACATGGATTGGCTATACTAGGAATTACTAAAAATAGAAACTTTTTGTTCCAAAAATGAAAAGCATGATTAGTATGTGAGTTCGCATGAGCATTTTGTGATTTCGACATTTATTTTAGCATACTAATAATTATAAAGTTGGATGATCATGATAAAGTTCTAGTTGCAATTACTAGTATTTTGTATAATATGTCGAATGCGAAATTTAATTATTAGTTGAGTATTGTATGATGCGCGGCGCATAGATAGATTGCTGGTTCAGGAAAATAATTAGATACCAATTTAGAATTTGGTAAGTAGAGTTATGCCTCCTAAAAGAAAATATCCCGATCTAGCGCGTCTTGTGTCCGAACAACTTATAGTGACACTTTCAAACACCGTTAGCCAAGTCGCGGCAGGTTTAAATGTTAATCGTGAGAATAATTTAAGAACGACCGGAGATCGGGAGTGCACGTATAAATCATTCAGGACATGTAATCCAAAAGAATTTTATGGAACCGAAGGGGCGGTTGGATTATTATCATGGATCGAAAGTATGGAATCGGTACTCCATATTAGCAAATGTTCTGAGGTGAATAAAGTAGAGTTTGCAGCTTGCTTACTACAAGGACGAGCGCTAACTTGGTGGAACACTTTAGTCCAAACTCGTGGACGAGAAAGCCAAAGGTAAAAGGAAAATGGAGGAACCCCGGAGGAGACAGTTTGATGGGAGGAAAGGCAAGGAGGAAAGAACAGCGGTAAATTTTGGAATTCAGACACAGTCTGCGAACAAGGAAAAAGTGGTGATTCCAAAATGCGATAAGTGCAATTATTATCATCAAGGGCGTTGTATAAGTTGTCATAAGTGCGGAAAAGTGGGTCATTTTGCAAAGGATTGCAAGAGCAATCAAAAGCGGGTATGTTAGGAATGTGGAAGTTTGGATCATATGAGGAATGCTTGTCCCAAATATCTCAGAAAGATTCCTGCAAACCAAGGTCAACCAGTAAATCATGGGAATCCAGGGAGGCCAGCAAGAGGACGAGTGTTCGAAATTGGAGCGGAAGAGGCAAGATGGAATCCGGACGTGATTACAGGTACGTTTCCCTTAAATAATCACTATGCGTCCGTATTATTTGATTCCGGGGCAAATAAGAGTTTTGTATCATTAGAATTCAAATCAAAGATTTGTCTAAAGTCTCAAAAGTTAAAGGAAGATTATGTTAACGGTCAAGAAATTAGGGCTAAAGAAGTAGTTCCTAATTGCACTTTAGTCTTGGCTGAAAGAGAGCTTAGCATAGATCTGATTCCAATAAAACTAGGAAGTTTCGATGTAGTGGTGGGTATGGAGTGGTTATCCGAAAACCGAGTAGAAATCGGTTGTTCCGAGAAGATACATAGAATACCACTACCGGAAGAAGGAATACTTCTAATTCATGGAGAGAAGTCAAGAACAAGTTTAAAAATGGTATCGTGCATGAAGATGCGGAAGTATTTAAAGAAAAGAGTATGTTGCATTCCTGGCCCATGTTGTAGATAAGAAGATAAATGAAAAACGCATCCAGGACATTCCAATAATCCGAGATTTTCAGAAAGTATTTCCCGATGAATTACCCGGATTACCCCCACCAAGACAAGTTGAGTTCCGCATTGATTTAATTCCCAGAGCTGTACCGGTAGCAAAATCTCCATATCGTCTAGCACCCTCGGAGATGAAGGAATATTCTGAACAACTTTAAGAACTTCTCGACAAGGGATTCATCAGACTAAGTTCTTCGCTTTGTGGAGCCCTAGTCCTTTTCGTCAAATAGAAGGATGGAACCTTTCGAATGTGCATCGATTATAGAGAGCTTAATAAGCTAACTCTCAAGAATCGATATCCTCTTCCTCGAATTGATGATTTGTTCGATCAATTACAAGGAGCTGCTTCCTTCTCAAAGATCGATCTTCGATCAGGTTATCATCTGATGAGAGTTCGCGAAGAAGATATTCCTAAAACAGCGTTTAGAACTCGATATGAACATTACGAGCTTCTAGTTATGCCCTTTGGGTTAACAAACGTACTCGCAGTTTTTATGGATCTAATGAACAGAGTGTGCAGACCATATTTGGATAAATTTGTGATCGTGTTCATTGACGACATTCTCATATACTCCCAAAGCAAAGAGGATCATGAGCAGCATTTGAAATTGATGCTCGAATTACTTAAGGAACAGAAACTGTATGTCAAACTTTCCATATGCGAATTTTGGATTAGTGAAGTTCATTTTCTTGGTCATGTAGTCAACCAAAAGGGAATTCAAGTCCACCCAGCAAAGGTAGAAGCCATCAAAAGTGGGAAATTCCGAAAACACCCACGGAGATTCGTCAATTTCTTGGCTTAGCAGGTTATTACCGGCGATTTATTCCTAACTTCTCCAAGATTGCGCAGCCTTTGACTACTTTAACTCGAAAGGATGAAAAGTTTATTTCGGGAGAAAAACAGGAAGAAGCTTTTCAGACATTCAAACAAAAGCTTTGCAATGCTCCAGTCTTAGCGTTGCCTGAAGGTACTGACAATTTTGTGGCTTATTGCGATGCATCACGCCAAGGATTGGGATGCGTTTTAATGCAAGGGGATAAGGTTATTGCGTATGCGTCTAGGAAATTAAAAGAGCATGAGAGAAATTACACCACACATGATTTGGAATTGGGAGATGTAATTTTTGCACTAATGATTTGGAGACATTACTTGTACGGGACAAAATGTACCATTTTTACTGATCATAAGAGTCTTCAACACATTCTCTATCAAAAGATGCTTAATATGAGACAGCGGAGATGGGTGGAATTGCTCAGCGACTATGACTGTGAAATAAAAACCTTGGGTCTTCTTCAACAACCCGAAATTCCTCAATGGAAATGGAATTAGATTTCAATGGACTTTATAACTAAGTTACCGAGGACCAAGAGAGGTCGTGACGCCATTTGGGTAATAGTAGATCGACATACAGAATCTGTACATTTTCTACTAGTTCGAGAAGATTTCAAGATGAAAAAGTTAGCGCAACTGTATATTAACGAAATCGTGTTTCGTCACGGAGTACCCATTTCTATCATTTTCAATAGAGATAGTCGCTTTACCTC
The DNA here is from genome assembly GCA_023525745.1 of Arctium lappa. Taxonomy (NCBI): domain Eukaryota; kingdom Viridiplantae; phylum Streptophyta; class Magnoliopsida; order Asterales; family Asteraceae; genus Arctium; species Arctium lappa. The sequence goes on along the minus strand of CM042058.1, from coordinate 58,349,848 downwards.
CAGATTTTGGCAGATATTTCAAAAGGTATTGGGCACTAGATTGGATTTAAGTACAGCTTATCATCCTCAAACGGATGGTCAAACGGAAAGGACCATTCAGACTTTGGAGGACATGTTGCGTGAATGCGCGATAGACTTTGGCGGAAATTGGGATCAATATTTACCATTGGTTGAATTCTCTTACAACAACAGTTATCATGTCAGCATCCAATATGCACCATATGAAGCTCTTTACGGGAGAAAGTGCAGATCACCACTGGGATGGATAGAAGCTGGAGAAAGTAAATTGATTTGGGCCAGACATTGTTTAGGAAACCACCAATAAAATATCGATTATTCGGGATATGTTTAAAGCAGCAAGAGATCGCCAAAAGAGTTATGCGTATAATCGAAGAAAGCCATTGGAGTTTCAAGTAGGTGATAAAGTGTTGTTAAAAGTATCACTTTGGAAAGGAATCATACATTTTGGAAAGCGGGGTAAGTTAAGTCCAAGGTTTATTGGACCAGTTGAAGTAACAGAGAGAATTGGACAGTGGCATATAACCTCAAACTTCCTCAAGAATTGAGTGACAATCATGATACATTTCATGTATCAAATTTTAATGAGGTGTCAGTCTAATGAATCATTGATTGTTTCACCTGAAGAAATCAAAGTGGATGAACGATTGTATTTCAAAGAAGAACCCATTGAAATCTTCGATCGAGACGTTAAGCGATTAAGGCGCAGCAAAATTCCGACCCTTAAGGTTCGTTGGAAATCAAGATTCGGTCCGGAATATTCATGGAAAAGAGAATATTATATGAGGACCAAATATCCTAAGTTATTTGAAAAGATTTAATCAAAAGGAATTAAAGTATGAATTTCGGGACGAAATTCTTTTAACGGGGGGAAAATGTGACAACTGTCTGATAACCAGCATGTTAAGGTTAGCAATCTCTGACCTATTAGAATTTATTTATGAAGTTAAATTATAGTTAGAATGATTAAATTAGAAGTTTACCCGAAAAATTTCGGAAGTCGCGTAAATACCCGGTTCGGACTGATAACTGACCATTACATCTCAAAAATGCCAGAAATTATGTTGAAAATCTAAAATATTTGAAATATTAGGATTTTACTATTTTCAAAGTAAATTATATTTATTTATTATTAAAACTCATTTTTAAGCTTTAACTGAGAATTTAGGGTTCCGGTTCTCAATTTTATCTGATTTTTTTAATTAAAATTGTCATCATAATTGTAATATTTTATTTAACAAAATTAATTGATGAGTCACATGGACACATGACTGATTTCTATGATGCCCCTCTCTTTTAATTTTTAATTAAAAATCAAATTTAGAAGAATTTACTCACATTTTCAAAAATACAACTTAACTCTTCAACTCCTTCTTCTCTCTACTCCATAATCGGCCAAGAACACACACACACACACTCCATCGATTTTTTTAAGAAATTTTCAAGGAGAAATCAAGTTTAAACATCATCCTACTTCAAGAAATCAAGTTTTCATCTCCAATTGAGAAGGTAACCGTCTTTATCCTCATCTTTTCAAGGTTATTTTCAAAGAAACTTACATGTTTTTCATCATCTCATGTAGTGGTTGTATAATCTTGTTTTTGGAAGTGAAATGGAATGCATTTGGTGAAATAAACATTTGCAAAGTAAACCATTGAATAATCTTCCAATAAAATTTGATGTTTAAGTGTGATTTTTGGGGATTTTTATGAAAATGTCAATTTTATGATATGTGGTATTTTGGTCCACGAAATTGTGATGATTTTAAATAGAAATTTATGTATTGCATCAATCTTGAGTATAGATGAACTCTTAGGATGAGATTATTCAATCTCATATGATTAAGAGCATCAAAAATGGTATATTGTCACTTGTTTAGTGATTTTGTTGTAATGCATGGGATTGGATGAGCAATGGTGATTGCTATGAGTCCATGATGCATAAATTGATTGTTTAAATCATGGGATATTGTTTAAAGATGTGAAGTCATGTGTTATTTCTAAAAACCATGGCTAAATGATCATTTTATTACATATTGCAAGTTTAACTTATTCACAGCTTGCTGTCAAAATTATACATTCACTTTTGAGTATTATAAGTTAGTTTATAAGTTGTAAAAATTTGGGCTTTTTGTTACTAAAACTCAGTTTATGGTGTTAGTGAGCCATAGCATTAAGAATCACTCAAAAATTTGGAGATTTGGTCACTCAAATGCATTTTAGAAGTAAGTGGTGTAATCTGTCCAAAATTGGCAGATTCATACACCTACTTTCTAAGGACCATAACTCCCTTCATTTTTGTCCAAATTGAGTAAATTCTTTTTCATATAGTAGGTTTTTGAGTTAGCTTTCCAACCATGTATGGCTCATTTCATAACTCTTAGTTTTAGTAGCTCAAAAACGGTCTGCAAGTAAAGTGTGTCATTGGATTGAAAATCGGTAACCTTCTGTTTTGTGGAATTTCATTTGAGTATCAAAACTCCTCTAAAAATTATGAAATTTTGCATAATTGTTCATAACTTAGTATTTTAGTTTCTGTAAAATTTTGGTGATCATTGGTTGTTGGGAAGTATCATTTTGAAACCTATTTTATGATCACAGTTTCTGGACAGCAAGAGCTGAATCCAGAAAGAAGGTTTTCAAAACCTTAAATACTTATGTTTTGATGATTAATTTGGTAAAGTAATCCTAAATTTCTATTTTAGACAATAAAGTAAACATAACGGCATATATATATTGAGATGTAAGAATGGTCAAGTTAGGATTAAGGATGGGTATTGACATATGGTATCCTTTGGTTCAAATTACTCTATAGGGATTAAAGATCCGGACTAGAGAATTGTGTTGTTTTATTCTTGCATCGTCATCAAGGTGAGTATTCACAGCCCCACTTTTATCGTTTTAATTGATTTTGGGGTGGAAAGCATGTTTAAATTGCGTATTTTAAGATTCATGAGAATTGTTTGAAAGTATTGCGAATTAGCAATTTATAAGGCTTTGTTAAAAGCGTTTGGAATTATAAGCTATATGATAAGTATGCAATTGATGTGTTGAGTATTTAATGTTAAGACCCCGTGACACTACTATTAACTCGAAGAAAATCGGGCCTATAGTATTAGTGGATAGCGCTATTTGGTGTGACAAACCCACCTTAATGCTGACGAGCAGGGGTGCACTATACTAGAGAAGATGACTAAACATGTGGCTTGAACCACCGCTGAGTTAGTTCATCGGGGGCGTTGAAATTGGTCAGGGACGACTTAGTAGTGGCTCAACGTAATATTATCTTTGCATACACTTATCATAAAGAAATTAAATTGTGGTACTCATGAATCAAAGAATTGAAGTTGGTTTATACGTATGTTTTACAAATGACAACTTGCATATAAAAATGATTTGTGCATATTTAAAACCTGTGAACTCACCAACTCTTTGTAGTTGACCTTGGTTTTTATTCATGTATTTCAGGAATCGAGAAGGTTATTCCATGATGTTTTAGCAGTGCACTTCATATTTTGAAGCAAGATTATTTTGCTTTATGCGTATCGTTATGTTTTTAAGTTTGGGAATTGTAAACAATGATAACACTATGTTCTTAAAAATGTAATGTCTTTTGAAAGTTAAGTAAATGTTGGTATGTTTATAATCTTTTGCTATGACATCGGAGCTGTTATGCCTCGTGTTTCCGCTTTAGCGGGGTGTGACAGATTTGGTATCAGATCAGAAGATTTACGAGTCAATGATTATGATCTTGTAAATCTAAATCCATATGATTTACCACATTTATATGCCTATTGATCTGCTAGGTATGATCATGGAAGAAGGGAAATAAGGATGGGCATGGTTGAAGTCAGACGGGCAATGGACGCCTATGTCAAACACAGAGCAAAACATGACTTTCAAATTGCTCTGAACCTAGGGGATGAAAAGCTGGAGGTTACTGAACCTGTGGTGTCATTCGATAAACTTGAAGAACAGAAGACTGGATCAATCGTTGCAGAACCTTTGGGTTTTGTCTACAGAGTAAATCAAGTAAAGAAGATCTTTCTAGCTTCGGAAGTGTCGAAGTACTCTGATGAAACATTAAGAGGTATAAAGAAAATGATCCATGTAAAAGAAGAAAGGCACAGAGCAGATTTACTGGCAAAACTTGACATAGAGATTGACTCGATGATCAACTTCAGAGCTCTGATCATGAAGTTCCATGGAATATATTCAAGTGACAAATTTTAAGCATGCTTCCTTGTTCTTGAATATTTCTTTTTCTATAATGTATTTCCAACTGTTTTAGTAATATTTAAGAGGATGATTTTCTCCTCTGTGCTTTATAGTTTAAGTTCTGTTCTCTGCTATCCTTGCAACTTTTATTTTCGACACTTAGGGGGAGATTGTTAGCTCCAAATCTTCATTTGTTAAAGTGTTTAACATATCTAAGTCCCACTTCAGAGGACTTCCAGAGACAGACTTCAGAGGACGAAGACTTCAGAGGACAAACCTGCCTCTGAAGTACTTATCAGAGATTGCAACTTTCAGAGAAGACATCAGAGATAGCTTCATCAGAGGCTCTAAAGACAACGTCAGAGCTCTGAAGACATTCTCTCTGAAGATGTTCACTCTGAAGTTATCAACGAGTGAACAGAAGAACTGATGACACGTCACCTTGTGATAAGATTTACTTTCTAGAATAGGTCACTGTTCAACATGCTTCTATTCGTCATACAAGTACACTACTTACTTTATGGTCCTATAAATAGGACCATCACCTTATTGTTCAAGTGTTCTTGAGAAGTTATATATCTCATAATATAAGTTAAATATTTTATTCCAAGAATATCTTGTTTATCTTTATCTGCTTTATGAACTGTGATATTTTGAATCTCATTTGATATTAAACTGTATTGCTTCTGCTGTCATTACTCTTATTGTTTATATCATTGTTACGAGATTAAATCTGGGATTCAACAATATCTCATCACACAACCCACACTCATTTCTTTTGATTTATCACACTCAATCACTATGGATTAACCTCTTGGGTAGGAAACACTGGTTAACGTGTATACATAGAAGTTGTGTTAAGTCCAAGCACAATGAAATCCGATGTTTTCCTAGAAAGCATATGATTCTCAAAATGTTGTAACTATCTCAGTTAAAGAACAAAGTAGATCTTGAAAACATTTAAACGCACACTTCCAATTCATGAAATCGGTTTGAGATTCGGGAAGTGGTTTGAACATTTAAGAACAATGTTTTATATGATTGAAAGTTGTCCTTCTTTCAACCATATATGAGATTAAGATAAAGGTTTATACATTTACGTGTGATCTTACATCTCATGAAGCTAAGCTTAAAGTCATAAAGATATGAACATGTAAGCGTCTCTAAAAAAAAAAACTACAAAAGTCTTATGTCATAGACAAAGCAAATTTATTCACTTAAATTGAAAAGACAAAAAAAAACAGTAAAACAATGAAAGTACGAGTTCTGATCAGAAATAATCAGAAGTCATATCCTAACTCCTTTGACTTGTAAAACTCCCCCTAATATTATGCATCCGAAAAATTATACATTAAAAAGGTAAATGCATAAATTAGTGAGTCTTCTCCTCAAATTAATATTGACCATCTGTCAATTTCTTCTCATACTCCCCCTTGGATCATGAACAGAATATTTGAAGTGAGATATCATTCAGAAATAAGAATGAAGAAATGATGAAAAAGTATACAATTAGAAAACATTGATAGGTAACTACTAATTATGTCTTAAGATTTAGCATACCAAGTTTAGAGACAAGAAAGTTGAACCTCTTTTCGTCTAAAGGTTTGGTAAACAAATCTGCAAGTGATAATCAATTTTTACAAAGAAAAGTTCAATTGTTTCTTTTTCGACATTATCTTTGATAAAATGATACCTGACATCTATGTGTTTGGTCTTGGTGTGCTGAACAGGATTTTCTGTTATCGCGATGGCGCTCTTTGAGTCACAGTAGATCGGGATTTTGTTGAAGTGAAAACCGTAGTCATGCAGTTGTGTCCTCATCCACAAGACCTGATAACAGCAGCTAATAGCAGCTACATATTCTGCTTCGGCTGTTGAAGTTGATACACAAAGTTGCTTCTTCGATGCCCAACTTACGAGTTTATCACCGAGGAACTATATATGACCTGACGTGCTCTTCCTGTCTTGCATATAACCAGCATGATTTGCATCTGTATATGCTGTTAGTTCAAAGCTAGTACCTTTAGGATACCACAAACCAAGATCTGCAGTCCCCTTCAGATACCTAAAAATGCGTTTAACTACAGACAAATGGGATTCTTTGGGATTGGCCTGATATCTAGCACATAAGCATGTAGAGAACATTATATCTGGCCTACTAGAAGTAAGATACATCAAAGAACGTATCATCCCTCTGTAAGTCCTAACGTCAACAGCCTTTCGAGAAGGATCAGTGCCATTCTTAGTACCTGGTGCCATTGGGGTACCAATCGGTTTAGAATTTTCCATTTTGAACTTCCGAAGAATATCAAGAATGTATTTTGATTGATTGATAAAAATCCCCGATGAAAATTGTTTGACTTGTAATCCGAGAAAGAAATTCATCTCTCCCATCATATTCATATGAAATCTTGACACCATAAGGTTTGAAAATTTCTTACAGTACTTAGGATTTGTAGAGCCAAAAATAATATCATCCACATAGATTTGAATAAGAATGATATCGGCTTTCCATATTTTAATAAACAAAGTGGTATCTACTGTACCTTTTATAAAACCAAACTTGACTAAAAATTGAGATAGGACATCTTACCAGGCTCGAGGAGCTTGTTTCAGTCCAATGAGTGGTTTGTCGAGAATGTAGACATGATTCGGTTTCTCTTGATTCACAAAGCCTTCTGGTTGCGAGACGTAGACTTCTTCCTTTAAAATGCCATTCAGAAAGACGGTCTTCACGTCCATTTGAAAGACAGTGAAGTTCTTGTGAGCTGTGTAGGCCAAAAACATTCGAATTGCCTCTAAACGTGCCACAATAGCATAAGTCTCGTCGTAGTCTATTCCTTCCTCTTGCCTGTATTCTTTGGCAAAAAGTCTTGCTTTGTTTCTAATAACGGTACCATCTTCATCTTTCTTGATTTTGAAAACCCATTTCGTACCTATAATGGTTTTACCTTGAGGTTTGGGTACGAGTCTCCAGACTTTAAGTGCGTCGAACTGATTCAACTCTTTTTGCATTGCAGTCACCCAGTCTGAATCGGGAAGAGCCTCAGATATGCGAGATGGCTCGATCTTGCTCAGAAAGTATTCATGCATACACATATTCATTGAAGCTGACCTAGTTTGCACCGGTTTGGTTGGATCACCAATGATTTGGCTTATCGGGTGCGCTTTGATCCATTTATGTTCATGAGGCAGTGGATTATATGAATATATATCAATATTTTCATCTAAGAATCCACTTGTACCTTCTTCAGGTTGCTCAGGAGAAATGATGATTGCAGTTGAAGTAGTAGGTGCAGAAGGTTCAGCAGGTACAACTTGGTCCGTCTGTAGATCAGTCTGTACAAAACATGTTAGAGCATAGATTTGTTGGATTCAAGATCATAAAGATTAAAGATGAAAGTTCAAGAAGTCAAGCTGAGAAAGTCAACTCTCAGTGAAAGTCAAAGTCATTTTGTAATAAAATTCAAAGTCAACATATTGTATTTGTTTGTTTCATTGTAATTGTCTTGGGTATAAATACCTTTGTAAGTCATTGTAAGAAGTTGTATCAATCAGAAGTAGAGTGAGCAGATTATAGAAAAGTCAATTAGAACATTATCCTAGTGAGAGAAAGTAGAGAGAGAAAGTGAGATTTGTAATTGTTTGAGATTTATTCAAAGACTTGTGATTACGATTGAGAGTCCAAAATCTATGAATCCTTTAGAGAGAGAAAGTAGAGAGAGAAAGTAATCAAGCCCAAAGTTCTCTGATGTATTGAAATGTGAGTTCAAAGTTACAATACAAAGGCTCTAAGGGGACTTAAATACCCCAAGCCTTTACAAAACATATTACACTAATAAAAGAAGTAAAAGCTAGAAGATAAATACAATGATTACTACAAAATTAGACTTAACAATCTCCCGCTTAGTAATCATTGGCGTCGTGGTCTTCAAAAACAATCTTCAAAAACAACATAGACCAATCAGGCGACTTTTGAAAATCACTGACGTTCTTCTCTTTGACGTAATCTATTCAACCCGATTAACACTTCTAATCGTCGCAGAGTAGAGCGGAAATTCAACCTTTCATTGATTTTATCCAATGCATTCTGTAAAAGTTGAATCTCATCATTTGTTATCTGAATCCTGCTTGTTCGCGTTTCCATAAATCTTCTAACAGCATCTTTCAATCTTTGATCTAACTGCAGCCTGATCACTTTCAAAGTTCCATCGGAGTAATGACTTATCTCTTCAAATCTGAGGAAGCACTTTTGACCTGATGCATTCCTGTATACAACTCCATGTGGATCCTGAAGAATAGTGAATAAAGAGTAAGAATCAATGTCTGGCAGGCTACGGTTAGGTCTTAGCAAATTCATCACAGGCTGTAAGCTTTCGGCTGCCATTTGAAAATCAAGAACTCTGAAGAATCTGATCTGGCGCCTTATAAACCCTTTGATTACAAACAAAGCTTGAGAGAGATCATTTGACCTTTAGTACTGTTTCCTTAATTCATTGTACAGAAACTCAACGTCGTCAATGGATAAATCATTAAAGTCAGCCTCTGAGAAGATATATCGGTTACAGTCTCTTCTTTCAACCTCGAAAACTGGATACCAGATATTAACCAACCTCTGAATTTCAATTTTGATAACCTAAACTATCAGATGAGAAGAAGAAACCAAATCCCTTCCACGACGTTGACATCTGATAAGCATTACATATTCATATTTATAGGCATCTGATTCCTTTTCTACACCAAGAATGACATGGATGTTGATCGGTCTTCTTCTTAAAACAAAAATATTGCTCTGAGAATCTTCAAGAAAGGCCGATCTTTATCGTGAAGCCATATAACGTTGTTGTAAATTTTTTTGTCTCTCCCGTCTTGACAAAGCTGGTCCTTCTTCTAGAATACTTGGAGAAATTACAGGTTCAGCAGGAGGATCAACAGCTTGTGCTCTAGACGACTGACCTATTTCAAATGTACCTGAAGGAGAAGAGGTAGTCGGAGCATTAGCAGCAACAGGAAATGAACAAACAGGAGTAGCTTCAGGAACAATAGAAATTTCAGGAACAGAAGTCTCTTCAGGAGCAGTAGAATCTTCAGGAAAGACATCTTTTGAAGGAAGATCTCTGTACATCATATCTGTTATCTCTTCATCCTTAGCATCCATGAATACTAAGTTATCTTCTGTATCTGATAAGATAACGATGTCATCACAGTCTTCTTCATTGACTTGACATATCTTTTCCAATCTGACATCTTCATCATCATCAGAATTAATCTCGATGAAGTTAGCAAAGAATGACCTCATGTCATTTGCAGCTTCAGATTCTTCAACTTCATGAACGCTTGGAGAAACATCTGGATCCATGTAAACAACAATTTGCATATTATCATTAATATTGCCCTCAGAAATGTTCAGTTCATTACGCAAAGAAGACATATCAACATTCTCAATCATAATATTCACTAAGTCCTGAATGTTGTAGTCTTCAACAGATTCTCCAATATTTCCTCTATCACCAGTCTCTTCTTCTTGAATATCTTCTCTTGCTTTAGAAGGTCCTTCAACTCTTGGTCTCTTTGCCATCTCCCCCTCATGGCCTTGATGATCAGGATCATCTGGGTCATGTCTGCGTTTAAGAGACGGGCCGACCTCAGATCGGCAACTTTGTTCCATACAATCAACCTTGTTAGAGATATCAGAAAAAGCTTGAGTCATAAAAGATTTAAGATCAGCAAAACTTGATCGAACTTCTGATCTGAATGTATGGAACTCATCAGATAAAGCAGTAATTCTGTTAGAGTCAGAAGAAGGAACTGGAGGCGGTGAAGGTTGAAAGTTCCGAAGCAAATAAAGAAGATCTTGATCCTAATGTTCTGGCGGTGACATAGAGAGAAGACGAGCATAGAGCAGATTTGTCAACATTGAAATTGGAAGATCGTGAAGAGAAGACCGTGAAGGAGCGGATGTAGAAATTCTTGCAGATAAAGAATTCATTGAAGGAAATGGAAGAGAAACAACCGGAGAAGTAGATGTAGGCATAGCAGAAGAAGGTTCACGAAGAACTACTCCAGTTGGTCTTCTGAATGGAATCTCTAGAGGAATCACTGAAGTATCAATCTCCGGCATCTTTCCTTTGAAGAAAGTTTTCAATTTCAGAATTTGAGCTTCCTTTTCTGCATCCATTCTTTCAGATAGCTGTCGAATAACATCATTCAACGTAGAGAATTTGTAATTAGAAGCCCGAGCTTGATCAGAAGTAAGCTCTAGAGCTGATGGTGTAGACTGAATAGCTGTAAGTGTAGTTGTTGGAGCTTGGCTTTGAACCGATGTTGTGGCTTGATCAAAAGTTGTATCTAATTCATCTACTTGAAGATGTGCAACTGAAGGATTAACTGGAACAGATTCATCTTCAGAGAGAACTTCTTTTAAGACAACCACTTCCGGTGTCTTAGACTTCCTTTCATATACTTGAATACGCGGTTGATTAGCATGATCACTATCATCATCATCAGAATCACTTTCATCCTCATCTTTATCACTAGCAAGAAAAGTATTAGCAGCAGTATCATCCTCATCTTCAAAATAAAAAGCAATATCATCAGTAGCTGCAGTACCAATATCAGCAATAACATTCTCAATTGGTATCAGAGCCAACTGAATCTTGAGAGGATTGAGAGATTGCATTCTAAGAATCTGAATTGTTGATTGAAATCGAAAATTTGATTGATTTTCTTGAATCCTTCAAAAAAATCTCGTTTTCTTGATTTTTCATCAATTTTGGATGTGTTTGTGACTGAATAGCATTGATTTTTGCTTCATTTGATTCGTTTTTGATAAGTGATCGTATTTGATTTGTTTTTGATAACATGAAGAACACTATACAGATTCTATTTTCGAGTTTCAGTGTTGTTTTGAATGTAAATTTGGTTGTAGTAGACTCAATTTGGTGTGTAAAACAAGTTTGATTCATGTCTTTTAGGCTAATTCACACAGATTGAGGGTGAATTTGTGGATTTTTGTTCAAAATTGTTATCGAGTCTGTATTCACTGTGATTGGATTAAATTCCATAGATTTGTGTTTGTTTTTGTAATTCTTGTATTGTAACCTGATTGAGATATGGAATAGAGCAAATTGACAAAGTTTGAAGATCAAATTCGAAGGTTTCGATGGATTTTAGTGTGAAAGTTTGATTTTCTATTCGAAGAGACCAAGAACACGCAAGATCTGTGAAACGCGCAAGTTTCATCTGGAAGAACGCGCAAGCCTATGGATTTTGATTTTGGCCAGAAATGTGCAGAGGGTTATCTGCGAGTTCTAGAAACACACAGATCAAAGCCTGCGAGTTTAGCTCTTCAGTCTGCGAGTTTGAAATTTGGGAAAAAGTTTCTAAGTGTTGAAACGCGCAATTAAACATTTGCGAGTTTTCTGTGATATGCGAGTTTCAAAACTGTAACTTAGCGGGATCCCTGTGCCAAGAGTACGGAGGGGGAACAAAGTTCTTATTGTGATCAAAATTTATGAATTTCTAACGATCATTTCAAGTTTCTTTTTGTAACAGATAATTCAAGATGGGATATTTGTCTGATGATGATGAAAAAAAGATTGCCAAGCTCGAATTAGAAAACAAAAATCTCGCTTTCTCAGTTGACTATAATTCAAAGAGGTCAAAGATATATAATGATGAAAGGAAGATACTGAGAGAAGAAGTCAGTACGTTAAAGATGTTAAATGAAGATCTTTTGCAATAGAATTCTGGGCTGAATGATGAGAAAATACTGAGTTTGGAAGCTGAGAACACAGAGCTGACAAGAAAAATATTTGACTTGGAAGATTAGATAATCCAGATCCAGCAAGCAGATTTTGTTGACAGTTATGAGATGAAGATTAAGAATCTGTAGGATGCTAATGCTGAGCTTCGAAAGAAAATATCTGATTTGGAACAAATAATGGTCAAAGACAGAGATCAATTTGAGATTGAAAAGTAAGAATTTGCAAAGAAGTTCTCAGAGTTTTCAAGAAAATGTGCTGACGAGAAGAAAGCGGTTGATCTGAAATGTATAAAGCTTTCTCAACAAATTACAGACTTTGAGAAAGTAATCATTTTGGAAAGAGAAAAGTTTGACAAATAGAAGAAGACCATAGAACAGAGGAATGTTGGCATTTTCAAAGAAATATCTGGTCAAAGAACAAATGTTGAGAAGGGTTTTGAAAAAGAAAGAAAGAAATATCTTTGAGACATAGATCAAGAAACTTACTGTGAAGTTATCTGAACTATCTGAAAGTGCTTTGAATGATCAGAAAGCGAAGTTTGAATTCAAGGAGAAGATTGACCTGCTCATTAAAGAAAGAGACAATTTCATTTCAAAGATAAAAGAAGTTGAAGGTATTATTTCAAAGGTGGTGGTGACTAAGCAAACGACTCCATAGTCACAAATCCACACACCTAGAAATAGTTCAGCTGGTTATAACAAGACCGCCTCAAGCTCACATTTGAAAATTGTTTCTTCAAGAAGGTCAGTTAATTCATTTGATCAGATTCATATAACTAACATTTTCTATGATTGGAAATTAGATGGTTCAAGTACACATAGAAGAAGAAGAAAAATATATGAAAAAGAGAAGCTGGTTTGGAAGGTAAAACCAGTTGATGATGAGAAGAAAGCTGAGACGAAAGGAAAGAAGACATGTGTACATGAGAATAAAGCCAAAAAGAACAATGTGTGAAAAGGTAAACCTGATCATGTCTACTTGAGAGATCAGTTAATCAGGTTGTCAAGTAAGAAATCTTATTGTTCTTATTGTCATACACATGATCATGTTCACAAATCTAGTGATCATTACTGGTATGGTTCTTATTCAGTTACTCCTATTCGAACTTCAACAAACACACTTGGACCCAAATACCAGTAGGTACCAAAGCCGAAAGCTGCTTTTTTGTTGCAGGCACCTACTGTCAAGGGGGAGTAAGAGAACCAAGGCTTCTAAGTAAATCAACTTAGGACTCGTACTTCAACGAAGTTTGACTTCTAAACATAACAGTTTAGGACTCGTACTTCAATGATGAAAAAGAGATGATACTCCCGGGCTGATAAGAGATTGTACTCAGATACTCAAATGAGGAAATCAACCTTCAAGGGGGAGTACATAAGTTTTTCTGGAAATATGTTTTCGGAAGATATGACGAACTATACTTCAAGAGGAGTTGTAGATCTCTATCATGTGCCTTTTACTGACAAACTTCAGATGCATATTTTCAGGGGGAGTAAAGAATCATGATTTATGATTACTTCTGATCAGAACTCGTACTTTAAAATTTTACTGCTTTATGTCATTTACTTTTCAATAAATTTTTTTGAATAAAATTTGCTTTGACATGACTTTGAGACTTTTGCAGAATGAGAGAAGCTTACAAGATCATATTTTTATGATTCAGCTGATTTTATGAGAATTAAGATTGGGCGAACAGGTAAATTTCTTGTCTTAATCTCAAATGTATCTGAAAGAAGGACAACTTTCATATATAGAAAACATATTCTTAAACGTTCAAACCTCTTCCTGATTCTTAAACATATTTCATGAATTGGAAGTGTGATTTTCAATGTTTTCATTTTTATTTTGAGCTTCAATGATTAATAAACCGTCTGTTTCCAAAGATAAATACTTGCGTATTGTCTTTTCTACATACTTTCAAGTATTCACACACATCGGTTTAATTTTTATTCAAAATGTTCTTACCATGTCTCAAATTTTAAACATATTTTTCGATGGTAAGACACCCCGCTTGTACTTTAATGAATTTTGAGCGTCATTTCATTTTGAAGTGTTTCATTTCAAGAATGTTTGTATTTTGATTCATATGGACAATATCCGTTATTTTTGACCATAAGACTTAATTGCTATATCATTTCATTTCTGATTATTTTCATACAATGTCAGATTTTCAAACAAGTCTCTTGCATTCATATTCATTCATTCAATTTTCTTGTTTGAAATAACTTCAATCTTTAAAATGCTCATATCTTCATGATTATATTTTGAGCATACACATATCTGACTTGTATTCGAGCTTTAACTGATAAAGTTAAACCATATTGAGCAACATTATGCCTTATAGTATTACATGGGTTCTTTGTGCTAGGATTTAATTGAACTTCTATGGAATCACGTTAACTAGTGATTTCTACCCAAGAAGTTACTCCATAGTGATTGAGTGTGAGGAGTCTAACAGAAATGAGTGTGGGATGTGCGTTGAGCTAAAATGAAAATGAGAGTTTGGTTAGATATGAGCTAAATGATAAAAAGATAGAGGGTGTGAGATCAGAGTAAAAGAATATCAAACTCTGCACCAACTACTTTCTGAGCCGGGCAACCACATTATTAATATTTCACAATTCTTGGTGAACATTATTGAAACAGGGAACTAGCCCATGCCAACTCTTGACAATACCCCACTAGATACTCATTTTCTTCTTAACAAGAAAATGTTTCATATTTTTCTGGGGACGCAGCACATATGCTATCTGATTTTCATTTGGAAATCTGGATATTGAAAAAGAAGGAAGTCTTCCCCACCTTCGCACTTCAATCATGCACATTGAGTCTGTGTTTATCTACTGTTGTCTCAGTGGTTTACACAATTTTTGATCCTTAAAGCAATCATCAAGTGCTTAATTCATTCTATCACAAGCACAGACACACAAGGAATTCGTTTCTTTGTCATAACGTTCATAGAAATAACCTTTGTGGTGTTTTCGATGATTGAATGGAAGCCCTGGGGGAGTGAACATCATAAAAGCTCCTTTACAATGTGTATTTGTTACACACAATGACTTCGTGTTACTGTTAGGCATATTAACTTATTCATTTGTTGATTCAGGTGTTACATTCTTATTTTGTCTAGATTTGAAAAGATCTGGATGAATACATTGTTCGAATTGGCAACGAATCAGAGGCTTAGTTTGAAAGATCAGTGGTCAGATAGATTTCAAGGATATTTCTTGGTGAAAGTTTTGATGATATTGATGCTCTAATCATCAAAAAGGGGGAGAAGATAAAGTTTGAAGAAATGTCCATTACAAGCATTTGTTTCAAGAGATGTTTGAAAAGGAAAGTTTAATTCATAAATGGGAAGATTAAGAAAAAGAAATGTCCAAAATTCAAGATATGGGAGAGATATTCAAGATTTGATTAAACTGAAAGACTTTGAAGATTATTTGTTGAAGCAAGTCGTGCTAAATCTGAAGATAGTTTCTTTCTGAAGTTTGAAAGAGTATTGTGATAGTTCTGAAGAGATTATTGAAGATTGTTTCTACCATCTTTGGGAGAGAATTTTTCTGAGCTTATCAAAGAGGAATTTCATAGTGTTAAGGGGGACATTGTAAATCATGTTTGTATCAAAGGGGAGATTACAAGAGAAGATAAAGGTTGATCAAAGGGGAAGTTATTTCAATCGAGCTTAAAAAGAGAAGATCGCATTGCTAAATCTTTTTAGTTATGATCTTGATCCAAAGGGGGAGATTGTTAGAGCACAGATTTGTTGGATTCAAGATCATAAAGATTGAAGATGAAAGTTCAAGATGTCAAAGCTGAGAAAGTCAACTCTCAGTGAAAGTCAAAGTCATTTTGTAATAAAATTCAAAGTCAACATATTGTATTTGTTTGTTTCTTTGTAATTGTCTTGGGTATAAATACCTTTGTAAGCCGTTGTAAGAAGTTGTATCAATCAGAAGTAGAGTGAGCAGATTAGAGAACAGTCAATTAGAACATTATCCTAGTGAGAGAAAGTAGAGAGAGAAAGTGAGATTTGTAGTTGTTTGAGATTTATTCAAAGAGTTGTAATTACGATTCTCATCTTGATTGTTTTGTATTGATTAGAACTTGAAATAGGGAATAACAGAACATCCTACTGATACAACAACTTATGTCTCTTCATTATTTGTCACAGCTTCAACTATTGAAGTCGGCATTTGAACTCGAATTTCTTGCTGAATCGAGGAGTTGGATTCAGTAGAGATATCTGAACTGGTTGGATGAGTAGTCGTTGAGTCTTCCATCCTGTCAACCACAACAGATTTCTTCACATTAGATCCAAGAAATTCAACATAAAACAGTTCAAATAATAAATCTAAATCAGATAAATGATTAGTAGACGTTGATGCTTCATCTGATTTTATCGCTTGAGACGCAGGTTCTGGACTGATTTGCCCAGAAGCTAGTACTTCGGTTATCACGGGTTCTGAACTGACGTGTTCAGAAAAGCCATATCTTCATCAAAAGTAACGTTGACGCTTTCAACAACATTCTATCATTTCTTCAAGTAAACACGGTATGCAGTTGTTCAGACTCTATCGTTTAGAACATAACACTTACACCCAAATATATGGAAATATTTGATTGTCGGTGTTCAGTTGTTAATTAACGCATAAGGAGTATCTTGAATCTGTGGTGTATCATGGATCGATTCTGAGTGTAGAACGCAGTCGATACAGCTTCAGCCCAAAAAAATAGAGGTAAGTCAGATTAACTTAGCATAGTACGAGAAGCCTCGACTAGCGTACGATTTCTTCTTTCGACCACTCCATTCTGTTGAGGCGTACGAGCAGCAGATTATTGATGTGATATCCCGACCGATTCAAGATATTCTTGAACTATTTTGTTCTTGAACTCTGTGCTGTTGTCTGTTCTTAGAAGTTCTACTGGTTTCTGCAGATTTACTTGGGTTGTCTTTAGGAATGTAATGAGAACATCAGGTGTCTCATCTTTTGAACATAGAAATTTGACCCAAGTGTATCGCGAGTAAACGTCCACGATAACTAGAATGTACTTCTTTCCACCTAAGCTTTGCGTTCGCATCGGACCGCATAAGTCCATATGCAACAACTCTAATGGAGAGCTTGTACTTGGTTCAGGATTTGGTTTATGTGGAGCTCTCTTCATCTTTCCCTTTTCACATGTTGCACACAGGTGTTCTTTTTCATACTTCAGATCTGGAAGTCCTTTAACTAGCTTTTCACTGACCAGCTTGTTTATGCACCTAAAGTTTAGGTGAGAGAGTCGTCGATGCCATAGCCAGCTTTGCTGCATCGAGGCTTTAAAGAGTAGACATACCTGCTTTTCAGTATGGACGTTTGACAAATTAATTGTGTAGAGGTTAGACTTTAGTGTGCTTACCAAGAGTTCCTTGCCTTCTTCAGTGCGAACAGAACACCTCTTGGCTTTGAGATTGACCTCTAAGCCTTTGTCATAGAACTGGCCTATACTGAACAGGTTGTGTCTTAAGTCTTCAACATAGCTCACCTTCTTAATCATGACGTTTTCGTGTACCATATCACCATATCCCAGTATTGGTGAAAACTGGTCGTTCCCAAATCTAACTGTCCCGCAATATTTATCTGTATAATTGGACATCACCCCTTTCTGCCCTGTCATATGCTTGGAACACCCGCTATCTAAGTACCACATATGACAGGTCTGCACAAGAGAAATTACGAAACAAGAGATTTAGGTACCCACTTGTAAATGGGTCCTACAGTGTTAGTACATGATTTTGGTACCGAATGAAATTTAGGTCCTCTTTTCTTTTGAGAATCAAATGAAGAATATGAATGATAAGAATGAATATGATAATTTCCAAACCAAACATCAGAATCTTTACGAGAAGCATAATCATGTTTATCATAATGAGAAGACTTTCTAGCAGACAGACGTAACTGGAATAATTTCTTCATAGAATATTTCTTGCGATAAACAACAAGTTTTGGTTTCAAAATAGTAGCAACATTCGCATTCAAAACATCTTTACTAGTCGTAGTCTTATTACAATCAACACTAGATAAAGATTTAGCAGTCTCGTCAATCTTCTGTTTTGGTTGCCATTCAGATTTAACTCCTAGCTTGCTCATATCTGAAATATTTGAGACTTTTGAGTTAGATATTTGAGAAACAACTGAATGCATCTTCTTTGGGTTACCAGTAGTGATCGGTTTATGTGAATGCTGAGATTTCTTCTTACCTTTAGCATTCTTAGTTTTCATATAAACTGTTTTATCAACCTTCGTTGATGATTTGCCTTTAGCAAACATACTGGATTTTCCCAAGGAATTCAAAACAAAAGATGAATGATTAGGAAGTTTGGAACTAAAATCAAATTGATCAAAACAATCATCCAAACCACCGTCAGAGTTTAGAAAATCATAACCTCCATCAGTTGAACCAAACATGTCATCAGATTTTGAAGCCTTTGGTGATTTAGAAAGAACAGTACTCTTAAGCACAGTTGAAATTTTTTTTTGTTCAATATCAATCAAAAGTCTTTCATCTGTTAAAGATGTCTCAAGTTCAAAAATTTTACTTTCCAAAACGAGAGGAGGGACGTAAATTTTACCTTTAATAGGCTTCGCCTCCATTTCTTTTACGGAATAACTCTGAAAGAAGTCATTTGAAAGAGATTTTGATTGAACATAATCATAACTATTATTCAGCTTCACATAATAAAATGGAAGGTGAACTTTAGATGATTTCTTTCGTTTTTCAGTTTCCTTGGCTTCATCCTCTTTAGACAGTCCAGTACAGAAAACTTTAAGTTCAGGGAATCGGTGAGAAAGTCTTAAGAATGTAAAATCATAAAGTGCAGGCACTTCAGATATACCCTTTTTAAGGTAGTGAGGGTTCTCATAACCAAGTCCCCAACTCTCTATTTCCTCTTTGGGTTTGTTTAGATGAATGGTTTGTTCAGTTTGACTCAATTTGTATAACTTCTCTTCCAATGCTTTTAATTTTTCAAGTAAAGATATTTTTTCTTTGGAAGTTGAAGAATGCAATTTTGTAAGATCTTTGAAATCAAACTCACTCTTTCTCAATTTAGAATTAGTTTCAGCAATCTGTTTAAGAATTATAGTCTTTTCTTTTGCGCTGGTGTGAATGTCTTTATGTAAGGTCTCAACCAATACTTTCTTATCAGCAACATCATTGTTAAGTTTTTGTATTGATTGGTTTTGTTCAAGAATGACACCCTTTTCACGCTTAAGTTTCGACTCTAATTCTTGGAGTTTTAACATCATGGCATGCATTTGATTTAAGAAATCTGATTTATCTAAATCACATACCTCTTCGTTATCATCTTCATTGGAATCTGCTTCAGCTTCTATTTCCATCTTTCCCATGAAACATAGATGCACTGTTTCGTCCTTCTCTTCATTTTCATCTTCTTCGTCTGATTGATCCAGCCAAAACTAATCTTCTGCCATCAATGCTTGTCCAGCTTCCTGTTGCTTGGCTAGAAGCATTTTGTTCTTGTAGTAGTAGGAGTTCCGGACTTTGGGTCTTCGACAGTCTTTGTTAAAATGTCCAGGTCTACCACAGTTGTTGCATGTTGGAGGTTCTGGATGTTTGATCTCTTCTGCTTTATACCTTCTCTCTTCAGGCTTCCTCTCCTCTAACCTCTTTCCTTCAAATCTCTCCGTGTGAATATAGTTGCTCGGACTAGATGTATACCTCTGACTGTTTGAGCTCGACTTTGTGTAGAACTTCTTTTCAAAAGCCTTAGCCAACAAAAGCATAGCCTGCTTTAGTTGTTCACAGTCGTTAGAGTCAGAGTTCTCTTCAACATCATCTGATTCAGACACAATCATCTTTTTCTTCTTCTTCACTACAAGAGCAACTGAATCATCAACTGTCTTCTCAGATCGTCTCTTATCATCCATGATCTCATCCACCTCTTCCTCATTCTGCTTGAGGGTTTCATAGACCTCGTGAAGTGGAATATTGTTCAGATCTTTGATTTGCTTCATCTGCCTTGTAAATATTTTCCATTCAGGCTGGAGGATGCTGAGAAATTTGACATTCATCTCTATTTGTGATTTATTGACCTTGTTCTTGCTTAACTCATTCACCAAGGTCACAAATCTGTCATATGTTCCTGTTAGAGACTCTCCAACTCTGCTTTTGAATTCTTCATAGTTATTTAGGCAGTTGGATATCTTGAGCTGGTTCCCAACCTTTGAACCTAGCATCATTTTCTCTAGCTGATCCCACATCTCTTTGCCAGAGGCTTTATAGCTGTCTATCTTCACATATATTTCATTTGGAATGCCTTGAAGAATATAAGACTTTGCTAATCTATCACCTTTTGCTCTCTTTAGGTTTTCAATATCTAGTTCTTCATACTTAAGTTGATATGGTTGCTCATCAGTTCCCTCTGGAGGAGTCCTCCAAACAGGTGCCATAACTCCTTCCTCTAAGGATTTTCCTTATTAAAACACCCAAATCATGTCTTTCAATGAAGTCCATGATCCCAGATTTAATCTTATAAGACTAATGATATAAACAACAAGAGTATTAACAGCGGAAGCAATATAGTTTAATATCAAAAGCAGATTCAAATATCACAGTTCATATATATAAAGTAAGTAGAAAGAACAAGATCTTCGTGAGATATATTCAGTTGATTCTTCTTATACAAGATATCAAAAAGCACACTTTTGTCAAAGGAGTGATGGTCCTATTTATAGGACCATAAAGTAAATAGTGTACTATTCTGACAAATAGAAGCATGCTTGAGCAATGTCTTACCTAAAAGGTAAGTTCAAGACGCTTGAACAGTAACCTACTCTATAAAGTAAATCTTATCACTAAGTGATTGGTTATCTGTTCTGATACTTCAGAGTCTTCAGCTCCTTCTTCAGAGAGAATGTCTTCAGAGCTCTGATGTTGTCTTCAGAGCCTCTGATGAAGCCATCTCTGATGTCTTCTACTGAAAGCTGCAATCTCTGATAAGTACTTCAGAGGCAGGTTTGTCCTCTGAAGTCTTCGTCCTCTAAAGTCTATCTTTGGAAGCCCTCTGAAATACGACGGGTATTTTCAACACTTTATCAACCAGAATATTTGGAGCTAATAATCTCCCCCTAAGTGTTGAAAGTAAAAGATACAAAAATAGCAGAGAACAGAAGATTTAAACTAGAAAGCATTGAGGAGAAAATCATCCTCTTAAATATTACTTCTTAAACATTTAGAAGTTTAATATAGAGAAAGTAATGTTTATAAATAAAGAAGCAGACTAAAATTTGTCACTTGAACATATTCCATGGAACTTCATGATTAGAGCTCTGAAGTTGATCATCGAGTCAATCTCTAAGTAAAGCTTTGCAAGTAAATCTGCTTTGTGCCTTTCTTCCTTCACATGGATCATTTTCTTTATACCTCTCAAGGTTTCATCAGAGTACTTTGAAACTTCCGAAGCTAGAAAGATCTTCTTTACTTGGTTTACTCTGTAGACAAAACCCAGAGGTTCTGCAATGATTGATCATGTCTTCTTTGCATCAAGATTAACGATCGGCTCCACAGGTTCAGTTACCTTCAGCTTTTCTTCCCCCAGGTTCAGAGCAATTTGGAAGTCACATTTTGCTCTGTGTTTGACATAGGCCTCCATTGCCCGTCTGACTTCAACCATGCCCATCCAGATTTCCCTTCTTCCCTGTTCATATCTGGCAGAGCAATAGGCATACAAATGAGGTAAATCATATGGATTTAGATTTACGAGATCATTATCATTGAACTAGTAAATCTTCTGATCAGATTGAGTTACCACATAATGCCTATAGATGATCTTGTTGTAAGCAAAGGTCTTCTCTGAGATTTTGTTGATTTTGATGATTGGATCATCAAAGAGGACTTGTCCTCTGGGTGAGGTTTTATCTCTGACAAATCTTCGCTCATAGTCCAGCATGTTCTCTTTGATCCTTGGATTCAGAGGAATGACTAGAGTGTCTGCCATATTGAACTCACAGTAGATGTATCTGAAGTGGTCTTCTATGGAAGCTTCGGGATTGGATGCAAGGAATGTAGGATGTTTAGTGAACACTTTGGCTGGTAGACCGATGCTTGCCTTCTGAACAAGATTCTCTGAAGGAGCCTGTTCATCAGCAACCGGGGTTTCTGGTTCCTTTGTCTGTGGAGAATCTTCTGTTGTAGATTCAGAGATGTAACCATCTATGTCTGGTGAATCCCTCAGCTCTGTTGCTGTTGAAGTATGACGTGGTTGAGCATTCTTGAATACATACTTTTCAACATCAATTACTTCAATCTGTTCTTCAACAACTTCTTTTCCAGAATCTGATTTTTCTTCTTTTTCAGATTTTGGTTCTGCCCTTTTAGCCTCTGATTCATAAGCATCTCTCATCACATAAGTTGGTCTTTCTGGTGATGAGAATGCATCTTCTGATGTAGAGAAGTCTACTAGCTGCTCGTCTTCATCTTCTTCCAGAGCTCCAATAGTTTATGGAGTTGCAGCTATTATTGGAACTATTGGAGCACTCGAAGTAGATGGTGCTAGAAAGATAACAGGTACTGGCGACTTTAGAGTGTCCTGGTTGTCTTCAGTAGAGGTTGAGTTGAATGTCTCTCTGTTCGTTTTTCCTTGCTTTGGTTTGTTTCAGAGGGAGTGGACTTCTTTTTTGATTCAACAGTTTTTGGTGTAGGAGTCTTCTCCCCCTTATGAAGATCCGATGACCCCTGTGGTTGGTCATCATGGTCATCAGAGTCTTCATACCTGTCCTTCTTCCGGGCCTCCTCAGAGCATGCGACCTCTGGTTCCTTCTTCTTCAATGCTCCCTCTGAAGATTTCACATCCTTCAGAAGATCTTCAATCCTCTTGTTTTGCTGATTGGCCTTGAAGACGAACTTGCTTGAGATGTTCATTATGTTGTTGGTGATCTTTTTGGAGTAGTTGTTGAGGTCAACCTTTGTAATGAATTCGGAGGTAGCAGGAGCAGCAACAGAGGAGCTAGGGATCTTTGCAATCACCTCTGCCAAAGACTACAAGACTTCCTTTTTGAATTGAGAGAAGTGTGCTTGTGTTGGAGTTGGGGCAGAGGGAGTTGGAATCGTCTTGAGAATCTCTATTGTGGAGTTCTGAATTTCTCTATATAGAACCGAGTCATTTTTTATGACCAGGCTTTCCAGAGCATCCATTTCAGCATTCTAAGAGATAATGGTCGTGCGCAGCTCAGAGACCTCTGAGGTCTTCTCCATTTGAAGTTTAATCTCTTTCAGAGATTCTCTGATTTCATCACCAAAGATTTTGAACTCATCTGTGTGTCCCTGAATCTAGTTTTTATACAAGATTAATCAAACAAAACAAGATTTACAATCAAAATTACCTGTTTGATTTCACTTTCAATCTCAAAGATTACAAAATTCTCTCTCTACAATCTTTCTCTAACTAACTCTCTTTCTCTCTAATATTTCTCTCTCTAAAATTGCAACTGAAAATGATTCAATTAAGTTCTCTCTAATTACAAAGGAAAGAAAGCTATTTATACTTACAACAAATAGAAGGAAAACACAAATACAAAATACATTGACTTTTATTACAAAAGACTTTGACTTTAATGAGATTTGACTTTCTCAGCTTTGACTTCTTGAACTTTGACTTTTGGTCTTCTTGATCTTGTATCCAACAAATTTATGCTATAACAATCTCCCCCTTTGGATTCAAGATCACTGTTAAAAGATCTAGCAATTCAGTCTTCACTTTAACTACTGTCAGAACAATCTCCCCTTTTTCTTTGACTGTATTCTTTCCAAAAATATCTTCACACAATGAACAATCTCCCCAAAACTTTCACAAGATACTTTCAAACTTTGGAAAGAAATTATTTTCAGAATCAGCTCGAATTGCTTTAGCAAATAATCTTCAAAGAAAATTTCCTCAAAATCTTCAGAAATTCTTTGATCTTCTTTGAATCTTTACTTTGAATCTTCTGACTAAGACATTTCGGAAAATCTTCTCTCAAAACTTAATCATTTCTTGATACCATCTCCCCCTTTTTGATGATTTGAGCATCTACATCATCAAAACTTTTCTTCCAAGAAATGTCTTTGACCAATCTAATATGTTCAAGAGCCTCTGATTCACCGTTAATCCGAACAATGTATTCATCCAGATCTTTTCAAATCTAGATAAGATAGAAATGTGTAACACCTGAATCAACAAATGAATCAGTTAAAATGCCTGTCAGTAACACAAAGTCAATGTGTGTAACGAATACACAATATAAAGGAGTTTTTTGATGTTCACTCCCCCAGGGCTTCGATCGAATCATCGAAATACCACAAAGGCAATTTCTATGAATGTTATGACAAAGAAACAAATTCCTTGTGTGTTCGTGCATGTGTAGAAAGAATTAAGCACGATAATTGCTTTTCAATAAGGCTCAAAGTTGTGTAAACCACTGAGACAACAGTAGATAAACACAGACTTACTGTGCATGATTGAAGTGCGAAGGTGGGGCAAACTTCCTTCTTTTTCAATATCCAGATTTTCCAAATGAAAACCAGATAGATTATATGCTGCGTCCCCTTGAAAATGTGAAACATTTCCTTTTTAAGAAGAAAATGAGTGGTTGGTGGGGTTTTGTCAAGAGTTGGCATGGGCAAGTTGCCTGTTTCAATAACATTCACCAAAGATTTGTGAAACGCTAGTAATGTGGTTGCCCGACTCAGAAAGTAGTTGGTGCAGAGTTTGATATTCTTTTACTCTGATCTCTCACCCTCTTTCTTTTAATTATTAAGCGCACTACTAACCAAACTCTCTTTTACATTTTACCTCATCACACCCACACTCATTTCTTTTTGACTCCTCACACTCAATTACTAAAGGATTAACTTCTTGGGTAGGAAACACTGGTTAACGTGAATCCATAAGAGTTTCAATTAAGTCATAGCACAAAGAACCCATATAATCATTTGAAAGAATAATGTTGCTCAAAATGATTTAACTTTATTAGTTAAAGCTCATTTACAATTGTCAGCCGAATGTATGCTCATAAAATATAATCATGAAGATTTGAGCATTTTTAGACATTGAAGTATTTTCAAACAAGTATACTGAATGAATGAACATGAATGCAAAAGACTTGTTTGAAAATCTGACATTATATGAAAATGATCAGAAATGAAATGATATAGCAATCAAGGCTTATGGATGGATATTGTCCATACGAAACAAAATATAGACATTTTTGAAATGACGTTTCAAAATGAAATATCGCTCAAAATTCTTTAAAGTACAAGCGGGGTGTCTTACCATCGAAAAATTGTTTCAATTTTGAGACATGGTAAGAACATTTTGAACAAAAATTTAAACCAGTGTGTGTGAATACTTGAAAGTTTATAGAAAAGACAATACACAAGTATTTATCCTTAGAAACACACGGTTTGTAGAAACGTCTAAGCACAAAATAAAATGAAAACATTTAAAATCACACTTCCAAATTATAAAATATGTTTAAGAATCGGGAAGTGGTTTGAACATTTCAGAACATGTTTTCTATATCTGAAAGTTGTCCTTCTTTCAGATATATTTGAGATTAAGATAAGAAATTTACCTTTTCGCACAATCTTAAATCTCATGAAGTCAAGCTGAAATCATGAAGATATGATCTTGTCAACCTCTCATCATGCACAAGTCTCAAAATCTAGTCAAAAATTTATTCACAAAATTTATTAAAAAATACAAGACGTAAAGCAGTAAAACAATTAAAGAACGAGTTCTGATTTGAAATAATCAGAAATCATAATCCTTTTACTCCCCGTGAAAATATGCATCTTAAATTTATCAGTGAAAAAAAAACACATGATGGATATCTACAACTCCTTTTGAAGTGTAGTTCATCATATCTTCCGAATACATATTACCAGAAAAAATTTATGTACTCCCCCTTGAAGGTTGATTTCCTCTTCTGAGTATGTGAGTACATCTTCATATCAGCCCGGGAGTAGCATCTCTTATTTATCGTTGAAGTCAAACTCCGTTAAAATACGGGTTCTAATTTGATGTACTTAGAAGCCTTGGTTCTTGACATTAAGGTGCGGGTCTTGAACTGTATTATTCAAGAGCCATTGTTCTCTTACTCCCCCTTGACATGTGGTGCCTGCAACATAGAATCAATTTTCGGTTTTGGTACCCACTGGTATTTGGGTCCATGTGTGTTAGTTGCAGTTCGAATAGGAGTAACTGAATAAGAACCATACCAGTAATGATCACTTGCTTTATGAACAAAATCATATGTATGACAATAAGAACAATACCTCTTTTTAGATAACCTGAACATTTGATCTCTCGAATAAGCAAGATCAGGTTTACCTGTCAGCACTTTGTTCTTCTTGGCTGTTGATGCATGTACAAATGATTTGTTACTTTTCTTCTCTTCCATCCTTCCTTTCTTTTCTACCTTCTTCTCATCATTCTTCTCATCTTCAACTGGTTTTATCTTCCAAACCAGCTTCTCTTCTTGATATCTTCTTCTTCTTCTATGTGCACCTGAACCATCTACATTTTGATCATAGAAAATGTTAGTTGTACGAATTTGATCAAAATATTTAACTGACCTTCTTGTAGAAACAGTTTTCTGATGTGAACTTGAGGCGGTCTTGTTAGAACAAGCTGAACTATTTCTAGGTGTGTGGATTTTTGACTCTAGAGTCGTTTGCTCAGTCACCAGCACCTTTGAAACAATCTTTTCAAGCTCTTTTACCTTTGAAGAGTAAATGTCTCTTTCTTTTACAATAAGAACAATCTTCGTCTCAAATTCAGACTTTGTTTGCTGCTCTTTAAGCACATAAGTAGATAGCTCAGATAGCTTTGCAGTTAGCTTCTTTATCTCTGCTTCAAATAAGCTTCTTTCTTCCTCAAAGCCCATTTTAGCATTTGTCCTCTGACCAGATATTTCTTTGAATATCCCAACATTCTTTTTCTCTATTAACTTTTTCTCTTTGGCAAAATTTTCCCTTTCCAGAATGATTACTTTCTCAAAATCAGAGATTTGTTGAGAAAGTTTTAAACATTTCAGCTCAACTGTCTTCTTTTCATCAGCACATTTTCTGGAAAACTCGGAGAACTTCTTAGCAAACTCTTTCTTTTCTTTCTCAAAAACTTATCTGTCTTCAACAATTTGCAATTCTAATTCAAAGGTCTTCTTTTCATTAGTACACCCTGTTTGCTGAAACTTGACATTGTGATCTTCTAATTCTGAAATCTTGTTCTATAACTCAGTGTTTTCAGCTTCCAGAAACAAGACCTTTTCTTCATTAAGCCTAGAAGTCTGTTTCAGTAGATCTTCATTTATTTTCTTTAATGCACTAACTTCTTCTCTCAGTATCTTCCTTTCATCATTGTTTCTCTTTGACCTCTTTTTGAAATAATCAACTAAGGAAGTAAGACTTTGATTCTCCATTTTGAGCTCTTTAATCTTCGTGTCATCATCATCATCAGAAAAATATCCCATCTTGAATACCTGTCACAAAAAGAACTTGACAAAAATGATCGTTAATCCAATATGAAATCACAGAAAATACAGAAATCTTAAAAAAAAATCAGAGATATTGATCACAGAAAGAACTTTTGTCCCCCTCCGCAGACTTCGCGTTTCAAGTGACAAACGCAAACCTTACTTTGCGGTTCATGTGGGAAACGCAAACCATTACTTTGCGGTTCATGAGGGAAACGCAAACCACCACTCTGCGGTTCAAGAGTGAAACGCAAACCACCACTTTGCGGTTCAAGAGTGAAACGCAAACCACCACTTTGCGGTTCAAGAGGGAAACGCAAACCACTACTTTGCGTTTCTCTTTATAAACGCAAGATACGCTTTGCGTTTCAAGTTGCAAACCTGATGAATAACCCGCAAACCTGATGAATGACCCGCAAACCTCTAAAATCGAACAAAATCGCACCAAAAACTCATTTAGACCTAGAATTTCAACACTATACTTCAACAATTCACTCGTTTAAACATCTAGAACACAAAACTAACACTGATTTTCGATCAAATACACAAAAATTACAAATTTGTTATAGACACAGTGTCAAGAACTCGTGAACACAAAAACCACAAAAATTCGAATTGATTACAGTGCAATTCACGAATTAATCTATACAGACTCGATCGATTTCACTTTCCTAACAAAACCTAATCGATTACAACTCCAAAAACTCACTAAAACTCAAAAATCGATCTAGACTTAAAGAACACAGTTACGAACATTCTGATTTTCTTGATTTTCGATTTGGATCTGCTCTGATACCAATTGTGTGTCCCTGAATCTAGTTTCTATATAAGATTAATCAAACAAAACAAGATTTACAATCAAAATTACCTGTTTGATTTCACTTTCAATCTCAAAGATTACAAAATTCTCTCTCTACAATCTTTCTCTAACTAACTCTCTTTCTCTCTAATATTTCTCTCTCTAAAATTGCAACTGAAAATGATTCAATTAAGTTCTCTCTAATTACAAAGGAAAGAAAGTTATTTTTACTTACAACAAATACAAGGAAAACACAAATACAAAATACATTGACTTTTATTACAAAAGACTTTGACTTTAATGAGATTTGACTTTCTCAACTTTGACTTCTTGAACTTTGACTTTTGGTTTTCTTGATCTTGTATCCAACAAATTTATGCTATAACATCATCTTTGGTGATGTAGTCAGAGGGGGTGACCTTAGGATCAACACAAGATTTTAAGTTGCCCTCGAGTTCAGAGGGGCCTTCTTTCGGAGTAGCCTTGATATTTTCTCCAGAAGGAATTCCCATTAATCCTCAGGGACCCTTTTGCAAGGATTTCCCTATAATGGTTTTGATTGGTCTCTGATCATCAGAGTCAGAGTCTGATGATGATGAGAACCGAATGTGTGTGGAAACGTTGTTGTCCAGGCTAAGGAGTCCATGTGCAAGAAGGTCGTGCCATTCTTTTTCTGACAGACAATCCTTACGAGAGATTTTTGGTCTCTCCTGGTCTAAGGGAAAGTCCAAAATGTCATGAGCCACAAAGGCATCATGTGTGTGTGGTGGTGATGTACCCTTGCGTGAATGAGTACGTAAATTTTGGTCTAAGTCCTTTTGAGAGAATTTGGCCGTATCAGAGGTATCCCTAGATGTGTTTGAATCAGAGGCTGAAGAATATGCCTATGAGCGGCTTGCGTGGGTTGGGTTCGAGGTGTGCACCTCTGTTTCAATGTCCATTGATGTTGGACCACCTTGGACAGTAAATTTGGTTGCACTGGGATCTTGGCTTGGAAATCGCTCAGATGTGCCATCAAAGGCATCTTTTCCTACCTCGCCGCTCTCGGATCCTAAGTTCAGAAACTCACCCTCGGAAATTCTCTCTTTCTTACCATCCTCTTCTCTGACAGAGCTAAGCTCTTCGTCAGAGGGAGGGGTCTCTTGTTTTCTCTCCCTTACTCTCTCAGAGCCACCCTCTGGTTGCGCTATGTTAACGTTTTGA
Source organism: Arctium lappa (assembly GCA_023525745.1). Lineage (NCBI taxonomy): Eukaryota > Viridiplantae > Streptophyta > Magnoliopsida > Asterales > Asteraceae > Arctium > Arctium lappa. The sequence continues at coordinate 58,320,330 of CM042058.1, read as the reverse complement.
GCGGTATCAGAGATATCACTCTCTGATTCAGGCTCAGGCTCAGAACCTAAGTGTGTTGGGGATCCCATCATCGGTTCTGATGATTGGGCAACACGACTAAGTAGGAGGTGGGTAGTAGAGTTAGCAGGAATTACCTCAATCATGGTGTGTGTGAAATGTCGGTCATTTGGATAAGGAGGAACCTCTGTAGCTTTGAACGAGTTCATGATAAACAGAGGTGTCCTTGGACCCTCCTCAGTGATGGAGAATTTTTCCATTGCTCGTTGAATGACCACAGAGATGAATCTGGGAAACAGTACCAAAATTAGTTGTTTTCCTTTAGCCAAGTCTTTGTTCTTCTTGTCCACCGCCGTCAGCATCTCATAAAAGAGAATGTGAGCCATATTTATGCTTCTGTTGAAGAAGAGAGCATACATTATGGCTAGAATCGCTGGATGGGTCTGATCCTGGCTCCCAATCTTACAGGTAATTGTTCGGTTGAGAACACTAAACATAAAGTTCCACTTGTGAGGCAGGTACTGACGTCTGAATTGACTTAGGCGTGTGATCTCCCTGTTGTAGCCTAAGTGGTGGAGGAACTGAAGAAGGACTTCTTGAGTTGGTGGTTTCTCAAAGGTTTCTATTTGAATATCAGTTTTCGTGAGCAGGTTGAATCGGCGAGTTAGGGTTTGCGGGGTGATTCTTATTTTCATGCTTTGTTCACCTAGGTCAATGTACCCAACCCGTCCTTCCTTTTCATCATCGTATTCACTTGAATACCACCATTGTTGGACAAAGCGTAGAGGAATATCTGAAGCATGTTTGGCGAGGACATCGTTGAGTTCGCAGTTGGTCAAAAAGTCTAGTATTGGGCGAAACTGCTCATCATATTTGGTAGGGGTGACGTCCAGAAAGTAGTTGTTACCTTTCACTGGAACGTCAAACTGTGCCATATTCAAGCTTGGAACAAGTTTGCTGGAGTTATCTGGGGTTTGGGAATGAGCCACCATTGTTGCAGGTTTTTGAGAAATATGAGAGCTTAGAAAAAGAGATTTGGGATTTTGGATTCTGAGAGCGTAAAGAATAATGAGAAGAGAAAAAAGGTTTTTATGGACAGAAAAAGGTAGAGGGAGAGGTTATGGAAATGGCGATTGAGAGTTCCATAATCCCCTAATTAATAGGTGACACGTTGAGGTGTGTAGGGGAGAGCCGCTTGGTGTAAGAAAACCGTCAACAGGGTTTTTGAAAAGAAACGAATGGTTATCCAAAAGATTTATTATCTAAAAGAATTTCCTGGAATATTCGTTTAATGAGAAAAGATCAGAGGCTCTGATATGAGTATCAGAGACAATATCAGAGACTCTGATACAAATATCAGAGACAAGATCAATGGCTCTGATATAGAAATATCAGAGATCAGAGACTCTGATATAAGTACCAGAGAAGCTCATTTGCTCTCTCTTGAAAGATGAAAGGTTCTTTGTCTCCCCCTTGACCAAAGAATAATGTCTTTTTATCTTCTCCCCCTTGATAGATGCTTAGAGATACAAAAGATTGATTTTTACCATTTGTGAAAAGTCTAGAGGCTCTGAAATTAATTTCAGAAGCTCTGGTTGAACATGCTACGCATGTCAGAGGCTCTGATGAATGGATCAGAGACTCTGTTGTTTTCCTATGTTAGGCAGACATGTTCAACATACCCAACTTGCTAATTAAGAAATTGAACCTTCGTTCATCTAAAGCTTTTGTGAAAATATCAGCAAGTTGAAGTTCAGTTGGTACAAAATACATCTCTATTGTTCCCCTTTCATCATGATCTTTCAGAAAGTGGTACCTTGCATCAATGTGCTTTGTTTTGGAGTGTTGTACTGGATTGGCAGAGATGGCTATGGCACTTTTTGAATAACACGGAATTGGAATTCTTTCATATTGTAAGCCATAGTCTCGGAGCTGAGTTTACATCCATATGACTTGAGAGCAACAACTAGCAGCAACAACATATTCTGCCTCTGTTGTGGAAGTTGAAACACAATTTTGCTTCTTGGATGTCCAACTTACCAGCTTATTTCCCAACAATTGACAGCATCCTGATATACTCTTTCTGTCTAGCTTGCATCCTGCATGATCTGCATCAGTGTATGCTGTTAAATCAAAGCTAGACAGTTTTGGATACCAAAGACCTAAATAAGGTGTGCCTCTGAGGTATCTAAAAATCCTTTTAACTGCTAACAAATGAGATTCTTTTGGATTAGCATGATATTGAGCATAGAGACATGTTGCGAACATTATATCAGGCCTACTTGCAGTTAAGTATAGAAGGGATCCTATCATGCCTCTGTAGGTTTTGACATCTACAGATTTTCCCGAAAGATCAAAGTCAAGCTTGACTCCTGTGGCAATAGAGGTTTTCATAGAGGTTGAATCATTGAGTCTGTATTTTTTCAAAATGTCAGAGACATACTTAGATTGAGTTATAAAAGTACCCTCTGATGTTTGCTTTACTTGTAAGCCTAGAAAGAATGTTAATTCTCCCATAAGACTCATCTCAAATTTACTCTTCATCAACTCTGAAAACTTATCACAATACTTTTGATTTGTAGAGCCAAATATAATGGCATCAACATATATCTGTACTAAAAGCATCTCATTTTTGTACCTTTTTATGAACAAGGTTGTATCTATTGTACCTTTTTCAAAACCATTATTTATCAGAAATGTGGACAGAGTAGCATACCATGCTCTTGGAGCTTGTTTAAGTCCGTATAGAGCTTTATCAAGATAATAAACATGGTTAGGAAACTCTGTATTTTCAAATCCAGGTGGTTGCTGGACATAAACTTCTTCATTTAATTTACCATTTAGAAAGGCAGATTTAACATCCATCTGATATACTTTGAATCCTTTGTGTGCAACATAGGCTAAGAAGATTTTAATTGCTTCTAGCCTAGCTACAGGTGCAAAGGTTTCATCATATTCATTACCTTCTTCTTGGCAATATCCCTTAGCAACCAACCTTGATTTGTTTCTGATTATAATGCCATCCTCATCCTTTTTATTTCTGAAGACTCATTTAGTTCCAATTGCAAATTTTCATTTAGGAAGGGGAACTAAGGTCCAGACTTTGTTTCTTTCAAACTCTTGAAGCTCATTCTGCATCGCAGTGATCCAATGAGGATCTTTAAGAGCTTCATTTACCTCCTTTGGTTCAATGATGCTTAAAAAATTAAAAAAAACATTCATTGATTGTGGCTGATCTGGTTTTGACACCCTATGAAGGTGATCCAATGATCTGATCATAAGGATGATCTTTTGTCCATCTTGTGAGTGGAGCATGAATATGAGGTGGAGTGTGAGCTTCAGAGATGACAGTTGGAGACATCTCTATTGTGTTGAGCAGAGGCTCTGATGTTGATTTCAGAGGCTCTGAAGTTGATTCCAGAGGGGCAGTATTTGACTCTAGAGGCTCTGAAGGTGATTCATTTCTTGAACCTGCATTCAAGGAAGCAGAAGTTGTGACTTCAGAGGGACCAGAGAGATTTGTACCTGAAGTTTGTGGTTCCTCTGAAGTTGCTTTGTGAATATCTCTGAAAAGAAACTCTATATTTTCATCATCAAAGAAATCTTCGAATATTTTGTTTATTTCAGATTCTCTTGTCCTTGATGATTCAGATATATTTTTGGCAATTTGATTGATATCTTTGTTGGCCAAACTTTTGTCATCATCAAAAGACACATTGATACTCTCTTGGATTGTTCTCGTTCTTTGATTGAACACTCTGAAATCTTTTGAGGCCAATGAATAGTCAATGAATTTGCCTTCATCTGCTTTCTTGTCAAACTTTCCAAGAGACTCTCTATCATTTAAAATATAACATCTGCATCCAAAAACATGGAAATATTTAACATTAGGTTTCCTATTGTTAATGAGTTCATAAGATGTTTTCTTGAATCTTTTGACAATGGTAGCTCTGTTTTGAGTAAACAGGTTGTTGCCACTGCTTCTGCCCAAAAGTTTGTGGGAAGATCTGATCCTGCAAGCATAGTTCTTGCAGCTTCAACAAGTATTCTGTTTTTCCTCTCAACAACACCATTTTGTTGAGGTGTTCTAGCTGCAGAGAAGTTCAGAGTTATGCCTTCCTCTGAAAGATATGAGTTGATTTTCGCATTTCTGAACTCTGTTCCATTATCACTTCTCAGCTTTTTAACTTTGGAATCAAACAGAACCTACAATCTTTTTATCAACCTTATTAAAATAGCAGGGACATCAGACTTGGCTCCGATGAATTCTATCCAAGTATATCTAGAGTATTCGTCAATCAAAACGAGGATATACTTTATAACTGACAAGCTCTGTACAGAGATAGGACCACAGAGGTCCACATGAAGCATATGCAGAGGTTTTCGACAATTATTATCACTTTTGGTCTTGTGGGAAGATCTTTTCATTTTTCCCATTTCACAAGCAGAACAAAGATGATCTTTGTTAAACTTTAGAGATGGTAATCCCTTGACCAGATTTAGTTTGACCAATTTATCAAGTGAAGAAAAGTTCACATGTGAGAACTTTTTATGCCAGAGCCAAACATCTTCACTGTTCAGAGATACTAGACAGAGTTTCTTTGAGTCAGTTTTTATGTGTTTGGAAATATTCATTTTGTATAAATTTCCCTTTCTGTCAGCTCTGAGCATTTCTTGACCTGTTTTTGAGTGAAGTAGTGAACAATGTTTTTCTTGAAATTTCACATCAAAACCATGGTCACAAAGTTGACTTATGCTGATCAAGTTCTGCTTTAACCCATCGACATATGCAATCTTTGATACTGAAACATTACCTCTTGTAAGCTCACCATAACCCTTAATCTGTCCTTGCATATTGTCTCCAAAAGTTACTGCTCCCCCATATTTAGCTTTGAAAAGGATAGTAACTTTTTATCTCCAGTAATATGCCTTGAACATCCAGAATCTAAGTACCAGATCTACATAGACTGTTTCTGCAAGACATATTAGATTTTCTTAGGTACCCATCTCATTATGGGTCCTATTTTGTTAGACTTCTGATTATCTCTTTGAAATATTGCCTTCTTATCTTTTGATGTTTTGGCAGAATTGTCCTTTTTCTTTTGAGGCTTTGTCTCTGAATTTTTATTCAGAGATTGATTAAGAAAACAGTGAGAACCTTTGAAGTGATTTTTTAGTTTCATCAAGAGTTGGATGCAATTGAACTTTACAGAACAAGAAGAAGTAGAAGCAAAGGATTTCATTTCATTAAATGCATTTGATACATTATGATTCCTTTTTGAATTACTACTATAAATATTACAAGTATTCCTAACTACTTCTTTTCTTTTAGGTTGAGAGACAGCCTTCTTTTCATGTTGCCTTCTCTTGTTCAGAAACATCCTCTTCTCTTTGTTGCTTACTACACAAACAGGATCAGAATGGTTAATTTCTTGTCATTTTCCTTTTTGTCCAGGAGTAAACTTGATTGGTTTATAAGTGTAGAGTTGAGAAGTGATAGTTTTATTCTTTGCCTTTTCTTGTAATTCTTTTTCAATTCCAGATAAATTTTTGCTTTAAGACACATTTCTGCAAAGTCAGGACATATTGGTATTCTGGGTTTATTTTTCAAAACAGAAATAGGAATGTTCAAAATTCCAGAACCAACAGTATCTAACTTTTTATGAATTATTTTCTCTGGTCTGTAGAATATCTGTTCATCTACCTCTGGATCAGATTCATAATCAGAGTCAAGAAAGTCTCGTTCAGTCTTACCAGAGATAACTACCTCTGATAGTTTCTCAATTTCCTTAGGTCATGAGACTTTGATGATTCTTTTCATGCTTTCTTTCTTCTTTAAATCAGCTATGATATTTCTTGATTTATTCTCTTGATGTCATCCGCAAATGTAGTTCTGATGCATTCATCAAAGATTGGTGAATACAGAGGGGCATCTGGATTAAGTGAACTCTGAGGTCCATCTTCAGAAGTACTTGTATCAGAGGTACTTTGTTCAGATGTCTTTGACTCATCTTTGATAAATGCATTAAACTTAAAAATCTCGTTAGGATCATTGTTCTGAGTTTTGTGAAAAATACCTCTGAAGTTTCCTTTTCTAATTTTAAGATGGAATTTGGAAAGCTTTGTACTTTAGAGTATGCAACATTTTTAAAGTTCAGAGCCCTTGTTTTTTTATCTCTCTGAGGTTTTTATTCTCTTGAAATTGTTCAGTGATGGACATTCAGAGCTCTGGACCTTTCCTTTACAGAAAGTGGAAGAAAGTGAAGTTTTCTTCAATCCAATGAATGGATCCAATTCCTTGAATCCAAGCCCTTGAGTATCCATTTGAGAGTTTATCTTTATATGAACATCCTGAGCATCAAGATAGCTTTTGATTTGAAGTTCTTTCCTTTCCAGAGATTGATGTAAGATTTCTCTTTCTTTTTGGAAAAAATTGGTTTAGGCAACAGAATTGAGTCTTTCATACTCAGATTTTTTTTACTTCTTCTTCTATAACTTTTAAAATTTTCTCAAGTTCTTTGAATTTTTCTGAAAATGATTTTTCTTTTTGTTTCTGAGCTTTTTCAAGTTTAGATTTTTGAACAAAAATATCTCTCTTTTCTGATTCAGGAAGATCTTTTTCCCTTTTGTAAAAATTGAGATCTTTTGTCATTTGTTTTGCTTTTTCTTTTTCCTCAACAAGTTTTTGCATTAGGATTTGAAATTCATCTGTTAGTTTAATAACATCCAATTCATGATCACTATCAGAGGTGGAAGGAGAGTTTACCTTTTCAGAGTAGTCCTCTGATGATCCGTCACTTTGATCATCTGCGAACGCCATACCACAGAGATTGGTAGGTTCTTCCTCTCCATCGCTTGTTGAGTCTGACAGCCAGTCTTCCATCTCTGCTACAAGTACTCTTTCTTTGACATTGTATTTGTACTTGTTTTTGTAGTAGTCTTCATCCTTGATGTGTAACACCCTAAAAATCAGAGTAAATTAAAACCTGCAAAACTTGGCAACATGACATTCGTATTGGTAATAAACTCCCAAGAAGGGGATCAGTCCTTAAGACTTTACAAAAACCTGTATCGATATGGAGTTTGTCAACGAACTAATCTAGACACCTATATCAAAATTACATCAATTGACGATCCATAATGTACCAAAAGAATGGGACTTAACAAATGACCTGAAACAATACTAGTCATCTCAAAATGCCTCGAGACCAAACCCGTCTCTCAAAACCCCGGCAACCCACCGCTAAGGGAAACCTGTTATACACATCATTTGAGAAAAAAGTGTCAGACTTTAAAGCCTGGTGAGAACATACAATTTATAAATCTCGAAAGATATAAACATCAGTATCATAAGGAAATCTTTTCATAAAGGTTTAATTTATAAAGATAACATTTCGCCACAACAAGGTGAGATCGCGCTCCCAACGGAAACCAATGTATACTCCTTCACTAGGATCACCATGAACCATGGCTAGTATCCGGCCTCACATAACCGTACCAAGTTGCCCCCGAGGAACATGTGATCCATAGCTACAAATTTAGGGAACATAACCTCTCGACAAAACAGTCTACTTCAAAACCTAGGGATCCACTAGTAATGGTAAGGACTCGTCACAACAACATATGTGACCCACCATAAATAAATATATGGTATAAACACATTTTATAACCAAAATGCTATTCCTAGTTCAACTTCTGGTAAGAACGAAAATCATTAAAATGAGTTCATAAACATTCTTTTTACATATCCAAATAATGTGCAAGTAAAACATCCTTTTACTTCAATAAGGCGGAACCCGTCATTTTGGTCAAAACTGATCGGGAACCCCGAGAATCACCAAAAACTTCATTTATATCAAAATGTAGAGAACATAAAATCATACCGTAGAAATACTTCAGATTTCGCAAATAAGAGTTTTGACATGTATAAAGTTTGTAAAATGGTAGTAGGAACTCACCCAATAGGTTTATACTAAAACTCGAAGAACTAGATTTCGACCACGACGAAGAGGTGAAGCTTTATATACCGAAACCCCGAGCAATGTACTTAATACTAGTGATCAACGGAGCTTCAATGATCGAAGAAACCAAAGAGAAATCTTAGAGAGAGAGAGAGAGAGAATTTGAAGAGAGAGAATGAGATTGAGAAATGAGAGATATTTTGGGTGGAAACCCTTAAGTCGGCCAGGAGAGCTTCGCGGGTTATGTCGCGACTTCCACTCGCGGCATAACTCGCCCGCGTCCCTAAAACCCAAGACATCTAGTGGGTTTCGCGGGTTATGCCGCGACCTCAACCCGCGGCATAACTCGCGTAGTTCACTGTGGTTTGTCCAAAACCACCAAAGGCCAAACTCAAACTTCGTAACAAACGTGGTGCTAGCGACAAAAGCTTAACACTAGAATACCAAGGTTACATAACGAAATTAGGGGTGTTACATGATGAGTCTACCTCTACAGTTGGCGGAGTAATGGCCTGGCTTTCCACATCTAAAACATCTTCCATCGTTTTGGTTTGATGGAAGAGTAGTGTCCGATTCTGTCTTCTGTGCTTGTACTTGTGGTTGTGGCATGAAGTACCTCTGAGTTTGAGGATACCTTGGCTGAAATGATTGTTGAGATCTTGATTGTTGAGTAGAATCATGATTGGTGAAATGAACTCCCTTTTGATCATTATGCAGAGTTGATCTGGGCTCTTGTTGATAGTCAGTTTTCTGAAATCTTCTTTCTGGATTTCCTCATCTTTCTTCATCATCTCTTCTTCCTTCAAAGACTTTCTTGCCAAATTTCTTGTTAAATTGATAGGTGATTAATGCAAGAGATTTGGCAAAGGCATTAATGTCATCATCTGAGTCAGAATCTGAGTGTTCAACTTCTTCAGACATCAGAACCTTCTTGGATTTTCTTTTAGATTCCTTTTTCGAACAGTTGTCTTTTTCTGCATTTCTGCATTCTTGTGATACACCCTTTTGTTTTCACATGAGTGCAAGTGGACCTCCTAAAGAGTTTTTTGATTTTTGTTTAACCACTTCTTTTTCCTGTGCTACCAAGGTACCATAAATGTCAGTCAATGACAATGATTCAAGATTTTGATTGACTTGTATTGACATTGACAGTTGTGATCATTCTTCATTTAGACTTTTAAGAAAGAGAACATTGTTTTCTTCTTTTGTTCTCATGACCCCAATTTTTCGTCATTTGTTGATGAGGATGTTAAACCTTGAGTATGTTTGGTGTAAGGTTTCTTCGGGTAATGCATGAAAATCATGATATTCATTGATACAAAGATTTCTCCTGTTCTTTTGAGTTTGTAGGCCTCCTTCAAGTTGATTTAACAACTGATCCCATATCTCTTTTGCACTTACACAAGAATCAAGTTCTTGGAAGATATCATTGGGAATGGCCATTATAAGTAATCTAACAGCTTTTGAATCATTATCCATCATGTTAGTTTCTTCATTCGTAAAGTTTGAAGTTTTCTTTTCATAGTATCTGCTGTTGCTGGAACTCTTGGTACCAACACCATTGGTTGGTGACGTCCATCGTTCACTGATCTTAACAGATCCCTATCCATGTCTTCTAAGAAATTTACCATCCTTATCTTCCATTGAGGATATTCATCCCTTAGAAGTGTAGGAGGTTTGGTTAATGATCCGGCTGTATAGATGGCACTTATGCTTGAGTTTGCCATTTTTGTGAAGAAAAGATAAAGATTTGAAGAACTGATGCTTTTCTATGAAGATCTTTCTATTAAATGAAGTAACTGTGATTTACTTTTAAATCTGGAGCATATGAAGTTTAATAAACCAGGGTTTATATAAGCATGCACAGATGTTAAAAGCTTGAATCAATAAGAAATAAATATATCCGAGTATGCAGATATGATCTTTGTTTGTTTTAGAAAAGAAAGGAAGCTCTGATACCAATTGTTTGATCCCAGATTTAATCTTATAACAATAATGATATAAACAACATGAGTATTAACAGCAGAAGCAATATAGTTTAATATCAAAAGCAGATTCAAATATCACAGTTCATATATATAAAGTAAGTAGAAAGAACACGATCTTCGTGAGATATATTCAGTTGATTATTCTTATACAAGATATCAAAAAGCACACTTTTGTCAAAGGAGTGATGGTCCTATTTATAGGACCATAAAGTAAACAGTGTACTATTCTGACAAATAGAAGCATGCTTGAGCAATGTCTTACCTAAAAGGTAAGTTCAAGACGCTTGAACAGTAACCTACTTTATAAAGTAAATCTTATCACTAAGTGATTGGTTATCTGTTCTGATACTCCAGAGTCTTCAGCGCCTTCTTCAAAGAGAATGTCTTCAGAGCTCTGATGTTGTCTTCAGAGCCTCTGATGAAGCCATCTCTGATGTCTTCTACTGAAAGCTGCAATCTCTGATAAGTACTTTAGAGGCAGATTTGTCCTCTGAAGTCTTCGTCCTCTGAAGTCTATCTTTGGAAGCCCTCTGAAATAGGACGGGTATTTTCAACACTTTAACAAACAGAAGATTTTGAGCTAACAATAGTTGCTCAGACCAGATGTATACCTCTGACTGTTTGAGCTCCGCTTTGTGTAGGACTTCTTTTGAAAATTCATAGTCAACATAAGCATTACCTGCTTTAGTTGTTCACAGTCGTCAGATTCAGAGTTCTCTTTGACATCATCTGATTCAGACACAATCATCTTTTTCTTCTTCTTCACAACAAGAGCAACTGAATCATCAACTATCTTCTCAGATCGTCTCTTATCATCCATGATCTCATCTACCTCTTCCTCATTGTACTTGAGGGTTTCATAGACCTCGTGAAGTGGAATATCGTTCAGCTCTTTGATTTGCTTCATGTTAGAGCACAAATTTGTTGGATTCAAGATCATAAAGTTTGAAGACCAAAAAGATCAAGAAGTCAAAGCTGGAAAAGTCAACTCTCATCAAAGTCAAAGTCTTTTGTTAATAAAGTCAAAGTCAATATATTTGTATTTGTTGTTTCATTTGTATTAGGTGTTAGTATAAATACATTTTTCTTCTTGTATTTTTAGAAGGTACAAGAGTTACAAAAGATAGAAGTTAGAGAAAAAGAATACGTAGAGAGAGAGAGAGTTTTAGAGAGAGAAAGTGTATTTGTGAAATTGAAAGAGTAATCAAAGAGGTAAATTTGATTGTTAAATCATGTTTGTTTGATTGTAATTGAATAGGAACTAGAATCTGGAACACACAATTGGTATCAGAGCAGATCCAAAGGTGAAATCAGATCAAGAAAAGGTGGTTTGTCACTGTTCATCGAAGAGAAAATCAAGATTCTGATTTTTGAGTGTTTTTGAGCAGATTTTGATAAGGAGTTGTACGAAAAGTGTACTAGATCGAGTTCTTGTAGTTTTCATATTGCACTGTAATGTCAATCGAATTTGTGATTTTGGTCGAATTTTGTTACACGAGTCGTTTCTTCTGTTTCATCAATCAATTTGTATTGTATGTGTTTGTTTGTAAAATTCATGAATTGTAATCTGTTCGTTGATTGATTGTAAAGACTTCTGCAAAGTTTCAGATCATTTGGACCAAGAAAAGATCGATTTAAGGTGAAAAAGATGGTTTTTGGGTCGACAGGAGGAAGAACGCCCTAGATCCTTCAAACGCCAAGTTCTTCGTGAAACGCGCAAGTTCTTCGTGAAACGCGCAAGTTCTTCGTGAAACACGCAAGGTTTATCAGGGTAGAACACGCAAGTCGAAAGAAGAGTTTTGGTCTAAAACGCGCAAGGCTATCTGCGAGTTTCAAGAAACGCGCAAGGCTATCTGCGAGTTTCAAGAAACGCGCTAGTAGTGGTCAACGAGTTCTACAAACTCGCTAATTGAAGCTAGCGAGTTTCAGAAGGAATAGTGATTTGCGAGTTCTTCGTCTTGCGAGTTTGAGGAGAAACAGTGATCAGCGAGTTTATCGACCTGCGAGTTTGAAAATTCAGAAAATAATTCTAAGTGTTGAAACGCGCAAGAGTAGCTAGCGAGTTTTGTTCAAACACGCAAGCTTCGACGTACGAGTTTGGGAAACGCGCACGCTTCAATCTGCGAGTTTCAGCGTGAATAGTCTTTAGCGAGTTTAGGCACTTGAGAGTTTCATCGATCTGTGAGTTTGCTTGCGAGTTTGGTTGAGAATTTATAGAACGCGCAAGTCTTTGTCTGCGAGTTCTTCAGTCTGCGAGTTTTAGGACTTGCGAGTTCTGATACTTAGTCAAAATTTTCGAATTTTCTGATTTTTCTAGTTTTCAAGATTTTTTTTGTGATTTCATACTTTGGACTAACGATCAATTCTAGTTTCTTATTTGATTAATTTTTCAAACAGGTTTAAACGAGATGACTTCCAAAGATGCACTCTCAATCGGAACAGATGTCAAGCCTCCAGTTTTGTTCAAAGGCGAATACGAACAATGGAAGGACAGATTTTTAGACTTCATAGACAGGCATTCAAATGGAGAAAATATACTTCTGTCTATTACTGAAGGTCCAATGAAACCAGTCACTGTCAATGTACCAGATGATGATGTTGATGATTCTTCTGATAGTGGACATGGGGATAGAAAAGGAAGAAGAGACAAAACAAGTTAAAGTTGATTATTCTCAGTATTCAGAAGAACAAAAGAGTAGATTTAAAGCTGACAAGCAAGCGAGATCTCTTTTACTCCATAGCATTCCAAATGATATCTACATCAAGATTGACAGCTTCAAACATGATGCTAAACAGATGTGGAATCAATTGGAAAAGATGATGATGGGATCAAAAATAGGGAATCAAATAAAGGTGGCCAACTGTATCAATAACCATGAGGAATTCAAGGCAAAGGAGAATGAGAGCCTAGAAGACACATATGTGAGATTTACTTTGCTTCTGAATGAGCTGACTAAGAACAAAGTCAAGAAGAAGCAGTTGGAAAACAATGTGAAATTTTTGAGCATCCTTCGTCCTGAATGGTAAAAGCACACAAGAAGAATGAAACAAATGAAAGATTTGAATGAAATTCCTCTTCATGAAGTTTATGAGACCCTGAAACAGAATGAAGAAGAGGTTGAAGAGAAAAGAGCTGAAAAGAAAAAGGCTGAGAAGGTTTCTGATCCGATTGCTTTGGTTGGAGAGACAAAGAAAGAAAAGAAAGAGAAGATTGAGAAGAAGAAGAAAAAGAAAGTGAGTTCAAGTTCAGAGTCTGGTTCTGTGTCAGATAGTGATGATGGCAAAAGTTTGAAACAAGCTATGATATTGCTGACCCGTGCATTTCAGATGAAATTTTATAAGAAGCCGGGATCAAATTCTCAACGCTATTCGTCATCAAGTTCAAAGAACCACGAGCACCGAGAAAGGGTGGAAGGCAAAATATTTGATGAGAATAGGTATGGTGAGAAGAAAACGGATGAGAAGAAGAAATTTGTGAATGATTACACAGCTGTTGAGAAGCCAGCAACTGATTCAATCAAATGCTACAATTGTGGCAAGTTGGGTCATTATGCTAAAGATTGTCGAAAGCCGAAAGTTCGCAACTCTCAGTACTATCAGAACAAGTTGCTTTTGGCAAGACAACAGGAAGTTGGTATTGCTCTAATGGCTGAAGATGAGTTTTGGTTGGATCATTCTGAGGATGAAGGTGAAGAGAAAGAAGAAAATGCTCATATCTGTCTCATGGGCAAAGAGGACAAGAATGACGAGTCAGATGATGAAGAAGTTAATGAGGTATTAAACTTAACTCCAAAAGATTTTATTACCAAGTTGGAAACCATGGTGGTTGAGCTTCAAAATTTACAAAATAATCTGAAAAATTAAAAGGAAAAGGTTGTTAAAAAGAACAAGAAGATCTTTGAACTTAATACTTCTGTTATTTCAAACAAAGATCTGATTGATTCTTTACGAAAATCTGATTCTGATTCTAAATCTAAAGTAGATGATTTTGAAAAGAAGATTTCTGAGTTTGAAGGAAAAATAAATAATTATGAGTTTGAAAAGAATGAATCTGCACTAACTGTTTATAAACTGCAGGTTGAAAACAAGAATTTGAACAAGAAGGTAAATGGTCTGGAAGTTAAACTTTATAAAAGAGGTCAAACAGATCAAACCATTTTTCTTAATGCTCCTGATGAAGAAGCTGATATTAAACAAAGATGGGGACTTGGTTTTAACAATCCTCATTATCTTAAGAAAGCCATCAGAAAACAGCCGGCACTTTATAACTATGATTTTCTTGCCTGTGCTGGTAAACATACTCATTTGAAACCCAAATTTGTTACCAAATTGTCAGATGAAGATGAGGCCAAAGAAACTGAAAACAGAAAGAATAAAAACAAAATGCAACTACCATTTAACTATGTCAAGTTAAATGATAGTTATCTTTCAGAAACACCAAAAGTTCTTTCAAAAGACTATTTTGTTAGTTATTCCGCATATGAGATGAAGGCAAAACCTGCGATTGCAAAGGTTTATGTTCCTACATCTATTCTTGAAAGCAAAATAGTTGAATTTGAAAATGTTTTATCTGATGAAAAACTTTTTGTTGATATAGAACAAAATGTGTTTTCTACAGTTATAAAGAACACTGTTTTTCAATAAAAATCAACAAAGTGTTCTACAGTTTCAAAGGAACCTCAAATTTTATCTGATAATTCTGATGACTTATTTGAGTCTGCAAATGATTCTTTTAATTCTATGATGGGAGCATGGAAGAATCTGATATGTTTGACATTCATTCTAAACTTCCTGATCATTCTACTTGTCTTGAAAATGCCAAAGTGTTACCAAGTGGTGTTAGCAATGACAAAGGTTCTGTAACTACTGATTACTATGCTAATTGTAAGAAACATAAGAAGCAGCGATTACAGAAACAGAAATACACTGGTACACAAAAGAAACCTCAGTCACAGAAATCTATTTTACCTAATAAATCTACATCTTATGTTTCAGATTTAAGGAAGAAAAAGTTGAAAGCTCAATCCAAATGGAGACCAAAACAGAAGGATGCTGAGATAGCTTAATCAGTTACTGATAATTCTTGTACTAAATCTGTTAGTAGTGATTCTGATGTAGTTGATCAATGTGCTTCTCATAAACAAAACCTTGTAACTTCTTACAAGCGTTATTCAATAAAGCAGTTGATTCAATTATCTACTATTACTACTAAATTTCATCATAATTATCGGAAAACTGAATTTGCTTATTCTCATGATTCTTCTGATTGGTATGGATCTTATCATGTATATTCTTCAAAGTCAAATGTTTGTAAAAGTTTTCAAAAGAACAGAGGGTCCATTTTTAAGTCGATGCCAAAATCGTGTACTAATCTGTTAGGGCCCGTTTTTAAATGGGTACCTAAATCTATTATTGCCTAATTTCTCTTGCAGACCCGGCATATGTGGTACTTGGATAGTGGATGTTCCAAGCATATGATTGGGCAAAAAGCTTTATTGTCTAACTATACAGAGAAATTAAGTGGTAATGTCAGATTTGGAAACGATCAGCTTTCACCTATTCTAGGATATGGTGACATCATTCAAGACAACATAACGATAAGTAAGGTGATGTATGTCGAAGGCTTGGGGCACAACTTATTCAGCATAGGTCAATTCTGTGATAAAGGGTTAGAGGTCAACTTCAAGTCTAAGAGTTGCTCAGTTCGCACTGAAGATGAAACAGAACTCTTATCTGGAAATCGAAAGACCAACCTCTACACCATCAACTTGTCCAAAGTTCAAATTGACAATCAGGTATGCTTGATGACAAAAGCTTCACAACAACAAAGTTGGCTCTGGCATAGACGGTTATCTCACTTGAACTTTCGTTACATCAACAAGCTGGTTCATGGAAAATTGGTAAAGGGACTTCCTGAGCTGAAATACGAGAAAGAACACTTATGTGCAGCTTGTGAGAAGGGTAAGATGAAGAGAGCCGCTCATAAACCAAAGCCTGAACCAAGCATTAGTTCTCCGTTAGAATTGTTACACATGGATTTATGTGGTCCAATGAGAACTCAGAGTTTGGGAGGAAAGAAATACGTGTTAGTCATTGTGGACGGTTACTTCAGATACATGTGGGTCAAATTTCTTCATTCAAAAGATGAGACACCTGAAGTTCTCATTTCATTCTTAAAGACGACCCAGGTGAAATTGCAGCGACAAGTCAAGTTCCTTCGAACTGACAATGGCACAGAATTCAAGAACAAGATTGTTGATGATTATCTCGAATCAGTTGGGATTTCACATCATTTTTCTGCTGCTAGAACGCCTCAACAAAATGGAGTAGTAGAAAGACGGAATGGAACGCTAGTCGAGGACGCTCGGACTATGCTTAGTCAATCAGATCTACCTCTATTCTTGTGGGCGGAAGCTGTGTGGACTGCATGCCATACGCAAAATCGTTCCATGATACACCGCCGATTTCAAAAGACTCCATATGAGCTGATCAACAACAGAACACCTACTATCAAATATTTTCACATATTTAGGTGTAAATGTTTTTTGCTTAACGACAGAGAGAGTCTGAATAAATTCAATGCTAAAGCGGATGAAGCAATCTTTACCGGTTATTCTTCAACTTCTGCTGCATATCGTGTTTATATAAAGAAGTCAAAGACAGTTGTGGAGAGCGTCAATGTTACATTTGATGAAGAGATGGCTTCTGATCAAAACAGTTCAGAACCCGTTATTACTGGTGTATTAGCTTATGGGCAGATCAATCCAGAACCTGTGTCTACAGCGACAAATTCGGATAACGCTTCTACATCTACTTCACATTTAACGGATTTAGATTTGTTATTTGAATTCTTTTATGATGAGTTTCTAGGATCTAAGATATCTAAATCTGTTGTGACTGACAGGTCTGAAGATACAAGTGGTAATCATCCAGTCACTTTAGAGGTCATTACTGAACAAGTATCCCTTATTCAGACTGAAACTCATATTCCTATTGTTACTCCTACAGTTGAAGATGAACAAGCAAATGCTGAGCCGGAAGTAACTGTTTCAGTTGGGTGTAATACTTTGTCTATTCAACAGCCTGAATCTGCTGTTCCAACTAATACTTCTGCATCTGAGACTTCAACTGAAAACCCCCCTCCTGTAATTCAAACTGATGATTCTGCAAGTGGATTTCAAGATGATGATCATACTCAATCAGTATCTACTCCACTCCCACATGAGTATCGCTGGACCAAAGACCATCCATTACATCAAGTAATTGGAGATTTTGACAAGCCTGTTCAGACAAGGTCAGCGACTATTAATCAGTGTATGCATGACTCGTTCCTAAGCAAGATTGAGCCAACACGAGTATCCGAGGCTCTTGCTGATTCTGACTGGGTATCTGCAATGCAAGAAGAGATTAATCAGTTTGAAGCCCTAAATGTTTGGAGACTGGTTCCTAAACCAGAAGGAAAAACAGTGATAGGAACTAAGTGGGTATTTAAGAATAAAAAGGATGAAGATGGTGTCGTCATCAGAAACAAAGCTAGACTTGTTGCCAAGGGCTACCGGCAAGAGGAAGGCATCGATTATGACGAGACGTATGCTCCAGTAGCGCGCATAGAGGCAATCAGAATGTTTCTCGCCTACGCCGCTCATAAGAACTTCACAGTCTTTCAGATGGATGTGAAAACAGCCTTTCTAAACGACATTCTTAAAGAGGAAGTGTATGTGTCTCAACCTGAAGGGTTCGTCAATCAGAACAAACCAGATCATGTATATATCTTGGACAAAGCCCTTTATGGATTAAAGCAAGCCCCTCGAGCCTGGTATGACGTCTTATCCAAATTCTTGGTCAAGTCTGGTTTCTCAAAAGGTAAGATCGATACCACTCTTTTCATAAAGAAGGAAAAAGCTGATATTATACTTATTCAGATATATGTTGATGATATAATATTTGGTTCTACTAATCCAAAATATTGTAAAAAATTTTCTAACCTCATGGTGTCACGTTTTCAAATGAGTATGATGGGAGAGATGAATTTCTTTCTCGGATTACAAGTTAAACAACTTTCTACGGGGATTTTTATAAATCAATCTAAGTACATTTTGGACATTCTTCGGAAGTACAAAATGGAAAATCACAAATCTATTGGCACCCCGATGGCACTAGGAACTAAAATCGACACTAATCCTTCGGGAAAAAGTGTTGATGTTAGAACCTATAGAGGTATGATAGGATCGTTGATGTACTTAACTTCCAGTAGACCAGATATTATGTTTTCAACATGTCTATGTTCTAGATATCAAGCTGATCCCAAAGAATCCCAATTGGCCGTTGTCAAACGGATTTTTAGATATCTGAATGGGACTGCAGACCTTGGTTTGTGGTATCCTAAGGATACAGGGTTTCAACTGACTGCATATTCAGATGCAGATCATGCAGGATGTATGTTGGATAGAACGAGTACTTCTGGTCACGTACAATTTCTTGGAGACAAGCTCGTTAGCTGGGCTTCAAAGAAACAGTTATGCGTTTCCACATCGACTGCTGAAGCAGAGTATGTAGCTGCTGCCAGTTGTTGCTCTCAAGTCTTGTGGATGCGAACACAGCTACGAGACTATGGATTCAAGTATGATAAAATTCCAATCTACTGTGACTCGAAGAGTGCAATTGCCATATCTGCTAATCCTGTCCAGCATACGAAAACCAAACACATTGATGTAAGGTATCATTTTATCAAAGATAATGTTGAAAAAGGAACAATTGAACTTTATTTTGTAAAAACAGATCATCAACTTGCAGATTTATTTACCAAACCCTTAGATGAGAAGATATTTAATTTTCTTGTCTCTAAGCTTGGTATGTTAAATCTGAAGACATAATCAGTTATTACCTACTAAAGTTACGTATTGTTATTTTTCATCATTTTCTTTATCTTTATATCTGAAGGATACCTGCACTTTAATGGTTTGCTCATGATCTCAGGGGGAGTTAGGGAAGATTTTTAAATGATCTACATTCATTTGAGGGGGAGCAAAACTAATTTCTGCATTATACTTAACTGACAAAATTTTTGTGATGCTTGATTTTAAGGGGAGCCTATAAGTCAAAAGGAGTTAGACTATGATTTCTGATTACTTCTGATCAGAACTCGTTCTATAATTGTTTTACTGTTTTCCGTCGTTTATTTTCGAATAAATTTTGTGAATAAATTTTTGACTAGACTTTGAGACTTACAGGATGAGAGAAGTTGACACGATCATATCTACATGACTACAGCTGACTTTCGGAGATTTAAGATTGAGCGACAAGGTAAACTTTTTATCTTAATCTCACATATATCTGAAAGAAGGACAACTTTCAGGTACAGAAAACAATTCTTAAACAGATTTTATAATTTGGAAGTGTGATTTTAAATGTTTTCATTTTATTTTTGTGCTTCATTGATAAACAAACTGTGTGTTTCCAAAGATAAATACTTGCGTATTGTCTTTTCTATATACTTTCAAGTATTCACACACACTGGTTTGAATTTTTGTTCAACATGTTCTTACCATGTCTCTAAATTGAAACAATTTTTCTTCGATGGTAAGACACTCCGCTTGTATTCAAAGAATTTTGAGCGATATTTCATTTCGAAACGGTCATTTCAAGAATGTCTATATCTTGTTTCGTATAGACAAATATCAATTTTTCTTGACCTTAAGCTTTAATTGATATATCATTTATTTCTGATCATTTTATACAATGTCAGATTTTCAAACAAGTTTCTTGCATTCATGTTCATTCATTCAATTTCCTTGTTTGAAAATACTTCAATGGTTTAAAATGCTCATATCAAGAATGTCTATTTCAAGAATGTCTATATCTTGTTTCGTATAGACAAATATCAATTTTTCTTGACCTTAAGCTTTAATTGATATATCATTTATTTCTGATCATTTTATACAATGTCAGATTTTCAAACAAGTTTCTTGCATTCATGTTCATTCATTCAATTTCCTTGTTTGAAAATACTTCAATGGTTTAAAATGCTCATATCTTCGTGATTATATCACTGAGCATACTTATATCTGACATTTGTATATGAGCTTTAACTGATATAGTTAAACCATTTGAGAAAATCATGCTTTATAGGACTGGGTTCTTTATGCTAGGACTTATCTGAAACTTCTATGGGTTCACGTTAACCAGTGTTTCCTACCCATGAAGTTAATCCCTTAGTGATTGAGTGTGAGGAGTCAAAAGAAATGAGTGTGGGTGTGCTGAGGTAAAATGGAAAAGAGAGTTTGGTTAGTAGTGAGCTTATTGATTAAAAAGAAAGAGGGTGAGAGATCAGAGTAAAAGAATATCAAACTCTGCACCAACTACTTTCTGAGCCGGGCAGCCACATTACTAGCGTTTCACAATTCTTTGATAACGTTATTGAAACAGGCAAATAGCCCATGCCAACTCTTGTTTAAACCCCACCAACTACTCATTTTCTTCTTAAAAAGAAAATGTTTCATATTTTTCTGGGGACGCAGCATATAATCTATCTGATTTTCATTTGGAAAATCTGGATATTGAAAAAGAAGGAAGTCTGCCCCACCTTCGCACTTCAATCATGCACTTAGAGTCTGTGTTTATCTACTGTTGTCTCAGTGGTTTACACTATGTTGAGCCTTATTGAAAAGCAATTATCGTGCTTAATTCTTTCTACACTTGCACGAACACACAAAGAATTTGTTTCTTTGTCATAACATTCATAGAAATTGCCTTTGTGGTATTTCGATGATTGGATGGAAGCCCTGGGGGAGTGAACATCAAAAAGCTCCTTTATAATGTGTATTTGTTACATACAGTGACTTCGTGTTACTGACAGGCATTTTAATTGATTCATTTGTTGATTCAGGAGTTACACGTTTCTATTTTGTCTAGATTTGAAAAGATCTGGATGAATACATTGTTCGAATTGGCAATTAATCAGAGGCTTTTGGACAGATCAGATTGGTCAAAGACATTTCTTGGAGAGAAAGTTTTGATGATATTAATGCTCATATCATCAAAAAGGGGGAGAAGAGTTCAAGAAATGTTTGAGAAAGCAAAGAAGAATACAAGAAATGTTTGAAAGTTTTTGAACGAAAAAGAATAGAAGTGTTGAAGATTATTTGCTGAAGCAAAGTGTGTTTTGTCTGAAAGAGGTTTGGTTACATCCTTGGGGGATTG
This sequence comes from Arctium lappa, assembly GCA_023525745.1. Taxonomy (NCBI): domain Eukaryota; kingdom Viridiplantae; phylum Streptophyta; class Magnoliopsida; order Asterales; family Asteraceae; genus Arctium; species Arctium lappa. Next base: position 58,299,185 of record CM042058.1, on the reverse strand, counting down.
TTAATATTCTTGAAGATCAGTTTTTGAAGAAGATTGCTGAAAGTTTTTAATGATACTGTGCTTATCAGAGAAGGGGAGATTGTAAAGATTTCATAATAATAGGGGAAGCATGAGAATTGGTTGAGAAATTTATGTTTGTTTCAAAAGGGGAGATTTCAAGAGAAGATACAGATTGTTCAAAGGGGAAGTTTATTCAATCGAGCTTAATCAAAGAGAAGATCGCATTGCTAAATCTTTTAGTAATGATCTTGATCCAAAGGGGGAGATTGTTAGAGCACAAATTTGTTGGATTCAAGATCATAAAGTTTGAATACCAAAAAGATCAAGAAGTCAAAGCTGGAAAAGTCAACTCTCATCAAAGTCAAAGTCTTTTGTTAATAAAGTCAAAGTCAATATATTTGTATTTGTTGTTTCATTTGTATTAGGTGTTAGTATAAATACATTTTTCTTCTTGTATTTTTAGAAGGTACAAGAGTTACAAAAGATAGAAGTTAGAGAAAAAGAATACGTAGAGAGAGAGAGAGTTTTAGAGAGAGAAAGTGTATTTGTGAAATTGAAAGAGTAATCAAACAGGTAAATTTGATTGTTAAATCTTGTTTGTTTGATTGTAATTGAATAGGAACTAGAATCTGGAACACACACTTCATCTTACTTGTAAATATTTTCCATTCAGGCTGGAGGATGCTGAGAAATTTGACATTCAGCTCTATTTGTGATTTATTGACCTTGTTCTTGCTGAATGCATTCAGCAAGGTCACAAATCTGTCATATGTTCCTGCTAGAGACTCTCCAACTCTGCCTTTGAATTCTTCATAGTTGTTTAGGCAGTTGGATATCTTGAGTTGGTTCCCAACCTTTGAACCTAGCATCATTTTCTCTAGCTGATCCCACATCTCTTTGCCAGAGGCTTTATAGTTGTCTATCTTCACATATATTTCATTTGGAATGCCTTGAAGAATACAAGACTTTGCTAATCTATCACCTTTTGCTCTCTTTAGGTTTTCACTATCTAGTTCTTCATACTTAAGTTCATATGGTTGCTCATCAGTTTCTGTTATCCTAGATTTAATCTAGTTGGTAAATAATCACAGAAAAAAGTAATCAATCAACACAATAATAATCAAGAGATATATAAATCAGAGTAACATACCAATCCCTTGAATAAACAATGAAACCCTTGAGTGTTCTTGATACCCTTGAATACAGAGAAAACGTATGGTTACTATTTAGAAAATTATCAGAGTTCTAACCTAAAACTAAACTAATCATAACTTTAAATACCTAAGACTTATGGGCTTTGATCATAATGGGCTTTCAAATGGGCTTGGGCCCAATAGCTTAATAACTATTGACTTATTACATAATAAACCCTCTAATTAACTTTAGCACAATTGCAGTTTAAACCCTTAACTTTAACTTTAATCTTGAATACAATTATTTGATCCAACAATCTCCCCCTTTGGATTCAAGATTAAAAAAAATTTGCAATTGTCTTCGGGTCTTTCACTTGTCTTCACTTTTCTTCAGATATGTCATTGATCGCTTCAAAACTTCAAAACTTGATATCTTTAAACAATCTTCAAATCTTTAAAATCTTTGAAAATTTGAATATCTTCAGATTTTCAGATTGTATTCTCCCTTTTTGTATCTTTTCCCCCTTTTTTATATCTTCTCCCCCTTTTTGATGAGTGGTGAGAATCAACATCATCAAAACTTGGCAAAACAATCTCCCCCTTTTCAAGACAATCTCCCCCTTTGTGTATGATCATCATGTAAGCATAGTCTTCCTCATGTAACGAGCCCTGTATGAAATAAGAGCAGTCTTCCCAGATGGAAAGAGTGATTATCTCAATCTTTTCAGATTAAAATAGAAAGTAGTAACCATTTGAATCTTTTCAAATTCAAACAGTTAATAAGTGTAACCCTGAATCAACAAATGACTCAGTTGGAATGCCTGTCAGTAACACAAAGTTACTATAAAAGGAGCTGGTTTGATGTAGACTCCCCAGGTCTTCCATTCAATCATCGAACAACACATGGTTATCTATGAACGTTCTGACAGAAAACAAATTTCTGTGTGTTCGTGCATGTGTATGAAAGAAATTAAGCATAGATGATTTCTTTTCAATTTAGGCTTAAAGTATGTAAACTTGTTGAGAAACCAACAAATTATACAAAGACTCAATGTGCATGAGAAAGGGTTCGAAGGTGGTGCAACTTTCCTTCTTTTTCCATATTAGTATCTTCCAAATGAAGAACCAATAGCATATGTGTTGCGTCCCCAGAAAATGTGAAACATTCTCTTTTTGAGAAAAGAATGAGTAGTTGGTGGGGTTGTATGCAAGAGATGGCATGGGCTAGGTGCCTTTTTCAATGATGTTCACCAAAGAATGTGAACCAATCAGATAATGTGGCTGCCCGGCTCAGAAAGAAGTTTGGTGCAGAGTTTAATATTCTTTTACTCTGTTCTCTCACCCTCTTTATTTTAATTCTCACTTCTAACCAATCTCTCTTTTTCATTTTACCTCTTTTCACACACCAACACTCAATTCTTTTGACCCTTCTCCCCTCAACCACTCAGGGAATACTTCCTGGGTAGGAAACACTGGTTATCGTGAATCCATGGAAGTTCTATTAAGCTCACACACTGAATCCCATGTATTTTTCTAAAAGAACATGTTCAACAGGTTATTGTACATGTGAGCACAAATACCACTTGTTACATGAAGAATATAATATTCGGAGATGTCAAAACAAAAGATGTTTGACGATGCAATTCTCCTCCTCAAAGTAAAAGAGTTTGATGATTTAAGCTCTTAAGGAGTTTTCAATTAAGCTTATAGACGATTTGTCATGAAGATTACTATGCTGGAGAATCAAAAACGAATGTTGTTTATATGAACAATATATAAACATATGTTCAATGAAAGTACATGAAATGACGTTTGATTCAATCAACAGTGAATACAACTAACGTGAGTATTACCATAGAAAGATTTAACTTTTGATACATGGTAATAACAAAAATAGAATGTTCTGAACCGTTATGTGTATGAATATTTGACAAAGTATATTGACAAGATAAAACGCAAGTATTTATCTTTAAGAACACACGGTCAGATAAGCATTTAAGTATCCAAAAATTTGTTAATATCATAGATATTCTCCCCCTTAAATCACTATAGGTTTTTTTTTTTTAAATTAATAAGGAAAGAAAGCATATAAAAAATAGATAGAGCACTGAAGTGCGGGTTCTAATCCGATGTGATTAGAAGCCATAGTCACTTGAACCAACCTGCATAAGTGAAACAAACAATGGTAATCATTTATGAAAATGATTCCTTTCTCGTTAACAACAGTTGGAAAATAACACACTATCAAGATTTGTAATACTCCCCCTTGAATCATGAGTAAGGTTTAAGACATGTTCAACATACCTAGTTTGCTGATTAGAAATTGAAATCGCTTTTCATCCAATGGCTTGGTGAAAAGATCAGCTAACTGGAAGTCAGTTTGAACAAAGTGCATTTCAATATTACCTTTTTCTACATGATCCTTGATGAAATGATAGCGTACATCTATATGCTTGGTCTTCGAGTGCTGTATCGGATTAGCAGTTATAGATATTGCACTCTTGGAATCACAATAAATAGGAACACGCTTGTAGTTGTATCCAAAGTCTCTTAACTGTGTCGTCATCCAGAGGACTTGAGAACAGCAGCTAGCAGCAGCTACATACTCAGCCTCGGCAGTGGATGTTGAAACACAGTTTTGTTTCTTTGAAGTCCAACTCACAAGTTTGTCACCTATGAATTGACATGATCCAGAGGTGCTTTTCCGGTCTAGCTTACAACCTGCATGATCAGCATCTGTAAAGGCAGTTAGTTCAAAACGAGAATCCTTTGGATACCAAAGGCCTAGATTAGGAGAACCTTTCAGATATCTAAGGATTCGCTTAACAGTAGTTAAGTGCGATTCTTTAGGATTAGACTGATATCTCGCACAAAAACATGTGGCAAACATTATATCCGGGCGACTGACAGTCAGATAAAGTAAGGATCCAATCATGGTACGATACACCTTTTGATCAACAGGCTTCCCGGAGGGATCCGCGTCTAAGAGTGTACCAGTAGCCATTGGTGTTTTCATGACTGAACTATCTGACATGTCGAACTTTTTCAAAATATCTTTTATATATTTAGCTTGATTAATAAACATGCTGTCGGGTTATTGCTTTACTTGTAGACCAAGAAAGAAATTCAACTCACCCATCATCGACATCTCAAACTTTGTTTCCATTATCTTTGAAAAGTTCTTACAAAATTTCGGATTTGTCGACCCAAATATTATGTCGTCAACATAAATCTGAATAAGAATCAAGTCCTCACCTTGCCTTTTAAGAAATAAGGTTGTATCAACAGTACCTTTCTTTAAACTAGAAGCACGTAGAAATTTAGTGAGAGTTTCATACCAGGCTCGTGGTGCTTGTTTAAGACCATAAAGCGCTTTGTCTAAAACATAGACATGATCAGGGTGATGAGGATCAACGAAACCCTCAGGTTGAGCCACGTAGACCTCCTCATGCAGAACGCCGTTCAAGAAAGCCGACTTTACATCCATTTGATAGACTGTAAAGTTTTTGTGCGCTGCATAGGCTAGAAAGATTCTGATGGCTTCGATCCTTGCAACCGGGGCGAATGTTTCATCATAGTCAATGCCCTATTGTTGACAATACCCTTTTGCGACCAATCGAGCTTTGTTTCTCACGACTACTCCGGCTTCGTCTTTCTTATTTCTGAAAACCCACTTTGTTCCTATAACGGATTTACCTTTAGGTAGTGGGATCAAGCGCCATACCTTGTTCCTTTCAAATTGTAGAAGCTCGTCTTGCATAGCAGAAATCCAGAATGGATCACATAGAGCTTCAGCCGCATTCTTTGGCTCTAAGGAACTGAGGAAGCTTGAAAACATGCAGAAGTTAGTTGTTGCAGATCTTGTTGTGACACCAGATTGTACGTCACCTATCACATTTTCCAGGGGATGATCCTTAGTCCAACGATGTGTGCTTGGTAGTGCATCAACTGCTTGTTGCGTATTAGATGCATCGTTGTCATCTTGTACGGCAGGTTGCTCCACAGATGTACTCGGGACATCTTGTACTGGTGTTTCTGACACTGAAGCTTCTGGGCTAGCGGTTGAAGTGCTCGGGACTTCGTTTCCAGAGGAACTATCTGTAGAGACAGATTCAGTATTAGTAGAGTCAGAAACTAACGGTGTAGTTGTACCTGATAGAGTTGAAGTGTTAGTGACTTCGTCGGAAGTTCCAGGCATGTCTTCATAGATAGTAGGGACCTCCGAGTTTGTACCACTTGTTATTGATGTTGATATGCCTTTTTCAAAATCTGCACATATATCATCAAAGGCATCAATAAACAATAAATCTAACTCAGATGAAGTAGAGTTAGAGTTTGAAGAATATGATCCTGTTATAGCTGGTTCTATTCTTGCTTGAATAGATGCTTTGTCGTTAAGACCGAGTTCTGAACTGTTGTGTCCAGAAGTCCTTGTTGAATTTTCATCAAAGGAGACATTCATGCTCTCAACAACCGTCTTTGTTCTAATAATGTAAATTCGATAAACTTTGGATGTCAGAGAGTATCCAACGAGATATCCTTCATCCGATTTCTTATCAAATTTTGATAATCCTTGACGCTCTTTGAGAATGTAGCACCTGCAACCAAAGACACGAAGAAATTTGATATTAGGTGTACGATTGTTGATTAACTCATATGCTGTTTTATTAAATCGCTTGACCACAATGGTACGGTTCTGTGTAAAACATGCTGTAGAGACTGCCTCAGCCCAAAAGTACATGGGTAGATCTGAGTAAGCAAGCATAGTCCGAGCTGCTTCAACCAGAGTGCGGTTCTTCCGTTCAATAATGCCATTTTGCTGTGGAGTGTAGGCGGCGGAGGAATTATGTGAAATACCCACGGAAGTAAGATAACTCTTCAGGGTGTCATTCTTGAACTCCGTGCCATTATCACTATGAATGGTTCTGACTGGCATTTGAAGGCGTACTTGAATGCGCTTGATGAAAGCGATAATCAACTCTGGCGCATCTGACTTGTTGCGAAGAAACTCGAGCCATGTATACCTTGAGTAGTCATCTATCATTACCAACACATATTTCTTTCCGTCTGATGAGGTCGATGATTCAGCTTTGGACTTGAAGGAGCTACGCTTCATTTTGCCCAACTCACATGCGGAACAGAGTGAGTCTTTTTCGAACCTCATTTCTGGTAGACCTTTGACCAGACCTTGTGTTTGTAGTTTCTCTATAGATCGGAAATTCTGATGAGACAAGCGTCGATGCTACGTCCATGATTGTGCTTTAGAAGCTTTGGCTAGTAGACATATTGGACGTGTGGCAGACAGTGTAGGGAAATCTACATAGTATAGATTTCCATGGCGCTCAGCTTTGAAGACTTCGTAACCATCGGGATCCTCTAGATAGCAATGAGTGGTTGTGAAGCGGACTTGATATTTCATGTCACAGAAGTGACTGGTACTGAACAGGTTGTGATCAAGTCCTTCAACATATAACACTTTTTGAATCTTCACAACACCGTTATCGAGCATTCCATATCCTCTGACGTGGCCTTCGGCTTCAGAATTGGCAAATCTAACTGCTCCGGCAGGCTCCTCCACATAGTTTTGCAAGAGGTGCTTGAATCCTGTCATGTGGCGTGAACATCCGGAATCTATTACCCACAATCGACAGGCCTGCAAAAGAGACAATTAGTTTTGCTTAGGCACCCATATCAAGATGGGTCCTTCGCGGTTAGCATCAAGCAATTTTGGAATATCCTCAGGTTTGACTTTTACTCTCCATTCATAATGCGGTTTTGGAACCCATTTCCAAACCATCTTAACATTCAATTCCTGAAAGTGCTTTTTAGAAGTAGGATGGGCAACCTTAGCACGATACACTTTTGGTTGTGTAGAAGAATCAGAATTAGAATTAGACTTAGAGTTCAACTTAGCTTTGCTTTTATTCTTTCTGGACTTAGGAGGGGAGTAGTAGTTGAATGAATTATCCCAACAGTGTTTGCAATAAAGATTCTTTCGAGCAAAATTCATAAACTTAGATTTATTGGAACAAATCTTACATTCATGTTTATTAAAAGAAGTACTATTCAAAATAACACTGTCTGTAGGACAACTACTAGAATTCAAACTATTCTTTTTATTCAAACTAAGATCTTTATTCTTCTTACTCTTCCCAACTCCATTTCCTCTTATATCTGAAACAGAAACAGGAACCTTGTTAGTCTCTAACTTAGAAGGTGGTTCTTTTCTAGTGCTCTTTGAAGTCTCACCCTTTTCAAAAATACTCGGAGGATATTCAGCACAATCAGAGTAAGCAACTGTAGGTTTTGCAGGAGCATCAAATTCTGGATTGGTTCTTACCTTCCAGCTTAGATCATTTAACATCTGTTTTTCATTTGAAGCATTTTTAAACAAAGTAATTTCAAATCATTGATCTCAGTGCAAAGCTCTTGATTTATTTTTAAAGACTTTTCAAGTTTATGTTTGAGATCAAAGTTTTCATCTTCAACCTCATCAAGAGATTGTTGCAACATATCAATTTGCTTCATCAATTCAGATGTATTACCATCCACAGAGTTTGACCCCTTTAAATCAGAAACAGGATCAGAGTCTGATGCATTCATCATATCAGAGAATATCTTTTCAGTCATGGGCTCAATAAACTCCGTTTTATCATTTTGAACACAAGATTCATCCGCGGTAGTAGTAAGTTCTTCAACCTCTTCAGGAAGTAAAGGTATAGAAGCAATGGGAGTTGAGACTGATGGTATAGTAGATGGATCAACATCAGATTCATACTCATCAAGTTTGCATGCAGTCTCAGGTAGAACTGTGTTGGTGCTCACTGATTCTTTAGAAGGTGTGGTAAATAGTGATTCAAACTCAGTAAATTCGATCTTTCGAGTTGCATAGCTTTCATTCAAATCACTATATGTAAAACCAACAGATTTAAAAGATTTTGAGAATCAGTGTCACCAGACTTGTTCTTTCCCATTTCTTCTTGACCTTTGGTCTCTTCAGAAGGTTTAGGAGAACTTCCTTCAACAAAAGTAGCGCGAATGTCAGGAATGGGTTTTATTGCAGAGCCAAATTTATCAAAATTATATAGGTGCTCCGGTGCCTTTTTCAAAATTTCATTAATTGGCACACCCAAACCTGGTTTAAGTTTGTAAAACCTTTCGTCTTGGAGTTTATTGGTCAACAGATTTAATGTCTGTTCAGTCTAACCTCATTTCATGTTAATGTCCTCCAGTTGCTTTATTTTGGTGAAAGCTTCATTTCTTTCTTTATAACAAACTTCAAATTTGATTTGAAACTCACCCTTTTCAGCATTAAGATTAACAAGATCTGTTTCTAAACCAGATATTTTTTGTTTTAAAGACTCTTTTTCAGCTTTTAAATCATCTTTTTCCTTTTCCTTTTCTTCCACAACAACTTTTAAAATAGCATTTTCATCACGAAAGCTTAAAACAGATTGATGTGCAGAGCTAAGTTTGCCTTTCAGTAAAGCAAATTCATCTTTCATGCCATGTATTTGGGCCATTAAAGATTCAATAAGTTCAGAATTTTCACTTACCTCAGAGTTTGCTTCTTCGGATTGTGTCTCAGAGTCTTCATCGTCACCTTCCAGCTTTTCCATGTAAGAAACTTGGGTGAAATTTGCTTACTCCTCGTCATCAGAACTTTGGAACAACCAGTTCTCTTCTTCAGCCATTAGTACTTTTCCTTCTTCAGCTTTCTTGGCAATTAGTGACTTTCTTGAGTAGTACTCTGAGTTCTTCACTTTCTTGAATTTGCAGTCCCTTGAGAAGTGCCCAAATTTGCCACAGTTGTAGCATCTTCCTGGTTCATCCTTTCGCTCTTCTCGCTTCTCCTCTCTCTTTCCTTCTCTTCTATCTTCCTTCCGATCTTCTCGTCCTTCCTCTCTCTTTCCATGCCTCGGCTTGTATCGCATCTCAGACTTCTCTTTCTTGTATCCATCATACTTTGGCTTTGAGTAAAATCTTTTCTTGCCAAAGCTCTTCTTGAATCGTCGTGTAATGAGAGCCAAGTATTTAGAGAACTTTTGAATATCAGGATCTGAATCAACTTCCAGTTCTTCATCACTTGAATCAGAGTCAGAGTCAGTAACTTCGGTAACTAGAGCTTTAGACGCCTTTTTCTTCGACCTTGCAAAGGATACAGAACCTTTGCCGGCTATGAGAGCCACATAATCCTTCAGATGATTAGACTCATTATTCATAGATCTCACCTCATCCTCATGTTGAGCAAGGGTAGAGAAGATATCGGTGACATTTTCTCGAGCCATATTCTTCGATATCTGGAGGTTGATAGCAAAGTTCTTCCATTCTGGATTCAGATTCTTGATGAACTTGTAGTTTATCTCAGAAGCAGATTTGGCGATTTTGTTCCTCCGCAAGTCATTGAGAATAATGTTGTACCTATTATAGGTATCTAAAAGCAGCTCTCCTTCTTTTGCATGAAATCCCTCATAAGCATTTATGCACAGATTCTGCTTAGCTTGAATAGAAGCTTCACTTCCTTCAAACTTCCTTGCTAGTTCATCCCAGATTCCTTTAGCAGTACTCTGACTGTCGACACGATTGTAGATGTCGTTTGGAATTGCCATCGTCAGATAGATTAGAGCTTCTTCTTCTAACTTGAGCTGGTCTTTCTGCTTTTCAGTGAAGAACTGAACAGGTTTAGGAATATCTCTGTCAGGGATTTCAGGAGAGGAATCTGTAGCAGGTTGACCCTTTACTGTGATCATTGGAGTTTTGGGACCTTCAATGATTATTGTCATAAACTCTCTGTTCTTGTGATTCAGAAACTGAATCATTCTTGTCTTCCACTGCTGATACTCATTTGCCACGAGGACAGGAGGTTTGATTTGAGAACCCATCGAGAGAAGCTGATTCGACATCTTAGCTGTACGGTTAGTAAATAGACTTTTCAGTACCAAGACAACCAACTAAATGAGATCGTTAGAATCAAAAGTAAAGACTACACTAAAAAAATTTCAGAATAAATTTCCAAAAATAATCAAATGCAGTCCTCGCACATAGTATAAAGCACTAATATCTATGAATAAAATATTGAAAAATTAAGAAGATTTTGATCAAGAGCAAATCTTTGTCCCCCTTCGCAGACTTAGCAAAGGGGTCCCGCTAACCGGGGCAACGCCCTTGCGGGGGTATGGGGGCAGCGCCCCTAGACAAAAAAATTAGGCTTTTAGAGGCCCTGTTACAACTTGAAAAAATTTGTCTAGGTCAGGAAAAATGTGTTCGACCGATAATGTGACCGGGGAATGAACTGTACCGGTCGAAGGAAAGACCGGATTATGCAACTACCCGGTCGAATGGTAAGACCGGAGTAACAAGTACCCGGTCGAATGGGAAGACCGGAGAAACAATTATCCGGTCGAATGGGAAGACCGGAGAAACAATTATCCGGTCGAAGGTGCAAGACCGGATTAACAAGTGTCTGGTCGAAGGATGAAGACGGGATTAACAAGTATCCGGTCGAAGGACGAAGACATGATTAACAAGTATCTGGTCGAATACTAGACCGGAAACCACTAAGGTCCAGTCGATACTTCTATCCGGTCGAAGGAAAGACCGGGGAATACTAAGGACCGGTCGAAGGAATGACCGGAGATCACAACTATTCGGTCGAAGGTACAGGTCGAATAACTATCGGTCGAACAATAATATTGATAACCACAGTAACAGATATGATCGATTAACATATAAGACCAATAATCACTAAGACTAAACCGAAGAACACGAAGAATATCTGGGGTTCGACCGAAACCAAACCCAGAAAATTAATTCGACCGATAACACAATTAAACCAACAACTAAGCAATCCTTCGACCGATACCGGATGTATTAACAGTGATTTTGATAACAGATTCATGAAATAGGATGAACAGTAAATTTCTTCGATGAACAGTAATATCACAAAAAAAATTGATTCTTAGGCTTTGATACCAATTGTTATCCCAGATTTAATCTAGTTGGTAAATAATCACAGAAACAAGTAATCAATCAACACAATAATAATCAAGAGATATATAAATCAGAGTAACATACCAATCCCTTGAATAAACAATGAAACCCTTGAGTGTTCTTGATACCCTTGAATACAGAGAAAACGTATGGTTACTATTTAGAAAATTATCAGAGTTCTAACCTAAAACTAAACTAATCATAACTTTAAATACCTAAGCTTTATGGGCTTTAATCATAATGGGCTTTCAACTGGGCTTGGGCCCAATAGCTTAATAACTATTGACTTATTACATAATAAACCCTCTAATTAACTTTAGCACAATTGCAGTTTAAACCCTTAACTTTAACTTTATTCTTGAATACAATTATTTGATCCAACAGTTCCCTCTGGAGGAGTCCTCGAAACAGGTGCCATAACTCCTTCCTCTAAGGATTTCCTGATTAAAACACCCAAATCATGTCTTTCAATGAAGTCCATGAACCGATCTTTCCACTGCTCATACTCTCCCCTAAAGAGTACTGGTGGCTTTGTGTCAGTTCCGATTGCTAGAGCTTCTCTTGAAGTCATTCTGATTGAAAAAGACTAAGTCTGGTACTGGTGCAAAAGGCAAACTTTGCGCTAAAGGAGGTAGGGCAAAAGACTGGTTAGCGCTAAACGAAGGTGGCGCAAAAATCAACTTTGCGTTAGAAGAAGCTGGTGCAAAAGAGACTTGCGCGAGGTTTGAGTGGCGCGAAGTAATACTTTGCGCTAGAAGATGTTGGCGCAAAAGTGACCGTGAACTTGTGATTTGAGATTTGCACGAGTCGAGGGTCGCGCGATATGAGTTTTGCGTGAGTCGTTGGTCGGCCGAAATAGGAAGTTTGCGCGAAGTGTTGATGGTGCAAAAGTCAAGTTTGCGCAAGACGTTGATGGCGCAAAACTGACTATGAACTGGCGCCAATTTTGCACTCTCGCGAGTTCGTCCCTGCAGCTTCGAAAATCACCTAAAATCCACAATAAATCTATCTACACTTCTAGAACAGATTACTAGCCTTTGATTTAAAAAACAGACACTTTTTGAAAATCCAATCGATGGAACAGTGACTTTGAAGTGGTGTATTGTTGACTCCAAAAATCACAAAATGGGAATCGATAATAGTGCTATACTGATATTAAAGTATAACAACTCGATCTAGCACCCTAGTCGATCACAACCTGATCGATTTCAAACCCAAAAACACACTTAAACTCGAAAATGATTTTGAAATGAAGAACACAGAGTCGTTCTTTGAAAAACTTGATCTGAATCTATTTTAAGCTCTGATACCAATTGTCGGTCCACAATATTATCAAGTTCTTATCAAAACAATGACACAAATGATTTACCAACCTTTCTATTACAAACAACGGATTACAATGTTTGATGTTTGCGATTTCTCTCTGATGAACAATGTTGGCTTGGTTGTTGATGTTGTTGTGTTGTATGTTTGTGTTGTTATTGATCTGATATGAGATATGATTATATCTCATATCCTACCTAACAACTAACATACATAATATCTAACTAAGATATTATCTAAAAGTAAATATAATATTTAAACTAATATCTAAAATTAATATCCTAAATATCTATTTATTAGATATTTAGGAATACAATAAAATACTATAAATAACAAAATAATTAACTTTGACAAGTATTACAAACTTAACATTAGACTAATCTTGAGAGCGACTTTTCAACTTTAGCTTCAGATTCCAAACTTCAGATTGGATGATCTTGAATCCAATAAATCTGAGATCTAACAATAAACAAAATAACATCTCGCCGATTAAAATTGAAACTCACAATCTTCAAATGCAAACCCACAACCAATTAAAATACATCAACAACCGCCAAGCATAAGGTTTAAACCACCGACCCATGATTATGTTATAACCAATCACATTTCACAAAATTGTATCCACCATCAACAACCACCGATTTCAATAAACAACTCCACTGTCCCATGATAAAGGATTATTCAATCACATTTGAATTGTGGATGTATGCGCTGACCAAACTCCCGGATGGTGAGAAACAAAACTCCTGGTATGTCAACTCCCGGGACATAAGGCCCGATATGGTGTACTCCCGGATGAACAATAACTCCCGGTACCATATATACTCCCGATACACCACTCCCGATACATCACTCCCGGTACATCACTCCCGGTACATCACTCCCGGTACATCACTGGTTCGATCCAGAAAATTAAAATCAACAAATTAATCTAAATCATTGTTGATTGTCGATCGAGAGATGATTACAACACACAACAAACAATCCTTTGCAATAAACTCCAACAAATCATACCAAATTGCTCCAATTTCTCAAAGTCGATAAGAACACAGTGCGATCAAGAACTTTTTTTTAAAAACTTCAGATCTGTCCAAAATTGTCCAAAAATTGTTGAAATTAACAAATTGTAATTGATTCCAAAATGTTTATCAATCAACATCGAATCGATTTAACCAATAAAAACACACATTAAGCTCCAAACTCCACAAAATCCGATCCAAATCACAGATACAAAAATTTTGGGTTGTAAATCATGAACTGTTGAAAAATTCATCGAATCAAAGAAAATTTCTTCGATTTGGTCCTGATAACACATGTTATCCCAGATTATCAATAATTCATGATTCTATTGACAAGAACAAGATGAGATTGGGAAGGAGCATATTTTATTCACATTGAATCTAAACACATACTACTTTCCTAGAGAGAGAAACTTTTTCTCTCTAGAATATACGCTCTCAACTTTGAATCTCTACATTGTGAATGAATTAATTGCAAATTACAAAGAAGCTAAACAATATATACTCCCCCTCTCTCACTCTTGTTCTACACATTAAGCCCAAGCCCAATTACACTTTAAAGCCCATTTACATATTAAGCCCAATACAAAGATTTATTGTAGACCCTTTACAAAACTTTTAACTTGGACATTTTATGTCCTAACAATCTCCCCCTAAAGTTTTGTAAAGGAATCATAATCTGATAAGCGCCACCTCTTCTCCCCCTTGATTTCTTTGAAAGACTTTAGTGATGCTCATCTTCAAATTAGCTCAGGCTCCCATTTGAATGAAGTTCTTATTTTTCAAAGTTTCCACTTTAATACCAGATTTGATGTACGTAATAACCTCGACTGAGTGCACTAAAGACAACTTTTATCTCTAGAAACTCAACACATTTGTTATGCCCACAAGAAAGAAATGCCTGAGTTTACATGAAAACCAAAGTGCATCTTCAGTTTATAACAACGAATATGTCTTTGAAATGCGAGTTGAATAGGAGTTCAACTAAAGAACTTATACTGATGAGCTCGTAGGAGGAAGCAACTAGTAGCAACCACTATTAGGCAAGGGTAGAAGAACCAATCAACAACTGTTCAGCAACTGAAGACAAATGCCATTTCCAAACTACTTTCTAGAACACTGTATGAGTAAACCCGAACCTCCAATCTTGACAAATCAACTGGATGATTATAGGCAATCAAAAGTCTGGATTACAACCGAAGCACCAGAACAATGATTGCAAGCACTCACGATTCTGTTTGATCAGGTTAGAAAAATGATTAAAAGCACTCAAAGGTCTAGCATCGTCATGAAAACTCCAGAATGATGATTGCGGGTACTCAAGCTGTTAATCCCATCCAATTGAAAACTGAATCCAAACACGCAATGTCTGAAAATCTTGACAAACCAGAGCTCTGTGAATGTGAGTCAGTTGCTAGAAATAGTGGCAAAATGAAAGTTGGAATGACGCCACATATGTATTCAGCGAAAACCTCGTGAACAGATTGTTGAAAAAAATAAGTTGGATCACACTCTGATAAGCAACCGTCGAGAAAAACCGAACGAGAAAATTTCCGGTACAGATACAAAAATAATCCTTGAAGAATCTATATCACGGATCGCTCGGTCAAAGCGCAAAATTTAAAATTAGGATTGTACGCCCGTATTGTGTTTCATTCCCATTTTAATTCCATAGCTGCCAACCATAAAAATGATTCCACAGTCCACCATTTACAAAATACAGCCTCCGATTGCACAAATGAATGAACCACCGACCCATGATGTAAACCAAATTCCTTTTGTGATACTAGCCGTCAGTCACTTTTGAAAACAAATATCAAAACAAAATAACATCTCGCCGATTACAATTGAAACTCACAATCTTCAAATGCAAACCCACAACCAATTTAAATACATCAACAACCGCCAAGAATAAGGTTTAAACCACCGACCCATCATTATGTTATAACCAATCACATTTCACAAAATTGTATCCACCATCAACAACCACCGATTTCAATAAACAACTCCACCGTCCCATGATAAAGGATTATTCAATCACATTTGAATTATGGATGTATGCGCTGACCAAACTCTCGGATGGTGAGAAACAAAACTCCCGGTATGTCAACTCCCAGGACATAAGGCCTAGTATGGTGTACTCCCGGATGAACAATAACTCCCGGTACCATATATACTCCTGGTACACCACTCTCGGTACATCACTCCCAGTACATCACTCCCAGTACATCACTGGTTTGATCCAGAAAATTAAAATCAACAAATTAATCAAAATCCTTGTTGATTGTCGATCGAGAGATGACTACAACACACAACAAACAATCCTTTGCTATAAACTCCAACAAATCATACCAAATTGCTCCAATTTCTCAAAGTCGATAAGAACACAGTGCGATATAAAACTTTTTTTTAAAAACTTCAGATCTGTCCAAAATTCTCCAAAAATTGTTGAAATTAACAAATTGTAATCGATTCCAAAATGTTTATCAACCAACATCGAATCAATTTAAACAATAAAAACACACATTAAGCTCCAAACTCTACATAATCCAATCCAAATCACACAAAAAATTTGGGCTATAAATCATGAACTGTTGAAAAATTGATCGAATCAAAGAATATTTCTTCGATTTGGCCTTGATACCACATGATAATCGCAGATTATTAATAATTCATGATTTTATTGACAAGAACAAGATGAGATTGGGAAGGATCATATTTTATTCTCATTTAATCTAAACATAAACTACTTTCCTAGAGAGAGAAACTTTCTACATTGTGAATGAATTAATTATAATTTACAAACAAACTAAACTATATATACTCCCCTCTCTCACTCTTTACAAAACTTTCTAACTTGGACATTTTATGTCCTAACACTTTCAAGCTATTGTACCTATCGATGTTGAACCACATACCAGCTCTCAATCATCTCTTTTTATCGACGAGATCGCCCTGGTCAACGTCACTAAGAAGTACAACATCCCGACGTTCACCCCAAAGTATTCTAGAGTGACAGATCTGATGTAACATATCGCACAATACAAGCAGTTAATGTGGACTGTGTCGATACCTCATTAGTATCAGGAAGTCTTTTTTTTCTTCAGGAAGTTTGGATGTGCAAGAGTTTTGGTGTCACTCTTACAAGTGCTGCTCTCTAATGTTTAATCAACCTCAGACCCAAGTCTATCGACAATAATAACGTCATTTTTGGACGTTGTTCGTAATCAAAAATGGGTAAAGTATTGCCTAATCACAAGAAAAATAGTGGTAAAACTAATTATTTTGAGAGGAAAAGTACTTGAAGAGGAGTAAGGATCAAGCCCGAGCAGTTCCGAGAAAAATGGTGAAGGATGGTAGCGAGATTGGCATAAACTGAATAGAACAAAGATTTGAGAAGCAGTACTCCATGCGGCTCGTGGCGCGGTCCAAGCTGCACGGGAACTAGCGTGGACACACAAAAACGAGCAAAAACACAGTGTTGTGCGTGGGTCCAGCCACGCGGTCGACCGCGCTGAGCACCTGACTGTTACATTTTGATTCTTATATCTAGGGGTTTGTATGGAGTCTAGGGAATCAGAGTTTTAAGCTATGAAAATGGAGAGAAAGGACGCCATCTCTGGAGACTACAAGGGAGATTGAAGAAAGAAGAGGAGGAATCAACGATTGACATGAAGCAATCCACGTACGACGGGTATGGAAGGCTATCGAAGTCCTTCTTTAGAGAGTTCTAGTATTTCTGTCTTTTGCTACTATGGTTTTATTTCATCGAATTAGTTTTGTGTTTGTGTTTGGATAAATATTTGGTGTGTTCTTCTTAAACATGTGATTTGAGTTTCGGTTTTGATGAATGATTTATGGAATCCTTTTGGTCTGATGAACTATTTGGATATATCTTGATTATTTTGTATCTTCAAGAGAAGAGTTAAATGATTCGATATGTTTATCATAAACCTATGGTGTGAATCGGATAGAGATATACCGATTCCACCATAGATGTTTTAATCCTATTTTTCGTAAGTATTGTAACTCGAGTTTGAGATCGAAAGATGAAAATTCCCTGTTAAATGCTAAAATCATTATAGCTTGAGAAAGTGTAATGGTATCCTTTGAGATTAAATTCATTGAACCATTTGTTAAAACCCGAATCCATTCATGATTTGAAAAGGATTGAATTGAATATGACTCCAACCCCCAGCTTTTCTTCTCAGCAGTTAACCAAACCCGTTTTCAAATCTAGCTTTCTGTCTTATTTTTCTTAACGTTTTGTCACTCAAACAAACAATTCAACTTTCTAATAGTCTAGTTAAAAGTTAATATAGATTTGGGGTACTCAACACCAAGTTCCTAAGGTTCGATACTCGTACTTCCATACGTATTACTTGATACGACACCGTACAGTTGCGGTTCGTATGGGAAGGGTGTAAACCCGACATGTATCAAGTTTTTGGCGCCGTTGCCGAGGAGGAGGCTCTTCAGAGATCTTGAGCCTCTTGACCCAGAAATCGAAAGAACCACTAGGCAGTTACGCAGGGAAGCCAGAAGTCGGAACACTAGAAGAATAGACGATATTCATAATGATGCAGAAATCCCCGTCAATAACCTCCACCTCCACCACCACATCAACCACCACGAGTTCCCATGAGGAACCTAGCTACTTCAATGATAGCGGCTGCCCAAAGAGGAGTTCAAGCTCCAAACGTAGCCGCTAATTCCTTCGAGATCAAGCATGGGACTATTCAATTAGTCCAGTCTCACCAATTCGGAGGTGGACCGACCGAAGATCCTCATAGCCATCTTCGTGCATGTGAAAAGGTTTGCAATACTTTCAAATGGAATGGGATATCTGATGATGCTATCAAGATCATGCTATTCCCATTCTCCCTCTGATACAGAGCTGCAACATGGGAAGAGAACTTACCGCCAGACTTGATCAACACGTGGACCGAAATGGTCGCCACGTTTCTTAATAATTTCTTTCCTCCCGATCGCACCGCCCAGTTACTTGCAGAGATTACTCACTTTGCACAATGCAATCAAGAATTATTGTACGAAGCATGGGAGTGGTATAAGGGCATGTTGAAGAGGTGTTCGCATCATAGCTTACATGGGTGGGTAGTCATCCAAACATTTTTTGGAGGACTGCATCCCCAATTCAAGAATGACATCACTGCTGCAGATGGAGGAACTCTAATGAACAAGACATTTGAAGAATCATGGGAACTCATTGAAAACTTAGCCAAGGATAGCTATGCCACACCAAGATCGGATGTTCGAAAGGTAGCAAGCGTCCATGACACTGATGAATTCCGACAAGTAAAAGCACAAATAGCCGCCATTAATAATCAGTTGAAGAACACTTCTCTTCAAGGCCAAACGGCAAGTGATGGAGTAGTAGATCAGTTCTCGCAGATGGACTCACCGGAGCAAGTGAATTTCCTCCAGAACCATAACCGTCCACGGAATGACCCATTCTCAAATACGTACAACGAAGGGTGGAGGACACACCCAAATTTCGCTTGGAGCCAACCACCGAGCGACACAAAAGAGAATATAGGAAATACCCAAACTGCCGGTAATAATTCCAACTTTAATTCCTCATCCAACCCTAACAATATATATCATCACCCAGGTCATTTCCAGAGGAGACAAGAGGAAGGAGAGAATAAACCGAGAATGGAGGAAATGATGATGAAGTTTATGGCTAAAATGGACAACACTGCAGAAGGACTTAAATCTTCTGTAAGTGCTTTGACTAATACTGTAAGAATATTGAAAGCAGCCACATATCAGAATACAACTTCAATTCAGATCTTATAGAGGCAAATGGGGCAAATAGCAGAAGCTTTACAGACTCACACTCAACGTCAATTTCCAAGCCAGCCCGAGAGGAACCCAAAAGATTAATGAAAGACTTCGGGAAAGACTGTTTGTGGTTTATTTTATGTTTTGTGTGTTAAATTTTGAACTCATTTTAAGACTGTTTGTGGTTTATTTGGTTGTTTTAATTTTTGAAGTGTGAAGTTTGAAAGTCTTGATAGCATGAGAAAGGAAAGAAATTTCAAAAAGGTGACAGTGGCCAACGCGACCCTCTGCACGGATCAAATTGCGCCAGAGGCCGTGCTAAAGTTCAAGTATCGACATTCCAGTGTCCTGTGCGACTCCCTGCGCGGCTCAACCCGCACCACCACCCGTGCGGACATTCTGGAAAACCTAGAAGCGTCGTTTTTTTGGTTTAAAAAAACAATTTATTTCATTCCTTTTTATATTGTCGATTTTTTTTTTGCTCTAGCTCTCCTTTAAAGTGTTTCCCCCTATAAAGTATTCAAGTTCATCAAGTGTTAGTAAGGATTTACAAGTAAAGATGTCACCATCTCTGTTGGGTCGTGTCTGTCACTCTGAATATCTGGAGTTCCAACGGTATGTTCTATCTTTTTCATTCTTTGCAAACTTTTCTGGCTAGGGGGTCTAATCCATTATAGAAGAGGTGAAGCTATCATAGTATTCATATCATATAGGGTTCAATGCTATGGATATTGTAGGTTCTATGACTTAATGCGATCAGTGCATCGTCCTCTCACTCAATTCAAAGAAAGAGAATTTGATGTGATGGGAGGACTTGCTGTCCAAGCAAGTCAACCATTGTGAAACTAAGTTTTCCCATTGCCCAAGAGTTGGGCAATCCCTATGCGAGATCATGAATATCTCTGGTACTAAGGGACGGTCTCGTAAGGAATGAACCACAAAGACATCATCATATGTGGAGTGTGGTTACATACCCCGGGGTGATTGGGTACTTATCATTTCAATAGATATGTCTTTTTGAGAGGACAATTATAGAATTGTGGTTTCCTCTTTGTTGTGAGCATCAGAGGCATAAAGAAATGCTTCTGTGCGGTTGGATTGGAATGGGATCGAGGTGTGCACCTCTGGTTCAATGTTTTGTGGTGCTAGACCACCTAGAATAGAATGTGTGTTTGCTCTAGGAGTGGGGGTTTCAAAACGCACATGTGTGCCTCTTGGGGTATCTTTTGCTATCTCACCACCCTCGGCTCCTAAAGGTTCAGAAGTCTCTCTTTCTGGGATGCTCTCAGGCTCACTCTCATCTTCTCTAGTAGAGCTACTCTCTTCACCAGAGACAGAGGCACTCTCTGATTTTTCCTCTTCAGAGCCACCCTTTGGTTATAGTCTGCGCTTATCTACAATAGCCTCAGAATCCACACTGTCCGGATCGAGTTCAGGTTCAAAACCTAGATATCTTGGGGATCCCATCATTGGCTCTGATGATTAGAAAACAATGCTAAGATATAGATAGGTGGGGTGGGTCTCTGGAATGTAGATATTCATGCTCTGAGGGAATCTCCTTTCGTATGGGTAAGGAGGTATGGTTGTGGGTTTGAAACTATTCATCACGAGTAGTGGGGTTTTGTGTCCTTCCTCTAATAGACATAATTTTCACAAGGCTTCTCTGATTACCAATGAGATGAACCTTGGAAAGAGGATTGAAACTGGTTGTTTGCCCATGGCCAAACCCTTGTTCATCCTGTCCACCGTAGTGAATATCTCAGAGTAGATAAGTTCGGTCATGTCTACATTGCGGTTGAAGAATAGGGCATACATAATGGCTAACAGTGTAGGGTTGGCTTGATCTTGGCTTCCATTTTTACAAGTTAACGTATGGTTTAGCACACTAAACATATAATTCCACACTAGTGGAAGGTGTTGTCTCCTAAACTCACTTAATCTGGATATCTCTTTATTGTACCCTAAGTGGAAAAGAATCTTGAGAAGGGTTTCCTGAGATGGTGGTTTTTTGAATCTATCAAACCCTAGGTCAGTTGTTTTGAGGAGAAAGAGACGACGACGAAGAGTTTTTGGTGAAATACGGATGGAAACACCTTCTTCTCCTGCATCAACATAACCTACCAGTCCTTTAGCTTACTCACTGTACTCACTTGAGTACCACCATTACTGAACATAGTTGAGGGCGACATTGGAATCAAAACTGGTAATGGCGTCTGAGAGTTCACATGTTTAGAAAAATTCCAGTACAAGTCGATATTGTTCTTCAAACTTGATGAGGTTGAGAATAGAGGAAATTTGTTTCCCTTTAACAGGGATGTCGAACTGAGGGAGGTCTTGGTTTGGGACAATCCTGCTGGAATCGTCTGAGCCATTTAGATTCTGAGCCATTGTTGCAGGTTTTGATGTTCTGGAGCTTTTGAATTCTTAGAGAGAGAAGATGAAGTTTGAGAGGGAAATTCTAAGAGCGTAAAGAAAAAATGATGACTTGAAATGGGTTTTTATGGGCATGAGGCGTGTGTGGGAGGTTATGGAAATGGCGTTTGTGAGTACCCATGTCAGAAATGTTCCATCATCCATTTATTCACAAAGTGACACATGGAGAGGGAGTCGTTTGAAAGGACGCATTCGTTAGACAAATGTCATTTTGGAATTGTTAGTGACATGACAGTCACCTAAGTCAAATAACCCGCACAAGTCAGTTTTACAAATATTTAGAAGTGTAAAAACTTTTCTGAGAAAGAAATGAGTTGTCATAGTTTCTGAAGTTGTTGACAAATGTTCTTCAAACATTCAATCTTCTTTTTTTAGCTCAAAGATCTCTTGGAAGAACCAAAACTTGATTGGAGGAATATCCAAGAACACTAGAATTTAGTACTCTAATGTATCTTCAGAGCAGATGATATAAGTGGTTCTAAAGAGTAGCATCATAGACTACATAATATACTCTAGAATTTGTTCAAAAGTTGAATCAAGTTTAGGTTTCATCAAGGTAAAAAATAAGAGTTAGGAACATACCTTCCATTGTGAATTTGACAAACGACCTTTTATTGA
Organism: Arctium lappa; assembly: GCA_023525745.1. Taxonomy (NCBI): domain Eukaryota; kingdom Viridiplantae; phylum Streptophyta; class Magnoliopsida; order Asterales; family Asteraceae; genus Arctium; species Arctium lappa. The sequence continues at coordinate 58,276,864 of CM042058.1, read as the reverse complement.
AGATCAGAGGCTCTAATGGTCATATCAGAGGCTCGGATGTGATTTTGCATTACCTACCATTTGTTTTAACTCCCCCTTGACATATGAAGGTTCTTTTGTTCTCATCCCCTTATATAGTGCTTGATTTACAAAATGAGATGTTTGTGAGCATGCTTTGTAATTTCGTAGGCTCTTATGCATGTATTAGAGGCTTGGAAAATATGCTACCTCAGAATAACAAAGGCTCTGATCTTTGTTTTAGGTCAGGTAGACATAATAAGCATACCCAACTTGTTGATCAACAAATTGAACCTTCGTTCATCTAAAGCTTTTGTGAAAATATCAGCAAGTTGAAGATCAGTTGGGAGAAAATACATCTCTAATGGTGCCTTTTTTAACATGTGCTTGGTCTTGGAATGTTGTACTAGATTAGCAGAGATGGCAATTGCACTTCTGGAGTCACATCAGATTGGAATTCTGTCAAACTCAAGACCATAGTCTCTGAGTTGAGTTTTCATCCAAATTACTTGTGAACAACAACTAGCAGGTTGACAAAATCCAGCGGTACTTTTCCTGTATAATTTACATCCTACATGACCTGCATCAGTGTAAGCAATTAATTCAAAACCAGAGTGCTTTGGATACTAGAGGCGAAGAGATGGTGTGCCTCTAAGCACCCTTTTGACAACAGATAAGATCGATTCCTTGGGATTAGCTTGATATCTAGCACAGAGACATGTTGCAAACATTATATCAGGTCTGCTAGCAGTTAAGTATAAGACTGACCCTATTAGGCCTCTGTAGGTCTTGACATCCAAAGGTTTACCTGAAGGATCAGAGTTAAGTTTAACTCCAGTGGTTTTATTCTCAGATTTGTTCAAATCAATCAAGAACAACAAGAGATTCAATCATAATTGCCATATGTATTGATCTTGAATTCACAAATTACAATAGTATGAAATATCTCTTTTACAATATTTCTCTCTTTAAGATTCTCCAAGGTAGTTCTACGAAATGACATATTACAAGAAGAAAACTATCATTACAATATTTAAAGAACAAATGACATATTACAATATGTATTGTATGGAACAATACAAGGAAATCTAAACAACTCAACTAATAAGACTAATCTAGTTGACTTTGACAAGACTTTAACTTTGACTTTTTAATAAGAGGTTTTGACTTGGACTTTAAATTTCATTCACAATGATCTTGAATCCAACATTTATGTAGTAACAATCTCCCCTTTTGGATTCAAGATCATCTACAAAAAGAAATTTAGCATTAACGAGCACTCTCCCCCTTGTTTGATCTTTAACAAATTCAATCTCCCCTCTTATGGCAATAACATTGATCATCTTCAAAGTCTGTAACACTCTCTTTCGTTTTTTTGGAAACTCTTCAGATTTGCAGTAATCGCCCCAAAGTCTGTTATTAACTTCTTCAAGAATTTTAACAATCTTGTTAGAACATAAAATGTTTTAAGTATTAGTTGTTTTGTAAAGTCATCATATTTTGTATTTTGGCCTTGTTATTGCATTGGGTTTGGGCTTTAATGTAAACAAGGGTGATAGGGTACAAATAGGGATTGTATTGTACTTTGTATTGTAACATTAATTTCAAAATGTAGCCTTACGTGTTCTTTGTGTTTCTAGAGAGAGAAACATTTCCTCTCTCTAAAGTTGTGAATAAAACAATCAATTCCTCCCCAATCATCTCTTGTTCTTCAATTTACATTGATTTAATTGTGATCAATGGACCTAACAAATCTCCCCCAAGTTTTATGAAAACTTCATTCAGACTTCAGAAAAAAAAATTATCTTCTGATTCAGCTCACTTTGCTTCAGCTAATTATCTTCAAAGAAAAATTCAACAAACTTTCATCAACTTTTCTGAACTTTCGAACTTTCTTTTTCATTCTGAACATGCTTTCTACATTTCTGTCATTTCTTGATAACATTTTCCAAAACTGTTACGAACTGTTCTTCAGACAACATTTCTTGAAATTATTTCTCCCCCTTTTTGATGATGTAGAGCATAGAAATCATCAAAACTCTCTTCAAGAAATGTCACAATATTTTGACCACTGAGCTTTCCGAACGACTCTCTGAACATCCGTCAATTCATAAAATATGCATCTAAATCTTTTCAAATTCATACGAATAAGAGTGTCAACCTGAATCAACAAATGAATTAGTTAAGATTCCTGTAAGCAGCACGAAGCCACATAGTACAACGAATGTACTATACAAGGAGTTTTATTGATGATCACTCCCCATGTCTTCCATTAAATCATTGAATAACACAAGGTAATTATGTGAACGTTCTGACAGAAAAACGAATTTTTTGTATGTACGTGCTTGTGCATGAAAGAATTTAAACATGAATGTTTTATAATAGGCTTAAAATGTGTAAACCATTGAGACAATAATAGTAATACACGAACTCACTTGTGGATGGTCAAAATTCGAAGGTGGGGCAGACTTCCTTCTGTTTCAATATCCACATCTTCCAAATGATGATGAGATAGATTATGTGTTGTGTCCCCAATCAAAGTTGAATTATATTCTTATTAAGAAAAGATGAGTAGCTGGTGGGGTATAAAGCAAAAGTTGGCATGGGCTAGTGTCTGTTTTAATGAAGTTCACGAAAGAATTGTGAAACAACAATAATGTGGCTGCCCAACGCAAAAAGTGGTTGGTGCAGAGTTCTAATATTCTATTAACTCTGTTCTCACACCCTCTTTCTTTTAACCTTTTAAGCTCACTTTTAACCAAGTTATCTTTTCATTTTATCTCATCACACACCCACACTCTTATATTGACACATCACCTCTCGATCACTCGGGATAACTTCTTTGGTAGGAAACACTAGTTATCGTGAATCCATAAAACTTCATTAAAACTCACAAAATTTCCATGTATTTTGTCCTAAAAGTATAAAGTTGCTCAATGAATTAATTTTGTCAGTTAAAGCACATGAAAATGTAATACATGTCAGATAAAATTATGCTCAATTAGATAATCATGAAGATTTGAGCATTTTAATCATGGAATATTTTCTCAAAAACAAGTAGATTGAAAGAATGAAATAAATACAAAACACTTGTTTGGGAATCTGACATTGTACTGAACAGATCAAATATGAATGATATATTAATAAAAGCTTAGGTCATGAAAAATTGAATGTTATCTATCAAATATAGACATTCTTGAAAGAAACACATTGAATGAAATGAACTAACGCTCAAATATCAATAAAGTACAAAATGGGGTGTCTTACCATCGACAAATAGTTTCATTTTGAGACATGGTAAGAACATATATAATAAAAGTACTAAACTGGTGTGTATGAATACTTGACAGTATAGGGAAAAATTAATACAAAAGTATTAATCTTTAGAAACACACGGTTAGTTAAACTTGAAAGTTCATAAATCAAATGCATTGAAAAATCACACTTCTAATATTCATAAAATCAGTTTGAGAATAAGAAGTGGTTTGAACAATTAGAATCATGTTTTCATGTCTAAAAGTCGTCCATCTTTCAAACACAATGAGATTACGCTCAGCAGTAATCTCAAAAAGTCAGCTCCCCCTCAAAATCTGCAAACAGTCAAAAAGTCGTCAAAGCAACAAAGTTTTATTGTAAGTAAAACATTTATTGAAAAAATAAAGACATGAAAAGCGAAGTAAAACGTTCACAGTAAGAGTTCTAAATTGATTGTTTAGAAGTCAATGTCCTTACTCTCCCTGAAAATATGCATCATGAAATTTGTAAGTACAAAATATATGCAGACATTTCTCTAACTCTCCCTAAAAAGTATGGTTTTCTGATCATTATTTCACATTCCCCGTGAAATCATGAACAGAACCTTTTAGTGCAGATATCATTGAGATTAAAAATAAATAAATGAAGAAAAATTAAAAATTAAACTATACTAGATAAAACGGATTAAGTTTTGAGATTCAACATACCTAATTTCGAAATGAGAAAGTTAAATCTCTTTTCATCCAAAGGTTTGGTGAATAGATCAGGTAATTGGTAATCCGTGTTTACAAAGTAAAGTTCAATTGTACCTTTTTCGACATTGTCTTTGATAAAGTGATATCGCACGTCAATATGTTTGGTCTTTGTGTGCTGTACTGGATTAGCAGATATGGCTATCGCATTCTCCGAATCATAATTGATTGGGATTTTGTTGAATTGAAAACCATAATCTCGTAGCTACATACTCTACTTCAGCGGTTGATGTGAAAACACAGTTATTTCTTTGAAGCCCAACTTACGAGTTTATCACCCAAGAACTGAATATGACCGGATGTACTCTTCCTGTCAAGCATACAACCTGCGTGATCTGCGTCTGAGTACGAGGTTAGCTCAAAACCTGTATCTTTAGGATACCACATACCAAGATCTGCAGTTCGCTTCAGATATCGAAAAATACGCTTGACCACCGAAAGATGGGATTCTTTTGGTGAAGCTTGATATCAAGCACATAAGCATGTAGAAACCATAATATCAGGCCGACAAGACGTTAAGTATATCAATGAACCTATCATGCCTCGATAAATCCTAAGATCAACAGCTTTTCCCGAAACATCTACGCCAATCTTAGTACCTCGTGCCATTGTGGTTGAAATAGGAGTACAATTTGACATATTAAATTTCTTTAAAATGTCAGCAATATACTTCGACTGATTTATGAAAATCCCCGTTGAAAACTGTTTGAATTGTAATCCGAAAAAGAAGTTCTTCTCTCTTATCATACTCATTTGAAAACGTGATACCATTAGTGCAGAAAAATTCTTAAAGTACATCAAATTAGTATAACTAAATATTATATCATCTACATATATTTGAATTAAAATAATATCAGCTTTTTCCTTTTTTATGAATAAGGTGGTGTCGATTTTACCTTTAGAGAAGCCAGACTTAACAAGGAATTTAGACAATACGTCATACCAGGCTCGAGGGGCTTGTTTGAATCCATAAAGGACTTTGTCTAAGATATAGACATGATCTGGCTAATCAGAACTTACGAACCCTTCTAGTTGAGAAACATACACCTCTTCTTTTAAAAATCCATTCAGAAAGGCTATCTTGACATTCATCTGATAGACCGTAAAGTTCTTATGTGCATCTTAGGCTAGGAACATCCTAATTGCCTCAATGCGTGCAACTGGTGCATACGTTTCATCGTAATCATTGTTATCCTATTGTCAGTATCCTTTGGCAACAAGTCTTTCTTTATTTCGAATCACAACACCATCCTCATCCTTTTTATTCTTGAATACCCACTTAGTGCCAATATTTGTTTTACCTTCAGGTCGGGCCACCAATCTCCAAACATTAAGCGCCTCAAATTGATTGAACCATTCTTGCATGGCTATAATCCAATCTGGATCACAAAGTGCATCTAAAACTTTTGTCGGTTCTATTTTACTCAGTAATGAATCATACAAACACTCATTTGTTGTCGCAGATCTATTTTACACCGGTTTTGAAGGATCTCCAATAATTTGTTGAACCGGGTGTTTGGTCCACTTATATACATGAGGTAGTGGATTAGATGTAGAATGTTCATGTTGAGCATCTAAATATCCATCTTCTTCATGATTTTGTTGGGGTTCAGTTGAAGTGATTGGTGCTGAAGATTCAACTGGTTCAACACTTGTTGTCGGTTGATTAGACATGATAGAACATCTAACTGAATGTGCTTCTTCTGACTCTTCAATTTCTTGTACAACTTCAACTGACTGAGTAGGAATTTGAACAAGATTTTCTACTTGAACCGGGAAGTCTGGTTCGGTTGAGACATCTGATGTTGTTAGCCCCAATTCAATAAAATAAAAGTATGGAAATATCGCAAGTTTTCCTCTGAAGACAATCAGAGACTGCTGCCAAGAAAGCCAAGTCTACCTCTAAAGTCAGTTCAGATATAGACTTTTCAGCCAAGAAGAGATCAGAGATAGCTTCATCAGAGGTCTATGTCAGAGATTTGAAGACACTCTCTTTGAAGATTGTTAGGACTGAAAGTCCTGTGCGTTGAAAGTTGTATAAAGCATTTATAATGGGTTGATTTGTAATATGTTCAAAGTCTTTGTAAATGGGCCTATAGCCCATTAAACCTTATACGGCTCATATTTAAATGTTCTATAAACCTAGTTTTAGGTTAGAAGAGAGGTTTAGATGTATTCATTATTCTAGTCAATAGGTTTACATTTGCTTATCAGAAATTCTCTCTGTAAACCTAAACCTTTATTGAATATCAATCACATGACTAGAGGTTGTGATTCATTCATTGTTATTCATTGATTCATTATTGTTCGTGATTGCACTGTATCTGGGATCTACAATTGGTATCAGAGCAGCTTCGAATTAATTTTCATTCGATACGATCTAAAAAGGTTTGTCTAAAACCCTTTAATCGCTTATTATGGTTAAATCGATATCTGTTTGTGATTAAGTGTTGATTTGAGCTCTCTGGAGTAGTGTTGATTTGCTTATTCTATTATTTCTCTCTCAATGATCGAAATACTAATCGAAATACTAATCGAAATACTAATCGAAATACTAATATGGGTTTATATTGCATAATTGATTTTTCTGGTGATCTGGGTTGACTTTTCTGGGTTCTTAGTCTGCTTTATCGATTTTTTCTGGGTTTGCATATTGTTGATTAATCGATTAAAGTTCTGTGAGTTTGCATATCGTTTGTGTTTTCTGCATAAATCGATTAAATTTTCTGGGTTGCATATTGTTGATTAATCGATTAAAGTTTTGTGTCTTTGCATATCGTTTGTGTTTAAGCTATCGTTATCTGTTTGATTATAGTTTATCTTCGACCGAACCCTTGCGACCCGACTCCTGACCGGTGCCCTTGCGACCGGTGCCTTGGACCTGTGTTTTGTGACTTCTTGACCGTACTGTTCCTTTTGACCGGGGTGTCCTTCGACCGGGTTGAAGCAACACCGGTCGTGAGTTGGTTTAAGTTTCATATTCCAAATTGTGAGTGGATGCAAATTGAGATTGCATTAGGAAGTTTAATTTGATTGGATCGGTGGTTTAATGAATTTGCGGTTTTCAAAATTGTTTTTGAATTGAGTTTGGCGGTGGAACGGTGGATACAAAATTGAGATCGGCGACGCTGTGGTTTACATGGTGAACTGGTTTATTTATTTTTATTTTTTTTGCTTAAGAGCTTCGTGGTTTATTTGTTTTGCTTTAGAGATTTGGTGGATTTGTTTTTTTAATTGACGTCGACTGGTGGCGGCTGCAAACTGGAAACTGTTTGTTTATACATATATATACATCACACACACACACACACATACACACACACACACACATATATATATATATATATACATATATATATATATACATATACATATATATATACATATATATATATACATATATATATATATATATAAAATCTCGTTTCCATCTCTAGCGCCCGGTGTCAACAAGTGACCGGTGTCAACCCAAAGTTGGGGACCGGTGTCTAACTTCCGGTGTCTAGCGCCCGGTGTCTAGCTAGATCCCGGTGTCATTCGACCGGACCGAGGCTTGAACGGTATCCTATCTCCCGGGGTCTCAACTCCTAGACCATCTCCCCGACCGGTGCCTCGTCGCCCGACCCCTCCATCTCCCGGCCTCTCCCCGCCCGGTCCCTTGCGACTCCTGGTGTCCAGCGAACGAGCATCTCACGACAAGTTTTTGAGATTTTCGATCAGTTTTGGAAAATATTTTCGGTTGATTCGGTAGAGATCGTGGACGAATTTTTTCGTGTTTAAATCATTAAGGGTTGTTTACAAAGTTTAAACGATCGTTTTTTATCGTAAAATTTTCACCCATATCAAGTTTTTAAATTCTCGTTCGGTTTCCGAAAAATCTTCTGTTGCTTCGTTCGAGGGTTGGAGAGATTGTTTCGGGATTTAATTAGTTGAGGGAGCTTAAGGGGACATAATTGATCGATTTTGGTCGAAAATTTTTTGTTAAATCAGATTTTATAGTAATCATTGTATTTATAGTATTGTGCTAATATTGTGTATTAGAAGCTTTCTTATCTTGTATTAGCCCTGGGTATTTAAGTCCCTTGTAACTCTTTGAACGCATATCTCAAGACATCTATCTTTCTGCGCATAACTCTCTCTCTACTTTCTCTCACTAGAGTTAGAGTGATCTTGGATTATACATTGGTATCAGAGCCTATTCTGAATCTGAGAGTGATCTGAGAGGATTGAGAGAAACAAAATTTGATTCTGAATTTGTGTTTAAATCAGAAAATTTGAATGATTTTCTTGAATTTTTCAAGAAAATCTCATTTTTGATTTTTCATCAAATTTAGATTGTTTTATGAACGAATTTTCTTGAAGATTGGTTCGTTGGATCCGTTTTCAATAGTAGATCATTTTTTATTCACATCGATTTGCAAGAAATTCACATTTTGGACTTCAATTTTGAGATTTTTCGAGTTTCTGGAAAAGTCGTTTTCACGTACTATTTGTTTCACGAATTCACGTTCTTGTGGTTTTAGATCGAATTGTTTTATTCAATTTTGTTAGAAACCTGTTTTCGAACGATTTTGTGTGAGAAAATTTCATCAAATTCGTATTTGTGATCAAAAGTTAGAAGTATTTTGAGTTTTTCATCGTTTTGAGCCAGATCTGATCTTTGCGCCAGTTCATCAGAAGTTTGTGCGAGTTCATCAGACTTTGCGCTAGTTCATCCAATCTTTGCACCAGTTCTTCTTCAAGTTTGCGCTAGATTATATAACTTTGCGCTAGAATCTGTAGTTCTCATCAAGCTCAATCCTTCACTAAAAGTTGAAGTTCTCTTCATCAGCTTCTCGGGCAAAGTTAAATTTGCGTCACCTCTTACTTGCGCAAGTTACTTTTGTGCCATCTACTTCTCATGCAAATAAAGTTTCGCGTCATCAACGTCTCACGCAAAACAGTGTTTGCGCCACTATCGTCTAACGCAAATTTCTTTTGCGCCATCTTCTGTTCGCGCAAAACCTAGTTTGTGCCAGTTACTGTTAGCGCAAATCTCTTGTTCGCGCCAACCTCTATCTGTTTCAAGACTTGGGAATTTTTCTCAGACTTTCTGAAGATATGGATATGTCAAAATTCTCTTTTCAAGCTCAGTTTTACAAGAATGACATTATGATGTCATTGGGAACGGATACTCGTCCTCCAGTTTTGATCAATGAGAATGAGTTCACTTAATGGCAAGATCGGATCATTAATTTCATCGAGCTTCAAGCAAACGGAGATAACATGATGAAATCATTTACTGAAGGACCATTTGTCAAACCTAAGAATGATATTCCATGACTACCGAAGAGAGTTCATGACAAAAAGCCGATCGTGAAGCAATGTCTAATATGATGCTAGCATTGCCTAATTCCATCTACAATCGAATTGATTGTTTCAACCACGATCCGATGATGATGTGGAATCAGTTAGAAAAGATCATGCTTGGGTCAGCAGTTGCTACACAACTCCGACAAACACGCTTTATGAAAAATTTCGAGGAGTTCAATGCAAAGGATGGTGAGACTCTGAAGAATGTCTTTGACAGGTTTTGCACTGTGATGAACGATCTGCGAAAGATCAAAATGGAAAAGACTGAGTTAGAGACTAATCTGAAGTTTCTTAACGCTCTTCAACCAGAATGGAACAAATCATGTCACAAATTGAGGAATGATGTCCGGGTCTCTACAATGCAAATCCAAAAGCTTTATGAGATTTTGATGATAGATGAGTGCATTGTCAATGAGAAGAAAGCCAAGCTTGACAAAAAGAACAAGAAGACTGTGGATCTGGTTGCACTCCTCACGAGCTAATTGGCTGAACAAGCATTGTCTGATAATGCTTATGATGGGGCCACTGATGACGATGGTGAAGCACTACAGAAAGCGATGATTCTTCTCTCTCAACACTACAATAAGAAGTTCCAACCTCGTTCGGGTTCCAACAATCTTAGCTTCACTTCGGGGTCTAAAAATGCCAAAGTGACCGAGGATAAGAAAGTTGTTGCATGCTTTAACTGTGGAAAGTCGGGTCACATTTCAAAGGAGTGTCGAGCAAAGGTGGTTCAGGATTCAGCGTATTACAGAAGGAAATTGGAACTAGCCGAAAAGAGAGAGAATGGAACGCTCTGCTAGTTGAAGAAGAATACTGCTAGATCACTCTGACAATGAAGCTGAGAATATGGAAATTGCTACTATGTGCTTCATAGGAGATGATCAGAGTGATGATGATGATTCAACTGATGAATCTGAGGTACCTTCTAAATTCGATTTCAAATTTATACCCTCACAGATGAATATCATTATAAATGTTTTACATGATCTTCGCTCAAAGTTATTATCTGAAAAAAAATTAAATACAGAAAAGTCAAATTTGATTGAAAAATTAAAAATTTCTTTGAAAGATGAAAAATCTATTTTGACTCATACAAAAGAAATCTTTCAAAAGAAATTGGAGGATTTGAAAAAATCAAATATGACTTATCTTGATTCTTTGACGGAAATGACCAAATTAAAAGTTAATTTTTCGGATAAAATAAATGAGTTGGACGAAAAGTTATATCTACGGAAGCAAGCTGAACAAACTATTTACTTGAATAAACCACGAAGTTATGAGTCTATCAAAGAAAAATGGGGATTTGGTTTTGAAAATCCTCATTTTTTAGATAAAGCTAAAACTGAAGTTCCCACATTATATGAATATGATTATCTAAATCTTGCAAAATATGCTCCTCAGTTGAAATTTCATTGGACAAGTGAAAATCATGTTTTAGAAATCGAAAATGAGAAAAGAATGAACAACCCGAAAAAGGAAATTCCCTTTGTTTACACGCACGAAAATGCCAAATATTTTCCCGAAAAGTCAAAGAAGGGCAGAAACAGGATAAATATTGAAACTCCCATTAAATCTTCATTGTCTGATGATTATTTTGATATTTGTGCAACTAACACTGATAAAGAAAATATATCTCCAGTTTCTTATGATTCTAAGAGATATATTCCTCCATTAGTGTTAGAAAGCAAAATCATTGATCTTGAAGATAAAATGGAAGAACATAATATTCAAAGAAAAATTGAAACAAATGTAATTCTTTCTTTCATGACGTGAAGTCTTGAAGACATATTAATTTCTCAAAAACAAGAATCTGTTTCTGGTCTTTCTTCTAATTCTAAAGAAAACAAAAAGGAAATTCTAAAATCTGAAAACTTTTCTGAAAATTTTTCAGACTCCGAGGCAAGTTCAGGTTTATTAACTGATCAGTTGGGCTTCTTGGGTAAAATTGTTTCTTCAGACTCAAATCTTAATTCGAAAATTCTTGATGAATCTTTTACGCTAAATGATGATTATTATAAACCAAAGCGTAAAAGAAGAAGGTCAAAGAAGTCAAAGAAACAAACTTCTGTTATTTCTGAAAATTCTAATTCTTCTGATTCGAATATTTCAGATAGGACTTTGAGAACTCCTACAAGGCAGATATGGAGGATCAAGCTGAAATCTGATGAATCTGCAACTGATGTCGTGTCAGTTTCGTGTCGGGTTAGCGTGTCGTGTCAGTTTTTGCCAGGTCTAAACTGATGAGTATCGAAATGTAGACAAAATTTGAAGAAGTGATTCATGTGCTACTTGTAATAAAATTTACAAATATTCAATAAATCAAATGATTCGAATTGCAAAAGATGTCTCGTATTCCTCCTCTGGTTTAAGTTCAGATGATTATGCTTCGTCCTCTACTGATGATTCTATGCATTCATCTGATTATTTTTCTCGTTCTTTCTATGTCAAATCTAACAAATTTTCTCCCATAAGAACTGCAACTAACAAATATGGATCCAAATTCAAGTGGGTTCCAAAACAAAAGATTGATTCTGAGTTACAGACACCTAATGTCAAGGGGGAGTAAGAGAAAGATGGCTTATGAGTAAATCAGCTCAGAAACCGTACTTTAATGGACGTCGACTTCTAAACATATCAGTTTAGGACTCGTTCTTCAATGCATTTAGCTTCTGGATAAATGAGAAACTGTGAGTGCATCTACTTTATTCCGCTGCATTTATCTCTGACTGTGATGTTCCAGTTATCTCTAGTTTTTCATGAATCTGAGCAACCAGACCAAATACATTGATTTGAGACACCAATTCATTATAGATCATGTGTAATAAGGTATTATTGGATTATTTTTGTTCCAACAAAATATCAACTTGCCGATATTTTTAAAAGAGCCTTAGTCGAAAATCGATTTAATTTTTCTACATTCGAAACACGGCATGTTGAATTTAAAAGTTTAAACCTTTACAAATTTTATTCTATAAAGTAAAAGTTTTACAGGTTTTCTTTCTTTTGAATAAAATGTGTGTCTAGAATTAATTTTCAAGTTGCTTTATTTATATCTAAGTTTTATATGTTCAACTTTCAAGTCTAACAAAAGTCGAAAGGTCAGCAACTCATGTTTGAAATTTTGAGAATGCTTTAAAGTTGTGTCGTTCGGATTATTTATAGTTTACAATGCTTAGAAAACCTAAAAAGTCAGACTTTTTGGATCATAATGAAAATATGGGCTAAGCACTTCGATATAAAACCGAGAGATTGAGATGAATATTATATATATAAAATACAAAAATCTCTAAGTTTAAAAGTTCGTAACTGTGACCTTTCTGGTTTGGGAAAGTAAGTTATGTGGGATGCTTGTCATCTGGTCCCCTAAGGTCAATTGGTCTGGGAGTGATCGAACCCAAATCCTTCCATAGAACCAGATCGAAAGTCATGTTTTATTGGTATGAATGGGTTTAGAATGTGTCGATGTAGCCTTTCTGTTCTGGGAGAGTAAGTTCCAAGGGGTGCTTGACACCTAGTCCCCTAAGGCCAACTGGTCTGGGAGCGGCTGACCCAAATCTTGCAATAGTATCAGATAGAAAGTTACGTTTACGACATATTTTTTACATATCAAACTTCTTGATTAAAAGATACCAATGTGCACAAGCTTAAAATATGCCAAAGAGCACACTCATGTGAAGATGCCATTGTGCACAATGCTAAAAGATGCCAATGAGCACACATCTCATGATACTTGGTGATATGTTTGAGTTGAGATAAACCTATAAATTTGTGAAAGTCTTAGTTCTTGATAGCTTAGTGTGAGTAAATGCAAAGTTCTCTATTATATTTTTAGAATTGCATTTTCTTGAAGCTAATCGAAGTTCGCATGCTAGCATACTAAATAGAATGATGAAAGTTTTTGAAACTGGACATGTATTAACTTGATATGTAATGAAATTGTATCTGTATTCAACCAAATATACTTGATTTCAACTGATGGATTAATCTGTGATATTTTACTGAGTAGAATTTAATTGTTTAGAGTTTAAAATTTTATGTATTTAGTTGTTTCAAAATACATATTCAGTATATTTTTCTGTCTACATTGATGTTTCGATTCTTGTGGTCTCATATCTGTGATTAATGGGTTTGTGCATTCTTTGAGGGGGAGTAAATAAGGAGAATATTCTGAAAGATCATATCTTCTTTCGAGGGGGAGTTTCTGTTTTTCTATACGAATGCTAACTTGAATTGTCATATTTAGTGCATTTGTGTAGGGGGAGTAAAAGAGCTTAACAAATGATTAATTTCAGTTTACAAGTCAGATTTGCGCCAACAGTTGGTAGCGCAAATCTCACCTTTGAGCCTCCTTCAGGTAGCGCAAAACTAAGTTTGCGCCATCAACATGTAGCGCAAAATCTTCTTTTTCTCCTTTATTCTGAATTATGCATATATGAAGTTGTCTCATCTCCAACGTAGGCATGACCAAGTTGATCCAGATCATCAAGGTCATGAGGGGGAGAAGTTAAAGATAAGTTAAAAAGACAAAGAGTTGTCTTCTCAAGATTCTATTTTCTCAGTTATATTAGTCTTTCTGCTATTCCGGCTCCGACCACCACTGCTTCTTCGAGTACATTTGAAAGAGGTGTGTCGTATAGAGCACAAACTGATGAACCGATTGTTCCTCCAAGCTTATTACAAACAGGTCCAGTCTTGTCAAGGCAACAAAGGCAAAATAGATTGAAAGATGCTGAGAAGAATTCTTTTTAGTCAAGAAGCTTCACTAAGATGCTTATCAGGTCTGATTAGAGTTCGAGGATGGATATATCAGTTAACATTGAAGACCGGAGCGCCAATGATTACTAAGGAGGAGATTGTTAAGTCAGATTTTATAGTAATCATTGTATTTATAGTCTTGTGCTAATAATGTGTATTAGAAGTTTTCTTATCTTGTATTAGCCCTGGGTATTTAAGTCCCTTGTGGCTTTGTTCCTTGTAACTCTTTGAACGCATATCTCAATACATCTATCTTTCTGCGCATAACTCTCTCTATCTCTACTGTCTCTCACTAGATTTAGAGTGATCTTGGATTATCAGTTTTAACCCATACCGAGTTTTTAAGTTTTCGATCGGTTTTCGAAAAGTTTTCGGTTGGCTCGTTTGTGATCGTGGGTTAACCGGTTGAGTTTTAATCTGGTAAGGACTGACCAGGGAGCTTTAATGATCGTTTTGCATTGATTATTTCTAACCATTTTCAAAGTTTGCAGGTTTGTCTCAACGAAGAAGAGGATGAATAGTGTTTTCGTTAAGTTTCCGTTAAATACTTAAGATTTTGGTCCTTTTCCGTTAAGTCTCTGTTAGTTCAGTTAGTTTGTTAGTTTGGTTAGTTTTATTTCATTTCTAGTCCTTTTTCGGTTAGTTTTTAGTTAAGTCCGTTAGAAGTTTTAATTTTTTCACTTTTAGTCCCTCTAGTTAGTAGTTTTAATATTTGTCATTTCTAGTCCTTGTTTTTAAGTTTAATTTTTTTTTATCACTTTTAGTCCTTGCTAGTTTTTAAGTTTCTGTCTGTGTCGCTTTTAGCCCCCGTACTCCAAGGTTTCAGTCGTTTGTCATTTGTGACCCTAAACTTTCAAGTTTCACACGTGGTCACTTTTGGTCCTTGCACTTTAGAGTTTCATCTATTGTCAAGTTCAGTCCCTGGACTTTAAGCTTTCAAAATAACAATGAGTTATCAACAAATTTCTCGGTTACAGGACGACAATGACTGGCTCAAGCACATGATAAAAGAACTTGAAAAGATGTTAGAATCTAATTCATATTACCCTTCGTTTTTTAAACAAATAGACTCTTTTAACCAAGAGATTTCAGATCTTGAAAGAGCAGCTGATATAAAGAAAAAGGATCTACATGAAGCTTCAAAGAAAATATCTGAACTTGAACGAAAAGTTGTAGATTTTGAAGCCAAAGAAGAGAAGTGCATAATGCTTGAAGAAAGAGGAAACATGTTCGAGAATGAAAATCTCGATCTGACAAAAAGACTTGCTGCTTTTGAAAAAGAAAAAGTTGATTCTATAAATGAAAGAAAGAATTTTGAAAGAAATATTCTTGATCTTTCGAAGAAAGTTTTTGATGAAAGAAAGGTTTTTGAGCTTCAAAATGCGAAACTTTCAAAGAAGATTTCTCATTTTGAAAACGTTTTGATAATTGAGAGAGATTCTTTTGAGAAAGAGTGAAAAGTTCTTGAGAGTGAAAAGAAAATGCTTGAAAAGAAGAATGTTGCAGTTTTAAAGAGATATCTGATAAACGCAACAATATAGAAAATGATTTGGAAAGTGAAAGAAAGATTTTCGAAACTGAGATTCATAAGCTTTTATGGAAATTATCTGAATTAAAAACAGAGTTTTGAAAGAACAGAAGGTAAAATCCAATTTACAAAAATAAATTGACTTGATTCTAGAAGAAAGAAATGTTTTATCTGCAAAAGTCAAGAAATTTGAAGAAATAAATATTAAAGCCGATTTATCTGACCAAACCAGTCCCGATACTGTTGTTCAGTCTCCTTATTCTTCAAGTTCACCTTCTACAACTAACTCTTCGAAGAAATCTGAAATTGTATTCCCAATCAATTCAAGCAATCTCAATTCAAGATTTGACAATGTATATTTCTAGAGAGAGAGTAGAGAGAGAAAACAATCCATCTAAACTCTCAAGTACTTAAAACACTCAAGTACTTATGTTGACTTTCTACATTTTGACTTTCATTGACTCCCTTTGACTATTCAATTACAAGGCTTTATACAAGACTTTTCTCACTAAATCTTGGATACAATTTAATACACTAACATTCTTCCCCTTTGTATTCAAGATTTAAAAAATTTTGACACTTGTCTTCAGCGCTTTGATTCTTCAATCTTTATCTCTGACGACTTTGAACTTTGAAGCTCTTTCTGAAGTTGTTGAAGAATCTTGAAAAGTCTTTTGCACTTTGCATCTTTGTAAAGCAACATGTCTTGAACAAATCTTTGAAACCTTTGAAAAACTTTGTGTTGGGAACTGAAGATTCTACTAAGTGTGGTTACTGCTGCTAGTACAAGAGTGGTTACTACTGCCAGAACAATATGAAGATTAATACTGCTAAGTATTACTACTGCTAGTAGAATTACTACTGCTAGTTAAGGTTAGTGCTGCTTGAACAAAGTTAGTACTGCTTAGCTAGTTAGTACTGCTAGTAGTTAGTACTGCTTACAGTTAATGCTGCTGGTAGAAGTTAATGCTGCTGGTAGAAGTTAATGCTGCTGGAAGAAGATAATGCTGCTAAAGAGATCCGGATGGAATGTATGACAGCTGGATATTCTGAAGATATTCTACAGATATACTTAGAAGATATACATGGAAGATATGCTGAAGATTTGTTTATTCTTTGTAATTATCTTTTGATCAGTATATGTATAGAATGAATAGAATAGATAGAAAAAGACTTTTGATAATTTTAGAGAGAAATCAACCTCAAGGCATAGATCCTAATTCTAGAGAAGTAGAATTCGTATTGGTGAGCCTGTTCATCAATATTGAGGTTGAGTGTGTAATCTTGTAGCTTTAAACATTGAATACAAGTTTACAGTTTGATAATCATATACTGTGTTGGTTACTGTTTTATTAAATATCAAAGTGTTTTTCCGCAACTTCTTTGATATTAGTTTCTGAGTATTAATTCTTGTTAAGAATTTGATCCTGACAAGTGGTATCAAAGCCTGTTCTCTCAGAAACATCTAGTCATCATGGAAAATCTTGCAGAATCAAGCAGTACTTTGGTCTCAAAGGTTCCAATGCTTAGACCTAATGAATTCGATATGTGGAAGATCAGAATCAAGCAGTACATACTCCTTACTGACTATTCTATGTGGGACATCATAGAGAATGGTCCTTCTGAAGAAGGAAAGATTGGTGCAGATGGAAAAAGGACACCACCTAAAACTGATGCAGATAGAAAGATCAGACAGACAGAGATGAAAGCCTTGAGCACCTTGCTCTTGGCTATTCCCAATGAATATCAACATCAGTTCTGTAACTGCACTGATGCAGAGATGCTCTGGAATGCTCTGGAGAAGAGATTCTCTGGCACCAAAAGTACCAAGAGAAATCAGAAAGCCATTCTGAAGCAACAATATGAGAACTTTATGTCAACTAAGAATGAGTCCATGACTAAAACTTTTGACAGGTTCAACAAACTTATTGGTGAACTAGCCATAGTAGGAGTACAAATTGATCAAGATGATCTGAACAGAAAGTTTCTAAGGTCCTTGAGTGATGAATGGACCATGTATACTGTTTCTTTCAGACAGAATGATCAATTGGAAGAAAAGGAACTTGATGATCTCTATAATGATCTAAGAGTTTTTGAATCTGAGGTAGAGGCCAAAAGGAGGCCTTCTGGGTATGTTCACAATGCTGCACTCCTCTCAGCATCAACTGATTCTACATCCAACCCTGAATCAGTTAGTGCTGCCAATGGAACAAACCAAGAGAAAGGCACTGAAACTGTGTTTGAGGCCTTTCTGGCAAGTCATGGAAACTCTTCTCTCATTAATGATGACTTGGAACAACTCCATCCAGATGATCTTGAAGAGATGGACATTAAATGGCAGATGGCCATGCTCTCCATGAGAGTTAAAAAGTTCATCAAAAGAACTGGGAGAAACAACTTCTCTCAAAGAAGAGAAGATGGAGCAGGATTTGACAAATCTAAGGTGGAATGCTACAAATGCCATCAAAAGGGACACTTTGCTAGAGAATGTAGAAGTGGAATGTCTCAGAATAACAACCACCAACAAGCTCAATCTGGAAGCTTCAATAATAACAGAAACTCTGCACAAGCCCTTGTTTCTCAACAAGGTATGGGATTTGACTGGAGTGATCAAGCTGAAGAGGCCATCCAGAATCAAGCTCTAATGGCAGAGGTATCCGATCTCCCAACAGAGGTAACTTCCAATCTTTGTATTAAAAATTGCATTAACACTGTTAAAAGGTATAGGGATCACAACCAGAACATGAGTGATGACCTTAAGAGATTGGAAAAAGACATAAAAGATTATGTGAGGATTGTTGAGAGATTTGAAGAACAGATTAAGGGTTTTCAAGCTAATGAGCTTCAACACTCTTATGACACAAATTACTGGAAGTGGGACCAGATCTAAAGAAGAGAGTGAAAAGCTAAGAGGAGAGCTAGCTAAAGTCAAACTTGATGTAGAAAAGTTTTCTAATGCTTCCAAAGCAATGGATTCTTTATTACAAACCCAGATTCATGATAAACTGAGAAGAGGAATAGGGTACAATAACACACCACCACCCTATAACAACAACTACATCCCTCCTAGTTCAGAGTTGTTAGAAACAAAGGATAGAAAGGATCTACCTAAGGGAGCAACTGAGATAGATCCCTTAGATAATGTGATTGTCAAGGATAACACTGAGAAAGAAGTTGTCAAGGATAAGAACAATACTGTGAGTGATGAGATTCCTATAGATAACCACATAATCACCAATGAGGGATGTGGAAAGCACTGGATCAAGTCCAAAGAGATAGAAAAGACTGAGGGAAACAACAAGAAGGTTCACTATAAGCAGACCACTGTTGTGAACCCTATCCCTTGCAAGCAGTGTTCTTGCAATAAATCTGAGCCCCAAAAACATGATAAACCAAGGGGAAAATCAGAGAAACTGGAACAATCTATGGGCACAAAAACAAGGGGTTGATCTGAAGAAAATTAATAGACCAAAACCTTGTTTTATCTGTGGAAAGCTGAACCACATTGCCAAATACTGCTACTTTAATCCTATGAACCAAAAGATGAATTTTCAAAGACCTACTCAAAAATCCTTTGGTTATAGGAAGGAAGAAAAGAACCATGTGGCTAAGAAAGTTGTTAAAACTAAAAGCCACATGAAGAAACATAATATGGAAGATAATGTCAAGATGTGGATTCCAAAATGTACTAAAACTGTTAGTACTGCTGCCACAAATAGTGCTGCTAACAGTGATAGTACTGCTAGAAGCAATACTGCTGCTAGCAATGTTAGTACTGCTGACATTGTTAGTACTTCTATAAATATTAATACTGCTAACTCTGTTAGTGTTGCCAACAAGGTTAATACTGCCCAACCTGTTAGTACTGCTAACTCTGTTAGTACTTCCAAAGACAGTACTGCTTCTAGTATTAGTACTGCTAAGCCAATAATCTTGACAAAGTATTCAAATACTAAGTGTTCTGATTTTAAAAATCTTGTCAAGAAAGAATGCAAGTATTTTGATGA
Organism: Arctium lappa; assembly: GCA_023525745.1. Taxonomy (NCBI): domain Eukaryota; kingdom Viridiplantae; phylum Streptophyta; class Magnoliopsida; order Asterales; family Asteraceae; genus Arctium; species Arctium lappa. The sequence continues at coordinate 58,257,215 of CM042058.1, read as the reverse complement.
GAAAGGGGTACCCAAGACCACTTTGGCTTGGGTTCCTAATTCATACTAACTGATCTATCCAATGTGCAGGGCAACCAACAGCTCAAGGGAAAGAGCATATGGCATGTTGATAGTGGTTGCTCTAGGCACATGACAGGCAACATGTCATGCCTTCAGGATTTCAAGCATATCAATGGAGGACATGTTGCTTTTGGAGACAATCTTACTGGTGGTAAGATAAGTGGAAAAGGTAATGTCACCAAAGGTAAGATGACATTTGAGGATGTCTACTATGTTGATCAATTAAAATACAACCTGTTAAGTGTATCACAGGTTTGTGACAAACAACATAGTATATTATTTACAAATACTGAATGTATGATCCTTGCTCCAGGGTTCAAAGTAGTTGATGAAAGCATGATACTACTAAGAACTCCAAGAAAGGACAATGTTTACTGTCTAGATATGGAAAATGTTAAAAGTGATTCATCTCTAAACTGTCTTGTTTCAAAAGCTTCTATAGATGAATCCTCTCTTTGGCACAGAAGGATGTGTCACATGAATTTTAAGACTATGAACAAACTTGTTAAAAACAACCTTGTAAGAGGTTTACCTTATAAAGTCTTTTCATGTGATGATCATTGTGTTGCTTGTCTCAAAGGCAAACAACATAAAACTTCTCATAAGACCAAAGAGATAAATTCTATTTCTTCTTGTCTCCAGTTATTGCACATGGATCTGTTTGGTCCTACAAATGTGATGAGTATAGGCAAGAAATCTTACTGCTTGGTTATTGTTGATGATTACTCTAGATTCACCTGGGTATATTTTCTAAGGACTAAGGATGAGACAAGTGGACTAATCAAGTCCTTTATCCTGAGAATTGAAAACCAAACTAATCAAAAAGTAAAAGTCATTAGATCAGATAATGGGACTGAATTCAAAAATTTTGATCTAAACACCTTTTGTGAGGAAAAAAGAATTGAGAGTCAGTATAGTGCTCCTAGGACTCCTCAACAGAATGGTGTTGCTGAAAGGAGAAATAGGACATTAATAGAGGCCGCTAGATCTCTGTTGGCTGATTCAAAACTGCCAATTACCTTCTGGGCTGAAGCAGTTAATACTGCCTGTTATGTCCAAAACAGAGTTCTAGTAGTTAAGCTAAAGAACAAGACACCATATGAGCTTTTAAATAAAAGAAAACCCTTTATTGGATTTTTCAAACCTTTTGGGTGTCCTTGTACCATTCTCAACACCAAAACTCACATAGGTAAGTTTGATAGCAAAGCAGATGATGGATTTCTTGTTGGTTATTCATCTCAAAGTAAGGCCTACAGAGTTTTCAATTCATCTTCTAGAATAATTTAAGAGAGTGACAATGTTAAATGCAATGAGAACACACCAAATCCTATTGGAACTGGTCCTCAATGGCTATTTGACATTGATTCACTAACTAACTCCTTTGGGTTCAGTAGTAATGATCATGCAGGTTCAGGAGGTGAAGGATCAGGGACTACACAAGTTCAAGAAAGTGTATCTAAATCAGTGATCTTTCCTACTCCCACAGTGAATTCTTTTGAAGACTGTGAAATAGAACAATCTACTGGACCAAGACAGAGTAGAGATGAAGAGAATCAAGAAGATAAAGAATCAGAAGAAGCAGCTAAAAACACTTCAGTTGAGTTAAATGACTCCAATCTAGAAGCTAATGTTAATGAAGAACCTAGTCATAACACCAGAGTTCAAAAGAATCATCCTCCACAGCTGGTAATAGGAGATATATCATCTCCTATGATGACTAGACATCAGAGCAGACTTCAAGAAATGCAAGATCAATAGCATACAGTGTTGTCCTGCTTTCTATCCCAGCTTGAACCTAAAAAGGCACATGATGCAATGAAAGAATCCATCTGGATAGAAGCAATGCAAGAAGAATTGCTACAGTTCAAACTACAAGATGTATGGGATCTGGTAGACCTTCCTAAAGGTCACAGAGCAATTGGCACAAAGTGGATCTTTAGGAACAAGAGAGATGAAAGAGGGATTGTCATAAGGAACAAAGCAAGGCTAGTGGCTCAAGGGTATACTCAAGAAGAGGGTATTGATTATGAAGAAGTCTTTGCACCTGTGGCTAGGATAGAAGCTATCAGATTATTCCTAGCCTATGCTTCTTACATGAACTTCAAAGTCTATCAAATGGATGTAAAGAGTGCTTTTCTCTATGGATCAATTGAAGAAGAGGTATATGTCTGTCAACCACCAGGGTTTGAAAACCCAAGTTATCCAGACAGGGTATACAAATTGAAGAAAGCTCTTTATGGACTGCATCAAGCTCCAAGAGCATGGTATGACACACTGTCATCCTACCTCTTGGACAATGGCTTTGAAAGAGGAGTCATTGATAAGACCCTATTTATCAAGAGAAAGAAGAAGGATATCTTGTTGGTCCAAATTTATGTTGATGACATTATCTTTGGATCTACAAAAGATATCATGTGCAAGGAGTTTGAAGATCTAATGCATCAAAGGTTTAAAATGAGTTCCATGGGGGAACTTACTTTCTTCCTTGGACTCCAAGTTCAACAGAAGTCAGATGGCATATTCATATGTCAGTCCAAGTATGTGCAGGACATTTTAATCAAGTTTGGTTTCTCATAATCAAAACCTACTAGTACACCTATGGAAACTCACAAACAGATAACTGCAGATCTTGAGGGGGAGGATATGGATGTGCATCATTACAGATCTATGATTGGCTCTCTCATGTATCTCACAGCATCAAGGCCAGATATAATGTTTCCAGTCTGTGTGTGTGCAAGATTCCAAGTTAGGCCAAAGCAATCTCACTTTCAAGCTGTTAAGAGGATATTCAGATATCTCAAAGGACAACCCAGATTGGGACTTTGGTATCCTCATGACTCACCCTTTGACCTAATTGCATACTCAGACAGTGACCTAGGTGGGGCAAACTTGGACAGAAAGTCTACTTCTGGAGGATGTCAGTTCTTGGGTGCTAGACTAGTTTCATGGCAGTGCAAGAAACAAACCACAATGTCCACATCTACAACAGAAGCAGAGTACATAGCAGCTGCAAGTTGCTGTGCTCAGGTCTTATGGATTCAGAATCAAATGTTGGACTATGGGGTAACCTTTCTACACACTCCCATCTTTATTGATAATAGCAGTGCTATCAGCATTGTAAATAATCTAGTCAAGCACTCTAAGACAAAGCACATTGAGATTAGGTATCACTTCATAAGAGACTGTAATGAAAAGAAACTTGTTCAAGTTGTGAAAGTTCATACTGACAACCAGTTTGCTGATCTATTCACCAAAGCTTTTGATGTGGGTAGATTCACTTTCTTGGTAACAAGTGTGGGAATGATCAACTCTGAATAAGCTTTATCTCAACAAGTGGATAAATAACTGTATATTATAGTTTCTTGGTGCTACTAATCTATCTTTGCAGGGCATACATAGCAGTACTCAATTCAGCCTAAGCTTCAAGGAGTAAGTTAGTTAATACTGCTAGTTGGTTAATACTGCTAGTTAGTTAAAACTGCTAGTTAGTTAATACTGCTAGTTGGTTAATACTGCTAGTTAGTTAATACTGCTAGTTGGTTAATACTGCTAGTTAGTTAATACTGCTAGTTGGTTAATACTGCTAGTTAGTTAATACTGCTAGTTAGTTAATACTGCTAGTTGGTTAATACTGCTAGTTAGTTAATACTGCTAGTTGGTTAATACTGCTAGTTAGTTAATACTACTAGTTAGTTAATACTGCTAGTTGATTAATACTGCTAGTTAGTTAATACTGCTAGTTGGTTAATACTGCTAGTTAGTTAATACTGCTCGCGGTTAATACTGCTCGCAGTTAATACTGCTAGTTATTTAATACTGCTCACAGTTAATACTGCTAGTTAGTTAATACTGCTCGCGGTTAATACTGCTAGTTAGTTAATGCTGCTCTAGGTTAATACTGCTTTTATTCCGAATACTATAAATACCCTTTGCCCGCCTAAATGTTCATAACGACTCTTTGCATACTGTTCCCTTGCTCTTCTAATCTTTTTCTCTCAAGAACCTAGTCTTCCAGGCAAGAAAATCCCAGTTCAATGGCATCAATGGCGTTTATCGATGAGCACAATGAGATCGCCATGCTGCAGAAGCCCAAACAAGCAGAAGGATTCCACCAGATTGTGGATTTCCTCAAGTCAAGCCACATTGCTCATGCTCTCACTGTTGCCCCTACCATCTACATCGAGCATCAGAGGCAGTTCTGGGCAAATGCCACCATTGTTGCTGAAAATGGTGTGCAAATGATAAAGACAACAGTGTGTGACAAGCCATTAACAGTTACTGAAGAGGTGATTCGCATCAGTCTACGTCTAGACGATGCCTCTGGTATAACGTCTATCTCTAATGATGAACTGTTTTCTAATCTTACAATGATGGGGTATGGAGGCCCATTGGGTGTTTTCAAATTCTCAAAAGCAAAGTTTTCACCCCAATGGCGTTTTCTTGTTCATACCCTGATGCATTGCATCTCCAAAAAGACTACTGGATGGAGTGAGTTCAGCAGTCCAATTGCCTATGCTTTGGTCTGCTTGGCTACATCCAGAAGGTACAATTTCTCAAAAATGATTTTCAATGATCTTGTATCAAACATGGGAAACAAAAAGAGTTTCTTTATGTATCCCAGGTTTGTCCAAGAAGTCATTACCCATGAATTGTCAGATATACCCCAACCTGTTGGGGTATATGTACCTAAACCCCCTAAAGGCAAGGTTTTCTCAAATATGAGAAGATCTGCTGGGGACTCGGAAGGAGTTGACACCCCATTGTTCTCTACAATGATGGTGGTGTCCCAAACCACTGAAGGTATGGCAGCAGGGTCAAGGCCCTCATTAGACCATCCCACTGCTAGCCAAGCCCAACCTTCTCACTCAAAAACAATTCCCCAGTCCCTTCTTGCAAAACCAACCTCTCCAATTACCCATACTTACAAGAGAAAACAGGTAAAGAAGGCTCCTTCCCTTCTTGTACCAGAATCCCCTAAGCCTTTAAGCCCTCTAAGGGAGAATTCTCCTTTAGAGAATATCCATAGGGAAACCACAGGGGTGTCTCCCAACCCCAAGGAGGTGCTCTCTGAGGAGGAGGTAGAGCATATGGGTAATGAGGCTGCCACTACTCCTGCTAGCACAGAGGAGGAAAGGGGTAACATCAATAAGACCTCCCCCATGGCAACTTTAAATGAGCAATCATTTGAAGGTCCCTGGTGCCAAGAAACCAAGGGGGTGGATAGTGCTTCTGCTAGGCAGAAGACTTCTACTTCAAAAAGATCCAATGATCCTTCAATAGGGGGTAACACTCCTGGAGAAGGTGAGGACAGATATAACTATGAGGAATTGATGGAAACCATGGGAAACATCAACCAGGATGTTATTCAGCAAATAAAAGAAATAGAGGAGCTGAAGCTGGTCATCCTGTCTCAACAAGTGCAGATTGCCAAGCTCAAGAAGTTGGTAATGAAACAAGTACAGAAACAGAAGAGGAAACAGTTTGTGCTAAGGAGAAGGAAGTTTGAGAAGGATGCTCCCAAAAAGGGGGAGATCAACATGGAAGAAGCGTCAAGGGAGGGGAAGCTGGAAAAAGAGAAAGTAGAAGTTGAGGGGGAGAGGGAAGCAGAAAAAGAAAGAGTCTCAGGTACACTAGAAGCAGAAACTGATAATGCTGCTGAAACATCACAAGCAGCAGTAATAGAGTTATCACCAACAGAAGTTGAAGTAGCTGAGACATTGATCAAAGCAAAGCATGACACTTCCAAAACAAAGGGAGTAATCATAAAGGAAGGGGGAGCAAAGAAAAGAGAAAAGAAAGAAATGGATGCAGAGGCAAAGAAAAAGGGAAAAGCAAAAATGGTGGAATCTGATCAACCTGTCAAGAAGCAAAAGTTGGTTGAATCAGATGAAGCCTTAGCAAGGAAAATGCAGGAGGAGATGGAAAAAGAAGAAAGAGCTCAAGTTGAGAAGGATAGGGAAATGGCAAAGGCTTTAGCTACTGAGCTAAATAAAGCCTATCAAAAAGGGCTTGAAACTGAAAAGGCTAAACAAAGGGCTATAAGTCTGAGAAAGGCTATCATAGCTAATTCAAGTGCAAAGAAAAGAAGACCTTCACAAACTTATCTTGCCACTCAGGAAAGAAACAAAATGATAACTTTCTTGAGGAGTGCAATTGGGGTAAAGAAAGAAATGTTTGTGAAGATGAATTTTGATCAAATCAGAGAGCTCTATGAGAAAGAAATGGGGAATCTGAAGAGAAATGAAAAGAAAAGAGTGGAGTTTGAAAAGAAGGCCAAGGAGAGTAATGATATAGATATGAATCAACCATTCCCTGAAAGTGAAGAGGGAACTCCTATCAAAGAAATGGCAAGGGAAAAGGAAGAAAAGAAGAAGGAAGCTACTCTAGTGCAGGTTCAAAAGACTTTGAAAAGAACCAAAATGATGGCCAAAAGAAAGAAAGATAAGAAGCCTAGAGTAGAAGAAGAACAAAAGGTTGCTGAAGAAGAAGTGGCACCTGAGTCATCTATCCAGCAAGAGTCATCAATTAAAGAGGATGTCAATTTGTATATGGTAGTGATGGACAAAGTGCCTGAACCAATTTCTGCAGAACCTGTAGGAGTTAAGCCTCCTGAGGTCATCCACTGGGATATACTGACAGTAGATGGAAAGGAGTATATCAGACTCAAGAGGAAGGATGATCAATATGAGGTATTCAACACTTGGGTCAAAATTGTCAGAACATGCTCTAGATCTGATATAGAAGAGATGTTTGACATAGGAATGAAGCTGTATGCAGATCATCTGAAAGCTCCAGGGATTTCACTTACAAAACTTGTGATGGAGTATCTGTGCATGATGTTCAAACCTGAAGAAGTGGACCAGGTCATAAGGAGTGTGTTTCAAGTAGTCACCAGTTGGACTCTATATGAAACTAGTGGAGTATATGCAGTGACTTTGGATAGAAATCACACAGAATACTTCCTAGTGGATAGAGTATACAATCACACCAGACTGAAGATTCATGCCATGCTAAAGAAGAAGTTGGGTTGTGCACCAAATTCAGAAATGGCAAAGTACCTAATTCAGAGAATAATCAATCAGAGTTTGGGACTGAATCCAGACATAGGAGCATGATCTTTGAAGTTTTGGGAGCATCTTAAAGAGATTTTGGAAGAGTATCTGAAGAACTTGACTTCTCTTCTAAAAGTCAAGTTAGGGGGAGATTGTTGGGACCTGAAGATTCTACTAAGTGTGGTTACTGCTGCTAGTACAAGAGTGGTTACTACTGCCAGAACAATATGAAGATTAATACTGCTAAGTATTACTACTGCTAGTAGAATTACTACTGCTAGTTAAGGTTAGTGCTGCTTGAACAAAGTTAGTACTGCTTAGCTAGTTAGTACTGCTAGTAGTTAGTACTGCTTACAGTTAATGCTGCTGGTAGAAGTTAATGCTGCTGGTAGAAGTTAATGCTGCTGGTAGAAGTTAATGCTGCTGGAAGAAGATAATGCTGCTAAAGAGATCCGGATGGAATGTATGACAGCTGGATATTCTGAAGATATTCTACAGATATACTTAGAAGATATACATGGAAGATATGCTAAAGATTTGTTTATTCTTTGTAATTATCTTTTGATCAGTATATGTATAGAATGAATAGAATAGATAGAAAAAGACTTTTGATAATTTTAGAGAGAAATCAACCTCAAGGCATAGATCCTAATTCTAGAGAAGTAGAATTCGTATTGGTGAGCCTGTTCATCAATATTGAGGTTGAGTGTGTAATCTTGTAGCTTTAAACATTGAATACAAGTTTACAGTTTGATAATCATATACTGTGTTGGTTACTGTTTTATTAAATATCAAAGTGTTTTTCCGCAACTTTTTTGATATTAGTTTCTGAGTATTAATTCTTGTTCAGAATTTGATCCTGACACTTTGGAACTTTGAGGAATCTTTGAAAACTATGTATCTTCATCTCTTTGATCTTTGGATCGTCTTCAGAAAAACAAACTTTCACGAATCATTTTTAGAATCTATTTCTGAAACATAGTAAGCATCTGAATTGTCTTGAACTTTCAGAATTATCTCTTTAGGATTATCTTCACCATTTGTCTTTGAAATTGATCTTTGTAGATATCTCCCCCTTTTTGATGAATGTGAGCTTCATGATCATCAAAACATTTCAATTTCAACACATTATTTGATCATCCCCTTTGTATTCAACATAACAATCTCCTCTTTTATGATAATTTGACATTTTCCATCTTTTGATCTGAGTATTTGAATCACGAACTGTATATACCCGAATTTTTTCAAATTCAGATATAATGAACTTGGTAACCCTGATTCAACAAATGAAATAGTTAGGAGTGCCTGTCTGAAATTGTAATTCCCAGATCAATTATCAAGCAAATCAAACACTCTCAATCTAGAATCAAAGATGTGACAATGTATATTTCTAGAGAGAGAGTAGAGAGAGAAAGTAAATCTGATTTATTCATTAAGCTCTTACAACAATTACAAGAATTAAACCTATTTATACTCTCTATGAAACTCTCAAGTAATCCATGAGAATCTCTCAAGTACCTTGAATAGACTATCCACTCAAACTCTCAAGTACTTAAACACTCAAGTACTTAAAACCCTTCTAAGACTTATGTTGACTTTCTACATTTTGACTTACATTGACTTCCTTTGACTTCTCAAATACAAGGCTTTTTACAAGGCTTTCCTAATTAAATCTTGTATACAATTAATGCACTAACATTCTCCCCTTTTGTATTGAAGATTTAAAAAAAAATTGACAATTGTCTTCAGCACTTGATTCTTCAACTTTTATCTTTGACAGTCTTGAACTTTGAAGCTTTAACAATCTTCAGTCTTTCAGTCTATGAAGAATCTTGAAAAGTCTTTTGCACATTGCATCTTTGTAGAGTCAACGAGTCTTGAACAAATCTTTGAAACTCTTTAAAACTTTTGAAACTTCGAGAGATCTTTGAAAATTGTATCTTCATCACTGTAAACTCTGATCAGTCTTCAGAAAAACAAACTTTCTCGAATCATCTTCAGAATCTTTCTCTGAAACATAATAAGCATCTGAATTGTCTTGAACTTTCAGAATTATCTCTTCAGGATTTTTTTCACCATTTGTCTTTGAAATGTCTTTCTTCAGAATCTTTTTGAATCTTCTTGATCCAAACAAACTTTCATCTAACTTGAACTTTCTTGAACTTTGTAGATTTCTCCAGAAGTCTTTTCACTTTGAACATTCTTCATGACTTTGAAATTGATTTGAAATTGAAATTGTAGATTTCTCCCCCTTTTTGATGATTGTGAGCTTCATGATCATCAAAACTTTCTCAATTTCAGCACTTTCTTTGAATCTCCCCCTTTTTCAAATATTCTCCCCCCTTTGAGATACATTTGACATTCTCCGCTCTTTGATCTGAATAGCTGAATCATGAACTGTATATACCCGAATCTTTTCAAAATCAGATATAATGAACTTGGTAACCCTGATTCAACAAATGAAACAGTTAGAACTGCCTGTCAGTAACACGGAGTTACTGTGTACAACGAATGTACAATTTAAGCAGCTGGTTTGATGATGACTCCCCAAGAATTCCCTTCAATCATTGAAAAACACAAGGTTTATCTATGAATGTTCTGACAGAAAAACAAATTTTCTGTGTGCTCGTGCTTGTGTATGAAAGAATTTAGCACAATGATTGTTTTCATAAGGCTCAAATTGTGTAAATTGTTGAGACAACAACAAGTATTACACGGACTCAATGTGCATGAAAGAGGTGCGAAGGTGGGGCAACTTTCCTTCTTTTTCAATATCTAAATCTTCCGAGTGAAGATTAGATAGCGTATATGTTGCATCCCCAAAGAAAATGAAACATTTCTTTGTCAAGAAAGAAACGAGTGGCTGGTGGGGTAATTGCAAGAGTTGGCATGGGCTCACTGCCTGTTTCAATGATGGTCACCAAAGAATGTGAACCAATCAGATTTTGTGGCTGCCCGACTCAAAAAGTGGTTGATGCAGAGTTCTGATATTCTTTTAACTCTGTTCTCACACCCTCTTTCTTTTTAACATTAAAGCTCACTTCTAACCAAACTCTCATTTACATTTTTTCGCTCCACGCAATGAGAAAAACTCAACCGGATGAGTTATCTCCCCCACTCTTTGATTTTGACCCCTCACCCCTCATTCACTCAAGGATAACTTCCTGGGTAGGAAACACTGGTTTACGTGAATCCATGGAAGTTCTGTTTAAGCTCACACATGAATCCCATGTAAGTCCTAAAAAGAATGGTTGCTCAACAGTTTAACTTGAACAATTAAGCATAAAAATGATAACATTGTCAAAATGTATGCTCATTAAAAATATGAATGAAATTTGAGCATTTGAACAATGAAGATCTCTCAAAACAAGAATATTGAATGAATGAAATGAAATCAAGAGAATTATTTTGAGAATTTGACAATGTATCAATCAGATCAAATGAAATGTTTAGGGTATCCAAGAATTGAATATTTTGTTTATATGAACGAATATAAACAATTTTGCAATGAAAGCACAAATATTGATATGATGATTGATGCTCAACAACAGTGATTTACAAACGGGAGTATTACCATCGAAAAATTGTTTCGTTTTAGAGTCATGGTAATAACTGATTCAAATGAAGTACTGAACCGGTGTGTATGAATACTTGACAGTATATGAAAAGATAATACACAAGTATTAATCTTTGGAAACACACGGTCAGTTAAACATTGAAGCTCAGTAATGAAAAACATTTAAAATCACACTTCTTAATTCATGAAATCTTTTGAGAATAGAGAAGTGGTTTGAACATTTAAGAACACGTTTTTCATGCTTGAAAGTTGTTCGTCTTTCAAACAATCAGAGATCTAGATCAGAAGATACTTACCTTTAAGCTCCCCCTCAAATCATTATAAAATGATTTAGGTCAGATAAGCTCCCCCTGGATATTTTGCATAATATCCTTATCTGAACATTGAAGAACGGGTCCTGATCTGTCATGTGATCAGAAGCCACACTCTTGACATTAAAGTACGGGTTTTGAACTATTTTGTTCAAAAGCCATAGTCTTTGACTTTGAAAACCGAGTCCTGAGTTGATTTACTCAGAAGTCAAACCTCATGCTCCCCCTTAAACTTTGGATGCCTGCAACACAGATTTAGCTTTTGGTACCCACTGGTATTTGGGTCCTGAAGTGTTAGTTGTAGTTCTTGTGGGGGTAACATAATAAGAACCATACCAGTAATTAACAAAGTTATTACTTACAAAGTCATGTGCTCCACAGTAAGAACAACAAATCTTCTTTTGAGCAACCCTGATCAAATGATTAGTCGAGTAATATATATCAGAATTACCAAAAGAGTTACCTTTATGAACACTGTTCTTGTTAGCATTGGTTGTGGATGCAGATGCTTTGTCCTTCTTCTTCTGTTCCGAAGAATCCTTCACTCGCCAGACCATCTGGTTTTTCTTAGATTGCTTTCCAAGGGATTTAACATAGAATCTCGCTGGTCCATCAACAGATTTGTTATAAAATAGATTTGATGGTCGAATCTGACTTGATTTGACAATTTTAGGTTTGACACTGTTCTTTTTGAAAACATTTTGATCATGAATAGAACTTGAAGCTATTTTGAAAGAAAAGACTGATTCAGTTGAGTTATCAACAGGTGATTGGCTAATCACATCAACTGTTACTTTATCTGACAATTCAATGTTTGCAGCTTCTAAGTCTTTTAACTTTTTAGTTAAAATGTTTCTTTCATCTGAAAGTGTGTCAAACTTTTGTTTCAAATCAGATCTAGCCAGTTGTTCTTTTAGAATATCTGATGATAGAACAGAGATCTTGGACATGAGCTTTGATATTTCAGATTCAAAATATGAACGTTCTTGCTCAAAATCTTTTTCCAAGTTCTTGTTTTTCTCAGAAATATCTTTGAAAATCCCAGCATATTTCTTTTCAAATAATTTTTTTCTTGCTCAAAAGACTGCTTCTTTTCTTTGAAAATATTTCTTTCTTTTTCAAGCAAGTCTTGTAAAGTAGAAATCTGCTTAGGAAGTTCAGTGTTTTTATCTTCAAGAACATTTCTTTCCTTAGCAAAAGTATCCCGTTCAGTTATCAAAATCTTTTCAAAGTCGGATACTTGCTTTGAAAGTTTAAGGCATCTAAGCTCTAAATCCTTCTTCTCTTGTTTAGCTTTCTTAGAAAGTTCAAACATCTTTTGAGTATAAGATTTCTCCAAATTTGAATTTTCCTTATCTGCTTGGATGCTTTTTGACAGTTCAACATTCTGTATCTCCAAGGCAGATATTTTGACTTCAAAAGCCTTAAACTTGTTTTGAAGCTTGACTGATTCATCTTGCAATTCTGATGATTTTTCTTCAGTCGTCTTCAGTTGGCTTTTGAGATTTACAATCTTTTTGTCTTTCAGCTTGATTTCTTTTTCACAAGCTTGAATAGTATTTCCTTTTATTTCAATCAATTCCTCTTTTACTTTAATCTCTTTCTCTTTTGCAGTGATGATACCTGCACAATCGGATTTAGCATGATCAATACATTTTGTACAAACAGGAGTTTTATCAGAATTTGACAATTTAAATTTCAACTCTTGAATTTGTTTAAGAAGCTCTGAATTTTGATCTTTCAGTGTATCTTGTTCAGCTTCTTTTCTTGGTATCTTAGGCACAGTTTCATTGCCATCCACTATAATTGGACATGTAATTATGATTTAAGATGAATCAGAAACTAGTGATGTAGTTTTAGATTCATTTCCTGATGTCACTGAGGTAGTCCCTGTCTCAATTATACGTGGAATTAAAACGATAGGCTCCAAATCTTTGTTGTTGATCATTCGCTTTCTCTCTGTAGAATGTTTACCTGTAGAAAACATCTTGAATGATTAGCTTGATTATGAAAGATCGTTCCCAAACAGTTCAGATTAGTTTAACTGAAAGTCAAACTTATATCAGCACAAAAAAAATAATATCAGATAAGCTCAAAAACGACATAAAACGGACTAAAAATGAAAGAAAATATGAAAATAGGGACTAACATCGACAAAATAAAAAACTAATACGAAAATTGAGGACTAAAATAAAAAAAATACTAAGACTCGACGAAAAACGAGAACTAAAACAAAAAAAAACACAACATATATAAAATCTAGGGACTAAAAGTGCCAAAAACATAAACTAAAAACTACAAGGGCTAAACATGAAAAAGAATGAAACTACAACTATAGGGACTAAAACTGTCAACTTTATAAGATATTAACAAGACTAACAGAGGCTAACTGAATTTGGACCAAAATGAATAGAAATCTAACGAAAACTTTAACAAAACTAACAACAAGGACTAAAAATGCAAACTTCTAAAAGACACTAACTGAACTAACAGCAAACAAACGAAATTGGACCAAAAAGTAAGAAAATCTAACAAACTAACGGAGCAAGGACCAAATTTGTCACAAACTTGACGGACTTAACGGCTGTCCGTTAAGTTACTGTTCATCGTCTTCAAGATTCAAACAGCAGCTTTCAAAGCTCGATATCTACTTCGTTTTTCGACCAAAATTGATGACAAAAAAAGTTGCCAAATGTTCCTTGTACGAGCCACAATTGATTACAACGATAATTTTTGAATCATCCACCGAAATAAGAACTGTAGATCGAAGTGAAGTTACTCCGGCGAGATGGTTTTCCGGCGATCATATTTCGGTCTGTTCGGGGCTATAAACACCTGAAAATTGATGAATATCAAGTAAGAATGCGAATATGAAGCTTAAACAACAAAATGTATCGATCAAAAATGATTTCCGGCAAAATCCGTTTTTCCGGCGAGAGCTCCGGTGAAACTTCAAACTTCGATATCTTGATGAAAACTCGATGAAAATGAATTCCAAAACTTGTTATGGAATCCTTGTAACAAGAGGAACAATTTAGAAACAATGATATAGATCAAAAACATCTCATACGAAGACCCACTTGATGATGTCGTAAAAAAAAATAAAAAAAAATGAAACTCGCAGGTAATGCCTTGCGGGTTTGCAGAACGCGCATATGCTTATCTGCGTGTTTTGTAAAACTCGCAAGTTGCTTAGAACATGAAACTCGCAAGCTGCAATTATTTTGAAACTCGCAAGAGGAATTAGCCTGAAACGCGCAAGTCGATGAACTTCAAACGCGCAAGTGTCTGAAATGCTCAAATTCCTGAAACGCGCAAGCTGAATTGAAACTCAAACGCGCTAATAGTGACTTGCGTGTTTTGATGAAACTCGCATGACTCATAAATCTGAACTCGCAAGATTCAATTGCTTGACTTGCGTGTTCTTTAAGAACTCAGCACAAATCGTCCAAAAATCATCACTGTGGTGTGCGTGTTCATCCAGTTTAACAGTAAGTCATCACTGTGGTGTGCGTGCTCATCATCAATTTGTGAATCGAATGGAACAGATTAAAACTCGCATGGCCTGTTTGCGTGTTCTTCATGAAACTCGCAAATTGTGTGTTTTGCAGATCGATCCACGAAATAGTCAATCCTGCAAATTATTTCTCAAAAATGTATCAATACAATCAAAAACCAATTTCAAGCACATTTCCATCAAACCAAAATTGATAAAATCAACAAATTTCAGTGCATGATCAAATTCACAGTGATCGACATATTTGACAACAAAATTCACGAATTCGAAAATTGAATATGGTTTTGTGATTGTCTTGTGAAATTTTGTGAATTCAATATGTTTCAATATCAGAATCGATCTCAACAAGATCAATTTTACAATCTAACATTAACAAAACAATAAGAATTTGATCCAAGTCCATATTTCCAGAAAACACTCTGTGTGATTTTGAATTTCAAGAATTCGATCCACAATTTCAATTCAAACTTGTTTCTTTGATTAATCTGCGAATTTATGTAAACAAGAGCAAATCAATCAAGCAATACGAATTATGTGAACCATTTTTACAATCAATTAAAAAAAAAATTCAACCGAGAGTTCTTGAAAATTTCTTGGAAGTTCCAGAAATTAATTCCAATTTTCTGTAAAAATCTTTCTGAATCAGTTTGGTTCGCTCTGATACCAATTGAAATTGTATTCCCAGATCAATTATCAAGCAAATCAAACACTCTCAATCAAGAATCAAAGATGTGACAATGTATATTTCTAGAGAGAGAGAGTAGAGAGAGAAAGTAAATCTGATTTATTCATTAAGCTCTTACAACAATTACAAGAATTAAACCTATTCATTAAGTAATCCAACTAAACTCTCAAGTAACTTGAACAATGACCCACTCAAACTCTCAAGTACTTAAACACTCAAGTACTTAAAACCTTTCTAAGACTTATGTTGACTTTCTACATTTTGACTTATATTGACTTCCTTTGACTTCTCAAATACAAGGCTTTTTACAAGGCTTTCCTAATTAAATCTTGTATACAATTAATGCACTAACACTGTCAGTAACACGGATTTACTGTGTATAATGAATGTATAATTTAAGGAGCTGGTTTGATGATGAATCCCCAAGACTTCCATTCAATCATTGAAAAACACAAGTTTTATCTATGAATGTTCTGACAGAAAAACAGTTTTTCTGTGTGTTCGTGCTTGTGTATGAAAGAATTTAGCACAATGACTGTGTTTCATAACGCTCAAATTTTGTAAATTGTTGAGACATCAACAAGTATTACACGGACTCAATGTGCATGAAAGAGGTGCGAAGGTGCGGCAAATTACCTTCTTTTTCAATATCTAAATCTTCCGAGTGAAGAGTAGATAGCAGATATGCTGCGTCCCCAAGAAAATTAAAACATTTCTTTTTCGGGAAAGAGATGAGTGGCTGGTGGGGTTAATGCAAGAGTTGGCATGGGCTCACTGCCTTTTTAATGATGGTCACCAAAGAATGTGAACCAATCAGAATATGTGGTTGCCCGGCTAAGAAAGTGGTTGGTGCAGAGTTTTGATATTCTTTTAACTCTGTTCTCACACCCTCTTTTTTTTTAACATTTAAGCTCACTTCTAACCAAACTCTCATTTACATATTTCCGCTCCACACAATGAGAAAAACTCAACCGGATGAGTTATCTCCCCCACTCTTTGATTTTGACCCCTCACCCCTCAATCACTCTAGGATTACTTCCTGGGTAGGAAACACAGGTTTACGTGAATCCATGGAAGTTATGTTTAAGCTCACACATGAATACCATGTAATTCCTAAAAATAATAGTTGTTCAACAGTTTAACTTGAACAGTGAAGCACAAAATGATAGCATTGTCAAAATGTATGCTCATGAGATTTGAGCATTTGAACAATGAAAATCTCTCAAAACAAGAATATTGAATGAATGAAATGAAATCAAGAGAATTGTTTTGAGAATCTGACAATGTATCAATCAGATCAAATGAAATGGTTAGGGTATCAAAGAATTGGATATTTTGTTTATATGAACAAATATAAACAATTTTGCAATGAAAGCACAAAGATTGAAATGATGATTGATGCTCAACAACATGTGAAAGCAAACGGGAGTATTACCATCGAAAAATCGTTTCTTTTAGAGACATGGTAATAACAAAATCAAATGAAGTACTGAACCGATGTGTATGAATACTTGACAGTATATTGAAAAGATAATACGCAAGTATTAATCTTTGGAAACACACGACCAGTTAAACATTAAAGCTAAATAATGAAAAACATTTAAAATCACACCTCTAAATTCATAAAATCTTTTGAGAATCAGAAGTGGTTTGAACATTTAAGAAAACGTTTTTCATGCTTGAAAGTTGTTCTTCTTTCAAACAATCAGAGATGTAAGATTAGAAGATACTTACATTTAAGCTCACCCTTAAATCAATATAGAATGATTTAGGTCAGATAAGCTCCCCCTGGATATTTTGCATAATATCCTTATCTGAACATTGAAGAAAGGGTCCTGATCTGTCATGTGATCAGAAGCTACAATCTTGACACTTAAGTTCGGGTTTTGAACTGTTTTGTTCAAAAGCCATTGTCTTTGACATTGAAGTCCGAGTTCTAAGTTGTAGTACTTAGAAGTCAATCATCTTGCTCCCCCTACACCTGTGGTACCTGCGAAACAGATTTAATAGGCTTTGGTACCCACTAGTATTTGGGTCCTGGTATGTTAGATTTAGGAATCCACCTCTCATTAGATTTATATCTTTTAAAATCATAAATATGAGAAGTAATTCTGTAAAATCCGTACCAGTTAAGAGCAGATTGTTTCTGAACGAAGTCATTCTCTCCACAGTAAGAACAACAGATTTTCTTCTGTGCAATCCTGATCAAATGATTAGTAGAGAAATATATATCAGGATTACCAAAAGATTTAACTTTATGTGTTCTGTTCTTTTTGGCTTTGGATGTGGAATTGAATGCTTTGTCCTTCATCTTCTCATCATCTGAAGAACTCTTCACTCTCCAGACCTTCTAATTTTTCTTAGAAAACTTTCCATGAGATTTGATGTAAAAATTTGTTGAACCATCAATAGATTTGTTATAAAATAGATTAGATGGTCTGATCTGAATTGATTTGACAGTTTGTGGTTTGACACTTTTCTTTTTCAAAACATTTTTGTCATGGATAGAACTAGAAGCTGTTTTGAAAGAAAGACTGATTCTGTTGAGTTATCAACAGGTGATTGGCTAATCACATCAGCTGTAATCTTTTCTGATAAATTGACATTTGCAACTTCCAAGTCTTTTATCTTTGCAGCTAAAATGTTTCTTTTCAGAATTTAGTGTGTCAAACTTGTGTTTCAAATCAGATATGGCCTTTTGTTCTTTTTGCACATCTGATGATAGAACAGAGATTTTGGACATGAGCTTGGATATTTCAGTTTCAAAATATGAACGTTTTTGCTCAAAATATTTTTGTAAGTTCTTGGATTTATCAGAAATTTCATTGAAGATCCCAACATTTCTCTTTTCAGAATTTTTCTTTTCAGATTCAAAAGACTTTTTCTTTTCTTTGAAAATTTGTCTTTCTTTTTCCAATAAGTCTTGTAAAACTGAGATCTGTTTGGGAAATTCAGTGTTTTTATCTTCAAGAACTTTTCTTTCCTTAGCAAATGTGTCTCTTTCAGTAATTAGAATCTTTTCGAAATCAGACACTTGCTTGGAAAGTTTAATGCATCTCAGCTCAAGATCCTTCTTCGCTTGTAAAGTTTTCTTGGAAATTTCAGATGACTGTTGGGTAGAAGATGTCTTCACATTTGATTTGTCTTTCTCTGCTTGGAAACTTGTTTTCAGTTCAGCATTCTTTTTCTCCAAAGCAGATATCTGATCTTCAAAAGCCTTTAACTTGTTTTGAAGCTTGACTAATTCATCTTTCAGCTCAGATGATTTTTGTTCAGTCGTCTTCAGTTGGCTTTGAAGATGTGCAATCTTTTTCTCTTTGAGTTTGATTTCTTTTTCACATGTTTTAACAGTGTTTTCTTTTGAAGAAATCATTTTCTCTTTCTCTTTAATCTCTTACTCTTTCTCTCTAATTTCTTCCTCTTTTGCACTGATGATACCTGCAATATTAAATTTAGTAGTATTAGTACACTTTATACAGTCAGGAGTTTTATCAGAGTTTGACAAATTAAATTTCAACTCCTGAATCTGTTTAAGAAACTTTGAATTCTGATTTTTCAGATTGTCTCTTTCTGTTTCTATTTTCGGTATCTCAGGCATGTACAAGACTGCCATATCTCTAGCTGAAAGTACAGTATTTCCTCTCTCGTCTGTCTTTGGCATCATGAATAGAATGTTAGCTTAAAAAATGATTGTCAAAAAACAGAAAATTATGAGCACTAACAAAATATGTCCCCCTCCGCAAACTTAGCACGGGGGTTCCGCTAAATACTAAAACTCGCTAGTCACTATTCACTGAGAAATGCGCTAGACGTTATGTACGCGTTTGAAAAAACTCGCAGGCCATTGAAAGCGCAAAGCACTATACACTCCAAAACTCGCTAGTAGGCACTTGCGCGTTTCTGGAACTCTCTAGCCGCTACGTGCACTTTTTGATGATGTTTGTGCATTATGACGTTTGCGCGTTTCAGCACTCAGAAAATTTTTCACCAATTTCAAACTCGCAAGCCTCTTAGCGCGTTTCGATCAAACTCGCATGCTTTGTCTTGCGCGTTTATCGAACTCGCTTGCCTCTATTAGCGCATTTTAGCAAACTCGCACGTTTTGCTTGCGTGTTCTTCAGATACTTGCACGTTCTAGCCAATAATCAAATCCTTTCACTTGCGCGTTTGATGATGAACTTGCGCGTTTGTCAGATCTTGCGCGTTTTGACAGTTACGTTCATGAAATCAATCCAAATTGCTCTAAACTTGCAAATTAAAACATGAAATTTCATAGAAATGATCGATTTATCATTTAGAACACAATTCTACCACTAGATTTCCATTAAAAACATCAAAAAGCAACAATTTGATTCAAGAAACAGTGCTCAAGTTCGGGTTTTACAAAAATAGCAATTTGATCAAATTGATCAATCTAACGTCGAAATTAGCCTATGTGATCTAAACAAGAATTGATCCTAGTGACAATATGTACACAATCAAACCAATTTCTTGATTTAATTGTGCAAAAACAATATGAATCAAAATCAAACAGTAAGTTTCAAGAAACGAATTCGTGAAAACCAAAAATCTCAAATCTATTCAATCTGATTAATCTGATCCTTCTGAAATTGATTTGGTTTGCTCTGATACTAATTGAAATTGTATTCCCAATCAATTCAAGCAATCTCAATTCAAGATTTGACAATGTATATTTCTAGAGAGAGAGTAGAGAGAGAGAGTCTTCAATAGTCATATATCTAACATTGAAAGCATACAATGAAATATTACAAGGCCATAGGTATTTATACCCAAGATAAAACTCTCAAATAATCCAACTAAACTCTCAAGTACTTAAAACACTCAAGTACTTATGTTGACTTTCTACATTTTGATTTTCATTGACTCCCTTTGACTATTCAATTACAAGGCTTTATACAAGACTTTTCTCACTAAATCTTGGATACAATTTAATACACTAACAAAATCTGTCAAATCAAATGAATTTTCAAAAGATCGGATTCGCCCTTCAAATCTTTTCTATAATTCTCTTGTTGATAATTCAAATAATCAAGTGTTTCGAAAAGTCAAGATGGTTTGGAGAAAGAAATCAACTACGGAAAGTAGTGATGGAAACAAGTCTCATGATTCTCCTATAGTTGATACAAAGTCATCTATTTCCAATACTTTCACCTACTTATGTTTATTCTACAGGAAAGTTGGTCAGTCTAAACCAAGCAAAGATCTGTTGCGCACACTGTGGAAATAGTGACTTTGTGGATTTAAGGTATGTTAATAATTGTTATGGTACTTATAGCATCCCCAATCCTCAGTTTAATCGCTTCAAAGCCAAGGCAACTAACCATCAAGGATCCATCACAACATGGATACCAAAACCAAAACCATCAGGCCTTGGCCTGGTGGCCAGCCTTACCCCGTAAACGCTCCTTCAGGGGCTTAGAACTCAAGAGTTCGAGTCTCGGGGGGGGGGGGGAGACAGGGGGACTTTTTCGGTGCGTATCCATGAGGCTAGGATATGTAGGGCCCACAAAAGTGGGCCACGTGGCCATAGGTCCGCGCCATAAAACCTTTTTTTTTCTTGTTTTGCAGGAATGTCATGTATGATTTAATTCAGATTATTCATGTCACATGATTACAATCAAGGGTTATGCCATTTTTGAGGAGGAGTACCATGTTTTTTGTTTAAATTTTCATATCGACTTCTGAACACTTCAGTTCAGGACTCGTTCTTAAATGCTTTTAACTTCTGATTCTCTCAAATCAGAAATTTTATTTCAATGTTCAGATAAGGATATTTTGTAAATATCCAAGGGGGAGCTTATCTGACCTAAATCATTTTATCATGATTTGAGGGGGAGCTTAAAGGTAAATATCTTCTGATCTAGATCTCTGATTGTTTGAAAGAAGAACAACTTTCGAACATGAAAAACGTTTCTGAAATGTTTAAAGCACTTCTGGTTCTCAAAAGATTTTATGAATTTAGAAGTGTCATTTTAAATGTTTTTCAATTTTGAGCTTTAATGTTTAACTGATCGTGTGTTTCCAAAGATCAATACTTGCATATTATCTTGTCCATATACTGTCAAGTATTCACACACACCGGTTCAGTACTTCATTTGAAATTGTTATTACCATGTCTCATAACGAACCAATTTTTCGATGGTAATACTCCCGTTTGCTTTCAAATATTGTTGAGCATCAATCATCATTTCCAAATATGTGCTTTCATTGCTAAATTGTTTGTATTTGTTCATATAAACAAAATATCCAGTTCTTTGATACCCTAACCATTTTTTTGATCTGATTAATACATTTTCGGATTCTCAAAACAGTTTTCTTGATTTCATTTCATTCATTCAATATCTTTATTTTGAGAAATCTTCAAAGTTCAATTGCTCAAATCTCATGAGGATACATTTTGACAATGTTATCATACATTTTGTACCTAAATGTTCAGTTAAACTGTTGAGCAACTATTTTTTGAAGAATTACATGGGATTTGTGTGAAAACTTGAACATAACTTCCATGGATTCACGTTAACCAGTGTTTCATACCCCGAAAGTTATCCTTGAGTGATTGAGTGGTGAGGGGTCTTAAATCAAAGAGTGGGGGAGATAACTCATCCGGTTGAGTTTTTCTCATTGTGTTGAGCGGTAAAATGTAAATGAGAGTTAGGTTAGAATTGAGCTTTAATGACAAAAAGAAAGAGGGTGTGAGAACAGAGTTAAAAGAATATGAAAACTCTGCACCAAACACTTTCTGAGCCGGGCAGCCACATCTACTGATTGGTTCACATTCTCTGGTGACCATCATTGAAATAGGCAGTGAGCCCATGCCAACTCTTGTTTTTACCCCACCAACCACTCGTTTCTTTCTTAACAAAGAAATTGTTGGGTCTAAAAAGTGCTAAGTCCAGTTAGTACTGCTACTTGAAGAAGTTACTACTGCTTGAAAGAATTAATACTGCTGAAGACTTTAGTACTGCTACTCAAAGGATTACTACTGCTAGAGGTATTAATACTGCTTAAAAGTTAATACTGCTAGTAGTTAGTACTGCTTGAAGAATTACTACTGCTTGAAGAATTACTACTGCAAGCATGGTTAGTACTGCTGAGGATGAATATTAATGCTGCTTATGAAGATAAAGATGAATTGATTGTTTGATACGAAAGACTAGGAGATGGAGATAATGTTGAAGATAATTATGTATTGGATGCTGAAGATCAATATTATTTTCATATTTATCTTGTAATCTGTTTTGTATATAAATATTGTCTAGAAGTTTTAGCATAGATAGATTGATACAGATAGAGAATACTTATTGTTTTTGTTCTAGAGAGAATTAGCCTCAAGATTGTTAGTAGTCCTTTCAATAGAGAAGTATTGAACGTATGTTGAGCTTGTTCAACAGATTGAGGCTGTGATTGTAATCATTAAGTTAATTCAATATAACTTGTGATTTGATACATACACTGTTCTATTGATTTACTGTTAAAGTGTTATTCCGCAAACTTCTTTAACAAATTTCTGAGTGTTAATTAAATTCTTGTTTAGAATTTCGATCTTGACAAGTGGTATCAGAGCCAAGGAACTCAGAAAGCTATAATCATCATGGACGGATCACATGACAGTGTTCTTGTTTCAAAGGTTCCCATGCTCAAATCCAATGAGTTTGACATGTGAAAAATCAGGATCAGGCAATATATCCTTCTTACAGATTACTCAATGTGGGATATTATTGAGAATGGTCCGTCCAATGACGGAGAGATGGGAGCAGACGACAAGAGACCTTCACCAAAGACTGATGGAGAAAGAAAGATGAGGCAGACTGAGATGAAAGCCTTGAGTACTCTGCTCTTGGCAATTCCTAATGAATACTAGGGATGGCAAAAAAAACCGACCCAACGGTGAAAACCGAAAACTGAACATTTCGGGTCGTGTTCGGGGACCTCTTATCGGGGACGGGTCGGGGATCGGGTATTCTATCGGGGATGTTAACGGGGATGGGGACGATACTCACTGCCCCGGCCCGGCCCGAAATATAGTATATGTGTATATAATAATTATATATATTATATAAAAGATTAAAAGCCCATAGCCCATTAGCCTCATTCCATTTTTCAGCCCAAACCAAATCCCTAATTAATCCTCATCCGGTCGACAGTCTGTTGACTGTTGTTCTCTACTTCTCTTCAACCTTTGTTGTTCTCTTCAGCCTTCTCGACAGTCTACCTCCCACCTCGGTCGCCTCCCAATCTCCCATCGACGTTCAACGGTTCAACTTGAACTCCAATCTCCAGTCCGCGAGTCCCTATCGACGTTCAACTCTCCCCATCGACTTCCAACTCCAGACTCCTTCTCGACGTCTCGACTCTCGAACTCGAACTCGATATATCCGGCGACACCGCGACAGACTCCAACAGTCCAACTCCCTCAGTCCCTCTCGACCTTTCGAACTCCAGACTCAAACTCCAAACAACTCCGGTGAGGCGGCGACATACTCCAACTCTCGACCATTCCCTCTCGACCATTCCCTCTCGACCTCTCCCTCTCGACAACTCCAGTCTCTGTCTCGATATCTCCATATCCATACTCCATTTGAGGTAATATGGTAGTTTTAGTGTTTTACTGAAGATTAATCTCACTTAGTTTTTTTTAATGTTACATTCACTTAATTCATCAATGTTAGTATGTTACAAAGATTACCCTCACTTAATTCATCAATGTTAGTATGTTACAAAGATTTGTGTTGATTTCAAATTCAATTGGTGTGATGGAGTATGAGATTTTAGCTTTCTCCACTAATTTGTGAGAGTTTATCAATTATTCAATTGGGATTTTTTTTCCAATTGTTTTATGGATCCTTCTAGACACATAGCTTTTATGAATGCTATGCTTTTGTGTTTCTAGATTATGCCTCTGTGTTAGTTTTTTGAAAGATCACTAATTGGGATTTCATTCTTTAT
The DNA here is from genome assembly GCA_023525745.1 of Arctium lappa. Lineage (NCBI taxonomy): Eukaryota > Viridiplantae > Streptophyta > Magnoliopsida > Asterales > Asteraceae > Arctium > Arctium lappa. The sequence goes on along the minus strand of CM042058.1, from coordinate 58,233,046 downwards.
TGATATCTCTTGTTGATGTTTTTTTAGAATTTGATACTGAATCATGAATTTGATGTAAAATGTTAGTAGGGTTTTAGTGTTTTACAGACTCCAACTCTCGACCTTTCCCTCTCGACCTCTCCCTCTCGACAACTCCAATCTCTGTCTCGATATCTCCAGATCCAGACTCCATAACATTTGAGGTAATTTGAGGTAATTTGGTAGTTTTATTGTTTTATTGAAGAGTAATCTCACTTAATTTGTTTTTAATGTTACATTCACTTAATGTTACCAAATTTGGGAACAAACTTATATGACATATAATTTTTTGCATTCATTTAATCATCTTGGTGTTGAACTTGAATGATGTTGAATTACCAATTTACCATCTATGTTAATTAAGGAACTCACCTTTGCATAAGTTAAGTATTTACTCTAATTGTCTTTGCATAGGTGAAATGTAAAGACAATGTAATGATTATAATACAAACACTCAATCTCATAATCAACCAATTGGATCGTCACCCGTGATTAATTCAATGAACGAGTCTAACAACAATAGTCAACCAATTGGGTCATCACCTGCGATTAATTCGGTGACTCAAGATGAAACTCAAGATGAAGTTCAGTCGGGATCTAAAAAAAGGAAAGAACGGTCAGTAGTATGGAACCACTTTAAGAAGATGAAAGTGGATGGTATTGATAAGGCACAGTGTAATTATTGCAAAAAGAAACTAGGAGGGAGTTCTAAAAACGGTACAATATATCTACATGATCATTTCAAATCTTGTTTAAACCGACCCACACGAGATATACACCAACACATCTTAGTAGGGGAGCAAAAGAAAGCCGATGGTACTTCGTCATATGTTTCTAATTACACTTTTAATGTGAATCAATCAAGGAAAAATCTAGCGGAGATGATAATCACGCACGAGTATCCGCTTTCCATAGTAGAGCATCATGGGTTTCGCAAATTTGTGAGAGGTCTTCAACCTTTATTTAAGGTTTCGTCTCGAAATACCATTAAGAGTGACATATTGAAGATCTATGATTATGAAAGACAAAGAACATTGAAGTTGTTAGAAAAGAACACTAGTAGGGTAGCAATTACCACCGATATGTGGACGACTAGCAATAAAAAAAAGGATTTATGGCGGTCACGACTCACTTTATTGATCAAAGTTGAAATATGCAAAGCCGGATTATGAGGTATATCTTTTCTATTTATTTAAAATATGTAATGTTAATTTATATAGATTATTTTGTATTTTATTAACGTATCAAATGTTGAATTAGCTTTATTTATGTGCCTTGTCCACATACTTCTGAAGTTCTTGCTGATGTACTGTATGAGTGTTTGCTTGACTGGAATCTTGATAGGAAACTGTCCACACTAACAGTTGATAATTGCACCACAAATGATGCAATAATGAACATGTTGTTAGACAAGCTTCCTTTGAGTTCACTTATGATGGGTGGGAGGTTGTTTCACATGCGATGTTGCGCACACATTCTTAATTTGATAGTTCAGGATGGACTAGTTATTATTGGGGAGGGGATTGAAAGGATTAGAGACAGTGTTGCCTTTTGGACTGCATCGCCAAAAAGGATTGAAATGTTTGAGGAAGTAACCCGCCAATTGCAAATATCATCTACTAAGAAACTGACACTTGATTGTAAGACTCGGTGGAACTCTACTTATTTGACGGTCAGTGTTGCTATAGTTTACAAGGACGTCTTCCGACGCTTAAAGCAACGTGAGTCTCAGTATAAATGTTTGCCAAGTGAGCGGGATTGGGAATTCGCGAAGGAGATTTGTGATAGATTGCAATTATTTTATGAGGTAACTCTCTATTTTATTAAACTCTATTTTTGTGTTGTTGATATGAGGTAACTTTAGTTTTTTGGTTTTTTGTTTCTTTGGCAATACTTAGGTAACGGTAATGTTTTCTGGTTCAAAGTATCATACGACAAATGTCTTTTTTCCATCAATATGTGAAATTAGATATTCTTTGGTTGATTGGGTATGTTCTCCTAATGAAGTCATTAAGCTCATGGCTTCCAAAATGCTTATCAAGTTTGACAAGTATTGGTCTGTTATACATTGGATTATGGGAATGGCAGCGGTTTTGGATCCTCGATATAAGCTTAAGTTTGTGGAGTTACTTTTTCCTGTGCTGTACGGACAAGACAAATCGACGAGTGAAATTGAGAAGCTCAAAGAATTGATCTACACTTTGTTTCAAGAATATGAATCTAGTGATCCCGGTGCAAGAAACATTACTGAAAGTGTTGGTGGTTCATCTTTTTCCAGTTCAGGATCTTCAGCAAGTCATCGTGTTGAATTTAAGAAACTTTTATCCAACATTGCTTCAATTGCCAATCAGCACGATGATTGAGGTGTTACGACTGAGTTGGACAATTACTTGAAAGAGAAACTTTTGCCAAAAGACTTGGAGCATGATTTGCTACTTTGGTGGAAGACAAACGGGTTTAAATACCCAACACTTCAGAGGATAGATAGAGACATATTAGCCGTTCCTATTTCTACCGTTGCCTCAGAATCCGCGTTCAGTACCGGTGGAAGATTGGTAACTCCACACCGTAGTCGACTTCACCCAAAAACATTGGAGGCTTTAATGTGTACTCAAAGTTGGCTATTGAATGAAATACGAGGTAATCGTATATTTGTTTTAAATTATAAATTTTTATTTTAGTTATATATTTTAATTATTCTATTTTGATTGATAGAAATTATTTTGTTCATATAGACACGTGTTCTGATGAGACCGAAGCATATTGTCGTACCATTGAATATGATTATGACGTGGAAGAGGTAACTATATCACTATGAGAACTATTATGATATATTTATCTATTTAGTCTTATACATCATACATTTTATTTTGTAGGAAAGTAAGGAAAGCGAAGTGATTGGTTGACGAGTTTGGCCGTTTGGGGAGTTTCAAGTTGGTTAATTGGTTTGTTTGTCTTGTGAATCATGATGGTAGTCGGATTATGTCTCGTAATTGGGTGGTTGATGTTTTAGACAATTTTAATCGGATTTTGTTTGGTTATGTTCATATTGTCAAATGAACTATTTTGAGTTTTGACCATGTTTTTGTGAATTCGTATTTGATCCTAGTTAATTATGTATGAATGTATGCTTTATTCCTACTTAGTTGTTGCTTTAATATTATGTTTAAGAAATATGAATTTTTCGGTTTCGGTTTCGGGTTTCGGTTTCGGGTTTCGGGTTCGGGTTTCGGGTTCGGGTTTCGGGTTCGGGTATTACCAACGGGTAACGGTGATTTTTTAGCCTTAACGGGTTCCCCAATGGGGATCGAAGAAACCACGGGGACCCGATGGGGATCCCCGATAAGATCCCCGACGGGGATCGGGATGGTTTTGGGGACCGTTTTGCTTATCGGTTTCGGGGATGGGGATACCAATCCCCGACCCGAACCCGGCCCGTTGCCATTCCTAATGAATACCAACATCAGTTTTGCAACTGTGCTGATGCCAGAATCCTGTGGAATGCTTTGGAGAAAATATTTTCAGGTAACCAAAGCACTAAGAGAAATCAGAAAGCAATTCTCAAGCAACAATATGAGAATTTCATGTCTACAAAGAATGAGACTATGACTCAAACCTTTGATAGATTGAACAAGTTGATTGGAGAATTGGCCACTGTTGGTGTCAAGATGGACCAGGATGATGTCAACAGAAAGTTTTTAAGATCTCTTGGTGAAGAATGGGTAATGTATACAGTATCATTCAGACAGAATGATAATCTGTAGGATAAAGAACTTGATGATCTCTACAATGATCTCGGGGTGTTTGAAGCAGAAGTTGAATCTAAGAAAAGGCCATCTGGATACTCTCAAAATGCTACTCTCTTATCATCTACTACTGATTCTGCTGCTAATAAAGAATCAGTTAGTACTGCTTATGGCTCAAAACAGGATGGACTCAATGATTCTGTTTTGGAAGCCTTCCTTGCTAGTCATGCAAAATCCTCTCTTATTTATGATGATTTGGAGCAAATTAATGTTGATGATCTTGAAGAGATGGACATTAAGTGGCAAATGGCAATGATCACCATGAGAATCAAAAGATTCATTAAAAGAACTGGAAGAAACAACTTTTCCATGAGAAGAGAAGATGGTGCTGGATTTGACAAATCCAAAGTGGAATGCTACAAGTGTCATAAATTAGGGAACTTTGCAACAGAATTCAGAGGGGGAATCTCTCAACAGCATGTGAACAACAATCAACAATCAAAATCCACCAACAACTGGAACCCATCTCAAGCACTTGTCTCACAAGATGGAATGAGGTTTGATTGGAGTGATCAAGCTGATGATGCAGTTTAGAATCAAGCACTGATGGCTGAAGTTTCAGAGTCTTCAAGCACTACAATTCCTACAGAGGTAAAATCTAAACTCTGCTCTAAAGATTATCTTGAAACTGTTAAGAAGTACAGGGATCACAATCAGAGCATGTGTGATGACCTTCAAATACTGGAGAAACATATGAGAGAATCTAATTTGATCATTGTGAATTTTGAAGAACAAATTATGGCATATTAGGCCAATGAACTTCAACATTTCATATGATCAAAATTATTGGAAGTGGGAGAAAAAGGAGTTGGAGATTAAGCTAGAAAAGGCTAGAGAAGAATGTGAGAAAGTCAGAAGTGAATTTGAGAAAGCCAAACTAGACATTGAGAAATTTTCCAATGCCTCTAAAGCAATGGACCCTTTACTCAAATCTCAAGTTCATGACAAACTGAAGAGAGGTATATGATATAATAACACTCCTCCACCTTACAACATAAAATATATTCCACCCACTTCAGACCTCTTAGAAAGGCAGGATAAGAATGACTTACCTGATGGAGCCACATAAGTAGATCCTTTAGACACTGTAGTGATTGAGGTAGAATCTGAAGAAGAGAACAAGGTAGACCAGAAAGAAGATCCCCTAGAAAACTACATTCTTACAAATGAGAGGGGAGGTAAACCATTTGACAAGAGTAAGAAAGTAGAGAAGTTTAAGACTGGGGAAGAGACTGTCAAGAGTGAGAAAGTTGAGACCTCTAGGAAAGGGAAGGAAAATGTACATGGAGATCACTATATGCAAACTACTATTGTAAATCCCTGTACTTATCAAAAGAAAAAGCCCCATCAACATGATAAAATAAGGGGAAATCAGAGAAACATAAATAACCAATGGGCTCAAAAAGAGGGAATTGATCTAAGCAAAATCAATAGACCAAAGCCTTGTTTTATTTGTGGCAAGTTGAATCATCTAGCCAAACACTGTTATTTCAATCCTATTAACCAAAGATTTATTTTTCAAAGACCACATCAAAATTCTGTTGGTTATAGAAAGCAATCAAGAAGATCAAGGAACCACATGGCTGAGAATGTGAGAACAGCACCAGTGAAAACTGGTACTGCAAAAATCTCATATTCAGAATAAGTTTGTTAAAGAAAAAGAAAATACTCCAAGCAAATCAAGGAGTAACACAAAGAATAAGAAAGCAAACAAATGTGTCTTAATTTGGGTCCCAAAAGAAACTAAACCTGTTAGTACTGCTACCTCAAATAGTACTGCTAACAGAAATAGTGTTGTTGATAGCAATACTACTGCTGACCAAGTTAGTACTGTTAATAAGATTAGTATTGCTAACAAAGTTTGTATTGCTGACCAAGTTAATACTGCTAACAAGGATAGTACTGCTACCAGTGTTAATACTGCCAAGCCTATTATTAAGACAAAGTATTCCAGCCATTAGATTCCTGACTCTGATCAACTCATCAAGACTAAGTTTAATGAATTTGAGTATGTTGATGAGAAAGGGAAACCCAATACCACTTTGGCTTGGGTTCCCTCAAGAAACTAACTGCTTTATTTTATGTGCTGGGTAACCAACAGCTCAAGGGGAAGAGCATTTGGCATGTAGACAGTGGTTGCTCTAGGCATATGACAGGTAACATGTCCTGCCTTCAAAATTTCAAAAGGTTTGATGGAGGACGTGTTGCTTTTGGTGACAATCCAGCAGGAGGTAAGATAAGTGGAAAAGGTATGGTTTCAAAAGGTAATATAACCTTTGAAGATATGTACTATGTTGAGCAATTGAGATACAACCTGTTAAGTGTATCACAGGTCTGTGACAAGAAACATAGTATATTATTTAATGATACTGAATGTATTATCCTTGCTCCAGGATTCAAGGTAGTTGATGAAAATATGATACTACTTAGAACTCCTAGAAAGGACAATGTTTATTGTTTGGACCTAGAGAGTGTTTCATCTGATTCATCACTAAACTGTTTGTTTTCAAAAGCTTCTTTAGATGAATCATCTTTTTGGCACAGAAGGATGTGTCACATGAACTTTTAAACTATGAACAATCTTATGAAAAACAACCTTGTAAGAGGTTTGCCTCAAAAAGTGTTTTCATGTGATGATCATTGTGTTGCATGTCTTAAAGGCAAGCAACACAAAACCTCTCATAAGTCCAAGGAAATAAACACAATTTCCTCACCTCTTTAGTTATTGCATATGGATCTCTTTGGTCCTACAAATGTGATGAGTATTGGTAAGAAATCCTACTGCTTAGTCATTGTTGATGATTTCTCTAGATTCACTTGGGTATATTTTCTGACGACTAAGGATGAGACAAGTGGACTGATCAAATCCTTCGTTCTTAGGGTTGAAAACCAAACAAATCTAAGAGTTAAAGTCATCAGATATGATTATGGAACTGAATTTAAAAACAATGACTTAAACAACTTTTGTGAGACTAAAGGTATTGAGAGACAATTCAATGCTCCCAGAACTCCTCAACATAGTGGTGTTGCTGAGAGGAGAAATAGGACATTGATTGAGGCTGCTAGATCTCTGTTAGCAGATTCAAAATTACCAATTACTTTTTGGGCAGAAGCAGATAATACTGCTTGTTATGTCCAAAACAGAGTTCTAGTAGTCAAATCCCAAGGAAAAACACCTTATGAACTTTTCAAAAAGAAGAAACCATTTATTGGATTTTTAAAACCTTTTGGGTGTCCTTGTACAATCCTCCATACCAAACCACATTTAGGCAAGTTTGAAAGCAAAGCTGAGGATGGATTCCTTGTTGGATACTCCTCTCAGAGTAAGGCATATAGAGTTTTCAATAGTTCTTAAAGGATTATAGAGGAAAGTGACAATGTCAAATTCAATGAGAACACACCAAATCCAATTGGTGCAGGTCCTGATTGGCTGTTTGATATTGATTCACTAAGTAACTCTTTGGGTTTTAGTGATGTACAAATTGCAGGAACAAGTTCAGAAGAGAAACAAGCACATAAACCCGAGTTTGTGCTGTTTCCTATACCTACAGTTGATCATGTTGAATTTTGTCAACAAGAATAGAAGGATGATTCAAAAAAAGAGGAGTCTGAACCAGAACAGAATGAAGATGATAAATGTGATAAAGAGAATGTTCATCCTTCAGGAAACACAGGTCCTGAGATGCCCATACTGTCAGAAGATGATACTGATGAAGAAAATTCTTTAGTATTTGGTGGAAGCACTCCTCAGAAGATTGACTCTAATATGGATGCAAATATCAATGAGGAGGATGAACATCAAACAAGAACTCAGAAGAATCATCCTCCTCAGTTGGTGATTGGTGACATCAATTCTCCTAGGATCACAAGGCATCAAAGTAAGATAGGAGGATTGAAAGACTTGCAGTCAGGGTTGTTATCTTGTTTTCTATCTCAGATTGAACCCCAGAAGACCTATGATGCAATGAAAGAACAAAGATGGATAGAAGCAATGCAAGAGGAGTTGCTGCAACTTAAGCTGCAAGATGTGTGGGATCTAGTTGACCTTCCACCAGGACAAAGGGCAATTGGTACTAAATGGGTTTTCAGGAACAATAAAGATGAGAGAGGAATTGTAATAAAGAATCAGGCCAGGCTTGTGGCACAAGGGTATACACAAGAAGAGGGAATAGATTATGAAGAAGTGTTTGCACCAGTAGCCAGAATTGAGGCAATTAGGCTGTTTCTAGCTTATGCTTCTTTCATGCAGTTCAGAGTATTTCAGATGGATGTTAAGAGTGCATTTCTATATGGGAAAATTGACGAAGAAGTGTATGTTTGTCAGCCTCCAGGGTTTGAGAATCCTACATTTCCTGACAAAGTATACAAACTAAAGAAGGCACTCTATGGGCTACATCAAGCACCAAGAGCATGGTATGACACTCTGTCTACCTATCTCTTGGAAAATGGTTTTGAAAGGGGAATCATTGACAAGACTCTGATCATTAAAAGGAAGAAGAAGGACATCCTACTTGTTCAAAACTATGTGGATGATAATATATTTGGATCCACAAAAGATTATATGTGCAAGGAGTTTGAGGAGATGATGCATAAAGGATTCAATATGAGCTCTATGGGTGAACTTACATTCTTCCTTGGGCTACAGGTTAAACAGAAGAAAGATGGTATCTTCATCAGTAAATCCAAGTATGTGCAGGATATACTTACAAAGTTTGGATTTTCAGATTCAAACCGTGGAAGCACACCCATGGAAACACACAAACAGATCACTGCAGATCTTGAAGGGGAGGATGTAGATGTTCATCATTATAGAGCTATGATAGGCTCCCTCGTGTATCTAACAACTTCAAGGCCAGATATTATGTTTGCTGTCTGTGTGTGTGCCAGATTTCAAGTAAGACCTAAGCAATCTCATTTTCAAGCAGTCAAGAGGATCTTCAGATATCTCAAAGGACAACCAAGGTTGGGTCTTTGGTATCCTCATGACTCACCATTTGATCTACTTGCATATTCTGATAGTGATTTGGGTGGTGCAAACTTGGATAGAAAGTCTACATCAGGAGGATGTTAGTTTTTGGGTGCAAGACTAGTTTCATGGCAGTGTAAAAAGCAAACCACAGTGTCCACCTATAAAACAGAAGCAGAGTATATAGCTGCTGCAAGTTGCTGCTCTCAAGTTCTATCGATACAGAATCAGATGTTGGACTATGGTGTTACTTTTCTTCACACTCCAATCTTCATTGATAACAACAATGCTATAAGCATTGTTAATAATCCAGTCAAGCACTCTAAAACCAAGCATATAGAAATCAGGTACCATTTCATTAGAGATTGCAATGAAAAGAAGCTAATTTAGGTTTTGAAGGTACACACAAGTAACCAATTTGCTGATCTATTCACCAAAGCTTTTGATGTGGGTAGATTCACATTCTTGGTCACAAGTGTAGGCATGATAAACACTGAATAATCCTCTTTTGGTTTTCTTTATGTACCATTTATGTATAGATTCCTTCATGCTTATTTTCTCATAATGTATTGTGCATGGTGCTGCTAACTATGTGTGTTTAAGTGTTTTAGATTACCTTACTAATTAGAAACTTGGTACTTCTAGTTAAGTTAATACTGCTCTCACTATTAATCCTGCTGCCAGTTCAAATATGATTTAAGTATGGTTACTACTGCTAGGTGGTTTATACTGCTAGTGCAAAGTTACTACTGCTTACCATATTTCTACTGCCAGATAGTGTAACTACTGCTGGTATGTGTTAATACTGCTAGTCTGTGTTAATGATGCTGGTATGTGTTACTAATGCTAGTCTATGTTAATACTGCTAGTCTGTGTTAATGCTGTTGGTATGTGTTACTACTGCTTATATGGGTTAGTACTGCGGGCTTGTTAATGTTGCTAGGGTACTTAGTACTGCTTCTAACTGAAACCCTCCACCTATAAATACCTTTTCTGACCGCCAAAATCCAAATGACTCTTTGAATTTCCTACGAGTGTTCATCTTCTCTCTCTCTCTCTCTCTCTCTCTCTCTCTCGAATTATTGCTTCCCAGTGCGTAAACCCTATTGTTGTTTCGAACCCAAGAACGATGGCAGGACTGGAATTTGTGGACTATCACAATGAACTTGCAATGCTGCAGAAACCCAAAGAACCTGAGGGTTTTGAAGAAATTGTGGATTTCCTGAAAGCATCCCACATTGCTTATGCACTCACAGTCAATCCCACCATCTATGTGGAGCACATGCGTCAGTTCAGGGCCAATGCCTCTATACAGACTATTGATGGCAATCAGGTCATCCAATCAAGGGTATGTGATAAACCTATCACAGTCTGAGAAGCCTGCATTCGCACTCATCTACGTCTAGATGATGCATCAGGTATATCTTCCCTTCCTTAGGATGATCTCTTCCAAGAAATTGGTAGAATGGGGTATGAAGGTCCCACTGAGGTTTACAAGTTCTTCAAGAGAAAATTTTCACCTCAGTGGAGATTCTTTGTTCATACCCTTCAACATTGTATTTCTCGCAACACAACTGGATGGAGTGAGTTCAACAGTACCATAGGATATGCTCCAGAAAGTTTAATTTTTCACAAATGATTTTGAATGATCTGCTGTCAAACCTGGATACCAAAACCAAAACTAAACGATTTTACATGTATCCAAGGTTTGTACAAGAAGTACTTAACAATGAATTGATGAATTTACCCTCTCTTCAAGAGGTGTATGTACCTAAACCTCCCAAAGGGAAGGTATTCTCTAACATGAAAAGGCCTAGTAAGGACTTTTCTGGACAAGACACTCCATTGTTCTCTACAATGATGGGTGTGTCTCATTTCCATGGTGAGGCATCAGGGTCAAAGCCCACATCTGACCAACCCACTGATGACCTACCCACACCATTCATTTCAATTAATCCTCCTCAGATCCCTATTGTAAAGCCAATTTCCCCCATCACCAAAACATATATAAGGAAAAAGGTACAGAAGGTTCCTTCCCTTCCTGCATCTTCACCCCAACAGCCTGCAAGCCCTCTAATGGAGCATTCTTCATTAGAGAATATCCAAAGGGAAACCACATGGGTGTCTCCCAACCCCAAGAAGGTGCTCTCTAAGGAGAAGGAAGAGCATGTGGGCAGTAAGGCTCACACTACAGATTCTGCACAAGGTGTAGGTCAGGACAGTGTGAACATCTCTAAGACCTTCCCTACGACAACTTTAGATGAGCAATCATATATGGGTCCCAGGTGCCAAGAAACCACGGGGGTAGAAGGTGCTTCTGCTAGGCAGAAGGCCTATACTAAAATATCCAAGGATCCTTCAAGGGTCGTAAAAACACCTAAAGGAGGTGAGGACAAATATACTTTTGATAAATTGATGGAAATCATTGCAAATGTCAACTTAGATGTAATAAATCAGGGATTGGAGATAAAGGAGCTGCAAAAGGTGATCACTTCCCAACAAGTGCAAATAGCCAAACTGAAGAAGATGGTAATCAGGTTGATGCACAAAAAGAAGCAAAAACAGTTTGTATTGAAGAAAAGGGGAAGTGTACATGATGCTTCCAAAAAGGGGGAGAGTCAAGCTGAAGTTGAAAAGCAAAGCCCAGTTGGTATGGAATCTCAGTTTGAGGGGGAGATGAGTAGTGAAGCAGAAAAGAAGCTAGCAGCAGAAACAGTGAATGAAGCAGAAACAGCAAAAGCAGTAGAAACTGAGAAAGAAGTAGAAACTACAGCAGCAAGAAAAACAGAAAAACCAGCAGAAAAAACTGAACTGACAGTAGAAGAACTAGAAATTGCTGAAACCTTGGTCAAAGCAAAGAATGACACTCCAAAGGCCACTCAAAAGGCTAAGGGAGTGGTGATCAATGAAGGCTTTGGACAGAAAAAGAAGAAGATCCGTGAGGCAGAGGTCAAAAAGAAAGGGAAAGAAAAAGTGATTGAATCTGTGAAACCATCAAAGAAATCCTCACAAATAGAACTTGATGAAGAGTTAGCTAAGAAGTTGCAAGAAGAGCTTGAAAAGGAGGAAGAGACCTGTTGATCCCAGTTTTGATGTTCTTTAACTTGATTTAACCTTTTACTACACACAGATTAAATAAATAGAGTGCGGAAGCATTTAATACGTGTAGAAAAGATTGAACATGCAAGGTAGTAAACACACAAGTAATTAATGAACAGGAAGTAAAGTATCACAAGAAAGTTCCTCAAAGAATTCTTTCATTGATTACTGAAGAACACCAACAACACGCACTGGTATGTGCAAAAAGTGCTCAAGGATTATACAGACTGTTATTTTCGTGTGTGCTCTCTTTTTGCTCTAAGGTGGTGCCCCCTTAATATTCAAGAGGGATGTACCCCTTAGTACAAGACAAAAACTGACATTCCATAAACGGAATGCCACCTGGAAAGTAAACATCGTGGGACGCCCATTACTTTGATCTTGAGGATCTTCGTACAGCAGGTCTCACGTGTTCTGCACGTGGTCTTGTCTTGAACTCTTAGAAAAACTTCATTGATCTCCAGAAGTTGGCCTTCATAGAGGCTCTGTGAGTGATCATAGAGGCTCTGTGATCCAAGAATCATTCAGGTTTGACTTCTAGTAGATCTTCTGCGGAGTAACCTCTGAGCTTTGCACCTTCTGTGGTGAACTTGAGTGTTCAGCGGCAGGCTTCTGCGATTCCCATACTTAGCCTATTTTTCAATACTTCTATACAATGTGAGTGGAGCTAACAATCTCCCCCTAAGTATTGAAAAATAAAAATTTGGAATTTAGAGCGATGGCTAAACTAGAAGCAAAAGAGGTGAAAGGAACTCAACCTCTGAATCTTGATTTTCATTTAAAATAAGATGATGCCAGAAGGCAATTACATTTGGCAATTAAAATGATTACAAGTCATCAGAGCCTATACTTTGGAGTCTGGAAAATCGTTGATCTTCTTTCCAAACCCACCTTCTTTCTTCAGTTCTCTGTAATAGCACACGCTCAGGAATCTGAAGTTTAAGGTTGCATCTATGTTTGACAGAAGGACATCTGTCGCTTATGTGGGTACAAGTGGAGTTCTTGTGTGCTTGATAAGTAGTTCTTGAATGAGCAGCAGAGATTCGGTTGAGTACTTTTGGCTTTCTATCCCCATAAATTTCTTTTCTCCTTTGGGGTTTAAGTACACAAAGCCAAAAGAAGGTGAAGTGATGATGGAGTTTGGTAAAATATTGGCAGAGGGTGGTAAGTTGTCTTGTGGTGGAGGGAAGCAGACCTTTTTGACTCCCAAGTCAAGTGCCACTTCAAAGTCAGCTATACTGTAGAACAACAGCTTTTCTCTCATGACCCTCTTGATTGTGAGATGAGCTTCTTGGTATTCCTTCTTCCAGCCAAACTTATCCTCTGTCCATTTGAATAGCTCTAGAAGATCATGAGGGTGAAGATTCGGTAGATCTGCGTCTGTGAAAGTCCATATCTTCTTATCTTCCCTTTTCACGGCGTATTCACTGAACCATAAGTTCTTACACTTTGTATGTCCAAGCTTGATTGTCACAACCTCTGTGATCTTGGCCATGTTGAAGACTTTGGATTTTGGCTTGGCTTTATCTTTATAGAATCTCCTTCGCTCCTCTGATATAACTTCCTCTGAGAGTCTGACTGTTGGAAGATCTTGAGCTCCGCGACTATAGAGGTATTTGTATACTTCTTCTTCGATGTCCTTCTTTAGAGGAATAGGGAAGGGTCTTCTTAGGCTCTCAAAGCCTTAGATAACCTCTGCAACTCTATCCTTTGATGGTGTGTCAAGTGGTTGTAGGATGGGGAGTTCCGACAGAGGTTGTAGATCAAAGACCCAGTCTTCCTCTTCAGGTTTCACTCTTTTAAAAGCATCAAAAGAGCTTTTAGTAGCTTCTTAGAGGAGGGAGGAGGAGACTTGACCTTCTTCATAGGTTCTGTAGCTATTGCCTTGCCTTTGTCTTTCGCAGTTGGTGGGGTTTCTTTGATTTGGATTTTGGTGGGAGAGGGGGCTGCAGAGACCTTTTGTTTGGTTGTTCTCTGTGGTTCAGGTTCTAAGCTCATAGGGACATGGTTTAGAGGGGCCACTAATATTGGTGCTACTTTTTTGGATTGCAGATTCTCCCCCTCATGAGGACCACTGCCGAAGGCATCAGGATCTTGGTCCTCATGTCGTGCCCTCTTCTCTCCTGCTTGGGTTTGGCAGGTGACAGGTCCCTTCCTCTTCTTTGGCGTATAGAGGTTGTTATCGACATGATCTGTGATCTTCTTGATTGCGTCCTCTATAGCCAATGACAGAGCGTTGATTTCGATGTCTGACTTGAAACGAAATGTGGCTATGGATCACTTCATGTCAGCTGACAGGTTCTTTCCTTGGTCGTTGAAGTTGGATCGAAGGATTTTTTGGTTTTGCAGAAACAGATTGCCCGTGGCTTCCAAGTCGGCTTTTGTTGCAAACGCAGAGGGGTCTGGGGCAAAGGTTGATGCTTGTGTGTGAGCTGGGACCATAACACTGCGAGTTATGTCCCTTATTTCCTCTCTGAGCCTGGCCATTTCGTCCACTCCGGTCTGAACTCCGTTCGTAGCATATTTTGGGAACTCCTCTGTGCAAAGATCCCCCAGAACTTGAATTTGATGGGAGTGTGCGATGATGGCTTGTCCACAAGCTTGAAGATCAGCCTTTTTCGCGCAGTTTGTATTGAGAGCTTGCAGAGCTTCAGTGTTGGCTTTTAGGGCCTCTGCAAGGGCTTGGGACTCTCTAGAGGTTGAGATTTGCAACTCGTCAAGTGTTGTGAGCACCATGTCAGCAAAGGCTTTAAACTCGGCCTTTGTGACAAAGGTGTCAGAGGTAACCTCTGGAACAACACATGTTCCAGATTTGGCCAACGAGTCTTTGGCACCTTTAGAGCCTGTTTTTATGTTGAGCTCTGGAGGATTTCCTTCCAATCCTCGATGTTCCACAGAGGAAGCACCTATGGAAGTTCTGTCAACACGTTCTTTGGGGGAGGGTTCAGAGACTCCCTTAAGATCGATGTTGAATGGATCATGTGGTTGTTCTAGAGCCACAGAATCATCGTGTTCTCGCACCACCAACTCTGAGGTGGTTTGGGTGTCACTCTTGTGTGTGACAGAGGTAACGAATACCTCTGTGTGTGAAAGAGATGTGTCCTGGGGCAAATCGACACGCAGAGCAACACTCTCACCCTTTTGAGAGCGTGAGGTGGTTTTGGTTTCCCCGAAAGGTGGTACAGAGGATGAAGGAATATCCTCTGTCCGGATGGCATAGGTAAGGTTCAGATTGTGCGGTCCTGTTTAAATACCCCTCTGCACTAGAACTGCAGGGGTAGAATTGTGGGTTGCACTAAGAGTTGGTTTTGGTGGTGTGCCAATGGAATCTTTTGTTTCCCTCTCCTCCAACTATTTTTTACTTGGTTCTTCTTCTTCATCTTTGCTATGTGACCTTCCTGTCACATCATCTATTTCCATTTCCACGGTTTCCCCTAATCCTCCAGAGTATTGAAGAGAGACCTCGCGTGCTATTGCAGAGGCTATTTGAATTGGGCTCTAAGGTTTATCCTCAGGGGACTCTTCAAGGACTAAGGCTCTTCTTGCCTTCTTCAGGGGCTTTGACTGACCTTCTTCAGGTGCGGTTCTTGCAGCAAGGTATTAATCCAGATCTTTCCTTTTCTGTTTGAGGGCTTCCAATATTTGTTCTTTTTCGGCAAGCGTCCTCAACTTCCCTTTCTTTTTCTCATAGACTTTGATCTCTGTAGATTCTTTTGTGGCTTTCTCTTCAGCTGCCAAGGATTTTGGAGTTTCTACCTCTGCGACTCACTTTTTCTTGTTTTTCTTTTTCGTCTTTCTCTCACTCCCCTCCCCTTTAACTAATGGGCTCTCTCTCTCACTCACTTTAGCCTCTGCGGCTTCAACTTCTGTCCGTACTCCCTCGTCTCTCAAGTAAACGACAATGTCTCCTACTTTGAAACCTACGCGAGGGGGGGTTACAAGACGTGGTTCTGGTGTCCTGTTCCCTCGTATGTATTCCCTCACCTCTTCTTTACTACCTAGATAAGTCAACATCTTTGTTGACACAGGTCTGGCTTCTGGATATCCTGTTTTGATGGTGGTGGGTTTATGAGACTTCATTTCATATAGTTTGATTGTCTTATCCTCTACTGGTAGCTTTCCTTCTCCGATCAAGTCATCTCCTAGTAGCAGTCCTAGGAAACGTCCAAACACGATGTTCTTTGGTTCTGTCCCTCTGTCTTGGTCCTGCTGTTTGGAAATCACAGAATTTTGGATCTCCCTGAAAATGAGTCCAGCGTAGTCCAGTGGGAGATCGTAGTAAATCCCATACATTATGGCCAATATTGTATGGCTTGATTGATCTGGGCTTCCAACCTTCGCTGTTAGGCATCGGTTCAGAATAGAGAAAAGGACGTTCCATAGAGGGGGTAGATTCTGTCGCCTGAAGTTTGTTCTTTTGATGAATGGAACTGCGTAGCCAATGAACCTCAGAAATTCTAGTATCTCTTCCTCTGTGGGCTCCTCTGAGAATTTACGCAGGTTGAGATCTGATTTGGTGGGAAGTCCAAATACATCGGAGAGTTTCCTACGATTGATCCCTAAGTCCAGAATTTTTGCAGTTGATGGATGGGTTGCATAGCCAATGATGCAGTGTCCATATTTGTCCATTTTGGCATGCCGGGCACTTAGCCAGAATTGTTGGATATAAGATTCCGGGATGTCATCTCGTTTCAATGTTAGGGCTCTAACCAGGAAATGATTCTTGAGGAGTTGAATCAATGGTGCAGCTTCAGTGGGAAAACCAGAGGGATTTAGGGTGACAAAGTGGTTGTTTGGCTTATTATTCATTTGGGCAAAGTGATAGTCATGCCTGGCGAAGGATAACATCAGCTTTCTGAACCATCGAGTGATGAGAGTTGTTGGATTTCTTGGATCCATTAGAGTTCTTGGAGGAAGTTGTGGGAGAAGCCATTGAAAGAATAGAGGAGAAGAAGAAAGGTTTTTTGCTAGAAGTTCTTGAGAGAAAAAGATGTAGGTAAAATGAAAATGAAGAGGCAAAAGGGATTTTATACAGGGGAAGGTAAAAAAAATTGAGCGATAAAAAATAAAGATTTCAAATCCGTGATGAGTGGAAACGGATAAGAAGCCGTTTCATAAAAACGACGGTACAGGTTACGAACCAATCAAATGTTGCCACGTCAGATGATGGCGGTGCATGATCTAGGACGTGCGCCACCGTATTCTCACGCGCCTGGCATTTTCTATTCTCACGTGACAGTGAGTTTCAAAAAATAACCCGCAGCACATGACCTGATTTTCTCAAGTGATGAGAATGACAGAAGCTCTAGGGATAAGAGGCTTCTGAGGTCATAGGCAAGGTTATCAGAAGAGCTTTTTAAGAGGGAGAAAAGTGCGATGAGATGATCGAGTTCCTTTTAAAGTGCATTTGCTCAAGCACCCTCAGTTTAGAGGTACAAAGACTCTATGATAGATCACAGTGGCTCTGTGGTCGACCTCAAAGGTTCTGAGACCAAAAATTTCCTTTTTAGGAAAGATTTTCAAAGATTTGATCATTTCAAAGTTTTGACTGAAAAATTAGTACAAAGTGGGATCTTTCTGAGGGCATAGTGCTCGAGAAAGAGTTTTGACCCTTGGTTCAGATGGACTAACCTCACTCTGTAGTCTGTTGCGCAGAACTGTCTTGCTCCCCCTTGAATAGTCACGATTGGTTTTTGATGTTCATTCTACTCCCCCTTCAAGTATGCTTGGATCATATAAAGATATGATTTGCACAAGACATAGATTTGCAAAAAAAAATGTAAATATAAAGAAAGTCAAAGAGATTATTTACAAACAAGGAATATGTTATATACAAATATGTGCAACAGAGGCTCTGTGCAGGGGTATAGAGGCTCTGTGGTCAACTCATGTTGAGCATACCAATCTTGCCAACTAGAAAAGTGAATCTTTTCTCATCCAATGCCTTTGTGAAAAGGTCGGCAAGTTGATAGTCTGTGGGCACAAAGTACATCTCTATTGTCCCATGCTCCACATGATGTTTCAGAAAGTGATACTTGATATCGATATGTTTGGTCTTAGAGTGCTACACAGGATTTCCAGAGATCGCAATGGCACTTTTGGAGTCACAGAGGATGGGGATTTTTTCGATACCAAATCCATAGTCTCTAAGTTGGGTCCTCATCCTCAGAACTTGTGAACAGCAACATATTCTGCTTTTGCCGTAGAGGTCGAAACACAGTTCTGTTTCTTGGAAGTCCAACTTACCAGTTTCCCTCCTAGGAATTGGCAACTCCTAGAGGTACTCTTTCTATCGAGCTTGTATCCTCCGTAATCTGAATCTGTATAAGCCATGAGATCAAAGCCAGAGTTCTCCGGATACCAGAGACCAAGATTTTTGGTCCCTTTTAGGTATCTGAAGATCCTCTTGACATCATGAAGATGATATTCTTTGGGGTTAGCTTGAAATCTTGCACATAGACATGTGGCAAACATTATATCAGGTCTACTCGTGGTTAAGTACAGCAGAGATCCTATCATTCCTCTGTAGAGCTTACACTCCACAAATTTGCCTTCTGGATCTGCGTGGAGCTTGGATCCAGTGACCACAGGAGTTTTCATTGGTGAAGAGTCAGAGAGCTTGTATTTCTCAAGTATGTCAGAGACATATTTTGATTGGTTTATGAAAATACCCTCTGTGGTTTGTTTGACTTGCAATCCTAAGAAGAATGTAAGTTCTCCCATCATGCTCATCTCAAACTCACTTTTCATCAATGACTCGAACTTTTTGCAATATAAATCATTTGTAGACCCAAAAATAATGTCATCAACATAAATTTGTACAAGCAGAATCTCACCTTTTCTCTTCTTATAGAATAAAGTCATATCTATAGTACCTCTTTCGAAACCGTTTGCAAGCAGGAAGTTTGAAAGTCTATCGTACCAGGCTCTGGGGCTTGTTTTAATCCATACAGAGCCTTGTCCAAAAAGTAGACGTGATTTGGGTACTTAGAGTTCTCAAACCCCGGTGGTTGTTGGACATATACTTCTTCTTGAATTTGCCCATTCAGAAAGGCTGACTTGACATCCATTTGATATACTTTGAAACCTCTGTGGGCTGCGAAGGCAAGAAAGATTCTTATTGCTTCGAGTCGTGCCACAGGGGCAAAGGTTTCTTCATAGTCAATGCCTTCTTCTTGACAGTATCCCTTGGCCACCAGTCTTGCTTTGTTTCTGATCACCACACCGTCTTCATCCTTTTTTTCAAGAAGACCCATTTGGTCCCTATTGCTGTTTTGTCTTTCGGCAGAGGCACTAGGGTCCATACTTCGTTCTTTCAAACTGCAGAAGCTCATCTTGCATAGCTTCTACCCAGTTTGGGTCTTCAAGAGCTTCAGATATCTTTTTGGGTTCGATGATACTCACAAAATTTGTATAGTAACAAAAATTTGCAGTACTCGATCGAGTTTGGACCTTGTCAGAAGTGTCACCAATAATTTGGCTCTGTGGGTGACTTCTGGTCCATTTGATCATTCGAGGTAGGTGATCATTTGAAACTTCTGTGGTTAGCTCAGGAGCATGTTCATCTTGATTTAGATCATTCTCTGTTGAGAGGAATTGATGATTCGTACTTGCCACAGGACTTGGTTGTTCATCATGAATTGAGGTAGAGACCTCTGTGGATCCTTGATCTGGTGTTGACCCTTCAGAAAGATTTTGAAGATGACCATGATCTTGATTCTGCTTGGAGCCTTGATTCGTATTGTCCTCTGAGTGCTCCCCCTCGATGGTTGCACCTGCAGCATTACTGAAAGAGGGTGAAGTATTGCTAGGACCAGTTAGAGAAGTACCTGTTTGGTCCTCAGAGGCTTCGGCATCAGAGGCTCTGTGGTCGCCTTCAGAGGGTTCATCATCATTGAACGTCTCTTCAAATAGATGATGAAGATCATTTGTTCGTGATGATCCACCAGAATCTTCAGCCTGAAGTTTGAGTCCTGAGTTGATTTGCTCAGAAGTCACCTGAAAAGAATCATCAAATGAAACATTAATACTTTCGAGTATATGCTTGGATTTGAGTACATAGATTCTGTATCCCTTGGAGTTTGATGAATAGGCAACAAATTTGGCTTCATTGGCTTTGGGACTGAATTTCCCTATTTGGTCTCTGTCGTTCAGTACGAAACATCTGCAGCCAAAGGCATGGAAGTACTTAATGTTTGGCTTCCTCTGGTGTAGTAAGTGATATGGTGTCTTTGCATGTCTTTTTACGATCAAGGATCGATTTTGGGTGAAGCATGCAGTTGAAATTGCTTCTGCCTAAAAAGAAATAGAGAGCCCTGAAGCAGTGAGCATAGTCCTTGCGGCTTCCACTAGTGTTCTGTTCTTTCGTTCAACAACACCGTTTTGTTGTGGAGTCCTTGCAGCAGAGAAGTTCTGTGATATGCCTTCTGTCAAAAGATAGGCTTCAATGGTTGAATTATTAAACTCTGTTCCATTGTCACTTCAGATTCTCTGTACCCTGCAGTCATAAAGAACTTGTATTTTCTTGATAAGATTGATTAGTACTTCATGAACATCTGATTTCTTTCGAACAAATTCAACGCAAGTATATCTAGAGAATTCATCTATGAGTACAAGGATGTACTTCTTGCTACCAAGACTTTGCACAGATATAGGACCACAAAGGTCAACATGAAGCATCTACAGAGGTCTGGTGCAAGATATGTCAGACTTAGTTTTGTGGGCAACCCTTTTGAGTTTGCCCATCTCACAAGCTGAGAATAGGTGATCCTTGTCGAATCTAATACTTGGTAGACCGCTTACTAGATCCAGTTTCACAAGTTTGTTAGGTGTGTGAAAGTTTAGATGACAGAACCTGTTGTGCCAGAGCCAAGCTTCTTCATTCTTGCTTAAGACTAAGCAGAGCTTTTCTTCCCTGTTAGTTGATTTAAAGTCCATTAGGTATAGATCTCCTCGTATTTTGGCTCGCAGAAGCTCTGTGGTTGTATCTTCCTTCAATAGAGAGCAGTACTATCTTTTGAACATCACATCGAGCCCATTGTCACAGAGTTGACTTACACTCAGAAGGTTGTGCTTGAGGGCATCCACATAGGAAACTCTGTTGACATCGATGTCTCCTTTGGCAATGACTCCATAGCCTTTTATTTGTCCCTTCTTGTTATCTCCAAAAGTAACAGATCCTCCTCCATGTTTTTTTTTGTAGGAGGAAAGCAACCCTCTGTCGCCAATCATGTGTCTTGAGCACCAGGAGTCTAGGTACCAGATAGGCACATGTTGTTTCTTCTGTGGACAGATTAGAGAGATTTAGGTACCCATTTCCAAATGGGTACATTTTTGTTAGGAGACTTTGAAGATGCCTTAACATCTTTGGTTGTGGATTTTTCCTCATTTGCAGAGGTACCAGTTTGTCTCTTCTCACCCTTGAATTTTGAATTCTTGGGTTTTGGGTGAGATATAAGACAGGAGGGCCTCGAGAAATGTTGATTCAAAGAATGCATAAGATCAAAGCATTTACAATTAGGAACATTTGAAGCAAACTTCTTGAAAATTTCATTAAATTTGTCAAAGGAGGGTACAGAGCAAATTTTACTACAACCCATTTTAGATTTGGGTTTCTTTTTACAGAAAGCTTTGTCTAATCTAGGTTGGGTTTTTTCAAAAACTCTTCTTGAGTGGCTCTTTGGTTGTACTCTCCTTTGATCTTCTTTCCTTGCTTTCACTGCAACAGAAGCATCAAGTTTATCAATTTTAGGCTATTTATTCTTCTGTTGCCAAGTGAGTTTTTCTTGAAAAGGTTTTGATAGTCTTGGAGGTTTTGAATCATGAGGGATCTTGTTCTTTTTAGATCTTTCAAGCTCAAGAGAAGTCTTTGCTTGCAAGCACATGTCCAGGAAATCAAGATAGATAGGTACACCTGTGGTTTTCCTTTGGGGAAGAATTGTTCTATTAAGAAATCCAGAGGTAAGTTTACTCTTCTCTGGACCACAGGGGAGTATCTCAAGTTCCACAGAACTTGTCTCATTTTCAACAGAGGACTCTGATTCTGACTCAGAGTCTGAATCGAGGAAGTCTCTGTGAATGAGATCCTGACCTTCTACAAGTGCCTTGCTTTTTCCATTGGTGTCCTTTGAAGTATTTATAGTTTTTGAAATACACGGAATGACCATAGGAACGTTAAGACAGTTTTGTAGACCTTCCTCAAAGATTTCTCTTATTTCAGAGGTTAAATCAGGATGGTTGAGAAAATGATTTTCATAAGTTCTTTTCAAGTCGTTTTCTAAAAATCTTTTAAATAGTTTTTCTTCCACAGAGGCTGGAACAAACTCTGGAGCTTCAGAGGACAATTCCTTTTTAGGAGTCATCATGCATACAAAAGCCATTTGAGTTTGTGTTTCTGGATGACCGAATCTGAAGATTCCTATCTGTTTTTGAGACAGTTATTTCTTTGGAATAGAATTTCTCTTTGATGAGAGTGAAGAAGGTAGATTATTATTCTCAGATGTGGTTCTTCGGATGTTTTTCGCCTTTTAAATGTGGATAGAAGGTTTGGAAGACTTGGTTTTCACGATTTTCCAACGCAGAAGATGTTTGCTAAAGATTTGTTTCTTTTGTTTCCAGTATAGGGATCGACATCATCGAACCCTATGCCTCTTCTGCCAATTTGAGTGTTGACCTTTTCAGTGACTTTTTGAGCATCCTGATACTTTTTGATTTTGAGATCTCTGTCGAACAGATCTCGATGAAGAGCTTCTCTTTCTTTTTGAAAGAAGTTTTTCAAAGAAATGGCATTTAAACGATCACTCTCACACTTCTTAATCTCTTTGACCTTTTCTTTCAAAGCTCTGTCGAGATTTGTGATTTTATCCTTGAAATCCTTTTTTGTTGAAATATGCTCAGAGGTGAGAGTTTTGTTTTGAAGGTAAAGCTTATCCTTCTCCACTATAAGAAGCCTAGTTTCTCTTTCAAAGAAGGCAAGCTTTTTCTCAAGATCTGAGCATGTATGTTTGTAAGCTAGAAGATCATTTTGTATTTCAAGAAACTTGTTTTCAAAGTCTGAGTTGCAAGAGTTAGAAGTGGATACCATACTTTCGTTGTCAGAAGAGGGGACTTCTGCCATTCCACAGAAGAGTGCGTTATTTTCTTCATCAGATGATTCATCGGTTACAAGGTTCTCTTGTTCTCCCATTAGGGATTTCTTATTGTAGTACTCTGCTTTCTTTTTATAGAAGGCAACGTCCCTTGTGGGTTTCCCTGTGTTGGCAGAGGACCTACACTCTGCTGCATAGTGGCCTGGTTTCCAGCATTTGAAGCAGCCTTTAGGACCTACACTCTGCCGTCTGACTTTTGTCCATTTCTCTCTTCTTGCCTTGGTTCTTCAGACCATTCCTTTCTCTTTGCCTCACCATATCCTCTGCTTCTGTCATCTCTTTCTTCTCTTCCTTTGTACTCCGGATTTTTCTTTAGACCACGATTGAACTGTCGGGTCATTAGTGCAAGTGTTTTGGCCAGAGCAGCCATGTCAATCTCCTCCTCAAAATCTTCTTCACTTTCACTTTCTGCTACAAGTACCTTCTTCTTTTTCTTCTTCTGTGGCTCCTCAACTGCCTTCTCCTTCTTTCCCTTGTCTTTGCCTTCTGAGGCACTTCCCACAACAGCCAGAGGACCTCCGACAGAGGTTGATAGTTTGGAAATTCTGTTCTCTTGGTTAATCAGTGTTCCAAAGAGATCAGATATGGACCAGACATCAAGATCCAATGTGGCTTACATGGACATGGTTAAATGAAGCCATTCATCATTTAGGCTCTGTAGAAATCTGACATTGTTTTCTTCGGAGATTCTGTGGATCCCATACCTCTTGCACTTGTTTATCAAAGAGTTGTATCTATTGTAAGTGCTTTGAATGGATTCACCCGGCAGAGCTTTGAATGCAAAATACTCATTTATGCATAAGGCTCTGTTATTCTTGAGGGTTTTGGCACCACCCTCAAGTTGTTTCTCCAGCTCTAACCATAGGTCCTTTGAAGTTTCACATGAGTCAAGAGATTGAAAGATATCATTTGGGATAGCCATTATGATTAGTCTTTTGGCTTTCTTTGCAAGCTCATGTTGTGCCTTTTCTTCTTCACTCCATTCAAGGACATGTTTGGGATGTTGATATTTAGAGATTTCAGGAGTATTGGCAGTGGCCGGAACACGAGGAACAGTTGTCATTGGGATAAAAGGAGGATTGTGAAGAAATTCAACCAGACCAGGATCCACACCTTCAAGGAAGTGCACCATCCTGATCTTCCACTGAGGATATTCATCCCTTAGAAGAGTGGGAGGTTTGGATTGAGATCCAACACTGAAGTAGTTGACAGTGTTTGCCATTTTAGTTTAAAGAGGAAAAACAGAGTATGGCACGAACCAGAAATAGTATAACAGTAATGGTTTTAGAAATGATGAGAGTATGAATCAGTAAGAACAGATGACCTACAAACTAGCTTTGAATCTGTCTTTGAATGAAGGACACACTTGTACCTGTTTCTATACCAAACAGGTTGATATAGCTCCAGAAAACAGAGTGTGACTGTAAATGGAGTTTGAGACGAAGAACAGACTCAAACTACTACCTTGAGTACTGGAAACAAGTATACAACAGGATCCTTTGATATTGAAAATCAAAGTTCGCTCTGATACCAATTGTTGATCCCAGTTTTGATGTTCTTTAACTTGATTTAACCTTTTACTACACACAGATTAAATAAATAGAGTGCGGAAGCGTTTAATACGTGTAGAAAAGATTGAACATGCAAGGTAGTAAACACATAAGTAATTAATGAACAGGAAGTAAAGTATCACAAGAAAGTTACTCAAAGAACTGTTTCATAGAGTGCTGAAGAACACCAAGAACATGCACTGGTATGTGCAAAAAGTGCTCAAGGATTATAGAGACTGCTATTTTCGTGTGTGCTCTCTTTTTGCTCTAAGGTGGTGCTCCCTTAATATACAAGAGGGATGTACCCCTTAGTACAAGACAAAAACTGACATTCCATAAACGGAATGCCACCTGGAAAGTAAACATCGTGGGACGCCCATTACTTTGATCTTGAGGATCTTCGTACAGCAGGTCTCACGTGTTCTGCACGTGGTCTTGTCTTGAACTCTTAGAAAAACTTAATTGATCTCCAGAAGTTGGCCTTCACAGAGGCTCTGTGAGTGATCACAGAGGCTCTGTGATCCAAGAATCATTCAGGTTTGACTTCTGGTAGATCTTCTGCGGAGTAACCTCTGAGCATTGCACCTTCTGTGGTGAACTTGAGTGTTCAGCGGCAAGCTTCTTCGATTCCCATACTTAGCCTATTTTTCGATACTTCTATACAATGTCAGTGGAGCTAACAAGAACCAAACTGCCAAAGATAGAAAGATTGCATTAGATTTGGCTACAAAGCTCAATGAAGAATATCAGAAAAGTTTAAATATTGTTGCTAAGAAAGTTACCATGAAAGCATCTAGGCAAAGGCAGCCATGAAAGATAAGACAAAGACAGCCTTCTAAGACCTTTCTGGCAGCACAGGAAAGGAAAAAGATGATAAACTTCCTGAAAGGGTCTATTGGAGTCCTTGAAGGGATGTTTACCAACATGCCTTTTGTTAGAATAGAAGAGTTGTACAAGAAGGAGATGGCCAAGCTTCAAGGAGACTTTACTCAGAGGGTTGAGGTTGAAAAAAAAATGAAAGAAAGACATGATCTGAATATTCAACAGTCTTTCCCTGATAGTGAAGAAGGCACTCCTACAAAAGAAAAGACTGAAGTCTATTGCACAGAAAATTGGAGCTATAAAAAGAAAGAAGTATATTGCTACCAAGAAAAAGGCAAAGAGGCCAAGAACTGAATAAGTTGAGAAAGAAAAGGAAAGTGAAAGAAAGGAAGTTGAACCTACTGTTGTATCTCCTGCAGAGCATGTAGAAACTGAGCATAGTCAAGAACAGTCAAGCCAACAACATTCAGAACAGCCAAGACAGTCTGATGAGCAGTGTGATTTGTACATTACAGTACAAGCCCCATAAATCATTCATTGGGATTTTCTGGTGGATCAAGGCAAAGAATACTTCAGGATTATGAGAATGGGGGACAGGTATGAGGTCTACTCAACCTGGGAAAGATGAAGTTGTTCCAGATCTGATTTGGAAGAAATGTACAAAGTTGGGTTGAATTTGTATGATGAAGTGCTGAAAGGAGAAAGGATGAGCCTAACAAAGATAGCTATGGAATTATTATGCATGATGTTTGATCCAGATAGAGTGAAGCATATTATCAAAGACTTGCATCATGAAAATGGATTTAAAAAGATTGATCATTGGATGTTGTTTGAAAATTGTGGAGTCTTTGTGATAACCATTGATAAGAGCTATCATGAATACTACTTGGTGGATAAGGTATATGATCACAGCAAAGCAAAGCTGCAAGGGATGTTGAAAGCCATGCTGGTATGTGCCAAAGGTTCAGAAATGGCCAAAATAGTGATCAGAAGAACTATCAATCAAAGTCTAGGTCTGGTTCCTAATCTAGGAAATTGAGTAGTGATTTTTGTCTGCATCATGAAAACCCTTTTATGGAGAACTTAATTTCTTGTTTTGAAAAGTTAATTTAGGGGGAGATTGTTGGGTCTAAAAAGTGCTAAGTCCAGTTAGTACTGCTACTTGTAGAAGTTACTACTGCTTGAAAGAATTAATACTGTTGAAGACTTTAGTACTGCAACTCAAAGGATTACTACTGCTAGAGGTATTAATACTGCTTGAAAGTTAATACTGCTAGTAGTTAGTACTGCTTGAAGATTTACTACTGCAAGCATGGTTAGTACTGCTGAGGATGAAGATTAATGTTGCTTATGAAGATAAAGATGAATTGATTGCTTGATGCGAAAGACTAGGAGATGGAGATAATGTTGAAGATAATTATGGACTGGATGTTGAAGATCAATATTATTTTCATATTTATCTTGTAATCTGTTTTGTATATAAATATAGTGTAGAAGTCTTAGCATAGATAGATTGATACAGATAGAGAATACGTATTGTTTTTGTTCTAGAGAGAATTATCCTCGAGTTTGTTAGTAGTCCTTTCAATAGAGATGTATTGAACGTCTGTTGAGCCTGTTCAACAGATTGAGGCTGTGATTGTAATCATTAAGTTAATTCAATATAACTTGGGATTTGATCCATACACTGTTCTATTGATTTACTGTTAAAGTGTTATTCCGCAAACTCTTTAACAAAGTTTCTGAGTGTTAATTAAATTCTTGTTTAGAATTTCGATCTTGACAGAAATGTTTCATTTTCTTTGGGGACGTAGCATATCTGCAATCTAGTCTTCAATCGGAAGATTTAGATATTGAAAAAGAAGGAAAGTTGCCCCACCTTCGCACCTCTTTCATGCATATTAAGTCCGTGTAATATCTGTTGCTGTCTCAACAGTTTACACATTTTTTAGCCTGAGAAAGCTAAGTAGCTTCAATCATTCTACACTTGCACGTATACACAAGGAATGAGTTTTCTTGTCATAACATTCATAGAAAATTCTTTTGTGGTTTTTCGATGATTGAATGGAAGCCCTGGGGAGTGAATATCACAAAAGCTCCTTTCCAAAGTACATCCGTTGAACAAAGTGGCTACGTGCTACTTACAGGCATGCTAACTGTATCATTTGTTGATTCAGGTTTACAATTCCGAAAGTATCTGAATTTGAAAAGATTCGGATATATACATTTCATGAATTGACGGATACTCAGATCAAAGGGCGGAGAATGTCAAATTATCATAAAGGGAAGATTGTTAGTTCATCACAAAGGAGGAGATCAAAGAATGTGTTGAAATTGAAGAGTTTTGATGATCATGATGTTCACAATCATCAAAAAGGGGGAGAGATTTACAAAGTTAAATTTCAAAGTCAAATCTTAAATCTGAGGTTGAAATGCCTTTAGATTCAAAGATTGCAGCTAAGCAGAAAAGATTTTATTGCATTTCTTCTATCTCGTATCATGTGGTGTATGCTACAAGTTTTCTTCTAGTTTCATCAAGCTCTTCCATGCTATCCTCCAGGTCACCAGCAATATGTTTGATCTTGGACTGTTCCACAGAATGGCTATGACTATAATTCTGAATCATATCAGCATCTTATTTATGCTTAACATGGAGAGCTTCAATAATTAAATGTAAATGTCTAACTTCATCTTTCATCAAGTCATCAATCTTAAATGATTTCATTACTGCATCTTCTGCAGATGAATTTTCATGCAAAGATCGACTGATGCTCTCAGTTTTAGCCATCAACACTTGAATAGTATCTTCTGTTAATTTCATTGGTTCCAAAGTAGATGAATACCGCAAAGCAAGTGCTTCTTTGATATATATGAGACATTCTTTGCTTTCATTACTTCCAATGGCATCCACCTACAGGATGTGGTGTCTGCTACAAGTTTATCCCTCCTACGAGCTGATTGAAACAAGTTCTTAAGTTGAAAGCATGTTCAACTCGCGGTTCAAAGACAGATTCTTTGTTATTAAACTGAAATCGCACCGTGGAATGTCTCATAACTCGCACATTATCTTTCTTGTGTGCTGATCCGATGTATTGAGTTTCTACAGTTGAAAGTTGCTTGATAGTACGTTCAGTCGAGGCTATTGTACATTGAATCTGATTACAAAGTTGAAACTATGAATACCAAGAGCTTTATTCAAGGGGGAATTGGGAAAGACATGAAGATATGCAACACCAAAGTTCTTCAAAGATTTAAGAGGGAAAGAAGATCAAGGCATGAAGATTTCAAGAAGATAAATGCATTATTCAACTTTAGGGGGAGATTGTTAGGACTGAAAGTCTTGTGCGTTGAAAGTTGTGTAAAGCATTTATAAGGGGTTGATTTGTAATATGTTCAAAGTCTTTGTAAATGGGCCTAAAGCGCATTAAGCCTTATACGGCTCATATTTAAATGTTCTATTAACCTAGTTTTAGGTTAGAAGAGAGGTTTAGACGTATTCATTATTCTAGTCAATAGGTTTACATTTACTTATCAGAAATTCTCTCTGTAAACCTAAACCTTTATTGAATATCAATCATATGACTAGAGGATGTGATTCATTCATTGTTATTCATTGATTAATTATTGTTCGTGATTGCACTGTATCTGGGATCTACAAAGATCAAACTGAAGAATTCTACATGTGTTGACAGAAGAACAGATGATACATCATTAGTGATAAGATCTACTTTTTAGAGTAAGTCACTATTCAAGCATGTCTTGAGCTTACCTTTTAGGTAATACTATGTTCAAGCATGCTTCTTATGTCAGGATAGTACAATATTCACTTTATGGTCCTAAAAATAGGACCATCACTCTATTGACAAATGTGTACTATATATATATATATATATATATCTTGTATACGAATTTATCTTTAATATATTGGAAAGTATTCAAAAGAAGATATAATACGATTTATACATACTATTGTTGAACTGCGATACTGAATCTGCTTTGATAATTAAACAACATTGCTTCCGCTTTTCTTATTGTTATTATTGTTAATATCATTGTAATAAGATTAAATCAGGGATCCAACAATTGGTATCAGATCTTCCTTTGTTTTCTAAACAAAGAAAGATCATATCTGCATACTCGGATAGATTTACATCTTACTGATTCAAGCTTTCAAAATCTGTGCATGTTCATAAAAACCAATTGTTAATGCATAGTTGTATCCAAGATTTATGTAGAAAATTCAAAGTCTGTAAAGTCAAACAAAGTCAATTCTTAGAAAAGTCAATGTTGTTTACCACTGAGTGAATATGGTCTTTGACCATATATATAGTGTCTTGAGTGTTTGTGAAGAATGAACGTAGTATGAGAGTTTCAGTTGTATGAGTGTTCTTGTAATCATATGGGTTAAGTGAGATATACGACTTACACATTTTCTCTCTCTACTCTCTCTCTAGAATTCGTACTTAATTGTCATATCTTGATTGATTGCTTGATTTCTTGGACTAACATTTGGTATCAGAGCAGACCAATTTATTCAGATGGATTAAATTCACATTGATTTGATCCATTTCTTGATTTCACAAAGAAAACGCAGACCGTTTTCTGGAAATACACTGTTACATCGAATTTTTTAGTGATAAGGGTTTTTGGTGCAAGAAAATGGATCATTAGGGTTTGTTAGTCCCAAAGAAGTAAACAAGTATTGTAGAAGGGGGGGGGGGTTGAATACAATAACACAAAATTACTTAATTTTAATTCTTTTATTGATAATGAATATCAAGAATTACACAAAGAGAAAATAAAGATTGTTGCGGAATAAGAATAGTTAAAAACTACTCTAAAACAATCTAACACTTAGAAGATATTAAGAACATAAAGACTTAATCCTTAAGAAAATGAAAGACAACTATCAACCTGCTTGAAATCTTGTGAATGCCAAAATTTGAGCTGAAAGCGTAAGTAGCAAGGTGATACTTCCATCCTTTATATACTATCCAATGTAATGAGTGCAAAGGACAAGTAGGATTAAAGGCTTTGGTGGTTGAGAGGTTGACAATAAATTATAAGATATTTGATGTGGCTTGTCACAATACAAAAGGTAACTTTTGTACTATGAAAGTACAATATCAATTATAAAATATTCAAGGGACAATCTTTTTGAGATCTATTAGAAAATAAACATTTAATCAAATTAAGACTGAATGTAAATTTTCTAAAGGAAGAAAGAAGCTTCCATTCCCATTGTCAGAAGATCATTGGGAACGAGGAAGTATGTCAAATCATGAGGATTTAACATAAATGCTCGTACTAGATAAAGAAGCAATTTGTACGGGAAAAGTTACCAAAGAGGAGATTTGGTAACTTAGGTATGTGCAGAAAGAGAAACTCGACACAGAAGGAATGATTGCCGAACAGTAAATTGGCAAGAACAAGAGTTGCCGATATAGAAATCGGCAAGGGTATGATCTACCGAAATGAAATCGGCAGACTATACTTAGTTCACTTTTGAAGTCCATCTCAATCCGCATTGTAGACTTCCTTCATGTTGGATTCGGTTTATCTTCGACTCACCGATCTGTTAAACTAACTAAGCTATTACAAAGAACCATAAATCAAAATACAAGGTTCAATCATCAATAAAGACTAAGGAGAGGTTATCTTTAAATCTTATATGACCCAACAATCTCCCCCTATTTGATGATAACATCTCATACAACTTAGGAAGTTAATGAATAATGCATTTTGACCCTTTTTCATATTTATTTGGGTTCTTTTTCACATAGACCATTCTTTTTGTTTATTTTTGGATTTTTTTGAGTATCCGACATTTACAAGTATCAAAAAAGAATGAAATAAATATTTGTACAAACTATTTACGATAAGAAATAAAAACTCAATGTATTAATCTTTTTATGAAGATTACAATACAGAGGAAAACAAAATAAACACTAACATAAAACTATACCGAGTTTATTCAAAAGAAAAATGCGGTTCAGCATCCCTCTTCTTTAGTTCGTCGGTAGTAGCCACATAGAAATCCCTAGCCGACATTGGAATTATTTGAATAATCCCGTGGAGAAAAGTAGTGTCGGCAATAGGGATTTGGCTTGATCTGAAGAAGGAGATCTGCCCAAAGGCGTTGTTGAAGAAGATACCATGAGTCGGCTCAGAAATCACAGAGGTTGAAGGATGAGGAACCGGAATTGGTAATGAGAGATCAAGATTTGAAGTATCCGGGACCTTTCCTTCTCTAGCCATTTGGGCAAACACGTCTTCCTTTTTAGATTTCAACTTCGATTTGGGAGGAGGACGACCAGACATTAGATTGTTGATAATCTCTTCTTCGGCAGGAGTATGGACAATGTTGTATCTTTTTCGGTAGGTTCTGAATTTGGTTTGAAGATCTACAATGTATTTATCAACCTCAGCTTTTGCAGAGCTTTGGCTTTTTAACAAGAAGATACCAATTTCTACCCATTCTGATACTCCGAACCGAACAAGAGAGTCCAGTCGATCTATAGAGAACGAAGCATCATCCCTGGTAATCTTTAGCCGAATAACATTGCAGGATGCAGACGGTTTGATTATTTTGACATCTGTGATTTTGGCAGAGACTCGGCGTCTGTTGAGAGTTTTGCGATACCAGTCGATACACAAAGATTTTATTTTCTCATTTTTCTTCGCCGAATCCTCTAGAGCGCTTATCTGAGTTTTGATTGTGTTGGTAGGATCTTCTTCGGCAGCAATCTTCAGTGCTAGCTCGACATCTCTGTCACGAGCAATCTGGGCAAGCTTTGCAGCTTTCATTTCCTCTTCAGACAAGCCTAGATCAGGAGAGGTAGCCTTTGGAGGAGGAAGATGAAGACCATCACCATCCGCAACTTTCTTTAATAGAGCATCTTTACGACGCTTTTCTTCAGCAGCTACTTCATCTGGTGACATAATACCTTTGCCCTTATTCTTTTTGGACATTTTCTCCCCTTCAGGCTCTTCGACCACCTTGGGTTGATCGGTTCCCTTCTCTTTGGTAGTTGAAGGGTCGGTAGAGGCAGACGGTTTGGTAGTAGTAATTTCAGTAGCAACAGAGGGTTTTTCCTGACTCGTACTGATATGAACCTAAGAATGGAGTTTCTCCCCCTTAGCATGTTTCTCTCCCTCAGGTTGTTTCTCCCCCTTAGTACGAGCCGGGGAAGAAACAGCAGAAGTAGCCGACACACGGCCTACTCGACGATCAATTCGTTCCAAAACTTTGCGATCGTCAGGAGTGAAGGCAGACTCAGTGATATCAATGTCAAGAGACTGAGTACAATACTGAGCCATATCAGCAGGCAGAGAGTCAAGACGCCTATTCAAATTCTGCAAGGCACATAGAATTTCAGAATTAATAGACTCCTGAGCCGAGGTCTGCTTCCATAGATGGAGAAGATCTTGATCCCGAGCATCTGAGGCGGCCTTGAGTGCAGCTATTGATAAGGTCAAGGAGGTATTTGGATCATTAAGTCGGACCACCTCCTTGAGAATACATTCCATTGCTGCTGATAGAGGAGTACGAAGACCGTCAATCTGCTTATGCATTACATCCAAACACTGAAAGATGTCGCGATTTAGATCGACAACCTCAGAATTTTGCTCCTTGACGAGCTTCAGAAGTTCTTCCAAAGAGATGTTGTTGGCGTTCAGAGATTCTAGGAGCGCTGATTCACGCAAAGACTGGCGAAGCTTTTCGAACTGGGTACCGAGCATTCGTACCTGCCGATTTGAGTCAATAATGTCGGCAAGGAAATCGGCAGATATTGTGATTGGTACTTGGGTAGAAGACCCAGCCATTTTTGCAGGGGAGGGTTTGGGTAAGGTAGATCTCTTTGGTGAAAGTTTTGGAGAAGGGGATTTCTTCGGTGATGGCTTAGGGGAAGGAGAAGGAGAACACTTCGTAGGAGAGGAAGTGGGAGAGAAGAGACTTTGG
The DNA here is from genome assembly GCA_023525745.1 of Arctium lappa. Taxonomy (NCBI): domain Eukaryota; kingdom Viridiplantae; phylum Streptophyta; class Magnoliopsida; order Asterales; family Asteraceae; genus Arctium; species Arctium lappa. The sequence goes on along the minus strand of CM042058.1, from coordinate 58,199,675 downwards.
TACATATCCTGGGATGAAACCCCAGATTGTGCAATATTAACGGGATTGACCCCAGGTGATAGGCTGTGCTGTGAGGAAGCAGAATGTCGGTCCGGAGAGAAGACCAACTCATATTCATCCTCCACACAAAAAGGAGGAGGAGAAGGAATATTTGGGGACTCCTTTTTTTCATCCAAAACTTGTTGAGAAGGTTTGGAGGAGGTGGGAGAGGGTTTTACAGATCCCTGTGGCCCTGGAGGGGAAAGTTCAACATCTACCGATTGTTAAGAATCGGTAGATGGAGTGTGAGTCTCGGCCGAAGGTTTCCTAAGTTTCTTTGAACGAGACTTAGGAGGGGATTTGGAGCTCCGTCGCTTAACAGAAATAGAAGGGGTTATGACTGGGCTAGCCACCGAAGGATTCGTCGGTGGCAGAGTCATGAGAGCAAGTGCGACGTTTCTGTTAGGACTGTGATTGCACTGCACTGGGATCTACAATTGGTATCAAAGCAGATAGGTAAAAGGTTTGATCCAGTAAAAAGGTTTGTCTGAAACCCTAAAATCAATTATTTGTGTTATTTGCATTAATTGATTGTTAGATATCTGTTAGTTAGTCGTTCGATTTTTTAAAATCAGTAAGTGTCATACAGTTCGGTCGTATATTTTTTCTGAAATTTTTTTTTGTTCGGTCGAATTTTGTCTGGAAATTCTTAGTCCGGTCGTTTGTTCTTTGAGTTATTTTCTGTTCGATCGAAGAATTTCTTGGTGGTTTTTGGTTGTTTTCTTTTGATCGAAGGAGAAAATCTGGGTTTTTGTTCGGTCGAATCCCAGATAATCTTCGTGTTCTTCGGTCGAATTCTTCAAGTTCTTCGGTCGAACTCTTCGAGTTCTTCGGTCGTTATGAGTTATTCGATTTTATCCTTATTTGTGGTTCTCTTATTTTAAGTATTTCGATCTGAGTATTCGACCGGACACTTGTGATCCGGTCTTGTCCCTTCGACCGAATAAGAGTTCCTCCGGTCTTGTTCTTCGACCGGATACGTGTTCCCCGGTCGTATCATTCGACCGGATACGTGTGTCCCCGGTCGTATCATTCGACCGGATAAGTGTATCCCCGGACGTGTCCTTCGACCGGATACCTGCTTCCTCCGGGCTTACCTTCGACCGATATCTTGCTTACTCTGGTCTTTCTTTCGACCGGACCCTTGTTAGACCAGTGTTCTTAATAAATAAAAAAGGTCAAATTTTTTTGTCTCACGATCATTTTGCAGTGCATTTATTTTAGCCCCCGTACTTCAAAGATTCAGCGTGTCATTTGTGACCCTAAACTTTCAAGTTTCACATTTTATCACTTTTGGTCCCTGCACTTTCAAGTTTCATCTTTCTTCTAAGCCGGATCGAATACAGTCTATTCAATTCGTACAAAATGGTGAACCCACCAAGGCCGCGGTCCAAAGGAGAATATGAAAGGTGGAAAGTTGATTTTCTGTATTTTGTTGACGAACATGAGGTGGGTCCCTACATCAGATTGTCATTGACTGAAGGAGAGAAGCAATCCCAAATTCCGCCAGAAGCTTCTCCTGTGGAAAAGGAGCAAAGAGAGAGGGCCAATAATAATGCTCGAAATTATATGAAACATAGTATTTCGTGTGAATTTATTAGTGACATTTTTAGTGAAATTATTGGTCAAATAAATACTAACAACATGACAGGAAAAGAGCTGTGGGATTGTGCTGAATGGTTGGTGTTAGGGACAAAGGGTTTATTAACAGGAAGAGAATTGGAAGCTGAGAACTCTGAGCTAAAAGGAAAGATCTTTATTTTGGAAGCTAAAACTCAGCAAACAGTGTCTGTGAAAAGTTCTGAGGAAAAGATTTATGCACTGAAAGATGCAAATGCAGATCTTCAAAAGCGTTTATCTGATTTGGAGCAACTGCTTGCTAAACACAAATCTGATTTTGAGACTAAAGAGAAATCTTTCGCAAAGAAGTTCTCAGAATTCTCGAGAAAATGTGCTGATGAGAAGAAAGAAGTTGAGCTGAAGTGCATAAAACTTTCTCAGCAAGTTTCTGATTTTCAGAAAGTAATCATTCTTGAAAGAGAGAAGTTTGCAACAGAAAAGAAGGCCATTGAACAAAAGAATGTTAGCGTCTTCAAAGAAATATCCGGACAAAGAAATGATGCTGAGAAGGGATTTGAAGAAGAACGAAGCTTGTTTGAGATGGAGATCAAAAGGCTTACTGCCAAGTTGTCTGAACTATCTGAGAAGGCACTAAAAGAGCAGAAAACGAAGTCAGAGTTCACGAAAAAGATTGACCTGCTTGTTCAAGAAAGAGACAACTTCGCTTCAACGATTAAAGTGCTTGAAAAGTCTGTATCAAGCTCAAATCAGAAATCTGTCTCTACACAAAGGTCAGTTAAATCTTTTGACTGGATTCGTAAAACTAACCTTTTCTATGATAGCAATATAGATGGTTCAGGTACACACTCTAGAAGAAAGAGATACATAGATGAGGAACTGGTCTGGAAGAAGAAACCAGTTGAAGATGAGCTGAAAGAAAAAGAATCGTGTGTACATGCGTTTAATGCAAAGAAGAACAATGCGAGTAAAGGTAAACCTGATCACATCTACTCAAGAGATCAATTACTCAAGTTGTCAGGTAAGAAATACCACTGTTCTTAATGTCATACACATGATCACATTCACAAAACCATTGATCATTTCTGGTATGGTTCTTATTCTATATCCCCTAAAAGAACTGCAACTAACATTCGAGGACCCAAATACCAGTGGGTACCAAAACCAAAAACTGATTCTGTGTTGCAGGCACCTACTTTCAAGGGGGAGTAGAAGAACAATGGCTTCTAAGTAAATCAGCTTAGAACCCGGACTTCAACGAAGTTTGGCTTCTGATCACATGACAGATCAGGACCCGTTCTTCAACGTTCAGACTTGGATATTATTGCAAATATCCAAGGGGAGCTTAATAGATCTATATCGTTCTATCATGACTTGAAGGGGAGCTTAAAAGGTAAACATCTTCTAATCTAGATCTCTGATTGTTTGAAAGAAGAACAACTTTCAAGCATGAAAAACGTTTTCTGAAATGTTCAAACCACTTCTGGTTCTCAAAAGATTTTATGAATTTAGAAGTGTGATTTTAAATGTTTTTCATTTTTTGAGCTTTAATGTCTAACTGACTGTGTGTTTCTAAAGATCAATACTTGCGTATTATCTTATCCTTATACTGTAACGTATTCACACACACAGGTTCAGTACTTCATGTGTACTTGTTACTACCATGTCTCATAATGAAACAATTTTTCGATGGTAATACCCCCGTTTGATATTCAATGTTGTTGAGCATCTATCATTATTTCTAAATTTATGCCTTCATTGCTAAATTGTTTATATTTGTTCATATAAACATAATATCCAATTCTTTGATACCCTGACCAGTTTATTTGATCTGATTGATACATTGTCAGATTCTCAAAACAATTCTTTTGATTTCCTTTCATTCACTCAATATCTTTGTTTTTGAGAAATCTTCAAAGTTCAATTGCTCAAATATCATGAGCATACATTTTGACAATGTTATAATACATTTTGAGCTTAAATGTTCAAGATAAACTGTTGAGCTATCATTCTTTATAGGAATTACATGGGATTTGGGTGAGAGCTTAAACAGAACTTCCATGGATTCACGTAAACCAGTGTTTCCTACCCTGGAAGTTATCCTTGAGTGATTGAGGGGTGAGGGGTCTTAAATCAATGAGTGGGGGAGATAACTAATTGGATTGAATTTTTCTCATTGTGTGGAGCGAAAAAATGAAAAAGAGAGTTTGATTAGAAGTGAGCTTTAATGTTAAAAAGAAAGAGGGTGTGAGAACAGAATTAAAAGAATATCAGAACTCTGCACCAACCACTTTCTGAGCCGGGCAGCCACATCTACTGATTGGTTCACATTCTTTGGTGACCATCATTGAAAAGGCACTTAGCCCATGCCAACTCTTGCATTAACCCCACCAACCACTCGTTTCTTTCTTAACAAAGAAATGTTTCATTTTCTTTGGGGACGCAGCATATCTGCTATCTAGTCTTCACTCGGAAGATTTAGATATTGAAAAAGAAGAAAAATTGCCCCACCTTCGCACAATTTTCATTCACATTAAGTCCGTATAATATCTGTTGCTGTCTCAACAGTTTACAGAATTTGAGCCTGATATAGCTAAGTAGCTTCAATCATTTCTACACTTTCACGAGCACACAAGGAATGAGTTTTCTTGTCATAACATTCATAGAAAATTCCTTTGTGGTTTTTCGATGATTGAATGGAAGCCCTGGGGGAGTGAACATCACAAAAACTCCTTTCCAAAGTACATCCGTTGTAAAAAGTGGCTCCGTGCTACTTACAGGCTTACTAACTGTATCATTTGTTGATTCAGGTTTTAAATTCCTATTATATCTGAATTTGACAAGATTCGGATATATACATTTCATGAATTGACGGATACTCAGATCACAGGTGGGAGAAAGTCAAATTATCATAAAAGGGGAGATCAAAGAAAGTGCTGAAATTGAAGAAGTTTTGATGATCATGATGCTCACAATCATCAAAAAGGGGGAGAAAAAGTTCAATTTCAAAGTTTTAAAAGAGATGAAGATGATGATGATGTTTCGTTTTTCAAAGATTTTATTTCTTCTTTCCTGTATCATGTGGTGTCTGCTACAAATTTGTTTATCATTCCTCCTACGCGCTGATTGAAACAAGTTCTTGAGATGAAAGCCTATTCAACTCGCGGTTCAAAGACAGATTCTTTGTTTTAAACTGAAGATGCACCGTGGAAAGTCACGTTACTCTCACATTATCTTTCTTGTGTGATGATCCGATGTGATTGAGTTTCTACAGTTAAAAGTTGCATGATAGTGTGTTCAGTCGAGGCTACTGTACATTGAATCTGGTTACAAAGTTGAAACTATGAAGACCAAGAGCTTTATTCAAGGGGGAGCTTGGAAAGATATGAAGATATGCAACACCAAAGTTCTTCAAAGACTCAAGAGGGAAAGAAGATCAAACCTGAAGATTTAAAGAAGATCAATGTTTGAAGATTTCAAGAAGATAAATGATTTATTCAACTTTAGGGGGAGATTGTTAGGACTGAAAGTCCTGAGTGTTTAAAGTGGAATAAAGTATTTATAAGGGTTTGATTTGTAATTAATTGAAAGTTATTTTTTTAAGATGGGCCCAAGCCCATAAGCCCAATTGCTTGTAAAGCCTAAGTATATAAAGGCTTATTTAGTTCATAATTAGGGTTGAACAGTTAAGAGAAATTCATTATTCAGTTTACTAGTCATTAGGTTTACATATCCTTATCAGAAATTCTTTCTGTAAACCTTAACCCTTTGAAGTATTATCAATCATATGACTAGTTGCTGTGGCCTATAATTTGTTCTTCATTGTTCATATTTACTTGTGATTGCACAGCACTGGGATCTACAGTTTCCGCTGGCCTTTTTCTTTTTAATAGCCACCGTCATAGCTTGGGAAGGTTTTGGGGGAGAAGGGACCACCGATTTGGATGGCTTGGGAGAAGATGAAGGCCTTTCGGATTCACCTTCGGCAAGCGTTCCCCAAATCGGATTGGGAGAAGAGATGAAAGAAAACATACCTGAGGTGAGCGGAGAGTCGGTAGGCTTTGTTTGCTTGAAAATCGTTTGCTTGCTAATTTGAGAAATGGGCAAGTCAAACTTGATCCTTGGCTCGGGGATAGCAGCATCGGCACTTGTGCAGAAAGCTTGTGGTTGATGATGAGAGAGATGAAGCGAGGAAGAGCCACATTGTGATTCCTGGGAGGAGAGATGGCGGTGATCAAGGAATCGAAGAATACCTGAGCAAAGTCTATACGCCTCATAAAAATGAGATCATGAGCCAGTCGGGTAATAGCTGCTGGAGATTGATCCCACCCCGACGTCTTGTGGGAAAGACAGTAAAGAAGAGGAGAGAAGAAGTAGTTCTAGAGTGCACCCATATTCTTTCGTAGAAGAGTGCCGGAACCCTTAGTCTTTCCTTCGTGTACATATTGGAGAGCAGCAACGACCTCATCATGCTCGTGATGAGTAGGAAATGGAGCATACACATTGAATTCTTGAATTTGAAGAACCGAGCGAATATCATCCACCCCAAAAGAGAGATCGGGGTGCTCTTCAGAGGATAGAATAGAAGCAGACACCTGATGAGTAGTAGAATCATACTTACAGGTTAACCAAAAGTTACCAAGGAGCATTTTGCTCATCTTGGTGGAGGCAGTGAGAGCATGGCAGATTGGAGATCGTTGGAGAAAAATGGAAACTTGGTTGAACTCTGGGTGGTCAGCATCCGCCGAGAGACGAGCAACCTGGTTGCAAGAATGAAAGATGAGAGATTCTCGAGAGAGAGAAGTATCCTTGGAAGCCTTTGTCGATTTGGAGGATGCCATTGATGAAGAAAAGAGTTGCAGGTTTAAGAAGTTGTGAAAGAAAAAGATGAGAGATTTAGGTAAAGAGGACAAAGGAAAAGAGAAGAGGCATTTATATATTTAAAAAGAAGAGGGAAAGGACGAAATTCAAAACGTTGAAAGGTAATGATGTTATGACGCAAACGTGCGTAGTTGGGAAGTGGAATAGCCGTAAAACGGCGAAATGTCAGGTTGTGGACGTCCCATCAACTGACACACGTTCCCTAAGGTGCCACGTGTCATACAATCATAGGTTAAAGAAATGGTGCCGAATTGATTCGGTATGTGTGATGTGGATAAGCATGACACATCATAAACGATACCGAAAGAAAGAGATACCGAGATATGAGAGATACTTCGGTAGAAAGGGATACCGAAATATGAGAGATACTTCGGTAGAAAGGGATACCGAATGATGCAAATAATTTGGGAATGATTATTTCAGTGGAAAGAGTTACCGAAGGTAATAGGTACCGAAATATGAAAGATATTTCGGTAAATGAAATCGGTATTTAGAGATACCGAAATTTGACGATTAAAAAAGAAACCGAAGTTGGTTTCGGTATATAATGATATCGATGATTAGAAGGAAGAGATATCGGCAGGAAGAGAGAGTATGTACCGATGTTAGTTGCCGAAAGGTAATATTCGGTAAGGAGGTACCGTCAATTATTGAAATTATTTTTTTTTTAACATAAATTTAGCATACCTAAGGATCCCACAAGGAAGTTGAAGCGTGCCTCATCCAGTGGTTTTGTAAAGAGGTCTGGAAGTTGAAGATCTGTAGGAATGAAGTGAAGTTCAAATATCACCTTTAGAGATATGATCTCTTATAAAGTGATACCGAATATCAATGTGTTTAGATCTAGAATGCAGCACTAGATTGTTGGCAATGGCTATGGCACTAGAATTGTCACATAGAATCGGTACATGAGAATAAACTTTGTCATAATCTTGTAGTTGGTTCTTCATCCACAAGATTTGAGCACAACAACTTCCAACAGCAATATATTTGGCTTCGGCAGTGGAGGTGGATACCGAATTTTGCTTCTTACTAGACCAGCTAACTAAGTTTGCACCTAGTAATTGACAGCTGCCAGTTGTACTTTTTCTGTCAACCTTAGACCCTGCAAAGTCAGAATCTGAATAGCCAATTAGATCAAAACCTGAGTCCTTGGGATACCAAAGACCCAGATTCATGGTACCTTTTAGGTACCGAAAAATACGTTTCACAACCGCCAAGTGAGATTCCTTGGGATTGGCTTGATAACGTGCACACAGACACGTAGCATACATGATGTCAGGTCTACTTGCAGTAAGATAAAGAAGAGATCCTATCATTCCTCTATAATTTGTGATATCTACCGACTTGCCGGTAGAGTCTGCATGAATCTTTAGAGGTGGTGCCATTGGAGTTTTCATGGAAGAACAATTTTCAAAATCAAATTTTTTCAAAAGATCACGAATGTATTTATTCTGACAAATGAAAATACCTTAAGAGGTTTGTTTAATTTGAAGACCAAGAAAGAAAGTAAGTTCACCCATCATGCTCATCTCATATTTACTTTTCATGAGAGAGGCAAACTACTGACAAAGTTTTTCATCAGTGGCACCGAAAATGATATCATCCACATAGATTTGAACAAGAATGATATTACCTTTTGTTTTCTTGAGAAAAAGAGTATTATCAATTTTACCTCTGGTATATCGGTTGGATAGAAGAAAGTCAGACAAGGTGTCATACCAAGCACGAGGAGCTTATTTCAGACCATAGAGAGCTTTGTCAAGTCTGAACACATGGTACGGATGAGCTGGATCTTCAAAGCCAGGTGGTTGTTTCACATAGACTTCTTCAGCAAGTTCTCCATTGAGAAATGCACTCTTGACATCCATTTGAAAAACCCGAAAGTTTTTGTGACCAACATGAGCAAGAAAGATTCTTATTGCTTTAATTCTAGCAACAGGAGCAAAGGTTTCATCGTAATCTATACCTTCCTCCTGCCTATATCCTTGAGCAACAAGCCTGGCTTTATTCCGGATTACTGTACCGAATTCGTCCATTTTGTTTCGGAAAACCCACTTAGTACCTTTAATGGTTTTATCAAAAGGTCGTGGCATAAGTCTCCAGACTTTGTTTCTCTCAAATTGAGACAACTCTTCTTGCATGGCAGTGACCCAACAAGAATCTGCTAGAGCTTCTTCAATTTTCTTGGGTTCGATAACAGATAGAAAATTCACATAGAGACAGATGTTTCCAACACCTCTTCTAGTTTGGACACCTGCTTGCTGATCTCCGATAATTTGATTTATCGGATGATCTTTGGTCCATTTTATAGCTGGGGGAAGAGGTGCAGAAAATGTGTTTGAAGGTGAAAGGTCGGTGGGTATAGGATGCGTGTGATGGATAGGTGAAGAATGTAAGATAATTTTGGTGGGAGATGTGGGTTCGGAAGGAGCAATGAGTTCGGTATCGGGAGAGGGATTTGCTGAACTATGATGTAGGGAAGAAGAAGATACCGAAAATGGAACATAAAAAGGTCCTGAAGAAAGAATGTTTAGAGATTCTTCTCCAACACAAAAAATAATCCATTCATGAAGTTCGTTATCATCACAAGATAATGAAGATGTCTTGTGATCGTCAAACTTCACATGTATTGACTCATCAATACATTTTCTTCTTAGATTGAATACTCGGTAGGCTTTAGAAGAGAGAGAATAACCCACAAATATACCTTCATCAGCCTTGGGATCAAATTTCCCAAGATGCTCTCGATCATTCAAGATAAAGCACATGCAGCCGAAAACATGAAGAAAACCAATGTTTGGTTTTCGGCCATAGAAGACTTCATAGGAAGTCTTGTTGTGCCTTTTTACAATGATTGATCGATTTTGAGTGAAACACGCTGTATTGACAGGCATCTAAAGTAGCATTTCTGAATTCGGTTCCATTGTCACTTCTGATAGATCTGACTAATTGACCGTTGAGAACTTCAGATTTCTTGATAAAGTTGATGATTTCTTCAGGTGTATCACTTTTGTACCTGAGAAAGAATACCCAAGTGTAACGTGTATATTCATCAATAATTACAAGAATGTACCTTTTTCCACCTAGGCTGGGTGTATTGACTGGCCCACATAGATCCATATGCAGCATCTGTAGAGGGGTAGAAATGAAGAAACATTGTTTTGACTTGAAAGAAGATTTTGTCAGCTTGCCTTTCTCACAAGCTGAACAAAGCTTCTCTTTTGAGAAAGAGATTTTTGGCAAGCCGACCACAAGCTCTTTGTTGGAGAGAACATTTAAAGTCTTGAAGTTGAGATGAGAAAGACGTTTATGCCAGAGCCAGTTCTTCTTTGACGTTTATGCCAGAGCCAGTTCTTCTTTTCATAGTCTTCAGAAATGAAGCAGATGCTTTCATCTTCAGTTGACTTGTCATTCATATTGATGACGTACACATTGTCCTTTCTAAATCCAGAAAGGATAGTGTGAAACTGTTTATCAGTGATGAGACAATCAATTTCTCTGAAAATCACATAGTAACCTAAATCACATAGTTGACTGATGCTTAAAAGATTATGCATCAGTCCCTCCACATAGGCAACTTTGTTAAAAGTAATGGAACCGTTAGAAAGAGTTCCATAACCTTTAGTGGAACCGCGAGAGTTGTCACCAAAAGTTACAGATGGTCCCTTTTCTTTTACAAAGTTCAGAAGAAGAGATTTGTTCCCAGTCATATGTCGTGAGCATCCATTATCAAGATACCAAGTTTGATGATGCCCATGGACCTGTAGACATAAACAAATTAGTCCTTTGAAACCCGCTTTGAGGTAGGTCCTTTAGGTTTAGAAGAAGAAGAAGAAGGATTGGTCTGACGATATCTTTCGATATGGTCCTTTGGACAGTCTTTGGCCAAATGAAATGGGTCACCGCAGTTGTAACACTTTCGGTAAATGAATTTCTTCTTAGGTTCAAGAGAAGCAGCTTTTACCTTTCCTTGAGATTTAGGAGGTTTGGAAAGATGAGAAGGAATGGAATAACTGTATGGAACGTGAGGGTTATGAGAAGCAGATCCAAGGATTCCTTCGTAAATAGAAGAAGAAGAAGAAGAGTTGATTGAAATTCCTTTGGACTTCCTAACTTTTAAGGCTCTAGGAATGAAGTCCGTTGTGATCATGGGAGATTTACCTTTTGAAGAAGGTGTAATCTTTCTTTTGTTAGGAAGATCAATAACAACGGATTTTCCTTTAGAGAGAAGAGAAGCCTCTGTAAGATTATTAGAAGAAGAAGACGAAGAGTTGTCGTTTAAATTTATTGACATAAGAAGATCATTTACAGGTTTGACCAACTCATTGGAGTCTTGATCTTCTGTTAGAAGAGGTTTGGAAGTTTTAGCAGACACAAAGTAGCCAAGCTTTCTTGAATCGCGAAGATCCATTGAATATACAAAATTAGAGTCTTCTGACATAGAATCATCCCAGTCAGTAGAATAAGAAGGTAGTTTAGAAGACAGAGGAATATCATGAGTAGGAGATGATATGTTTTCAGAAGGTTGGCACACAACATTTTCTTTCTAGTACCCTAGACCATAAGTTTCACCAACAACTTGATCTTGAAAGATCTTCTCAAGATTTTTGGAAGAGGTGTTCCATTTGTTTAGGGTTTCTTGTTCCTTCTGAAGCTTCTTTAGAAGCTTGTTCTTTTTCTTGGTAAGCACATAGTTTATAGTCTTTAAGTCATCTAACTCAGCTTTTAGTTTGTTAAATTGTTCCAGCTGGGATAGAGACTCATGAAGTTGAGAGGAGAGAGACTTGACTTGAGCATTTGCTCTTTTCTTTGCATCCTTTTCATTGTGAAAAAGTACAGTTAAAGAGTCAAAAGCCTCAATCTTTTTCTTGATTAGTGAGAGAAAGGAAGGGATGTACCTGAGAAGAAGAGGAAGAGCACTCAGCAGTGAAGTCCATCCTAGAGCAGGAGTCTTTAGGTTCTTCATCGAGTTTGTCCATAAGACATTTACTCGACAATTCTTTCTCACTGTCGGAAGTGGGTTCGTCTGTCCAGTCTAGAGTTTCAACCATCAAGCCTTTGCCTTTTCGTTGAGAGTTGAAATTTCTTTCTTTCTCTCTTCTATATTTGGCTTTGTATTTGTCGGCTTTGTTGGTAAGTTCTTTGAAGGAAGAGGACGGAGAAGGTTTTCTTGGATGCCATCTACCTGTAGAATTAGATAGAAGATGTCTTCTTTTAGAAGAGTTACAAGAATTAGATATGGAAATCCTAGAAGGATTGCTTCTTCATTCAGATGCAAAATGGCCTTTCTTACCACATGCATAGCAATCCTCCTTGGATTTGTTCAAGGAGTTTCTAGAAGAAGAAAAATTTCTGTTTCTTTGAAATTTATTAGAAGAATTCTTTCGAAATTTGGAGAAATTTGCATGCATACCCATTTCCTCTGTCAATAGATTGACAGAGGGATTTTCTCCTTCATCATCAGCTTCACTTAGATAAGCTTTCGAGGAGTGATTCAGATTTTCATGACTTTCTCTATCTGAATCATTAGAAGGGTAGGTTATACGAGGAATACACACAGATTTCTTGGAGCCATCACTGATAAGAGCCATAGAGGGGGCTCTTATTTCTTTATAGATGGTTTTCCTTTGATGTTGGGTTTGTTCGTGATTAAGAAACATACCATAGAGAGAAGTGAGAGGAAGGCTTTCCAAGTCCCTGGAAGTCTTAATGCAAATGGAAAGGGTATTCTAGAAATCTGGAAGACCATCCATGAATTTGCATATGATTTCCTCGTTGTCATAAAGTTTTCCAACAAGTTTTAACTCATTTAAAAGACTGTTAAAGCGGTTGTAATAGGAGGGAATAGATTCTCCTTTTTCATGAGAGAAAAATCCGTATCTACGTACAAGAGAGATCTTTTTAGATTTCTTTACTTCACTTTTACCTTCGTACAAAACACATAGAGTTGACCACATTTCTTTTGACGTTTTAAGACTGACAAGAGATTGGTTTACTTCATCAGGAAGGGATTGAGCAATGATGGTTCGCACTTTGGAATCAAGTCCAACCATGCGCCTATCTTCATCATTGTATTCTTTGGTCGTTTTTAAGACATATCGACCAGTTGCAGAAGTTCTTTCCTCCTCTGATGAGTCATCGGAAACTTGAAACAGATTGTCCTTTTTCTTTTCTTTATCCTTAGGAGTTTTGACAAATCTATCCCAGAATTTTGGGATAAGAGGACCGTCACTAAGGATGGTAAGATACCGACTGTCAGCTCCTTCAAAGAAGAGCATCATCCTACTTTTCTATAAGAAGAAGTTGTTCGAGTTGAACTTAGGAGGTTTAACAGTAGATCCATTGTCAGAGTAAAAAGAATTTTGAGAAGAAGACTCAGGTTTTGTAGAAGGAGAAGTATTATGGATCAGGTTTATTAGATTAAACCAACTGCTCTGATACCACTTGTTAGTCCCAAAGAAGTAAACAAGTATTGTAGAAGGGGGTTGAATACAATAACACAAAATTACTTAATTTTAATTATTTTATTGATAATGAATATCAAGAATTACACAAAGAGAAAATAAAGATTGTTGCGGAATAAGAATAGTTAAGAACTACTCTAAAACAATCTAACACTTAGAAGATATTAAGAACATAAAGACTTAATCCTTAAGAAAATGAAAGACAACTATCAACCTGCTTGAAATCTTGTGAATGCCAAAACTTGAGCTGAAAGCGTAAGTAGCAAGGTGATACTTCCATCCTTTATATACTATCCAATGTAATGAGTGCAAAGGACAAGTAGGAGTAAAGGCTTTGGTGGTTGAGAGGTTGACAATAAATTATAAGATATTTGATGTGACTTGTCACAATACAAAAGGTAACTTTTGTACTATGAAAGTACAATATCAATTATAAAATATTCAAGTTACAATCTTTTTTAGATCTAATAGAAAATAAACATCTAATCAAATTAAGACTGAATGTAAATCTTCTAAAGGAAGAAAGAAGCTTCCATTCCCATTGTCAGAAGATCATTGGGAACGAGGAAGTATGTCAAATCATGAGGATTTAACATAAATGCTCGTACTAGATAAAGAAGCAATCTGTACGGGAAAAGTTACGAAAGAAGAGATTCGGTAACTTAGGTATGTGCAGAAAGAGAAACTCGGCACAAAAGGAATGAATGCCGAACAGTAAATCGACAAGAACAAGAGTTGCCGTTATAGAAATCGGCAAGGGTATGATCTGCCGAAATGAAATCGGCAGACTATGCTTAGTTCACTTTTGAAGTCCATCTCAATCCGCATTGTAGACTTCCTTCATGTTGGATTCGGTTTATCTTCGACTCACCGATCTGTTAAACTAACTAAGCTATTACAAAGAACCATAAATCAAAATACAAGGTTCAATCATCAATAAAGACTAAGGAGAGGTTATCTTTAAAACTTAGATGACCCAACAGGGTTCGATTATTGTTTTAGAACATTTCTTGTTCTTATGTGATCATCAATTTCACACTAATTCGTATCCAATTTTGGAATTTTGTTCAAAAAATTTGGCTTCTGATTACAACAGATCAGGACCCGATCTTTAATGTCAAATAATTATTGCTTCTAAACATAACAATTTAGAACCCGTACTTCAAAGAAGAGTTTGTTCAGATAAGGATATTATGCAAATATCCAGGGAGAACTTATCTGAATCTAAATCATTTTATCATGATTTGAGGAGGAGCATAAATGTATGTATCTTCTGATTTAGATCTCTGATTGTTTGAAAGAAGAACAACTTTCGAACATGAGAATTATTTTCTTAAATGTTCACCACTTATGATTCTCAAAATATTTCATGAATTTAGAAGTGTGTTTTTTAAATGTTTTTCATTATTGAGTGTTAATGTTTAACTGACCATGTGTTTCCAAAGATCAATACTTGTGTATTATCTTGTCTATATACTGTCAAGTATTCACACACACCGGTTCAATACTTCATATTGACTTTTGTTATTACGATGTCTCATAAAAAAACAATTTTTCGATGGTAATATTCTCGTTTGTAATTCAATGTTGTTGCGCATAAATCATCATTTCAATCTTTATACGTTCATTTCAAAATTGTTTATATTCGTTCATATAAACAAACTGTCAAGTTCATTGATACCCTAACCAATTCAAGTTCATATCTCATGATATTTGATCTAATTGATAAATTGTCAGATTCTCAAAACAATTCTCTTGATTTCATTTCATTCATTCAATTTCATTGTTTTGAGAGATCTTCAAAGTTCAAATGCTCAAATATTCATGCAATTTTTGCGGAGCATACATTTATATGACAATGTTATCACATTTTGTGCTTAACTGTTCAAGTTAAATTGTTGAGCAACTATTTTTTTAGGACAAATTTACATGCGATTCGTGTGAGAGCTTAAACAAAACTTCCATGGATTCATGTTAACTAGTGTTTCCTACCCCGAAAGTAATCCTAGAGTGATTGAGGGGTGACGGGTTTTTAAATCAAATAGTGGGGAGGATAACTCATCCGATTGAGTTTTTCTCTTTGTGTGGAGAGGAAAAATGTTAAAGAGAGTTTGGTTAGAAGTGAGCTTAAATGTTAAAAAGAAAGAGGGTGTGAGAACAGAGTTAAAAGAATATCAAAACTCTGCACCAACCACTTTCTGAGCCAGGCAGCCACATCTAATGATTGGTTCACATTATTTGGTGACCATCATTGAAACAGGCACTAGCCCATGCCAACTCTTGCATTAACTCCACCAACCACTCATTTCTTTCTTAACATATAAATGTTTCAATTTTCTTTGGGGACGCAACATATCTGCTATTTGATCTTCACTCGAAAGATTTAGATAGTGAAAAAGAAGGAAGTTTCCCCACCTTCGCACCTCTTTCATGCACATTGAGTCCGTGTAATACTTTTTGTTGTCTCAACAGTTTACACATTTTGTGCCTGAAAAAGCTTAATTATCTTCAATCATTTCTACACTTTCACGTACACACAAGGGATAAGTTTTCTTGTCATAACATTCATAGAAAATTCTTTTGTGGTTTTTTGATGATTGAATGGAAGCCCTGGGGGAGTGAACATCACAAAAGCTCCTTTCCAATGTACATCCATTGTACAAAGTGGCTCTATGCTACTTACAGGCATAATAATTGTATCATTTGTTGATTCAGGGTTACAATTCTTATTATATATAAATTTGAAAAGATTCATGTATATACATTTCATGAATTGACAGATACTCAAATCAAAAAGGGTGGAGATTGTTATTTTGTCACAAAAGGGTTGATAAATATTCAAAGACTGTGATGACTTGAAAAGGTTTTGATGATTTTGCTGCTCATAATTCATCAAAAAGAGGGAGATATTCTGGAATTTCAAGTCAAATGAAAGCTTAAGTGATGTTTGAAAGATATTCTGAAGAAAAGAAAAAGGGGGAGATAATTTTGGAACATTCAAATCAGTTGAATATTTGAAGTTGAAATAATCAAGCCTGATGAAAGTTTATCAAAATAGGGAGATAATCTGGATTTTAAATGTTTCAAAGATGATTCAAGAAAGTTTGTTTTTCAAAGACTGATAAGAGATCACATAGATGAAGATACAAACATTGAAAGATTCCTCAAAGATAGAAGAAGTTCAAATTAATGTTCAAGACTTGATGACTTTTCAAAGCAAAAGTGAAAGACTTTTCAAGATTCTTCAAAATTTGAAAGTTTGAAGATTGTCAAAGCTCAAAGTTTAAAGGCGTTCGAGATAATGTTTTGAAGAATCAAGAGTTGAAGACTATTGTCAAATTCTATTAAATATTGAATACAAAGGGGGGAGATATTCTGAAATTTCAAGTCAAATGAAAGCTTAAGTGAAGTTTTAAAGATATTTAGAAGAAAAGAAAAAGGGGGAGATAATTTGGAATTTTCATGTTAGTTGAATATTTGAAGTTGATATAATCAAACCTGATGAAAGTTTATCAAATTGGGGGAGATTATCTGGAATTTCAAGTCAGATTATAAGTCATGCAGATGAAAGTTTTGATCAAGAATCTCATCAAAAAGAGGATATTCAAAAGGATTTTGAAGAAATTAGTTCCGAGACAATTCAAGAAAGTTTGTTTTCCAAAGACTGACCAGAGATCACAGAGATGAAGATACAAGTATTGAAAGATTCCTCAAAGATCAAAAAGTTCAAAGAAGTTTCAAATGTTTCAAATTTTTTGTTCAAAACTCGATGACTTTTCAAAGACAAAGTGAATGACTTTTCAAGATTCTTGAAAAGCTGAAAGATTGAAGATTGCTAGAGTTTCAATGTTTAAAGCTGTCAGAGATAACATGTTGAAGAATCAAGATCTGAAGACTATTGTCAATTTTTTTTAAATCTTGAATACAAAGGGGGAGATTGTTAATGTATAGTTGTATCCATGATTTATGTAGAAAAGTCAAAGCCTATAATGTCAAACAAAGTCAAGTCTTAGAAAAGTCAATGTTGTTTACCTGCGAGTGAATATGGTATTTGACCATATATATAGTGTTTTGAGTGTTTGTGAAGAATGAATGTAGTATGAGAGTTTCAGTTGTATGAGTTTTCTTTTAATCATATGGTTTAAGTGATATATACGCCTTACACATTGTCTCTCTCTACTCTCTCTGGAATTCATACTTAAATGTCATATCTTGATTGAATTGTTTGATTTCTTGGACATACATTTGGTATCAGAGCAAACCAATTTATTCAGATGGATTAATTTCACTTTGATTTGATCGATTTCTTGATTTCACAAAGAACAGGTAGACCATTTTCTGGAAATACACCGTCACATCGAATTTTTTAGTGATAAGGGTTTTTGGTGTAAGAAAATGGATCATTAGGGTTTGATTATTGTTTTAGAACATTTATTGTTCTTATTTGATCATCAATTTGACACTAATTCGTATCCAATTTTGGATTTTTGTAGGTTTTCGGTTTTGAAAATGTCGAACACTATTTGAATCGATTCTCAGTAATTTTGTTGTTTTTAGCTTAAAAGTTGTATTAGATAAGTTTTCTAGTTCATATTGTGATCAACCCTGTCAATTTTTAAGCTTTGATTGCAGACCTTAAAGGCTTTGATCGAAATCTATGAATAACATTCAAAAACACGCTAGACCTGAAGAACGTACAACATTAATCATGAAGAACACGCACAATAATGAACACGCAGGCTAAAGGATCATGTTTTATGTGAGTTCTTGACCAAAATGCGCAAAGCATGATCTGCGAGAAGTGAAAACTCGCACAAGCCTGTTTGCGAGTTTATTTTTGATTTCAGTGATCTGCGAGTTCTAGTGTTTAGCGAGAAGTGTTTGCGAGTTCTTATTTGTCTAAATTTTATCTATGTATAGGAACACACAAAGGCATTGTGCGAAGTTAATGTCAAAGAACGCGCACCTCATGATTTATGAGAACCAAGAACACACACGTTATTATTTACGCGAACAAAGAACGTGCATGTCCCTATCTGCGAGAACCTTAAACGTGCATGCTTTGATTTTCGTGAAACAGGAACACGCATATAACTATCTGCATGATGTAGTAGCTACAGTGTTCTGCGAGTTTGTGCCTTAGTAATTTTTTTTTCTCGTGTAGTTCAAGTTTGACTCATCAAGTCAAATTTTATCTGAATATTGTGGACGATTATTTCAAGCATACTATTCAACATGTCTATTGTGTTATGAGGAAGAGACTGTGTTATAATGTACATGCCTGAAATACCTTCCATTGAAGTTGAACGCGATAAACTGATGATTCAGAATTCAAAGCTTCTAAATCAGATTTAGGAGTTGAGAGCTAAATTTTTAAATTCTGAAAAAACTTCTGAAAGTGCAAAATATATTAAGAATTTTAAATCCGATTTTGCAGGTATCATCAAATCAAGAGAGAAACAAATTAGATTGAAAGAGCGAGAGAAATAACCAATCTTCAAAGCCAACTGAAGACACCTGAAAAGAAATCATCAGAGCTGAAAGTTGTATCAGTTGATCTACATAGCAAGTTTAAGGCTTTTGAAGAGAAGATATCTACATTGGAAGCAAAAAAATGTTGATCTAATGAAAAATCTCAATGCAGATACAATCAAAGGTGATCTGGAGAAAATCTACACTCAAAAGCTATCTGATTTTTCTAAGAAAGCTTTTCAAGAGAAAAAAGATTTGGAGCTAAGATGCTTAAAACTCTCAAAGCAAGTATCCGAATTTGAAAAGATTGTAACAACTGAAAGAAATACTTTTGCAAAAGAGAGAAAAGTTTTTGAGGATAAAACAATTGAATTTCCCAAGAAGATCTCTACATTACAAGACTTACTTGAAAAGGAAAGGAAAATTTTTCAAGAGAAGAAAAGGTCTTTTGATTCTGAAAAGAAAAATGCTAGGATTTTCAAGGAATTTTTTGAGAAAAACAAGAACATCGAAAAAAATTTGAGCAAGAAAGTCTAATATTTGAAAGTGAAATATCTAAAGTCACATCAAAGATATTTTTTCTATCATCAGACATTCAAAAAGAACGGATGGCAAGATATGATTTGAAAAAGAAGTTTGACATACTTTTTAATGAAACAACTTGAAGTTGCAAATGTTAAATTGGCTGATAAAATTTCTGCTGATGTACTGAATCAGTTTGTTCTTTCAAAACTGCTTCAAGTTTCATTCATGAATTTTTTTTCAAAAAGAACAGTGTCAAATCAAACATTGTCAAATCAAATCAGATTCGTCCATCTAATTTCTTTTATGACAACTGTTGATAGTTGAACAATCTTTTATGTAAAATCTCTTGAAAAGTATTCTTCTAAGAAAGGACAGATGGTCTGGAGAGTGAAAGGTTCTCCCGATGAAATAAAGAATGACAAGTCATCTGCATCCACATCAAAAGCCAAGAAGAACAATGCACATAAAGGTAAATCTTTTGGTAAACCTGACATGTTTTATTCTGCTAATCATTTGATTAAGATTGCTCAAAAGAAGATTTGTTGTTCTTACTGTAGAGAAAGTGATTTTGTTCAAAGAGAATCTGCTCATCACTGGTACGGAACTTACAGAATCACCTCTAAAAAAAGTAATCTTAAAAGTTTTAAATCTAGTGAGAAGTGGATTTCTAAATCTACCCAACTAGGACACAAATACATGTGGGTACCAAAACTTGTTAAAACTGTTTTGCAGGTACCACAGGTTTAGGGGGAGAAAGATGATTGGTTCTTGAATATTTCAGTTCAAGACCCATTCTTCCATGTTAAAGAATTTAAACTTCTGAGTTGTTAGCTCCAAATCATCTGTTAAAGTGTTGAAAATACCAGTCCTATTTCAGAGGACTTTCAAGAAGATACACTTCAGATGATGAAGACTTCAGAGGATGAAGACTTCAGAGGATGAAGACTTCAGAGGACAAACCTGCCTCTGAAGTACTTATCAGCACTCAGAAAAGACATCAGAGATGGCTTCATCAGAGGCTCTGAAGACAACGTCAGAGCTCTGAAGACATTCTCTCTGGATGTTCAAGTGTGAAGACGAGATGGCTTCATCAGAGGCTCTGAAGACAATGTAAGAGGCTCTAATGACATTCTGAAGATGTTCTCTGAAGTTCAGAGAATGAACAGAAGAACAGATGACACGTCACTTAGTGATAAGATTTACTTTCTAGAGTAGGTCACTGTTCAGCATGCTCTTTCTCGTCATACAAGTACACTGCTTACTTTATGATCCTATAAATAGGACCATCACCTTATTGTTCAAAGTGTGCTTAAGAAGTTATATATCTGATAATATAAGTTGAATACTTTATTCTAAGAATATCTTGTTTATCTTTATCTGCTTTATGAACTGTGATATTTGAATCTCCTTTGATATTAAACTGCATTACTTCCGCTGTCATTACTCTTATTGTTTATATCATTGTTACGAGATTAGATCTGGGATCCAACAATTGGTATCAGAGCTTCCTTTGTTTCTAAAACAAAGAAAGATCATATCTGCATACTCGGATAGATTTACATCTCATTGATTCTAAAACTTTCAATATCTTTGCATGTTCATATAAACCCAGTTTATTCAAGAACATCATATGCTCTAGATTTGACAGTAAATCACAGTTCATTACTCAAAGCATCAACACTTAAATGTTTTTATGGCAAACTCAAGCATAAGTGCCATGTATACAGCTGGGTCATTAACAAAACCTCCTACACTTTTAAGGGATGAATATCCCCAATGGAAAATAAGGATGGTAAATTTTCTAGAAGGTATGGACAGGGATCTTTTTAGATCTGTGAACATTGGACCTCACACTCCAATGGTGTTGGTACCAAGAGTTCCTGCAACAGCAGATACTGCCGAAATACCTGCATATTATGAAAAGAAAACCACAAACTTCACTGATGAAGAAACAAATATGATGGATAATGACTCAAAAGCTGTTAGATTACTCATTATGGCCATTCCCAATGATATCTTTCAAGAACTTGATTCTTGTAAAACTGCAAAAGAGATATGGGATCAGTTGTTAAATCAACTTGAAGGTGGCCTACAAACTCAGAAAAACAGAAGAAATCTATGCATCAATGAATATCATGATTTTCATGCTCTATCAGAAGAAAAGTTACACCAAACTTACTCAAGATTCAACATTCTAATAAACAAATGTAGAAAGTTTGGAGTGATAAGAACAAAAGAGGAAAACAACGTTCTTTTTTTGAAAAGCTTGAATGAAGAATGGTCACAACTGTCCATGTCTATACAGGCTAATCAAGATCTTGAGTCATGGTCATTAACTGACATTTATGGTACTCTTGTTGCACATGAAAAAGAAGTTATGAAGCAAAAATCAAAAACCTCTATGGGTGGACCCCTTGCACTTGTTTCAAAACAAACATCGAAAGAAAACAACTGTGAAGAGTCACAAAAATGTTTGGAAACAAAAAGAAGATCCAAAAAGGTTTTGATAGCAGAAGAAACTCATACTGATTCAGAATCAGATGAAGATATAAGTGCCTTTGCCAAATCTCTTGCATTAATCACTCATCAATTTAACAAGAAATTTGGTAAGAAGGTATTTGAAGGAAGGAGAGAGAATGAAGAAAGAAGAAATCCGGAGAGAAGATTTCAACAAGAACCCAGATTCACTCCATATAGTGATCAAAAGGGTGCAAACTTCAACCATGAGAATGCAACACCACAAACAAGACAACAACAACCATTCCAACCAAAGTATCCACAACCACAAAGATACTTCAAACCTCAAGAACAGAAGCCAGAGACAAGCACTACCACTCTTCCACCAAATCAAAATGATGGAAGATGCTTCAGATGTGGAAAATCAGGCCACTTCTCTGCAAACTGCAGAGGAAAACTTGTCAAAGATCAAGATTACTACAAGAACAAATACAAATACAATGTAAAAGAAAGAGTTCTTGTAGCAGAAATGGAAGACTGGCTATCTGACTCAACAAGTGATGGTGAGGAAGAGCCTACCAGTCTCTGTGGTATGGCTTTTTCAGATGGAAATCAAACTGATGAAGCATCCGAAGATAACTCTGAAAAGGTAAACTCTCTTTACACCTCTGACAGTGATCCTGAAATAGATGCTTTTAAACTAATTAATGAACTTCAGGATCTAAAGCAAAAGTTTGTTGAAGAAAAAGAAAAGAGAGAGCAAGTAACAAAAGAGCTCATTTTTTACAAAAGAGAAAAGAATCTTCTGGAATCAGAAAAGAAAGAAATTTTTCTTGAAAAAAACAAACTTGAAGAAACCAACAAGCAAAAAGAAAAATCATTTTCGGAAGAAAGAAAAGAGATTGAAAAAGTTTTAAAAGGAAAAGAAGAAGAAGTAAAGAAATCTGAGTATGAAAGGCTCAATTCTATTGCCTTAACCAAATTTTTTCAAAAAGAAAGAGAAATCTTACATCAATCTCTAGATAGACAAAATCTACAAATCAAAAGCTATGTCAATGCACAAAGTGTTTTCGATAAAATAAAAACTCAAATGGACTCTCAAGGACTAGGATTCAATGAGTTGAATTCATTTAATGGATTGGAGAAAACTTCACTTTCTTCCACTTTCTGTATAGGAAAGGTCCAAAGCTCTGAAGATCCATCTCTGAATAATTTCAAAAGAATGAAACATCAGAGGGATCAAAAGCAAGAGCTTTAAATTTCAAAAATACAAAGTACTCTGAAGTAAAAGACATGAAAGAATCTGTGTTACAGATAAAAGAAGAAACTTCAGAGGTACACTTTACAAAACCTCAGAGCTATGATTCCAAAGAAATTTTCAGGTTTGATGCTTTCATCTCAAGAGAATCAGAGACATTTGAACCAAGTACCTCTGATACAAGTACTTCTGAAAATGAATCTCAGAGTTTACTTAATCCGAATGTCCCTCTGTATTCACCAAAGTCATATGAAAACATCAGAACTACGTTTAAAAATGATGTTCAAAAGATTTGTGAAGAAAATGTCATGGAGGAATTAAAAAGAAAAGAAAGCATGAAACGGATCATCAAAGTCTCTAGATCAAAAGTAATAAAAAAACCAATAGAGATAGATATCTCTATTAAATCTAAGAGAGACTTTCTTGACTCTGATTCAGAATCTGATTTAGAGATTGATGAACAGATTTTTTGTAAACCAGGGAATGTAATTCACAAAACAATAGAAACTGTTGGCTCTGGTATTTTGAATGTTCCAATTTCAGTATTGAAAACCAAAACCAGAATACCAATAAATCCTGATTTTGAAAATATGTGTTTACAAGCAAAAACATCTCTGGAACTTGAAAAAGAGTTGCAAGAAAAGGCAAAGAATAAAACAAACACTTCTGGTTCTTACACCTATAAAACAATAAAATTCTCTCCTGAACAAAAAGGCAAATGGATAAAAGTTAACCATGTTGATCCTATCTGTGCAGTAAGCAGCAAAGAAAAGAAGATGTTTTTGAACAAGAAAAAGCAACTTGAAAAGAAGACTGCCTTTCAAACAAAAAGAAAAGAAGTAGTTAGGGATAAATGTAATATTCCTAGTGCTAGTTTCAGAAGAAGTCAAAATGTAACAAATGCTTTTAATAAAAAGAAAAACTTTGCTTCTAGTTCTTCTTGTTCTATAAATTGTAACTGCATTTATCTCTTGATGAAACTGAAGAATCATTTTAAAGGATCACACTGCCTTTTGAATAAATCTCTGGAAAATATCTCAGAGACAAAATCTCAAAAGAAGACAAGGAAAGGCAAGACATCAAATGATGAGATGCCAAAGAGTAATACAATTCCACCAAAGTCTAACAAAAAAGGACCCATAATGAGGTGGATACCTAAGAAACAATAATCTGTCTTGCAGAAACAGTCAATGCCAATCTGGTACCTAGATTCTGGATGTTCAAGGCATATGACTGGAAATAAAGAACTGCTATCCTCATTCAAAGCAAAATCCGGAGGAGCAGTTACTTTTGGAGACAACAAGCAAGGACAGATTAAAGGATATGGTGAAATATCTAGAGGAAATGTTTCTGTATCAAAAGTTGCTTATGTGGATGGATTAAAACACAATCTGATAAGCATAAGTCAACTTTGTGATCATGGTTTCGATGTGAAATTTCAAAGAAAATATTGTTCACTTCTTCACTCAGAATCAGGTCAAGAAATGCTAAGAGCAGACAGAAGAGGTAACCTCTACAGAATGAACTTTACCAAAATCACAGACACTGATTTAGAGAAACTTTGTCTTGTATCTCTAAATAGTGAGGAAATCTGGCTCTGGCATAAAAACTTTTCACATCTAAACTTTTCCTCACTTGATAAGTTAGTTAAACTTAATTTGGTTAAGGGATTACCATCTCTAAAGTTTAACAAAGATCATCTTTGTTCTGCTTGTGAGATGGGTAAAATGAAAAGATCTTCCCATAAAACCAAAAGTGAAAACAACTGTCCTAGACCTCTGCACATGCTTCATGTGGACCTCTGTGGTCCTATCTCTGTACAGAGTCCAGCAGGTAAGAAATTCATTCTGGTTCTAATTGATGAATTTTCCAGATATACATGGATAGAATTCATTAGAGCTAAATCTGATGTACCTGAAATATTAATAAGATTGTTGAAAAGATTACAGGTTCTATTCAGCAGCAAAGTTCAGAAACTAAGAAGTGATAATGGAACAGAATTCAGAAATGCCAAAATCAATTCTTATCTATCAGAAGAAGGCATTACCCCTAACTTCTCAGCAGCAAGAACTCCTCAACAAAATGGAGTAGTTGAAAGGAAAAACAGAACACTGGTTGAAGCTGCCAGAACAATGCTTGCTGAATCTAATCTTTCAACAAAATTTTGGGCAGAAGCAATAGCAACAGCCTGCTTCACTCAGAATAGAGCTACAATTGTGAAGAGATTTCAGAAAACATCTTATGAACTCATTCACAATAGAAAACCTAATATTAAATATTTTCATGTTTTTGGATGCAGGTGCTATATTCTGAAAGATAGAGAATATCTTGGAAAGTTTGACAAGAAAGCTGATGAGGGCAAATTCATTGGATATTCATTAGCCTCAAAAGCTTTCAGAGTGTTCAATCTTAGAACAAGGACTATCCAAAAGAGCATCAATATCACTTTTGATGACAATAAAAGCTCTGAACAACAAGAAAGTTCATCACAAATATTTGAATCATCAAGGGAATCTGAATTAAACAAAATATTTGAAGATTTCTTTGATGATGAAAATATCTCTGAAGTTATCTTCAGAGAAAGACAGGGAGAGAATTCAGAAGAACCTCAAGAAACAGGTACAACCCTTTCAGATCCCTCTGAACTAACACCCTCTGTCTCACCAAATACAGATCAGCAAAGTGAATCAGAAGATGATCACGAAGTATCTGAAGCAACTCCAGAAACAAATGATGAACAAGAATATACATCTCTGGAACAAAACTCAGAGCCTCTGAACAATACACCAGAGGCATCACCATCAGATCCTCTGAACAGTACAACAGAGGCATCACCATCAGAGCCTCTGAACAGTACAACAGAGGCATCACCAGATTTCAGAGCCTCTGAATCTCAAACTGCACAAATTATTGCTCCAATCACCAGATGGACAAAAGATCATCCAATTGATCAGATCATTGGATCCTCATCCGAAGGAGTTAAAACAAGATCTGCCACCATCAATGAATGCTTCTATGTAAACTTTCTGAGCATTATTGAACCAAAGAAGGTAAAAGAAGCTCTTGAAGATCCTCATTGGATTTTTCCAATGCAGGATGAGCTTCAGGAGTTTGTAAGAAACAAAGTCTGGACCCTAGTTCCCCTTCCTAAAGGAAAATTTGCAATTGGAACAAAATGGGTTTTCAGAAACAAAAAGGATGAGGATGGCATAATAATCAGAAACAAAGCCCAGTTAGTTGCAAAAGGATATTGCCAGGAAGAAGGCATTGATTATGATGAAACCTTTGCACCTGTAGCTAGGCTAGAAGCAATCAGAATCTTCTTAGCCTATGTTGCACACAAAGGATTCAAAGTTTATCAAATGGATGTTAAATCTGCATTTCTTCATGGTAAATTAAATGAAGAAGTCTATATCCAACAACCACCTGGATTTGAAAGTACAGAGTATCCTAATCATGTGTATTATTTGGATAAAGCTCTGTATGGACTCAAACAAGCCCCAAGATCTTGGTATGAGACTCTGTCCACTTTTCTGATTAACAATGGATTTGAAAAGGGCACAATTGATACTACCTTATTCATCAAAAGGTACAAGAATGAGATGCTTTTAGTACAAATTTATGTTGATGACATTATATTTGGCTCTACCAATCAAAAGTATTGTGACAAGTTCTCAGAGTTGATGAAGAGTGAATTTGAGATGAGCCTCATGGGAGAATTAACTTTCTTTCTAGGCTTACAAGTAAAACAAACTTCAGAAGGTACATTCATAAGTCAATCTAAGTATGTCTCTGAAATTTTGCAAAAATACAAACTCAATGATTCAACTTCAATGAGAACACCTTTATCCACCGGAGTCAAACTTGACTCTGATCCATCAGGAGAGAATGTGGATATAAAAACCTACAGAGGAATGATAGGTTCACTATTATACTTAACTGCAAGTATGCCTGACATAATGTTTGCAACATGCCTATGTGCTAGATATCAAGCAAATCCAAAGGTATCTCATTTAACTGTTGTGAAAAGAATTTTCAGATACCTCAGAGGGACACAAACATTAGGCCTCTGGTATCCAAAACTCTCAAATTTTGATCTAACAGCTTACACTGATGCAGATCATGCCGGATGTAAGCTAGACAGAAAAAGTACCTCTGGATGTTGTCAGTTATTGGGCAATAAGCTGGTAAGTTGGTCATCCAAGAAACAAAACTGTGTTTCCACTTCAACTGCAGAGGCAGAATATGTTGCTGCTGCTAGTTGTTGCTCACAAGTATTATGGATGAGAACTCAGCTCAGAGATTATGGCCAATAATTTGACAGAATTCCAATTCTCTGTGATTCAAAAAGTGCCATAGCCATCTCTGCCAATCCAGTACAGCACTCCAAAACCAAGCACATCGATGTAAGGTACCACTTTCTGAAAGATCATGTTGAAAAAGGAACAATAGAGATGTATTTTGTACCAACTGAACTTCAACTTGCTGATATTTTCACAAAAGCTTTAGATGAACGAAGGTTCAATTTTTTAATTAGCAAGTTGGGAATGTTGAATATGTCTACCTAACAAAAGAGCAGAGTCTCTGATCCTTTTATCAGAGCCTCTAGACTTTCAAATATGGTTAAACTTACTCTCATGAATCTCCAAGCATGTGTCAAGGGGAAGACAACGACCCTTTCATCTTTCAAGGGGGAGAAATGATCATGTCTCTGATGTTTATATCAGAGCCTCTGATCTTGTCTCTGATGTTTATATAAGAGCCTTTGATCTTGTCTCTGATGTTTATATCAGAGCCTCTGATCTTGTCTCTGATGTTTATATCAGAGCCTTTGATCTTGTCTCTAATGTTTATATCAGAGCCTCTGATCTTGTCTCTGATGTTTATATCAGAGCCTTTGATCTTGTCTCTGATGTTTATATCAGAGACTTTGATCTTGTCTCTGATGTTTATATCAGAGACTTTGATCTTGTCTCTGATGTTTATATCAGAGCCTTTGATCTTGTCTCTGATGTTTATATCAGAGCCTCTGATCTTGTCTCTGATGTTTATATCAGAGCCTCTGATCTTGTCTCTGATGTTTATATCAGAGCCTTTGATCTTGTATCTGATGATTTTATCAGAACCCAGATCTGGTCTCTGATGTTTATATCAGAGCCTCTGATCTTGTCTCTGATGTTTATATCTGAGCCTCTGATCTTGTCTCTGATGTTTATATCAGAGCCTCTGATCTTGTCTCTGATGTTTATATCAGAGCCTTTGATCTTGTATCTGATGATTTTATCAGAACCCAGATCTGGTCTCTGATGTTTATATCAGAGCCTCTGATCTTGTCTCTGATGTTTATATCAGAGCCTTTGATCTTGTCTCTGATGTTTATATCAGAGCCTTTGATCTTGTCTCTGATGTTTATATCAGAGCCTCTGATCTTGTCTCTGATGTTTATATCAGAGCCTCTGATCTTGTCTCTGATGTTTATATCAGAGCCTTTGATCTTGTCTCTGATGATTTTATCAGAACCCAGATCTGGTCTCATTAAACAAATCCTCAAGGATTTTTTTTTAAATCTTTTTGGATAACCACTCGTTTCTTTTCTGACGGTTTACTGACACAAAGCGGTTCTCCCCTACACGCCTAAACGTGTCACCCATCAATTCGGGGATGATGGAACGTCCTTTCTGCAATTAAGACTCTCATTCGCCGCTTCGATAACCTCTCCCTCTACCTTCCTTTTGTAGCTATAAAATACCCTGTTCACTTCCCATTACTCTTTACGCTCTCAAAATCCAAAAGCCGATTCTCTCTTTCTAAGCTTTCATCTTTCTCAACCTGCAACAATGGCGGCTCATTCCCAAACTTCAGATAACTCAAGCAAACTTGTTCCAAGCTTGAATTTGGTACAGTTTGACGTTCCAGTAAAAGGAAACAACTACTTTCTGGACGTAACCCCATCAAAATATGATGAACAGTTTCGCCCGATCCTCGACTTTTTCACCAACTGCGAACTCAATGATGTTCTAACCAAACATGCGTCAGACATTCCCCTTCGCTTTGTCCAACAATGGTGGTATTCAAGTGAATACGACGATGATAAGGAAGGACTGGTTGGGCACATTAACCTAGGTGACCAAAGCTTAAGCATAAGGATAACCCCACAAACCCTAACTCGCCGATTCAACCTCCTCACCACAACTGATCTTCAAATAGAAACCTTTGAGAAACCTCCAACTCAAGAAGTTCTTCTTCAGTTCCTCCAACACTTAGGCTACAACAAAGAAATAACACGCCTCAGTCAATTCAAACGTCAGTACCTACCTCCCAAATGGAACTTTATGTTCAGTGTTCTCAACCGAACAATAACCTGCAAAATTGGAAGCCAGGATCAGACTCATCCAGCGATAATAGCCATAATGTATGCTCTCTTTTTCAACAGAAGCATCAATATGGCCCACATTCTTTTCTGTGAGATGCTGACAGCGGTGGACAAGAAGAACAAGGACTTGGCCAAAGGCAAACAACCAATATCGGTACTGTTTCCACGATTCATCTCAGTGGTCATTCAACGAGCAATGGAGAAATTCTCCATCACTGAGGAGGGCCCAATGACACCTCTGTTTATAATGAACTCATTCAAAGCCACAGAGGTTCCTCCGTATCCACATGACCGACGTTTCCCACACACAATGATTGAAATCATTCCTGCTGACTCTCCTACCCATCTCCTACTTAGTCGTGTTGCCCAATCATCAGAACCGATGATGGGATCCCCAACACATTTAGGTTCTGAGCCTGAGCATGAATCAGAGAGTGATATCTCTGATACTGCTCAAAACATTAACAGAGCAGAACCAGAGGGTGGCTCTGAGAGAGTGAGGAAGAGAAAACATGAGAACCCTCCCTCTGACGAAGAGAATAACTCTGTCAGAGCAGAGGAAGGTGAGCACGAGAGATTTCCAGAGGGTGAGTTTCTAAACCTAGAATCTGAGGGCGGTGAGGTAGAAAAAGATGTCCTTGATGACACAAATGAGAGAATCCAAAGCCCAAATCCCAGTGCAAACAAATTTACTGTCCAAGATGGTCCAGCATCAATGGACATTGAAACAGAGGTGCACACCTCGAACCCTTCCCATCCTAACCGCTAAGAGGCATCTGCTTCTGCCTCTGATGCATGCACCAGAGGGGAAACCTCTGATACGGCTAAGTCCTCCCAAAAGGACTTGGACCAAGATAAAAATACTCACTTACCCCAGAGTATGTCACCTCCACCCACACATGATGCCTTTGTGGCTCAAAATAAGTTGGACCGTCCCTTAGAACGTAAGGATTGCCTGTCAGAAAAAGAATGGCACGACCTTATTGCACAAGGAATCCTTAGCCTGGACAGCAAGGTTTCTAAACACATTCGTTTCTCATCATCAGATTCTGACTCTGATGATCAGAGACCAATCGGAACCATTATAGGGAGATCCTTGAAAAAGGGTCCCCAAGGATTAATGGGAAGTCCTTCCGGAGACAACATCAAACAACCTCCGACAGAAGGCCCCTCTTAACTCGAGGGAAACTTAGAATCATGTGTTGATCCTAAGGTTACCCCCTCTGATTACGTTACCAAAGAAGAGTTCAAAATCTTTGGTGATGAAATCAGAGAATCTCTGAAGGAGATAAAACTTCAAATGGAGAAGACCTCAGAGGCCTCTGCCTCTAACTCTGAAGTTGAAAAGCTCACTACAGAGGTCTCTGAGCTGCGAAAGACGGTTCTCAATCAGAACGAAAAACTGGATACTCTGGAAAGCCTGGTCATAAAAAATGACTCAGTTTTGTCTAGAGAGATTCAGAACTCCAAAACAGAGCTCCTCAAGGCGATTCCCCCTACCTCTGCCCCCACTCCAACAAATGCAGACTTTTCTCAATTCAAAGAGGAAGTCTTGCGTTCTTTGGCAGAGGTAATTGCAAAGATCTCTACCTCCTCTGCTGCTGCTCCTGCTACAACAGAATTCATTACAAAGGCTGACCTGACCAACTTTTCGAAGAAGATCACCAGCAATGTTCTGAATATCTCCAGCAAGTTCGTCTCCAAGACCACTCAGCAGAACAAAAAGATTGAAGACCTTCTGAAGAATGTCAAATCTTCAGAGGGAGTATTAAAGAGAAAGGTACCAGAGGTCGCATGCTCTGAGGAAGCACGGAAAAAGGCAAGGTATGAAGATTCTGATGACGCAGATGACCAACCTCAGGGGTCATCCGATCTTCATAAGGGGGAGAAAACTCCTACACCAAAACCTGTTGAAACACAAAAAGAGTCCACTCCCTCTGAAACAAACCAAAGCAAGGAGAAAGGACGCTCAACCTCCACCTCTGCTGAAGATCTTCAGGCAACTTTAAAATCGCCAGTACCTGTCATCTTTCTAGCACCATCCACATCGAGTGCTCCAATAATAGCTGCAACTCCAGAAACTATTGGAGCTCTGGAAGAAGATGAAGACGAGCAGCTGGTAGACTTCTCTACATCAGAAGATGCATTCTCATCACCAGAAAGACCAACTTATGTGATGAGAGATGCTTACGAATCAGAATCTGAACAAGAAGAAAAATCAGAATCTGAACAAGAAGAAAAATCAGAATCTGAACAAGAAGAAAAATCAGAATATAAAAAAGAAGGAAAATCAGATTCTGAAAAAGAGGTTGAAGAAGAAGTTGAAGTAGTTGATGTCGAAGAGTATGTCTTCAAGAATGCTCAACCACATCATACTTCAACAACGTCAGAGCTGAGGGAATCACCAGAGATAGATGGCTACATCTCTGAACCCTCAAAAGAAGATCCTCCACAGATGAAGGAACCAGAAACCATGGTTGTTGATGAACAGGTTCCTTCAGAGAATCCTGTTCAGAAAGCAAGCATCGGTCTTCCAGCAAAAGTGTTCAATAAACCTCCCACATTCCTCGAATCAAATCCAGAAGCTTCCATAGAAGATCACTTCAGATACATTTACTGTGAGTTCAACATGGCAGATACACTGGTCATTCCTTTGAATCCAAGAATCAGAGAGGACATGCCAGACTATGAGCGAAGATTTATCAGAGATAAAACAAAACCAAGAGCACAGGTCCTCTCTGATGATCCAATCATCAAAATCAACAAAATCTCAGAAAAGACCTTTGCTTACAACAAGATAATCTATAGGAATTATGTGGTAACTCGATCTGATCAGAAGATTTATGAGTTCAATGACAATGATCTCGTAAATCTAAATCCATATGATTTACCACATTTATATGCCTATTGCTCTGCCAGGTATGATCATGGAAGAAGGGAAATCAGGATGGGCATGTTTGAAGTCCGACGGGCAATGGAGGCCTTTGTCAAACACCGAGCAAAACGTGACTTTCAAATTGCTCTGAACCTAGGGGAAGAAAAGCTGGAAGTAACTGAACCTGTGGAGTCATTCGACAAACTTAAAGAACAGAAGACTGGATCAATCGTTGCAGAACCTCTGGGTTTCGTCTTTAGAATAAATCAAGAAAAGAAGATCTTTCTAGCTTCAGAAGTGTCGAAGTACTCTGATGAAACCTTGAGAGGTATAAAGAAATTGATCCATGCAAAGGAAGAAAGGCACAGAGCAGATTTACTGGCAAAGCTTGACTTAGAGATCGACTCGATGATCAGCTTCAGAGCTCTGATCATGAAATTCCATGGAATCTGTTCAAGTGACAAATAGTAGTCTGTTTCTTTATTTCTTTTATTATTACTTTCTTTGTATTAAACTTCCAAATGTTTAAGAAGTAATACTTAAGAGAATAATTTTCTTCTCTATGCTTTCTAGTGTAAAATTCAATTCTCTGTTATTTTTTTTGTATCTTCTATTTTTCGACACTTAGGGGGAGATTGTTAGCTCCAAATCATCTGTTAAAGTGTTGAAAATACCAGTCCTATTTCAGAGGACTTTCAAGAAGATACACTTCAGAGGATGAAGACTTCAGAGGATGAAGACTTCAGAGGATGAAGACTTCAGAGGACAAACCTGCCTCTGAAGTACTTATCAGCACTCAGAAAAGACATCAGAGATGGCTTCATCAGAGGCTCTGAAGACAACGTCAGAGCTCTGAAGACATTCTCTCTGGATGTTCAAGTGTGAAGACGAGATGGCTTCATCAGTGGCTCTGAAGACAATGTCAGAGGCTCTGATGACATTCTGAAGATGTTCTCTGAAGTTCAGAGAATGAACAGAAGAACAGATGACACGTCACTTAGTGATAAGATTTACTTTCTAGAGTAGGTCACTGTTCAGCATGCTCTTTCTCGTCATACAAGTACACTTCTTACTTTATGATCCTATAAATAGGACCATCACCTTATTGTTCAAAGTGTGCTTAAGAAGTTATATCTGATAATATAAGTTGAATACTTTATTCTAAGAATATCTTGTTTATCTTTATCTGCTTTATGAACTGTGATATTTGAATCTCCTTTGATATTAAACTGCATTACTTCCGCTGTCATTACTCTTATTGTTTATATCATTGTTACGAGATTAGATCTGGGATCCAACATGAGTAAATCAACTCAAGACTTGGACTTTAAAGATTTAGGCTTATGAATACTTCAGTTCAGAACCCGGTCTTAAATGTCAAAGAATTTTGGTTTCTGATTATATCAGATCAGAATCTGTTCTTCAATGTTAAAGATTATAGATTCTTATTACAACAGATCAAGACCCAATCTTTAATGTCACAGAATTATGGTTTCTAAACATAACAGTTTAGAACCCGTACTTCAAAGAAGAGTTTGTTCAGATAAGGATATTATACAAATTTCAAGGGGGAAGTTATCTGAATCTAACTTAAATTATCATGATTTGAGGGGGAGCTTAAATGTAAGTATCTTCTGATCTATATATCTGATTGTTTGAAAGAAGAACAACTTTCGAGCATGAAAAATGTTTTCTTAAATGTTCAAACCACTTCTAATTCTCAAAAGATTTCGTGAATTTAGAAGTGTGATTTTCAAATGTTTTTCATATTATAGCTTTAAAGTGTGTCTGACCGTGTGTTTCCAAAGATCAATACTTGTGTATTATCTTGTCTATATACTTTCAAGTATTCATACACACCGGTTCAGTACTTCATATTGACTTTGTAATACTCCCGTTTGTAATTCAATGTTGTTGAGCATAAATCATCATTTCAATCTTTGAGAGTACATTTCAAAATTGTTTATATTCGTTCATATAAACAAACTGTCAAGTTTTTTGATACCCTAACAATTTCACGTTCATATCTTATGATATTTGATCTGATTGATACATTGTCAGATTCTCAAAACAATTCTCTTGATTTCATTTCATTCATTTAATTTCATTGTTTTGAGAGATCTTCAAAGTTCAAATGCTCAAATATTCATGCAAGTTTTGCGGAGCATACATTTATATGACAATTTTATCACATTTTGCGCTCAACTGTTCAAGTTAAATTGTTGAGCAACTATTCTTTTTAGGACAAAATTACATGGGATTCGTGTGAGAGCTTAAACAGAACTTCCATGGATTCACGTTAACAAGTGTTTCCTACCACGGAAGTAATCCTAGAGTGATTAAGGGGTGAGGGGTTTTTTAATTTAAAGAGTGGGGGAGATAACTCATCCGATTGAGTTTTTCTCAGTGCGTGGAGCGAAAAAATGTAAAAGAGAGTTTGGTTAGACCTGAGTTAAATGTTCAAAAGAAAGAGGGTGTGAGAACAGAGTTAAAAGAATATCAAAACTCTGCACCAGCCACTCTCTGAGTCGGGCAGCCACATCTACTGATTGGTTCACGTTATTTGGTGACCATCATTTAAAAAGGCAGTGAGGCCATGCCAACTCATTTGTGGTTTTTTCGATGATTGAATGGAAGCCCTGGGGGAGTGAACATCACAAAAGCTCCTTTCCAATGTACATTCGTTATACAAAGTGGCTCCGGTCTACGTACAGGCATTTTAATTGTATCATTTGTTAATTCAGGGTTACAATTCTTATTATATCTGAATTTGAAAAGATTCGGATATATACATTTTATGAATTGACTAATACACAAATCAAAAGGGCGGAGACTGTCATTTTATCACAAAGGGGTAGATAAATTTTCAAAGACTGTGATGACTTGAAAAAGTTTAGATGATTTTACTGCTCACAATTCATCAAAAAGGGGGAGATATTCTGAAATTTCAAGTCAATTGAAAGGGGGAGATATTCTGAGATATTCTGGAATTTCAGACAGATGAAAGTTTTGATCAAGAATCTCATTAAAAAGAAAAGATTCAAAAGGATTATGAAGAAATGTTTCAAAGACGATTCAAGAAAAGTTTGTTTTCCAAAGACAGTTCAGAGATCACAGAGATAGAGATACAAGTATTGAAAGATTCCTCAAATATCAAAAACTTCAAAGAAGTTTCAAATGTTTCAAATTTTTTGTTCAAGACTCGATAACTTTTCAAAGACAAAGTGAATGACTTTTCAAGATTCTTCAAAAGCTAAAAGATTGAAGATTGCTAGAGCTTCAATGTTTAAAGTTGTCAGAGATAACGTGTTGAAGAATAAAGATCTGAAGACTATTGTTAATTTTTTTTTAAATCATGAATACAAAGGGGAGATTGTTAATGTATAGTTGTATCCAAGATTTTTGTAGAAAAGTCAAAGTCTGTAAAGTCAAACAAATTCAAGGCTTACAAAAGTCAATGTTGTTTACCTGTGAGTGAATATGGTCTTTGACCATATATATAGTGTCTTGAGTGTTTGTGAAGAATGAACGTAGTATGAGAGTTTCAGTTGTATGAGTGTTCTTGTAATCATATGTTTTAAGTGAGATATACGACTTACATATTTTCTCTCTCTACTCTCTCTCTAGAATTCGTACTTAATTGTCATATCTTGATTGAATTGCTTGATTTCTTGGACTAACACATATGCTCAAGGTTTGAAAGTAACTCACAGTTTCACTTTTTCATAAAAGATCTTCTTACAATAGCATCAGTTCTTCAAATCTTCATCTTTTCTTCACAATGGCAAATTCCACTATAAGTGCCATTTATACATGTGAATCATTAACCAAACCTCCTACACTTCTAGGGGATTAATATCCCCAATGGAAAATAAGGATGGTAAATTTCTTGGAAGGTATGGACAGGGATCTTTTAAGATCGGTGAATGATGGACCTCACTAACCAATGGTGTTGGTACCAACAGTTCCCGCAACATCAGATACTGCTGAAATACCTGCATACTATGAAAAGAAAACTTCAAACTTCACTGATGAAGAAACTAAAATGATGGAAAATGACTCCAAAGCTGTTAGATTACTAATTTTGGCCATTCCCAATGATATATTTCAAGAACTTGATTCTTGTGTAACTGCAAAAGAGATATGGGATTTGTTGTTAAACCAACTTGAAGGTGGCCTACAAACTCAGAAAAACCGAAGAAATCATTGCATTAATGAGTACCATGACATTCATGTACTACCTGAAGAAACCTTGCACCAAACATACTCAAGATTCAACATTCTCGTCAATAAATGCAAAAAGTTTGGAGTTATGAGGACATAAGAAAAAAACAATGTTTTTTTCCTTAAAAGCCTAAATGAAGAATTCTCACAACTGTCCATGTCAATATAGGCCAATCAAAATCTTGAATCTTGGTTATTGACTGATATTTATGGCACTCTTGTTGCTCAGAAAAAAATAAGTTGTTAAACAAAAATCAAAAACCTCTTTAGGTGGACCACTTGCTCTCATTTCAAAACAAAATGGTGAGTCAAAAGAAAGTCATAATGAAGAACCAAAGAACTCTAGAGAAAAGTCAAAAAGAAAATCTAAAAAGGCCATGATAGCTGAAGAAAATGACCATTCAGACTCAGACTAAGATGAAGACATTAATGCTTTTTCCAAATCTCTTGCCTTGATTACTCATCAATTCAACAAGAATTTTGGCATGAAAGTCTTTGAAGGGAGGAGAGATGATGAAGAAAGAAGAGAAAATCCAGAAGTTTTCAGAAAACTGATTATCAACAAGAGCCCAGATCCACTCTGCATAGTGATCAAAAAAGTGTTCATTTCATCAATCATGAAGCTGCTCAACAATCAAGAACTCATCAACCATTTCAACCAATGTATCGTCAACCTCAGAGGTACTGTTATCCCAGATTTATTCTAGTTGGTAAACAATCAATCTAGTAATCAAGCAACACAGTAATAATCAAGAGATATAAAGATTAATAATAACGTACCAATCCCTTGAATAAACAATGAAACCCTTAAGTGTTCTTGATACCCTTTGAATACAGAGAAAACGTATATCGACTATTTAGAAAATTATCAGAGTTCTTACAAGGTTCACCTAAAACTAATCTAATTAACACTTTAAATACCTAAGCCATATGGGCTTTAAGCTTAATGGGCTTTCTAATGGGCTTGGGCCCAATATCTTAATAACTATTAACTTATTACATAATAAACCCTCTAATTAACTTTAGCACAATTGCAGTTTAAACCCTGAACTTTAACTTTAATCTTGAATACAATTTATGATCCAACAATCTCCCCCTTTGGATTCAAGATTAAAAAAAAATTGCAATTGTCTTCGGGTCTTCTCTTGTCTTCACTTTTCTCTTGAGAATCTTCAGATATGACATTGATAGCTTCAAAACTTCAAATCTTTGAAAATTTGAATATCTTCAGATCTTCAGATTGTATTCTCCCTTTTTGTATCTTCTCCCCCTTTTTATATCTTCTCCCCCTTTTTGATGAGTGGTGAGAATCAACATCATCAAAACTTGGCAAAACAATCTCCCCCTTTTCAAGACAATCTCCCCCTTTGTGTATGATCATCATATAAGCATAGTCTTCATCATGTAACGAGCCCTGTATGAAATAAGAGCAGTCTTCCCAGATGGAAAGAGTGATTATTTCAATCTTTTCAGATTAAAATAGAAAGTACTAATCATTAGAATCTTTTCAAATTCAAACAGTTTAATAAGTGTAACCCTGAATCAACAAATGACTCAGTTAGAATGCCTGTCAGTAACCCAAAGTTACTGAGTAACACAAAGTTACTATATAAGGAGCTGGTTTGATATTGACTCCCCAGGTCTTCCATTCAATCATCGAATAACACATGGTTATCTATGAACGTTCTGACAGAAAACAAATTTCTGTGTGCTCGTGCATGTGTATGAAAAATTAAGCATAGATGATTGCTTTTCAATTTAGGCTCAAAATATGTAAACTTGTTGAGACAGCAACAAATTATACAAAGACTCAATGTGCTTGAGAAAGGGTTCGAAGGTGGGGCAACTTTCCTTCTTTTTCAATATTAGTATCTTCCAAATGAAGAACCAATAGCGTATGTGTTGCGTCCCCAGAAAATGTGAAACATTCTCTTTTTGAGAAAAGAATGAGTAGCTGGTGGGGTTGTATGCAAGAGATGGCATAGGCTAGTTGCCTATTTCAATGATGGTCACCAAATAATGTGATCCAATTAGATTATGTGGCTGCCCGACTCAGAGAGAAGTTTGGTGCAGAGTTTAATATTCTTTTACTCTGATCTCTCACCCTCTTTCTTTTAATGTTCACGTCTAACCAATCTCTCTTTTCCATTTTACCTCTTCACACACCATCACTCAATTCTTTTGACCCTCTCCCCTTAATCACTCAGGGAATACTTCCTGGGTAGGAAACACTGGTTATCGTGAATCCATGGAAGTTCTGTTAAGCTCTCACACTGAATCCCATGTATTATCCTAAAAAGAACATGTTGTTCAACAGGCTATTGTACATGTAAGCACAAATACCACTTGTTACATGAAGAATATAATATTCGGAGATGTCAAAACAAAAGATGTTTAACGATGCAATTCTCCCCCTCAAACTAAAAGAGTTTGACGATTTAAGCTCTTAAGGAGTTTTCAATTAAGCTTATAGACGATTTGTCATGAAGAATACTATGCTGGAGAATCAAAAACGAATGTTGTTTATATGAAAAATATATAAACATATGTTCAATGAAAGAACATGAAATGACGTTTGATTCAATCAACAGTGAATACAACTAACGTGAGTATTACCATAGAAAGATTTAACTTTTGATACATGGTAATAACAAAGTCAAAATAGAATGTCGTGAACCGTTATGTGTATGTTCTGAACCGTTATGTGTCATCTTGTACGGCAGGTTGCTCCATAGATGTACTCGGGACATCTTGTACTGGTGTTTCTGACACTGAAGCTTCTGGACTAGCGGTTGAAGTCCTCGGGACAAGTATTTATACACATAACGGTTCAGAACATTCTATTTTGACTTTGTTATTACCATGTATCAAAAGTTAAATCTTTCTATGGTAATACTCACGTTAGTTGTATTCACTGTTGATTGAATCAAACGTCATTTCATGTGCTTTCATTGAACATATGTTTATATATTGTTCATATAAACAACATTCGTTTTTGATTCTCCAGCATAGTATTCTTCATGACAAATCGTCTATAAGCTTAATTGAAAACTCCTTAAGAGCTTAAATCGTCAAACTCTTTTAGTTTGAGGGGGAGAATTGCATCGTCAAACATCTTTTGTTTTGACATCTCCGAATATTATATTCTTCATGTAACAAGTGGTATTTGTGCTTACATGTACAATAGCCTGTTGAACAACATGTTCTTTTTAGGATAATACATGGGATTCAGTGTGAGAGCTTAACAGAACTTCCATGGATTCACGATAACCAGTGTTTCCTACCCAGAAAGTATTCCCTGAGTGATTAAGGGGAGAGGGTCAAAAGAATTGAGTGATGGTGTGTGAAGAGGTAAAATGGAAAAGAGAGATTGGTTAGACATGAGCATTAAAAGAAAGAGGGTGAGAGATCAGAGTAAAAGAATATTAAACTCTGCACCAAACTTCTCTCTGAGTCGGGCAGCCACATAATCTGATTGGATCACATTCTTTGGTGACCATCATTGAAATAGGAAACTAGCCTATGCCATCTCTTGCATACAACCCCACCAGCTACTCATTCTTTTCTCAAAAAGAGAATGTTTCACATATTCTGGGGACGCAACACATACGCTATTGGTTCTTCATTTGGAAGATACTAATATTGAAAAAGAAGGAAAGTTGTCCCACCTTCGAACCCTTTCTCAAGCACATTGAGTCTTTGTATAATTTGTTGCTGTCTCAACAAGTTTACATATTTTGAGCCTAAATTGAAAAGCAATCATCTATGCTTAATTTCTTTCATACACATGCACGAGCACACAGAAATTTGTTTTCTGTCAGAACGTTCATAGATAACCATGTGTTATTCGATGATTGAATGGAAGACCTGGGGAGTCAACATCAAACCAGCTCCTTATATAGTAACTTTGTGTTACTCAGTAACTTTGTGTTACTGACAGGCATTCTAACTGAGTCATTTGTTGATTCAGGGTTACACTTATTAAACTGTTTGAATTTGAAAAGATTCGAATGGTTAGTACTTTCTATTTTAATCTGAAAAGATTGAAATAATCACTCTTTCCATCTGGGAAGACTGCTCTTATTTCATACAGGGCTCGTTAGATGATGAAGACTATGCTTACATGATGATCATACACAAAGGGGGAGATTGTCTTGAAAAGGGGGAGATTGTTTTGCCAAGTTTTGATGATGTTGATTCTCACCACTCATCAAAAAGGGGGAGAAGATATAAAAAGGGGGAGAAGATACAAAAAGGGAAAATACAATCTGAAGATCTGAAGATATTAAAATTTTCAAAGATTTGAAGTTTTGAAGTTTTGAAGTTTTGAAGCTATCAATGTCATATCTGAAGATTCTCAAGAGAAAAGTGAAGACAAGAGAAGACCCGAAGACAATTGCAAATTTTTTTTAATCTTGAATCCAAAGGGGGAGATTGTTGGATCATAAATTGTATTCAAGATTAAAGTTAAAGTTCAGGGTTTAAACTGCAATTGTGCTAAAGTTAATTAGAGGGTTTATTATGTAATAAGTTAATAGTTATTAAGCTATTGGGCCCAAGCCCATTAGAAAGCCCATTAAGCTTAAAGCCCATATGGCTTAGGTATTTAAAGTGTTAATTAGATTAGTTTTAGGTGAACCTTGTAAGAACTCTGATAATTTTCTAAATAGTCGATATACGTTTTCTCTGTATTCAAAGGGTATCAAGAACACTCAAGGGTTTCATTGTTTATTCAAGGGATTGGTACGTTATTATTAATCTTTATATCTCTTGATTATTATTGTGTTGCTTGATTACTAGATTGATTGTTTACCAACTAGAATAAATCTGGGATAACAGGTACTTCCAGCCCCAACCACAAGTTCAGAAGACAGAAGCAGTTGCTGCTCTTCCACCAAACCAGAAGGATGGACGATGTTTCAGATGTGGAAAACCAGACCATTTTTCTGCAAACTGCAGAGGTAGACTTATCAAAGATCAATACTACTACAAAAACAAGTATAAATACAATGTCAGAGAAAGGGTAACTATTGCAGAAATGGAAGACTGGTTGTCAAACTCGACAAGTGATGTAGAAGAAGAGCCTACCAACCTCCATGGTATGGCTATTACAGATGGTGATCAGACTGATGGATCATCAGAGGACTGCTCTGAAAAGGTAAATTTTTCATCCACCTCTGAAAGTGAAATAGAAATGGATGTTCTTAAATTAACTGATGAGTTTCAGAATTTAAAGCAAAAGCTCTTTGAAGAAAAAGAAAAGTGAAAGCAAATGACAAAAGATCTAAGCTTTTATAAAAGAGAAAAGGATCATCTTGAGTCAGAAAAGAAAGAATTTTTTGTTGAAAAATCTGAACTTGAAAAAGTTTAGAGACAAAAGGAAAAATCTTTTTTTGAGAAATTCAAAGAACTTGACAAGGTTTTAAAGGCAAAAGAAGAAGAAGTGAGAAAATCTAACTTTAAAAGGACAAAAACCAGAGAAGGATAAAAATTCAGAGTTCTAAACTTTAAAAATACCTCATACTCTGAAGTAAAAACAGTTTCAAAACGTATCTTGAAGATAGAAAAAGAAACTTAAGAGGTTAAGTTTACAAATTCTCAGAGCCATGATCCCAAAGAAATCCTTAGATTTGACTCATTCATCACTAAAGAACTAGAGGTCTCTGAAGCTAGTACCTCTGAAATAAAACCTCAAAGCTTACTGAATCCAGAGGCACCTCTGTACTCGCCAGAAGTAGATGAATGCATCAGAATTACCTTTGAAGATGACATTAGAATAATTTACATATAATATGTCATATCTGATTTCATCTAAGAATCATGCAAGAAAAGGATATTCAATGTCTCCAGACCTAAAAATCCTATGAAAACTTCAGTGTAGTAATCTCTGACAAGGTTAAGAAATACTTTATTGATTATGATTCTGAATCTGACACAAAGATAGATGAACAAATTTTCTATACCCCAGAGAAGGTAATTCATAAAACAACTCAGACTATTGGTTCTGGAATTTTGAACATCCCTATTCATATTCCAAAAGAAATACCCAGAATTCCATTATGTCCAGAAAAAGAGTTGAAAGAAAAGGCTAAGAATAAATCTAACATTTCTCAATTCTACACCTATAAACTTATCAAATTCATTCCTGAACAAAAAGGCAAATGGCAAGAAATTAACCATTCTGATCCTGTTTGTGTAGTGAGCGAGAAAGAGAAGAAGATGTTTTGGGCCAAGAAAAAGCAAGTTGAAAAGAAGGCCATTTCTCAAGCCAAAAATAAAGAAATAGTTAGGAATACTTGTAATATTCCTAGTGCTTATTCTAAGAAAATTCAAAAGAAACTGTTAATCAATAAATCCCAATTAATCAAGCAATTACTCAAGATTTAGACATTAAAAATCAAGAACTAGAGAGAGAAAGTCTAGAGAGAGAAAGTAGATCTCGTATTCATATGTCTCTGAATTACAAGTATGAGATGCTCTCTACAACTGTTGTTACAAGATTACAAGACACACCCTATATATACTACCTATCTATTTCAAAGCCTTAAAGGCTAAAGAAACTAACCAAGCTTTGACTAAAACATTGTTGACTTTTAAATCATTGACTTTCCTATTAAATCTTGAATACAATATTTAGACTTAACAGAAACATGTACCCAATGTTTTGGAAGAAATCAAAAACTTTGCTTCTACTTCATCTTGCTCTGTTAATTATAATTGCATTCAACTCTTGATTAAACTGAAAAATCATTTCAGAGGTTCTCATTGTTTTCTGAATCTGTCTCTAAATAAAACTTCAGAGACAAAGCCTCAGAAGAAAAAGAAATGCAACTCTGGCAAAGCATCAAAAGATGGAATGCCAAATGTTCATCAAAATATTCAAAAGCCTAACAAGGAAGGACCCATAATGAGATGGGTACCTAAAAAACTATAATGTATCTTGCAGAATCAATATATGCTCATCCGGTATCTAGATTTTGGATGTTTAAGGCATATGACTGGAGATAAAAAGTTGTTATCCTCTTTTACAGCAAAATCTAGAGGAGCAGTAACTTTTGGAGATAATATGCAAGGTTAGATTAAAGGTTATGGTGAATTAACAAAAGGTAATGTATCTGTTTCAAAAGTTCCTTATGTTGATGGACTAAAGCACGACTTAATTATCATAAGTCAACTGTGTGACCATGGTTTTGATGTGGAATTTCAAGAAAAACATTGTTCACTTCTTCACTCAAAAACAGGTCAAGAAATGCTGAGAGCAGACAAAAAGGGTAACTTATAAAGAATGAATTTTACCAAGCAAATCAACATTGGCTTAGATAAACTTTGTTTAGTATCTATGACCAATGAAGATGTCTGGCTCTGGCACAAAAAGTTATCTCATTGGAACTTTTCATCACTAGATAAATTAGTCAAACTTAAGTTGGTTAAGGGATTACCATCTCTGAAATTCAACAAATATCATCTTTGTTCTGCTTGTGAAATAGGAAAAATGAAAAGATCTTCCCATAAAACCAAAAGTAATAATAATTGTCCTAGATCTATGTATATGCTTCATGTAGACCTCTATGGTCCAATCTCTGTGCAGAGTATGTCAGGTAAAAAGTATATTCTTGTTTTGATTGATGAATACTTCAGATATACTTGGATAGAATTCATTTGAGCCAAGTCTGATGTACCTGATATTTTATTAAGGTTGTTAAAAAGATTGCAGGTTCTGTTCAACAGCAAAGTTCAGAAGCTGAGAAGTGATTATGGGACAGAATTCAGAATTGCCAAAGTCAACTCCAATCTTTCAGAGGAAGGCATAACTCCCAACTTCTCTGCAGCAAGAACCCTTCCACAAAATGGTGTTGTTGAGACGAAGAATAGAACACTTGTTGAAGCTGCAAGAACAATGCTTGTAGGATCTGATCTTCCAATCAACTTTTGGGCAGTAGCAGTGGCTACAACCTGTTTTACTCAAAACAGAGCCACTATTGTCAAAAGATTCAAGAAAACTTCATATGAACTCATAAACTACAGAAAACCTAATGTTAAATATTTTCATGTTTATGGGTGCAGATGTTATATTTTAAATGACAGAGAATCTCTTGGAAATT
This sequence comes from Arctium lappa, assembly GCA_023525745.1. NCBI lineage: Eukaryota > Viridiplantae > Streptophyta > Magnoliopsida > Asterales > Asteraceae > Arctium > Arctium lappa. The sequence goes on along the minus strand of CM042058.1, from coordinate 58,155,424 downwards.
TTGACAAGAAGGCAGATGAAGGCAAATTCATTAGCCTCAAAAACCTTCAGAGTGTTCAATCTAATAACAAGAACAATCCAGGAGAGTATCAATGTCACTTTTGATGATACCAAAAGACTTGACAACAGAGATGTCAATTCAACAACTAAAAATATCTCTGAATCATCAAAGTTAAGGGAATCTGAGCTGAACAAAATCTTTGAAGATTTCTTTGATGATGATGATAACTCTGAATTTATATTCAGAAATGTCGACAGAGATGTTTCAGAGGAACCACAGATTATAGGTACAACACTTTCTGGTCCCTCTGATGTCACTCCCTCTGCTTCTTTAAATACATAACCAAGCACAAGGATTGACCTGTCTGGATCACACAGTCAACTCCCACATTCATTTCCCATCCTCTGAATCTGAGGAGGAGGATATGGAGATTAACAAAACACTCAGAGATGATTCTCCAGAACGACAAGGACAGAGCGGAAGTCCTTCTAGAGACAACCTCAAACCATCTCTGAAAGAAAGATCCTCTGAACTCGAGGAAAAATTGGCAACATGTGTTGTTGCCAAGTTACCTATCTCTAATCTTATCACTAGGTTAGAGTTTGAAATATTTAGTGAAGAGATCAGAGGCTCCATGAAAGAGCATAAACTTCAACATATTGATGACTTAGAGACCTCTACCCTTGTCTCTGAAAATGAAACAACAAAAGGCAGTGGTCTCCAATCTGAAGACCCAACTCCTCAAATCTACCAATAGGATTTAGGGGTTGGAATAAAAGATATGGGAGCATAGCACTGTTTGCTCACTGGAGATTGCAGCACTCAAAGCACAGGTTGCCGACCTTAGAACCCAATCTTCCAGCTCTACATCTCTTTCAGAGCTTAAGAGGGAAGTGCAAAATCTGAAAGAATCCATCACTGCATCAACCACCCAATCCACTTCAAATACAGAGAATCTGCAGTCTGAAGTTCCGGATCTCAGAACAGAGATAGTGACCAGACAATTGTTATCAATTTCTTCAGAGCAAATGGATTTTATCTCTGAACTGGTCAAGTCAAATATCAGTACCTCACTGCCACATCAAGCACCAGTTTCAGAGCTTCCACCTCCTCCTCCCAGAACTGCTGAAGACGTTGTCACCAAAAAGTGATCTCGCATCATTTAAAGAAGGGATTATGAGTCGCATGATGACTTGCTCCTCCAAAATCTCCATGGTCGCATAGAAAAAGGTTCAGGCTACACTTGATGTCTATAAGTTTCATGCTGAAGATCAGGTATCTGATATTCTTCAAGCTGCTTCAGAGACCATTGAATCAATCAAGAAGGTTGCGATCGACATCAAAGGCAAAGGTTTCGTTGAGCCAGACTCCCCAAAGTACAGATGAAAGAGAGTCATTATTGACGACACTTGCAGTGGCGAAGCCAAGAAGCCAAAGTTTGATGACTCAAAAGGCTCTGATGATGGAGCCTGTAATCATCAAAAGAGGGAGATGCAAGGGACAACACAAGGAAAATCATCTGAAGCTGCAAAAGCCAGTGGCTCTGATCCATCTCCTTTCACCAACAAATATTAAGGAGTATAAGAGAGTGAACCAAAGACGCAGTCCACCTCTGCAGAAGACAATCAAACAATCTCGAAGTCTCCAATACCTATGGTATTTATAGCACCATCAACTTTAGATGCACCTATAATCCAGGTAGTAAATGTTACTCTAGAAACTATAGGTGCTCCGGATGAAGAAGAAGGAGATGAGCAATTAATGTACTTCTCCAGCTTTGAAGACGCATTCTCATCACCTGAAAGGCCAACTATAGTCATGAGAGATGCATTTGAGTCCCGATCTGAAATCGAATCCGTTAACATGGAAAAAGCAAAAGAAGATGAGATAGTTGATATTGAAGAGTATGTCTACAAGAATGCTCAAGCTCATCTTCCTTCTGCATTAGAGATAGAGCACAGAGTTGAAGACACTACTAAAATAGAAAATCTAATCTCCTCTGCCATCAACGAAACCCCACCTCTATCCCCTCAAATCCAAAGGAAGGAACTACAGATAACTCCACAACTATCTGCTGAAGAACCTATAACACCCCCTAATTTGAAAAGAGCAACTAATTTAAAATTTTCAAATATACCTTAAGATGGATAAAACTTAATACAACAAGTCCCTACTTAAAATACGATTCTAGAATTATCCTTCAACCAAAACGAATAAATCTTACATAGAGACTAATTCAAGGTCGGGTGTTACTAAAACCCAATAATAGTTGCTCTTCTCAATGACTAAAGAGAAAGACTTCACCAAGCCACTCACTCTTGCACATACATTTAGCACTCATCACTTCACAGAAACGCTAGAACCAATTCCCCCATCCAGAACCTGATGAACATGCCGACAAATAAAAAGGTTTGGCTAACGCCTAGTGAGGTCAAGAGTTATCTACATGAAACAAATACGTTTGTTAAAGGGAAATAATACAGTTTAAATCATAGTCTTTCAAAAGGATTTACTTTAAATATTAAACGACTCATTTTCTAATATGCACATTTTAAAAACGAATACTCCAATATAAAATACCCCTTCGTAAAATAAATTTAACCCAAAACTCACTCAAAACATTAAATAGGAATTGAACTCCCAATTTATAAAAAAACGTAGATAAACTTTACTCCTCGAAACACCAAAACACGGGTGGAACATACTACTCACCTCATAAATCATGGAAAAGAGCCATACATATAAAACGTCACTGAAAACTTGGATACTAAAATACAATACCAAAAACAACACCTTTCGGTGACGGGGGAGACCCGATTCCATCGAATGTGGCGGGCACACAAAGTTAAGCCACATATCTATGTTATAAGCATATCTTCAAGGATGGACAACCTTTGACATCAACCCTGTTAAGTCTGATTTTATAGTAATCATTGTATTTATAGGATTGGTCTTATACTGTGCTTTGTTAGCTTTTATCTGTTGTATAAGACAAGGGTATTTAAGTCCCTTGGGTCTTTGTGTTTTGTAAGGATTCACACATTATTCAATAGGAACACTACTTTGCGCTTCAACTCTATCTCTCTCTACTTTCTCTCTCTAAGTGATTTAGTGATTTTGGGATTATCAATTGGTATCAGAGCCAATCTAAATCTGAGAGTTTTGAGAGAATCGTTTTGTAAAACTGAATTTGTTCACAAATTAGAAAATTTAATTGATTTTCTTGATTTTAATCAAGAAAATCTCGTTTTCTGATTTTTCACAAATTCGTGCTTGTTTTTGATAAAATTTCTTTGTAAATTGATTCGTTGGATTGGTTTTTGATAGTAAAACTCTTTTGATTCACATCCTTTTGCAAGAAAATCATGTTTTAAAGATCAATTTTGTGATTATTTGAGTTTCTGGAAAACTGGTTTCACGAACTGTTGGATCACGAATTCTTGATTTTGTGGTTTTTAATCGAATTGTTTGATTCAGAAGTATTAGAAACTTGTTTTCCATCATGTATGTGTAAGGAAATTTCATTATTTTCATATATGTAATCGATTTTAGATGTTGTTTCTTGTTTTTTCTGCGTTTTGTGCCAGATCCAAACTTTGTGCGAGTTTATAAGGTTTGCTCGAGTTCATCCTGATTTGCGCCAGTTCATCTTGCCAAGTTCAGGGTTCATCAAAGAAAGTCAAGTTCTCGTCACCTAAGACTCACACAAATCTCTTGCGCCATTTTCTTGTCACGCAAAAGTTCAGTTTGCGCCTTATACTGTTCGCGCGAAGTAACATTTGCGTTATAAACAAGTCATGCAAATCTCTTTTGCGCGACCTACTGCTCACGCAAATCATCGTTTGCGCCATCTGCTTCTCACACAAACCTCTAGTTTGCACCCGCTCAGTCTAGACTTGGAAATTTTTCTGTCTCCATGGATTCTGCAAAGTTTTCTTTTCAACCCCAGTTCTACAAAAACAATGTAATGATGTCATTGGGCACAGAAACTCGTCCACCAGTACTGATCAACGAAAATGAATTCACTCAATGGCAAGATCGGTTCCTGAACTTCATCGAGCGTCAAGTTAATGGAGATAACATGATGAAGTCTCTCACTTAAGGACATTTCGTAAAGCCTAACAAAGAGAGACTCCCATAACAACTGAAGAGGCTTCGCGTATGAAAGCTAATCGAGAATTAAAAGCTAACCTGATGCTAGCTTTACCAAACTCTGTCTACAACCGGGTTGATCATTGCAAGGATTATCCAAATATGTTGTGGGCACAATTGGAAAAGATTATGCTTAGTTCATCGGTCGCAACCCAACTCCAACATACACGTTATATGAACAATTTTGAGGAGTTTAAAGCCAAAGAAACTGAGTCTCTAAAGAGTGTTTTCGACAGATTTTGCACAGTACTGAATGATCTGCACAAGATTAATGTGAACAAGACAGAGATCGAGACAAACCTGAAATTCCTCAACGCTCTTCATCCAGAATGGAACAAGTCTTTTAACAGATTGAAAAACGATGTTCGGGTTTCTTCAATGCAAATCCAAGAGATGTACGAGATTTTGCTGAATGATGATAGCATAGTGCTTCAGAAGAAAGCAAAACTGGACAAGAAGAACAAGAAAACAGTAGACCCGGTTGCTCTCCTCACGAACTAACTAGCAGAACAAGCATTGTCTGATAATGCTTATAACGGGGTCACTGATGATGATGGCGAGGCACTTCAAAAAGCTATGATCCTTCTCTCTCAACACTATCTGAAAAAGTTCCAACCTCATTCAAGTTCCAACACTTCTCACTTCACTTTTGGGTCGAATAATGTTCAAGTGCCCGAGGCTAAGAAACCGACTACATGCTACAACTGTGGAAATCCCGGTCACATCTCTAAGGAGTGTAGAGTGAAGAAGATTCGGGATTTGGCATATTATAGGAAGAAATTGGAACTGGCCGAAAAGAGAGAGAAGGGAATTGTTTTTGCTAGCTGAAGAAGAGTTTTGGCTAGATCACTCTGAAGACGAAGCGGATTCTATCGAGACTGCTCATATGTGCTTCATCGGAGATGATCAAAGTGATGGTGATGACACTGATGAAGATGAGGTAATTTCTGATTTTGATTACACTTTCATTTCCTCTCAAATGAACATTATTATATCTGCTTTATCTGATCTTCGCTCGAAGTTAATATCTGAAAAGAACTTAAATTCAGAAAATTCAAATTTGATTGAAAAATTACAAATTTCTTTGAAAGATGAAAAATCTATTTTGGATCATACAAAAGACATCTTTCAAAAGAAATTAGATGATTTAAAAAAATCAAATATGACTTATCTTGATTCTTTGACTGAAATGACAAAATTAAATAATAATTTTTCTGATAAAAAAAATGAGTTGGAAGAAAATTTATATGGAAGGAATCAGTCTGGGCAAACTATTTATTTGAACAAACCACGGAGTTATGTGTCTATAAAACAAAAATGGGGACCTGGTTTTGAAAATCCACATTGTTTAAACAATGCGATAGAAAAATCCCCTACTTTATATAAATACGATTACCTAACACTTGCTAAATATGCTCCTCAATTTAAAATTGATTGGATGAATGAAAAACAAATGTTAGAAATCGAAAATGAGAAAAGGATAAATAATAAGAAAAAGGAAATTTCTTTTGTTTATACGAGTGAAAATGCCAAATATTTTCCTGACAAATCAAAGAAAGGCAGAAAAGTTTTAAATGACATATCTCCCATTAAGTCTTCAGTATCTGATGATTTTGTTGATATATATGCCACTAAATCTGATAAGGAAAATATCTCTTCAACCTTTTATGATTCTAAGAGATATACTCCTCCATTAGTTTTAGAAGGCAAAATCATTGATCTTGAAGATAAAATGGAAGATCAAAATATTCCAAAAGAAATTGAATCTACTGTATTTCTTTCTTTCATGACATCAAGTCTTGAAGAAAAATTATTTTCTCAAAAACAAGATTCTATTTCTGACCTTTGTTCTGATTGTCAAGTAAACAAAAAGGAATTTCTAAATTCTGAAAAATTTTCTCAAAATTTTTCTGACTCCGAGGTGAATTCAGATTTATTGGTTGATCACTTGGGTCTCTTAGGTAAAATAGCTTCTTCTAATTCGAATATTAAATCGAATATTCTTGATGATTCTTTTACGCTAAATGATGATTATTATAAACCAAAGCGTAAAAAGAGATGGTCAAAGAAGTCAAAAAAACAAGATCAATTCATTTCTGACAGTTCTAATTCTTCTGATTCAATGATTTCAGATAGGACTCTGAGCGCTCCTTCAAAGCAGATATGGAGAGTCAAGCGGACATCAGATGATTCTACGACTATTGAAGATAGATATGTAGACAAACATTATAAAAGTGATTCATTTGCTTCTTGTAATAAAATTTCAAAATATTCAATAAAGCAAATGTTTCAAATTTCCAAAAATGTCGCATATTCTTCTTCTGATTCTAGTTAAAATGATTATGCTTTCTCTTCTGCTAATTCTTATGTTCATTTATCTGATCATATTTCTCGTGCTTTTCGTGTCAAATCTTACAAGTTTTTCCCCACAAGAACTGCAACTAACTTTCATGGACCCAAATACAAGTGGGTACCAAAATCTCAGATTGATTCTAAGTTGCAGGCATCTACTGTTAAGGGGGTGTAAGAGAAAGTTGGCTTCTAAGTACATCAGCTTAGAACCCGTGCTTCAATGGACTACGACTTCTAAACATGTCAGTTTAGGACTCGTTCTTCAATGTTTTAGCTTCTGACTAATGAGAAAATGTGAGTACATATACTTAATTCCACTACATATATCTCTGAACATGATGTTGTTCTAGTTTTCTCATGTGTTTTTCATGAATCTGAGCAAGTTCAACTATCTCTTGAATTTGTACAACCCAAAACTTTCTTTTGAGACACAAATTCATTATACGTTATGTGGAAAACAATATTATTGAATTTTATTTTGTTTCAAATAAATAAAATTTTGCCGAATTCTTTACATTTGTCTTAAATTTTCAAACTCGGCATTTGAATTTAAAAGTTTAAATCTTTACAAATTTTATTATATAGAGTAAAAGTGTTACAGATTTTCTTTCTTTTGAATAAAATGTGTGTGTAGGACACATTTTCAAGTTGCTTTGTTAATATTAAAGTTTTATATTTTCAACTTTCAAGTCTTTTTGTTGGGAATTGAGAATTGCACAAGTATGGTTAATGCTGCTAGCACAACATGATTACTACTGCTAGTAGATTTAATACTGCTTGACAAGTTAGTACTGCTACTTCAATAGTTAGTACTGCTTGGAGAGTTAGTACTGCTAGTGGTTAGTACTGCTAATGAATTAATGTTGCTTGAAGAAGTTAATACTGCTGAGCATAGTTACTACTGCTGAAGAAGATTAATACTGCTACAACTTAATGTTGCTTAAGAGATAATCAAGATACGTGCAGATAAAGACTGGAGATAATCATGGAAAGCTTGTAGATAACTATGGAAGATTATACTGAAGATCTTTTATATTTTGTAATTATCTTTTATCTTTAGTATATATATAGAATTATTGAGAATAGTTTAGAATATTAAGTTAGACAACATTCTGAGTTTTTTGTTTTTGAAAGAGAGAATTAACCTCAAGGTTTATAATCCTAATTCTAGAGAAGTAGAATTCATATTGGTGATTCTGTTCATCAATATTGAGGTTTTGATTGAAATCTTGTAGATTTGAATCATTCAATAAAGTTTACAAGATTGTGATTTCTGATTCACTGTTTCATTGATATTCTGAATATTAAAGTGTTATTTCGCAAACTTCTTTAATATTGTTTCTGAGTTTATTGTTCTTGTTAAGAATTAGATCCTGTCAAGTGGTATCAGAGCAAGTTTCTCAGAAACCTTCATTCATCATGGAAAACACAGTTGAATCAAACAGTACTCTTGTCTCAAAGGTTCCAATGCTCAGATCTAATGAGTTTGATATGTGGAAGATTAGGATCAAGCAATACATTCTCCTCACAGATTATTCTATGTGGGACATAATTGAGAATGGCCCATATGATGAAGGAAAGATTGGTGCAGATGGAAAAAGAACCCCACCAAAGACGGATGCAGAAAGGAAGACAAGGCAGACAGAGATGAAAGCCTTGAGTACACTGCTCTTGGCTATTCCCAATGAGTGTCAACACCAATTATGCAATTGCACTGATGCACAGATGCTTTGGAATGCCCTAGAGAAGAGATTCTCTGGTACCAAAAGTACCAAGAGAAATCAGAAGGCAATATTGAAGCAACAGTATGAAAACTTTATGTCAACTAAGAATGAGTCCATGACTCAAACTTTTGACAGGTTTAATAAGTTGATTGGTAAAGTAGCTACTGTGGGAGTACAAATTGATCAAGATGATGTAAACAGAAAGTTCTTAAGGTCCCTTAGAGATGAATGGACCATGTATACTGTTTCATTCAGACAAAATGAACAATTGGAAGAAAAAGAACTTGATGATCTGTACAATGACCTTAGAGTGTTTGAATCTGAGCTGGAGGCAAAGAAGAAGCCTTCTGGATATGTTCATAATGCTGCACTCCTATCAGCATCAATTGATTCTACTCTAACCCTGAATCAGTTAATGCTGCTAATGGAGTAAATCAAGAAAAAGGCACTGAATCTATTTTTGAAGCCTTTCTTTCCAGCCATGGAGACTCTTCCTTAATCAATGATGACTTGGAACAACTTCATCCTGATGATCTTGAAGAGATGGATATTAAATGGCAGATGACCATGCTTCTATGAGGGTGAAGAAGTTCATCAAGAGGACTGGGAGGAACAACATCTCCCAAAGAAGAGAAGATGGATCAGGCTTTGATAAGTCAATGGTGGAGTGCTATAAATGTCATCTGAAGGGACACTTTGCCAGGGAATGCAGAAGTGGAGTGTCTCACAACAACCACCAACCAGCACAGACTTGAATCTTCAACCAGAATAGAAACTCTGCTCAAGCCCTTGTTCCTCAACAAGGAATGGGGTTTGACTGGAGTGATCAAGCAGAAGAGGTTATTCAAAATCAAGCTCTAATGGCAAAAGTATCTGATCTCCCAACTGAGGTACTTTCTAATCTCTGTTCTCAAACTTGCATAGATATGGTTAAAAGGTACAGGGATCACAACCAGAATATGAGTGATGACCTTAAGAGATTAGAAAAAGATATAAAAGATGTTAGTGTATTATTGTATACAAGATTTAATAGGAAAAGTCAAGTAAAGTAAAGTCAACAAAGTTAAAGTCTGTTTAGTCAAACCTGAGATTACTTAGCCATTAAGCTTGTAGTTTTAGTCCTTGGTATAAATACCATGTTGTCTTGTAAATAAAGATGCAAGACATATTGTACATATATTGTGTTTGTTGATTGTCTCAACAGTTTACACAATTTGAGCCTTATGAAACACAATCATTGTGCTAAATTCTTTCATACACAAGCACGAGCACACAGAAAATTTGTTTTTCTGTCAGAACATTCATAGATAAACCTTGTGTTTTTCAATGATTGAATGGAAGTCCTGGGGAGTCATCATCAAACCAGCTCCTTAAATTGTACATTCGTTGTACACAGTAACTCCATGTTACTGACAGGCACTTCTAACTGTTTCATTTGTTGAATCAGGGTTACAACGTTAATTATATCTGAATTTGAAAAGATTCGGGTATATACAGTTCATGATTCAGCTATTCAGACCAAAGTTCAGAGAATGTTAAATGTATCTCAAAAGGGGAGAATATTTGTAAATGGGGGAGATTCAAAGAATGCGTTGAAATTGAAAAGTTTTGATGATCATGAAGCTCAAAATCGTCAAAAAGGGGGAGATATCTACAAAGATTTGGAGCCTATCGTTTTAATTCCACATATAATTGAGACAGGGACTACCTCAGTGACATCAGGAAATGAATCTAAAACTACATCACTAGTTTCTGATTCATCTGAAATCATAATTACATGTCCAATTATAGTGGATGGCAATGAAACAGTGCCTGAGATACCAAGAAAAGAAGCTGAACAAGATAGACTGAAAGATCAAAATTCAGAGCTTCTTAAGCAGATACAGGAGTTGAAGTCTAAATTGTTAAATTCTGATAAAACTCCTGTTTGAACAAAATGTACTGACCATGCTAAATCAAATTGTGCAGGTATCATCCATGCAAAAGAGAAAGAGATTAAAGTAAAAGAGGAATTGATTGAAATAAAAGGAAATACTATTCAAGCTTGTGAAAAAGAAATCAAGCTGAAAGACAAAAAGATTGTATATCTCAAAAGCCAACTGAAGCCAACTGAACGAAAATCATCAGATCTCCAAGCTGAATCAGTTAAGCTTCAACAAAAGTTTACGGATTTTGAAGACAAAATCTCTGTGTTGGAAGCCAAGAATGTTGAACTACTGAAAAGTATCCAAGCAGAGAAAGAAAAATCAAAAGTGGAGACATCTTCCATTCAACAGATGTCTGATTTTTCAAAGAAAACACTCCAAGAGAAAAAGGATTTGGAGCATAGATGCATAAAACTCTCCAAGCAAATATCCGACTTTGAAAAGATTTTGATAACTGAACGGGATATATTTGCTAAAGAGAAAGAAGTTCTTGAAAATAAAATTACTGAACTTCCCAACCAGATTTCCACTTTACAAGACCTACTTGAGAAAGAAAGAAAATGCTTTAAAGAAAACAAGAGGTCTTATGAGCTTGAAAAGAAAAACGCAGAAAAAAGAAATACTGGGATTTTCAAGGATATTTCAGAGAAAACCAAGAACTTGGAAAAGGATTTTGAGCAAGAACGTTCACATTTTGAATCTGAAATATCTAAGCACACATCCAAATTAACTGTTCTATCATCAGATATTCTTAAAGAACAGATGGCCAGATCTGATTTGAAACAAAAGTTTGACACACTTTCAGATGAAAGAAACATTTTGACTAAAAAGATAAATGACTTAGAAGCTGCAAACATTGAATTGTCTGATAAAGTTACAACTGATGTGATTAGCCAATCACCTGTTGATCATTCAACAGAATCAGTCTGTTCTTTCAAAACAGCTTCACGTTCTATTCATGAGAAAAATGTTTTCAAAAAGAACAGTGTCAAACCCAAAATTGTCAAATCAAGTCAGATTCGACCATCAAATCTAATTTATGACAAATCTGTTGATGGCTCAGCGAAATTCTATGTCAAATCTCTTGGAAAGCAATCTAAGAAAAATCAGATGGTCTGGCGAGTGAAGGATTCTTCAGAAGAGAAGAAGAAAGACAAAGCATCTGCATCCACATCCAATGCCAAAAGGAACAGTGCATATAAAGGTAAATCTTTTGGTAATTCTGATATTTATTACTTGACTAATAATTTGATCAGGGTTGCTCAAAATAAGATTTGTTGTTCTTACTGTGGAGCACATGACTTTGTAAGTAAAAACTTTGTTAATTACTGTTATGGTTCTTATTATGTAACCCCCACAAGAACTGCAACTAACACTTCAGGACCCAAATACCAGTGGGTACCAAAAGCTAAAACTGTGTTGCAGGCACCCAAAGTTTAAGGGGGAGCATGAGGTTTGACTTCTAGACAAAACAATCTAGGACTCATACTTCAAAGTACAAGTTTATGGCTCTTGAATAATTCAGTTCAAGTCCCGTACTTCAAAGTTCAAAGACTGTGGCTTCTGATCACATGACAGATCAGGACCCATTCTTCAATGTTCAGACATGGATATTATGCTAATATCCAGGGGGAGCTTAATAGACCTAAATCATGATATAATGATTTGAGGGGGAGCTTAAATGTAAGTATTTTCTGATCTAGATCTCTGATTGTTTGAAAGACGAACAACTTTCAAGCATGAAAAACGTATTCTTAAATGTTCAAACCACTTCTCTATTCTCAAAAGATTTCATGAACTAAGAAGTGTGATTTTAAATGTTTTTCATTATTGATCTTCAATGTTTAACTAACCGTGTGTTTCCAAAGATTAATACTTGTGTATCAACTTTTCATATATTGTCAAGTATTCATACACAATGGTTCAGTACTTCATTTGAATCAGTTATTACCATGTCTCTAAAACGAAACAATTTTTCGATGGTAATACTCCCGTTTGCTTTCAAATATTGTTGAGCATCAATCATCATTTCATTCTTTGTACGTTCATTGCAAAATTGTTTATATTCGTTCATATAAACAAAATTTCCAATTCCTTGATACCCTAACCATTTCATTTTGATCTAATTGATACATTGTCAGATTCTCAAAATAATTCTCTTGATTTCATTTCATTCATTCAATATTCTTGTTTTGAGAGATCTTTATTGTTCAAATGCTCAAATTTCATTCATATTTTTAATGAGCATACATTTTGACAATGTTATCATTTTTATGCTTAATTGTTCAAGTTAAACTGTTGAGCAACCATTCTTTTTAGGACTTACATGGGATTCATGTGTGAGCTTAAACAGAACTTCCATGGATTCACGTAAACCAGTGTTTCCTACCCAGGAAGTTATCCTTGATTGAATGAGGGGTGAGGGGTCAAAATCAAAGAGTGGGGGAGATAACTCATCCGGTTGAGTTTTTCTCATTGTGTGGAGCGGAAAAATGTAAATGAGAGTTTGGTTAGAAGTGAGCTTTAATGTTAAAAAGAAAGAGGGTGTGAGAACAGAGTTAAAAGAATATCAAAACTCTGCACCAACCACTTTCTGAGCCGGGCAGCAACAAAATCTGATTGGTTCACATTCTTTGGTGACCATCATTGAAACAGGCAGTGAGCCCATGCCAACTCTTGCAATTACCCCACCAGCCACTCGTTTCTTTCTTGACAAAGAAATGTTTCATATTCTTTGGGGACGCAGCATATATGCTATCTAATCTTCACTCGGAAGATTTAGATATTGAAAAAGAAGGAAAGTTGCCCCACCTTCGCACCTCTTTCATGCACATTGAGTCCGTGTAATATTTGTTGTTGTCTTAACAATTTACACAATTTGAGCCTTATGAAACACAATCATTGTGCTAAATTCTTTCATACACAAGCACGAGCACACAGAAAATTTGTTTTTCTGTCAGAACATTCATAGATAAACCTTGTGTTTTTCAATGATTGAATGGAAGTCCTGGGGAGTCATCATCAAACCAGCTCCTTAAATTGTACATTCGTTGTACACAGTAACTCCGTGTTACTGACAGGCAGTTCTAACTGTTTCATTTGTTGAATCAGGGTTACCAAGTTCATTATATCTGAATTTGAAAAGATTCGGGTATATACAGTTTATGATTCAGTACAGATCAAAAAGAGGAGAATGTATTTTTAAGGGGGAGAATCAAAGATTATGTTGAAATTGAAGATGTTTTGATGATTATGACGCTCACAATCATCAAAAAGGGGGAGATATCTACAAAGATCAATTTCAAAAGAACAAATTATGAAAGAAGTATTAATTGTCAAAAGAGATGATTCAAAAGATTCTGAAGAAGACAGATGTTTCAAAGTCAAGTCAAGATAAAAAGGGGGAGAAATCTACAGAGATCAATTTCAAAGAATTTCACAGTTATAAATTCAAGACTTGTGAAGAATTTTATGATAAGTTCAAATCAGATGAAAAGAAATCATTCTCAAAGATTTCTGAAGACAAAGAAGATTCAAGTCTTGAAGATGATTCGAGAAAGTTTGTTTTTCTGAAGAATGATCAAAGATTGAAGAAATGAAGATACAAAGATCAGAGATCCCTCGAAGTTTCAAAGTTTAGAAGAAGTTTAAAGAATTTCAAAGAATTCAGATTTACTAGTGAAGACTTGTTGACTTTCCAAAGCTACAAATTATTAAAGACTTTTCAAGATTCTTCAAAGACTAAAAGACTGAAGACTGTTAAGAGCTTCAAAGTTCAAGACTGTCAGAGACAAAAGATTGAAGAATCAAGTGCTGAAGACTTATGTCAAATTTTTATTAAATCTTGAATACAAAGGGGGAGATTGTTAGTGTATTATTGTATACAAGAGTTAATAGGAAAAGTCAAGTAAAGTAAAGTCAACAAAGTCAACGTCTGTTTAGTCAAACCTGAGATTACTTAGCCATTAAGCTTGTAGTTTTAGTCCTTGGTATAAATACCATGTTGTCTTGTAAATAAAGATGCAAGACATATTGTACATATATTGTTAAATCTATGACAAAGAAGCTTTCTCTCTCTACACTCTCTCTCTAGAACTCCATTGCTAAATCTTGATTGAGATTGCATTGCTTGATTGTGTTTGGGATTTACAATATCAAAAGACTATATGAGAATTATTGAGAGGTTTGAGGAACAAATTAAAAGTTTCCAAGCCAATGAACTTTAACACACATATGATACCAATTACTGGAAGTGGGAAAAGAATGATCAAGATCTCCAACTGGCAAATTCAAAGGAGGAGAATGAAAAGTTGAGAGGAGAGCTAGCCAAGGTTAAGCTAGATGTTGAAAAGTTTTCCAATGCTTCTAAAGCAATGGACTCATTACTACAAACTCAGATTCATGACAAACTGAGAAGAGGAATTGGGTACAATACCACACCACCACCATACAACAACAACTACATCCCTCCTATATCAGACTTGCTAGAGACCAAGGATAGGAAGGACTTGCCTGAGGGAGCCACTGAGATAGATCCCTTAGATGAAGTAGTTGTTGAGGACAAAACTAAGAAAGAAGCTGGTAAGAGTAAGAAGAATAATCTGGAGGGTGAGATTCTCTTAGAGAATAACATAATCACCAATGAAGACTGTGGAAGGGCTTGGATCAAATCTAATGACATAGAGAAGACTGAGGGAAAGTCTAGAAAGGTTCATTAGAAGCAGACCACAGTTGTGAATCATGTTCCTTGCAAACAGTGTACATGTAATAAGTCTGAGCCCCTAAAACATGATAAGAGGAGGGGAAGTCAAAGGAATTGGAATAATCAGTGGGCTCAGAAACAAGGAGTTGATCTGAGTAAAATCATCAGACCAAAACCTTGTTTCATATGTGGCAAATTGAATCATCTTGCCAAACACTGTTACTTTAATCCTGTTAACCAAAGGATGAATTTTCAAAGAGCTATGCAAAAACACTTTGGTTATAGGAAGAATGAAAGGAACCATGTGGCTAAGAAACATGTTAAATCTAAAAGCCACATGAAGAAAAAACTGAAAGAGAGAATGTCAAGATGTGGGTTCCCAAAAGCACTAAAATTGTTAGTACTGCTACTAGAAATAGTGTTGCTGACAAAGATAGTGCTGCTAGAATCAATACTACTACTACCAATGTTAGTGCTGCTAACATGGTTAGTACTTCTTCAAATATTAATACTGCTAACTCTGTTAGTGCTGCTAACAAGGTTAGTACTGCTAAACCTGTTAGTGCTGCTAACTCTGTTAGTACTTCTAAAGTTAGTACTGTTTCAAGTGTTTGTGCTGCTAAGCCAATCATCTTGACAAAGTACTCCAGTAAAGAATGCTCTGATTTTAAAAATCTCATCAAAAAGGAATGTAAATACTTTGATGAGAAAGGGAGACCCAAGACCACTTTGGCTTGGGTTCTCAATCAATACTAATTGATTTTTCTAATGTGCAGGGCAATCAGCAGCTCAAGGGAAAGAGCATCTGGCATGTTGATAGTGGTTGCTCTAGTCACATGACAGGGAACATGGCTTGCCTCAAGAATTTCAAGAAAATTGATGGAGGACATGTTGCCTTTGGAAATACTCCAGATGGAGGTAAGCTCAGTGGTAAGGGAGATGTGACAAAAGGTAAGATGACCTTTGAAGATGTTTTCTATGTTGAGCAGTTAAGGTACAACCTGTTAAGTGTATCACAGGTTTGTGACAAAAACCATACTATACTGTTCACAAGTTCAGAATGCATTATCCTTGCTCCTGGATTCAAGGTAGTTGATGAAAAGATGATACTACTAAAACTCCCAGAAAGGATAATGTCTATTGTTTGGACATGGAAAATGTTTCAACTGATTCATCCCTAAACTGTCTTGTTTCAAAAGCATCTTTCGATGAATCATCACTTTGGCACAGAAGGATGTGTCACATGAATTTTAAAACAATGAATAAACATATTAAAAACTACCTTGTAAGAGGTTTTCCTTCAAAAGTCTTTTCATGTGATGTTCATTGTGTTGCCTGTCTCAAAGGCAAACAACACAAAACTTCTCATAAGTCCAAAGAGTTGAACACAATCTCTAATTCCCTTCAGTTGTTGCATATAGATCTGTTTGGTCCTACAAATGTTATGAGTATAGTCAAGAAATCATACAGCTTAGTTATTGTTGATGATTACTCTAGATTTACTTGGGTATATTTTCTAAGGACTAAGGATGAGACAAGTAGACTGATCAAATCCTTTATTCTAAGAATTGAAAACCAAACAAATCAAAAGGTAAAAGTAATTAGGTCAGACAATGGTACTGAATTTAAAAATCATGACCTAAACACCTTTTGTGAGGAAAAAAGAATTTAGAGGCAATACAGTGCTCCTAGGACTCCACAACAAAATGGTGTTGCTGAGAGAAGGAATAGGACACTGATTGAAGCTGCTAGATCTCTGTTAGCTGATTCAAAACTTCCAATTACTTTCTGGGCTGAAGCAGTTAATACTGCTTGTTATGTCCAAAACAGAGTTCAAGCCTAAAAATAAGACACCTTATGAGCTTTTAAATAAAAGAAAACCATTTATTGGATTTTTCAAACCTTTTGGGTGTCCTTGTACTATTCTCAATACCAAAACTCACTTAGGAAAGTTTGATAGCAAGGCAGATGATGGTTTTCTTGTTGGTTACTCATCTCAGAGAAAGGCCTATCGAGTTTTTAATTCTTCTTCTAGAATAATTGAGGAAAGTGACAATGTTAAATGCAATGAGAACACACCAAACCCTATTGGTTCTGGTCCTCAATGGTTGTTTGACATTGATTCACTAACTAACTCTTTGGCTTTCAGTAGTGATGATCATGCAGGTTCAGGAAGTGGAGGATCAGGGGATGTTCAAGTACAAGACATTATTCCTCAGTCTATGATCTTTCTCATACCTACAATGGAACCTGTTGAAATCTGTGAAAAGGAGACTGCTACTGAACCAACTCATAGTGAAGAAGATAGAAGAGATGAGCAGAATTCAAAGTATGAAGAACTAGAAGTAGCTGATGAGATCCCCTCAGCTGACTTAAATGATTCCAATCTAGAAGTAGGAAT
Source organism: Arctium lappa (assembly GCA_023525745.1). NCBI lineage: Eukaryota > Viridiplantae > Streptophyta > Magnoliopsida > Asterales > Asteraceae > Arctium > Arctium lappa. The sequence continues at coordinate 58,138,168 of CM042058.1, read as the reverse complement.
CAATGAAGAACCTAGTCATCAGACTAGAACTCAAAAGAACCATCCTCCAGAGCTGGTAATAGGAGACATCTCCTCTCCTATGGTAACTAGGAATCAAAGCAGACTTCAAGAGATGCAGGATCCGCAACATACAGTACTCTCTTGCTTTCTATCTCAGATTGAGACTAAGAAGGTCTATGATGCAATGAAAGATTCCAGTTGGATAGAAGCCATGCAAGAAGAGTTGCTACAGTTTAAGTTGCAAGATGTTTGGGATTGGTGGACCTTCCAAAAGGTCAAAGAGCTATTGGCACCAAGTGGATCTTCAGAAATAAAAAGGATGAGAGAGGAATTGTAATCAGAAACAAAGCAAGGCTAGTGGGACAAGGGTACACTTAGGAAGAAGGCATAGACTATGATGAAGTTTTTGCTCCAGTTGCAAGGGTAGAGGCAATTAGGCTATTTCTAGCCTATGCTTCATTTATGCAGTTCAAGGTATACCAGATGGATGTAAAGAGTGCCTTTCTTTATGGAACTATTGATGAAGAAGTATATGTCTGTCAGCCCCCTGGATTTGAAAATCCATCATATCCTGACAGAGTATACAAACTGAAGAAAGCTCTCTATGGTCTGCATCAAGCCCCTAGAGTATGGTATGATACTCTGTCTACCTATCTCTTGGAAAATGGATTTGAAAGAGGTATAATTGACAAAACCCTTTTCATCAAAAGAAGAAAGAAGGACATCCTACTTGTTCAGATCTATGTGGATGACATCATCTTTGGGTCCACAAAAGATCAAATGTGTAGAGACTTTGAAGAGTTGATGCACAAGAGCTTTAAAATGAGTTCAATAGGTGAACTTACTTTCTTCCTTGGGGCTTCAAGTGAAATAGCAGAAAGATGGAATCCTCATAAGCCAATCAAAATATGTGAATGACATCCTGGACAAATATGGTTTATCAGACTCAAAGCCAGCAAGCACACCTATGGAAACACACAAACAGATCACTGTTGATCTTGAGGCGGAGGATGTTGATGTCCATCTTTATAGATCAATGATTGGATCTCTCATGTATCTCACAGCCTCAAGACCAGATATTATGTTTCCAATGTGTGTTTGTGCCAGATTCCAAGTCAAGCCAAAGCAATCACATCTTCAAGCTGTTAAGAGGATTTTCAGATATTTAAGAGGGCAACCTAGATTAGGTCTTTGGTATCCGTATGAATCCAACTTTGACTTGATTGCATATTCAAATAGTGACTGGGGAGGTGCTAATATGGACAGAAAGTCTACTTCAGGGGGATGTCAACTTTTGGGTGCAAGACTAGTATTTTGGCAGTGTAAGAAGCAAACCACAGTGTCCTTATCTACAACAAAAGCTAAGTACATTGCTGCTGCAAGTTGCTGCTCTCAGGTTCTATGGATTCAGAATCAAATGTTGGACTATGGGGTAACCTTTCTTCACACTCCTATCTTCATTGACAATAGCAGTGCTATAAGCATTGTTAACAATCCAGTCAAGCACTCCAAAACAAAGCACATTGAGATCAGGTATCACTTTATTAGAGATTGTAATGAAAAGAAGCTTATTCATGTTGCTAAAGTTCATACTGACAACCAGTTTGCTGATCTATTCACTAAAGCTTTTGATGTGGGTAGATTCACCTTCTTGGTCACAAATGTGGGCATGATCAACTCTGAATGAGCTCATGTTTAATAAGTGAGTGTATACCTGATATTTGGTTGTTTTTGTTGTTACTAATCATCTTTCTCAGGAAGTATATTGCCTTGTTTAGACCAACCCAAGCTTCAAGAGTGTAAGTATAGTTAATGCTGCCAGTGCAGTCTTAATACTGCTAGTAGTTAATACTGCTCTCAGTTAATACTGCTAGTTAGTTAATACTGCTAGTGGTTAATACTGCTCTCAGCTAATACTGCTAGTTAGTTAATACTGCTAGTGGTTAATACTGCTCTCAGTTAATACTGCTAGTGGTTAATACTGCTCTCAGTTAATACTGCTAGTGGTTAATACTGCTTCTGTCCCGAATCATATAAATACCCTTTTTGCCCGCCTAAAAGTTCATAACGACTCTTTGATCACTATTCATCTGCTCTCTAACCTTTTTTCTCTCAAGCTCCTAGTAAGTTTCAGGCAAGAACACTCAAGCTCAATGGCATCCATGGCGTTCATTGATGAGCACAACGAAATCGCGATGCTTCAAAAGCCGAAGCAGGCTGATGGATTTCACCAGATAGTCGATTTTCTCAAAACAAGACATATCGCGTATGCCCTTACAGTGTCACCATCCATCTACATTGAGCACCAAAAACAATTCTGGGCAAATGCCACCATTGTTATTGAAAATGGTGTGCAAGTTATCAAGACAAAGGTGTGTGACAAACCCTTGACAGTTTCTGAAGAGGTAATTCGCATTAGTCTACGTCTAGACGATGCCTCAGGTATCTCATCTATCTCTAATGATGAACTGTTTTCTACTCTTCCTAGAATGGGGTATGGAGGCCCATTGGGTGTTTTTAAGTTCTCAAAAGTTAAATTTTCTCCCCAATGGCGGTTCTTTGTCAATACCCTGATGCACTGTATTTCTAAAAAGACTACTGGATGGAGTGAGTTTAGCAGTACCATTGCTTATGCTTTGGTTTGCTTGGCCACTGCTAGAAAGTACAATTTTTCTAAAATGATTTTCAATGACCTTGTATCAAACTTGGCAAACAAAAAGAGTTTTTATATGTACCCAAGATTTGTGCAGGCAGTTATAACCAATGAATTGACGGATATGCCTCAATTTGATGAGGTATATGTACCTAAAATCCCCAAAGGTAAGGTCTTTTCAAATATGAAGAGATCTCCATTGGACTCGGAAGGAGTTGACACCCCATTGTTCTTTACAATGATGGTGGTGTCCCACAATGAAGAAGGTATGGCTTCAGGGTCAAGGCCCTCATTAGACCATCCCACTGAAAGCCAATCCCAACCTTCAATCAGTATATCAATCCCTCAGTCCCTTCTTCAAAAACCAACTTCTCCAATCACCAACACTTACATCAGGAAAAAGGTAAAGAAGGCTCCTACTTTTCTTATACCTTCACCCTCTAAGCCTTTAAGCCCTCTAATGGAGAATTCTAAATTAGAGAATATCTATAGGGAAACCACAGGGGTGTCTCCCAACCCCAAGGAGGTGCTCACTGAGGAGATCTTTGAGCATATGGGTGAGCAGGTTGCCACTACTCCTGCTAGCACAGAAGAGGACAGTGGTAACATCAATAAGACATCCCCCATGGCAACTTTGAATGAGCAATCATTCAAAGGTCCCAGGTGCCAAGAAACCAAGGGGTGGAGGGTGCTTCTGCTAGGCAGAAGACTTCCACTACTAAAAGATCACATGATCCTTCAAAAGAGGGTAACAATCCTTGAGAAGGTGAGGACAGATATGACTACAATGAATTGATGGAAACTTTGGGCAACATCAATCTGGATGTCATCAAACAAGGCAAAGACATGGAAGAGATGAAAATGGTGATTCTATCTCAACAAGTACATATTACCAACTTGAATAAAATGGTGAAGAGATTGGTACAAAAAAAAAAGAAAAGGAAACAGTTTGTGCTCAGAAGAAGTAAACCAGTGGATGATGCTCCCAAAAAGGGGGAGTCAGAAGCTGATGTAAACATGGAAGATGCTAAAGATAAGGGGGAGAAATTTGATTTTGAGGGGGAGCAAGAAGTAGAAACAGAATCAGAATTTGTACAAACAGCTGAAACAGAACAAGCAGGAGTAACAGTTAATGCTACTGAAACAAGCAAAGCAGCAGAAACTGTTAATACTGCTGAATTGAATGAAGCAGCCGAAATGGTTCAAGAGGTATTAACAGACCTTCGTAGCAGCAATATGGAAGAACTTGAGAAAGCTGCAACTCTAAAGAAGTCTGTGTTGGTCAAAATGGCTGCAAAGAAGAGACAACCTTCAAACACCTACCTTTGTACTCAAGAGAGAAAGAAGATGATCACTTTCCTCAAAGGTACTGTGGGAGTTAAGAAGGAAATGTTCTCAAAGATGTCATTTAAACAGATCAAAGGGTTGTATGATACATAAATGACTAAGCTTCAAGGGAATGACAAAGCCAGAGTTAAAATAGAAAAGAGGATGAAAGAGAGTAATGACTTTCTAATAGAAAAACCGTTTCATGATGATCAAGAAACTCCAAGGAAGGAAGCTACTCTAGCTGATAGTTTGAGGAAGTTAAAAAGAACTAAAATGATGGAAAGAAGAAAACTATCTAAGAAACATAGAGTGGAAGAAGCTGAGAAAGAACAGAAAGAAGTTGAAGAAGAAGGAGCATCTATTTGTGTTGAACAGGAGGCTCAAACTCAAGAAACACCATCAAGTACGTCTGATGTGAATCTGTACATGGTGGTGATGGAAAAAGTGCCTGAGCCTATAACTGCTGAACCTGTTGGTGTTAAGCCTCCAAAGGTCATTCACTGGGATACAATGGAAGTTGATGGAAAAGAGTATATCAGGCTCAAGAGGAAAGATGAGAAGTATGAAGTATATCATACTTGGGCCAAGATTGTCAGAACATGTTACAGATCTGATCTAGAGGAGATGTTTGAAGTGGGAATGGAATTGTATGCTGATCAACTGAAAGCTCCAGGGATACCAATCACAAAACTTGTGATGGAGTATCTATGTATGTTGTTCAAGCCAGAAGAAGTGAAGGATATTATCATAAATGTGTTTCAAACAGTTAACAACTGGACTCTAAATGAAACTAGTGGAGTATATGCTGTAACTATGGATACAAATCACATAGAATACTTCTTAGTGAATAGAGTTTACAACCACAGCAGGTTAAAGCTTCATGCTATGTTGAAGAAAAAGATTGGTTGTGCACCAGATTCTGAAATGGCAAGGTATTTGATCCAAAGAACAATTAATCAAAGTTTGGGGTTGAATGCTGATACAGGGCTATGAATAATGGAGTTTTGGGAGCATCTGAAGAACTTGACTTCTCTTCCTAAAAGTCAAGTTAGGGGGAGATTGTTGGGAATTGAGAATTGCACAAGTATGGTTAATGCTGCTAGCACAACAGGATTACTACTGCTAGTAGATTTAATACTGCTTGACAAGTTAGTACTGCTACTTCAATAGTTAGTACTGCTTAGAGAGTTAGTACTGCTAATGGTTAGTACTGCTAATGGATTAATGTTGCTTGAAGAAGTTAATACTGCTGAGCACAGTTAGTACTGCTGAAGAAGATTAATACTGCTCAGAGTGTTAATACTGCTACAACTTAATGTTGCTTAAGAGATAATCAAGATACGTGCAGATAAAGACTGGAGATAATCATGGAAAGCTTGGAGATAACTATGGAAGATTATACTGAAGATCTTTTATATTTTGTAATTATCTTTTATCCTTAGTATATATATAGAATTATTGAGAATAGTTTAGAATATTAAGTTAGACAACATTCTGAGTTTTTTGTTTTTGAAAGAGAGAATTAACCTCAAGGTTTATAATCCCAATTCTAGAGAAGTAGAATTCGTATTGGTGAGCATGTTCATCAATATTGAGGTTTTGATTGAAATCTTGTAGCTTTGAATCATTCAAGAAAGTTTACAAGATTGTGATTTCTGATTCACTGTTTCATTGATATTCTGAATATTAAAGTGTTATTCCGCAAACTTCTTTAATATTGTTTCTGAGTTTATTGTTCTTGTTAAGAATTAGATCCTATCACTTTTAAAAGTCGAAAAGTCAGCAACATGTTTGTAACTTTTGTATTCTACTTTAAAGTTATGTAATTCGGAATATTTATAGTTTACAATGCTTGGAAAATCTAAAAAATCTGAATTTTTGATCGTAATGAAAATATGGGCTAAGCTTTTAGATGTAAAACTGGGTGATTGAGATGCATTATATATATAAAATTCAGAAATCTCTAAGTTTAAAAGTTTGTACTTGTGACCTTTCTAGTTTGGGAAAGTAAGTTCCGTGGGATGCTTGTCATCTGGTCCCCTAAAGTCAATTGATCTGGGAGTGATCGAATCCAAATCCTTCTATAGAATCAGATCGAAGGTCATGTTCTACTAGTATGAATGGGTTTAGGATATGTCGATGTAGCCTTTCTGATCTGGGAGGGTAAGTTCCAAGGGGTGCTTGACATCTAGTCCCCTAAGGCCAACTGGTTTGGGAGCGGCTGACCCAAATCCTGCAATAGGGTCAGATAGAAAGTTACGTTTACGGCATGTTCTTTACTTACCAAACTTTTTGATTAAAAAGATGCCAAAGTGCACAATCTTAAAATATGCCAAAGAGCACACTAATGTGAAGATGCCAATGTGCATAATGCTAAAAGATGCCAATGAGCACACATCTCATGATACTTGGTGATATGTTTGAGTTGCAATAAACCTGTAAATTATGTGTGTGAGTACATGCAAAGTTCTCTATTATATTTTTAGAATTGCATTTTTCTTGAAGCTAATCAAAGTTCGCATGCTAGCACACTGAATAGATTGATGAAAGTTTTTGAAGCTGAACATGTTTTAACTTGATATGCAATGAAACTTGTATTTGTATCCAACAACATATATTTGATTTCATTTGATGGATAAATCTGTGATATTTTACTAAGTAGAATTTAATTTGTTTAGTGTTTAAATTTTTATATATTTAGTTGTTTCAAAATACATATTCAGTATATTTTTATTTCTACTGTGATATTTTCATTCTTGTGTTCTCATATATATTTTTTTAAATGGGTTTGTGCATTATTCAAAGGGAGTGAATAAGGAGATTTTTTTTCTGAAAGTTCTTATCTGTTTTCGAGGGGGAGTATCTGATTCTCTATATGAATGCTAACTTGAATTGAGATATTAAGTGCATTTGTGTAGGGGGAGTCAAAGAGCTTATCAGGTAAAAAATTTCTAAGTTCGAAAGTCATATTTGCGCCAACAGTTGGTAGAGCAAAACTTAGATTTGCGCCAACAACTTCTAGCGCAAAACAAGTTGTGCGTATCCTTCAGCTAGCCCAAAACTAACTTTGCGCTTTCTTTTGCTAGCGCAAACCTAAGTATGTGCCACCAATGTGTAGCGCAAATCTTCCTTCTTTCTCCTTAAATCTGATTTTGCAGATCTTAAGTTGTCTCATCTCCAACATTTGCATGACCAAGTTGATCCAGATCATCAAGGTCATGAGGGGGAGAAGTTAAAGAGAAGTTAAAGAGACAAAGAGTTCAAACGTTTATATGCTGATCAAGATTAGCTCAGGATTCTATACTCTCTCAGCTACTTATTCTTTTGATGTTCAAGCTCCGATCACCACGGTTCATTCAAATTCATTTAAAAGAGGTGTATCGTCTAGAGCACAAGCTGATGAATCGATTGTTCTTTCAAGATTATCACAAACAGGTCCAGACTTGTCAAGGCAGCAAAGGCAACATAAAACTGAAAGATTCTGAAAAAAAATTTAAAAAGTCAAAGAAGCTTCTTAGATAAGTCGCTTAGATGGTCCGAGCTGATTTAGAAGATTGATATTGAAGACCACGGCGCCAATGATTACTAAGGGGGAGATTGTTAAGTCTGATTTTATACTAATCATTGTATTTGTAGGATTGGTTTTATACTGTGCTTTGTTAGCTTTTATCTATTGTATAAGCCAAGGGTATTTAAGTCCCTTGAGTCTTTATGTTTTGTAAGGATTCACGCATTATTCAATAGGAAAACTACTTTGCGCTTCAACTCTATCTCTCTCTACTTTCTCTCTCTAAGTGATTTAGTGATTTTTGGATTATCAAACCCTATCCATGGATCTTTAGTCAAGGTAGACATCAACCCTATCCATGGATCTTTAGCCCAAAGAATCACCAAGTTCAACCCTATTCATGGATCTTTACCTTGGGACCTCAGTGTCCATAACACGCTTGTTCAATTGGAAAATCACATCGTATCACCAATGCCTATTTCCAAATTACAACACGGGGACCTTATCCCACCTTTATATAATAAACCGACGTCTATGCCTAAGGATCAATTGCCTTACAATCTATACATTACATGACTCAAAAGGATGATAACGCACTCAAATCATGTAAATTCGATCAAAACACAGTTAAATGTACCATGAAACCAAGGCTCCTCTTTGAGCCATTAAAACGGGGCAAATGCCCACAAGACTCATTTGAGACACAACAAAGCATAAAGCTCCAAATAATGAAATGTCTTTAAAATAACGTCTAGGAAGACACACACTACAAAGACGTATTTAACCCAAAACTCAACACGTATTGGGACCCAAGATTTACCAAAGGGTTTATGAATGCAATTGTATCTGAAATGCATATAGCATGTAATAGACTTTGTTTGTACAAAAATCATCAAAGATGCATAAACCATGAAATGGACTCTATTTGTACAAAATTGCTAAGAACCCAAATATGAATATTTTACGAGGTTAAGACAACCCAAGTTTACCAAAGATGAAAACTTATTAAAATACTCACACTTTGATAAATACAAAGTAAAGCACATTTTTACTTCAAAATACACATTCTGGCATGTACACCGTTTTAACAAATCAACTTGAACTCACCTTGCTAGATTTAGGCTATATCTAGATTTTACCCCACATTGAGCTCCTTTGAAGAAACTTGAATCTTCAAGCAAAACTTCCAAAGACATAGATCCATAAGTTTCCAACCATCAAAACATATAATCAATCACTTATAATCATTCTCCAAACACAAATACCAAAATCACCAAATGAGATCAAAACCCTAATTTCTCCAAAACTAACAAATCCGAGATTTGAGAAACCGAACACTAAGAAACCATCAATGGAGCATTTATAACTTGTTGCAAGAAAACTTACCATTAAAGATGATGAAACTCTCCGAGGACACCTAATCCAACACTTCAACCCGAGCTCCCAACACGAACTTGATGAGGAAGATGAAGATGGTGGTTTTCTGGTTCAAGATCCCACAAGCTAGATGATGAAGCATCTTGTGGTTTGGGGAGGTAAAAACTCCCAAAATGGGTTAGGGTTCGGTTTTGGAGTTTTGGGAGAGAAGAGGTGTTATCCCAGATTAATTCTAGTTGGTAAACAATCAATCAAGTAATCAAGCAACACAATAATAATCAAGAGATATAAAGATTAATAATAACGTACCAATCCCTTGAATAAACAATGAAACCCTTGAGTGTTCTTGATACCCTTTGAATACAGAGAAAACTTATAGCGACTATTTAGAAAATTATCAGAGTTCTTTCAAGGTTAACCTAAAACTAATCTAAATAAAACTTTAAATACCTAAGCCATATGGGCTTTAATCTTAATGGGCTTTCTAATGGGCTTGGGCCCAATAGCTTAATAACTATTAACTTATTACATAATAAACCCTCTAATTAACTTTAGCACAATTGCAGTTTAAACCCTTAACTTTAACTTTAATCTTGAATACAATTTATGATCCAACAATCTCCCCCTTTGGATTCAAGATTAAAAAAAAATTTGCAATTGTCTTCGGGTCTTCACTAGTCTTCACTTATCTCTTGAGAATCTTCAGATATGACGTTGATAGCTTCAAAACTTCAAAACTTGATATCTTTAAACAATCTTCAAATCTTTAAAATCTTTGAAAATTTGAATATCTTCAGATCTTCAGATTGTATTCTCCCTTTTTGTATCTTCTCCCCCTTTTTATATCTTCTCCCCCTTTTTGATGAGTGGTGAGAATCAACATCATCAAAACTTGGCAAAACAATCTCCACCTTTTCAAGACAATCTCCCCCTTTGTGTATGATCATCATGTAAGCATAGTCTTCATCATGTAACCAGCACTGTATGAAATAAGAGCAGTCTCTCCAAATGGAAAGAGTGATTATTTCAATCTTTTCAGATTAAAATAGAAAGTAGTAACCATTCAAATCTTTTCAAATTCAAACAGTTAATAAGTGTAACCCTGAATCAACAAATGACTCAGTTAGAATGCCTGTCAGTAACACAAAGTTACTGAGTAACACAAAGTTACTATATAAGGAGCTGGTTTGATGTAGATTCCCCAGGTCTTCCATTCAATCATCGAATAACACATGGTTGTCTATGAACGTTCTGACAGAAAACAAATTTATGTGTGCTCGTGCATGTGTATGAAAGAAATTAAGCATAGATGATTGTTTTTCATTATAGGCTCAAAGTATGTTAACTTGTTGAGACAGCAACAAATTATACAAAGACTCAAAGTGCATGAGAAAGGTTCGAAGGTGGGGCAACTTTCCTTCTTTTTCAATATTAGTATCTTCCAAATGAAGAACCAATAGCATATGTGATGCGTCCCCAGAAAATGTGAAACATTCTCTTTTTGAGAAAAGAATGAGTAGTTGGTGGGGTTGTATGCAAGAGATGGCATGGGCTAGGTGCCTTTTTCAATGATGGTCACCAAAGAATGTGAACCAATCAGATAATGTGGCTGCCTGGCTCAAAAAGAAGTTTGGTGCAGAGTTTAATATTCTTTTACTCTGTTCTCTCACCCTCTTTCTTTTAATTCTCACTTCTAACCAATCTCTCTTTTTCATTTTACCTCTTTTCACACACCAACACTCAATTCTTTTGACCCCTCTCCCCTCAATCACTCAGGGAATACTTCCTGGGTAGGAAACACTGGTTATCGTGAATCCATGGAAGTTCTGTTAAGTTCTTACACTGAATCCCATGTATTTTCCTAAAATTACATGCTGTTCAACAGACTATTGTACATGTAATGACAAATATCACTTGTTACATGAAGAATATAATATTCGAAGATGTCAAAACAGTTGTATTTGACGATGCAATTCTCCCCCTCAAACTAAAAGAGTTTGATAATTAAGCTCATAGGAGTTTTGTCATGAAGAACAATATGTTGGAGAATCAAAAACGAATGTTGTTTATATGAACAATATATAAACATATTTTCAATGAAAGCACATGAAATGACGTTTGATTCAATCAACAGTGAATACAACTAACGTGAGTATTACCATAGAAAGATTTAACTTTTGATACATGGTAATAACAAAAATAGAATGTTCTGAACGGTTATGTGTATGAATACTTGACAAAGTATATTGACAAGATAAAACGCAAGTATTTATCTTTAAGAACACACGGTCAGATAAGCATTTAAGTATCCAAAAATCTGTTAATATCACAGATATTGAAGTGCGGGTTCTAATCTGAAGTGATTAACATAAAGCAGAAAATAAAGCATTGAAGTGCGGGTTCTAATCTGAAGTGATTAGAAGCCATATTCCGTTGAGGTACGGGTTCTAAGCTGATTTACTTAGAAGCCTTTGTTCTTTCTCCCCCTTAAACCTTGGGTGCCTGCAACACATATTTAGCGTTTGGTACCCACTGGTATTTGGGTCCTAACGGGTTAGTTGCAGTTCTAGTAGGAGATATGAAGTAAGAACTATACCAGTTATTCACATAATCTTTTCTTACAAAATCATTTGAGCCACAGTAGGAACAACTAATTTTCTTTTGTGCTAACCTGATCAGTTGATTGATGGTGTAAACCAGATCAGGTTTGCCAAAAGTTTTACCTTTCGGAGCATTGTTCCATTTAGCATTCATTGTATGCACAAATGATTCTTCTTTTTTCTTTTCCTCCGATGATCCTTTAACTCTCCAGATCCAGTTTCCTCTTTCTTTCTCATCATCTCTTCTCCAGAAGCTTTTCTTTTGAGACTTAGTCTTCTTGAAGTTACCTGAACCTTCAACATTTTTGTCATAGAAAAGGTTAGAAGGATGAATCTGATCAGTAGATTTAGAAGTAAGACTATCATCTGAATCACAGAAAGGATTATAGAAAACATTTGAAACATGTGAACTTGAAGTTGTTTTTGATGAACTATTTGAATCAGCTAGATCATCTTTTGGTGATTGAGCTATTGACTCTGGCGTCTTGTGCTCAGTCAGCTTCACCTTGAAAACGATCTCTTCAAGTTCCTTTATCTTTGAAGACAAACTGTTTCTTTCCTTTTCAATCAGATCAAACTTCTTATGCAACTCAGATTTTGCATTCTTCTCCTTCATGATCTTTGTTGACAATTCAGCTAGCTTTCCTGTCAGCTTGGCTATCTCGGTCTCAAATATCTTCTTTTCTTCAGAAAAGTCTGTATTTGTATCCTTCAGCTCGGCTTTCTTCTTCTCATTCTCAGTCTTTTCTCTTTCAAGAATGATAACCTTCTCAAAGTCTGAAACTTGTTGAGAAAGTTTAACACATCGAAGTTCTAAGGATTTCTTTTCTTCGAAGGCTTTTCTGGAGAAGTCAGAGAATTTCTTAGCAAATTCTTTTCTCTCTTTCTCAATCTTTAACATTTCATCTTGAGCTTTTGAATTGTCTCTGTCTTGGGTTGCCTTTTCTTTTAGCATATTAATTTCACCCTCAAGACTGAGAACTTGATCTTTCAGTTTATCTCTTTCCGCAAAGACTTGAGAATTTGTCTTTCTAAGCTCTTCGGATATCTCACTCGCAATGTTTGCTGTTCTTCCCAATTGATCTAGCTCTTTTTGCATTAGTTCCTTCTTTGACCATGTAGAGCTTGATTCAGATCTTTTCAACTTTGCTTGAAGATCGAAGATCTCTTTTTCTTTTGACTCAATTATTCCTGCAAAGTTAATTAAAGAATCAGAATCTTTTAAATTTTCTTTTAACGCATTGATCTGAATAAGAAGAGATGAGTTCTGAATTTGTAAAGCCTTTTTCTCAGCTTTGAGCATTTTGTCCTCTTTGTCATACTCATCAATCATGCGAGATGATGTTGATAATCGTCCAGCAAGTTGTTTAGCCTTTTCTCTTACTTCAGATAGAGTCATGTTGTTAAAATCAAGGTTGTAACCTGCAGACATATTTAGTTGATACGACATCCTAGCTGTAAGGTTAGAAATCAAGCTAATCTGTACCAAAACAACCAAGTAGATGAGATCGTTAGAATCAAGATAAAAACCACACTCAAAAATTTTCAGAAAAATAAATTTCCAAAAAATAATTAAGTGCAGAATTTGCACAGTATAAAATACAAAGAAATAATACTGAAGAATGAAATTAAGAAAATTTTGATCAAGCACAAAACTTTTGTCCCCTTTCGCAGACTTAGCACGGGGGTATGGGGGCAGCGCCCCTAGAGAAAATTTTTTTTGACTTTGAGATGCCCTATTACAGTTTGCAAAAATCGACCGGGGATATGCAAGATACCGGTCGAAGGAAAGACCGGAGTAAGCAAGTACCTCGGTCGAACGGCAAGACCGGAGTAACAAGTACCCGGTCGAATGGGAAGACCGGAGAAACAATTACCCGGTCGAATGGCAAGACCGGAGTAGCAAGTATCCGGTCGAAGTAAGGACCGGCCCGGTCGAATGGAATGACCGGAGATTACAACTACCCGGTCGAAGGTGCAAGACCGGAGATACAACTACCTGGTCGAAGGCTCAGGTCGAATAGGTATCGGTCAAACAATAATATCGATAAACACGATGAATGACCGAACAACACGATGAGTTTCTGGGATTCGACCGAAACCAAACCCACAAACTTTAATCGACCGAAGAACACAATTAAACCAACAATTAATACCAGATGCGATCAAAAACCACAGAAGCTTCGATCCTTCGATCGGATAAAACACATATAATCAACCACTAATCGACCGGAAAAACCTTTTTCAGAAGAAAATTTACAGAAAGCGATAAGATCATACAGATCGATAAACACAGATTCATGAAGTCGGATGAACAGTACTCGCATGAATAGTAACTTTTTCGATGAACAGTAATATTTCAATGAATAGTAACTTTTTCGATGAACAGTAATATTTCAATGAACAGTACTCTTTCGATGAACACTAATATCACAAAAAAATAGATTCTTTAGGCTCTGATACCAATTGTTATCCCAGATTAATTCTAGTTGGTAAACAATCAATCAAGTAATCAAGCAACACAATAATAATCAAGAGATATAAAGATTAATAATAACGTACCAATCCCTTGAATAAATAATCAAACCCTTGAGTGTTCTTGATACCCTTTGAATACAGAGAAAACGTATAGCGACTATTTAGAAAATTATCAGAGTTCTTTCAAGGTTAACCTAAAACTAATCTAAACAAAACTTTAAATACCTAAGCCATATGGGCTTTAATCTTAATGGGCTTTCTAATGGGCTTGGGCCCAATAGCTTAATAACTATTAACTTATTACATAATAAACCCTCTAATTAACTTTAGCACAATTGCAGTTTAAACCCTTAACTTTAACTTTAATCTTGAATACAATTTATGATCCAACAAGAGGGAAGAAGATGAAAGTGAGAAATGAGGAGAATGGGTTGAAATTCGAACTTATCAGCCGCTGGGTGCCCTGGTGCGACATTGACCAGCGACAATGCCCAGGGCATTGTCGCATGGCAATGTCGCCAACTCCCTCAGGCCGCTGTACCCTGCATGCGACTGTGACAGTGCGACTATGACACTGTCATAGTCGCCGGACATTGTCGCGGGACCTTTCCGGAGCCCCGAAACCCGACCTTTTCACTGCCAAAACTCCCGAAACTCCAAGGGACTTTATACAATACATTTCTCAACAAAACCCCACCGTTTACAAGTCACAGAAATGTCCGGTTGACATTTACTTACCGAAAATCACGGGTGTTACAATCCTCCCAACCTTAGAATGATTTCGTCCTCGAAATCTACATTTCCCATGAAATCTTACCCGCAGAAGAACTGACCTTAAACCATTTGTCAACACCACTAACACGACTCTTGCACTAATACTCCCATCAACTGTCTCTCTTGGGCACATTGCACTCATAACCCAGCGGACACTTAACTCCCAAGAGAACCTTTACCCACAAGGTTACGGTAGTCTCCCAACCTTGGACGACAAGTACTACCTCCAGGTAGTTTGTGACCCCAACTTTCCACCGATCGATTTCCTTCGGACCTACACGGTTCCGAATCCAGCATCAAAGATCGCAACCAAACTTCTAAAATCCTTAAATTTCAACTGATTCATTCCTAATATCAATTAAAACATCCTTCCAAGGCGCACCAATACGTCCTTCACGTGACCGGTTAACACAGATTCGGCTGTCACTCAACTCCGACTCAACACTAATCTCACGACGTTCCTAAATTAAAATCTTTATCACCACAAGAATGCTTAAACACCTTAATACTTAATCCTCAATACCCAGACTCCTTTCAAGATCCGCCACTGAAAGGTCAACACTTTCCATAACCAACCGGGTTACATCCATACATTCCATGATCCAATGACCCCCAAGAAAACAAGTTGATGCCTAGGACTAAACGGTGACCTCGAAAACGTAGACATCCTGCCCAAAATTCCATTCCAGATGGGTTGTCGCAATAAGGTTGACACCTAACAGAGAGCTAAAATTTCAAATCTTACATCTCTAACCGACAAATCACCAAAATTTCCTTTGATCGCGGACCCGCTAAGACGGTACACCAACCACATAAGCTATGGTGTCACACCGCCGAGCAAACCACCAAAACGAAACCCTATCTAAACGCCAATAATTACCTAAAACTTTAACTCGAATAATCACCGAAACATAAAATCACCCCTTAATCAACTGGGAAGACTTAAATTTACTACCTCCATGGTACAGGCGAGCACGGATTTCAAAACCGAAACCCAAAAATCCAAGACTGACCACCAGTCGGAACATCCAACCTTCAAGCCCCAGGGACGCCCTCAGTCCTTACTTACAACTCCCTTTACAACAGGGTTTAAATCTATAGGCCTAATGAGTTCAAGGTTTTCCAACTAATATACCAAATCAGAATTTATAAACTTTCAAATATACAAGCTTTTTAACAATTAAACGTGCGGCAAAATACACTACCGCTCATTCGATAGGTTTCAAAATTGATCATTAACACATCGCATATGAAATCATTTCCAAAATTCATTTGTTCGATACTTACGTTAATAAAGACAGTCATAAAACATGCGCAATAATTTACACTATATGTGAAAATAGGTTCCTGCATTACAGCACGTGCAATAAATGTTTGTGCAACTCGAAAAGAGAAATTTTGCAATTTTAACTTTAAAATTTCTGCCTTTTTCACCAAAAGACGTTGCAACATAAAGATATCAACAACTCTATATGCGACGGTTTTTCCCCAAAGCTCAAAAGAATGATGGGAATGCAAATAAGATTTCAAATTGAGTTTGGCTTTAAGCCAAAGATAAACACACTTGGCCCAACAGAAAAATTCAACGACAAGAATGCCGCCAATTCGATAAATGCATTGCGGAAATTTCTAACAGTAAAAGTTGATGATTGAATTACGATCAGAACAAAAGTCCTGCTTGAAATAACGAAGATCTTTTACAAGTTTGCTCACAACGACGTTATAGTTAAGTCCAAAGGCAAAAGTAGGCAACGAATGACATTTGTATAAAATCCAACATTTAACGCACACAATGATGCATATGCACATGTTCTCAAAATTATTTTATGCCACGCAAAATGACGTAAGATGAGACACCCTAAACCCAACTGAATTTTTTTTTGCAAAACTCAATAATGCTAAAATCATGCAGTGACAAATTTTCATTTCTCAACAAGAATGTAAGACAACAATATGGCTAAAACATTAAACCTTTAAGAGTTTCCTCTTTTAATGCACTGAAAGGTAACATGACACCTTTAACAAAATTCACATGGGACACGACGCCAAATAACTCGCAAGTTATCATGGAGCAAAAATTAAAACCCACGCAAAAAGAACGCCGCAAAACAACACTCCATGAAATTTAGCAAACTAGCACAACTAGAAATTCTCAAGAAAATCCGACTAGTTACTTGCATAGTTACTTTCCTCTAAAACCCTTGACATACGTGGAGGAGATCAAATGTCTAGGTTATAATCGCATAGTTACTTGCCCAGTACCCCAAATGACATTAAAACATGGATATTACAATACCCGAAAATAGTGTTAAACACGAGACGTAAATAAAGAGATTTCTTATAACAATTTGCAACTATGTGCATCAAAACAATTTCATGCATGCTTAAGCTCACAGTTCAAAATCTGATGAATGCTACATGCTTTACCAAAATCTTATAATGCAAAACACTTTATGTCTTACGAACATAAGAAACAATTTATGCAAATTTATTTCAGAAATAAATTTAGTGCATGGAATTGATCGGCACTTGGCATCATAGGACTATTGTCATCCGGATGCATCAAACATCTTAAAGCCAAAATCTCAATAATTTGATAAACTTACGAATTCTCCTTGAGATAGAATCGGTCTAACAAACTCACGAATCTAATCCAACCAAGATTTCCGACCCAAGAGGATCAATTTAGTGACCTCCTCACACTTAGCTATCACTCCCAGGTGACCTTGATATAAACATCAATCATTCATTAGTTAACTCGCTTAGAGGCTTTCTCACAACCCCAACGGTCATCATATCAAGGTAACGCAAGTGCACACATGTAGCATGTAGATTCACCATAACACTGGCCAGGTGATATTATGAACGTACCGTACATGACCATCCTTGCGACCCTCGACAATTTTCCCGTTTCTAGCGACTAATCAACCTCAAAATATCTTATCTTAAGGTACCTACTGTGCAACTTCGCTTATAATCACTTATAAGACGCTAGTTTGAGTCTAGGCATCCAAGAATCAATACCTAATTCTCTCAAACTTAAGCTCTGATACCAACTTGTAACACCCTCAATTCTAGAAATAGCAACTTATTTAAAATTTTCTAAATACATCAAATAAACGTATCATCTACAACCACAAATTTAGATTTGACATCAAAACACATGAAGATCTATGCATACAGACTATAAAAGAACGGTGCTACTAAAACCCAATATCAGTCACTATCTCCAACCTGCGGAAACTTCTCTCACTACTTACACTTGCACAAGGCTAAGGCTCGACTTCTCGAAGCACTGCTAGAACCGAACCCCCAACAGGAACCAGATGCACATACCGACAAATAAAAAAAGGTTAGGCTTAACGCCTAGAGAGCTCAAGAGTTTTCAACATACACAATTTAATCATTTAGAAAGGAAGAATGCGGATAAAATCATAATCTTTCAAGATGATATGATTCACTTATGAAAACGACTCGTTTAACAAATAGTATGCAATTTGTATGAAAGAGACACCGAATTAATCGACGACCAAGGCAACTGTATTAAAGGCGAGGCTCTCGATATGGGACGTACTTTCGTAATGTAACCCAAAATTTGCTAAAAGGAAAGAGGGAACGTGGACATCCATTTTATAAAATGCGGACATCACGTTACAACACGAAATACCCAACACGGGTGGAACTTGATACACAACCCATAAGTCGCAGGTGTAAATTTATAAATAAATCATGCCATGAACACGACATTAAACCCAAAACTCACCCGACCAAGATATGGACTAATTCAAGTATCGAAACATGGAAATGACGCATTATATTCAAACCTTAATATACGTGGGAAGAACCCAATATTAAAGCCATCATTTACTGTCAACCACTTAAAGACCCAAATCGGTAAAATACCACATTACCATATAAAAATCACGAATCAACGATGAAGAGATCCGTATACACAGAGAATAGAAAATACGCCAGTAGGCCGTTCACGCGACTTCCTTGCATATCCTCTAAACGTTTCCACCTTGGGTGGCGAGAACACATGAATGTGGCCACCCGCGATGTTATTGGATTCTACCCGAACACCCTGACATCCTGGTTCTCATGCCTCTACCGACATCATACCACAAACCGTTTAACGCCTCTGGCCTTACTCCATTAGAGTTCCACTTTCGAGGGCTTACAGGCGTGAGCGCCTATCCAATCTAGACGAGTTCCAACCCAGCGGTTCATGCCACCTATTATTTACTCGCTAGCAACCCGAGCGGTCACTAAAAGTAACCCAAAACCTCAGGCCTTACAAGATAGACAGACAGACTTACGCGCCTTTGGATCCATTACAACACAGTCTAACATTACATGACTTTAATTGAATGACCAACACACTCAAGACATGTAACTCCTCAACGATACGAAATTAATCGTCATCTTATTCAAAAACCCCGCTTGTTATAAATCCGGACAAATGTCCACACGACTCATTTTAAGCCCACACCGAGCTAAGATGCTCAAAATCCATTTGACCAATAATTATCGGTCCTCCAAATAATGAAATGTCTTTAAAATAACGTTTATGAAGACACACACAACAAAGACGTATTTAACCCAAAACTCAACACGTATTGGGCCCCAAGATTTACCAAAGGGTTTATGAATGCAATTGTATCCGAAATGCATATAGCATGTAATAAACTTTGTTTTTACAAAAATCATCAAAGATGCATAAACCATGAAATGAACTCTATTTGTACAAAATTGCTAAGAACCCAAATATGAATATTTTACGAGGTTAACACAACCGAAGTTTACCAAATATGAAAACTTATTAAAATACTCACACTTTGATAAATACCAAGTAAAGCACATTTTTACTTCAAAATACACATTTTGGCATGTACACCGTTTTAACAAATCAACTTGAACTCACCTTGCTAGATTTAGGCTAAATCTATATTTTACCCCACATTGAGCTCCTTTGAAGAAACTTGAATCTTCAAGCAAAACTTCCAAAGACCTAGATCCATAAGTTTCCAACCATCAAAACCTATAATCAATCACTTAGAATCATTCTCCAAACACAAAAACCAAAATCCCCAAATGAGATCAAAACCCTAATTTCTCTAAAACCAACAAATCCGATATTTGAGAAACCGAACACTAAGAAACCATCAATGGAGAATTTATAACTTGTTGCAAGGAAACTTACCATTAAAGATGATGAAACTCTCCGAGGACACCCAATCCAACACTTCAACCCGAGCTCCCAACACGAACTTGATGAGGAAGATGAAGATGGTGGTTTTGTGGTTCAAGATCCCACAAGGTAGATGATGAAGCATCTTATGGTTTGGGGAGGGAAAAACCCCCAAAATGGGTTAGGGTTCGGTTTTGGGGTTTTGGGAGAGAAGAGGGAAGAAGATGAAAGTGAGAAATGAGGAGAATGGGTTGAAATTTGAACTTATCAGCCGCTGGGTGCCCTGGTGCGACATTGACCAACGACAATGCCCAGGGCATTGTCGAATGGCAATGTCGCCAACTCCCTCAGGCCACGGTACCCTGCATGCGACTATGACACTGTCATAGTGCTGGGCATTGTCGCGGGACCTTTCTAGAGCCCCGAAACCCGATCTTTTCACTGCCAAAACTCCCGAAACTCCAAGGGACTTTAAACAATACATTTCCCAACGAAACCCCACCGTTTACAAGTCAAATAAATGTCCGGTTGACATTTACTTACTGAAAATCACGGGTGTTACACATCTGCAGATGTCTAGTGCAAGAAATGTCTGTTTTGGTCTTATGGGCAGCTCGTTTGAGTTTGCCCATTTCACATGCAGAGCATAGATGATCTTTGTCGAATTTAATACTTGGTATCCCCTTAACCAGATCTAGTTTCACAAGTATGTCAAGAGAGTGAAATTTTAAGTGACAGAACATGTTGTGCCAGAGCCAAGATTCTTCGTTCTTACTTGAGACCAGACGGAGCTTTTCTTCTCTATTGATGTACTTGAAGTCCATGAGGTATAGATCGCCTCGTCTCTTGGCCCGCAGAAGCTCTGTGTTGTGTCTTCCTTGATCAGAGAGCTATACTTCTTTTTAAACATTACCTCGAGGCCATTATCACAGAGTTGGCTAACACTTAGCAGGTGTTTCTTAAGGCCATCCACATATGCAACTCTATTGACATCAATGTCTCCGTTGGCAATGACTCCATAGCCTTTGATTTATCCCTTCTTGTTGTCTCCGAAGGTTACAGAACCACCTCCATGTTTATCTTTATAAGCGGAGAGAAACCCTCTGTCGCCAAGCATGTATCTTGAGCATCCGGAGTCTAGGTACCAAATTGGCACATGTTGTTTCTTCTGCAGACAGATTAAGAGGATTTAGGTACCCATTTCCAAATGGGTCCATGCTTGTTAGGAGTCATTAAAGATGCCTTAACACCTTTGATTTTGGTTTTATCCTCCTTAATAGAGATACCATTTTGTCCTTTCTCACCCATGAATTTAGCATTTTTGGGCTTTGGGTGAGATATAAGACAGGAAGGCCTAGAAGTGTTGATTTAAAGCATGCACAAGATCAAAACATTTGCAATGGGGAATTTCAGAAGTATACTTCTTAAACATTTCATTAAAAATGTCAAAGGAGGGTACAGAGCAATTTTTACAACAACCCATTTTAGATTTGGGATTCTTTTTGCAGAAAAAATTGTCTAATCTAGGTTATCTTTTGTCAAAAACTCCTCTTTGATGGCTCTCTAAGTGTACTCTCCCCTGATGACCTTCCTTTTGAGCATTCACTTTCACAGAAGCATTAGCTTTGTCAATTTGAGGCCATTTTGCCTTCTGTTGCCAGGTAAGCTTTTCTTGAAAAGGCTTGATTTGATTGACAGGTTTTGGATCTTTGGAAGTTTGAGTGGTCTTGATATTTTCATTTTTCACTTTTTCAAGCTCAAGATAAGTTTTTGCTTAAAGGCACATATCCAAAAAATCAGGGCAGATGGGTATTCTTGTAGTTCTCCTTTTGGGAGTGATTATTCTAT
Source organism: Arctium lappa (assembly GCA_023525745.1). Lineage (NCBI taxonomy): Eukaryota > Viridiplantae > Streptophyta > Magnoliopsida > Asterales > Asteraceae > Arctium > Arctium lappa. The sequence continues at coordinate 58,116,410 of CM042058.1, read as the reverse complement.
TAAGAATACCAGAGGGTAGCTTATCTTCCTCTGGACCACAAGAAACCAACTCAAGTTCCACAGAACTTGCCTTATTTCTGACAGAGGGAGACTTAGACTCTGATTCTGAATCTGAGTCGAGAAAGTCTCTGTAGGAGAAAGTTTGACTTTCCGGAAATGCACTTCTTTGTGCATTTGTAATGTCCTTAGTAATACTTATAATTTTTGAAATGCAAGGAATAACCATAGGAACACTAAGACTTTTTAGAAAATCATGCTCGAAGATTTCTTCTACTTTAGAGATTAGATCAGGATGATTGAAAAAATGGTTTTCATAGGTCCTCCTCAAGTTATTTTCCAATAATCTTTTGAAGAGTTTTTCTTCCACAGAGGCTGGAACAAACTCTGGTGCATCAGAGGATAGTTCCTTTTCAGGGACCATCATGCACATAAAGGCCATTTTAGTTTGAGTTTCTGGATGACCAAATCTGAAGACCCCTATCTGCTTTTGAGACAAATATTTCTTTGGAATGGATTTTCTCTTTGATGAGAGTGTAGATGGTAAATTATTGTTTTCATACCATACATTTGCCATATGTAGAGGTTTCTTCAGATGTGCTCCTTCAGAGGTTTTGCCCCTCTTCAATATAGACAATAGGTTTGGAATACTTGGTTTTAAAAGTTTTCCAGGGAAGAAGATATTTGCTAAAGATTTGTTCCTTTTATTTCTAGTGTAAGGGTCAATATCATCGAACCCTATTCCTCTTCTACCAATCTGGGTACTAACCTTTTCATGGACTTTTTGAGCATCCTGATATCTCTTAATTTGAAGATCTCTGTCGAACAGATCTTGATGAAGAACTTCTCTTTCTTTTTGGAATTTTTTTTCAAAGAGATGGCGTTTAATTGATCACTCTCACTCTTCTTTAGCTCTTTGACCTTTTCTTCTAAAGCTTGATCGAGTTTTAAAACCTTTTCTTTTAGACTCTTTTTATCAGAAATGTGCTCAGAAATAAGTGATTTTCTTTCAAGATAAAGCTTGTCTTTTTCTTGGGTAAGAAGCCTGGTCTCCCTTTCAAAGAAGGCCAACATCTTCTCAAGCTCTGAGCACATGGTTTTATAAGCAAGAAATTCACTTTGTAATTCTAGTTTGTTTTTAGAGTCAGTAATATAAGAGATAGAAGTAGATACCTCATTCTTGTCATCAGAGGAGTGGACTTCTGCCATTCCACAGATGAGTGAATTGTTGACCCCTTCATCAGAGGATTCATCAGTTTCAAGGTTCTGATGTTCTGCCATTAGTGATCTCTGAGTATAGTACTCTGCTTTCTTTTTTTAAGAAAGCAACGTCTCTTGTGGGTTTCTCTTTAATGGCAGAGGACCTGCATTCTGCTGCGAAGTGGCCTAGCTTCCCACATTTGAAGCAACCTTCATTTTGTTTGGTAATTTTATCAACACCTCTGTTGTCTGATCTTTGTCCACTCCTTCTTTCTTCTTGCCTCTGACTATTGAGATCTTCTCTCTCATATTTTCTTTCTTCTTGCCTTTGATCATTGAAATCTTTTCTCCCATACTTTCTTTCTTCTTGCCTCTAATCATTGAAATCTTCTCTCCCATACTTTCTTTCTTCTTGAAATCTTCTGCTTCATTCGACTCTTTCCTCTCGTCCTCTGTACTCTGGCATTATTTGAAGACCCCTATTGAATTGTTGGGTCATTAGGGCAAGGGTCTTGGCCAGAGCAGCCATATCGATTTCCTCCTCAGATCCTTCCTCACTTTCACTCTCTGCCAAAAGAACCTTTTTCTTCTTTTCTTCTTCTGAGCATCCTCAGTCACCTTTTTCTTCTCTTTGTTCTGACACTCTGTGGTACTTCCAAACAATGCCATAGGACCACCGACAGGGGTCATTAACTTTGATATTCTATTTTCTTGACTTATCAATGTACCAAAAAGGTCAGATATGAACCATACATCCAGATCTAGTGTGGCTTGCATGGACATGGTTAGATGAAGCCATTCGTCATTCAGGCTCTGAAGAAATCTGACATTATTCTCCTTAGAGGTTCTTTGGATGCCAAATCTCTTGCACTTGTTTAATAAGGAATTGTACCTATTGTATGTGCTTTGGATGGATTTACTCGGTAGAGCCTTGAATGCAAAATATTCATTAATACATAGAGCTATGTTGTTCTTGAGAGTTTTACCACCACCCTCAAGCTGTTTTTCTAGCTCCAACCATAAGTCCTTCGATCTTTCACAGGAATCAAGGGACTGAAAGATGTCGTTTGGGATAGCCATGATGAGTAGTCTTTTGGCTTTCTTTGCAAGTTCAAGTAATGTCCTTTCTTCTTCAGTCCATTCATTTACGGGCTTGGGATGCTGATATTCAGGAAATTCAGGGGTGTTTGCAGTGGCAGGAACACGAGGAGCTGTAGACATTGGAATGTAAAGAGGATTTTGAAGAAACTCAACCAAACCAGGATCCACACCTTCGAGAAGGTGTATCATCCTGATTTTCCACTAAGGATATTCATCCCTCATTAGAGTGGAGGGTTTAGATTGAGATCCTGCACTGAAGTAGTTAACTGGGTTTGCCATTTTTAGGTAGAGAGAAAAAACAGAGTATGAAGAGTTCTTTTGAAAAGATCACTTGTTTACTCAACAGGGATGAGTATTCAGTATAAGAAGGATGACAAACAACAACTAAGCTTTGAATCTGTCTCCAGCGATTCAAACACTCTTGCTTTAGAATCTACATGAAATAGGTTGAGGTAGATCCAGAAAACAGTGTATGTTTATGAGTAGGGATTTAAGACAAAGAAACAGACTCAAACTACTACCTCGAATATGGGAATCAAGTATAGAATAGGATCCTTTGATATTAATAATCAAAGACTGCTCTGATACCAATTGTTGATCCCGGATAACGATGTTCTTTACTTGATGAAATTTTAATACACATATATAAATAAATAAGAGTGCTGAAGCATTTCTAATATGTAGAAAAGTAGAACATTCAAGGTAACAGACACACAAATAATCAACAGACAGAATCGTAAGATATAGCAAGGATTTTACTTAAGACATTGTTTCATTGATAAGCTTTCAAAAATACAAAGAAGACACACTTGTGTGTGTAAATACTCTCATTGAAATATAATCTCTTAAAACAGACTTGTGTGTGTGCTTGCTTACCCCTTAGAATAAGACAAAGACTAACAAGAAAAGACCTGAAAACTTTGTACAGTTGGCTTCACGTGTTCTTCACGTGACCTTATCTTGAACTGAGTTTGCTATCTTTGAAGTCTCCAGAGGTTAGCCATCACAGAGGCTCTGTGAGTGATCACGTGTATAAAGTTTCGCCTATTTTTCAATACTTCTATACATTATGATTGGAGCTAACAGATCTGTTTGACCTCGTGTATAAAGTTTGACTTCCAAACCATTTACCTTCTTCTCTAAAGTCTTGTTTTCAACCTGCAAATTAAAAACTTTTTAGAACAAAATCAGAAATCTTACTTTCAAAACAATTTTTTTCTTGTTTAAAATTAGAAACAACTTTGCGAAGAGAATCAATCAAATCTTTGTTCCCAACAACTTGCTTGTTAAGTTCAAAGATCTTTTGATTTTTCTTTTCAACTCTGCTTTTTCATTTCCAGTTTCTTTCGGAGATCTTGATGTTCGACCATCATAGCTTCCACCTTAATCATAAAATCAGATTTGGAAAGATTAATTACCTCATCAGCTGTTTCTTCATCGCTATCATCATACTTCACTTTGTTGCCCATCAAACACATGTGAGCACTTTCTTCTCTGTCCTCTTCATCTAAATGATCTAGACAAAATTCGTCTTCAGCCATCAAAGCCTGACCTGCTTCTTGCTGCTTAGCCAGAAGCATTTTGTTCTTGTAATACTCTAAATTTCTGACTTTGGGCTTCCGACATTCTTTAGCATAATGACCAACCTTACCACAGTTGTAGCATTTGATCAGGTCATCTGTCTTCTTTTGAGCACCAGCATAATCATTTAGAAACTTCTTCTTCTCATCCGGATTTCTTTCCCCAAATCTTTTGCCTTCAACTTTTTCCCGATGTTCATGATTCTTTGAAATAGACAAAGAATACCTCTGAGAGTTTTAACCCAGTTTCTTGTAAAATTTCTTCTGGAATGCTCGGGTCAGTAAAAGCATAGTTTGCTTCAGGTTTTCACCATCGTCACTATCTGAATCAGACTCAGAATCAGAACTTGGAATAACTATCTTCTTCTTCTTTTTCTTCTCTTTCTTCTCTTTCTCCTTCTCTCCAACTACCAAGGCTATAGGGTCAGATACTTTCTCAGTTTTCTTCTTCTTAGATCTTTTCTCTTCAACCTCCTCCTCATTTTGTCTTAAAGTCTCGTAAACTTCATGTAGGGGTATGTCGCTCAAATCATTCATTTGTTTCATCCTGCGGGTATGATTCTTCCATTCGGGTTGCAGGATGCTAAGAAACATAACATTGTTCTCGATTTGTTTTTTCGTGACTTTGTTCTTAGATAGTTCATTCTGAAGAAGCACAATTCTCTCATAAGTTTCCTCCAGGCTCTCATTGTGTTTGGCCTTAAACTCTTCATAACTGTTTATACAGTTGGCCACTTTCATCTGGTTTCCTACCTTAGAGCTCATCATAATTTTCTGTAACTGATCCCATATCTTCTTTGCATTCGTCTTGTAGCTGTTTATCTTGATATAAATCTCATTCAGGATACTTTGTAACAGAAGAGATCTTGCTTGTTTGAAACGGTTTTTCTGTTCATCAAAATATTGGGCAAACTCTTTCGGAATTTTTTTCTTCTTTTGCACTCTGTCCTCATCTCCATCCTCACTGTCTGAGGATTCGTCATCTGGTATTGGGACAGTAGGTCGAATCATGGGACCTTCTGTAATAGACAGTAGAATGTTTCACCATTTACGTGACGGTCAACAAAGTTGAGAAAGCGATCCTTCCACTGTTTGTATTAACCTTTGAATAAAACAGGAGGCTTTACGTCCGTACCGATAGAAAGAGCGTCTTTTGAAGTCATCTTGAATCTACACTGCTTACTGGTCGTCAAAACTCAGAAAAACACACCTGATACAATGCTTTGCGCGTTTCTACTTCGCGCATGATGCAACTTGCGAGTTCTTCACTTCTTTACTTGATCTTTTGACATGCGTGTTCTTCAATCCTTGTGAGTTCTTGCCTTTGTGAGTTCTTTAGATCTTGCGTGTTCTTGGGTTTTCGAACAAAAACTTGATTTTTCTCTCTGATTTCGGTTCAAAGTTTCACCAATTAGTCTGAACCTCTGCAAATATTCTCTATTCCATCTCTAAAACTAATCACTATCAATGAATTTCATTTTAAGAAGACAAAATTACAGATTAGATCATATAACAGTGTTCGACTAAACTTTGAACAAAAATTTCAAAGATTTCCAAAATTCGTACAACCTACTGTAAATTGGACCAAACAATGTATCCAAAACTTATTCTATACATCCAATCGATTCCAAATCAAACAAATTCACATCCAAAACAACATAAAATCAATGAAATCCAATCCCAACAGTCGACTAGCGAGTTCTTGAAAAATTTCTTTCCAAAATTCTTTGATTTGATCCTTGTTTTTTTGAATTAAGCTTGCTCTGATACCAATTGTTATCCCAGATAACAATGTAAATCAAACGATGACAAACGATTTCATCAAATCTCACTTTTGTTTCACAATTGAATTAAGTTACAATACTCTCACAATACAATTTCTCTCTCTAACTCTAGAACTCTCACGATATATTTGTTGTGTGTTGTTACAAGATTACATGCACAACACCTATATATACCAAGGCTATAAAACGTGCACATAACAAGATTAAACAAACACGCATAAAGCTAAAACTTTCATACAACTAGAAAAACACAAAATTCAATGTTGACTATGACTTTTATTACATTGACTTTGACTTTGATACTTGAGAGTTGACTTCAGCTTTGATCTTCAATCTTCATTCTTTTATGATCTTATATCCAACATATTTATGCTCTAACAGGACCATACCTGTAATTAGCAAAAATTTTACCAACAAAATCATTTGTGCCACAGTAAGAACAGTTAATTTTGTTTTTAGCTAACCTGATTAATTGATTTATCGAATAAACAAGAGCAGGTTTACCTTTATGCACAATGTTCTTCTTGGCATTGGGTGTATGCACAAATGATTTTTGATCATTATTCTCATCAAACGCTGCTTTCAGTCTCCATACAAATTTCTCATTACCATTTCTTCTTCTAAATGTACCTGAACCATCAAAATTTCGATCATAGAAAAGGTTAGTAGTATGAATCTGATCTTCAGAATTAACTGACCTTTTTGCAGAAACAGTTGTATGAGGTGAACTTGATGTTGTATCGTCTCTAGGTGTTTGAATAATTGACTCTGGAGTCTTATGCTCAGTTAAAACCACCTTAGAGAAAATTTCTTCAAGTTTTGTTATCTTGGAAGATAAACTGTTTCTTTCCTTAGTGAGCAGGTCAATCTTTTTGTGAAATTCAGACTTCGTGTTCTGCTCTTTCATGGCTTTTGTTGACAGTTCAGATAACTTTCTTGTCAGCTTCTTAATCTTCGTCTCAAAAACCTCCCTTTCTTCTTCAAAATATTTCTCAGCATTCTTTTTTTGATCAGATATTTCTTTGAAAATTCCAACATTTTTCTACTCAACTACCATCTTTTCCTTTGCAAACTTGTCCCTTTCCATGATGATCACTTTCTCAAAATCTGACACTTGTTGAGAAAGCTTTTCACATTTTAGATCAACTACCTTCTTCTCTTCAAAAGTCTTTCTTGAGAATTCAGAAAATTTATGTGCAAACTTTTACCTTTCAATTTCAAATCCTTTCTTTTCTTTTTCAAATTCATCTCTTCCTTTGGCAATCTTCTGTTCCAACTCAGAAACCTTCTTTCTCACCTTTGCACTAGCACTTTCTAAACCCTTCTCTGTCTCCTCATTCATCTTGACAGAATCTTCTAGATTTTGACAATCTTAGCTTCCAAATCTGAAATCTTCAATTTTAATTCAATATTCTCAACTTCCAAACCTTGTACTATTTCCTCATTCTTCTTGATAGCATTTCTCTTGACTCTCACAATCTGATGTTCTAATTCAGAGATTTTCCTTTTCAAATTAGTGTTTTCACTTTTTAACACTTTTGACTTCTCTTCATTTCTCTTGTTACTTTATGTCTTTAACTCCGAAATCTTCTTATTTAGACCAACAGTTTCAATCTCTAAGACTTTTACTTTCCCTTTAAATATCTTTAACTTCTCTTCTCGCTCTTTCTTTTTATTTCCAACACGAATTAAGCTCTTGTTGAGTCGATCATTGTCTTCTCTCAAGCTTTCTATGATACGCGTATGTGTTTTCTTTTGATCTTCAAGTTCTGACATCTTACGTTTCTGATCTTTCTCTTGACGTTGTTCAAGGGTATATTCCTCAACAAAGAAATAATCATGCATTGTTCCTGACAACACTTGAACAAATAATCGTTAACAAAAATTAGAAAATTTTGATCACACTAAAAAATTTGTCCCCCTCCGCAGACTTAGCACGGGGGTCCCGCTACCCGGTTAGCAGGTGGGATGAGTAACACCCTTGCGGCGTCTATGGGCAGCACCCCAAGGGAATTTTTTTTTACATTGAAAATTCTTGTTTCAGATTGTCGAAATTTGTCTAAGTATGGAATTCTCACACCACTGGAGATCACTTTTCGCACATCACCAAATTCGCACACAAAAGGATACGAAATCCAACTTCTCGCACGCTGAATGATGCGAATTCCTAGATTTCACACGCTGAAAGATGTGAAATTCAACTTTTCGCATAATAGAGGATGTGAATTCCTTCTTTTCGCACGTAGTTAGATGCGAAATCTAGACTTAGAAAAATTCGAGCTTCTCAACCTTACGTATCAATGCGAAATCCTGACTTATAAAATTTCACACTCTTCAAGATGCAAATTCCTTAGCTTTTCGCATGAAATGAGATGCGAATTCTTGACTTTTCGCACATCAAAGAACTTGAATAGTAACTTTTCGCATACAGGGACGTGCGAATTCTTAGCTTTTCGTATACTATTGTATGCGAAATTTGCACTTTTCGCACATGTCTCCTGCGAAATCTTGACTTGAAATTTTTCAACAATCCCAAATCATTGGCATGCGAGTTCTTGAGCTATGACAGATGCGAATTCCTCTGATCTTGTGAGTTCTTCAACACTTCGAACGCATAACCACTTTTTCAACCTCAAATCGATTCTAAACCTTGAAATATCCTCTGAAACTCTACCAATTTAATCTCGATAACAAAATGAACAAACAGTTATGTTATTGCAAAATATATTTGTATACAAGATCATGAAGACTGAAGTTCAAGTTGAAGATAGAGGTCAAAGTCAAAGAGATCAAGTCAAACCCTCATGCTAAGTCAAATCATTTGTAATAAAGTCAAAGTCAAAGTTAGTGTTGTAAGTGTTTAGGTTTATAAGTGTTTTTCATTAGTAGAATGATTAGACTAGAAGAGTGGTGCGCCTATTGTCTTGAGAGAGAAATACTGTGAGAGCGTATTCTATGTAATCGATTTTTATAATCATTGGAAATATTTTGAATTCTTTTTGTCATCTTTATTTGCACTCATTGTGGGACACACAATTGGTGTCGGAGCAAACAGATTTTCAGAAACATGGTCTAATTTGAAGATTTGGTGATCGTTTTTCAAGAACTCACTGTTTCATAGTTGAATTTGTGTTTTTGTTTGTGTTTGGCTGTAGAAGTTGTTGCATTATACTCGTTTGTGATTCTAGAATATGTTTAGTGTTGATTAGATTGTCCAATTTACAACAAATCTGTGTGAATTTTGAATTTTCTTGTTTTTGTGGTCGAGTTTCAAAATCGTACTGTATTATGATCAAAATTGTAATTGTGTTGTTTTTGATCAAAATTAATTGTTTGTAATCTGTTTGTGACATGGTCTAGAAGATATCTACAAAGTTTCAAGTTGATTTGTGAAGTTATGGATCTGTTTCGAATTGAAAAGTTGAGTTTTTAAACAAACAGTGAAACAACTCGCTAGATCTAAAGAACACGCAAAGGCAAGAATGCAGAGGCTGAAGAACACGCAAGTACTAGCGTGCGAGAAGTAGAAATGCGCAAGTCTCTGTGTGCGTGTCTCTACTATTCATTTCATTTGTCTTGCGAGAAGTTGGTCATCTGCAAGAAGTTGACTTTGTGCATGAAGTGGATAGTTTTCGCGAAGTGAAAAGTTGAATATTTTCCTAATTCTTGAACGCGCAAACGCATTGCACGAAGTGAGAATTCTTAGAGAACTCGCACGTAGTAGTTTGCGCGAAGAAGAAACACGCAAGATTCAGCGTGCGCAAAGTTAAAACTCGCATATCCCTTTGTACGAGAACCAAGAACTCGTATCCCTTGTTGTGCGCGAACCTCGAACGCGCATAGCATTACTTGCACAAAGTTGAGTTTTTTTGTTTTGCAAGAAGTGTTATTTCTGTGGTTTGCGAGTTTCATACTTAGAATTTTTTCTGAGATTTTTCAGGGTTGACCAAGTTTGACTTTTATAGATCCAATTTGTTTCTGAATTTTTGACGATCAGTTTATCTTAGTGCATTATCAAAGATAACTTCCCGAGAGGCTCTAGCTATTGGTACGGATGCAAAGCCACCAGTTCTGTTTAAGGGCGAATACGAACAGTGGAAGGATAGATTCTTAGTCTTTATCGACCGGAATGACTTGGGAGACTATAATAGAGTATCATTAAAAGAAGGAGTGATGAAACCTCCTACCAAGATTCTGTCTACTGAAGGAGAAAATGGTGAGGAGATAATAAACAAAGAGTACCCATTGCCACTTGAGGAATACATTGATGAATAGAGGAAAAGACTTAAAGCTGATAGATTGGCAAGGTCATTCATTCTGCAAGGGATTCCTGTTAATCCAAGATCACTAGAACTTCTAGAAAGAGAAAGTAGATAGAGAGAATATTGAGACGCAAAGTAGTATTCTATTAGATGTGCGTGTGTTACTTGTTACAAGACACAAGACCAAAGGGACTTAAATACCCTTGGTCAGATACACTACAGATATGCTCTTTAAACACAGTATAAGACAAAACCTATACATACAATGATTACTATAAAATCAGACTTAACAATCTCCCCCTTAGTAATCATTGGCGCTTTGGTCTTCAAAAAAAAATATCTTCAATAACAGCACGAACCAATAAAGCGACTTTCAGAAGCTTTCTGACTTTTAAGAAAAAATTTATTCTCAGCATCTTGCAGAAAGAAAATTTTCTTTGTTGCTTAAGCTCAAGACGATACACCTATTTTGAATGAACTTGAATGAACTGTGGTGTTCGGAGCAGGAACAGCAAAAGATTTGATGTAACTGAGATAATAGAATCTTTGAACGAATCATGATCAGCAGATAATCTTTTGAGCTCTTTGTCTCTTAAACTTCTCCTTGACTTCTCCCCCTCATGACCTTGATGATCTTGATCAACTTGGTCATGCGAATGTTGGACACGAGACAGCGAAAGATCTGCAAAATCAATGAAACAGAGAAAAACATGGAGGAATGTGTTCCATGAAGGAATCACACACTGAGGAATGCGGTTCATACGAGACACGCATACTGAGGAATGCGGTTCACACGGGACACGCATACTGAGGAATGCGGTTCACACAGGACACACAAAGTAGACTTAGAAAAAAAAATTACCTTTAAAAGCTCTTTGACTCCCCTACACAAATGCATTAGATAAGACAATTCGAGATAACATTTATGTAAAGAAAATCAGATACTCCCCCTCAAAACCAGATATAAACTTTGAAAATATTCTCTTTGTTCACTCCCCCTTGAATAATGCATAAACCCATTAAAATTTATTTATGAGAACACAATGATCAAATATTAATGTAGAAAGAAAAATATACTGAATGTAAATTTTGAAACAACTAAACATATAAAATTTTAAATACTAAACAAATTAAATTCTACAGAGTAAAATATCACAAATTTATCAATCATTTGAAATCAAACATATGTTGTAAGATAAAAGAACGAGTTTAATTGCTTATCAAGTTAAAACATGTTCAGTTTCAAAACTTCCAGCAATCTATTCAGTGTGCTCACATGCGAATTTTTGATTAGCTTCAAGAAAATGCAATTCTAAAAATATTATAGAGAACTTTGCATGTACTAACACGAAGTCATCAAAAATTAAGACTTTCACAAATTTACAGGTTTATGACAACTCAAACATTTTACCAAGTATCATGAGATGTGTGCTCATTGACATCTTTTAGCATTGTGCTCATTGGCATCTTAACATGAGTGTGCTCTTTGGAATCTTTTAAGCTTGTGCACTTTGGCATCTTTTTAATCAAGAAGTTTATTAAGTAAAGAACATGTCGTAAACGTAACTTTCTATCTAACCCTATTGCAGGATTCGGGTCAGCCGCTCCCAGACCAGTTGGCCTTAGGGGACTAGGTGTCAAGCACCCCTTGGAACTTACTCTCCCAGATCAGAAAGGCTACATCGACATATCCTAAACCCATTCATACCAGTAGAACATGACTTTCGATCTGGTTCTATTGCAGGATTTATGTTCGATCACTCCCAAATCAATTGACCTTAGGGGACCAGATGACGAGCATCCCAAGGAACTTACTTTCCCAAACCAGAAAGGTCACAGATACAAACTTTTAAACTTAGAGATTTCTATATTTTAAGAATTTAATATTCATCTCAATCACTCAGATCAACGTCTAAATGCTTAGCCCATATTTTCATTCCGATCTATAATTTTGATTATTTAGGTAGTCTAAGCAAAGTAAACGATAAAAATTCCGAATCACACAACTTTAAAGCAGTAATAAAAGTTTCAAACACGTTGCTGACTTTTCGACTTTTGTAAGACTTGAAATTTGACCATATAAAAACTTTAATATAAGCAAAAGAACTTGAAAATTTATCCTAGACACATATTTTATTCAAAGGAAAGAAAAAATGTAAAACTTTACTTTATAGAATAAAATTTGTAAAGATTTAAACTTTTAATTGATATTTAGTTGGAACAAAATAAAATTCAACTATTTCATCTTTTACATAAAAGAAAATAAATTTGTGTCTCATATTAAAAGAAAATTTTGGGTAATACAAATTAATGAGATAGATAAACAAGCTCAGATTCTTGAAACATTGAGAAAAACTGGAATAACATCATAATCAGAGATATATGCAGCGGAAATAAAATTGATGTACTCACAGTATCTCATTTAGTCAGAAGCTTAATCATTGAAGAACGAGTTCTAAACTATTGTGTTTAGAAGTCGATGTCTATGAAGTGCGGGTCCTGAGCTGAATTACTCAGAAGCCAATAATCGATGAAGAACGGGTCTTGAACTGTAGTATTCAAGAGCCAAAATTTCTATTACTCCCCCTTGACATGTGATGCCTGCAACTTTGAATCAGATATACATTTGGGAACCCACTTATATTTGGGTCCGTGTTTGTTAGTTGCAGTTCGTATGGGGATATAATAAGCAGATTTGATATGATAAGCATGAGGAATAGGATCAGAAAAATAATCACAACCATCAGAAGAGAAAGCATAATCATCTGAACTAGAATCAGAAGACGAATATGAGACATTTTTGGAAATTTGAAACATTTGCATTATAGAGTATTTTGAAATTTTGTTACAATAAGCAAATGAATCACTATTGTAAATTTTGTCTACACATCGATCTCCATCAGTCATAGAAACATTTGATTTCCGCCTTGCTCTCCAGATTTGCCTCTTAGATTGGTCGCTCAAAGCCCTATCTGAAATATTAGAACTGTCAGAAATAACTGTATCTCTTTTCTTTGACTTCTTTGACTTCTTTGACCGTCTTCTTTTACGCTTGGGTTAATAATATTGATCATTGAGCGTAAAAGAATCATCAAGAGTTTTAGACGAAATATTTAAATCAGAAGAAATAAATTTATCCAAGCAACCAATCTGATCAACTAATAAATTTGAATTCACCTCGGAGTTTGAAGAATTTTGAGAAAGGTTTTTAAAATTTGAAACTTCCTTTTTATTTTTATTTTCCTTAGAATCAGAAGAGGAACTAGAAATTGAATCTCATTTTTGAGAAAATAAATTTTCTTCAAGACTAGAAGTCATGAAAGAAAGAAAAATATCAGATTCAATTTTCTTTAAAATATTTTGATCTTCTATCTGATCTTCAAGATCTATGATTTTTCCTTCTAATACCAACGGAGGAGTATATTTTTTCGAATCATAAAAGATTGGAGAAATATTTTCCTTATCAGTATCAGGTGCATAAGGAGCAATAAAATCATTAGACATTGAAGATTTAATAGGAGATATCTCATTTAAAACTCTTTTTCCTCTTCTTGATTTTTCCGGAAAATATTTGGCATTTTCAGACGTATAAACAAAAGGAAGTTCATTTTTCTTTTTATAAATCCTTTTCTAATTTTCGAGATCTAACACTTCCTTTTCACTAGTCCAAAAGAATTTATATTGTGGACCATAGTGTGCAAGTTTTAGATATTCGTATTTATATAAGGTGGGAACTTCGTCTATCACTTTATTTAAAAAATGAGGATTGTCAAAACCAAGTCCCCATCTTTGTTTAACAGCTTCTTCACTCCTCTGTTTGTTCATATAAATTGTTTGTTCAGATTGGTCTCTTTGATAAAGTTTTTCTTCTAACTTAATTATTTTATCCGAAAACTCATCTTTTAGTTTGGTCATGTCAGTCAAAGATTCAAGATAAGTTTTGTTTGAATTTTCCAAATCATCCAATTTCTTTTGAAAGATGTCTTTAGTATTTTCTAAAATTGATTTTTCATCTTTCAAGGAAATTTTCAGTTTGTTAATCAAATCTGACTTTTCAACATTTAAATTCTTTTCAGATAAAAATTTAGAACGAAAATCAGACAAAGCATTAATTATGATATTTAACTGAGAGGTAATGAAATTAAAATCAAATTCAGAATATACCTCATCCTCGTCAGTTTCAGAATCATCGGACTGATCATCTCCAACTAAGCATAAGTGAGCGATCTCTACGTTACCAGCTTCGTCATCAGAGTGATCCAGCCAAAATTCTTCTTCAGCTAGCAAAGATGTTCCACTTTCTCTTTTCTCAGCTAGCTCCAATTTCCTTCGGTAATAAGCGGAGTCCTTAACTCTCTTTGCTCTACACTCCTTTGATATATGACCCGGCTTTCCACAGTTGTAGCAAGCAGCAGTCTTTGGCTCGGGTACTTTTGCTTTAGGCACAGGAGTGAAGCGAGAAGAGTTGGAACCCGATCTCGGTTGGAAGTTCTTCTGATAATGTTGAGAGAGAAGAATCATAGCTTGCTGTAAGGCCTCTCCATCATCATCAGTTGATCCGATATAAGCGTTATCAGACAACGCTTTTTCAGATAATTGTTTTGTGAGAAGAGCTACCGGATCTACTGTCTTTTTGTTCATCTTATCTAGCTTGGTCTTCTTCGCTAGCACCAAACTCTCATCAGTTAGCAAAATCTCGTACAGCTCTTGAATCTGCATTGTTGAGATTCTGACATCGTTCCTCAATCTGTGACATGCTTTATTCCACTCAGGCTGAAGAGAATTAAGGAACTTCAAATTCGTCTCCAGATCAGTCTTTTCCACTTTTATCTTCCGAAGATCATTGATGACGGCACAAAAACGGTCAAACACAGCTTTCAGTGACTCCCCGTCCTTGGCTTTGAATTCCTCAAAATTATTCATGTATCGAGTATGCCTGAGTTGAGTAGCTACTGAAGAACCAAGCATAATCTTCTCAAGTTGTTGCCACATCAGGTTAGGATGAGTTTTGAAACAGTCAACCTTGTTGTATACGGAGTTTGGCAAGGCCAGCATTAGATTGGCTTTAATATCCCGATCAGCCTGATAAGCAGTCAACCCTTCATTAGTGTACTCTTTAGTAGACTTGTAAAATCCATAAGCCAATTTGGGTTTGTCAAATGGTCCTTCAGATAAAATGGTCATCATATCATTTCCATTCTTTTGTCGTTCAATAAAGTTCAAGAACCGATCTTTCCACTGTGTAAACTCGTTTTCATCGATTAGTACTGGTGGACGAGTTTCTGTGCCCAATGACATCATGATGTCACTTGTGTAGAACTTAGCTTGAAAAGCAAACTTGGCAGAATCCATAGCTGATAAATCTGAAAAAAAAAAATCAGTATGAATTGAAAAAAAAATATTAAAAATTGTAAATTTGAAAAACACTTGTTATGACACAAAGATTAAAAAGAAAAAAAAAATTACATGACACACTAAAAAAAAATACAGAGGAATTCGGGTCACAGAGGAATTCGGGTCACAAAGGAATTCGTTTCACAAAGGAATTCGGGTCATGATTGAAACGCATTGGAAGGAATTCGGGTCATGGCTGAAACGCATTTGAAGGAATGCGGGTCATGGCTGAAACGCATTGGAAGAAATGCGTGTTATGAAGGAAACGCATTATAAGAAATGCGTGTCCTGAAGGAAACGCATTAGAAGGAAATGCGTGTTCAGAGAGACTCGATCAACCTGTGAAAAAACTAACACTTAAAAGTTAGACCCGCATCTCAGGATGAGTAACCCGCATTTCAAATATGATAGACCCGCATTACTCAAGAATGAAACGCATTACTCAACAACTTCTTAAATTTTCGTAGAAACAGATCAAAACAAGAAATTGAACCTAGAAATGTATAAACTGAACTTCGAAAACACAATTCTAACAACAATTAATAATCAAAATCGATTAAAACACACTAATACTAAAATTCTTGAATAGAACAGTAACTAAACCCGTTTTTCCAGAAAATCACAATTTTGTAAAATCAAAGATCTAAACTCGAATTTTATGCAAAACACTATGAATCAAACATGATCAACTATTCAAAACGATTCTAAAACAATTAAATTTGCACAAATTCAACCAGAAACAAATCCAAATTTTGTGAGAAATCAAGAAAACGAGATTTTCTTGGAAATTCAAGAAAATCGATCAAGTTTTCGATTTCGATCACTAATTCAGATTCAGTAAACAAACTCTCAATTCTCTCAAGAACTAGACAGCTCTGATACCAATTGTTAATCCAAGATGACTAGAACTTCTAGAGAGAGAAAGTAGATAGAGAGAATATTGAGACGCAAAGTAGTATTCTATTAGATGTGCGTGTGTTACTTGTTACAAGACACAAGACCAAAGGGACTTAAATACCCTTGGTCAGATACACTACAAATATGCTCTTTAAACACAGTATAAGACCAAACCTATACATACAATGATTACTATAAAATCAGACTTAACAATTCCTATCGAGATATACGTCAAGATAGACAAATATAATGCCACGTGGAAAGAAATGTGGGATCAGCTGGAGAAAATGATGCTTGGGTCAAAGATCGGTAACCAGCTGAAAGTGTTTAACTGCCTGAACAATTACGAAGAGTTTAAAGCAAAGGAGGGTGAATGTATGGAATCTACCTATGATAGGTTTGTGACCCTTCTGAACGAGCTTAGAAAGAACAAAGTCAAGAAATCTCAGATGGAGCTGAATGTCAAGTTTTTGAGTATATTGCAGCCAGAGTGGAAAAGGTTCACAAGGCAAATAAAGCAGATGAAAGATTTGAACGAGATACCACTTCACGAGGTATATGAGACTCTCAGGCAGAACGAGGAAGAGGTAGAAGAGATTAAAGATGAGAAAAGGAAAGCTTAAAAAGTGGTTGTTGATCCGGTTGCATTAGTGGTAAAGAAGAAAGAGAAGAGGTCAGTAAGCTTGAAGAAGAAGAAGAAGAAGAAGAAGAAGAAGAAGAAGGTGATAGTTTCTGAGTCTGATGAAGATGAAAGTGAGGAGGATTCTGACTCTGATGATTGTGAGAACCTGAAACAGGCAATGCTAGTTTAGACAAAGGCTATGTTTGGCAAATTAGCTGATAAGCTAGCTGGTACCTGATAAGCTAGTTGATGAAAAAGTCACGTTTAGCAAAAAGTAGCTTACAATCATTTAAATTACCAAAAAGGACATTAATCTTGTAATAAGTTATCTTCAAATACTTTCTTTCACATCCATTACATAAAAACTCACTTTCTACTTCAAACGTTTCTTTGATTATCTCTCCCATAACAGATACAACCTCTTGTTCAGCAAACATTTCTTGAACAAAAATTTCTCCCCCTTTTTGATGAATTGGCATTGAAATCATCAAAACCTTCACAAGAAAGGTCATTAACGTTATCTGACCATTGATCTTTTACAAGAGTCTCTAACCAACTATCGATCCAAAAATATATTCATCAGAATCTTTTCAAATTATGACAAATAATGAGTGTAACACCTGAATCAATAAATGAATCAGGTAATAATGTCTATCAGTAACACGTAGTCACTTTGTGTAACGAATACACATTGGAAAGGAGATTTTTGATGTTCACTCCCCCAGGTCATCCATTCAATCGTCAAATAACACAAGGTTAAACTATGAACGTTTTGACAGAAAAACGATTTTCCTGTGTATATGTGCTTGTGTTTCAAAGAATTAACCACATTATGATTGCTTTTGTTAGGCTCAAAATATGTAAACCATTCAGACAACAACAGTAATACATAGACTCAATTGTGCATGATCGAAGTGCGAAGGTGGGGCATATATCCTTCTTTTTCAATATCCAGATTTTTCAAATGAAAACCAGATAGATTATGTGTTGCATCCTCAGAAAAATTGAAACATCTTTTTAAGAAAAAAAATGAGTAGCTGGTAGGGTTTAGCTCAAGAGTTGGCATGGGCTTCTTTTTCAATGATGTTCGCCAAAGAATTATGAAACTATCATATTTTGTGGCTGCCCGACTCAAAAAAAGTTGGTGCAGAATTTGATATTCTTTTACTCAAATCTCTCACCCTCTTTTTTCTAACCAAACTTTTTTTTACATTTTACCTCATCACACATACCCACACTCAGTTATTTTGACTCCTCGCCTCTCAATCACTCAAGGATTAACTTCTTACGTTGGAAACACTGGTTAACGTGAATCCATATAAGTTCAAGTAAACTCTCACACAATGAACCCATGTTTTCCTAAAAGCATAATGTTGCTCAAAATGGTTTAACTTTCCAGTTAAAGCACAAAATACATGTCAGATGTCTGTATGCTCATTAAGATAATCATGAAGATTTGAGTAATTTTATCATGGAAGATATTTCAAAACAAATATATTGAATAAATGAAATGAAGACAAGAAACTTGTTTGAAAATCTGAGATCGTATGAAAAGATCAAATATGAATGAAATATCATAAAAAGCTTAGGTCATGAAAAATAGGAATTTGTCTATACAAAACAATATATAGATATTATTGAAAGAAAGGTTTTGAATGAAATCATGCTCAAACTTTGAATTTCGATCGGGGTGTCTTACCATCGAAAATTTGTTTCAATTTGAGACATGGTAAAAATATAATCAGGAAAAATAGTAAACCGGTATGTGTGAATAATTGACAGTATATGGAAAATATAATACACAAATATTTATCTTTGGAAGAACAAGGTTTATTTAAACATTAAAGCTCCTGAAAAAATGAAAACATTTAAAATCAAACTTCTAAATTCATGAAATCTGTTTAAGAATCAGAAGTGGTTTGAACACTTAGAAACATGTTTTCTATGATTGAAAGCCGACCTTCTTTCAATCATATATGAGATTAAGAGTAAAATATTTCCTTATGCTCATCTTCAATCTTATGAAGTCAGCTCAAAAATCATATTAGATATGATCATTTAAGCTCCCCCTCAAATCTGCATTCAGTCACAAAGTCGTCAAAGTACAAAATCTTATTCACAAAATTTATTGAAAATTAAAGACATAAAGTAATAAAACGTGTTAAGAACGAGTTCTGATCAGATGTAATCAAAAATCATTATCCTTACTCAACCCCCCCTAAAATAATGCATCATAAAATTTGTCAGTACAAAATATATGCAAAATTCTCGAACTCCCGCTAAAATGTAGATCATCTAAGCTTTGTCTCACACTCCCCCTGAAATCATGAACAAACTTAAGTGCATATATCTTTCCGAATAAAGAATAAAGAAATGAAGAAAAATAACAAAACTAAACTTTATTAGGTAACAACAGATTAAGTCTTGAGATTTAGCATACCAAGTTTTGAAATGAGAAAATTAAATCTCTTTTCATCAAGTGGCTTGGTAAAAAAATCAGCAAGCTGATAATATGTGTTTACAAAGAAAAGTTCGATTGTACCTTTTTCAACATTATCTTTGATAAAGTGATATCTCATGTCTCTGTTCTTGGTTTTAGTATGTTTCATAGGGTTAGAAGATATTGCAATAGCACTCTTTGAATCGCAGTAGATCGGGATTTTATCGAACTTGAAACCATAATCTCGGAGTTGTGTCTGCGTCCACAACACCTGAGAACAGCAGCTAGTCGCAGCTAAGTACTTTGCCTCGGCTGTTGAAGTAGATACACAAAGTTATTTCTTTGAAGCCCAACTCACGATTTTATCTTGAAGAAATTGTGTGTGTCCCGACGTACTCTTCCTGTCAAGCATACAACCAGCATGATTTGCGCCTGAATATGTTGTGAGCTCGAAACCTGTATCCTTAGGATAAAAGAGACCAAGATCTGCAGTGCCTTCCAGATATCTAAATATACGCTTGACTGCAGACAAATGGGGTTCTTTAGGTGAAGCCTGATATCTAGCACAGAAGCTTGTTGAAAACATTATATCCGGCCTACTAGATGTCAAGTACATTAATGAACCAATAATACCTCTGTAGGTTCTAACATTGACAACTTTTCCAGAAGGATCAGCACCGATTTTAGTTCCAGGTGCCATCGGGGTAGCAATAGGAGTACAATTTTACATTTTAAATTTTCTAAGAATATCGAAAATGTACTTTACTTGATTAATAAAAATCCCCGTAGAAAATTGTTTGACTTGTAATCCGAGAAAGAAATTCATCTCTCCCATCATACTCATCTGAAAATGTGACACCATAAGGTTAGAAAAATTCTTACAGTACTTTGGATTTGTTGAGCCAAATATGATGTCATCCACATATATCTGGATTAATATGATATCAGCGTTCTCCTTTTTAATGAAAAGAGTAGTTCCATTTTACCATTTGAAAAGCCCGACTTGACTAAAAATTTGGATAGAACTTCATACTAGGCGTGAGGGCTTGTTTCATACCGTAAAGAGCTTTGTCCATAATGTATACATGATTTGGTTTCTCTGGATTAACAAAACCTTCAGGCTGAGAGACGTAGACTTCCTTCTTTAAGATGTCGTTCAGAAAGGCAGTATTCACGTCCATTTGATAGACAGCGAAGTTCTTGTGTGCGGCATAAGCTAGAAACATGCGAATTGCTTCTATGCACGCAACTTCAGCATAAGTCTCGTCGTAATCTTTACCTTCCTCTTGCTTATATCCTTTAGCCACAAGTCATGCTTTGTTTCTGATTACGATTTCGTGCCAATTATGGTTTTTCCTTCAGGTTTAGGCACTAGTCTACAGACTTTAAGCACTTCAAATTGATTCAGCTTTTCTTGCATCACAGTCACCTAGTATGAGTCGGCTAGAGCTTCAAATACTCGAGTTGGCTCTATCTTGCTCAGGAATGAATCATACATGCACTAGATTAGTGTAGCAGTCCTAGTTTGCACCGGTTTGGATGAATCTCCAATGATTTGATGTATTGGGTGCTCTTTGGTCCACTTGTGTTCATGAGGGAGTTGATTAGATGTAGATTGATCATGATGTTCATCTAAAAATCCACTTTCTTCTTCATGTTGTTCAGTTAGGGGTTCAGTTGAAGTAGACGGTGCAAAAGCTTCAGTTGGTTGGACACAGAATGTATGTTGATTAGACGTTGTAGTACACCAAACTGATTGAGTTACTTGTGGCTCTTCATTACCATGTACGGCTTAAACTTATGGTGTAGGCGTTTGAATTGGAATTTCTTGCTGAACCAGGGAATTTGATTCAGTTGATATATCTGAAGTGGTTGGTTGATTATTCCTCGAATCTTCCAATCTTTCAACCACAACAGGCTTAGTCAGTCTAGTACCAAGAAATTCATCATAAAACAATTCAAACAGTAAATCTAAATCAGATAAGTGAGATATCGACGATGACGCTTAATCCGATTTATTATCACTAATCACAGGTTCTAGACTGAACTGCCAAGAAGCTAAAACTCCAGTAAGAACGGGTTCTGAACTGTCTTGAACATAAGCCATTTCTTCATCGAATGTGACATTGACGCTCTCGACTACGATATTCGACTTCTTTAGATATACTCTATAAGCAGCAGACGTTTAAGAATAGCCAATAAAAATGCCTTCTTCAGTTTTTGGATTGAACTTGTTCAAGTTCTACTTGTCATTCAGTACGAAGCACCTGGATCCAAAAATATGAAAGTGTTTAATGATAGGTATTTGATTATTTATTAAAGCATATGGTGTTTTACCAAACCGACGATGAATTACGGAGCGATTCTGTTACGTCTCTCTACAGTCGACACAGCTTCAGCCCATAGAAATAAAGATAGTCCTGATTGACTCAACATAGTTTGAGCGTCCTCGTCTATTGTTCTGTTACGTCTCTCTACGACTCCATTCTGTTCAGTCGTTTTGGCAACAGAGAATTGATGTGTTATCCCGACCGATTCGAGATAATCTTTAACAACTTTGTTCTTAAGTTATGTGCCATTGTCCGTTCTAAGAAGCTTTATTGTCTTCTGCAGATTCACTTGAGTGGTCTTTAGAAATGTGATGAGGACTTCGGGCGTCTCATCTTTTGATCTCAGAAATTTGACCCAAGTGTATTTAGAGTAATCATCCACAATCACTAAAACATACTTCTTGTCGTTGATGCTTTGAGTACGCATCGGACCACAGAGAACCATATGCAGTAATCCAAAGTAGAACTTGTACTCGGCTCAGGCTTCGACTTATGAGCGGCTCTTTTCATCTTTCCTTTCTCACACGTTGCACAGAGATGTTCCTTGACATATTTGAGTTCTGGAAGACCTTTCACTTAGTTTCTCGTGACCAGCTTGTTGATGTATTCGAAAGTTTAGGTGAGATAGTCGTCTATGCCATAACCAAATCTGCTGCATAGAGGCTTTTGATAGTAGAAACACCTCATTATGAGTCTTGACTTTTGTAAGGTTGATTGTGTAGAGGTTTGACTTTCTCGTTCCGACCAAGAGTTCTTTACCATCTTCAGTACGCACACTACACCTCTTGGCTTTGAAATAAACCTCTAAGTCTTTGCCACAGAACTGTCCAATGTTGAATAGGTTATGTCCTAGTACTTCTACATAGCTCACCTTCTTAATCATTACATTTTCTTGAATAACGTCACAATAACCCATAATTGGTGAAAACTGGTCATTTCAGAACAGCACGTTTCCACAGTATTTCTCTGTATAATTAGACAATATATCTTTCTACCCAGTCATATGCTTGGAGCAACCAGAATCCATGTACCACATATGACGGGTCTGCACAAAAGAAGTCAGGAAACAATTGGTTTAGGAACCCATTTATAGATGGGTCCTACAGTGTTAGCACCTGATTTTGGCACCCATTTAAATTTGGGTCCACTTTTCTTTTGAAAATCATTTGAAGCATGAGAATGGTATGAATAAAAATGATATGATCCAAACCAATCATCAGAATATTGCCGAGACACAAAACCATTTCTACGATAAGTAGAAGATCTATTAGTAAACGAAGATAATTGGAACAATTGCATTATTGAATAACTCTTGTAAGAAGTTACAAGTTTTGGTTTTTGAAAAGCAACATTACCAACTACTTCAGTTTTACTACTAGACACTCTATTACAAGAAATATTAGAAGATGATTTTGCAGTCTCGTCAATCTTCTTCTTTGGTCGCCATTCTGATCTTACTCCAATCTTTCTCTTATTCACATCTGAAACATTTGAACTTTTAAAGTTAGAACTGTGAGATTTGAAAGATTGCTTGTTCTTTTGCTTACCAGTGGTTGTCCGTTTCTGTGAATGCCGAGTTCTTTTCTTTTTACCTTTGACATTCTTGGTATTCACAGACTCTGGTTCATCAACTTTCGTTGATGTTTCACCTTTCTCGAACACACTTGGTAATCCAAAAGAATTGATAATAAATTGTGAATGATCAGGAAGTTTTGCATTGAAATCAAATTGAGCAACACAATCATCTAAATCACCATCAGAGTTTAAAAAATCAAACTCTTCATCAAATAGATTCTTAACATCATCAGACTTTGAAGCTTTGGAAGTCTTTGAAAAATCAGAATTGATAAACACAGTTGAAAACACAATTTGTTCTAGATTAGTCAAAATTCTTTCTTCTATCAGATTGTTCTCTAGTTCAGAAATTTTACTTTCTAACACGAGTGGAGGAACATAAATCCTTCCTTCAACTGGTTTCGCCTCCAATTCCTCTGTAGAATAACTTTGGAAATAGTCATTTGAAAGAAACTTTGTCTGATCATAACTGTAACTAGAATTCAACCTCTCATACTAAACGGAAGTTGCATTTTAGTTTTGTTCTTTCTTTTATCTCTTTCCTTAGCTTCAACCTCTTCTGAAAGTTTAGTCCACTTCGCTCTAGTTCAGGATATTGTGGTGTCAGTTTTAAAAATCCAAAATCATATAATGTAGGCACTTTAGAAATACCTTTTTTGAGAAAGTGTGAGTTCTCGTAACCAAGACCCCAACACTCACTACTCTCTTTAGTCTTGTTCAGATGAATGGTTTGTTCAGTTTGACCTAAAGTATAAAGTTTTTCTTCTAAAACATTCACTTTTCAGATAAAGATTTGTTTTCTCTCTTTAAAGATGAACACTTTTTCACAACTTCTTTGACTTCAAATTGACACGGTTTATATTTTGAAGTAATTTCAGATAGTTCATTATGAATTATAGTCTTTTCTTTCGCACTTGTATCAATGTTTTGGTGTAAAGCATCAATCAATACGTTCTTCAGTATTGACTAGTTTTTCTCTTTGATGATACCTTTCTCGCGTTTAAGCTTAGACTCTAATTCCTGGAGTTGAACCATCATGGCATGCATTTGATTAAGAAAATCCGATTCAGACATATCACATACCTCTTCATTATCTTCGCAATCAGAATCTGCTTCAGCTTCAGTGTCATTCTTTCCCATAAAACACATGTGAGCCTTTTCTTTTTTCTCTTCATCCTCATAATGATCAAGCCAGTATTCATCCTCGGGCATAAGTGCTTTGCCAGCTTCTTGTTGCTTGGCCAACAACATCTTATTCTTATAATACTCTAAATTGCGGACCATAGGCTTCCTGCAATCCTTTGTGTAATGGCCAACTTTCCCGTAGTTATAGCACTTCACTGGCTTAGGCTCTTCCTTCTCTTCAGTCCTATACCTATTCTCTTCTAGTTTCTTCTCATTAAACCTTTTTTCTTCGACTCTTTCCTTATGTTCGAAGTTTCTCGAACCCGAAGAATATCGTTGACTGTTGGAACCAGGTTTCTTATAGAACTTCTTTTGAAAAGCTTTCGTCAACAACAACATTGCCTGTTTCAGATCCTCACAGTCATCGGAGTCAGAATTCTCATCACTTTCCACCTCATCAGACTCAGAAACTACAATTTTCTTTTTCTTTTTCATACTCACTAATCTCTTCTCTTTCTTTTTTACCACAAAAGCAACTGGATCAGTAACCACTTTCTCAGCTTTCCTTTTTTTCATCTTTAATCTCCTCCACCTATTCTTCATTCTACCTTAAAGTCTCGTATACCTCGTGGAGTGGTATCTCGTTCAAGTCCTTCATTTGTTTCATCTGTCTCGTGAACCTCTTCCATTCTGGTTGTAGAATGCTCAAAAATTTGACATTGAGCTCAATCTGAGATTTCCTGACTTTGTTCTTACTAAGCTGTTAGGACACGGTCTAATTGGATTCATGATCATCCAATACGAAGATCGCAATCTGAAGTTAAAGCTGACAAGTCACTCTCAACAATAGTCTAAGGGTCAATTTGTAATAATAGTCATAGTTATGTTTTTAATATCTTGTTATTAGATATTATATTAGGTTCTTTAATATCTAAATATTATGTTTGAGATATAAAAGGTTTTGAGATATTTATTATCTTATAACTTTTCATATCTCAGATTAACAACACATCGATCCAAGAACATACATCAGAGAAAGTGAGCTTCAAAGTGTAAACATCAAGCCTTTAATCCGCGTTTGTAATTCAAACAGGTTGGTAATCTATATCTTTGTTTGTGTTTGATTATCTGGTAAACGATCACGAACTCACAATTGGTATCAGAGCGGATACCAGATTCAAAATCAAATTTTAAGAACTCTCTGTGTTCTTCATTTTTCAAACCACTGTGTCATCGATCAAAATCTTAAAATTGTGGTTGTTTTCGAAATCAAAGTGTTGTAACTTGTTCTAGTTGATAAGTCGATCGTTCTGTCAAAATATAGAACTGTAAATCGTATTCCAAGCAGGTCAATTTGGGAGTTGCAAGGCAGTTTATCGGAGAAAAAACGATACCGGTTGAAGGTTCTATACCGGTTGACCGATATCATTACCTAAGTACCGGTCTTCAAATTGAACAAATCATCCTGTCGACCCACAAATTACAAAATACCGGTCGAGAAGCATTAAACACACATCAGGTACCGGTCGATTTGCAAGGTACCGGTCGATTTGCAAGGTATCGGTCGAAGATCTTTTCATATACCAGTCCACACATTTAATACCGGTCGATCCTTTTTCACACTACATCGGTCGAACAATAAATCAATACTGGTCGAGAAATTTCAAAAGCCTATTACCGGTTATACTATTCATACCGGTCCATCTCTTTTAGCAACAAACTGGTCGAGAGAAAAGCGTGTACCGGTCGAGAAAAGCTTGTACCGGTCGAGAAAAGCTTGTACCGGTCGAGATAAAGGCCACATTCTGGTCGATCACCTTATAATCTATCAGTCCAAGGCTTTGTACTGTTCATCATTATACCGGTTGATAATCATTTTACCGGTCAAACATTTTACCGGTCTTTACATTTTATTCGGTTGAGCAACTCTCCGGTCCTTACATCCTACCGGTCAACACCTAATTTGCGCGACCAACATCTAAAGCAAACCATAAGTTCGCACGACCAACAGCTAAACCAAAACTCCATTTTGCGCCATACAAGTCTCACGCAAAAATCCGTTCGCGCGACCTGCCTCTCGCGCAAAGTCCAATTTCGCGCCAATTCAGTGTTCATCTATTTTTTTCTGGACTAACTTTCAGTACAAGTTCTTATTGCAAATCAAATCAAACAGATATTCAAGATGGAATATTTTTCTGATGACGATGATAAGATTGAAATGTTCAAATTAGAACTTCAGAAGTTTGCTAGTTCAGCTGCAAATTTCTCGGAGAAGTCAAAGAAATATCGTGATGAAAAGAAGGTACTGAAAGAAAAAGTCAATGCATAAGGATCAATGAGGATCTTCGGAAGCAAATTTCCGACTCTTAGCATTTGACAGATGGTGAAATCATTAAAGATAAGAAAGAGTTTGAGAAGAAGTTCTCAAATCTTTCCAAGAAGAGTATTAAGGAGAAGAAGGTGCTTGAGCTTAAATGTTTAAAGCTTTCTCAACAAGTTTCTAACCTTGAGAAAGTAATCATTTTAGAAAGAGATCAGTTTGCCAAGGAAAAGAAGGCATTTGATCAGAAGAATGATGGATTCCTAAAAGATATATCAGACGGAAGGAAGGGTGCTAAGAAGGTATTTGAAGAAGAGAGAAGCACCTTTGAAGCTGCAATTAGAAAGCTTAATGCAAAGCTATCTAAACTTTCTACGAATGCACAGAAAGAGGAGAAAAAGAAGTCCGAGCTTGAGAAGAAGATTGACTTTCTTGTCAAAGAAAGAAACATTTATTCTTCAAAGGTCAATGAGCTTGAAAAGATTATTTCAACGGTGGTGGTGACTGAGCGCAAGACTCCAGAGTCAATTGTCCACTCACCTAGAGGTGATTCAGCTGATTCAGAATGCTCATTCAAGTCAGCAGCAAGTTCAACATTCCGACCTGTTTCTTCAAAAAGAAATACAGATTGTTCAAGTACACATCAAAGGAGGAGAAGCATCTACAAAGAAGCTGAACTGGTCTGGAAGAGGAAACCAGTTGAAGAAAAGAAGAAATATGAGCTAAAAAGTAAAAAGTCATGTGTACATACGCATAATGAAACGAAGAACAATGCGCTGAAAAGTAAACCTGCTCATGTTTACACGAGAGATCAAATGATCAGGTTATCAAGTAAGGAAAATTCTTGTTCTTACTGTCGTACACATGATCCTGTTCACAAAACCAAAGATCATTACTGGTATGGTTCTTATTCCATAACCCCCATACGAACTGCAACTAACACATATGGACCCAAATACCAGTGGGTACCAAAGAAAACTAAACCTGTGTTGCAGGCACCTACTGTCAAGGGGGAGTAGAAGAAGAATGGTTCTTGAGTAAATCAACTCAAGACCCGGACATCAATGTCAAGAGTGGCTTCTGATTACAACAGATAAAAACCCGTACCTCAATGAAGAAGAGTGGTTTCTAAGTAAATCAGCTTAGAACTCGTGCTTCAAAGAAGAATGGCTCCTGAATACAACAGTTCAAGACCCACACTTCAATGATGAAAAGACCTTACTCCAAAGTTGATATGAGAGATTGTACTGCGATACTCCAACGAGGAAATCAACCTTCAAGGGGGAGTACATATTTATTTCTGAAATTATTTGCATCCGATAGATATGACGATCTATAATTCACAAGTGAATTATAAATCTCTGTCATGTGATTTATAACTGACATATGTTAGATTCATAATTTCAGGGGGAGTAAGAGAAGTTCTTTGTTTTACTGCTTTTTGTCTTTTCATTTTAAGTGAATAAAGTTTCTTTGACTTGACTTAAGACTTTTGCAGAATTTTTTAGAAGAGCTTACACGATCATATGTTTATGACTTTAAGCTAAGCTTCGTGAGATGTAAGATCGCACATTAAGGTATAATCCTTTATCTTAATATCATTTATGGTTGAAAGAATGACAACTTTCAATCATTGAAAACATATTCTTAAACGTTCAAACCACTTCCCGGTTTTTTATCAAACGATTTTATATTTTTGGAGAGTACTTTAAATGTTCTACATGAGCTTAAATGATTATAAATCATTATAAGCAACATATTCTGTATAGGATATACGGGATCAGTGTGCTACGAATTAACACAACTTCTAGGGAATCACATTAACCAGGGATTTCTACCCATGAAGTTAATCCATAGTGATTGGGTGTGAGGAGTCAAAAGAAATGAGTGTGGAAGAGTGATGAGGTATCATGAAAGAGAGAGTTCGGTTAGCAGTGAGCTAAATGTTTTAAAAGAAAGAGGGTGTGAGAACAGAGTTAAAAGAATATCACAACTCTGCACCAACTACTTTCTGAGTCGAGCAACCACATTTCTAGTGTTTCACAACTCTTTTGTGATCTTTATTGAAACAAGCAACTAGCCCATGCCAACTCTTGAAATTACCCCACCAGCTACTCATTTTCTTCTTAACAAGAAAGTGTTTCACATTTTCAAAGGGGAAGCAACACATATGCTATCTGATTTTCATTTGGAAAATCTGGATATTGAAAAGAGGGAAGTCTTCCCCACCTTCACACTTCACTCATGCACATTGAGTATGTGTTTAACTTACTGTTGTCTCAGTGGTTTACACAATTTTGAGCCTATAAGCAATCATCACGTGTTTAATTCTTTCTATCACAAGCACGAACACCAAGGAATTTGTTTCTTTGTCATAACGTTTATAGAAATACCCTTTGTGGTGTTTCGATGATTAAATGGAAACCCTGGGGGAGTCAACATCAAACAACTCCTTTCCATTGTGTATTCGTTTCACACAGTGACTTAGTGTTACTGACAGGCGTTTCTAACTGATTTGTTTATTGCTACAGGTGTTACATGACTATTTTGTCTAGATTTGCAAAGATCTGGATAAATATCTATTGCATTGACGAATCAGAGGCTCCTTATGAACAACAATATCTTGTCATTAAGTTTTGATGAATTCATTGCTCCTCTCATCAAAAAGGGGGAGAAGATCTACCCAAGAAATGGAGAAGAGCTAACCAAGAAATCACATGTTTCAAGAATCACGTCCAAGATTGAATTCTTCAAAGAGCAAGTACTCTGAAGATATGCTGATTCGAGAGAAATTTTCTTTGAAAATACTTTGCTGAAGAATTTCGAGCTGAAACCAGAGATAATTTCTTCCCATTAATTGAAAGAGAGAAAAACTACATCTTTTGGTGAGTTTACTATATCTTGAAGACTAAGAGAGAGATTGCATCTTCTGTGCTGAAAGAGAAGATCGTATTGCTAAATTATTTTCATAATGATCTTGATCCAAAGGGGGAGATTGTTAGGACATAGTCTCATTGGATTCAAGATCATCCAATACGAAGACCGCAATCTGAAGTTAAAGTTGACAAGTCACTCTCAACAATAGTCTAAGGGTCAATTTGTAATAATAGTGAAAGTTATGTTTTTAATATCTTGTTATTAGATATTAAGTTTTAGATATTATATTAGGTTATTTAATATCTAGATATTATGTTTGAGATATAAAGGGTTTTGAGATATTTATTATCTTATAACTTTTCATATCTCAGATTAACAACACATCGATCCAAGAACATACATAAGAAAAAGTGAGCTTCAAAGTGTAAACATCAACCCTTTAATCCGCGTTTGTAATTCAAACAGGTTGGTAATCTATATCTTTGTTTGTATTTGATTATCTGGTAAACGATGACGGACTCACATAAGCTCATTTAGTAAAGTCATGAATCTGTCATAGGTCGCCTCAAGAGATTCATCCTCCTTTGCCTTAGATTCCTCATAGTTGTTCAGGTAGTTTGAGACTATAAGCTGGTTACCAATCTTGGATCCTAGCATCATCTTTTCGATCTGATCCCACATCTCTTTGCCCGCGGCATTGTAGCTGTCAATTTTCACATAGATCTCATTTAGAATACCCTGTAAGATGAACGACCTTGCCAATTTATCAGCTTTGACCCTTTTCCTTTTATCATCAGAGTATTCCTCAAGTGGTAATGGGTATTCCTTGTTGACTTCTTCCTCACCATTTTTTCCTTCAGTAGACAAAATCTTGGTGGTAGGTTTCATGACACCTTTTTTGAGAGATAACCGGATATTGTCACCCAAGTCATTGCGATCTATGAAGTCAAGAAAGCGGTTCTTCCATTGTTCATATTCGCCTTTGAGAAATATCGGTGGATTCACGTCAGTACCAATGGCTAAAGCTTCTCTGGAAATCATCTTTGACAAAACACTGTATACTGATCTATTCATGCGTGCATCGATTCATAAACTAGAACCCAAAATCCAAGGCTAACCACAAGTCGGATCAGCCGACGCTTCAAATCCCAGTGACTCCTTTAGTCCTTTAATTACAACTCATTCCACGACCGGGTTTAAATCTATAGGCCTAATGAGTTCAAGGTTTTCAACTAATATGCCAGCTTAAACTTTTATAAAACTTTCAAATACATAAGTTTTATAACAATTAATCGTGCGGTAAAAATCCACTATAGTTCACTTGATAGGTTTTTAAAATTGAACATCGACGTTGCGCATATAAAATCCATTTCCAAAATTCATTTGATCAGTAATTACGTTAATAAAACGGTAACAAAGATGTGTAGCAAAATTTATAATATAAACATGAAAATAAATTTCCGCACCACAACACGTGTAATAGATGTTTGTACAACTCCAAAAGAGAAATTCACAATTTGAACTTTAACATTCTTCCCCTTTTATCAAAAGGTGTTGTGGCATAAATTTTCCACAAGTCTTGCATACATCAGTTTATTTCCCCAAAGCTCGGTAAAACCATGGGAACGTAAATAAATTTCAAATCGAGCTTAAAACTTTGAGCCGCACAGATAAAACACACTTGACCAAAGTGGTAACTACAATGACATGCAAACTGAAATTCATTTCATGCATTGCGGAAAATTTCTAACAATAAAATCAATAACTGAAATATGTTCATAACAAAAGTTCTATCTAAAATACATAAATCTTTTTTACGATTACTCACACGAACAGTATAATTTAATCCAAATAAGGTTAGTATCAAAAGATTGACACTTGAATATAGTCCAGAGATAAATCACATGAAAATGAAACTTTCCCAAAACAACGCGTGGGATGACGTCTATTACCAAAACTTATAAATCAACGCACACTATAATGTATGTATACACGTCCCAAAATTCATCTACGCGACGCAAAATGTCGTAAGATAAGACACCATAAAACCTAACTTAACTTTCATAAAATTCAATAATGCTAAAATCAAATGGTGTCAAAATTTTATTTCCCAACATAATAAAAAAAACGTATCACGTCAATAGATCCAAAATGTAAAATTCTAAATCGCAACGTAAGATAGAGTGACCCTTTTCAACAATACATTCGTAAAACACGCCGCCCAAAAAGTTCGTAAATTTACACGCAATAAAATTGAAACCCACGCAACACAAAGTACGCTCACACGCCCGAAACGTTGCAAAACTATACTTCATAAAATTGAACACGACTCAAACAGACTAAAAATCTACAGAAAATCCCGACTCCAGAACATGGGACAACTCTTCCTTTAAAACCTTAACATACGTGGAATAGATCCAATGTCAAGGTCAAAAATTCCACAGTTACTTGCCCAATAACTCAAATAACATTAAAACACAGATATTATAATATCCGAAAAATAGCGTTAGTCACGGAACGTGGACGAAGAGATTCTTAACAACAATATGCAATCGCGCTCAACAAAACAATCTTATGCATGCTTAAACTCGTGGTTTAAAATCCGATGAGTAATAAATGCTTTATCGAGACTTTGTAATATAGCTCACTTTATGTTTGAGAACATGAGAAACAATTTATGCAAACTCATTTTAGAAAAACATTTCGTGCATAGATTTGGTCGGCACTCAACATCTTAGGACTACACTCCTCCCTTTCCCGACATACTGTTTCCATCCGGATGCGTCAAACATCTTAGAGCCACAAACCCACTAATTTGGTTAACTTACAATTTCTCCTCGAAATAAAATTGGTCTAACGAACTTATAGTTCTAATCCCACCAATAATTCTGACTCAAGATGATCAACTTAATGCATTCATCGCACTTAACTATCACTTCAATGTGACATTGCTATAGACATCAACCTTTCCTTAGATTACTCGCTTAGAAACTTTCCCACTACCACAACGGTCATCATACCAAGGTAGTTCAAGTATACACATGTAATATGTAGGTTTACCATAACACTGGCCAAATGCCATTATGAACGTACCATACATGCTTATCCTTGCGACCTTTGACAAATTTCCCGTTTCTAGCGACTCGATCAACTCCAAGATATCTTATCTTAAGGTACCTAATGTGCAATTTCATTTTCAATTACCTAAAAGAACGCGAGTTTGAGTCTAGGCATCCAAAAATCAATACCTAGTTCTCTCAAACTTAAGCTCTGATACCAACTTGTAACACCCTAAAATCTGGATATAGCAACTAATTTAAAATTTTTTAAATACATTGATAAATGATACATCTCGGATCACAAATTAAGATTTTACCTCGATACACACATTCATTCTATACATACAGTCTATAATAAGGACGGGTGCTATTAAAACCCCATAATAGTCACTATCTCCAAACTGCAGAAGACTTTACCAACTCCTCACACTTGTACAAACCTAAGGCTCAACTCTTCATAGAATTGCTAGAATCCAAACCCCCAACTGGAACCTGATACACATGCCGACAAATAAAAAGACTAGGCTTAACGCCTAGTGAGCTCAAGAGTTTTCAACATATATAAATGAATCGTTTAAACAAAGAAGAATGCCATTAAAATCACAATCTTTCAAAATGATATGCTCCGCTAATGAAAACGACCCGTTTACCAATAAATATGGATTTTAAACGAAAGAGATACCGAGTTAATCGTTAACCAAACTAAACTGTTTTACCGACTAAGATCCCAATATAAAACGTTCTTTCGTAAACTAAGATTTAAACCAAGATTTTCTCAAAATGAGAATAAAGAGAGGACGACCAATTTCATAAAAACTCGGGTAAAAATTTTATACCTAGAAATACCCAACACGGGTGGAACATGACCCATAATTCATAAACCAAAGATAAAAACTGATAAACCAAGATCTATCTAAAACTATAGAGAGAAAGTAGAGAGAAAAGAATGAGACGCAAAAGCTTGATGTATTCAATATGCAACGCAAGTTCTTCTCTACAAGACAAGACAAAAGGGCCTTAAATACCCTTGGCCAAAACAGATACAAAAGACTAGTTAAACAACCAGTTAAGGCCACAAGAGATAAATACATTGATTACTACAAAATCAGACTTAACAATCTCCCCCTTAGTAATCAATGGTGCTCAGGTCTTCTATGATGTCTGTTTAACCCGATCAGGACCTCTAAGCATCTTAAAGTAGCACGGAAATTTAATCTCTCCATGATTGAGTTCAAAGATCTTTTGAGAAGACTGATTTCAGCATTTTCAATCATAAACAGAGTTCTCCTTGATTCCAAAAACCGCTTTTCAGCATCTTTCAATCTGTTCTCTAACTGAAATTTGATAATCTTCAAGGTGCCATATGAATACTTGTTGATTTCTTCAAACCTCAGAAAACGATTATGACCAGAAGCATCTCTATATATCACACCATAAGGGTCTTCGATAATAGTGAATAAAGGGTAGTTGTCAATATTTGGTAAGTCTCGATTAGGTCTTTCAAGGTTGACAACTGGTTGAAAACTCTCAGCTGCCATCTGGAAATCAAAGACACGGAAGAATCTGATCTGACGGCGGATAAATCTTTTATTCGCTGCCAATGCTCTCAAGATGTTATCAGATCTATCGGGAAGGTCTTTGAAGTAATTGTACATTACCTCAAAATCATCTATTGAGAGATCATTGAAGTCTGCCTCATAAAATATATATCTTCTGAAATCTCTTCTTTCCACTTCAAATATTGGATACCAATTATTCACAAACTGCTGTAACGTCACACTACAACCCTTACAAGAAAATGAGGAGAAGAAACAAGAAGATTTCTGCGTCGTTGATATTTAATGAACATCAAGTACTCATACTAAAAAGCTGAAGGTTCAGATTCTTTCCTTTGACTTTCTTGAACAAATGAACTTTCAACTCTTTGTCTCTTTAACATCTCCCCCTCATGATCTTGATGATCCGGATCATCTTGGTCATGTCTTCATTTAAGAGACAGGCTAGCTTCAGATCTGTAAGACTCTTCATGACGAGCAGTTCTTAAACATGTTGCTGAGTCGTAGCCTTAGCAAAGGCTATATGCAAACAGATTCGCTCCAGAAGCAGGATTTTGTATCTCATTCTCGTCTTGCTGAACAGATATGTGTTCTGAAGGCAAAAGTGAAAAATCAAAAGAGAATGAAAAATTTTCTAAGTATGTTTTGTTCTACAAGTGGGTAGCGCAAAAATAAGTTTGCGCGTTACTTGTGAGTGATGCAAAATTATGTTTGCGTTATCCACTTGTGTCGCAAACTTGTACTTAGAAAAAATTTCATTTTTCACCTGTTAAGCTCTTTTACCCCCCCCCCCCCCTACACAAATGCACTGGATATAACAAATCAACTTAGCATTTGTATAGAAAAATCAGAAATACTTACCTGATAAACCTCTGATCTGGACTTTAATCACTGTATCAGAAACGTACCTGTCCACTTTATTCACTCCCCCTCAAAATTAAATGTTGTCAGTTTTTCATTCAGATTTTTTCCCCCTCAAAATATGCAAATACCAATTTTCAAAGATATGGGAATACTAACATAGGAACATCAATGTAGAAAGAAAAATATACTGAATATAGATTTTGAAACAACTAAATATATAAATTTTAAACACTGCAAATTAAATTCTACTCAATAAAATATCACAGATTAATCAATCAATTGAAATCAAGTGTGTGTTTTTGGATGCAGAAACAAGTTTTATTGCATATCAAGTTAATACATGTTCAGTTTTCAAAAACTTTCATCGATCTATTCAGTGTGCTAGCATGTGAACTTTGATTAGCTTCGAGTAAATGTAATACTAAAAATATAATAGAGAACTTTGCTTTTACTCACACTAAGTTGTCAAGAATTAAGACTTTCACAAATTTATAGATTTACACAACTTAAAAATATCACCAAGTATCATGAGATGTGTGCTCATTGGCATCTTTCTATAATATGTGCATATTGGCATCTTCACATTATTGTGCTCTTTGGCATCTTTTAACTTTGTGCACATTGGCGTCTTTTAATCAAGAAGTTTTGTAAGTAAAGAACATGTCGTAAATGTAACTTTCTATCTGATCCTATTGCAGGATTTGGGTCAGTCGCTCCCAGACCAATTGGCCTTAGGGGACTAGGTGTCAAGCACCCCTTGGAACTTACTCTCCCAGATCAGAAAGGCTATATCGACACATCCTAAACCCATTTATACCAGTAGAACATGACTTTAGATTCAGTTCTATAGAAGGATTTGGGTTCGATCACTCCCAGACCAGTTGACCTTAGGGGACCAGATGACATGCATCCCACGGAACTTACTTTCCCAAACCAGAAAGGTCACAGGTACAAACTTTTAAACATAGTGATTTCTGTATTTTATATATTTAATTTTCATCTCAATCACTTGGTTTTACATCTAAGTGCTTAGCCTATATTTTCATTACGATCCATAATTCTGACTTTTTAGGTTTTCAAAGCATTGTAAACTATACATATTCCGAATGACATAACTTTAAAGCAGTCCTCAAAAGTTTCAAACATGTTGTGCTGACTTTTCGATTTTTGTAAGATTTGAAATATGAATCATATAAAACTTAGATATAAACAAAGCAACTTGAAAATTTATCTTAGACACACATTTTATTCAAAAGAAAGAAGAATTGTAAAAATTTTATTTTATAGAATAAAATTTGTGTAGGTTTAAACTTTTAAACTCAACATGCCGAGTTTTGAAACCAGAAAATTAAATCGTTTTTCATCTAAGGCTTTTGTAAAAATATCGGCAAGTTGATATTCAGTTGGAACAAAATATAATTCAATAGTACCTTCTTCCACATGATGTTTAATGAAGTGGTACCGCATATCAATGTGATTGGTTCCATTTATTCGATCGCCGCTATTTCTTGTGAAGGGGATTCAGATTCTTGTTGCACTTGACCTGATTCTTGTTGCACTTGAGAAATTTGTTCAACTGCTTGAAGATACTGGAACAACATCATTTTCAGAGTTAGATGCAGCGGAATTTGAAGTAGATGCGTTCACAGTTTCCTGATTCAATACATTTGAAACATTTTCAAGGCAAATCATCATAAAAATGTTCAAAAAGTAAATCAAGATCAGTGAAATTATTCAAATAAAAATTTGGATCATGATTTGACGATTGTGATGCAGGTTCTGAACTGATTTGTCCAGAAGCTAAAATCCCTGAAAATGCGGGTTCTGGACCTGCATGGCCAGAAACCGAATATGCAGCTTCGTCAAATTTAACATTGATGCTCTCCACCACTTTTCTGACGAATGTAAGAAAAACTCTGTAAGCTGCAGAATTAACTAGGTTGCACATTCAGAAACTAAAGAGATTTAGGTACCCATATGCTTATGGGTCCTTTCTTGTTAGTCCTTTTCTTTTTAAAACTCTTATTTGATTTAACGATTAATTCATGAACAAAATCCTCATTAGAGGAAGAAACATATTCATCTGAACTACAACTAGAGGAAGAATATGAGACATCGTTTGCAATCTGAACCATTTGTTTTATTGAATATTTGATGGATTTATTACAACCCGCAAATGAACCATTATTACAAATGTTGTCTATATATCTCTCCTCTTTTGTTGCAGATTCATCAGACTTCTGCTTTACCCTCCATACATGTCGTGGATGTTTCTTTAAAGTCCTATCTGAAACAATTGAACCGGATGAATTAGAAGATTTTTCAGATTTGACATTCTCTTGTTTCTTTGATTTTCTTGACCTTCTTCTTTTACGTTTTGGTTTATAATAATCAGTATTTATTGTAAAAGATTCATCAATAGTTCCCGATTTAATATTTGAATTTGAAGAAAAGATTTTATCTAAGAAACCAATTTGTTCAACAAATATATTTGAACTTGCCTCGGAGTTATACTCTTGCGTATTTTCAGAAAAATCAAAGTCTGAATCAGATTTGCGTGACCCATTAGTGGCGCAAATATCATTTTGCGCTACCAAAGGATGGCGCAAAGTTTCGGTTTGTGCTACCAACTGATGGCGCAAATTTTCAGATTGTGCTACCAATTGATGGCGCAAAGTTTCAGATTGTGGAACTTCCTTTTTATTTTCCTTAAAATCAGAAGAAAATCCAGAATTAGTATTTTCAGAAAAATCTTGTTTTTGAAAATTTAATTTTTCTTCAAGACTTGATGTCATGAAAGAAAGAATTAAATATTTTTCAAATTCTTTTTCAAGATTTTGTTCTTCCATTTTATCTTCAAGATCAACGATTTTGCCTTCTAACACTAATGGAGGAATATATCTCTTAGAATCATAAGAAACTGGAGATATGTTGGGAACTGAAGAAAAGCTTAAGTGTTTAATGCTGCTTAGTAGTTAATGCTTCCAAGATGATTAAAGCTGCTTATGAGATAAACTGAAGATAATGCTGAAGAGATTGCGTTTGAAGATAAACATGGAAAGCTGAAGATAATTATGAAGATTATTCTGAAGATCTTTATATGTTTAGAAATTATCTTTTATTCAGTATATGTATAGAATTGATAGAATAGTTTAGATTAATTATTCATTCTAAGTTTTTGTTCTAGAGAGAAAATCAACCTCAAGGCATAGTTCCTAAATCTAGAGAAGTAGAATTCGTCTTGAAAGATCTTGTTCTTCAAGATTGAGGTTGTGTGTGTAATCTTGTAATTTCAATCATTCAATACAAGGTTGCAATTTGTTAATCAGTTTACTGTTTGTTTTACTGTTTTATTGAATATCAAAGTGTTATTCCGCAAACTTCTTTGATATTGTTTCTGAGTATTCATAATTCTTGTTGAGAATTCGATCCTGACAAGTGGTATCAGAGCCTGTTTTCTCAGAAACATCTATTCATTCATCATGGAAAACTTTGCAGAATCAAACAGTACTCTGGTCTCTAAGGTTCCAATGCTCAAACCCAGTGAGTTTGACATGTGGAAGATCAGAATCAGGCAATACATTCTTCTCACTGATTACTCAATGTGGGACATCATTGAGAATGGCCCTTCTGAAGCAGGAAAGATTGGACCAGATGGGAAAAGACCTCCACCAAAGACAGATGGTGAGAGGAAGATCAGACAGACAGAGATGAAGGCCTTGAGCACTCTGCTCTTGGCCATCCCCAATGAATATCAGCATCAATTTTCTAACTGCACTGATGCCCAGATTCTCTGGAATGCTCTAGAGAAAAGATTTGCTGGAACTAAGAGCATCAAAAGAAATCAAAGGGATGTTCTGAAGCAACAATATGAGAACTTCACTTCTTCAAAGAATGAGTCTATGACTCAAACGTTTGACAGGTTCAACAAGCTCATTGGTGAATTGGCTACTGTTGGAGTGAAGAAGGAGCAAGATGATATCAACAGGAAGTTCCTCAGATCTCTTGGGGATGAATGGACTATATACACTGTCTCATATAGACAGAGTGACAATCTGGAAGAGAAGGAACTTGATGATCTTTATAATGATCTAAGAGTTTTTGAAACTGAGGTAGAAACCAAGAAGAAGCCCACTGGGTACATTCATAATGCAGCACTTCTATCATCATCCACTGATACTACTGCCAACCCTGAAGCAGTTAGTGCTTCTAGTGAAGTGAATTCAGAAAAAGGCACTGAAACTGTTTTTGAAGCCTTTTTGTCCAGTCACAGCAACAATTCATTGATTAATGATGATCTGGAACAACATCACCCTGATGATCTGGAGGAGATGGACATTAAATGGCAGATGGCCATGTTATCTATGAGGGTAAATAAGTTTATTAAAAGAACAGGGAGGAACAACTTCTCTTAAAGAAGAGAAGATGGAGCTGGTTTTGACAAGACAAAGGTGGAATGCTATAAGTGCCACATGAAGGGACATTTTGCTAGAGAGTGCAGAAGTGTTGTGCCAAATAACAACCACCAATAAGCTCAGAATGGAGGCTACAATCAAAACAAGAACTCTGCTCAAGCCCTTGTTTCTCAACAAGGAATGGGATTTGACTGGAGTGACCAAGCTGAGAAAGCCATTCAGAATCAAGCTCTTATGGCAGAGGTGTCTGATCTCCCCTCTGAGGTAATTTCTAATCTTTGTACTCAATCTTGCATAGACACTGTCAAAAGGTACAGGGATCACAACCAAAACATGTGTGATGACCTCAAAAGATTAGAAAAGGACAGAAGAGATTATGTGTTGATAGTTGAGAGGTTTGAAGAACAAATCAAAGGCTTTCAAGCCAATGAACTTCAACACTCCTATGACACTAACTACTGCAGTGGGAAAAGAATGAGTTAGAGACCAAACTGTCTAAGTCCAAAGAAGAGAATGATAGGTTGAAAGAAGAACTAGCTAAGGTTAAGCTTGACATAGAAAAGTTTTCATATGCTTCAAAAGCAATGGATTCTCTTCTAAAGGCTCAGATTTATGATAAGATGCAGCCTGGTATTGGATACAATAACACACCCCCTCCTTACAACAACAACTATATCTCTCCTACTTCAGACTTGTTAGAGACCAAGGAGAAAAAGGACTTGTCTGAGGAAGCCTTTAAGATAGATCCTTTGGATGAGGTAGTTGTTAAGGATATGACTGAGAAAGAAGCCAGTGAGAATAGGAACAATGCTGTGAGTAAAGAGATACCCTTAGAAAACAACATTGTTACCAATGAGGGAGGTGGAAGGATCTGCGTCAAGTCTAAGGAGATAGAGAAGACCAAAGGAAAGGCTAACAAGGTCCATTACAAACAGACCACTGTTGTGAATCCTGGCCTTGTAAACAGTGTGCTTGCAATAAATCTGAGAGCCTAAATTTTGGTATAAAAAGAGGTAACCAAAGAAACTGGAATAATCAATGGGCTCAGAAACAAGGAGTTGATCTGAATAAAATAATCAGACCAAAACCTTGTTACATATGTGGTAAGTTAAATCATTTGGCTGAGCACTTTTCTTTAACCCTATTAACCAACAGATGAACTTTCAAAGATTTGTGCAAAAACCTGTTGGTTATAGGAAAGCTGGAAAGAAACATATGGCTAAAAAATCTGTTGAAACCAAAGGCCAAATGAAGAAAAAGGTTTTAAAGGAAAGTATCAAAATGTGGGTGCCTAGAAGCACTAAAACTATTAGTACTGCTACATTAAATAGTACTGCTGACAGGGATAGTGCTGCCAGTAGCAATACTGCTTCTACCAGTGTTAGTACTGCAGAGAATTTTAATGCTTCTAACACTGTTAGTACTTCTTCAAAGGTTACTACTGCTGACACAGTTACTACTTCTAACAAGGTTAGTACTGCTAATGCAGTTAGTACTTCTAAAACCAGTACTGCTTCTAGCAAATGTGTTTCCAAACCCTTCATTGTGACAAAGTACTCCAGAAATGAGGAGTCAAAGTTTAAAAATCTTGTCAAGAAGGAATGAAAATAATTTGATGAGAAAGGGGTACCCAAGACCACTTTGGCTTGGGTTCCTAATCAATACTAACTGATTTATCTTATGTGCAGGGCAACCAACAGCTCAAAGGGAAGAGCATATGGCATGTTGATAGTGGTTGCTCTAGGCACATGACAGGCAACATGTCATGCCTTCAGGATTTCAAGCACATCAATGGAGGACATGTTGCATTTGGAGATAATCTTACAGGTGGAAAAATAAGTGGAAAAGGTAATGTTACAAAAGGTAAGATGGCATTTGAGGATGTCTACTATGTTGATTAGTTGAAGTACAACCTGTTAAGTGTATCACAGGTTTGTGACAAACAACATAGTATATTATTTACAAATACTGAATGTATGATCCTTGCTCCAGGATTCAAGGTAGTTGATGAAAGCATGATACTACTTAGAACTCCAAGAAAGGACAATATCTATTGTCTAGATATGGGCAATGTTTCAAGTGATTCATCCCTGAATTGTCTTGTTTCAAAAGCTTCTGTGGATGAATCCTCTCTTTGGCACAGAAGGATGTGTCACATGAACTTCAAGACAATGAACAAACTTGTTAAAAACAACCTTGTAAGAGGTTTACCATCAAAAGTCTTTTCATGTGATGATCATTGTGTTGCTTGTCTTAAAGGCAAACAACACAAAACTTCTCATAAGTCCAAAGAGTTAAATTCAATTTCTTCTTGTCTCCAACTATTACATATGGATCTGTTTGGTCCTACAAATGTTATGAGTATAGGCAAGAAATCTTACTGCTTAGTTATTGTTGATGATTACTCCAGATTTACTTGGGTATATTTTCTAAGGACTAAGGATGAGACAAGTGGACTGATCAAATCCTTTATCCTAAGAATTGAAAACCAAACAAATCAAAAAGTAAAAGTCATTAGATCAGACAATGGAACTGAATTCAAAAATCTTGATCTAAACATCTTTTGTGAGGAAAAAGGCATTGAGAGACAATATAGTGCCCCTAGGACTCCTCAACAGAATAGAGTTGCTGAGAGGAGGAATTGGACACTAATAGAGGCTGCTAGATCTCTGTTGGCTTATTCAAAACTACCAATTACTTTCTGGGCTGAAGCAGTTAATACTGCATGTTATGTCCAAAACAGAGTTCTAGTGGTCAAGCCAAAGAACAAGACCCCATATGAGCTTTTAAACAATAGAAAACCATTTATTGGATTTTTCAAACCTTTTGGGTGTCCTTGTACAATTTTCAATACCAAATCTCACTTAGGTAAGTTTGATAGCAAGGCAGATGATGGATTTCTTGTTGGTTACTCATCTCAGAGTAAGGCTTACAGGGTTTTTAACTCTTCTTCTAGAATAATTGAAGAAAGTGACAATGTCAAATGCAATGAGAACACACCAAATCCTGTTGGGTCTGGTCCTCAGTGGCTGTTTGACATTGCTTCACTAACTAACTCTTTTGGTTTTAGTAGTGATGATTATGCAGGTTCAGAAAGTGGAGGATCAGGGACTAACCAAGTTCAAGACACTATATCTCAATCTGTGATCTTTCCTATGCCTATAGAAGAACCTATTGAATTCTGTGAACAGGAGCCATCTACTGAACCAAATCAGAGTGAAGAAGAAAGAAGAGATGAGGAGGGTCAAGAAAATAAAGAACCAGAAGTAGCTGCTGAAAACACCTCAGTTGAGTTGAATGACTCCAATCTAGAGGTGGAAGTCAATGAAGAAACTAGTCATCAAACAAGAGTACAAAAGAATCATCCTCCTCAACTGGTAATAGGAGATATTTCTTCTCCTATGATGACTAGAAATCAAAGCAGGCTGCAAGATATGCAAGACCAACAGTATACAGTGCTTTCTTGCTTTCTATCCCAGCTTGAGCCTAAGAAGGCTCATGATGCTATGAAAGAGTCCAGTTGGATAGAAGCCATGCAAGAGGAGCTACTGCAATTTAAGCTGCAAGATGTTTGGGATCTGGTAGACCTTCCCAAAGGTCAAAGAGCAATAGGCACAAAATGGGTCTTCAGGAATAAGAGAGATGAAAGAGGAATAGTAATAAGGAATAAAGCAAGGTTGGTGGCACAAGGGTATACACAAGAAGAAGGAATAG
The DNA here is from genome assembly GCA_023525745.1 of Arctium lappa. Lineage (NCBI taxonomy): Eukaryota > Viridiplantae > Streptophyta > Magnoliopsida > Asterales > Asteraceae > Arctium > Arctium lappa. The sequence continues at coordinate 58,073,298 of CM042058.1, read as the reverse complement.
ATTATGAAGAAGTATTTGCACCAGTGGCTAGGATAGAAGCAATTAGATTGTTCTTGGCCTATGCTTCTTATATGAGATTCAAAGTCTACCAAATGGATGTAAAAAGTGCATTTCTATATGGCTTAATTGAAGAAGAAGTATATGTCTGTCAACCACCAGGGCTTGAAAACCCAAGCTATCCAGACAGAGTATACAAATTGAAGAAAGCACTTTATGGACTGCATCAAGCACCAAGAGCATGGTATGAGACTCTATCATCCTATCTCTTGGAAAATGGTTTTGAAAGAGGAGTCATTGATAAGACTCTGTTCATCAAGAGAAAGAAGAAGGACATCTTGCTAGTCCAAATCTATGTGGATGATATTTTCTTTGGATCCACAAGAAACAATATGTGCAAGGAGTTTGAGGAACTAATGCATCAAAGGTTCAAAATGAGTTCCATGGGGGAACTTACTTTCTTCCTTGGACTCCAAGTTCAACAGAAGTCAGATGGTATTTTAATCTGTCAGTCCAAGTATGTGCAGGACATTCTAACCAAGTTTGGATTCTCAGACTCAAAACCTGCCAGCACACCTATGGAGACTCACAAGCAGATAACAGCAGATCTTGAGGGGGAGGATATGGATATTCATCACTATAGATCCATGATTGGCTCTCTCATGTATCTTACAGCCTCTAGGCCAGATATAATGTTTCCAGTCTGTGTGTGTGCAAGATTTCAAGTTAGGCCAAAGCAATCACACTATCAAGCTGTTAAGAGGATATTCAGATATCTCAGAGGGCAACCCAGATTGGGACTTTGGTATCCTCATGACTCATCATTTGACCTACTTGCATACTCAGACAGTGGTCTAGGTGGAGCAAACTTGGACAGAAAATCTACTTCTGGAGGATGCCAGTTTTTGGGTGCAAGACTAGTTTCATGGTAGTGCAAGAAACAAACCACAGTGTCCACATCTACAACAGAAGCAGAGTACATAGCAGCTGCAAGTTGCTGTTCTCAAGTCTTATGGATTCAGAATCAAATGCTGGACTATGGGGTAACTTTTCTACACACTCCAATTTTTATTGATAATAGCAGTGCTATTAGAATTTTTAATAATCCTGTCAAGCACTCAAAAACAAAGCACATTGAGATCAAATATCACTTCATAAAAGATTGCAATGAAAAGAAGCTTATTCAAGTTGTAAAGGTTCATACTGATAACCAGTTTGCTGATCTATTCACCAAAGCATTTGATGTGGGTAGATTCACTTTCTTGGTAACAAGTGTGGGAATAATCAACTCTGAATAAGCCCCTTCTCAAAAAGTGGTTCAATACCTGTATATTGTTTATTCTTGGTGTTACTAATCTTCTTGTTCAGGAAATGTATAGCAGTACTTAGTTCATCACAAGCTTAAAAGTGTAGGTATGGTTAATACTGCCAGTACAGTTTTAGTACTGCCAGTACAATTTTACTACTTCCAGTGTTCAGTTAATACTGCTAGTAGTTAATACTGCTCTCAGTTAATACTGCTAGTAGTTAATACTGCTCTCAGTTAATACTGCTCTCAATTAATATTGCTAGTTAGTTAATACTACTTTTAGTTAATACTGCTCACTGTTAATACTGCTTTCACTAATTTTTAAGGTTAATACTGCTTTTAATCCACAACCTATAAATACCTTTTGCCCGCCTAAAAATTTCATAACGACTCTTTGCATACTGTTCACTTGCGCTCTAACCCTTCTTCTCTCAAGTACCAAGTTTTTCAGGCAAGAACATTCAAGTTCAATGGCATCCATGGCTTTCATCGACGAGCACAATGAAATCGCGATGCTCCAAAAGCCAAAACAAGCCGAAGGTTTTCACCAGATAGTCGACTTTCTGAGGTCAAGCCACATTGCTCATGCTCTCACTGTGTCTCCTACCATCTTCATAGAGCATCAGAGGCAATTCTGGGCTAATGCCTCCATTGTTACTGAGAATGGTGTGCAAATGATAAAGACAAGGGTGTGTGACAAACCCCTAATAGTTACTGAAGAGGTACTACGCATCTTTCTACGTCTAGACGATGCTGCAGGTATAACCTCTATTCCTAATGAGGAACTATTCTCAACTCTTTCAAGAATGGGGTATGAAGGCCAAATGGGGATTTTCAAGTTTTTCAAAGCTCAGTTTTCACCCCAATGGAGGTTCTTTGTTCATACCCTGATGCATTGTATTTCTAAGAAAACAACTGGCTGGAGCCAATTTAGCAGTCCCATTGCTTATGCTTTGGTTTGTTTATCTACTGCTAGAAAATACAATTTTTCTCTAATGATCTTCAATGATCTTGTCTCAAACCTGGACAACAAGAAGAGGTTCTTCATGTATCCCAGGTTTGTTCAGGCAGTTTTTACTAATGAATTAACGGATATACCTCACTTTGATGGGGTATATGTACCTAAACCCCCTAAAGGCAACGTTTTCTCAAACATGAGAAGATCTGCTAGGGACTCGAAAGGAGTTGACACCCCATTGTTCTCAACAATAATGGTGGTGTCCCAACCACAAGAAGGTATGGCAGCAGGGTCAAGGCCCCCATTAGACAATCCTACTGCTAGCCAATCCCAACCTTTCCACTCTATATCTATCCCGCAGTCCCTACTTCATAAGCCCACTTCTCCTATTACCCAAACTTATAAAAGGAAACAGGTAAAGAAGGCTCCTTCCCTTCTTGTAGCATCACCCACTGAGCCTTTAAGCCCTCTAAGGGAGGATTCTCTTTTAGAGAATATCTACAGGGAAACCACAGGGGTGTCTCCCAACCCCAAGGAGGTGCTCACTGAGGTGGAGGTTGAGCATATGGGTGCTAAGGCTGCCACTACTCCTCTAACACAGAGGAGGTCAGTGGTAACATCTCTAAGACCTTCCCCATGGCAACTTTGGATGAGCAATCATCCAAAGGTCCAGGTGCCAAGAAACCAAGGGGGTGGATAGTGCTTCTGCTAGGCAGAAGACTTCCACTACAAAAAGATCCAATGATCCTTCAAAAGAGGGTAATACTTCTGGAGAAGGTGAGGACAGATATAACTATCAAGAATTGATGGATGCAATGGGAAACATCAATATGGATGTGATCAAACAAGGCCAAGAGATTGAAGAGCTTAAACTCATAGTTCTGTCACAACAAGAACAAATCCTCAAATTGAAGCAAATGGTAAGGAAATTGATTCTCCAAAAGAAGAAGATGCAATTTGTACTCAGAAGGAGGAAACCAGTGACTGATGCTCCCAAAAAGGGGGAGTCAGAAGCTGATGACAATGAGCAAGAGAATAAAAAGTTTGAGGGGGAGCAAGTAACTGTAGAACATGTTGCACAAGAATCAGAAACACAAGCAGCAGCAATAACAGAGCAAAAAGCAGAAACCATTACTACTGTTGGTACAAGCAAAGCAGCAGAAATGGTAAATACTGTTGAACCAAGTGCAGCAGCAGAAACAGAGAAAGAAGTGCTCACAGATCTTGAAATTGCAGAAACTCTGATCAAAGCCAAACATGATACTCCCAAGGTCATCTCAAAGGCCAAAGTAGTTATCATAAAAGAAAGAGGTGATGCTGCAAAGAAATCTAGTTCTGAGAAGGTGATAAGCAAAGAAAAGGGTAAAGCAAAGCTAGTTGAACCTGAGCAACCAATGAAAAAGCAGAAGTTGATTGATTCAGATGAAGCTCTAGCTAGGAAGATACATGCTGAACAAGAAGAAGCAGAAGCTATGCAAGTGCAAAAAGATAGAGAAATAGCTAAAGCAATGGCTGCAGAGTTAAACAAAGCCTATCAACAAAGCTTAGCAACAGAACAAGCCAAGCATAAAGCCACATCTTTGAAGAAGCCTACCAAGATCAAAATCGCTGCAAGGAAAAGACAACCTTCAAAGACATACCTGGGTGCTCAAGAGAGAAAGAAAATGATTACTTTCCTCAAGGGTGCAGTAGGTGTCAAGGTGGAGATATTCTCAAAGATGTCTTTTGAGAAACTCAAGAAGATGTATGATACTGAGATGATCAAGCTCCAAGGGGATTATACTGCAAGGGTAGAAATGGAGAAAAGAATGAAAGAAAGCAATGATTCCTTACAAAAACCATTCCCTGATGAGCAAGAAACTCCAGAGAAGGAAGCAACAATTGGTGAAAGTCTAAGGACTTTAAAGAGAACAAAGATGATTGCAAAGAGAAAATTCACAAAGAAGTCTAGAATAGCATAAAAAGAGGCTTAAAAGGTTGCTGAAGAAGAAGAGGCACCTGGGTCATCTACAATGAAAGAACCTGCAAGTACTGAAGATGTCAAGATGTACATGGTAGTGATAGACAAAGTGCCTGAACCAATTTCAGCAGAACTTGTAGGATTTAAAACTCCTGAAGTTATTCACTGGGATGTCTTGGAGGTAGATGGAAAGGAATATATCATACTGAAGAGAAAATATGAGAAATATGAAGTTTACAGCACTTGGAACAAGATTGTTAGAACCTGCTCAAGGTCTGATATTGAAGAAATGTTTGAGATAGGGATGAAGTTATATGCAGATCAACTGAAAGCTCCAGTGATTTCACTTACAAAGCTAATCATGGAGTATCTGTGTATGATGTTCAAACCTGATGAAGTGGAGGAGATAATAAGGAATGTCTTTCAAACAGTGAATAATTGGACTCTATATGAAACTAGTGGAGTATATGCAGTGACTTTGGATTTGAATCACACTGAGTACTTCCTAGTGGATAGAGTATACAACCATAGCAGATTGAAGCTTCATGCCATGCTGAAGAAGAAACTAGGATGTATTCCAGACTCAGAAATGGCTAAATATTTGATCCAGAGAACAATTAATCAGAGTTTGGGGTTAGATGCAAATACTGGAATTTAGGTCATGATGAAGTTTTGGGAGCATCTTGAAGAAAGATCTGAAGAACTTGACTTCTCTTCCTAAAAGTCAAGTTAGGGGGAGATTGTTGGGAACTGAAGAAAAGCTTAAGTGTTTAATGTTGCTTAGTAGTTAATGCTTCCAAGATGATTAAAGCTGCTTATGAGATAAACTGAAGATAATGCTGAAGAGATTGCGTTTGAAGATAAACATGGAAAGCTGAAGATAATTATGAAGATTATTCTGAAGATCTTTTTATGTTTAGCAATTATCTTTTATTCAGTATATGTATAGAATTGATAGAATAGTTTAGATTAATTATTCATTCTAAGTTTTTGTTCTAGAGAGAAAATCAACCTCAAGGCATAGTTCCTAATTCTAGAGAAGTAGAATTCGTCTTGAAAGAGCTTGTTCTTCAAGATTGAGGTTGTGTGTGTAATCTTGTAATTTCAATCATTCAATACAAGGTTGCAATTTGTTAATCAGTTTACTGTTTGTTTTACTGTTTTATGGAATATCAAAGTGTTATTCCGCAAACTTCTTTGATATTGTTTCTGAGTATTCATAATTCTTGTTGAGAATTCGATCCTGACAAGATATGTTTTCCTTATCAGTGTTAATGGCATATATATCAAAATAATCGTTAGGCAATGAAGATTTAATGGAAGATTTGACATTTAAACTTTTTCTGGATTTTCTGCTCTTCTTTAATTTTTCTGGAAAATATTTGGCATTTTCGCGTGTGTAAACAAATGGAATTTCCATTCTCGTGTTCATTCTTTTCTCGTTTTCAATTTCTAAAACTTGCTTTTCATTCATCCAATCAATTTTGAATTGAGGAGCATATCTAGCAAGTTTTAGATAATCGAATTCATATAAAGTAGGGGCTTTCGTTTTAGCATTGTTTAAACAACGTGGATTTTCAAAACCAAGTCCCCATCTTTCCTTTATAGACGTATAACTCCTCAGTTTATTCATATATATTGTTTGTTTAGTTTGATTTCTCAAATATAATTTTTCTTCTAACTCATTTATTTTATCAGAAAAACTATGTTTTATATTTGTCATTTCAGTCAAAGATTCAAGATAAGTCTTGTTTAAACTTTCTAATTCATCCAATTTCTTTTGAAAATTTTCTTTTGTGTCCGTCAAAATTGATTTTTCATCTTTCAAAGAGATTTGTAATCTTTTAATCAAATTTGACTTTTCTTGATTAATTTGTTTTTCAAATAAGAGTTTTGATCAAACATCATGTATGGCAGTGATGATTATGTTCATTTGAGAAGAAATGAATTCGTAATCAAACTTAGAAAGTACCTCATATTCATCCGTTGAGCTTTCCTCTTCATCCTCATCATCACTTGCATCATCACCATTAAAGCACATTGCGGCAGTTTCTTCATTATTAGCTTCATTTTTGGAATGGTCAAGCCAATGTTCTTCTTCGACAAGCAAAATAGTTCCATTTTCTCTCTTCGCAGCTAACTCCGTTTTCTTCTTATAATAAGCTGAATCCCGAACAACCTTGACTCGACACTCTTTAGCCATGTGTCCCGGTTTACCACAATTGTAGCAAGTATTAACCTTCTTTTCGTCCTTCTTTGGTTCACTCGGTTTTATAGGTTCATACTTGGGAACAAATGGTTTAGAAGAAGTACCATTGGTTTCTAGTTTCCTAGAACCAGAAGTGAATCGAAGATTGTTGGAACTAGATAGATGCTGAAATTTCTTGTTGTAGTGCTGAGAAAGTAAAATCATTGCCTTTTCTAATGCCTCACCATCATCCTCTGTATTCCCATCAAAAGCATTTTCAGGCAATGCTTGTTCCGCTAGTTGACTCGCTAAAAGAGCAATTGGGTCCACAGATTTTGGTTTATTTTTCTTATCCAGCTTAGCTTTCTTTTCTTTGACAATATTTTCATCAGTCATGAGTATCTGATACTGTTGAGGAGAAATCCCAACATTTGATGGGAATGCCACAAGCATCCAGCGCCCTCACCTTCGACTCGGGAGTACGTAACTGGCCGGGACTAACAGCCCGACCCGCTGGCTCCACGAAAGTGGTGCAGCCCCTCATGTCCGCCTGTCGCTTAGTACGGGGCTTTGTGCTACCATGGTATAAGGAAATAAAGTAGCGCCTTCATCATAAGCAATTGCTTTTGGTGTAGTGGTAAGCGCTTGATCCTAACAAGTTAAGCGTGCTCGGGCGAGAGCAATCCTAGGATGGGTGACCTCCTGGGAAGCTCAAGCCTTGGGACCTAACAATTGGTATCAAAGCGAGGTCGCGGGTTCGAGTCTCCCAGTGTGCAAATGCTGGGGGGGGGATTGTTGAGGAGAAATCCCAACATTTGTTGGGAATGCCACAAGCATCCAGCGCCCTCACCTTCGACTCGGGAGTACGTAACTGGCCGGAACTAACAGCCCGACCCGCTGGCTCCACAAAAGTGGTGCAGCCCCTCATGTCCGCCTGTCGCTTAGTACGGGGCTTTGCGCTACCATGGTATAAGGAAATAAAGTAGCGCCTTCATCATAAGCAAATGATTTTGGTGTAGTGGTAAGCGCTTGATCCTAACAAGTTAAGCGTGCTCGGGCGAGAGCAATCCTAGGATGGGTGACCTCCTGGGAAGCTCAAGCCTTGGGACCTAACAGATACAATTCTTGAATCTGCATTGATGAGATTCGAACATCGTTCCTAAGCCGGTGGCAAGATTTGCTCCACTCAGGTTGCAAAGCATTTAAAAACTTTAGATTTGCCTCTAACTCCATATTAATCACCTTTATCTTGTGAAGATCATTCATGACTGCCCAAAACCGATCAAACACACTTTTAAGAGATTCACTTTCTTTGGCTTTAAATTCTTCAAAATTGTTCATAAAGCGCGTTTGCCTAAGCTGTGTGGCTACTGATGATCCAAGCATTATTTTCTCCAATTGAGTCCACATCAACATTGGATTGTTTTTGTAACAATCTATCCGATTGTAGATGGGATTTGGCAATGCGAGAATCAAGTTAGACTTTGCTTCACGATCGGCTTGATACCTTAAAGTCTCTTCGGCTGTGTATTCATCTGTTGGCTTAAAAATTCTGGTAGCCGGTGTAGTGGGAGTAGCCGAAATCTCTTTCAGAGGTTTTTCAAACGGTCCTTGAGTTAAGGATTTCATCATGTTTTCACCGTTAGCTTGTCACTCGATGAAGTTGATGAACCGATCTTGCCATTGTGGGAATTCATTTTCGTTAACCAACACGGGTGGACGAGTATCAGTTCCTAATGACATCATAATGTCGTTCTTATAAATCTGAGCCTGAATAGACATTTTCAGAAAGTCAGAAAATCCAAGTATGAAAGTTTGAAACTGGCGCAAACCTAGAAATGCGCTAAAGGAAGTAGCGCAAAAGATACTTTGCGCTAAGAGAAGTTGGCGAGAAACTCAGAACTGCGCAAAAGAGACTTTGCGCTATACACGTTTATCACTTGAATTTGGCGAAAAAGAACAATAATCTGGCGCAGAACTAGATAACTTTGATGCTGAAGAAAACCTCAAACTGATGATGTTGGCGCAAAAAGTAGATCTGGCGCAAAAACAAAAAATAATTCTAATTCGATCACAAAATCGAATTTGATGAAATATGCCCACTCAGATTTGATCGAAATCTGATTTGTAATCACAAAGAACAACCAATTCGAACAAATTTTCGCAGAAACTTGAAATTGAGAATCGAACAGTATCTTTTATCGAATAGTTCAAAAACCACGAAAATTCTCAAATTGATCTTCAAACACTGAATTTCTTGCAATTTGATGTGAAACAACAATGATCTAACACTGAATGTGAATCTAACAAATCAATTTTCAAGAAAAATCGATCAAATTTCAGTACAAATTTGTGAAAAATTTAGGGAATGAGATTTTCTTGATCACGATCAAGAAAATCGATCAAATTCTCTGAATTAACAACAAATTCAGATTGAAAATTGTTTCTCTCAAATCTCTCATAATTAGATTGGCTCTGATACCAATTGATAAACCAAGATCTATCTAAAACTATAGAGAGAAAGTAGAGATAAAATAATGAGACGCAAAAGCTTGATGTATTCAATAAGCAGCGCAAGTTCTTCTCTACAAGACAAGACAAAAGGGCCTTAAATACCCTTGCCCAAAACAGATACAAAAGACTAGCTAAACAACAGTTAAGGCCACAAGAGATAAATACATTGATTACTACAAAATCAGACTTAACAAAAACCCACATAAATAAATATCGCCATGAACACGGACATTAGACCCAAAACTCGCGCAACCATAAAATGGACAAAATTAAATACCGACACGTGGAAAAGACGCATTCCATTCAAACCTTAATATACGTGGGAAAATCCCAATATTAAGGTCATCATTTATCGTCGGCCACACAAACCAGAGTTGGTAAAATACGACCTTAACATTTAAAATACCACAGGTCTACGACGGAGAGACCCATATACAATGAGAATAGAGAAACATGCAAGTAGGCCACCCATACAACTTCCTCGCGTGTCATCTAAACATTTCCATCTTGGGTGGCGAGAACACGTGAATGGGGCCACCCGTGATGTTATTGGATTTCACCACACATACCGGTCCTAGTTCCCATGCCATATAAGACATCACAATCCTCAGACCTATTATTGCCCCTTGCCATACTCCGTCGAGTTCCACTCCAGGGTCTTACGAACATGGGTGCCTATCCAATCTAAACGAGTTTCAACTCAGCGGCTCGATCCACCTATTGCCAACTCGCAAGCAAACCCAAGTGGTCACCACAGTAACCAAAAGCATAGGTTTTCCAAAACAGTTTGTTTTAAGTGCTTATGGATCCATTACAACACTGTCTAACGTTACATGACTCCAATTGAAAGACAAAAGCTCCCAAAACATGTAACTCACCAATGACATGAATTAAGCGTCATCATACTCAAAACCCACGACGGTTATAAATCCGTACAAATGTCCACACGACTCATTTAGTCAAAATCGAGCCAAAGACCCAACTCTTTACGTAAATACGCAAATAAAAGTATATATAAACATTGAAACACGTTTGACCCAATATTATGCAAACACGACCAAAAGTATAACTAACTCCAAACTCATCATTGGTTGGGACCAAACCATTTTCCAAATGAACCCGTACCCTTATATTTTCAAAATGCCTCTTAATACAATAATATGCACTTTCTGAAAAGGTTTATAAGCTCAAATACACAAATTGACACTTACATTAAATGGACCCCATTTATATATGCAAAAATTATCAATGAAACATGTCAACATGGTTTATTCACCAAAATTTCCAAAAAATCCCAAAAGGGCCAATTCATCAAGTTTAAAATAAACATTTTGGCATGTACATCGTTTTCACAAATCAACTTGAACTCACCTTGCTAGATATAGGCTAAATCTAGATTTTACCCCGCTTTAAACTTCCTTGAAGAATTCCGAGTCCACAAGCAAAGTCCTTCAAAACCTAGATCCATAAATTTTCCACCATAAATATACATCCAAAACCATATAGAATCGATCCCCGAACATGTTACATCAAAACCTCCATTTTGGGCCAAACCCTAATTTTGGACACAAATCTTCAAAAATCTTACAAACCGAAATTGAAGGAATCAAACACTAGGAAACCATAAATGGAGTATTTATATCACCTAACAAGGTTTAGAGATGGATAAAGTAAACTTACCACATGGGTTTTGGTGAAAACCTAGAAAACCCAAAAATTCTTGAAGATGGAGGCGGTGATGATGAACTCTTGACCTTTGCTTCCAATGCATCACCAAATAATATTAAATCTTCCCAAAACTAAAAATCTATCCTTAAAATGCTCTAAAATACGAAACCATAGCAAAAAGAATCGTCTCAAACGGAGTTGTGGTGAAGGAGATATGAGGAAATGAAGAAAACCCCCAAAAATCAGATTTTTAATCCCTCTGGCCCGCTCCACGATAGTGCCTGGCTAAAGTGACATATGTCACTTTTGTGAGGCACTCTCACGCCAGATGTACCGAGAGTTTTACACTCTCAGCGATAGTGCCAAGCTAAAGTGACACATGTCACTTTCGCTAGGCACTTTAGCCAAGCTTGTACCGACCGCTGTTTTAGCCATAATTTCTTCGTTTTTGCTCCGTTTTTGCTCCGGAAAGAACCGTTGTTATCGTAATTGAGTTTCTCATCTATCTAGACTATAAAATATAGAATGTAATCCCAAAATCTCATTTCCTTTATTTCTCTCAAAAGATCGATTCCTATACTAACTCGAAATAGTACTTACCTAAAAATTACGGGTGTTACACCATTGACATAATTACATGGCACATTCGTTGGGACGACCAACCACTTGGTAATCTCCATTGCTATTGTGACATATGTCACAACTGCATGGCACTATAGCTGGGACTAACACGCTTTCAGTACCATTGGTGCTATTGTGACAGGTGTCACAACCGCATGGCACTATGGCCGAGACAACCATATGTGTTTCTTCCTTTATCGGTTCACCCAATTCAACAATCTTCTCCAAATAGGATAAAAATTTAAGGTGTTACAATTAAAATCTTAGGTCATGAAAGAATTGGAATTTGTCTATATGAACAAATATAAACAATCTTGAAAAAATCGCTTATGTTTGAATGAATATGATGCTCAACAAACATTGAAATGCAAACGGTGTGTATTACCATAAAAAATTGTTTCAATTTGAGACATGGTAATAATAGAATCAATAAGAAATACTGAACTGGTGTGTATGAATACTTGACAGTATATGGAAAATATAATACACAAGTAATTATCTTTGGAAACACGCGGTCAGAAATGATGTAATTCAACTCATGAAAAACATATAAAATCACACTTCTAAATTCATAAAATCTTTTTGAGAATAGAGAAGTGGTTTGAACGTTTACGAAACATGTTTTCATACTTAAAAGTTGTCCTTCTTTTAAGTAATCTAAATATGAGATTAGAAAATAGTTACATTCAGCTTAAATCTCATAACTCCCTCTTAAATCATGATTAATTGAATAAAATCATGTAAGACCCCTCAAGATCTGCATAAAGTCAAAAGGTCATTAAAAATATCAAAGTCTTAGTCAAAGAAAGTAGTCAAATACATGGAATAACGAGTCTTGATCTGAATTATCAGAAGTCAAAATCCTTGAAAGTTTGAGTTCTAGACTGAAATATCTAGAAGTCATTTACTATTACTCCCCCTGAACATTTGCATTCAGTAAAATTTGTCAGTAAGAAAAATATGCTTTACTCACCCTTAAAAGTTGATAATCTAATCTTGTTACTCACTGCCCTTGAAATCATTAACAAACCTTCAGGGCAGATATCTTTCAAAATGAAAAAATAAAGACATGAGTAAAAACTGTAAATCAAACTATACTACACAAATACGGATTATGTAAAAATCATGTTTTAAGATTCAATCTATTTTCATCTAATGGCTTAGTGAAGAGATCAGCAAACAGATAATCTGTGTTTACAAAGTACAATTCAATCGTACCTTTTTCAACATGGTCTTTTATAAAATAATATCTCACATCTATGTGCTTTGTCTTGGTATGATGAATAGGATTCACATATATACAATTGCGCACTTCGAGTCACATCAGATCGGGATCTTGTTATATTGAAAGCCATAGTTTCATAACTGCGTGTAACACCCCGTTTTCACTATACATTGATGACAAAATTATGTCTATTTAGGTATCTTAAATCATTAAAATAAAGGTTAATGTTAAGTCTAAATATTGTATCCAAGATTTAATAGAAAAGTCAAAGATGTAAAAGTCAACATTGTCATTGTAATAGAAAGTCAAAGTAGTTTTAGTTTACTTAGTTATTAAGTCTTGTATTAGGTTTGAGGTATAAATAGGTTTTGTCTTTGTGAATCTGGTAAGCACGTAATTGTAAATCATTCAGACTTGTGGCTAGTTCAAGATCTACTTTCTCTCTCTACTCTCTCTCTCTCTCTCTCTAGACTTTCATGTTTAATCTTGAGAATTTAGCTTGATTGTTTGGGATTTTGTCATTCACAATTGGTATCAGAGCTGAACCAAACTTTTCAGAAATGATTTGATCGAAGATTTGAATTGAAATATGGAGTTTTAGATCGAAAATTTGATTTTTCGAAATTTATTTTCAAGAACTCGAGTTTGTGTACTGTTCATCCGAATTTTGTTGGAAAAATCATTTTTGGTGCAAGAAAATGGAATTATTAGACACGATTTGTGTTTTGGATTGATCCTTGTATTGTTTACATATCGTAATTAAATCAAATTCGATGTCAATTTTTGATTTTTGAAATTTTCTTGAAATTTTTGTTCGAACACGGTTCTTGAATGAAAATGTGTGAAAGACTTGTTGACTTTCAAAGATACAAAGTGCAAAAGACTTTTCAAGATTCTTCAAAGGCTGAAAGAGTAAAGACTGTGAAAGCTTCAAAGTTCAAAGTTTAAAAAGACAAAAGCTAAAGAATCAAGAGTTGAAGATCAGTATCTTATTTTTATTAAATCTTGAATACAAAGGGGGAGATTGTTAAGTCTAAATATTGTATCTAAGATTTAATAGGAAAGTCAAAGATGTAAAAGTCAACATTGTCATTGTAATAGAAAGTCAAAGTAGTTTTACTTTACTTAGTTATTAAGTCTTGTATTAGGTTTGAGGTATAAATAGGTTTTGTATTTGTGAATCTGGTAAGCACGTAATTGTAAATCATTCAGACTTGTGGCTAGTTCAAGATCTACTTTCTCTCTCTACTCTCTCTCTCTAGACTTTCATGTTTAATCTTGAGAATTTAGCTTGATTGTTTGGGATTTTGTCATTCACAGTTTTAGAAACATCATGAGCCTGTAATTGCAAGATGTCCTACTTTCGGGATTTTAACGGCGTTCGATAACAATCATGTACGATCTTTTGCTCACTTTTAATCTCCTAGACGCCCCAGGGTGTCGGAAAATTTTTGGTTGGATGAAATGTCGAGGGGACAACCTTCATATCGTGAATCCAAGGGCGTCCATGGATAGCGTTGTAAGCCGAAGAGCAATCGACGATATTACATTTTGTTTGCTTGTCGATTCCTTTCGCATAGACCAAGAAGACAATCTCTCCAATTGTATTGGTCACATCTCCTTTGAATCCGACCAAGACGGTTGAGTGTCGTATGATTTCAGCTTTGTCTATCCCCATAGCTTTAATTGTGCTGAAAAATATGTTATTGGTGAATCTTCCTCCGTCGATTAATACCCTCTTAGTCGAATAATTCCCGATCGTGAGTTGGATAACCAACCAGTCATGATGTTTTTGCCAGTGATCGTTAAGATCTTCATGATCTAACGTTATTGCCATCGCTTCCAATTCTAACTCTAGTTTTTTGGTCTATGCGATCTTAGAATCAGGGAATCATCTGATCGTTGGCTAGCATGCCTTTTCGCTACAGAATATGTAAGTCTACATATGTCAGAACCTCTCGTGGTATAATTGGTGACCTTTGCAAGTACAGGCTCTAGAGGTCACACCTCATCTGCGTCATTTTTACCCATTAAACCTTGCAGGTGACATTTCGGAACAACCAGGACACCTCCTTGCGTAGGGCTATGCAGTCGTCCGTTACGTGACCATAGTTGCCATAGAAGTCGCACCATTTGGACTTGTCTTTCTCCTTATCAAACTTAGCATTTTTCTTTGGGCATCGAATTGGTGACTGCACATTCTTGAGGGATTCAACTAGCTCCTTGGTCGTCCCTCTGAACCCATATGATGAAATCTAAGGGTGTTGGGGGAACTTAGGCGTCGTCGGAACATTTTTCTTCTTGTCGAACCGAAAGTTCGAGATTATTCGTAAGGATTCTTGTTTTGGAATTGCCTTGGATTTGAATTCAGGTTTCTTTATGCCTAAGGATCGTCTGTCGCCTGAATGTTTCCGTCAAAAGGCAGCATCGTCTTCGCCCCGTATGCAAGCCAATATCCTCGCCCTGATGTCTTCGAAAATTTTAGGACGATATTTGGTCAGGTCAAGATATAACTATAAATTGTTGTCTAGACAACATTTGTAGGCTTCGATCGCGGTCTAGATGTCACAGTTTTGAATACTAAACATTTTAGAGTTGAAACGACTAAAATATCTGCGAATCGACTCTCCAAGTTTCTGGGTGATATAATAGAGGTTGTTGGTTTGTTTTTCTATCTTGCGACTACTTGCAAATTGATGAAAGAATTGATTGACAAGTTCACTGAACGTATTGATGGATTTGGGTTTCACGTTAATCAACCATTGGAGGGATTCTCCTAGAAGAGTGGCTCTGAAACTCTTACACATGCATACTTCTTGATATTGATGAAGGATCGACACAGTCCACATGCCGGCTTGTATTGTGCTATATGCTCTGTCGGGTCTGTCACCCCCAAATATTTTGGCATAAAAGTTGGGATGGTATACTTTTTGGGGACGTCAACCAAGGCTATCTTGTCAACAAGAAGTCACGCCTAGTCTGTTGGTGGTTCTACATGTAGGGGATAGCAGCACCTGGTAGCTTGGTAAGTAACAACAACATCTTCTCGTTTTGGTCTTCCAACAACTTCAGTTTTCACGAGACTAGATCGTCAAGATTGGTCCCATTGGCCTTTGTAGGGATCATCGTATTTAAAGGGACGAATCCTGAGTCTTGGGTCATCATACCAATAGTTACTTGAGGACCGTGTCGTAAAGACGATTCGATATCATCACTACCATGGGAAATTTATAGTTGGGAATGTTGTGGGTATGTGGAACTGTATCGACGGGTTCGTCATTGATGAGATCGACATTGACGGGATTGGCAATGATGGAATTGGCAGCGAGGGGATTGGAAACGATGAATCCGACAGCAAGGGGATCGGTAGCGATGAGAACGTCGTGATGACAGTTGATGGATATTACATGGTGTTCGACGGTGGTCTAGGAACGGTGAATTGCGAGGTTGACGCATCGTTGACTGACCAACAAAGTTACCTACGTTGAAAGATGGTACGGGACCATACTGATGTGCTTGATTTCCCAGAGGCCCATTATGACCCTCAAATGTGCGATTTCTTGAGATGTTATGCGGTTCTACTTGTCTAATGTGTTCATACGTTGACGAGTGGCTTCCAACTCCATACGCATCTGAGCAAGGGCATTATGATTTGCTCCTTGTTCTGACATGTTGTTGTTGATAAAAAAAAATTTGAAGAAAAAGTTAGTAAGACGTACGTTTATCGAATATTTTCTTTAGTTGGGGCCCCATGCTAGGCGCCAAACTGTTAATGCCAAAAAGCACCCATCAGGATAACTTAAGGTCGGTGTGGAGCTTTAATAACTAATGAAAGGAATCTTTGACAAAATGTATGACAAATAACATAAAGTAAATAAGACGTAAGAATTTGGTGACGCGGAAAACCCCGTCGAGGGTAAAAACTATGGACGAAAGATTAGGTCGTCAGTGTAGTATGGACGTCAAACAGAGACGTCATCCTTTAGAAACAGTGATCGAGAGTATAATTGATTACAACAAGATAACAAAGTAAACTAATCGTGAGATTGCTTCGTGCGTCGTGAGTTTGATTGAAGTGTCGCAACATTCCTCGAAGAAGAATAAATCTTTTGTTAAGTCTAAGTATTGTATCCAAGATTTAATATAGAAAGTCAAAGTTGTAAAAGTCAACATAGTCTTTGTGTTGTTAAAGTCAAAGCTAGTTTAGTTTACTTTGTCATTAAGTCTTGTATTAGTAGGTAGTATAAATAGGTTTGTCTTCTAATCATGTAGTAACGAACTAGAGCTTTTGCATTCATTGTAATATTCTAGAGTTGTGATATTCAAGATCTACTTTCTCTCTCTAGATTCTCTCTCTAGTTCTTGAGCATATTAGATAAATCTTGAGTAATTAGCTTGATAGATTGGGATTTTATGATTAACAATTGGATAAATCTCTAGTTCTTCAAATTTGTAGATTCAAATGAGTTGAGTTGTTATATCAGATTGTCATTGACTGAAGGAGAGATGACACCTCATACTCCAACAGAAGATTGTACTGAGGGTCGAGAGAAAAGAAAGAATGTTGATTATTTGGCTCGAACTTTTTTGTTGAATAGTATTCGTCATGAGATTAAAGGTCACATAGATACATATCAGTTGACAGGAAAAGATTTGTACAAATCAACAGGAAAGGAGATATGGGACTATCTTGAATGGACGATGATAGGGCCAACAGTTGTGTCAGATCTAAAAGGAAAGATTTCTGAGTTGGAAGCTAAAATTCGGCAGACAGTCTCTGTTGAGAGCAATGAGCTGAAAGTTAAGAAATTGGAATCTGAGAACACTGAGCTTAAAAAGAATTTATCTGATTTGGAAAAACAGCTTGTTGCAAATAAAGCTCAGTTTGAAAGTGAAAAGAAAATTTTTTCCAAGAAGTTCTCAGACTTTTCCAAGAAGTGCTATGAAGAAAAGAAGTCGGTGGAGCTTAAATGCATCAAGCTTTCTCAACAAATCTCAGATTTTGAGAAAGTACTGATATTAGAAAGAGAGAAGTTTGAAAAACAGAAGAAGGCCATAGAACAGAAGAATGTAGGGTTCTTTAAAGAATTATCTGGCCAGAGAAATGAATCAGAAAAAGGATTTGAGGAAGAAAGATCCATTTTTGAATCTGAAATCAAGAAGCTAACTTCTAAGTTGTCTGAACTGTCTGCAGATGCGTTGAACGAACAAAGAACGAAGTCTGAAATCAAGTCAAAGATTGACCACCTTGTGAAAGAAAGAGACGACTTCAAATCAAAAATCAAAGATCAAAGATCAAACCTGAATTTATCTCTTCACAAAGATCAAAGATCAAAGATGTTGTTGTTACTTTGCCTCAAAGATCAAAGAGCTTGAAAAATCTATTTCAAGTTCAAATCAGAAATTTATCTCTTCACAAAGGTCAGTCAAATCCTTTAATCAGATTCGTCGCACTAACCTTTTCTATGATGAATTTTTAGATGGTTCAGATACTTATCCGAAGAAAAGTTTAAAGAAAGAGAAACTGGTTTGGCAAAAGAAACCAGTCCAAGATGATAAGGAAAATGAGCTGAAAAAGAAGAAATCGTGTGTACATGTACACAAAGCAAAGAAGAACAAAGCATCTAATGGTAAGAAATTCTATTGTTCTATTTGTTGTACACATGATTATTTTCACAAAACAAATGATCATTACTGGTATGGTTCTTACTCCATATCCCCCACACGCACTGCAACTAACATTTCTGGACCCAAATACCAGTGGGTACCAAAACCGAAACCTGAATCTGTGTTGCAGGCACCTCAATCCAAGGGAGAGTAAGAAAGAAAATGGCTCTTGAGTAAATCAGCTCAAGACTCGAACTTCAATGTCAATATTATGGCTTCTAAGCACAACAACTTAGGACCCGTACCTCAGAGATCAAAAAGGCCTTACTCCTGTATGCTTGCATCCGATGGATATTAATGGTCTTCATCCCAAGAGAATTGATCTGATCGTTATCCTATACTTTTTCTTTGCTAGATTTTTCTGATATTGATAGTCTAACAATTCAAAAGGGAGTGTTTGATCTCTATCCTGTTTTAACTGTCATTTTTTAGATGCTTAATTTAAGGGGGAGTAAAGGTGATGACTTCTGATTATTTCAGATCAGAACTCATTCTAGAAAACCGTTTTACTGCTTTCTGCCTTTTATTTTTAAATAAATAATATGAATAAAGTGGCTTCTGATCACATGACAGATCAGGACCCGTTCATCAATGATCAAAGAAGGATATTATGCTAATATCCAGGGGGAGCTCAAAAGATCAAATCTTTATATCATGATTTGAGGGGGAGCTGAAAAGGTAATAATCTTCTTATCCTAGATCTCGGATTGTTTGAAAGAAGGACAACTTTCGAACATGAAAAACCTTTTCTTAAATGTTCAAACCACTTCTTATTCTCAAACGATTTCATGAATTTAGAAGTGTGATTTTTAAATGTTTTTCAATTTTTGCGCTTTATTGATTAACTGACCGTGTGTTTCCAAAGATCAATACTTGTGTATTATCTTGTCCATATCTTGTTAAGTATTCACACACACCGGTTCAGTATTTTCTTTGAAATTGTTATTACCATGTCTCAAATTCGAACCAATTTTTCGATGGTAATACTCCCATTTGCGTTCAAAGTTGTTGTGCATCATTCATCTTGTTCATATTTGTGCTTTCTTTGATAAATTGTTTATATTCGTTCATATAAACAAAATTACCGATTCTTTGATACCCTAACCATTTGATTTGATCTGATTGATTCATTGTCAGATTATCAAAACAATTCTCTTGACTTCATATTCATTCATTCAATATTCTTGTTTTGAGAAATCTTCAAAGAACAAATGCTCAAATTACATTCATATTTTTAAATGAGCATACATACACTGACATATGATTTCTTGTGCTTTACATGTCAAGAAAAATCATTGACCAGCATGTACTTTTAGGAACATGGGATTCAGTATGAGTGCTTAATAGATCTTCCATGGATTCACGATAACCAGTGTTTCCTACCCCGGAAGAAATCCTTTGAGTGATTGAGGGGAGAGGGGTTTAAGAGAATTGAGTGTGGGAGTGAGCAGAGGTAAAATGGAAATGAGAGATTGGTTAGATGTGAGTATAATGATAAAAAGAAAGAGGGTGTGAGATCAGAGTTAAAAGAATATCAGAACTCTACAACTACCACTTTCTGAGTCGGGCAGCCACATTACTGATTGGTTCACATTTCTTTGGTGACCATCATTGAAATAGGCAAATAGCCCATGCCATCTCTTGTATACAACCCCACCAGCTACTCATTCTTTTCTTAAAAAGAGAATGTTTCACATTTTCTGGGGAAGCAGCACATAATCTATCGGATCTTCTCTTGGAAGATACTGATATTGAAAAAAAAGGAAATTTGCCCCACCTTCGACCCTTTCTCATGCACATTGAGTCCATGTACAATCATTGTTGTCTCAGTGATTTACATATTTTGAGCCTTATGAAACATAATCATTGTGCTAAAATTCTTTCATACACAAGCACGAGCACACAGAAAATTTGTTTTTCTGTCCGAACATTCATAGAAAACCTTGTGTTTTTCAATGATTGAATGGAAGTCCTGGGGAGTCAACATCAAACCAGCTCCTTACATTGTACATTCGTTGTACACAGTAACTTTGTGTTACTGACAGGCATTCCTAACTGTTTCATTTGTTGAATCAGGGTTACACGCTCATTATGTCTGAATTTGAAAAGATTCGGATATATACTGTTCATGATTCGGCTCTTCAGATCAAAAGTACATCAATTTCAAGGGGAGATTGTTTGTTGTTCACAAAGGGGGAAATCAAAACCTATGCTGAAATTGATGATATTTTGATGATAATGATGCTCACATCATCAAAAAGGGGGAGAATTATACAAAGATCAATTTCAAAGTCTGATGAAGAATTTCTGAAAGTTCAAAATGCTTCCGTTGTTTCAAAGACAAGTCAGAAATTCAAATTGCTTCCGCTGATTTAAAAGTTCAAGACTGATAAAGAATTTCAAAGCCAAAAGATTCTGAAGGAAGAATGTTCAAAGTTAAATCAAGATGATTCGTTAAAGTTTGTTCTTCCAAAGATGGTTCAGAGATCAAAGTGATGATCAACATTTCAAGAAAGTTTGTTTTGCGTTCAAGGCATGTAGACTTTCCAAAGCTTGAAAGATTAAAAAGACTTTCCAAGATTCTTCAAGAGATGATAGAGTAAAGATTGTGAAAGCTTCAAAGAGACAAAAGCTGAAGAATCAAGAGCTGAAGTTCAGTATCAAATTTTTATTAAATCTTGAAAACAAAGGGGGAGATTGTTAAGTCTAAATATTGTATCCAAGATTTAATATAGAAAGTCAAAGTTGGAAAACTCAACATAGTCTTTGTGTTGTTAAAGTCAAAGCTAGTTTAGTTTACTTTGTCATTAAGTCTTGTATTAGTAGGTAGTATAAATAGGTTTGTCTTCTAATCATGTAGTAACGAACTAGAGCTTTTGCATTCATTGTAATATTCTAGAGTTGTGATATTCAAGATCTACTTTCTCTTTCTAGATTCTCTCTCTAGTTCTTGAGCATATTAGATAAATCTTGAGTAATTAGCTTGATAGATTGGGATTTTATGATTAACATCTTTCTTGTTGTTTGTACTTGTGAGAGCTTCGGTATCAGATTGATGTGTGCAAATGAGCTCCGTATCCTTGTTTATATAGTCTTCGTCATCATAAATGAGCCTTAATATGAGTAACGGTCCACGCCTTTAATGATCTTGATGATTGTCTTCAGTTATAGTCATTGGACCATTAATGGCTTGAGTCTTGCATTTAATAGATAAAGAGAAACGCTTTATCGAACGCTAGAGTAATAAGGTCGTAAGGAAACTTACGATGGTTGTTAGATATTATTGGAATAATGTTTGGTCCTAACTGGTCGCTAGTCATGAGTCGCGAGTAACTTGCGACCGTCGTTAGAACTGACATCTATTGATCTTATGGTCTTTAGTCGCTAATATCTAATCTGGAGATATGTTTGGTCGTATGAATCTTACGTCGGCCGAGACTTTGGGATTTTTACCCAAACAACGGTCACGTCTAGGTCTAAACTTAATTCTTTTTGTAACTGTAATAGTATTTTGGTCCCTTATATAAATGAAACTTACATAGATTTAATTTTATGTATTCATTGCTATTGTTTGTCATTATCGTGCTTATGTATTCATTTTTATTGTTGATAGTTAAATACAAGATTTGAACTCTAGATTTAACGAGCTTCTAACATAACTTTTTTTTGTCTGAATGTTACTTTGGATCCAAACAAAGTCCTTTAATATTGATGATATATGTAAACTAGTAACAACCTCTTATCATTTGCACTTTATAAAACTAGACAAGATTCAACTAAGCTTTGAGTTGTAGCATTATGAACTAGATGTGCTTAATCATCCAAAACTGAAAATTGTTTGTACATTTTCGAAGTTGTGTAGAGGCTTCTAGGAAATGGAGAAGTCAAATATTTATCTTTTTGTTGATAGATTGGTTTATCATTAACTTTTCCCGTTTTTAATCAACAATTGAAAGAACTTTCTCGTCTATGAAAACTGTGAAAACAAGACTTCATAGTACCATGGATGATGAATTTCTTAACAGTTTCTTGATTCCTAACATTGAAAATGATATTATCGCTTCCTTTTCTACAGATAAGATAATAAATGCATTTTTATTTCATGAAACTATCATATCCAACTTAAAATACACAACATATAATTTCTTATACTTCTAACCTTTTTTGGTTTAGTATATGGTTTTTTTTGTTCATTTCTCTTACAAATCATGGGACCTTATATAAATTTGTTCAGAAATAATATTTATCGTTGTTATTTTTACAATAAAGTATGAATCCAGACGACCTGACGACCTATTTTAAATCCATAACTCCACCCCTGACAAATAGATGTTCAAAGAAAAAAAAAACCTAACCCTAAAAAATTGATATGGCTCGAACATTAAAACCTAATTTAAAAAAAGTAGTTTAAAACCATTACTTATCCAACAATTCTACTATTTAACTGTGCAATCCGGAAAATGATTCAATGATGGAATCATATAAAACATATAAAGTAACAAAATCTGAGAAGAATAAGCAAACTTTTACATCATATAAAACATTATTGTTGTTTTTATTGCAAACCTACGATATATACTTGTACCTTTGAGCATACATTTTCTCTTCAAGTCTTTGATCGGGAATTATGAAGACACACATTTCTTTCATCTATATTCTCCAAATATTTTTTTGTTTGACGACTTATTATTTGATCAAACACTTCATTTTTTAAAACGAGTTGTTTGTTTTTGACTATTTGTGCTTCATATATTACAAATTAATTCCATATTATGACTTGTTGAATCAGGATAAAATATATTTTTTTTTAGTTTTTCTTTAATAAGACCTTTTCAACTTATGATATGATTCCAATATTTAATTAAACATTTCAATCACTACTATCAAATGATAGTTTTTTCAAAGGGAAATTAATTAAAATGACTGTATTTGAAACTTGTATTACCAAAATGCCCTAAATCTCGATAACTTTGCCAAAATACCCCTTTTGTCCAGGATATAGGGCCGGGATGAGACCCATCCCGGGGTTAGGGTGATCCGGACCAAAAAAGGATCGATCCCCGGGTTATGGCCGGGATGTACAGTGAAATCCTGGGGTTAGGGCCGGGATGAACATTGAAATCCCGGGGGTAGGGCCGGGATGAACAGTGAAATCCCGGGATAAACAGTGAATCCCGGACAAAAAGGGTATTTTGGCAAACCCAACGAGATTTAGTGCATTTTGGTAATACGGGTTTCAAATACGGTCATTTTAATTAATTTCCCTTTTCTTACGCATTTGAGGTCACATAACAACAAAAATACGAACATACAGATAGAGTTTATTATTTAGGAGTATTTGATTATAGGTATTAACTAGTAATTAATAAAACTTTAAATGAACAAAATACTTTATTTTATATGATATAGAAGTCCATTCTTTTCTCTAACAGGATTCAAATTTTTATTCGAAATCCAGTTTGGAAAAATAAAATTCATTCCGAAAATAAAAATTCATTCCTATTTTTATTTTATTGTGATATTTCATTTCTCAGAATATAGGAAAGCGTTTGATTTTACACTTCATAACCTATTAAAAAAATGGTATAAACAATTTAATTTGAAAAAACAAAAAATTATTGTTTTTTAATTTTTCTTACTTTGAAAGTAGAGTAAAGTTTACTTTTGGTCCCTAACGTTTGTCAATTTCAACGGTTTTCGTCTCTCAACTTCATTTTCTCATATTTGTCCCTAACGTTTGTCAATTCCCAACAGATTTCGTCCCTCAACTTCATTTTCTCCTCTTAACGGTCCTTAACTTTCTTCGTTAAGTCTAACTAAATGAGGGGTATTTTAGTTATTTTACCTTTTTTCTCTTAATTTTCTTGTTTTTACAAAATCCAACAAACTTTAGGGACCTATTATGTAATTAACTATATATAGAGTGTGTGTGTATATATATATAATATATATATATATAAAGAGAGAGAGAGAGAGAGAGAGAGAGAGAGAGAAACCCACTTCATCTTCTCTAGAATACCCTGACGGCCTCACCACCCCACCCCCTTGTCGTCGTCTTCCTAGATGACCGCCCCAATATTAGATAAATCTCATCCCTTTCACACCCCCACCATCGGCCACCACCTGCCACCGCCTCCTACACCCATCTAGAAGATAAATACACAAGACCAAATCGGACTTCATCGTCTCACCCCTTTACTGCCCCACCCCCTTCACCGTCGATGACCACCTTGGCTCACTCCCTTCACCGTTAATGACCTCCACGACCCACCCCCTTCATTTATATCATCCCAATCACTATTTCCATCCTAGCGTGAACCTTTCTTGGCGACTCCCACCTCCCTCTCTGGTTTTACAAAGCCCACATCTCCTCCCCCTTTAATGGAGTGACTCAAGAGTAGCAGGGACAAACCTTCGTAGATCAAGAGCAATAGAGAGTCCAAGGTTATATATGTTACCATGTGTTTGTTCTCCTATGCTCCAGATTCGACCATAACTGAACTCAAAAGAAATATGAAGCAGTAGTTAACTGAGGTTGATAGTGAAGGAGCATCCAAGGATTTGTTTTAGATTTAGGGGTTTTGTTTGATTTAGGTTTTCAACGTTAATTATCGATTGATTTAAGAAAATATTGATGGTTTCTTGTAACTTAATTGACTGAGTGACAGAGATTGAGAAAGTGATTTAGAGTTTTGTTTTTTTGACGATCTTGATTCTATGTTTAGATTTGTAAAAGTAGGTTTGTGTTTGGATGGAGATTGCGGACCATAGTTTGAATAGACACTTTGTTTTTTGTTTCATTTTTGTGTCATTTTGGGATTAAAGAACAAATCTATGCTTTATTCTTTTGTTTCTGGATTTGGGTTGATTTTGTTGTTTTTAGATTCGAGTTGAGGCTTTTGTTTTTTTGGATTCAAGTTGGATTTGGATTTTGGTTGAGTTTTTATAATTAAAGTTTGAGTTTGTGTTGATTTAATTTGTGTGTGAAGATGTTTTTGATGTATGATGCCTGGAGATAGAACATCAGTCAGAGAAGATAACCGGAGATGAGGGCATTTTCGGAGAATATGATCTAAATAAAATTACAGTTTTGACCCCTGAAAACGAAAAGAAAATCACAATTTTGGCCCTTGGTCTTTAATTTTCTATTAATATGTGTATAAATAGTTTTAATTTTAATAGAAAATAATACAAATGTTTAAAATGACTGAAATACCCCTCATTTAGTTGGACTTAATGTAGAAAGTTAACGATCATTAAGAGAAGGGACGCAATATGTTGGGAATTGACAAACGTTATTGGGGACAAATATGAGAAAATTAAGTTGAGGGACGAAAACCGTTATAATAGACAAACGTTAAGGACCATAAGTGAACTTTACTCTTGAAAGTATTATTGTTTTTCACCGTATGCCACAATCCGAAGTTATTCAATCATTGTCTTCTTTCCACCCGTTGACTCTGTACTTTTCCTCTACACGTTAATGGCGGCCCACTTTCTGTTCCTTCTTCAAACCCTCTTTTTTCTCTCTCTCTCTCTCTCTCTCTCTAATTCTCTTTCTAAACCACCATGAATTCAACAATACAAGCCGTTTTGGCCGCCATAGCCAGCTTCTTCGTCATCACCCTCATCTTCTCCTTCATCTACTTCATCTGTCGGACCACCAGAAAACACCACCGGCCGGACCTCGAATCCCGCAACCGAACGAGAGCCATCCGCACAGTCCCCGATCTGGCTACGTCAAGCTCCTTCATCAGCGTCGCCGAGAGCCAGCTCTTTGACCCGTCGTTGACCCAGATCGAGATGTCCGACCTGGTCAAAGCGACTCGAAATTTCTCGCCGGATCTAATCGTTGGCGACGGCAGCTTCGGCCTGGTTTACAAAGCCAACCTCCCGTCCGGCGTCACCGTCGCCGTTAAAAAGCTCGGCGTCGACGCCTTCCAAGGCTACCGAGAGTTTCGAGCCGAGATGGAGACGCTTGGGAAGATCCGACACGAAAACATCGTCCAGTTTTTCGGCTACTGCGCTACGGGTTCGGATCGGATCCTTATTTATGAGTTTATAGAAAAAGGGAGCCTGGACCAATGGCTTTACGACACGTCATCTGAGAACGACACGTCATCATTATCTTGGCAGACTAGAATCAACATTATCAAAGGGGTAGCTAAAGGGCTACAATTCATGCACAATTTGGAAACACCAATAATTCATAGAGATATTAAGGCTAGCAATGTGTTATTGGACTCCAATTTCGAAGCCCATGTTGCCGATTTTGGGCTGGCCCGAAGGATCGATGGTGCGCATTCACATGTCTCGACTCAGGTTGCTGGGACCATGGGGTATATGCCACCGGAGTATTTTTACGGAGCACCTGCTGCTACTGTTATGGGGGATGTGTACAGTTTTGGGACACTCATGTTTGAGGTTGCGACGTCTAAGCGTCCGAATTGGCCGATGAAAGACGAACACGGGAAGGAGATTCGGCTCGTTGAATGGGCTACGAGAATGGTGTCTCAAAATCGAGAAATGGAAATGGTCGATGTTGGTCTACCAAGAGAAGAACTCAAAGATACCGAGGTTCTAGAGTTTTTCAAGATTGCCACGTTTTGTACCACCGAGTCTCACAAATTACGCCCGAGTATGAACGAGGTTGTCGAATTGTTGGATCGGGTTCAAGACGAAGCTACAAATTAGTGAATTTTAGTAACTTTTTTCAGAGCATTTGGGTTTTTTAAAATTTCAAAATTTATGAGTAGTTTTTTTTTTCCCTTTTTTCTTCTTGAGATTTTGTCGGTTTATCTTGAAAATGATGTATCTAAGTGTTATATATTGTAAAGAATAAAATTCTAAGCAAAATTCCCAACTCATATTACAATAATAAATGTAAAATGTATCAAAATAAAGTAAAATATGTCTTAGTTTGTGTTTAGCGATAAAAAAATCTCAATTAATATAATAAAGTTTTAAAATTTTCCATTTTTTACCTATTTTGATTAGTATCCTACTTATTTTGTAAGAGTTGATGACACAGATGCAAAATTTATAGTCAACTTCGTCGTAACTCTTTCGTAAATTGGTATCTACGTTATCAAATGTTACAAGACAACAAGTTGTTAGCTTAAATGCATATAAAATAATAACTTTTGATTACTTATTACATCAATTTAACAAAAAAAAATCGTCAAACTAATTAAATAAAAACTAAACCAGAATTTAGTATATATTTTTTTTTCATTAAAAATCTTTTTTTTCGTTTTTTTTTGGTATATTAGTCTTTTTGATTTAATCAAATTATATATTTTTTAATAAAATAACTAATACATGAAAAAAATATATTACTTTATTGTTGTTTATGATAAGATAATTAAATATTTTTCATACAATTTGTTATTAATATTTTTGGTCATTATAATGTACAGTTTCTTATTAGTTAGATTTCTATCACTAACGACATTCAAATGCAAGTCGTTGAGTATCCCTCACATGATTGTATTTTAATTCCTTTTTCTTCATTAAGAACTAAATTATAGGAGTGGACTTGGTACGATATCGACTTTATTTTGCCTATCATGTACCAATCAATTATAAATTGTATGCAAAATCTTATACCATTTACCAACCAATTATAAATAGTATACAAAATCTTATACCATGTACCGACCAATTATAAATTGTATGCAAAATCTTATACCATGTACCAACTAATTGTAATTGGTACATAGACGGATCCAGAAAAATATCCTTGTGGCTGCACCATCATACACAACCAAACAAAATTATAGCATTCTTAAGGGCCATAAGCAAAATTACACTACGTCTGGAAAATATACCTAAATATAAATAAATTAAGTTATAAAGTTCATAATTAACCAAAAAAAAGGTCCTAAATTGACCCAAAAAATTAACTCTAAACAAATAACCCCAAAGTCTACATAAAAGGTCAAATATACGCAAAATAACCCTACAGAGTTGGATAACATATTATTCTATACATGAGTATAAACAAATTAACTTTAACAAAAAAGATGTTGATAAAAATTTGTATTCGAAGTTAAATTGTATGAAAACAGTAGTTTCCCCTTATTATTCACGTTAAATATTTTACTTGAAAATTTCAAAAAAGAAATAGAAAAAAATCAACAACAAACATCCAAACAAATGTGTATTTAATAATGATTAAATATTGCATTTATCATGCACGCATTATATTCAATATTAGACTCATTTCAAAGTTATTGACGAGACATTTCTAACAGTGTAATTTGTAAAAAGAAATATGTACTTTTTAGTGTATTTTAGCTAACAATTAATTAATTAACTAATATGATATGGATATAAAATGAAAAAGGAAATAGGAAAAAGGAAATGATGTAAATTAAAAACATTAAAGTCTTTAAAGGATGAAATCCCTTGTCATCAACCATCATCCTCAATTAGGAAACCTTCGAGTTTTATCTATTAAAGTTTCACATAAAACCCCTAAAAGTTTTAAAGTTCATGGTTTAATCCTGTTAGAGTATAAATCTGTTGGATACAAGATCAAGATTGCTGAAGGTCAAAGATACAAGAAGTCAAAGCTGAAAGTCAACTCTCACTAAAGTCAAAGTCTATTTGTAATAAAAGTCAAAGTGCATTGTATTTTGTATTTTCTTGTATTTTAGTTGTAGGTATAAATAGCTTTGTATTTTATGTTTTTGTAAGTTGTACGAAGTGAAGAAGAGAAAGAGAGATTTGTAGAGAGAGAAAGATTGTAATCGTCTGAGAATTTGAGATTGAATCAAACAGGTATATTCAATAAATCTTGTTTGTTGATTTGTTTGTGATTAGAATCTAGAAACAGGGAATAACAATTGGTATCAGAGCAGATCCAGATTGAAATCAAGAAGATATAGAAAGTCGACTGTGTTCGTAAAAAGTCAGAATCAAAATTTGAGTTCTTGTGCGAAATTAGAAGTTGTAATTGATCAGGGTTGCTCGTATAGTGTTATCGATCTAGTCTGTTTGGATAGATTTGTCAATTGCACTGTAATCGAATGTGAATTTTGAACTTTTGTGTTCTTCCAGTTCACGAGTTCTAAACACTGTATTCGAATCAATTTGTATTGTTTTGTGTTTTTAATAGAAATTCGTTGCTAGAATTATGTTCTAGATGTTTAGGTGAGCAAATTGTTAAAGTTTCGAATCAGAATTCGAGGTCTAGATGAGTTTTTGATGAATATTTGATCGATTTTAGAGGTTTGCGTGAGATCTAAAGTTTGCGCCAGTTCGTCAAGGTTTGCGCGAGTTCATCACAGTTTGCGTGAGTTCATCGAGAGAATTACCAAGTGATTATTTTAAGATTTGTGTCATCAACAGGAAACACAACTTGATCTTTGCGTCATCAACAGGAAACACAAAGTGACATTTGCGCAATCAACAAGCTAGTTTACGCCA
Source organism: Arctium lappa (assembly GCA_023525745.1). Lineage (NCBI taxonomy): Eukaryota > Viridiplantae > Streptophyta > Magnoliopsida > Asterales > Asteraceae > Arctium > Arctium lappa. Next base: position 58,043,758 of record CM042058.1, on the reverse strand, counting down.
GAGTCAATAAACGCAAAGTTGAAGTGATTGAGTTCAGAAAGAAGTATACTTTGAGTCAACATCTTTTAACGCAAAGTTGGTGTTTGCGTTATCGTTAGTTAACGAGAAGTTAGTCTTGCGTCAGCTTGGTGTCACGCGAAGTGTATCTTGCGCGAGTAACTTGAAACGCAAAGTTTGTCTTGCGCCAATAACTTGAAACGCGAAGTTTATCATTTGCACCTTCTTCACGTCACGCAAAGTTAGCTTTGCGTCAGCTGTGTGTCGCGCAAAGTGTGGTTTGCGCCACCTACTCTTAGCGCATATCGAAGTTTGCGCTAGTTTCACTTGTTGCATTTTTGTGATTTTTGCGTTTCAGTCCTTAGAGAATTTCCGTGTTTTACATTTTTTTTAAGATTTTTGTATTTTTCTTGTTTTCATTTGGACTAACGATCAGTTTCTAGTTTCTTATTGCATATATTTTTCAAACAGGATCATACAAGATGACTTCTAAAGATGCTCTGTCTATTGGCACTGATGTCAAGCCTCCAGTACTGTTCAAAGGAGAATATGAACAGTGGAAAGACAGATTTCTGGATTTTGTGGATAGACATGCGAATGGGGAGAATATACTATTGTCAATTACAGAAGGTCCAATGATTCCACCTACTGTTCAAATCCCTGATGATGAATCCTCAGATAGTGAGGATGGAGATGAGGATAGAGTACAGAAGATGAGAACAGTTCCATTGGATTTTTCCCAGTATTCTGAAGTGCAGAAAAGCCGATTTAAAGCAGATAAACAAGAACGGTCCTTACTTCTTCAAAGCATTCCTAATGAGATTTACATCAAGATTGATAGCTACAAGGCAAATGCTAAGAAGATGTGGGATCAACTGCAAAAGATGATGATGGGATCCAAGGTCGAGAATCAAATGAAAGTGGCTAACTGTATTAACAGTTATGAAGAGTTTAAAGCCAAAGAGAATGAAAGCTTCGAAGATACATATGAACGTTTTGTATTGCTTCTGAATGAGTTGTCAAAGAATAAGGTGAAAAAGAAGCAACTTGAGAACAATGTCAAATTCCTGAGCATCTTACAACCAGAATGGAAAAAGCATACACGTAGGATGAAAGAGATGAAGGATCTCAATGACATTCCGTTACGTGAAGTTTATGAGACTCTGCGTCAGAATGAAGAGGAGGTGGAAGAGAAAATAACTGAGAAAAAGAAGGCAGAGAAAGTTCCTGATCCCATAGCATTGGTAGCCGGGGAGAAGAAGAAAGAAAAGAAAGAAAAGAAAGAGAAGAAGAAAAAGAAGAAAGTCATTACAAGTTCCAAATCCGAATCTGAATCAGATGGTGATGATGGAGGAAGCCTCAAAGAAGCTATGCTATTACTGACCCGTGCATTTCAAAAGAAATTCTACAAAAAGCCGGGATCCAATTCTCAGAGGTACTCTTCATCCAACTCCAAGAACCATGAGCATAGGGAACGGGTAGAAGGAAACCGTTTTGTTGAGAAGAAACCCGAAGAAAGAAAGAAGTTTGTGAATGACTATACCATTGTTGAAAAGTCAGCAAATGATCCAATCAAATGCTACAACTGTGGCAAGATTGGACACTTTGCTAAAGAATGTCGAAAGCCAAAGGTTCGCAACTCCCAGTATTATCAGAACAAACTGCTATTGGCCAAACAACAAGAAGCGGGCATAACATTAATGGCTGAAGATGAATGTTGGCTGGATCATTCAGATGATGAAGAGGAAGAGAAGGAAGAAGCTGCTCACCTATGCTTAATGGGCAAAGAGGGGAAATATGATGAGTCAGATGATGAAGCAGCTGATGAGGTAATGCACTTAACAGAAAAAGATTTCATAACCAAAATGGAAGTCATGATGGTTGAGCTTAAAGACCTTCAAGTAAAACTGAAAAAGGAAAAAGACAGAGTTGCTAAAAGAAACAATAAGATCTTTGAGCTTAATAAGTCCGTTATTGGGAACAAAGATCTAATTGATTCTTTACGTACGTCTGCTTCTGATTCTAAAATTCAAGTAGATTGTTTTGAAAAGAAGATTTCAGATTTTGAAGTTAAATTTTCGAAGTCTGAGTTTGAGATGAAAGAATCTGCACTAACAATTCATAAATTGCAGGTTGAGAACAAGCTTTTGAATAAGAAGGTAAATGGTCTGGAAGCCAAACTTTATGCAAGAGGTCAAACAGATCAAACCATTTTTCTCAATGCACCTAACGAAGAGGCTGATGTTAAGGAAAAATGGGCACTTGGTTTTGAAAAACCCCATTACTTAAAGAAAGCCATTAGAAAACAACCAACACTTTATAATTTTGATTTTCTTGCTTATGCTGGTAAACATACTCATTTAAAACCCAATTTTGTTACCAAATTACCAGAAGAAGTTGAGGCCAAAGAAACTGAAAATACAAAGAATATAAAGAAAATGCAACTACCATTTAACTATGCAAAGTTAAATGATAGTTATCTTTCAGAGACACCAAAAGTTCTTTCAAACGACTATTTTGCTAGTTATTCTGTTTCTGAGATGAAGGCAAAACCTGCAATTGCAAAGGTTTATGTTCCTCCACTCATTCTTGAAAGCAAAATAGTTGAACTTGAAAATGTTATGTCTGATGAAAGACTTTTGGTAGATACTGAACAAAGTGTGTTTTCTACAGTTTTAAAGAACATTGTGTTTCAAAATAAATCTACAAAGTGTTCTACAGTTTCAAAGACACCTCAAACTTCATCTGATAATTTTGATGACTTATTTGAGTCTGCAAATGACTTTCTTAATTCTGATGATGGGTGCATAGAAGAAATTGATATGTTTGATTTCAATGCTCTTCTTCCTGATCATTCTACTTGTCTTATAAATAAAAAATTGTTACCAAGTGGTGTTAATATTGGTGAATCATTAGCTAAGGTTGGTGAATCAGTTTCTGTAACTGCTGATTACTATGCTCAAGGTAAGAAACATAAGAAACAACGATTACAGAAACAGAAATACCCTGGTACACAAAAGAAAACTCAATCTCAGAAATCTGATTTTCCTAATATATCTAAATTTTTTGTTTCAGATATAAACAAGAAAAGGTCGAAAACCTAAACTGCATGGCGACCAAAGAGGAAGAATGATGAGATAGCTGAATCAGTTTCTGATAACTCATGTACTAGATCTGTTAGTAGTAATAATGATGTAGTTGGTCAACTTGCTTCACCTAAACAAAACCTTGTAACTTCTTACAAGCGTTATTCAATAAAGCAATTGATTCAATTATCTCCTATTACTACTAAATCTTTTCATTATCGGAGAAATGATTTTTCTTATTCTCATAATTCTACCGATTGGTTTGGATCTTATCATGTTTATTCTTCAAGATCAAATGTTTTTAAAAGTTTTCAACGAAAAGAAGGATCCATATTCAAATGGATACCAAAATCATGTGCTAATCTGTTAGGACCCATTTTTAAATGGGTACCTAAAGTTATTGTTTCTTGATTTCTCTTGCAGACCCGGCATATGTGGTACTTGGATAGCGGTTGTTCCAAGCATATGACCGGGCAAAAAGCTTTATTGTCTAATTATACAGAGAAATTCAGTGGCAATGTTCGATTTGGGAACGACCAAGTTTCACCAATCTTAGGATATGGTGATATTATTCAAGACAACATAACGATTAGAAAGGTGAGTTATGTCGAAGGCTTAGGGCACAACTTGTTTAGCATCGGTAAATTCTGCGATAAAGGGTTAGAGGTCAACTTCAAAGCTAAGAGATGTCCGGTTCGTACTGAAGACGACAATGAACTCTTAGTTGGCAATCGAATGACAAATCTCTACACCATCAATCTTTCAAAGGTTCAGAATGACAGTCACGTTTGCTTATTGACTAAAGCTTCGATGCAACAAAGTTGGCTTTGGCACCGACGACTATCACACCTGAGTTTTTGTTATATCAACAAGTTGGTCAAAGATAAGTTGGTAAAAGGACTTCCTGAGTTGAGATATGAGAAAGAACACTTGTGTGTTGCATGTGGAAAGGGTAAGATGAAGAGAGCCACACATAAACCGAAGCCTGAACCAAGCACCAGTTCTCCGCTAGAGTTGTTACATATGAATCTCTGCGGTCCGATGAGAACACAAAGCTTAGGCGGAAAGAGATACGTGTTGTTTATTGTGGACGATTATTCAAGATACACGTGGGTCAAATTTTTACGATCAAAAAATGAGACGCCCGAAGTTCTGATTACCTTCTTAAAGACAACCCAGGTGAATATGCAGAGACAAGTCAAGTTTCTTCGAACTGACAACGGCACATAGTTCAAAAACAAAACAATTGAAGAATATCTTGAATTTGTCGGGATATCACATCAATACTCTGTTGCACGTACACCTGAACAGAATGGAGTAGTCGAAAGGCGAAATCCGACGCTAGTCAAGGCCGCTCGTACTATGCTTAGCCAATCGGACTTACCTCTATTTCTGTGGGCAGAAGCTGTGTCAACTGCATGTCATACTCAAAATCGATCCATGATACACCGCCGTTTTCAAAAGACTCCATATGAGCTGATCAACAATAGAACTACGACAATCAAGTATTTTCATATATTTGGGTGTAAGTGTTTCTTGTTTAACGATAGAGATAATATGAACAAATTCAGTGCTAAGGCGGACAAAGGCATCTTCATTGGCTACTCTTCAACATATGTAGCATACCGTGTTTATCTGAAGAAGTCTAAGACAGTCGTCAAAAGCGTTAATGTAACATTCGATGAAGACATGGCTTCTGAACAACTCAGTTCAGACCCCGTGATCACTGGAGTATTAGTTTCTGGACAGATCAGTCAAGAACCTGTTTCTACAAAGAATAATTCGGATAACGCTTCTACTTCAGTTTCACATTTATCTGATTTAGATTTGTTATTTGAATTTTTTATGATGAGTTTCTAGGATCTAATTTGCCTAAATCTGCTGTGACTGACAGGTTTGAAGACACAAGTTACAATCATCCAGTCACTTCAGAAGTTATAACTGAACTTGTATCCCCCGTTCAGTCAGAAACTCATATTCCATTGAATACTCCTACAGTTGAAGATATACAAGTAACTGCTGAGCCAGAAGTAACTGTATCAGTTGGGTGTGTTACATTGTCTACTCAACATCCAGAGTCTATTGTTCCAACTCATGCTTCTGTACCTGAAACTTCAACTGCAAACCCCCCTCCAACTATTCAAACTGAAGAGCCTGATAGTGGATTTCAAGATGACAATCATGATCAATCAGTATCTAATCCACTCCCTCATGAGCATCGCTGGACCAAAGAGCACCCTTTACACCAAGTAATTGGAGATCTAAACAAACTAGTGCAAACTAGGTCAGCGACTTTGAATCAATGTATGCATGACTCATTCCTCAGTAAGATAGAGCCTACGCGTGTATTAGAGGCTTTAGCTGATTCAGATTGGGTATCTGCTATGCAAGAAGAATTAAATCAGTTTGAAGCCCTGAAGGTCTGGAGATTAGTTCCAAAACCGGAAGGAAAATCCGTAATTGGCACTAAATGGGTAATCAAAAACAAGAAGGACGAAGATGGTATCATCATAAGGAATAAAGCAAGACTTGTTGCCAAAGGTTATTGGCAAGAGGAAGGCATAGACTATGATGAGACGTATACTCCAGTAGCGCGTATAGAAGCAATCCGCATATCTCTAGCCTATGTAGCTCATAAGAATTTCACAGTCTATCAGATGGACGTGAAAACGGCCTTTATGAATGACATTCTTAAGGAGGAAGTCTACGTGTCTCAACCAGAAGGGTTCGTGAATCCAGATAAGCCAGATCACGTCTACATCTTGGATAAAGCCCTGTATGGTTTAAAACAAGCCCCTCGAGCATGGTATGATGTTCTATCTAAATTCTTGGTCAAGTCAGGTTTTTCCAAAGGTAAAATTGATACCACTTTGTTCATTAAAAAGGAAAAATCTGATATAATCCTTATTCAAATATATGTTGATGATATAATATTTGGCTCTACTAATCCTAAATATTGCAAAAACTTTTCTAACCTCATAGTGTCACATTTTCAAATGAGTATGATGGGAGAGATGAATTTCTTTCTCGGATTACAAGTTAAACAGTTTTCAACGGGGATTTTCATTAACCAATCTAAGTACATTTTGGATATTCTTCGGAAGTACAAAATGGAAAATTGTAAACCAATTGGAACCCCGATGGCACCAGGTACTAAGATTAGCACTGATCTTTCGGGTAAAAGTGTTGATGTTAGAACTTATAGAGGTATGATAGGATCGTTAATGTATCTTACTTCAAGTAGGCCAGATATTATGTTTTCAACATGCTTATGTTCTAGATATTAGGCTGCTCATAAAGAATCCCATTTGGCTACCGTCAAACGGATTTTTAGATATCTGAATGGCATTGCAGATCTTGATCTGTGGTATCCTAAGGATACAGGGTTTCAACTGGCTGCCTATTCAGATGCAGATCATGCAGGTTGCATGTCGGACAGAAAGAGTACTTCAGGTCACATTCAATTTTTTGGAGACAAGCTCGTTAGCTGGGCATCAAAGAAACAATTATGCGTTTCCACATCAACTGCTGAAGCAGAGTATGTAGCTGCTGCCAGTTGCTGCTCTCAAGTTCTGTGGATGCGAACACAGCTGCGAGACTACGGATTCAAGTTTGATAAAATACCAATATATTGTGACTCGAAGTGTGCAATCGCGATATCTGCTAATCCTGTCCAGCATACGAAAACCAAACACATTGACGTCAGGTATCATTTTATCAAAGACAATATAGAAAAAGGAACAATTGAACTTTATTTTGTAAAAACAGATTATCAACTTGCAGATTTATTCACCAAACCTTAGATGAAAAGAGATTTAATTTTGTTGTCTCTAAGCTTGGTATGTTAAATCTTCATACATAATCGGTTGTTACCTAATAAAGTTAGGTATTGTTATTTTTCATCATTTTCTTTATCATTATTTCTGAAGGATATCTGCACTTTAATAGTTTTCTCATGATCTCAGGGGGAGAGTGAGATGCATTTTACGATGATCTACATTCTTTTGAGGGGGAGCATATCTAGTTTCTGCATTTTGCTTAACTGAATTTTTTTTGTGATGCATGATTTTAGGGGGAGCTTATAAGTCATATTAAAAGGAGTAAGACTATGATTTCTGATTACTTCTTATCAGAACCCGTACTTTAATCATTTACTGCTTTACGTCTTTTATATTTGAATAATTTTGTGAATAAAGTTACTTTGAGTAGACTTTGAGACTTGTGCAGAATGAGAGGAAGCTATCAAGATCATATCTTTATGACTTCAACTGACTTCATGAGATCTAAGATTGCACAGAAAGGTTAATTTCTTATCTTAATCTCATATATGGTTGAAAGAAGGACAACTTTCAATCATAGAAGACATATTCTTAAATTTTCAAACCACTTCCCGATTCTTAAACAGATTTCATGAATTGGAAGTGTGATTTTAAATGTTTTCAATTTTTTTTGAGCTTCAATGTTTAACAAACCATGTGTTTTCAAAGATAAATAATTGCGTATTGTCGTTTCATATACTTTCAAGTATTCACACACATCGGTTTCATTTCTTGTTCAAATTGTTCTTACCATGTCTCATATTTGAAATATAATTTCGATGGTAAGACACTCCGCTTGTACTTCAATGTATCTTGAGCGTCATTTCATTTCGAAGCGTTCATTTCAAGAGTGTTTGTATTTTGATTCATATAGATAATATCCGTTATTTTGACCATAAGCCTTAATTGATATATCACTTCATTTATGATCATTTTCATACAATGTCAGATTTTTAAATAAGTCTTTTGCATTCATATTCATTCATTTCATATACTTGTTTGAAAATACTTTAATGTTTAAAATGCTCAAATCTTCATGATTATATTTTATGAGTATATATTCATCTGACATTTGTGTATGAGCTTTAACTGATAAAGCTAAATCATCTGAGCAACACATGCTTTCTAGGACTTCATGGGTTCTTTGTGCTAGGAATTAACTGAACTTCTATGGAATCACGTTAACCAGTGATTTCTACCCAAGAAGTTAATCCATAGAGATTGAGTGTGAGGAGTCTAAAAGAAATGAGTGTGAGTTGTGTGTTGAGGGAAAATGGAATTGAGAGTTTGGTTAGAAGTGAGCATCATGATTAAAAGAAAGAGGGTGTGAGATCAGAGTAAAAGAATATCAAACTCTGCACCAAATACTTTCTGAGCCGGGCAGCCACATTACTAGCGTTTCACAACTCTTTGGTGAACGTTATTGAAACAGGCAACTAGCCCATGCCAACTCTTGCCTAAACCCCACCAGCTACTTATTTTCTTCTCAAAAAGAAAATGTTTCATATTTTTCTGGGGACGCAACACATAATCTATCTGATTTTCATTTGGAAAATCTGGATATTGAAAAAGAAGGAAGTCTGCCCCACCTTTGCACTTCAATCATGCACATTGAGTCTGAGTTTATCTACTGTTGTCTAAGTGGTTTACACTATGTTGAGCCTTTATAAAAGCAATCATCATATGCTTAATTCTTTCTACACTTGCACGAACACACAAGGAATTTGTTTTCTTGTCATAACATTCATAGAAATTGCCTTTGTGGTGTTTCGATGATTGGATGGAAGCCCTGGGGGAGTGATCATCAAAAAGCTCCTTTATATTGTGTATTCGTTACACACAGTGACTTAGTGTTACTAACAGGCATTTTAACTGATTCATTTGTTGATTCAGGTGTTACACATTTCTATTTTGTCTAGATTTGAAAAGATCTGGATGAATACAGTGTTCGAATTGGCAAGCAATCAGAGGCTCATAAACAGATCAGTGGTCAGACTGGATACAGACATTTCTTACTGATAGTTTTGATGATATTGATGCTCATTTCATCAAAAAGGGGGAGATGATTTTAAAGAAATATCAGTGTCAGAATTTTCAGAGTTAAAGATTTGAAGAAGACAAAGTTAAAAGTTTGAGAGCAAAGTCAAAGATGTTTGAAGATATGCTGATTTCACTGAAACTTTCTTTGAAGATTATTTGCTGAAGCAAGTTGAGCTAATTCTGAAGATAATTTCTTTTCAAAGTATGAAAGAGTCTGAAGACAAATTTGGAAAGAATACCGTCAAAGAAAGGGGAGATTATAATGCTTAGATTGAACTAAAAGGGGAGATTATTTTGCTAAATCTTTTTGTGATGATCTTGAATCCAAAGGGAGAGATTGTTAGAGTATAAATCTGTTGGATACAAGATCAAGATTGCTGAAGGTCAAAGATACAAGAAGTCAAAGCTGAAAGTCAACTCTCACTAAAGTTAAAGTCTATTTGTAATAAAAGTCAAAGTGCATTGTATTTTGTATTTTCTTGTATTTTAGTTGTAGGTATAAATAGCTTTGTATTTTCTGTTTTTGTAAGTTGTACGAAGTGAAGAAGAGAAAGAGAGATTTGTAGAGAGAGAAGGAGAGTTCTAGAGAGAGAAAGATTGTAATCGTTTGAGAATTTGAGATTGAATCAAACAGGTATATTCAATAAATCTTGTTTGTTGATTTGTTTGTGATTAGAATCTAGAAACAGGGAATAACAAATCCTAAAAAATTTTATGGCTTCACCCCAAGAAATTTATGGTTTCACATGTAAAGACCATAAAAAAATTACACTTAACACCCAAAATTTTATGGTTTCACATGTAACCACTCCATAAAGCATGGACCCGCCATTGAATTGGTACCGAATTAATTGTGTGAATCCAAGATATTTGAATCCTAGAGAGAGAAAGTAGAGAGAGAGAGCTATAGAAGCGCAAAGTAACAAACTGTATTGATGTAGCGTGAAAGTGTTACAAGGACCAAAGGGACTTAAATACCCTGGTCAGATACAACATATAAATACAATGATTACTATAAAAGCAGACTTAACAATCTCCCCCTTAGTAATCATTGGCACTGTGGTCTTCAAAATCAATCTTCTAAAACAGCATGGACCATCTAAGCGACTTTGCGAAGCAGCTTCTTGACTAAAAAAAATTTCTTCTCATCTTCTTTTAAACACTGTTGACTTTGCTGCCTTGACAAGACTGAATAACATCTTGTGCTCTAGACGACACACCTCTTTTAAAAGAACTTGAAGAATCTGTGATGGTCGGAGCTTGAACAACAAAAGACAATTATAGTTGAAGAAATTTTGAATCTTGAGCGAATCTTGATCAGCAGATTAACATTTGAGCTCTTTGTCTCTTTATCATCTCTTTGACTTCTTTTAACTTCTCCCCCTCATAACCTTGATGATTTGGAACATCTTGGTCATGCATATGTTGGAGACAAGACAACTTAAGATCTGTAAAATCAAAGAAACGGAAAAAATAGGAGAGGTTTGCGCGACACGCTGGTGGCGCAAAGGGAGGTTTGCGCTATCCGAAGGTGGCGCAAAGTGAGGTTTGCGCGACCAACTGTTGGCGCAAATCTGACTTGAACTCGGAATTTTTTTTACCTTTTTAAGCTCTTTGACCCCCCCCCCCCCCTACACAAATGCACTAGATTTGACAATTCAAGTTAGCATTCATATAGAAAAACAAATACTCCCCCTCAAAAACAGATATGATCTTTTCAGAAAAATCTCCTTTTTCACTCCCCCTTGAATAATGCCCAAACCCATTTAAAAAGATATGAGAACACAAGAATTGAAACATCAATGTAGAAAGAAAAATATACTGAATATGTATTCTGAAACGACTAAATATATAAAAATTTAAACATAAACAAATAGAATTCTACTTAGTAGAATATCACAATAAAATCCATCAGATGAAATCAAATGTATGTGATTGGATACAGAAACAAGTTCCATTGCATATCAAGTTATGACATGTTCAGTTTCAAAAACTTTCATCTATCTATTCAGTGTGCTCGCATGTGAACTTCGACTAGCTTCAAGAAAATGCAATTCTAAAAATATAATAGAGAACTTTGCAAATAATCACACTAATCCATCAAAAATTCAGACTTTCACAAATTTACAGGTTTATTGCAACTCAGAAATATATAACCAAGTATCATGAGATGTGTCCACATTGGCATCTTTTAGCATTGTGCTCTATGGCATCTTTACATGAGTGTGCTCTTTGGCATCTTTTAAGCTTGTGCACTTTTGGCATCTTTTTAATCAAAAAGTTTATTAAGTAAAAAACATGCCGTAAACGTAACTTTCTATCTGACCCTATTGCAGGATTTGGGTTAGTCACTCCTAGACCAGTTGACCTTAGGGGACTAGGTGTCACGCACCCCTTGGAACTTACTCTCCCCAATCAGAAAGGCTACATCGACACATCCTAAACCCATTCATACCAGTAGAACATGACTTTCGATCTGATTCTTTTGAAGGATTTGGGTTCGATCACTCCCAAATCAAATGACCTTAGGGGACCAAATGACAAGCATCCCACAGAACATACTTTCCCAAACCAGAAAGGTCACAGGTACAAACTTTTAAACTTAGAGATTTCTGATTTATAAGAATTTAATAATCATCTCAAACACAAGGTTTTACATCTAAGTGCTTAGCCCATATTTTCATTACGATCCGAAATTCCGACTTTTTAGGTTTTCTAAGCTTTGTAAACTATAAATATTCCGAATCACACAACTTCAAAGCAATATCAAAAGCTACAAACATGTTGCTGACTTTTCGAATTTTGTAAGAATTGAAATTTGGCCATATAAAAACTTTAATATTACAAAGCAACTTGAAAATTTATCCTAGACACACATTTTATTCAAAAGAAAGAAAAATTGTAAAACTTTTACTTTATATAATAAAATTTGTAAAGATTTAAACTTTTAAAACAACATGTGGAGATTTAAAAAATAGAAACATTTGATCGGCAAGTCTATATGTCGTTGAAACAAAATATAACTCAATAATATTATCTTTCACACAATGTATAAAGAATATGTGTCTCATTTGAAAAAATTGGGTTGAACAAATTCAGGAGTTGAAATTGAAATGCTCAGATTCTTTTAAAAAAATTGAGAAAACTGGAACAACATCATTATCAGAGATAAATGCAGCGGAATAAAGTAGATATACTCACAGTTTCTCATTAGCCAGAAGCTAAATTCTTTGAAGAACGAGTTCTAAACTGAAATGTTTAGAAGTCATAGTCCTTTGAAGTACGGGTTCTAAGCTGAAATACTTAGAAGCCATAATGTTGACAATGAAGTCCGGGTCTTGAGCTGATTTACTCAAGAGTCGTATTTCTCTTACTCCCCCTTGACATGAGATGCCTGCAAATTTGAATCAGATTAAGATTTTGGTACCAACTTGAAGTTGGGCCCATGTTTGTTAGTTGCAGTTCTTATGGGGAAATATTTATTAGATTTAACACGAGAAGCATGAGAAAGATTATCAGAAAAATAAGCACAGTCATCAAATGAATACAAAGCATAATCATCTGAACTAGAATCAGAAGAAGAATATGAGACATTTTTGGAAATTTGAATCATTTGCTTTATTGAATATTTTGAAAATTTCTTACAAACAGCAAATGAATCACTTTTATAATATCTGTCTACATATCTATCTCCATCAGTCTGAGATTCATCAGATATCCGCTTCGCTCTCCAAATCTGCTTTGATGACTTGCTCACAGTCCTATCTGAAAGATTAGAATAAGAAGAATTAGAACTGTCAGAAATAACTTTATCTTGTTTCTTTGACTTCTTTGACCGTCTTCTTTTACGTTTAGGTTTATAATACTGATCATTTAGCGTAAAAGATTCATCAAGAATTTCCGAATTAATATTTAAATCAGAAGAAATAATTTTACCTAAGCAACCAATCTGATCAGACAATAAATCTGAACATACCTCGGAGTCAGAATTATTTTGAGAAAATATATCAAATTTAGAAACTTCCATTTTGTTTACATGACAATCAGAAGAAATGCTAGAAATAGAATCTGGTTTTTGATAAAATAATTTTTCTTCAAGACTAGACTTCATGAAAGAAAGAATAATATCATATTCAATTTCTTTTAAAATATTTTGATCTTCCATCTTATCTTCAAGATCGATGATTTTGCCTTCTAAAATTAAAGGAGGAGTATATTTCTTAGAATCATAAATGATTGGAGAAATATTTTTCTTATCAGAATTATTAGCAAAAATATCAACAAAATCATCAGACACTGAAGATTTGACGGGAGATATATCATTTAAACCTTTTCTACCTTTTCTTGATTTATCAGGAAAATATTTGACATTTTCAAACGTGTAAACAAAAATAATTTCCTTTTTCTTGTTATTTGTCCTTTTCTCATGTTCGATTTCTAACACTTGTTTCTCATTCATCCAATCAATTTTAAATTGAGGAGCATATTGAGCAAGAGTTAGATAATCGTATTTATATAAAGTTGGGGATTTTTCAATTGCATTGTTTAAACAATGTGGATTTTTAAAACCAAGTCCCCATTTTTCTTTTAAAGCTTCCTCACTCCTTGGTTTATTCATAAAAATGTTTGCTCAGATTGGTTTATTCGATATAACTTTTCTTCTAATTTATTTATTTTATCCGAAAAATTGTCTTTTAAAGTGGTCATAACAGTCAAAGATTCAAGATAAATCTAATTTGAATTTTCTAAATCATCCAATTTCTTTTGAAAGATGTCTTTTGTATTTTCCAAAATAGATTTTTCATCTTTCAAAGAAATCTACAATTTGTCAATCAAATCTGACTTTTCAGAATTTAAGTTCTTTTCAGATAATAACTTTAAGCGAAGATCATGTAAAGCAGTAATTATAATATCCATCTGTGAAGAAATAAAATTGTAATCAAAATAAGAAATTACCTCGTCTTCATCAGTGTCAGAATCATCATCTGACTGATCATCTCCAACAAAGCGCATCTGAGTGATCTCGACATTTGTAGCTTCATCGTCGGAGTGATCCAGCCAGAATTCTTCTTCAGCAAGAAGAGCAGTTCCATTCTCTCTTTTCTCGGTCAGTTCTAGTTTCTTTCGATAGTAAGCTGAGTCCCTAACTTTCTTCACTTTACACTCCTTAGATATGTGACCCGTCTTTCCACAGTTATAGCAGGCAATAGTATTTGGCTCAGGCACTTTGACTCTTGAACTGGAAGTGAAGCGAGAAGTGTTGGAACTCGAACGTGGTTGGAACTTTTTCTGGTAATGCTGTGAGAGAAGGATCATTGCTTTCTGTAGTGCCTCGCCATCATCTTCAGTTGACCCATCGTAAGCATTATCAGACAATGTTTGTTCTGTCAATTGTTTCGTGATGAGAGCAATCGGGTCCACTGACTTTTTGTTCTTCTTTTCATGTTTGGCCTTCTTCTCAGTAACAATGCATTCATCTGTCAGCAAGATTTCAAACATCTCTTGGATTTGCATTGTAGAAATTCTGACATCATTCCTCAATCTGTGGCAAGATTTATTCCACTCTGGTTGAAGTGCATTGAGGAATTTCAGATTTGTCTCAAGCTCAGTCTTTTCCACTTTTATTTTCCTCAGATCATTGATCACATCACAGAATCTGTCATACACGGTTTTCAATGGCTCCCCATCCTTGGCTTTGAATTCTTCAAAGTTATTCATGTAGCGCGTATGCCTGAGTTGAGTTGCAACTGAAGATCCAAGAATGATCTTTTCTAGATGTTGCCACATAAGATTAGGATGAGTTTTGAAACAATCAATCCTGTTGTAGATAGAGTTTGGTAAGGCTAGCATCATATTTGCCTTTATATCACGATCAACTTGATACTCTGATAACTCATCAGGTGTATATTCTTTGGTAGGCTTATATAATCCAGAAGCCAACTTGGGTTTTTCAAAAGGTCCTTCAGATAGAATGTTCATCATGTCATTTCCGTTCTTTTGACGCTCTATAAAGTTCAAGAACCTATCTTGCCACTGAGTAAACTCGTTTTCATCTATCAGAACTGGAGGACGATTTTCTGTGCGTAATGACATCATGAGGTCGTTCTGTTAAGTATAAATATTGTATCCAAGATTTAATGTGGAAAGTCAAAGATGTAAAAGTCAACATTGTCATTGTTTTAGGAAAGTCAAAGTATGTTTTACTTTGTGGTTAAATCTTGTTATAGATGTGTAGTATAAATAGGTTTACTTTGTTAGAGTTGTGGTAAGAATCTTGTAACTAGAGGTTGTTAGCACGTCATTGTATGATCAGATTTGTGAGATCAATGACTACTACTTTCTCTCTCTACATTTTCTCTCTCTAGTTCATAATATTGAGTTATTGCTTGATTTTTTTGGGATTTATTGATTAACAATTGGTATCAGAGTTGAACCAAACTTTTCAGAAAAGATTTGATCAAAGATTTGAATTGAAATCTGGTTTTTGAGTTCGAAATTTGAAAATTTTTGAAATTTTTTTCACGAACTCGTGTTCTTCATTGTTTCATCCGAATTTTTTTTGTGAAAAATCGTTTTTAGTGCAAGAAAATAGAATCATTGAGTTCGATTTATGTTGGTGATTCATTCTTGTTTTGATTCCATATTGTAATTCATTCTAATTCGATGTCAATTTTCGATTTTTGAGTTTTTCTGGTTATCTTTGTTCGAACTCTGTTTTGATTGATTTTGTGTGAATTGTTGTTTTTAATCGAAATTTGATAATAAATTTGTGTTTCGAAGTGTTTTTCGATGATTCTGATATATTTTTGAGATCAAATTTGCAGGTTTGGATCGATTTGAGAAAGAAAGAGCCAAGATTCATGGTGTGTGCAAGTTCATACGGTTTGCGCAAGTTCATCCTCAAGTTCATAGACATTTGCGCAAAATTTTCGGTTTTCGGGCTTTAAATTTCATTTGCGTTTCAAGGCTGTTGCGCAAAGCATAGTTTACGCATCCCGTAGATCACGCAAAGGTCACTTTGCGCAATAAGACACTCACGCAAACCTACTTTGCGTATCCAGCGTGTTACGAGAACCGTACTTTGCGTTTCACACTGAAAGCGAAAACCTCGACTTTGCACAATACACTTATTCCGAGAAGTGTACTTTGTGTATCACGCTGAACACGAGAACCTTACCTTTACGCAACAAACTGTTCACGAAAACCTCTACTTTGCGCTTTATCAAGTGTTTTTTAAATTTTGTGCTAGATTTCAACTTGATCTGATTTTTGATTTTCTGATAAATAGTTTGGAACGATCATTCATATCAAGCTGATGAACTCATTCAAAATGGGATATTTTGCAGAACTTGAAGAGAAGATTAGAAAGCTGAATTTAGAGAAAATTAATCTGGGTCATGCCGTTGACTTTCACTCTCAAAAGTCAAAAGAGCACTATGAAGAAAACATAAGACTGAAAGAGGAAATCAGTGCTTTAAAGAATAACAATGAAGATCTTCTGAAAAAATCTTCTGGGCAGATTGATGAGAAGATAAAGGGATTGGAATCTGAGAATGCTGAGCTTAGAAATAATTTATCTGATTTTGAAAAACAGCTTGCTGAAAATAAAGCTGATTTTGATATTGAAAGGAAATTTTTTTC
This sequence comes from Arctium lappa, assembly GCA_023525745.1. Classification (NCBI taxonomy): domain Eukaryota; kingdom Viridiplantae; phylum Streptophyta; class Magnoliopsida; order Asterales; family Asteraceae; genus Arctium; species Arctium lappa. The sequence goes on along the minus strand of CM042058.1, from coordinate 58,027,176 downwards.
AAAGAAGTTCTCAGATTTCTCAAAGAAATGTTTTGAAGAGAAAAAGTTAGTTGAGCTTAAATGTATAAACTTTTCTCAACAAATTTCCGATTTTGAGAAAATTCTTATTTTGGAAAGAGAGAAGTTTGCTAAGGAAAAGAAGGCCATAGAACAGAAGAGCGTGGGATTCTTCAAAGAACTATCTGTCCAGAGAAATGATTCAGAAAAAGGATTTGAAGAAGAAAGATCCATATTTGAGTCTGAAATCAAAAAGCTGACAAAGTTATCTGAACTGTCTGCAAATGCGCTGAAAGAGCAGAAGACGAAGTCTGAGTTCTCAAAAAAGATTGACCAACTTGTGAAAGAAAGAGACAATTTTGCTTCAAAGATCAAAGAACTTGAGAAGTCTGTCTCAAGATCAAAACAAAAATCTGTCTTTTCACAAAGGTCAGTTACATATTTTGATCAGATTCGTCGAACTAACATTTTCTATGATGAATATTTAGATGGTTCAGATACATATCCGAAGAGAAGAAGTAACAAGAAAGAGAAACTGGTCTGGATGAAGAAATCAGTCAAAGATGACAAGTCAGATGAGCTGAAAGGGAAGACATCATGTGTACATGTACACAAAGCAAAGAAGAACAAAGAGCATAAAGGTAAACCTGACCTTAAATACTCAAAAGACCAATTACTCAGGTTTTCAGGTAATAAATTTTATTGTTCTTACTGCTGTACACATGATCATATCCACAAGACCAGTGATCATTTCTGGTATGGTTCTTACTCCATTACCCCCACACGAATTGCAACTAACATTTCTGGACCGAAATACCAGTGGGTACCAAAGAAGAAAACTGATTCTTTGTAACAGGCATCTCACGTCAAGGGGGAGTAAGAAAGATAAACATTGGCTCTTGAGTAAATCAGCTCAAGACCCGGTCTTCAAAGTTGAAAGACAATGGTTTTTGAACACAACAGTTCAAAACCCACACCTCAATGTCAAGAAAATGGCTTCTAAGTACACAGCTTAGGACCCGTTCTTCAACGGAGTTTGACTACTAAACACAACAGTTTAGGACTCGAACCTCAGCGATCAAAAGACCTTACTCCGGTTTTTGCATCCGATGGATATGATGGTCTACATCCCAAGAGAATTGATCTGATCTCTATCCTATTCTTTTTCACTGATAGATTTTTCTGATATGATGGTCTACAATTCAAAAGGGAGTGTCTGATCTCTATCTTGTTTTAATTGACATATTTCAGATGCCTAATTTAAGGGGGAGTAAAGGTGATGACTTCTGGTTATTTTAGATCAGAACTCATACTATAAAACTGTTTTACTACTTTATGTCATTTTTTTTTGAATAAATGTTGTGAATAAAGTGGCTTCTGATCACATGACAGATCAGGACCCATTTTTCAATGATCAAAGAAGGATATTATGCTAATATCCAGGGGGAGCTCAAAAGACATAAATCATTATATCAAGTTTTGAGGGGGAGCTTAAAGGTAACTATCTTATAATCCTAGATCTCTAATTGTTTGAAAGAAGAACAACTCTCAAGCATGAAAAACAATTTCTTATATGTTCAAACCACTTCTTATTCTCAAAAGATTTTATGAAATTAGAAGTGTGCTTTTAAATGTTTTTCAATTTTTGACCTTAATGTTTAACTGACAGTGTGTTTCCAAAGATCAATACTTGTGTATTATCTTATCCATATACTGTCAAGTATTCATACACACCGGTTCAGTATTTTTTTTGAATTTGTTATTACCATGTCTCTAAACGAACCAATTTTTCGATGGTAATACCCTCGTTTGCTTTCAAAGTTGTTGAGCATCATTCATCTTTTTCAAATTTGTGCATTTATTGCTAAATTGTTTATATTTGTTCATATAAACAAAATATCCAGTTCTTTGATACCCAAACGATTTCATTTGATCTGATTTTAATCATTGTCAGATTCTCAAAACATTTCTATTCTTTCTTGATTATTCATTCATATAAAGTTTTGAGAAATCTTAAATGTTTAAAAAATGCTCAATATTCATTTCTGATTTTTGATGAGCATACATACACTGACATATGATTTCTTGTGCTTTTCATATCAAGAAAATCATTGACTAGCATGTACTTTTAGGAACATGGGATTCAGTGTGAGTGCTTAATAGATCTTCCATGGATTCACGATAACCAATGTTTCCTACCCCGGAAGAAATCCTTTGAGTGATTGAGGGGAGAGGGGTCTAAAAGAATTGAGTGTGGGAGTGATCTGAGGTAAAATGAAAATGAGAGATTGGTTAGATGTGAGCTTATATGTTTAAAAGAAAGAGGGTGTGAGAACAGAGTTAAAAGAATATCAGAAATCTGCACCAAACATCTTTCTGAGCCGGGCAGCCACATTACTGATTGATTCACATTTCTTTGGTGACCATCATTGAAATAGGCAAATAGCCCATGCCATCTCTTGCATTAACCCCACCAGCTACTCATTCTTTTCTTAAAAAGAGAATGTTTCACATTTTCTGGGGAAGCAACACATAATCTATTGGTTCTTCTTTTGGAAGATACTGATATTGAAAAAGAAGGAAAGTTGCCCCACCTTCGACCCTTTCTCATGCACATTGAGTCCATGTACAATCATTGTTGTCTCAGTGATTTACATACTTCGAGCCTTATGAAACACAATCATTGTGCTAATTCTTTCAAACACAAGCACGAGCACACAGAGAATTTGTTTTTCTGTCAGAACATTCATAGAATTACCTTGTGTTTTTCAATGATTGAATGGAAGTCCTGGGGAGTCAACATCAAACCATCTCCTTAAATTGTACATTTGTTGTACACAGTAACTTTGTGTTACTGACAGGCATTCCTAACTGTTTCATTTGTTGGTTCAGGGTTACCACGTTCATTATGTATGAATTTCAAAAGATTCAGATATATATCTTTCATGGATTGACGACTCTCAGTTCAAAGCGCGCCAACTGTCAAAAAGGGAGATTGTTATTTGTTTTCAAGGGGGAAATCAAAGACTGTGTTGAAATTGATGATGTTTTGATGATCATGACGCTCTCAATCATCAAAAAGGGGGAGAATTTTTACAAAGATCAATTTCAAAACTGAATTGTCAAAGTTTAAAATGCTTCCGCTGATTCAAAGAAAAGATTCTGAAGAAAGATAATTCAAAGTTAAATCAAGATGATTTGTGAAAGTATGTTCTTCCAAAGATGGTCCAGAGATCAAAGAGATGAAGATACAATTTTCAGAAGTATCAAAGTTTGTTTCAAAGTTTCAAAGATTCGCATTCAACGCATGTTGACTTTCAAAGCTTCTAAGTGTAAAAGACTTTCCAAGATTCTTCAAGAGATGAATGAGTAAAGACTGTGAAAGCTTCAATGTTCAAAGTTAAAGAGTCAAAAGCTGAAGAATCAAGAGCTGAAGATCAGTATCAGATTTTTATTAAATCTTGAATACAAAGGAGGAGATTGTTAAGTCTAAATATTGTATCCAAGATTTAATGTGGAAAGTCAAAGATGTAAAAGTCAACATTGTCATTGTTTTAGGAAAGTCAAAATATGTTTTACTTTGTGGTTAAGTCTTGTTATAGATGTGTAGTATAAATAGGTTTACTTTGTTAGAGTTATGGTAAGAATCTTGTAACTAGAGGTTGTTAGCATGTCATTGTAATATCAGATTTGTGAGATCAATGACTACTACTTTCTCTCCCTACATTTTCTCTCTCTAGTTCATAATATTGAGTTATTGCTTGATTGTTTTGGGATTTATTGATTAACACGTTCTTGTAGAGCTGAGCTTGATATGCAAACTTTGTAGAATCCATTTCTGATAACCTTTAGAAAAAATGCTCAGTCTTGAATGAGCCGACGCAAACTAGAGGTTTGCGTGAGAGGCAAGTAGCGCAAACTGAGCTTTGCGTTAATAATAGAAGACGCAAACTTGATTCTCGCGAACAGTTGGAGACGCAAACAGAGATTCTTGCGAGTAGTTACAAACGCAAACTGAGCTTTGCGTGAACAAGAGAAGACGCAAACGAGATTTGCATGAGCTGATACTGACGAGAACTTGAATTTGTGTGATACAATGAAGACGCAAACGTAGCTTTGCTCGAGCTACTGAAGACGAGAACTTAACTTTTCTTGATCTGAAGGAGACACAAAACTGACTTTGCGTGATACTCACGAGACGTAAAATAGACTTTGCGTGGATAAGAGGTGGCGCAAGATGTGAATGCTCTATGAACTCTGAACTAAGATGAACTGGTGCAAAGAATGAAGAACTCGCGCAAAGATTGATGAACTCGCGTAAAGATGAGATCTGGCGCAAACCTGTTGAAAAACATGAAAAATCGACAAAATTGATTACATATACAAAATTATTGAGAATTCTAGACACATGTATGAACGAAAACACAATTTTAACACTTTTTAATCAAACTTTTCGATTAAAAAACACAATTTCGAAAATTCGAAAAACAAATAGAGCGTAAAAACAAATTTTTCTAGAAACCGAAAATCTTCAAAATTGAATACCCAAACTTGATTTTCTTGAAAATCGATGTGAATTAAAAGTATTTAACAATCAAAATTGAATCCAACAAACCGGTTTTCACAAAAATTCGTTCAAAAACAAGCCCAAATTTGATGAAAAAATCTAAAAACGAGATTTTCTTGAAAAAATCAATCAAATTTTCAGATTAAACTACAAATTCAGAAACGAAAAACAAATCTCTCAATTCAAGATCTAGATTGGCTCTAATACCAATTGTGAATCCAAGATCTCTAAATCCTAAAGAGAGAAAGTAGAGAGAGAGAGAGCTATAGATGCGCAAAGTAACAAACTGTATTGATGTAGCGTGAAAGTGTTACAAGGAACAAGGACCAAAGAGACTTAAATACCCTGGTCAGATACAACATATAAATACAATGATTACTATAAAATCAGACTTAACAAATTGGTACCGACTTTTTTCGGTTGGTACATGTTGGTAATGGTTTGTACCAATATCAAGTTACATATACGAAACAAGAAAATTGTGATTCCAGTTTCACAAGCTATCGATCACAGATTAATCAACAAACACTTTAATCACAATTCATTTGTATTTGTTAATGCACAGATTTGTTGGATGCAAGATAATAATATCTGAAGCTGAAAGTCAAAGAATGTCAAAGCTCAAAGGTCAACTTTCATGCAAAGTCAAAGTCAAGTGTAATAAAGTCAAAGTCAAAGGTCTTTGTAATTTGTTTTGTATTGTGTTTGTACGCGTGTGTTTCTTGTTTCTATATTAGACTTGTGGTTAGAAGTCTTTGTGTAGAATCACAAGTAACAACTAGAACTGAGATTGTATTCGCAGAGTTAGAGAGAGAAAATTGTGGTTAGAGAGAGAAAGTGATTCAAATCGTTTGTAATTGAATCTTGTGACTAATTGAATCAGGTAGATTGTTTAATCTTGTTTGTGTGATTGATTTAGATAAGAATTTGACATAAAAACTGGGATTAATAATTGGTATCAGAGCAGATCCAATTTGAAATCAAGAAAATCAGAGTTCGGCACTGTTTCATTGAGTTCAGATTCTATTTTAAGTTTGTGTTGATAATTCGAGTTGTAATCGATTTAGTGTGTGCGTATAGTGTAATAGATCGATTTTGTATAGGTTAATTTTAGTTTTACACTATAATTTTTCATCAATTTGGTGAATTTGTTGGTTTTATCATTCACGAGTTCAAATACTATGTCATAGATCGATATGTACATTTGAGTGAGTTTTGTTGAAAATATTTGATTGTAATATGTTCTAGATGTATTAGGGAACATATTGTCAAAGTTTCAGTTTGTAATTCGAAGAATAGATAGGTTTTTGAGAATTTCAGAGGCTATTTTCATTCGAAATTCGAAGAACTGGCAAACAGATCTCAAGAACTCGCAAGATTTCACGAAGAACTCGCAGATTCTTTGGTTTTCGCAGGATTTATAGAAGATTTCGTATAATTTTGAATTCTGAAAATTTATAAGTGTAGATTTCGCAAGAGTGTGTTATGAGAATTGCACAGGATTCGCAAGTCAGTGTGTTACGAATCCTTCAGAATTCGTGTTGATATATCTGCGAATTGCCAAGAATTCGTATATGTCATGTTTGTGAAAAGTTTTGAGAATTCGCATGTCTTTTGTTTGAATATTTTTTTTTGGATAAAATTACAAGGATAGAATTCGCTGGTGTCTGGAGTGCGAATTGCATAGGATTCGCATTTATGTGCTTTGAGAAAAACTAAGGATTCGCAGAAATCTTGTCTACAAAAAGTTTTTCTTAAATTGTTAAAGGACAAAATTCGCAGATCTATTGTCTGCGAAAAGAGAAGAATTCGTGAGATTCCAGTCTGCGAATTCTAGTGTGCAAAATTTTGAAACTTTTGTTGTCTGCGAATTCTAATTTCTTTGATGTTTGCGAATTTCTTGAATTATTTGCTTACGAATCCTTATTGCTTACGAATTCTGAGTGCGAATTATGTGTGTTTCACTGTGTCTTGCGAATTTCTTGTATATTATTTGTAGTTTGCGAATTACTTGTTGATTTTTGGAAATTTTGATTTTTGAAAGTTTTTCTGATTTACTAGATTTCAATAGGACTAACGATCAGTTTATCAAGTTCTTATTGAATATTTTTCAAATTAGGATGACATCAAGGGAAGCTCTTGCGATTGGAACCGATGTAAAGCCACCAATACTCTTCAAGGGAGAGTACGAGCAATGAAAATACCGCTTCATGGAATTCATAGAAAGACATGAGTTGGGAGAATATATCAAAACATCTTTGAAGGAAGGTTTCATGAAACTTCCAATAAAGACTCATACTGTAGGAGAACCTGGAGAACAGGAAGAGAGAGAGTACCCATTACCACAAGATGAATACACTGAAGAGCAGAGAAATAGAAGAAAAGCTGATAGACTGGTGAAATTATTCATTCTTCAAGGCATACCAAATGAGATTTATGTAAAGATTGATAACTACAATGCCACGGACAAGCAAATGTGGGATCAGTTAGAGAAGATAATGCTTGGGTCAAAGATAGGCAATCAACTCAAAAACTCTAACTACCTCAACAACTATGAGGAGTTCAAAGCCAAAGAAGGAGAATCTCTCGAGGCAACATATGATAGATTTGTGACCTTGCTGAATGAGCTAAGCAAGAACAAGGTCAGCAAATCACAGATTGAACTGAATGTAAGATTCCTCAGTATTTTGCAGCCCGAGTGGAAAAGATTCACTAGACAAATGAAGCAAATGAAAGATCTGAACGAAATTCCACTTCACGAGGTCTACGAAACTCTCAGGCAGAACGAAGAAGAGGTAGATGAGATCAAAGAAGAAAAGAAAAAGACTGAGAAGACAGTTGCTGATCCGATTGCTCTTGTTGTGAAGAAAAAGTTTATGATCTTGAAGAAAAAGAAGAAAATCATAGTTTCTGAATCCGAGGAAGCAGAGAGTGAAGATAATTCTGATTCTGACGATTGTGAGAATTTAAAGCAGGCTATGCTGATGCTGACTAAAGCTTTTCAGAAAAAGTTCTACAAAAAGCCTAGCTCAAACAGTCAGAGATATTCTTCTAGTCCAGAAATTATGAACACAAGGAGAGAGTTGAAGGAAAGAGAATAGAGGAAAAGGGTTATGATGAGAAGCAGTACAAAGCAGAGGAGAAGAAACAACCAGAACTTACAAAGTGCTACAACTGTGGCAAACTCGGACACTTTACTAAAAACTGTCAAAAGCCCAAAGTCCGAAATTACAAGTACTACAAGCATAAGATGCTCTTGGCCAAGCAACAAGAGGTTGGCAAGGCACTTATGGCTGAAGACAAATTCTGTCTAGACCACTCAGATGAAAAGGAAGAGAAAGAAGAGAAAGCTCATTTGTGCTTCATGGGAAAGATAGAGGTGGAAGTTAAAGTTGAATCTGATGAAGAGGACAATGAAGAGGTATGTGATATGACTGAGTCATAATTTTTAAATGATATGCAAGTTATGATTGTTGAACTCCAGGAAGTAAAGTCTAAACATGAACGTGAAAAAGGTATCATGAAAGAAAACAATCAATTAATACAGAAACTTAGCATGAATCTTGCTGAGAAGAACGTATTAATTGAAGCTTTACATAAAAATATTGATACCAACATGAAAGAGAAGACTATACTTCACAATGAATTAGCTGAAACTACTTCAAAGTATAAACTGTCCCAATTTTAATCAAAAGAGATTGCTAAAAAGTGTTCATCAATTTCAAAAGATAATAAATGTTTAATTGACAAGGTGAATGTTTTGTAGGAAAAGCTTTACAACTTAGGTCAAACTGGACACACTATTCGTCTGAACAAAACTAAAGAGAGATGTGAGTGTTGGGGACTTGGTTATGAGAACCCACACTACCTCAAAAAGGGTATTTCAAAAGTGTCTGCGCTTTATGACTTTGGATTTTTAAAACTGGCACCTCAATACCCTGAACTCAAAGTTAAATGGACCAAATTGTCTGACGAGGATGAAGCAAAAGAAAAAGAAAACCGGAAGAACACAACTAAAATGCAACTTCCATTCCGTTATAAAAAGTTGAATTATAGTTACATTTCTGATAAATCAAAATTTCTTTCTAATGACTATTTTGAGAGTTATTCTTTAAAAGAGTTGGAGGCTAAACCTATCGAAGGTAAGCTTTACGTACAACCTCTCGTGTTGGAAAGTAAAATTTCTTAACTTGTGAATGCTCTAGTCGAAGAAAGAATTTTAATGGATTTAGAACAAACTGTGTTCTTCACTGTGTTTAAAACTTCTGATTTTTCAAAATCTTCAAAATCTGATGATATTTCTGATCTTCTTAATGGAGAGTTTGATTTTTTAAACTCTGAAGGTGAGTTGGATGAATGTGTTGGTCAATTTGATTTTTTAAACGCTTTATGACTTCGTATTACCTAGTGTGTATGAAAAAGGTGAAACATCAACGAAAGTTGATAAACCAGTTTATGTGAATTATAAGAATTCCAAAGGTAAAAAGAAGAAATCTAAGCATTCACAGAAACAGAACACCATTGGTAAGCCACAGAAGAAGCAATCTTTGAAAACTCACAGTACTAATTCTAAAGTTTCAACTGTTTCAGCTGTGAAAAAGAAAAAGATTGGAGTTAAATCAACATGGCTACCAAAGCAGAAGGTTGAAGAGACTGTTAAATCATCTTCTGTTGTTTCTGATTGTAACAGAGGAACATCTAGTACTATTGATATAGTTGAGAATATTGCTTTCACTAAACAAAAACTTGTATCTTCTTACAAGAAATATTCAATAAAGCAATTGTTCCAATTATCTCCGTCTGCTAGAAAATCTTTTAATTATAAAAGAAATGATTATACGTCTCGACAATATTCTGATGTTTGGTATGGCACATATCATGTATGTTCTTATCATTCTAATGCTTCAAATGGTTTTCAAAAGAAAAGCGGGCCCAAATTTAAATGGGTGCCAAAATCTTGTACTAACTCTGTAGGACCTAAATTTAAATGGGTACCTAAATCTATTGTTCCCTGATTTCTGATGTGCAAACCCGTCATATGTGGTACATGGATTCTGGTTGCTCCAAGCATATGACTGGGCGGAAAGATATTTTATCTAATTATTCAGTGAAATATTGTGGGACAGTTAGATTCGACAACGACCAGTTCTCCCCAATTCTAGGTTATGGTGATGTGATTCATGACAACATGACAATTACGAATGTAAGCTATGTTGAAGGATTAGGGCATAACCTGTTCAACATTGGCCAGTTCTGCGACAAAGATCTAGAGGTAAATTTCAAGGCCAAGAGATGTTCTATTCGTACTGAAGATGGTAAGGAACTCTTGTTCGGCACGAGAAAGTCTAACCTCTACACGATAAATTTCTCAAAAGTCCAGACTGACAATGAGGTTTGTATACTATCAAAAGCCTCGATGAAACAAAGCTGGTTATGGAACCGAAGGCTTTCTCACCTGAATTTTCGTTACATAAACAAATTGGTAATGGGGAAATTGATAAAAGGACGTCCTGAGCTGAATTTTGTCAAAGAACATCTCTGTGCAGCGTGCAAGAAAGGTAAGATGAAGAGAGCCACTCACAAGCCAAAGCCTGAACCGAGTACAAGTTCTTCATTGAAGTTGCTGAATATGGATCTATGTGGTACTATGCGCATGCAGAGCATAAACGACAAGAAATATGTTCTAGTTATTGTGGACGATTATTCACGATACACATGGGTTAAATTTCTGAGATCAAAAGATGAGACGCCTGAAGTCATCATCAATTTTCTAAAGACAACCCATGTGAATTTGCAAAAAGCAAGTCAATCTTCTTAGGACGGAGAATGGCACAGAGTTTAAGAACAAAACTGTGGAAGATTATCTCGAATCGGTCGGGATAACACATCAATTCTCTGCTGCTAGAACGGTAGAACAGAACGGAGTTGTAGAAAGACAGAATCGAACGCTAGTCGAGGCCGCTCGTACTATGATAAGCCAATCCGATCTACCTCTGTTTCTATGGGCCGAAGCTGTTTCGACTACTTGTTACCCGCAAAATCGATCCATAATTCATCGCCGGTTCGGTAAAATTCCATATGCTTTGATTAATAATCGTACACCTAGTATTAAACACTTCCATGTTTTTGGATGCAGGTGTTTCTTTTTAAATGACAGAGAGAGCTTGAACAAGTTCGGACCGAAGGCTGACGAAGGCATCTTCATTGGATATTCTCAAACGTCTGCAGTATACAGATTGTATCTGAAGAAGTCAAAGCCGGCGATTGAGAGAGTAAATGTAACATTTGACGAGGAAATGGCTTCTGAACAAAGCAGTTCAGAACCCGTAATTATTGGAGTGTTAGCTTCTGGGCAGATTAGTCCAGAACCTATACCTACTGAGAAGAAATCAGATGAAGCATCATCGTCAAATTCTCATTTATCTGATTTAGATTTGTTATTTGAACTATTTTATGATGAATTTCTTGGATCTAAAGTGACTAAACCTGTTGTGGTTGATAGGATGGATGATTCAACACATGATCATCCAACCATTTCAGAGTTATCTACTGAATCTAATTCTCCGGTTCAGCAAGAAATTCCAGTTCAAACACCTACTCTAACGGTTGAAGTTGTGAACATTAACGATGAGATAGAAGTTGCTGCATCAGTTGGTTGTACTGTAACGACAAATCAACAGTCAGAAACTGCTGTTCCAACTGAAGCTTTTGCACAAGAAACTTCAAATGTACCCCCATCAATTCCTGAGCAAACTGATAAAGCTGACAGTGGATATCTAGATGATAATCATGATCAATCTATATCAAATCCACTCCCTCATGAACATTGGTGGACCAAAGTGTTAGACCACAGTCTCATTGGATTCAAGATCATCCAAACTGAAGATCGCAATCTGAAGCTAAAGCCGGAACGTCGACTCTCGATATAAAAGTCTATGTCTATTTGTAATAAATGTCAATGTAATTGTTTGTTTATTGTTCTAGTTAACTTAGTTTAAATATCTAATTCTATTAGATATTAGACTTAGTTAGTTTCTAGTTACATATATTAGATTTAGTTATAATATAGTTTGTTAGTTAATATCTAGATATTATTCTAGATATTATTGCAAGTTGTAGGAAGTGTGTAAGACACACTTTAGATTAGTTGTTGTATCTCAAAACTCTCTCAACACATCAGATCAATACATCACACAAAAACACACACAAGAAGGTGTAAAAGAGAGAAAACATTGAGAACACAAAGCAAAGCTTAATCATTCAACCTTGTAATCGTTTCTATATTCAATACAGGTTGGTAATCGTTAATGTGTTGTTGTTTCTTAGAACTTGTTAAGTAGTATTGTTGGACCGACAATTGGTATCAGAGCCTGATTAAGCTCAAAATCAAGTTTTCTGGAAAAACGACTCTGTGTTCTTGAACAAAATTCGAGTTTGTGATTTTGAGTGTTTTAGGTGTTAGAATCGATCAGGGTGTGTTGGAAATACCTGCTAGATAGATTTGTGAGTGTTTAATTTCATTATAAAGCTTAAATCGAGTTCCAATTTGGTGATTTTAAGTGAAAACAGTCGAAGTGGGTAACTTACTGTGCCATCGATCTTTTCTTCAAAAAGAGTGTTTTAGTGAGATCGAGTGCTTAAATTCAGTTCTAGAAGTGATTCTAGACACTTTGGAAGTGTTTGGTTGTGCTAATCATTGTAGGAACAAAGATTTAGTCGAATTTTGAAAGTACAGGTCGAATAACCCGCAAACCAGAGGAAGAATAACACGCAAAGTCCCACTTTGCGCGTCCTTCATCAAACGCAAAGTCCTACTTTGCACGTCTCAAGTGACCCGCAAACCTCTACTTTGCGCCTCTCAAGCCAAACGCAAAGCACACTTCTCGTTTCAAAGAGCAATCGCAAACCTCAAAGCTCACTTCTCACAAGTCAACATACGCTCCTCACAAGACACGCAAACCTCAGTTTGCGCGTCCCAAAGCACCCGCAAACCTCAACTTTGCGCTTCAATCTAGACCCGCAAACCTCTGTTTGCGCTTCCCACTAGACCCGTAAACCTCTATTTGCGCGTCCCATTAGAAACGCAAACCTCAACTTTGCGTTCCTATCTTGAAACGCAAACCTTCTCAATCGCAAAGCTCCAATTTCCAGACTTAGAAATTTTTTCTGAGAATTTTTCGAAACTGTAATAGGGTCTTTAATTGTCATAAATTTTTTCTCTAGGGGCGCTGCCCCCATACCCCCGCGCTAAGTCTGCCTAGGGGGACAAAATTTCTTGCGTGATCAAATTTTATCTGGGTTAACGATCATATTTTTCAAGTTTTCTCTTATTCAATACATGATGACATCCAAAGAAGCTCTCGCAATAGGAACCGACACCAAGCCACCAGTTCTCTTTCGAGGGGAATACGAACAGTGGAAGGATAGGTTTCTAAACTTCATTGAAAGACAAGATTTGGGTAATTTCATTATACAATCCCTAGAACAAGGTCTAATGGAAACACAGTATAAGGAGCCAGCAGCAGGAACTCAAGAAGAAAGAGTTGCACTTTCTTATACAGATCTAACAGGTGATGCTAAGCTAAGAGCAAAAGGCGAAAGGTTAGCCAAGTCATACATTCTACAAGGGATTACAAATGAAATCTATGTAAAGATTGACAGCTACAAAGCCTCAGCCAAACAAATGTGGGATCAATTAGATAAAATGATGCTGGGTTCAAAGATTGGGAACCAACTGAAAATCTCTAACTGCCTTCACAGTTTTGAAGAATTCAAAGGCAGAACTGGAGAAACTCTAGAAGGAACATATGATAGGTTTGTGACATTGCTAAACGAATTGAGCAAGAACAAGGTCAACAAATCTCAAATCGAGCTGAATATCAAATTCCTGAGTATTCTACAACCAGAATGGAAAAGTTTTGCCAGGCAGATGAGGCAGATAAAAGACCTGAATGAGATTCACTTCACGAGGTGTATGAAACCCTCCGACAAAATGAAGATGAGGTGGATGAAATTCTAGCAGAAAAGAGAAAAGGAAAGACAGTTGAAGACACAGTCGCTCTTGTTGTGAAGAAGAAGAAGAACAAGACGATTGTGTATGAATCAGAAGAAGCTGAAGCTGATGTTGTCTCTGACTCGGATGAAAATGAACAAATGCAGCAAGCAATGCAGTTTCTAACAAATGAATTTCAGAAAAAGTTCTACAGGAATCCAACGTCAAACAGTCAGAGGTACTCTTCTGGACCCAACAACTATGCTCACAAGGAAAGAATTGAAGGAAGCAGATATGAAGGAAATAGGTATGAAGGGAAAAGATTTGAAGGGAAGAGATTTGAAGGGAAGAGACAAGAGGAGAAGAAATCTGATGAGAGAAGATATCAGACAGAAGGAAACAGATTGGAAGAGAAGAAACCGGAAGAAAGGAAGTACAAAGCTGAAGGATCAAGTTAGCCAGGACCACCGATGTGCTACAACTGTGGCAAAACCGGTCACTTTGCCAAGGATTGCCGAATATCAAAGGTTAGAAACTCCGACTTCTACAAGAACAAGATGCTTCTTGCAAAGCAACAGGAGGCAGGCAAGGCGCTGATGGCCGAAGATGAATACTGGCTGGATCACTCAGATGAAGAAGAAAAGGATGAAGCCGTCAATATGTGCTTGATGGGCAAAATCGAATCAGATACTGAAGCTGATTCAGAAAATGAAGAAGAGGAGGTATGTGATTTATCGTATAAAGATTTAATGAATAAAATGCATGCTATGGTTTCAAAACAAGAAGAGTTAGAATCTAATCTTAAGCGAGAAAATGGTGTTATTATTAATAAAAACCAATTGATACAGAAACTTAGCGATGAAATTGCTGAGAAGAAAGTATTAGTTGAGGTTTTACATACAAACGCTGACACCAACGCAAAAGAACAGACTATAATTCTAAAAGAGAATAGTGAGCTCAAGTCCAAATTGACAAAAAGTGAGATTGATTTTTATAAGCTTACTGATATGCATTCTTTATGTATTAAAGAAAACAAGACTTTAATTGCTAAATTAGATGATTTGGAAAAGAAGCTATACTCATTAGGTCAAAGTGAGCAAACCATTCATCTTAACAAACCGAAAAAGAACAAAGAAAATTGGGGAATCGGTTATGTGAAACCTCAACGTCTTCAAAAGGGTATAAGAGAAGTGCCTGCACTTTATGACTATACCTCTATGCTTGTTTCTCACCGAATCGCCTCATTTAAAGTTTTTAATACTAAACTATCAGAAGAGGATGAAGCCAATGAATTTGAAAAACGGATGAAGTCAACTAAAGTTCACGCTCCATTTTATTATGCGAAGTTGAATAATAGTTATGACTTTCCAAATGATGAAAAGAAATCTCTTTCAACTGACTACTTTCAAAGTTATTCTGAAAAGGAGATGGAGGCGAAGCCTGTTATAGGTAAAATTTATGTCCCTTCTCTCGTGTTAGAAAGTAAAATTTTTGAACTCGAGACCTCTTTATCAGATGAAAGACTTATGATTGAGATTCAACAAAAGGTTTTTTCAACTGTTATGAAAAATGTTGTTTTTACAAAGGCTTTTACTTCTAATGACATGTTTGGTTCATCAAACGAAGAGTTTAATTTTCTTAATTCTGACGGTGGTTTAGATGGTTTTTTTGAACAAATTGATTTTAATGCGAAACTTCCTAACCATGCATCTTTTGTTAAGAAAACTTCAAGAAAAACCAGTTTGCCTGTGTTCAGTGCAAAATCAACGAAAGCTTTCGTTGATAAATCAGTCTCTGTGAACGCTAAGAGTGCTAAAGGTAAGAAAATATCTCAGCATTCACAGAAACCAACCACTACTGGTAATTCTAAGAAGAAGCATTCAGTTGTTGCTCAAAGGTCTAACTCACCAGTTTTACATGTTTCAGATATGAGCAAGTCAAGACCTGAAGCCCATTCTCAATGGCAACCAAAACGGAAGCTTGACAAGGCCGTTTTATCGTCTAGTAGTGTTAATTGTAATAAGACTTCGCTTACTAAAGATGTTGTGATTGCTGAAATTGCTGTTTTGGATCCAAAACTTGTTGTTTCTCGTAAACAATATACAATGAAGCAATTATTTCAGTTATCTTTATCTGCTGGAAAGTCCTCTATCTATAATAAACATGTTTCTATTACTTGTCAAGATTCTGGAAATTGGTTTGGAAATTACCTTGTGCATTCATCTCATACCAACTCTCATGCTTTTAAAAAGAATAAAGGATCCAATTTGAAATGGATACCAAAATCTTGTGCTAACACAGCAGGACCCAAATTCCAGTGGGTACCTAAGGCTAAATCTGTGTTGCAGGCACACAAAGATTAAAGAGAAAGCGACTTCTGATTATGTACTGATCAGGACTCGTTATTCAATGTCAAAAATAGGTTTTTGGATAATGCAGTTCAAAACCCGAACATCAAAGTCGAAATAGGCTTTTGAACAAATCAGTTCAAGACCCGTACTTCGATAATCAAAGTGAATATTCCAAAGTTGTCGTATAAATATCTAAATTTCCAATTTCTCTTATGCAGACTTGTCATACATGGTTCTTGGAGAGTGGATGTTCAAAGCACATGACAGGGCAAAAAGAGATACTGTCCAACTTTAAAGACAAATTTTGTGGAACAGTAAGATTCGGAAACGACCAGTTTTCTCCAATAATGGGATACGGTGATGTACAACATGACAAAGTCACTATCAAGAAGGTGAGCTATGTAGAAGGCTTAGGACACAATTTGTTCAGTATAGGCCAGTTCTGCGACAAAGACTTAAAGGTCAACTTCAAAGCCAAAAGATGTTCCGTTCGCAATGAAGAAGGCGAAGAACTTTTGGTCGGTAAACGAGAATCAGACCTCTACACAATCAATTTATCAGATGTCCATACTGACAAGCAAGTTTGTCTACTATCGAAAGCTTCGATGAAACAAAGTTGGTTATGGCATCGACGTCTTTCGCACCTCAACTTTCGGTACATCAACGATCTGGTCAATGGAAAGCTCGTCAAAGGACTTCCAGAGCTGAAATATGAAAGAGAACATCTATGCGCAGCTTGTGAAAAGGGGAAGATGAAGAGGGCACCTCATAAACCGAAGCCTGAACCAAGTACAAAAGCTTCTTTAGAGTTATTGCATATGGATCTATGCGGTCCAATGCGCACTAAAAGCTTAGGCGGCAAGAAGTACATACTCGTGATCGTGGATGATTATTCGCAGTACACATGGGTCAAGTTTCTACGTACAAAGGATGAAACACCAGATGTTATCATTACATTCCTGAAGACGACCCAGGTGAATCTGCAGGAACCAGTCAAGTTTCTACGAACAGATAACGGCACAGAGTTCAAGAACAACAAAGTTGAAGAATATCTCGAATCTGTCGGGATTTCACATCAATACTCTGCTGCTCGTACGCCTCAACAAAATGGAGTGGTTGAAAGAAGAAATCGAACGCTAGTCGAGGCTACTCGTACTATGCTAAGTCATTCCAACTTACCTCTATTTTTGTGGGCAGAAGCTGTTTCGACCGCGTGCTACACACAGAATTAATCCATGATTCATCGAAGGTTCAAGAAGACTCCTTATGCGTTAATCAACAACCGAACACCGACAATCAAATACTTACATATATTTGGATGTAAGTGTTTCGTACTAAACGATAGGGAGAATCTTAACAAGTTCAGCACTAAGGCAGATGAAGGAATCTTCATTGGATATTCCTCAACAGCGACTGCATATCGTGTCTATCTAAAGAAGACAAAGACGGTGATTGAAAGCGCCAACGTCACCTTTGATGAAGAAATGGCTTCCGAACAACAACGTTCAGAACCCGCAATAACAGGAATACTAGCTTCTGGGCAACTCAGTCCAGGACCTATGTCTCAACAGAACAAATTAGATGAAGCATCAACTTCTACTAACCATTTATCTAATTTAGATTTATTATATGAATTGTTTTATGATGAATATCTCAGATCTAATGTAAAGAAATCTGTTGTGGTTGACAGGATGGAAGACTTAACGTCTACTCATCCAACCAGTTCAAATGTCCAATTGAATCAAATGCCCCGATTCAACAAGAGATAACAATTCAAATGCCGACTCCAACTGTTGAAGAAGTGACAAATCAGAACGAGACAGAAGTAGCTGAAACAGTAGGATGTTCTGTACAGATCAATCTACAGCCAGAACAAGTTGTACCTGCTGAGCCTTCTGAACCTGCCACTTCAACTGAAATCACTCCTCATGAACAAACCGAAGAAGGTACAAGTAGATTTATAGATGACACAATTGACATACATTCATATAATCCATTGCCTCATGAACATAAATGGACCAAAGAGCATCCGATAAGCCAGATCATAGGCGATCCATCAAAACCGGTGCAAACTAGGTCAGCATCAATGAACATTTGCATGCATGACTCCTTTCTGAGCAAGATTGAGCCAACAAGAGTATCAGAAGCTCTTGCTGATCCAGAATGGGTGATCTCAATGCAAGAAGAGCTAAATCAGTTCGATGCACTTAAAGTCTGGAGACTCGTACCAAAACCTCAAGGTAAAACCATTATAGGTACGAAATGGGTTTTCAAGATAAAGAAAGACGAAGATGGAACCGTCATCAGAAACAAGGCACGACTAGTAGCCAAAGGATACAGACAAGAGGAAGGAATAGACTATGACGAAACATATGCTTCTGTGGCGCGATTAGAGGCAATCAAAATGTTTCTAGCCTACGCAGCCCACAAGAACTTCATGGTCTTTCAAATGGACGTGAAGACAGCATTCCTCAATGGAATTCTGAAGGAGGAAGTCTACGTCTCTCAGCCAGAGGGATTTGTCAATCAAGAGAAGCCAAATCACGTTTACATTCTCGACAAAGCACTCTATGGTCTGAAACAAGCACCTCGAGCCTGGTATGACGTCCTTTCTAATTTTCTAGTCAAGTCTGGGTTTTCAAAAGGTACGGTGGATACCACTTTGTTTATTAAAAAGGAAAAAGGCGATATCATTTTAATTCAAATCTATGTAGATGATATTATCTTTGGTTCTACAAATACTAAGTACTGTAAGAACTTTGCAAACCTTATGGTGTCTAGATTTCAAATGAACTTGATGGGAGAGATGAATTTCTTTCTCGGATTGCAAGTCAAACAGTTTTCTACGGGTATCTTTATCAATCAATCAAAGTACATTAGGGATATTCTTCGAAAGTTCCAAATGGAAAATTCAAAACCGATTGGTACCCTAATGGCACCAGGTACTAAGATTGGCAACGATCCTTCGGGAAAGGCTGTTGATATTAGGACTTACAGAGGAATGATAGGTTCTTTAATGTATCTTACTAGTAGTAGACCAGACATAATGTTTTCAACATGTCTTTGTGCCCGATATCAGGCTAATCCAAAAGAAATCCATTTGACTGCTGTCAAGCGTATATTCAGGTATCTGAAGGGCACCGCAGATCTCGGTCTGTGGTATCCCAAAGATACTAGTTTTGAACTAACAGCCTACACAAATACAGATCATGCAGGTTGTATGTTAGACAGGAAGAGCACGTCAGGACACGTACAGTTCCTCGGTGACAAACTAGTAAGTTGGGGATCTAAGAAGCAACTTTGTGTTTCAACTTCCACGACCGAAGCAGATTATGTAGCTGCTGCTAGCTGCTGTTCTCATGTTTTGTGGATGCAAACACAACTTCGCGAATACTGTTTCCACTTCAACAAAATCCCGATCTACTGCGACTCCAAGAGCGCCATCGCAATAACAGCGAATCCTGTACAACACACAAAAACCAAACATATCGACGTCAGGTATCACTTTATCAAAGATCATGTAGAAAAAGGAAACATAGAACTTTTCTTTGTAAAAACAGATTATCAACTTGCAGATTTGTTTACCAAGGCGTTAGATGAAAAGAGATTCAACTTTTTTATCTCTAAGCTTGGTATGCTAAATCTTAAGACATAATCAGTAGTTACCTATAAAAGTTCACTATTGTTTACTTTTTCCTCATATCTTTATGCTTAATTGTGAATGATATCTCTATTTCATATGTTAATGTTCATGATTCTAGGGGGAGTATGAGAAGAAACTCATACTTGGTCAATATTAATTTGAGGGGGAGCTCATAAGATCTGCACTTACGTTTTATGACAAATTTTTGTAATGCAAGATTTTAGGGGGAGCTTTTCACGTCAAAGGAGTTCGGACATGACTTCTGATTACTTCTGATCAGAACTCGTACTTTAAAAGTTTTATTGCTTTTTGTCTTTTAAATATAAGTGAATAATTATTACTTTGACTTGACATTAGACTTTTGCAGAATTTTTGAGAGAAGCTTACAAGTTCATATTTCTATGACTTAAAGCTTAGCTTCATGAGATGAAAGATCACTCGTTAAGGTATAATTCTATATATTCATCTCATATATGGTTGAAAGAAGGACAACTTTCAATCATAGAAAACATTGTTTTTAATGTTCAAACCACTTCCCGATTTTTCAACACATTTTATATTTTGGGAGTGTATTTTTAAATGTTTTCATGATCAATATTGTGCTTTAACTGAAATAGTTAAACCAATCTGAGCATCACATGCATCTAGGAAAACAAGGAATCATTGTGCTAGGAAATAACACAACTTCTATGGAATCACCTTAACCAGTGATTTCTGCCTACGAAGTTAATCCTTAGTGATTGAGTGTGCAAATAGACAAGAAATGAGTGTGATTAGAGAAAGCAAAAAGTTTAAAAGAAAGAGTGTGTGAGAACAGAGTTAAAAGAATATCACAACTCTACACCAACTTTTTCTGAGCCGGGTAGCCACCATTCTAGTGATTCACAATTCTTTGGTGATCATTATTGAAACAGGCAACTAACCCATGCCAACTCTTGATCAAACCTCACCATCTACTCATTTTCTTCTCAAAAAGAAAATGTTTCATTTTCAAAGGGGATGCAGCACATATGCTATCTGATTTTCATTCGGAAAATTTAGATATTGAAAAGAAGGAAGTTTGCCCTACCTTCGCACTTCAATCATGCACATTGAGTCTGTGTTTAACTTACTGTTGTCTCAGTGGTTTACATAATTTTGAGCCAATAAGCAATCATCCGTGCTTAATTCTTTCAAACACAAGCACGAACACACAAGGAATTAGTTTCTTTGTCATAACGTTTATAGAAATTACCTTTGTGGTGTTTCGATGATTAAATGGAAGCCCTGGGGGAGTCAACATCAAACAACTCCTTTCCAATGTGTATATGTTACACACAGTGACTTAGTGTTACTGACAGGCATGTTAATGATTCATTAGTTGATTTCAGGTGTTACACTACATTTGTCTGGATTTGCAAAGATCTAGACGAATCTCTTATGAAATGACGAATCAGGGGCTTTAAACGAAAGATTGACATTTCTTACCACTAATTTTGATGAAGTCGTTGCACTTAACATCAAAAAGGGGGAGAATGACTACAAAAGAAATGGCAAAGATCACATGTTTCAAGAATCACGTCAAAGACTGAATTCTTCTAAAGAAAGTAGATTGAAGACATGTTGATTTCAGATAAAGAGATTGCATCTTCTAAGCTGAACATAAAGACTGAATTGGATAAATCTTTTTAATAAATGATCTTGA
Organism: Arctium lappa; assembly: GCA_023525745.1. NCBI lineage: Eukaryota > Viridiplantae > Streptophyta > Magnoliopsida > Asterales > Asteraceae > Arctium > Arctium lappa. The sequence goes on along the minus strand of CM042058.1, from coordinate 58,005,942 downwards.
TCCAAAGGGGGAGATAGTTAGACCACAGTCTCATTGGATTCAAGATCATCCAAACTGAAGATCGCAATCTGAAGCTAAAGCCGGAACGTCGACTCTCGATATAAAAGTCTATGTCTATTTGTAATAAATGTCAATGTAATTGTTTGTTTATTGTTCTAGTTAACTTAGTTTAAATATCTAATTCTATTAGATATTAGACTTAGTTAGTTTCTAGTTACATATATTAGATTTAGTTATAATATAGTTTGTTAGTTAATATCTAGATATTATTGCAAGTTGTAGGAAGTGTGTAAGACACACTTTAGATTAGTTGTTGTATCTCAAAACTCTCTCAACACATCAGATCAATACATCACACACAAACACACACAAGAAGGTGTAAAAGAGAGAAAACATTGAGAACACAAAGTAAAGCTTAATCATTCAACCTTGTAATCCTTTCTATATTCAATACAGGTTGGTAATCGTTAATGTGTTGTTGTTTCTTAGAACTTGTTAAGTAGTATTGTTGGACCGACACAAAGAGTACCCAATAAGCCAGATCATTGGAGATCCATCAAAGTCAGTGCAAACTAGGTCTGCTACATTAAACATGTGTATACATGACTCCTTTTTGAGCAAGATAGAGCCTACTCGAGTATCTGAAGCTCTAGCTTGTTAGTGTATAAACTGTATCCAAGATTTAATGTGAAAAGTCAATGTATTGTTAAGTCAATAAAGTCAATCTTAGTGGTTTAAGAGAAGTAAGCTTGTAAGAGTTTGTCTTGAGAGTTTAGTTTCATGAGAGAAGTTTCCTTGTATAAATAGTGTTTGTGTTGTAAGAGTTGTAGTAAGTTGAAGCTTTGTAATTGTCATACACAGATGAATACCACTTGAGTGTTTCTTTTACTACTCTCTCTAGATCTTAATGTCAAATCTTGATTAGATTGTGCTTGATAACCTGGGAATCTTACATTTACAATTGGTATCAGAGCGAGACCAAATCATATTCAGAAATATTGGATCATCAGATTTGAATTAATTTCTTGAATTTTCAAGAACTCGCAAACGGTTTTTGGTTTTTCACTGTTAGATCAAATTCACGTTTGATTGTTGAAATTTATGTTAGAAAATGATTCCATAGGACTCGTTTGATGTAATAGATTCACTTTGGTTCACAAAGATTCACAATTTACTCACAAATTCAGATTCAAATTCTGAATTTTTTGGTTTTTATTGAAAATACATCGAACACTGTAAAATTTCTATGGACACTGTAATTTTTGTGTTTTAGTTGATTTGGTGATTTGAGAATGTGTTAGAATTGAAAATCGATCATAATGGTGCATTTTTTGAGAATCAATTTACAGGTTTACATCATTTTTGATCTAATCCGTGAGTTCAAGTATCAAACGCGCTAGATCTACTCTTCACGCAAATCAAGAACACGCTAAAGACAAAGAACGTGCAAGATGAAGTTTTTGTGTTGTGTGCGAGTTCCAACTAGTTCACGCATTGTTCAGTGAGCGAGAAGTTAGTTCGCGCATAAAGTAATTGCGAGAAGTTGAAAACGCGCATAACATCTATTGCGAGAAGTATTTTGAACAGTATCTTGCAAGTTTCATTGTGTGCGAGTTTCTTCTTAGCAAGTTCTTAGTTTGTCAATATTCTCTAAGTATGGAACGCGCATGAGGTATTTGTCTTGCGAGTTTGCATTTGTTTGCGAGAAGTTCAGAGTTTGAATTGTTCTAAGTCAAATACGCGCACGAAGCACCTTGCGAGAAGTAACTTCGCGCATAACGTTGCTTGCGAGTTTCTCAGTTCGCGCATGTAGTGTCGTACGAGTTCCTTGTTCGCGCACAACAACTTTAGCGAGAAGCTCAGTGAATAGTTACTAGCGAGTTTTGTGATCTGCGAGTTTCTGTGGTCTGCGAGTTCTGGAGTTAGAATTTTTCTGAGAAAAATTTTCAAGTGGTGATCTGAGTTTGAATTGAAGTCAACTTTTCTGAATTATTTGGGAATGATCATTTCAGGCTCATCTATCATTCAAGATGCCTACTACTGACGTGAGAGGAAATACTATACTGTCAGCCACAGATGTTGTTGTCATGTACATGCCCGAGATACCGGCAATAGAGGCTGAACGTGATAAACTGAAAAATCAGAATTCAGCTCTTCAAAAACAAATTCATGAGTTGAAATCTAAATTGTCAAATTTTGATAAAACTTCTGATTGTGAAAAATGTGCTAATTATGCTAAAACTAATATTGCAGGTATCATCAGTGCAAAAGAGAAAGAGATTAAAGAGAGAAAAATATATTGTATTAAAAGAGAATACTATTGTGACATGTGAGAAAGAGTGAAAGCTGAAAGAGAGAAAGATTGTGAATCTTCAAAGCCAATTGAAGACAACTGAACAAAAATCTTCAGAATTGCAAGTTGAATCAGTTGATCTTCAACACAGGTTTAAGGCTTTTGAAGACAAGATATCTGTGTTGAAGTTAAAGAATGTTGAACTGAAGAAAAGCCTCCAAGCAGATAAAGTTAAAGCTGATTCATAGAAATCTTCTACTCAACAACTGTCTAATCTTTCTAAGAAAATTTTACAAGAGAAAAAGGATCTTGAGCTTAGATGCATTAAACTCTCTAAGCAAGTGTTTGAATTTGAAAAGATTTTAATTACAGAAAGAGACACTTTTGCCAAAGAGAGAAAAGTTCTTGAAGATAAAACTGTTGAACTTCCCAAACAGATCTCTACATTACAAGACTTACTTGAAAAAGAAAGGAAATGTTTTCAAGAAAAGAAAACGTCTTTTGAGCTTGAAAAGAAAAATGTTGAGAAGAGAAATGTTGGGATTTCAAAGATATTTCTGAACAAAACAAGAACTTAGAAAAAGATTTTGAGCAAGAGCGTCAGATCTTTGAATCAGAAATATCTAAGCTCACATCCAAGTTAACTGTTCTATCCTCAGACATTTTTAAAAACAGATGGCTAAATCTGAATTGAAACAAAAGTTTGACACAATTATTGCTGAAAGAAACATTTTGACTGTAAAAATAAAGGACTTAGAAGCTGCAAATGTTGAATTGTTAGAAAAGATTTCAGCTGATGTGATTAATCAATCACCTTATGACAATTCAACCGAATCAGTTTGTTCTTTTAAAACTGCTTCAAGTTCCATTCATGATAAAAATGTTTTAAAAAAGAAAAGTGTCAAATCAAACAATGTCAAATCAAATCATATCCGACCATCAAATCTATTTTTTGACAAGTCTGTTGATAGTCCAGCGAGCTTCTATGTAAAATCTCTTGGAAAGCATTCTAAGAAAGAACAGATGGTCTGGAGAGTTAAAGGTTCTTCGGATGAGAAGAAGAAAGAGAAAGCATCTGCTTCCACATCAAATGCCAAAAAGAACAGTGCACACAAAGGTAAATCTTTTGGTAATTATGATATGTTTTATTCTACTAATCATTTGATCAGGATTGCTCAAAAGAAGATTTGTTGTTCTTACTGTGGAACACATGACTTTGTAAGTAATAATTTTGTCAATTACTGGTATGGTTCTTATTATGTAACCCCCACAAGAACTGCAACTAACACATCAGGACCCAAATACCAGTGGGTACCAAAAGCTAAATTTGTGTTGCAGGCACCCAAGGTTTAAGGGGGAGAAAAGAACAAAGGCTTTTGAACAAAACAGTTCAAAAGCCGGGCATCAATGTCAAAAAAAGTGTCTCTTGAATAACATAGTTCAAGACCCTCACTTCTAAGTAAAACAACTTAGGACTCGTTCTTTAATGTTTAAGGACAAGGATATTATGCAAATATCCAGGGGGAGCTTATCAGAATTTAAATTATTTTATCATGATTTGAGGGGGAGCTTAAATGTAAGTATCTTCTGATCTTAATCTTTGATTGTTTGTAAGAAGAACAACTTTCAAGCATGAAAAACGTTTTCTTAAATGTTCAAACCACTTCTCTATTCTCAAAAGATTTCATGAATCTAGAAGTGTGATTTTAAAGGTTTTTCATTATTGAGCGTTAAAGTTTAACTGATCGTGTGTTTCCAAAGATCAATACTTGTGTATTATCTTATCAATATACTATCAAGTATTCATACACACTGGTTCAGTACTTCATTTGAATTTGTTAATACCATGTATCAAAAGTTTAATCTTTCTATGGTAATACTCCCGTTTGTATTCTATGTTGTTTGAATCAGACGTCATTTCATTATTATCCGTGCTTTCATTACGTCTTTGATTTCCCAAATTTTATTCTTCATGAATTTTTGATCTGATTTGAATCATTGTCAGATTCTCAAAACATTTATATTCTTTAATGTTTATTCATTCATACAAAGTTTTGAGAAATCTTATATGTTCAAAAGCTCACACATTGATATTGTGAAGCATACATACACTGACAATTGATTTCTTGAGCTTTAATGTCAAGAAAATCATTGAGATACATATTCTTTTAGGATATATACATGGGATTCAGTGTGAGAGCTTAAAAGAACTTCCATGGTTTCACGATAACCAGTGTTTCCTACCTAGGAAGTATTCCCTGAGTGATTAAGGGGAGAGGGGTCAAAAGAATATAGTGTTGGTGTGTAATGTGGTAAAATGGAAAAGAGAGTTGTTTAGAAATGAGCTTAAATGTTTAAAAGACAGAGGGTGTGAGAACAAAGTAAAAGAATATCAGACTCTACACCAAACTTCTTTCTGAGTCGGGCAACCGCATAAACTGTTTTTTCACAATTCTTCGTGAAAGACATTGAAAAAGGCACCTAGCCCATGCCATCTCTTGCATACAATCCCACCAGCTACTCATTCTTTTCTTAAAAAGAGAATGTTTCACATTTTCTGGGGAAGCACCACATAATCTATTGGTTCTTCACTTGGAAGATACTGATATTGAAAACGAAGGAAAGTTGCCCCACCTTCGACCCTTTCTCATACACATTTGAGTATGTGTATACCATTGTTGTCTCAATGGTTTACATACTTTGAGACTTATGAAACAACAATCATTGTGCTTAATTCTTTCATAACACAAGCACAAGCACACAGAAAATCTGTTTTTCTGTCAGAACATTCATAGAAAATACCTTGTGTTTTTCAATGATTGAATGGAAGTCCTGGGGAGTCAACATCAAATCAACTCGGTTAAATTGTACATTCGTTGTACACAGTGGCTTTGTGCTACTGACATGCATTCCTAATTGTTTCATCTGTTGATTCAGGATTACAACTCATAATTTGTCTAAATTTGAAAAGATTCGGATAAATATATTCTTGAATTGACGGCTCATTATCAGATCAATTCGAATTGGGGGAGAATGTTCATACATTACCAGAAGAGATCATGAAGACTGTTCTACATTGATCAATTGGGGGAGAAGTTTCAAAGACTGAGCTAACTTTGAAATAAGTTTTGATGATCTTGATTCTCTCAATCATCAAAAAGGGGGAGAAATTTCTGAAAGATCAATTTCAAAGTCATAAAGAGATGTCAACGTTGAAAAGACTCATGAAGAAATTCAGAAAGGTCAAGTCAAATGAAGATTAAGTGATACTTCAAGACAGATGAAAATTTGAATGAAATTTTGATTCAAAAGATTCTGAAAAACAAAGATGATTCGAGAAAGTTGGTTTTCTGAAGACAATCCAGAGATCAGAAAGATGAAGATATGAGATCAAAGACTCAAAGTTCAAAGATGAAGATTTCAAAGATGTTTCAAAGTTGTCTTAAATATAAAGATTCAAAGGAATTTCAAGAATTCAGACTCGTGATTAAGACATGTCGAATTTCCAAAGATACTAAATGTGAATGACTTCTCAAGATTCTTCAAAGCATCAGAGATTAAAGACTGTCATAGATACAAAGTTTAAAGTTGTCAGAGTTAAAGTTTGAAGAATCAAGAGCTGAACACGATTGTTAATTTTTTATTAAATCTTGAATACAAAGGGGGAGAATGTTAGTGTATAAATTGTATCCAAGATTTAATGTGAAAAGTCAATGTATTGTTAATTCAATAAAGTCAATCTTAGTGGTTTGAGAGAAGTAAGCTTGTGAGAGTTTGTCTTGAGAGTTTAGTTTCATGAGAGAAGTTTCCTTGTATAAATAGTGTTTGTGTTGTAAGAGTTGTAGTAACTTGAAGCTTTGTAATTGTCATACACAGATGAATACGAATTGAGTGTTTCTCTTACTACTCTCTGTCTAGATCTTAATGTCAAATCTTGATTGTTTGGGCTCATAATAAATTAAAAGATGCTCCTGCTACCCAGCCGAGAGTCTTAAGCATTGTACAAGGATGTGCTGTAGGAGTAACCCATTACCTTCTGGGTGGAATGGCCACAACATGGGCGTTCTTCTTAGCAAGATTTTTTGCAGATTGTGCTTGATAATCTGGGAATCTTACATTTACATATTTGACTCAGATTGGATAACTGCTATGCAAGAGGAGCTGAACCAGTTCGAAGATTTAAAGGTCTGGAGACTTGTGCCAAAACCAGAAGGAAAAATTATAATCGGCACAAAATGGGCATTCAAGAATAAAAAGGATGAAGATGGTATCGTCATCAGAAACAAAGCACGACTTGTTGCAAAAGGATACCGACAAGAGGAAGGAAGATATTATGACGAGACTTATGCTCCAGTGGCATGCATTGAAGCGATCAGAATGTTTCTTGCGTATGCCGCTCACAAGAACTTCACCGTCTACCAGATGGACGTGAAGACTGCCTTTCTGAACGACATATTAAAGGAGGAAGTCTACCTCTCACAGCCTGAAGGCTTTGTCAACCACGAGAAACCAAATCACATCTACATTCTCGACAAAGCACTTTACGGTCTGAAACAAGCGCCTCGAGCCTGGTATGAAGTTTTATCAAAGTTTTTAGTCAAGTTGGGCTTCACGAAAGGTAAAATCATTACCACTCTGTTTATTAAAAAGGAAAAAGCCGATATCATTCTTATTCAAATATATGTGGATATATGATATTATATTTGGATCAACTAAGCCCAAATACCGTAACAACTTTTCCAACCTTATGGTGTCACGTTTTCAGATGAGTATGATAGGAGAGATGGATTTCTTTCCTGGATTACAAATCAAGCAATTTTCAACGAGGATTTTTATAAATCAATCCAAGTACATTTCGATATTCTAAGGAAATTCAAAATGGAAATTGTACAACAATTGGAACCCTGATGGCACCAGGAACTAAGATTGGCATGGATCCTTCGGGAAAAGTTGTCGATGTTAGAACCTACAGAGGGATGATTGGTTCTTTGATGTATTTAACTTCTAGTAGTCCAGATATTATGTTTTCTACATGTTTATATGCTATATATCAGGCTAATCCCAAAGAATCCCATTTGTCAGCGGTCAAAAGGATCTTTATATATCTGAAGGGGAGTGTAGATCTTGGTCTATGGTATCGTAAAGATACTAGTTTTGAACTGACAACCTACTCACATGCATATCATGCAGGTTGTATGTTAGACAGGAAGAGTACATCGGGTCATATACAGTTTCTTGGAGATAAACTCGTAAGTTGGGCATCAAAGAAACAACTGTGTGTTTCCACATCAACGGCTAAGGCAGAGTACGTTGCTGCAAATTGTTGTTCTCAATTCTTGTGGATGAGAATACTACTACGAGATTATGGCTTCAAATTCGACAAGATTCCGATATATTGTGACTCTAAGAGCGCCATTGCCATATCAACGAATCCTGTACAACATACAAAGACCAAACACATAGACGTACAATATGATTTTATTAAAGATTATGTTGAAAAAGGTACAATAGAACTTTATTTTGTAAACACTGATTATCAGCTTGTTGATTTGTTTACCAAGCCTCTTGACGAAAAGAGATTCAATTTTCTTGTCTCGAAACTTGGTATGCTAAATATCAAGACATAATATGTGATTACCTACTAAAGTTTTCGTTATTGTTATTATTCTTAATTTCTTTATTTTAATCTGAAAAATATCTGCACTTTAAGGTATGTTCATGCTTTCAGGGGAAGTGAGAAAAGATGAAAAGATGATCTACATTCAATTGAGGGGGAGTTTATAAATTCTGCATATGCTTATTACTGTTAAATTTTTTGATGCATATCTGCAGGGGGAGTATAAGAGTAAAGGAGTATGGTATATGATTTCTGATTATATCAGATCAGAACTTGTACATTCAAAGTTTTACTTCTTTATGTCATTTTATTTTTCAATAAATTTTGTGAATAAAACTTTGCACTTTGATGACATTGTGACTGTTTGCAGATTGAGAGGAAGCTTAAACGATCATATTTGTTATGACTTAGAGCTGATTTCATGAGATTTAAGACTGATCAAAAAGGTTTATTTCTAATCTTAATCTCATACGTATCTGAAAGACGGACAACTGTCAGATATGAAAACATGTTTTTAATGTTCAAACCACTTCTGATTCTTAAACGATTTCATGAATATAGAAGTGTGATTTTAAATGTTTTCATTTTGTGCTTAATTGTCAATAAACCGTGTGTTTCCAAAGATACATACTTGTGTATTATCTTTTCCATATATTGTCAAGTATTCACACACACCAGTTTAATATTTTTGTTGCATTTGTTCTTACCATGTCTCTAAATTGACATAAATTTTTCGATGGTAAGACACCTCGATTGAACTTCAAAGAATTTTGAGCGTTGATTTCATTTCGAAACGTTCTTTCAAGAATGTCTATATCTTGGTTCGTATAGACAAAATCCAATTTTTGCTGACCTAAGCCTTATTCGATAAATCATTTCACTATCATATTTTTCATACAAAGTCAGAATTTCAAATAAGTTTCTTGTATTCATTTCATTCATTCACTATACTTGTTTTGAAATATTTTCAATGTTTAAAATGCTCAAATCTTCATGATTATCTATGTGAGCATACCGACATCTGACTTGTATATTTTGTGCTTTAACTGATATAGTTAAACCATTTGAGCAACATCTTCTTTTAGGAAAATATGTGTTCATTGTGTGAGATTAATGAAAATTTCTATGGATTCACGTTAACCAATGTTTCCTACCCAAGAAGTTAATCCTTGAGTGATCTAATGTGTGAGGAGTCAAAATACTGAGTGTGGGTTGAGTGACGAGGTAAAATGAAAAAGAGAGTTTGGTTAGATGTGAGCTTAATGATTAACAAGAAAGAGGGTGTGAGAACAGAGTAAAAGAATATCAAACTCTTCACCAACTTTTTCTGAGCCGGGCAGCTACATTACTATTGTTTCACAATTCTTCGTGAACATTATTGAAACAAGCAACTAGCCCATGCCAACTCTTGATAATAACCCCACCAGCTACTCATTTTCTTCTCAACAAGAAAATGTTTCATATTTCAAGGGGACGCAATACATATGCTATCTGATTTTCATTTGGAAAATCTGGATATTGAAAAAGAAGGAAGTCTGCCCCACCTTCGCATTTCGATCATGCATAATTGAGTCTGTGTTATACTATTATTGTCTCAATGGTTTACACAATTTTGAGCCTTATAAAAGCAATCATCATGTGCTTAATTCTTTCAAACACTTGCACGAACACACAAGGAATATGTTTTCTTGTCATAACGTTCATAGAAATATCTTTGTGGTGTTTCGATGATTGAATGGAAGCCCTGGGGGAGTGAACATCATAAAAGCTCCTTTATAATGTGTATTCGTTATACACAGTGACTTTGTGTTACTGATAGGCATTATAACTGATTCATTTGTTGATTCAGGTGTCACACTCCTAATTTGTCTGAATTTGAAAAGATTCGGATAAATATCTTTTGGATCGATGGCGAATCAGAGGCTCTTGTGTTCAAAGATCAGTGGTCAGATCAGATCAAAGACATATCTTGTAAAGTTTTGATGATTTTATGCTTTCTTCATCAAAAAGGGGGAGACAATATCAAGAAATATGTTTTGATAAAGAAAGTTTAAAGCTTAAAGGAGAATTTTATGTATATTTGAAGAAAGATTGTTGAAGATTATTGAAAGCTGAAATCGAAAGTTTAAAGGATTCTTAAAAGAAAGCTGATTTTCAGAAATTTTCTTTGAAGATAATCTGCTAAAGCAAACCGAGCCGAATTATGAAGATAATTTCTTTCCAAGTATTTGAAAGGGGTTTTACAACTTTTTTTTTGGGGGGGGGGGATGCTATTACTTTTGAAGACAAACTTTGGATAAGATAAAGTTGATGAAAAAGGGAGATTGTTCAAATTAAACTTAAAGCAAGAAGATTGAATTGCAAAATCTTTTTAGAGATGATCTTGATCCAAAGGGGGAGATTGTTAATGCACAGATTTGTTGGATGCAAGATCATAATATCTGAAGCTGAAAGTAAAAGAATGTCGAAGCTCAAAAGTCAACTTTCATGCAAAGTCAAAGTCAAGTGTAATAAAGTCAAAGTCAAAGGTCTTTGTAATTTGTTTTGTAATGTGTTTGTACACGTGTGTTTCTTGTTTCTTTATTAGACTTGTGGTTAGAAGTCTTTGTGTAGAATCACAAGTAACAACTAGAACTGAGATTGTATTAATAGAGTTAGAGAGAGAAAACTGTGGTTAGAGAGAGAAAGTGATTCAATTCATTTGTAATTGAATTTTGTGACTAATTGAATTAGGTAGATTGTTTAATCTTGTTTGTGTGATTGATTTAGATAAGATTTTAACATAAAAAATGGGATTAATAGTATTTGATTTGATTTGATTACAAACAACTCTCTCAATATGCACTCTAGATACAAGTATTTCTCTCTCTACAATCACAAGTCTATCTCACAAATGTGTGTACGTGTGTTTATGTCTGCGTGCTCACAAGATTCTAAAGACACAACCTATTTATACCCGTCAACTATTGTTGACTTTACAACCCAAACTAATATTCAAAGACAAACAACCTTGACTTTTAACAAGACTTAACAATTGTTACAAACAATTACACAAATGACCCTTTTAGTCTTCAATTCAACATTCTTGGCTCAACAATCTACCCCTTTGGATTCAAGATTAAAAAAATTTGGCATGAATCTACAGGTCTTCTTTCCCTTGTAAAATATTTAGCATTACATCTTTCATAGCTTTGAAGTATTCAACTCTTCATTGCTTGAACAAACTTTCTTGAACAACATCACTTGATCTTTGAACATTCTCATCACTTTGAATGAATTTCCTCCTTTGGATTTCATTACCACAAAATTGCTATAACTTTCTTCACAAACTTTGACACTTCAAATCTTGAAGTCTTTATCAATCTCCCTCTTTGGTAGAAAATATACATCTAACTTCCATAAATTATCTTCAAATTTGATTTGAACTTTGAAGTTTCTTCATCAAATATCTTGCTTTGACACTTTTAGAAATACATCAACATAGTCTTCACTGAATTTGAAAAGCTTTCTCCCACTTTCACTTGGAATTAAGATTTGGAATTTTCTCCACCTTTTTGATAAAAGCAACAAAAACTTGACTTTGAAACACTTAGACCCTTTTTGATGAATGATGAGATATCATAATCATCAAAACTCTTTCAAAGTTAGCACTGTCTTTGATACAATCTCCCCCATATTTGAATAAGAAAGCACTTCACAATGTAGAAACAAACTCCCCTAAATGATAAACAATCTCCCCTAAAGAAAATATCTCCATCTGATCTGAGTTTCCGTCAATTCATAAGATGTATTCATCAGAATCTTTTCAAATTTAGACAAAATAAGAATTGGTAATCCTGAATCAACATATGATACAGTTAGTATGCCTGTAAGTAGCACGGAGCTACTTTTGTGCAACATATGCATTTTGGAAATTAGCTTTTTGATGTTCACTCCCCCGGGGCTTTCATTCAATCATTGAAAAACCACAAAGGAATTTTCTAAGAATGTTATGACAAGAAAACTTATTCCTTGTGTGTTCGTGCAAGTGTAAAATGATTGAAGCTACTTAAGCTTTAACATACTCAAAATGTGTTAACTGTTGAGACAACAACACGTATTACACGGACTCTATGTGCATGAATGAGGTGCGAAGGTGGGGCAACTTTCCTTCTTTTTCAATATCTAAATCTTCCAAATGAAAACCAGATAGCATATAAGCTTCATCCCCAAAGAAAATGAAACATTTCTTTGTTAAGAAAGAAACGAGTGGCTGGTGGGGTTAATGCAAGAGTTGACATGGGCTCACTGCCTTTTTCAATGATGGTCACCAAAGAATGTGAACCAATTAGTAGATGTGGCTGCCCGACTCATAAAAAGTTGGTGCATAGTTTTCATATTCTTTAAACTTTGATCTCACACCCTCTTTCTTTTTTAACATTTAAGCTCACTTCTAACCAACCTCTCTTTTCATTTTATCTCATCACACCCCTACTCTTTGATTTAGACCCCTCACCCCTCAATCACTCAAGGATAACTTCCAAGCTAGGAAACACAGGTTAACGTGATTCCACGGAAGTTCTGTTACGCACTTACAAGAATCCCGTGAAATTTGTCCTAAAAAATATGTTGCTAAACAATTTAACTTTAATTGTTAAGCACAAAATATGATAACAATGTCAACTGAATGTAAGCTCCAAACAAATAGCCTTCATGTGTTAGCTTATTGAACGTTGAAGATCTCTCAAAACAAGAATAATGAATGAATGAAATGAAATCAAGAGAATTGTTTGAGAATCTGACACTGTATCAATCAGATCAACTATATCAAAATATGAATATCTTGGGGAATCAAATAATTAGAATTTGTTTATATGAATGAATATAAACAATTTAACAATGAACGCACAAAATTTAGAAATGACGTATGACACTCAACAACATTGAAAACAAGCGAGGGTATTACTACCGAAAAATTGTTTCTTTTGGAGATGTGGTAATAACAAAGTCAATAGAAGATAGTGAACCAGTGTGTGTGAATACTTGACAATATATAGAAAAGATAATACTCAAGTTTTGATCTTTGAAAACACACGGTCAATTAAACATTAACGCGCATTAAATGAAAATCATTTAAGAACAAGAAGTGGTTTGAACATTTAGAAAATAATTTGCATACCTGAAAGTTGCTCATCTTTCAAATATGTTGGAGACTAAGAATCAAAAATACTTACATTCAACTTGAGATTCTTAACTCCCCCTAAAAATAAAGTTTTATCTCCCCTTTCAATTAAGAAAAGGAAAAAAAATGTAATCAAGTAAGCTCCCCCTTGACAAAACATCAAATATTTTCACTTTCAATATCCGTAAAAAGTCAAACATATTAGAAGAAAAAAATATGAATGTAAAAATTAATCTCATTTCTCCCCCTTAAAAATTCAATGAAACTTCCTGATAAAGATTTATCGTTCCGTTTTCAGTAAAGACCAAAAACTTTGAAGAATGGGTTCTGAACTGTAGTGTCCAGAAGCCGTCGTTACGTATTCTCCGGCAAACACTTAAAAGTGCATTTTTGACCAAACACCTATTTATGCCATAAATCACCAAAACATGTTCCTTTGTGACACATTTATCAAAATATCCCAAAAATCCCAAATGTGGTGTTTTACAAGGTTTAATAAGCTAAACACTTCAAATAATCAAAAGTTACCAAATAATAATTTCATGTAAAACACATAAATGCTTTAAAATAAACATTTTGGCATGTACAACGTTTTCACAAATCAACTTGAACTCACCTTGCTATATTTAGGCTAAATCTAGATTTTACCCCACTTTGAGCTTCCTTGAAGAAACTTGAATCCATTAGCACGATTCTTCCAAAACCTAGATCCACACATTTCCAACCATAAGTAATCATATTCAACCCTTTTAGAATTGTTCCCCAAACATTTACAATGAACTTTTCATCTTATACCAAAAACCCTAATTTTCCATACTAGTAGAAGGAGAAGATTACCTCAACCAAAACACTTGCAGATCTCCAAAACGAACCATAAGCTTATAATCTTCCAATGGTAAAAAGGGTTAGATGAAACCCCCAAGAACATGGTGAAGAAGATGAAGATGAAGATGGTTCATGATCTCAACTAGTTAGATGATGAAGATTCATGTGCTTTAAGGAGGAAAACACTCAAAATGGGCTAGGGTTTGATTTTGGTGCTTGGGGTCGGTTTGGGAGAGAAAAAAGGGGAAAGAGTTAGGGTTTGGTTGAGGTAATGAGGTTTGAGGGCTAAAAATTCGAGTTTTGACCTAACAGTGTGTTTCGCGGGTATGTCGCGGCCTTAAGTCGCGGCATAAGTCGCCCGCTTTCCCAAAAGTCGCGCGGTTGACTCTAAGCCGCGACACAAGTCGCGTAATGCACTGTCCTCCCGGTTTTTCACCCGTTCACTATTTTGGCCATAACTTCTTCGTTGTAGCTCCGGAAAGAACCGATGGACTCGTTATTGAATCCCTCATCCATCAAGACTATAAAATCTAAGATTCAAGCCCAAGCTCCTATATCTTATTTTTCCCTTAAAATTACCGATTTCTGAATTAACTTGAAATGATACATTTCAAAATCGGGGTGTTACATTGAGGTTCCTCTTCAACTTTTGCTATAAAATAGTGAACTTGGGTGAAGTGTGCTTCCTCATCATCTGATGTCTCACACAACCAGTTCTTCTCCTCAGCCATTAAAACTTTTCCTTTTCCTGTTTTTTCACAAGTAAAGACTTTTTCACGTAGTACTCTGAGTTCTTAACCTTTTTGAATCTGCAATCTTTTGAAAAATGACCCGACGTCCCACAATTGAAGCATCGGAAATTCTGGGCGTCAAATTTCTCATCTTTCTTCTCTTCCTCCTTCTTCTCATACACTTTCTTCTCAAATCCGGGCTTATATTTCTCAGACTTCTCCTTCTTGTATAGATCTGGCTTTGTCTTTGAATATAACTTTTTATTCCCAAAGTGCTTGTTGAACTGTTTAGTGATCATGACCAAATTTTTTGCAAACCGTTGAACATATTCATCGGATTCAACCTCCTTGTCTTCTACAGATGATTCAGAACTAGAACTTGGCAATTCATTCAGATAAGCCTTGGAAATCTTTGTCTTAGAGGAACTAGGTTTCACAACTTTCTTTTCTGCCAACCGTGTGAGAGATTCTTTCACCATCTTCTTCTCGTCACTGATTTGCTTCACTTGATCTTCATGCTAAACAAGTGTAACGAAGATATCATTTACATCCTCCTGATCCATATATTTCGTCATTTGAAGATTAATAGCATAGTTGCTCCACTCAGGGTTGAGTTCTTGACGAACTTGTCATTTATCTCTGAAACAAACTTATTCAACCTATTTCTCCTCAGATTGTTCAAAATGACATTGAACCTGTTATAAGTGTCAGACAAAGACTCTCCATCCTTCGTTTTAAATCCTTCATAAGCGTTAATGCTTTGGTTGAGTTTAACCTTGATAGATCTGTTAGTACCATGCAACTGTCTTTCAAGCTCGTCCCACATGGCCTTAGCAGAATCACGACTGTCTACTCTGTTGTAAACATCGTTTGGTATAGGCATGGTGAGAAGAATTAGAGCCTCTTCATATATTTTGGCTTGGGCTTTCTCCGCTTCACTAAAATACTGATAGGGTTTCAAAACATAACGTTCAAGTATTTCCAGAGAAGTTGCAGTAGCAGGCTGACCAGGTACAGTGACAATCGGATTGACTGACCCATTAATGATTGACTTCATTACTTCTCTATTCTTGTGGTTCAAGAACTGAATCATCTACCTCTTCCATTGAGGGTATTCACCGACAGATAGTACCGGTGGTTTAGACTGAGAACCCCTGCTTAAAAGATCCGGTGACATGATTGAAATCTGTAATGAAGTAGCTTAAAGTGATCGTTAGTCAGAAAAATCAGAAATCTTGACTAAAAAGTCAAACTTGAAAAATTTCAGAAAAACTTCCAAAAATATTCTAAGTATAGAATTCTCAAGATATTGAGCAAATTCTATACTTTTCGCAGAAAGCATAATGAACTTTTCGCAGAGAGAACAATTTGTAGGCTGAAGATGCGAATTCTGAGCTTTTCACACACTTTGGCATGCAAAATCCTTGCTTTTCGCTGATAGTTGTATGCAAAATCCTCACTTAGAAAAACAAACTTCCACTTGAGCTTTTTGTTAGATTCAACTACCATATATAGAAGTATTGAAAAATAGGCCAAGTATAGGAACCTCAGAAGACTTATGTCATCACCAAAACTGCATAGAAGTGCAATGGTCAAAACTTCTGTCGACCACCATCCGCAAAGAACTTAACTAAAAGATGATCTTCAAAACGAAGAGCCTCTGTGACCCTTCACAGAGCCTCTGTAGTGGCTACCTCCGGAAGATGGAAGACTTGTACAATTCATGAAGAAACAAGGCCATGCACATGTCATGTGCTTCCCTACTACACGAAGATTCACCATATCAATAGTACACACACGTTGTTTCTACTTTCCAGGTGGCATTCTGTTTATGGAATGTCAGCCTTTGTCTTGTACGATTGTGTGATCCACTTTCTGTGTATGTAGAGAGCACCTTCTTATTTCACAATGAGAGCGTACACAATTCACATCCACGCTTGTCTAGAATAGAGAAATCTGAGAGAGCAAATATTGCACACACAACTGCATGTTCTTGGTGTATTTGGCAAGATCGATGAAGATAAACTTTCAGTGAATCATTTTTAATGTTTATAGTTATCTTTGTTGCTTGTTTGTGCATGCTTACTACCAAACAAACCATTCACTAGCATTAAATCGCTTCCGCATATCATTCTGTTTGCATTGTTTGGTTTATATCATTGTTAGACCCATACTAGGATCCTACAATTGGTATCAGAGCCTACTTTGATGTTTAATATGAAAGGATCTTGTTCTGGAATGATTCATAGTCATTTTGGTAGTACTTTGAACTGATTTTAGCTTTGTTCTTCATTCCTCAAGAACAATCCCAGTTTCTGTGTGCTTATCAACCAGTTTGATATTGACATTGTTATAGGAGTGTTTCTTACCTAAAAATCATTCAAAGGTGTGTTATAAGCTTGATAAAACTCTTTTCTTCCTGCTTTAAACCAAATCACTCTATATCTCATCCTATCTTCATCTATCTTCTTCCACTCTGTTTGTACTCTGTTTCTCTTCGAAAACACTCCATCCACTTCAAAATGGAAAACCCTGCAAATTTCTTCACCGTTGGTTCTCAAACCAAACCCCCACTCTATTGAGGGATGAATACCCACAATGCAAGATTCGTATGGTTCATTTCTTCGAAGGACTTGATCAAGCACTTGTTGAATATCTTCACAATCCTCCATATATGCCTATGGTAACTGTTCCAAGGGTCCCTGCTACTGCTACTACTCCTGAGGTCCCTGAAGTCATCTAGTCAAAGACTCTGCTTTTTACAAGAAGAAGGCAAAGTACTACGCTCATAAATCCTTGATGGTTGAGCACAGCAAGTTGGTCTCTGACGAATCTTCTGATGAAGGGGGACATAAAAGCTTTGTTCTGTGGAATGGTAGAACTCAACTCCTCTGATGCTGATTGTGAGGTATCCACGGTTAACTCAGACTCTCATGACATATAATGTAAACTGTTTAAACTCACAGAGGAATTCCATGCCTTCAAAATTACATGCTCATATCTTGAAAAGAAGCTCGCCTTTTATGAGCGAGAAACTAGACTTCTTACTCAAGAAAAGGACAAGTTGTTCCTTGAAAAGAAAAATCTTGAGACTGAGGACATTAAAGAAAAGAAATCTTTAAAAGAAAAGGTCATTTCTCTTGATCAAGCTTTGAAAATTAAAATCAAGGAGCTAAAGGACAATGAAAGTGACAAATTAAATGCTCTTGCTCTAAAAAACTTTTTCCAAAAAGAAAAAGAAGTCCTCCATCAGGATTTGTTCGACAGGGATATGTTGATTAGGAAATATCAAGATGCGCAGAAGGTGCATGAAAAGGTTAACACCCAAGTCGGCAGAAGAGGTATAGGGTTATGTGACATTGATCCCTACACCGGAAGCAAACGAAATCAATATTTATCAAAAATCTTCTGCCTTCGGAAAGTACAAAAATTAGGTTTTCCCAACCTAACTTCTGCATTTAAGAGGCGCAGAACCTTTGAGGAATCACATGAGAGAAGTCCACTTATGATGACAAATGTTTGGTATGAAAACAAGGGGGGGTTTGTCATCATCAACCTTTGTCAAAAGATATTCTATTCCAAAGAAATATTTGACCCAAAGTCAGATTGGACTTTTCAAGTTTGGACACCCCGAAACACAAGCTCAAGTGGCCATTGTGTGCATGATAACTCCTGAAAAGGAACTGTCCTCTGAGGCACCTGAATTCCTGCCTCTATAGAAGGAAAGTTGGTTGAAACTTTTGAAAGAGATTTAAAAGAAACCTATGAAAAGCACCTTTTCAATAGTCTTGATATGACCTCTATCATACATTAAATCTTTGAGCAAGATTTGATGGAGAGTTTAAGAGTTCCTGAAGTTGTCCCCTGCATTCTAAAAGATCTAAATACCCAAAGGGACAATGATGATGGAATACATATCCAGAAGATCATGCCTCCAGTCACAGAGATTTTCTTGATTCAGACTCTGAATCTGAGAATGAAGTAGTCCCTTGCAAACTAGAGGGTTTTAGACTACCCTCTGACATTCCTAAAAGAATGGTTTCTCCTAAAGTGACCTCTGTAAGGATTGCTATTTTCCTTGATTTTATAGATATGTGTATCTAAGATAAGACTTCTCTTGATCTTGAAAAGATAAACAAACAAAAAGAGTTGTCACCTCAGAAGCCTAAAGCTCAAAGACCTTCAAAGCCAATTCAAGAAACATTCACGTGGCAACAAAAGCAGAAACGGGTTAATCATGACTAATCTTTTGCTTCTGTGGCAGTGAATCCAAAGGTAGGATCCCACAGAGGAAGGGTACAACCTAAGAGCCATCCTAAGAGGATTTTTGATAACCATCAGCCTAGCCTAGATAGGAATTTCTGTAAAAGGAAGTCCAATGCTAGGAGAGATTGTAATAAAAATTGCTCTGTACCCAACTTTGATGATTTTAATGAAAGGTTTAAACAAATTGCTTCTGGTGTCTCTCATTTCAAATGTTTCCATCTCATGTATGCTTTAAATCAACATTTTTCAAGCCCTCACTGCTTCCTCTCTCAGCCTAAATCTAAGAATGCAAAATTCAAAGGTGAGAAGAAGAAAATGGTTCTTCTGCAAAAGAAGGTAAATCCAAACCTAAGGATGCCAAGGCAACCTTAAAGACTTCTAACAAATGTGGACCCATTTGGAAATGGGTACCTATACCTAAATCTCCTTATTGTATGCAGCAGAAGCAACATGTGCCCATTTGGTACCTAGACTCCGGGTGCTCAAGGCACATGATTGGTGACAGAAGGTTACTCTCCTCATTCAAACAAAAATAAGGAGGAGTTTCTGTAAACTTTGGAGACAACAAGAAGGGTAAAATCAATGGCTACAAAGTCATAGCCAATGATGACATCGATGTCTGCAGAGTTGCTTATGTGGATGGCCTTAAGCACAATCTTCTAAGTGTTAGCCAACTCTGTGACAATGGCTTTGATGTTATGTTCACACAAAAATACTGGTCTCTACTTAGTGAAGGAACGGTCACAGAGCTTCTTCGAGCTAATAGAAGAGGTGACTTGTACAGTTGTACCTCATGAACTTTAAAGCCACCAACAAAGAAGAAAATATTTGTTTGGTCTCAAGTAAGAACGAAAAAGCTAGGCTCTGGCATAATAGGTTCTGTCATCTAAACTTTCATACTCTTGACAAACTTGTTAGATTGAATTTGGTGAGTGGTATGCCCAATAATATGTTTGACATAGATCATCTATGCTCTGCTTGCGAAATGGGCAAACTCAAAAGAGCCGCCCACAAGACCAAGTCAGATGTATCGTGCACTAAACCTCTGTATATGCTTCATGTCGAACTCTGCGGTCCAATTCCAGTGCAGAGCCTAGGTGGCAAGAAGTACATTATTGTACTCATAGATGAATTTTCTCGATATACATGGGTTGAATTTGTCCGAAAGAAGTCTGATTTTACTTTAGTACCAATCAATCTTATGAAGAGGATACAAGTTCTATACGACAGCAAGGTTCAGAAGCTGAGAAGTGACAATGGCACTGAGTTCAAGAACTCAAACATTGAGGCCTATCTTACTGAATAAGGCATATCATAGAACTTTTTTACTGCAAGGAATCTACAACAAAATGGGGTTGTTGAACGCAAAAATTGAAAACTTATGGAGGCTGCAAGAACTATGCTCACCGCTTCTGGATTATCTAGTTGTTTTTGGGCAGAAGCTATATCAACAACATGTTTCACTTAGAACATATCTCTGATAGTGAATAGCAACTCAAAGACCCCCTACCATATAATCAACCAGAGGAAACCAAATATCAAGTTCTTTCAAGTATTCGGATGTAGATGCTTTGTCCTAAATGACAGAGAGCATGTTGGGAAGTTTGATTGTAAGGCTGATGAAGCCAAGTTCATGGGCTAATCAACAACCGCTAAGGCTTACAGAGTCTATGTTATGAAATCAAAACTTCTTCTTGAAAGTATTAATGTTTCATTCGATGACTCTTTTCAGGTGACATGTGAGCAAATCAACTCAGGTCTCAGACTAAAACTGAAAGACTCTAGTGAATCATCTACTCGGGAAAATGAGTTACATCACTTATTCAATTTCATGATTATGATCCCTCTAAAGATGATCTTTGAGCCTTTGGAGTCGAGCTCTCTGTGAACCAAACAGGTACTTCCTTAATTGGTCCTAATGTTATTTCACCATCTTCCACTACTTTTGTAGGTCCAACAGTTAAGGGGGAGCAAGGAGAGAATGCTGAAAATCAAGACTCTATGCTAACGCAAGTCAATGATCACACTCAATCAATGATAGATGATTCATCCCCAGAGAAATCTAAGAACTCTAATCAAAGAAACACAGAGGCTTCTACATCGACTCAAGAAGTAAACTCTACACTTGTGATGAGCACGAACGACCAACCTTCTATCTCAGAAGCCGTCCAAGAACCCAAAGATCTATCTACAGAAGTTCAATTTGATGCTTCGAATGACCATCTCCCAAGAATAACAAGATGGACCAAAAGTCACCCACAAAGTCAAATCATTGGTGACCCATCTGATAGTGTCAAAACTCGCTCTACTACTGAAAATTTTTGTTTCTTTACAATTTTTGTCATTATCATCGAGCCCAGGAGGGTTTCTGAGGCCCTTGATGATCCAAACTGGATAGAGGCTATGCTGGAGGAGCTTCTGCAGTTTGAGCGCAACAAGGTATAGACCCTAGTGGCTCTGCCGAAAGGCAAAACCGCAATAGGGACCAAATGGGTCTTCAGAAACTAAAAGGATGAAGATGGTGTAGTCATTCGGAATAAAGTAAAGCTGGTGTCTAAGGGATATTTCCAAGAAAAAGGGATTGAATATGAAGAGACCTTTGCCCCTATTTCACGACTCGAAGTAATTAGGATCTTCCTAGCCTTCGTGGCCCACAGAGGTTTTAAGGTGTATCAAATGGATGTTAAGTCATCCTTTATGAATGGTTAGATACAAGAGGAAGTTTATGTAGTTTGTCCCAAATTTATCAAGTTCTAATTGTAAAACAGAAATCAATCATGAATCGTAGTCATATGTCATTGATCAAATCTCAATTTCACGTATTACAAGTTTTCTGTCACTAGTCTCTCTCTAGAAATGTATTCTAATCACCTATTCTCTAATCAGCTCTCACTGTCACTCAATCTTACTTGTTACAAACTGATTACAAAGACTGAAGGTATTTATACCCTCACACAATTTTAAAGGAAACAAACAAAATACAATTACAAAACAACATTGACTTTGACTTTATTAACAAAATGACTTTGACTTTCACTGAGAGTTGACTTTTAGCATTTGACTTCTTTGAACTTTGGCCTCTAGTCTTCATGATCTTGTATCCAACATATTTCTGCTCTAACAATCTCCCCCTTTGGATTCAAGATCATCTTTGAAAGATTTAGCAAATCAATCTCCCCTTTGGTTTAATCTGAGTACAAACTTCCTCTCTTTTGGTTGATCTTTTACTTTAATCTCCAAAAGTCTATCTTCAAGAAATACCAACAAACTGTCCCAAATATGGTAGAAACATTCTTTAATAAACTTCTCAAAATTGTCTCAAACCTCTTTCAGTCTTCAAAAAGAAATTATCTTCAGGTTTAGCTCGGATTGCTTCAACAAATAATCTTCAAAGAAAATTTCAATAAATTCAACCCATCTTCAGAAATCTTCATCTTTACTTTTACAAGCTTTCAAGCTTTCAAACTTTGAACTTTATCTTCTTTAACTTTTTATCAAATCTTTGAAATTTCTGATCCGGACATTTATGTAAATCATCTCCCCCTTTTTGATGAATATAGCATCTATAACATCAAAACTTTCTCCAAGAAATGTCGTGAACTATTCTGACCACTGATCTGTCGAAATGAGCCTCTGATACGTTGCCAATTCGAATAATGTATTCATCCAGATCTTTTCAAATCTAGACAAAATATGCGTGTAACACCTGAATCAACAAATGAATTAGTTAATATGCCTGTCAGTAACACGAAGTTACTGTATGTAATGGATACACATAGGAAAGGAGCTTTTTGATGTTTACTCCCCCAGGGCTTCCATCCAATCATCGAAACACCACAAAGGAAATTTCTATGAATGTTATGATAAGAAAACAAATTACTTGTGTGTTCGTGCAAGTGTAGAAAAAAGTTAAGCATATGATGATTGCTTTTAGTAAGGCTCAACATTGTGTAAACCACTGAGACAACAGTAGATAAACACAGACTCAATGTGCATGATTGAAGTGCGAAGGTGGGGCAGACTTCCTTCTGTTTCAATATCCAGATTTTCCAAATGAAAATCAGATAGATTATATGTTGCGTCCCCAGAAAATATGAAACACTTTCTTTTTAAGAAGAAAATGAGTGGCTGGTGGGGCTATATCAAGAGTTGGCATGGGCTAGTTGCCTATTTCAATAATGTTCACCAAGAATTGTGAAACATTAGTAATATGGCTGCCCGACTCAGAAAGTAGTTGGTGCAGAGTTTGATATTCTTTTACTCTGATCTCACACCCTCTTTCTTTTAATCATTATGCTCACATCTAACCAAACTCTCATTTCCATTTTACCTCAACGCACAACCCACACTCATTCCTTTTCGACTCCTCACACTCAATCACTATGGAGTAACTTCTTGGGTAGGAGACACTGGTAATCGTGAATCCATAGAAGTTCATTTAAGTCATAGCACAAAGAACCCATATTCCTATGAAGAAAATGTTGCTCAAAAATGGTTTCACTTGAACAATTAAAGCTCAAATACAAATCAGATATGTGTATGCTCAGAATATAATCATGAAGATATGAGCATTTTTAAACATCGAAGTATTTTCAAACAAGTAAATTGAATGAATAGATAAGAATGCAAGAGACTTGTTTGAAAATCTGACATTGGAAGAAGAATGATCAGAAATGAATGATATAACAATCAAAGATTATGGTCAAGAATAATGGATATTGTCTATATGAATCAAAATACAGACATTCTTGAATGAAACGTTTAGAATTGAAATAATGCTCAAAATTCATTGAAATGCAAACGGGGTGTCTTACCATCGAAAAATATGTTTCAAATTTGAGACATGGTAAGAACATATTGAATAAAAATTCAAATCGATGTGTGTGAATACTTGAAAGTATAAAGAAAAGACAATACAAAAGTATTTATCTTTGGAAACACACGGTTTGTAATCATGTAAGCACAAATAAATCTTGAAAAACATTTAAAAAATCACACTTCTAATTCATGAAATCTGTTTAAGAATCGGGAAGTGGTTTGAACATTTAAGAACATGTTTTCTATGATTAAAAGTTGTCCTTATTTCAACCATATATGAGATTAAGATAAGAAATTTAACCTTTATCGTACAGTCTTAAATCTCATGAATCCAGCTGAGGTCATAGAGATATGATCTTGAAAGCTTCTCTCAATCTGCACAAGTCTCAAAGTCATGTCAAAGCAAATTTATTCACAAATTTATTCACAAATTTATTGAAAACTAAAAGACATAAAGCAGTAAAAAATGAACAATACGAGTTATGATCAGAAGTAATCAGAAATCATCACTTTTACTCCCCCTGAAATTATGCATCTAAAATATGGCAGTGAAAAAGCACATGATAGAGATCTACAATTCTATTTTGAAATGTAGTTCATCATATCTATCGGATGCAAAATATTTCAGAAAAGTATGTACTCCCCCTTGATGGTTGATTTCCTCATTCGAGTATTGGAGTACAATCTCTTATCAGTACAAGAGTAAGGTCTTTTGATCACTGCAGTACGAGTCCTAAACTGTTGTGTTTAGAAGTCAAACTCCGTTGAAGTATGGGTTCTAAGTTGATTTACTTAGAAGCCTTGGTTCTCTTACTCCTCCTTGACTATAGATGCCTGCAACACATTGTTAAGTCTAAATATTGTATCCAAGATTTAATAAGGAAAGTCAATCTTAGAAGTCAACATTGTCAATGTTTTAGAAAAGACAAAGCTTGTTTTGTTTCCTTAGCCTTTAAGGCTTTGTAATAGTTAGGTTGTAAATATAGGTTCACTTGTATATTCTTGTAGTAACGTTCTAAAGGATTATGCTTCATTGTAATATTCAGTAATTGTGGAATACAAGATCTACTTTCTCTCTCTAGATTCTCTCTCTAGTTCTTGAGCATATAAGATAAATCTTGAGTAATTACTTGTTGTGATTGGGATTTTATGTTTAACAATTGGTATCAGAGCCGTACCAAACTTTTCAAGAATGATTAGATCATGATTTGAATTGAAATTTGTGTGTTTTTGGATTAAAAATCATTATTTTCGAATTTTTTTTCCAAGAAACGAGTTTCTTACTGTTTCATCTGAATTTTTTGTGAAAAATCCGTTTTAATGCAAGAAAATGGATTCATTGTGTTCGATTTATGTTGATGATTGATTGTTGTTTTGATTCCATCTCAAAATTCGAACAAAATCGGTTTCAATTTTTGATTTTTGAGATTTTCGTGAAAATGAGTTCAGTTTCTGTTCTTGATTGAAATTGTGCTAATTGGTGTTTTTAATCGAAAATTGATAGTGAATTTGTATTTAGATTTGTTTTTCGATGATGCTGACAAGTCTTTGAGTTCAAATTCGCAGGTTTGAATCAATTTGAGTTTGAAACAGCCAAGAAATCAACTTTGCGCTTCTATCATACGGTTTGCGCTTCTATCATACAGTTTGCGCTTCATTCATGAAGGTCTAGTTGGAATCGCAAAGCTCATCTTGCGCTTCACGTTGGAATCGCAAAGCTCATCTTGCGCTTCACGTTGGAAACGCAAAGCTCATCTTGCGCATCAAGTTCAACACGCAAAGCTTACTTTGCGTCTCCAGTGGGACACGCAAACCCTACTTTGTGTATCAAGTAGGACCCGAAAACCATACTTTGCGTTTCAAGCAGGACCCGAAAACCATTCTTTGCGCTTCAAGGCTCACACGCAAACCTCTTGTTTGCGTTCTCTTCCTGACACGCAAAGATCTACTTTGCGCTTGTTCCAGACTTAGTTAAAAAAAAAAAATTAACTTTGCGCCATAACATGTGTTGTTCAAATTGTCAATTTTTTACGAAATATTTTTTTTAAGATTTCAATTTTGATCTGATTTTTGATTTTCTGATATATAGTTTGGAACGATCTTTCACTTCAAGTTGATTACTTTTTCAATATGTCAATTTTCTACAGATCTGATATATCTGGTATTGAAGCTGAAAGAAATGATCTGAAATTGAAAAATTCAGAATACCTCAAAAAGATTCAGGAGTTGCAAATTAAATTATTCAATTGTATTAAAACTCCTGAATGTATAAATTGTACTAAAAATAGTTCTAATTTTTCAGGTATCCTTTATGAGAGGGATAAAGAGATAAAAGAAAAGGAGAGAGAGATTATAACTCTTCAAAGCCAACTGAAGACAATTGAACAAAAATCACCTGAGCTACAAGCAGAATCAGTTGAGCTTCAAAACGAGTTGAAGGCTTTCAAAAAGAAGACTGAGGGATTGGAATCTGAGAACGCTGAGCTTAAAAAGAATTTATCTGATTTGGAAAAACAGCTTGTTGCAAATCAAGCGGATTTTGAAAGTGAAAAGAAATTTTTTTCAAAGAAGTTCTCAGATTTCTCCAAGAAGTGCTATGAAGAAAAGAAGTCGGTGGATCTTAAATGCTTAAAATTTTCTCAACAAATCTCAGATTTTGAGAAAGTTCTGATTTTAGAAAGAGAGAAGTTTGATAAAGAGAAAAAGGTCATAGAACAGAAAAATGTAGGAATTTTTAAAGAATTATCTGGCCAACGAAATGATTCTGAAAAAGAATTTGAAGAAGAACGCTTAATTTTTGAAAATGAAATTAAAAAGCTGACTTCCAAATTGTCTGAATTGTCTGCCACTGCGCTGAAAGAGCAAAGAACGAAGTCTGAATTCAAGACAAAGATTGACCTGCTCAAGAAAGAAAGATATATCTTTGCTTCAAAGATAAAAGAGCTTGAAAAATCTGTTTCAAGTTCAAATCATAAATCTGTCTCTTCAAAAAGGTCAGTCAAATCATTTAATCAGATTTGTCGCACTAACCTTTTCTTTGATGAATATTTAGATGGTTCAGATTCTTATCCAAGGAGAAAAAGTTTCAAGAAAGAGAAACTGGTCTGGATAAAGAAACCTGTAAAAGATGATAAGGAAAACGAGCTGAAAGAGAACACATCATGTGTACATGTTCATAAAGCAAAGAAGAACAAAGCTCCTAACGGTAAGAAATATTATTGTTCTATTTGTTGTACACATGATCATATCCATAAGACCAGTGATCATTTCTGGTATGGTTCTTACTCTGTTTCCCCCACACGAACTGCAACTAACATTTCTGGACCCAAATACTAGTGGGTACCAAAGAAGAAAACTGATTCTGTGTTGCAGGCACCTCACGTCAAGGGGGAGTAAGAAAGATAATGGCTCTTGAGTAAACCAGCTCAAGACCCTTACCTTAATGTCAAGACTATGGATTCTAAGCACATCAGCTTAGAACCCGGACTTCAAAGGAGTTTAACTTCTAAACACAACAGTTTAGGACTCGTACCTCAGCGATCAAAAAGACCTTACTCCTGTATGCTTGCATCCGATGGATATTGATGGTCTTCATCCCAAGAGAATTGATCGGATCTCTATCCTATATTTTTTCTTTGCTAGATTTTTCTGATATTGATGGTCTAACAATTCAAAAGGGAGTGTTTGATCTCTATCCTGTTTTACTTGTAATATTTCAGACGCTTAATTTAAGGGGGAGTAAAGGTGGTGGCTTCTGATGACATGACAGATCAGGACCCGTTCATCAATGATCAAAGACGGATATTGTGCTAATATCCAGGGGGAGCTTAAAAGATATAAATCATTTAATCATGATTTGAGGGGGAGCTGAAAAGGTAAATATCTTCTGATCCTAGATCTCGGATTGTTTGAAAAAAAAACATCTTTCGAACATGAAAAACCGTTTCTTAATTGTTCAAACCACTTCTTATTCTCAAAAGATTTTATGAATTTAGAAATGTGATTTTAAATGTTTTTCAAAATTTGAGTTTAATGTTTAACTGACCGTGTGTTTCCAAAGATCAATACTTGTGTATTATCTTGTCCATATACTGTCAAGTATTCATACACACCGGTTCAGTATTTTATTTGAAATTGTTATTACCATGTCTCAAATTCAAACAATTTTTCGATGGTAATACCCCCGTTTGAAATTCAATGTTGTTGAGCATCATTCATTTTTTACATATTTGTGATTTCATTGATAAATTGTTTATATTTGTTCATATAAACAAATATCCAATTCTTTGATACCCGAACCATTTGATTTGATCTATTTGATTCATTGTCAGATTCTCAAAACAATTCTCTTGACTTCATTTCATTCATTAAATATTCTTGTTTTGAGAAATCTTCAAAGTTCAAATGCTCAAATTTCATTTCTGATTTTTGATGAGCATACATACACTGACATATGATTTCTTGTGATTTACATGTCAAGAAAATCATTGATCATCATGTAATTTTAGGATCATGGGATTCAGTGTGAGTGCTTAATAGATCTTCTATGGATTCACGATAACCAGTGTTTCCTACCTCGGAAGAAATCCTTTGAGTGATTGAGGGGAGAGAGGTCTAAAAGAATTGAGTGTGGGAGTGAGCAGAGATAAAATGAAAATGAGAGTTTGGTTAGATGTGAGCTTATATGTTTAAAAGAAAGAGGGTGTGAGAACAGAGTTAAAAGAATATCAGAACTCTGCACCAAACATCTTTCTGTGCCGGGCAGCCACATTACTGATTGGTTCACATTTCTTTGGTGACCATCATTGAAATAGGTAAATAGCCCATGCCATCTCTTGTATACAGCCCCACCAGCTACTCATTCTTTTCTTAAAAAGAGAATGTTTCACATTTTCTGGGGAAGCAACATATAATCTATCGGATCTTCTTTTGGAAGATACTGATATTGAAAAAGAAGGAAAGTTGCCCCACCTTCGACCCTTTCTCATGCACATTGAGTCCATGTACAATCATTGCTGTCTCAGTGATTTACATACTTTGAGCCTTTATGAAACACAATCATTGTGCTAATTCTTTCAAAACACAAGCACGAGCACACATAAAATTTGTTTTTCTGTCAGAACATTCATAGATAAACCTTGTGTTTTTCAATGATTGAATGGAAGATCTGGGGAGTCAACATCAAACCAACTCCTTAAATTGTACATTCGTTATACACAGTAACTTTGTGTTATTGACAGACATTTCTAACTGTTTCATTTGTTGAATCAGGGTTACCATGTCAATTATGTCTGAATTTGAAAAGATTCGGATATATACTGTTCATGATTCGACTCTTCAGATCAAAGCGCGCCTATTGTCATGTCAAAAGGGAGATTGTTATTTGGTTACCAATGGGGTGATCAAAGTCTATGCTGAAATTGAAGAAATTTTGATGATTATGCTGCTCTCAATCATCAAAAAGGGAGAGAATTATACAAAGATCAATTTCAAAGTTCAAGTCTGACAAAAGTTTGTTCGGATCAAGATCTTCAAAATCTGATGAAGAAATTCTGAAAGTTCAAAATGCTTCCGCTGTTACAAAGTTTAATGTATCTAAAGAAGATTGTTCAAAGTTAATTCAAGATGATTTGTGAAAGTCTGTTCTTCCAAAGATGATCCAGAGATCAAAAAGATGAAGATACATAATCATGTTGTTTCAAATAATTTTCAGAAGTTTCAAGAAATCTGTTTCCGAAGATTCAAGAAATCTGTTTCCTTTTCAAGACATGTTGACTTTCAAAGCTTCAAAGATTAAAAAGACTTTCCAATATTCTTCAAGAGCTGAAAGAGTAAAGATTGTGAAAGCTTCAAAGGGACAAAAGCTGAAAAATTAAGTGCTGAAGACTAGTGTCAAATTTTTTATAAAATCTTGAATACAAAGGGGAAGATTGTTAAGTATAAATATTGTATCCAATATTTAATAAGGAAATTCAATCTTAGAAGTCAACATTGTCAATGTTTTAGGAAAGTCAAAGCTTGTTTTGTTTCCTTAGCCTTTAAGGCTTTGTAATAGTTAGGTTGTATATATAGGTTAGCTTGTGTATTCTTGTAGTAACGTTCTAGAGGATTATGCTTCATTGTAATATTCAGTAATTGTGGAATACAAGATCTACTTTCTCTCTCTAGATTCTCTCTCTAGTTCTTGAGCATATAAGATAAATCTTGAGTAATTACTTGTTGTGATTGGGATTTTATGTTTAACACACGTAATCAGTTTTCGGCTTTGGTACCCACTGGTATTTGGGTACAGGAATGTTAATTGCAATTCTTATGGGAGTAACTGAGTAAGAACCATACCAGTAATGATCACTTGTTTTGTGAACAGGATCATGTGTACGACAATAAGAACAGTAGTATTTCTTACCTGATAACCTGATTAATTGATCTTTCGTGTATATATGATTAGGTTTATCTTTACGTGCATTGTTCTTCTTGGCTTTAGTCTCATGTACACATATCTTCTTTCCTTTCAGCTCATCTTGCTTTCCATCTTTCCTTTCATCTTTAACTGGTTTATTTTTCCAGACTAGTTTTTCTTCTTTGTATCTTCTTCATCTTTGATGTGTACCTGAACCATCTATATTTCTATCAGAGAAAAGGTTAGTACTACGAATCTGATTAGAATATTTAACTGACCTTTTGCAAGAAACAGTCTTATGAAGTGAGCTTGCAGCTGTCTTGAATGAGCATTCCGAATCAGCTGAATCATCTCTAGGTGTGTGGATAATTGACTCTGGAGTCTTGTACTTAGTCACCACCACCATCTTAGAAATAATATCTTCAAGCTCATTTATTTTTTAAGCGAAACTGTCTCTTTCTTTGACGAGAAGGTCAATCTTCGTCTCAAACTCAGACTTCGTTTTCTTCTTGTTCAGTGTATTCTCAGACAGTTCAGATAACTTCTCTATAAGCTTCTTGATCTCAGTCTCAAACATCAGTCTTTCTTCTTCAAAATCCTTTTCAGCATTCTTTCTTTGACCGAATATTTCTTTGAAGAATCCAACATTCTTTTGTTCAATAGCCTTCTTTTCTTTGGTAAACTTCTCTCTTTCCAAGATTAGTACTTTCTCATAATCAGAAACTTGCTGAGAAAGTTTTATACACTTAAGCTCAATAGTCTTCTTTTCTTCAAAACTCTTCTTGGAAAACTCTGAAAATTTCATAGCAAACTCTTTCTTTTTACTCTCAAAATCAGATTTGTCTTTAGCAAGCTTTTGCTCCAAATCAGATATTCTCTTTTGAAGATCAACATTAGCATCTTCCAAACATTTAATCTTCTCTTCATAACTTTCAACAGATGCTGTTAGCTGGATTTGCTCAATCTGTTTTTCAAACTTAGAGATTTTTCTTTTCAGCTCAGAATTCACAGATTCCAAAACCTTTACTTTTTCTTTTGAAGACAACTTTTATTTATTTTCAAGTTGATCCTATATCTGTTTTGCAGTAGCATATGTGCAATCTAATTGAATAGAAATCTCATCTGAAATTCCCTGCAAAACAAAAACTTTGGCAAATTTATCAACTTCATGTCTCTCTCTCTGCTCATCTGTATATTTGTTAAGATACATTGGAACCTCTTTTCTTTGCAGTAGTCCATAAGCTCCTGGATAAGAGGAAAGCTTTGTCAGAATTTTCATCATTCCTTCCTGCAAAGATAATCTGATATAATCATTCAACTCATGTTGGTCAATGAAATCTAAGAAATGATCTTTCCACTGCTCATATTCTCCTCTGACTAAAACAGGAGGTTTCACACAAGTTTTAGTACATAAAACTTCTTTGACAAAAGACATCTGATCTAGTTTATATTTTTCTTGAAGTTCGAAAATTTGTTGTGCCAAACTTTTCTCTCTAGGCTTTGTACAATAATAATCATCATCCATGATTTCTGTAACAAAAAGAACGTGAAATTAGATTGATAAGAATGATCATTCCCAAACAATTCAGAAAAGTTTAACAGAAAGTGAAACTTAGATCACCAAAAAATAATCTTAGAAACACTCAACTCTAGAACTCCCAGATTACTTGAAACTCTTAAAGCACACAAATCATATAATAAACTTGCAAACACAACAATGTAACCATGAACTTGCAAACTGAGTGACCTGAAACTCGCAAGTCATATTAACTGAAACTTGCAAATAACTTGTATCAAATGCGCAGATCAATTGATTTATAATGCACAAATCACATAACATGAATCACGCAAATCAAATTGGACTGAAAACACAAATCTCATTACACGAATCGCGCAAAACTAATTGGACTGGAACACGCAAATTGATTAACCTGGAAAGCGCAAATCAGATAACACGAAACAATTAGCGCAAAAAAAAATTGAGACTAGAACGCGCAAATCAATTGAGTAGATGGCGCAAAAGATGAAACCTATCTGGCGCAAAAGATGAAAACTAAAACTCGCAAATCAATTTCTGTGGAATGCGCAGATTTAATTGGCGCAAATCAACTGATTTAGAATGCGCAAACCACATAATATGAATCGCACAAATCAAATTGGCGCAAATTGAAGTAATGAACTTGAATTGCGCAAATCAATTGGTGCAAATGTTCGACCGGTGTCCTGAGAAGCCCGGTGTGGAGAGGACCGGTGTCCTGTGTCGACCGGTGTGTAGAGGACCGGTGTGGATATGCCGACCGGTGTCCAAGTTTTGACCGGTGTCCCTCCTTCGACCGGGGTCTAAGAACTGACTATTAATCGCGCAAAACAAACTAACCTGGTAGTGCAAAACAAATTAAGTGAATGAACTGAAATCACGCAAATCACATAACATGATTTTGGCGTAAAGCTTTAGAACTTGATTAGTGCAAATTGTGATTCGGAGAACATTGATTTTGAAACAGATTAGAACTTGCACACTGTATTACCTGAAACTCACAAAACAAGTTAATTGAAAATAAACTCACAAATCAAGTAGAATTGAAACTTAAGCAAAACAAATATGTGATGAAATTTGCGCAAAACAAATTGAGCAAAGCACATAATCTGGATGGTGCAAAACAAATGAACAAGATGGTGCAAATGTGATTTTGGCGCAAATAAACATGAATCCTCACTAACTTTGCAAGCTCTCAGGTCATTTGTCATGAAACACGCAAACCACACATTGCAGAATATTAAAAATATTAAAACTTGCAGTGCACATGAATTCACAGAATATTAAAAATATTGCAGGCCACTAAACAGTGGAACTCGCAGTGCACATGGTATGTAACTTGCATACTGATATTGGCGAAAATAAATATGAACTGTTGTAATGTTTGATGATATTGACGCAGATTGTATGGTGTTGGCCTCTGGTATCCAAAGAACTCTGGCTTTGAGCTTGGCCTCTGGCATCCAAAGAACTCTAGCTTTGAGCTTATGGCTTATACGGATTCAGATTACGGAGGATGTAAGCTAGACCGAAAGAGCACCTCTGGGAGTTGCCAATTCCTAGGAGGAAAGCTCGTAAGTTGGACTTTTAAGAAGCATAACTGTGTGTCTACTTCTAGGGCAGAATATGAATACGTAGCTGCCGCTAGTTGTTGTTTACAAGTTCTGTGGATGAAAACACAACTAAGGGACTACGATCTGGATATCGAGAAGATTCCCATCCTCTGCGACTCAAAGAGTGCCATTCCGATCTCTGCCAATCTTGTTCAACACTCAATGATAAAACACATCGATATCAGGTACGACTTTCTTAAGTATCATGTAGAGCAGGGCACAATAGAGATGTACTTCGTATCCACAAATTATCAACTTGCCGACTTGTTCACTAAAGATCTAGATGGGAAGAGATTCTCATTTCTAGTTGGTAAGTTGGGCATGCTTAACTTGGGAGTTGATCCACAGAACCTCTACACCTTGTCATAGAGCTTCTGTTGTACATATATTTGCTTCAGTATGTATAGCTTCATTTATGCATGTACAAATTTTCTTCTTCTTGTAAAGTAGTCTCTTTTTCAATGGCTTTGTTATTCAATATATTGTGGTTCTTTGATCTATGTCTTGTGAAAAAACTTATGCCATTTAATCCAAGCATAGGTCATGGGGGAGCAGAAGGAGACGTTGAATATAATCACAGAAGTTGATCATTCAAGGGGGAGCCAAAGAAACAATCTCTAACGAGAAGATTGCAGTGTGAGGTAATCTCTTCGCACAACCAAGTGTAAAAAACACTTTTCTCAGACACCAACTTTTAAATATGTCCAAAATTACCAGAATAAACAAATCAAAACCTTGATTGGTCAAAATCTCTCATAATCCTTCTTTTATTACAAATTTTTGGTCTTAGAGCCTCTGCGACCTCTCAAAGAGCCTCTGCGAGATGTAACAAAGTCTCTATGCACAAAAGAGACCTCCTTGATCACATCATTGTCTTTCAACCATTTTGGATACGAAAAGTTGTTACTCTGTCAAAGTTCTTTACCACCCCCAGATCACAGAAGATCTTAAACCCATAGAGCCTCTGTTATGCTAAACACTTCTGAAAATTCTTCAAAAGCATTCTGGGGTGCAGGTTCTTTTGAAAGTCACATACATGTAGGTATAGCAAAAACCATGTGCGTGATTAAAGTCGGAGGCGCACGTACTCGATCGTGCACCACCTCTAATGACGATGCAAAATTTGATTGGGCAGTAAAGTGTATCGTCGTTTGTGAAACGTTTATTCCAAATGGCTATGTGTAAGTCCAAGATTTCAAGCAAACACAATTAAATCTCACAATTTAGCACAAATGGTAGAGAGAGAAA
The DNA here is from genome assembly GCA_023525745.1 of Arctium lappa. Lineage (NCBI taxonomy): Eukaryota > Viridiplantae > Streptophyta > Magnoliopsida > Asterales > Asteraceae > Arctium > Arctium lappa. The sequence goes on along the minus strand of CM042058.1, from coordinate 57,971,433 downwards.
CTAGAGAGAGGTTTTAATATATCTGTTGAGTCACACGTCTACAAGAACTCTCACACCAATGACATTCCCACTTCTCTCACAATGCTTTACAATGTACTCACACTTACTTCTCTCAAGCTACTTGACAAAACACTTATACTAAGGTATTTATACTACGATTGACTTACAAGACTTTGACTATGATTGACTTTACATGTTTGACTTTTCCACTTAAATCTTGGATACAACAATACTGTTAGAGCATAAATATGTTGGATAGAAGATCATGAAGACTGAAGGTAAAAGTCAAGCAAGTCAAAGATCAAAGTCAACTTTCAAAGCAGAGTCAAAGTCAATTGTAATAAATGTCAAAAGTCAAAGTCATGTATTTTCATTTATGTTTTTGTAAGTGCGTGAATTATTTTGTTTTCAATAGACTTATGACTAGAGGTTCAGTTACTCGTTATAAGAAGTTAAGATTGTGCGCACACTGTTTAGAGAGAGAAAGTTTCACAGAGAGAACTTTTGTACGAAATCTGAATTGGAATTGAAACTGGTTGAGTATTGAATCTAATTGTCATCTTGTTTGTGTTTAATTGTGTTTAAAACTTGATAATTAGGACATAACAATTGGTATCAGAGCAAATCCAAGTTGAAATCAATCGAAATATGGGGATTCGCACTGAGTTCTGAGTGGTAGATCAAATTTTGAGTTTTTGTATCTAATTCAAGTTGTAATCGAGTTCATTGAGTTCGTATTGTTGTTTAGATCAATCTTATATTGGTTAATTGGAGTCTTGCACTATATTTGTAATCAAATTTTGGATTTCTACGAGTTTTGAGTTCAGGAGTTCATACGCAATGTAATTGGTTTGATTTGTAATTATTCTAGTGGGCGAATTGTCGAAGTTACAAACTGGAATTCGAAGGTTAAATGGGTTTTTGAATAAATCAGAGTGTATTTTGGTCGATGATCTGAAGAACTCGCAGAACCCTCAAGAACTCGCACAAAGAACTCGCAGACCATTAGATTTCGCATAATAGTGTTTCTGAAAAATCCTTAAGTGTAGAATTCGTACATGTGTGTGATGCGAATTGCATAGATTTCGCATATGTGTGTGTTGAGGATTCTTTAGAATTCGTACGACCTTATATGCGAATTTTCATAATTCGCATCAGCATTCTATACGAAAAATTTTATTGAAAATTTCCATGGAAAGAATTCGCATCTGAGTATTGTGCGAAAAGTAAAGATTTCGCATCTGAGAGACATATGAATTCTTTGAATTCGCATAAGTGTGTATGCAAATTGCTCAGTTTGAAATTTTTTCCCAAGTATAGAATTCGTTTGATCATGTTGTGCGAAAAGTTTTTATGCGAAAAATGTGTATGCGAAAAGTTTGATTTTCAAATTTTTCTAAGTTTAGTTTTCGCATAAGTTTATATGCGAATTCTTAGAACTCGCATTTAGTTGCATGCGAATTCTGGTTGTATGCGAATTCTGATTTCTTTTAGTGTGCAAATTCTGAAGTTAGTGTGTGTAGTGTGTGAATTATTGTTTGATTGTTCTTGTATGCGAATTCATTGTATTTCACTCTAGTGTGCGAATTCCATACTTACATATTTTTGGGAATTTAATTTCTGAATTTCTCTCTAAGATTTTTCTATATCTTAATTTCACTTGGATTAACCATCATTGTCCTGTTCTTATTGTATATCTTTGCAACATGATGACTTCAAGAGAAGCTCTCGCCCTCGGAACTGGTGTAAAAACTCCGGTCTTATTAAAAGGAGAGTACGATTAGTGGAAGGTGTTAGCTCCATCTACCAAGATTAGAAGTGTTGAAAAATAGGCCAAGTATAGAAACTTCTGTTACCTGCTAAGTCACCACAGAAGATGCAAAGCTCAGAGGTTACTCCGTAGAAGATGTACCCAAGGTCAAACCTGATGATGATTCTTAGATCACAGAGCCTCTGTGGTCATTCACAGAGCCTCTGTGAAGGCTAACCTCTGGAGATCTATGTTGAAGCTTTTCACAAAGATAGTTCAAGACAAGACCACGTGCAGAACACGTGAGGCCTACTGTACGAAGATCCTCAAGATCAAATTATTGGGCGTCCCATGATGTTTTACTTTACAGGTGGCATTCCTTATATGGAGTGTCAGCCATTGTCTTGTACTACGAGGTGCACACTCCTTGTATTATATATGAGCACCCCGTTCTTTGTGTACAAAAAGCGATCACACACAATAGAAAATAGAGATTGTATCTTCCAAGAGAATATTTGCACATACCAGTGCATGTTCTTGGTGTTCTACAGTAATCAATGAAACAGTTGTTTGAGTGATTATCTCGTAATATTTTACTTCCTATTTATTGATTTACTTGTGTGTTTACTACCTTGCATGTTCTATCTTTCTTACACATCTTAAACGCTTCCGCACTCTGTTTAATTAACCTGTGTGTAGTGAAAGGTTAAATCAAGTTAAAGAACATCATAACTGGGATCAAAAATTGGTATCAGAGCAGACTTTGATTCTCAATATGAAAGGATCATGTTCTATACTTGATTCCCACGTTCCAGGTAGTAGTTTGAAGTCTGGTTCTTCATCTTGAACATCACTCACAAACATACTCTGTTTTCTTGAGCTACATCAATCCGTTTGACGTAAATTCGAAAGCAAGTGTGCTTAAATCCTTGAAGACAGATTCAAAGCTCAGCTCAGTTAGTTGTCATCCTACTCATGCAAAAAATTTATCCCTACGAGATACATTTCCCATCCTTCTCAAAAGATCCCCTCATACTCTGTTTTCTAAACTAAAATGGCAAACACTGTCAACTACTTCAGTGCAGGATCTCAGTCTAAACCTCCCACTCTACTAAGAGATGAATATCCTCAGTGGAAGATCAGGATGGTGCACTTTCTTGAAGGTGTGGATCCTGGTCTGGTTGAGTTTCTTCACAACCCTCCTTTCATCCCAATGACAACAGTTCCTCGTGTTCCTACCACCGCAAATACCCCTGAAGTACCTGAGTATGAACATCCTAAACCAATTGTCGAGTGGACTGAAGAAGAAAAGGCATTGCATGAACTTGCAAAGAAATCCAAAAGACTAATAATCATAATGGCTATCCCAAACGACATCTTCCAGTATCTTGATTCCTGTGAAACATCAAAGGACATATGGTTAGAGCTAGAGAAACAACTTGAGGGTGGTGCTAAAACCCTCAAGAACAACAGGGCTTTATGCATAAATGAATACTTTGCATTTAATGCTTTGCAGGGGGAATCCATTCAATGCACTTACAACAGGTACAACTCCTTGTTAAACAAGTGCAAGAGGCATGGAATCCACAGAACCTCTGAAGAAAACATTGTTAGATTTCTTCGAAGTCTGAATGATGAATAGCTTCATCTAACCATGTCCATGCAAGCCATGTTGGAACTTGATGTATGGTCCATATCTGATCTCTTTGGAACACTGATTAGCCAAGAGAACAAAATTTCCAAGTTGACAACCTCTGTCGGAGGTCCTCTGGCTCTTGTAGGAAGTGCCTCTGAAGGGAAAGAGAAGGGAAAGAAAGAAAAGGCAATTGAGGATGCACAGAGAAAGAAAAAGAAGAAAGTGCTTGTAGCAGAGAGTGAAAGTGATGAAGGATCTGAAGAGGAGATTGATATGGCTGCTCTGGCCAAAACGTTGGCCCTTATGGCTCGACAATTCAATCGTGGTCTTAAGAAGCCAGAGTACAGAGGAAGAGAAGAAAGAGATGACAGAAGCAGAGGATATGGTGAGGTAAGAAAGTATGGAAGAGAAGAGTCTAAGGAGCAAAGGCAAGAAGAGAGGAGTGGACAGAGATCAGATGGCAGAGGTGGTGACAAATTCCCAAAGCAAACTGAAGGCTGCTTCAAATGCGGGAAACCAGGCCACTTCGCCGCAGAGTGCAGGTCTTCTGCCAATAAAGGGAAACCCACAAGAGATGTTGCTTTTTACAAAAAGAAAGCATAGTACTATACTCAGAGATCCCTAATGGTAGAACAAGAGACCCTTGTAACCGACGAATCCTCTGATGAAGAGGATAACACTCTCTTATGTGGAATGGCAGAAGTCCACTCTTCTAACAACAAGAGTGAGGTATGACTCTCACAACTCGGACTCTGAAAACAAACTTCTTGAAATACAAAAAAATCTTCTTTCTTATAAAAACACATGCTTAGAAATTGAGAAAAAGCTTGCCTTCTTTGAAAGCGAAACTAGGCTTCTTACCTAAGAGAAGGACAAGCTTTAACTTGAAAATAAAGCTCTTACCTCTGAGCATATTTTAAACAAAAAGAGTCTCAAGTCTTGACCGAGCCTTGAAAGAAAAGGTCAAAGAGCTAAAGAAATGTGAGAGTGATCGATTAAACGCCATTTCTTTGAAAAAAAATTTCAAAAAGAAAGAGAAGTTCTTTATCAAGATCTGCTCAGAAGAGATATTAAAATAAAAAGTATCAGGATGCTCAAAAAGTCCATGAAAAAGTCAACACTCAAATTGGCAGAAGAGGTATAGGGTTTGATGATGTCGATCCTTGTACTGGAAATAAAAGAAACAAATCATTAGCAAACATCTTTTGCCCTGGAAAGTTTCTAAAACCAAGTTTTCCAAACCTTCTATCCACTTTCAAGAGGTGAAAAACCTCTGCAGGACCACATCTGAGGAATCCTCTGCAGATGGCAGATACATGGTATGAAAACAATGACTTGCCATCTACGCTCCCATCAAAGAGAAATTCTATTCCAAAGAAATATCTGTCTCAAAAACAAATTGGAGTCTTCAGGTTTGGTCATCCAGAGACACAAACTCAAATGGCTTTTATGTGCATGATGACTCATGAAAAGGAACTATCTTCTGAAGCACCAGAGTTTGTTCCAACCTCTGTGGAAGAAAAACTTTTTAAAAGATTTCTAGAAAATGACTTGAGAAAGACCTATGAAAATTACTTTTTTAGTCATCCTGATCTTATCCCTAAAGTAAAAGAAATCTTTGAGCAAGATCTTCTAAGCTGTCTAAGTGTTCCTAAAATAACACCATGCTTTTGAAAAGGGATAAATATTTCAGAAGGCACCAATGGACAAAGCAAGGCACTTACAGAAGGACATACTCTCATTCACAGAGACTTTATCGATTCAGACTCTGAGTCAGAATCAGAATCCTCTGTCAACTGTGAGACAAGTTATGTGGAACTTGAGATAGTCCCCTGTGGCCCAGAGAAAAGTAAACTTACCTCTGGCATTCTTAACAGAACAGTTCTTCCCAAAAGGAAAACCACAGGTATACCTATTTGTCCCAATTTCCTGGACATATGCTTACAAGCAAAGACTTCTCTTGAGCTTGAAAAATATAAAACTGAAAAGGACAAGAACTCTCATTTTTCATAAGCTCCAAAACCATTAAAACCTTTTCAAGAAAAACTCACTTGGCAACAGAAGGGAAAATGGCCAAAAATGATAAACTTGATGCTTCTGTTGCAGTGAAAGCAAGGAAAGAAGATCAAGGGAGAGTACAATCTCAGAGCCACTCAAGAAGAGTTTTTGAAAAAACTCAACCTAGATTAGACAAAGCTTTCTGTAAAAAGAAACCCAAATCTAAAATGGGTTGTAGTAAAATTTGCTCTATACCCTCCTTTGACAATTTTAATGAAATTTTCAAGAAGTTTGCCTCTAATGTTCCTTATTGTAAATGTCTTGATCTTATGCATGCTTTGAATCAACATTTCTCGAGGCCCTCCTGTCTTGTTGGGTCTGAAATATGCCAAGGATGGATACTACTGCTGAATGTGTTAATACTGCTAGTTCAACATGGTTACTACTTCTGAAGTTAATGCTGCTAGAAGAACTTGGTTACTACTTCTGAGGTTAATACTTCTGAAGTTAATACTTCTGAAGTTAATACTTCTGAAGTTAATACTTCTAAGGTTAATACTTCTGAAGTTAATACTTCTAAGGTTAATACTTCTGAGGTTAATACTTCTGAGGTTAATACTTCTGAGGTTAATGCTGCTAGTTGAAGTTAATGCTGTTGAACAAGAAATAGTGCTGCTGGTAAAGATTAATACTGCTACATATTAATACTGCTTATGTAAAGACTTCGTATGGCAAGAATGACAGCTGTAAGGAATGAAGATATTCATGGAAGGATTGAAGATAACTATGGAAGGATATACTGAAGATATTTTATTCATTGTAATTATCTTTATCTTCAGTATATATATATATATATATAGTATTGTTTAGAATAGTTTGTGATAACTTTTAAGAATTTTTGTTAATCTTTGATAGAGAGAATCAACCTCAAGGCATAGTTCCTAATTCTAGAGAAATAGAATTCGTCTTGAAAGAGCTTGTTCTTAAAGATTGAGGTTGAGTGTGTAATCTTGTGATTTAAAGCATTCAATACAAGTTTACAAATTATTCATCATATTCACTGTTTGTTTTACTGTTTCATTGAATATCAAGGTGTTCTTCCGTAAACTTCTTTGATATTGTTTCTGAGTATTCATAATTCTTGTTGAGAATTCGATCCTGACAATCTACCAAGTGTGTTGAACACACAATCTAAGTTAATATCTAGATATTTGATCTAGATATTAAATCTAATATAAAGCTAAATAACTTATACTAGAAACTAACTAAACTAGATAAGTTACCTTTATCTAACTATTACAATACTTTAACTTAGATATATAGATCTAAGTAAATAAAACATATTACATTAAATTACATTGACATTTATTACAAATAGACATAGACTTTAGCATTGAGAGTCGACGTTTCGGCTTTAGCTTCAGATGACGATCTTCAGATTGGATGATCTTGAATCCAATGAGACTGTGGTCTAACAAGGTGACAGGTTCCTTCCTCTTCTTTGGCGTACAGAGGTTGTTATTGACATGATCTGTGATCTTCTTGATTGCGTCCTCTGCAGCCAAAGACAGAGCGTTGATTTCGATGTCTGACTTGAAACGAAATGTGGTTATGGATCGCTTCAAGTCAGCTGACAGCTTCTTTCCTTGGTCGTTGAAGTTGGATTGAAGGAGTTTTTGGTTTTGCAGAAACAGATGGCCCATGGCTTCCAAGTCGGTCTTTGTTGCAAACGCAGAGGGATATGGGGCAGAGGTTGATGCTTGTGTGTGAGCTGGGACCATAACACTGCGAGTTATGTCCCTTATTTCCTCTCTGAGCCTGGCCATTTCGTTCACTCCGGTCTGAACTCCGGTCGCAGCATATTTTGGGAACTCCTCTGTGCAAAGATCCCCCAAAACTTGAATTTGATGGGAGTGTGCGATGATGGCTTGTCCACAAGCTTGAAGATCAACCCTTTTCGTGCAGTTCATATTTAGTGCTTGCAGAGCTTCTGTATTGGCTTTTAGGGCCTCTGCAAGGATTTGAGAGTTGGCTTGGGACTCTCTGGAGATCGAGCTTTGCAACTCGTCAAGTTTTTTGAGCACTATGTCAGCAAAGGCTTTAAACTTCGCCTTTGTGACAAAGATGTCAGAGGTAACCTCTGGAACAACACATGTTCCATATTTGGCCAACGAGACTTTGGCACCTTCAGAGCCTGTTTTTATGATGAGCTCTGGAGGATTTCCTTCCAATCCTCGATGTTCCACAGAGGAAGCACCTATGGAAGTTCTGTCAACACGTTCTTTGGGGGAGGGTTCAGAGACTCCCTTAAGATCGATGTTAAATGGATCCTATGGTTGTTCTAGAGCCACAGAATCATCGTGTTCTCGCACCACCAACTCTGAGGTGGTTTGGATGTCACTCTTGTGTGTGACAGAGGTAACGAATACCTCTGTGTGTGAAAGAGATGTGTCCTGGGGCAAATGGACACGCAAAGCAACAATCTCACCCTTTTGAGAGGGTGAGGTGGTTTTGGTTTCCCCAAAAGGTGGTACAGAGGATGAAGGAGTATCCTCTGTCCGGATGGCATAGGTAAGTGTTGGTCCCGAAGGTGCTAAACAAGTTTGTAGAAGGGGGGGGGGTTGAATACAAACACAGAATTTAAAGTTTAATAAATTGTTTATTGATAAATCAAAATACAATTTACAAGTTTGTTGCGGAATAAGATTAAGACAGACTCAATCTAAACAAACTTAAGAAACACTAAGATAATTGCACAAGAAATTCAGAGAGAGAGGGGATTAAGAGATATAGAAAACAAGGGTTTCTATATTGAGTTCAAGGATGAAGCACACTTTCAGATGAAGGGGTGAACTTCCTATTTATACCCTATGCATTAAATGCATGGCAGGATACTTTACACGTGGCGTTCACTGATTGGCTTTGGGAGCCTGACTTTTGGGAGACATGCTTTCGGCCGGGTCATGAACAGTGTAGTTGACAGAGTTGTTGTACAAATGGTTGCAGAGACTTGTCCGTTCTGACACATCGAACTAGGTTGTGCAAGGATAGACAAAAGGAAACTTTGGGCATAAGCTTTGTGATCGATTGATCGTTGAGTATCTCTAAGTTCAGAGATAAAGAGGTTCAGCTATCGCTGAAGCTTTTTCTCATGTTCCTACGCGTATAAGTAGAGTTGTCTTTGCTTCACTGATATCCGCATCAGGTCACTAGTAGACTTCTCTTTGTTCAGCAGCTTCGTCTTTGATTCAGCTATGAACATCTGTTGACGCGAGACTTGTCTTCAGGGATTACGTTGGCTTTTTACTTTAGGAACTATCAGTGATAACTGAACAGACTCAGTCTGATCATTGATAGTGAAACACTAATACATATAAATGTTTATAAGAAAGACTATCAGCGATAACTTAACAGACTCAGTCTGATCGCTGATGGTGAAACACTAATACATATTAAAACGTAATTTTCACTAAGTATAGAAGAGGGTCGTTATCAAATCACTGAGAGAGTTTGGATCAACAATCTCCCCCTATTTGATAATGACAAAGTAACTGAAGAAAATTACTTTATGATTCAAAATGATGGAATAATCAGGACTCGTAACATACATGTCCCAATTACTATTTTGAGGGATCTTTTACAGCACTGATGAAGTTAAGTACTTTACTGAAACTTCATTAATTCAAGAAGAGAATTACAAGGAATGAAAATTACAAGTAAATAACTAACTACTGTAAGTACAACTAATAGATTACAGAAGAGAAAACTAATCTATCAGCTATAAGAAGATTTAGGAGGATTTATCATATACTCAGGTATTTCTTCTCCTTTCTGTCTTCGTTCCAAGGATTCTTGGCTGATAATTTCTTTGATTTTCTTAGCAGCAGGGAAGAAGTCACACCATAAGCATAAGAGATCCTTGAGATGATTCAGAGGACAGATAGGAATCTCAGAGACTCTTTGAAATCTGAGTTCCTCATCATCATCTCTGAAGAATATTCCATAAGGATTGTCAATTACTTGAACAGCTTGGAAAGGACCACCATGAGGCAGAGATAAATCCAGAACTGAAAGATCAGGAGGAGGACCAAACATTGCATCTCTTGAAAATTTGATAGAAGTTTCATTCCTGATGATGGCGACGTCTTCAGAGGAGGAGGACCCAATTCTTCTCTTGAGTTTCTTGGGATTGGGAGGGATAGGAGATGGCAGATTCAGTACAGAAGTGACTCTGTTGATGAGAGCTTTAAGAAGTCCTTCAACGTAGCCTCTGTATGTAGATTTCGATTTCTTCAGCGCATCCCAGAATTCTATCCACTCTGTAAACCCGAAACCTTCAAGTTTGGAAACGTACATAGCTTTTTGAGTTCCATCCTCTCTGGTAATCTCCATGGTCACTGAGAGTTGATCCTTCTTCTTGCGACCAGAGATAGTCACGACTGTTATTGGAAGAAGATCAGAGCGATAATCCATCTTCTGTTTACACCATTCGATAGACTTATCGTTGATCTCTTGTTCTTTGGAGCGTTCCTCTTCAATTTCTTTCAGCAGTGCAGCCTGAACTTCCACAGGCTTTCTTTTCAGCTTCTTGTCCTTGACTTGAGAAGATTGAATCTTTAAAGCGAGTTGAGCATCTCGTCTGCATTCAGCGAACAGTTTCTCAGCTTTGGCAGATTCTTCTCGTTCAGCATCAGTGAGGAAGTCGAGCTCTGAGAAGGATGTTTGAAGAGGAATTTTCAGCCGTTGACTTTCTAGTTGAGCGATCATTTCACCTCTTTTCTTTATCACTTCCTCTGACCAACGAGATGGTCGAGAGGGCCTTCCTGGATGGAGCAGGGAATCTTCTTCTTCTTCTTCATCAATCTCAGCGATAGAGATTGGGATTATTTCTTCAGCGATAGTAGCTGGAATTATTTGTAGTTCAGAACCCTTAAGCAGGGGTGAGAACTGTCTGGATAGAAAATGAAGGAAAGAAGGGATAAGTGTATATTTTTAGAAAAAGAGAGAGAAAGGCTAGAAGGAAATAGGGGTTTGGAAAGAGTAGGAGAGTGGTACAATAGAAAGACATACCTGAGAAGGATGCTCCCCCTCAGATTGTGATCCAGTCCTCAAGCATTCTTCAGCGATTGGTTGCTTGTCTTTGCTCTGCGAAGGAGCGCTTGAAGATGTATCACCTCTCACCCCTGCTTTGACAACCTCTTGCGAAGTTGTCACTGATACGTTCGGCTTGGAGAACCACATAGATTGGTCTTCTTCATCGTCGTCGTCATCATTGGAGGGTTGATCCTTTTCTTGATCAACAAGATCTAGATCATCTTCCTCTTCATCTTCTTCTTCCTCATCATCTTCAAAGAGAAGAGAATGAATAGAAGAGGGTTCTTTTGCCTTCTCCCCCTCTTTGTCATTATCGATAGGGGGTTGGTCAGCTGCTGGAGTAGCTGTTGAAGCTTTCAGCACTTGAACGTCAGCCTCCAGACGCTTGACCCGTTCTTCAACTGCAGGGATGTCGCATGTGGCATCATGGATGAATTCCACAGCGATGTTGATATTTGTCCGATCATCTTCAGTGAAGGAGGGGGGCAGCGCTGGAGCTGGTGCAGTTACCTTTTGGAGAAGTTGCTGAAGAAGGGACGTGCAGAGATCAACCTTAGAAGAGAGATCTCTAACTTCAGTGGTAAGTGACTCAAATCGCCCCTGAAAGAGTTGAGAAGACTCTCTGAGTTGGACGACTTGTTCTTCTACAGCTGAAAGTTGGGAGTTCTCAGCTTTGGATGAGCAGGTGGCTGTCAGCCTCTTCAGCTCCTCACCAGCCTGATTGACGGCGCTGGTGGTGTTGTTGATGGTGTTGGTGAGAGCGTCCACCTTTTCTCCCAGACTGTTGACATGCGTGTCAACAGACGCCAAACTAGGACCTGAAAATGATATCAGTTCAGATACGGGCTTATTTGGAGAGGTGGGGAAAGAAGTGTTTAGGATAATAGGTTTACCTGACGTATCAAACATTTTGTAGAACTGTAAAGATTCCTCAAACGTTTGATGTTCAGGTCCTATAGGTAAAGAGGAGGTAGCGGGTTCAGAGACCAAAGAAGGAGAGAGAAGATTTATGGGGATAGAAGTAGGGTTGGGGTTAATTTCAGCGAATGAGATAGTAGGTGGGGTCACTGATGATGTGACAGCGATTGAAATCACTGACACGGTAGGTTGAGTGACTTCTGGAGTTGTGGAGGAAAGACCCACAAATGCATCTAAGGTAGCTTGTTGAGAAGCTCCCTCAGGTATAGTACTAGAGGGTGTACTTTCCTTAGTCTTTTTGGCCTTCTTAGAAGGACCAATCGGACTAGCTGATGGTCGTTTGGAAGTAGTGGTAGCGACAGGGATAGCAGACGAAGGAACCGTCTGCGTGGTCGCTGAAAAAGAAGAAGAATGGAGAGATAGACGAGAGCGAAGGAGAGAGATACTTACCTCGTTGGCGAGTGGCTTTACCTCCAGTGATCGTTGACCTATCCTGGCAAAAGTGCCATCATCTTTGGTGGGATAGGTGTTCGGATAGAGGAACTTGATGTACGTACATATGAAACGTACGTACAAGATCTTGGGATCTCGTTCAGGCTTCTCTAATCTCGACCTTAGGTCTTCAAAGATGGCAGTGGCGTAGTCAAAGTTTTGACCAGCGATAACTGAGTAGGCCATTTGCAGTTGTGTTTTGCTGGCTTGATCCAGCGAACCACTCTTCCCGCTCATGCACTGAATTATGTGCGAGAAGATGAAGTTCAGTTGTGAAGGCATCTGAGCTTTGAGAATCTTGGTGAGCTTTTTGTTGGGAATAGAAGATCTCGGTTTGTTTTCCCAACAATAACCTATTGCATCCAGAAAGGATATCAGCTCAGCATCAGTGGGGAGTGCGTCGAACCCACTCTTTGGTTTGTCAGGGAATCTCAAAGATTTCCTGAGGCTAAGAGCGGTCATGCTCCCTGGACCCAAATCCGTGCTGAAGGAGATTGCAGGGACTCGTTCACCCTTTTTGTTGGTGAGTTCAGTTGCATCAGCAGTGAACCAGAACTGCTGGAGTAGAGTCTTTGAAGGCTTAGGATCCACAGTGATCGCGTAAGCTATGCATGATTGTTTGAGAAATTCAGCAGCTTCCACCAGATGTGGGTATTTGTCAGCTTTAAAGTCAAGTCTTCCCAAGTGATTACATTTAGTAATCTCAACTTCAGTGATAGCGAATCGTACATGCTTGGAAGCAACGATTGAAGATTGTGCCATTTATGTTATGGAAAGAAGCATAATAGAAGAAATGATTATGATTAAAAAATAATATGATTACCAGTTTCCATAGAAGAAGGGAAACTGGAAAAATATCAAGTTATTTTTAGGAAGAGAAAAATAGTGTTCTGCGTAGAAAGAATGAATAACACTTTAAAAACCAAAAGGTTTTTATTTTAAAAAAAACATAAAATCAGAAAGAATGATTTTTAGTTTTTAAATAAGAACGTTTTATAAAATCCATGAAGAACAAGAACGAGTAGGATTTTAAAAAGAAAAGAAAGCATACGAACAATGCACATAAACATGAAATAAACCTGTTTATTCTGAAGAAGAAGAGTTGCAGATTCAATATTCTGGGTTTACTTGCTTGAGTGTTCTTGAGAAAGATTGTTTCTTGCTATGAAAGTTTTGAAAGCGTAAACCGTATAAAGGAGAGAAGAATTCCTTTTATACAAAGAGATAGAGGAGAGAGAAGGAATGAAGCGGGAAAAAATCATCATGACATTGACACGTTCCACAAAGTTGATTGGATAGAAGAGCAACGGACGAACGTGTCAGAAAAGGCGTGTCGTGAATTATCCCCTCAAATGACGTCATAGGAGAGAGAGACGTTTCATTTTTCTGTTTTGAAATTTATCACTGAAGAGAAAATATCAGCAATAGAATTTTCTTTTTGAAAGTATTCCTGATGAAAAGATGGGGATAGATTTTCTTTTAAAAGGATCACTGAATATAAATATCAGTCATAAATTTAATTAAAAAGCTTTTAATCATTTGAAGAAAGATTCAGTGATTAAGATTTATATTTTAAAAAAAATCTCAACTGAATGAAGATTCAGTTGTAGGGATTGAGAAAACATACCTGAGAGTCAGAATATTTATCAGAGAATGATGAAAGGGGAACTTTTCATTACTGACGCAATACATGAACGCTGAAGAATTATTCTTCAAGGTTCAGCATTCGAAGCTCACTGATGAGAAAGTTGAACCTTGTCTCATCAAGAGGTTTGGTGAATATATCAGCAAGCTGAAAGTCAGTAGGAATAAAGTGAAGTTCAATATCACCATTCATCACATGATCTCTGATAAAGTGATATCTGATCTCTATGTGTTTTGTCTTTGAATGTAGCACAGAATTATTTGCTATAGCGATAGCACTAGTGCTGTCGCAATAGATAGGAATCTTTGATAACTAAAGGTCATAATCTAGCAGTTGATTTCTCATCCATAAGATTTGAGAACAACAGCTTCCAGCGGCTACGTATTCAGCTTCAGCTGTGGAAGTGGACACATAATTTTGCTTCTTGCTTGTCCAACTTACCAGCTTTCCTCCCAAGAGTTGACATCCACCAGTGGTACTCTTTCTGTCAAGTTTACATCCTGCAAAATCACTATCAGAATAACCAGTTAGATCGAACCCTGAGTCTTTGGGATACCAAAGACCGAGGTTAGGAGTTCCTTTCAGATATCTGAAAATTCGCTTTACAACGATCAGATGGGATTCCTTGGGTTCAGATTGATAGCGTGCACATAAACAAGTAGAGTACATGATGTCAGGTCGGCTTGCTGTGAGATACAACAGAGAGCCTATCATTCCTCTATAGGCAGTGACATTAACAGGTTTTCCAGAAGGATCTTTGTTAAGTGTCAGTGGTGGTGCCATAGGAGTTTTCATCGCTGAAGTTTGAGTAAGATCAAACTTCTTCAGCATATCTTTAACATATTTACCTTGGTTGATAAAAGTACCTTTGTCAGATTGTTTAATCTGAAGACCAAGAAAATATGTCAGCTCACCCATCATACTCATTTTATATTCTTTCTTCATTCTTTCAGCGAAGTGAGTACACAGAGATGGGTTAGTAGAACCAAATATTATGTCATCGACATATATTTGTACAAGAATTATATGACCTTTTATCTTTCTAAAAAATAACGTATTATCAATCTTGCCACGTTCAAAATTTTCAGAGATAAGAAAAGATGAGAGAGTGTCATACCAAGCACGAGGGGCTTGTTTTAGACCATAGAGAGCCTTATCCAATTTATAAACATAATTTGGATGCTTAGGGTCATAGAACCCTGGTGGTTGTTCTACATAGACTTCTTCATTCAGCTTTCCATTTAGAAACGCTAATTTTACATCCATTTGATACACGATGAAGTCTTTATAGACTGCATAAGCTAAGAATAGTCGAATTGCTTCGAGCCTGGCCACAGGGGCAAAGTTTTGATCATAGTCTATGCCTTCCTCTTGTCTGTATCCCTGAGCAACAAGTCGAGCCTTGTTGCGGGTTACAATTCCATGTTCATCTAACTTGTTTCTAAACACCCATTTGGTGCCTATTACAGTTTTATCAGATGGTCTAGGAATGAGATTCCAAACTTTGTTTCGAGAAAATTCAGTCAGCTCTTCTTGCATAGCGCTGACCCAGTTTGGATCTCTGAGGGCATCATCAGTCTTCTTTGGTTCTATTAAGGAGAGAAAGTTTACAAAGAGACAGATATTACCTGAGCTTCGTCGTGTCTGAATACCTGCATCTGGATCACCAAGAATTTGATCTATTGGGTGATCTTTGGTCCATCGCTGAGCAGGAGCATTATTGCTTAACTCAGAGGTTAGATCAACAATTTGAATGTTTACTGATGAGGACGATTGAGGTTCATCAGCGATTAACTGTTGAGTAGATTCACTGGAGAGGTTTTCAGACGAAGGCAGATTTGATGGTAGGAGTGTGTTTAGAGGTTCAGCTGAAACCCATGATTTGGATTCAGCGGTAGGATGTATAATGTTTGGATCTTCATCAGCGACTGGAGGATCTGAATGCTGATGGTTTGAGAAGAAAGGTTCAGTTTCTCTGTAGTGAGAAAGCATCCAAGCATTTAACTCTTCATTGTCAGCGATTGGTTTGGAGTTCGCTGAGCGAGTTTCATCAAAAGTGACGTGAATTGTTTCTTCTACGGTTTGTCTTCTCTTGTTGAAAACTCTGTAGGCTTTGGAGATGGAGGAATATCCTAGAAATATTCCATCATCAGCTTTTGGGTCGAACTTTCCAAGTTAATCTCTGTTGTTTAAGATAAAGCACTGACAACCAAAGATATGAAGAAACCTGATAGAAGGCTTCCTTCCAACAAAAAGTTCATAAGCTGTCTTCCCAAATCGCTTTATTATCAGCGATCTATTTTGAGTAAAACATTCAGTGTTTACAGCTTCAGCCCAAAATTGAGTAGGGAGATGAGAATCGCTGAGCATTGATCTAGCAGCTTCTATGATCGTTCTGTTTCTTCTTTCAGCGACTCCGTTTTGCTGAGGTGTTCTTACTGAAGAGAAGTTGTGAGAGATTCCCTTGTTCTCAAAGAAATTGTTCAGGGAACTATTTTTGAATTCAATTCCATGATCACTTCTTATTGAACGAACAGTAAGATTGTTCAGCACTTCCATCTTTTTTACAAAAGATATTAGTTCTTCTGGAGTATCACTCTTACAGCGAAGAAAAATAACCCAGGTGTAGCGAGAATATTCATCTACAATGACAAGTGTATATTTCTTTCCAGCTATTGATTGGATGTTGACAGGGCCAAACAGATCCATATGCAAGAGCTGAAGAGGACTTGTCACTGAGGAAACTTGTTTCGATTTGAAACTTGCTTTTGTTTGTTTTCCTTTTTCACATGCTGAGCAGAGAGATTCTTTAGCATATGAGTGCTGAGGAAGACCAGAAACCAGTTCCTAAGATGAGAGAGAATTCAGGGTTTTGAAGTTTAGATGGGAGAGCCTTTTATGCCATAGCCAGTTGACATCAGAAGAGGCTTTAGATAGAAAACATAAGTTTTCAGTGATAGTAGAGTCCATATCTATTACATAGACATTTTCTCTGCGATGACCACTGAGAGCAAGTTTTCCTTTCTCATTTAACACTGAACATGCTTTCTTAGTAAAGCGTACTTCATAGTCTTTATCACATAGCTGACTGATGCTTAGAAGATTGTGCTTCAGTCCATCTACATAAGCGACTCTTCGAAAGGTAGTTGTCCCATTGCTGAGGACACCAAACCCTCGGGTATATCCTTTACCATTTCCACCAAAAGTCATAGAGGGACCTTTCTCTTCCTTGTATTCAGTGAGCAGGTCTCTTTGTCCAGTCATATGACGAGAACATCCACTATCAAGATACCAGATGCCCTTTGATCCCTGCACACATAAGGAAGATTAAGCGTTGTTTGGTACCCACTTTTCAATGGGTCCTTCAGAGTTAGTGGATAAGGTAAGTTCAGTAGTATTCTTAGCTGATGAAGATTCAGCTTCAGTGGTAATCTTCACTTTGGTTAATTTCTTAACCTTAGTGGTATTTTTCACCTTGGTTGATTTTTCAGCCTTGGTGACCTTCTTAGCTTTAGAAACATTTTTCTTCACTTTAGCTATTTTATCAGCTTCAGTGGCAGTTGGACATTTACTTGCAATATGATCAGTAAAACCACAGTGATAACATTTTCTATATCTGAAAATGGTTTTAGGATCAGAAGTAGAAGGTTTTGCAAGTTTAAGATGAGCAGGGCCAGGTCCAAGAAGACTTTTCTCTTGAGATCTGGGAGGAATTTTCATTTCTTCAGATCTCGAGGTTTTAAGATCAATCTTCAGCTTTGGAGGACAGAGATCTAAGATTTCTATCATAGAGCTAGAGGATTGCTTAGCTGAAGGTTTAGAAGGAACTTTCAGCTTTGCTTTCCTGGTTGCCTTCTGAGGAAGGAGAATGGACTTTCCTTTATCCGTAGACATAGTGTCTTTGGAATTTTCCTCAGGGATGTGATTTGAAGAAGAACAGGGATAGAATTGATTATAAGAAGTGTCAAAGAAAGAGGTGACAAAAGTTCCAAACTTAAGCGAGGAACTTTCTTCCTTAGGATCGTCCTGAGGTGTCCAAAAACCAAGACCAGTTTTATCACTATCAAGAGTTTGAGCATTTATTATCTCAGAGATCTTTGTTGATGATTTGCACCATTTTTCAACATGAGCCTTTTCTGTTTTTAGAGCAGCGATGGCTTGTTCGCGTTCAATACTAATGATTTCATTTATAATGACTTGATCTTTCAAGTTTTCTTCTAAAACATTTAGTTCTTTGATCTTTTCATGACATTTCTCCAGCTCTTGAGTTAAATGAACATTTTTATTCTCAGCTTGAGTTTTGTCGTTTAGGGCATTATAAAGGTCAATCGTCAGCACATCAACAGTGTGACTTCTCTCAGCTTCAGGTAGAGAGGGATTTGTAGAGATATATACCTGAGATGATATGTAGCTCATAGAAGATTCAGATGGTTCTTCCACTTCTTCTTTAATCTCAGCCATGAGGCAAAGATTAGCGACTTCTTCTTCATCAGAAGATGATTCTTCTGATTCAGCCTAGTCGTGTTCTTCAGCGATGAGACCTTTACCTTTTCGCTGATAGCTTTTCAGCTTTTGATATTTGTTCTTCAGCTTATGGTATTTGTCATCACTGGATCTTCTTGAGGTAGAAGGTTTGAAGACCTTTTTCGACTTGCACTCACTAGCAAAATGTCCAATCTTTTCACAGTTATAGCAAGTGGCAGTAGCCTTATCAACCGGAGTTGATTTTGGCTTTTCAGTAAGAGAGAGAGGTTTACTTCTTCGGAAGTTACTCTTTCTTGCAAATCTCTTAAAAGAGTTTGTCAAGAGTGCTAAGGACTCATCAAACTCTGAAAGATTAGGGTCTGATAGATCCTCAGATTCAGAATCTAACTCAGTGATGGTGAGAGTAGATCGCTGAGATGGAATTATCTCTGAAGAGACTAAAGCAACAGGAGTACTTTTGGAGTCTTTAGAATCTTTTACAAGATTTTTCTTCAGAAGATTTGATTGCTCATAGTTGAGCAATATTCCATACAGAGTGCTTAAAGAGAGAGTATGTAAGTCTTTTGTCAGCTTAAGACATATTGAATAACTGTCCCAGCTTTCAGGAAGACATTCCAAGAATTTTGTTAGGACCTCAGAATTAGAATAGGTCCTACCAACAGTTATTAGGTCAATGATTAGGCAGTTAAACCGCTGATGGACGTCAGAAAGAGATTCATTCTTACCAGCGATGAAACTTTCATACTGTCTTACCAAGTTAATCTTTCGAGTCTCTTGGATTTCAGTGGTGCCCTCATATTGAACACATATGGTTTCCCACATTTCTTTAGAAGTTTTCAGATGCATGATGGAATGGAAAACTTCATCAGGCAGAGCCATTGAAATAATGGTCTTTGCTTTTGCATCTATGCCTACCTTCTTTTTATCTTCATCACTCCACTGTCTTATTTCCTTAACGACATATCGTTCAGGGACAGCTTCAGTGGTGGCAGTAACGGGAACCGCAGCTATAATTCTAACAGGTTCATAGGGTCCGTTTTCTATATATTCAGGTATAGTAGGATCCGCACCTTCAAGAAATAGCATCATTCGATTTTTCCATAGAGAAAAGTTATCTCTGCTAAATCGAGGAGGTTTAGAAAGTGAACCATTATCATAGTAGTTTGTGTTTGTGTTTAATGCCATTTTAGAATAGCAAGGAAGAGTATACAGCAAGATCTTGTTTATTAGATTTAAACAAACTGCTCTGATACCACTTGTTGGTCCCGAAGGTGCTAAACAAGTTTGTAGAAGGGGGGGGGGGTTGAATACAAACACAGAATTTAAAGTTTAATAAATTGTTTATTGATAAATCAAAATACAATTTACAAGTTTGTTGCGGAATAAGATTAAGGCATACTCAATCTAAACAAACTTAAGAAACACTAAGATAATTGCACAAGAAATTCAGAGAGAGAGGGGATTAAGAGATATAGAAAACAAGGGTTTCTATATTGAGTTCAAGGATGAAGCACACTTTCAGATGAAGGGGTGAACTTCCTATTTATACCCTATGCATTAAATGCATGGCAGGATACTTTACACGTGGCTTTCACTGATTGGCTTTGGGAGTCTGACTTTTGGGAGACATGCTTTCGGCTGGGTCATGAACAGTGTAGTTGACAGAGTTGTTGTACGAATGGTTGCAGAGACTTGTCCGTTCTGACACATCGTACTAGGTTGTGCAAGGATAGACAAAAGGAAACTTGAGGCATAAGCTTTGTGATCGATTGATCGCTGAGTATCTCTAAGTTCAGAGATAAAGAGGTTCAGCTATCGCTGAAGCTTTTTCTCATGTTCCTTCGCGTATAAGTAGAGTTGCCTTTGCTTCACTGATATCCGCATCATGTCACTAGTAGACTTCTCTTTGTTCAGCAGCTTCGTCTTTGATTCAGCTATGAACATCTGTTGACGCGAGACTTGTCTTCAGGGATTACGTTGGCTGTTTACTTTAGGAACTATCAGTGATAACTGAACAGACTCAGTCTGATCATTGATAGTGAAACACTAATACATATAAATGTTTATAAGAAATACTATCAGCGATAACTGAACAGACTCAGTCTGATCCCTGATGGTGAAACACTAATACATATTAAAACGTAATTTTCACTAAGTATAGAAGAGGGTCGTTATCAAATCACTGAGAGAGTTTGGATCAACAGTAAGGTTCGGACTGTGCGGTCCTGTTTCAATACCCCTCTGCACTAGAACTGCAGGGGTAGAGGTGTGGGTTGCACTAGGAGTTGGTTTTGGTGGTGTGCCAATGGCATCTTTTGTTTCCCTCTCCTCCAACGATTTTTTACTTGGTTCTTTTTCTTCATCTTTGCTCTGTGACCTTCCTGTCACATCATCAATATCCATTTCCATGGTTTCCCCTAATCCTCCAGAGTATTGAAGAGAGACCTCGCGTGCTATTGCAGAGGCTATTTGAATTGGGCTCTGAGGTGTATTCTCAGGGAACTCTGCAAGGACTAGGGCTCTTCGTGCCTTCTGCATGGGCTTTGTCTGACCCTCTGCAGGTGCAGTGCTTGCAGCAAGGTATTCATCCAGATCTTTCCTTTTCTGTCGGAGGGCGTCCAATATTTGTTCTTTTTTGGCAAGCGTCCTCAACTTTCCTTTCTTTTTCTCATAGACTCTGATCTCTGTAGATTCTTTTGTGGCTTTCTCTTCATCTGCCAAGGATTTTGGAGTCTCTACCTCTGCGACTCTCTTTTTCTTGTTTTTCTTTTTCGGCTTTCTCTCACTCCCCTCCCCCTAACTAATGGGCTCTCTTTCTCACTCACTTTAGCCTCTGCGGCTTCAACTTCTGTCCGTACTCCCTCGCCTCTCAAGTAAACTATAATGTCTCCTACTTTGAATCCTACGCAAGGGGGGGTTACAGGACGTGGTTCTGGTGTCCTGTTCCCTCGTATGTATTCCCTAACCTCTTCGTTACTACCCAAATAAGCCAGCATCTTTGTTGACAGAGGTTTGGCTTCTGGATATCCTGTTTTGATGGTGGTGGGTTTATGAGACTTCATCTCATATAGTTTGATTGTCTTATCCTCTGCAGGTAGCTTTCCTTCTCCGATCAAGTCATATCCTAGTAGCAGTTGTGACAACTGTCTGATAACCAACATGTTAAGGTTAGCAATCTCTGACCTATTAGAATTTATTTATGAAGTTAAATTATAGTTAGAATGATTAAATTAGAAGTTTACCCGAAAAATTTCGGAAGTCGCGTAAATACCCGGTTCGGACTGATAACTGACCATTACATCTCAAAAATGCCAGAAATTATGTTGAAAATCTAAAATATTTGAAATATTAGGATTTTATTATTTTCAAAGTAAATTATATTTATTTATTATTAAAACTCATTTTTAAGCTTTAACTGAGAATTTAGGATTCCGGTTCTCAATTTTATCTGATTTTTTTAATTAAAATTGTCATCATAATTGTAATATTTTATTTAACAAAATTAATTGATGAGTCACATGGACACATGACTGATTTCTATGATGCCCCTCTCTTTTAATTTTTAATTAAAAATCAAATTTAGAAGAATTTACTCACATTTTCAAAAATACAACTTAACTCTTCAACTCCTTCTTCTCTCTACTCCATAATCGGCCAAGAACACACACACACACACTCCATCGATTTTTTTAAGAAATTTTCAAGGAGAAATCAAGTTTAAACATCATCCTACTTCAAGAAATCAAGTTTTCATCTCCAATTGAGAAGGTAACCATCTTTATCCTCATCTTTTCAAGGTTATTTTCAAAGAAACTTACATGTTTTTCATCATCTCATGTAGTGGTTGTATAATCTTGTTTTTGGAAGTGAAATGGAATGCATTTGGTGAAATAAACATTTGCAAAGTAAACCATTGAATAATCTTCCAATAAAATTTGATGTTTAAGTGTGATTTTTGGGGATTTTTATGAAAATGTCAAATTTATGATATGTGGTATTTTGGTCCACGAAATTGTGATGATTTTAAATAGAAATTTATGTATTGCATCAATCTTGAGTATAGATGAACTCTTAGGATGAGATTATTCAATCTCATATGATTAAGAGCATCAAAAATGGTATATTGTCACTTGTTTAGTGATTTTGTTGTAATGCATGGGATTGGATGAGCAATGGTGATTGCTATGAGTCCATGATGCATAAATTGATTGTTTAAATCATGGGATATTGTTTAAAGATGTGAAGTCATGTGTTATTTCTAAAAACCATGGCTAAATGATCATTTTATTACATATTGCAAGTTTAACTTATTCACAGCTTGCTGTCAAAATTATGCATTCACTTTTGAGTATTATAAGTTAGTTTATAAGTTGTAAAAATTTGGGCTTTTTGTTACTAAAACTCAGTTTATGGTGTTAGTGAGCCATAGCATTAAGAATCACTCAAAAATTTGGAGATTTGGTCACTCAAATGCATTTTAGAAGTAAGTGGTGTAATCTGTCCAAAATTGGCAGATTCATACATCTACTTTCTAAGGACCATAACTCCATTAATTTTTGTCTAAATTGAGTAAATTCTTTTTTCTTATAGTAGGTTTTTGAGTTAGCTTTCCAACCATGTATGGATCATTTCATAATTCTTAGTTTTAGTAGCTCAAAAACGGTCTGCAAGTAAAGTGTGTCATTGGATTGAAAATCGGTGACCTTCTGTTTTGTGGAATTTATTTTGAGTATCAAAACTCCTCTAAAAATTATGAAATTTTGCAGAATTGTTCATAACTTAGTATTGTAGTTTCTGTAAAATTTTGGTGATCATTGGTTGTTGGGAAGTATCATTTTGAAACCTATTTTATGATCACAGTTTCTGGACAGCAAGTGCTGAATCCAGAAAGAAGGTTTTCAAAACCTTAAATACTTATGTTTTGATGATTAATTTGGTAAAGTAATCCTAAATTTCTATTTTAGACAATAAAGTAAACATAATGGCATATATATATATTGAGATGTAAGAATGGTCAAGTTAGGATTAAGGATGGGTATTGACATATGGTATCCTTTGGTTCAAATTACTCTATAGGGATTAAAGATCCGGACTAGAGAATTGTGTTGTTTTATTCTTGCATCGTCATCAAGGTGAGTATTCACAGCCCCACTTTTATCGTTTTAATTGATTTTGGGGTGGAAAGCATGTTTAAATTGCGTATTTAAAGATTCATGAGAATTGTTTGAAAGTATTGCGAATTGGCAATTTATAAGGCTTTGTTAAAAGCGTTTGGAATTATAAGCTATATGATAAGTATGCAATTGATGTGTTGAGTTTTTAATGTTAAGACCCCGTGACACTACTATTAACTCGAAGAAAATCGGGCCTATAGTATTAGTGGGTAGCGCTATTTGGTGTGACAAACCCACCTTAATGCTGACGAGCAGGGGTGCACTATACTAGAGAAGATGACTAAACATGTGGCATGAACCACCGCTGAGTTAGTTCATCGGGGGCGTTGAAATTGGTCAAGGACGGCTTAGTAGTGGCTCAACGTAATATTGTCCTTGCATACACTTATCATAAAGAAATTAAATTGTGGTACTCATGAATCAAAGAATTGAAGTTGGTTTTTACGTATGTTCTACAAATGATAACTTGCATATAAAAATGATTTGTGCATATTTAAAACCTGTGAACTCACCAACTCTTTGTAGTTGACCTTGGTTTTTATTCATGCTTTTCAGGAATCGAGAAGGTAATTCCATGATGTTTTAGCAGTGCACTTCATATTTGAAAGCATGATTGTTTTGTTATATACGTATCGTTATGTACTAAATCTTGAGAATTGTAAACAGTAACAAACACTGTGTTTTGATTGTAATGTCTTTTAAATTATAAATGTATGACGATACGATTATAACCTTGTGCTATGACATTGGAGCTGTTATGCCTCGTGTTTCCGCTTTAGCGGGGTGTGACAGCATTCCTAGGAAACGTCCAAACACGATGTTCTTTGGTTCTGTCCCTCTGTCTTGGTCCTGCTGTTTGGAAATCACAGCATTTTGGATCTCCCTGAAAATGAGTCCAGCGTAGTCCAGTGGGAGATCGTAGTAAATCCCATACATTATGGCCAAGATTGTATGGCTTGATTGATCTGGTCTTCCAACCTTCGCTGTTAGGCATTGGTTCAGAATAGAGAAAAGGACGTTCCACAGAGGGGGTAGATTCTGTCGCCTGAAGTTTGTTCTTTAGAAGATTGGAATTCCGTAGCCAATGAACCTCAGAAATTCTAGTATCTCTTCCTCTGTGGGCTCCTCTGAGAATTTATGCAGGTTGAGATCTGATTTGGTGGGATGTCCAAAGACCTCGGAGAGTTTCCTACGATTGATCCCTAGGTCCAGAATTTTTGCAGTTGATGGATGGGTTGCATAGCCAATGATGCAGTGTCCATATTTGTCCATTTTGGCATGGCGGGCACTTAGCCAGAACTGTTGGATATAAGATTCTGGGATGTCATCTCGTTTCAATGTTAGGGCTCTAACCAGAAAATGATTCTTGAGGGGTTGAATCAATGGTGCAGCTTCAGTGGGAAAACCAGAGGGATTTAGGGTGACAAAGTGGTTGTTTGGCTTATTATTCATTTGGGCCAAATGATAGTCATGTCTGGTGAAGGATAACATTCTGCTGGTAAGCACATGTTCTTGGTCGACGGAGTCTGAATCAGCCTTTTGAACCATCGAGTGATAAGAGTTGTTGGATTTCTTGGATCCATTAGAGTTCTTGGAGGAAGATGAGGGAGAAGCCATAGAAAAAATTGAGGAGAAGAGGAAAGGCTTTTTGCTTGAAGTTCTTGAGAGAAAAAGATGTAGGTAAAATGAAAAAGAAGAGGCAAAAGGAATTTTATACAGGGGAAAGTAAAAAAAAATGAGCGATAAAAAAATAAAGATTTCAAATCCGTGATGAGTGGAAATGGATAAGAAGCCGTTTCATAAGAACGACGGTACAAATTACGAACCAATCAAATGTTGCCACGTCAGATGATGGCGATGCACGATCTAGGACGTGCGCCACCCTATTCTCACGCGCCTGGCATTTTCTATTCTCACGTGACAGCGAGTTTCAAAAAATAACCCGCAACACATGACCTGATTTTCTCAAGTGATGAGAATGACAGAAGCTCTGGGGATAAGAGGCTTCTGAGGTCATAGGCAAGGTTAGGACGGAGAAAAGTGCGATGGAATGATCGAGTTCCTTTTAAAGTGCATTTGCTCAAGCACCCTCAGTTTAGAGGTGTAGAGACTCTGTGATAGATCACAGAGGCTCTGTGGTCGACCTCAAAGGTTCTGAGACCAAAAATTTCCTTTTTAGGAAAGATTTTCAAAGATTTGATCATTTCAAAGTTTTGATTGTAAAATTAGTACAAAGTGGGATCTTTCTGAGGGCATAGTGCTCGAGAAAGAGTTTTGACCCTTGGTTCAGATGGACTAACCTCACTCTGTAGTCTGTTGTGCAGAACTGTCTTGCTCCCCCTTGAATAGTCACGATTGGTTTTTGATGGTTCGTTCTGCTCCCCCTTCAACTATGCTTGGATCATATAAAGATAAGATTTGCAGAAGACATAGATTTGAGAGAAAAATGTAATATAAAGAAAGTCAAAGAGATTATTTACAAACAAGGAATATGTTATATACAAATATGTGCAACAGAGGCTCTGTGCAGGGGTATAGAGGCTCTGTGGTCAACTCATGTTGAGCATACCAATTTTGCCAACTAGAAAAGTGAATCTTTTCTCATCCAATGCCTTCGTGAAAAGGTCGGCAAGTTGATAGTCTGTGGGCACGAAGTACATCTCTATTGTCCCATGCTCCACATGATGTTTCAGAAAGTGATACCTGATATCGATATGTTTGGTCTTAGAGTGCTGCACAGGATTGGCAGAGATCGCAATGGCACTTTTGGAGTTACAGAGGATGGGGATTTTTTCGATATCAAATCCATAGTCTCTAAGTTGGGTCCTCATCCATAGAACTTGGGAACAACAACTTGCAGCAGCAACATATTCTGCTTCTGCTGTGGAGGTTGAGACACAGTTCTGTTTCTTGGAAGTCCAATTTACTAGTTTCCCTCCTAGAAATTGGCAACTCCCAGAGGTACTTTTCTTGTCGAGCTTGCATCCTCCGTAATCTGAATCTGTGTAAGCCATGAGATCAAAGCAGAGCTCTCCGGATACCAGAGACCAAGATTTTTGGTTCCTTTTAGGTATCTGAAGATCCTCTTGACAGCATGAAGATGAGATTCTTTGGTGTTAGATTGAAATCTTGCACATAGACATTTGGCAAACATTATATCAGGTCTACTCGCGGTTAAATACATCAGAGATCCTATCATGCCTCTGTAGAGCTTACACTCCACAGATTTGCCCTCTGGATCTGCATGGAGTTTGGATCCAGTGGCCATAGGAGTTTTCATTGGTGAAGAGTCAGAGATCTTGTATTTTTCAAGTATGTCAGAGACATATTTTGATTGATTTATGAAAATACCCTCTGTGGTTTGTTTGACTTGCAATCCTAAGAAGAATGTAAGTTCTCCCATCATGCTCATCTCAAACTCACTTTTCATCAATGACTCGAACTTTTTGCAATATAAATCATTTGTAGACCCAAAAATAATATCATCAACATAAATTTGTACAAGCAGAATCTCACCTTTTCTCTTCTTATAGAATAAAGTCGTATCAGTAGTACCTCTTTCGAAACCATTTGCAAGCAGGAAGTTTGAAAGTCTATCGTACCATGCTCTGGGGGCTTGTTTTAATCCATACAGAGCCTTGTCCAGAAAGTAGACATGATTTTGGTACTTAGAGTTCTCAAACCCTGGTGGTTGTTGGACATATACTTCTTCTTGAATCTGCCCATTCAGAAAGGCTGACTTGACATCCATTTGATATACTTTGAAACCTCTGTGGGTTGCGAAGGCAAGAAAGATTCTTATTGCTTCGAGTCGTGCCACAGGGGTAAAGGTTTTTTCAGAGTCAATGCCTTCTTCTTGACAGTATCCCTTGGCCACAAGTCTTGCTTTGTTTCTGATCACCACTCCATCTTCATCCTTTTTGTTCCTGAAGACCCATTTGGTCCCTATTGCGGTTTTGCCTTTCGGCAGAGGCACTAGGGTCCATACTTCATTTCTTTCAAACTGCAGAAGCTCATCTTGCATAGCTTCTACCTAGTTTGGGTATTCAAGAGCTTCAGATATCTTTTTGGGTTCGATGATACTCACAAAATTTGTATAGTAACAAAAATTTGCAGTACTCGATCGAGTTTGGACCTTGTCAGAAGTGTCACCAATAATTTGGCTCTGTTGGTGACTTCTGGTCCATTTGATCATTCGAGGCAGGTGATCATTTGAAACTTCTGTGGTTAGCTCAGGAGCATGTTCATCTTGATTTAGATCATTCTCTGTTGATAGGAATTGATCATTCGTACTTGCCACAGGACTTGGTTGTTCATCATGAATTGAGGTAGAGACCTCTGCGGATCCTTGATCTGGTGTTGACCCTTCAGAAAGATTTTGAAGATGACGATGATCTTGATTTATCTTGGGGCCTTGATTTGTATTGTCCTCTGAGTGCTCCCCCTCGATGGTTGCACCTGCAGCATTACTGAAAGAGGGTGAAGTATTGCTAGGACCAGTTAGAGAAGTACCTGTTTGGTCCTCAGAGGCTTCGGCTTCAGAGGCTCTGTGATCACCTTCAGAGGGTTCATCATCATTGAACATCTCTTCAAATAGATGATGAAGGTCATTTGTTCGTGATGATTCACCAGAATCTTCATCCTGAAGTTTGAGTCCTGAGCTGATTTGCTCAGAAGTCATCTGAAAAGAATCATCAAATGAAACATTAATACTTTCTAGTATATGCTTGGATTTGAGTACATAGATTCTGTATGCCTTGGAGTTTGATGAATAGCCAACAAATTTGGCTTCATTGGCTTTGGGATTGAATTTCCCTATTTGGTCTCTGTCGTTCAGTACGAAACATCTGCAGCCAAAGACATGGAAGTACTTAATGTATGGCTTCCTCTGGTGTAGTAAGTGATATGGTGTCTTTGCATGTCTCTTTATGATCAAGGATCGATTTTGGGTGAAGCATGCAGTTGAAATTGCTTCTGCCCAGAAAGAAATAGAGAACCCTAAAGCAGTGAGCATAGTCCTTGCGGCTTCCACTAGTGTTTTGTTCTTTCGTTCAACAACACCGTTTTGTTGTGGAGTCCTTGCAGCAGAGAAGTTCTGTGATATGCCTTCTGTCGAAAGATAGGCTTCAATGGTTGAATTCTTAAACTTTGTTCCATTGTCACTTCGGATTCTCTGTACCCTGCAGTCATAAAGAACTTGTATTCTCTTGATAAGATTGATTAGTACTTCAGGAACATCTGATTTCTTTCGAACAAATTCAACCCAAGTATATCTAGAGAATTCATCTATAAGTACAAGGATGTACTTCTTGCCACCAAGACTTTGCACAGATATAGGACCACAGAGGTCAACATGAAGCATCTGCAGAGGTCTGGTGCAAGATATGTCAGACTTGGTTTTGTGGGCAGCCCTTTTGAGTTTGCCCATCTCACAAGCTGAGCATAGATGATATTTGTCGTATCTAATACTTGGTAGACCACTTACTAGTTCTAATTTCACAAGTTTGTTAAGTGTGTGAAAGTTTAGATGACAGAACTTGTTGTGCCAGAGCCAAACTTCTTCATTTTTACTTGAGACTAAGCAGAGCTTTTCTTCTCTGTTAGTTGATTTAAAGTCCATGAGGTATAGATCACCTCGTCTTTTGGCTCGCAGAAGCTCTATGGTTGTATCTTCCTTCAACAGAGAGCACTACTGTCTTTTGAACATCACATCGAGTCCATTGTCACAGAGTTGACTTACACTCAGAAGATTGTGCTTGAGGCCATCCACATAGGCAACTTTGTTGACATCGATGTCTCCTTTGGAAATGACTCCATAGCCTTTTATTTTTCCTTTCTTGTTATCTCCAAAAGTCACAGATCCTCCTCCATGTTTTTCTTTGTAGGATGAAAGCAACCCTCTGTCGCCAGTCATATGTCTTGAGCACCCGGAGTCTAGGTACCATATAGGCACATGTTGTTTCTTCTGTGGACAGATTAGAGAGATTTAGGTACCCATTTCCAAATGGGTCCATTTTTGTTAAGAGACTTTGAAGATGCCTTAACATCTTTGGTTTTCGATTTATCCTCATTTGCAGAGGCACCAGTTTGTCTCTTCTCACCCTTGAATTTTGCATTCTTGGGTTTTGGGTGAGATATAAGACAGGAGGGCCTCGAGAAATGTTGATTCAAAGAATGCATAAGATCAAAGCATTTACAATAAGGAACATTTGAAGCAAACTTCTTGAAAATTTCATTAAATTTGTCAAAGGAGGGTACAGAGCAAAATTTACTACAACCCATTTTAGATTTGGGTTTCTTTTTAAAGAAAGCTTTGTCTAATCTAGGTTGAGTTTTTTTAAAAACTCTTCTTGAGTGGCTCTTTGGTTGTACTCTCCCTTGATCTTCTTTCCTTGCTTTCACTGCAACAGAAGCATCAAGTTTATCAATTTTAGGCCATTTATTCTTCTGTTGCCAAGTGAGTTTTTCTTGAAAAGGTTTTAATGGTCTTAGAGCTTTTGAATCATGAGGGATCTTGTTCTTTTAAATCTTTCAAGCTCAAGAGAAGTATTTGCTTGCAAGCACATGTCCAGGAAATCAGGACAGATAGGTACACCTTGGTTTTCCTTTTGGGAAGAACTGTTCTATTAAGAATGCCAGAGGTAAGTTTACTCTTCTCTGGACTACAGGGGAGTATCTCAAGTTCCACAGAGCTTGTCTCATTTTCAATAGAGGACTCTGATTCTGACTCAGAGTCTGAATCGAGGAAGTCTCTGTGAATGAGATCCTGACCTTCTGCAAGTGCCTTGCTTTGTCCATTGGTGTCCTCTGAAGTATTTAGAGTTTTTGAAATACACGGAATGACCATAGGTACGTTAAGCCAGTTTTGTAAATCTTGCTCAAAGATTTCTCTTATTTCAGAGGTTAGATCAGAATGGTTGAGAAAATGATTTTCATAAGTTCTTTTCAAGTCTTTTTCTAAAAACCTTTTAAACAGTCTTTCTTCCACAGAGGCAGGACAAACTCTGGTGCTTCAGAGGATAGTTCCTTTTCAGGAGTCATCATGCACACAAAAGCCATTTGAGTTTGCGTTTCTGGGTGACCAAATCTGAAGATCCCTATCTGTTTTTGAGACAAATATTTCTTTGGTATAGATTTTCTTTTTGATGAGGGTGCAGATGGTAAATCATTGTTTTCATACCATACATTTGCCATCTGCAGAGGTCTCCTCAGATGTGGTCCTTCAGAGGTTCTACATCTCTTAAATGTGGACAAAAGGTTTGGAAAACTTGGTTTTAAAAATTGTCCAGGGCAGAAGATGTTTGATAAAGATTTGTTTCTTTTGTTTCCTGTGTAAGGGTCAATATCCTCGAATCCTAATCCTCTTCTGCCTATCTGGGTGTTAACCTTTTCATGAACTTTTTGAGCATCCTGATACCTCTTAATTTGGAGATCTCTGTCGAACAGATCTTGATGAAGAACTTCTCTTTCTTTTTGAAAAAAGTTTTTCAAAGAAATGGAATTTAAACGATCACTCTCACATTTCTTAAGCTCTTTGACCTTTTCTTTCAAAGCTTTGTCGAGATTTTGTATTTTATCCTTGAAATCCCTTTTTGTTGAAATATGCTCAGAGGTGAGAGTTTTGTTTTCAAGGTAAAGCTTATTCTTCTCCTCTGTGAGAAGCCTAGTTTCTCTTTCAAAGAATGCAAGATTTTTCTCAAGATCTGAGCATGTGTTTTTGGAAGCTAGAAGATCATTTTGTATTTCAAGAAGCTTGTTTTCAAAGTCTGAGTTGCAAGAGTTAGAAGTGGATACCTCACTTTCATTGTCAGAAGAGTGGACTTCTGCCATTCCACAGAAGAATGCGTTGTTTTCTTCATCAGAGGATTCATCGGTTACAAGGTTCTCTTGTTCTGACATTAGGGATCTCTGAGTGTAGTATTTTGCTTTCTTTTTATAGAAAGCAGCGTCCCTTGTGGGTTTCCCTGTGTTGGCAGAGGACCTGCACTCTGCTGCATAGTGGCCTGGTTTCCCGCATTTGAAGCAGCCTTCAGTTTGCTTTGGGAATTTGTCACCAGCTCTGCCGTCTGACTCCTGTCCACTCCTTTCATCTTGCCTTGGTTTTTCAGACCACTCCTTTCTCTTTGCCTCACCATATCCTCTGCTTCTGTCATCTGCTTCTGTCATCTCTTTCTTCTCTTCCTCTATACTCCGGCTTCTTCTTGAGACCACGGTTGAACTACCGGGTCATTAGTGCAAGTGTTTTGGCCAGAGCAGTCATGTCAATCTCCTCCTCAGAATCTTCTTCACTTTCACTTTCAGCTACAAGTACCTTCTTCTTCTTCTTTTTTTGTGCCTCCTCAGCTGCTTTATCCTTCTTTCCCTTGTCTTTGCCTTCTGAGGCACTACCCACAAGAGCCAGAGGACCTCCGACAGAGGTTGATAGTTTGGAAATTCTGTTCTCTTGGCTAATCAGTGTTCCAAAGAGATCAAATACGGACCAAACATCAAGATCCAATGTGGCTTGCATGGACATGGTTAAATGAAGCCATTCATCATTTAGGCTCTATAGAAATCTGACATTGTTTTCTTCGGAGGTTCTGTGGATCCCATACCTCTTGCACTTGTTTATCAAAGAGTTGTATCTATTGTAAGTGCTTTGAATGGATTCACCCGGCAGAGCTTTGAATGCAAAATACTCATTTATGCATAAGGCTATGTTGTTCTTGAGGGTTTTGGCACCACCCTCAAGTTGTTTCTCCAGCTCTAACCATAGGTCCTTTGAAGTTTCACATGAATCAAGAGAATGAAAGATATCATTTGGGATAGCCATTATGATTAGTCTTTTGGCTTTCTTTTCAAGTTCATGTTGTGCCTTTTCTTCTTCACTCTATTCAAGGACAGGTTTGGGGTGTTGATATTCAGGAATTTCAGGAGTATTGGCAGTGGCAGGAACACGAGGAACAGTTGTCATTGGGATGAAATGAGGATTATGAAGAAACTCAACCAGACCAGGATCCACACCTTCAAGGAAATGCACCATCCTAATCTTCCATTGAGGATATTCATCTCTTAAAAGAGTGGGAGGTTTGGATTGAGATCCAGCACTGAAGTAGTTGACAGTGTTTGCCATTTTGGTTTAGAAAGTAAAACAGAGTATGGCACAAACCAGAAAGAGTATAACAGTAATGGTTTTTTGAAATGATGAGAATATGAATTGGTAAGAACAAATGATCAACCAACTAGCTTTGAATTTGTCTTTGAATGAAGAACATACTTGTACCTGTTACTATATCAGACAGGTTGATATAGCTTCAGAAAATAGAGTGTGTCTGTGAGTGGAGTTTGGAACGAAGAACAAACTCAAACTGCTACCTTGAGTACTGGAAACAAGTATAGAACAGAATCCTTTGATATTGAAAATCAAAGTCCGCTCTGATACCAATTGTTGATCCCAGTTTTGATGTTCTTTAACTTGGTTTAAACTTTTACTACACACATATTATATAATTAGAGTGCGGAAGCGTTTAATACGTGTAGAACAGATCGAACATGCAAGGTAGTAAACACACAAGTAATTATTGAACAGGAAGTAAAGTATTACAAGGAAGTTACTCAAAGAACTATTTCAT
The DNA here is from genome assembly GCA_023525745.1 of Arctium lappa. Taxonomy (NCBI): domain Eukaryota; kingdom Viridiplantae; phylum Streptophyta; class Magnoliopsida; order Asterales; family Asteraceae; genus Arctium; species Arctium lappa. The sequence continues at coordinate 57,938,630 of CM042058.1, read as the reverse complement.
TGATTACTGAAGAACACCAAGAACACGCACTGGTCTGTGTAAAATGTGCTCAAGGATTATACAGACTGCTATTTTCGTGTGTGCGTGCTTTGCTCTAAGATGGTGCTCCCTTAATATACAAGAGGGATGTACCCCTTAGTACAAGACAAAAACTGTCATTCCATAAACGGAATGCCACCTGGAAAGTAAACATCGTGGGACGCCCATTACTTTGATCTTGAGGATCTTCGTACAGTAGGTCTCACGTGTTCTGCACGTGGTCTTGTCTTGAACTCTTAGAAATTCATTGATCTCCAGAGGTTGGCCTTCACAGAGGCTCTGTGATTGATCACAGAGGCTCTGTGATCCAAGAATCATTCAGGTTTGACTTTTGGTAGATCCTCTGCGGAGTAACCTCTGAGCTTTGCACCTTCTGTGGTGTACTTGAGTGTTCAGCGGCAGGCTTCTGCGATTCTTATAATTAGCCTATTTTTCAATACTTCTATACAATGTGAGTGGAGCTAACAATAACTTAAAAAGAAAGATCTAAACATGCATGCAAAGATGGCTCTGATACCACTTAATGGGTTTTGATCAAAAACAAGTTTCTAAAAAACATAAAAAGCGATAAAATTGCAACGGAAGCTTTAAAAAAATTTATCACATAAAACCACATTTAAACCCACAAGGATCACTTTGCATGCAACATGTAAGATCAGAACGTGAAAATTAAATAAGAAAGTTTAAGAAACAACAACCTTTGAAGTCCTTTGATTTTGATGAAGAGAAGGATGTTGATTGTAAAGTCCAAATCAAGCCATTTCTAATCAAATTAATGCAATCAAACACAAAATCTAGAGAGAGATTATAGAGAGAGAAATAGTCATATGTATTGATGAAGTCATAAGATTACAAGAAATGCACACACTCTCAGTTTCTAAGGTTCTCTCACATAACTAAACTATTTATACTCATGACACTTCTCTCAAAGCACTAAACTCTTAAGACAAAAGAAACTCTCAAAGACTTTAGACAAAGTCAAAGTCAAATACAAACAAAAGTCAACACTTGATCTAAACTATTCATTAACATTCTCCCCCTTTTAGATCAAGCATTAATGATTGGCCTGCCCCAACAAGAATGACTTCCTTGTCTGATTCCAAGCAAAGATTCAAATATTCTTATTCCCCTTCTGAAATGAAGTTTGTCATCCAAAGCATCTAGCACTCTGATCATTGCAAGTCTTTCAAACTTACCAAGACCTTTCTCTCCTTTGTTGACCTTCTCCTCATTTTCTTTAAACTTCTTGTTGAGTTGGAGTCTGACTACTTTGATTGTTCCATCTGAAAACTTTGACAATTCAGATACTCTCATGAACCTCTTCTTATTCTCCCCATTTTTAGAAACAACTCCAAGTTCAGGATGACCAATAATAGTAAACAGATCAAGATCCTCTAAGCCTTTATAATCTAGATTAGGCTTTTTCATGTTCACCCTCTTCTGATTAGTCTCCATGGCAAGCTGTAAATCATAACAGTACGTATAGTTGATATGCATTCTCATGAATCTTTTAAGTACTTCCAAGGCAAAGATAATATTCTCCGGACGTACTGTCATGTTTCTGAAGAGATGGTAAAGATACTCAATATCGTCTACATCCAGGTGAGAGAAATAAGCTTCAGTAAATTCACAGTGTGTAAGATCTCTTCATTGAACATAGAAACCTATGTACCAGATCTGTCTGTGGAACTTTCGCATCCTGACCTCTTTGACTGTGACAATCCCAGATTTGTTCCTAACTTCTCTCTCAGCTTTTCTCTTCAAGTTTATGAACCTGGCATACTCTTCTTGAACATCCGGTGGCAAATGAGAAACACCTAAGACTTCGTGAATATCTAACACCCTGATCCTGTGCATGAACATTTTCTTCCTCTACTTTTCTAGAAAAGGCATTCCAAAAGCATTTCTCAAACGTCTGATTTCAGCATCAGTAGGTATAAGGGTGGCTTCAGGTATGTTTGAAGGTCCGACTTAGTTTTCAATAGTGTTAGAAGGAAAGAAAGCATTAGGATTAGGTATAGGATAAAAGTCAGTTTGGTTTTCAGGATTGGCTTTAGGTTAGTTTTCAGGTATTGGACGTCGGATTCTGTTTGGGCTTGGAAGGTTTACAGGGCCAGGTATTCTGTTTGGGCTAGGTAGGCTAGTTTGGCTAGGTGGGATATTTTGGCTAGGTCGGTTTTCTGGGGTAGGTGGAGGTTGGTTTACTGGGCTAGGAATGTTTTCTGGATGGTTAGAAGGTTCAGAAAGGTTGATTTCTTTGAAGATAGGTATTTCAGGTGGGGTTCGGACAGTTTCTGAACTTCATGGTGCATAAGACTCAGTTGTAAGTCATCTGGTGTGCCCGTCAATATGTCAAGAATGTTCTCATTTCCCTCTTTATCCGAATCCATTAGTCCTTATTTCTCTTCCTCCTTAAGCCTCCAGAAGTTATCATATTTTTCATTCGTCGTCTCCTCTTCATCTGACGAAAGATTAATGATATCTATGTCAAGCATCCCAGCTAATAACAATATCTCATCCCTAGTAGCAACCTTAGACTTTGCAACCCTCGGTTCTACTTCCTCATTCACAAACAAAACTATCTCATCAATTGGTTCATCATCTCTTACATCAACCATCTTCACATCACCTCCTTCTTGAGTTTCAACCTGAGCAAGTTCAGCACTTGTAGTAGTTCTTTGTCTTTTACTCATCTCCCCCTCATGATCTTGATCAGAATCACGATCATATTTCTTGCTGAAAAATGCTTGAGCTTTGCAGGGTTCCTGAACTACTCGGGTGAGATCTTGAAGATTTTGTACCACTTAAGACTTGAAAGACTTGAATTCGGTAGTAGTGACATAGTCTGAATGTACGTGTTGTTGCTGAGATCTCAATAATCCAATCAAATCTAACTCAGATTCATCAGATGGAGCCTATGATAACAACTTGGCATATAGTAAAGACTTCAGCTCCTCCACAGATTGATCAACGGGTTGTACTGGTGGTGGTGGAGGTGGCTGAACAGGCATGTCTACAGCTGGGCCTTTCCCTTTCAATAGGATTTTCATTTTACCGAGCTCCTCTTCAAACTTTGCTGCCATACGATCTTTAATAGCCTTTAAGGCGCCGTTGAAAAACTCCTTAGACACAAAGTCTTGGAAAATAACTTCGGGGTCACTTAGACTTCTCCTTTGCACAACTGTCAAAGATTCAATAGTGTGGCATGTGTTCAAAGCTGGCATAGTGTTAGCAATGACAGGAGTTCCACTTGATTCTCGTAGTCCGGATTGCGGATCTACTACAAGTGTTCCGACTAGGTCACTTAGACGACCGGTGATAGAAGAATGTTGGATGAGTGTTCTAGGAATAGAAGTAGATATATCAAGTGGTGCTAGACTCGATACTGCACATAATGACATTGAGCACTGGGGCAGCTGGGTTCTAGTTTCAATACCCACACTTTCCAAGTGAAAGGTGGATAGAATTTGTGCTAAAACCCCGTGCAAAGATGAGACTACAGCCTATTGAGAGGCTATAGAATGGCTGGCAGAAGTGTGCAATTGCATAAGTGGGCTACTTATGTCTTGTACTTCCGAATGCAACACATGCAACGGAGTACTAGATGTGGTTGCCATTCTGGATCTGTAGGTCAGGTTACACATTCTCTCTCCATATTCTTTTTTTTCATTCTCACTAAGCCTCACATTTTCTGTATTTTCTACTTCTTCTCCCTCAAGCCTCCTTATGTCTCCCAAGACATTTAAAATATCAGTCGTAGCTGTATCAATCTCCATATCATCATGATGTAATGAGACATCATCAAGAAATCCAAAACTATGCTATAAGTTTTCATCTTCAATATCAGCAGCATTAACATTCTCCTCCTGTTGTTCTGAGTAGCTGAAGGAATAGAATCCATAGAGCATTCATGCCGATCCGACTCAGTTTCAGAATTCTCACCTTTGTGAATTCAAACTATCAAGCAATTCTCAGAACAAACAAGATTTAACAATGAAATATATATATAGAGAGAGAGTAGATCTTCAAATCACAAGTCTCATAAATCTCACGTATGATATTACAATGAAGTTCTTAAAGAAAATACAAAGACTAAAACCTATTTATACCAACAAAGCTAAACTAAAACTTAACAACTAAGGAAACTAAACACATTTGACTTATACAAGACTTTGACATTGTTGACTTACACTTTGACTTTTCTAATTACATCTTGGATACAATATTTGGACTTAACAATCTCCCCCTTTGTATTCAAGATTTAATAAAAATTTGACACTAGTCTTCAGCACTAGATTTTTCAACTTTTGTCTCTGAAAACATTGAACTTTGAAGCTTTAAAAATCTTCAGTCTTTCAGCCTTTGAAGAATCTTGAAAAGTCTTTTACACTTTGACGCTTTGAAAGTCAACATGTCTTGAACGGGAATCTGAAGTTTTTCAAACTCCTTTGAAACTATGAACCTTTGAAACATCTTTGAAAACTTTTGAAACTTCTTTCATCTCTGAGAAATCTTTCAAAACTGTATCTTCATCACTCTGATCTCTTGACTGTCTTCAGAAAAACAAACTTTCACGAATCTTGATTTATCTGTGAATCATCTTCAAAACTTTTCTCAAATCATCTTCATTCGGAAATTGAATCATCAGGGAATGATTTCTTTGAATCTTGAATAAATTGAGCTTTCTGAAACTTTGACATATCTTCATGGTATTGAAATTGAATCTTTGAAAATGTCTCCCCCTTTTTGATGATTGTGAGCATCATGATCATCAAAACATCTTCAATTTTGACACATTCTTTGATCACCCCTTTGTATTCAAATAACAATCTCCTCTTTCAATGATAATTTGACAGTCACAGCTCTTTGATCTGAATAGCTGAATCATGAACTGTATATACCCGAATCTTTTCAAATTCAGATAAAATGATCGTGGTAACCCTGATTCTACAAATGAAATAGTTAGGAATGCCTGTCAGTAACACAAAGTTACTGTGTACAACTGTTAGGTCTGAGATCTGGAGCATTTCATGTTTGTAACTAAGGTTAGGATAGGAGTAGGCTTATTTGATTATTAGAAATGAAAAACTAATCTAGAGAGAGAGAATTGATTAAGGACTACATCTTGAATTACAAAATGATAATATGATTTATTATAACTCAATACTCCTATTTATAGCCCACAACTACCACTACCCTTGTTAAACATTTAAACCCAAGCCCAAGCCCATACTATACAAGTAAGCCCAATATGCCCAATGCCTTTTACAATATTTACTTTCTAAAACTCTCTTCTAAAATAATACATCAACATTCTCCCCCTAAAGTTTTGGAAAGTAAATCATCTTCAAGACTTTGAACTCCTCTCCCCCTTGATTTTCTTGAACAAAACTTTAGTGATGCATCTTCAATTGTAGGCTCGGCTCCCCCTTGAAATTTGCTCTCATTCTTCATATTTTCGACTTTAAAACCAGATCCAATGTATACCGTAACCTCGACTAAGTGCACAATAAAGCATCTTGAAATGTTGAAATCCAACTCGTTCCGATAAGCGCACAAGAAATATAACGAGTGAATTTGACGTAACCAACCGAGTGCAATCTTAGTTAATAACAAAGAATTTGTCGTTAACCACGAGTCGAGTAGGAATTCGGCTTGAGAGTCGTAACCGAGATGCTCGAAGAGGAAACGATAAAGCATACACTACTCGGTAGGTGATTGAGGAACAAATTTTGGCCAAACTAACGAATTTGGACCAAAATTGTTAGAAAAACTAACGAAACACTAACGGTCTGTTAAGTTTACTATTCACCTTCTCTTTCAACAAAACACATGAAATCACGATTTACATCTTTTTTCTTTTCACTTTGCTTTCAATTATTCACGATCAAAAGTCTGTTGGTTGCATCAAATACCTTTTTAATCATCAAATAAATGATTTTTAGCAACAAAAATTCTATGCATTCGTGAAACAGACAAGCATCGGCGATGCAACAACCTTTTTCCGGCGATCTAATTTCAACAACCAAACCTTCGAATTTCTTGCTAAGAGCTTTGTAATTTCCTTGCAAACTGATCAATGTGAAAAAACAAACACAATCTGGATCGAATTTGCAGAAAACTCCGGCGAAACAGTCCAGATTCCGGCGACTTGCGTTTTTCCGGCGAGAAGCTTTTCAACAGATCATAGAACTCGATCTGATGCATAAATTTTCGTCAAACAACTGATAAGAGATCTATATATACATTATGAACTGATCTGGAACGTAATTTGACAGTATCATAGCACAATCTCGTTTTTCCGGTCGATGAACAGTAGCTTTTCCGGTCAACTCGTTTTTCCGGCGAGGTGATGTTCAACAGATCATATCTTCTAGATTTTATGCTCAAAATACACCAAATAACTCACAAACAATCGAGATAAACATTAGTAGTAGATCCGTATGAAAATTTGACAGTTTTTCAGCTCAAACCTCGATTTTCCGGCGAGATTCCGGTCATGTGCGTTTTTCCGGCGAACAACGTGTAAAACCTCATATCTCACTCATTTTTCATCGAAATTCAGATCAAAAAAATGTAGGATGCTCGATTTTCAACAACGAAGTGATCTATGTAAATCAAATCGCCTCATGCCAGAAAAATTCGGATCAAAGAATTTGACGCGAAGAATACCGAAAATTTCGAACGAAAACTTTGAAAAATCTCAAAACTCAACGAAATTCGAATCCAAAAATTGTAGTAGATCTGTAATCTCATCAGGAACAAATCTTCAAGAGAAATTGAGATATGAAGGCACTTACATGTAGATCGGGCTAAAAAGAAACATGAAATGTCGAGATCGATAATCGTTACGAGAAAAATTTCATCGTTTGGCTCTGATACCACATGCTAGGTCCGAGATCTGGAGCATTTCATGTTTGTAACTAAGGTTAGGATAGGAGTAGGCTTATTTGATTATTAGAAATGAAAAACTGATCTAGAGAGAGAAAATTGATTAAGGGCTACATCTTGAATTATAAAATGATAATATGATTTATTACAACTCAATACTCCTATTTATAGCCCACAACTACCACTACCCTTGTTACACATTTAAGCCCAAGCCCAAGCCCATACTATACAAGTAAGCCCAATATGCCCAATGCCTTTTACAATTATTTACTTTCTAAAACTTTCTTCTAAAATAATACATCAACAACAACGAATGTATAATTGAAGGAGCTGGTTTGATGATGACTCCATAGGACTTCCATTCAATCATTGAAAAACACAAGGTTTATCTATGAATGTTCTGACAGAAAAACAAATTTTATGTGTGCTCATGCTTGTGTATGAAAGAATTTAGCACAATGATTGTATTTCATAAGGCTCAAATTGTGTAAACTGTTGAGACAACAACATGTATTACACGGACTCAATGTGCATGAAAGAGGTGCGAAGGTGGGGAAAATTTCCTTCTTTTTCAATATCTAAATCTTTCGATTCAAGATTAGATAGCAGATGTGCTGCGTCCCCAAGAAAATGAAACATTTCTTTTTCGAGAAAGAAACGAGTGGTTGGTGGGGTAATAGCAAGAGTTGGCATTGGCTCACTGCCTGTTTCAATGATGGTCACCAAAGAATGTGAACCAATCAGTAGATGTGGCTGCCCGACTCAGAAAGTGTTTGGTGTAGAGTTCTGATATTCTTTTAACTCTGATCTCACACCCTCTTTCTTTTTATCACTAAAGCTCACGTCTAACCAAACTCTCATTTCCATTTTTCCGCTCCACACACTGAGAAAAAACTCAACCGGATGAGTTATCTCCCCCACTCTTTGATTTTGACCCATCACCCCTCAATCACTCAAGGTCAACTTCCGGGGTAAGAAAAACTAGTTACGTGAATACATGGAAGTTCTGTTTAAGCTCACACATGAATCCCATGTAAGTCCTAAAAAAATATTTGTTCAACAGTTTAACTTGAACAATGAAGCACAATTATGAAAACATTGTCAAAAAAATATGCTCATGAGATTTGAGCAATTCAACTTTGAAGATTTCTCAAAACAAAGATATTGAATGAATGAAATGAAATCAAGATAATTGTTTTGAGAATCTGACAATGTATCAATCAGATCAAATGAAATGGTTAGGGTATCAAAGAATTAGATAATTTGTTTATATGAACAAATATAAAAAATTTAGCAATGAAATCACAAATTTAGAAAAGATGATTGATGCTCAACAAAATAGAAATTTCAAACGAGGGTATTACCATCGAAAAATTGGTTTGTTATGACATGGTAACAACAAATTCAAATAGAGTACGGAACCGGTGTGTGTGAGTACTTTACAGTATATGGATAAGATAATACGCAAGTATTGATGTTGAGAAACACACGGTCAGTTAATCATTAAAGCTCAAAATTGAAAAACATTTAAAATCACACTTCTAAATTCATAAAATCTTTTGAGAACAAGAAGTGGTTTGAACATTTCAGAAACTGTTTTTCATGCTTGAAAGTTGTTCTTCTTTCAAACAATCAGAGATCTAGATTAGAAGATATTTACCTTTTAAGCTCCCCTTCAAATCATGATAGAATGATTTAGATCTTGTAAGCTCCCCCTGGATATTAGCATAATATCCTTCTCTGTTCATTGAAAAACGGGTCCTGATATGTTATTTGATCAGAAGCCATCATCTTTACTCCCCCTATAAATTATTGTTAGAGCATAAATATGTTGGATTCAAGATCATAGAGATTGAAGACAAAAGATCAAGAAGTCAAAGCTGAGAAAGTCAACTCTTATCAAAAGTCAAAGTCTTTTATTAATAAAGTCAAAGTCAATGTATTTGTAATTTGTTTCTTTGTAATTGTCAAGGATATAAATACCTTTGTTGTCTTTGTAATCTGTAGAGAACACTCATTGTAAACAAATCAGAGAAGAGGTGATTAGAAAATCATTCTAGAGAGAGAGTGTGTTTGTAGAGAGAGAAAGTTGAGAGTTTGTAATATTCGATTGAGTTCAATGACATATGATTTACGAATTCTCATCTTGATTACTTGTTAGTGTTTAGAACTTGAATATCTGGGAATAACAATTGTTATCAAAGCAGATCCAAAGTGAAATCGAATCAAGAAAAAATCAAAGTCTGGATTGTTCGTCACTGTTCATTCAAGAAAATGCGAATTCTGAATTTCAGAGTGTTTTTGGAGCAGATTTTTGTTAGGAAGTGGTCGAAAAGTGTAATAGATCGAGTTCTTGTAATCAAATTTTAGTTTTGCACTGTAAATCACACGAATTTCCTAATTTTTGTTGAGTTTTGTACACAAAGTCGTAAGTCATTGTTTCATCAATCTTTGTGATTTGAAAGTGTTTAATTGTAAAAATCTTGTATTGTAACTTGTTCTTGGGTTAATTACAAAGGATTCTGCAAAGTTACAGATCATTTAGACAAGATTAGATCGATTTCAGATGGAAAAGTTAGTTTTTGGGTCGACAGAAGGAAGAACGCGCTAGATCTCTAAAACGCGCAAGTTCTTTGTCCAAACACGCAAGTTCTACGTCAAACGTGCAAGATTCATCAGCTAGAACGCGCAAGTCGAAGGGTTATTTTAGGTCTCAAACGCGCAAGGCTATCTGCGAGTTCTAGAAACTCGCTAATCGAAGCTAGCGAGTTTGGAGAGGAACAGTGGTTAGCGAGTTCTTCGACGTGCGAGTTTAGTAAACGCGCAAGCCTCTATTAGCGAGTTTTAGCGTGAACAGTTGTTTGCGAGTTTAGGCACTTGCGAGTTTTATCGATATGAGAGTTTGCTTGCGAGTTTGTCTGCGAGTTTGTTTGCGAGTTTGTCTGCGAGTTTGTTTGTGAGTTTGTCTGCGAGTTTCATATCTTAATAGTGACTTGCGAGTTTCTATACTTAGAATATTTTTTGAGAAATTTTCAAAACTTTAATATGCCCTTTAATAGTGAAACTCTCAATCGAATATTACAAACTCTCAACTTTCTCTCTCTACAAACACTCTCTCTCTCTAGAATGATTTTCTAATCACATCTTCTTTGATTTGTTTACAATGAGTGTTCTCTACAGATTACAAAGACAAGAAAGGTATTTATATCCTTGACAATTACAAAGAAACAAATTACAAATACATAACCAGATATTCATCTAGATCTTTTCAAATCCACACACCTAGAAATAATTCAGCTGATTTTAAAAAGACAGCCTCAAGCTCACACATGAAACCTGTTTCTTCAAGAAGGTTAGTCAATTCATTCAATCAGATTCGTACTTTTAATATTTTTTATGATCAACATGTAGATGGTTCGGGTACACAAAGAAGAAGAAGAAAATATCAAGAAGAGAAACTGGTATGGAAAGTGAAACCAGTGGATGATGATGAGAAGAAGGAAGAAAAGATAGGAAAGAAGAAAACAAACAAATCATTTGTATCTGCATCAAATGCAAAGAAGAACAAAGTGATAAAAGGTAAACCTGATCTTGCTTACTCGAGAGATCAAATGTTCAGGTTATCTAAGAAAAGGTATTGTTCTTACTGTAATACATATGATTTTGTTCACAAAGCAAGTGATCATTACTGGTATGGTTCTTATTCAGTTACTCTCATAAGAATTGCAACTAACATACAGGGACCCAAATACCAGTGGGTACCAAAGCCGAAAAATGAATCTATGTTGCAGTCACCTAAAGTCAAGGGGGAGTAAGAGAACCAAGTTTTCTAAGTATATCAGCTTAGAACCCGTACTTTAACGAAGTGTGGCTTCTGAATAGTACAGTTCAGGACCCGTACTTTAATGCTTAAAGAAAGATACTCCCGAGCTGATATGAGGATTGTACTCCGAGAATTCAATGAGGATATCAACCTTTAAGGGGGAGTACATATTTTTTTCTGAAATTTTTGCATCAGATAGATATGACGAACTACATTCCAAAAGGAGTTGTAGATCTCTATCATGTGCTTTATAACTGACATATTTTAGATGCATAATTTCAGGGGGAGTAAAAGATTATGATTTCTGATTATTTCATATCAGAACTCGTACTTTAATCGTTTTACTGCTTTATGTCTTTTAATTTTTGTGAATAAATTTGATTTTGACTAGATTTTGAGACTTATGCAAGATGAGAGAAGCTGAAATGATCATATCTTGATGACTACAGCTTGATTTTCTGAGAATTAAGATTGAGCGAAAAGGTAAATTTCTTATCTTAATCTCAAATATATCTGAAAGAAGGACAATTTTTAGATATAGAAAACATTTTCTTAAATATTCAAACCACTTCCCGATTCTTAAACAGATTTTATAATTTGGAAGTGTGATTTTAAATGTTTTCATTTTATTTTTGTGCTTAATCAATAACCAAACTGTGTGTATCCAAACATAAATACTTGCGTATTGTCTTTTCTATATACTTTCAAGTATTCATACACACCGGTTTGAATCTTTGTTCAACATGTTCTTACCATGTCTCAAAATTGAAACAATGTTTTCTTCGATGGTAAGACACTCCGCTTTTATTCAATTAATTTTGAGCGATATTTCATTTTGAAACGGTCATTTCAAGAATGTCTATATTTTTGTTTCGTATAGACAAATATCAATTATTCTTGACCATAAGCTTTAATTGCAATATCATTCATTTCTGATTATTTTCATACAATGTCAGATTTTCAAACAAGTCTTTTGCATTCATATTCATTCATTCGATATACTTGTTTGAAAATATTTCAATGTTTAAAAATGCTCAAATCTTCATGATTATATTTTATGAGCATATATTCATCTGACATTTGTATATGAGCTTTAACTGTTATAGTTAAATCATCTGAGCAACATTATGCTTTTATAGGAACTATGGGTTCTTTGTGCTAGGAATTAATTGAAACTTCTATGGTTCACGTTAACCAGTGTTTCCTACCCATGAAGTTAATCCCTTAGTGATTGTGTGTGAGGAGTCAAAAGAAATGAGTGTGGGTATGACGAGGTAAAATGGAAAAGAAAGTTTGGTTAGTAGTGAGCTTATTGATTAAAAGAAAGAGGGTGTGAGATTAGAGTAAAAGAATATCAAACTCTGCACCAACTACTTTCTAAGTCGGGCAGCCACATTACTAGCATTTCACAATTCCTTGGTGAATGTTAATGAATTAGGCAAATAGCCCATGCCAACTCTTGCTTAATACCCCACCAACCACTCAGTTTCTTCTCAAAAAGAAGATGTTTATATTTTCAAGGGGACGCAACACATAATCTATCTGATTTTCATTTGGAAAATCTGGATATTGAAAAAGAAGGAAGTCTGCCCCACCTTCGCATTTTAATCATGCACTTAGAGTCTGTGTTTATCTACTGTTGTCTCAGTGGTTTACACAATGTTGAGCATTATAAAAGCAATTATCGTGCTTAATTCTTTCTACACTTGCACGAACACACAAAGAATTTGTTTCTTTGTCATAACATTCATAGAAATTGCCTTTGTGGTATTTCGATGATTGGATGGAAGCCCTGGGGGAGTGAACATCAAAAAGCTCCTTTATATTGTGTATTCGTTACACACAGTGACTTTGTGTTACTGACAGGCATTTTTACTGATTCATCTGTTGATTCAGGAGTTACATGTTCTTAGTTTGTCTGGATTTGAAAAGATCTAGATGAATATCTAGTTATGGATCACAGAATCAGAGGCTCAGTTGGAAAGATCAGAATGGTCAAATGACATTTCTTGGTGAAAGTTTTGATGATATCGATGCTCTAATCATCAAAAAGGGGGAGAAGATAAAGAAATGTGTGATTCAAAGAAATGTTATAGTTGAAAGAAATGTCCGGAAAGAAGTGTTTGTATTGTATATGGAGAGAGATATTTTAGATTTGAAGTTTGATCAAATTTGATAAGAGAAAGTTCAAAGAACTTCGAAAGCAAGCAGATTTTGGAGAAAGTTTATTTGAAGAAAGTTGGATAAATCATTCAGAGCTGAAAATGAAGATAATTTCTTTCAATGTCTGAAAGAGGTTTGCTTATAACCTTGGGGGAGATTGTTACTATTTTTGAAGATCAGACGTTGGGAAAATTGTTGAAAGTTTTTGAAGACAAAGCTAAAGAAGAATTTCATTGTGTTAAGGGGGAGTTTGTAAATCATGTTTGTTTTAAAAAGGGGAGATTACAAATGAAGATACAGATTGTTCAAAGGGGAGTTACTTCAATCGAGCTTAAAGAGAGAAGATCGCATTACTAAATCTTTTAGTAATGATCTTGATCCAAAGGGGGAGATTGTTAGAGCATAAATATGTTGGATTCAAGATCATAAAGATTGAAGACAAAAGATCAAGAAGTCAAAGCTGAGAAAGTCAACTCTTATCAAAAGTCAAAGTCTTTTGTTAATAAAGTCAAAGTCAATGTATTTGTAATTTGTTTCTTTGTAATTGTCAAGGATATAAATACCTTTGTTGTCTTTGTAATCTGTAGAGAACACTCATTGTAAACAAATCAGAGAAGAGGTGATTAGAAAACCATTCTAGAGAGAGAGAGAGTGTTTGTAGAGAGAGAAAGTTGAGAGTTTGTAATATTCGATTGAGATCAATGACATATGATTTATGAATTCTCATCTTGATTACTTATTAGTGTTTAGAACTTGAATATCTGGGAATAACAATTATGCAACAGTAAATTTATCAATGAAAACAAGATAGAGATCCACAATTCCTTCTGGAATGTAGTCCGTCATATCGGTAAGATATATCAGTGAAAAAGTACAGGATAGAGATCTACAATTCCTTCTAGAATGTAGTCCGTCATATCTCTCTAATGCATATTTCAGAAAAGAAAGTACTCCCCCTTGATGGTTGATTTCCTCATTTGAGTATTGGATTACAATCCTCATATCATGACAGGAGTCAAGGTCTTCAATCGTTGAGGTACGGGTCCTAAGTTGATGTGCTTAGAAGCCATAATATTGACATTGAGGTGCGGGTCTTGAACTGTGTTATTCAAGAGCCATGGTTCGCTTACTCCCCCTTGACTTGAGGTGCCTGCAACACAGAATTAGTTTTCGGCTTTGGTACCCACTGGTATTTGGGTCCATGAATGTTACTTGCAGTTCTTGTGGGGGTTATAGAGTAAGAACCATACCATAAATGATCATGTGTACAACAATAAGAACAATAATATTTCTTACCTGATAACCTGAGTAATTGATCTCTCGAGTAGATATGGTCAGGTTTACCTTTACGCGCTTTGTTCTTCTTGGCTTCGTGTGTATGTACACATGATGTCTTTCCTTTCAGCTCATCTGTCATCTCATCTTTAACTGGTTTCTTCTTCCAGACCAGTTCCTCTACCTAGTAACTTCTTCTTTTCGGATATGTACCTGAACCATCTAAATTTCTATCATAGAAAATGTTAGTACTACGAATCTGATCAAAAGATTTGACTGACCTCTTAGAAGAAACATTTTTCTGATTTGAACTTGAAGCTGTCTTTTCAAGTTCTTTAATCTTTGAAGCAAGACTGTCTCTTTCTTTGACAAGCAGATCAATCTTTTCCTTGAATTCAGACTTCGTTTTCTGTTCTTTCAGTGCATTCACAGATAGTTCAGATAACTTGGCAGTCAGCTTTTTGATCTCAGTCTCAAATATGCATCGTTCTTCTTCAAATCCTTTCTCAGAATCGTGTCTCTGGCCGGATAGTTCCTTGAAGAATCCCACATTCTTCTGTTCAAATACCTTCTTTTCTTTAACAAACTTCTCTCTTTCCAATATAAGTACTTTCTCAAAATCGGAAACTTGTTGAGAAAGCTTTATGCGTTTAAGCTCAACTGACTTCTTCTCTTCAAAACACTTTCTTGAGAAATCTGAAAACTTCTTTGAAAAACCTTTCTTTTCACTCTCAAAATTAGCTTTATCTTCAGCAAACTTTTGCTCCAAATCAGATATATTCTTTCTAAGCTCAACATTCTCATATTCCAATCTCAGTATCTTCTCATCATTCAACCTAGAAGTCTTTTTCAGAAGATCTTCATTACTTAATGCACTAACTTCTTCCTTCAGTATGATGATTTCAGCATAATATTTTTTTCACTTTTTCGAGTGAAAATCAACTGCTAATGCTAGATTTACTTTCTCTAATTCGAGCTTTCTATTATTCTCTTCAAGCTCAGCAAAATATCCCATAGATGTCAACTTGAATAAGAAAACGGCTTGATATGAAAGATCGTTCCTAAACAATTCAGAACAAATTTGACTCAAAGTCAAACTTGGATCACAACAAAATAATCTTCTCAGAAAAATTCTAACTCCAGAATTCTCAAAACACTGGAGCTTGCAGATCAAGTGAATTCAAAACCTGCAAATCAGATAATCGAAAATCAGATCAATTTGAAATGTGGTGCAAAATATGAAGATTTCGCGAACAGTTGATAGCGCAAGAAATAGTTTTGTGTGAACGGTTGAAAGCACAAAGTTTGAAATTTGCGTTAACTGCTAATGGCGCAAACCTGAGATTTGAACAAGATGTAATTAGCGCAAAATATTAACTTTGCGCAAGATGTTAATAGCGCAAAGTTAAAGAGTGACTCAAAACTAATCACAAACTTCCGACTAACAAAACAAACTCCAATCACAATTTTCAAAACAAAACAAAGTCACCAACCCACTAACATTCAATAACCAATCACAATTTTCAAACAAGAATGGCACCGTCCCACTAACAAATATGAACTTGGTGCAAATTTTAAAAATTGCTGGAGGTTAATGGCGCAAACATGTAGTTTGCGTGAGGGGTTAATAGCGCAAATCTGCACAAAACCACCGCTACACTAAACAATTTTGTCCAATCAAATGGTGCAAATCTCAAGATGTCAAAGAAGATAGTGCAAAATTTTGATGACAAAACTTCCACCGTCCCATTACCACTTTAACAACCACAATCCCAATCCCACTAACTAAATGTGATGATGTATGATGATGTATGTTGGCCATTCACAATTAAACCAACCACCTGTTCTTTAACCTACTACCACCGCCAATTGAATTGGATCAAAGGGTGGCGCGCAAACCTTCAAAGAAGGTGGCGTAAAGATGAGTTGCTTGAAAACCTGCAAATCAAATTAAATTAGTACCGCCCCACTAACAAAAATCAACCAATCAATGATGAAAATGAACTAAACATTAAAATCACATTGAATATTAAACTTGCAAATCAATTAAGAATGAATTTTCAGATCATATCGATTGAAATACGCAGGAAACATAAACTGGAATTTGAAAACTCTGTTTTCGTGTTCTTCACATCTGGTTCACAAATCGATCTGAGTTGATTCAAAAATCTGCAAAATTGAATCATGAAATTGTATCAACACAATCAAAAATCAATACTAAACAAATTTCTAATATCAATTTCAGATTAAAAACAACAATCCACAAAAATTCGATTCAACCAGTTGATCGAACAATATTTTTCAAGAAACCAAAATTTCAGAAATTGACATCGATTTAGTTCAAAATTCGAGATGTAATGAATACACGAAACAATCCAAAACACAAATCGAATCCAATAGTTCCATTTTCTTGCATCAAAATCGAATTTTCAATGAATTTTTTTTTCCGGCTGAACAGTAACTCTTGTGTTCTTGAAAATTTTCAGAAAATCAAACTTTTTCGATGCAAAAAATCCAAAAATCGATCTAACTTTTTGTGAAATAATTTCTGAAGTTCTTTGGTATAGCTCTGATACCAATTGTGAATTCAAACTATCAAGCAATTCTCAAAACAAACAAGATTTAACAATGAAATCTAGAGAAAGATAGTAGAGAGAGAAAGTAGATCTTCAAATCACAAGTCTCATAAATCTCACGTATGATATTACAATGAAGTTCTTAAAGAAAATACAAAGACTAAAACCTATTTATACCAACAAAGCGAAACTAAAACTTAACAACTAAGGAAACTAAACACATTTGACTTATGCAAGACTTTGACATTGTTGACTTACACTTTGACTTTTCTAATTAAATCTTGGATACAATATTTAGACTTAACAACCTTCATTAGCTATCTCTTCCTGAGGACTCGATTGACGAATGATAGTCCTTTCAGGTTGAGATGTGAAGACTTCTAGATGAGTGGCAACTTGTGCCGAAGTCCCCACAGCTTCAGGATGAGATTCCTGACCCCCGCCTGTGCCCCTCTCTAAATTTTCCCTCAACGTTCCCCGTTCAAGGACTCCTGCAGTCTTAGGAACCCTCACCGATTCCTCTCTTCTAAGGTTTGAGTCTTGGGTAGGGATAACCGGTTCTGGCAATCCCATCGACTCTCTATATTTCCTAACGCACTTAGAGTTCGGATTGGCATAGGAAAGCAAAGTTGCTGGTATAGGCATGGAGTTATTGAAAGACTTCTTTTTCTTCTAAAGATATTTAATCTCAAACTCAGGAGCAAGCTCATGATGAAGCCTCTTTGGAATGTCTCTACCAGATTGGATCATACTTCGAACAATTTCTTGAAGAAACATTTGATATGGCACATAGATTGGTTTCTTTGAAGTTCTCTTACTGATGACCTTTTCATAAAGTTCGTCCAAAATGCCAGTGAATAATCGACGTGCAGATCGTACACGATTGCGTAAAAGAGCCGCAAAGTGTGAATATTGTTGTTGTCAAGGCCAGAATTCCATGAGGTCAAACAGCAGTTGATAATGGAGAACATCTGATAGTAGAACAGTGGAAGATTAGTCTTTTTGAATTCGTTGATCTTTGTTAGTGAACCCACATACCCTAAGGCGCGGATGCCTTCAAAAATTGCTGAGTCAGCAGGGTATGGGTCAAATTTAGTTCGGCCCTCACGAGAATCTGCTTCAGGTAAGTCCAGGATTAATCTGATTCTTTGGTATGTCAGGATTGAAGTGAAGTTATCAATCCTAAGTTGGAAAAATTTGATCTTGTCGCTCTGCACAACATATTGTATTGTCTTCCAGGCCTGTTGCAAATATAGCACTAGAATTGTTGTGGTGTCTGTCAGGGCTTTGCTTATCGGATGACCCTTCAGAATCTTAATAACAAGTGGATTGACATTTAGGTTGTCAAAATCTACATGGTGATTGTTTGGGTAAAGCAACAAATACTCAGACGGATTGATCAGGGCAAGATCAGGATCTTCACCGACAACTAACTGTATATGAGATCGGGAAGATGGCATAAGAGTCTCCTTTGAAACATTTGGATCATTTTCATCCATCTGTACAATTGGATCATGAGATTGTTCTTCTGCCATTGAGTACACTCAATCATTGATTTGATCGAAGAAATCGAAAGCTCGCGGAGAAAGGTCGAGAGAAAAAAATCACTAAGTGAAGAACTCACAAAGTCAGTCTGAGAGAAGTGAGTCGAATACTGGAAAACTTATGAATATATACTCCGAGAAATTGAATACATGTGGCACGAGTTGATTCATTGACCCACTTCGCACAGACCTAAGAAAATGCACTTGTCGCACAAAGAAGGCAAGGTCGTGTGTGCACTTAGGGCATGAAGCGATGTGCTCGAATGGATATGAATAGTGAAAATTCGCAGGCAGTATCGTGCATGAAATAGAAACTTGCAAGACATTACGTGCATGAAGTAATGTGAACAGTTCAATTCGCACGGTTTGATGTGCAGGAAATAGAAACTCGCAAGTTATGTTATGCGTGGTTTGTACTTCGCGCAACCTTTGCCATGCGCGAAATGAGAACTTGCACGACACTGTGTGTGCATTATACTCTTTTCACAACCAATGGTGTGCGCGTAGCAGAAACTCTCATAACACTATGCGCGTTTTATACCTAGAAAAATTTTGAGAAATTTCCAAAAATGGAAACTTTCCAAAAAAAAATTGTTCACTTTCCAAAAATTACAAGTTTGTTAAAAACACTTTTAAGCCCAAAAATGAAACGTTTTCCCTGAAAAAATACTTTCTGATTTCAAAAACTTTTTCAAACACACACTCACACACCCACTTACAGACTGTTCAATTTAGCTCCCCCTTGAAGTGTGCTTTGACTGTTTTCTCCCCCTTGATGTATTCAATATGCTCAACATACTGAAGTACGAGTCCTGATCTGACTTGATCAGAAGTCAAAGTCCATGATGTCAGCATTGTACACACAATAAGAACCTGTTACACTGTAAAAGAGAATGAAATTTTGGTACTCACTGTACATGAGTCCACAGTTGTTAAGAGTATCAAACTTTGAGAATATGTAATGATCAAAACACTCAGACAGATAAAATTAGATTCAACTCCCCCTGAACACCAGATTCAAAATTCAGAAATGAGAATATAACTATGCATCAAGGTTCAACATTCCAAGTTTGCTGACCAAGAAATTAAATATCTTTTCATCAACAGGTTTTGTGAATAAGTCAGCAACCTCAAAATTTGTTGAAACAAAATGCATTTCTATATTCCCTTTATCTACAAGATCTTTTATGAAATGATACCTGATGTCGATTTGTTTGGTTTTGGAGTGTTGTACCGGATTAGATGTAATTGCGATGGCACTTTTTGAGTCACAGTAAATAGGGTCTTTGTTGAATGTATATCCATAATCCTTTAGCTGTATCTTCATCCACAGAACTTGTGAGCAACAACTTGCAACTGCAACAAATTCTGCTTCAGCTGTAGAAGTTGACACATAGTTCTGTTTCTTCGACAACCAGCTTACTATCTTGTCTCCCAAGTACTGGCATGATCCGGAGGTGCTCTTTCTATATAACTTATTTCCTGCATGATCTGCATCTGTGTAGGCAATCAGCTCAAAACCAGAATCTTTCGAATACCAAAGATCCAAATTTGGTGTGCCTTTTAGGTATCTAAGGATTCTTTTAACAGCAGCAAGATGGGACTCTTTGGGATTAGCCTGATACCATGCAAAAAAATAGGTTGCAAACATTATGTCCGACCTACTTGATGTCAGCTATAGAAGAGAGCCTATTATGCTTCTGTAGGTCCGTTGATCAACTGATTTTCCGGAGTTATCAACGTCCAGCAGACTTCCAGATTGTATAGGACTCTTCATGGGTGATGAAGAGTTCATGTCGAATTTCTTCAACATGTCTCTTATATATTTAGCTTGATTAATAAAAATCCTTTGCGGGGTTTGTTTGACTTACATGCCTAAGAAAAAATTAAGTTCACCCATCATTGACATTTGAAACATGTTCTTCATGATGTTTTGAAATTCATCACAAATTTCAGGGTTCGTAGAGCCAAATATAATGTCGTCTACATAGATTTGTATAAGAATCAAGTCCTCGGCTTTCTTCTTAAGAAATAAAGTGGTGTCATTTATAACTTTTCGAAAACCAGACTCAGTCAGGTAAACTGACAACGTTTCATACCATGCATGTGGATCTTGTTTCAGTCTGTAGAGTGCTTTATCCTACACGTACACATGATCTGGGAACTTTGGATCTATGAAGCCTTCAGGTTGACTTACATACACTTCTTCTTGTAGTATACCGTTGAGAAATGCCAATTTGACATCCATCTGATATACCTTGATGTTTTTATGTGTTGCGTACGCAAGAAAAATCCTTATAGCCTTGATCCTTGCCACGAGTGCGTAGGTTTCGTCATAATCGATTCTTTCTTGTTGATTGTAACCTTTCGCCACTAACCGTGCTTTGTTCCTTACAATTATACCCGCATCGTCTTTCTTGTTCCAAATTACCCATTTAGTACCAACTATGGTTTTATCCTTGGGTCTTGGTACTAACCGCCACACTTCATTACTCTTGAATTCGTTCAGCTCGTCTTGCATCATGTTAATCCAATCTGGATCTTGAAGTGCCTCAGACGGCTTTTTCGGTTCCATGCTGCTTAGAAAATTTGAGAACATACAGAAGTTAGCAGATGTAGATGCAGTTGCAGATCTTGTAGACACCTTAGCTTTATGATCTCCAATTATGTTTTCTGGGGAGTGACTCTTTGTCCATCTATGTGTGCTTGGCAACACATCTCTCTCAGTCTAATCATTTGAAGTGTCAAATTCATCCTGGATAGCAGGTAGATCAGTTTCTGATGCAGTTGGACTTTGTGTACTTGGTGATTAATCAGCTTCCTCTGTTGTAGGTTCTGACTGATTTTCTCCAGATACAGCTGATGTAGATCCCAGTTCATTCAGTGGTGATATTATTTCAGTTGTAATATTTGGATCATCTTGTTCAGAAACCTCTTGAGTTTGACTTATAGAAGCTTCACCAATTTCTCCTGAGGGTCCTGATAAGTATGCACTGGTAGGATGTGAGTCAGTATTGATTAAATTTTCTTGATTGTTATGTTCATTAGATAAATCATTCAATGCATCAAGAAATAACAGATCAAGATCAGATTCAGTGAAAGGTTCAGAATTCTTAGTGTTTTGACGATCAGGTTCTACACTTGATGATGTAGAAGCTTTGTCTTTAGTTCCGAGTTCTGAACTGCTTTGTTCAGAAGTCCTTGTCTTCAGTTCATCAAAGATCAGATTAGCACTCTCAATCATAGTATTCGTTCGCATGTTGTACACTCTGTAGACTTTTGATTGAAGAGAATATCCAATGAATATTCCTTCGTCAGCTTTAGGTTGGAATTTGGACAGATTCTCTCGATCGTTTAGCACATAGCACCTGTAGCCAAATATACGAAAGAATTTAACCGTAGGTTTACGACCATTAATAATTTCATAAGAAGTTTTATTAAAACGCTTATTTATTAAGGCTCTGTTTTGTGTAAAGCATGTAGTGGCTACTTCTTCAGCCTAGAGAAACAAAGGTAGTTCTGAATATGCAAGCATTGTCCGTGCAACCTCTACCAATGTTCTGCTCTTCCTTTCGACTACCCCATTCTGTTGAGGTGTCATCGTCACAGAAAAATTGTGTGAAATTCCAACAGAGTCAAGAAATGATTGAAGAGTTGCATTCTTGAACTCGGTACCGTTGTCACTTCTCAATTGTTGTACCGTGCTATGTAGAAGAACTTGGATTTTCTTTACGAATTTGATTATCAGACCAGGAGCCTCTGATTTCCTCCGCAAGAAATCTAACCATGTGTATCTTGAGTATTCATCCACCATGACTAGAATGTACTTCTTGCCATTAATGGATTGAGTTCTCATCGGTCCGCACAGATCGATATGAATAAGCTCCAAACATTTGTTGCAGTTAGATAACATTTTGAGCTTGTGTGAACTTCTCTTCATTTTGCCTTTTTCGCACGCAGAACAGAGAGAATCTTGTTCAATATTTAGTTCATGAAGTCCCGTAACAAGATGTTGTGTTCTGACCTTATTTAGATACCGGAAATGCTGATGAGAAAGACGTCGATGCCACAACCAACTTTCTTCTATAGATGTTTTAGAAATGAGACATAGTAGCAGCTTGTGTCAACAACTCTTTTAGAGAAAAGGTTTTTGTTTTATTAAAACTTTGTTGACTAACATCATTACAAGCGTTGGCTACCCTATTACATTCACAACTATCAAAATCATCCACTATCTTATCCACTGCAGTCTTCTTTTCCTTCTTCAAACTTTCTTTCTTCAACTTTTCATCTGAAACACAATCAGATTTATAAACATTAATGGATGAGAAATTTGAACATTCACATATTTCATTAATAGACTTCGACTTATTTTGAACACATTGATTAATAGAAATTGGAACATCTTTATCAATGTAAGCTTCTTTCCCTTTTGAGAGTTTGAAAATTTTGGATTCTAGACTTCTTATCTCTTTTTGCAAAGATTCATTTTGAATAAAACTAGAGTCTAGTTCCATTCCAAAATTTTCATTGGATTCTTCCAATTCAACAATTAAATTGTTGAGATGTGAAATTTGCCTTTCCAACTCATCAATTTTGTCCAAAGCTTCTTGATGCTCAAGGTCAGTAAATTTTGAAGAGTTTACAAAAACAGACTTGTGAGAAATTACTTCTTCATCTTTATCTTATATGATTAAACAAGTCAGAACAATTTCATTTGAGTCAGAATTTGAACTGGCTTTATATTTGTCCCAGATTCAAGTTTCTGTAACAATTTATTACAACAAACAAGATGAATTAACACAATTAACAATTTCAACCTGTTGTTTATTTCCAAAGCAGAGTGTGTACAATTTATCTCTCTCTAGCTTTCTCTCTCTAGCAATGCTCTAGATACGTACAACTCCTCTAACTTGTTACTTACTTACAACACAAAAACTAAAAAGCCATCTATCTAACAAAACTAAAAAAACAAGATTAAAACAAAATAAGACACTAAGACTTTGACTTTGACTTTTCATGAGAGTTGACTTTCAGCTTTGACTTGCTTGACTTTCACCTTCTGTCTTCTATGATCTTGTATCCAACATATTTCTTCTCTAACAATCTCCTCCTTTGGATTCAAGATCATCACAAAAAGATATTGCAGAATAATCTTCTCTCTTTAAGCTCAGTAAAAATAATCTCCTCCTTTGATCAACTTTAGCAATCTTCAGTATTCTCTCTTCAAAATATTTTTTCAGTCAAAATAACAATATCTCCCAGAGATGGTAGACATGCTCTTCAATAACCTCTCCAAAGTTATCTCAAACCTCTTTCAGTCTTCATAAAGAAATTATCTTCAGAATTTGCTCAGGCTGCTATAGCAAATAATCTTCAAAGAAAATTTCAGTAAACTTCAGCACATCTTCAAAAAACTTTGAATTTGCTCTTATGACCTTTCAATCTTTGTTCAAGTTTGCTGAAATTATCATAAATTCTTCTTTAATCTCCAAAATTTCTCTATCAAAAACTTCATTAATTGAATATCTCTCCCATGAGTAACATTTCTTGATTATCATCTCCCCCTTTTTGATGAAGGAAGCATTGAAATCATCAAAACTTTCTCCAAGAAATGTCATCTTCAATTATGACCACTGATCTTTTGAACTGAGCCTCTGATTCACCCGCGATCCAAAATAAGGTATTCATCCAGATCTTTTCAAATCCAGACAAATTAGGAATGTAACACCTGAATCAACAAATGAATCAGTTAATATGCCTCTCAGTTACACAAAGTTACTGTGTGTAACAGATACACATTGGATAGGAGCTTTTGTGATGTTCACTCCCCCAGGGCTTCCATTCAATCATCGAAATACCACAAAGATATTTCTATGAACGTTATGACAAGAAACCGTATTCCTTGTGTGTTCGTGCAAGTATTAGAAAGAATTAAGCACATGATGATTGCTTATAAAAGGCTCAAAATCGTGTAAACCACTGAGACAACAGTAGTATAACATAGACTCAATGTGAATGATCGAAATTCGAAGGTGGGGCAGTGAAATTGTAATCCCAGATCAATCAAGCAATTCAAACACTCTCACTCAAGATGTAACAATGTTTATTGTAGAGAGAGAGTAGAGAGAGAAAGTAAATCTGATTATGACAATTAAAGCTCTTACAAAATTACAAGTATTAAACCTATTTATATGAACTAAGAAACACTCAAGTAATCCAACTAAACACTCAAGTAACTTGAACAAGATCCACTCAAACTCTCAAGTACTTAAACTCTCAAGTACTTAAGCACCCTCTAAAACTAATGTTGACTTTCTACAATTTGACTATCATTGATTTCCATTGACTATGCAATTACAAAGGCTTTAAGCAAGACTTTCCTAATTAAATCTTGTATACAATTAATGCACTAACATTCTCACCCTTTGTATTCAAGATTTAAAAAAAAAATTGACACTTGTCTTCAGCACTTGATTCTTCAACTTTATCTCTGACAGTCTTTAAACTTTGAAGCTCTGGTAGTCTTCATTCTTTCAGTCTTTGAAGGATCTTGAACAGTCTTTAACACTTTGCAGCTTTGGAAAGTCAACAAGTCTTGAACAAATCTTTGAAAACTTTGAAAAACTTTGGAACTTTGAGGAATCTTTGAAAATCATGTATCTTCATCACTGTAATCTCTGAACCGTCTTCAGAAAAACGAACTTTCTCGAATCATCTTTGTTTCTTCAGAATCTCTCCGCAAGTCTTTTTGACTTTGACATCTTCTTTGATGATTTTGAAATTGATCTTTGTAAATGTCTCCCCCTTTTTGATGATTGTGAGCACCATAATCATCAAAACATACTCAATTTCAGCACTTTCTTTGAATCTCCCCCTTTTACAGATATTCTCCCCCTTTGAGATACATTTGACATTTTCTGCCCTTTGATCTGAATAGCTGAATCATGAAATGTATATACCTGAATCTTTTCAAATCCAGATATAATGAACTTTGTAACCCTGATTCAACAAATGAAACAGTTAGAAGTGCCTGTCAGTAACACGGAGTTACTGTGTACAACGAATGTACAATATAAGGAGCTGGTTTGATGATGACTCCCCAGGACTTCCATTCAATCATTGAATGTTCGGACAGAAAAACAAATTTTCAGTGTGCTTGTGTATGAAAGAATTTAGCACAATGATTGTGTTTCATAAGGTTCAAAATGTGTAAACTGTTGAGACAACAACAAGTATTACACGAACTCAATGTGCATGAATGAGGTGCGAAGGTGGGGCAACTTTCCTTCTTTTTCAATATCTAAATCTTCCGAGTGAAGACTAGATAGCAGATATGCTGCATCCCCAAAGAAAATGAAATATTTCTTTGTTAAGAAAAAAACGAGTGGTTGGTGGGGTTAATGCAAGAGTTGGCATGGGCTAGGTACCTTTTACAATGATGGTCACCAAAGAATGTGAACCAATCAGAAGATGTGGCTGCCCGGCTCAGAAAGTGTTTGGTGCAGAGTTCTGATATTATTTTAACTCTGTTTTCACACCCTCTTTCTTTTGAACATTTAAAGCTCACTTCTAACCAAACTCTCCTTTACATTTTACCTCAGCTTAATGAGAAAAACTCAACCGGATGAGTTATCTCCCCCACTCTTTGATTTAAGAACCCTCACCCCTCAATCACTCAAGGATTACTTCCTGGGTAGGAAACACTGGTAAACGTGAATCCATGAAGTTATTATAAGCTCACACATGAATCCCATGTAAGTCCTATAAAGAATGGTTGTTCAACAATTTAACTTTAGCAGTTAAGCACAAAAATGTATGATGACATTGTCAAAATGTATGCTCATGAGATTTGAGCAATTGAACTATGAAGATCTCTCAAAACAAGAATATTGAATGAATGAAATGAAATCAAGAGAATTGTTTTGAGAATCTGACAATGTATCAATCAGATCAAATGAAATGGTTAGGGTATCAAAGAATTGAATATTTTGTTTATATGAACGAATATAAACAATTTTGCAATGAAAGCACAAATATTGAAATGATGACTGATGCTCAACAACATTTGAAAGCAAACGGGAGTATTACCATCGAAAAATTTGTTCGTTATGAGACATGGTAATAACTGATTCAAATGAAGTACTGAACCGATGTGTGTGAATACTTTACAGTATATAGACAAGATAATACACAAGTATTGATCTTTGGAAACACATGGTCAGTTAAACATTAAAGTTCAACAATGAAAAACATTTAAAATCGCACTTCTAAATTCATAAAATCTTTTGAGAACAAGAAGTGGTTTGAACATTTAAGAAAGTGTTTTTCATGTTCGAAAGTTGTTCTTCTTTCAAACAATCAGAGATGTAAGATTAGAAGATACTTACATTTAAGCTCCCCCTCAAATCATTATAGAATGATTTAGGTTAGATAAGCTCCCCCTGGATATTTTGCATAATATCCTTATCTGAACATTGAAGAACGGGTCTTGATCTGTCATGTGATCAGAAGCCACAGTCTTTGACATTAAATTTCGGGTTCTAAACTGAAGTGTTTAGAAGCCAATGTCTTTGACATTGAAGTCCGAGTTCTAAGTTGTAGTACTTAGAAGTCAAAATTTTGTACTTTGAAGTACGAGTCCTGATCTGTACATGATCAGAAGTCAAACATCATGCTCCCCCTTAAACTTTGGGTGCCTGCAACACAGATTTAGCTTTTGGTACCCACTGGTATCTAGGTCCT
The DNA here is from genome assembly GCA_023525745.1 of Arctium lappa. NCBI lineage: Eukaryota > Viridiplantae > Streptophyta > Magnoliopsida > Asterales > Asteraceae > Arctium > Arctium lappa. Next base: position 57,911,574 of record CM042058.1, on the reverse strand, counting down.
GATGAGTTAGTCGCAGTTCTTGTGGGGGTTACATAATAAGAACCATACCAGTAATTAACAAAGTTTTTACTTACAAAGTCATGTGCTCCACAGTAAGAACAGCATATTTTCTTCCGAGCAATCCTGATCAATTGATTAGTAGAATAAAATGTATCAGAATTACCAAAAGAGTTACCTTTATGCACACTGTTCTTGTTTGCATTGGTTGTGGATGCAGATGCTTTGTCTTTCTTCTTCTCTTCATCTGAAGAACCCTTCACTCTCCAGACCATCTGATTTTTCTTAGATTGCTTTCCAAGAGATTTAACATAGAAGTTTACTGAATCATCAACAGATTTGTCATAGAATAGATTAGATGGTCGAATCTGACTTGATTTGACAATTTTAGGTTTGACACTGTGCTTTTTGAAAACATTTTTATCATGAATAGAACTTGAAGCTGTTTTGAAAGAACAAACTAATTCTGTTGAATTATCAACAGGTGATTGACTAATCACATCAGCTGTTACTTTATCAGACAATTCAATGTTTGCAGCTTCTAAGTCTTTTATCTTTTTAGTCAAAATGTTTCTTTCATCTTAAAGTGTGTCAAACTTTTGTTTCAAATCAGATTTGGCCTTCTTTTCATTTTGAACATCTGATGACAGAGCAGTTAAATTGGATGTGGGCTTAGATATTTCAGATTCAAAATTTAAACGCTCAAGCTCAAAATCCTTTTCCAAGTTCTTGGTCTTTTCTGAAATATCCTTGAAAATCCCAGTATTTCTCTTTTCCGCGTTTTTCTTTTCAAGCTCATAAGACCTCTTGTTTTCTTTAAAGCATTTTCTTTCTTTCTCAAGTAGGTCTTGTAAAGTGGAAATCTGGTTGGGAAGTTCAGTTATTTTAGCTTCAAAAACTTGTCTTTCCTTTGCAAATGTGTCTCTTTCAGTAGTTATTATCTTTTCGAATTCCGACACTTGTTTAGAAAGTTTTACGCATCTAAGCTCCAGATCCTTTTTCTCTTGGTTAGCTTTCTTTGAAAAATCAGACATTTGTTGAATGGAAGATGTCTCCACTTTTGATTTTTCTTTCTCTGCTTGGATACTTTTTATCAATTCTGCATTTTGTGTCTCCAAAACAGATATTTTCTCTTCAAAAGCCTTAAACTTGGGGTGAAGTTCAACTGATTCATCTCTCAGCTCAGATGTTTGTTGTTCAGTTGTCTTCAATTGGCTTTGAAGTTTTTCAATCTTTTTCTCTTTCAATTTTAATTCTTTTTCACATGTGATAATTGTTTTTTCTTTTAGAACAATGATTTTCTCTCTTTCTCTTTCTCTCTTATGTCTTTCTCTTTCTCTCTTATCTCGTTCTCTTTTGCACTGATGATACCTGCACAATCAGATTTAGCATGATCAGTACATTTTGTACAAACAGGAGTTTTATCAGAATTTGACAATTTAAATTTCAACTCCTGAATCTGCTTAAGAAGCTCTGAATTCTGATCTTTCAGTTTATGTTGTTCAGCTTCTTTTCTTGGTATCTCAGGCACAGTTTCATTGCCATCCACTATAATTGGACATGTAATTATGATTTCACATGAATCAGAAACTAGTGATGTAGTTTTAGATTCATTTCCTGATGTCACTAAGGTAGTCCTTGTCTCAATTATACGTGGAATTAAAACGATAGGCTCCAAATCTTTGTTGTTGATCATTCGCTTTCTCTCTGTAGAATGTTTACCTGTAGAAAACATCTTGAATGATTAGCTTGATTAGGAAAGATCATTCCCAAACAGTTCAGAATATTTGACTGAAAGTCAAACTTATATCAACACAAAAAAAAATAATCTCTGAAAAATTTTAACTCCGAAACTTTCAAAGCAATGAAACTCTCAGAATTCTCAGATTGACTGGACTTTAACTTGCAACCTTGAAAAAATTCGCAGACTGATTAATCAAAAACTTGCAAACTGTGAGAACTGATAAAACACTGATTACAGTCAAATGAAACAAACTGTGTTCAGGCTGTGAACTGTGCAAATCAAGTGAAAAAGTTCAAACCAAAGTGATACCAATCAAGTACAAACTTGTGCAGATCAATTACAAACAGATCAATGAACAAAACTTGTAGATCCTTTAAACTTGCAGGACCTGTTATGAACTGAAAATCACAGTGTGCAAACCAAATGAAATTAGAACTAGCAAATCAAATGGAACACCAAACATGCAGAAGCTTTCATCAGTGAAAAATCTCAAACTGCATTGAAAACATAGGTTGCAGATGTGAATTAGAGCTCACAGATCACTTTTACAAAATGCACAGATTAAACATAATATGCAGACTCTGTGAATTCAAAACTTCAGGTGCTTGCAGATTGTGTTCAGAAACTCATCAACACTTGATCTTTTTAAGTGAAAACACACAGATTTTTAAGTGATAACTGTGGCCCAAGATTTACTAGCATAAACACATACACAAAACACTTTTTTTTATTAATCACAATGATTACATCAATCCATATCCCTATTTGTGATGAACAATTAAGATTGAGTGTTTGTGTGTGTACTCAATGTGTACTACTATGTGTGTTCTTACTCTCTCTCAATTACACCTTCACTTTCACACACTTACTAACTTGCACGTCTTGCACACATACAACTAACACAAAGACTTGCTTATATATAGGTCAACATGACCAAGCAAGGTCAAACCTTCTAGAACCATTTTCAACTTACAACACACACAAACAACTATTACAACAAAGACCCCCATTTCATCTTGAATACAATTATAGTCTAACAATCTCCCCCTTTGGATTCAAGATTAAACTTTTTTTGGCAATAATCTTCAGGTCTTCATATCTTCAGAATTGATCTTCAACTTCAAATCTTTTAGGCTTTGACAACTTGAAAACTTTGATAATTCATCAAACTTGTCTTTCCGTTTGAATTAGCTTTTAACACAACTCTGAATAAACAACCTTTCTTTCAAACTTTGACTTTCTTCCACTTTTTCTTTAACAAGCTTTCTTTAACATTTGACTTTAATCATCTGAAAACTTTATCTCCTCTGAAATCTTTAAAACTTCAATCTGATCTTGAACTTTGATTATTCTCCCCCTTTTTAATAATTTGTAAGAATCAAAATCATTAAAACACTTCAAGGTCAGATTCGTCATTGAATGAACTTCCCACCATCTGATAAGCACATTCTTCATGAACTTTCATCTCCTCCTTTGGATAATAGACAATCTCCCCCATATAGGAAATTTATGAATCTCCTCAATATGATGTGATAAAATATGTCATCTGATCTGAAAGAGCCGTTGAACCATGAATGTATTCATCTGAATCTTTTCAAATTCAAACGAAATAAGAATTGTAACCCTGAATCAACATATGAAACAGTTAGAAATGCCTGTCAGTAACACAAAGTTACTGTGTACAACGAATGTACAATATAAGGAGCTTGTTTGATGTTGACTCCCCAGGACTTCCATTCAATCATTGAAAAACACAAGGTAATTCTATGAATGTTCTGACAGAAAAACATATTCTCTGTGTGCTCGTGCTTGTGTTTTGAAAGAATTAGCACAATGATTGTGTTTCATAATAAGGCTCAAAATATGTAAATCACTGAGACAACAGTGATTGTACATGGACTCAAAGTGCATGAGAAAGGGTCGAAGGTAGGGCAACTTTCCTTCTTTTTCAATATCAGTATCTTCCAAGTGAAGATCCGATAGAGTATGTGTTGCGTCCCCAGAAAATGTGAAACATTCTCTTTTTGAGAAAAGAATGAGTAGCTAGTGGGGTTGTATGCAAGAGATGGCATGGGCTATTTGCCTATTTCAATGATGGTCACGAAAGAAATGTGAACCAATCAGTAATGTGGCTACCCGGCTCAGAAAGATATTTGGTGTAGAGTTCTAATATTCTTTTAACTCTGTTCTCTCACCCTCTTACTTTTTAAACATATAAGCTCACATCTAACCAATCTCTCATTTCCATTTTACCTCAGCGCACTCCCACACTCAATTCTTTTAGACCCCTCTCCCCTCAATCACTCAAAAAATTTCTTCCGGGGTAGGAAACACTGGTTATCGTGAATCCATGGAAGATCTATTAAGCACTCACACTGAATCCCATGTTCCTAAAAAGTACATGTTGTTCAACGATTTTCTTGACATGTAAAGCACAAGAAATCATATGTCAGTGTATGTATGCTCATTCAAAAATTAGAAATGAAATTTGAGCATTTTAAACATTTAAGATTTCTCAAAACTTTATATGAATGAAAAGAATAGAAATGTTTTGAGAATCTGACAATGATGAAGATCAGATGAAATTATCATGAATTTTTTTTTTGGGAAATCAAAGACGTATGTTGTTTATATGAACAATATATAAACATATTATCAATGAAAGCACTTTAAAAGTGAAATGACGTTTGATTCAAACAACTATGAATACCAAACGACGGGAGTATTACCATAGAAAGATATATCATTTGATACATGGTAATAACAAAGTCAATTTGAAAATACTGAACCAGTGTGTGTATGAATACTTGACAAAGTATGTAGAAAAGAAAATACACAAGTATTATTCTTTAAAGAACACACGGTCAGATAAACAATGAAGTATAAAAAAAAAATCATTTAAAAATCACACTTCTCAAATCATAAAAACATGTTAAGATCATGAAGTGGTTTGAACATTTTAAAAACATTTTTCCCAAGTGAAAGTTGTTCTTATTTCACAAGTGTTAGAGTATAAGGATTAGAATGTTTTACCTGTTAATTAGAATCCTTAACTCCCCCTGGAATGAATATAACAATGAAAGTATCCTTGACTAGATATCCTCCCCCTTGATATCTGTAAAAAAAAATCAACTTATCAGAAAAAATATAACAATATAATCTCTCTTTCAAACGAAAAACTTCCTGAAATGATGTTATCATGAAAGCATCCTTCAGAAGAAAACATTTGAAAACGGGTTTTGAACTGAATTATCCAAAAGCCATTGTCACATAACATATCCTGCAAGAAAAATGATTTTGGTAATCATTATACAAATGATTCCACTTTAGTCAGTTATCATATGATGAAATATCCAAAATATATTCAAATAAAGCGCAAAAGTAGAAAACTCCCCCCTCGAATCATGAAGTGGCATTTAACATACCAAGTTTGCTAACTAAAAAGTTAAACCTCTTTTCATCCAACGGTTTGGTGAAAAGGTCAGCCAACTGGTAGTCTGTAGTCACGAAGTGCATCTCGATATCGCCCTTCTCGACATGATCCTTTATAAAATGATAACGCAGGTCAATGTGTTTTGTCTTGGAATGCTGTACTGGATTGGCTGTTATCGCAATCGCATTTTTAGAATCACAGTAGATAGGGACTCGTTGGTAAGTATATCCGAAATCTTTTAACTGTGTTTTCATCCAGAGGACTTGTGAACAACAGCTTGCGGCAGCTACGTATTCAGCCTCGGTGGTGGATGAAGAAACACAATTTTGTTTCTTAGAAGTCCAACTAACCAACTTATCACCTAAGAACTGACAAGAACCAGATGTGCTTTTTCTATCCAGTTTGCATCCTGCATGATCAACATCAGTATAGGCAGTTAAATCAAAAGACGAACCCTTAGGATACCAAAGGCCTAACTCAGAAGAACCTTTCAGATACCTAAGAATCCGTTTTTACAGCGACCAGGTGTGATTCCTTCGGATTAGCTTGATATCTCGCACAGAAACATGTAGCAAATATAATATCCGGTCTACTTGCAGTTAAATACAGCAGTGAACCAATCATGCTACGGTACACTTTTTGATCTACTGATTTGCCAGAAAGATCTGCATCTAAAAGTGTGCCCGTTGCCATCGGTGTTTTCATCACTGAACTGTCAGTCATGTTAAATTTCTTTAAAATATCTCGAATATATTTTGACTGATTAATGAAAATGCCTTCGGGTAACTGTTTCACTTGAAGACCAAGGAAAAAATTCAGTTCGCCCATCATCGACATTTCAAATCGAGATTCCATGATTCTTGAAAAGTTTTTACAAAACTTTGGATTTGTAGAACCGAAAATTATATCATCTACATAAATCTGGATTAGAATCAAATCATCACCTTGCTTTTTTAGAAAGAGAGAAGTATCAATTGTACCTTTCTTGAATCCTGAAGCGAGTAAGAATTGAGTTAGAGTTTCGTACCAAGCTCTTGGTGCCTGTTTGAGTCCATACAAGGCTTTGTCTAAGACATAGACATGATCAGGGTTCTTTGGATCAACGAATCCTTCTGGTTGAGCAACATATACTTCTTCATGCAATATCCCATTTAAAAATGCTGATTTTACGTCCATTTGAAAGACAGTAAAATTTTTATGCGCTGCATAAGATAAGAAGATACGTATGGCTTCCAGTCGTGCTACAAGAGCAAACGTTTCGTCATAATCAATCCCCTCCTGTTGACAATAACCCTTTGCAACAAGGCGAGCTTTGTTTCGAACTACAACTCCAGATTCATCTCTCTTATTTCTGAAAACCCACTTTGTTCCAATAACAGACTTTCCTTTTGGAAGTGGTATAAGTCGCCAAACTTTGTTCCTCTCAAATTGTAGAAGATCATCTTGCATCGCTAGTATCCAATCTGGATCACGCAAAGCTTCTGAAGCTTTCTTTGGCTCAAGAGAACTTAAAAAACTTGAATATAAAAAAAAGTTAGTCGATGCTGCACGCGTTTGTACACCCGACTGTGCATCACCAATGATATTATGAAGTGGGTGATCTCTTGTCCATTTCATTGTACTTGGAATCGGATGAATTTCAGCTTGAGTATTATCTTCCTCATATTCATCATACACTGCAGGTAAGTCTTTATCAACCACAAATGTGCTCGGGACATCTTGTACAACCTCTTCTAAAGTAAATATTTCCGAAGCAATAGAAGAATCACTCGGAACTTCTGTTGCAGAATTTGGATCTGCATGCACATAATCAACATTAGTATCTTCAGAATGTATATGTTGAGATGTACCTGATGTGGTTGAAATTGTGACATTTTCAGAAGGTCCTGAAATATCTGCTATTATAATTGGAACCTCTGAAGTTGATGCGGATATGCTTGATTTTTCAAAATCTGCACAAATATCCATAAAAGCATCAAAAAATAATAAGTCTAATTCAGCTGTAATTTTATTTGAATTAGAAGACTTATTCTGGTTGACTTCAGGTTCTATTCCATCTTGAATAGAAACTTTCTGTTTAAGCTTGAGTTCTAAACTGTTGTATTCAGAAGTCAACGTTGATGATTCATCGAATGACACATTAATGCTCTCCATGATCGTCTTGGTTCATCTATTGTAAATGCAATAGGCTTTAGATGTCAACGAATAACCAATGAAATAGCCTTCGTCAGCCTTCTTGTCAAACTTACCAAGATTGTCTCGATCATTGAGAATGTAACACCTGCAACCAAAAGTACGAAAAAATTTAATATTCGGTTTTCGATGATTAATAAGTTCATACGCTGTCTTTTTATGTCTTTTGATGACAATCGTGCGATTTTGTGTGAAACACGCAGTGGCTACGACTTCAGCCCACAGGAACATTGGCAATTCGGAATAGGCTAACATTGTCCTTGCAGCTTCCACGAGTGTTCGATTCTTCCTTTCAACTACACCGTTTTGTTGAGGAGTGTAGGCAGCAGAAAAATTGTGAGAGATCCCAACAGATATGAGATAACTCTGAAGCTTTTCATTTTTGAATTATGTGCCATTGTCACTTCTTAAAGATATAACCGGCAATTGTAGTCGAACCTGGATTTTCTTTAGAAACTCAATGATCAGCTCTGCTGCATCTGATTTGTTCTTTAAAAATTTCAGCCAAGTGTATCCGGAGTACTCATCTATCATGACAAAAATATATTTCTTACCATTGATAGACTGAGTCCTCATCGGGCCGCAAAGGTCCATATGTATCAATTCAAGAGGTGTTGAGGATGAGAATTATGTCTTTGCTTTATGAGATGTTCGCTTCATCTTTCCCATTTCACAAGAAGGACAAAGAGAATTCTTCTCAAACCTTAGTTCTGGTAGACCTTTGACAATACCTTGTCTCGCCAATTGATTAATCGCATCAAAGTTTTGATGAGACAGACGCCGATGCCATATCCAACTTTCAGCTCTTGAAGCTTTTGCAATTAGACAAACAGGTCTTGATGCAAAAAGTGTTGGAAAATTCACAGAATAAAGATTTGCATTTCGCTTGGCTTTAAAAACTGAACGACCATCTTTATCTTTAATATAACAACATTTATCAGTAAACCGAACTTGAAATTGACTATCGCAGAATTGACTTGTACTGAAAAGATTATGATCAAGTCCTTCTACGTATAGTACTCTTTTGATCGTCACGGTGCCATTTGTTAAAGATCCGTGTCCTCGAATATATCCAGTAACCTCAGAATTAGCATAACTTACAGTACCGGAAGGTTCCTCAACATAATTGTGAAGTAGATGCTTAAATCCTGTCATATGACGCGAGCATCCTGAATCTATATACCATGTATGTGAGGCCTGCAAAAAGAACAACTCATTTCTGTTTAGGTACCCATATCCAGATGGGTCCTTTCTTGTTAGCTTTTCGCAATTTATCAACATCATCTACCTTAGCCTTAACCCGCCACTCATAGCGAGGCTTAGGTACCCATTTCCATATCATGTTAACATTAAGCTCATGAAATGTTTTCTTTTTCGAAAAATGATCAGTCTTAGCATGAAAATTTTTAGCCTGATGAGTTAAGGAATTTAAAGCTGATTTGACATGAGATGTTTTTCTGGCAATTTTAGATTTAGGATGAATAGAAGGAATATTAAATGCATTATCATGACAGTGTTTGCAAATAAAATTCTTACATGCAAATGTCAAAAGTTTCGATTTATCCAATGAAGTACAATCATGCATACAACTTTGACATTTGGAAACGTTTGAATTTTTACACTTCAAACTACCACTATCACGAATATTACATTTATTTTTAGCAACTTTATTTTCCTTCACATTCTTCACCCTTTCTCCTTTACCATTTTGCCTTTTCACATCTGAAACAGGAAACAAAATCTTGTTAGTGTTCTTTGAAGAAGATGATTTTGCCTCTGAATTGCAAGATGTTTCTCCTTTTTCAAAAATACTCGGAGGATATTCAGGAGTAGAAGTATAAACAACTAAAGATTTAGAATTAACAGTATCAAACTCTGGATTAGAATGAACATTCCATTTTATAGAGTCAAACATCTTTTTCTCCTTTAGATTTTGTTGAAACAAATCATTTTTTTAAATATTTAACTCTTTAGAGAGTTCTTTGTTTTCTTCAGAAGACTTGTCAAGTTTAAATTTGAGATCAACATTCTCATCTTCTAACTCTTCAATTGTCTTTTGAAGATCTGTGATTTGTTTCTCAAAATTAGATGTTTGATTTACCTCAGAGTTTGATTCCATCTTCTCTATAATAGGAACAGGATCTGAAGCATTCATCATTTCTGTAAAAATCTCCTCAGTCATAATTTTTGAAAAATCAGAATTAAGGTTTTGATTCATGATATTTTCACTTTCTGAACCATTTGATGAATTTGTCGTGAATAAATCAGATGATAACACTTGATTCTCAACATCAGTTTCTAAATCAGATTCATCAAACTGACACTAAGATTCAGTATTATTTTCTTCAACCTTTGCTGATTCTGTTGGTAAACAAGGAGAAAATAGAGAAGTAAATTCACTAAATTCTATCTTTCTTGTTTTGTAACTTTCATTTAAATCTTTATAAGCAAAACCAATAGATTTTAAACTTGAAGTGGAATCAGCACAAGATGAAGTGTCATCATCATTCACGATTTTACCTTTTACAAAAGTATCATGAATATTAGGTTTTGTAGAAGTAGAGCCCATTTTATCAAAATTATACAAATTTTCTGGTGCTCTTTTTAAAACATTATTTGGTTCAAAACCTAAACCTTTTTTAACATTATAAAATCTGACATCTTGGAGTTTGTTTGTTAAAAGATTTAATGTTTGCTCAGTCTGTCCTCTTTTCAGATTTAAATCCTCTAGTTGCTTGATTTTACAATATGCCTCGTTTCTTTCTTGGAAACATGCTTCAAATTTTAGTTGAAAATCACCTTTTTCAGCATTTAAGTTTACAAGATCTTTTTCAAGCTCAGATATCTTTGAATTTAAAACATCTTTGTCCTTTTTCAAACAATCTTTTTCAGATTCCTTTTCCTCAACCACATCTTTCAACATTGAATTTTCATCACGAAAATTCAACATTGTTTGTCTTTCATGACTAAGTTTGCCTTTTAAAGTTTTAAACTCTTCTTTCATGAACTTAACTTGAGCCTTTAAGGATTGAATACGTACCTCGGAACTACAGTCAGAATGATCAGAAGATGATCCAATATCCTCATCTACTTTGGCCATCATACACACCTGAGTAAAGTGTGCAGATTCATCATCAGAACTCTTGTACAACCAATTCTCTTCTTCCGCCATTAAGTTCTGACCTTCTTCCATGTTCTTTGCTAACAATGTTTTCCGAGCATAATATTTAGAATTCTTTGTACGCTTGAACTTGCAATCCTTGGAAAAATGACCTGGTTTTCCACAGTTATAGCATCTTCCATATTTCGGCTCAGTCTCTTCTTTCTTTCCTTCTCTCTTCTCTTCTCGCTTTTCATCTCTTTTCTCTTCTCTTTTCTCATACTTCTTTTCAGATCTCGGTTTGTACTTGTCTTTCTTGTAACTCTCATATTTCGGCTTGTACTTATTCTTTCCAAAGCTTTTGAACTGCTTTGTGAGAAGAGCCAGATTTTCAGCGAATCGTTGCATATCCTCATCTGAATATTTTTCACTTTCAGTAGAAGAGTGATCAGTGCTTGAATCAGTGACTTCATTTAGGAGAGCTCTGGATTTCCTTGACTTTGACTTGTAAGAAGAACTGGACTTGAAACTTGACCCTTTCTTACGTTCAGACATTAAGGCTAAAGAATCTTTGACCATCTTCTTTTCAGCACCAAGCTGCTTTACTTCATCCTCATGCTGAGATAAAGTTGTGAAGATATCATTGACGTCTTCTTGTGCCATGTCCTTAGTCATCTGAATGTTGATAGCGTAGCTTTTCCATTCTAGGTTCAAGTTCTTGATGAACTTATAATTGATCTCTGATTCTGACTTGTTCATTCCATTTCTCCTTAGATCATTCTATACCACATTGAAACGATTGTATGTTTCCAACAAAGTCTATCCTTTTTCCGCATGGAAACCTTCATATGCATTTATACTCTGATTCAACTTTGTCTGAATTGACTTCTTTGATCCTTGAAACTGTCTTTCCAATTCATCCCATAAATCTTTTGCAGATTCCCTACTATCTACACGATTGTAGATGTCATTAGGAATTGCCATAGTAAGATAGATAAGTGCCTCTTCATCTATCTTGTGTCTTGCCTTTTCCACATCAGTAAAGAATTGATATGGTTTTGGCACGTATCGATCTGCAATTGCTGGAGATGTAGCTGTGGCTGCTTGTCCAGGTACAAATGATTGTGGATTTCCCGGACCATCTATGATAGATGTCATATAATCTCTGTTCTTTAGATTTAAGAACTGAATCATTCTTTTTTTCCATTGTGAATAATCTCCAACAGATAAGACCGGAGGCTTTATATGAGATCCCATAGAGAGAAATTCATTTGCCATGATTGAAAGATGTATGTACCTACACAAGATAAAAAAAAATATTAGCTAGTAAAGATCTTTAAATCCAATCAAATCAAGAAAAAAATACAGAAATCTTGAAATAAGAATTCAGAAATTTTGATCACAGAAAGAACTTTTGTCCCCCTCCGCAGACTTAGAAAAAAAAATTCACTATTAAAGAGCATGTTACAGTTTTGAAAATTCTCAGAAAATATTCTAAGTGACAAAACTCGCAGATCACTATTGAAAATGAAACTCGCAGGCTGAGAAACACGCAAATCAAGGTCTGCGCGTTTGATAAACTCTCAAGAAAACTCGCAAGCAAACTCGCAAAGACTTGCGCGTTCTGATAAACTCGCTAAGCACTGAAACTCGCTAATCGATAAAACTCGCAAGTGCCTAAACACGCAAGGAACTATTCACGCAGAAACGCGCTGATAGAGGCGTGCGCGTTCCAGAAACTCGCTAGGCACTACTTGCGCGTTTTTAGCAAACTCGCTAACCACTCTTGCGCATTTCAATACTTAGAAAAAAATTCTGAAATCTTCAAACTCGCACAACAAAGAACTCGCTGAACACTGTTCCTACTTAAACTCGCTAGCTTCGATTAGCGCATTTGGAGAACTCGCAGATATCGACCAACACGTTTCTAGAACTCGCAAACAACATCTTGCGCATTTCAACCAAAAATTAACTTTCTTCAGCTTGCGCGTTCTAGCAAAGAATCTTGCGCGTTTTAACGAAGAACTTGCGCGTTCTTCAGATCTAGCGCGTTCTTCAGATAGCTTGCGTGTTCTTCATCTGATTCACCAGAAAACCAACTAAACTTCGAATTTCAGCTCCAAACTTTGAGAATTCACTCGCTTGATCATCGAGAACCAATTACAAACAACTAAATTTAATTCACAACACAAAAAAATAGAAATTGATCAAATACAGTGTGTGAACTCGTGAACTCAAAAACATACAAAAACAACCAATTGATGATCAATTACAGTGCATTACAAGAATTAACAGATATAGACTCGATCTATTTCACTCAGCGAACAAAACCTGATCAATATCAACTCGAAATTTCCACTAAAACTCAAAAATGATTCGGTGAACAGTGACGATGAACAGTATTGTGAACAGTGTCGATTTTTTTTAAAAAATTTTCTTGATTTTGAAAAGGATTTGGCTCTGATACCAATTGTGGCCCAAGATTTACTAGCATAAACACATACACAAAACACTTTTTTTATTAATCACAATGATTACATCAATCCATATCCCTATTTGTGATGAACAATTAAGATTGAGTGTTTGTGTGTGTACTCAATGTGTACTACTATGTGTGTTCTTACTATCTCTCAATTACACCTTCACTTTCACACACTTACTAACTTGCACGTCTTGCACACATACAACTAACACAAAGACTTGCTTATATATAGGTCAACATGACCAAGCAAGGTCAAACCTTCTAGAACCATTTTCAACTTACAACACACACAAACAACTATTACAACAAAGACCCTCATTTAATCTTGAATACAATTATAGTCTAACAATAACAGAGACTGTATGAAACAATGCACAAACTCTATGTAAACTTGAATTTGGTGCAGACTGGGTTTACACCAAAAAACCTACAGGCTACAAATTGAATTCTCAGACTGTGTGATCAGAAACTTCAGACTGTGTGAAAATTTGCAAATTGAACTTGCAAATTGAACTTGAACTTTCAGATTGTCACACCACATCCAACATCCAATACAACTTGTTCCTGGTAACCCAAGTGATTCGTCAAACTTGCATATGCAGACTGTTTACAAACTGTGCAGATTTAATAAACACAAACTCACAGATGCTTTACAATTTAAAACTTGCAAACTTAACTATTTTAGACTGCATATTCTGAAAGTTTGATCTTTAAAAACACAGCAATTAAAACAGACTGTGTTTATGAAATCACAGACTAAATAGCATCAAACTTGCAAATTGAACTTGAAGATTTCTGATCAAATTTGCAAAATGAAATCACAGACTGTACTTGTACCAAATGTGCATAACACAAAAAAAAAACTCAAATGTTCAGATCATGAATTACACCAAAAGGCTGTGTTCCTCAAATTAATTGAACTTGACACTTGCAGAATCCAAAGAACCAAAACTCTCAGATGCTTGAAACTCAATTAGAACCTGGTAGCACAAATCAAATGAACTTGTTAGAACAACTCACTTGACCTAATGAAATTTGCAAAACAAATCACACTTGAAAATTCAAACCATAAACTGTACAGATTACAAACCTGCAGACTTTGAAACCAAATCACAAACTGTTTACACAAACTGTTAAAACTGTGCAAATCACAAACTTTGACAAATCACACATGCAGACTGAGTTTATCTTTCAACTTTTGGACTGTACAAACTGTTAAAATGTGAGTGATACAAATGAATGTTAAAACTCACAGGCTGTGCAAATTAAACTCACAAACTCTTTTTGAAAATGTGCAGATCACACAGTAACAAACTCACAAGCTTGTCAAATCTAAAACACGCAAATCAAACTGAAGTTGAAATAAACTTGCTTGTTACGTGTTCTGTGAAACTTGCTTGTTTGGATTAGAGCACACAGATGCAAACTGTGCAAACCAGAACTCAAACCACTTTCAAATTAAAACAAATTGTTTTGTTTGAATTTACTGTGTGAATTGTTGAAACACAGATTACAAACTCAAACACAGATTACAACCACAAACATCTCTTGACAATCTGCAGATCAAACAAAGTTTAACTTGAAATTTCAAAACAAATCACATGAATATTGAAATATGCAGTGTGAATCAATTGACCGATGTCATATGTTGACCAGTGTGGAAAGAATCGATGTCCTGTACAATTCGACCTGCAAATTGAATCCAATCAATTAGAACTCGCAATTGATCAAAAATTAATGAAATTAAAATGCCCAATTGATTGAAATTGAAAACACAAGTTAATTGAAATTGAACATCACAAAACTCTCAAATCGATTTAGTATTTGCGCAGATCGATGAGATGAACTTCAAACATGCAAGTTGAAGGATTGAAACGCGCAAACTGAAATTGGGTTTCAGAAACGTGCAATTGCTTGGAACTCGCAAGCTGAATTGAAACTGAAACGCGCAAGTAAAATCAAGACTGAAACGCGCAAGTCGAATAATCTCAAACTCGCAAGTCAGATTGAATTAAACGCGCAAGTGCCCCTGTGCCTTGCGTGTTCTTCATTGACACTTGCGTGTTCTTGAACTTTATACATAATCGATCCAAGAAATTCAAATCTGCAAAATTGAATCTCAAACATGTATCAATACAATCAAATTACAAATTCAAACAAAATCTTATCAATCCAATCATTCTAAAAACAACAACCTCAGTGCAATTTTCAACATTACATTACTCGACATTTTTGTCACTCAAGATCCAAAATAAAATTCAAATTTCAGTTTGATTTTGTGATTGTTTTGTAAGATTTAGTGAATACAAAGTGTTTCTAAACTAAGATCGATCACAATCTAATTACTTATACAACCAAACAGCAACAAAACAATGACAAACTCATCAAATTCTATATTTCCAGAAAACAATTGTGTGATTTTGAAATTCAAGAAAATAGATTCACAACTTCAATTTAAACTTGTTTGTTTGATTAATCTGTGAATTCAAACAAAATTTATCAAACAATAAGAATCATGTGAACCATATTCACAATTAATTCAAAAAAATTTCAATAGTGACCGTCTCTGTGTTCTTGAAAATTTCTTGAAAAATCCAGAAATTCATCCCAATTTTCTGTGCAAATTTCTCTGAATCTGTTTGGTACAACTCTGATACCAATTGAAATTGTAATCCCAAATCAATCAAGCAATTCAAACACTCTCACTCAAGATGTAACAATGTTTATTGTAGAGAGGGAGTAGAGAGAGAAAGTAAATCTGATTATGACAATTAAAGCTCTTACAAAATTACAAGTATTAAACCTATTTATATTAACTAAGAAACACTCAAGTAATCCAACTAAACACTCAAGTAACTTGAACAAGATCCACTCAAACTCTCAAGTACTTAAGCACCCTCTAAAACTAATGTTGACTTTCTACAATTTGACTATCATTGACTTCCATTGACTATGCAATTACAAAGGCTTTAAGCAAGACTTTCCTAATTAAATCTTGTATACAATTAATGCACTAACAGGCAGACTTCCTTCTTTTTCAATATCCAGATTTTCCAAATGAAAATCAAATAGATTATGTGATATGTCCCCTTGAAATATGAAACATTTTCTTTTTGAGATGAAAATGAGTGGCTGGTGGGGTTTTTAATAAGAGTTGGCATGGACTAGTTGCATGTTTCAATAATGTTCACGAAGAATTGTGAAACATTAGTAATGTGGTTGCCCGGCTCAGAAAAAGTTGGTGCATAGTTTGATATTCTTTTACTCTGGTCTCACACCCTCTTTCTTTTAATCATTGAGCTCACTTCTAACCAAACTCTCTTTTTCATTTTACATATTCACACAACCGACACTCATTTTGTTTTTGACTCCTCACACTCGATCACTAAGGATTAACTTCTTGGGTAGGAAATACTGGTTAACGTGAATCCATAAAAGTTTCATTTAATTCCTACACAATGAACCCATGTTTTCTTATAAAAGAACATGTTGTTCACATGGTTTAACTTGTTTAGTTAAAGCTAAAATACATGTCAGATGAATGTATGCCCATAAGATAACATACTTCTTTCCTCTTATACTTTGATTTCTCATCGGACCACATAAATCCATGTGTACCAACTCAAGTGTAGAATTCGTACTCGGTTCGGGTTTTGGCTTCTGAGTTGCCCTCTTCATTTTACCATTTTCACATGCTGCACAAAGATGTTCCTTTTCATATCGAAGCTCAGGAAGACCTTTCACCAATCTGCCTTTGACCAATTTGTTTATGTACCGAAAATTCAGGTGTGACAGCCTTCGGTGCCAAAGCCAACTTTGCTGCATCGAAGCTTTCGTCAGTAACCAAACTTGATTATCAGTTTGAACCTTTGGCAAGTTTATCGTGTAGAGGTTGGACTTTCGAGTGCCGACCAAAAGTTCTTTGTCATCTTCAGTTCGTACTGAGCAACTTTTGACTTTAAAATTTACCTCTAATCCTTTGTCACAGAACTGGCCAATACTAAACAGATTATTCCCTAATCCTTCTACGTAACTCACCTTTGTTATCGTTACATTCTCTTGTATCACGTCACCATATCCGAGAATTGGTGAAAATTGGTCATTACCGAAACGTACATTCCCGCTGAATTTCTCTGTATAATTAGACAATAAATCCTTTTGCCCATTCATATGCTTGGAACACCCTCTATCCAAGTACCACATATGACGGGTCTGAATAAGAGAAATCAGGGAATAATAACTTTAGGTACCCATTTTAAAGTGCGTCCTAACGGTTTAGCACAAGATTTTGGTATCCATTTATAAATGGATCCGCTGAACTGATGAAATACTTTTGAAGTAAAAGACTTTGAAGAACAAACATGATAATCTCCAAACCAATCATTAGAAAATCGGTGAGAACTAATATCATTCCGTCTATAATTAGATGACTTAGTAGTAGATTGAGACAATCGGAGTAATTGCTTTATTGAATATCGCTTGTAAGGAATTACAAGGTTTTGTGGATTTGAAGCAACACTACCAATTATATCAGAAGAACTACTAGTATATCTATTACAATCCATATCAGGAGATGATTCAGAACTGTCATCGATCTTCCTTTTTGGTCGCCACTTCTTTCGTTCTTCATATCTTTTATTTTTCACAAAAACATAAGATTTAGATCTGTTAGGAAAATCAAATTTCTGAGATTGTCTTTTTGGAAGCTTACCAGTGTTAGTCTGTTTCTGTGAGCGCCTTTTATTTTGCTTCTTAACTTTAGCATAATAATCATCATTCACATAAACTGTTTCACCAACCTTAGTTGATGATTCACCAACTTCATGCGCACTTGGTAAAGCTTGACCATTAATAACAAAAGTAGAATGATCTGGAAGTTTAGCATTGAAATCAAACATATCAACCTCATCAACACACCCTTCATCAGAATTAAAAAAATCATTTGTAGACGCAAATAAGTCATCAAGATCAACTTCAGAGGTGTGAGGTGCTTTAGAAGATTTAAAACACTTTTGAGAATCTACATTTAAAGTTGTGTTCTTTAAAACAGTAGAAAATACATTTTGTTCAATATCAACCAATATTCTTTCATCAGATAAAAGATTTTCAAGCTCAATTATTTTGTTTTCTAAAATGAGTGGTGGAATATAAATTTTGGGTTTTAAAGTTTTTGCCTCCAACTATTTTGTCTCATAGCTTTCAAAATAATCATTTGAAACAGATTTTGGTTGATCTGAAGTATAACTATCATTCAGCTTTTGATAGCAGAATGGTAGTTGTATTTTCTTTAAATTCTTTCTTTTCACATCTTCTTTTGCCTCTACCTCATCTGATGATTTGTTAACAAATTTGGGTTTCAAATGAGGATATTTTCCAGCTACAAAAATAAAATAAAAATTATACAAAGCTGGTTGTTTTCTGAGAGGTTTCCTCTAGACTCTCACTATCTTTACCTTTACACTCCTCGTATCTATTGATACAGTTAGATACTTTCATTTGATTTCCCACTTTTGAGCCCATCATCATCTTCTATAACAGATCCCACATCTTCTTCGCATTAGCATTGTAGTTGTGGATCTTTACGTAGATCTCATTTGGGATACTCTAAAGTAGAATAGATCTTGCTTCTTTATTGGCTTTGAATCTGTTTTTCTGCTCATCTGAATATTGGGCAAATTCCTTCGGAACAATTTTCATCTTTCATACTCTATCTTCGTCTCCATCCTCACTGTCAGAGGATTCATCATCTGGTATATCCACTGTTGGTGGTACCATTGGGTCTTCAGTGATTGACAATAAAATGTTGTCTCCATTTACATGCCTGTCAATGAAATCTAAGAATGTCTTTCCATTGCTCGTACTCCCCTTTAAAAAGAACAGGGGCTTTGACATCAGTGCCAATCGAGAGAGCGTCCTTTGAAGTCATCCTGTTGATAAAATATGCAATAAGAAACTTGAAACTGAACGTTAGTCCAATAGAAATCACAGAAATACAGAATAACACTGAAATAAACTTGACAAAGAAAATTCTGAAATTCTCTAACACTGAAAGAACAAGTTAGAACTTGCAAGATAGAGACTTACGAATCCAACACTTAGAAAATTTTCTCACTTTTTGTAAAACCACAAGAATTTGTAGACTACTCTTCTGCGAATTCCAAAGAATTCGTAGAATAGTCTTTTGCGAATTCTCATATGCGAATTCTATCCTGGATAAAATTCTCACTCAGAACTACGAATTATGAACAATTCGTAAGCAATAGTAATGCGAATTCTTTGAATTCTCAACACAATAAGATGCGAATTCTGTTCTTAAAACTTTTCAGGAATAACTCTTTGCGAAATCTACAAAACTCGCGAAAGACACAAAAGCGAATTCTCTGCTTTTCGCAACACTCAGGTTTGCGAACTTTGTCCTTGTTATTTTGTGATTTTCAAAAATTCACAAATCTGCGAAATCTGATGACATCTGCGAATTATTCAAGATTTCTACAAATTCTTTAAACTCTGCGAGTTCTTTAGATGATCTTGCGAGTTCTTGATGACCCTTGCGAGTTCTTGAGATCTGGAATGAAAAACTCACTGAAATACTCAAAAACTTATCTAGACATCAAATTTTGAACTCAAACTTTGACAACATGATCACCTAAACACCTAGAACTAAATCCTACCAATGAATTTCAACAAAATACATCAAGAAGTACACATTAATCCATTACAGTGCTTGACGAACTCGTGTAACTCGAACTCTAAAATTCAACAATTTATGATCGATTAAAGTGCAAGAGTTCAAATCACTTATATAATTTCATTCTAAATCACTTATATAATTTCATTCTAAATCACTTTTCGATTACCAAAAAATCACTTACAACTCAAAAAACAATCACAAAATCGAAAATGATTCTGAACTCGATGAAACAGTGCGATCTCCGTATTTCGATTAATTTTTACATTGAATCTGCTCTGATACCAATTGTTTGTCCCAGATTAAAGTTTCTGTAAAAATTTAGTACAACTGATAATGCAAGATCGTTCTAAATCCTAGAGAGAGAAAAGTTGAGAGAGAGTTGAAAGCGCAAAATGTTGTATTCTATGAGATATGCGTGAATGACTTACAAGACACAAAACCACAAGGGACTTAAATACCCTTGGCTAATACAGAACATATAAGCACCCTAAAACAAAGATTTAGACCAATCCTATAAATACAATGATTACTATAAAATCTAACTTAACAATCTCCCCCTTAGTAATCATTGGCACTTTGGTCTTCAATATTCATCTTCTAAATCAACATAGACCATCTAAGCGACTTATAGAAGCTTCTTGACTAAAAAAATTTCTTCTCAGCATCTTTCAATTTATATTGTCTTTGCTGCCTTGACAAGACTGGACCAGTTTGTAATAAACATGAAAGAACAATCGGTTCATCAACTTGTGCTCTAGACGATGCACCTCTTTCAAATGTACTTGAATGAACTGTGTGGTGGTCGGAGCTGGAACAACAAAAGAACTAGTATAGCTGAGAAAATAGAATCGTGAGCGAATCTTGAGCAGCAGATAAACGTTTGAACTCTTTGTCTCTTTATCTTCTCCTTAACTTCTCCCCCTCATGACCTTGATGATCTGGATCAACTTGGTCATGCAAATGTTAGAGACGAGACAGCTTCAGATCTGCAAAATTCAGAGTAAAGGAGAAAAGGGAAGTTTTGTGCTACATGTTGGTGGCGCAAAGTTGAGTTTTGCGCTACCAACTGTTGGCGCAAAGCTGACTTGAAATCTTAAAAAAAATTCACCTGTTAAGCTCTTTGACTTCCCCTACACAAATGCACTAAATATGACAATTCAAGTTAGCATTCATATAGAAAATCAGATACTCCCCCTCGAATAGAGATATGATTTTTCAGAAAATTCTCCTTATTCACCCCCCTTGAATAATGCACAGACCCATTAAAACAGATATATGAGAACACAAGGATCAAAACATCAATGTAAAAAGAAAATGTAAAAAGAAAAATATACTGAATATGTATTTTGAAACAACTAAACATATAAACTTTTAAACACTAAACAAATTCAATTCTACTTAGTAAAATATCACAGATTAATCGATCAGTTGAAGTCAAGTGTATGTTGTTAGATAGAAATACAAGTTTCATTGCATATCAAGTTAAGACATGTTCAGTTTCAAAAACTTTCATTAATCTATTCAGTGTGCTAGCATGCGAACTTGGATTAGCTTCAAGAAAATGCAAATCTAAAAATACAATAGAGAACTTTGCATGTACTCAAACTAATTCATCAAAATTTAAAATTTTCAAAAATTTATAGGTTTATCGCAACTCAAACATATCACCAAGTATCATGAGATGTGTGCTCATTGGAATCTTTTAGAATTGTGCACATTGGCATCTTCACATGAGTGTGCTCTTTGGCATCTTTTAAACTTGTGCACATTGGCATCTTTTAATCAAGAAGTTTGGTAAGTAAAGAACATGTCGTAAACGTAACTTTATATCAGATCCTATTGCAGGATTTGGATCAGCCGCTTGCAGACCAGTTGGCCTTAGAGGAACTAGGTGTCAAGCACCCCTTGGAACTTACTCTCCAAGATCAGAAAGGCTACATCGACACATCTTAAACCCATTCATACTAGTAGAACATGACTTTCGATCTGATTCTATAGAAGGATTTGGGTTCGATCACTCCCATACCAATTGACCTTAGGGGACCAGATGACAAGCATCCCACGGAACTTACTTTCCCAAACCAGAAAGGTCACAGGTACAAACTTTTAAACTTAGAGATTTATGTATTTTATATATATAATTCATCTCAATCACCCAGTTTTACATCTAAGTGCTTAGCCCATATTTTCATTACAATCCATAATTCTGACTTTTTAGGATTTCTAAGCATTGTAAACTATAAATATTCTGAATCACATAACTTTAAAGCAGTATCAAAAGTTTCAAACATGTTGCTGACCTTTCGACTTTTGTAAGACTTGAAAGTTGAACATATAAAACTTCAATATAAACAAAGCAACTTGAAAATTTATCCTAGACACACATTTTATTCAAAAGAAAGAAAAAACTGTAAAACTTTTACTTTATAGAATAAAATTTGTAAAGATTTAAACTTTTAAATTCAACATGCCGAGTTTAAAAAATATTCATTTAAGACAAATGTAAAGAGTTCGGCAAATTGATATTTAGTCGGAACAAAATAAAATTCAATAATACCTTCTTCCATATAATGTATAATGAATTTGTATCTCATATCCAAGTTTTGGGTTGTACAAATTCAGGTTTTGGTTGAACTTGCTCAGATTCTTGAAAAATATGAGAAAACTGTAACAACATCATAGACAGAAATAAATGCAACGGAATAAAGTAGATGCACTCACAGTTTATCATTTGTCCATAAGCTAAATGCATTGAAAAACGAGTCCTAAACTGATATGTTTAGAAGTCGAAATCCATTGAAGTACGAGTTCTGAGCTGATTTACTCATAAGCCATTGTTCTCTTACTCCCCCTTGATGTTAGGTGCCTGCAACTCAAAATTAATCTTTTGTTTTGGTACCCACCTGTATTTGGGTCCATATTTGTTAGTTGCAGTTCTAATGGGATATAATTTGTTAGATTTGACATAGAAAGCACGAGAAAAATAATCAGATGAATGAACAGAGTCATCAGTAGAGGACGAAGCATAATAATCTAAACTTGAAGCATAAGAGGAACAGGTGTTAAGTCTAAATATTGTATCCAAGATTTAATAGGAAAGTCAAATGTATAAATGTCAACATTGACCTTGTAATAGTTAGTCAAAGCTAGTTTAGTTTCCTTAGCCATTAAGGCTTTGTATTAGATGTGGGTATAAATAGGTTTTGTTAGTAATCATGTAGTAAAAAACTAGAGCTTATGCATTGATTGTAAAAATATAGATTTGTGATATTCAAAATTTACTTTCTCTCTCTAGATTCTCTCTCTAGTTCTTGAGCTTTATTAGATAAATCTTGAGTAATTAGCTTGATAGATTGGGATTTATGATTATCAATTGGTATCAGAGCTGAACCAAACTTTTCAGAAAAGATTTTATCATGAGTTTGAGTTGAAATTTGTGTGATTTGCATTGAAAATTCGTTATTTTCAGAAAAAAATTCAAGAAAACGGTTTTTACTGTTTCATACCAATTTTGAGTGAAAATTGTTTTTAATGAAAGAATTTGGAATCATTGTGTTCAATTTGTTGTAGTGATTGATTCTTGTTTTGATTCCATTTCGTAATTCGTTCTAATTCGATGTCAATTTTCGATTTTTTGAGTTTTTCTTGAAAACGAGTTCGACCTCTGTTCTTGATCGAATTCCTTTGATTTGTTGTTTTAATCGAAAATTGATTGTGTTTGTATGTTTAGAACTGTTTTTCGATGATGCTAACAGGTTCTTGAGATCAATTGTGCAGGTTTCGATCGATTTAAGTTTGATTCTGTCAAGAACTCGACTTTGCGTTTCATTCATCACGGTTTGCGTGTCATTCATAAAACTTTGCGCGTCCTTCATAAAACTTTGCGGGTCATTCATAAGTTTTGCATAAATTTCAGGTTTTCGGTTCAAGTTGGAACCGCAAAGCTCTTCTTCGCGCATCAAGTTCAACCCGCAAAGGTTACTTTGCGTTTCAAGCAGGACCCGCAAACCTTACTTTGCGTTTCAAGCAGGACCCGCAAACCTTCCTTTGCGTTTCAAGGCTGACCCGCAAATCTTCACTTTGCGCTTGCTCCAGACTTAGTTTTAAAAAAAAAAAAAAAGAGTCTGGAAAATTTTTTTGGTCATCTTTGGAAATATTTTTTTTACACTGCAAAATAACAAGTATTGTTCAAATTTCAATTTTCACGAAATATTTTTTTTTAAGATTTCAATTTGATCTGATTGTTGTTTTTCTGATATATAGTTTGGGAACGATCTTTCCTATCAAGTTTTTTTCAAGATGTCAATTTACTACAGATCTGATATATCTGGTATTGAAGCTGAGCGAAATGATCTGAAATTTAAAAATTCAGAGTATCTCAGAAGGATTCAGGAGTTGGAACTGAAATTGTACAACTATATTAAAACTCTTGAATGTATAAATTGTACTAAAAATAGTTCTAATTTTTCAGGTATCCTTTATGAGAGGGATAAAGAGATAAAGGAGAAAGAGAGAGAGAGATTATGAATCTTCAAAGTCAACTGAAGACAACTGAACAGAAATCACCTGAGCTACAAGCAAAATCAGTTGAGCTTCAAAACAAGTTGAAGGCTTTCGAAGAGAATATATCTGTTTTGGAATCTGAAAACACTGAGCTTAAAAAGAATTTATCTGTTTTGGAAAAACAGCTTTCTGATAATAAAGCTGATTTTGATTCTGAAAGGAAATTTTTTTCGAAAAAGTTCTCAGATTTTTCAAAGAAATGTTTTGAAGAGAAGAAGTCGTTGGAGCTTAAAGGCTTAAAACTTTCTCAACAAATCTCCGATTTCGAGAAAGTACTGATTTTAGAAAGAGAGAAGTTTGAAAAAGAGAAGAAGGCTATAGAACAAAAGAATGTAGGGTTCTTTAAAGAATTATCCGGCCAGAGAATAGAGTCAGAAAAAGGATTTGAGAAAGAAAGATCCATTTTTGAAACTGAAATCAAGAAGCTAACTTCAAAGTTGTCTGAACTGTCTGTTGCTGCGCTGAATGAACAAAGGACGAAGTATGAATTCACAAAAAAGATTGACCAACTTGTGAAAGAAAGAGATACATTTGCTTCAAAGATCAAAGAGCTTGAAAAGTCTGTTTCAAGTTCAAATCAGAAATTCGTCTCTTCACAAAGGTCAGTCAAATCCTTTAATCAGATTCGTCGCACTAACCTTTTCTATGATGAATTTTTAGATGGTTCAGATACTTATCCGAGAACAAGTTTCAAGAAAGAGAAACTGGTGTGGAAAAGGAAACCAGTCAAAGATGATAAGGAAAATGAGCTGAAAGAGAAGAAATCATGTGTACTTATACATAAAGCAAAGAAGAACAAAGCACCTAACGGTAAGAAATTTTATTGTTCTATTTGTTGTACACATGATCTTTTTCACAAAACTAATGATCATTACTGGTATGGTTCTTACTCCATAATCCCCACACACACTGCAACTAACATTTCTGGACCCAAATACCAGTGGGTACCAAAACCAAAACCTGAATCTGTGCTGCAGGCACCTCACTCCAAGGGGGAGTAAGA
Source organism: Arctium lappa (assembly GCA_023525745.1). NCBI lineage: Eukaryota > Viridiplantae > Streptophyta > Magnoliopsida > Asterales > Asteraceae > Arctium > Arctium lappa. The sequence continues at coordinate 57,886,368 of CM042058.1, read as the reverse complement.
AAGACAATGGCTCTTGAGCAAATCAGCTCAAGACCCGGACTTCAATGTCAAAATGGCTTTTGAACACAACAGTTCAAAACCCGTACTTCAAAGCTGAAAGAATATGGCTTCTAAGCACAACAACTTAGGACCCGTACCTCAGAGATCAAAAAGACCTTACTCCTGTATGATTGCATCCGATGGATATTGATGGTCTTCATCCCGAGTGAATTGATCTGATCTCTATCCTAAATTTTTTATTTGTTATATTTTTCTGATATTGATGGTCTAACAATTCAAAAGGAGTGTTTGATCTCTATCCTGTTTTAAATGATATATTTCAGATGCTTAATTTAAGGGGGAGTAAAGGTGATGACTTCTGATTATTTCAGATCAGAACTCATTCTAGAAAACCGTTTTACTGCTTTCTGTCTTTTATTTTTAAATAAATAATATAAATAAAGTGGCTTCTGATCACTTGACAGATCAGGACCCGTTCATCAATGATCAAAGAAGGATATTATGCTAATATCCAGGGGGAGCTAAAAAGACATAAATCATATTATCATGATTTGAGGGGGAGCCGAAAAGGTAAAAATCTTCTGATCTATATCTCAGATTGTTTGAAAGAAGGACAACTTTCGAACATGAAAAACAATTTCTTAAATGTTCAAACCACTTCTTATTCTCAAACGATATTATGAATTTAGAAGTGTGATTTTTAAAATGTTTTTCAATTTTTGCGCTCTATTGTTTAACTGACCGTGTGTTTCCAAAGATTAATACTTGTGTATTTTCTTGTCCATATACTGTCTAGTATTCACACACACCGGTTCAGTATTTTATTTGAAATTGTTATTACCATGTCTCAAATTCGAACCAATTTTTCGATGGTAATACCCCCGTTTGAAGTTCAAAGTTGATGAGCATCATTCATCTTGTTCATAATTGTTCTTTCTTTGAAAAAAAAAATTTGTTTATATTCGTTCATATAAACAAAATTACCAATTCTTTGATACCCTAACCATTTGATTTGATCTGATTGATTCATTGTCAGATTCTCAAAACAATTCTCTTGACTTCATATTTCATTCATTCAATATTCTTGTTTTGAGAAATCTTCAAAGTTCAAATGCTCAAATTTCATTCATATTTTTCAATGAGCATACATACACTGACATATGATTTCTTGTGCTTCATTTCAAGAAAATCATTGACCAGCATGTACTTTTAGGAACATGGGATTCAGTATGAGTGCTTAATATATCTTCCATGGATTCACGATAACCAGTGTTTCCTACCCCGGAAGAAATCTTTTGAGTGATTGAGGGGAGAGGGGTGTAAAAGAATTGAGTGTGGGAGTGAGCAGAGGTAAAATGGAAATGAGAGATTGGTTAGATGTGATCTTATATGTTTAAAAGAAAGAGGGTGTGCGAACAGAGTTAAAAGAATATCAGAACTCTGCACCAAACATCTTTCTGAACCGGGCAGCCACATTACTGATTGGTTCACATTTCTTTGGTGACCATCATTGAAATAGGCAAATAGCCCATGCCATCTCTTGCATACAACCCCACCAGCTACTAATTCTTTTCTTAAAAAGAGAATGTTTCACATTTTCTAGGGAAGCAACACATAATCTATCGGATCTTCTCTTGGAAGATACTGATATTGAAAAAGAAGGAAAGTTACCCCACCTTCGCACCCTTTCTCATGCACATTGAGTCCATGTACAATCATTGCTGTCTCAGTGATTTACATACTTTGAGCCTTATGAAACACAATCATTGTGCTAATTCTTTCAATACACAAGCACGAGCACACGGAGAATATGTTTTTCTGTCAGAACATTCATAGAATTACCTTGTGTTTTTCAATGATTGAATGGAAGTCCTGGGAGTCAACATCAAATGAGCTCCTTACATTGTACATCCGTTGTACACAGTAACTTCGTGTTACTGACAGGCACTTCTAACTGTTTCATTTGTTGAATCAGGGATTACACGTTCATTATGTCTGAATTTGAAAAGATTCGGATATATACAGTTCATGATTTGGCTCTTCAAATCAAAGCACAACATTTATCAAAGGGGAGATTGTTTCAAAGGGGTTATCAAAGTCTGAGTTGAAATTGAAGAAATTTTGATGATAATGATCCTCACATCATCAAAAAGGGGGAGAATTATTCAAAGATCTATTTCAAGAGTTCAAGTTCAAAGTTCATGTCAGAATTTCAAATTGCTTCCGCTGTTGATTTCAAATTTCAAGTCTGATAAAGAATGTTCAAAGTTAAATCAAGATGATTCGTGAAAGTTTGTTCTTCCAAAGATAATTCAGAGATCAAGTGATGAAGATACAAGGTTTCACAAGGTTTCTCAAAGTTGTTTCAAAGTTTAAAGTCAAAGCTTCATTTTTTTGTTTCGTGTTCAAGGCGTGTTGACTTTCCAAAGCTTCAAAATTTAAAAAGACTTTCCAAGATTCTTCAAAAGCTGCAAAAGAGCAAAGTTTGTGAAAGCTTCAAGAGACAAAAGATGAAGAATCAAGAGCTGAAAATCTGCATCAATTTTTTTTTAAATCTTGAATACAAAGGGGGAGATTGTTAATGCTAAATATTGTATCCAAGATTTAATAGGAAAGTCAAATGTATAAATGTCAACATTGACCTTGTAATAGTTAGTCAAAGCTAGTTTAGTTTCCTTAGCCATTAAGGCTTTGTATTAGATGTGGGTATAAATAGGTTTTGTTAGTAATCATGTAGTAAAAAACTAGAGCTTATGCATTGATTGTAAAAATATAGAGTTGTGATATTCAAGATTTACTTTCTCTCTCTAGATTCTCTCTCTAGTTCTTGAGCTTTATTAGATAAATCTTGAGTAATTAGCTTGATAGATTGGGATTTATGATTATCAACAGGAGACATCTTTTGCAATTTGAATCATTTGCTTTTTTGAATATTTGAAAACTTTATTACAAGTAGCAAATGAATCATTTCTACAAACTTTGTCTACATTTCGATCCTCTTCAGTCGCAGATTCATCAGATGTCCGTTTGACCCTCCATATTTGCCTTGTTGGAGTGCTCAAAGTCCTATTTGAAAAATTTGAATCACAAGAATTAGAATTATCTGAAATGACTTTAGCTTGTTTCTTTGACTTCTTTGACCTATTTCTTCTACGCTTTGGTTTATAATAATCATCATTTAGCGTAAAAGATTCATCAAGAATTTTCGAACTAAGATTTGAATCTGAAGAAACAATTTTATCTATGAATACAAACTCATCAGACATTAAACCGGAACTTGCCTCAGAGTCAGAAATTTTTTGAGAAAAGTTTTCAGATTTTAGAACTTCCTTTTTGTTTCCCTTAAAATCAGAAGAAAGACCAGAAACAGAATCTTGTTTTTGAGAAATTAATTTTTCTTCAAGACTTGAAGTCATAAAAAAATAACATCTGATTCAATTTCGCTTTGAATATGTTGTTCTACTATTTTATCTTCAAGATCAATGATTTTGCTTTCTAACACTAATGGATGAATATATCTCTTAGAATCATAAGAAACTGCAGATATATTTTCTTTATTAGTGTTAGTAGCACAAATATCAAAATAATCATCAGACAATATCAGACAATGAAGATTTAATAGGAGAAATGTCATTTAAACTATTTATGTTCTTCTTTGATTTTTCGGGAAAATATTTGGCATTTTAGCGCGTGTAAACAAAAGAAATTTCCTTTTTCTTGTTGTTCATTCTTTTCTCATTTTCGATATCTAAAACTTGTTTTTCATTCATCCAATCAATTTTAAATTGAGGAGCATATTTAGCAAGATTTAGATACTCGAATTTATATAAAGTAAGGGATTTTTCTATTGCATTGTCTAAACAATGTGGATTTTCAAAACCAAGTCCCATTTTTCTTTTATAGACTCATAACTCCTTGGTTTATCAAATAAATAGTTTGTTCAGTTTGATTCCTTCGATATAATTTTTCTTCCAACTCATTTATTTTATTCGAAAAACTTTCTTTTTGTTTGGTCATTCTAGTCAAAGAATCAAGATAAGTCATATTTGATTTTTCTAAATCAACCAATTTCTTTTGAAAGATTTCTTTTGTTTGAACCAAATAGATTTTTCATCTTTCAAAGAAATTTGTAATTTATCAATCAAATTTGACTTTTCTGAATTTAATTGTTTTTCAGAGAATAATTTTGATCGTAAATCATGTAAAGCAATTATAATGATATTCATCTGTGAAGAAATAAATGTGTAATCAAACTCAGAAGGTACCTCATCTTCATCAGTTGAGGAATCATCATCATCACTATGATCATCTCCGATGAAGCACATATGAGCAGTCTCCACATTATCAACTTCATCATCGGAGTGATCTAGCCAGAATTCTTCTTCAGCTAGCAGAGCGGTTCCATTCTCTCTCTTTTCGGCTAGTTCCAATTTCTTTCGACAATACGCCGAATCCCGGACATTCTTCACTCGACACTCCTTAGCAATGTGACCCGACTTTCCACAGTTGAAACAATCAGCAACTTTCTTATGCTCGGGCACTTTGACCTTAGACCCTGAAGTGAAGCGAAGATTGTTGGAACCCGAATGATGTTGGAACTTCTTGTGATAGTGCTGAGAGAGAAGAATCATCGCTCTCTATAGCTCCTCACCATCATCATCAGTTGCACCGTCCTAAGCATTCTCGGATAATGCTTGTTCAGACAGTTTGCTTGTGAGAAGTGCAACCAGATCCACTGTCTTCTTGTTTTTCTTGTCAAGTTTGGCCTTTTTATCCTTGACAATGCATTCATCTGTCATCAGAATCTCGTAAAGCTTTTGGATTTGCATTGAAGATATCCTGACATCATTCCTTAAGCGATGGCAAGATTTATTCCATTCCGGTTGTAGAGCTTTGAGGAACTTCAGATTGGTCTCCAGCTTAGTCTTTTCCACTTTTACCTTTCGTAATTCATTTATCACCGCACAGAACCTGTCAAAAACAATTTTCAGAGATTTTCCATTTTGTCTTTGAACTCTTCAAAATTGTTCATGAAACGCGTATGCTAAAGTTGTGTCGCGACCGTTGAACCAAACACAATCTTTTCTAGCTGAGTCCACATCATCTTCGGATCGCTCTTGGAACAATCAATTCTATTATAGATAGAATTGGGTAATGCTAACATCAGATTAGACTTTGCTTCACTATCTGCTTTTTCTCTTGTAACCTCTTCAGCAGTGAATGGAGTATCGTTCTTAGGTCTGATAAACGGTCCTTCAGTAAATGACTTCATCATATTTTCTCCATTAGCTTGATGCTCGATGAAGTTAATGAACCGATCTAGCTATTGGGTGAATTCATTTTCATTGATCAAAACAAAAGGATGAGTTTTTGTTCCCAACGACATCATAAGATCGTTCTTGTAAAACTGAGCTTGAAACGAAAACTTTGACATATCCATATCTTCATAAATCAAGAGAAAAAATTCTAAGTCTTGAACACAGAGAAACTGGTGCAAACTGAGATTTGCGCGAATAGAGGATGGTGCAAACTTGCTTTTGCGCTAGACAAAGATGGCGCAAACTTGCTTTGCGTTAGACGAAGATGGGCAAACTGATCTTTGAGTGAGACGAAGGTGGCGCAAATTAGACTTTGCGCGAGACGTTGTTGACGAAAATCTTTCTTTGCGTGATAAGTAGGTGGCGCAAAACTGATTTGCATGAGACTTATGTGGCGCACACTTAAGCTTTGCGCGAGAGGTATGTCACGCAAACTTTGATTTGCGCGAAGCTATGATGACGCAAATTTCTCTTTGCGATGAACAGATGAAGTAAACTTGAACTTTTCGTGAGAAGATATCTGAACTTGATGAAACTCGCGAAAAACTCTGATAAATCTGGATGAACTCGCGCAAACCTCTAATGAACTGGCGCAAAGATTGAATCTGGCGCAAAGACGATGAAAAACTCAGAAATCTTCTAAATTCGATTACAGAACCGATTTTAATAAAATTTTCTCACACAGATAAGTTCGAAAACTGATTTCTATCCACTTTGAAACACTAAAATCGATCGAAAACCACAAAAACTTGAAATCTTGAATCCAACAGTACGCCTAATGACATTTTTCCAGAAATTCGAAAATTCTCAAAATTGAATATCAAAAACTGATTTTCTTGCAAAATGATGTGAATCAAAAGTGTTATAACAATGATTTCGAATCCAACAAACCAAATTACAAAGAAATTCGTTTAGAAAACAGTCCGAATTTGATGAAAAATCAAAAAATTAGATTTTCTTGAAAAAATCAAGAAAATCGATCAAATTTTCTGATTCAAACCCAAATTAAGAATCGAAAAACGTTTCTCTCAATCCTCTTAGATTCAGATTAGGCTCTGATACCAATTGATAATGCAAGATCGTTCTAAATCCTAGAGAGGGAATGTAGAGAGAGAGTTGAAAGCGTAAAATGTTGTATTCTAAGAGATATGCGTGAATGACTTACAAGACACAAAACCACAAGGGACTTAAATACCCTTGGCTAATACAGAACATATAAGCACCTAAAACACAGAATTAGACCAAGCCTATAAATACAATGATTACTATAAAATCTGACTTAACAACAACAAACAAGATGAATTAACACAACTAACAATTTCAACCTGTTGTTTATTTCCAAAGCAGAATGTGTACAATTTTTCTCTCTCTAGCAATGCTCTGGATACGTACAACTCCTCTAACTTGTTACTTACTTACAACACAAAAACTAACAAGCCATCTATCTAACAAAACTAAAACAATAGGCTAAAAACAAAACAATACACTAAGACTTTGACTTTGACTTTTCATGAGAGCTGACTTACTGCTTTGACATGCTTGACTTTCACCTTCTGTCTTCTATGATCTTGTATCCAACATATTTATGCTCTAACACTTTAGAAGACTCAGATTGTTTTGGAAAAATAATTTCATATTCGGCAAATGTATTCTTTTTACTTTTGTAAGAAGAATTTAATTCATCATATGAAAATTTAACTGAATTTAAACTCTAAGTTTCTGAGTCAGTTTTAATTTCTGACTTAATTTCTACTGGTTTTTCCTTCTTCATCTTAGGAGATTCAGGAAAAGAAGTCTCTAGTTTGACAAAAGTTTCCAGAATGTGGGGTATTAAAAAAATAGGTTCATCACCCGACTTTTTAAAATTGTAAAGATTTTCGGGTGCCTTTTTCAAAACATCCACATCTGGTAAACCCAAACCAGGTTTTGCCTTGTAAAATCTGGCGTCCTTTTGATTATTGGTCAAAATTGTTAAGCCCAGATTAATAGTTGATAAACAATCACACAACACAATAAAGAACAAAAGATTAATAAATCAAACAATATATCAATGATCTCTGGATTAACCAATGAATACGTGTGTGTGTTCTTGGTGTACAGAAGATACCTCGTATAATGCGAGTACAATACAGAGGAAAAAATATGGCTCCTCTATTTTCTGTATTCTTTTGTTGTTAACCTAATTCTAGAAAATAAAACTATTTATACTTAGGTCAACATGACCTAATCATTATTAACTATTAGCTAAAATACCCCCTAAGGTATTAAACACTATTACAAACGACACCCTTTATACAATTTAACCTTGAATACAATTATTGATCCAACAATCTCCCCCTTTGGATTTAAGATTAAAAAAAAATTCAAAATTATCTTCGGGTCTTCTCTTCTCTTGAAAATTGTATCTGATATGACGTTAATAGCTTCAAAGCTTGTAGCTTTACACAGTCTTCATATTCCTCTTTTTTTAAATGAAGTGTCCTTTTGACGATCAATTAAGCTCAGACACTTTGATATCTTTGAATTCTTCAGCAGTCTTCTTTGTATTCTCCTCATTTGTATATTCTCCCCCTTTTTGATGAGTGGTAAGAATTATCATCATCAAAACATAGCAAAATAAAGTAAGAATTTTCTTCCCCAAAGCAACAATTGAGCGCAGTCTTCATGTATAGATCCCTGTGTGGAAATAAGAGCAGTCTCCCCAGATAGAAAGAGTGATTATTTCAATATTTGCAGATTCAAATAAGTAAAAAGTGGTAACCCTGAATCAACAAATGACTCAGTTTGGAATGCCCGTCAGTAACACACAGTCACTGAGTAACACAAAGTTACTATATGAGGAGCTGGTTTTGATGTTGGCTCCCCAGGGCTTCCATTCAATCATTGAATAACACATGGTTATCTATGAACGTTCTAACAAAAAACAAAGTTATGTGTGCTCGTGCATGTGTATGAAAGAATTAAGCACCGATGATTGCTTTTCAATGTAGGCTCAAAGTATGTAAACTTGTTGAGACAGCAACAAATTATACAAAGACTCAATATGCATAAGAAAAGGTCGAAGGTGGGGCAACTTTCCTTGTTTTTCAATATTTGTATCTTCCAAATGAAGAACCAATAGCGTATGTGTTGCGTCCCCAGAAAATGTGAAACATTCTCTTTTTTAGAAAAGAATGAGTAGCTGGGGGGGTTGTATGCAAGAGATGGCATGGGCTAGGTGTCTTTTTCAATGTCGTTCACGAAGAAATGTAAAACAACAGATAATGTGGTTGCCCGACTCAGAAAGAGTTTGGTGCAGAGTTTGATATTCTTTTACTCTGTTCTCTCACCCTCTTTCTTTTAAGCTTTTAAATCTCACTTCTAACCAATATCTATTTTCCATTTTACCTCTTCACATACCAACACTTAAATCTTTTGACCCCTCTTCCCTCAATCACTCAGGGAATACTTCCTGGGTAGGAAACACTGGTTCTCGTGATTCCATGGAAGTTCTGTTAAGCTTTCACACTGAATCCCATGTATTATCCTAAAAGAACATGTTGTTCAACAGTCTTTTATACATGTAAGCACAAAGGAATACAAATAAACATGAAGAATAAAAAATATGGAGAAGTCAAAAATATAAGAAGTTTGACAATACAATTCTCCCCTTCAAACTAAAAGTGGTTGGCAATTAAGCTCGTTGACAATTAAGCTCCCAAAAATCATTTAAAATCATACTTCACAATTCATGAAAATCTTTGAAGAATAGGAAGTGGTTTGAACATTTAAGAAACCATTTTTCACAAGTGAAAGTTGTTCATCTTTCAACAAGTGATAGAGTGTAAGGATTAGAAAGATATACCTGTAAATCAGAATCCTTAACTCCCCCTAAAATGAATATTTTCATTTAAGTGTTCTCCCTCTTTATATCTATAAAACAACAATTCATCAGAAAAATATGATAATGATAGTGAAAATCATATTTATCTTCTCCTCCTAAGAGATATAACAGTTAGCTCTCCCTCAAATCAAAAACTTCTATAAAAGATGTTATCATTTAAGCATCATATCAGAAGAAAACATTTGAAAATGGGTTCTGAACTCTAGTATTCAGAATCCATGATTACTTATTCTCCGGTGAGAATAGTATCATTCATTTTTACCAATGAAGATTGGGTCTTGAACTATTTTATTCAAGAGCCATTATACATATTCTCCGTTGAGAATAGTATTTAATCTTTTCCTAAAACATCAGAAAATACATCAGTAAAAATATATAAAGCATATAAGCTCCCCCTTAATATGTGCATAATCCTTAATCATGAAACCGAGTTCTAAATTACTAGGATTAAAGTAAATTCAGAAGTCAAACTCTTTGACATTGAAGTCCGAGTCCTAGACTGTATTGTCTAGAAGTCATTGTTTTGACAATGAGGCAAAAGTCCTGATCTGTAGTAATCAGAAGTCATTGTTCTTTCTCCCCCTCAAACCTTGGGTGCCTGCAACACAAATTTAGCTTTTGGTACCCACTAGTAATTGGGTCTTAATGGGTTAGTTGCAGTTCTAGTGGGAGATATAAAATAAGAACCATACCAGTTATTCACATAATCTTTTCTTACAAAATCATTTGAGCCACAGTAGGAACAACTAATTTTCTTTTGTGCTAACCTAATCAATTGATTGATTGTGTAAACCAGATGTGGTTTGCAAAAAGTTTTACCTTTCGGAGCATTGTTCCTTTTAGCATTTGATGTATGCACAAATGATTTATCCGTATTTTTCTCCTCAGAAGATCCTTTAACTCTCCAGATCCAATTTTCTCTATCTTTTTCTTCATCTTCCCTTCTCCATAACCTTCTCTTCCGAGACTTGTTCTTTTTGAAATTACCTGAACCGTCAACATTTTTGTCAAAGAAAAGGTTAGAAGGACGAATTTGATCTTTATGTTCAGAAGTATGATCATCAATTACATCAAACAAATGATTATTAGAAACATTAGTAAAAATTGAACTTGCTGCTGAATTGAATGAGCATTCGAATGCAGTTAGATCATCTCTCGGTGATTGAGCTATTTAGTTTGGCGTCTTGTGCTCAGTCAACTTCACTTTGAATACGATCTCTTCATGTTCCTTTCTCTTTGACGACAAGTTGTTTCTTTTTCCTTTACAATCAGATCAAACTTCTTATGCAACTCAGATTTTGTATTCTTCTCCTTCAAGATGTTTGTTGACAACTCAGATAGCTTTCTTGTCAGCTTAGCTATCTCAGTCTCTAGATCTTTCTTTTCTTTAGAAAAGTCTTTATTTACATCCTTCTGCTCAGCTTTCTTCTTCTCCTTCTCAACCTTGTCTCTCTCCAGAATGATAACTTTCTCAAAGTCTGAAACTTGTTGAAAAAGCTTAACACATTTAAGCTCTAATGATTTCTTCTCTTCAAAGGCTTTTCTTGAGAAATCAGAGAATTTCTTAGCAAATTCTTTTCTTTCTTTCTCCATCTTCATCATCTCATCTTGAACTTTTGTGTTGTTTCTGTCTTGGGTTGCCTTTTCTTTTAGCATATTAATTTCAACCTCAAGACTGAAAACTTTATCTTTCATAGAGTCTCTTTCAGCAAAAATTCGAGAATTTGACATTCTCAGCGCTTCACATGTCTCACTTGAGATATTTTCTCTTCTTCTAAGTTCATCTAGCTCTCTTTGCATTGATTCCTTCTTTAACCAGCTTGAGCTAGAATTAAAAATTTCAGACTTCTTCAGCTTTGCTTGAAGATTTAAGATCTTTTTTTCTTTAAACTCAATTATTTCTGGAAAATTAATCTTTAAGTTAGAGATATATTATGAGCAAACAAAGTCTTTCTTTAAACATTTATCATCTTTCAACTTATTAATTTGATCAAGAAGAGAAGAATTCTGAATCTTCAGATTTTCATTCTCAGCTTCTAGTGCTGGAATCTCTGGCATATACATTAAAGCACAATCTCTCTTGGTCAGCACTGTATTTCCCTTCTCGTCCGTGTAAGGCATGATGATATCTGTACAACTTAAATCAACTCGTAAGATCTTAGAATCAAGAATCAGATAAAAACTACAATAAAAAATTTACAGAAAAAATAAATTTCCAAAAATAATAAAATGCAGAATTCGCAAACAGTATAAATGGGACATCTGGCAACCAGAATTTACAGGTTAGCACCCGAACCGTATAATACATGTCTTAACATGTAGGAACACCCTAATATGACCTGATTGTGTAGGCAAGGGTTTTAGTTTCCTAAGATTCCCGGCAGTGCGCGTAGAATATCCGGTTACCGCACTTAACGGTATATGTTGTCTTATAAAATGTCAATCTAATAAAATTAACATTTTATTATATCAATAATAATAATAATAATAAGAGGGTAAATATAAAATTTACCTACTCAAATATTTTTTTTTAAACTTCAAGTAATCAAACCAAAATTTTAAGTAGATAATTGAGAATTTACCTACCCTTAACCTATCTTTTTATAAAAATTACATTATATATATATAACTTAAAAAAAAAAAGTTAGAGAGAGAGGGAAACCGTCCACCTCTCTCTCCCCCTCCCAAATTCCTTTTTTAACACTCTTCCTCATTATGTCCCCCATGCTCCACCCATTTTCAAGAAATTCCTCTCCACTTCTCTCTCTCTATTTCAAGATCTCTCTCTCTCTTTCTCATTTTCTTGGCTGAAAATCAGCCCCAAAACTCTCTCAAATCCATCAAACTTTGAAGATCAAAAATAATCTCTAGTGTGGGTAAGTACTATATCTTGCATTCTACTTCATCTTCTTCTTTTCTTGCCTTTTCTTTCATTGTACTTGCATTTTCTTCACCTTTTTCTTCACTTTCTTGAGGTTTCTGAAAAGAAGGACTTTCATAGGCCTTCAAATGGTAGGTTAGACACCAAAGACATGTTAAATGTCATGAAATGGTGATAACCCATGATCCATGTAATCAAAACTCAAGAAAATGGAGCTTAGAAGACATGCATGGCTATTTTTCTCATCATCTAAGATGGTAGAGTTCATGCATGTGTATCTCCTTCTTTGTAATCTAAATGATGTTCTTTTACAAAACTTATGTTAAAAAGCTTTGTAAAAACGGTTTTTAAACAAAAAGACCACCCTTTGGGTGATAATAAAAGTTAAAAAGCATTCATATTGCCATGAAAGTTCATTTTAGAATATGGCAGATTGCATGCATGTTCTTGCTACGGCCATAACTTGAAAAATATTCAACCAAACATTATTAATCTTCTTCTGGAACTTTTCTATGTTAGATACAAATCTAACCCAACTGGATTCACTCAAAAATATTGAGTTTTGACCCCTCATCCTCACCTATAAAGTTATGTGCGCAGGATGAATCCGTCTGGACAAAAACCTCCATTTAAACAACCATAACCATCATTTAAATCCATAAAAATTAATGATTTTCTTCTGGAAGTAACTTTAATGAGTTATAATTAAAAAAAAATTGGTTTCAATTAAAAATATGAAGATTTGAGCATTGAACCACTCATGACAAATTGAGTGTGCAAAAGGTCATAATCTGGCAGATTACAACACTTGGCATAAAAGGTCCATAACTCACTCATTACTTATCCAAATGAGGTGAATCTTTTTCTGGAAGTTTAATATTTGAGTTAGTGTTACAACCCAATTTTAATCACCGAAAAACAATAAGTTTTGACCCTTCAAATGGTTGTCACAAACAGAAGATGTAGATTGCATTGTTTACTGTGACCAATAAGCTTTAATGTAATGATTACCCTATCTAGTCACCTCAAAAGATAGTGACATTTGTACCAAAAGTTCCCTAAGACACTAAATTTAAATATATAAAAATTTGGTTAAATAATAAATTGGGGAAAATTCTTAAATATGCCAATAAGTTAACCTAAATTTCTGCCAGCAGAAAAGTAAAACTCTAGTTCTAGAAAAATAAGTTTTGGGTTGTTAAAAATAATAATAGGCTTATAAGTTATAGTTTTTGTTAAAACATCAAATAGTAATGTATACATGTAAAATTTAATCTTGGGTTAAAATATAAGGTGACCAAGAGATGCACGTTTATAAACATAAATAATGTAAGTACTCACCATTCATTCTTATGACATAATTCAAGGATTAATTCCTATATGTATGTCACAATGTCAATTTTTAAAATGGTAAGGTTCTCAAATCATATAAAATCCAAATTTTCCGTGTATTTCACAGAGTAAAATATTACTTAAAAACCAATTAAAGGTCACATAAGGCATTTTATAAGACGTAGCGATCTAAGTGACACTTAAACCCTAAGAGTAGGACCCGAACTGATAGTGTATTTCACTTTCATAGGAAGGACTTAACACCGGGTCTTGTGCAACAGTGAAGCCACTTCTGGACATCTTGCTGAACATTATGAGTATTCACAGCCCCACTTTTATCGTTTTAATTGATTATTGGGGTGGAAAGCATGTTTAAATTGCGTATTTAAAAATTCATGAGAATGGTTTTAAAGTATTGCGAATTGGCAATTTATAAGGCTTTGTTAAAAGTGTTTGGATTTATAAGCTATATGATATGTATGCTCTTGATGTGTTGAGTTTCTAAAGATTAAGACCCCGTAAGCACTACTATTAATCCAAAGAAAATTGGGCCTATAGTATTAGTGGATAGCGCTATTTGGTGTGACAAACCCACCTTATGCTGACGAGCAGGGGTGCACTATACTAGAGAAGTTGACTATCCATGTGGCATAGACCACCTCTGAGTTAGTCAACGGGGGCGTTGAAATTGGTCAGGGACGGATTAGTAGTGGCTCAACGTAATATTATCTTTGCATACTCTTATCATAAAGAAATTAAATTGTGGTACTCATGAATCAAAGAATTGAAGTTTGGTTTATACGTATGTTTTACAAATGACAACTTGCATATAAAAATGATTTGTGCATATTTAAAACCTGTGAACTCACCAACTCAATGTTGTTGACCCTTTTTCTTTTACCATGCTTTTCAGGTACTGATAAGTAAGTGGTGGCATATAGGGTGCATTTGTGTGACATCACCAACTGCAAGAACATTAAAATATTTGGTCAACTTTTGTAACTGCCGTTTATTTTGAGAACTTATTTTGGTTATGACTTGTACAACAATATTTGTACTATTTTATTGAATGTTGTGGTTGGTGTTATCTATTACTTAATGCTATGAAACCGTGTGCTGTCATATCTCATGTTTCCGCTTTAGCGGGGTGTGACAGATTTGGTATCAGAGCCTAAGGTTATAGAGAATGCCGGTTTCCTTATGGAAACCTCAAACTATAACAAAATATAAACATAATTTCAAAACGGTTTTCGAAATGATTCTTAAAGGATGAAGTGTATCACTAGTATAACTAGGTTGAGTGTCGTATTATTATACCATAACTTAGACAAAGCCTGATCACCTATGTCTAATTTAGGTATGCATAATGGGGGACTTGAACTAGTTGTATTAGGAGTACAAAAGGATTTTACTACTTAAAAGCGTCGAGCATGAATTTTGTGTGTGCATGCATAAACATTGCATATCTTAGATTGGTATCATAACACCCTTAGTAATTAAGTCTATTAATATCACAACTCACTATGTCGTCCTCGTCTAGACCCACTGAGTACTCTGTCGACGCCTCTGGCTATGTTAGTAGTCGACCTAGGAGAGACCCACCGACTGTTGAGGAGGAAGACCCAACTGAGGACAGGGACGAAGCAAGTAGTGAGATCCCTACCAGATCCCTTGCATCAATATTACCCCTACCCGCACCTCAACAAGCACCACGAGGACCGAGGATTAGGACTTTTTGACTACTTTTGATGGTGAAACATGGAAACTTACTTTGGGTGACCTATAGCTAACTACTTAAAACTCTAATTACTTGGTGTCTTTTGGGGAAAACATTGTGTTGTTTATCGAATTTATGTGACTGTCGAACCTGTGATTGTTTGAACCAAGTGTTTTAAATGCATGATTATGAAGTTACTGTACATTTCCTGTAAATAGTCACTATGCATCAGTACTATTTGATTATGAAGCGGATAGGAGCTTTGTATCACTAAAGTTAAGCCAAAAATTAATTTGAAACCCCAAAAGTTGAAAGAAGTCTACACTATTGAATTTGCGAATGGGCAAGAAGTTAGAGCTAGGGATATAATTACGGACTGCACTCTAAACGTAGCTAATAAGAATTTTAGCATAGATCTTATCCCAATTGAACTAGGAAGCTTCAAAATAGTTGTAGGCATGGATTGGCTATCCAAAAACCGAGCCGAAATATGTTGTTCCGAGAAGATCGTCCGGATTCCGTTATCAGAAGGAGAAACTCTCATCGTTCTTGGAGAGAAACCCGGAAAGAATTTTAAGATAGTGTCGTGTATGAAGATGAGAAAGTGATTGAAAAAGGAGAGTGTTGCGTTTTTAGCCCACATCATAGATGAGAGAATTGAAGAGAAACGCATTCAGGACTTTCGAATAGTTCGGGATTTTCCCGAGGTGCTTCCGGATGAGCTACCAGGACTACCACCACCAAGACAAGTCGAATTCCACATCGACTTAATTCCTGGAGCTGCAACAGTGGCCAAATCACCTTATCGATTGGCCCCATCGGAAATGCAAGAATTGTCAGGACAACTCCAGGAGCTGCTCGACAAAGGATTCATAACACCCAGTTTGTCACCGTGGGGAGCACCATTTCTTTTTGTTAAAAAGAAAGATGGATCCTTGTGAATGTGCATAAATTATAGAGAGCTTAATAAGCTAACCATCAAAAACCGTTACCCCCTTCCTCGAATCGACGACTTGTTTGACCAACTCTAGGGTGCTACGTACTTCACAAAGATCGACCTTCGATCTGGATATCATCGAATGAGAGTCCATGAGGAATACATTCATAAGACGACATTTAGGACTCGTTATGGTTATTACGAGTTATTGGTTATGCCTTTTGGATTAACAAACAGACCAACAGTCTTCATGGACTTAATGAACAGGGTCTATAGACCGTACTTGGATAAGTTCGTGATCGTGTTCATAGATGAAAAAATAATTTATTCGCGAAGCAATGAGGATCATGAATGGTATCTAAAGTTGATTCTAGAACTGCTAAAAGACCACAAATTGTATGCGAAGTTCTCCAAATACGAATTCTGGATTTGTGAGGTACATTTTCTTGGCCACGTGATTAATGAGAAGGGAATTTATGTAGATCGGGCAAAAAAAATGTAGGCCATTAAGAAGTGGGAAGCCCCGAAGACCCCGACAGAAATTCGTCAATTTCTCAGTTTAGCAAGCTATTATCGGCGATTCATTGTGAATTTCTCAAAAATTGCACAACCACTAGCGGCATTAACCCAAAAGGATAATAAGTTTATTTGGGAAGTGAAACAAGAAGAAACATTCCAAACGCTTAAGCATAGGTTATGTAATGCACCAATTCTGGCATCGCCAGAAGGCATGGGGAATTTCGTAGTCTACTGCGATGCATCACACCAAGGTTTGGGGTGTGTGTTGATGCAAAAGGACAAGGTCATTGCATATGCTTCAATGCAACTTAAAGTTCATGAGAAGAACTATACCACTCATGATCTAGATCTAGGAGCCGTAGTGTTCGCACTCAAGATTTGGAGATCTTATCTTTACGGCACGAAATGCACCTTCTACACCGGCCATAAAAGTCTTCAACACATCCTTGATCAGAAGATGCTTACTATGAGGCAAAGAAGATGGGTCGAACTGCTTGGCGACTATGATTGTGAAATAAAGTACCACCCAGGCAAGGCTAATGTGGTATCCAACGCACTAAGCATGAAGGAAAGAGTGAAACCGTCAAGAGTGAGAGCATTGGGTGCGATCGTTCAGACGAGTCTAAAGAAACGAATTCTTGAAGCTCAAGAAGAAGCATTAAAAGCAGAGAATTTGAAGGACGAGATCCTACATAACTGGGAGCATAGATTTAAAACAAAGTCAGATGGGGTACATTACTTTGAAGACAAGGTTTGGATACCAAAAATTTAATGACCTACGATCAACAATTTTGGATGAAGCCCATCAATCAAGATATTTAATTCACCCAGGATCTAATAAAATGTACAAAGATTTAGAAGAATACTATTGGTGGCTGGGAATGAAGAAAGACATTGCCTTGTACGTAAACAAGTGCCTGACCTGTGCAAAAGTTAAGGACGAACATCAGAAACCATCTGGACTGTTACAACAACCCGAGATTCCCCAATGAAAATGGGAACAAATAACTATGGGTTTTGGTAACCAAGTTACCCAGAACCGAAAAGGGGCACGACTCAATCTGGGTTATAGTGGATCGACTTACGAAATTTGCGCATTTCCTTCCTATTCGGGAAGACTACAAGATGGAAAATCTTGCACAAATTTACATCAATGAAATTGTTACACGTCATGGAGTGCCTATATTCATTATCTCGAATAAGGATAGCCGTTTTACGTCACGATTTTGGCAATCACTCCAGAAAGCATTGGGTACGTGTTTGGACTTGAGCACTTCCTATCATCCTCAACCGGATTGTCAGACGGAAAGAACTATTCAGATGCTAGAAGATATGCTACGTGCCTGTGAGATAGATTTTGGTGGAAGTTGGGATACTCACCTACCATTAGTTGAATTCTCCTATAACAACAACTTTCACACTAGCATTCAGTGTGCACCGTATGAGGCCTTATATGGACGCAAGTGTAGATCCCCATTTAGTTGGTTGGAGATTGGCGACAGACAATTGACTAGGCCCGATATTGTACAAGAGACCACATACAAGATCTCAATTATCAAGGATAGACTGAAGGTTGCAAGTGATCGTCAAAAGAGTTATGCAGATAACCGCCGAAAGCCGTTGGAAATTTCAAGTAGGTGATAGGGTCCTCCTGAAGGTGTTACCTTGGAAGGGACTTGTACGCTTTGGGAAAAGAGGCAAGCTGAGTTCGAGATATATTGGTCCATTTGAAATAGTTAAAAGGGTTGGTCTAGTAGCGTATAAACTTAAGTTACCCCAAGACCTTAAGAAATGCCTAACTGATGAATCATTGGTTCTACCTCTGGAAGACGTTCAGATCAATGATCGATGGAACTTTGTAGAAGAACCAATTGAGATCATTGACCATGAAGTCAAGCGTTTAAGGCGAAGTAGGATCTCAATCCTAAAAGTTCGTTGGAATTAGAGGCATGGACCTGAGTATACTTTGGAGCGAGAAAATCACATGAAACATAAGTACCCTCACCTCTTTGCGAAGAATCAGTCCTGGAGTGACAATCATTTAATTTCGGGGCGAAATTCTTCTAAGAAGGGGAGACTGTGACATCTGGCAACCAGAATTTACAGGTTAGCACTCGAACCGTATAATACATGTCTTAACATGTAGGAACACCCTAATATGACCTGATTGAGTAGGCAAAGGTTTTAGTTTCCTAAGATTCCCGGCAGTGCGCTTAGAATATCCTGTTACCGCACTTAACGGTATATGTTGTCTTATAAAATGTCAATCCAATAAAATTAACATTTTATTATATCAATAATAATAATAAGAGGGTAAATATAAAATTTACCTACTCAAAGATTTTTTTTTAAACTTCAAGTAATCAAACCAAAATTTTAAGTAGATAATTGAGAATTTACCTACCCTTAACCTACCTTTTTATAAAAGTTACATTATATATATATATAACTTAAAAAAAAAAAAAGGTTAGAGAGAGAGGGAAACCGTCCACCTCTCTCTCCCCCTCCCAAATTCTTTTTTTAACACTCTTCCTCATTATGTCCCACATGCTCCTCCCATTTTCAAGAAATTCCTCTCCACTTCACTCTCTCTATTTCAAAATATATCTCTCTTTTTCTCTTTTTCTTGGCTGAAAATCAGCCCCAAAACGCTCTCAAATCCATCAAACTTTGAAGATCAAAAATAATCTCTAGTGTGGGTAAGTACTATATCTTGCATTCTACTTCATCTTCTTCTTTTCTTGCCTTTTCTTTCATTTTACTTGCATTTTCTTCACCTTTTTCTTCACTTTCTTGAGGTTTATGAAAAGAAGGACTTTCATTGGCCTTCAAATGGTAGGTTAGACACCAAAGACATGTTAAATGTCAAGAAATGGTGATAACCCATGATCCATGTAATCAAAACTCAAGAAAATGGAGCTTAGAAGACATGCATGGCTATTTTTCTCATGCATGTGTATCTCCTTCTTTGTAATCTAAATGATGTTCTTTTACAAAACTTATGTTAAAAAGCTTTGTAAAAACGTTTTTTAAACAAAAAGACCACCCTTTGGGTGATAATAAAAGTTAAAAAGCATTCATATTGCCATGAAAGTTCATTTTAGAATCTGGCAGATTGCATGCATGTTCTTGCTACGGCCATAACTTAAAAATATTCAACCAAACATTATGAATCTTCTTCTGGAACTTTTTTATGTTAGTTACAAATCTAACCCAACTGGATTCACTCAAAAATATTGAGCTTTGACCCCTCATCCTCACCTATAAAGTTATGTGCGCAGGATGAATCCGTCTGGACAAAAACCTCAATTTAAACAACCATAACCATCATTTAAATCCATAAAAATTAATGATTTTCTTCTGGAAGTAACTTTAATGAGTTATAATTAAAAAAAAATTGGTTTCAATTAAAAATATGAATATTTGAGCATTGAACCACTCATGACAAATTGAGTGTGCAAAAGGTCATAATCTGGCAGATTAGAACACTTGGCATAAAAGGTCCATAACTCACTCATTACTTATCCAAATGAGGTGAATCTTTTTCTGGAAGTTTAATATTTGAGTTAGGGTTACAACCCAATTTGAATCACCGAAAAACAAAAAGTTTTGACCCTTCAAATGGTTGTGACAAACAGAAGATGTAGACTGCATTGTTTACTGTGACCAATAAGCTTTAATGTAATGATTACCCTATCTAGTCACCTCAAAAGATAGTGACATTTGTACCAAAAGTTCCCTAAGACACTAAATTTAAATATATAAAAATTTGGTTAAATAATAAATTGGGGAAAATTCTTAAATATGCCAATAAGTTAACCTAAATTTCTGCCAGCAGAAAAGTAAAACTCTAGTTCTAGAAAAATAAGTTTTGGGTTGTTAAAAATAATAATAGGCTTATAAGTTATAGTTTTTGTTAAAACATCAAATAGTAATGTATACATGTAAAATTTAATCTTGGGTTAAAATATAAGGTGACCAAGAGATGCACGTTTATAAACATAAATAATGTAAGTACTCACCATTCATTCTTATGACATAATTCAAGGATTAATTCCTATATGTATGTCACAATGTCAATTTTTAAAATGGTAAGGTTCTCAAATCATATAAAATCCAAATTTTCCGTGTTTTTCACAGAGTAAAATATTACTTAAAAACCAATTAAAGGTCACATAAGGCATTTTATAAGACGTAGCGATCTAAGTGACACTTAAACCCTAAGAGTAGGACCCGAACTGATAGTGTATTTCACTTTCATAGGAAGGACTTAACACCGGGTCTTGTGCAACAGTGAAGCCACTTCTGGACATCTTGCTGAACATTATGAGTATTCACAGCCCCACTTTTATCGTTTTAATTGATTATTGGGGTGGAAAGCATGTTTAAATTGTGTATTTAAAAATTCATGAGAATGGTTTTAAAGTATTGCGAATTGGCAATTTATAAGGCTTTGTTAAAAGTGTTTGGATTTATAAGCTATATGATATGTATGCTCTTGATGTGTTGAGTTTCTAAAGATTAAGACCCCGTAAGCACTACTATTAATCCAAAGAAAATTGGGCCTATAGTATTAGTGGATAGCGCTATTTGGTGTGACAAACCCACCTTATGCTGACGAGCAGGGGTGCACTATACTAGAGAAGTTGACTATCCATGTGGCATAGACCACCTCTGAGTTAGTCAACGGGGGCGTTGAAATTGGTCAGGGACGGATTAGTAGTGGCTCAACGTAATATTATCTTTGCATACTCTTATCATAAAGAAATTAAATTGTGGTACTCATGAATCAAAGAATTGAAGTTTGGTTTATATGTATGTTTTACAAATGACAACTTGCATATAAAAATGATTTGTGCATATTTAAAACCTGTGAACTCACCAACTCAATGTAGTTGACCCTTTTTCTTTTACCATGCTTTTCAGGTACTGATAAGTAAGTGGTGGCATATAGGGTGCATCTGTGTGACATCACCAACTGCAAGAACATTAAAATATTTGGTCAACTTTTGTAACTGCCGTTTATTTTGAGAACTTATTTTGGTTATGACTTGTACAACAATATTTGTACTATTTTATTGAATGTTGTGGTTGGTGTTATCCATTACTTAATGCTATG
This sequence comes from Arctium lappa, assembly GCA_023525745.1. Lineage (NCBI taxonomy): Eukaryota > Viridiplantae > Streptophyta > Magnoliopsida > Asterales > Asteraceae > Arctium > Arctium lappa. The sequence continues at coordinate 57,864,662 of CM042058.1, read as the reverse complement.
AAACCGTGTGCTGTCATATCTCGTGTTCCGCTTTAGCGGGTTGTGACAATAAAACACAAAGAAATTCGCAAAAAAGATAGTGGATGGTGCAAAATACACTTTGCGCTAAGTGAAGCTGGCGCAAAAAGAAGATTTGCGCTTTTGAGATTCGCGCTAACTAAAACTTGCGCGTTCTGAGATTTGCGCGACCTGAAGCTTGCGAGTTTTGGAGTTTTGCACGAGAAGTGGGTGGCGCAAAGAATTACTTTGCGCGAAGAGAAGGTGACGCAAAGAGAGGTTTGCGTGAAGGACTGATGGCGCAAAGAAACCTAGTCTCGCGACCGGTGTCTTGCTTCGATCGGTGTGTTTCTCGACCGGTGTCCTGTGCGACCGGTGACCTCGACCTGTGTCCCCGACCGGAGTCTGTCCCACCGGTGTGGACCAAAGTTGATCGGTGTCGTGTGTGGCGCAAAAGACATCTTTGCGTGAAGAGCGGATGGCGAAAACTATATTTCGCGCTAAGGTCTGATGGCGCAAAATTCAGAGATTTCGCTAAGGTTAGTAGCGCAGAAGAGACTTTGCAATAAGAGTAGATGGCGCAAAGTTCTACTTTGCGCTAAACACTTTCTGATGATGTTGGCGCAAAACGTATATCTAGCGTGTTCTTCACTGTTCGACCCTCTACTCGATTTTCAATACAGAAAACACTCCAAAAAGTTGATACACAGTATAAAATTCTCACAAATCATCCACAAACATCCAACGTTCAATACCCAATCAAAACAATGATTAAAAACAACTTTTATGCTTAAAATCAGATGGAACAGTACACGATAGTTTCATGACCAAAAACTTCAAAAATCATCAAAAGTCAATCAATTTGTGTTTTAAAGTGCAATAGGGCAATCTGATGATGTTCTATAACAATAAACACACCTATTCCAATTATTTTCAGCTTCAAAAACACACAAACCTTTGAAATCGATTTTCACACAATTGGTTTTTCGAAAAATACTGTTTAATCCAAAAGGCTTGATTATGTGGCTCTGATACCACTTGTTAAGCCCAGATTAATAGTTAATAAACAATTACACAACATAATAAAGAACAAGAGATGAATAACTCAAATAATATATCAATGATCTTTTGATTAATCAAATAAATACGTGTCTGTGTTCTTGGTGTACAGAATACCTCTTGTGTGTGTAAACTTGAAGTGTACGGCTACCTTGATTACACCTTCTGCGATTCACACACTAAACCTAGAAAATAAAACTATTTATACTTAGATCAATATTACCTAATTAATATTAACTATTTGCTAAAATACCCCCTAAGGTATTAAACACTATTACAAACTAGACCCTATTTATAATTTAATCTTGAATACAATTATCGATCCAACAATATCCCCCTTTGGATTCAAGATTAAAAAAATTCCAATTATCTTTGGGTCTTCTCTTCTCTTGAAAACTGTATCTGATATGACTTTAATAGTTTCAAAGCTTGTAGCTTTACACAGTCTTCATCTTCCTCTTTCTTTAAATGAAGTGTCCTTCTGACGATCAATTAAACTCAGACACTTTGATAACTTTGAGTTCTTTAGCAGTAAAATTCTTGTATTCTCCTCCTTTGTATATTCTCCCCCTTTTTTGATGTGTATTCTCCCCCTTTTTGATGACTGTTGAGAATCAACATCATCAAAACATAGCAATGTAAAGTAGAAATTTCTCCCCCAAAGCAACAATTAAACGTAGTCTTCATGTATAGATCCTTGTGTGGAAGTAAGAGCAGTCTCCCAGAGAGAAAGAGTGATTATTTCAATCTTTGCAGATTCAAATAAGTAAAAACTGGTAACCCTAAATTAACAAATGACTCAGTTTGGAATGTCTGTCAGTAACACACAGTCACTGAGTAACACAAAGTTACAACATAAGGAGCTAGTTTTGATGTTGGCTCCCCAGGGCTTCCATTCAATCATCGAATAACACATGGTTATCTATGAACGTTCTGACAGAAAACAAATTTTTGTGTGCTCGTGCATGTGTATGAAAGAATTAAGTGATATTGTATTTCCCAATCAATTCAAGCAAATCTAACACAATCTCTATTAAGAATATAACAGTATCAAGATTCTAGAGAGAGAGTGTAGACAGAGAAAGCGTATTCATTCATATGTCTGACAATGTGATACAATGAATCTAGTTACAAGATTATCAAAGCACCTAAGGTATTTATACCAAGGATGCTATCACAATACTTATCAACAAAGTAAACTCTAAGATTGACTAAACTAAACTTTGACTTTGTTGACTTATCTTGACTTGACTTTTTCTATTAAATCTTGGATACAATAATACACTAACAATCTCCCCCTTTGTATTCAAGATTTAAAAAAAAAATTAACATTAGTCTTCAGCGCATGATTCTTCAATCTTTAACTCTGACGTATTTGAAATTTGAAGCTTTAACAGTCTTCAGTCTTTCAATCTTTGAAGAATCTTGAAAAGTCTTTAATACTTTGCAGCTTTGGAAAGTCAACAAGTCTTGAAAACGAATCATTTGAAGTATTGAAACAATACTTTGAAAACTTCTTTAAAATTCTTTGAAACACTTCATCTTTGAAACTTCGAGGGATCTTTGACCTTTTTATCTTCATCTCTTTGATCTCTCGACCGTCTTCATTAAAACAAACTTTCACGAATCATCTTAACTTTGACTTGTCTTCAGAAATATTTGAGAATGATTTCTTTTCATCTGATTTGAACTTTTCAGAAAATTCATCACAGGTCTTGACATTATAACTCTGAAATTCTTTGAAATTGATCTCTGTAGATTTCTCCCCCTTTTTGATGATTGTGAACATCATAATCATCAAAACTTTCTCAATTTCAGCACTTTCTTTGAATCTCTCCCTTTTACAAATATTCTTCCCCCTTTAAGATACATTTGACATTTTCCGCTCTTTGATCTGAATAGCTGAATCATGAACTGTATATACCTGAATCTTTTCAAATACAGATATAATGAACGTTGTAACCCTGATTCAACAAATGAAACAGTTAGAAGTGTCTGTCAGTAACACAAAGTTACTGTGTACAACGAATGTACAATTTAAGGAGCTGGTTTGATGATGACTCCCCAGGACTTCCATTCAATCATTGAAAAACACAAGGTTTATCTATGAATGTTCTGACAGAAAAACAAATTTTCTGTGTGCTCGTGCTTGTGTATGAAAGAATTTAGCACAATGATTGTGTTTCATAAGGTTCAAAATGTGTAAACTGTTGAGACAGCAACAAGTATTACACGGACTCAATGTGCATGAAAGAGGTGCGAAGGTAGGGCAACTTTTTATCTTTTTCAATATCTAAATCTTCCGAGTGAAGATCAGATAGCAGATATGCTGCGTCCCCATTGAAAATGAAACATTTCTTTGTTAAATGCAAGAGTTGGCATGAGCTCACTGCCTTTTTCAATGATGGTCACCAAACAATGTGAACCAATCAGATTTTGTGGCTGCCCGACTCAGAAAGTGGTTGGTGCAGAGTTCTGATATTCTTTTAACTCTGTTCTCACACCCTCTTTCTTTTTAACATTTTGCTCACTTCTAACCAAGCTCTCATTTACATTTTTTTTCGCTCCACGCAATGAGAAAAACTCAACCGGATGAGTTATCTCCCCCACTCTTTGATTTTGACCCCTCACCCCTCAATCACTCAAGGATTACTTCCTGGGTAGGAAACACTGGTTTACGTGAATCCATGGAAGGTCTTATAAATTCTCACACGAATCCCATGTAAGTTGTTCTAAAAGAATGGTTGTTCAACAGTTTAACTTTAACAGTTAAGCTCAAAATGTGATAACATTGTCAAAATGTATGCTCATGAGATTTGTGCAATTGATCTTTGAAGATTTCTCAAAACAAGGATATTGAATGAATGAAATGAAATCAATAGAATTGTTTTGAGAATCTGACAATGTATCAATCAGATCAAATGAAATGGTTAGGGTATCAAAGAATTGGATATTTTGTTTATATGAACAAATATAAACAATTTTAGCAATGAAAACACAAATATTGAAATGATGAATGATGTTCAACAACAGTGAATTACAAACGGGAGTATTACCATAGAAAAATTGTTTCGTTATGAGACATGGTAATAACTGATTCAAATGAAGTATTGAACCGATGTGTGTGAATACTTTAAAGTATATAGACAAAATAATACTCAAGTATTAATCTTTGGAAACACACGATCAGTTAAACATTAAAGCTCAATAATGAAGAACATTAAAAATCACACTTCTTAATTCATGAAACCGTTTTTCATGAAGTGGTTTGAACATTTCAGAAACTGTTTTTCATGTTTGAAAGTTGTTCTTCTTTCAAACAATCAGAGATGTAAGATTAGAAGATATTTACATTTAAGCTCCCCCTCAAATCATTATAGAATGATTTAGGTCAGATAAGATCCCCCTGGATATTTTGCATAATATTCTTATCGGAACATTGAAGAACGGGTCCTGATCTGTCATGTGATCAGAAGCCACAATGACATTAAAGTCCGGGTTCTAAACTGAAGTGTTTAGAAGCCATTGTTCTTTGACTTTGAAGTCTGATTCCTAAGTTGATTTACTCAGAAGTCAAAGTTTTGTACTTTGAAGTATGAGTCCTAGACTGTTTTGTCTAGAAGTCATGCTTCATGCTCCCCCTAAACCTGTGGTACCTGCAAAACAGATTTAACAGGTTTTGGTACCCACTGATACTTGGGTCCTGGTATGTTAGATTTAGGAATCCACTTCTCATTAGATGTATATCTTTTAAAACCATAATTCTGAGAAGTTATTCTGTAAGATCCGTACCAGTTATGAGCAGATTCTTGTTGGACGAAATCATTCTCTCCACAGTAAGAACAACAGATCTTCCTTTGAGCAATCCTGATCAGATGATTAGTCGAGTAATATATATCAGAATTACCAAAAGATTTACCTTTATGCACACTGTTCTTTTTGGCATTTGATGTGGATTTGAATGCTTTGTCCTTCTTTTTCTCTTCAGAAGAATCTTTAACTCTCCAGACCATCTGATTTTTCTTAGAATTCTTTGCAAGAGATTTTACATAATAGCTCGCTGAACCATCAACAGATTTGTCATAAAACAAATTTGATGGTCTGATCTGACTTGATTTGACAATTATTGGTTTGACACTTTTCTTTTTGAAAACATTTTTATCATGAATAGAACTAGAAGCTGTTTTGAAAGAACAGACTGATTCTGTTGAAAGATCAACAGGTGATTGATTAATCACATCAGCTGAAATCTTTTCTGATAAATTGACGTTTGCAGCTTCCAAGTCTTTTATCTTTGCAGCTAAAATGTTTCTTTCAGAAGTTAGTGTGTTAAACTTGTGTGTCAAATCAGATCTGACCTTCTGTTCTTTAAGAATATCTGATGATAGAACAAATATTTTGGACATGAGCTTGGATATTTCAGTTTCAAAATATGAACGTTCTTGCTCAAAATCTTTTTGTAAGTTCTTGGATTTATCAGAAATTTCATTGAAGATACCAACATTTCTCTTTTCAGAATTTTTCTTTTCAGATTCAAAAGACTTTTTCTTTTCTTTAAAAATTTGTCTTTCTTTTTCTAATAAGTCTTGTAAAACTGAGATCTGTTTGGGAAATTCAGTGTTTTTATCTTCAAGAACTTTTCTTTCCTTAGCAAATGTGTCTCTTTCAGTAATTAAAATCTTTTCAAAATCAGACACTTGCTTAGAAAGTTTTATGCATCTAAGCTCAAGATCCTTCTTCTCTTGTAAAGTTTTCTTGGAAATCTCAGATGACTGTTGAGTTGAAGATGTCTTCACATTTGATTTTTCTTTTTCTGCTTGGAGACTTGTTTGTAGTTCAGCATTTTTCTTCTCCAAAGCAGATATCTGATCTTCAAAAGCCTTTAACTTGTTTTGAAGCTTGACTGGTTCATCTTTCAGCTCAGATGACTTCTGTTCAGTCGTCTTCAGTTGGCTTTGAAGATTGCTTATCTTTCTCTCTTTTTGTAAAATTATTTTCTCTTTTACCCCTATGATTTTTTCTTTTATTTCAATTTCATTCTCACTTGCTCTGATGATACCTGCAAAATCAGATTGAGAATTATTAGCACATTTTGCACAAACAGGAGTTTTATCAGAATTTGAGAAATTTAATTTCAACTCCTGAATCTGATTTAGAGGCTTTGAATTCTGATTTTTCAGCTTGTCTAATTGAGCTTCCATCTTTGGTATTTCTGGCATGTACAAAATAGCCATATCTTATGCAGATAAAACAGTATTTCCTCTCTCGTCTGTAACAAGCATCTTTGTCATAATGTTAGCTTAAAAAAATGATCGTAAAAAATCAGAAGATTATGACCACAATCAAAATATGTTCCCCTCCGCAGACTTAGCATGGGGGTTCCGCTAAGTCTAGAGGGGCAACGCCCTTGCGGATTGGGTATGGGGGCAGCGCCCCTAGAGAAAAATTTTCTGACATATTTTTCTCTAGAAAGAAATGCATGAAAAAAAATGATCGTTCCCAAACAAATCAGAAATTTTGACTAAAAAGTCAAACTTGGATCACACAAAAAAAAATTAATTTTCAAAAAAAATTTAAGTCTTAAAACTCGCACGTCAAATAACTCGCAGATCACTGTTTCGAAGAAACTCGCTGGCTGAACCGTGCGCGTTTAGCAAACTCGCAGATGCCTATTTACGCGTTTTAGCAAACTCGCAAACAAACTCGCAGATGAACTCGCAGACAAACTCGCAGATGTACGGAACTCACTAACTTTGACTTGCGCGTTTTAGAAACTCGCTAACTTCGACTAGCGCGTTTTAGACCAAATCTTCAACTTGTGCGTTCTAGCGACTTGCGCGTTCTAACGACTTGCGCGTTCTAGTGATGAACGTGCGCGTTTTACGAAATCTGCGCGTTCTTGGGAAGAACTTGCGCGTTTTCTGGATCTTGCGCGTTTCGACATTTCAGTTCATAAAATCGATTCAAATCAACTTAAACCTGCAAATTGAAACATAAACTTGCAACAATATGATCGATTTGCATATTAGAAAACTTTTCTATCACAAAATTTCCATTAAAAACATAAAAAATCAACGAATTGATTCAAGAAATAGTGCTCATTTTCAACTTTTCAAAAAATCAACAATTTGATCAAAATGATCGATTTAGAATTGGAATTTGACAGAGTGATCTAAACGAAAAATGATTCAATTGATAAAACGTATACAATCAAATCAATTTCTTGATTTAATTGTAAAAAAACAAGAAAATTACGAATCAAACAATAACTTTTTCGAAAACAACCATTTTCTTGAAATTTTCAAAAATTTGATTCAAAGTGATCTTTCTGAATTTGTTTGGTGTGCTCTGATACCAATTGATATTGTATTTTCCAATCAATTCAAGCAAATCTAACACAATCTCTATTATGAATATAAAAGTATCAAGATTCTAGAGAGAGAGTGTAGAGAGAGAAAGTGTATTCATTCATATGTCTGACAATGTGATACAATGAATCTAGTTACAAGATTATCAAAGCACCTAAGGTATTTATACCAAGGATGCTATGACAATACTTATCAACAAAGTAAACTCTACGATTGACTACACTAAACTTTGACTTTGTTGACTTATCTTGACTTGACTTTTCCTATTAAATCTTGGATACAATAATACAGTAACATTAAGCACCGATGATTGCTTTTCAATGTAGGCTCAAAGTATGTAAACTTGTTGAGACAACAACAAATTATACAAAGACTCAATGTGCATGAGAAAAGGTCGAAGGTGGGGCAACTTTTACTTCTTTTTCAATATTAGTATCTTCCAAATGAAGAACCAATAGCGTATTTGCTGTTTCCCCAGAAAATTTGAAAATATATCAATGATCTCTTGATTAATCAATGAATACGTGTGTGTGTTCTTGGTGTATTGAAGATACCTCGTATAATGCATGTACAATACAGAGGAAAAAATACGGCTCCTCTATTTTCTATATTCTTTTGTTGTTAACCTAATTCTAGAAAATAAAACTATTTATACTTACGTCAACATAAGCTAATCATTATTAACTATTAGCTAAAATACCCCCTAAGGTATTAAACACTATTACAAACTAGACCCCTAATACAATTTAATCTTGAATACAATTATTGATCAAACAAAAATCTTAAGTGTATGTTCTGTTTGACCTCTTTTGAAGTTTAGATCTTCCAATTTCTTAATCTTAGTATAAGCTTAAGTCATGTCTTTCAAAACAATATCATATTGAAGTGTTAGATCAAGATTCTTATCCTTTAATATAACTATCTCTTTTTGTAGTTCAGAAATTTTAGTTTGAAGTTTTGATTTATCAAATTTCAGAACATTTTTCTCTTATTCTCTTTCTTCAGCCAATGTATTATAAATCAGTGCTTGATCTTGATGTCCTTGTATTGTACTCTTTTGTTGTTTGAAATTTTCTTTCAATTTTAAAAATTTAGACTCCATCAAGTTTAACTGGGACATCAAGTTCAACACTTCATCATTATCACAAAAAGAATCAGAGTTGTCAGACATAGAATTTACCTCAAAATCTGACTCTTCGTTCGTGTGTGACATCAAGTTGTAATGCACCTGAGTCAGATTCACTTTAGCTTCATCCTCTTCTTCATCAGAGTACTCGATCCATATCTCCTCCTCAACTTTCAGTGCTTTACCTTTCTCCATGGCCTTAGCAAGTTGGGCTTTCTTCGCGTTGTACTCGTAGTTCTTCACCCTTTTCATAGGGCATTCTCTGATGAAGTGTCCAGATTTACCATAGCTAAAGCACTTATCTGACTTCACCTTTTATTTCTTCTCTTTCTCTTTCTCCTTTTCATACTTGCCTCTAAACTTGCTAGACTTGTAAGAATCATAATTAGGCTTGTTGTAGAACTTTTTTCTCCCAAATCTCTTATGAAAGCTCGAAGTCAACAATGCAAGTTTTTCTACAAACTCTGTCAGCTCATCATCCTCTGACTCTTCTAATATCTCCTCATTTGAACTGTCTGAAGTCTCTATCAAGATGGTCACTAAAGCTTTCTTCTTTGAACTTTTTGAAGAACCAGAACTTGTCTTGATCAGCTTTGACTTACCTTGAGCCAGAAGTGCCAAGGAATCCTCAACCTTTTTCTGCTTATCCTTGAGTTGAGATAATTCCTTATTCACAGCAGCTTGTTCTTTCACTTTATCCTCATGCTGGTTAAGGGCACAGAAAAGATCATTAAGTTTCTCCTCGTCCATATCCTTGTTTATCTGCATTTGGATAGTGTAGACGTCCTACTCTGGTTGGAGATTCTTAATAAATTTGTAATTAATCTCAAACTCAGACTTCTGCATTCCGTTCCTTCTCAGATCGTTCAGAATGATATTGTATCGATCGTAAGCTCCCCTCAGAGATTCCCCTTCCTTTGCTTTAAAGCCCTCATAAGCATTGATGCTTTGATTTCTCTTTGTCTTTATGGACATAGCTGAAACCAAGAACTGCTTTTCCAACGCATCCCAGATATCCTTTGTTGATTTTCTGTTGTCTACACGGTTGAAGATATCATTCAGAATGGTCATGATGAGGAAAGTCAAGGCAGTAGCATCTCTTTCAACTAATTCTTTGTCCACTTCATTATACTGGATGGGATCTCTTGCTACTATTCGTTTAGGAATTTCAGGATTTGTATCTGTGGCTGGAATCCTGACGACAGTAACATGAGGAAAGTGAGAACCGTCTATAATAGAATTCATCAATTTCTTGTCCTTATTATTCAAGAAATTGATCATTCTTTTTCGTCACTGAGGGTACTCATCAACTTGCAAAACCGGAGGCTTGGATTTCGAACCCATGCTCAGAAGATCACTAGACATGATTGCAGACTTAGAGAAAGATAACTGATAATAGGCTTGATAAACAAGATCTCCCAAACAAATCAGAAAAAGTTCCTCTTCTTGAATGATGAACAATAGTTTTCTTTGAATTAAATCATCAAAAGATTTGAAGAAGAAAGAGAAGAAGAGAGAGAATTTTTATGTCTTCAGCATTTTCAAAAGTTCCAAGTGACAAACAAGACCACATCTCTCTTCTTAAAACAACCATCACATGGTCACCTCCAAAATGGCCAATAAGAAAGGACCAAAAATGGTCCAATGAAAAAGAACCTTGCCATGCAATATTTCCTTTTAAACCCTCCTAGTTTAAAATAGTTAAATCACAATTTTAACAATTTAAACTTTATCACTAAATTTCCCTCCTTTCAATTCTAGTTACATATGAGCCCATCATATTTTTAAATAAACTAGAATCTTTTATTTCCATCTAATATTATTAATCATATTCTATAATATTTTCAAGAAACAATTAATAATTATCAAGAATCGAATTCTTATAAATATCAATTTGGTGTCTACTTGTTGTTCGGTGTAACCCTATAGTATCATATATTACTAGTACTATTATTTTATAATCATTCTTGAGCATGTAGAACCAACAGTAAAGTGATCAATCCTGATTTCAAAGTGCCTAATTCTGATGTTGTTGTCATTCACAAAAGAGATAGTCTTCCAAGCTTGTTGAAGGTAGATCAGAGGTACAGTGGCAGTAGCAGTCAGTGCATAAAATAGAGGATGGCTTCTGAAGATATCCAACACTAATGGATCAATGTTGAGGTGATCACAAACCACACGATGGTTGTTTGGATATAGCAACATATAATATGATGGATGGATAAGTGCAAGATCTGGATTTTCACCAACAACAGATTGGAAATATGATCAAGATGACTTCTCACTCATTCGTTTGCACAATTGGATCATTCTCATTCATTTGCAAGATCTGGTGTTTCTTTTGAGACATTTGGATCATTCTCATTCATTTGCACAATTGGATCAGCTGAGTTCACACTGGCCATTTGAAAGCCTTAAAAGTTGAAAATTATTGGATAAAAATCCAACTATGTTAGTAAAATCCCAAAACTTTTATTTTTCAGAAAAACATTTTTGAAAAATTTTCTAAGTTCAGAAGTCTTAGACCAAAGGATTAGAAAACTTTTCTTGAAGTACTAAAACAATGTACTTGACTAAAAATAGAATGAATATGACAAGTTGTCACAGATAACAAGTGCAACAACACTTAGAAAGATTTTGACATCCAAAGAAGTCGCAGATCCTTTAATGTCGAACTTGTCGTGAAAACCAAGGATTCATCCCAAGAACTCGCACGGTTCAAGCCAAGAAATCGCAAGGTTCTTTTCAAGAACTCGCAGAGTTCTAACTTGATAAAAAATTTGAAATTTCAAACTTTGAATTATTGTTAAATCCTTAAACTTGTCTAACTTTCGTTGTTTTTAAGTTCAATTTAGTTTGTATAACATGAATATGAACTTTAATTTCAGATTAATATCACTATTAATGTTTAAATCAGTCCTCAACATATTAAAAACAGTCCAAGAGTTGAACTTAGTTCAAAATCAAAATCCAAAGTCAAGGTAACCAAAATTTCAGTTCAAGATTATTAACAATGAGTTCGAAATTGAAATCCCAACAATATGTTCAAGTTATAATGAGGATTAGACAACAGATTTTAGTTCAAAGTCCAACATTCAAAGGTTCGGTTCGAAGTGGGTTAAGAGTCGAACAGTCACATAGAGAAAAACCCTAAATAGAAGGATTAAAAACCTGCAAACAATAATCGAATACAAAAAACAAGATACAACAATGAATTATACAAACAAAATGATAGAAACCTACACTGAATCGAACAAAGAAAGTAGAAATCTGATAAGTCGTATGAAATCACAAGAACTCTAAAGAGAAAAAGCTAATTGTGAGAAGTCGCAACTAGGGTTTCGAGACAAGTAGGGACTTAGAACGTGAAAACTCGTATATATACTCGAGATTGGGTATGACACGTGGCACGATTTGATTGGTTTTCCCACTTGTCGCAAACCACTGAAATAAGGAACTTCTCGCAAACAATGACAAGTCATGTGTGAACTTGACGCAAGAAACGATTTGCGTCAAGTTGTGCTTGGAATAGAAGTCGCAAAGTATAGTGTACGAGTTCCTAGAAGTCGCAGGTCGAAGCATACGAGTTATTCACTTTGTGCAGGCTTTGGTTTGTGTCATATAACTTGTCGCAGACCATTGCTTGCGTCAACTTAAAATTCGCTGACAGTGGCTTGCGTCAAACTACTTGTCGCAGACCAAAGGTTGCGTCAAGTGACTTGTCGCATAGCACTTCTTGCGAGTTCTATACTTAGAAAAAATTTAAAAATTCTTTTTGACTTTTTGACTTTCCAAAAATGGCAACTTTGCAAAAATTCACTTTTAAAGCTCAAAACTTGAAAAAATTTCTAGATTTCAAAACTTTTGAACACACTCACACACTTACAGACTTTATCTGATACTCCCCCTTGAAGTATGCACAGATGTGTATACTCCCCCTAAAAGTATGCATTCAGTTCATCTTACTGAAGTACGAGTCCTGATCTGAGTTGATCAGAAGTCAAAGTCCATGATTTTGATTTATAAGTATTTCATGAAAACTGTTAAACCTACAAAACAGAGGATGAACATGGTCCTCATTGAACATGAGTCGACATTGGTTATTTGTATCAGACTTAGGAAATAATATCCAACCAAAAACACTTACACAAACATAACAAGAACATACTCACAATTCAATTTTTGATATAATGATTTTGATTCATGTAAGCTCCCTCTTGATATGTGCAAAATTTCCTTATCTTGAACAAAATATTATTTGACATTTAAGACCGGGTTCTGAATTGTCGTATTCAGAAACCATCATCTTTAACATTGAAGATCGGGTCTTGAACTGCTTCATTCAAAATCAATTCTCTTCACTCCCTCAACACATGTGATCCCTGCAAAATTGTTTTAACAGGTATTGTTACCCACTGGTATTTGGGTCCAGACTGATTAGATTTTGGAATCCACTTGAGATTGGATCCAGATCTGTTGAAATCAGTTTTAATGGAAGAGATTCTATATGTTCCATACAAGTGATGAGCAAAGTCTTTTTGAACAAAATCATTAACACAACAATAAGAACAACATATTTTCTTTCGTGCTAACCTAATTAAATGATTTACAGAATAAGCAAAATCAGGCTTAGCGAAAGATTTACCTTTCTATGCTTTATTCTTCTCGGCTTTTTGAGTAAATGCAATTGATTTTTGAACATCTTTGTCATCAGTGGAACCTTTGACAACCCAAACCATCCGATCTATCTTTGAAACATGCTTTCCAAGAGATTTATTATAAGATCTAGTTGAACCATCAACAGACTCATTATAAAACAGATTAGTAGGACGAACCTGATTTGATTAACAGTTTTTGATTTGATACTTGGCCTTTTTGAAATATTTTCATTTATAAAACTGGAAGCAGTTTTGACAGAGCAAATTGATTCAGTTGAATTATCATAAGGTGATTGATTAATCACATCTGCAGTAATCTTTTCTGACAATTCAACATTTGCAGCTTCCAGGTCCTTTGTCTTTTTAGTTAAAATGTTCTTTTCTTCAAAAATTGTGTCAATCTTCTTTCGTAAATCAGACCTGACCTTATGTTCTTTTAGAATATCTGAAGAAGGTTAATATGTTGTGAATTTGATTGAATGATCCAAAGCAAACTTGTTCCAATTAATCCTGCAAACCTAATACAAACAATCTTGCACTCTGATTTTGACAAATAAAGGAGTCAATCTTCCACAACACCAAAACAGTCGACTTGCAAGTTCTTCTGAATTTGGAAAATAATTCCAATGAAATTGACCAATTAAATCTCTAATCCATGATTCTGAATTCAATGGTTTGCTCGGATACCAATTATAAGTCTAAGAATTCTTGCAAAATGACAATTAAGATCAATCTAATAAGAACAATATGGAGAGAGTATTTTAGAGAGAGAAAATGCTTTTGTCATATATCTAACATGAAATCACAAGTCTCACAAAAGCTTACAAGAAAGACAAAAGCAAAAGGCTTATATTTAACTCATATAAAGCAAAGCATAGAAAAGTCAAACTTAAACTATTACAAATAATCTAAACTAATGCTCTAACACTTTACTCCATCAGTTCAGTAAAAGATCCCTCAAAATAGTAATTAGGACATGTATGTTATGAGTCTTGATTAACCTTTTATTTTGAACTTGAAGTAATTTTCTCTTATTGCTTTCTCATCATCAAATACGGGGAGATTGTTGATCCAAACTTACTCAGTGATTTGATAGCGACCCTTTGAAAATACTTAGTGAAAATTACATTTAATATTTGTATGTATTAGTGTTTCACCATCAGCAGTCACATATTGAGTCTGTTCAGTATTGCCGATAGTTCATAACTGATTATGTTAAATATAATCCTTGAAGACATGTTTCATGATAAAGACGTTTATCGCTGAAATAAAAAACAAAGCCGATGAACAAGTGACAAGTCTACTTATGATATGATGTGGATATTAGTGAAACCAAGACAAGTCTACACACACGAAGAAAATCTTCAGCGATAGTTGGCCTTTATTCAGATTCCCTAAAGAAAGACTTCTTCTGCGATTGTTGATCATGAAGCTTACGCTCCAAGGTTCTTTTGTCTTATCTTTCCATAAGAAGTATGATGTGTCAGAAGAGACTTGCTTTTGCCTCAGATCGTACAACAACTCTGAAGACTGCATTGTTCACCATACGACTAGGAGGATGTCTCAAAAAGTCAGAAGCATGCATCCAACCAGATGGTGACAGTTATAAAGTACCAATGTCATGCATTAAATGCATAGGGTATCAATAGAAAGGTTAAACTTCATTTTGAAGTGTTTACTTCTATCCTCTATCTCTTAGTGAACCATATAGAAACCCTTGTTTTCTATATCTCCCTTAACCTTTCTCTCTAGTTCTACTTCAACCTACTTTGTGTTTCTTAAGTTTGTTTAGATTAGGTTTACTTAATCTTATTTTGCAACAAACTATAAATAGTGATTTGAGTTATCAATAAACAATTTATTAAACCATAAATATTTGTGTTTGTATTCACCCCCCCCCCCCTTCTACAAACTTGTTTAGCACCTTCGGGACCAACACTATTAAACTTCATCTCTATTCTTGAATGCACTGAAGTTGTTCGTTGCAGGTTACTTCGTTGCATGTTACTTATCCCCAAAACCTGTGTTGGGAACTGAAGATGTAACCAAGTCATTAATGCTGCTAGTTCAGAGTTAGTACTGCCAGAGGATCTCAAAGATTAATACTGCTAGGTATTACTACTTCTAGTAGAATTAATACTGCTAGTCAAAGTTAGTGCTGCTTGAACAAAGTTAGTACTGCTTAGCTACTTAGTACTGCTAGTGGTTAGTGCTGCTTAGTAGTTAATGCTGCCAAGACTTAGTTAATGCTTCTAAGGTGATCAAGATGATTAATGCTGCTTCTGAGATAATGTGAAGATAATATTGAAGAGATCGGGGTTTGAAGATAAACATGGAAAGCTTGGAGATAATCATGAAGATTCTTTTAAAGATATTTTTATGTTTAGTAATTATCTTTTATTTCAGTATATGTTTAGAATTGTTTAGATTAGTAAGCATAATTAATTCAGTCTGAGTTTTTAGTTTTGATAGAGAGAATCAACCTCAAGGCTTCGTTCCTAATTCTAGAGAAGTAGAATTCGTATTGGTGAGTCTGTTCATCAATATTGAGGTTGCGTGTTTAATCTTGTAACTTCAATCATTCAATACAAGTTTGCAAGTTGTTCATCTGATTTACTGTTTGTTTACTGTTTCATTGAATATCAAAGTGTTATTCCGCAAACTCCTTTGATATTGTTTCTGAGTATTCATAATTCTTGTTAAGAATTCGATCCTGACAAGTGGTATCAAAGCCTATTCTCTCAGAAATATTCACTCATTCATCATGGAAAACTTTGCAGAATCAAACAGTACTCTTGTCTCTAAGGTTCCAATGCTCAAACCCAATGAGTTTGACATGTGGAAGATCAGAATCAGGCAATACATTATCCTCACTGATTACTCAATGTGGGACATCATTGAGAATGGCCCTTCTGAAGCAGGAAAGATTGGACCAGATGGTAAAAGACCTCCACCAAAAACAGAGGGAGGGAGGAAGATCAGGCAGACAGAGATGAAGGCCTTGAGCACTCTGCTCTTGGCCATCCCCAATGAATATCAACATCAATTTTGCAACTGCACTGATGCTTAGATTCTCTGGAATGCTCTAGAGAAAAGATTTGTTGGAACTAAGAGCATCAAAAGAAATCAAAGGGATGTTCTGAAGCAGCAGTATGAGAACTTCACTTCCTCAAAGAATGAGTCTATGACTCAAACTTTTGATAGGTTCAACAAGCTTATTGGTGAACTGGCTACAATTGGAGTGAAGATGGAGCAAGATGATATCAACAGGAAGTTCCTCAGATCTCTTGGGGATGAATGGACTATGTACACTGTCTCATATAAACAGAGTGACAATCTGGAAGAGAAGGAACTACATGATCTGTATAATGATCTAAGAGTTTTTGAATCTAAGGTAGAAGCTATGAAGAAGCCTACTGGGTATATTCATAATGTTGCACTTCTTTCAGCATCTACTGATACTACTGCCAACCCTGAAGCAGTAAGTGCTGCTAGTGGAGTGAATTCAGAAAAAGGCACTGAAACTGTCTTTGAAGCCTTTTTGTCCAGTCACAGCAACAACTCCTTGATTAATGATGATCTGGAACAACTTCACCCTGATGATCTAGAGGAGATGGACATTAAATGGCAGATGGCCATGTTATCTATGTGGGTGAAGAAGTTTATTAAAAGAACTGGAAGGAACAACTTCTCTCAAAGAAGAGAAGATAGAGCTGGTTTTCACAAGACAAAGGTGGAATGCTATAAGTGCCACATGGAGGGACACTTTGCTAGAGAGTGCAGAAGTGGTGTGCCAAATAACCACCACCAACAAGCTCAGAATGAAGGCTACAATCAAAACAAGAACTCTGCTCAAGCCCTTGTTTATCAACAAGGAATGGGATTTCACTGGAGTGACCAAGCTGAGGAAGCCATTCAGAATCAAGCTCTTATGGCAGAGGTGTCTGATCTCCCCTCTGAAGTAATTTCTAATCTTTGTACTCAATCTTGCATAGACACTGTCAAAAGGTACAGGGATCACAACCAAAACATGTGTGATGACCTCAAAAGATTAGAAAAGGACAGAAGAGATTATGTGTTGATAGTTGAGAGGTTTGAAGAACAAATCAAAGGCTTCCAAGCCAATGAACTTCAACACTCTTATGACACAAACTACTGGAAGTGGGAAAATAATGAGTTAGAGACCAAACTGTCTAAGTGAAAAGAAGAGAATGATAAGTTGAAAGAAGAACTAGCTAAGGTTAAGCTTGATATAGAAAAGTTTTCATATGCTTCAAAAGCAATGGATTCTCTTCTAAAGGCTCAGATTGATGATAAGACGAAGCCTGGTGTTGGATACAATAACACACCCCCTCCTTACAACAACAACTATATCCCTCCTACATCAGACTTGTTAGAGACCAAGGAGAAAAAGGACTTGTCTGAGAAAGCATTTAAGATAGATCCTTTGGATGAGGTGGTTGTTGAGGATATGACTGAGAAAGAAGTCAGTGAGAATAGAAACAATGTTGTGAGTAAAGAGATACCCTTAGAAAACAACATTGTTACCAATGAGGGTGGTGGAAGGATCTGGGTTAAGTCTAAAGAGATAGAGAAGACCAAAGGAAAGGCCAACAAGGTCCATTACAAACAGACTACTGTTGTGAATCCTGTCCCTTGTAAATAGTGTGCTTGCAATAAAACTGAGAGCCTAAATTATGGTACAAAAAGAGGTAATCAAAGAAACTGGAATAATCAATGGGCTCAGAAACAAGGAGTTGATCTGAGTAAAATAATCAGACCAAAACCTTGTTTCATATGTGGCAAGTTGAATCATTTGGCTAAGCACTATTTCTTTAACCCTATTAACCAAAGTATGAACTTTCAAAGATTTGTGCAAAAACCTGTTGGTTATAGGAAGGCTAGAAAGAAACATGTGGCTAAGAAATCTGTTGAAACCAAAGGCCAAATGAAGAAAAAGGTTTTAAAAGAGAGTATTAAAATATGGGTGCCTAGAAGCACTAAAACTGTTAGTACTGCTACATCAAATAGTACTGCTGACAGGGATAGTGCTGGCAGAAGTAATACTGCTGCTACCAGTGTTAGTACTGCTGAAAATATTAATGCTTCTAACACTGTTAGTACTTCTTCAAAGGTTACTACTTCTAACACATTTACTGCTGCTGACACAATTACTACTTCTAACAAGGTTAGTATTGCTAAGCATGCAAGTGCTGCTAATGTAGTTAGTTCTTCTAAAACCAGTACTGCTTCTAGCAATTGTGAAGCTAAGCCCATTATTGTGACAAAGTACTCCAGCAATGAGGAGTCAAAGTTTAAAAATCTTGTCAAGAAGGAATGCAAATATTTTGATGAGAAAGGGGTACCCAAGACCACTTTGGCTTGGGTTCCTAATCAATACTAACTGATTTATCTTATGTGCAGGGCAACCAACAGCTCAAGGGGAAGAGCATCTGGCATGTTGAAAGTGGTTGCTCTAAGCACATGACAGGCAACATGTCATGCCTTCAGGATTTCAAGCATATCAATGGAGAACATGTTGCATTTGGAGATAATCTTGCAGGTGGAAAAATAAGTGGGAAAGGTAATGTTTCAAAAGATAAGATGACATTTGAGGATGTCTACTATGTTGATCAGTTAAAGTACAACCTGTTAAGTGTATCACAGGTTTGTGACAAACAACATAGTATATTATTTACCAATACAAAATGTATGATCCTTGCTCCAGGATTCAAGGTAGTTGATGAAAGCATGATACTACTTAGAACTCCAAGAAAGGACAATGTTTATTGTCTAGATATGGACAATGTTTCAAGTGATTCATCCCTGAACTGTCTTGTTTCAAAAGCTTCTGTGGATGAATCCTCTCTTTGGCACAGAAGGATGTGTCACATGAACTTCAAGACAATGAACAAACTTGTTAAAATCAAACTTGTGTTGCTTGTCTTAAAGGCAAACATCATAAAACTTCTCATAAGACCAAAGAGTTAAGTACAATTTCTTCTTGTCTCCAGTTATTACATATGGATCTGTTTGGCCCTACAAATGTGATGAGCATAGGGAAGAAATCATATTGCCTAGTTATTGTTGATGATTATTCTAGATTCACTTGGGTATATTTTCTAAGGACTAAGGATGAGACAAGTGGACTGATCAAATCCTATATCCTAAGAATTGAAAACCAAACAAATCAAAAAGTAAAAGTCATTAGATCAGACAATGGAACTGAATTTAAAAATCTTGATCTAAACATCTTTTGTGAAGAAAAAGGCATTGAGAGACAATATAGTGCTCCTAGGACTCCACAACAAAATGGAGTTGCTGAGAGAAGGAATAGGACACTAATTGAGGCTGCTAGATCTCTGTTAGTAGATTCAAAACTGCCAGTTACTTTGTGGGCTGAAGCAGTTAATACTGTCTGTTATGTCCAAAACAGAGTTCTAGTGGTCAAGCCAAAGAACAAGACACCTTATGAGCTCTTAAATAATAGAAAACCTTTTATTGGCTTTTTTAAACCATCTGGGTGTCCTTGTACAATTCTCAATACCAAATCTCACTTAGGAAAGTTTGATAGCAAGGCAGATGATGGATTTCTTGTGGGTTACTCATCTCAAAGTAAGGCCTACAGAGGTTTTAATACTTTTTCTAGAGTAATTGAAGAAAGTGACAATGTCAAATGCAATGAGAATACACCAAATCCAATTGGGTCTGGTCCTCAGTGGCTGTTTGACATTGATTCACTAACTAACTCTTTTGGTTTTAGTAGTAATGATTATGCAGGTTCAGGCAGTGGAGGATCAGGGACTACACAAGCTTAAGACAATATATCTCAGTCTGTCATTTTTCCCATACCTACAGTGGATTCTGTTGAAGACTGTGAAAAGGAGCCAACTACTGAACCAAATCAGAGTGAAGAAGAAAGAAGAGATGAGGAGAGTCAAGAAAATAGAGAACCAGAGGTAGCTGCTGAAATCACCTAAGTTGAGTTGAATGACTCCAATCTAGAGGTGGGACTCAATGAAGAATCTAGTCATCAAACAAGAACACAAAAGAATCATCCTCCTCAGCTGGTAAGAGGAGATATCTCTTCTCCTATGATGACTAGAAATCAAAGCAGGCTGCAAGTTATGCAAGACCAACAACATACAGTGCTTTCTTGCTTTCTATCCCAGCTTGAGCCTAAGAAGGCTTATGATGCTATGAAAGATTCTAGTTGGATAGAAGCCATGCAAGAAGAACTGCTACAATTCAAGCTGCAAGATGTTTGGGATCTGGTAGATCTTCCTAAAGGTCAAAGAGCAATAGGCACAAAGTGGATCTTCAGGAATAAGAGAGATGAGAAAGGATTAGTAATAAAGAACAAAGCAAGGTTGGTGGCACAAGGGTATACACAAGAAGAAGGAATTGATTATGAAGAAGTTTTTGCACCAGTGGCTAGGATAGAAGCAATTAGACTGTTCCTGGCCTATGCTTCTTACATGAAGTTCAAAGTCTATCAAATGGATGTAAAAAGTGCATTTCTATATGGCTCAATTGAAGAAGAAGTATATGTCTGTCAACCACCAGGGTTTGAAAACCCAAGCTATCCAGACAAAGTATACAAACTGAAGAAAGCACTTTATGGACTGCATCAAGCACCAAGAGCATGGTATGACACTCTGTCATCTTATCTCTTGCAAAATGGCTTTGAAAGAGGAGTCATTGATAATACTCTGTTCATCAAGAGAAAGAAGAAGGATATCTTGTTGGTCCAAATCTATGTGGATGATATCATCTTTGGATCCACAAGAGACAATATGTGCAAGGAGTTTGAGAATCTAATGCATCAAAGGTTCAAAATGAGTTCCATGGGGGAACTTACTTTCTTCCTTGGACTCCAAGTTCAACAGAATCCAGATGGTATATTTATCTGTCAGATTAAGTATGTGCAGGACATTCTAACCAAGTTTGGTTTCTCAGACTCAAAGCCTGCCAGCACACCTATGGAGACACACAAGCAGATAACAGCAGATCTTGAGGGGGAGGATATGGATGTTCATCACTATAGATCCATGATTGGCTCTCTCATGTATCTTACAGCCTCTAGGCTAGATATAATGTTTCCAGTTTGTGTATGTGCAAGATTTCAAGATAGGCCAAAGCAATCACACTATCAAGCTGTTAAAAGGATATTCAGATATCTCAAAGGGCAACCTAGATTGGGACTTTGGTATCCTCATGACTCATCATTTGACCTACTTGCATACTCAGACAATGACCTAGGTGGAGCAAACTTGGACAGAAAATCTACTCCAGGAGGATGCCAGTTTTTGGGTGCAAGACTAGTATCATGGCAGTGCAAGAAACAAACCACAGTGTCCACATCTACAACAGAAGCAGAGTACATAGCAGCTGCAAGTTGCTGTTCTCAAGTCTTATGGATTCAGAATCAAATGCTGGACTATGGGGTAACCTTTCTGCAAACTCCAATCTTTATTGATAATAGCAGTGCTATTAGCATTGTTAATAATCCTGTCAAGCACTCAAAGACAAAGCACATTGAGATCAGGTATCACTTTATAAGAGACTTATTCAAGCTGTAAAAGTTCATACTGATAACCAGTTTGCAGATCTATTCACCAAAGCCTTTGATGTGGGTAGATTCACTTTCTTGGTAACAAGTGTGGGAATGATCAACTCTGAATAAGTTCCTACTTAAAAAGTGATTCAATACCTGTATATAGTTTATGCTTGGTGTTACTAATTTTCTTTCTCAGGAAATGTATAGCAGTACTCAGTTCATCACAAGCTTAAAAGTGTAAGTATGGTTAATACTGCCAGTACAATTTTACTACTGCCAGTGCACAGTTAATACTCCTAAGTAGTTAATACTGCTAGTTAGTTAATACTGCTAGTGGTTAATACTGCTCGCAGGTAATACTGTTAGTTACTTAATACTGCTAGTGGTTAATACTACTCCCAGTTAATACTGCTAGTGGTTAATACTACTCTCAGTTAATATTGCTAGTTAGTTAATATTGCTAGTGGTTAATACTGCTCTCAGTTAATACTGCTCACTGTTAATACTGCTTTCACTATCTTTTAGGTTAATATTGCTTTCACTATCTTTTTAAGGTTAATACTGCTTATAATCCAAAAGCTATAAATACCCTTTCCCCGCCTAAAAGACCATAACGACTCTTTGCATACTCTTCATCTTCTCTCTCACTCTTTTCTCTCAAGTATCCAGTGCTCGATAGTCAGGAATCCTTCCGTACAGATGGCTTCAATGGTGTTTGTTGATGAGCACAATGAGATAGCCATGCTCCAAAAGCCAAAACAAGCCGAAGGTTTTCACCAGATAGTTGATTTTCTGAGGTCAAGCCACATCGCTCATGCTCTCACTGTGTCTCCTACCATCTACATAGAGCATCAAAAGCAGTTCTGGGCCAATGCCACTACTAGTACTGAAAACAGAGTGTCGTGCATCAAAACAAGGGTCTGTAACAAACCCTTGACAATCGGTGAGTAGACCATTCGCATCTGTCTATGTCTAGACAATGCTTCAGGTATATCTTCTATTCCAAATGAGGATTTGTTTTCAAACCTCACAAGAATGGGGTATGAAGGCCAAATGGGGATTTTCAAGTTTTTCAAAGCTCAATTTTCTCCCCAATGGAGGTTCTTTGTTCATACCCTGATGCACTGTATTTCAAAGAAAACTACTGGCTGGAGCCAATTTAGCAGTCCCATTGCCTATGCTTTGGTTTGTTTATCTACTACTAGAAAATATAATTTTTCTCAGATGATCTTCAGTGATCTTGTCTTAAACCTAGACAACAAGAAGAGTTTCTTCATGTATCCCAGATTTGTTCAGGCAGTTATAACTAATGAATTGACGGATACACCTCACTTTGATGAGGTATATGTACCTAAACCCCCTAAAGGCAAGGTCTTCTCAAACATGAGGAGATCTGCTAGGGACTCGAAAGGAGTTGACACCCCATTGTTCTCAACAATGATGGTGGTGTCCCAACCACAAGAAGGTATGGCCTCAGGATCAAGGCCCTCATTAGACCAACCCACTGAGAGCCAATCCCAACCTTCCTTCTCTCAAATTTTTCCTCAGTCCTTTGCTACTAAACCCACTCCTATGATAACCAAGATTTATGTCAAGAGAAAGGTACACAAGGCTCCTTCCCTTGTTGTACCTACTATTAACCAAGAGCCTCAAAGCCCTCTATTGGAGCATTCTCCAATAGAAAATATCCAAAGGGAATCCAATAGGGTGTCTCCCAACCCTGAGGAGGTGCTCTCTAAGGAGATGGATGAGCATATGGGTGAGAAGGCTGCCACTACTTCTGCTAGCACAGAGAAGGACAGTGGTAACATCTCTAAGACCTTCCCCATGGTAACTTTGACTGAGAAATCAACGAAAGGACCCCGGCGCCAAGAAACCAAGTGGGTAGTTGGTGCTTCTGCTATGCAGAAGGCCACTACTACAAGATCCAAGGATCCCTCAAGGATAGGCAAAACATCCAAAAAGGGTGAGGACAGATCTGAAAATTGATGGCAAACTGTTCCAAGGATCCTTCAAGGGTGGGTGAAACACCTATAGAAGGTGAGGATAGCTATACTTACTTGGAATTGATGGAAACAATAGCCAACATCAATGTTGACGTGGTTAACAAAGGAAAGGAAATCAAAGCATTGCAGCAAGTAGTCATCTCCCAACAAGAGCAAATTTAAAAACTCAAGCATCTGGTGAGAAATCTCATTGCCAAGAAAAGAAGAAAACAATTTGTTCTAAGAAAGAGAGTGGTGGCAAACAAAAAGGAGGTGGTAAATGATTC
Source organism: Arctium lappa (assembly GCA_023525745.1). Lineage (NCBI taxonomy): Eukaryota > Viridiplantae > Streptophyta > Magnoliopsida > Asterales > Asteraceae > Arctium > Arctium lappa. Next base: position 57,840,622 of record CM042058.1, on the reverse strand, counting down.
CAAAAAGGGGGAGAGTTCAAGCTCAGAAAAGCTGGATCAACAAATTGAGGGGGAGAATGTTGAAGCCAGGGGAGAGTTTGTTGAAGAAAGGAATGAAGAAAAAGCTGAAGGTGTAATAGAAACAGAAATTGCCAAAGAAGCAGAAACAACACCAGCAGCAGTAACAACCCCAGCAGCAGAAACTGTTAGTGCTGCTGAAACTTCACAAGCAGCAGTAACAGGGTTAACACCAGCAGAGATTGAAGTAGCAAAGATGCTTGTCAAAGCAAAGAATGACACTCCCAAAGCAAAGGGAGTGGTCATAAATGAAGGGGGAGCAAAGAAAATAGAAAAGAAAGAAATGGATGCAGATGCAAAGAGAAAAGGAAAAGAAAAGATGATAGAATCTGATCAACCAACCAAAAAGCAAAAGATGGTTGAGTCAGATGAACCATTAGCCAAGAAACTGCAAGAAGAGTTAGATCAAGCAGAGAAAGAGCAGGTTGAGAAAGACAGAGAAATAGCCAGAGCACTAGCCAATGAATTAAATGAAGCGTTTCAGAAAGGCTTGGAAACAGAGAAAGCTAAGCAAAGAGCAATAAGCTTGAGAAAGGCTATGATGGCTAGATCAAGTGCAAAGAATAGAAGACCTTCACAAACTTGCCTTGCAACTCAGGAAAGAAACAAGATGATAACTTTCTTGAGGAGTGCAATTGGTGTGAAGAAAGAAATGTTTGAAAATATGACGTTTGATCAAGTCAAAGGCCTATATGAGAAAGAAATGGGAAAACTGAAGGTTAATGAAAAGGACAGAGTGGAGTTTGAAAAGAAAGCCAAGGAGAGACATGATGTGAACATTAATCAACCCTTCCCTGAGAGTGAAGAGGGAACTCCAACAAAAGAAGAAGCAGAGATTAAGGAAGAAAAGAAGAAGGAAGATAACACAGAGCAAAGTCAAAGGCTTCTGAAGAGAACTAAGATGATGGCTAAAAGAAACAAAACTGAAAAGAAGCCTAGGGTAGAAGAAGAGAAAAAGGTTGCTGAAGAAGAAGAGGCACCAAAGAATGAAGAAAAGAAAGTTGAATTTCAGGAAGTATCACAGAGTTCATATGTAAATATGTACATGGTGGTAATGGATAAAATTCCAAAGCCTATCACAGCTGAACCTGTTGGAGTCAAACTGTCGGTCCTACAATACTTATAACAAGTTTAGAAACAACAACACAATGATTACCAACCTGTTTGATATATAGAATAACGATTACAAGGTTGATCAGATTAAGCTTTTCTTTGTGTTCTCAAAGTTCTCTCTTTTACACCTTCTTGTGTGTGTTTGTATGTGTGATTCTTATCTGATCTTTTTAGAGTGAGAGACACAATATCTAATCCTAGTGTGTTTAACACACTATCTACATAATATCTAGATATTAATTCTAGATATTAAATCTAATAAATTAAACTAAACTAAACTAACTAAGTTACTAGAAACTAATATCTATTAGAAATAGATATTTAATCTAATATAATAAACAAACAATTACATTGAATTACATTGACATTTATTACAAACGACATATACTTTAACATTGAGAGTCGACGTTTCGGCTTTAGCTTCAGATTACGATCTTCAGATTGGATGATCTTGAATCCAATGAGACTGTGATCTAACAATCTCCCCCTTTGGATCAAGATCATTTAATAAAAAGATTTATCCAATTCAGTTTTCTTGTTCAGCTCAGAAGATGCAATCTCTTTCTCTGAAATCAACATGTCTTCAATATACTTTCTTTAGAAGAATTTAGTCTTTGACGTGATTCTTGAAACATGTGATCTTTGCCATTTCTTGTGTAGTTATTCTCCCCCTTTTTGATGTTAAGTGCAACGACTTCATCAAAATTTGTTGTAAGAAATGTCAATCTTGCGGTTCGAGCCCCTAATTCGTCATTTCATAAGATATTCATCTAGATCTTTGCAAATCCAGACAAATTAGATGTGTAACACCTAAATCAACTAATGAATCAGTTAGAATGCCTGTCAGTAACACTAAGTCGCTGAGTGTAACGAATACACTTTGGAAAGGAGCTGTTTGATGTTGACTCCCCCAGGGTTTCCATTTAATCATCGAAACACCATAAAGGTAATTTCTATAAACGTTATGACAAAGAAACTAAATCCTTGTGTGTTCGTGCTTGTGTTGAAAGAATTAAGCACTGATGATTGCTTATTTGGCTCAAAATTTGTGTAAACCACTGAGACAACAGTAAGTTAAACACAGACTCAATGTGCATGATTGAAGTGCGAAGGTGGGGCAGACTTCCTTCTTTTCAATATCCAGATTTTCCAAATGAAAATCAGATAGCAAATGTGCTGCATCCCCTTAGAAAATGAAACATTTTCTGTTTGAGAAGAAAATGAGTAGATGGTGAGGTTTGATCAAGAGTTGGCATGGGTTAGTTGCCTATTTCAATAATGATCACCAAAGAATTGTGAATCACTAGAATGGTGGCTACCCGGCTCAGAAAAAGTTGGTGCAGAGTTGTGATATTCTTTTAACTCTGTTCTCACACGCTCTTTCTTTTAAAACTTTTTGCTTTCTCTAATCACACTCATTTCTTGTCTATTTGCACACTCAATCACTAAGGATTAACTTCGTAGGTAGAAATCACTGGTTAAGGTGTTTTCATTGAAGTTGTGTTAAGTCCTAGCACAATGATTCCTTGTTTTCCTAGATGCACGTGATGCTCAGATTGGTTTAACTATTTTAGTTAAAACACAATATTGATCATGAAAACATTTAAAAATACACTCCCAAAATATAAAATGTGATGAAAAATCGGGAAGTGGTTTGAACATTAAAAACAATGTTTTCTATGATTGAAAGTTGTCCTTCTTTCAATTATATATGAGATGAAGATATAGAATTATAGCTTAACGTACGATCTTCCATCTCATGAAGCTAAGCTTTAAGTCATAGAAATATGAACTTGTAAGCTTCTCTCAAAAATTCTGCAAAAGTCTAATGTCAAGTCAAAGTAATAATTATTCACTTATATTGAAAAGACAAAAAACAGTAAAACTTTTAAAGTATGAGTTCTGATCAGAAGTAATCAGAAGTCATGTCCGAACTCCTTTGACGTGAAGAGCTCCCCCTAAAATCTTGCATTACAAAAATTTGTCATGAAACGTAAGTGCAGAAATCTTATGAGCTCCCCCTCAAATTAATATTGACCAAGTATGAGTTTCTTCTCATACTCCCCCTTGAATCATGAACATTAACATATGAAATACAGATATCATTCACAATTAAGCTTAAAGATATGAGGAAAAAGTAAAAAATAGTGAACTTTTATAGGTAACTACTGATTATGTCTTAAGATTTAGCATACCAAGCTTAGAGATAAGAAAGTTGAATCTCTTTTCATCTAACGCCTTGGTAAACAAATCTGCAAGTTGATAATCTGTTTTTACAAAGAAAAGTTCTATATTTCCTTTTTCTACATGATCTTTGATAAAGTGATACCTGACGTCGATATGTTTGGTTTTTTTGTGTTGAACAGGATTCGTTGTTATTGCGAGGGCGCTCTTGGAGTCGCAGTAGATCGGGATCTTGTTGAAGTGGAAACCGTAGTCGCGAAGTTGTGTTTGCATCCACAAAACCTGAGAACAGCAGCTAGCAGCAGCTACATATTCTACTTCGGCCGTGGAAGTTGAAACGCAAAGTTGCTTCTTCGATCCCCAACTTACTAGTTTGTCACCGAGGAACTGTACGTATCCTGACGTGCTCTTCCTGTCTAACATACAACCTGCATGATCTGCATCTGTGTAGGCTGTTAGTTCAAAAGTAGTATCTTTGGGATACCACAGACCGAGATCTGCGGTGCCCTTCAGATACCTGAATATACGCTTGACAGCAGTCAAATGGATTTCTTTTGGATTCGCCTGATATCGGGCACAAAGACATGTTGAAAACATTATGTCTGGTCTACTACTAGTAAGATACATTAAAGAACCTATCATTCCTCTGTAGGTCCTAATATCAACAGCCTTTCCCGTAGGATCGGTGCCAATCTTAGTTCCTGGTGCCATTAGGGTACCAATCGGTTTTGTATTTTCCATTTGGAATTTCCGGAGAATTTCCCTAATGTACTTAGATTGATTGATAAAGATACCCGTAGAAAATTGTTTTACTTGAAGCCCGAGAAAGAAGTTCATCTCTCCCATCAAGTTCATTTGAAATCTAGACACCATAAGGTTTGCAAAATTCTTACAGTACTTAGTATTAGTTGAACCAAAAATAATATCATCGACATAGATTTGTATTAAAACGATATCGGCTTTTTCTTTCTTTATGAACAAGGTGGTATCCACCGTACCTTTTGAAAACCCAGACTTGACTAGAAAAGTGGAAAGGACATCATACCAGGCTCGAGGGGCTTGTTTCAGACCGTAGAGAGCTTTGTCGAGATTGTAGACATGGTCCGGCTTCTCTTGATTGACAAATCCCTCTGGCTGAGAGACGTATACTTCCTCTTTCAGCATTCCGGTTAGGAATGTTGTCTTCACGTCCATTTGAAAGACCGTGAAGTTCTTGTGGGCAGCGTAGGCTAAGAACATTCTGATTGCCTCTAAACGCGCCACAGGAGCGTATGTCTCGTCATAGTCTAATCCTTCCTCCTGTCTGTATCTTGAAGATCCACTTCGTACCGATGATTGTTTTACCTTTAGGCTTTGGTACGAGTCTCCAGACTTGCAGTGCGTCGAACTGGTTCAATTCTTCTTGCATAGAGACTACCCAATCTAGATCCGCAAGAGCCTCTGATACTCGAGTTGGCTCAATCTTGCTTAGAAAGGAGTCGTGCATGCACCACTTGATTGACGCTGACCTAGTTTGCACCGATTTGGATGGATCACCTATGATCTAACTTGCAGGGTGCGCTTTGGTCCATTTACGTTCATGAGGCAGTGGATTATAGGAATGAATGTCAGTTGTGTCATCTATAAATCCACTTGCACCTTCTTCAGTTTGATTGGGAGGAGTTATGATAGTTGCTTCAGTTGAAGTTGTTGGTTCAGAAGACTCAGCAGGTACAGCTTGGTCCGGCTGTAGTTGGATCTGTACGGTACATTCTGCTGGTTCAGCTTCTTCTGACTCTTCATGACTTGGTTCTTCTTGAACTGTAGGAGTTGGTATTTGAATTGTGACGTCTTGATGAATCGGGGTACTTGATTCATTTGGAATGTCTGAACTGGTTGGATGAGTAGGCGTTGGCTCTTTTATCCTGTCAACCAAAACAGATTTCTTTATGTTAGTTCCAAGAAATTCGTCATAAAACAATTCAAATAATAAATATAAATCAGATAAATGGTTAGTTGATGTTGAAGCTTCATCTGATTTGTTCTGTTGAGACGCAGGTTCTGGACTGAGTTGCCCAGAAGCTAGTACTCCGGTTAAAACGGGTTCTGAACAGTATTGTTCGGAAGCCATCTCTTCATCAAAGGTGACGTTGACGCTTTCAATCACCATCTTTGACTTCTTGAAGTAGATTCTGAATACAGTTGATGATGAGGAGTATCCAATGAAGATTCCTTCATCTGCCTTGGCGCTGAACTTGTTGAGATTCTCCCTATCGTTTAGAACGAAACACTTACATCCAAAGATATGGAAGTATTTGATTGTAGGTGTTCGCTTGTTGATCAACGCATAAGGAGTCTTCTTGAATCGTCTGTGAATCATGGACCGGTTCTGCGTATAGCATGCGGTAGATATAGCTTCTGCCCATAAGAATAGAGGTAGGTCGGAATGACTTAGCATAGTGCGAGCTGCCTCGACTAGCGTCCGATTCCTTCTTTCCACCACTCCATTTTGTTGAGGCGTACGTGCAGCAGAGTACTGATGAGTTATCCCTTTAGATTCGAGATATTCTTGAATAGTTTTGTTCTTGAACTCTGTGCCATTGTCTGTTCCTAGAAGCTTTATCGGTTTCTGCAGATTCACCTGGGTCGTTTTCAGAAAAGTGATGAGCACATCAGGAGTCTCATCCTTTGATCGTAGGAACTTGACCCAAGTGTAACGTGAGTAGTCGTCCACGATCACTAGAACGTACTTCTTGCTTCCTAGACTCTGAGTTCGCATTGGACCACAGAGATCCATATGCAATAGCTCTAGCGGAGCGCTTGTACTTGGTTCAGGCTTCGGTTTATACGGAGCCCTCTTCATCTTGCCCTTCTCACAGGCTGCACACAGATGATCTTTGTCATATTTGAGCTCTGGAAGTCCTTTGACTAAGTTGCCACTGACCAGTTTGTTGATGTAGCGAAAGTTGAGATGAGATTGTCGTCGATGCCATAGCCAGCTTTGCTGCATCGATGCTTTAGATAGTAGACAAATCTGCTTGTCAGTCTGGACGTCTGATAAATTGATCGTATAGAGGTCTGACTTTCGAGTGCCGACCAAGAGTTCTTCGCCTTCTTCTGTGCGAACAGAACACCTCTTGGCTTTGAAGTTGACCTCTAGGTCTTTGTCACAGAACTAACCTATGCTGAACAGGTTGTGTCCTAATCCTTCTACGTATCTCACCTTCTTGATCGTTATATTTTCCCGTTGTATATCACTGTAGCCTAATATTGGTGAAAACTGATCATTTTTGTATCTGACTGTTCCGCAGTATTTCTCTGTAAAGTTTGTCAGCATATCTTTCTGTCCTGTCATGTGTTTGGAGCAACCGCTGTCCAAATACCACATATGACGGATCTGCATAGGAGAAATAACGAAACACAGATTTAGATTTTAAGTATTATAAATGAGTAAGACGTGGGAGCGTTAATATTAAAAGTGCGGGTTTTGAATTGATGAATTCAAAAGCCTATTTTTCTTAAGCACGGGTTCTGAACAGACGTGTTCAGAAACCATCGTCTTGTCTTTGAAGTCCGAGTCTTGAGCTGTCTAACTCAAGAATCATTTTCTCTATTGAGGTACGGGTTCTGATCTGTTGTAATCAGAAGCCACATGTTTTGCTAAACATTGGGTGCCTGCAACACAGATTTAGATTTTGGTACCCACTTGAATTTGGGTCCTGCTGTGTTAGCAAAAGGTTTTGATTTTGGTACCCATTGCAAATTGGGTTCTCTTTTCTTTTGAAATAGATATGAAGTAGGATATTGATAAGAATGCACATGAGATGATTCAAACCGCATAGCAGAATCTTGACAGAAATTAGAAGCATGTTTATCATAAAAGGAAGACTGTCTAGCAGTTTTAGATAACAGGATTAGTTGCTTAAAAGAGTATTTCAGTTTAGGAGCAACATTCATATTCAAAGTATCAGAACTAGACATATTCTTATTACAATAAACAACATCAAAAGATTTAAAAGTCTTGTCAAGCTTCCGTTTGGGTTGCCATTTCTTGGTCATATCTGAAACAGTTGAAACTTTTGAGTTAGACAATAGAGAAACAACTGAATGCATTTTCTTTGGGTTACCAGTATTGATCGGCTTCTGTGAATGCTTCTTGCCTTTAGCTTTTTTAGATTTCACATAGACTGAGTTATTAACTCGCGTTGAGTTTGCACTGTTAACAGGCTTACTGGTTGATCCAACAGATTTCTTAAGAAAAGATGAATGGTTTGGAAGTTTGGCATTAAAGTCAAATTGTTCAAGACAATCATCTAAACCACCGTTAGAGTTCAGAAAATCAAACCCTTGATTTGATGAACTAACCATATTCACAGAGTTTGAAGCCTTAGAAAGAACAGAATTTGTAAACACAGTTGTAAAAACATTATGTTCAATGTTTATCAAAAGTCTTTCATCTGACAAGGAATTCTCGAGTTCATAAATTTTACTTTCTAAAACGAGAGGAGGGACATATAGTTTACCTTGAGTAGGTTTCACCTCCATTTCCTTTTCAGAATAACTTAGAAAGAAGTCATCTGAAAGAGTTTTCTTCTTTTCAGGTTTCTTATCATAGCTATTATTCAGCTTCGCATAATAAAATGGAAGGTGAACTTTAGATGATATTAAATGTTTTTCAGTTTCTTTGGCTTCATCCTCTTCGGATAGTTTAGTCCAATAAACTTTAAGTTCAGGGATTCTTCTAGCTAACTTCATAGAAAGAATATCATAAAGTGCAGGCACTTCAGACATTCCCTTTTGAAGATAGTGAGGATTCTTATAACCGATTCCCCATCTTTCTTTGTTCTCTATTGGTTTGTTAAGATGAATGGTTTGCTCAGTTTGACCTAATGAGTACAACTTCTTTTCCAAAGCATCCATTTTTGCAATTAAAGATTTGTTTTCTTCGATAGACGAAGAATGCATTTGTGTAACCTCGTATAAGTCAATCTCACGTTTTAGCAGTTTAGACATGAGTTCAGAATTCTCACTAAGAATTATTGTCTTTTCCGTTGCGTTGGTGTCATTGTTTTTATGTAAAACCTCAACTAGTACTTTCTTCGCAGCAATTTCATTGCTAAGTTTCTGTATTGATTGGTTTTTGTCAGTAATGACACCCTTTTCACGCTTTAGGTTCGACTCTAACTCTATGAGTTTATCATTCATGGCATGCAATTGATTTATGAATTCAGCATACGATAAGTTGCATACCTCTTCTTCATTCTCTGAATCAGCTTCATCATCTGATTCAAGCTTTCCCATTAAGCACAGGTTGACAACTTCATCTTTCTCTTCATCTTCTTCATCATCATCAGAATGATCGATCCAGAAAACGTCTTCAGCCATCAATGCCTTCCCAGTCTCTTGTTGTTTTGCAAGCAACATCTTGTTCTTGTAGTAGTCCGAGTTCTTCACTTTTGGCTTTCGGCAATCTCTGGCATAATGACCGGTTTTGCCACAGTTGTAGCACGTTATAGGTTCTGTCTGACCTGATCCTTCTGCTTGAAACCTTCTCTCTTCAGGTTTCCTTTCCTCTGATCTCTTTCCTTCAGCAAGATCTCTTCTATCTTCTGGTTTCCTCTCCTCCATTCTCCTTCCTTCAATCCTTCTTCCTTCAAATCTACTTCCTTCGACCCTTTCTCTATGAGCGTAGTTGTTTGGACCAGACGACTACCTCTGACTGTTTGAGCTTGGCTTTGTGTAGAATTTCTTCTGGAAAGCCTTAGTCAACAAAAGCAATGCTTTCTTTAGTTGTTCACATTCATCTTCGTCAGAGTCTGCTTCAGCTTTATCTTCATCTGATTCATACACACAGTCGCTTTGTTCTTCTTCTTCTTGATAACAAGAGCAACTGTGTCTTCAACCTTCTTTCCTCTCTGCCTTTTCTCTTCTAGAATTTCATCCACTTCTTCTTCATTTTGTTTGAGGGTCTCATACACCTCATGAAGTGGAATCTCATTCAGATCTTTAATCTGCTTCATCTGCCTCGCAAATCTCTTCCATTCTGGTTGTAGAACGCTTAGAAATTTGACGTTTAGCTCAATTTGAGATTTGTGAACCTTGTTCTTGCTTAACTCGTTCAGCAAGGTCACAAACCTGTCATGTACTTCTTCTAAGGTTTCTCCGGCTCTGCCTCTAAATTCTTCATAGTTATTTAGGCAGTTGGAGATCTTCAGTTGATTTCCCACCTTAGAACCCAGCATCGTCTTCTCCAGCTGATCCCACATTTCCTTAGCTGAGGCCTTGTAGCTGTCAATCTTTATGTAGATTTCATTGGGGATTCCTTGAAGAATGTATGACATAGCTAGCTTATCACCTTTAGCTCTGTTCAGGTTGTCACCGTCAAGCTCATGGTACTTCAGGTCAACTTGTGTTGGCACTGTTTCAACCAGACGAGTTGTCTTTATTGGTTGCATATTTCCTTCTGCAAATGACTGTCTGATGAACTCACAAAGCTCATGTCTGTCTATGAAGTTTAGAAACCGATCCTTCCACTGTTCGTATTCTCCTTTGAATAGAACTGGTGGTTTGGAATCAGTTCCAATGGCAAGAGCTTCTCTGGAAGTCATAATTGAACAAGATTTAAGATGCGAGAGGCTTTGAGATGCGTGAGGCTTGAGATGCGAAAGGCTTTGAGATAAGAGAGGGTTTGCGTTTCAAGTTAGGAACGCAAAGTTTGAGGTTTGCGTTTCTAATGGGACGCGCAAATGGAGGTTTGCGGGTCTAGTGGGAAGCGCAAACAGAGGTTTGCGGGTCTATATGGAAGCGAGAAGTAGAGGTTTGCGGGTGTTTTGGGAAGCGCAAACTGAGGTTTGCGTGTCTTGTGAGGAACGTTTGTTGACTTGTGAGAAGTGTGCTTGAGGTTTGCGATTGCTCTTTGAAAGGTGCAAAGTAGAGGTTTGCGGGTCACTTGAGACGCGCAAAGTTGGACTTTGCGTTTGATGAAGGACGCGTAAAGTGGGACTTTGCGTTTGCTTTGAGGAGCGCAAAGTAGGACTTTGCGTTTTTCTTTCAGGAGCGCAAAGTAGGACTTTGCGTGTTATTCTTCCTCTGGTTTGCGGGTTATTCGACCTGTACTTGCAAAATTCGACTAAAACTTTGTTCCTGCAATGATTAGTACACCCAAACACTACCAATGTGTCTAGAATCACTTCTAGAACTTAATTTAAGCACTCGATCTCACTAAAACACTCTTTTTGAAAATTATATTGATCGCACAGTGACCTTTTTCACTCGACAGTTTCTTCACAAAAATCACAAATTGGAACTCGATTTAAGGTTTAAAGTGAAATTAAACACTCACAAATCTATCTAGCAGGTATTTCGATCACACCCTGATCGATTCTAACACCTAAAACACTCAAAATCACAAAATTGAATTTTGTTCAAGAACACAGAGACGTTTTTCTCATAAACTTGTTTTTGATCTTAATCAGGCTCTGATACCAATTGTCGGTCCTACAATACTTATAACAAGTTCAGAAACAACAACACAATGATTACCAACCTGTTTGATATATAGAATAACGATTACAAGGTTGATCAGATTAAGCTTTTCTTTGTGTTCTCTCTTTTACACCTTCTTGTGTGTGTTTGTATGTGTGATTCTTATGTGATCTTTTTAGAGTGAGAGACACAATATCTAATCCTAGTGTGTTTAACACACTATCTACATAATATCTAGATATTAATTCTAGATATTAAATCTAATAAAGTAAACTAAACTAAACTAACTAAGTTACTAGAAACTAATATCTATTAGAAATAGATATTTAAACTAATATAATAAACAAACAATTACATTGAATTACATTGACATTTATTACAAACGACATATACTTTAACATTGAGAGTCGACGTTTCGGCTTTAGCTTCAGATTACGATCTTCAGATTGGATGATCTTGAATCCAATGAGACTGTGATCTAACACAAACCTCCTGAAGTTATCCACTGGGATATTATGATGGTGGATGGTAAGGAGTATATTAGATTGAAAAGAAAGGATGAAAAGTACTATGTGTTTGCAACATGGAACAAAATTGTCAGAGAATGTTCAAGATCTGATTTGGAAGAAATGTTTGAAGTTGGTATGAAGTTACATGCAGATCAGTTGAAAGCTCCAGGGTTACCAATTGTGAAGTTGGTTATGGAGTATTTGTGCATATTATTCAATCTAGAAGCAGTGAAGCATTTAATCAGAGATGTGTTTAAAACTGTTAGAGGATGGACTCTGTATGAAAGGAGTGAAGTCTATGAATTAGCCTTGGATACTTTTCACATGGAGTATTACTTGGTGGATAGGGTCTACAATCACACACGTCTAAAGCTTCATGCCATGTTAAATAAAAAGCTGGGTTGTGCACCAAATTCATAAATGGCAAAGTACTTAATTCAGAGAACTATCAATCAGAGTATGGGACTGGATCCTAACATTGGATTGGATCAGTGAAAGTTTTGGAAGCATTTGAAGAACTTGACTTCTCTTTCTAAAATTCAAGTTAGGGGGAGATTGTTGGGATATCCCATATCGGCCGTGGACAGGAGTGATGCTGGATGTTATAAGTAATATCTTGGCCTTCCTAACAACAACGCGTTTTGGGGCCACAAGCACGTCAGGTTCTGGGAACTCTGAGGTTAAGCATGCTTGGGTGGGAGTAGTCCCAGGATGGGTGACCCCCTGGGAAGTTTCTCACCAGGTCGCCAGAAACAAATCCGTGCGCTACACGTTGGTTAAATCCAGAGGCAAAGCGGACAATATTGTTGTCGAGGCAGGCGGGATAGTACAGATGGTATCAGAGCCACTCATGTGCCGTTCGGGATATGGGGCAAACCTCATCGAGGACGATGAGTCCCAAGGAGGGGTGTTTGTAACACCTTAGGCATATCCCATATCGGCCGTGGACAGGAGTGATGCTGGATGTTATAAGTAATATCTTGGCCTTCCTAACAACAACGCGTTTTGGGGCCACAAGCACGTCAGGTTCTGGGAACTCTAAGGTTAAGCGTGGTTGGGTGGGAGTAGTCCCAGGATGGGTGACCCCCTGGGAAGTTTCTCACCAGGTCGCCAGAAACTAATCCGTGCGCTACACGTTGGTTAAATCCAGGGGCAAAGCGGACAATATTGTTGTCGAGGCAGGCGGGATGTTACAACCTGCAACATACTTCCATATTTATCATGAGGTGTTTTAAGATTCAAAATTTTAAATATTCCATTATTCCTTACTGGATTAATATCTTTTTGTGTATTATTTTGTCTATAACTCAGTTTTTTTATAGTCTTTAATTAAAAAGTCCTCAAATTCAGGTTTGAGTCTTATTTTGTCTTATTGAGAATTCATTTGTTTTAGTATTTACAGTCTCTAAATTATTCACCCTTCAGTTATTATGTCTTATTAACAACTTAGGTCTAGTTTTTTAAGATTCTTATGTATGTTGCTTATTTGCAAAGTCATGGGTACAGAAAGTCCACAAGGATGTTGCTAAAGTAGTAATCTGAGTGAGTATAGTAGCTCAATTCCCTCTATTATTGCTACACTGAATTTTTTGAGGCAACTGCAACCATAGAAACACCTAATTCTAGATTACCACCTCGTACATCTTCAACCGTTACTCTTGAAACTCCTTCAGGTGGAAAGAAAAGGAAATCTCCTACCAACAAAAGTCATATGTGGGCATATTTTATTTGGTGTCAAATACCTGGTATTGACAAAATAAATCCAAGTGAGTTCAAATGTAACTTTTGTGGTGAAAGAGTTTTGTTTCATCGACAGAAGAATGAGACTAGCTCAATGTGGCCACAGGCTAGAAAATGTGCTACACAGTCGTTACATCTTGAAGTTGATTCTAAACATTCTGTAAATTCTTTACATTCATTTTGTTGTATTGAGTTTGATTAGGTCCATTTTCGTTTTTGTACATACTTTTGCAAATGATTTTGATTGAATATAAGCAGGTATGTGAACCTTTTTGCTAAAAAAAATTGAAATTCATTAGTGGTGGAAGGGTAACAAATCAACTTATCTGATTCTTTCAAAGCTATGAAGGGATATCTTTGTTATTCCTTGTTCAACAGTGGCGACGGATAATTCTTTTAGTTTAAAGTCGAGAGTTATGGATTCTTTTAGAGCTTCATTGACACCCAAAACAGTTGAGGCACTCTTTTGCACAAGTGTTGGTTAAGGGCATCTCTCACAAATTTCAACTTATATGAAGATCCTACGGAAGAAGCCTTAAAGATATACCATGACTTGAAGGAGCTTGAGAGAGGTAAGATATTATTTTAATACAAGAGTTGTCATTTGTTTGTTATTTAATGTTGACAAAAAAAATTTGTTCTGTTTGTAAAGAATGCATATAATCAAGGGTGTGAGGCAACAAGTAATGCGCCAATGTCTAATGCCTAGAATCCAAGCATTTCATTGTTGTTTGGTACTTTGTGTGAAGATCCCACCAATGAAGAAACACTCCCTTATTTTGAACTAGTTCATATATTGAATATTAAACATTGCTACATTTAACATTTTTGTTTGGTCATATGCGCATTTTGAATTAGTTTTATTGTTGAGCCAAGAATGTTGAATTCAAGATTAAAAGGGTCATTTGTGTAGTTGCTTGTAATATTTGTTAAGTCTTGTTAAAAGTCAAGGTTGTTTGTCTTTTAATATTAGTTTGGGTTGTAAAGTCAACAATAGTTGGCTGGTAATAATAGGTTGTGTCTTTTGCATCTTGTGAGCACACAAACATAAACACACACACACACACATTTGTGAGATAGACTTGTGATTGTAGAGAGAGAAATAATTGTATCTAGAGAGCATATTAAGAGAGTTGTTTGTAATAAAATGAAATCAAATACAATTAAAGTGTGTGTTGATTAATATGTGATTGATAGCTTGAAACTGGAATCACAATTGGAATCAGAGCAGATCAGAATTCTCATAAATAATTTTTGTCTCAGAAAATGAAGAATTCGCAGACTTACTGTGCTTAGTTTGATTTTTGCGAATTTGAGTTGTAATTGTTGATTTGATACTTGTACTATAATCCTATGATGTATTAGTTCAATTTTTGTTCAGATTGTACTAGCAATTTCTATGTATTTCTTGTTCAATTTGTTGAAATTGTAAGTTTTTGGAGTTCGAAGTTCTACGTACTATGTCCAAGATTAAGATCATCAATTCAGTGTTGATTTTGTAAAATTGATACTAAAGGATTGATCAGAACATCTTCGTGAACATTCCTGTAAAATTTGAAATCAATTGGTTAAGTATTGAATAAGATATAAAGGATTTTTGAACTTTTGTGTCGAACTCTGAAGAACTAGCAAGATCCATACTTTTCGCAAGGTTCATCAAAGAATTCGCATGGCTCTTTGTTTTTGTGTTGGTGAAATTCTTAAGTACAAAATTCGCATAAGTCTTGTGCGAAAAGTTCTAGATTTCGCAGACCTCTTCATACAAAAATATCAGATTTCGCAGGTCCTTATACGAAAAGTTGTTGTTGATGTTTTCTAAGTATACTTTTCGCAAGACACTGTACAAAGTTCAGAATTCGCATACAACAGCGTGCAGAAAGTTACAGTTCATAGTCAGTTGTCTACGTAAAGCCCCAAATTTCGCATGATGAAAGATTGTTGAAATTTTTCTAAGTCTGGATTTCGCTAAATATTGTGCAAAAAATGATATTTGAAATTTTACTAAGTCCAGATTTCGCAAGCTTTGTTCTAAGAAAAGAGTAGGATCCCAGTTTGGGTCTAAAAATGATACAAACCATACAATGGAAACAGAATGATATGCGGAAGTGATTTAATGCAAGTGAATAGTTTGTTTGGTAGTAAGCATGCACAAACAAACAACAAAGATAACTATAAACATTAAGAATGATTAACTGAATGTTCATCTTCATTGATCTTGCCAAATACACCAAGAACACGCAGTTGTGTGTGTAATATTTGCTCTCTCATATTTCTCTATTCTAGACAAGCGTGGATGTGAATTATGTATGCGCTCATTGTGAAATCAGTAGGTGCTCTCTACATATACAGAAAGTGGAGTACACAATCGTACAAGACAAAGGCTGACATTTCATAAACATAATGCCACCTTGAAAGTAGAAACAACGTGTGTGTACTAGTGATATGATGAATCTTCATACAACAGGGAAGCACGTGACATGTACATGGCCTTGTTTCTTCATGAATTGCACAAGTCTTCCATCTACCAGAGGTAGCCACCATAGAAGATCTGTGAAGGGTCACAGAGGCTCTGCGGTTTGAAGATCATCTTCTGGTTAAGTTATTTGCGGATGATGGTCGACAGAGGTTCTGACCATTGCACTTCTGGGGAGTCTTGGTGATGGCACAAGTCTTATGAGGTTCCTATACTTAGCCTATTTTTAAACACTTCTATACATGGCAGTTGGAGCTAACAATCAACCTCTATGTATTGAAAAATAAAAAATATGAAAGTTGAAGTGTATGGAAAGTAGGAAACAAAAAGAGGTGAAAGGAACTCATCCTCTAAAGACATGTTTTCATTGAAAATTAAAGGATGACAGAAGGCATTTACAGGAAATTAACACCAAGAAAATAAATACAAGTATAAATTACATAGGCAAATCATTAATCGGCAGAGTGAAGCTCTCTGCTAAGGTTTTGTGCATGCTGAAAATGAGATCCCTGAACTTAAGTTGTGTGTTTATGTCATCGATCATCTTCTCTGCAGGCCCCCTCTGAATTCTGTCTATCTCAATCTTTCTGAGGATAGTGTTCTTGATCTTTAGAAGGGTATCATTTGAGAATTTGTTTCTCTGGCGAGGCTTGAAGATCTACTTCTGTCCATCGTCATCTTTGTAGACAAACCCATTTTCCGATTCCACTATCAGAGAGTTGCTAGGAATCATTTCAATGCCAGGGATGATTTCGTTTGGCTTTGTGATGGATAATTTGTCAACTCCAAGGCGCAAATCGACTTCAAAATCCATTTTGCTAAAGTATTTAATGTGCTCATGCATGACCTCCTTAATGGACCCATTGGCTATTGTGAACTCCTTCCTCTTTCCAAGTATTTGCTCTGTGAACGCGTAGAGTTGTGGAAGATCATAAGGGCAGAGATTTACAAGGTCGTCATCAGAGAACACACTCTTCTGTCCATCTTTCCTCTCTACGTGGTATTTAGTATACATCAAATCCTTGTTTGCGAAAGAATGCATAGTGATGCCCAGAATTTGGTTGATTTCACAGGTTGTGAAGACCATGGAATTTTCTTGAGCAGTCTTCCAGAACCTCCTTCTTACTTCATCTTTCATCAGAGGATGAACGTTAGGCTGAATGAATACCTTTTTGTCTGTTTAATGGTACAAGAAATTGTAGATGTTCTCATGGAAGGTTGGTTCTTTCCGTATTGGTTTGGGAATAGGAATTCTCATGGCATCCATTGATTGAAAAATCTGCTGCACTCGATCATTTGTTGGTTCCTTTTGAAGTGGTTCTAGTAGTTGCAGAGGGTATCATCTTCTTAGGTGCAGAGGAACTGGAAGCTCTAGTCGGCTTGATCTTCTACGATGTTCCCTCTGTGGGTATCATCTATTCACTTTCTTTATTGACATTTATAGGCTCAAGAGTTGTGATTTGTATGAGAGGTGCAGAGGCAACTGGTATACTTTCAGGACTTGAAGGTTGCACAAATCTCCCAAGTTCCTCTACAATGTATATTGCTTCCACATTCACTTTGGCTTTGATCAGGGGCTCAAAAGGAATGGTGACACTTGGATTGACATAAGCACTTGAGTTCTTAACTTCAGAGGTAGTTCCCTCTAAGCCTGTCGGTACTGCATTGAGGGAGTAGTTGCAATTGGTTTTGTAGTGATTGAGGGCAGAGCCTTCTCGCCCTCATGAGGACCAGAAGAACCAGCTCTGCCCGGTCCTTGGTCGTCATACTTCCCCCTTTGTTGATTTGCCTCTGCCTGGCAAGAGGAGGGTTTCTTTCTTGTCTTCTTCTTCTTCTTCTTGTGCAGATTCATCTTGGCTTGATGTTCGATGACCGCTACAATATCATGAGCGGCCATTGTGGATTTGTTGACTTCGTAGTCTGTCCTGAATTTCATCAGAGCGACAGTACGTTCGACATCTTCTGCAGTTTTGTTGGCCTTAGAAGTGAAGTCGTCTCCAATTTGATGAACCTTATGCATGAGAGACTTTCCCATCTTATAAAGTTCAACTTCGGTGGCCATAGAGGATGGGAGGCTCATTTCTATGGTAATCTGCAGTTGAGATGTAGCAGGTATTGAGACCATGGTACTGCGAACCATGTCCGTGATTTCAGTTCTCAGAGTCGCGAGCACTTCTTCTGTACTAGAGGTTGAAGTGTTAGTAGGATCAGTAGAGGCTTGTTTCTGTTGGTTCACGATTTCATCCAAACACTTTAGAGCCTCAGTGTTGGCTTTGACCACCTCTTCCAGTTGCTTGAATTCTGCCTTGGTGACATTATTGGCAAAGTCGTTGAGAAGCTTCTGAATATCTACAGAGTTCTGAGTGGTAGTCTTCTTGAGGTTCTCAATGTTCTCTATAGTGGTCTTGAATTTGATCTTGTGCAGGGAGCAGATCTCAGAGTATGCGTTAGTGATCCTATTGGATAGGATCTCTGAGTGCTTCACCTTCCCTTCAGTATCGGTGGGTAAGCTTTTCAACTCCCCAAGTGCATGATACACAATGTCAGCAAAGACTTTGAATTCAACCTTTGTGATATGTGTAGAGGGGTCACCCTATGGACCAACAAATGGTCTAGATTGAGCCAAACCTTTGATGTTGGGCTCTTTAGGATTTCCGTCTGATGCAACCAATTCTCCAGAAGGAGAGGTGCCTGCGAACGTTCCGTCCGTATCATCATCTATAGGGTATTCAGACTCCTCCCGTAGAATGATAAGAGTTTTACTTGGAGGTTGGTCTACAACCACTTCGGTGTGATGTGAACTATCAGGTTGCTCTGAACGATCTTGGGTGGTTCCCTCGTGTATGACAGAGGTAACACATACCTCTGTTAGTGGTGGTATCGTGCTCTGGGGCAATGTAGTACTTATAACGACACCAACATCTTTTTGAGGATGTCGATGCTTGGATTGCACTGGATAAGTGTGGCACAGAGGAAGAATCAAGTTCCTCTGTCCATCTAGGTGGGGTTGGGTTCGGAGTGTGCACTCCTTCTTCAATACCTTGTCGCACTAGACCTGCAGAGGTAGATGGGTTGTTCGCACAGGGTGGTGGGTTTGGATGTGTGGCATAAATGGCATCTTTTTCTTCTGAATTCTCCTCCATTTCATTTTCCCTCTCCACTTCATCGCTCTTCTCCTCCTCATTTATATCTTCCACTAGAACCTCTTCAGCTTCTGTGGTTTCGGTCCTTGGTGGTTAGGGAAAGTGGTCGAACATCGAGGCCATTGCAGCTAGCTCCTCTAGAGTGTGACTCTGAGTGGCCTCTATGGCGTGAGGACTTAATCTATCCACCACTTCATTAGCGATTTCGATTGCATTGCTAAGGGCCTTTGAGGCCTCGTCTCCTCTGTTTTGGCTTCATCCTCAAAGTTTAGGGCTTATTCAATTATCACCCTCCTTCTCCTCTTCCTCTGCAGAGGTGCATCTTTAACCTTTGCAGGTTTCTTTTTAGTAGCCATGTTGGCGTGTACCCTAGGAGAATGGACGGAGGTCTGTATGTTCAGATCTTCTTCGACGTCAACTCTCTTCCTCAATCTCCTCTTCTTCTTGGAAGATTCTTCAACCTCTTGCGTCTGAACTTTGTTTGGGATTGGGACCTCTACTTTTGCAGTCCTCTTTTGGGTTTCTTTTTCTTTTTCTCCTTATTTCTCTCATTCCCTTCCCCTTTCTCTGTTCTTTACTCTTTATCCACTCTCTTATGTCCTACTTCTCTCTCCTGAACACCCTCTTGTGCAGTTGGCCTAAGGAAAATCACTACCTCACCCTCTATGGCTCCTATTTGTGGAGGGGTTGCAGGACTCAGTTCTGGAGTCCTGCTACCACATATATATACCCTATTATATTCTCTACCGAAATAGGTTAGGAGCTTGGATGGCAGAGGTCGTGCATTGGGGTATCTAGAAGGCACCATGATTGGCTTGTGAATACTCATAACATAGAGCTTGATGAGTTTGCCCTCTGCGGGTAGTTTGTTCGGTCCAATCATCGCATCGCCCAAGAGTACGGCAATGAAGCGATTGTAGACTAATGATGACAAAGGTTTGTCTCTGCTCTGTTCTTCGCACTTCTTCACCACAATATTGATCATCTCTCACAGGATTAACTTGGCATAGTCCAGAGGTAGGTCGAAAAAATTGAGAACTTGATTGGTTAGGGCTTCCTACCTTGCCAGTTAAGGATCTGTTTAGAATTGAGAACAGGACATTGCATAAAGGTGAAAAAAATTGTCTTCGAAAGTGTGTTCTTTTTGTGATAGGTTTTCCATACCCAATGAAAAGCAAGAAGTCTACAATCTCCACGTCAGAGGGTTTATCTGTGTATCTTAGTAGGTTCAACTAAGTCTTGGTGGGGAGTTCGAAAATGGTAGAAATCACTTTCTTGTTGATTCCAAGTTCATGAACCTCACCAACGTTTGGTGAAGTGGCAAATCCCATAATGGAAGGTCCAAATTTCTCATGCTTTTCATACTTACACGATTGCCAGAACTGTTGGACATAGGATTCAGGAATATTTGTTCTTGTCATGGTTAGGGCTTTGCTTATAAAGTGGTTTTTCAGTAAAAGGATGAGGGGTTGATAGTCCTTAGCGAAGGCTTTAAGTTCAAGAACAACAAAATGATGATTGGGCTTCAATGAGAGGTTGTTCAGATGGTATTTGTTAAGTCCAAATATTGTATCTAAGATTTAATTAGGAAAATCAAAGTTATAAGTCAACATTGACAAAGTCAAAGTTTGTCTTGTTTTAGTTTCCTTAGTGGTTAAGCTTTTGTTAGTTTCGTGGGTATAAATACCTTTTGTCTTTTAATTGTTTTGTAAGCCTTTCATTGTAAAATCAGATACGTGGGATATATGTGATGAAGATTCAAGATCTACTTTCTCTCTCTACTCTCTCTACTCTCTCTCTCTAGTTCATATTGTCATATATTGTGAATTTAGCTTGATTGTTTGGGATTTTATGTTTCACAATTGGTATCAGAGCTATACCAAACATTTTCAGAAAGATTATCACAGAAAAGTTGGATCAATTTCTGGATTTTTTTTGGATCGAAAAGTTGATTTTCTTGAAAATTTCAAGAACACAGATCTGTTATTTTTGCTCACTGTTAAATCGAATTTCTTCTGAATTTTTTGTTGTTTGTGAGTGAATTTGATTTCATTGTGATCGATATTTGTCAAGAAACAATTTGTAGTCACACATTTTTACAAATCAATGACAAAATCAGTTTGCAAATTCGATATTTTTTTTTCAGTTTAAAGATGTCTGTTCTTGATCAAATTCATATGTTTTGTAGTTTTTAATCTGAATTTGATATTAGAAATGTGTTTTAATTGTAATATTGATCAATTCTTGAATGTGATTTGCAGGTTTAAATTTTTTTTTACTGAATTTGAGATCTTGAAGATCGTGCGAAAATAAAATTGATTTTTCACTATTTGCTTTCAATCGGTGAAATCATTCATGTCTGCAGATTTTGAAATTTGCACCATCACTTTCATTTACATTTGTTTCACTTGATTTTCATATCTGCAGGTTTTGAAATTTGTGCCATCACTTTCATTCATAACAATTGCAGATGATTCATTTTTCGACGACGGTTTAAAGAACTCACGCAAACCACAGGTTCTCGCTTTGAAGGTCTTATGCAAACCACAGGTTCTCGCATTCAAGCTTTCATGCAAACAACAACTTTGCATTTAAGCTATCTTACGTAAACCACAAATTTGCGTTTCAGCTGTCTTATGCAAACCATTTCTCACTCAAACCATACGTTTGCGCAAATAGCTTCTAACGAAAACCACAGGTTCTCGCAAAGAACTTCTCACCAAAACTTCATCGTTCAAAGTCACGAAGTGGGTCTTCGTATAAGGTGTTTTTGATCGATCTAATTGGTCCTAAATTGGTCTACTTGTCACAAGGATTCCAGAACAAGTTTCGGATTCGATTTTCGTTAAGAAACGAGTGAGATATGAGTGTTTGAAGTTTCACCGGAAAACTCGCCGGAAAAACGGGTTTCGCCGGAAAATGATATTTCTGGATTTATGAGCAATGTTTTGGACATATTATCTTCTAATCGTGTTTGTTAGTTGATTTTTATCGATTTCCAGGTGTTTAAAAGGTTTAAAATCACGAAAGATCTTGCCGGAAAATCATCTCGCCGGAGTAACTTTGTCGCGATCCACAACCCGTAAATCACTGCATGTTCAAATATTTTTTGTTGGAATCAACTTTGGAGTGAACAAGGAGTATTTTCCAACTTGTTTCATCGATTTTCATTGAAAAAAGAAGAAGATATCGTCGATTGAAATTCACAGATTGTTTTTCGGAAGAAAATGAATAGTGATTTGACGAAGTCCGTTAGTAGCTCGTTATCTCCGTTAAAAATCTGACATTTTGGTCCTAGATTGTTAATTTCGTTAGTTTTCATTACATATTTAGTCCATTTCTCAGTTAGTAGTGTTAGTCTAGTTAGTATCTTTTAAAGTTTGTCTTTTTCGGTCCCTATAGTTAACTTTGTTAGGTTTTCTGTTAAATGTGTTACATTTTTAGTCCTTTTACGTTAGATTTGTTAGTTTTGTTAATTAGTTTTTAGTTTTGGTAGATTTAGTCCCTGTAGTATTAGTTTAGGGGTTTGACAATTCTGGTCCCTCAAGTTCTAACTTTGACAAGTTGTCACCTTTAGCCCCTGTAGTTTTTATCTTTTAGGTTTTTACTTTTTCAGTCCCTCTAGTATTTAGTTTGTTCTTTTGTCATTTTTAGTCCTTCTAGTTTTATAAGTTTTGTGTTTTTATGTTTTTAGCCCCTAGATTTAATATTTTGTGTTTTTGTCATTTTGAGTTCTCGTTTTTCATCGAGTCTTAGTATTTTTTTTAATTTTAGTCCTCGTTTTTCGTATTAGTTTCGTATTTTGTCGATGTTAGTCCCTATTTTCATTTTATTTTTATTTTTTTCATTTTTAGTTCGTTTTATGTAGTTTTTGAGCTTATCCAGTTAATCTGAGAATTTTCAAGATTCTTTTGGTTTGCGAATTTCAGTTCTGTGTTTTGAGAAGTTTCAGTGATTTGATGAAGTTCTAGAAATTGAATTTTTCTGAGATTATTTTTTTTCTGATCTGATTTTGACTTTCAGTAAAAATTTCTGAATTGTTTGGGAACGATCATTTGTTTTATCAAGCTGTTTCTCAATTAAAGTTTTCTGAGAGAGAAAACTTTAGATTGTCTGAATTTTATTTTTGGATTCATTTCAACTAACGATCATTTTTCAAATTCTGTTTGAAACAGGATGAGTTCTCCAATTTTGCTCAGAGGAAGATACGAGCAGTTGAAAATTGATTTTTTCAAATTTGTAGATACACATGAGCTGAGTTGCTATATCAGACTGTCATTGACTGAAGGAGAGATGAAATCTCGTACTCCAACAGAAGATTGTACTGAGGATCGGGAGAAAAGATAGAATGCTGATAATATGGCTCGAACTTTTTTGTTGAATAGTATTCGTCGTGAAATTAATGGTCACATAAATATCTATCAGTTGACAGGAAAATATTTATACAAGTCAACAGGAAAGGAGATTTGGGACTATATTGAATGGACGATGTTAAGGCCAACGGTTGTGTCTGAGCTAAAAGGAAAGATTTCTGAGTTGGAAGCTAAAATTCAGCAGACAATCTCTGTTGAGAGCAATGAGCAGAAAGTTAAGAAATTGGAATATGAGAATGCTAAGCTTAGAAAGAATATATCTGATTTAGAGCAAAAGCTTGCTGAAGATAAAGCTAATTTTGAGAGTGAAAAGAAAGGATTTTCAAAGAAGTTCTCAAATTTCTCAAGAAAGTGTTTTGAAGAGAAGAAGTCAGTTGATCTTAAGTGCATAAAACTTTCTCAACAAGTTTCCGATTTTGAGAAAGTACTTATTTTGGAAAGAGAGAAATTTGCCAAATAGAAGAAGGTCGTTGAGTAGAAGAATGTGGGATTCTTCAAGGAACTATCTGGCCAGAGAAACGATTCAGAGAAGGGGTTTGAAGAAGAAAGAATCATATTTGAGACGGAGATTAGAAAGCTGACTGCCAAGCTATCTGAACTATATGAAAATGCACTGAAAGAGCAGAAAACGAAGTCTGAGTTCACGAAGAAGATTGACCTACTTGTTAAAGAAAGAGACAACTTTGCTTCAAAGATCAAAGAGCTTGAAAAGTCAGATTCAAGTTCAAATCAGAAAACTGTTTCTTCCAAGAGGTCAGTTAAATCTTATGATCAGATTCGTAGTACTAACCTTTTCTATGACATAAATATAGATGGTTCAGGTACACATCAAAGCAGAATGAGATACCAAGGAGAGAAATTGGTCTGGAAGAAGAAACTAGTTGAAGATAAGAAGAAAGATGAGCTGAATGGAAAGACTTCATGTGTACATACATACAAAGCCAAGAAGAACAATGCTCATAAAGGTAAACCTGATCACATCTATTCGAGAGATCATTTACTCAGGCTTATCAGGTAAGAAAAATTATTGTTCTTATTGCTGTACATATGATCATATTCACAAGACCATTGATCATTTCTAGTATGGTTCTTACTTAATAACCCCCACACGTACTGCAACTAACTTTTCTGGACCCAAATACCAGTGGGTACCAAAGAAGAAAACTGATTCTGTGTTGCAGGCACCTCAAGTGAAGGGGGAGTAAGAGAACAATGGCTTTTGAACACAATAGTTCAAAACCCGGACTTCAATGTCAAGATTATGGCTCTTGAATAACACAGTTCAAGACCCGCTCCTCAATGTCAAGATTATGGTTTCTAAGCACATCAGCTTAGGACTCGTACCTCAACGATTAAAGACCTTTACTCCTGTCATGATATGAGGATTGTACTCCAATACTCAAATGAGGAAATCAACCATTAAGGGGGAGTACATTCTTTTCTGATATATGCATTAGAGAGATATTATGGACTACATTCCCGAAGGAATTGTAGATCTCTATCCTGTACTTTTTCACTAATAAATCTTACTGATATGACGGACTACATTCCATAAGGAATTGTGGATCTCTATCTTGTTTTCATTGATAAATCTACTGTTGCATAATTTATAGGAGGAGTAAAGGTGATGGCTTCTGATCACATAACAGATTAGGACCCGTTCTTCAATGTTCAGACTTGGATATTTTGCTAATATCCAAGGGGATCTTACATGGCCTAAATCATTCTATCATGATTTGAGGGGGAGCTTAAAAAGGTAAATATCTTCTGATCTAGATATCTGATTGTTTGAAAGAAGAAGAACTTTCAAGCATGAAAAACAATTTCTTAAATGTTCAAACCACTTCCCTATTCTCAAAAGATTTCATGAATTCAGAAGTAAGCTTTTAAATGTTTTTCAAATTTTGAGCTTAATGTTTAACTGACCGTGTGTTTCTAAAGATCAATATTTGTGTATTATCTTATCCATATACTGTAAAGTATTCACACACATCGGTTCAGTACTTCATTTAAATTGTTATTACCATGTCTCATAATGAACATATTTTTCAATGGTAATACCCTCGTTTCCTTTCATTGTTGTTGAGCATCAATTATCATTTCATTCATTGCGCGTTTATTGCTAAATTGTTTATATTCGTTCATATAAACAAAACATCCAGTTCTTTGATACCCTATCCTTTTCATTTGATCTGATTGATACATTGTCAGATTCTCAAAATAATTTTCTTGATTTCATTTCTTTCATTCAATATCTTTGTTTTGAGAGATCTTCAAAGTTCAATTGCTCAAATCTCATGAGCATACATTTTGACAATGATATCATACACTTTGTGCTTAACTGTTCAGTTAAATTGTTGAGCAACCATGCTTTTTAGGACTTACATGGGATTCGTGTGTGAGTTTAATCAGAACTTCCATGGATTCACGTCAACCAGTGTTTCCTACCCAGGAAGTTATCCTTGAGTGATTGAGGGGTGAGGGGTCAAAATCAAAGAGTAGGGGAGATAACTCATCTGGTTGAGTTTTTCTCATTGTGTAGAGCGGTAAAATGGAAATGAGAGTTTGGTTAGAAGTGAGCTTTAATGATAAAAGGAAAGAGGGTGTGAGAACAGAGTTAAAAGAATATCAGAACTCTGTACCAACCACTTTCTGAGCCGGGCAGGCACATCTTCTGATTGGTTAACATTCTTTGGTAACCATCATTGAAACATGCAGTGAGCCCATGCCAACTCTTGCATTAACCCCACCAACCACTCGTTTCTTTCTTAACAAAGAAATGTTTCATTTTCTTTGGGGACGCAACATATATGCTATCTAATCTTCTCTCGGAAGATTTAGATATTGAAAAAGAAGGAAAGTTGCCCCACCTTCGCACCTCTTTCATGCACATTGAGTCCGTGTATTATCTGTTGCTGTCTCAATAGTTTACACAATTTGAGTCTTATGAAACACAATCATTGTGCTTAAATTCTTTCATACACAAGCACGAGCACACAGAAAATTTGTTTTTCTGTCAGAACATTCATAGATAAACCTTGTGTTTTTCAATGATTGAATGGAAGTCCTGGGGAGTCATCATCAAACCAAATCCTTAAATTGTACTTTCATTGTACACAATAACTTTGTGTTACTGACAGACATTCCTAACTGTTTCATTTGTTGATTCAGGGTTACCACGTTCATTATGTCTGAATTTGAAAAGATTCAGATATATACCTTTCATGAATTGACGGCTACTCAGATCAACGGGCGGAGACTGTCAAAGAGGAGATCGTTATTTGTTCACAAAGGGGGAAATCAAAGACTATGCTGAAATTGAAGATGTTTTGATGATCATGATGTTACAAATCATCAAAAAGGGGGAGACAATTATAAAGATTCAATTTCAAAGCCATGAAGAGTTGTCAAAAGTGAAAAAACTTGTGAAGAAATTCTGAGAGTTCAAAAGTCAATTCAAAATGCTTCTGCTAATTCAAAGTCAAAAGATTCTGAAGAAAGATTGTTCAAAGATAAATCAAGATTTCTAAAAGTTTGTTTTTCTGAAGACAGTCCAGAGATCACAAAGGATGAAGATACAAGATCAGAGATTCCTCAAAGTTGTTTCAAAGATGTTTCAAAGATGAAGTTTCAAGTTCAAAGAAGTTTCAAGAATTAAGTTTCCTGTTCGACACATGTTGACTTTCAAAGCTACAAAGTAAAAAGACTTTTCAAGATTCTTCAAAGGCTGAAAGTGTTTCAAAGTTCAAAGTTGTCCGAGACAAAAGCTGAAGAATCAAGAGCTGAATACTAGTGTCAAATTTTAATTAAATCTTGAATACAAAGGGTGAGATTGTTAAGTCCAAATATTGTATCCAAGATTTAATTAGGAAAATCAAAGTTAGAAGTAAACATTGTCAAAGTCAATATTGTAAAAGTCAAAGTTTGTCTTGTTTTAGTTTCCTTAGTGGTTAAGCTTTTGTTAGTTTTGTGGGTATTAATACCTTTTGTCTTTTAATTGTTTTGTAAGCCATTCATTGTAAAATCAGATACGTGAGATATATGTGATGAAGATTGAAGATCTACTTTTTCTCTCTACTCTCTCTCTCTCTCTCTAGTTCATATTATCATATATTGTGAATTTAGCTTGATTGTTTGGGATTTTATGTTTCACAGTATTCATGGCGAGCAAATGAAACCAATCACTGGTAATCGATTCTTGGTCGACTGAAGTAGAGTTGTTGACATTGCTACCGGATTCAAAGTGGTTAGAGTTTTGTCCAGAGATGGAGTGGGACACTATTAAAGAAGTTGTAGAAGAAAAGATTTGCAAGTTTTGTGCTTGAGCTCTTGAGAGAGAAAGTTTGCAGGTAAAAATGAAAAAATGAAAGGGTTTGGGTATATAACGCGAGATTGGTAAAAAAATAAGGCAGTAAAATATAAACATTTTGGGTCTGTGATGAGTACACAGTGTTATTGTATTGTTGTATCCAAGATTTAAGTGGAAAAGTCAAAGCATGTAAAGTCAATCATAGTCAAAGTCTTTTAAGTCAATCATAGAATAAATACCTTAGTATAAGTGTTAGTAGAGAGGTAAGTAGAACAAGGGCATTAGAGTGTAATATGAGTGTAGAAGCATTGTGAGAGAACCTTGTGAGTCATTGGTGTAAGAGTTCTTTGAATTTTTGTGACCCAATAGATATATGAAATTCTCTCTCTACATTCTCTCTCTAGAATTTGTGCTAAATTGTGTGATTACATTGTGTTTGCTTGAAATCTTGGACTTACATTGGGTATCTGAGTAGACCAATTTATTCAGAATGATTTGATAAATTTGATTTGATCGATTTCACGAATCTTGGAAGAACACGCACGAACATTTTCTGAAATCACTGTTGGATTCAAATATTTATTGTTTACGCGATTTTATTGCAAGAAAATGGGTCTACAATGATCGCTGAGTGATTTAGAACATTTCTTGCTTAGATTTCAACATCAAATTCACATTAATTCACATTAATTCACATCCAATTTTGAATTTTTGTGGTTTTCGGTTTTGAAAATGTCGAACACTATACTGATCATTACACTTTAATTTTGAAGTTTTTAGCCTAAATGATGTATTAGAAAAGTGTTCTAGATGTCAATTCGATCAACCCTATGGAATTGCAAGCTTTGATTGCAGGGTTATAAGTTTTTGATCGAAATCCGTGTATATCATTGAAGAACACACAAGATCTAGAATTCGCGCAAGATTCATAGTGAATAACACGCATACTAAAGAACATGCAAGAAGGGAAGAATGCGCAAGATGAAGTATTTTTGTTCTTGTTAGTGCACATATTTGTTGGATACAATATCATGAAGACTGAAGACTAAAGTCATGCAAGTCAAAGCTCAAGTCAAACTCTCAAGCAGAAAGTCAATGTCATTTTGTAATAAAATCCAAAGTCAAAGTGTTGTAATGTGTTTTGTAGTGTTGAGTGTGTGCGTATAAATAGGGATATGACTAGAAGGAGTTAGATTTATGGGTTAAAAGAATTGTAAGTACGCAGACAGGTTTTAGAGAAAGAAAGTGTTGAGAGAACCTTCTATACGAATTCTTTGTTCAAATTGAAAACAGGTTAATTGATTGTTTGATTGTTTCCACATTGTCATCATATTAAACTGTGATTAGAACTTGAATTTGGGATTAATAATTGGTATCAGAGGAGAGTTTAATTTGAAATCATTCAAGAAAATGGTTTTCGCACTGTTCATTGAGTTTCGATCGAGTTTAGATTTTTAGAGTGTAATTGTAATTGTAATTGAGTCAGTTGAGTTCGTATTATGTTTTAGACAAATCTTGTATTGGTTTGAGAATGATTTGCACTGTAATTTTGATCAATTGTTAGGATTTAACGAGTTTGAAGGTGACGAGTTCGAAGGCACTGTAATAGATTCAATTTGTACGTTTGAGTGAATTTTGTTGAAATTCATTGATTGAATTCAATCCTAGAGGTATAAGTGATCATATTGTCAAAGTTTCATATCGTAATTTGAAGATTTGATGGGTTTTGAGCCGATCAGAGTGATTTTTAATCGAGATCTCAAGAACTCGCATAGAACCTCAAGAACTCGCATCAAGAACTCGCAGATCAATAGATTTTGCATATTTTCTTGTCTGAAATTTTCACAACTGTAGAATTCGCAAGATTGTTGTGAGAATTCCTCAGAATTCGTACTAGCTTGTATGTGAATTGTCAGAATTCGCATAAGTTCTTTATACGAAAAGTTTTTGTGAAAAGTATTCTAAGGAAAGAAATTGCATATGCTTGTATGCGAAAAGTAAGAAACTCGCATAAAGAAGGATACGAATTCCTAAGAATTCGCATCTAGCTTCATACGAATTCCTTATATTTCACATAAGAAGGTTAAAACTTTTTCTAAGTCTATAATTCATATGTGTTTGTTATGCAAAAAGTTTATGCGAATAGTTTATGTGAAAAGTTGATTTTCAAAATTTCTCTAAGTCCAGATTTCGCATAGTGTTGTGTGTGAATTCTTAGAAATCGCATATAGCATCGTGCGAATTTTGTTGCGTGCGAATTCTTAAATTTATGCTTGTGTGCGAATTCTGATGATAGTGTGTGTGTGAATTGTGTCCTGCGAATTCTGTATGTGAATTGTGTTTGTCATATTGTGAGAATTCCATACTTAGGAGATATTTCTTTCTAAGTTTTTTTTCTGTATTCTGATTTCTATTGAACTAACGATCATTTTAAGTTCTTATTGAAAATAGGATGACTTCAAGGGAAGCATTAGCCTTTGGTACGAACGTAAATCCACCAGTGCTATTCAAAGGCGAATACGAACAATGGAAGGACCGCTTCCTGGACTTCATAGACCGCAACGATCTGGGTGACTATATCCGACTATCTTTAAAGGAAGGTGCTATGAAAACTCCTACTAAGATTTTATCAACTAAGGGAGAATATGGTGAGGAAGAAGTCAACAAAGAATATCCATTGCCACTTGAGGAATATTCTGATGAGTAAAGAAAAAGAGTCAAAGCTGACAGACTGGCTAGATCTTTCATCTTACAAGGAATTCCGAACGATATCTACCTCAAGATTGACACTTTTAATGCCACGGGCAAACAGATGTGGGATCAGCTCGAAAAGATGATGCTAGGATCCAAGATCTGTAATTAGCTTAAAGTCTCTAACTGGCTAAACAACTACATGGAATTCAAGGCTAAGGAAGGTGAATATCTGGAAGCTACATATGACAGATTTGTGACTTTGCTGAACGTGCTCAACAAGAACAAAGTCAGGAAGTCTAATATAGAGCTTAATGTCAAATTTCTCAGCATCCTACAACCAGAATGGAAAAGGTTCACAAGGCAGATGAAACAAATGAAGGATCTGAACGAAATACCACAACACAAGGTATACGAGACTTTAATGCAAAACGAGGAAGAGGTAGAAGAGATTAAGGATGAAAAGAAGAAGGCTGAGAAAGTGGTTACTGATCATGTTGCCCTGGTTGTGAAGAAGAAAGAGAAGAGGTCTGTAAGCTTAAAGAAAAAGAAGAAAGTCGTAGTTTCAGAATCTGAGGAAGTTGACAGTAAAAAAGACTCTAACTCAGATGACTGCAAGAATCTAAAAAAGGCAATGCTATTATTGACTAAGGCTTTCCAAAAGAAGTTTTACAAGAAGCCTGGATCTAATAGTCAGAGATATTCTTCGGGTTCTAGAAACTACGAACACAAAGAGAGAATTGAAGGAAAGAGAATTGAGGAGAAAAGGCCTGAAGAGAGGAAATATAGATCTGAAGAGCAGAAGAAAGAGTCCGAGCCAGTGAAATGCTATAACTGCGGGAAACTCGGTCATTTTGCAAAAGATTGCAGAAAGCCTAAAGTCCAAAACTACGAGTATTACAAAAACAAGATGTTTTTGGCCAAGCAACAAGAGGCTGGCAAAGCTCTTATGGCTGAGGATGAGTATTGGTCGATCATTTGGATGATGAAGAAGAGAAAGAAGAAAAAGCCCACATCTGTTTTATGAGTAAGGAAGAGAATGATGATGAAGCAGATTCAGACTATGAAGACAACAAAGAGGTATGTGATATGTCTGAATCAAATTTTCTTGATCAAATGTAAGCCATGATGGTTCAACTCCAGGAATTAAATTCTAAGCTTAAAGGTGAGAAATGGTATCATTAAAGAGAAAAACCAGTCAATACTGAAACTTAACAAGGATATTGTTGAGAAGAACGTATTAATTGAGGTTTTGCAGAAAAAAATTGATACCAACGCGAAAGAAAAGACTATAATTCATGATGAACTATCTGAAACAACTTCAAAATATAGACTGTGTGAATTTGAAGCTAAAGAAATTGGGAAAAAGTGTTCATCGCTAAAGAAGGATAAAAATCCTTATCTGAAAAAGTGAATGTTTTGGAAGTAAAACTTTACACTTTGGGTCAAACTGAGCAAACCATTCACCTGAACAAACCCAAGGAGAGTAGTGAGTAATGGGATCTTGGTTACGAGAACCCACACTATCTCAAAAAGGGTATTTCTAAAGTGCCTACCTTATATGATTTCAGATTTTTAAAACTGGCACCACAATACCGTGAACTTAAAGTTAAATGGACTAAACTTTCATAAGAGGATGAAGCTAAGGAAAGAGAGAAAAGAAAGCACAAAACTAAAATGCAACTTCCATTTCGATATTAGAGGTTGAATTATAGTTACAGTTCTGATAAGACAAAATTTCTTTGAAATGACTATTTCCAAAGTTATTCTACAGAGGAGTTGGAGGCTAAACCAGTGGAAGGCAAAATTTATGTACCTCCTCCCGTGTTAGAAAGTAAAATTTCTGAACTCGAGAACACTCTGGCAGAAGAAAGGATTTTGACTAATCTAGAACAGATTGTGTTTTCAACTGTCTTTCTAAATTCTGATTTTTCAAAGACTTCCAAAGCTTCAAAATCTGATGATGTTAAAAGTCTGTTTGATGAAGAGTTTGATTTCTTAAATTCTGATGATGATTTAGATGATTGTGTTGCTCAATTTGATTTCAATGCAAAACTTCCTGATCATTCATATTTTATTATTAATTCTTTTAGATTACCAAGCGTGTTCAAGAAAGGTGAAACATCAACGAAAATTGATGAACCAGTTTCCATGAATACCAAGCATGCCGAATGTCAAAGAAAAGAACTCGGCATTCACAGAAACGGACAACCACTGGTAAGCCAAAGAATAAGCAATCCTTCAAATCTCACAGTTATAATTTTAAAAGTTCAAATGTTTCAGATGTGAGAATTAAAAAGGCTGGAGTAACATCAGAGTGGCGACCAAAGAAGAAGATTGACGAGACAACAAAATCATCTTCTGATATTTGTTGTAATAGAAAAACTGATAGTAAACATGATGTAATTGAGAATGTTGCTTTTAATAAACAAAAAATTGTAACCTCTTACAAGAAATATTCAATAAACCAATTATTCCAATTATCTCCATCTCCTAGAAAGTGTTCTGCTTATCATAGAAATGATTTTGTTTCTTGGCAAGATTCTGATGTTTGGTTTGGAACATATCATGTCTATTCTTATCATTCTCTTGCTTCAAAAGATTTTCAAAACGAAAGAGGACACAAATTTAAATGGGTGCCAAAATCTTGTGCTAACACTGTAGGGCCCATCTATATATGGGTACCTAAACCAATTGTTTCGTGATTTCTCTTGTGCACACCCGTCATATGTGGTACTTGGATTCTGGTTGCTCCAATCATATGACCGGGCACAAAGATTTATTATCTAATTATACAGAGAAATATTGTGGAACAATTTGATTCAGAAATGACCAGTTTTCACTTATTCTGGGATATGGTGATGTGATTCAAGAGAACATAACGATCAAGAAGGTGAGCTATGTTGAAAGTCTAGGACATAACCTATTCAGCATTGGACAGTTATGTGACAAAGACTTAGAGGTTAATTTCAAGGCCAAGAGGTGTTATGTGCGTACTGAAGATGATAAGGAACTCTTGGTTGGGACAAGAAAGTCAAACCTCTATACAATCAACTTGTCAAAAGTCAAGACTAACAATGATGTGTGTCTACTATCAAAAGCTTCGTTGCAACAGAGTTGGTTATGGCATCGAAGGCTTTCTCACCTGAACTTTCTGTATATCAACAAGTTGGTCACGGGTAATTTGGTAAAAGGACTTCCAGAGCTAAAGTATGTTAAAGAAAATCTTTCTGCAACGTGTGATAAGGGCAAGATGAAAAGAGTCGCTCATAAGCCAAAGCCTGAGCCGAGTACACGTTCTCCACTTGAGTTACTACATATGGATCTCTGCGGTCCGATGCGTACACAAAGCATTAACGGTAAGAAATACGTACTAGTGATTGTGGACGATTACTCGAGATACACTTGGGTCAAATTTCTGAGATCAAAAGATGAGACGCCCGAAGTCATCATCACAATATTAAATATCACTCAAGTGAATTTACAGAAGACAGTAAAGCTTCTCAGAACGGATAATGGCACAAAATTCTAGAACAAATTTGTTAAAGATTATCTCGAATCGGTCGGGATAACAAACCAGTATTTTGCTACCAGAACGCCTGAAAAGAATGGAGTTTTAGAAAGATGTAACAGAACACTAGTCGAGGTCGCTCATACTATGTTGAGTCAATCCGATCTACCTCTATTTTTATGGGATGAAGTTGTGTCGACTGCCTGCTACACTCAGAATCGCTCCATTATCCACCGTCGGTTCGGTAAAACACTGTATGTTTTAATAAACAATAGAATACCTAGCATTAAACATTTTCATATCTTTGGATGCAGGTGCTTTGTATCAAATGACAAGGAGAACCTAAACAAATTAATTCCAAAAGCTGACGAAGGCATTTATATCGGTTATTCTCAAACATCTGCAACTTATAGAGTATACCTGAAGAAGTTGAAGGTGGTAGTTGAGAGCGTTAATGTCACATTCAATGAGGATATGGCTTATGTTCAAGATAGTTCAGACCCCGTTATTACTGGTGTATTAGCTTCTGGACAGATCAGTCCAGAACCTGTAATGAGTGACAATAAATCAAATAAAGCATCATCATCAACATCTCACTTATCTGATTTAGATTTATTGTTTGAGTTGTTTTACGATGAATTTCTTGGTACTAGACTGACTAAACCTGTTGTGGTTGACAGATCGGAAGATTCAAGAAGAAATCATCCAACCACTTTAGATATATCAACTGAATCCAATTCCCCGGTTCAGCAAGAAGTTCCAATTCAAACGCCTACGCCATCAGTTGAAACTGTACAAATTAATGAATAGCTAGAAGTTGTTGAATTAGTTGGATGCATGGTAACGAATAATCAACAGACAGAAAATGTCCAACCAACTGAAGCTTCTGCACTGAATACTTCAACTGAACCCCTACCTAATCCTAAACAAAATGAAGAAGATGAAAGTGGATTTTTAGATGAACATTATGATCAATCTATATCTAATCCACTCTCTCATGAACATAAGTGGACCAAAGAGCACCCGATAAGCCAAATCATTGGAGATCCATCCAAACCGGTGCAAACTAGGTCTGCTACATTAAACATGTGCATGCATGATTTCTTTCTGAGCAACATAGAGCCAACGCGCATATCTGAATCTCTAGCCGACTCAGACTGGGTAACCGCAATACAAGAAGAGCTGAATCAATTCGAAGCGCTTAAAGTCTGGAGACTAGTGCCTAAGCCTGAAGGAAAAACAATAATCGGCACGAAATGGGTTTTCAAGAATAACAAAGACGAAGATGGTATCGTTATCAGAAACAAAGCAAGACTTGTGGCTAAAGGATATAGGCAAGAGGAAGGTATTGACTACGACGAGACTTATGCTCCAGTTGCGTGCATCGAGGCTATTCGTATGTTTTAAGCATATGTCGCACAAAAGAACTTCACTGTCTATCAGATGGACGTGAAGACTGCCTTTCTGAATGGCATCTCAAAGGAGGAAGTCAATGTCTCTCATCCTGAAGGTTTTGTCAATCCAGAGAAACCAAATCATGTATATATTCTGGACAAAGCTCTTTATGGTCTGATAGAAGTCCCTCGCGCCTGGTATGAAGTTTTATCAAAAAATTTAGTCAAGTCGGGTTTCTCAAAAGGTAAAATCGATACTAGTCTTTTCATTAAAAAGGAAAAAGTTGATATCATTTTAATTCAGATATATGTGGATGACATCATATTTGGCTCAACAAATCTAAAGTATTGTAAAAAAATTTCTAACCTCATGGTGTCAAGATTTCAGATGAGTATGATGGGAGAGATGAATTTCTTTCACGGATTACAAGTCAAACAATTTTCCACGAGGATTTTTATTAATCAATCAAAGTACATTTTCGATATTCTTAGAAAATTCAAAATGGAAAATTGTACTTCTATTGGAACCCCGATGGCACCAGGAACTAAGATTGGTGCTAATCCTTCTGGAAAAGATGTCGATATTAGAACCTGAGGTATGATTGGTTCCTTAATGTACTTAACATCTAGTAGGCAATATATAATGTTCTCTACATGCCTTTGTGCAAGATATCAGGATAGTCCTAAAGAATCCCGTTTGTCTGCTGTCAGGCGTATTTTTAGATATCTGAAAGGCACTGCAGATCTTGGTATGTGGTATCCTAAGGATAAAGGTTTCGAGCTTACAACATATTCAGATGCTGACCAAGCAGGTTGTATGCTTGACAGGAAGAGTAAGTTGGGACATATACAATTTTTTGGCGATAAACTCGTGAGTTGGGCTACAAAGAAACAACTTTGTGTATCTACTTCAACAGCCGAGGCAGAGTATGTAGCTACGGCTACCTGTTGTTCTCAAGTGCTATGGATGCAGACACAACTACGAGATTATGGCTTCAAATATGACAAGATCCCGATCTACTATGATTCTAAGGGGTTGTTTGTTTTTAAAAAAAAACTATTAATGGCTC
Organism: Arctium lappa; assembly: GCA_023525745.1. Lineage (NCBI taxonomy): Eukaryota > Viridiplantae > Streptophyta > Magnoliopsida > Asterales > Asteraceae > Arctium > Arctium lappa. Next base: position 57,804,591 of record CM042058.1, on the reverse strand, counting down.
TTAAGTCTGAATCGTTTAGATATTTTTACACACCACCTCTTATTAATCATAACTAAAATAAGACTTCAGACTTTAGATCTCTTAAAAAAAATAGGACAATTAAGAGTGAAATTGCCATATCAGCAAACCCTGTTCAACATACTAAAACCAAGCACATAGACGTGAGATATCATTTTATAAAAGATAATGTCGAAAAAGGTACAATAGAACTTTACTTTGTAAACACAGATTATCAGCTTGCTGATTTATTTACCAAACCGCATGACGAAAAGAGATTTAACTTTCTCATTTCAAAGCTTGGTATGCTAAATCCCAAGACTTAATCTGTTGTTACCTATTAAATTTTAGTTTTGTTATTTTTCATCATTTCTTTATTCTTTATTCTGAAAGATATCTACACTTAAATTTCTTCATGAACTCAGGGGGATTGTGAGAAGATGATAAGATAATCTACATTTGAGGGGGAGTTAATATAATTTTCATATCTATACTATATTATAAAGCACGGATAAAAAAACTATTGAATACAAATTATTAGGCACAAGGTACCATCATTTTATGCAAGATTTTAAAAATCTCTTAATTTACAAGTTTCAAAGCACAAGATACATATTACTACTGCAGACTTCTAACACTCACCAATTTGGTATGTGCAGGGCCTTCCTTTTATGCAGACATTTCCATGTATCATTATTAATTAATATATTATATTACTATAAATTTGTTTTAATTATATTATTAAATAAATTGATTATTTTTCTAGATGTTATTAAAATATATAAGATAAACATTGAATTCTAACAAAATACTTAATTTTTTTATATAAAAAACATTATACTATTAAACCTAAATTAAACAGATTTATAAAAAAAACATTATCACTTTCTCAAAACCATCCAAAATTGTACTATAAATCGATAAAAAAATAAAATGAAACATTAAAATCGTGATGTATCTCGCTGCATTGCGCGAGTACGCTTCTAGTATTCTATAACTGACAAATTTTCTGATGCTTAATTTTAGGGGGAGTTAATGAGTTAGGAAAATGACTTCTGATTACATCTGATCAGAACTCATTCTTAACATGTTTTATTGCTTTATGTCTTTACTTTTCAATAAATTTTTGTGAATAAAGCTTTGTACTTTGACAGATTTTTTACTGTTGTAGATTTGAGAGGGAGCTTAAATTATCGTATCTAAAATGACTTTAGAGCTGACTTCATGAGATTTAAGACTGAACATAAGGTTTACTTCTAATCTTAATCTCATACGTGTGTGGAAGAAGGACAACTTTCAGATATGAAAACATGTTCTTAGTTGTTCAAACCACTTCTCGATTCTTAAACAGATTTCATGAATTAAGAAGTGTGATTTTAAATGTTTTCAATATTCACGAGCTTAAATGTTTAAACAAACCGTGTGTTTCCAAAGATAAATACTTGTGTACTATCTTTTCCATATACTATCAAGTATTCACACACACCGTTTTAATATTTTTCTTGATAAGTTCTTACCATGTCTCATATTGAAACATATTTTCGATGGTAAGACACCCCGCTTGATATTCAATGTTTGTTGAGCGTGATTTCATTTCATAATGTTTCTTTCAAGACTTGTCTATATTTTGATTCGTATAGACAAAATCCGATAAGATCAAATATGAATGATTAAATATGTCAGATTTTTGATCTTTTTCATACGATGTCAGATTTTCAAACAAGTTTCTTGTATTCATTTCATTCATTCAATATACTTGTTTTGAAATATATTCATGATACACATGCTCAAATCTTCATGATTACATTCAAGATCATACAGACATCTGACATGTATTTTGTGCTTTAACTGCAAAGTTAAACCATTTAAGCAACCTTTTTCCTTATAGGACAACATGGGTTCATTGTGTGAGAAATTAATAGAACTTCTATGGATTCACGTTAACCAGTGTTTCCTACCCAAGAAGTTGATCCTTTAGTGATTGAGTGTGAGGTATCAATATATGAGTGTGGGTGTGATGAGGTAAAATGAAAAGAGAGTTTGGTTAGAAGCAAGCTTAATGATAAAAAGAAAGAGGGTGAGAGAACATAGTAAAAGAATATCATCAAACTCTACACCAACTTTTTCTCAGTCGGGCAGCCACATTACTGATTGTTTCACATCTCTTTGGTGAACGTCATTGAATCAGGTAACTAGCCCATGCCAACTCTTGATTTAAAACCACACCAGCTACTCATCTTTTTCTTAAAAAGAAGATGTTTCATATTTTCTTGGGGATGCAACATATAATCTATCTGGTTTTTATTTGGAAAATCTGGATATTGAAAAAGAGGGAAGTCTGCCCCACCTTCGCACTTCGATCATGCACAATTGAGTCTGTGTTATACTGTGTGTTGTCTCAATGGTTTACACAATTTTGAGCCTAACAAAAGAAATTATCAGTGCTTAATTATTTCAAACACAAGCACATACACACAAGAAATGCGTTTTTTTGTCTGAACGTTCATAGAATAAACTTGCGTTATTCTATGATTGAATGGAAGACCTGGGGGTGAACATCAAAAAGCTCCTTTTCAATGTGTATTTGTTACACACTATGACTTTGTCTTACTGACAGGCATTTGAACTGATTCATTTGTTGGTTCAGGTTTTACACTCATAATTTGTCTGAATTTGAAAAGATTTGGATGAATATCTTTTGGTCGATAAATAGTCAGAGGCTTTTCTAAAAGATTAATGGTCAGAATTTTAAGGACATTTTTGATGATTTCAGTCTCACAATCATCAAAAAGGAGGAGAGACTCAAAAAATGTTGATTAAAAGAAAGCTTCTGTTACGAAAGATGATTTGAAGAAAGTTCTTTACAAGATTCAGTCAAAGAATGAAAGATTGCTGCAGATTGTACATGTTTGAAAGAGCAAATTCAAAGAATTATGATAGCAAGCTGGATTTTACTGAAATTTTCTTTGAAGATAAATTTCTAAAGCGAACTGAGCTAAACCTGAAGATAATTTCTTTCTGAAATCTGAAAGAGTTTTTACAACAATGGGGGAGATTGCTATACTATTCTTGATGATTGTCCTTACAGACTTTGGGGAGATTACAAAAGTTTTTGAAGTCAATTATTATCCGAGAAAAAGGGAGATTGTTTTTGAAAGAGTTTGTTCTTCAATGTTTATTTTTCTGAAGATGATTTTTGCTGGAAGAAATTTACAAGGAGGAGATAAAATTGCTAAAGATCAATCAAATGGGAGATAATTTGTTTTGTACATAAAGGGGGGATTATTTTACAAAATCTTTTTAGAGATGATCTTGATCCAAAGGGGGAGATTGTTAGTGCACATATTTGTTGGATACAAGATCATGAACACTGAAGTCAAGCAAGTCAAAGCTCAAGTCAAACTCTCAAGCAAAAAGTCAATGTCATTTTGTAATAAAAGTCAAAGTAAAAGTGTTGTAATGTGTTTTCTAGTGTTGAGTGTGTGCGTATAAATAAAGATAAGACTAGAAGGAGTTAGAGTAGTGGGTTAGAAGAACTGTAAGTACACAGACAGGTTTTAGAGAGAGAAGGTGTTGAGAGAACCTTTTGTATGAATTCTTTGTTCAAATTGAAAACAGGTTAAATGATTGTTTGATTGTTTCCATATTGGCATCATATTAAACTGTGATTAGAACTTGAATTTGGGATTAATAGTTTTTTTTATGTGTTCTACGAGTTCTTGACTAGAACACACAACATTCAATCTTCGAGAAGTAGAAACGTGCACGGTTCTATCTGCGAGACGTACAAACGCGTACAAGACTGTCTGCGAGTTTCTATGATCTGCGAGTTTTGGTGTTCTGCGAGAAGTTCTTTGTGAGTTCTTATTTGTCAGAGTTTTTTCTAAGAATAGGAACATGCAACGACATTGTGTGAAGTTAATGGTTCGAAAATATTCTAAGTACAAGAATGCGCACATCTTACCAAGAACGTGCATGCTTTGATTTGCGCGAAATCAAAACGCGTACAACCCTATCTGCGAGTTTTAACACTTAGAAATTTTTTCTGATTTTTTTCCTTTGTTGACCAAGTTTGACTCTTCAAGTCAAGTGTTTCTAAGTATTTTGGAATGATCATTTCTAGCAAGCTTATTATTCAGTATTTCATCTCATTCAGTAAAGATGTCTAATGTATTATCAAACAGAGATTGTGCAATAATGTACATGTCTGAGATACCTGCTATAAAAGTTGACCGGGATAAATTGAAGATTCAGAATTCACGTCTTCTAAATCAGATTCAGGAGTTGAAATCTAAATTTTTAATTCTTGAGAAAACATTTGAATGTGCAAAATGTATTAATGATTCTAAATCTGATTTTGCAGGTATTGTAAAGACAAGAGAGAAAGACATTAGATTGAAAGAGAGAGATAAGCAATCTTCAAAGCCAACTGAAGACAACTGAAAAGAAATCATCAGAGCTAAAAGCTGAAGCAGTTGATCTTCAACTAAAGTTTAAGGCTTTTGAAGAGAAAATATCTACTTTGGAAGCAAGAAATGCATATTTAATGAAGACATCTGAAGAAAATTCGTCATGTTTGAAAACTATTAAAGACGGTCTTCAGAAGAAATTTCTTGCAGATAAAGCTGAGTTGGAGAAAGTTTACGCTAAAAAACTTTCTGATTTTTCTAAGAAAGCTTTTCAAGAGAGAAAAGATATGGAGCTTAGGTGCACAAAACTCTTAAAGCAAGTCTCAGAACTTGAAAAGATTTTAATAACTGAAAGAGACACATTTGCAAAAGAGAGAAAAGTTCTTGAAGATAAAGTTATTGAATTTCCAAAGAAGATTTCTACTTTACTAGATTTACTTGAAAATGAAAGACATATCTTTCAAAAGAAGAAAAAGTCTTTTGACATTGAAAATAAAAGGTTTGAAAAGAAAATTGTTGGGATTTTCAACGAAATTTGTGAAAAGAACAAGAACTTAGAAAAAGAACTTGAGCAAGAGCGTCAAATCTTTGAAAGTGAAATATCTAAGCTCACATCAGAATTATTTATTCTATCATCAGACATTTTAAAAGAACAGATGGTCAGGTCCGATTTGAAAAATATGTTTGACACGGTTTTTGAGGAAAAGAACATTTTATCTAAAAAGATAAAGGACCTGGAAGTTGCAAATGTTGAATTATCTGATAAGATTTCTGCTGATGAAAATAATCAATCACCTTATGATAATTCAACTGAATCAATTTGCTCTTTCAAAACTGCTTCCAGTTCTATAATAGAAAATGTTTCAAAAAGGAAAAGTGTCAAATAAAAAATTGTCAAATCAAATCAGATTCGTCCTTCTAATTTGTTTTATGACAAATTTGTTGATAGTTCAACAAGCTTTTATGTAAAATCTTTTGAAAAGCATTCTTCTAAGAAAGGACAGATGGTTTGGAGAGTGAAAGGTTCTCCTGATGAAAAGAAGAATGATAAATCATCAACATCCACATAAAATGCTAAGAAGAACAGTGCACATAAAGGTAAATCTTTTGGTATACCTGATACGTTTTATTCTGCTAATTATCTTATCAGGCTAGCTTAAAAGAAGATTTGGTGTTCTTACTATGGAGAGAGTGATTTTGTTCATAAAGACTATGCTCATCACTGGTATGGAACTTACAGAATTACTTCTCAGAAAATTTAACTCAAAAGTTTTAAATCTATTGAGAAGTGGATTCCTAAATCTAACAAACCAGGACCCAAATACCAGTGGGTACCAAAACCTGTCAAATTTGTTTTGCAGGTACCACAGGTTTAGGGAGAGCAAGTGTATATAGGCTTCTGAATACTTCAGTTCAGAACCCAGACTTCAGGGATTAAAGACTTCTAGACAAAGCAGTCTAGGACTCGGTCTTCAATGTGTAAGAACATAGACTTCTGAGTAAATCAGCTCAGGACTCGGACTTCAAAGTCAAAGAGTATAGACTTTTTAACACATCAGTTTAGGACTCGTACTTTAATGTCAAAGAATTATGGCTTCTAAACATAACAGTTTAGAACCCGTACTTGAAAGAAGAGTTTATTCAGATGAAGATATTATGCAAATATCTAGGGGGAGCTTATATGAATTTAACTCAATTTATCATGATTTGAGCTTATCTGGTTCTCAAAAGGTTTCATTAATGTTTTTCAAACCACTTTGTTATTACCATGTCTCATAAAGAAACAATTTTCCGATGGTAATACTCCCATTTGCTTTCAAGGTTGATTTGAGCATAGATCATCAAACATTATTTCTTTGTGTGTTCATTGCTAAATTGTTTATATTCGGTCATATAAATAAACTGTCAAGTTCTTTGATACCCCAACCATTTCATGTCCATACTCATGATATTTAATCTGATTGATACATTGTCAGATTCTCAAAACAATTCTATTGTTTTCATTTCATTATTTCAATTTCCATGTTTTGAGAGATCTCCAAAGTTCAAATGCTCAAATTTCATTCATATTCTTGATGAGCATACATTTGATTGACAATGTTATCATATTTTGAGATTTATTTGTTCAAGCTAAACTGTTGAACAACACATCCTTTTAGGACAAAATTTTCATGGGATCAATGTGAAAGCTTAAACAGAATGTCCATGAATTCACGTTAACTAGTGTTTCCTACCCCAAAAGTTATCCTAGAGTGATTGAGGGGTGAGAGGTCTTAAATCTTAGAGTGGGGGAGATAACTCATCTGATTGAGTTTTTCTCATTGTGTTGAGCGGAAAAATGGAAATGAGATCAAAGTTAAAAGAATATCAAAACTCTGCACCAACCACTTTTTGAGTCGGGCAGCCACATCTACTGATTGGTTCACATTATTTGGTGACCATCATTGAAAAAGGCAGTGAGTCAATTCCAACTCTTGCAATTACCCCACCAACCACTCGTTTCTTTCTTGAAAAAGAAATGTTTCATTTTCTTTGGGGATGCACCATATCTGCTATCTGGTCTTCATTCGGAAGATTTAGATATTGAAAGAGAGGAAAGTTGCCCCACCTTCGCACCTCTTTCATGCACATTGAATCCATGTAATACTTGTTGTTTCTCAACAGCTTACACATTTTGAGCCTGAAAAAGTTTAACTAGCTTCAATCATTCTACACTTTCACTTACACACAAGGAATACGTTTTCTTTTCATAACATTCATAGAAAATTCCTTTGTGGTTTTTCGATGATTGAATGGAAGCCCTGGGGGAGTGAACATCACAAAAGCTCCTTTCCAATGTACATCTATTGTACAAAGTGGCTTTGTGCTACTTACAGGCATTCTAGTTGTATCATTTGTTGATTCAGTGTTACAATTCTTATTTTGTCTGAATTTGAAAAGATTCGGATGAATACATCTAATGAATTGTCGGATACTCAGTTCAAAATGGCGGAGATTGTCATTTTATCATAAAGTGGGAGATTAATTTTTAAAGACAGTGTTGACTTGAAAAAGTTTTTGATGATTTTGTTGCTCACAATTCATCAAAAAGGGGAAATATTCAGGAATTTCAAGTCAAATGAAAGTAGTGAAGTTTGAAAGATTATTCAAAAGATACATCTCATAAAAAGGGAGAGATATTCTGAAGAAAAAGGGGGAGATAATCTGGAATGTTAAAATCAGATGTATATCAGATGTATATTTTTAAGACAGATGAAAATTTTGATCAAGAGATACATCTCATCATAAAAGGGGAGACATAGAATACAAAAGAAAAAGAGATATAAATAGAGATGTTTTGAGAAAGTTTGTTTTTCAAAGACTGATCAGAGACCCTATACTGAAGATACAAGCATTGAAAGATTTCTCAGAGTTCAAAGATCAAAGTTTCAAAGATTTTAAATTCAAGTCCAAGACTTGATGACTTTACAAATAAAAAGTGAATGACTTTTCAAGATTCTTCAAAGCATCAGTGTTTAAAGATTGTCAGAGCTTCAAAGTTTAAAGATGTCAGAGTTAAAGTTTTGAAGAATCAAGAGCTGAAGACTAATATCAAAAAAAATTTAAATCTTGAATACAAAACGGGAGATTGTTAGTGTATTTGTTATGTCCCAATTATGAAGTTCTAAACACAATTAAACACAAATAAGATGACAATTAGATTCAATACTCAACCTGTTTCAATTCCAATTCAGATTTCGTACAAAAGTTATCTCTGTGAAACTGTGTGTCCCACAATCAGTATAAATCAAGATTATATCACTCAATTTCCAATTCAAATTCTCTATTGATCTTGATTAAACGATTACAACTTTCTTTCTCTAAAATCTCTTTCACTCTCTACAAAACTCTCTCTGGATCACCAATAATATTTCAACTCATCTATCTGTTAAACAGCAAAAACAGCTATTTATACAAGCAACAAAAACAAAGGAAACAAACAAACACAACTAGACTTTGACTTTTATTACAAAATAACTTTGACTTTTAATGAGAGTTGACTTTCAGCCTTGACTTCTTAAATCTTTGACCTTCAGTATTCATGATCTTATATCCAACATATTTCTGCTCTAACAATCTCCCCCTTTGGATTCAAGATCATCACAAAAAGATTTAGCAAATCAATCTCCCCCTTTAGTTGCATTGAAGAACTTTAAATCTCCCCTTTAAGCTCAATCTGAGTACAATCTTCCTTTTTTTTGGTTGATCTTTAACTTTAATATCCCCAAAGTTTATCTTCAAGAAATACCAAAAATCTCTCCCAAAGATGGTAGAAACAATCTTCAATAATCTCCCAAAATTATCACAAGACTCTTTCAGACTTCGAAAAAAATTTATCTTCAGATTTAGCTCGAATTGCTTCAACAAATAATCTTCAAAGAAAATTTCAGAAAATCGACACATCTTCAAACATCTTTGACTTTGCTTGTACAATCTTTTAAATTTCAAATTTTGAAATTTATCTTCTTCAAATCTTTCACTTTAAAATTTCTGACAAGGACATTTCTTCTTTAAATCATCTCCACCTTTTTGATGAATAGAGCATCTATAACATCAAAACTTTCATCAAGAAATGTATTTGACCATTTTGATCTGTCCAAAAGCCTCTGATTCGTTGCCAATTCGAACAATGTATTCATCTATATCTTTTCAAATCTAGACAAAATAGAAATGTAACACCTGAATCAACAAATGAATCAGTTAATGCGCCTGTCAGTAACACGAACTTACTGTGTGTAACGGATACACATAGTAAATGAGCTTTTTGATGTTCACTCCCCCAGGGCTTCCATCCAATCATTGAAACACCACAAAGGAAATTTCTATGAATGTTATAACAAGAAAACAAATTCCTTGTGCGTTTGTGTTAGTGTTGAAAGAATTAAGCATATGATGATTCCTTACCATCGAAAAATATGTTTCAAATTTGACACATGGTAAGAACATATTGAACAATAAGTCAAACCGGTGTGTGTGAATACTTGAAAGTATATAGAAAAGACAATACACAAGTATTTATCTTTGGAAACACATGGTTTGTTAATCATGTAAGCACAAATAAATCTTGAAAAACATTTAAAAATCACACTTCCAATTCATGAAATATGTTTAAGAATCGGGAAGTGGTTTGAACATTTAAGAACATGTTTTCTATGATTGAAAGTTGTCCTTCTTTCAACCATATATGAGATTAAGATAAGAAATTTAACCTTTATTGTGCAGTCTTAAATGTCATTAAGTCAGTTGAAGTCATAAAGATATGATCTTGATAGCTTCTCTCATTCTGCACAAGTCTCAAAGTCATGTCAAAACAACTTTATTCACAAATTTATTCAAAATTAAAGACATAAATCAGTAAAACGATAAATGTATTAGTTCTTATCTGAATTAATCATAAATCATATCCTTACTCCTTTTGTTATACTCATAAACTCCCCTAAAATCATGCATCACAAAAATTTAACAGTTAAGTAAATGCAACAAATCTATAAGCTCCCCCTCAAAATAATATTCATCATCTTAAAGTCTTGTCTTACTCCCCTTGAGAACATGAACAACAAGTTAAAGTGCAAATATCCTTTCAGAAATAATAATAAAGAAATGATGAAAAATTACAATAAAATAAACTTTAATAGGTAATTGCTGATTAGATCTTGAGATTTAGCATACCAAGCTTAGATACAAGAAAATTAAATCTCTTTTCATCTAAAGCTTTGGTAAACAAATTTGCAAGTTGATAATCAGTTTTTACAAAGTAAAGTTCTGTTGTACCTTTTTCTACATTATCTTTTATAAAATGATACCTAACATCAATGTGCTTTGTTTTAGTATGTTGCACAGGATTAGCTGATATAGCGATAGCACTCTTCGAGTCACTATATATCGGTATTTTGTCAAACTTGAATCCATAGTCTCGCAGTTGTGTCCTCATCCACAAAACTTGAGAGCAGCAAATAGCAGCAACTACATACTCTACTTTTGCAGTCGAAGTGGAAACACAAAGTTGTTTCTTTGACGCCCAACTAACGAGCTTGTCTCCAAGGAATTGAATATGACCTGAAGTGCTCTTCCTGTCTAACATACATCCAGCATGATCTGCGTCTTAATAAGCAGTTATTTCAAACCCAGTATCTTTAGGATATCAAAGACTAAGATCTGCAGTCCCTTTCAGATATCTAAAGATCCGTTTGACAACAGCCAAATAGGATTCTTTAGGATCAGCTTGATATCTTGCACAAAAACATGTTGAGAACATAATATCTGTCCTACTTGAAGTAAGATACATTAAAGAACCTATCATTCCTCTATAAGTCCTAACATCAACACTTTTACCCGAAGGATCAGTGCCGATCTTAGTACCTGGTGTCATTGGGGTTCCAATTGGTTTGCAATTTTCCATTTTGAACTTCCGAAGAATATCAAAAATGTACTTAGATTGGTTAATGAAAATCCCTGTTGAAAATTATTTTACTTGTAATCCAAGAAAGAAATTCATCTCTCCCATCATACTCATTTCAAATCTTGACACCATTAAGTTTGAAAAGTTCTTATAGTATTTAGGATTTGTAGAGCCAAATATTATATCATCAACACATATCTGAATAAGGATGATATCGGCTTTTTCCTTTTTAATGAATAAAGTGGTATCGACTTTACCTTTTAAAAAACCTGACTTGACTAAGAACTTTGATAATACCTCATACCAGGCTCGAGGCGCTTGTTTTAACCCATAAAGTGCTTTATCCAAGATGTAGACATGATCTGGTTTATCTAGATTCACAAAGCTTCTGGTTGTGAGACGTAGACTTCCTCCTAAAGGCAGTCTTCACGTCCATTTGATAGATTGTGAAGTTCTTGTGAGCTGCGTAGGCGAGAAACATGCGGATTGCCTCTATACGCGCTACTAGAGCATAAGTCTTGTCTTAATCTATGCCTTCCTCTTGTCGGTAACCTTTGGTAACAAGTCTTGCTTTGTTTCAAATAACTATACCATCTTCATCCCTCTTGTTTTTGAATACCCACTTAGTGCCTATCACGGTATTTCCTTCTAGTTTTGGCACTAGTCTCTAAACTTTCAGGGCTTCGAACTGATTTAACTTTTCTTGCATAGCAGACACCCAATCCGAATCAGCTAGAGCTTCTGATACTCGAGTAGGCTCTATCTTGTTGAGGAATGAGTCTTGCAAACACTGATTTAAAGTTGCTGACCTAGTTTGCACCGGTTTATTGAGATCTCCAATGACTTGGTGTAAAGGGTGCTCTTTGGTCCAACGATGTTCATGAGGGAGTGGATTAGATGAAGACTGATCATGATTATCATCAAAAAATCCACTATCAACTTCTTCAGTTTGAGCAATTTGAGGGAGGGATTCAGTTGAAGTAATTGGTGCAGAAGCTTCAATAGGTACAACTTGTTCAGTCTGTTGATCTATCCTTTCAACACACTCTACTGATTCAGCAACTTATGGCTCTACGTTACTAGATACATCTTCAACTATTGGAGTAGGCATTTGAACTGGAATATCTTGCTGAATCAGGGAATTTTATCCAGTTGAAACATCTGAAGTGATTGGATGATTAGTCGTTGAGTCTTCCATCCTGTCAACCACAAAAGGTTAATGCACATTAGACCCAAGATATTCATCATAAAATAGTTCAAATAAAAGATCTAAATCAGATAAATGATTAGTAGACGTTGATGCTTCATCTGATTTGTTCTTTTCAGATACAGGTTCTGAACTGAGTTGTCCAGAATCTAACACTCCGGTTATCACGGGTTCTGAACTGAGTTGTTCAGAAGCCATATCCTCATCGAATGTGACGTTTACGCTTTCCATCACAGACTTTGACTTCTTCAAATAAACTCGATATGCAACAGATGTAGAAGAATATCCAATGAAGATGCCCTCATTTGCCTTAGCACTGAACTTGTTCAGATTCTCTCTGTCGTTTAGCAGAAAACATTTACAACCAAAAATATGAAAGTATTTGATGGTTGGTGTTCGGTTGTTGATCAAAGCATACAGAGTCTACTAAAATTTGGGGTGTATCATGGAACGGTTTTGAGTGTAGCACGCAGTCGAAATAGCTTCTGCCCATAGAAATAGAGGTAAGTCTGATTGGCTGAGCATAGTGCGAGTGGCCTCGACTAGCGTTCGCTTTCTCCTTTCGACTACTCCATTCTTTTCGGGTGTACGAGCAGCAGAGTATTGATGTAATATCCCGAACGATTCGAGATATCCTTCAACAGTTCAGTTTTTAAACTCTATGCCGTTATCAGTTATGAGAAGCTTGACTGTTTTCTGCAAATTCACCTGGATCGTCTTCATAAATGTAATGAGTACTTTGGACGTCTCATCTTTTGATCCTAGAAATTTGGCCAACGTGTATCGCGAATAATCGTCCACAGTAACAAGAACATATTTCTTTTCGCTTAAGCTTTGTGTTCGCATCGGACCACAAAGATCCATATGCAACAACTCTAATGGAGAACTTGTACTAGGTTTAGGCTTCGATTTATGTGGAGCTCTCTTCATCTTCCCTTTTTCACATGCTGCACACAAGTGTTCCTTCTCGTATCTCAGCTTAGGAAGTCCATTCACCAATCTGCCTTTGACCAACTTATTTATGTAACGAAAATTCAGATGTGATAGCCATCGGTGCCATAGCCAACTTTGTTGCATCGAGGCCTTTGTCAGTTTGCAAACCTGATTGTCAGTCTGAACCTTTGAGAGATTGATGGTGTAGAGGTTTGACGTGCGAGTACCAACTAAGAGTTCTTTGTCGTCTTCAGTACACACTGAGCAACTCTTACGTTTGAAATAGCAACTCTTAGGTTTGAAATTTACCTCTAACCCTTTGTCGCAGAACTGGCCAATACTTAATAGGTTGTGCCCTAAGCCTTTGACATAGCTCACCTTCATAATCGTTATGTTGTCTTGAATGATGTCACCAAATCCTAAGATCGGTGAAAACTGGTCGTTCCCAAATCGTACATTGCCACTGAATGTCTTTGTATAATTAGACAATAAAGCTTTATGCCCGGTCATATGCTTGGAACAACCGCTATCCAAATACCACATATGCCGGGTCTGGAAGAGAAATCAGGAAACAACAGATTTAGGTACCCATTTAAAAACGGTTCCTAACAGATTAGCACAAGATTTTGGTATACATTTGAATATGGATCCTCTATTCTTTTGAAATCCTTTGAAAACATTTTGTTTAGAAGAATAAACATGATAAGATCCAAACCAATCATTAGAATTATGATGATAAGCAAAATCATTCCACTGATAAGAATAAGATTTAGTAGTAGTAGGAGATAATCGGAACAATTGCTTTATAAAATATCTCTTGTAAGATTTTACAAGGTTTTTATTAGTAGAAGCAACAGAACCAACTACATCATTCAAACTACTATTTGATCTATTAGTAACTACATCAGGAAGTGATTCTGCCTTTTCATCATTCTTATTTTTAGGTCGCCATTCAGTTCTCTCTTCAGACCTTTTCTTTCTTATATCTGAAACAAAAAAATTAGATTTATTAGGAAAATCAGATTTCTTAAATTGATTTTTCTTGTGTTTACCAGTGTTGTTCTGTTTCTGTGAGCGCTGTTTCTTATGTTTCTTACCCTTTGCATAGTAATCAGCATTCACAGAAACTGATTCACCAACCTTAGTTGATGATTCACCCTTTTTCATAAACACTTGGTAAAACTTGTGCATTTATCACAAAAGTAGAATGATTTGGAAGTGGAGCATTAAAGGCAAACATATCAATTTCTTCTATACACCCATCATCAGAATTTAGGAAATCATTTGCAGACTCAAATAAATCATCAAGATTAGTCTCAGAAGTTTGAGGTAGTTTAGAAGATGGAGAACACACTTTAGATTTAAAATGAAAGTTTGTGTTCTTCAACACTATAGAAAAAACATCTAGTGGTAGATCACCCAAAATTCTTTCATCAGACAAAATATTTTCTAATTCAATTATTTTGCTTTCTAAGACGAGTGGAGGTACATAAATTTTAGCTTGAGCATGTTTTGCCTCCATCTCAGTAGAAGAATAACTAGCAAAATAATCATTTGAATGAAATTTTGATGTTTTAGAAAGATAACTATCATTCAGTCTTTCATAACAGAATGGTAGTTGCATTTTGTTTAAATTCATTCTTTTCTCATCTTCTTTTTCCTCAAATTCTTTTGATGATTTGGTAATAAATTTGGGTTTCAAATAAGGATATTTATCAGCAGCATACATATAATTTGCATTATATATAGCTGGTTGTTTTCTGATAGCTTTTTCTAGGTAATGAGGATTATCATAACCTAGTCCCTATTTTTCTTTAAAATCAGATTCTTCATTAGATGTATTCAAGAAAAGCGTTTGATCTGTTTGGCCTCGAACATAAAATTTTGCTTCCAGGCCATTTACCTTTTGCTCTAAAGTCTTGTTCCCAACCTGCAGTTTAAACGCTTTTAGAACACATTCTTGTTTTTCAGAATCAGACTTAGACAAATTTTTTTCAATATCAGAAATCTTACTTTCAAAACAATCCTTTTCATTTTTAAAATCAGAAGCAGATTTGCGTAGAGAATCAATTAAATCTTTGTTCCCAATAACTAATTTATTAAGTTCAAAGATCTGTTGATTTCTCCTAGCAACTCTGTCTTTTTCCTTTTTCATAAAATTATTTTCAGTTAAATTCATTACCTCGTCAGCAGTCTCATCATCAGAATCATCATCTTTCACCCTTTTCCCATCAAGCATAAGTGGGATGACTCTTCTTGTTCTTCCTCCACATCAGAATGATCCAACCAGAATTCGTCTTCTGCCATTAATGCCTTACCAGCTTCTTGTTGCTTGGCCAAGAGCATTTTGTTTTTGTAGTACTCTGAGTTGTGAACCTTTGGCTTCCGACAATCTTTTGCGTAATGTCCGACCTTGCCACAGTTGTATCAGTTGATCAGATCATCACCTTTCTTTTCACTACTGGTATAGTCATTCACATACTTTTTCTTTTCTTCCGGCTTCTTCTCAACAAATCTACTTCCTTCCACTCTTTCTCTATGCTCGTGGTTCTTTGAGCTTGATGAAGAATATCGCTGAGAATTAGAACCCGGTTTCTTGTAAAATTTCTTTTGAAAAGCACGGGTCAGTAAAATCATTGTTTCCTTAAGATTCTCTTCATCGTCTCTATCAGATTCTGATTCTGATTCAGAACTGGACATCACTATCTTCTTCTTTTTCTTCTTCTCTTTCTTTTCCTTCTCCTTCTCTCCAGCCACCAATGCTATGGGATCAACAACCTTCTCAACTTTCTTTTTCTCAGATCTTTTCTCCTCAACCTTTTCCTCATTCTGTCGTAGAGTCTCGTAGACTTCATGTAGTGGAATCTCACTCAAATCTTTCATCTGCTTCATTCGACGAGTGTGCTTTTTCCACTCAGGTTGCAATATGCTAAGAAACTTCACGTTGTTCTCAATCTGTTGCTTCTTAACCTTGTTCTTGGAAAGCTCATTTAGAAGCAGTACAAATCTTTCATAAGTATCCTCCAAACTTTCATTCTTTTTAGCCTTGAATTCTTCATAATTGTTGATACAGTTGGCCACTTTCATTTGATTCCCAACTTTAGAACCCAACATCATCTTTCTTAGTTGATCCCACATAGATTTTGCAGATGCATTGTAGCTGTATATTTTCACATAGATCTCATTGGTCATACTTTGTAAAAGCAAAGGTCTGGCCTTTTTATCAGCATCAAACCAATTCTTTTGTTCATTAGAGAATTTTGCATAATCTTTCTCAACTCTCTTTGTTTTCGGAGCTCCATCTGAATCATTTCCTTCAGCAGGAATCTCCTCAGTAATTTTTGGCATTGGACCATCTTCTATTGATGCTAGAATGTTCTTTCCATTCGTTTACCGATCAATAAAATCAAGAAATTTGTTTTTCCATTGCTCATATTCCCCTTTAAAC
Organism: Arctium lappa; assembly: GCA_023525745.1. Taxonomy (NCBI): domain Eukaryota; kingdom Viridiplantae; phylum Streptophyta; class Magnoliopsida; order Asterales; family Asteraceae; genus Arctium; species Arctium lappa. The sequence continues at coordinate 57,788,158 of CM042058.1, read as the reverse complement.
AATACTGGGGGCTTGACATCTGTGCCAATTGAGAAAGCGTCTCTAGAAGTCATCTTGATCTACAATGTTTACTTGATCGTCAAAATTCAGAAAGTAAAGTTGGATCTACAAAAATCAAATTTAGTTAAATTTGAAAAAAAATTCAGAAAAATTTTTCTAAGTATAAAACTCGCAAACCAAATAAACCTAAACAAAACGCGCAAATGCTTGTATGCGAGTTTGAGAAACGCGCAAGAGCCTACCTGCGAGTTTGAGAAACACGCAAGAGATTATATGTGAGTTTTAGAAACACGCAATAGCTTATCTGCGAGTTTGAGAAACACGCAAGACCCTATTTGCGATTTTGAGAAACACGCACAATGCACTCTGCGAGTTTTGACACTTAGAATATTTTCGAAATTCAACTTCGCGCTAAATGTAAACGCGCAAGATTCAAAACTTGTGAGTTCTAGACTAAGAAGGAAAAAAAATAACAATCCAAGGATACGTCACTAAACGTGCAAACACCAAACGCGCAAACACTTCTTCGCGCACAACAAGGAAGTTGAACAGTAGAAATCGCACCTAGTTATGTGCGAGTTTTAGCCTCTCGCACAACTCGATTAGCGAGTTCCTTACTTCAAATTCAAAATAGTTCTTTGTGAGTTCTTCGAAGCTTGCGAGTTCTACCTTCTGCGAGTTATTGACTTAGCGAGTTCTTTCTTCTACGAGTTCTTCCTTAGCGAGTTTTGTGAATCTTGCGAGTTCTTCACTTTTCGAACTCGAAACATGATTTTTCCATTGAAATCGATTGAAACCTTTATCAATTGACTTGAAACTTTGCAGGGATCTTCGAAATCAATATTCGAACAGGTTACAATACAAGAATTACAATTACACACACAAAACGTTTTAATCCAATCACAGTGCTTACAGACTCGTGTTCAAAAAATTTGAACAAAAAATCCAAAATTCACCCTCAATCTGTGTGAATTAGCCTAAGTAACTTGAATCAAACTTGTTATATACATCAATTCGATTCTATTACCAACAAGTTTGCATTCCAAACAACTGAAAATGAATGAAATCAAATCCAACAGTACATATTGCGAGTTCGTCCATTTTCGATCTAAAATTCACAAAATCGATCCAATCTTTCTGAATTTTGATCTTCTCTGATATTAATTGTGTGTCCCACAATCAGTATAAATCAAGATTATATCACTCAATTTCCAATTCAAATTCTTTATTGATCTTGATTAAATGATTACAACTTTCTCTCTCTAAAATCTCTTTCTCTCTCTACAAAACTCTCTCTGGATCACCTATAATATTTCAACTCATCTATCTGTTAAACAACAAAAACAACTATTTATACAAGCATCAAAAACAAAGGAAACAAACAAACACAACTAGACTTTGACTTTTATTACAAAATAACTTTGACTTTTAATGAGAGTTGACTTTCAGCCTTGACTTCTTTTGACTTTGACCTTCAGTCTTCATGATCTTGTATCCAACATATTTATGCTCTAACAATCTCCCCCTTTGGATTCAAAATCATCTCTAAAAGATTTTGCATTTCAATCTTCCTTTTTAAGCTCAATTTGTGCAATCTCCTCCTTTCTGAACAAAACAAACTATCTCCCCTTTTTAATGATCTTTAACAACTTTATCTCTTCTTGTAGACTTCTTGTCAACTCAGATCATCTTCATTAATAAACATAAACATTGAAGTTCAATGTTTGTCTTCAGAAATAGTAACAATCTCCTCATGGTTGTAAAAACCTCTTTCAGATACCAGAAAGAAATTATCTTCAGGTTCAACTCAGTTTGCTTCAGCAAATTGTCTTCAAATAAAATTTCAGTAAAATCTGCTCACATTCAGAAATCTTTGAACTTTCTGATTCCGCTTTCAACAATCTTTCTTCAAGTGAACTTTCTCAACATAAATTTCTTCTTTAAAACTCCAACTTTTCTTTATCAAAACAATAATTCTTGATCACTTCTCAAACATTTCTTGATCCTCTCTCCCATCTATAACATTTCTTGAACGCTTCTCACCCTTTTTGACGATTGGAGCATTGAAATCATCAAAACTTGCACAAGAAATGTCACATACCAATTTGATCTGACCACTGATCTTTCAAACTGAGCCTCTGGTATTTCATCGATCCAGAAAAGATATTCATCCGAATATTTGTAATTTCAGACAAAATATGAGTATAACACCTGAATCAACAAATGAATCAGTTAAAATGTCTATCAGTAACACGAAGTCACTGTGTGTAACAAATACATATTGGAAAGGAGCCTTTTCATGTTCACTCCCCCAGGTCTTCCATTCAATCATCGAATAACACAAGTTTATTCTATGAACGTTTTGACAAAAAAACGAATTTCCTGTGTGTACGTGCTTGTGTTTGAAAGAATTAAGCACAAATGATTTCTTTTTAAAGGATCAAAATTGTGTAAACCATTGAGACAATAACAGTTAAACACAGACTCGATTGTGCATGATCGAAGTGCGAAGGTGGGGCAGACTTCCTTCTTTTTCAATATCCAGATTTTCCAAATGAAAACCAGATATATTATATGTTATGTCCCTTGAAATATGAAACATCTTCTTTTTGAAAAGAAAATGAGTAGTTTGTGGGGTTTTTATCAAGAGTTGGCATGGGCTAGTTGCCTGTTTCAATGATGTTCACCAAAGAATTATGAAACACGAGCAATGTGGTTGCCCGACTCAGAAAAAGTTAGTGCATAGTTTGATATTCTTTAACTCTGTTCTCACACCCTCTTTCTTTTTAACATAGAGCTCGCTTCTAACCAAACTCTCGTTTCCATTTTACCTCATCACGCAACCCACACTCAGTTATGTTGACTCCTTACTCTTCAACCACTCAAGGATTAACTTCTTGGGTAGGAGACACTGGTTAACGTGAATCCATAGAAGTTCCAATTAAGCTCACACAATGAACCCATGTAATCCTATAAGCATAAGTTGCTCAAAGTGGTTTATCTTTGTAGTTAAAGAACCAATATACAAGTCAAATGTCTATATGCTCATTAAGATAATCATGAAGATTTGAGCATTTTTAAACATTGAAGACTTTTCAAAACATGTATATTGAATGAATGAAATGAATACAAAATACATGTTTGAAAATCTGACATTGTAAGAAAAAGATTAAAACTGAATGATTTATCGATTAAAGTTTAGGTCAGCAAAAATTGAATATTGTCTATATGAATCAAAATACAGACACTCTTGAAAGAAATGTTTCGAAATGAAATCAACACTCAAAATTTGAATATCAAGTGGGGTGTATCACCATCGAAAAATATGTTCTATTTGAGACATGGTGATAACATTTCCAACAAAAAGTTAAACCGGTGTGTCTGAATACTTGAAAGTATATGGAAAAGATAATACACAAGTATATATCTTTGGAAACACACGGTTTGTATATCATTGAAGCACAAGTAAATGAAAAAATTTAAAATCACACTTCTATATTCATGAAATCTTTTAAGAATCAGAAGTGGTTTGAACATTTAAAAACATGTTTTCATATCTGAAAGTTGTCCTTCTTTCAGACACGTATAAGATTAAGATTAGAAATAAACCTTTTTGCTCAGTCTTAAATCTCATTAAGTCAACTCTAAGTCATATATGATATGATCATGTAAGCTCTCTCTCAATTCTGCAAAAATCACAAGTCGTCAAAGTACAAAGTTTATTCACAAAATTTATTGAAAAGTAAATGACATAAAGCAATAAAACTTTGAATGTATGAGTTCTAATCACATGTAATCAGAAATCATGTACCATACTCCGTATCTCTTACTCCCCCTGAAATTATGCATCAGAAAAATTTATCAGTGATAAACATATGCAAAATATATGAACTCCCCCTCAATTTTATGTAGATGAACTTAATTTCTTCTCTCAGTCCCCCTGAGATCATGAACAAATCTTAAGTGCAGATATCTTTCAGAATAAAAATAAAGAAATGAAGAAAAATAACAATAACAAAAACTTTAGTAGGTAATCACAGATTAAGTCCTGAGATTTAACATACCAAGTTTTGAAACGAGAAAATTAAATCTGTTTTCATCTAAAGGCTTGGTAAATAAATCCGCAAGTTGGTAATAAGTGTTTACAAAATAAAGTTCGATTGTAGCTTTTTCCACATTATCTTTGATAATGTGATATCGTACGTCGATGTGTTTGGTCTTTGTATGTGGAATAGGATTCGCAGATATAGCAATGGCGCTCTTCGAATCACGGTATATCGGGATCTTGTTGTATTTGAAGCCATAATCTCGGAGTTGTGTTCTCATCCACAACACTTGAGAACAGCAGCTCGCCGCAACGACGTACTCTGCCTCAGCTGTTGATGTGGAAACACAAAGTTGTTTCTTTGAAGCCCAACTCATGAGTTTATTGCCCATAAATTGTATGTGACCCGACGTACTTTTTCTCTCAAGCATACAACCTGCATGGTCTGTATCTGAATATGTTGTCAGTTCAAAACCTGTATCCTTAGGATACCACAGACCAAGATTTGCAATGCCCTTCAGATATCTAAAAATCCTTTTAACTGTAGACAAATGGGATTCTTTTGGCTTAGTCTGATATCGAGCACCTAGACATGTAGAAAACATTATATCTGGCCTACTAGATGTTAAATACATTAAAGAACCAATCATCCCTCTGTAGGTTCTAACATCGACTGCTTTACCCGAAGGATCAGCGCCAATTTTAGTTCTGAGTGCCATCGGGGTTCCAATAGGTGTACAATTTTCCATTTAAATTTTCTAAGAATATCAAAAATGTACTTTGATTGATTAATGAAGATCCCTATTGAAAATTGTTTGACTTATAATCCGAGAAAGAAGTTCATCTCTCCCATCATACTCATCTGAAATCTTGACGCCATGAGGTTAGAAAAATTCTCACAGTATTTTGTATTTGTTGAGCCAAATATGATGTCATCCACATAAATTTGAATTAATATGATATCTGCTTTTTCCTTTTTGATAAACAAAGTAGTATCGATTTTACCTTTAGAGAAGCCAGAATTGACTAGGAATTTAGAAAAGACTTCATACCAGGCTCGAGGGGCTTCCTTCAGTCCGTGAAGAGCTTTGTCTAGAATATATACATGATTCGGCTTTTCTGGATTGACAAAGCCTTCATGCTGAGAGACGTAAACTTTCTCCTTGAGAATGTCGTTTAGAAAGACAGTGTTTACGTCCATTTGATAGACGGTGAAGTTCTTGTGGGCGGCATATGCAAGAAACATGCGAATAGACACAATACGCGCTACTGGAGCATAAGTCTCGTCATAATCAATACCTTCCTCTTGCCTATACTCTTTAGCCACTAGTCTTGCTTTAATTCTGATCATGATACCATCTTCATCTTTCTTGTTCTTGAACACCCATTTTGTGTCTATAATGGTTTTACCTTCTGGCTTAGGCACTAGCCTCCAGACCTTTAATGCTTAAAACTGTTAGTGTATTATTGTATCCAAGATTTATTAGGAAAAGTCAATTCAAGATAAGTCAACAAAGTCAATGTTTAGTTTAGTCAATCTTAGAGTTTACTTTGTTGATAAGTATTGTGATAGCATCCTTGGTATAAATACCTTAGGTGCTTTGATAATCTAGTAACTAAGTTCATTGTATCACATTGTCAGACATATGAATGAATACGCTTTCTCTCTCTACACTCTCTCTCTAGAATCTTGATACTGTTATATTCTTAATAGAGATTGTGTTAGATTTGCTTGAATTGATTGGGATTTACAATATCAATTGGTATCAGAGCACACCAAACAAATTCAGAAAGATCACTTTGAATCAAATTCTTGAAAAATTCAAGAAAATGGTTGTTTTCGAAAAAGTTACTGTTTGATTCGTAATTTTCATGTTTTTGTACAATTAAATCAAGAAATTGATTTGATTGTATACGTTTTATCAATTGAATCTTTTTTCGTTCAGATCACTCTGTCAAATTCTAATTCTAAATCGATCATTTTAATCAAATTGTTGATTTTTTGAAAAATTGAAAATGAGCACTGTTTCTTGAATCAATTCGTTGATTTTTATGGTTTTAATGGAAATTTTGTGATAGAAAAGTGTTCTAATATGCAAATCGATCATATTGTTGCAAGTTTATGTTTCAATTTGCAGGTTTAAGTTGATTTGAATCGATTTTATGAACTGAAGTGTCGAAACACGCAAGATCCAGAAAACGCGCAAGTTCTTCCCAAGAACGCGCAGATTTCGTGAAACGCGCACGTTCATCGCTAGAACGCGCAAGTTGGAGATTCGGCCTCAAACGCGCTAGTCGAAGTTAGCGAGTTTCTAAAACGCGCTAGTCGAAGTTAGCGAGTTTCTAAAACGCGCTAGTCGAAGTTAGCGAGTTTCTAAAACACGCAAGTCAAAGTCAGCGAGTTCCGTACATCTGCGAGTTTGTCTACGAGTTCATCTGCGAGTTCATCTGCGAGTTTGTCTACATGTTATCATCTGCGAGTTTGCTAAACGCGCACGGTTCAGCTAGCGAGTTTTCTCGAAACAGTGTTTAGCGTGTTTAGTGGTCTGCGAGTTCAGCGATCTGCGAGTTTCAAGACTTAGATTTTTTCTGAAAATTAATTTTTTTTTGTGTGATCCAAGTTTGACTTTTTAGTCAACATTTTTGATTTGTTTGGGAACGATCATTTTTTTCAAGCATTTTTTTCTAGAGAAAAATATGTCAAAAATTTTGATAAGTCTGCGGAGGGGGACATATTTTGATAGTGGTCATAATTTTCTGATTTTTGACGATCATTTTTTTTAAACTAATCTGTCAATATGCCTGTTACAGATGAGAGAGGAAATACCATTTAATCGGCAAGAGATATGGTTGTTTTGTACATGCCAGAAATTCCAAAGATGGAAGCTGAATTAGACAAGCTGAAGAATCAGAATTCAAAGCTTCTAATCAGATTCAGGAGTTCAAATCTAAATTGTCAAATTCTAATAAAACTCCTGATTGTATAAAATGTGCGAATCTTGATAAATCTGATTTTGCAGATGTTATAAAGGAAAGAGAGAAAGAGATTAAAGACAAAGAGAATCAAATTGAAATGAAAGAAAAAATCATAGGGGTTAAAGAGAAGATTATTATGCAAAAAGAGAGAAAGATTACGAATCTTCAAAGCCAACTGAAGATGACTGAACAGAAGTCATCTGAGCTGAAAGATGAATCAGTCAAGCTTCAAAACAAGTTAAAGGCTTTTGAAGATCAGATATTTGTCTTGGAGAAGAAGAATGCTGAATTGAAAACAAGTCTCAAAGCAGAAAAAGAAAAATCAAATGTGAAGACATCTTCAACTCAACAATCATCTGAGATTTCCATGAAAACTTTGCAAGAGAAAAAGGATCTTGAGCTGAGATGCATTAAACTTTCTAAGAAAGTGTCGGATTTTGAAAAAGTTTTAATTACTGAACGAGACACATTTGCTAAGGAAAGAAAAGTTCTTGAAGATAAAAACACTGAATTTCCCAACCAGATCTCAGTTTTACAAGACTTATTGGAAAAAGAAAGACAAATTTTCAAAGAACAGAAAAAGTCTTTTGAATCTGAAAAGAAAAATTCTGAAAAGAGAAATGTTGGGATCTTCAATGAAATTTCTGATAAATCCAAGAACTTACAAAAAGATTTTGAGCAAGAACGTTCATATTTTGAAACTGAAATATCCAAGCTCATGTCCAAAATCTCTATTCTATCATCAGATATTCTTAAAGAACAGATGGCTAGATCTGATTTGACACACAAGTTTGACACACTAACTTCTGAAAGAAACATTTTAGCTGCAAAGATAAATGACTTAGAAGCTGCAAACTTTGAATTGTCAAATAAAGTAACAGCACCTGTTGATAACTCAACAGAATCAGTATGTTCTTTCAAAACATCTTCAAGTTCTATTCATGATAAAAATGTTTTGAAAAATAAAAGTGTCAAACCAATCATTGTTAAATCAAGTCAGATAAGACCATCAAATTTATTTTATGACAAATCTGTTGATGGATCAGCGAGCTATTATATAAAATCTCTTGGAAAGCAATCAAAGAAAACTCAGATGGTCTGGAGAGTTAAAGATTCTTCTGAAGAAAAAAAGAAGGACAAAGCATTCAAATCCACATCTAAAGCCAAAAGGAACAGGGTGCATAAAGGTAACTCTTTTGGTAATCCTAATATGCTTTATTCTACTAATCATCTGATCAAGATTGCTCAAAGGAAAATTTGTTGTTCTTACTGTGGAGAGAATGACTTCATTCAAAAAGAATTTGCTCATAACTGGTACGGTTCTTACAGAATAACTTCTCAGAATTATGGATTTAAAAGATATACATCTAATGAGAAGTGGATTCTTAAATCTAACATACCTGGACCCAAATATTAGTGGGTACCAAAACCTGTTAAATCTGTTTCGCAAGTACCACAGATATAGGGGGAGCAAGATGTTTGACTTCTGATAATGTACAGATCAGGACTCGTACTTCAAAGTATAAGTGATTGACTTCTAAGTACTACAACTTAGAACTCGGACTTCAATGTCAAAGAACTTTGACTTCTGAGTAAATCAACTCAGGACTCGGACTTCAAAGTCAAAGAGTTATGGCTTTTGAACAAAACAGTTCAAAACCCGAACTTTAATGTAAAGGATTGTGGCTTCTGATCACATGACAGATCAGGACCCGTTCTTCAATGTTCAGATTAGGATATTATGCAAATATCCAAGGGGAGATATTCTGATATAAATCATTGTATAATGATTTGAAGGGGAACTTAAATGTAAGTATCTTCTAATCCTACATCTCTGATTGTTTGAAAGAAGAACAACTTTCTAGCATGAAAAACATTTTTTTTAAATGTTCAAACCACTTCTCTATTCTCAAAAGATTTAATGAATTCAGAAGTGAGCTTTTAAATGTTTTTCATTATTAAGCTTTCATATTTAACTGACCGTGTGTTTCCAAAGATCAATACTTGCGTATTATCTTGTCTATATACTGTCAAGTATTCATACACACCGGTTCAGTACTTCATTTGAATTTGTTATTACCATGTCTCATAAAGAAACAATTTTTCGATGGTAATACCCTCGTTTGCTTTCAAATGTTGTTGATCATCAATCATCATTTCTAATTTGTGCTTTCATTGTTAAATTGTTTATATTCGTTCATATAAACAAATCATCCAATTCTTTGATACCCTAACCATTTCATTTGATCTGATTGATACATTGTCAGATTCTCAAAACAATTCTCTTGATTTCATTTCATTCATTCAATATCCTTGTTTTTGAGAGATCTTCAAATTTCAAATGCTCAAATTTCATTCTTAATTTTAAAATGAGCATACATTTTGACAATGTCGTCATACATTTTTGTGCTTAACTATTCAAGTTAAATTGTTGAGAAACTATTCTTTTAGGACTTACATGGGATTCGTGTGTGAGCTTAAATAGAACTTCCATGGATTCACGTTAACCAGTGTTTCCTACCCAGGAAGTAATCCTTGAGTGATTGAGGGGTCAAAATCAATGAGTGGGGGAGATAACTCATCCGGTTAAGTTTTTCTCATTGTGTGGAGTGGTAAAATGTAAAAGAGAGATTGGTTAGAAGTGAGCTTAAATGTTTAAAAAGAAAGAGGGTGTGAGATCAGAGTGAAAAGAATATCAAAACTCTGCACCAACCACTTTCTGAGCCGGGCAGCCACATTTCTGATTGGTTCACATTCTTTGGTGACCATCATTGAAACAGGCAGTGAGCCCATACCAACTCTTGCATTGTCACACCCCGCTAAAGCGGAAACACGGAACATGACAGTTCGATAGACATAGCTTTAGGATACAGAAAGAAATACCACCATACATTCAACCATTGTTTACAATATGTTCCAAAAGTTTACAATCCTATTACATCATCAAAAGTTGAAGTACAAAAATCTCTATTATAAAAGTATTGCATGCGGTATACACAAGAGATAAACTTTAATCGTTTCCATGTACGTTCTTGTTCCCTGAAAAGCATGTTCAAAATATGGTCAACTACGAGAGTTGGTGAGTTCACAGGTTTTTAAATATGCACAAGTCAAGTTTATATGCAAGCTGTCTTTGAAAATCATACGCATAATCTAAACTTCAATCCATTGATTCATGAGTATCATAATTTAACTTATATGACAAAAGGTATGCATTGATATAACCACGTTGAGCCACTACTAAACCTTTCCGGACCAAATCAACGCCCCATGATCTACCTCAGAGGTGGGCTTTAACCACATGTGTAGTCTTATTTCTCTAGTACAGTGCACCCCTACTCGTTAGTATAAGGTGGGCTTGTCAGACCAAATAGCGCTATCCACTAATACTATAGGCCCATTTCTGGGTTAACTAGTAGTGTACCCGGGGACTTAACTATTTTTAAAACTCAACATATCATTGGCATACATGTCATATAACTTCTACACCAACCGCTTTACAACAAAGCCTCATAAATTTCAATACATAACGCTTTATATCAAAGCCTCATGAATCTTTAAATATTCAAATTTTAACATGCTTTTGACCCCAAGTTCAATCAAAACAATAAAAGTGGGGTTGTGAATACTCACCTCGAATAATAACGCAAGATAAGCAATAGCAAAATCCCCTATCCCAGAGCTTCTAAATTTCCTATAGAGAAAGATGCACAAAGAGTGCTAAATGTCAAATCCAGTCCTTAAGCCTAACTAACAAATCCCACGTCTTATAAAATGCCAATGTATGTATTTTTATTGTCAAAATAAGAATTGATGATCATTATAACATTCTTATACCAAAATACATAAATTTGAGGTTTTTAGAACCATCTTTCTGGATTTCAGCACTTGCTGTCCAGAAATTGTAACCACATAATGGCTTTCAAAATACAACCTCGCAATTGACAATCCTAACCATTTTTTTATAAGAGCTAAAATACTGAATTAATAACTCTAAGGTAAAATTTCATGAATTTTGGAAGTGTTTTGATGCCCCAAATAATTTCTACAAAACAGTAGGTTACTGATTTTTGAATCAGTTGCGCACTTCTGTTGTGGCATGCTCTTGGAGGATCAAAACTCAACATAATTCAGTGATCCATATATGGATGCAAAGCTAACTCAAAAATATACTTTTTGGAAAAGAATTCACCTCATTTAGATTATTTATGAGGGAGTTATGGTCATTAGAAGTAGGGTGTACTAATCTGTCAGCTCGGGACAGATTGCACAATTTTCTTCTAAAATACATTTGAATGACCAAAACCTCATAATTTTTAGTGATTCTTGATTTATTTGAAAACTAACTCATCAAATTAGTGTATGAAAGCAAAAATCCCAAATTTCATGGAGTAAATATTGAGATACACAGCTTGGAAGTGGAAATTCCATTCTTGACAGCAAGCTGTGTAGACCAAGGTTTTTGTATTAAGCAATAAGGGGTCCATTTTCCATAGTTTCTTGTGAAACCAATTGGATTTAAACCCTTTTTCACTAAATAATGATCTATGAATGAAAAAATACACCTTGGACACATTTATAACTACAAAATTTCATCCAAAGTGAGTTGCATGAGACAAAGAACACCAAATAAGTGATTTTTCATCACTTATCAATTTTCAAGACTCTTAATCATACAAGATTGAATAATCTTATCATAAGAGTTTGTTTAAACTTGAAATTACTACTAAAATGTTGATTATAAACCAACTAAAACATCAAAATTTTCGTACACAAAGTTGCACCCATGATAAAATTGACATAATCAACAAGAGACTCAAATATTTCACTTTTTAACTTGGTTTTTCATGGAAGATCATCTTATGGCATCATTTTATGAATGTTTTATTCATAAATGATGTCCATTTCACTTGTAAACCATAAATAAAATATTTCTACACATGCATTAAGATTTTATAAAGTTCAAAACAACAAACTTGAATAAAACTTGAAGAAATGAAGAAGTAGGGTTTGTACCTTGTGTAGATGATGAAATAAACTTGAAATCCTCAATAATCTTGATGTTTTGATCTTAAACCAACCCTTATTTTGCTGGAAATTTTTGTGTTCTTGGTGGAGTTTTGATGAAGAAAATCGAAAATGAGAGAGAGAGAGAGAATGAGGAGGTGAAAAGTTGATATCCAAATTTTGAGAGTTGAAATGAGCTTTCAAATAATTTTTTTTTTTAAATGAGAGGGAGAGGGTGGAGGGCCGGCCTTGGCCTCTCCAAGCCCATTTCAAAAATATATATATTTTTTTTAAATGAATTACACATAAACTCTAAAATATAACAGATAAATTGAGAACCGACAATTTATAAATTCTCAATTCTCTCTAAATTGAGTAAATTTTTACAAATAGATATATTTTTACCTAAATAATATAAACCTCATTATTTTAGGTATTTTAGACATGTGACATAATATTTGGCATTAATTTTATGGGACGTTTTAGTCAGTTACTGATCCGGATCGGGCTTTCTAAACGAATATTGAAATATATCGGGAAAAATTATAATCTAACCTATCTAATTAGATTCTAGAAAATTAAATTCTATGAACTATTCTCTAATATCTTAAAGGATTCTAACCTTGAAGATTTTAATTTCTGACGGATGTCACAGTTTCCCCCGTTTAAGGAATTTCGTCCCGAAATACACATTTTGCTTTCCTCAGATGAATTCTATACAAGCAGCTGAGGATACTTATTTCTCATATAATCCTCTCGCTCCCAAGTGTATTCCGGACCGTGCCTCGAGTTCCATCGGACTTTCACAATTGGAATTTTGCATCTTCTTAATTGTTTGACATCTCGATCGAGTATTTCGATCGGTTCTTCCCTGAAACACAAACATTCATCAACTTTGACTTCTTCCGGTGATACGACTAGTGATTCATCGGTCAGACACTTCTTCAAATTCGACACGTGGAAAGTGTCGTGGATAGTACTCAACTCCTGAGGTAACTTGAGTTTGTATGCGACTGATCCAATTCTTTCCAACACTTCAAATGGACCAATATACCTTGGACTCAGTTTGCCTTGCTTCCCAAAACGTATTATTCCCTTCCAGGGTGATACTTTTAAAAGTACCTTATCACCCACTTGAAATTCTAATGGCTTCCTTCGATTATCAGCATAACTCTTCTGACGATCTCTTGCTGTCTTGAGTCTATCCCGAATGGTTGATATCTTATCCGTGGTCTCCTGAACGATATCCGGCCCGATCAATTGATTATCTCCAACTTCTATCCGTCCAAGTGGTGACCTACACTTACGTCCATATTAAGCTTCGTATGGAGCATATCGAATACTGGCGTGATAGCTATTGTTGTACGAAAATTCGACTAACGGTAAGTGCTGATCCCAACTACCGCCAAAGTCTATTGCGCATGTGCGCAACATATCTTCCAACGTTTGAATAGTTCTCTCCGTCTGCCCATCTGTTTGTGGATGATAAGCTGTGCTCAAATCCAACCTAGTGCCCAAAGCCTTCTGAAGTGACTGCCAAAATCTGGAGGTGAAACGGCTATCTCTATTGGAGATGATAGAAACGGGCACTCCGTGTCGGGAAACGATCTCATCAATATACATCTGTGCTAATCTTTCCATCTTATAATCTTCTCGAATTAGTAGGAAATGTGCGGACTTTGTGAGTCGATCTACAATGACCCAGATTGCATCATGACCTTTTCTAGTCCTGGGTAGCTTGGTTATAAAGTCCATTGATAATTGCTCCCATTTCCATTGGGGTATTTCAGGTTGTTGAAGAAGTCCTGAAGGTTTCTGATGCTCCGCTTTGACTTTTGCACAAGTCAAACACTTGCTTACATACAAGGCAACGTCCCGCTTCATTCCTAGCCACCGATAATGCTCTTTTAAATATTTATACATCTTGTCTGCTCCTGGGTGAATCGAGTACCTTGATTTGTGTGCTTCTTCCATAATTGTGGACCGCAGGTTGTCAACCTTTGGTATCCAAACCTTATTCTTAAAATAACACACTCCATCTGATCTTATTTCAAATTCCTTTTCCAGATGGTGTAAAGTTTCGCCAATCAAATTTTCCGCCTTTAATGCTTCTTCTTGAGCTTTGAGAATTTGCGTCTTAAGGCTTGTCTGGACTATTACTCCCATAGCTCGTGTCCTTACGGGCTTTATTCTTTCTTTTCTGCTTAACGCATCCGCTACCACATTAGCTTTTCCTGGGTGGTACTTTATCTCACAGTCATAGTCGTTAAGCAACTCGACCCATCTTCGTTGCCTCATATTGAGCATTTTCTGATCAAGAATGTGCTGAAGACTTTTGTGATCGGTGAAGATTGTACATTTTGTGCCGTAAAGATAATGTCTCCAGATTTTTAGAGCAAAAATTACAGCTCCCAACTCCAAATCATGAGTGGTGTAATTTCTCTCGTGGGTTTTAAGTTGTCTGGACGCATATGCGATGACTTTATCCTTCTGCATTAATACGCATCCCAAGCCTTGATGTGATGCATCGCAATGGACCACGAAGTTTTCAATTCCTTCTGGCAGAGCTAAAACTGGTGCATTACAAAGCTTATGCATGAGTAACTGAAATGCTTCCTCCTGTTTCTCTCCCCATGTGAACTTCTCATCTTTTCGTGTCAGAGTTGTTAGAGGTTGCGCAATCTTTGAAAAATTGGCGATAAATCGTCGATAATATCCTGCTAAGCCGAGAAATTGATGAATTTCAGTTGGTGTCTTCGGAGTTTCCCACTTTTTAATGGCCTCGACCTTCGCCGGGTCAACATGAATTCCCTTCTCGTTGACCACATGACCAAGAAAATGTACTTCACGAATCCAAAATTCACATTTAGAAAATTTGGCGTACAATTTCTGGTCCTTGAGCAATTCTAGTATCAACTTTAGATGTCGCTCATGATCTTCTTTGTTTCGGGAGTATATCAATATATCATCGATGAATACGAATACAAACTTGTCCAAGTATGGTCTGCAAACTCTATTCACCAAATCCATGAAAACCGCTGGTGCATTTGTCAGTCCAAAGGGCATAACTAGAAACTCATAGTGTCCATATCGAGTTCTAAATGCCGTTTTGTGAACATCTTCTTCAGAGACTCTCATCTGATGGTATCCGGATCGGAGATCGATCTTTGAAAAATACGTTGCTCCTTGTAATTGATCAAACAAATCATCAATTCGGGGTAGTGGATATCGATTCTTGAGAGTTAGTTTATTAAGCTCTCTATAATCCATACACATTCGAAAGGTTCCATCCTTCTTTTTGACAAAGAGAACTGGAGCTCCCCACGGCGATGAACTAGGTCTGATGAATCCCTTGTCGAGAAGTTCTTGAAGTTGTTCGGACAATTCCTGCATTTCCGACGGTGCTAAACAGTATGGTGCTTTAGCTTCTGGTGCAGCTCCAGGAATTAAATCAATGTGGAATTCAACCTGCCTCGGTGGGGGTAATCCTGGTAAATCATCTGGGAATACTTCTGGAAAATCTCGAACTATTGGAATGTCCTGAATGCGCTTCTCTTTGATCTTCTTATTTACCACATGAGCCAGAAACGCAACACACTCCTTCCTCAAATATTTCCGCATTTTCATGCACGACACCATTTTTAAATTCCTCCTTGACTTTTCTCCTTGTACTAGAAGTATCCCTCCTTCCAGTAATGGAATTCGAAGAATTTTCTCGGAGCAACATATTTCTGTTCGGTTTACAGATAGCCAATCCATGCCCACTACTATATCAAAGCTTCCTAATCTGATTGGAATTAGATCTATATTGAACTCCTTTTCAGCCAATTCTAAAGTACAGTTTGAAATTACGTCCTTGGCCCTAACCTCTTGTCCATTAGCAAATTGGACAACATAATCTTCTTTTAGTTTTTGAGACTTTAGGCAAAATTTAGTCCAGAAGTCTAACGATATAAAACTCCTATCTGCTCCAGAATCAAACAATACAGATGCATAATGCTTGTTCAAGAGAAACGTACCTGTAATTACATCCGGATTCTGTCTTGCTTCTTCTGCCCCGATCTCAAACACTCGCCCTCGTGCTGGTCTCCCTGGATTCCCCTGATTAACTGGTCGGCCTTGATTAGCATTCACCCTCTTATTAAATCTAGGACAAGAGCTCCTTACGTGATCCGGGCTTCCACATTCGTAACACACTCTTCTTGGTGCCTCCTTGCAATCCCTTGCAAAATGTCCTCCTTTGTTGCATTTATAACATATGATGCATCGCCCCTGATGATAGTAGTTGCACTTGTCACATTTAGGGCGTACCTCCTTCCCCTTACCCACATTCTGTGCCTGGATTCCATAATTACCCGCCACTCTTTGCTCCTTACCCTTCCTCCCATCAAAATGTCTTCTCATGGGTTCCTCCATCCTTCTCTTGCCCTTGGCTTTGTCATGTAAAAACAACCCTGAACGGTTTGCATTGTCAGTAAGTTTGGTTGCTAAACTCACTGCTTCCTGCATCGTTTTTGGATTTCCCGAAGTCACATCTCCCCATATTTCGGAAGTTAAACCCCAAATGTACTTGTCAATTCTGTTTTCCTCCGGTGTCACTAAATGGTGTACTAACTTTGCCAACTCATGAAATCGGGCAGTGTAAGAGTCTATATCATTTCCCTTCATCTCATGATTCCACAATTCTGCTTGAAGTTTCTGAATCTCACTCCTCGGACAGTACTCCTCCTTAAGCATCTCTTTGAACTCGTACCATGTGAGTCTACTAACTGCTTCCCTTCCTCGCGTTTGTACTTGAGTATTCCACCAGGTTAACGCTCGCCCTTGCAGTAAACAGGCTGCAAACTCCACCTTCTTTGCTTCTGTACACTTACTAATATGCAGGACAGACTCCATTCCTTCTAACCAAGTCAATAATCCAACGGCTCCCTCGGTACCATTGAACTCCTTCGGGTTGCAAGATCTAAAAGTCTTATACGTACATTCTCTGTGCTCATTCACACCGACTCTAGGATTGTTAGTTTGGTTAGCATTCAGGCCTGCTGCTACCTGACTAACTATATTGGGGAAGGCAGCAAGAATTTGCTCGGACACTAATCGTGCAATTTCTGGGTCTTCCCTTCTTGGAGGCATAACTCTACTACAAAATTTCCAAATCGGAATCTAATTATTTGTCTGAACCAGCAATCTATTTATGCATCGCGCATCATACAATACTTATCTAATAATTAAACATACATTCAACATACCATACAATGATAACATATTTTTCAATTATATAAAACGTTAAATATTGCAGCTCAAATTTCATCATAACTACCAAACTTAATAATTTCAAAATATCAACCATTAATTTCATAAGTTTACCATCAAGCATAACATATTTTCAAATTCATGGGCTATATGCCCCAAAAGAAACAAGTTTTAAAGTTCCCAAAATATCATCGGATAACCAACACCTAACGCATGAGGTACAATATAAACCATCACATAATAACTACCATCGCTCCCAACATCAAGGCTAAACCTATGTATAGCCTCTGAACCTCCCTTCTAGTGTTCGCAAGCATAGCCAAGACTCCGCTCATGTCTGATCGTGTGTGCTCAAAATCCCCATCAACCCGTCGAGAGACTGACCAAAATGGTCTAGTCTAGCCCTAAACATCTCCGCATCATGGGACAAACCTGTGACCCATAAACTCTCAAGTGATGTCATACCAGTCGGCTGTCCTGCCGGCTCCTCAACCTGTGGTGGTGGCATAACTCGTCTAACCCTCAGTCGGGAGGGCCCCGCCTCATTCCTAGGTGGAATGATGAAGGTCTCCCTGACCAGTATCGGAACACTGATCCGCGCGGTCGCCCGGACTCTAGGTCGGGGCACCGACTGCAGTGAGGGCGCAGACATGGAAGTAGACGACCTAGCTGGTGAATGTCCGGACCCCGAGTAACTATGCTCGGATGGGTCGTAGTCTTCACTAACACGTGCCCTCCTAGGTCGGCCTGTGATATATCCGGACTCGTCTGGGGACGACTCAGAGTGTGATGACGAATGAGACATGATATCTGCGGTAAATAATAAGTTTTTAAACATTAGTATGCTAGATAAACGTTGAAATCACAAAATACTTATGCGAACTCACATACTGACTCATGCTCTTCATTTTTGAACAAAAAGTTTCTATTTTTAGTAATTCTTAATATAACCATTTAGAGTCTCTTCTTATGCATACTAAATTAGACATAGGTGATCAGGCTTTGCCTAATTGTAATATGCTAAGCCGACACCCATCTTAGTTATACTAGTAATATGTTCAAACTCGAGACTTGTTTACAAAAGTAATTTTGAAAATAGTGGTTATAGTGTATGGTTTTATAGTAAAACCAGTATTCTCTATAACCTATGGCTCTGATACCAAATCTGTCACACCCCGCTAAAGCGAAAACACGGAACATGACTGTTCGATAGACATAGCTTTAGGATACAGAAAGAAATACCACCATACATTCAACCATTGTTTACAATATGTTCCAAAAGTTTACAATCCTATTACATCATCAAAAGTTGAAGTACAAAAATCTCTATTATAAAAGTATTGCATGCGGTTTACACAAGAGATAAACTTTAATCGTTTCCATGTACCTTCTTGTTCCCTGAAAAGCATGTTCAAAATATGGTCAACTACGAGAGTTGGTGAGTTCACAGGTTTTTAAATATGCACAAGTCAAGTTTATATGCAAGTTGTCTTTGAAAATCATAGGCATAATCCAAACTTCAATCCATTGATTCATGAGTATCATAATTTAGCTTATATGACAAAAGGTATGCATTGATATAACCACGTTGAGCCACTACTAAACCTTTCCGGACCAAATCAACGCCACATGATCTACCTCATAGGTGGGCTTTAACCACATGTGTAGTCATATTTCTCTAGTACAGTGCACCCCTACTCGTCAGTATAAGGTGGGCTTGTCAGACCAAATAGCGCTATCCACTAATACTATACGCCCATTTCTGGGTTAACTAGTAGTGTACCCGGGGACTTAACTATTTTTAAAACTCAACATATCATTGGCATACATGTCATATAACTTCTACACCAACCGCTTTACAACAAAGCCTCATAAGTTTCAATACATAACGCTTTATATCAAAGCCTCATGAATCTTTAAATATTCAAATTTTAACATGCTTTTCACCCCAAGTTCAATCAAAACAATAAAAGTGGGGCTGTGAATACTCACCTCGAATAGTAACGCAAGATAAGCAATAGCAAAATCCCCTATCCCAGAGCTTCTAAATTTCCTATAGAGAAAGATGCACAAAGAGTGCTAAATGTCAAATCCAGTCCTTAAGCCTAACTAACGAATCCCACGTCTTTTAAAATGCCAATGTATGTATTTTTATTGTCAAAATAAGAATTGATGATCATTATAACATTCTTATACCAAAATACATAAATTTGAGGTTTTTAGAACCATCTTTCTGGATTTCAGCACTTGCTGTCCAGAAATTGTAACCACATAATGGCTTTCAAAATGCAACCTCCCAATTGACAATCCTAACCATTTTTTTATAAGAGCTAAAATACTGAATTAAGAACTCTAAGGTAAAATTTCATGAATTTTGGAAGTGTTTTGATGCCCCAAATAATTTCTACAAAACAGTAGGTTACTGATTTTTGAATCAGTTGCGCACTTCTGTTGTGGCATGCTTTTGGATGATCAAAACTCAACATAATTCAGTGATCCATATATGGATGCAAAGCTAACTCAAAAATATACCGTATGAAAAAGAATTCACCTCATTTAGATGATTTATGAAGGAGTTATGGTCGTTAGAAGTAGGGTGTACTAATCTGTCAGCTCGGGACAGATTGCACAATTTTCTTCTAAAATACATTTGAATGACCAAAACCTCATAATTTTTAGTGATTCATTTGAAAACTAACTCATCAAATTAGTGTATGAAAGCAAAAAGCCCAAATTTCATGGAGTAAATATTGAGATACACAGCTTGGAAGTGGAAATTCCATTCTTGACAGCAAGCTGTGTAGACCAAGGTTTTTGTATTAAGCAATAAGGGGTCCATTTTCCATAGTTTCTTGTGAAACCAATTGGATTTAAACCCTTTTTCACTAAATAATGATCTATGAATGAAAACATACACCTTGGACACATTTATAACTACAAAATTTCATCCAAAGTGAGTTGCATGAGACAAAGAACACCAAATAAGTGATTTTTCATCACTTATCAATTTTCAAGACTCTTAATCACACAAGATTGAATAATCTTATCATAAGAGTTTGTTTAAACTTGAAATTACTACTAAAATGTTGATTATAAACCAACTAAAACATCAAAATTTTCGTACACAAAGTTGCACCCATGATAAAGTTGACATAATCAACAAGAGACTCAAATATTTCACTTTTTAACTTGGTTTTTCATGGAAGATCATCTTATGGCATCATTTTATGAATGTTTTATTCATAAATGATGTCCATTTCACTTGTAAACCATAAATAAAATATTTCTACACCTGCATGAAGATTTTATAAAGTTCAAAACAACAAACTTGAATAAAACTTGAAGAAATGAAGAAGTAGGGTTTGTACCTTGTGTAGATGATGAAATAAACTTGAAATCCTCAATAATCTTGATGTTTTGATCTTAAACCAACCCTTATTTTGCTGGAAATTTTTGTGTTCTTGGTGGAGTTTTGATGAAAAAAATCGAAAATGAGAGAGAGAGAGAGAATGAGGAGGTGAAAAGTTGATATCCAAATTTTGAGAGTTGAAATGAGCTTTCAAATAAATTTTTTTTTTTAAATGAGAGGGAGAGGGTGGAGGGCCGGCCTTGGCCTCTCCAAGCCCATTTCAAAAATATATATATTTTTTTTAAAAATGAATTACAACATAAACTCTCAAATAAAACAGATAAATTGAGAACCGACAATTTATAAATTCTCAATTCTCTCTAAATTGAGTAAATTTTTACAAATAGATATATTTTTACCTAAATAATATAAACCTCATTATTTTAGGTATTTTTGACATGTGACATAATATTTGGCATTTTATGGGACGTTTTAGTCAGTTACTGATCCGAACCGGGCTTTCTAAACGACTATTGAAATATTTCGGGAAAAATTATAATCTAACCAATCTAATTAGATTCTAGAAAAGTAAATTCTATGAACTATTCTCTAATATCTTAAAGGATTCTAACCTTGAAGATTTTAATTTCTGACGGATGTCACATGCATTAACCCCACCTGCCACTCGTTTCTTTCTTAACAAAGAAATGTTTCATTTTCTTTGGGGACGCAGCATATCTGCTATCTAGTCTTCACTCGGAAGATTTAGATATTGAAAAAGAAGGAAAGTTGCCCCACCTTCGCACCTCTTTCATGCACATTGAGTCCGTGTAATACTTGTTTACACAATTTGAGCCTTATGAAACACAATCATTGTGCTAAATTCTTTCATACACAAGCACGAGCACACAGAAAATTTGTTTTTCTGTCAGAACATTCATAGAATTACCTTGTGTTTTTCAATGATTGAATGGAAGTCCTGGGGAGTCATCATCAAACCAACTCCTTATATTGTACATTCGTTGTACACAGTAACTCCGTGTTACTGACAGACACTTCTAACTGTTTCATTTGTTGAATCAGGGTTACCAAGTTCATTATATCTGAATTTGAAAAGATTCGGGTATATACAGTTCATGATTCAGTTCAGATCAAAAGGAGAAGAATGTATTTTCAAGGGGGAGAATCAAAGATTATGTTGAAATTGAAGATGTTTTGATGATTATGACGCTCACAATCATCAAAAAGGGGGAGATATCTACAAAGATCAATTTCAAAAGAACAAATTCTGAAAGAAGTATTAATTAATAAAAAAGATGATTCAAAAGATTCTGAAGAAGAAAGATGTTTCAAAGTCAAGTCAAGATAAAAAGGGAGAGAAATCTACAGAGATGAATTTCAAAGAATTTCAGAGTTATAAAGTCAAGACTTGTGAAGAATTTTCTGAAAGATCAAATCAGATGAAAAGAAATCATTCTCAAAGATTTCTGAAGACAAAGAAGATTCAAGTCTGGAAGATGATTCGAGAAAGTTTGTTTTTCTGAAGAATGATCAGAGATTGCAGAAATGAAGATACAAAGATCAGAGATTCCTCAAAGCAGTTTCAAAGCTCAAAATTTTAAATTTCAAAAGATTTCAAGACTTTAAAGGTTTTGTTTTTGAAGACTTGTTGACTTTCCAAAACTTCAGAAAGAGCTTCAAAGTTCAAAGCCGTCAGAGTTAAAGATTGAAGAATCAAAGCGCTGAAGACTATTGTCAAATTTTTATTAAATCTTGAATACAAAGGGGGAGATTGTTAGTGTATTATTGTATCCAAGATTTAATAGGAAAAGTCAATTCAAGATAAGTCAACAAAGTCAAAGTTTAGTTTAGTCAATCTTAGAGTTTACTTTGTTGATAAGTATTGTGATAGCATCCTTGGTATAAATACCTTAGGTGCTTTGATAATCTAGTAACTAAGTTCATTGTATCACATTGTCAGACATATGCATGAATACGCTTTCTCTCTCTACACTCTCTCTCTAGAATCTTGATACTGTTATATTCTTAATAGATATTGTGTTAGATTTGCTTGAATTGATTGGGATTTACAATATCACAAACAGATTCAGCTCATCTTGCATCGTATTTACCCAATCCGAGTCGGCTAGAGATTCAGATACGCGTGTTGGCTCTACTTTGCTCAGAAATGAGTCATGCATACACATATTTAATGTAGCAGACCTAGTTTGCACCGGTTTAGATGGATCTTCTATGATCTGGCTTATCGGGTTCTCTTTGGTCCACCTATGTTCATGAGGGAGTGGATTTGATGTAGATTTTCATCTAGAAATCCACTATCTTCTTCTTGTTCAGGGAGTGATCCGGTTGAAGTTTTCTGTGCAGATGCTTCAGTTGGTACAACAGTATCTGGCTGTTGATTAGTCGTTACAGTGCATCCATCTGATTCAGCAACTTCTGTCTCTACATTAATGTTCACAACTTCAACTGTTGGAGTAGGCGTTTGAATTGGAATCTCTTGTTGAATCGGGGAATTGGATTCAGTACATATATCTGAATTGGTTGGTTGATTTCTTCGTGAATCTTCTGATCTGTCAACCACAACATGTTTAGAACCTTTAGTTCCAAGAAATTCATCATAAAACAATTCAAACAATAAATCTAAATCAGATAAGTGTGAAGTAGACGATGACGCTTCATCTGACTTCTTATCATTAGACAAAGGTTCTGGATTGATCTACCTAGAAGCTAGTACACCAGTGATAATGGGTTCTGAACTGTCTTGAACAGAAGCCATCTCCTCATCAAATGTAACATTTACGCTCTCTACGACGATCTTCGACTTCTTCAAATACACTCTGTAAGTTGCAAATGATTGAGAGTATCCAATAAAGATGCCTTCATCTGCCTTAGGACTGAACTTGTTTAAGTTCTCCTTGTCATTCAGTACAAAGCACCTAGTCGATACAGCTTCGGCCAATAGAAACAGAGGTAGATCCGATTGACTTAGCATAGTTCGAGCAACCTCGACTAGTGTTCTGTTACGTTTCTCTACTACTTCGTTCTGTTATGGCATTCTGGAAGCAGAATACTGATGTGATATCTCGACCGATTCGAGATAACCTTCAACAATTTTGTTCTTAAATTCAGTACCATTATCTGTTCGAAGAAGCTTGACTGACTTTTGCAGATTGACTTGGATAGTCTTTAGAAAAGTGATGATGACTTTAGGCGTCTCATCCTTTGTTCTCAGAAATTTGGCCCAAGTGTACCGTAAGTAATCGTCCACAATCACTAGAACATATTTCTTGCCGTTTATGATTTGTGTACGCATAGGACTACAAAGATCCATATGCTGAAGTTCCAAGGATGAACTTGTACTTGGCTCAGGTTTTGGCTTATGAGCGGCTCTCTTCATCTTGCCATTCTCACACGTTGCGCATAGATGTTCTTTCACATATTTGAGCTCAGGAAGTCCTTTTACTAACTTTCCCGTGACTGGTTTGTTCATGTAACGAAAATTCCGGTGAGAAAACCTTCGATGCCATAACCAACTTTGTTACAGCGAGGCTTTTGACAGTAGACACACCTCATTGTCAGTCTTGACTTTTGACATATTTATTATGTAGAGGTTTGACTTTCTAGTGTCGACCAAGAGTTCTTTACCATCTTAAGTACGCACAAAACATCGCTTGGCCTTGAAATTAACCTCTAAGTCTTTGTCACAGAACTGGCCAATGCTGAATAGGTTAAGCCCTAAACCTTCAACGTAGCTCACCTTCTTGATCGTCACGTTCTCTTGAATCACATCACCATAGCCCACAATATTTCTCTGTATAATTAGATAATAAATCTTTCTACCCGGTCATATGCTTGGAGGAACCAGAATCCAAGTACCACATATGACGGGTCTCCACAGGAGAAATCATGAAACATTAGATTTAGGTACCCATTTATAGATGGGTCCTACAGTGTTAGCGCAAGATTTTGGCATCCATTTGTATATTGGCCCTTTGATCTTTTGAAAAATATTTGAAGCATGAGAATGATAAGAATATACATGATATGTGCCAAATCAAACATCAGAATATTTTCGAGAAGCATAATCATTTCTTTTATAATTAGAAGACTTTCAAGCAGACGGAGATAATTGGAACAATTGTTTTATTAAATATTTCTTGTAAGAAGTTACAAGTTTTTGTATATTGAAAGCAACATTCTCAACTACATCAGTTTGACTAGTAGTTCCTCTATTTCAATCAAGATCAGAATATGATTTAGCAGTGTCATCAATTTTCTTCTTTGGTTGTCATTCTGATCTAACTCCAGTCTTTCTTTTATTCACATCTGAAACATTTGAAACTTTAGAGTTAGAACTGTAAGATTTGAAAGATTGCTTCTTCTTTGGCTTACCCGTGGTTTTCTGTTTCTGTGAATGTGTAACATCCACCCTCCTAAATATGCTTAACTAGTGATTCTAAATATGTACTATATGTTAAAACATGCTTTATGTGTTAATTATGTAAAAAGAGAATTTGCTAAAATGTTAGTGAGCTATAAGTAGAGCCTATAGTTGGATTGATATGTAGGAGGTAAGATTGGTGCTAACACCTCACAAATGACATAATTAGACGATGAGAGGGTTCAAAATACAAAGTGAATTGTTTTAAATGAAATCGGGTAGGTCACTAGAGTGCCTAAATGAGAAAATCTATCCAAAACTTGAACGGATGATCCAAATTGAGTGAAACAAGTTGGAACACCCTAGATAAATATATTAAGAAGTGTTAGAAGTGACGGAACTTAAAGAAAGTCAACCGTTTGGGAGTTATAGAAGTACGATGTTATAAGTGATAAATATCAAAGTAAGATTGGAAAATGGACTTATGGGTCTAATTAGAGGCTGGAATTTTATACTTAAGCTTTTTATAGATTCATTAAGGTATCTGGAATGTTTCGTATGAAACGGAGTTGAAACGACCAAGGTACGTATGAGGGACTAAATCTGCCAACAGTGGAAAAATAGGTTGACTTGTTGACCAAAATAGTTCAAAAATGAGATTTTCACTTCTATTTGATAATTTTCAGCTCCAAAACAGTCACACACACTCAAGGTGGGATTCTCACATAGTATACTCATCCAAGCTTAAAATCAAGAAGATTCAACAAGATTTTGGTGAAATTGAAAGATTAAACAAATGTATAAACACTATCTTGAACCCATTTCATGATTTTTGGTGTTTTGATGATGATTTGAGGAATCTAGGGTTTCATGTGGTTAGGATTTTTGGTATTTTTATGTTAAAAAATGGTTGTATAACATGATATTGATGCTAGATATAGTTAGTTTATGTTTTTCGCTATTATCATGAAATTGGGGTTTATGATGTGTATGAACCTTAGTGATTTCGTGTTTTTCTTGTTCGAATGTGGTAGTGTATCATGATTATAATGGTAATGATGAATACATTCAAGTAAGTTTTGCAAACTTATGAACAAAATGTACAAGTCTTGAAGTATTTGGTACAACTCATGGGTATAGGTTATGGAATGAGAAATTATGCAAGATTTCATAAGTTTTGCTAGCAATAGTTAAAATATGATTGTTCATGATGAAAATATGAAATTAGAGGCATTTGGAGTTGAATTGGCTTTTGGAACATGTAAAAATGATGATTTTCGAGTGGAATGACAATGTAAATACGTAGACTTTAAAAAATCGTATAAAATCATAGATAAATCGTATAAGGGTGATTCCAATGGCGCTAGAAAGGTATAAATATTTAGATTATTATATATGAAGACATAATAACCTAATTATAGCTTTAAGACATTGTAAAAGTGCACTTTGTACAGGGCTGTCAAGCTGAATTTTGACAGCTTATAGCTGTTGTGTTGTAAAATCTGTATAAAATCAAAGAAAAACCATATTTATATGAGGTCAGTTGTATCAGAACCATATGAGAGTCTAAATTATTTCATCTTTATAAGTCATTAAGTGATTTTGAGTCTAAGTAGGGCAAAACAGAGGATAAATAGAGGGGGCTGTGATGGAAAAAACAAGAAAGAAAGTTAACTAGTTAAGGTATCATCTTGAGTATTTGTTGCCCAAAGCTCATGATACTTGTTGAACTCACTCTAGGGATCATTTGAAACATGTTGGTTGTATTTGGAGGATACCTCAACGTGGGATAATGAAGTTGGGACGTAGCTTCTGAATTGAATTCCGGTTGACAACCAGTAGCACTGTGAGTTAAATGACTGATTTATATATATATATATATATATTGTATTCATAACTATATATGCATTTCTTTCATGTGTATTTTTTCATGTGTTTTCTTATCTTGATGGATGGTCTTTGATTCTGGTTGAGTCATTTCCATTACGTGATTCTTTCTACGATGATGGTCAGTTTTGGATCCGGATTCCATTGGTTTTATTTCTTCGGTTTCTTTGTTATGCCGGGAGTACAGGTACTTCTTTGTGTAGTATGCCGGAAGCAACGGTGGATGTCAACAGCCCGGATGAAGGGGGAGGCCGGTGAGATATTCGGTTATCCGTACTCTTTGCCCAATGGTTAGGAGGGGCATGAGTATAGGACTTTGGCACACCCGGAAGGGGAAAGGCGGGTTGGTGCAAAGTCTAATAATTCCTGATAGTTATATCGTATGGTTATGTGTGATAAATTGTGATATGTCTTGTTTAATTTAGTTCGCATGACTTCTTGAATAACTCGTATTATGGATGTATTATTGCCGAAAATGGTCGATTCACAACATTTGACCTCTTGAGTATGGTAATTGTATACTCCATCCGATATGAGTTGGTATAAGGTTCCGGTCAGTTTTTTCCGTGTTTTGTGTAACGTCTTGATTATATATCCGTACCATATACATATATGTATAATGCCTATATATATTGATTAGTTCATTTAACTCACTAAGCTTTAGTGCTTAACCCGAATTATTTAACATTTTTCAGGCAAAGCAGTATTAGATAAGAGCAAGTCCGTGGAAAAGTAGATCGTAAGTTGATTAGAAGTGACAACTCGATCTTTTGGTATATATGTCATAATGTTCTTTTGGTGGTTATGTATATAGTTATATCGGTTAGAAATGTCCCCGAAGTATTGTAAATATGTCTTTTTTTTTTGGGGGGGGGGGATGTAAGCCTTAAACCCCTGGTTGCTTATACAATTTACCGATGCGGTTAGTAGTGGTTATAAAACGATATTTTAAAGCGTACATTTCGAAGTTTCGACTAAAATTAATATCCCGTATTTTTGTGGTTTTAAAATGATTAATTTTGGAGATTAAAATAGAGATTGGACGTTTTGAAAACCGTGATGTTACAGAATGCCTAGATTTCTTCTTTTTACCTCTAACATTCTTGGAATTCACAGAAACTGGTTCATCAACTTTCGTTGATGTTTCATCCTTTTCATACACACTAGGTAATCCAAAAGAATTTATTATAAATTGTGAATGATTAGGAAATTTAGCATTAAAATCAAATTGACCAACACAGTCATCTAACTCACCTTCAGAGTTAAGAAAATCAAACTCTTCATCAAGTAAACCAGAAATATCATCCAATTTTGAAGCTTTGGAAGATTTAGAAAAATTAGAATTTAGAAGCATAGAAGAAAACACAGTTTGTTCTATATTAATCAAAATCCTCTCTTCTGCTAGAGTATTCTCGAGTTCATAAATTTTACTTTCTAACACGAGAGGAGGTACATAAATTTTACCTTCAATAGGCTTAGCCTCCAACACTTTTGAAGAATAGCTTTCAAAGTAGTCATTAGAAAAAAATTTTGATTTATCAGAACTATAACTATAATTCAACATCTCATAACGAAATGGAAGTTGCATTTTAGTTGTGTTCTTCCTTTTCTCTTTCTTCTTAGTTTCATCCTCTTCAGACAGTTTAGTCCACTTAACTTGGAGTTCGGGGTATTGTGGTGCCAGTTTTAAAAATCCAAAATCATAAAGCGCAGGCACTTTAGAAATACCCTTTTTGAGGTAGTGTGGGTTCTCGTAACCAAGATCCCAACACTCACTACTCTCTTTAGGTTTAATCAAATGAATGGTCTGTTCAGTTTGACCTAAACTGTAAAGTTTTTCCTCCAAAACATTCACCTTATCAGTTAAAGATTTGTTTTATTTTTTAAAGAAAAATATTTTTTAGCAACCTCTTTCACTTCAAACTCACACATTCTGAATTTGGAAGTAGTTTCAGATAGTTCATTATGAGTTATAGTCTTCTCTTTCGCGTTGGTATCAATGTTTTTATGCAAAGTCTCAATCAATACGTTCTTCTCAGCAATATTCTTGCTAAGTTTTAGTATTGATTGGTTGTTTTCTTTATTGATACCTCTTTCACGCTTAAGTTCAGACTCTAATTCTTGGAGTTTAGTCATCATGACATGCATTTCATTAAGAAAAGTTGATTCATTCATATCACATACCTCTTCAGTATCTTCTCCATCTGAATCGACTTCATCTTCAGTCACTTGTTTACCCATAAAGCACAAGTGGGATTTCTCTTCTTTCTCTTCTTCTTCTTCATAAGAATGGTCGAGCCAGAATTCATCCTCAGCCATAAGAGCCTTGCCAGCCTCCTGCTGCTTGGCCAAGAGCATCTTATTTTTGTAGTATTCGGAATTTCGGACTTTAGGCTTTCGACTGTCCTTCGCAAAATGTCCTACTTTTCCGCAGTTGTAACACTTTGTAGGTTCTGGCTCTTTCTTCTCTTCACTTTTGTATCTCTTCTCCTCAGGACACTTTTCTTCAAATCTTTTCCCTTTAATCCGCTCTTTATGTTTTTAGTTCCTCGAACCCAAAAAATATCTCTGATTGTTTGAACCAGGTTTCTTTTAGAATTTATCCTGAAAGGATTTTGTCAACATCAGCATAGCCTGCTTGAAGTTTTCACAGTCATTAGAATCAGAATTTTTTTCACTACCCACCTCCTCGGATTCAGAAACTACTACTTTTTTTTTCTTCTTGAGGCTCACTGACTTCTTCTTAGCAACCAGGGCAATCGGATCAGCAACCACCTTCTCAGCCTTTTTCTTTTCATCTATGATCTCTTCCACCTCTTCTTCATTTTGTCTCAAGGTTTCATACACCTCGTGTGGTGGAATTTCATTCAGATCCTTCATTTGTTTCATTTGCCTGGTGAACCTCTTCCACTCAGGCTGCAATATGCTGAGGAACTTGACATTGAGTTCAATTTGTGACTTTTTGACTTTGTTCTTGCTTAGCTCATTCAACAAAGTCACAAATCTTTCGTAAGTTGCCTCAAGAGATTCTCCCTCCTTGGCTTTGAACTCTTCATAATTGTTTAAGCAGTTAGAAACTTTCAGTTGGTTGCCTATCTTAGATTCGAGCATCATCTTTTCTAATTGATCCCAAATTTCCTTGCACATGGCGTTGTAACTGTCAATCTTGACGTAGATTTCATTGGGAATGCCATGTAGAATGAATGATCTAGCCGGTCTATCAGCTTTTACCCTTTTCCTCTACTCATCAGTATACTCATCCAAAGGCAATGGGTATTCCTTGTTCACAATCTCTTCCTCATTCTCTCCCTCTGTTGATAAGATCTTAGTAGGAGGTTTCATGACACCTTTCTCCAAATATATCCTGATGTAATCTCCCAAGTCATTACAGTCAATGAAGTCCAAAAAGAGATCCTTCTGTTTATCCCAGTTATGATGTTCTTTAACTTGATTTAACCTTTCACTACACACAGGTTAATTAAACTGAGTGCGGAAGCGTTTAAGATGTGTAAGAAAGATAGAACATGCAAGGTAGTAAACACACAAGTAAATCAATAAACAGGAAGTAAAATATTACGAGATAATCACTCAAACAACTATTTCATTGATTACTGTAGAACACCAAGAACATGCACTGGTATGTGCAAATATTCTCTTGGAAGATACAATCTCTATTTTCTATTGTGTGTGCTCGCTTTTTGTAGACAAAGAACGGGGTGCTCATATATTGCTAGGATCGAATTCTCAACAAGAATTAATTCTCAGAAACAATATCAAAGAAGTTTGCGGAATAACACTTTGATATTCAATGAAACAGTAATCACAAACAGTAAATATGAATAACAAACTGTAAACTTGTATTGAATAATTGAAATCACAAGATTACACACTCAACCTCAATCTTGAAGAACAGACTCTTTCAAGACGAATTCTACTTCTCTATAATTAGGATCTATGCCTTGAGGTTGATTTCTCTAGAACAAAACTTAGAATGAATAATCAATCTTATAAACTATTCTATACATTCTATACATATACTAATCAAAAGACAATTACAATAAATAAAAATATCTTCAGTATATCTTCCATGTATATCTCTAAGCCTTCCATGAATATCTTGACTCTTTCCAGTGTCATCTTTTCCATTCGGATCTTCAAATCATAAGCAGCACTAACTATGCTCAGCAGCATTAAAATCTTCTAGCAACATTAACTGTAAGCATCACTAACTACTAGCAGTACTAACTTAGCTAAGCAGTACTAACTTTGTTCAAGCAACACTAACTTTGACTAGCAGTATTAATTCTACTAGCAGTATCCAATGCTAGTTCATAGACTCCACTCCTTTCATATAAAGTCCATCCTCTAACAGTTTTGAACACATATCTGATTAAGTGCTTCACTGCTTCTGGATTGAATAATATGCACAAGTATTCCATGACCAACTTCACTATAGGTAACCCTGGAGCCGTCAACTGATCTGCATGAACCTTCATCCCTACTTCAAACATTTCTTCCAAATCAGATCTTGAACACTCTCTGACAAGTTTATTCCAGGTACTATAGACTTCATACTTCTCATCCTTTCTTTTTAATCTGATATACTCCTTGCCATCCACCTCCATAGTGTCCCAATGAATAACTTCAGGAGGTTTGAATCCAACAGGTTCAGCTGAGATAGGCTTTGGAATTTTATCCAATATCACCATGTACATGTTTGCATCTGAACTCTGTGGTACCTCTTTCTGAATTTCAGCTTTCTTTTCTTCCTTAGGTTTTCTTCCTTAGCCCTTTCTTCTGATCTAGGACCTTTAGAAGCAATAGACTTAACTCTTTTTATCTTCTGAGCTATAGTCTCTTCTTCTTTAATCTCTTCCTTTTCCTTTGTTGGAGTTCCCTCTTCACTTTCAGGGAAGGGTTTATTGATATTTACATCATGCCTCTCCTTGGCTTTCTTTTCAAACTCTACTCTGTCCTTTTCATTACTATTCAGCTTTCCCATTTCTTTCTCATATAATCCCTTGACCTGATCAAAAGTCATCTTTATGAACATTTCTTTCTTCACACCAATTGCACTCCTCAAGAATGTTATCATTTTGTTTCTTTCCTGAGTGGCAAGGTGAGTTTGTGAAGGTCTTCTTTTCTTTGCACTTGATTTGGCTATCATAGCCTTTCTCAAGCTTATTGCCCTTTGCTTAGCTTTCTCTGTTTCAAGCCCTTTCTGATAAGCTTCATTTAATTCATTTGCAAGTGCTCTGGCTATTTCTCTGTCTTTCTCCACTTGCTCTTTCTCTGCTTGATCTAACTCTTCTTGCATTTTCTTGGCTAATGCTTCATCTGATTCAACCATCTTTTTCCTTTTAGTTGGTTGATCAGCTTCTATCATCTTCTCTTTTCCTTTTCTTTTTGCATCTTCAGCCATTTCTTTCTTTTCTGTTCCTTTTTCTCCCCTTTCATTTATGACCACTCCCTTTGCTTTGGAAGTGTCATTCTTTGCTTTTACCAGCATCTCTGCTACTTCAACCTCTTCAGATGTTAATCCTGTTACTGTTGCTGCTTTTTCTGCTGCTGCCTTTTCTTCAACAATTTCAGCCCTTTCTTCAACAAACTCCCCCTCACTTTGTTGATCTATTTGTTCTGAGATTGAATTCTCCCCCTTTTTGGAAGCATTGTCCTCCTTTTTGTTTGCTCCTTTTCTCCTCCTTAGAACAAACTGCTTTCTCTTCTTCCTCTGTACAAGCCTGGTCACCATCTTCTTCAATTTAGCAATCTGGACATGTTGTGACAGAATTACCAGCTTCATTTCTTCTATCTCTTTGCCTTGTTTGATGACATCCAGGTTGATGTTACCCATTGTCTCCATCAATTCATCATAGTTATATCTGTCCTTACCTTCTCCAGGAGTGTTACCCCCTATTGAAGGATCATTGGATCTTTTATCAGTAGATGTCTTCTGCCTAGCAAAAGCACTATCCACTCCCGTGGTTTCTTGGCACCTGGGACCTTTGAATGATTGCTCATTCAAAGTTGCCATGGGGGAGGTCTTATTGATGTTACCACTTTCCTCCTCTGTGCTAGCAGGAGTAGTGGCAGCCTCATCACCCATATGCTCTTCCTCCTCCTCAGAGAGCACCTCCTTGGGGTTGGGAGACACCCCTTTGGTTTCCCTATTGATATTCCCTAATGGAGAATTCTCCCTTAGAGGGCTTAAAGGCTTGGGGGTTGATGGTACAAGAAGGGAAGGAGCCTTCTTTACCTGTTTCCTCTTGTATGTTTGGGTGATTGGTGAGGTTGGTTTTTCAAGAAGGGACTGGGGGATAGATTTAGAGTGGGAAGGTTGGGATTGGCTAGTAGTAGGATGGTCTAATGGGGGCCTTGACCCTGCTGCCATACCTTCATTGGTTTGGGACACCACCATCATTGTAGAGAACAATGGGGTGTCAACTCCTTCCGAGTCCCCAGCAGATCTTCTCATATTTGAGAAAACCTTGCCTTTGGGGGGTTTAGGTACATATATTTCAGCAGAATGAGGAATATCCGTCAATTCATGGTTGATTACTTCTTGAACAAACCTGGGATACATATAAAAGCTCTTTTTGTTTCCCATGTTTGAAACAAGATCATTGAAAAGCATTTGTGAAAAATTGTACCTTCTGGCAGTGGCCAAACAGACCAAAGCATAAGCAATGGGACTGCTGAACTTACTCCATCCAGTAGTCTTTTTAGAGATGCAATGCATCAAGGTATGAACAAGAAAACGCCATTGGGGTGAGAATTTAGCTTTTGAGAACTTAAAAACACCCAATGGGCCTCTATACCCCATTCTTGTAAGATTAGAGAACAGTTCATCGTTTGGGATAGAAGTTATACCAGAGGCATCGTCTAGACGTAGACTGATGCGAATAACCTCTTCAGTAACTGTTAGTGGTTTTTCACAGACCCTTGTCTTGATCATTTGCACACCATTCTCAGCAACAATGGGGGCATTAGCCCAGAACTGTCTTTGATGCTCGATATAGATTGAAGGCGATACAGTAAGAGCATGGGCAATATGGCTTGACTTGAGGAAATCCACAATCTGATGAAATCCTGCAGCTTGCTTTGGCTTTTGTAGCATCGCGATCTCATTGTGTTCATCGATGAATGCCATGGATGCCATTGATCTTTGCGAAAAATTTGCCTGAGAACTTTTGAATCTTGAGAGAGAAAGGGTTTAGAGCGCAAGTGAACAGTATGCAAAGAGTCGTTATGAACTTTTAGGCGGGCAATGGGTATTTATAGTATTCGGGACATAAGCACTATTAACCTAGAGCAGTATTAACGGACAAGCAGTATTAACCGCGAGCAGTATTAACTCCTAGCAGTATTAACTAACTAGTAGTATTAACTACGAGCAGTATTAACCGCGAGCAGTATTAACTGCGAGCAGTATTAACTGCGAGCAGTATTAACTGCGAGCAGTATTAACTAACTAGCAATATTAACTGCGAGCAGTATTAACTAACTAGCAGTATTAACTGCGCACTGGCAGTATTAAAATTGTATTGGCAGTATTAACCATACTTACTCTTTTAAGCTTAAGTTGAATTGAGTACTGCTATGTATGCCCTGCAAAGGAAGATTAGTAACACCAAGAATCTATAATATTCAGGTATTTAACCACTTTTTGAGAGGATGCTTATTCAGAGTTGATCATTCCCACACTTGTTACCAAGAAAGTGAATCTACCCACATAAAAAGCTTTGGTGAATAGATCAGCAAACTGGTTGTCAGTATGAACTTTTACAACTTGAATAAGTTTCTTTTCATTACAGTCTCTTATGAAGTGATACCTGATCTCAATGTGCTTTGTCTTTAAGTGCTTGACAGGATTATTCACAATGCAGATAGCACTGCTATTATCAATAAAAATGGGAGTGTGTAGAAAGGTTACTCCATAGTCCAGCATTTGATTCTGAATCCATAGGACTTGAGAACAGAAACTTGCAGCTGCTATGTACTCTGCCTCTGTTGTAGATGTGGACACTGTGGTTTGTTTCTTGGACTGCCATGAAACTAGTCTAGCACCCAAAAACTGACATCCTCCAGAAGTAGATTTTCTGTCCAAGTTTGCCCCCACCTAGATCACTATCTGAGTATGCTATTAGGTCAAAGGGTGAGTCATGAGGATACCAAAGTCCCAATCTGGGTTGCCCTTTGAGATATCTGAATACCCTCTTAACAGCTTGAAAGTGAGATTGTTTTGGCCTAACTTGGAATCTTGCACATACACAGACTGGAAACATTATATCTGGCCTTGATGTTGTGAGATACATGAGAGAGCCAATCATGGATCTATAATGATGCACATCCATATCCTCTCCCTCAAGATCTGCTGTTATCTGCTTGTGTGTCTCCATAGGTGTGCTGGAAGGTTTTGAATCTGAGAAACCGAACTTGGTTAGAATGTCCTGCAAATACTTGGACTGACAGATGAAAATTCCATTTGACTTCTGTTGAACTTGGAGTCCAAGGAAGAATGTAAGTTCCCCCATGGAACTCATTTTAAACCTTTGATGCATTAGGTCCTCAAACTCCTTGCACATGTTGTCTCTTGTGGATCCAAAGATAATATCATCAACATAGATTTGGACCAGCAAGATATCCATCTTCTTTCTCTTGATAAATAGAGTCTTATCAATGACTCCTCTTTCAAAGCCATTTTCCAAGAGATAGGATGATAGAGTGTCATACCATGCTCTTGGAGTTTGATGCAGTCCATAAAGAGCTTTCTTCAATTTGTATACCCTGTCTGGATAGCTTGGGTTTTCAAACCCGGGTGGTTGACAGACATATACCTCTTCTTCAATTGAGCCATAGAGAAATGCACTTTTTACATCCATTTGATAGACTTTGAAATTCATGTAAGAAGCATAAGCTAGGAATAATTTGATTGCTTCTATCCTAGACACAGGTGCAAAAACTTCTTCATAATCTATTCACTCTTCTTGAGTATACCCTTGAGCCACCAGCCTTGCTTTGTTCCTTATGACAATACCTCTTTCATCTCTCTTGTTCCTGAAAATCCACTTTGTGCCAATTGCTCTGTGACCTTTAGGAAGGTCTACTAGATCCCATACATCTTGTAGCTTGAACTGCAACAGTTCTTGTTGCATTGCTTCTATCCAACTGGATTCTTTCATAGCATCATGTGCCTTTTTAGGCTCAAGTTGGGATAGAAAACAAGTAAGCACTGTATGCTGTTGATCTTGTATTTCTTGAAGCCTGCTTTGATGTCTA
Organism: Arctium lappa; assembly: GCA_023525745.1. Taxonomy (NCBI): domain Eukaryota; kingdom Viridiplantae; phylum Streptophyta; class Magnoliopsida; order Asterales; family Asteraceae; genus Arctium; species Arctium lappa. The sequence goes on along the minus strand of CM042058.1, from coordinate 57,751,960 downwards.
GTCATCATAGGAGAAGTTATATCTCCTATTACCAGCTGTGGAGGATGATTCTTTTGAACTCTGGTGTTATGACTAGGTTCTTCATTGAGTCCTACCTCTAGATTAGAGTCATTCAACTCAACTGAAGTGTTTTCAGCAGCCACTTCTGATTCTTTATTTTCTTGAGTCTCCTCATCTCTACTTTCTTCTTCACTCTGACTTGGTCCAGTAGATGGTTCCTTTTCACAGTCTTCAAAAGAATCCACTGTGGGTATGGGAAAGATCACAGATTTAGATATATTATCTTGAACTTGTGTAGTCTCTGATCCTCCACATCCTGAACCTGCATAATCATCACTACTGAAACCAAAAGAGTTAGTTAGTGAATCAATGTCAAATAGCCACTAAGGACCAGACCCAATAGGATTTGGTGTGTTCTCATTACATTTGACATTGTCACTTTCTTCAATTATTCTAGAAGATGAGTTAAAAACTCTGTAGGCCTTACTCTGAGATGAATAACCAACAAGAAATCCATCATCTGCCTTGCTATCAAACTTACCTAAGTGAGATTTGGTATTGAGAATTGTACAAGGACACCCAAAAGGTTTGAAAAATCCAATGAAAGGTTTTCTTTTATTTAAAAGCTCATATGGTGTCTTGTTCTTTGGCTTAACTACTAGAACTCTGTTTTGGACATAGCAGGCAGTATTAACTGCTTCAGCCCAGAAGGTAATTGGCAGTTTTGAATCATCCAACAGAGATCTAGCAGCCTCTATTAGTGTCCTATTTCTCCTCTCAGCAACTCCATTCTGTTGAGGAGTGCTAGGGGCACTATATTGTCACTCAATACCTTTTTCTTCACAAAAGGTGTTTAGATCAAGATTTTTGAATTCAGTCCCATTATCTGATCTAATGACTTTTACTTTTTGATTAGTTTGGTTTTCAAATCTTTGGATAAAGGATTTGATCAGTCCACTTGTCTCATCCTTAGTCCTTAGAAAATATACCCAGGTAAATCTAGAGTAATCATCAACAATAACCAAGCAGTAAGATTTCTTGCCTATACTCATAACATTTGTAGGACCAAACAGATCCATATGCAGTAACTGGAGACAAGAATAAATTGAATTTATCTCTTTGGTCTTATGAGAAGTTTTGTGCTGTTTGCCTTTAAGACATGCAACACAATGATCATCACATGAAAATACTTTTGAAGGTAAACCTCTTACAAGATTGTTTTTGGCAAGTTTGTTCATAGTTTTGAAGTTCATGTGACACATCCTTCTGTGCCAAAGAGAGGATTCATCTACAGAAGCTTTTGAAACAAGACAATTTAGAGGTGAATCATTATCAACATTGTCCATATCTAGACAGTAAACATTGTCCTTTCTTGGAGTTCTAAGTAGTATCATACTTTCATCAACTACCTTGAACCCTGGAGCAAGGATCATACACTCAGTATTTGAAAATAATATACTATGTTGTTTGTCACATACCTGTGATACACTTAACAGGTTGTACTTCAACTGATCAACATAGTAAACATCCTCAAATGTCATCTTACCTTTGGTGACATTACCTTTTCCACTTATTTTACCACCAGTAAGATTATCTCCAAATGCAACATGTCCTCCATTGATATGCTTGATATCCTGAAGGCATGACATGTTGCCTGTAATGTGCCTAGAGCAACCACTATCAACATGTCATATGCTCTTTCCCTTGAGCTGTTGGTTGCCCTACACATAAGATAGATCAGTTAGTATAAATTAGGAATCCAAGCCAAAGTGGTCTTGGGTACCCCTTTCTCATCAAAATACTTGCATTCTTTCTTGACAAGATTTTTGAACTTTAACTCCTCATTCTTGGAGTACTTTGTCACAATAATAGGCTTGGAAGCATTTTTGCTAGAAGCAGTACTGGTTTTAGAAGTACTAACTGCCTTAGCATCACTTGCATGCTTAGCAGTACTAACCTTGTTAGAAGTAGTAACTGTGTTAGCAGCAGTAACTGTGTTGGCAGTATTAACCTTTGAAGAGGTACTAACAGTATTAGCAACATTAATATTTTCAGCAGTACTAACACAGGTAGCAGCAGTAATACTACCAGCAGCACTAACCCTGTCAGCAGTACTAACAGTTTTAGTGCTTCTAGGCACCCACATTTTGATACTTTCTTTTAGAATCTTTTTCTTCATGGGGCCTTTACTTTCACCATGTTTCTTTATCACATGTTTCTTTCCAGCCTTCCTATAACCAACAGGTTTTTGCACAAATCTTTGAAAGGTCATCTGTTGATTAGTAGGGTTAAAGAAGCAATATTTAGCCAAATGATTTAACTTGCCACATATGAAACAAGGTTTTGGTCTATTGATTTTACTCAGATCAACTCCTTGCTTCTGAGCCCATTGATTATTCCAGTTTCTTTGATTTCCTCTTTTTAAACCAGAATTTAGGCTCTTGGCTTTACTACAAGCACACTGTTTAAAAGATCCAGGATTCACAACCGTGGTTTGTTTGTAATGGACCTTGTTATCCTTTCCTTTGGTCTTCTCTATCTCCTTAGACTTGACCCAGATTTTCCCACATCCCTCATTGGTGATAATGTTGTTTTCTAATGGGATCTCTTTACTCACATCATTATCCCTATTCTCACTGGCTTCTTTCTCAGTCAAATCCTTAATTACTACCTCATCCAAAGGATCTATCTTAAAAGCTTTCTCAGATAAGTCCTTTTTCTCCTTGGTTTCTAACAAGTCTGAAGTAGGAGAGATATAGTTGTTGTTGTAAGGAGGAGGTGTATTGTTGTATCCAATACTAGGCTTCATCTTATCATGAATCTGAGCCTTTAGAAGAGAATCCATTGCTTTTGAAGCATATGAAAACTTTTCTATGTCAAGTTTAACTTTAGACAGTTCCTCTTTCAGTCTATCACTCTCTTCTAAGGATTTAGACAGTTTGGTCTCTAACTCATTCTTTTCCCACTTCCAATAGTTTGTGTCATAAGAGTGTTGAAGTTCATTATCTTGAAAGCCTTTGATTTGCTCTTCAAATCTCTCTACTATCAACACATAATCTCTTCTGTCCTTTTCTAATCTTTTGAGGTCATCACACATACTTTGATTGTGATCCCTGTATCTTTTGACAGTGTCTATGCAAGATTTAGTGCAAAGATTAGAAATTACCTCAGAGGGGAGATCAGACACTTCTGCCATAAGAGCTTGATTCTGAATGGCTTCCTCATCTTGATCACTCCAGTCAAATCCCATTCCTTGTTGAGAAACAAGGGCTTGAGCAGGATTCTTGTTCTGATTGTAGCCTCTATTCTGAGCTTGTTGGTAGTTGTTGTTTGGAACAACACTCCTGCATTCTCTAGCAAAGTGTCCTTTCATGTGACACTTATAACATTCCACCTTAGTCTTGTCAAAACCAGCTCCATCTTCTCTTCTTTGAGAGAAGTTATTCCTTCCTGTTCTTTTAATAAACTTCTTCACCCTCATGGATAACATGTCCATCTGCCATTTAATATCCATCTCCTCCAGGTCATCAGGGTGAAGTTGATCCATATCATCATTAAACAATGAATTGTTGCTATGACTGGATAAAAAGGCTTCAAAGACAGTCTCAGTGCCTTTTTCTGAATTTACTCCACTGGCAGTACTAACTGCTTCAGGGTTGGCAGTAGTATCAGTGGATGCTGAAAGAAGTGCAGCATTGTGGATATAACCAGTGGGCTTCTTCTTGGTTTCTACCTCAGTTTCAAAAACTCTTAGATCATTGTATAGATCATCAAGTTCTTTCTCTTCCAGATTGTCACTCTGTCTATATGAGACAGTGTACATAGTCCATTCATCCCCAAGAGATCTGAGGAACTTTCTGTTGATATCATCTTGTTCCATCTTCACTCCTACAGTAGCCAGTTCATCAATGAGCTTGTTGAACCTATCAAAAGTTTGAGTCATAGACTCATTCTTTGAGGAAGTGAAGTACTCATACTGCTGCTTTAGAACATCTCTTTGATTTCTTTTGATGCTCTTAGTTCCAGCAAATCTTTTCTCTAGAGCATTCCAGAGAATCTGAGCATCAGTGCAGTTGCAAAATTGATGCTGATATTCATTGGGGATGGCCAAGAGCAGAGTGCTCAAGGCCTTCATCTCTGTCTGTCTGATCTTCCTCTCACCATCTGTCTTTGGTGGAGGTCTTTTCCCATATGGCCCTATCCTTCCAGCTTCAGAAGGACCATTCTCAATGATATCCCACATTGAGTAGTCAGTGAGAAGAATATATTGTCTGATTCTGATCTTCCACATGTCAAACTCACTGGGTTTGAGCATTGGAACCTTAGAGACCAAAGTACTTCTTGATTCTGTAAGATTTTCCATGATGAATAGATGTTTCTGAGAGAGTTTGGCTCTGATACCACTTGCTAGGATCGAATTCTCAACAAGAATTAATTCTCAGAAACAATATCAAAGAAGTTTGCGGAATAACACTTTGATATTCAATGAAACAGTAATCACAAACAGTAAATATGAATAACAAACTGTAAACTTGTATTGAATAATTGAAATCACAAGATTACACACTCAACCTCAATCTTGAAGAACAGACTCTTTCAAGACGAATTCTACTTCTCTAGAATTAGGATCTATGCCTTGAGGTTGATTTCTCTAGAACAAAACTTTGAATGAATAATCAATCTTCTAAACTATTCTATACATTCTATACATATACTAATCAAAATATAATTACAATAAATAAAAATATCTTCAGTATATCTTCCATTATATCTCTAAGCCTTCCATGAATATCTTGACTCTTTCCAGCTGTCATCTTTTCCATTCCGATCTTCAAATCATAAGCAGCACTTACTATGCTCAGCAGCATTAAAATCTTCTAGCAGCATTAACTGTAAGCATCACTAAATACTAGCAGTACTAACTTAGCTAAGCAGTACTAACTTTGTTCAAGCAGCACTAACTTTGACTAGCAGTATTAATTCTACCAGCAGTAGTAATACTCAGAAGTATTAACCTTGACGTCTTCTAGCAGTAGTAACTCTGAGCCAACAGCATTAACCATACTTGGTAAATTCTTCAGTTCCCAACATATATAATACAAGGAGTGTGCACCTCGTAGTACAAGACAATGGCTGACATCCCATATAAGGAATGCCACCTGTAAAGTAAAACATCTTAGGACGCCCATTAATTTGATCTTGAGGATCTTCATATAACAGGCCTCACGTGTTCTGCACGTGGTCTTGTCTTGAATTATCTTAGTGAAAAGCTTCAACATTGATCTCTAGAGGTTAGCCTTCACAGAGGCTCTGTGAGTGACCACAGAGGCTCTGTGATCTGAGAATCATCATCAGGTTTGACCTCGGGTACATCTTCTGTGGAGTAACCTCTGAGCTTTTCATCTTCTGTGGTGACTTAGCAGATAACAGAAGTTTCTATACTTGGCCTATTTTTCAACACTTCTAATCTTGGTAGATGGAGCTACCAATCTCCCCCTAAGTGATGAAAAATAAAATTTTAAATTTTGAGGTGTTGGCTAAGCTAGAAACAAAAAGAGGTGAAAGGAACTCAATCTCTGAAAATCGATATTCGTTCATAAAAGAAAATGCCAAAAGGCAAGTACATTAAGAATAAAAAATACATGAATTAACAGCAAAAGATTACAGAAGTCATTGGGGAAAATCATTTATCGGGTTGGTGAAGCTTTCTACTAGAGTTCTTTTTATCAATAGAATGAGTTTGTTGATCCCATATATGATGTTCTTTAACTTGATTTAACCTTTTACTACACACAGATTAATTAAACAGAGTGCGGAAGCGTTTAAGATGTGTAGAAAAGATAGAACATGCAATGTAGTAAACACACAAGTAATTAATGAACAGGAGAATGTTACTCAAAGAACTGTTTCATTAATTACTGAAGAACACGCACTCGTATGTGCAAATATTATCTTGGAAGATATAATCTCTATTTTCTCTTGTGTGTGCTCGCTTTTTTCCTTTTTAAAACTCTAAGGTGGTGCTCCCATAATATACAAGAAGGATGCACCCCTTAGTACAAGACAAAGACTGACATTCCATAGACGGAATGCCACCTGTAAAGTAAACCATCGTGGGACGTCCATTACTTGATCATGTGGATCTTCGTATAGTAGGTCTCACGTGTTGTGCACGTGGTCTTGTCTTGAGCCATCCTGCAAAACTCCAACACTCACCTCCAGAGGTTAACCTTCATAGAGGCTCTGTGATCTGAGAATCATCATCAGGTTTGTCCTCTGGCGCGTCTTCTGCGGAGTAGTCTCTGAGCTTTGTATCTTCTGCGGAGACTTTCTAGACAGCAGAGATTTCTATACTTAGCCTATTTTTCAACACTTCTAAACATGGTAGATGGAGCTAACAATCTCCACCTATGTGTTGATTTTTTTTTTTGAAATTTGGAGTGATGGCTAAGCTAGAAACAAAAGAGGTGAAAGGAACTCAACCTCTGTCTACTTTCATTTAAGAGAAATGCCAGAAGGAAATTATATTTGATTACAATAATGAAAGTAAAATTGGAAATACAATTCTTCAGAGCCTATACTTTGGCGTGTGGGAAATCGTCGATCTTCTTTCCAAACCCACCTTCTTTCTTCAGTTCTTTGTAGTAGCACACGCATAGGTCTCTGAAGATTAAGGTTGCACCTATGTTTATCAGAAGGACATCTGCAGCTTCTGTGGGTACGAGTGGTGTGCCTTTGTGCTTGATAAGTAGATCTTGAATGAGCAGCAAAGATTCGGTTGAGTACTTTTGGCTTTCTATTCCCATGAATAATTACTTTTCTTCTTTGGGATTCAAATACACAAAACCAAAAGGTGATGTAATGATAGAGTTCGGCAGAAAATTGGCAGAGGGTGGTAAGCTGTCTTCTGGTGGAGGGAAGTTGACCTTTTTGACTCCCAAGTCAAGTGCCACTTGAAAGTCGGCTATACTGTAGAACAACAACTTTTCTCTCATGACCCACTTGATGGTAAGATGTGCTTCTTGGTATTCCTTCTGTTAGGACACAGTCTAGTTGGATTCAAGATCATACAAAACGAAGATCGCAATCTGAAGTAAAAGCTGAAAGTCACTCTCAACAAAAGTCTAAGGGTCAATTTGTATTAATCTATGTTCTTCATTTTTGAAGAACACTGTGCTATAAATCAAAATCTTGAAATTGTGTTTGTTTTTAAAATCAAAAGGTTGTGTATTGTTGTTATTGATAAGGAGAAGTTACTGTCAAAATTTGATGTGGTAAAACGACCTCTAGTTGGATTAATTTTAGAGTTAAAGGTCGATTTAATCGGAGAAGACGACGTACCGGTCCTTTGTAATATATCGGTTTAAGCCAATTGATCCATAATATTTTTTTACCGGTCGAACCTTAGTTTAAACACTCTATCGGTCTTAAGCATTCGACCGGACTCTTGCAAATACCGGTCGAAGTCCATCACAATACCGGTCGAACGATTACATATTCTCGGTCAAATAACTCATTGATATTGGTCTTATTTTGCAAACTATCGGTCAAACACAAATCAAAACCCGGTCAAACTCACATCTCAAACATGGTCCAATCACACAACCCTTTACCGATCAAACCTTTGCATTTCCCCGTCAAACCCCAAGACTACCGGTCAAAGACTTCAAATTGTTATCGGTCAAATCCAAAACAAATCTCGGTCCACTCAAAGAAAAGTTTATATCAGTCAAACAGCCCACATGCAAACTATCGGTGCACTCTTTGAAATCACAATTCCAATTGCACTTTGAAAACCACACGTGGCAATCATAAGGAAATCTCACCTTCACACTTTTTCACACTCCACTCACTTGTCACGTGTCCACTTATCAAAAGAAAAGCACCATTTTTCTTTGCATGCACATCACTGTTAACCAATTTATTTGATTGGTTTAAATCTTGGTTTATTTTTAAAATTTATTCCTAAAAATCTACTTGGTTTAAATTTGGGAAATTTATTTCTAAAATTTATTTGATTTTATCTTCATTTTATTTTGGGCTAACGATCATATTCAAGCTTTTCTATTCGAATCAGAATGTCTAACTACAGTGAAGCCCCAAAGTTGAATAAAGGAGAATACGAAAAGTGGAAAGTTAACTTTTTCAACTTTGTAGATAAAAATGAGAAGAGTCACTACATCATATTATCATTGACTAAAGGTGAAATGAAACCTAAAATCCCTTTAGAAGCTTGTACTGAAGAATAGTTTAACAGACAAATAGCTGATAATATTTCTAGAAATTATATGGAAGACTGTATTTCTAAGGAAATATATGGTCCACTGGATATTCCCAAAGCTTCAGGGAAAGAGATATGGGACTATCTTGAATGGTTGATGTCAGGGCCAAAGGTTTTATTAAAAGCTAAAGTTTTGGAAGTTGAGAACTTTGAACTTAAAGGAAAGATTAATGATTTAGAAGCTCAAATACAGAAGCAAGCATTTGTAGAGATGAACGGGGAGAAGTTCATGAGCTTGGAGAGTGCAAACACTGATCTTCAACATAAACTATCAGACTTAAATCAAGATTTTGTCAAGGACAAATCTGAGTTTGAACAAGAAAGTTCAAAGTTTGCACTGAAGTTCTCAGTATTTTCCAAAAAGTGTGGTGAAGAGAAAAAGACTTTTGAGCTTAAATGTTTAATGCTTCCTCAAAAAGTTGAAGACTTTGAGAAAGTAATCATAGTGGAAAGAGATCAGTTTGTCAAAGAGAGGAAGGCAAATGATGTGAAGAGTGCTAAGAAGGGTTTCGAAGAAGAAAGAAGCATCCTTGAAGCTGCAATTAGGAAGCTTAATGCAAAGCTATCTGAATTATCTAAGCTTGCACAGAAAGAGAAAAAGAAGAGGTCCGAGCTTGAGACGAAGATTGACCTTCTTGTCAAAGAACGAAACAACTATTCTTCAAAGGTTAAAGAGCTTGAAAAGGTTATTTCAACGGTGGTGGTGACTGAGCGCAAGACTCCAGAGTCAATTGTCCACTCACCTAGAGATGATTCTGCTGATTCAGAATGTTCATTCAAGTCAGATGCAAGATCATATCAGAAACTTGTTTCTTCAAAGAGGTCAGTGAAATCTTCTAATCATATTCAGAGTACTAATCTTTTGTATGATAGAAATATAGATAGTTCAGGTACACATCAAAGAAGAAGGTGCTACCAAGAAGAAGAACTAGTCTGGAACAGGAAACCAGTTAGAGAAGAGCAGAAATGTAAAGGCTCATGTGTACATACGCCTAATGCCAAGAAGAACAATGCGCATAAAGGTAAACCTGATTTCGTCTACACGAGAGATCAATTAATCAGGTTATCAGGTAAGACATTCTATTGTTCTTATTGTCGTACACATGATCCTGTTCACAGAACCAGCGATCATTACTGGTATGGTTCTTATTGCATAAACCCCATACGAACTGCAACTCACACACATGGACCCAAATACCAGTGGGTACCAAAGAAAACTAAATCTATGTTGCAGGCACCTACTGTCAAGGGGGAGTAGGAGAACCAATGGCTTCTAAGTACAACAGCTTAGAACCCGAACTTCAACGAAGATATGACTTCTAAACACAACAGTTTAGGACTCGCACTTCAATGATGAAAAGACCTTACTCCGAGCTAATCAGAGATTGTACTCCAATACTTAAAAGAGGAAATCAACCTTCAAGGGGGAGTACATATATATTTCTGAAATGTTTTGCATCCGATAGATATGATGACCTACACTTCAAGAAGGAAGTCATAGATCTCTATCATGTGCTATTTTAGTGACATATTTTAGATGCATAATTTCAGGGGGGGTATAAAAAGGTGATGACTTCTGATTATTTCAGATCAGAACTCATACTTTCATTTGTTTTACTGCTTTTTGTCTTTTCAATTTAAGTGAATAAACTTGCTTTGACCTTGACTTATAGACTTTTGCAGAAGTTTGAGAGAAGCTTACAAGATCATATCTTTATGACTTTAAGCTTAGCTTCATGAGATGTAAGATCATACGTTAAGGTATTATTCTAAATCTTAATCTCATATATGGTTGAAAGAAGGACAACTTTCAATCATTGAAAACATCATTCTAAAAACGTTCAAATCACTTCCCGATTCTTCAACTAGATTTTATAATTCGAAAGTGTGCCTTTAAATGTTTTCTTATTCAATTAAGCTTTAACTGCTAAGTTGAACCATTTTGAGCATTATATGCTTCATAGGAAAATATGGGATCAGTGTGTTTGGATTAACACAACTTCAATGGAATCACATTAACCAGTGATTTCTACCCAAGAAGTTAATCCATAGTGATTGGGTGTGAGGAGTCAAAAGAAATGAGTGTTGAATGAGTGATGAGGTATCATGAAAAAGAGAGTTCGGTTAGTAGTGAGCTAAATGCTTAAAAGAAAGAGGGTGTGAGAACAGAGTTAAAAGAATATAAGAACTCTGCACCAACTAGTTTCTGAGTCGGGCAGCCACATTTCTAGTGTTTCACATTTCATTGTTGAACATTATTGAAACAGGCAACTAGCCCATGCCAACTCTTGATTAACCCCACTAGCTACTCATTTTCTTCTTAAAACGAAATTGTTTCATTTTCAAAGGGGATGCAACATAATTGCTATATGATTTTCATTTGGAAAATATGAATATTGAAAAGAAGGAAGTTTGCCCCACCTTCGCACTTCACTCATGCACATTGAGTCTGTGTTTAACTTACTGTTGTCTCAGTGGTTTACATACTTTGAGCCTTATAAGTGATCATCAAGTGCTTAATTCTTTCTATCACAAGCACGAACACACAAGGAATTTGTTTCTTTGTCATAACGTTAATAGAAATAACCTTTGTGGTGTATTGTTGATTAAATGGATGCCCTGGGGGAGTCAACATCAAACAGCTCCTTTTCCAATGTGTATTCGTTATACATAGTGACTTAGTGTTACTGACAGGCGTTTCTAACTGATTTGTTTATTGCTACAGGTGTTACACGACTATTTTGTCTAGATTTGCAAAGATCTGAATGAATATCTATTGCATTGACGAATCAGAGGCTCCAACTAAATGAAATTTCTTGAACATCATGTTTTGATGAATTCGTTGCTCAATCCATCAAAAAGGGGGAGAAGATCTACCCAATAAATGGAGACGAGTCAACTAAGTCACATGTTTCAAGAATCACGTTCAAGATTGAAAATCTTCAAAGAGAACTCTTCGAACTATTCTGAAGATAGAGAAGAGAAGAGCTAACCAAGAAAATATTCTTCAAAGTGTTCTAAAGACAGACTGATCTGAGAGAAATTTTCTTTGAAGATACTTTGATGAAGAATTTCGAGCTGAAACTGAAGATAATTTCTTCCCATGAACTGAAAGAGATAATCTACATCTTTTGGGGAGTTTACTATATCTTGAAGACTAAGAGAGAGATTGCATCTTCTGTGTTGAAAGAGAAGATTGGATTGCTAAATCATTTTATTAATGATCTTGATCCAAAGGGGGAGATGGTTAGGACACAGTCTCATTAGATTCAAGATCATACAAAACAAAGATCGCAATCTGAAGTAAAAGCTGAAAGTCACTCTCAACCAAAGTCTAAGGGTCAATTTGTATTAATTGTCAAAGTTGTTTTAATATCTAGATATATTATTAATTTAGATATTATGTTTTTATTAGTTTATTATTAGTTTGGATAATATCTTTTTATAGATATTATATCTCTCTCTCTCTCCTCTAACATCAGACCACACAAATACACAAACAACACACATAGTGAAGGTGTAAAGAGAGAGAGAGTTCAGAGCAAAATTGTAACGATCATCAACCCGTGTAATCACGTTTATAATCTAAACAGGTTGGTAATCGTATCTTTGTTTGTTGTTTGATTATCTGGTAACGATCACGGACTCACACCTTCTTCCAGCCAAACTTATCCTCTGTCCATTTGAATAGCTCTGGAAGATCATGAGGGTGAATATTCGATAGTTATGCGTCTGTGAAAGTCCATATTTTCTGATCTTCCCTTTTCCCAACATATTCACTGAACTAGAAGTTTTGCACTTTGTGTGTCTAAGTTCGATTGTCAGAACCTCTGAGATCTTGGCCATGGTGAAGACTTTGAATTTTGGCTTGGCTTTCTCTTTATAGAATCTCCTTCTTTCCTCTGATACAGTTTCCTCTGAGAGTCTGACAGAGGGAAGATCTTGAGCTCCGCGGCTATAGAGGTATTTGTACACTTCTTCTTCGATGTTCTTCTTTGGAGGAACAGGGAAGGGTCTCTTTAGGCTTTCAAAGCTTTGGATAACCTCTTCAACTCTATCCTTTGATGGTTTTGCAAGTGGTTCCAGGATGGGGAGTTCAGACAGAGGTTGCAGATCAAAAGCCCGGTCTTCCTCTTCAGGTTTTACTCTTTTGATGGCATCGAAAGAGATCTTTAGTAGTTTCTCAGAGGTGGGAGGAGGAGATTTGATCTTTTTCAGAGGTTCTGTAGCTATGGCCTTTCCTTTATCTTTGGCAGTTGGTGGGGATTATGTGATTTTGATTCTGATGGGAGAGGAGGCTGAAGAGACCTGTTGTTTAGATGATCTTTGTGGTTCATGTTCTGAGCTTTTAGGGACTTGGTTCAGGGGAACTTCTGGGATAGGTGCTTCTTGTGTTGATTGCAGATTCTCCCCCTGATGAGAACCATGGCCGGATTTTCCCTGTTGAGGTACGGCTTGAAGAGGAGTGGCTTGAAGAGGATTGACAGAGATGACGAGTGCTTTTGTTGTTGAAGTCTTCTCCCCCTCATGATGTCCAGGGCCAGGTGCATCTAGATCCTGGTCCTCATGCCTTGTGCGTTTCCGGGATGCTTCCTCTTGGAAAGTCGTAGGGGCCATTTTCTTCTTCTGCTTGCAGAGGTGTTCGTCCACATGCCTATTGATCTTCTGCATAAGGATAGTTCGTTGATTTCCACATCTGACTTGAACCGAAATGTGGAAACTGTTCTCTTTAAATTTGTTGCCACTTTCTTGCCTTGTTTAGCGAAGTCAGATCGAAGATGGCTGATGTTGCTGAGAACCTAGTTCCCCATAGTTTCCAAGTTCGTTTTCTTGGCAAAAGCAGAGAGGTCATTCGCAGAAGTTAAGGGTGCAGAAGTTGACGTCTGTGGTTGAAAAGGGACCATGACACTGCGAGTCATGTCCTTGATTTCATCTCTGAGCTCGGTCAGATCATCCACCCTTGACTGAACTATTTGTTGAGCAATTTTCGGCATTTCCTCTATGCAGATATCCCCTAGAACCTGAATTTGATTTGAGTGGGCGATGATCGTTTGCCCACATGCTCGAAGATCATCTCTGGTCGCGCAGTTTGTTCTTAGTTCAGTGATCGCCTCCGAATGTTGGGTTGAAGATTTTCGAAGAGCGTTCTGGGCGTCTGTATTTGCTTTAAGAGCTTCTGCAATGACCTGAGAATCCATAGAGACAGAGCTTTTCAACTCGTCAAGGTTTGTGAGCACCATGTCAGCAAAGGCTTTAAACTCGCCCTTTGTGACAAAAGTGTCAGAGGTAACCTCTGGAACAAGACATGTTCCAGATTTAGCCAACGAGTCTTTTGCACCCATAGAGCCTGTCAGGACGTTGAACTCTATGGGATTTTCTTCCAATCCTCGATGCTCCATAGAGGAAACATCCATGGAAGTTCTGTCAGCATATTCTTTGGGGGAGGGTTCAGAGACTCCTTTAAGATCCATGTTGAATGGATCCTGTGATTGTTCTAGAGCCACAAAATCATTGTGCTCTCTCTCCACCAACTCTGAAATGGTTTGGGGGTGACTCTTGTGTGTGACAGAGGTAACAAATACCTCTGAGTGTGGAAGAGTCGTGTCCTTGGTCAAAGGGACACTTTTGTTTGCTCCTTCATCCTTTTGAGAGGATGGGGTCAAGTTTGGATCCCCAGTTTTAGATGGTATAGAGGATGAAGGAATATCCTTTGTCTGGTCGGCTAGGGTTTGGTTCGAACTATGCGGTCCTGTTTCAATACCCCTCTGCACTAGAATTACAGGGATAGAAGTGTGGGTTGCACTTGGAGTTGGTTTTGGTGGTGTGCCAAAGGCATCTTTTGTTACCCTCTCCTCCAACGATTTTTCTCTCTCTCTTTGCTCTTCTTATTCACTTTGGGACTTTTCGGTCACATCCTCTACTTCCATTTCCACCGTTTCCCCTACGTTCCCTAAGTACCTAAGATAGACCTCTCTTGCTATTGCAGAGGCCAATTTGATTGGGCTCTGAGGTATATCCTCTGGGGACTCTTCAAGGACTAGGGCTCTCTTTGCCTTCTGCAGAGGGTTTTCCTTACCCTCTGCAGGTTCGGTTCTAGCAACGAGGTCCTCTACCAGATCTTTCCTTCTTTGTTGGATGTCTTCCACAGATTTTTCTTTTTCTACAAGAGTTCTCATTTTTCTTTTCTTTTTCTCAGAGACTCTGTTCTCTGCAGTTTCTTCTGTGGCTTTCACTTTTGGTGCTTCTTCTTCTGTGGTCCTCTTGGATTTCGGAGAGGACTTTGGAACCTTTGCGTCTTCGGTTCTCTTTTTCATGCTTTTCTTTTTCGCCTTTTTCTCACTTCCCTCCCCTCTAACTAATGGTCTCTCTCTCTGACTCACTTGAGCTTCTGTGGCCACAACTTCCATCCGTTCTCCCTCGTCTCTCAAGTAAACTGCAATGTTTTCTATCATGAATCCTACGCGAGGGGGGGTTACAGGACGTGGTTCTGGTGTCCTGTTCCCTCGTATGTACTCCATAACACCCTCTTCACTACCCAAATAAGTCAACATCTTTGTTGACAGAGGTCTGGCTTCTGGATATCCGGTTTTGATGGTAGTTGTCTTGTGAGACTTCATCTCATGGAGTTTGATTGTCTTACCCTCTGCTGGTAGCTTTCCTTCCCCTATCAAGTCATCGCCTAGAAGTAATCCTAGAAAGCGTCCAAACGCGATGTTCTTTGGATCTGTCCCCTTATCTTGGTCGTGCTGCTTTGAAATCACGGCATTTTGGATCTCCCTGAAAATGAATCCAGCGTAGTCTAGAGAGAGATCATAGTAACTTCCATACATTATAACCAAAATAGTATGGCTTGATTGATCTGGGCTCCCAACCTTCGACGTCAGACATCGGTTCAAAATCGAGAAGAGTACGTCCCACAGAGGGGGTAGATTCTGTCGTCTGAAGTTCGTTCTTTTGGCGATTGGTACTGCGTATCCAATGAATTTCAGAAACGCCAGTATCTCTTCTTCTGTGGGCTCCTCGGAGAATTTGCGTAGGTTGAGGTCTGATTTGGTGGGAAGTTCAAAGACATCTGATAGTTTCCTACGATTGATCCCTAAGTCCAGAATCTTTTCAGTTGATGGATGGGTTGCGTAGCTAATGATGCCGTGTCCATATTTATCCATCTTGGCATGGCGAGCACTTAGCCAAAACTGTTGGATGTAAGTTTCAGGGATGTCATTTCGATTCCTTGTTAGGTGATATTGTCCAATCAAATCATTACAGGAACACAATCAAGAACAATGAAAATCAAGAGGAAATCACAAGTGTATTGATATCACATGTGAAAGGGGTTACAAGGTTTCTCTGAAAGGATTTTCTCTCAGATTACAAAATGACTAGTTACCTTCTAAACAAAGCAAGGAAGACTTATTTATAGGTCAAACTAGAAATAAAGATAAGCTAACAAAAGTCAACACAAATGAGCTAAACAAAAATACAGTAACAATCTCCCCCTTTTAGATCATTTGACAATTTTGCTCTGGTTCCATCTTCTAAAGCAGATTCTTCTGATCCCAAGGTATGCTTCAAACCTCCTGATGTATTCTCTGAAATCAATCTTCTTGTTTATCTCTTCTAACATAGCTTCCATGTTAAGAGACTCAACAGTTCTTACATCTTCATTCTTTCTAAATCTTTCCTGCTCAGACAGAAACAATTTATCTTCAAGCACTTTCCGCACATACTTCAAAGTACCATCTGAATATTTAGCCAATTCTGATGCTCGCATGAACTGCTTCTTGTGAGTCTTGGTGTTAACATACATGACACCCAACTCTGGATATTTGGATATCCGAAAAGGCTCTAGAATTCTGATCTTAGGATGGTTGAAGTTTGGTGCCAGTAGGTTTACTCTGTTCTGATTGGTTTCAATGCCAAGCTGAAAGTCAAATGAATAAGCATTGTAGACACTCCTTGTCATAAATCTTTTAATAGCATCCAAAGCATAAGCAACAACTTGTGACCTCCTTCTGTTTCTCCTGTCTCTGAACTCATTCACAATGAACATAATGTCTGAGATGTTCAAGTTGTCAAAATCAGCTTCAGAAAAAGAACTAATTTTCATGTCTTTCCTCTGAACTGTGAACTTTGGATAGTAGACATTGAGAACCTTGCAAATATGAACATTTTGAATCTGCAGAATGTCACACCCCGCTAAAGCGGAAACACGAGGCGTAACAGCTCCGATGCCACAGCACAAGATTATAAACATACCAACATTTATTTAATCAACCAAAATACATTACATTTTAGAGAACATAATATCGTTAACGTTTACAAATTCCAAGTCTTTTAAACATAAGATACGCTTAACACGAAAATAGTCTTGTGCTTGAAAATACGAGTACGCTGATAAGGCATCATGGGATTACCTTCTAGATTCCTCAAAAGCATGAATAAAAACCAAGGTCAACTACAAAGAGTTGGTGAGTTCACAGGTTTGAATATGCACAAATCATTTTTATATGCAAGTTGTCATTCGTAGAGCGTACGTAAAAACCAACTTCAATTCTTTGATTCATGAGTACCACAACTTAAATTTCTTTATGATGAGTGTAAGCAAAGACGTATTATTACGTTGAGCCACTACTAAGCGGTCCCTGACCAATTACAACGCCCCCGATGAACTAACTCAGCGGTGGTTCATGCCACATGTTTAGCCATCTTCTCTAGTATAGTGCACCCCTGCTCGTCAGCATTAAAGTGGGCTTGTCACACCAAATAGCGCTACCCACTAATACTATAGGCCCGATTTTCTTCGAGTTAATAGTAGTGTCACGGGGTCTTAACATTAAAAACTCAACACATCAATTGCATACTCATCATAAGCTTAATTTTGCAAATGCTTTTAACAAAGCCTTATAAATTGCCAATTCGCAATTCTTTCAAACAATTCTCATGAATATTTAAATACGCAATTTAAACATGCTTTTCACCCCAAAATTAATTAAAACGATAAAAATGGGGCTGTGAATACTCACCTTGATGCAAGCAACGAGTGAAGCTTTACTTTAAACTTAATGAGTTTTGTCACGCCTTAACTTTCCCTATATAAGAGTTGCCATAAGAACACATTAATACCCTATTCCGATGTCCAACCAATATGTCCAATTGTCCCATGAAATGCCATCCAATAAGTTTCTTATCCATAATTATTTTGTCTAGACAAAGTTCCAATTATAAGACATTACTTAAGCTTGATAACACAACTTTTCTGGATTCAGCACATGCTGTCCAGAAAGTTATCCGGTAATTTCAACACGGAAACTTAACTTGTCAAGAGAATTATTTAATCAAAATTTTTGGGTTGGAACTATGATATGTTTAGATCAAATCTGCACTTTTTCATAATTTTTGAATAACTTTTGGCACATCAAACCATTTTTATAAAATAAAGTGTCACTGATTTTCGGATCAGTGACATGCTTCACTTGTAACAGGTTTTTGAGGTATCAAAACTTGGAATTAGCTAGTGATCCATATATGGATGCAAACCTAACTCAAAATTCTAACATTTGGGAAAAGATTCACTTAATTTGGATGAGTAGTGAGGGAGTTATGGTCTCTACAAAATAGGTGTATGAATCTGTCTTCACTGGAAAGATTGCACCATTTTCTTATAAAATCCATTTAAGTGCTCAAATCATCTCCAAATTCTATGTTTTTGGACTTTTTAGAAAGCTAACACTCTAAACTGAAGTTTAGAAGCAAAAACCCCAAATTTGGACATGTGGTTTGTGAGTTGTGTAAGCTAGAATTGAGGTCCATTTTCTGGACAGATTCTAGAAAGATGTGAATGCTAATTTAACTCACAAATAATGATCATTAGACATGGTTTTTGGTTAAAACCATGTCTTCACCTTCCAACACATGAAAACTAACACATGCATCATGGATTCATGGCAACCTAAATGCTCATCCAAATGCATGCATGAACACAAAATAAAGAAGATAAGACATTAATATTGATACAATGTTCTTAATCATGTAGAACTTAGAAAATTCCTTCATAAGAACATTTTTATACTAACACTCAATGTATCAAGAGTCAAAAACTCATATTATATAAATATCAAAGGTAAACCATCTTATTAACAAGTTTCCACCCACATGCAAGACAACATAAACACTAGATTAGTGATTTAACATTATATAGAACTCTTAATCATATGAGATTAAACAATCTCATCCTAAGAGTTTATTTATACACAAAATTGATATAAATGCATAAATTTCAATCCAATCTTCATAAAATTTTGTGGACCAAAAACCACTTTTCATAAAATCATCATCTCTTTGACAAAATCTCAAAATAACATGCAAGGAAACCCAAGTTTCATTGGAAGATCATTAAATGGTTCATTAGCAAATGTATAGGTACTAATGCATCCCATTTCACTTCTAAAACTTGGATTGTACATCATTTACATAAAAGATATGAAAATAGAAGCTTTTTGATTATAAACTTGAAGGAAAATGGAGGGTTAAATGATTACCTTTAACAAAAGAGATGAAGACTTGGATTCCAACTTCAAAATGGGGATAGATGCTTGGTTGGATTCTTGAATCTTAGCAATGGAAGGAGAAAGTGAAGAAAGAAAAATGAAAATGGTGGTGGTGGTGGTGGCTTTTTCGGCCGAAAATGAGAGAGAGGAGAGGGAGAGGAGGTGAGGAGTTAATCTTGAAAAGTGAGAAGTGTGGATAGTTTTTAAATTGGGTTTTTAATTAAAGAGAATGATTAAAGTAAGTAGGTTTAGGACAAGTGTCCTAGTGACTCCTTAAAAGAGAAAAAAAAATTTAATTTAATACCATTAATTGAATTACTAGCTTTAAACTATACAATGTCAGATATATTTGAGAACCGAAATACCCGATTCTCAATTTTTGCTAAATAATTGACAAATTTGAAAATTTTGCAGTGCAAGAGAAATTAATATTTTAATTTTTATAATCTAAGAATTTTGGACTTTTATTCACTTATTTGGCATTTCTGGACAGTGACGGTCAAATGCGGAACTGTTCCGGGTCTTTAACGCAACTTCTAAATTTTTCGGGGAAACTTTTTATCTTAAAGGCTTTTTAATAAAATTTAAAAAGTGACAAGACTTATAAAATTATTCTGAGGGTGCTGACCTCTTTACTCAAAATTTGACAGTTGTCACAGTCTCCCCTCCTTCAAGGAATTTCGTCCCGAAATTTATGACTGACATTTCTGGACAGCTTATCATCAAACAACTTAGGATAGTTGCGTTTCATGAAGTCTTCTCTTTCCCAAGTATATTCAGGTCCATGACGTGAATTCCTACGAACCTTAATGATTGGGATTTTGCTGCGCCTAAGACGTTTAATTTCGCGCTCAAGAATTTGATAGGTTCCTCTCTAAAACAAAGGCCCCCATCAACCTTTACTTCATCAGGGGACACAAGCATTGCTTTGTCTACCAGACATTTCTTTAAATTTGACACATGAAAAGTGTCGTGAATAGCACTTAACTCTTGAGGTAGACTCAGCTTATAGGCTACTGGTCCAATTCTATCTAGAATCTCAAATGGACCAATATATCTCGGACCTAACTTACCTCTTTTCCCAAATCTGATTAATCCCTTCCATGGTGATACTTTCAAAAGAACTTTGTCACCTTTTTGGAATTCTAAAGGCTTTCTGCGGTTATCCGCATAACTCTTTTGACGATCTCTTGCGGCTTTGAGTCTTTCCTTAATGATTGATATTTTACCGGTTGTTTCTTGAATAATTTCAGGCCCAATCAGTTGGCTATCACCAATTTCTATCCAACTAAGTGGAGATCTACACTTGCGTCCATAGAGAGCTTCGTATGGCGCACATTGAATGCTGGTGTGATAGCTGTTATTGTAAGAAAATTCAACTAACGGGAGATGCTTATCCCAGCTTCCTCCAAAATCTATAGCACACGCGCGTAGCATATCTTCCAAAGTTTGAATGGTCCTTTCCGTTTGTCCGTCTGTCTGTGGATGATATGCAGTACTCAGATCCAACCTGGTACCCAGCACTTTCTGAAATGCTTGCCAAAATCGGGATGTGAAACGACTATCTCTATCAGAAATGATAGATAGAGGTACTCCATGCCGAGAGACAATTTCGTCTATGTACAACTGCGCCAACCTTTCTATTTTGAAGTCCTCTCTAATAGGGAGAAAATGCGCAGATTTCGTAAGTCGATCCACAATGACCCAAATTGCGTCGTTCCCTTTTCCAGTCCTGGGTAGTTTGGTGATAAAATCCATAGATACCTGATCCCATTTCCATTGTGGTATCTCAGGTTGTTGAAGAAGTCCAGAAGGCTTTTGATGCTCTGCTTTGACTTTCGCACAAGTCAAACATTTACTCACAAATTCAGCAATGTCCTTCTTCATTCCCGGCCACCAATAACATTCCTTCAATCCTTTGTACATTTTATCGGCTCCTGGGTGGACCGAGTACTTTGATTTGTGAGTTTCTTCCAAAATAATTGTTCGCAGATCATCAACCTTTAGTATCCAAACTTTATTCTTGAAATAACGAACTCCATCTGATCGTGATTCAAACTCTTTTTCCAGGTTATGCAAAGCTTCACAAGAAAGATTTTCTGTCTTCAATGCTTTTTCTTGAGCTTCACGAACTTGCGTCTTAATGCTTGATTGGACCAACATTCCCAAAGCACGTGTCCTTATTGGTTTTACTCTTTCTTTCCTGCTTAATGCATCAGCTACCACATTAGCTTTACCAGGATGATACTTTATTTCGCATTCATAATCATTAAGTAGCTCAACCCATCTTCGTTGTCTCATGTTCAACATTTTCTGATCAAAAATATGTTGGAGACTTTTGTGATCAGTATAGATTGTACATTTGGTGCCATAAAGGTAATGCCTCCAAATTTTTAACGCGAACACTACTGCTCCCAACTCCAAGTCATGAGTGGTGTAGTTCTTTTCATGAACCTTGAGTTGTCTTGACGCATAGGCTATAACCTTATTCCTCTGCATTAATACACATCCTAAGCCTTGATGTGATGCGTCACAATACACCACAAAGTCATCCGTTCCCTCCGGTAACGCAAGAATTGGTGCGTCACATAACTTGTGCTTGAGTGTTTGAAATGCTTCCTCCTGTTTTTCTTCCCAGACAAATTTCTTATCCTTCTGTGTCAGTGCTGTCAGAGGTTGAGCGATTTTTTAAAAATTCGCTATGAACCTTCGGTAGTAGCCCGCCAGACCAAGAAATTGACGAATTTCTGTTGGTGTCCTTGGGGTTTCCCATTTCTTGATGGCTTCAACTTTTGCCGGGTCAACATGAATTCCCTTTTCATTAACCACATGACCCAGAAAGTGTACCTCTCGAAGCCAAAATTCACATTTGGATAACTTAGCATACAACTTCTGATCTTTGAGAAGTTCTAAGATTAACTCCAAATGTTTCTTATGGTCTTCCTTACTTCGCGAATAAATCAGAATGTCGTCTATGAAAACAATCACGAACTTATCTAAATACGGCCGACAGACTCTATTCATCAAGTCCATGAAAATTGCCGGTGCGTTCGTTAATCCAAAGGGCATAACTAGAAACTCGTAATGTCCATAACGAGTTCTAAATGTCGTCTTATCAATATCCTCTTCGCGAACTCTCATTTGATGATATCCAGATCGTAAGTCAATCTTTGAGAAGTATGTTGCACCTTGCAGTTGATCAAACAGATCATCAATTCGAGGAAGTGGGTATCGATTCTTGAGGGTTAACTTATTGAGCTCTCTGTAATCGATACACATTCGGAATGTTCCATCTTTCTTCTTAACAAAAAGAACTGGAGCTCCCCATGGCGAAGAACTGGGTCTGATGAATCCTTTGTCAAGCAGTTCTTGGAGTTGTTCAGACAGTTCTTGCATCTCGGGTGGCGCCAAACGGTATGGTGACTTGGCCACTGGTGCAGCTCCCGGAATCAAATCAATACGGAATTCGACTTGTCTCGGTGGGGGTAACCCAGGTAGATCTTCAGGAAATACTTCAGGAAAGTCGCGAACCACAGGAATATCTTGTAAACACTTCTCCTTGATCTCTTTATTGACTACATGAGCTAAATACGCAACACATTCCTTCCTTAAATACTTCTGCATCTTCATGCAGGATACTATTCTTAATTTCCCTTTGGATTTTTCTCCGGGTACTATAAGTACTTCTCCTTGAGGTAACGGAATTCGAAGAGTCTTTTCGGAGCAACATAATTCCGCTTGGTTATTAGACAACCAGTCCATACCCACAACTACATCAAAGCTTCCTAACTTTATTGGAATTAGATCTATCTTAAATTCCTTTTCAGCTAGCCTCAAGGTACAATTCGAAAATACATCATCAACCCTAACCTCTTGTCCGTTAGCGAACTCAATGACATACGTTTCTTTTAGCTTTTGGGGCATTTGATTAATTTTTGATCTAAAACTTAATGACACAAAGCTTCTATCTGCTCTGGAATCAAATAAAACAGATGCACGATGATTATTTAAGAGAAACGTACCTGTGATCACATCCGGATCTTGTCTCGCTTCTTCCGCTCCAATTTCAAATACTCGGCCTCGTGCTTGCCCTTTTTGGTTCCTCTGGTTTGTCGGTCGAGTCCGGTTTGCATTCATCCTTCTGACAAACTTAGGACAGACATTCCTAAAGTGGTCCTGACTCCCACATTCAAAACAAGCTCGCTTTCCCCCATACTTACAATCTTTCGCGTAATGACCTCCTTTGCTACATTTGACACAAATAACACAATTTCCGAAATGTCGATTGTTGCACTTGTCGCATCTCGGGCATACTTCCTTTCCTTTATCAGCTGTTTGAGTTTGAATTCCATAATTACCCATCGTTCTCTGTTCCTTCCCCCTTCTTCTGTTATGCGGTCTCCTTGAAGTTTCCTCGACCTTCCTTTTTCCTTTCACTGAATCGCGAGAGAAAAGCCCCGATCGATTGGCATTATTGGTGAGCTTGGTTGCCAGACTTACCGCCTCCTGAATGGTTTTTGGATTACCCGAGGTCACATCACCTCGGATTTCTGGAGCTAACCCCCAGACATATCGGTCTACCCGATTCTCTTCTGGCGTGACCAAATGTGGCACCATCTTTGCCAGCTCATGAAATCGTGCCGTGTACGCTTCAATGTCATTCCCTTTCATTTCATGCTCCCATAATTCTGCGTGTAGTTTCTGCATTTCACTTCTTGAACAGTATTCTTCCCTAAGCATTTCCTTAAATTCCTCCCAAGGGAGTTTATTAGCTGCTTCTCTTCCTCTAGACTGCACTTGAGTGTTCCACCACGTCAGTGCTCTCCCTTGTAGTAAGCAAGCTGCGAATTCTACCTTATTTGCTTCCGAACATTTACTTATGTGAAGGACGGATTCCATTCCTTCAATCCAAGATAATAATCCAACCGCTCCTTCAGTACCGTGAAATTCTTTTGGATTACAAGACCTAAAAGTCTTATAGGTATATTCTTTTTCTATATTTGCACCGACTCCTGGTTGATTAGGTTGGTTAGCATTTAAACCTGCTGCTATCTGACTGACTATGTTAGGAAGTGAAGCTAAGATTTGCTCGGATACGAGTCGTGCAATCTCAGGATCTTCTCTTCTTGGCGGCATAATTCTATTACACAATTATTTAACGCTACGTCAATAATTAATTTCCAAATTCTTATTTCCCTTATTCCTATCCCTTAATCTTAATACAATAATAATTGTATTTGATTGATCATACATCTAATATAACAAAAATCAACCTTATGGAATTGAAATTCACAATTCTTAAACATACATAAACAATATAACATAACATAATCATGATCATTACAAAACTATGCCATACATTTAATCATTCGCCCAAAAATAATAGTCAAGCTATTTAATAATGTACCAATACGACGAGTTACATATCAAAAGAAAATTAGTTGCCCAAATATCCATAAGCAAACCACGCTACTAATGTCCGAAAAATGACACCATCAACCACGCTATCACAACCACTAAGAGTCCCATCACCACTGATAAGCAAGAGTGCAACCAGGCTACCATCGCCCTAGTTTCCACTAATTCTCTTATAATTGCACTCATAGCTTGATCGTCCGCACTCACCATTGATATCAGTCCATTTAGGATCTGGTCACTTGAATTCATTATCATCATGAGTGCATCGAGGGAATGCCCATGATGGTCTACTTCCAACCTAACCCTCTCTACTTCTCGAGCCATCCCTGAAACCCAGTAGTTTTCTAGTGTCGTCATGCCAGTTGGTTGGGATATTGGTATATCGGCGCATGGCGGTGGCGATACCCTCCGACTCCGAAGTCGAGAAGGCCCCGCCTCGTCCCTACATGGAACGGGTGAAGTCGGCTCCAAGGTGGGGGTGATCGATCTCTCCGGTGATCGCTCAGAATCAGTGTATTCGTGCTCGGATGGGTCATAATCGTCAAGTGACTGATCTTGGTGTGAGGGTGATCGAGACATGATGACTGCGATAATTAATAAAGTTTAATTGTCAATCATGCTATAATTTTTATTAATACTCAAAAGTACCATGCAAACTCACATAACAATCATGCTTCTCATTTTTGTATCAAAAAGTTTCTATTTTTAGTAATTCCTAGTATAGCCAATTTATGTCCCCTTTATACACACTTAAATTAAACAAAGGTGATCAAGTTTTGTTTAAGTTAAAATATGATAATGTGAAACACATTTTAGTTATACTACAGCGTACCTTAATTTTGAAAACTTTATTTGTAAAAAGGTTATAGTGTGTGGTTTTTAAAATAAAACCGGTATTCCCTATAACCTATGGCTCTGATACCAAATCTGTCACACCCCGCTAAAGCGGAAACACGAGGCGTAACAACTCCGATGCCACAGCACAAGATTATAAACATACCAACATTTATTTAATCAACCAAAATACATTACATTTTAGAGAACATAATATCGTTAACGTTTACAAATTCCAAGTCTTTTAAACATAAGATACGCTTAACACGAAAATAGTCTTGTGCTTGAAAATACGAGTACGCTGATAAGGCATCATGGGATTACCTTCTAGATTCCTGAAAAGCATGAATAAAAACCAAGGTCAACTACAAAGAGTTGGTGAGTTCACAGGTTTGAATATGCACAAATCATTTTTATATGCAAGTTGTCATTCGTAGAGCGTACGTAAAAACCAACTTCAATTCTTTGATTCATGAGTACCACAACTTAAATTTCTTTATGATGAGTGTAAGCAAAGACGTATTATTACGTTGAGCCACTACTAAGCCGTCCCTGACCAATTACAACGCCCCCGATGGACTAACTCAGCGGTGGTTCATGCCACATGTTTAGCCATCTTCTCTAGTATAGTGCACCCCTGCTCGTCAGCATTAAAGTGGGCTTGTCACACCAAATAGCGCTACCCACTAATACTATAGGCCCGATTTTCTTCGAGTTAATAGTAGTGTCACGGGGTCTTAACATTAAAAACTCAACACATCAATTGCATACTCATCATAAGCTTAATTTTGCAAATGCTTTTAACAAAGCCTTATAAATTGCCAATTCGCAATTCTTTCAAACAATTCTCATGAATATTTAAATACGCAATTTAAACATGCTTTTCACCCCAAAATTAACTAAAACGATAAAAATGGGGCTGTGAATACTCACCTTGATGCAAGCAACGAGTGAAGCTTTACTTTAAACTTAATGAGTTTTGTCACGCCTTAACTTTCCCTATATAAGAGTTGCCATAAGAACACATTAATACCCTATTTCGATGTCCAACCAATATGTCCAATTGTCCCATGAAATGCCATCCAATAAGTTTGTTATCCATAATTATTTTGTCTAGACAAAGTTCCAATTATAAGACATTACTTAAGCTTGATAACACAACTTTTCTGGATTCAGCACATGCTGTCCAGAAAGTTATCCGGTAATTTCAACACGGAAACTTAACTTCTCAAGAGAATTATTTAATCAAAAATTTTGGGTTGGAACTATGATATGTTTAGATCAAATCTGCACTTTTTCATAATTTTTGAATAACTTTTGGCACATCAAACCATTTTTATAAAATAAAGTGTCACTGATTTTCGGATCAGTGACATGCTTCACTTGTAACAGGTTTTTGAGGTATCAAAACTTGGAATTAGCTAGTGATTCATATATGGATGCAAACCTAACTCAAAATCCTAACATTTGGAAAAAGATTCACTTAATTTGGATGAGTAGTGAGGGAGTTATGGCCTCTACAAAATAGGTGTATGAATCTGTCTTCACTGGACAGATTGCACCATTTTCTTATAAAATCCATTTAAGTGCTCAAATCATCTCCAAATGCTATGTTTTTGGACTTTTTAGAAATCTAACACTCTAAACTGAAGTTTAGAAGCAAAAACCCCAAATTTGGACATGTGGTTTGTGAGTTGTGTAAGCTAGAAGTGAGGTCCATTTTCTGGACATATTCTAGAAAGATGTGAATGCTAATTTAACTCACAAATAATGATCATTAGACATGGTTTTTGGTTAAAACCATGTCTTCACCTTCCAACACATGAAAAACTAACACATGCATCATGGATTCGTGGCAACCTAAATGCTCATCCAAATTCATGCATGAACACAAAATAAAGAAGATAAGACATTAATATTGATACAATGTTCTTAATCATGTAGAACTTAGAAAATTCCTTCATAAGAACATTTTTATACTAACACTCAATGTATCAAGAGTCAAAAACTCATATTATATAAATATCAAAGGTAAACCATCTTATTAACAAGTTTCCACCCACATGCAAGACAACATAAACACTAGATTAGTGATTTAACATTATATAGAACTCTTAATCATATGAGATTGAACAATCTCATCCTAAGAGTTTATTTATACACAAAATTGATATAAATGCATAAATTTCAATCCAATCTTAATAAAATTTTGTGGACCAAAAACCACTTTTCATAAAATCATCATCTCTTTGACAAAATCTCAAAATAACATGCAAGGAAACCCTAATTTCATTGGAAGATCATTAAATGGTTCATTAGCAAATGTATAGGTACTAATGCATCCCATTTCACTTCTAAAACTTGGATTGTACATCATTTACATAAAAGATATGAAAATAGAAGCTTTTTGATTATAAACTTGAAGGAAAATGGAGGGTTAAATGATTACCTTTAACAAAAGAGATGAAGACTTGGATTCCAACTTCAAAATGGGGATAGATGCTTGGTTGGATTCTTGAATCTTAGCAATGGAAGGAGAAAGTGAAGAAAGAAAAATGAAAATAGTGGTGGTGGTGGTGGCTTTTTCGGCCGAAAATGAGAGAGAGGAGAGGGAGAGGAGGTGAGGAGTTAATCTTGAAAAGTGAGAAGTGTGGATAGTTTTTAAATTGGGTTTTTAATTAAAGAGAATGATTAAAGTAAGTAGGTTTAGGACAAGTGTCCTAGTGACTCCTTAAAAGAGAAAAAAAAATTTAATTTAATACCATTAATTGAATTACTAGCTTTAAACTATACAATGTCAGATATATTTGAGAACCGAAATACCTGATTCTCAATTTTTGCTAAATAATTGACAAATTTGAAAATTTTGCAGTGCAAGAGAAATTAATATTTTAATTTTTATAATCTAAGAATTTTGGACTTTTATTCACTTATTTGGCATTTCTGGACAGTGACGGTCAGATGCGGAACTGTTCCGGGTCTTTAACGCAACTTCTAAATTTTTCGGGGAAACTTTTTATCTTAAAGGCTTTTTAATAAAATTTAAAAAGTGACAAGACTTATAAAATTATTCTGAGGGTGCTGACCTCTTTACTCAAAATTTGACAGTTGTCACACAGAATCTCTTGTCTTTTAGCAAATGGGGACATTCTGCTCTGAGTCTTCATAAATCTGATATAGTTGGCCTGATAAACCTTGTCTCCATCTCCAACACCATAAAAACAGGCTTCATCAACAGGCTGCAGAGAAGAAACAAAGATTTTTGTTGACTCCTCCAGAAATGGTACTTTAAGTGACTTTCTAATGATCTCAATGAACTATAAAGATTCTCCTTCAACATCATATCTAGTATATGGAACAACACCAACTCTTACATCTCCTTTGAACGTCACCTTTCCCAAATTGCTGATTTCATAAGTAAGGAGCTCTTCTGCTTGCATTGTTTCAAGTTCTGGACCGTGAGCTTTCGAGAATTCTTCCACTTCCATAGGAGTAACAAAAACAGGATTTGGCTTTAACTGTATAGAGGTTTCAGCTGCACTTAAAATCTTTGGACTATCTGGGTTTCGAATGTAAGGAAGAGCATTTTCTTTTGCTCTAGCTGCTTCTTCTTCCTGTTTTCTTAACTCAGCTTTAGCTTCTCTGATTATCTACCTTTCCTCCTTTTCTCTTTGTTTTCTTTCTTTGTACAACTTATTCCTGAAGTCTTGGATATCAATAATGATTGTCCTTTCTTCATCAAGATCTTTTGGTTTGGGCTTTGGGGTAGGAATTCTTGATCTTTTTGACTTTCTGGGTTTGTCAGCTTTTAGTTTTTGCTTGGGTTGATCAGCTGGTTGTTCAGAATTAAAATCTTTAGGCAAAGGAAGAGCAACTCTTGGTTCAGAAGCATCAATGGTTTTAGGGACAGAGAAGTTTCTTGTGGGAGAGACTATCGGAATAGCTGTGAAGATTGCATCTTCATCAAACAATCTGTAAGATGGTGGAGTATAATCAATGGTACCAGCAAACTGTGCAACCTCCACAACTTTGGCTTGTTGAACTGGAAACGTTTGATCAAGATCTACAAATTCTTCATCTTCAAGATCATCAAAATTTTCATCTAAAGTTTCTCCAACCAAATCATCCAACACATTCTCTCCTTGACTTAGATTTCCTTGTGCAATAGAATTTTGTACAAATTCTTCAACAGTAACTGAATTCTCTGGATCAGGTCCATCACTTTCAATATTATGCTCAATAACGTTCATTCCTTCCTCCTTAACTTTCCAGTAACTGTCATACCTAGCAGCAGCCTGTTCATCATCATCACTTTCATAGTCTTCTAGGTTGCAAAGTTATCAGCATTAACTCCTAACATCTGCATTACTTCCTCAACAGTGGCAATCGCAGGCTTTTCAACCCTTGATTCCGTATTGTCATAGATCATCAATTCAACTTCAGCCTCTGGAACATTCTCTTCCATTTGTTCATTTTCTGACTGTTCTCCATGAATAGTTTCAGCTACTTCAGTCCCCTGTTCCTCAACAGTAATAATAACAGTGTATTCTGCAGTTTTCAGTCTCTTGTTCATCTCCCCCTCATGATCTTGATCAGAATCACGATCATGTCTTTTATTTAAAACTGCATCAGATTGAGCCTTGCAAGAAAGTTGAACTGCTGTGGTCAGATCCTGTAAGTGCTTTTCTACCAAATCTTTGAACTGATTGAACTGAGATTGTGTAACATAATCTACTAGAACCTGAGGAACAATTGGTTGGGATTGTTGCCTCAGTAAACCAATAAGATCTGCTTCGGCTTGATCTGCTGGAGCTTCTGATAACAGTTGGGCTAGAAGTAGAGGTTTCTGCTCAGAAACTGATTGAACTGGTGGTGGTTGTGTAACAGATGGTAGTGGAACTGTTTGCTCAGGCTCATCAACAACTGGATTTTTTCCTTTCAACATCCTCATCACCTTTCCAATCTCTTCCACAAACTTTTCAGATGCCTTACTCATCTCCGACTCAAATTTATGTGATAAAGAGGTTTCAACGACCTTTAGGGCGTCATTGAGAAATTCCCTTGAAACGAATTCGGGTAACGTAACACCGGGGCTACTTAAGCTTCCCGTTAACACAACTGTTGAAGATACAACAGTGTGGCCTGTGCTCAAAGCTGGCATGATGTTAGCAATGACAGGACTTCCACCTGATCCTCGTAGTCCGGATTGCGGATCTACTATAGATGTTCCGACCGGGTCACTAAGACGACCGGTGATAGCAGATATAATTGGTTGTGTCCATGGAAGAAAAATAGATGTAACAATTGGTTTCTAGACTCAATGGTGCACTGAAAGAAGTTAAACTCGGGGGCAACTGAGTTCTTGTTTCAATACCTGCCATTTCGAGTGAAAGGCAGATAGAGTATGTGCTAATTCCCCGTGAAAAGTTGAGACTATAGCCTGTTGAGAGGCAATAGAATGGATGGCTGAGGTGTGCATATGCATTAGTGGGCTACTAATGTTTGTTTCAAGACCTCTTGCTCACAACACATGCGGCGAGGTAGTGGATGTGGCTACCCTTCTAGAATGGTAAGTTCGGATACACACACTCTCACCATGTTTTTTTTTCTACATTCACACTAGTCCTCACATTTTCTGAGTTTTCAACTAATACTCCCTCTTCCTTCCTTATAACTCCAGAATCAGAAACAATGTTCCTGATTATTGAATCAACACCTTCCAAGTCAGGATCTCTTGCATTAGAACCAAGACTTTGGTGTAATGAAACATTTTCCAAAAATCCAAAACTATGACCCAAGTTATCATCAGTATTAACATTTTGATCATTTCCTTGATCTGCTGCATCCTGTGCTGATGTTGCGAAGGTACCGAAGTACTAGAAGAACTTGCTTGTCCAACCGATATTGTTTTCTCAGAGTTCTGTCTTTCATTGGGATTCTCTTCCTGAGTGCCCAATTGAGAAATGATGGAAATCTCAGGTTGAGATGTGGGAATCACTAAATGCGTGGCAGATTGTGCCTGTGTTCCCACACTCTCCAGTACAGAAGTCCGACCCACTCCTGAACCCCTCTCTATATTTTCTCTCTGCTCACTTTCCCGTTCAACTACTCCCGTAGTATGTTGAACCCTCACTGACTCCGCTCGACTAACAGGTTCTAAGTCTTGGGTAGGGATCTACGGCTCTGGCAATCCCATGGACTCCCTATATTGCCTAACACTCGGAGCATTCTGATCGGCATAAGAAAGTAGTGCAGCAGGGACTGGCATCTCAAAAGGGAAGGATTGCTTCTGCTTTTGAAGATGAGTCATTTCATTTTCTGGGGCACTTTCATGATGTGATCTCTTTGGAACATCTCGGTTGGATCTCAAAATGCCTCGGACAATAATTTGTAAAAATCTATGATAAGGGACATATTTTGGCTTCTTTATATATCTCTTGCTCAGAACTTTCTCATACAGTTCAGTCCAGATGGCCACAGCATAATCAACATGCAGATCATAAATGATGGCATGGAACAGTCTTAGAGTATGAATATTTGTATTATCGTGCCCAGAGTGTCGTGAAGTCTTGATCACTGAGAAAAACTGATAGTAGAATGGTGGCAAGTTTGACTTCCGAAAGTCATTCATCTTTGTAAGATTTCCAACATAACCAACATCACGAATAACAGCAAACATTTCATGATCAGACGGATAAGGAACAAAAGTTGTCTTTCCTTCTCTGGAATCTGGCAAAGGTAGATCAAGAAGCAGACGAAGTCTTTGAAAGGTCAGGATGGATGTGAAGTTGTCAATGCGAATGGTGAAATACTTTCTGTTGCCTTGCACTACATGTTCAATGGTTCTCCATGCTTGTTGTAAATAGATCATTGGCACAGTAGCAGTTGTAGTTAAAGCAGTACAGATTGGATGGTTTTTCAGTATCTCCTTTATCAATGGCTTGACCATGTGATCGTCAAATATCACATGATGATTATTTGGTGACAAAGAAAGATATTCTTGAGGATTGATCAATTGGAGATCAGGATTAGCATCAACTGCAGAAAAATTAGATCGGGAAGAAGGCATGGGCATTTCCCGTGAAACATTTGGATCATGTTCATCCATCTGAACACTTTGGTCATGAAAATTTTCTTCCGCCATTGATTTTCTGCAAAATCATAAAATGTATTGGATAAAATCCAATATGTTAGTATAGCTCCAAAAACCTGTTTTTAAAAAAAAAATTGAAGTAAAGAACAATGTACTTGAGATCTTGCAGTGAAAGCACAATAAGTTGCAGAAAACAAATTGCAACTTTGAATGAACAAACTTACACAACAATACACAAAAAAAATTTAAAAAAAAATGACAATAACACTTCATATTTTGAATTTGTTCTGTCAAATTAATGTTGTATTAAAAAAAATCATTCTAATTTTGCAAAGGTACCCAAAAACTTTTGACTCTTTGTTTGAAATATTTTGAAATAAACTCCAACACACAAACTCTGTAATATTCCTTTTTTTTTTTTTTGAAAAAAAAATTTGAAATTCAAATTCAAACTTGATTTTCAAAACTCAAATATTGCACCTTATTTCAAAAATGATATTTATGCTTCTTTTAATCTTGAACAAAATGAATAAGGATTATGAATTTATGCGTTCATCCTTTGAGTTCAGATTTGAGTTTATCAGATTATCAGGTCGATTCCAGAGTATGGGTTGAGTTCCGTTCAGTCCAAAGATAGTGTACTGTTCGGTTCAAACAAATCCAATAGCTATGGAAACCTGCAAAAATCAATATATAAAGCAATCCCAGATTCTATCAAGTATGATTTTCAATACTAACATTAGTTTGAAAGAACAAATCCAACAATTTTTGTGTTCTGTAAAAAAAAAATAGAACAAGAAGATGAACAGATAAGAACATCAATCGACAAAACAAAAAAATCAAACCCAAGAATCGATAAAACTAGAAACAAACAATCAAATGATGATAAAAATAACCACCTGCACTTGAATCTTCGAAGAAAAGAACTGAAAAGTCGAAAGTCACAAGAAAATCGGAGAGAAAAATTCGCTAAGTGAAGAAATCCGCAGGTTGAAATGAGAGAGAATGAAACATAACACATATATATACTCGACAAAACTCGCTAGTCAAATAACTCGCAAGTCACTATTCATTCACAGAACTCGCAAGTCAAAGAACTCTCTAGCTACTGTTCATTCATAAAACTCGCTAGTCACATAGCTCGCTAGCCACTGTTCATTCAAAGAACTCGCAAGATACTGTTCATTTGAATTAAATTCGCACACAACGCACGATTTGAGTTTTTCTTCTCTCATATCAACAAAAACAAGGTATTTGTCTCAAAAATCGACAAATAGGTGTGTGATTTTCATTTAAGAAACAATTTAAGTGAAATTTTTTGTGAAACTCGCAAGCCTAAGGAATAAGAATGATGAAACTCACAAACTGAAGGAACTTTCTCGCCCAAACTCGCAAATAACGTCTTGTGCGTTTCTGAAACTCGCACGCCTCTATCAGCGCGTTTAAAGCAAACTCGCTAGCTTTACCATGTGCGTTTTCCAAACTCGCTATCTTCAGCTTGCGCGTTTTCCAAACTCGCTAGCTTCAGCTTGCGCGTTTTCCAAACTCGCTAGCTTCAGCATGCGCGTTTTCCAAACTCGCTAGCTTCAACTTGTGCGTTTAAGCTATGCATAGTGCTTTGCGCGTTTCCTTACTTAGAAAAATTTTGAGAAATTTTTTCAGAAAATGAAATCTTTCCAAAAATGAAAAAGTTGACTTTCCCAAAATAGCCTCTTTTCAAAATTTGACTTTTTAGCACAAAATCAGTATTTTTCTCAAGAAAAACTTTTCAAACTTTTCAGAACTTTCAAACTTACATACAAACTTACAGACTTTTCCATTAAGCCCCCCCTTGAAGTATGCACACATCTTAATTTCTCCTCCTTGATTTTTTGCTGTCAAGTACAAATCATAATGTACGAGTCCTGATCTGATATGATCAGAAGTCATAGTCCAGTACAAAAACTGGAAAACAGATAAAACTTTTGGTACTCATTGAGCATGAGTCCAGGTTTGTTAAAAGTATCCAGCTTCTTGAAATTGAGAATATGTATTACACTAGCATATCAGATGTAAATGAAATGCTCCCCCTTAGAAATATAAAGAATGATGTAACTATTCATTAAGGTTCAACATACCAAGTTTGCTTATTAGAAAATTGAATCTCTTTTCATTAAGAGGTTTTGTAAATAAATCAGCAACCTCGAAGTCAGTTGAAACAAAATGCATTTCTACATCACCTTTTTCAACATGGTCTTTTATAAAGTGATACCTGATATCTATGTGTTTCGTTTTTTAGTGTTGTACAGGATTTGATGTGATGGCTATTGCACGTTTAGAATCACAGTAGATTGGTACCTTATGGAATGTGTATCCATAATCTCTCAGCTGGGTTCTCATCCACAGAACCTGTGAGCAGCAGCTTGCAGCCGCGACGTATTCCGTTTCAGCTATAGATGTGGATACACAATTCTGTTTCTTTGATGACCAGCTGACCAGTTTATCTCCTAGATAATGACATGCTCCAGATGTTGTCAGGATCGATTTCTTAACAAGAATAAAGTCTCAGAAACAATATCAAAGAAGTTGCGGAATAACACTTTGATATTTAATGAAACAGTAAACAAAATAGTATATAATCAACAACTTATAAACTTGTATTGAATGCTTGAAGTTACAAGATTAAACACACAACCTCAATATTGATGAACAGGCTCACCAATACGAATTCTACTTCTCTAGAATTAGGATCTATGCCTTGAGGTTGATTTTCTCTCTAGAACTAAAACTTAGAATGAATGAATTAATTTTAAACTATTCTATCAATTCTATACATATATTGAATAAAAGATAATTACAATAAATAAACTATCTTCAGTATATCTTCCATCATTATCTCCATAAGCTTCCTTGAATATCTTCAGTTTATCCAGCTGTCATCCTTTTCATACGGATCTCCATCTCATAAGCAGTACTAACCATGCTCAGCAGCATTAATCTCTTCAAGCAGCATTAACTCTAAACTAGCAGCATTAATCTTGTTGAGCAGTACTAACTTTGTTCCAGCAGCATTAACTTCTACTAGCAGTAGTAATACTCAACAGTATTAACTTTGAAGTCTTTTAGCAGTATTAAAACTCAACTAGCAGCATTAACCATACTCAAGCTTTTCTTCAGTTCCCAACAATCTCCCCCTAACTTGACTTTTAGGAAGAGAAGTCAAGTTCTTCATATCTGATCTTCAAGATGCTCCCAAAACACCATAATAGCCTAAATTCCAGTATTTGCATCCAACCCCAAACTCTGATTGATGGTTCTTTGGATCAAATATTTAGCCATTTCTGAATCTGCAATACACCCTAGATTATTCTTTAGCATGGCATAAAGCTTCAATCTGCTATGGTTGTACACTCTATCCACTAGGAAGTACTCAGTATGATTTAGATCCAAAGTCACTGCATATACTCCACTAGTTTCATATAGAGTCCAATTGTTGACTGATTTGAACACATTCCTGATCACATGCTCTACTTCATCGGGCTTGAACATCATACACAGATTTTCCATTACCAGTTTTGTAATTGAAATCTCTAGAGCTTTCAGTATATCTGCATACAACTTCATTCCTATCTCAAACATTTCTTCAAGATCTGACCTAGAGCATGTTCTTACAATCTTTGCCCAAGTATTGAACACCTCATACTTTTCATCCTTTTTTTTTAGCCTTATGTATTCCTTTCCATCCACTGTCAATGTATCCCAGAGAATGACCTCAGGAGGCTTAACTCCTACAGGTTCTGCTGAAATTGGTTCAGGCACTTTGTCCATCACTACCATATACATATTTACATCATCTGTGTTTGATGGCTCTTTCTGTTTGGATGACTCAGGTGCCCCTTCTTCTTCAGCAACCTTCTCAGCCTCTCCTTCAACTACTCTAGGCTTCTTGATTGACTTTCTCCTTGCCATCATCTTGGTTCTCTTTAAAGTCCTTAGACTTTCACCCAGAGTGGCTTCTTTCTTTGGTGGTGTTTCTTGCTCATCTGGAAAGGGCTTTTGTATCAGGAAGTCATTACTTTCTTTCATCCTCTTCTCCATCTCCACCCTTGCAGTTTCATTCCCCTGAAGCTTTAGCATCTCTGAATCATACATATCTTTAATCTTCTCAAAAGACATCTTTGAGAACATCTCCTTTCTGACTCCTACAGCACCTTTGAGAAATATAATCATCTTGTTTCTCTCTTGGGTACCTAGGAATGTCTTTGAGGGTTGTCTCTTCTTTACAGCTGTTTTTACCACCACTGATTTCTTCAGAGTTGCATCTTTCTTCTGTACAATTTCAGTTGCCAGGCTTTGTTGATAAGCTTCATTCAGTTCAGCAGCTAGAGCCTTAGCCATCTCCCTGTCTTTGTCTACTTGAACCCTCTCTTCTTGCTCAATATCAGCTTGTATTTTTCTGGCCAAAGCTTCATCTGATTCAACCAACTTTTGCCTTTTGAGTGGTTGATCAGATTCCACTAGCTTAGCTTTGCCCTTTTCTTTGCTCATCACCTTCTTTTCTACATTTATTTTCTTGAGCACTTCCCCTTGTTCTTTGATGACTACTCCTTTGGTCTTTGAGGAGACCTTGGGAGTATCATGATTGGCTTTGAGTAAGGTCTCTGCAATCTCCAACTCTGTTATAACTTCTTTTACTGTTTCTGCTTGTTCTTTGATTCCTGTTTGCAGTGATTCTCTTTCTGTTTCTACTTCCTGCTCCCCCTCAACATCTAATCTCTCCCCCTCACCACCATATTTTATCCCATCAAGCTCCCCCTCTTTTGTAGCTTCTTCCATGTTGATCTCCCCCTTTTTGGGAGCATCATTCCCAAATTTCCTTTATCTTAGTTCAAATAGCTTTCTCCTCTTCTTCTGTACAAGCCTGGTCACCATGTTCTTTAACTTAGCAATCTGTACTTGTTGTGACAGGATTACTAGCTTCATCTCTTCAATCTCTATCCCTTGTTTGATGACATCCATATTAATGTACCCCATTGTTTCCATCAATTCATTGTTGTCATATCTGTCCTCACCCTCTCCAGGAGTGTTACCCCCTTTTGCCTAGCAGAAGCACTGTCCACCCCCTTGGTTTCTTGGCACCGGGGACCTTTGAATGATTGCTCATTCAAAGTTGCCATGGGGAAGGTCTTAGAGATGTTACCACTATCCTTCTCTGTGCTAGCAGAAGTAGTGGCAGCCTTCTCACCCATATGCTCTTCCATCTCCTTAGAGAGCACCTCCTGAGGGTTGGGAGACACCCTGTTGGTTTCCCTTTGGATATTATCTAAGGGAGAATTCTCCCTTAGAGGTCTTAAAGGCTGAGTGGGTGAAGGTACAAGAAGGGAAGGATCCTTCTTTACCTGTTTTCTTTGATAAGTTTGGGTGATTGGTGAAGTTGGTTTATCAAGAAGAGACTGAGGAATTGATTTAGAGTGGGAAGGTTGGGATTGGCTAGCAGTGGGTTGGTCTAATGGGGGCCTTGACCCTGCTACCATACCTTCATTAGTTTGGGACACCACCATCATTGTAGAGAACAATATCAAAGAAGTTGCAGAATAACACTTTGATATTTAATGAAACAGTAAACAAAACAGTATATAATCAACAACTTATAAACTTGTATTGAATGCTTGAAGTTACAAGATTAAACACACAACCTCAATATTGATGAACAGGCTCACCAATACGAATTCTACTTCTCTAGAATTAGGATCTATGCCTTGAGGTTGATTTTCTCTCTGGAACTAAAACTTAGAATGGATGAATTAATTTTAAACTATTCTATCAATTCTATACATATATTGAATAAAAGATAATTAAATAAATAAACTATCTTCAGTATATCCTCCATCATTATCTCCATAAGCTTCCTTGAATATCTTCAGTTTATCTAGCTGTCATCCTTTTCATACGGATCTCCATCTCATAAGCATTACTAACCATGCTCAGCAGCACTAATCTCTTCAAGCAGCATTAACTCTGAACTAGCAGCATTAATCTTGTTGAGCAGTACTAACTTTGTTCCAGCAGCACTAACTTCTACTAGCAGTAGTAATACCCAGCAGTATTAACTTTGAAGTCTTTTAGAAGTATTAAAACTGAACTAGCAGCATTAACCATACTTAAGCTTTTCTTCAGTTCCCAACATATGTACTTTTCCTGTCTAATTTATTTCCTGCATGATCTGCGTCAGTATATGCAATTAATTCGAACTTGGAATCTTTTGGATACCAAAGGCCCAAATTTGGAGTGCCTTTGAGATACCTCAAGATTCTTTTGACAGCAGACAAATGTGACTCTTTAGGATTCGCCTGATACCTTGCACAAAAACATGTTGCAAACATAATATCTGGCCTACTTGCTGTCAAATAAAGAAGAGATCCAATCATGCTTCTGTAGATATGTTGATCTACTGATTTTCCAGAGATATCAGCATCTAATAAACTGCCGGCTTGCATGGGAGTCTTCATAGGTGAAGTAGAGTTCATGTCAAATTTCTTCAACATGTCTCTGATATATTTAGCCTGATTTATAAAAATCCCTTCCGGGGTTTGCTTAACTTGCAGGCCTAAGAAAAATGTGAGTTCACCCATCATTGACATTTGAAAACGCTTTTTCATGATATTTTTAAATTCTACGCACAATTCTTGTGAAGGAGAGCCAAAAATTATATCGTCAACATAAATTTGTACAAGTATTAAATCCTTACCTTTCTTTTTGAGAAAAAGAGTAGTGTCAATTATACCTTTCCGAAAACCTGACTCAGTTAGATAGACTGAAAGCGTTTCATACCATGCTCTTGGCGCTTGTTTTAATCCATACAGTGCTTTATCAAGAACATAGACATGATCTGGAAATTTCGTATCCACAAAGCCTTCAGGTTGACTCACATAGACTTCTTCATGAAGAATGCCGTTGAGAAAAGCAGACTTCACATCCATTTGATAGACTTTGATATTCTTGTGAGTCGCATAAGCAAGAAATATCCTTATAGCTTCAATCCGAGCAACTGGTTCATAGGTTTCGTCATAATCAATCCCTTCTTGTTGATTGTACCCTTTTGCAACAAGCCTTGCTTTGTTTCTTATGATAATTCCAGCCTCGTCCTTTTTGTTTTGGAAGACCCACTTTGTTCCAACAATTGATTTGTCTTTGGGTCTTGGTATCAATTTCCACACTTTGTTTCTTTTGAACTCATTCAACTCATCCTGCATTGCATTTATCCAATCTGGATCCTTTAAAGCTTCTGACGGCTTCTTTGGTTCAAGGTTGCTCAGAAAACTTGAACACATGCAAAAATTGGTTGTTGCCGGTGGAAAAGCAGATCTGGTAGTCACTCTAGCAGACGGGTCACCAATTATGTTTTCTGGAGGATGATCCCTTGTCCATCTGTGTGAGCTTGGTAATACATCAACCTCTGTTTGATTATTAGAAGAATCAAACTCATCTTGTATTGCTGGTTCTTCAGAAGTTGAAGTAATTTGAATTTCTGATCCTTCTGAAGAAGATATAATTGGACTTGATGTGTTTTGCACTGGAACAACTTCTTCAGTGAGAGTTTCCAACACATTTCCTTCAGGTGTAGATGGAACATCTTCATCATTTGTTAAGGTTGTGTTGTCTGAAACTTCTTGTACTTGAGATGTAGAAGCTTCTCCATTATCTTCAGAGGGTCCTGATATATCTGCAGTGGTCGTAGATGTATCAGTGATAGGTATGTCATTTTGATCTTTTATGTTCTGAAATTCATCAAAAGCATCATAAAACAGTAAATCTAAATCTGAATCAGTTAAAGATTTAGAAATCTCAGTCTGTTTTGAAGCAGGTTCCACACTGGATGATGTGGAAGCTTTGTCTTTTTCTTTAGATCCAAGTTCTGAACTGTTTTGTTCAGAAGTCCTTGTCTGTCTTTCATCAAAGGTTACGTTTGCACTTTCGATCACCGTCTTCGTTCGAGTATTATAGACTCTGTATGCTTTGGACTGGAGAGAATACCCAATGAATATCCCCTCATCGGCTTTTGGTTGAAATTTAGATAAGTTCTCTCGATCATTAAGAACATAGCACCTGCAACCAAACACACGAAGAAATTTGACATTAGGCTTACGACCATTAATCAATTCATAAGAGGTTTTATTAAAATGTTTATTGATAATAGTCTTGTTTTGTGTGAAGCATGCAGTTGCTACAGCCTCAGCCCATAGAAACATTGGTAGCTCTGAATAT
The DNA here is from genome assembly GCA_023525745.1 of Arctium lappa. Lineage (NCBI taxonomy): Eukaryota > Viridiplantae > Streptophyta > Magnoliopsida > Asterales > Asteraceae > Arctium > Arctium lappa. The sequence goes on along the minus strand of CM042058.1, from coordinate 57,711,543 downwards.
GCCAACATTGTTCGTGCAGCCTCAACCAAAGTTCTATTCTTGCGTTCAACAACTCCATTTTGTTGAGGTGTCATCACAGCAGAAAAATTATGTGATATGCCAACAGATTCTAGAAATGTTTGCAAGGTAGCATTCTTGAATTCTGTTCCATTATCACTCCTCAGTTGCTTTACAGGGATTTGCATTAGAAATTGAATCTTCTTGATGAACTTGATTATTAGATCAGGAGCCTTAGATTTCTGTCTTAGAAACTCAAGCCAAGTATACCGAGAAAATTCATCCACCATCACTAATATGTATTTCTTTCCGTTGATGGATTGAGTTCTCATAGGTCCACACAAGTCCATGTGAATTAGCTTGAGACACTTATTACAGTTTGATAACATCTTTCATTTGTGTGAACTTCTCTTCATCTTTCCTTTTGGACAGGCTGAACAAAGTATGTCTTGTTCAATCTTCAATTCAGGAAGTCCAGTCACTAACTGTTGTGTCCTCAGCTTGTTTAAATCACGAAAATGTTGATGAGAAAGTCTCCGATGCCACAACCAACTTTCCTCTGTTGATGTCTTTGAGATTAGACATACAGGCTTGGAAGCTTTCAGAGTTGGAAAGTGAACACTATATAACAATCCCATTCTACCAGCTTAAATCAGTTCTACTCCACTTTGATCTTTGATGTAGCAAAAATCCGCATCAAATTCTATCTTGCATTTCTTTTCTGCAAATTGGCTTATGGAGAATAAATTGTAAGCCAAGCCTTCTACATACAGAACCTTTGATATTGTGATCAAACTATTTTTGATAGTCCCATAACCTCTGACGTATCCTTTCATCTCATTCCCAAAACTTACTGTACCTGCATAATGATCTACGTAGTCGAACATCAGGTGTTTATGCGCTGTCATGTGTCTTGAAGCTCCAGAATCAATGATCCACACATGACACGCTTGAAATCAAAAATCACTTAACTTAATGTACCCATATGAATATGGGTCCTTTATTGTTAGTACTCTTAACAATATTTAAAGTCGCTGATGACCCTTTAATCTTCCATTCAAATCTTGGTCCTTTTGGTGGAGTTTGTGTATTTAGCTTAGCTTTTGGAATCCATTTCCACACAAACTTCACATCAGCAAGTTTATTAACACAAAAATCACTATTTTTCTTTTTTAAAGAATAAATCTCAGCATTGTTGGCTTTAAAATGATTAAGAGATTTTATGTTCTTTAATTGGATGTGTTTATTTTTCTTTGAAGACTTTTGTTTCCAAGAAAATGAACTACTAAGACAGTATGAACATTGCAATTTAGTAGTAGCTTGCGTCAACAACTCTTTTCGGGAAAAGATATTCGTTTTCTTGAAATTTTGTTGTTTAACAGAAGAACAAGCATTATCTACTCTACTACATTGACATTTATCCATTTCATTCACAGTCTTTTCCACTACAGTCTTCTTTTGCTCCAAACAGTCTTTCTTCACAGTTTCATCTGAAATAGAAACAGATTTAGAAATGTTAACAGATGGTACAGAAAGATATTCAGATTCAGATGAAGACTCACATTTGATCACAGAAATTGGAATATCTTTATCAACAACAACCTTTTTGCCTTTTGATAATTTGAAAATTTGAGATTCTAGACTTCTGATTTCTTTTTGCAAAGATTCATTTTGATTAAAGCTTGAGTCTAGTTCCATCCCAAAATTTTCATTTGCGTCTTCCAATTCAACAACTGTGTTGTTGAGATAAGAGATTTGCCTTTGTAAAACTTCAATTTTATCCAAGGCTTGTTGATATTCAAGATCAGAAAGTTTAGAAGTACAAACGAAATTAGACTTATCAGAAATGACACTTTCATTTTTATCTTCTAAGATTGAGTAGGTCAAGACAATTTCAGAATTTTCAGAATCAGAATTGTTAGAATTTGAATTAGATCTTGAAGACTCAGGTTTTTCTTTAAAGATATTTTCATATTCTACAAACGAATCCTTGTTACTTTTGTAAGAAGTATTCAGTTCATCATATGAAAATTTAACAGATTTAAAATACTGAGTTTCTAATTCAGTTTCAATTTCTGTCTTTTCTTCTACTGTCTCTTCCTTTTCTGTCTTAGGAAATTCAGGCTCAGGAGTCTCAGGTTTTACAAATGTTTCTATGATGTGTGGAATTAAAACAATTGGTTCATCACCCGACTTTTTAAAATTTTAAAGATTTTCGGGTGCCTTTTTCAATACATCCACATCAGAGATACCTAAACCTGGATTTGCTTTATAGAAACGAGTATCTTTCTGATTGTTGGTTAGAATTTTATGAGTCTGTTCTGTTTGACCTCTTTTGTAAATTAGATCTTCCAATTCCTTGATCTTTGCGTAAGCTTCCGTCCTGTCTTTCAAGACAATATCATACTGAATTGTTAGATCAAGATTTTTATCTTTTAAAGACATGATTACTTTTTGTTGTTCAGAAATTCTTGTTTCAAGTTTGATTATATCCAATTTCAGAACATTTTTCTCTTCTTCTTTTTCTTCAGTCAAAATTTTGTAGATGTAAGCCTGATCTTGATGTCCTTGTATTGTACTCCTTTGTTGTTTGAAATCCCTTTTTAATTTCAAAAATTCAGAGTTCATTTGATCAAGCTGGGACATCAAGTTCATTGCTTCATCACTATCATTCAAGAATTCAGAATTATCAGAAAAATTAGAATGAGAATTTACCTCATAATCTGACTCATCATTCAAATGTGCCATCAAATTGTAATGGACTTGAGTCAGATTCGCTTTAGCAACCTCAGTCTCTTCATCATCGTCGGAGTAGCCAAGCCATATCTCATCTTCTGCCTTTAATGTTGTGCCCTTTTCCAAAGCTTTCGCCAGTTGAGCCTTTTTCTTGTAATACTCGTAATTCTTGACACGCTTCTCTGGACAATCCTTGATAAAGTGACCGGGCTTTCCACAGTTAAAACATTTATCCGACTTTTCTTTCCCTTCTTTCTTTTCTTCTTTTCTCTCCTCTTTCTTCTCTTTCTCTTTCTTTTCTTCAAATCTGTCTTTATGCTTGTTGTACTTGTAGGAATCGAACTTCGACTTGTTATAAAATTTCTTCCGACCAAATCTTTTATGGAAGCTAGAATTCAGAAGTGCAAGCTTTTCTGCAAATTCGTTCAATTCATCATCAGAATCATCTGAAGCATCATTCTCTGAACTGTCTGAACTGTTGACCATGCTGGTGATCAGTGCTTTCTTTTTCAAACTTTTTCCCAAACTAGAGCTTGACTTAACTGTCTTTCCCTTGTCTTGACCAATTAGAGCCAAAGAGTCTTCTACCTTCTTTTGTTTGTCCTTTATCTGAAGTAACTCTTTGTTCACAGAAGCTTGCTCCTTTATCTTGTCCTCGTGTTGATTTTAAGCACAGAAAAGATCATTCAGCTTTTCTTCATCCATGTCTTTATTTATCTGCATTTGAATAGTGTAGACATCCCACTCTGGCTGAAGATTCTTGATAAACTTGAAGTTATTTCAGATCAAGACTTTTGAACTCCGTTTCTTCTTAAATCATTTAGAATGATGTTGTAGCGATCATACGCTTCCCTCAGAGATTCTCCTTCTTTTGCCTTGAATCCTTCATAAGCATTTATACTCTGATTCCTTTTAGTCTTGACAGATTTTGCTGATCCCATGAACTGTTTTTCTAGCTCATCCCAAATGTCCTTAGCAGATTCCCGACTATCAACATGGTTGTAAATATCATTAGGGATGGCCATAATCAGATATGTCAATGCAGTTGCATCCCTTTCCACTAACTCCCTATTAGTGTCACTGTATTGAATAGGATTTCTAGCTACAATCCTTTCAGGAATTTCAGGATTATTACTAGTAGCAGGAATTCTTGCAACTGTCACATGTGGAAAATGTGGACCATTTAGAATTGAATCCATTAATTTCTTATCTTGATTATTGAAGAATTTAATCATCCTTATCCTCCACTGTGGGTATTCATCATCTTGAAGAACTGGTGGTTTGGATTTCGAACCCATACTGAGTAGATCTCTAGACATGATTGTGACTGAAATATGATTTGAAATGATCGTTCAAGAAGTGCAGATTACACATGGTGTGTAAAATTGAAGACTGATCAAATTTGAAACAACGGACGAAAAATGACTAAGTACTCAAACTCGCAAGCTGCTAAAACTCGCACAACACTGTTTCGAGAAAACTCGCAGACCGAAGAAACTCGCAGAGTACGGTTTCGAAGAAACTCGCTGGCTGAACAGTGCGCGTTTAAGAAACTCGCAGATGATAACTTGTAGACAAACGCGCAGGCAAACTCACAGACAAACACGCAGGCAAACACGCAGAGAAACTCGCAGATATACGGAACTCGCTGACTAACTTGCGCGTTATGGAAACTCGCTAACTTCGACTAGCGCGTTATGGAAACTCGCTAACTTCGACTAGCGCGTTTGAGGTCGAATCTCCAACTTGCGCGTTCTAGAGACTTGCGCGTTCTAGAGACTTGCGCGTTCTAGCGATGAACGTGCGCGTTTCACGAAATCTGTGTGTTCTTGGGAAGAACTTGCGCATTTTTTGGATCTAGCGCGTTCTTGGGTTTCCTTGCGAGTTCTTCACTGTTCGATCAAAAATCGAGTATAACTTGATTTTTGATTATGCAAAACACACAATTAGTCTACGATATCAATCTGAACAAGATTACAACATTAAATTTTCAAAAGAAACCAAAAATTACAGTGTTTCGTCCGAATTACAGTGTTCGAAGTTACTATTCACAAAAGTAACAATTTGATCAAATTGATCAAACTAGAGTGCGAATTTGGCTATGTGATCTGAATAAAACTTGTTCCTAATGATAAAATATACACAACCTAATCAATTTCTTGATTAAATTGTGCAAAAACATGAAAATACAAAATCAAACAGTAACAAGAACTAGTCCGCCAAAAAATATTCAAAAAACGTATCAAATTTGATCCAAATCTGCTTCTTCTTGTTTGCTCTGATACCAAATGATATTGTCCAATCAAATCATTATAAGAACACAATCAAGAACAATGAAAATCAAGAGGAAATCACAAGTGTATTGATATCACAAGTGAAAGGGGTTACAAGGTTTCTCTCAAAAGATTTTCTCTCAGATTACAAAATGACTAGTTACCTTCTAAACAAAGCCAGGAAGACCTATTTATAGGTCAAACTAGAAATAAAGACAAGCTAACAAAAGTCAACACAAATGAGCTAAACAAAAATACAGTAACATTAGGGATTTAACTAGGAAGTGATTCTTGAGGATTTGAATCAGTGGATTGGCTTTAGTAGGGAAACTGGAGGGATTCAGGGTGACAAAATGGTTGTTCGGTTTATTGTTCATTTGAGTCAAGTGATAGTCATGCCTAGTGAAAGACAACATTCTGCTTGTAAGCACTTGTTCTTGGCCAACGGAGACTGAATCAGCCTTTTGAAATGTCGGGTGATGAGAGTTGTTTGAGTTCTTGAACCCATTAGAGTTCTTGGAGGAAGCTGAGGAAGAAGCCATTAATAGAATAGTGGAGAAGAAGAAAAGCTTTTGCAGGAAGTTCTTGAGAGTTAAGGTTGAAGGTAAAAAGGAATAAAGAGAAGCAAAAGGGATTTTATACATAGAGAGGTAAAAAATAAACGGTAAAAGATAAAAATTTCAAATTCGTGATGAATGGAAACGAATAAGGAGCCGTTTCTGTAAAACGAAGGTACAGTGGTTGGCCAATCAAATGTTGCCACGTCAGATAATGGCGGTGCACGATCTAGGACGTGCGCCACCGTATTCTCACGCACGTGGCATTTTCTATTTTCGCATGACTGTGATGTTTAAGAAATAACCAGCAGGAAGTCACCTGAATTTCTCAAGTGATGGGAATGTCGGAAGCTCCGTGGGTAAGATGCTTCTTAGGTCACAACCAAGGTTTTGATCGAAAGAGCCTTTTAAGAGAAATGATCGAGTTTCTTTTGAGAGAAAAGCATCGGTTAAGCGAACCTCATTTTTGGAGGTGCAGAGGTTCTGTGAGGGATCACAGAGGCTCTGTGCTCGACCTCAGAGGTTCTGAGACCAAAATTTTCTTTGGGAAAGATTTTCAAGGTTTCGATCATTTCAAAGTTTAGACATGGACTAACCTCACTTTGTAGTCTATGTCGCGCAGAACTGTTTTGCTTCGCCTCGAATAGTCAAGATTTGTCTTTGATGGTTCGATCTGCTCCCCCTTCAACTATGCTAGGATCATATAAAGATAAGAATTGTACAAGACATAAATTTAAGGAAAAACTTAAGAAGCTATTTACAATCAAGGAATGTATTGCAAAAAGGAAATATATACAACAGAGGCTCTGAGCAAGGGTACAGAGGCTCTGTGGTCAACTCATGTTAATCATACCAATCTTGCTTTCGTGAAAAGGTCGGCAAGCGGGTAATCTGTAGGCAAAAAGTACATCTCTATTGTCCCATGCTCCACATGATGTTTCAGAAAGTGATACCTGATATCGATATGCTTTGTTTTAGAGTGCTGAACTGGATTGGCAGAGATCGCAATGGCACTCTTGGAGACACAGAGGATGGGGAATTTTTCAATGTGAAAACCATAGTCTCTGAGTTGGGTTCTCATCCATAGAACTTGTGAGCAACAACTAGCAGCGGCAACATATTCAGCTTATGCCGTAGAGGTCGACACACAATTTTGTTTCTTGGAAGTCCAACTTACTAGTTTCCATCCAAGGAATTGACAACTCCCAGAGGTACTCTTTCTGTCGAGTTTGCATCCTCCGTCATCTGAATCTGTATAAGCCATAAGATCAAAGCCAGAGTTCTCCGGATACCAGAGACCAAGATTCTTGGTCCCTTTTAGGTATCTGAAGATTCTCTTCACAGCATAAAGATGAGATTCTTTGGGGTTAGCTAGAAATCTTGCACAGAGACATGTGGCAAACATTATATCGGGTCGACTTGCGGTTAAGTATAATAGAGACCCTATCATACCTCTGTAGAGTTTGCACTCCACAGACTTGCCTTCTGGATCTACATGAAGTTTCGATCCAGTGGCCATAAGAGTCTTCATTGGTGAAGAGTCAGAGAGCTTATATTTTTCAAGTATGTCAGAGACATATTTTGATTGATTTATGAAAATCCCTTCTGTAGTTTGTTTGATTTGCAATCCGTAGAAGAATGTAAGTTCTCCCATCATGCTCATCTCAAACTCACTTTTCATCAATGACTCGAACTTTTTGCAATATAAATCATTTGTAGACCCAAAAATAATGTCATCGACATAAATATGTACAAGTAGAATCTCACCTTTTCTCTTCTTATATAATAAAGTTGTATCAGTTGTACCTCTTTCAAAACCATTTGCAAGAAGGAAATTTGAAAGTCTATCGTACCAGGCTCTGGGAGCTTGTTTAAGTCCATACAGAGCCTTGTCCAAGAATTAGACGTGATCTGGGTACTTTAGGCTCTCAAACCCTGGTGGTTGTTGGACATATACTTCTTCTTGAATCTGCCCGTTCAGAAAGGCTGACTTGACATCCATTTGATATACTTTGAAACCTCTGTGGGCTGCGAAAGCAAGAAAGATTCTTATTGATTCGAGTCGTGCCACAAGAGCAAAGGTTTCTTCATAGTCAATGCCTTCTTCTTGACAGTATCCCTTGGCCACCAGTCTTGCTTTGTTCCTGAACACCACACCGTCCTCATTCTTTTTGTTCCTGAAGACCCATTTGGTTTCTATAGTCGTTTTGCCTTTTGGCAGAGGCACTAGGGTCCATACTTCGTTTCTCTCAAATTGCAGAACTCCTCTTGCATAGCTTCTACCCATTTTGGGTCTTCAAGAGCTTCGGATATCTTTTTGGGTTCGATGATACTTACAAAATTTGTATAGTAACAAAAATTTGCAGTACTTGCCAAAGGAGGGTACAGAGAAAATTTTACTACAACCCACTTTAGATTTTGGTTTCTTTTTACAGAAAGCTTTGTCTAATCTAGGTTGAGTCTTTTCAAAAACTCCTCTTGAGTGGCTCTGTGATTGTACTCTCCCTTGATCTTCTTTCCTTGCTTTCACTGCAACGAAAGCATCAAGTTTATCAATTTTTGGCCATTTACCCTTCTATTGCCAAGTGAATTTTTCTTGAATTGGTTTTAATGATCTTGGAGCTTTTGAAACATGAGAGATCTTTTTCTTTTTAAATTTTTCTAGATCAATAGAAGTCTTTGCTTGCAAGCACATGTCCAGGAAATCAGGACAGAAAGGTACACCTGTGGATTTCCTTTTGGGAAGAATTGTTCTATTAAGAATCCCAGAGGTAAGTTTACTCTTCTCTGGAACACAGGGGAGTATCTCAAGTTCCACAGAACTTGTCTCATTGTCGACAGAGGACTCTGATTCTGACTCTGAGTCTGAATCGAAAAAGTCTCTGTGAATGAGAGCCTGACCTTCCGTAAGTGCCTTGCTTTGTCCATTGGTGTCCTCTGAAGTATTTAGAATTTTTGAAATACAAGGAATGACCATAGGAACATTAAGACAGTTTTGCAGATCTTGCTCAAAGATTTCTCTTATTTCAGAGGTTCAATCAGGATGGTTGAGAAAATGATTTTCATAAGTTCTTCTCAAGTCACTTTCCAAAAACCTTTTAAATAGTTTTTCTTCCACAGAGGCTGGAACGAACTCTGGTGCATTAGAGGATAGTTCCTTTTCAGGAACCATCAGGCACATGAAAGCCATTTGGGTTTGAGTCTCTGGTTGACCGAATCTGAAGATTCCTATCTGTTTTTAAGACATATATTTCCTTGGAATATACTTTCTCTTTGACGAGAGTGCAGATGTTGAATCATTGTTTTCATACCATACATTCGTCATCTGCAGAGGTTTCCTCGGATTTGGTCCTTTAGAGGTTTTTTGCCTCTTAAATGTGGATAGAAGGTTTGGAAGACTTGGTTTTAGAAACTTTCCAGGGCAGAAGATGTTTTCTAAGGATTTGTTTCTTTTATTTCCAGTGGAGGGATCGACATCATCGAACCCTATACCTCTTCTGCCAATTTGGGTGTTGACTTTTTCATGGACCTTTTGAGCATCCTGATACCTCTTAATTTGGAGATCTCTGTCGAACAGATCTTGATGAAGTACTTCTCTTTCTCTTTGAAAAAAGTTTTTTAAGGAAATGGCATTTAATCGATCGCTCTCACATTTCTTTAGCTCTTTGACTTTTTCTTTCAAAGCTTGGTCAAGTTTTGAGATTTTCTCCTTGAGACACTTTTTGTTTAAAAAAATACTCAGAGGTAAGATTTTTATTTTTTAAGTAAAGCTTATCCTTCTCTTGGGTAAGAAGCCTAGATTCTCTTTCAAAGAAGGCAAGCTTTTTCTCAAGTTCTGAGCATATGTTTTTATAAGCAAGAAGATCATTTTGAATTTCAAGAAGTTTGTATTCAGAGTCCGACTTATAAGAGTCAGAAGTGGATACCTCACTCTTGTCGTTAGAAGAGTGGACTTCTGCCATTCCACAAGAGAGTGCATTGTCCTCTTCTTCAGAAGATTCATCGGTTACAAGGTTCTCTTGCTCTGCCATTAGGGATCTATGAGTGTAGTATTCTTCTTTCTTTTTATAGAAAGCAGCGTCTCTTGTGGGTTTCCCTTTGTTGGCAAAAGACCTGCACTCTGCCGCAAAGTGGCCTGGTTTCCCGCATTTGAAGCAACCTTCAGTCTGCTTTGGGAATCTGTCACCACCTCTGCCGTCTGACCTCTATCCACTTCTCTCTTCTTGCCTTGGATCCTTAGACTCATCTCTTCCATGCCTTCTTACCTCACTATATCCTCTGCTTCTGTCATCTCTTTCTTCTCTCACTCTGTACTCCGGCGTCTTCTTGAGACCATGATTGATTTGTCGGGTTATAAGTGCAAGTGTTTTGGCCAGAGCATCTATGTCTATCTCCTCCTCAGAATCTTCTTCACTTTCACTCTCTGCTACAAGTTCCTTCTTCTTCTTCTTCCTCTGCGCATCCTCAGCTGCCTTTTCCTTCTTTCTCTTGTCTTTGCTTACAGAGGCATTTCCTACAAAAGCCAGTGGACCTCCGACAGAGGTTGTCAACTTGGATATTCTGTTCTCTTGGTTAATCAGTGTTTCAAAGAGATCAGATATTGACCATACATCAAGATCCAATGTGGCTTGCATGGACATGGTCAGGTGAAGCCATTCATCATTCAGACTTTGAATAAATCTAACATTGTTTTTCTTCAGAGGTTATGTGGATTCCATACTCGTTTATGCATAAGGCCTTGTTGTTCTTGAGGGTTTTGGCACCCTCAAGTTGTTTTTCTAACTCTAACCATAGGTCCTTCGATGTTTCACAGGAATCTAGAGACTGGAAGATGTCGTTAGGGATAGCCATTATGATTAGTCTTTTGGCTTTCTTTGCAAGATCATGCAATGCTCTTTCTTCTTCAGACCACTCGGCAATTGGTTTGGGATGTTGATACTCAGGGACTTCAGGAGTGTTTGGAGTAGCAGGAACACGAGGAACAGTTGTCATTGGGACGAAAGGAGGATTGTGAAGAAACTAACCAAACCTGGATCCACACCTTCAAGGAAGTGTACCATCCTGATTTTCCATTGAGGATACTCATCTCTAATAAGAGTAGGGGGCTTTGATTGAGAGCCAGCACTGAAATAGTTAGCAGCGTTTGCCATGATAGTTTTAGAGAGAAAAACAGAGTATGATACGAACTAGGAAGAGTATAACAGTAATGGTCTTAGAGATGAAGAGAGTATGAACAGATGACCAACCAACTAGCTTTGAATCTGTCTTTGAGTGAAGAGTACACCTATACCCATTATTATACCAAACAGGTTGATATAGTTTAAGAAAACAGAGTGTGACTATGAATGGAGTTTGGGACGAAGAACAGACTCAAACTACTACCTTGAATACTGGAAACAAGTATAGAACGGGATCCTTTGATATTGAAAATCAAAGCCTGCTCTGATACCAATTGTTGATCCCAGATATGATGTTCTTTAACTTGATTTAACCTTTTACTACACACAGATTAATTAAACAGAGTGCGGAAGCGTTTAAGATGTGTAGAAAAGATAGAACATGCAAGGTAGTAAACACACAAGTAATTAATGAACAGGAAGTAAAGTATTATAAGAAAGTTACTCAAAGAACTGTTTCATTAATTACTGAAGAACACCAAGAACACGCACTCGTATGTGCAAATATTCTCTTGGAAGATATAATCTCTATTTTCTCTTGTGTGTGATCGCTTTTTTCTTTTTAAAACTCTAAGGTGGTGCTTCCATAATATACAAGAAGGATGCACCCCTTAGTACAAGACAAAGACTGACATTCCATAGACGGAATGCCACCTGTAAGTAAAACATCGTGGGACGCCCATTACTTGATCATGTGGATCTTCGTACAGCAGGTCTCACGTGTTGTGCACGTGGTCTTGTCTTGAGCCATCCTGCAAAACTCCAACACTCACCTCCAGAGGTTAGCCTTCACAGAGGCTCTGTGATCTGAGAATCATCATCAAGTTTGTCCTCTAGCGCGTCTTCCGCGGAGTACTCTCTAAGCTTTGTATCTTCTGCGGAGACTTTCTAGACAACAGAGGTTTCTATACTTAGCCTATTTTTCAACACTTCTAAACATGGTAAATGGAGCTAACAGAGTTCCCTGTACTTCAATTGAGCATCAATCTGTCCGATCATTGTCTCTGCAGGTCCCGTTTGTACAGTCTCTGTGCCCTTCTTCCTCAGAATCATTTTCTTTATCTTAAGTAGAGTGTTGTTCGAGTATTTGTAACTTTGATTTGGCCTGTATATCTTTTTGAGCCCATCATCGTCTTTGAAAATGAATCCGAACTCAGGCTCTGTGATTAAAGAGTTTGATGGAACATTTTCGATTCATCGGAATTGGTCATTTGGTTTCGTGATCGATAGCTTCTCGACTCCGAGTTTTAGAGCTACCTCGAAATCCATTTTGCTATGATATATGACATGTTCGCGCATTACCTCCTTGATCCTGCCATTTCCTATCATGTACTCCTTTCGCTTTTCAAGTCTTTGCTCTGTGAAGGCATGTAGTTGAGGAAGGTCGTAGGCGCAGAGGTTCTTTAAGGCTGCATCTGTGAACGTGTAATGTTTCCCATCTTTTCTCTCAACTAAGTACTTAGCATATATGATTGACTTGTTGGCGAAGGAGTGCAGAGAGATCCTCATTACAGTCTTTATATCTTATGTAGAGAACACTTTATTCCTTTCCTGTGTAGTTTGCTCAAAACGTCTTCTGATGTCCTCTTTGATTAGGGGATGCAAGTTCGGTGCTAAGAAGACAGCCTCAGGATCTGCACTGTAAAGATAGGTGTAAATGTTCTCTTGGAACTTGAATTCTTTTGGTGGAGGCCTTGGGATTGGAATTCTCACGGCGTCCATCGATTGAACGATCTCTTTCACCCTGTCCTCTTGTTGTCTATGTTCTGAGGGCTTCTTTCTATCGGGTTCAGAGGCTTTCTGTTCTTTGTTCAGTAAATGGATCTCTGATATATCTTTTGTGTTTACGGGATCAAGGCTCTAAAACTGTACAACAGGTGTAGGTGCAGTGGGCATAAGCTCAGGGCTTGAAGGTTCTACAAACTTTGTGAGCCCTTCTGCAATATGTTCAGAGCCAACTCTCACCTTTCCTTTATGTGACACTGCAGAGGTTTTGCCTTGGACAAATGGAACAATCGGTTTTGGGTCCTCAGAGGCACATGACTTGAGGTTTTCCATTTTGTGTACCTCTAAGGATGTCTTCTGTAGAGGTAGGGCTTGAAGAGGAGTGGCGGCGATGACAACAACAGAACTTTTTGTTGCTGAAGCCTTCTCCCCCTCATGATGGCCAGGGCCAGAGGCATCTGGATCCTGATCATCATGGTGAGCCCTCTTCTGCGATGCCTCCCCTTGGCAAGTCGCAGGTCCCTTCCTCTTCCTTCGCTTGCAGAGGTTTTCTTCGACATGCTTCGTAATCTTCTTGAGAACATCCTCTGTAGCCAACGACAGTTTGTTGACTTCCAGATCAGACTTGAACCTGATCGTGGATACATTTTTCTTCAGATCCTCTGTGAGTTTCTTACCCTCTTGAGAGATGTTAGATCCAATGAGGTTGAGATTGCTTAGAACTATTATCCCCATTGTTTGTAATTTCAGTCTTTGTTGCAAAGGCAGAGAGGTCAGGTGCAGAGGGTGATGGTGGGGGTGGAGAGGTGGACGCCTAAGGTTGGAAAGGGACTATAACACTGCCAGTTATATCCTTGATTTCTTCTCGAAGTTTGGTCAGGTCATCCACATGTGACTCAACTATTTGAGCAGAAAATTTTGGAATTTCTTCTGTGCAGAGATCCCCCAAAATCTGAATTTGATTGGAATGGGCGATGATTGTTTTACCAAGTGCCTTTAGATCATCTCGAGTTGCATAGTTCGTTGTTAGCTTAGTGATCACTGCTGATAGTTGAATTGATGATTGGCGAAGGTCATTCAGAGCTTCTATGTTTGACTTAAGAGCTTCTGCAAGGATTTGAGAGTTGGCTTGAGAATCCACAGAGACAGAGCTTTTCAACTCGTCAAGTTTTGTGAATACCATGTCATCAAAGGCTTTAAACTCGCCCTTTGTGACAAAGGTGTCAGAGGTGACCGCTGGAACAACACATGTTCCAGATTTAGCCAACGAGTCTTTGGCACCTTCAGAGCCTGTGAATATGTTGAGCTCTGAAGGATTTCCTTCCAATCCTCGATGTTCCACAGAGGAAGCATCTATGGAAGTTCTGTCAAGAAGTTTCTTGGAGGAGGGTTCAGAGACTCCTTCAAGATCCTTTTTGAAAGAATCCTGTGATTGTTCTAGAATCACAGAATCAACGTGTTCTCGCACCACCAACTCTGATGTGGTTTGGGAGTCACTCTTGTGTGTGGCAGAGGCAACGAATGCTTCTGTATGCGTATGTTTCATGTCCTTGGGTGAATGAACACCTATGTCTGCACCCACATCCTGTTAGGAGGATGGGGTGGATTTTGGTTCCCCAGATAGAAGTGGCACAGAGGATGAAGGAATATCCTCTGTCCGGCTGGATAGGGATGGGTTCGGACTATGCGGTCCTTTTTCAATACCCTTCTACACTAGAACTGCAGGGGTAGTAACATATGTTGCACTAGGAGTTGGTTTAGGTTGTGTGCCAATGGCATATTTTTCTCCTATCTCCTTCTCCGAGTCTTTGGTACCCTCATCGTCAGAGCTTGAAAGCCCCGTAACATCTTGCTCTTCAATGTCTGCGGTTTCGCCTAAGTTCTCAGAGTGTTGCTTCTGTATATCCTTAGTTATGTCCATTGCGACTTAGAGAGGGCTAGATGGTCGTTCTTCAGAGCTCTCAACGATGTGAGCTTTTCTCCTTCTCCCCTACAGAGGTTGTTATGAATCTACAGGTTCATTCACTTCTGGTGGGGTGACATGTTCAGAGGTTGTTACTTTGGTAAGCCTCTTAGATTTCTTTTTCGGCTTGGCAACCTCTGAGGGTGATTTTGGAGTCTCTTCTTCTTAGACTCTCTTCTTGGGTTGCCTTTTCTTTTTCAGCTTCTTTTCCCCCACCCCAACTACAACCTCTGTCCTAACTTGGGTTTCCTCTGCTATATCAACTCAGCTCCCTCACCTACCTCAGTCCTAAGGTAGACAACTATTTCTCCCACGTGGAATCCTACACGTGGGGGGGTTGCAGGACTCGGTGCAGGAGTCCTGTGCCCACGAATGTAAGTCATAACACCTTCTTCACTACCCAGGTAGGCCAAAATACGGGCTGGCAGAGGTCTTCCTCCAGGATACCCAGTTTTTAGAACAGTGGGCTTGTGCGACTTCATGTCGTAGACTTTGATCATCTTACCCTCTGCAGTAACTTCCCTTCTCCTATCAGGGCGTCTCCTAGCAGAACTGCAAAGAACTAGTTGAAGACAAGATTTTTGGGCTCTGTGCCTCGGGCTTGGTCCTCTTGGTTGGCTATGACTGCATTTCTGATCTCTCTGAAAATTAGTGTTGCATAGTCCAAAGGCAAATCGTAGTACATACCATACATTATTACGAGTATGGTATGGCTAGATTGGTCAGGACTGCCTACTTTGCAAGTCAAGCAGCGGTTTAGGATGGACAAGATAATGTTTCACAGAGGTGGAAGGTTCTGGCGTCTGAAGTCAGTTCTTATGGAGATTGGTGCAACGTACCCTATGATCCTAAGAAACTCTAGGATTTCATCGTCAGAGGGTTCGCCAGAGTATCTTGTCAGGTTCAATTGGGTCTTGGTAGGAAGCTCGAATACCTCTGCGACCCTTCTGCGGTTTATGCTAAGGTCCAGTATTTGAGTAGTGGAGGGATGAGTGGCATAACCCATGACACAGTAGCCGTAATGGTCCAGTTTTTCATGCTTAGCACTCAACCAGAATTGTTGAATGTAAGTTTCAGGAATATCGGGTTTTTTTAGGGTTAGGGCTTTTGTGAGGATCTGGTTTTTCAGGATTTGAAGTAAGGGAGCAGCTTCCTCAGGGTATCCCTTGGGTTCCAAGACAACATAGTGAGTGTTAGGCTTGAGGTTCAGTTGTCTGGAGTGGTAATCATGGTGTGTGAAAGAAAGCATTTTGCTTGTGAGCACATGTTCTTGTTCAACAGAATGGGAATCGGCCTTTTTGGCTTCCGAATGCATCGAGTTGTTTGATGCAGAAGAACTCTTGGATTTCCTGGAAGAAACGGAGTGAGACGCCATGGAAATAGAAGAACAATCGAGCCCTTTGAAAAAGAGTTCTTGAGAGAAAAAGGATAGCAGGTAAAAAGAGGATGTATGGAATGGAAGGGGTTAATATATACAGAGAGAGGGTAAAAAGATTAGGCGGTAAAAAATAAATTTTGAAATCCTTAATGAGTGGTAACGGATAAGAGGCCGTTTCAAAAAAACGACGGTACAGGTTACGAACCAATACAATATTGCCACGTCAGATGATGGCGGTGGACGATCAAGGACGTACGCCACCCTATTCTCACGCGCGTGGCATTCACTATTTTCACATGACAGTGATGTTTAAGAAATAACCCGCAGCAAATGACCTGAATTTCTCAAGTGATGGGAATTACAGAAGCTCTATGAATAAGAGGCTTCTGAGGTCATAGGCAAGGTTGTGATCGAAAGAGCAACTTAAGAGGGATGAAAGTTCGATGAAATGATCGAGTTCCTTTTAGAGAAGTGCATTTGGTCAAATATCCAGTTTTGAGGCGTAGAGGCTCTGTGGTCGATTGCAGAGGCTCGGTGGTCGACCTTAGAGGTTCTGAGACCAAAATTTTCTTTTTAAGGAAGGATTTTCAATGATTTGATCATTTCAAAGTTTTGACAGAGAATTTGGTACAAAGTGGATCTTTCTATGGGCATAGTGCTCGAGAAAGAGTTTTGACCCTTGGTTCAGATGAACTAACCTTACTCTGTATTCTATGTGGCACAGAACTGTCTTGCTCCTACTGGATATTAGAACTGACTTGCTCCCCCTTCAACTATGCTTGGATCATATAAAGATGAGATATGTACAAGAAAAAGAACTTAAGAAACTATTTACAAACAAGGAATATGTTGCAGAAAAGAAAAAATATGTACAACAGAGGCTCTGTGCAAGGGTACATAGGCTCTTTGGTCAACTCATGTTAAGCATACCAATCTTGCCAACTAGAAAAGTGAATCTTTTCTCATCCAATGCCTTCGTGAAAAGGTCGGCAAGCTGGTAATCTGTGGGCACAAAGTACATATCTATTGTCCCATGCTCCATATGATGTTTCAGAAAGTGATACCTGATATCGATATGCTTTGTTTTAGAGTGCTGAACTGGATTGGCAGAGATCGCAAAGGCACTTTTAGAATCACAAAGGATGGGGATTTTTTCAATGTCAAAACCATAGTCTCTGAGTTGGGTTCTCATCCACAGAACTTGTGAGCAACAACTAGCAGCGGCAACGTATTCAGCTTCTGCCGTAGAGGTCGAGACACTATTCTGTTTCTTGGAAGTCCAACTCACTAGTTTCCCTCCAAGGAATTGACAACTTCCAAAGGTAATCTTTCTGTCGAGCTTGCATCCTCCATAATCTGAATTTGTATAAGCGACAAGATCAAAGCCAGAGTTCTCCGGATACCAGAGACCAAAATTCTTGGTCCCTTTTAGGTACCTGAAGATTCTCTTGACAGCATAAAGATGAGATTCTTTGGGGTTAGCTTGAAATCTTGCAAAGAGACATGTGGCAAACATTATATCGGGTCGACTTGTGGTTAATTATAACAGAGACCCTATCATGCCTCTGTAGAGTTTACACTCCACAGACTTGCCTTCTGGATCTGCATGAGGTTTGGATCCAATGGCCATAGGAGTCTTCATTGGTGAAGAGTCAGAGATGTTGGATCATAAATTGTATTCAAGATTAAAGTTAAAGTTCAGGGTTTAAACTGCAATTGTGCTAAAGTTAATTAGAGGGTTTATTTTGTAATAAGTTAATAGTTATTAAGCTATTGGGCCCAAGCCCATTAGAAAGCCTGTTAAGATTAAAGCCCATATCGCTTAGGTATTTAAAGTTTTGTTTAATTAGTTTTAGGTAAGAACTCTGATAATTTTATAAATAGTTAGCCGTATTTTCTCTGTATTCAAAGGGTATCAAGAACACTCAAGGGTTTCATTGCTTATTCAAGGGATTGGTACGTTATTATTAATCTTTATATCTTTTGATTATTATTGTGTTGCTTGATTACTTGATTTATTGTTTACCAACTAGATTAATCTGGGATAACAATTGGTATCAGAGCCTAAAGAATCAATTTTTTTTGTGATATTACTGTTCATCGAGAAAAGTATTGTTCATCGAGAAAATTTACTGTTCATCCTATTTCATGAATCTGTTATCAAAATCACTGTTAATACATCCGGTCGATTAGTATTTACTTATTTGTGCTTTTGTGCTTTATTCGATCAAAGGATTGCTTAGTTGTTGGTTTAATTGTGTTATCGGTCGAATTAATTTTCTGGGTTTGGTTTCGGTCGAACCCCAGATATTCTTCGTGTTCTTCGGTTTAGTCTTAGTAATTATCGGTCTTATATGTTAATCGATCATATTTGTTACTGTGGTTATCAATATTATTGTTCGACCGATAGTTATTCGACCTGTACCTTCGACCGGGTAGTCGTGATCTCCGGTCTTACACCTTCGACTGAATAGTTGTGATCTCCGGTCTTACACCTCGACCGAATAGTTGTGATCTCCGGTCTTACACCTTCGACCGAATAGTTGTGATCTCCGGTCTTACACCTTCGACCGAATAGTTGTGATCTCCGGTCTTACACCTTCGACTGAATAGTTGTGATCTCCGGTCATTCCTTCGACCGAACCTTAGTATTCCCCGGTCTTTCCTTCGACCGGATAGTAGTATCGACTGGACCTTAGTAGTTTCCGGTCTAGCACTCGACCGGATACTTGTTACTCCGGTCTTGCCATTCGACCGGGTACTTGCTTACTCCGGTCTTCCCTTCGACCGGATACCTGTTACTCTGGTCTTTCCATTCGACCGGTGCCTTGCATATTCCGGTCTTTGCTTCGACCGGTACAGTTCATTCCCTGGTCGATTTTTGCAAACTGTGATAGGGTATCTAATTGTCAAAAAATTTTCTCTAGGTGCGCTGCCCCCATACCCCCGCAAGGGCGTTGCCCCTTGAAGGGGGACAAAGGGGGACAAAGATTTTTTTCTTTAGGGACCCCCGTGCTAAGTCTGCGAAGGGGGACAAAGATTTGCTCTTGATCAAAATCTTCTTAATTTTTCAGTATTTTATTCATAGATATTAGTGCTTTATACTGTGTGCGAGGACTGCATTTGATTATTTTTGGAAATTTATTTTTTTCTGAAAATTTTTTAGTGTATTCTTTACTTTTGATTCTAACGATCTCATCTAGTTGGTTGTCTTGGTACAGAAAAGTCTATTTACTAACCGTACAGCTAAGATGTCGAATCAGCTTCTCTCGATGGGTTCTCAAGTCAAACCTCCTGTCCTCGTGGCAAATGAGTATCAGCAGTGGAAGACAAGAATGATTCAGTTTCTGAATCACAAGAACATAGTGTTCATGACAATAATTATTGAAGGTCCTAAAACTCCAATGATCACAGTAAAGGGTCAACCTGCTACAGATTCCTCTCCTGAAATCCCTGACAGAGATATTCCTAAACCTGTTCAGTTCTTCACTGAAAAGCAGAAAGACCAGCTCAAGTTAGAAGAAGAAGCTCTAATCTATCTGACGATGGCAATTCCAAACGACATCTACAATCGTGTCGAAAGTCAGAGCACTGCTAAAGGAATCTGGGATGAACTAGCAAGGCAGTTTGAAGGAAGTGAAGCTTCTATTCAAGCTAAGCAGAATCTGTGCATAAATGCTTACGAGGGATTTCATGCCAAAAAAGGAGAGATGCTTTTAGATACCTATAATAGGTACAACATTATTCTCAATGACTTGCGGAGGAACAAAATCGCCAAATCTGCTTCTGAGATAAACTACAAGTTCATCAAGAATCTGAATCCAGAATGGAAGAACTTTGCTATCAACCTCCAGATGTCGAAGTATATGGCTCGAGAAAATGTCACCGATATCTTCTCTACTCTTGCTCAACATGAGGATGAGGTGAGATCTATGAATAATGAGTCTAATCATCTGAAGGACTCTGTAGCTCTCATAGCCGGCAAAGGTTCTATATCCTCTGCAAGGTCGAAGAAAAAGGCGTCTAAAGCTTTAGTTACCGAAGTTACTGACTCTGACTCTGATTCAAGCAATGAAGAACTGGAAGTTGATTCAGATCCTGATATTCAAAAGTTCTCTGAAGACTTGGCTCTCATTATGCGACGATTCAAGAAGAGCTTTGGCAAGAAAAGATTTTACTCAAAGCCAAAGTATGATGGATACAAGAAAGAGAGGTCTGAGATGCGATACAAGCCGAGGCATGGAAAGAGAGAGGAAGGACGAGAAGATCGGAAGGAAGATAGAAGAGAAGGAAAGAGAGAGGAGAAGCGAGAAGAGCTAAAGGATGAACAAGGAAGATGCTACAACTGTGGCAAATTTGGGCACTTCTCAAGGGACTACAAATTCAAGAAAGTGAAGAACTCAGAGTACTACTCAAGAAGTCACTGATTGCCAAGAAAGCTGAAGAAGGAAAAGTACTAATGGCTGAAGAAGAGAACTGGCTGTTTCAAAGTTCTGATGACGAGGAGCAAGCACATTTCACCCAAGTTTCTTACATGGCAAAGCTGGAAGGTGACGATGAAGACTCTGAGACACAATCCGAAGAAGCAAACTCTGAGGTAAGTGAAAATTCTGAACTTATTGAATCTTTAATGGCCCAAATACATGGCATGAAAGATGAATTTACTTTACTGAAAGGCAAACTAAGCTCTGCACATCAATCTGTTTTAAGCTTTCGTGATGAAAATGCTATTTTAAAAGTTGTTGTGGAAGAAAAGGAAAAGGAAAAAGATGATTTAAAAGCTGAAAAAGAGTCTTTAAAAGAAAAAATATCTGGTTTAGAAACAGATCTTCTGAATCTTAATGCTGAAAAGGGTGAGTTTCAAATCAAATTTGAAGTTTGTTATAAAGAAAGAAATGAAGCTTTCACCAAAATAAAGCAACTGGAGGATATTAACATGAAACGAGGTCAGACTGAACAGACATTAAATCTGTTGACCAATAAACTCCAAGACGAAAGGTTTTAAAAACTTAAACCAGGTTTGGGTGTGCCAATTAATGAAATTTTGAAAAAGGCACCGGAGTACCTATATAATTTTGATAAATTTGGCTCCGCAATAAAACCCATTCCTGACATTCGCGCTACTTTTGTTGAAGCAAATTCTCCTAAACCTTCTGAAGAGACCAAAGGTCAAGAAGAAATGGGAAAGAACAAGTCTGGTGACACTGATTCTCAAAATCTTTTTAAATCTGTTGGTTTTACATATGGTGATTTGAACGAAAGCTATGCAACTCGAAAGATCGAATTTACTGAGTTTGAATCACTATTTACCACACCTTCTAAAGAATCAGTGAGCACCAACACAGTTCTACCTGAGACTGCATGCAAATTTGATGAGTATGAATTGAATGTTGATGCATCTACTATATCATCAGTCTCAACTCCCATTGCTTCTAAACCTTTACTTCCTGAAGAGGTTGAAGAAGTTACTGCTACCGCGGATGAATCTTGTGTTCAAAATGATAAAACGGAGTTTATTGAGTCCATGACTGAAGATACCTTTTCTGAAATGATGAATGCTTCATACTCTGATCCTGTTTCTAATTCAAAGGGATCAAATTCTGTGATACATCTGAATTGATGAAGCAAATAGATTTGTTGCAACAGTCTCTTGATGAGGTTGAAGATGAAAACTTTGATCTCAAACATAAACTTGAAAAGTCTTTAAAAGTAAATCAAGAGCTTTGCATAGAGATCAATGATTTGAAAGTTACTATGTTTAAAAATGTTTCAAGTGATAAACAGATGTTCAATGATCCAAGCTGGAAGGTAAGAAGCAATCCAGAATTTGATGCTCCTGCAAAACCTACAGTTGTTTACTCTGATTGTCCTGAATATCCTCCGAGTATTTTTGAAAAGGGTGAGACTTCAAAGAGCACTAGAAAAGAACCACCTTCTAAGTTAGAGACTAACAAGGTTTCTGTTTCTGTTTCAGATATAAGAGGAAATGGAGTTGGGAAGAGTAAGAAGAATAAAGATCTTAGTTTGAATAAAAAGAATAGTTTGAATTCTAGTAGTTGTCCTACAGACAGTGTTATTTTGAATAGTACTTCTTTTGATAAACATGGATGTAAGATTTGTTCCGATAAATCTATGTTTATGAATTTTGCTCGAAAGAATCTTTATTGCAAACACTGTTGGGATAATTCATTCAAATACTACTCCCCACCTAAGTCCAAAAAGAATAAAAGCAAAGCTAAGCTGAACTCTAAGTCTAATTCTAATTCTGATTCTTCTACACAACCAAAAGTGTATCGTGCTAAGGTTGCCAATCCTACTTCTAAAAAGCACTTTCAGGAATTAAATGTTAAGATGGTTTGGAAATGGGTTCCAAAACCGCGTTATGAATGGAGAGTGAAAGTCAAACCAAATGATATTCCTGAGTTGCTTGATGCTAACCGCGAAGGACCCATCTTGATATGGGCCCCTAAGCAAAAGTAATTGTCTCTTTTGCAGGCCTGTCGATTGTGGGTAATAGATTCCGGATGTTCACGCCACATGACAGGATTCAAGCACCTCTTGCATAACTATGTGGAGGAGCCTGCCGGAGCAGTTACATTTGCCAATTCCAAAGCCGAAGGCCACGTCAGAGGATATGGAATGCTCGATAACGGTGTTGTGAAGATTCAAAAAGTGCTATATGTTGAAGGACTTGATCACAATTTGTTCAGTACCAGTCACTTCTGTGACATGCAATATCAAGTCCGCTTCACAACCACTCATTGCTATCTAGAAGATCACGATGGTTACGAAGTCTTCAAAGCTGAGCGCCATGGAAATCTATACTATGTAGATTTCCCTACACTGTCTGCCACACGTCCAGTATGTCTACTAGCCAAAGCTTCTAAAGCAAAATCATGGACGTGGCATCGACGCTTGTCTCATCAGAATTTCCGATCTATAGCGAAGCTACAAAGACAAGGTCTGGTCAAAGGTCTACCAGAAATGAGGTTCGAAAAAGACTCACTCTGTTCCGCATGTGAGTTGGGCAAAATGAAGCGTAGTTCCTTCAAGTCCAAAGCTGAATCATCGACCTCATCAGCACTGGAACTTCTTCATATGGACCTTTGTGGCCCAATGCGCACAACATCTATCAACGGAAAGAAGTATGTGTTGGTAATGATAGATGACTACTCAAGGTATACATGGCTCGAGTTTCTTCGCAACAAGTCAGATGCGCCAGAGTTGATTATCGCTTTTATCAAGCGTATTCAAGTACGTCTTCAACTGCCAATAAGAACCATTCACAGTGATAATGGCACGGAGTTCAAGAATGACACCCTGAAGAGTTATCTTACTTCCGTAGGTATTTCACACAACTTCTTCGCAGCCTACACTCCGTAGCAAAACGACATTGTTGAACGAAAGAACCGCACTCTGGTTGAAGCAGCTCGGACTATGCTTGCTTACTCAGATCTACCCATGTACCTTTGGGCCGAGGCAGTCGCTACAACATGTTTTACACAGAACCGTACCATTGTGGTCAAGCGATTTAATAAAACAGCATATGAGTTAATTAACAATCGTACACCTAATATCAAATTTCTTCGTGTCTTTGGTTGCAGGTGTTACATTCTAAAAGAGCGTCAAGGATTATCAAAGTTTGATAAGAAAGCGGATGAAGGATATCTCGTTGGATACTCTCTGACATCCAAAGCTTATCGAATTTACATTATTCGAACTAAGACGGTTGTTGAGAGCATGAATGTCTCATTTGATGAGAATTCTACAAGGACTTCTGGACACAACAGTTCAGAACTCGGTCTTAACGACATAGCTTCTATTCAATCAAGAATAGAACCAGCTTCTAAAGGATCCACTTCTTCTAACTCTAACTCTACTTCATCTGAGTTAGATTTACTGTTTGTTGATGCCTTTGATGATATATGTGCAGATTTTGAAAAAGGCATATCAACATCAATAACAAGTGGTACAGGCTCGGAGGTCCCTACTATATCTGAAGACATGTCTGGACCTTCCGAAGAAGTCACTGAAACTTCAACTCCATCAGGTACGACTACAAAATTAGTTTCTGACTCTACTAATGTTGAATCTGTCTCTACAGATAGTTCTTCTAGAAACGAAGTCCCGAGCACTTCAACTGCTTGTCCAGAAGCTTCAGTGTCAGAAACACCAGTACAAGATGTCCCGAGTACAACTATGGAGCAACCTGCCGTACATGATGACAACGATGCATCCAATACGCAACAAACAGTTGATGCACTACCAAGCACACATCGTTGGACTAAGGATCATCCCCTGGACAACGTGATAGGTGACGTACAATCTGGTGTCACAACAGGATCTGCAACAGCTAACTTCTGTATGTTTTCAAGCTTCCTCAATTCCTTAGAGCCAAAGAAAGCGGATGAAGCTCTACGTGATCCATTCTGGATTTCTGCCATGCAAGACGAGCTTCTACAATTCGAAAGGAACAAGGTATGGCGCTTGATCCCACTACCTAAAGGTAAATCCGTTATTGGAACAAAGTGGGTGTTCAGAAATAAGAAAGACGAAGTTGGAGTAGTTGTGAGAAACAAACTCGTTTGGTTGCAAAAGGGTATTGTCAACAAGAGGGCATTAACTATAATGAAACATTCGCCCCGGTGGCAAGGATCGAAGCCATCAGAATCTTTTTAGCATATGCAACGCACAAAAACTTTACTGTCTATCAAATGGACGTAAAGTCGGCTTTTCTGAACGGCGTTTTGTATGAGGAGGTCTACGTGGCTCAACCTGAAGGTTTCGTTGTTCCTCATCACCCTGATCATGTCTATGTTTTAGACAAAGCGCTTTATGGTCTTAAACAAGCACCGCGAGCCTGGTATGAAATTCTCACTAAATTTCTACTTGCTTCTGGTTTGAAGAAAGGTACAGTAGATACAACCTTATTTCTTAAAAGGCAAGGTGATGACTTGATTCTTATTCAGATTTATGTTGATGACATAATATTTGGGTCGACAAATACAAAATTTTGTAAGAACTTTTCAAAGATAATGGAAACAAAGTTTGAGATGTCGATGATGGGTGAGTTGAATTTCTTTCTTGGTCTACAAGTAAAGCAATTACCCAAAGGCATATTTATTAATGAAGCTAAATATATAAACGATATTTTGAAAAAGTTCAATATGTTAGATAGTTCAGTCATGAAAACACCAATGGCTATTGGTACACTCTTAGACGCGGATCCCTCCGGGAAGCCTGTTGATCAAAAGGTGTATCGTAGCATGATTGGTTCTTTACTTTATATGATTGCAAGTCGCCCGGATATAATGTTTGCCACATGTTTTTGTGCGAGATATCAGTCTAATCCTAAAGAGTCGCACTTAACTGCTGTTAAGCGAATCGTTAGATATCTCAAAGGTTCTCCTAATCTAGGCCTTTGGTATCCAAAGGATTCTCGTTTTGACCTAACTGCCTTTACATATGCTGATCATGCAGGTTGTAAGCTAGACCGGAAAAGCACCTCTGGATCATTTCAATTCATAGGTGACAAACTTGTGAGTTGGACTTCAAAGAAACAAAACTGTGTTTCAGCATCCACTGCCGAGGCTGAGTATGTAGCTGCTGCTAGCTGTTGTTCTCAAGTCTTCTGGATGACGACACAGTTAAGGGACTTTGGATACAACTACAAGCGCATTCCGATTTATTGTGATTCCAAGAGTTCAATATCTATAACTGCTAATCCAATACAACATTCGAAGACCAAGCATATCGATGTACGCTATCATTTCATCAAGGATCATGTAGAAAAAGGTAATATTGAAATGCACTTTGTTCAAACTGACTTCCAGTTAGATGATCTTTTCACCAAGCCATTGGATGAAAAGAGATTTCAATTTCTAATCAGCAAACTTGGTATGTTGAACATGTCTTAAACCTTACTCATGATTCAAGGGGGAGTATTACAAATCGTGATAGTGTGTTATTTTCCAACTGTTGCTAATGATCAAGGAATCATTTTCACAAATGATTACCATTATTTTTTTTATGCAGGTTTGGTCAAGTGACTATGGCTTCTAAGTAAATCAGCTTAGAACCCGTACCTCAACGGAATATGATTTCTAATCACATCGGATTAGAACCCGCACTTCAGTGCTTTATTTTCTACTTTATGTTAAAAAAAAAATCTTTCAGTTAAGGGAGAGAATATCTGTGATTTTAACATATTTTTGGATACTTAAATGCTTATCTGACCGTGTGTTCTTAAAGATAAATACTTGCGTTTTATCTTGTCAATATACTTTGTCAAGTATTCATACACATAACGGTGCAGAATATTCTATTTGACTTTGTTATTACCATGTATCAAAAGTTAAGTCTTTCTATGGTAATACTCACGTTCTTTGTATTCACTGTTGCTTGAATCAAACGTCATTTCATGTGCTTTCATTGAAAATATGTTTATATATTGTTCATATAAACAACATTCGTTTTTGATTCTCCAAAATCTTACTCTTCATGATAAAATGATATGAGCTTAATTGTCAAACTTTTTTAGTTTGAGGGGGAGAATTGCATCGTCAAACATCTTTTGTTTTGACATCTCCGAATATTATATTCTTCATGTAACAAGTGGTATTTGTGCTTACATGTACAATAACCTGTTGAACAACATGTTCTTTTAGAAAAATATATGGGATTCAGTGTGAGAACTTAACAGAACTTCCATGGATTCACGATAACCAGTGTTTCCTACCCAGGAAGTATTCCCTGAGTGATTGAGGGGAGAAGGGTCAAAAGAATTGAGTGATGGTGTGTGAAGAGGTAAAATGAAAAAGAGAGATTGGTTAGACGTGAACATTAAAAGAAAGAGGGTGAGAGATCAGAGTAAAAGAATATTAAACTCTGCACCAAACTTCTTTCTGAGTCGGGCAGCCACATAATCTGATTGGTTAACATTCTTTGGTGTCCATCATTGAAATAGGCAACTAGCCCATGCCATCTCTTGCATACAACCCCACCAGCTACTCATTCTTTTCTCAAAAAGAGAATGTTTCACATTTTCTGGGGACGCAGCACATACGCTATTGGTTCTTCATTTGCAAGATACTAATATTGAAAAAGAAGGAAAGTTGCCCCACCTTCGAACCCTTTCTCATGCACATTGAGTCTTTGTATAATTTGTTGCTGTCTCAACAAGTTTACATACTTTGAGCCTAAAATGAAAAGCAAACATCTATGCTTAATTCTTTCATACACATGCACGAGCACACAGAAATTTGTTTTCTGTTAGAACGTTCATAGATAACCATGTGTTATTCGATGATTGAATGGAAGACCGGGGGAGTCTACATCAAACCAGCTCCTTATATAGTAACTTTGTGTTACTCAGTAACTTTGTGTAACTGACAGGCATTCTAACTGAGTCATTTGTTGATTCAGGGTTACACTTATTAACTGTTTGAATTTGAAAAGATTTGAATGGTTACTACTTTCTATTTTAATCTGAAAAGATTGAAATAATCACTCTTTCCATTTGGAGAGACTGCTCTTATTTCATACAGGGATCGTTACATGATGAAGACTATGCTTACATGATGTTCATACACAAAGGGGGAGATTGTCTTGAAAGGGGGAGATTGTTTTGCCAAGTTTTGATGATGTTGATTCTCACCACTCATCAAAAAGGGGGAGAAGATATAAAAAGGGGGAGAAGATACAAAAAGGGAGAATATAGTGAAGACCCGAAGACAATTGCAATTTTTTTTTAATCTTGAATCCAAAGGGGAGATTGTTGGATCATAAATTGTATTCAAGATTAAAGTTAAAGTTCAGGGTTTAAACTGCAATTGTGCTAAAGTTAATTAGAGGGTTTATTATGTAATAAGTTAATAGTTATTAAGCTATTGGGCCCAAGCCCATTAGAAAGCCTGTTAAGATTAAAGCCCATATGGCTTAGGTATTTAAAGTTTTGTTTAATTAGTTTTAGGTAAGAACTCTTATAATTTTCTAAATAGTTAGCCGTATTTTCTCTGTATTCAAAGGGTATAAAAAACACTCAAGGGTTTCATTGTTTATTCAAGGGATTGGTACGTTATTATTAATCTTTATATCTCTTGATTATTATTGTGTTGCTTGATTACTTGATTTATTGTTTACCAACTAGAATTAATCTGGGATAACAAGAGAGCTTATACTTTTTAAGTATGTCAGAGACATATTTTGATTGATTTATGAAAATTCCCTCTATGGTTTGTTTGACTTGCAATCCAAGGAAGAATGTAAGTTCTGCCATTATGCTCATCTCAAACTCACTTTTCATCAATGATTCAAATTTTTTGTAGTATAAATCATTTGTAGACCCAAAAATAATGTAATCAACATAAATCTGTACAAGTAGAATCTCACCTTTTCTCTTCTTATAGAATAAAGTAGTATCAGTTGTACCTCTTTCGAAACTATTGGCAAGGAGGAAGTTTGAAAGTCTGTCGTACCAGGCTCTAGGTGCCTGTTTCAGTCCATACAAAGCCTTGTCCAAAAAGTAGACATGATTTGGGTACTTAGAGCTATCAAACCCTGGTGGTTGTTGGACGTATACTACTTCCTGAATCTGCCCATTCAGAAAGGTTGACTTGACATCCATTTGATATACTCTTAAATCTGTGTGGGCTGCGAAAGCAAGAAAGATTCTTATAGCTTCTAGTCGTGCCACAGAGGCAATGTTTCTTCATAGTCAATGCCTTCTTCTTGACAGTATCCTTTGGCCACCAGTCTTGCTTTGTTTCTGACCACCACACCATCTTCATCCATTTTGTTCCTGAAGACCCATTTGGTTCCTATAGCCATTTTGCCTTTTGGCAGAGGCACTAGGGTCCATACTTCGTTTCTCTCAAACTAAAGAAGCTCCTCTTGCATAGCTTCTACCCAGTTTGGGTCTTCAAGAGTTTCAGGTATCTTTTTGGGTTCGATTATACTCACAAAATTTGTATAATAACAAAAAGTTGCAGTACTTGATCGAGTTTGGACCTTGTCAGATGGGTCGCCAATAATTTTGCTATGTGGGTGACTCTTGGTCCACTTTGTCATGCGGGGTAGGTGATCATTGGAAACTTTTGTGGCTAGCTCAGGAGCACGTTCATCTTGATGTGGATCATTCTCTGTTGAGAGAAATTGATCATTCGTACTTGCCACAAGACTTGGTTGTTCATCATGAGTTGAAGTAGAGAGCTCTGTGGAGCCTTGATCTGGTGTTGACTCTTCTGAGGTAATTTGAAGATGATCATGTTCTTGATTTAGCTTGGGGCCTTGATTTGCATTGTCCTCTGACTCCTCCCCCTCGATGGTTGTACCTGCAACAGTAGTGGAAGAGGGTGAAGCATTACTAGGACCAGTCATAGAAGTACCTGTTTGGTCCTCAGAGGGTTCGACTTCAGAGGCTTTGAGATCACCTTTAGAGGGTCCATCATCATTGAACATCTCTTCAAACATATAATGAAGGTCATTTGTTCGTGATGAGCCACCAGAATCTTCATCTTGAAGTTTGAGTCCTGAGCTAATTTGCTCAGAAGTCACCTGAAAAGAGTCATCAAATGAAACATTAATACTTTCTAGTATATGTTTGGATTTGAGTACAATGACTCTGTATGCCTTGGAGTTTGATGAATAGCCAATAAACTTGGCTTCATCGTCTTTGGGACTGAATTTCCCTATCTGTTCTCTTTCATTCAACTCAAAACATCCGCAGTCGAAGACAGGGAAGTACTTGATGTTCGGCTTCCTCTAATGTAGTAAGTGGTATGGTGTTTTAGCATGCCTCTTCACTATTAAAGATCGATTTTGGGTGAAGCATGCGGTTGAAATGGCTTCTGCCCAGAATGAAATAGAGAGTCCTGAAGCAGTGAGCATAGTTCTTGCGGCTTCCACTATTGTTTTGTTCTTTCGTTCAACAACACCGTTTTGTTGTGGAGTCCTTGCAGCAGAGAAGTTCTGTGATATACCTTCTGTCGAAAGATAGTCTTCAATGGTTGAATTCTTAAACTCTGTGCCATTGTCAGTTTGGATTCTCTGTACCCTGCAATCATAAAGAACTTGTATTCTCTTGATAAGATTGATTAGTATTTCAGGAACATCTGATTTCTTTCGAACGGATTCAACCCAAGTATATCTAGAGAATTCATCTATGAGTACAAGGATGTACTTCTTGCCACCAAGACTCTGCACAAATATAGGACCATAGAGGTCAACATGAAGCATCTGCTGAGGTCTGGTGCAAGATATGTCAGACTTAGTTTTGTGGGCAGCCCTTTTAAGTTTGCCCATCTCACAAGCAGAGCATAGATGATCCTTGTCGAATCTAATACTTGGTAGTCCATTTACCAGGTCTAGTTTCACAAGTTTGCCAAGTGTGTGAAAGTTTAGATGACAGAACCTGTTGTGCCAGAGCCAAGCTTCTTCATTCTTTCTTGAGACTAAGCAGAGCTTTTCGTCTCTGTTAGTTGATTTGAAGTCCATGAGGTATAGGTCACCTCGTCTTTTGGCTCGCAGAAGCTCTGTGGTGGTATCTTCCTTCAACAGAGAGCAGTATTTTCTTTTAAACATCACATCGAGTGCATTATCACACAGTTGACTTACACTCAGTAAGTTGTGCTTGAGGCCATCCACATAGGCAACTCTGTTGACATCAATTTCTCCTTTGGCAATGACTCCATACCCTTTTATTTGACCTTTCTTTTTATCTCCGAAGGTTACAGATCCTCCACCATGTTTTTCTTTATAAGAGGAAAGCAATCCTCTGTCGCCAGACATGTGTCTTGAGCACCCGGAGTCTAGGTACCAAATGTGCACATGTTGTTTCTTCTGTGGACAAATTAGAGAGATTTAGGTACCCATTTCCAAATGGGTCCATTTTTGTTAGGAGGCTGTGAAGATGCCTTAGCACCTTTGGTTTTGGGTTAATCCTCATTTGCAGAGGTACCAGATTGTCTCTTCTCACCCTTGAATTTTGCATTCTTGGGTTTGGGGTGAGATATAAGACATGTCAGGATCGAATTCTCAACAAGAATTATGAATACTCAGAAACAATATCAAAGAAGTTGCGGAATAACACTTTGATATTCAATGTAACAGTAAACAAACAGTGTATATGATTAATAACTTGTAAACTTGTATTGAATGATTAAAATCACAAGATTACACACTCAACCTCAATCTTGAAGAACATACTCTTTCAAGACGAATTCTACTTCTCTAGAATTAGGAACTATGCCTTGAGGTTGATTCTCTCTAGAACAAAAACTTAGAATGAATAATTTTTAAAACAAAAGTTATCTCACTATTTTAAACAATACTGTATATATATATACTAAAGATAAAAGATAATTACAATTAATAAAATATCTCTAGAATATCTTCCATCATTATCTCCAAGCTTTCCATAATCTTCAGTCCATCCAGCTGTCATCCTCTCCATACGGATCTTCATCTCATAAGAAGTATTAATCATAAGCAACATTAATACTCTGAGCAGTAGTAACTCCAGCAGTATTAATATTGAAGAGCAGCATTAACTTCAACAGGAAACATTAACCTCAGAAGTATTAACCTCAGAAGTAGTAACCAAGTTCTTCTAGCAGCATTACCTTCAGAAGTAGTAACCATGTTGAACTAGCAGTATTAACACATTCAGCAGTAGTATCCATCCTTGCATATTTCAGACCCAACAATCTCCCCCTAACTTAACTTTTCAAAACTGAGAAGTTAAGTTCTTCAGCATAAGGTCTTTATGATAATTTCAAAACTTTCTGTAATTTCTAGTTCTTCTTGATTCAGTTTCTGCTGTTATCTTCTTTTCTGTTTCTACTGTTATCTTCTTTTCTGTTTCTGATGTAGTTATTGCTTTGTTTCAGCTTCTTCACTTATCTCCCCCTCAAAATAAGATTTTATATCAACTTGATTCTCCTTCTCAAGTCTTCTCAAGTTCAGATGTTTAAGTCTCCCCCTTTTTGAAATAATCATGATCTTTTCATCTCTTTTATCTCCATAATTTGATTGTGACCTTTCAGACAAATTGTACCAAGTGTATCCATCAATTCTTTGTAGTTAAATCTGTCCCCACCTTCTCCAGAAGTGTTTCCCTCTTTTGAAGGATCATGGGATCTTTTTGTAATGGAAGCCTTCTGCCTAGCAGAAGCACTATCCACCCCCTTGGTTTCTTGGCACCTGGGACCTTTAGATAATTACTCATCTAAAGTTCCATGGGGAAGGTCTTAGATATGTTCACACTGTCCTGTCCTGCACTTTGTGCAAAGTCAGTAGTGTGAGCCTTACAACCCATATTCTCTTGCATCTCCTTATTGAGCACCTTCTTGAGGTTGGGAGACACCCCTGTGGTTTCCCTATGGATATTCTCTAAAGGAGAATCCTCCCTTAGAGGGCTTAGAGGCTTAGTGGGTGAAGGTACAAGAAGGGAAGGAGCCTTCTTTACCTGTTTCCATTTGTATGTTTGGGTGATTAGTGAGGTTGGTTTATCAAGAAGAGACTGGGGAATTGATTTAGAGTGGGAAGGTTGGGATTGGATAGCAGTGGGATGGTCTAATGGGGGCCTTGACCCTGCTGTCATACCTTCATCAGTGTGGGCACCACCATCATTATAGAGAACAATGGGGTGTCAACTCCTTCCAAGTCCCTAGCAGATCTTCTCATGTTTGAGAAAACCTTGCCTTTAGGGGGTTTAGGTACATATACCCCATCAAAATGAGATATGTCCGTCAATACATTAGTAATAACTGCCTGAACAAACCTTCTGCTGGATCAAAAGTAACATGTCCTCCATCAAATCTTTTGAAGAATTTGAAGTCAGTCCATGTTCCTTGTTATGTGCCAAGAGCAACGATTATCTTCATTCCAAATGCTCTTCCTCTTGAGCTTTTGATTGCCCTGCACACTTGATAAATCAATTAGTCTTTGAGGGAACCCAAGCCAAAGTGGTCTTGGGTTGTCCTTTCTCATTTATATAATCTGTCAGTTTGGTCTGGATGAGTTGTTTAGGAATCTCATGGCTGGAATACTTTGTCAAGATTATAGGCTTCGCAACATTAATACTAGTAGAAGCACTATCCTTGTTAGCAGTAGTATTGGTTGCAGCAACACTATTTCTGTTAGCAGTACTAACAGGTTTCTTTACAATTGGAACCCAAACTTGAACAAAGTTGTTTGCTTTCTTTGTCTTTAAGTTACTCCTTTGTTTATTTGAAGTATTTTTCTTAGTTTTAGCAAACTTGTTTTGAACATGAGACTTTTTAAGTGCTCTGTTCTCAGCCATTTGATTCCTTCCTTGCTTCCTATAACCAAAGGAGTTTTGAGTTTGTCTTTGAAAATTAACTCTTTGGTTGATAGGATTGAAATAACAGTATTTGGCAACATGATTAAGCTTTCCACAGATAAAACAAGGTTTTGGTCTATTGTTTTTACTCAGATCAACCCCTTGTTTTTGTGCCCACTGATTATTCCAATTTCTCTGATTTCCCCTTGGTTTATCATGTTTTTGGGGCTCAGACTTATTGCAAGCACACTGTTGACAAGGAGCAGGTTTCACAACTATGGTCTGTTTGTAGTGGACTTTGTTAGACTTTCCCTCAGTCTTCTCAATGTTCTTAGATATGACCCAAGTCTTTCCACATCCCTCATTAGTGATAATGTGATTTTCTAGAGGAATCTCACCACTCCCAATGTTCTCCTTACTCTTTTCACTAGAGTTCTCTTCTTCAGAGTCTGTTTCAACCACCACTTTGTCTAAAGGATCTACCTTAGTGGCTCCAACAGGCAATTCCTTCCTATCCTTGGTCTCTAGCAAGTCTGATATAGGAGGGATGTAATTGTTGTTGTATGGTGGTGGTGTAGTGTTATAGCCTATTCCTCTTCTAAGTTTGTCATGGATTTGAGTTTGGAGTAAAGAGTCCATTGCTTTAGAAGCATTGGAAAATTTCTCAATATCCAGCTTTGCTTTCTCAAACTCACTCTTTATCTTTTCATTCTCCTCTTTAGACTTTTTCAGCTGAAGTTCTAAGTCATTCTTCTCCCACTTCCAGTAATTTGTATCATACGAATGTTGAAGTTCATTGGCTTGGAAACCTTTAATCTGTTCCTCAAAACTCTCAACAATTCTTACATAGTCTTTTATATCTCTCTCTAATCTTTTAAGATCATCACACATAACCTGATTGTGATCCCTGTACCTTTTAACAGTTTCAATACAGGATTTAGAGCAAAGATTAGATATTACCTCTGTGGGAATGGCAGTGCTTTTCGATTCGGATTCTTTAGCCATGATGATTGATGTTGAATGAATGTTTCTGAGAATACTCGCTCTGATACCACTTGTCAGGATCGAATTCTCAACAAGAATTATGAATACTCAGAAACAATATCAAAGAAGTTTGCGGAAGAACACTTTGATATTCAATGAAACAGTAAAACAAACAGTAAATATGATGAATAATTTGTAAACTTGTATTGAATGCTTTAAATCACAAGATTACACACTCAACCTCAATCTTGAAGAACAAGCTCTTTCAAGACGAATTCTACTTCTTTAGAATTAGGAACTATGCCTTGAGGTTGATTCTCTCTATCAAAGATTAACAAAAATTCTTAAAAGTTATCACAAACTATTCTAAACAATACTATATATATATACTGAAGATAAAGATAATTACAATGAATAAAAGATCTTCAGTATATCCTTCCATAGTTATCTTCAATCCTTCCATGAATATCTTCATTCCTTACAGCTGTCATTCTTGCCATACGAAGTCTTTACATAAGCAATATTAATATGTAGCAGTATTAACACTTAGCAGTATTAATCTTTACCAGCAACACTATTTCTTGTTCAGCAACATTAACTTCAACTGGCAGCATTAACCTCAGAAGTATTAACCTCAGAAATATTAACCTCAGAAGTATTAACTTCAGAAGTATTAACCTTAAAAGTATTAACTTCAGAAGTATTAACCTCAGAAGTAGTAACCAAGTTCTTCTAGCAGCATTAACTTCAGAAGTAGTAACCATGTTGAACTAGCAGTATTAACACATTCAGCAGTAGTATCCATCCTTGGCATATTTCAGACCCAACATAGATTAAGTGTAGATCAAAAAAAGAATCACACATACAAACACACACATCAAAGTGTAAAAGAGAGAAAACATAGAGAACACAAATCCAAGCTTCATAGATCAATCCTGTAATCGTTATTTTATATATCAAACAGGTTGGTAATCTTATTGTGTTGTTATTCTATAAACTTGATAAGTATTGTTGGACCGACAATTGGTATCAGAGCCTGATAAAGATCAAAATCAAGTTTTTGTGAAAAACGTCTCTGTGTTCAGTGTTCAAAATCGATTTCGAGATTTAGAGTATTTTAGGTGTTAGAATCGATCAGAGTGTGATAGAAATACATGCTAGATCGAGTTGTATGTGTTTAATTTCACGTTAAAGCTTAAATCGAGTTCCAATTTGTGGTTTTTGTGAGAAAAAAGTTGAGAAGAGTAAGTCACTGTGCTATCAGATTAATTTCTAAAAAGAGTGTTTTAGTGAGATCGAGTGCCTACAATCTGTTCTAGAAGTGTTTCTAGACATAAGGGTAGTGTTTGTTATTGCTAAATCGTTTCAATACAGAATTTAGACGAATTTTCGAAATACAGGTCGATTAACCCGCAAACCAGAGGAAGAATAACACGCAAAGTCCCACTTTGCGCGTCCCACTACAAACGCAAAGCAGACTTTGCGGCTCCAACTTCAAACGCAAAGCATACTTTGCGGTTCTCAAAAGACCCGCAAACCTCAAGCAAACTTTGCGCATCTCAAGACAATCGCAAACCTCAGTTCTCGGGTTCTCAAGCAAACGCAAAGAAAACTTCTCGCATCAAGTTAGACCCGCAAACCTCAATCTTGCGCGTCCAACTAGACCCGCAAACCTCAACCTTGCGCTTCCCACTAGACCCGCAAACCTCATTTTGCGCGTCCCATTAGATACGCAAACCTCAGTTTGCGCACCCCATTTGACACGCAAACCTTGAAACGCAAACCAGACTTAGTCTAGGGGGACCCCCGTGCTAAGTCTGCCTAGGGGGACAAAATTTCTTGTGTGATCAAATTTTATTTGGATTAACGATCATATCTTTCAAGCTTTCTCTTATATCAAACAGGATGACATCCAAAGAAGCTCTTGCAATAGGAACCAACACCAAGCCACCAGTTCTCTTTCGAGGGGAATACGAACAGTGGAAGGATAGGTTTCTAAACTTCATTGAGAGACACGATTTGGGTAATTTCATTATACAATCCCTAGAAGAAGGCCTAATGGAAACACAGTATAGGGAGCCAGCAGCAGGAACTCAAGAAGCAAGAGTTGCACTCTCTTATACAGATCTAACAGGTGATGCTAAGCTAAGAGCAAAAGGCGACAGGTTATCCAAGTCATACATTCTACAAGGGATTACAAATGAAACTATGTAAAGATTGACAGCTACAAAGCCTCAGCCAAACAAATGTGGGATCAACTAGAGAAAATGACGTTGGGTTCAAAGATTGGGAACCAACTGAAATCTCTAACTGGCCTGCACAGTTTTGAAGAATTCAAAGGCAGAACTGGATAAACTCTAGAAGGAACATATGATAGGTTTGTGACATTGCTAAACGAATTGAGCAAGAACAAGGTCAACAAATCTCAAATCGAGCTGAATATCAAATTCCTGAGTATTCTACAACCAGAATGGAAAAGTTTTGCCAGACAGATGAGGCAGATAAAAGACCTGAATGAGATTCCACTTCACGAGGTGTATGAAACCCTCCGACAAAATGAAGATGAGGTGGATGAAATTCTAGCAGAAAAGAGAAATGGAAAGACAGTTGAAGACACAGTCGCTCTTGTTGTGAAGAAGAAGAACAACAAGACGATTGTGTATGAATCAGAAGAAGCTGAAGTTGATGTTGTCTCTGACTCGAATGAAAATGAACAAATGCAGCAAGCAATGCAGTTTCTAACAAATGCATTTCAGAAAAAGTTCTACAGGAATCCAACGTCAAAAGTTAGAAACTCCGACTTCAAGAATTGCCGAATATCAAAAGTTAGAAACTCCGACTTCTACAAGAACAAGATGCTTCTTGCAAAGCAACAGGATGCAGGCAAGGCGCTGATGGCTGAAGAAGAATACTGGCTGGATCACTCAGATGAAGAAGAAAAGGATGAAGCCGTCAATATGTGCTTGATGGGCAAAATCGAATCAGATACTGAAGTTGATTCAGAAAATGAAGAAGAGGAGGTATGTGATTTATCATATAAAGATTTAATGAATAAAATGCATGCTATTGTTTTAAAATAAGAAGAGTTAGAATCTAATCTTAAGCGAGAAAATGGTGTTATTATTAATAAAAACCAATTGATACAAAAACTTAGCGATGAACTTGCTGAGAAGAAAGTATTAGTTGAGGTTTTACATACAAACGCTGACACCAACGAAAAAGAACAGACTATAATTCTAAAAGAGAATAGTGAGCTCAAGTCTAAATTGACAAAAAGTGAGATTGATTTTTATAAGCTTACTGAAGTGCATTCTTTATATACTAAAGAAAACAAGACCTTAATTGCTAAATTAGATGTTTTGGAAAAGAAGCTATACTCATTAGGTCAAAGTGAGCAAACCATTCATCTTAACAAACCGAAAAAAAATAAAGAAAATTGGGGAATCGGTTATGTGAAACCTCAACGTCTTCAAAAGGGTATAAGAGAAGTGCCTGCACTTTATGACTTTACCTCTATGCTTGTTTCTCACCGAATCGACTCATTTAAAGTTTTCCATACTAAACTATCAGAAGAGGATGAAGCTAATGAATTTGAAAAACGGATGAAGTCAACTAAAGTTCACGCTCCATTTTATTATGCAAAGTTGAATAATAGTTATGACTATCCAAATGACGAAAAGAAATCTCTTTCAACTGACTACTTTCAAAGTTATTCTGAAAAAGAAATGGAGGCGAAGCCTGTTATAGGTAAAATTTATGTCCCTTCTCTCGTGTTAGAAAGTAAAATTTCTGAACTCGAGACCTCTTTATCAGATGAAAGACTTATGATTGAGATTCAACAAAAGGTTTTTTCAACTGTTATGAAAAATGTTGTTTTTACAAAGGCTTCTACTTCTAATGACATGTTTGGTTCATCAAACGAAGAGTTTAATTTTCTTAATTCTGACGGTGGTTTAGATGGTTGTTTTGAACAAATTGATTTTAATGCGAAACTTCCTAACCATGCATCTTTTGTTAAGAAAACTTCAAGAAAAACCAGTTTGTCTGTGTTCAGTGCAAAATCAACGAAAGCTTTCGTTGATAAATCAGTCTCTGTGAATGCTAAGAGTGCTAAAGGTAAGAAAATATCTCAGCATTCACAGAAACCAACCACTACTTGTAATTCTAAGAAGAAGCATTCAGTTGTTGCTCAAAGGTCTAACTCACCAGTTTTACATGTTTCAGATATGAGCAAGTCAAGACCTGAAGCCCATTCTCAATGGCAACCAAAACGGAAGCTTGACAAGGCCGTTTTATCGTCTAGTAGTGTTAATTGTAATAAGACTTCGCTTACTAAAGATGTTGTGATTGGTGAAATTGCTGTTTTGAATCCAAAACTTGTTGTTTCTCGTAAACAATATACAATGAAGCAATTATTTCAGTTATCTTTATCTGCTGGAAAGTCCTCTATCTATAATAAACATGTTTCTATTACTTGTCAAGATTCTGGAGATTGGTTTGGAAATTACCATGTGCATTCATCTCATACCAACTCTCATGCTTTTCAAAAGAACAAAGGATCCAATTTGAAATGGATACCAAAATCTTGTGCTAACACAGCAGGACCCAAATTCCAGTGGGTACCTAAGGCTAAATTTGTGTTGCAGGCACACAAAGATTAAAGAGAAAGCGACTTCTGATTATGTACAGATCAGGACTCGTTCTTCAATGTCAAAATAGGTTTTTGGATAATGCAATTCAAAACCCGAACATCAAAGTCGAAATAGGCTTTAGAACAAATCAGTTCAAGACCCGTACTTCGATAATCAAAGTGAATATTCCAAAGTTGTCGTATAAATAACTAAATTTCCAATTTCTCTTATGCAGACTTGTCATACATGGTTCTTGGACAGCGGATGTTCAAAGCACATGACAGGGCAAAAAGAGATACTGTCCAACTTTAAAGACAAATTTTGTGGAACAGTAAGATTCGGAAATGACCAGTTTTCTCCAATATTGGGAAACGGTGATGTACAACATGACAAAGTCACTATCAAGAAGGTGAGCTATGTAGAAGGCTTAGGACACAACTTGTTCAATATAGGCCAGTTCTGTGACAATGACTTAGAGGTCAACTTCAAAGTTAAAAGATGTTCCGTTCACAATGAAGAAGGCGAAGAACTTTTGGTCGGTAAACGAGAATCAGACCTCTACACAATCAATTTATCAGATGTCCAGACTGACAAGCAAGTTTGTCTACTATCGAAAGCTTCGATGAAACAAAGTTAGTTATGGCATCGACGTCTTTCGCACCTCAACTTTTGGTACATCAACGATCTGGTCAATGGAAAGCTTGTCAAAGGACTTCCAGAGCTGAAATATGAAAGAGAACATCTATGCGCATCTTGTGAAAAGGGGAAGATGAAGAGGGCACCTCATAAACCGAAGCCTGAACCAAGTACAAAAGCTTCATTAGAGTTATTGCATATGGATCTATGCAGTCCAATGCGCACTCAAAGCTTAGGCGGCAAGAAGTACATACTCGTGATCATGGACGATTATTCGCGGTACACATGGGTCAAGTTTCTACGTACAAAGGATGAAACACCAGATGTTATCATTACATTCCTGAAGACGACCCAGGTGAATCTGCAGAAACCAGTCAAGTTTCTACGAACAGATAACGGCACAGAGTTCAAGAACAACAAAGTAGAAGAATATCTCAAATCTGTCGGGATTTCACATCAATACTCTGCTGCTCGCACGCCTCAACAAAATGGAGTGGTTGAAAGAAGAAATCGAACGCTAGTCGAGGCTGCTCGTACTATGCTAAGTCATTCCAACTTACCTCTATTTTTGTGGGCAGAAACTGTTTCGACCGCGTGCTACACACAAAATCGATCGATGATTCTTCGAAGGTTCAAGAAGACTCCTTACGCGTTAATCAACAACAGAACACCGACAATCAAATATTTCCATATATTTGGATGTAAGTGTTTCGTATTAAACGATAGGGAGAATCTCAACAAATTCAGCGCTAAGGCAGATAAAGGAATCTTCATTGGATATTCCTCGACTTCAACTGCATATCGTGTCTATCTAAAGAAGACAAAGACATTGATTGAAAGCGTCAACGTCACCTTTGATGAAGAAATGGCTTCCGAACAACACAGTTCAGAACCAACAATAACAAGAATACTAGCTTTTGGGCAACTCAGTCCAGAACCTATGTCTCAACAGAATAAATCAGATGAAGCATCAACTTCTACTAACCATTTATCTGATTTAGATTTATTATTTGAATTATTTTATGATGAATATCTTGGATCTAATGTAAAGAAATCTGTTGTGGTTGACAGGATGGAAGACTTAACGACTACACATCCAACCAGTTCAGATGTTACAATTGAATCAAATGCCCCGATTCAACAAGAGATAACAATTCAAATGTCGACTCCAACAGTTGAAGAAGTAACAAATCAAGAAGAGACAGAAGTAGCTAAAACAGTAGGAGATACAATACAGATCCATCTACAGCCAGATCAAGCTGTACCTGCTGATCCATCTGAACCTACCACTTCTACTGAAACAATCATTCCTCCAGAACAAACAGAAGAAGGTACAAGTACATTTGTAGATGATACAACTGACATACAATCATCTAGTCCACTGCCTCATGAACAAAAATGGACCAAAGAGCACCCGATAAGCCAGATTATTGGCGATCCATCAAAACCAGTGCAAACTAGGTCAGCATCATTGAATATGTGCATGCATGACTCCTTTCTGAGCAAGTTCGAGCCAACACGCGTATCGGAAGCCCTTGCTGATCCAAAATGGGTGATCTCTACGCAAGAAGAGCTACATCAGTTCGATGCATTTCAAGTCTGGAGACTCGTACCAAAGCCTAAAGGTAAAACCATTATAGGTACGAAATGGGTTTTCAAGATAAAGAAAGACGAAGATGGTACCGTTATCCGAAACAAGGCAAGACTAGTAGCCAAAGGATACATACAAGAGGAAAGAATAGACTATGATGAAACATATGCTCCTGTGGCGTGATTAGAGGCAATCAGAATGTTTTTAGCCTACGCAGCCCACAAGAACTTCACTGTCTTTCAAATGGACGTGAAGACAACATTCCTAAATGGAATTATGAAGGAGGAAGTCTACGTCTCTCAGCCAGAGGGTTTTGTCAATCACGAGAAGCCAGATCATGTTTACATTCTCGACAAAGCACTCTACGGTCTGAAACAAGCACCTCAAGCCTGGTATGATGTCCTTTCTACTTTTCTACTCAAGTCTGGGTTTTCCAAGGGTACGATGGATACCACTTTGTTTATTAAAAAGGAAAAAGCCGATATCATTTTAATTCAAATCTATGTAGATGATATTATCTTTGGTTCTACTAATACTAAGTACTGTAAAAATTTCGCAAACCTTATGGTGTCTAGATTTCAGATGAACATGATGGGAGAGATGAATTTCTTTCTCGGATTGAAAGTCAAACAGTTTTCTATGGGTATCTTTATCAATCAATCAAACTACATTAGGGATATCTTCAGAAGTTCCAAGTGGAAAATTCAAAACCGGTTGGTACCCCAATGGCACCAGGTACTAAGATTGGCAGCGATCCTTCAGGAAAGGCTGTTGATATTAGGACTTATCAAGGGATGATAGGTTCTTTAATGTATCTTACGTCGAGTAGGCCAGATATAATATTTTCAACATGCTTATGTGCAAGATATCAGTCCAATCCTAAAGAAATCCATTTGTCTGCGGTGAAGCGCATCTTTAGGTATCTGAAGGGCACTGCAGATCTTGGTCTGTGGTATCCTAAAGATACTAGTTTTGAACTAACAGCCTACACAGATGCAGATCATGCAGGTTGTATGTTAGACAGGAAGAGCACGTCAGGACATGTGCAGTTCCTCGGTGACAAATTAGTAAGTTGGGGATCAAAGAAGCAACTTTGTGTTTCAACTTCTACGGCCGAAACAGAATATGTAGCTGCTGCTAGCTGCTGTTCTCAGGTCTTATGGATGCGAACTCAATTGTGCGACTACGGTTTCCACTTAAACAAGATCCCGATATACTGTGATTCCAATAGCGCCATCGCAATAACGGAAAATCCTGTTCAACACACGAAGACAAAGCATATAGACGTCAGGTATCATTTTATCAAGGATAATGTAGAGAAAGGAACAATTGAACTTTTCTTTGTAAAGACTGAGTATCAACTTGCTGATTTGTTCACCAAACCTTTAGACGAAATGAGGTTTACCTTTCTAGTCTCGAAGCTTGGTATGCTAAATCTCAAAGTATAACCAGTTTTCAAATTGTATACTTTTTCATCCTTATCTTATTCTTAAATCTGATTGCTA
Source organism: Arctium lappa (assembly GCA_023525745.1). Taxonomy (NCBI): domain Eukaryota; kingdom Viridiplantae; phylum Streptophyta; class Magnoliopsida; order Asterales; family Asteraceae; genus Arctium; species Arctium lappa. Next base: position 57,669,088 of record CM042058.1, on the reverse strand, counting down.
TCTGCATGTTAACATTCTGTTCATGATAGAAGTGGGAGTATGAGAAGAAATTGACATCTGGTCAATATTACTTCGAGGGGGAGCTCATAAAATTTGCATATACCTTTTAAAATGTCAAATTTTTTTTGTAAAGCAAGATTTTAGGGGGAGCTCTTCAAGTCAAAAAGGGAGTACGGATATGACTTCTGATTACTTCTGATCAGAACTCGTACTTTAAAAGTTTTACTGCTTTTTGTCTTTTCAATATAAGTGAATAATTATTACTTTGACTTGACATTAGACTTTTGCAGAATTTTTTAGAGAAGCTTACAAGTTCATATGTTTATGACTTTACGCTTAGCTTCATGAGATGAAAGATCACTCGTTAAGGTATAACCCTTTATCTTCATCTCACATATGGTTGAAAGAAGGACAACTTTCAATCATAAGAAAACATTGTTTTAAATGTTCAAAACACTTCCCGATTTTTCATCACATTTTATATTTTGGGAGTGTATTTTAAATGTTTTCATGATCTAAATTGTGCTTTAACTGAAATAGTTAAACCAATCTGAACATCGCGTGCATCATAGGAAAACAAGGAATCATTGTGCTAGGAATTAACACAACTTCTATGGAATCACCTTAACCAGTGATTTCTACCCAAGAAGTTAATCCTTAGTGATTGAGTGTGAAAATAGAAAAGAAATGAGTGTGATTAGAGAAAGCAAAAAGTTTAAAAGAAAGAGCGTGTGAGAACAGAGTTAAAAGAATATCACAACTCTGCACCAACTTTTTCTGAGTCGGGTAGCCATAATTCTAGTGACTCACAATTCTTTGGTGATCATTATTGAAACAGGCAACTAACCCATGCCAACTCTTGATCAAACCTCACCATCTACTCATTTTTTTCTCAAAAAGAAAATGTTTCATTTTCTAAGGGGATGCAACACATTTGCTATTTGATTTTCATTTGAAAATCTGGATATTGAAAAGAAGGAAGTCTGCCCTACCTTCGCACTTCAATCATGCACATTGAGTCTGTGTTTAACTTACTGTTGCCTCAGTGGTTTACACAATTTTGAGCCAATAAGCAATCATCCGTGCTTAATTCTTTCAAACACAAGAACGAACACACAAGGATTTTGTTTCTTTGTCATAACATTTATAGAAATAACCTTTGTGGTGTTTCGATGATTAGATGGAAGCCCTGGGGGAGTCAACATCAAACAACTCCTTTGTTTGACAGGCATTCTAACTGATTCATTAGTTGATTTCAGGTGTTACACGACACATTTGTCTGGATTTGCAAAGATCTAGATGAATCTCTTATGAAATGACGAATCAGGGGCTTTAACCGTCAGATTGAAATTTCTTACCACACATTTTGATGAAGTTGTTGCACTTAACATCAAAAAGGGGGAGAATGACTACAGAAGAAATGGCAAAGATCACATGTTTCAAGAATCACGTCTACTCTTCAAAAGGGGAGATTATTAGATTGAAGACATGCTGATTTCCGAGCTAGAGAAAAGAGATTGCATCTTCTGAGCTGAACAAGAAGACTGAATTGGATAAATCTTTTTATTATATGATCTTGATCCAATGGGGGAGATTATTAGACCACAGTCTCATTGGATTCAAGATCATCCAATCTGAAGATCGTAATCTGAAGCTAAAGCCGAAACGTCGACTCTCAATGTTAAAGTCTATGTCTATTTGTAATAAATGTCAATGTAATTTAATGTAATATGTTTTATTTACTTAGATCTATATATCTAAGTTAAAGTATTGTAATAGTTAGATAAAGGTAACTAATCTAGTTTAGTTAGTTTCTAGTATAAGTTAGTTAGCTTTATATTAGATTTAATATCTAGATCAAATATCTAGATATTAACTTAGATTGTGTGTTCAACACACTTGGTAGATTAAGTGTATCTCTAGTCTCTCAAGATCAAAAAAAGAATCACACATACAAACACACACATCAAAGTGTAAAAGAGAGAAAACATAGAGAACACAAATCCAAGCTTCATTGATCAATCCTGTAATCGTTATTTTATATATCAAACAGGTTGGTAATCTTATTGTGTTGTTATTCTATAAACTTGATAAGTATTGTTGGACCGACACACCTGCCAAACCCAAGCAGGACAGAAGAGGGCGCGGCATGAGGAACAAGATCCTGATGCCTCCGGCAGTGGTCCTCATGAGGGGGAGAATCTGCAATCCAAAAAAGAAGCACCAATATCAGTGGCTCCCCTAAACCAAGTCCCTATGAGCTCAGAACCTGAACCACAGAGAACAACCAAACAAAAGGTCTCTGCAGCCCCCTCTCCCACCATAATCCAAATCAAAGAAACCCCACCAACTGACATAGACAAAGGCAAGGAAATACCTACAGAACCTCTGAAGAAGGTCAAGCCTCCTCCTCCCTCCTCTGAGAAACTACTAAAAAGATCTTTTGATGCTTTCAAAATAGTGAAACCTGAAGAGGAAGACTGGGCCTTTGATCTACAACCTCTGTCGGAACTCCCCATCCTACAACCACTTGACACACCATCAAAGGATAGAGTTGCAGAGGTTATCCAAGGCTTTGAGAGCCTAAGAAGACCCTTCCCTGTTCCTCCAAAGAAGGACATCGAAGAAGAAGTGTACAAATACCTCTATAGCCGCGGAGCTCAAGATCTTCCAACAGTCAGACTCTCAGAGGAAGTTATATCAGAGGAGCGAAGGAGATTCTATAAAGATAAATCCAAGCCAAAATCCAAAGTCTTCAGCATGGCCAAGATCACAGAGGTTGTGACAATCAAGCTTGGACACAAAAAGTGTAAAAACTTCTGGTTTAGTGAATACGCCGTAAAAAGGGAAGATACGAAGATATGGACTTTCACAGACGCAGATCTACCAAATCTTCACCCTCATGATCTTCCAGAGCTATTCAAATGGACAGAGGATAAGTTTGGATGGAAGAAGGAATACCAAGAAGCACATCACACAATCAAGAGGGTCATGAGAGAAAAGTTGTTGTTCTACAGTATAGTTGATTTTCAAGTAGCACTTGACTTGGGAGTCAAAAAGGTCAGCTTCCCTCCACCACAAGACAACTTACCACCCTCTGCCAATATTTTACCAAACTCCATCATCACTTCACCTTCTTTTGGCTTTGTATACTTAAACCCCAAAGGAGAAAAAAATTATTCATGGGGATAGAAAGCCAAAAGTACTCAACCGAATCTCTGCTGCTCATTCAAGAACTACTTATCAAGCACATAGGAACTCCACTTGTACCCACAGAAGCGGTAGATGTCCTTTTGTCAAACATATATGCAACCTTAAACTTCATATTCCTGTGCGTGTTCTATTACAGAGAACTAAAGAAAGAAGGTGGATTTGGAAAGAAGATCAACGATTTTCCAGACGCCAAAGTATAGGCTCTGATGAGTTGTAATCATTTTAATTGTCAAAGGTAATTGCCTTCTGGCACCATCTTATTTTAAATGAAAATCAAGATTCAGAGGTTGAGTTGCTTTCACCTCTTTTGCTTCTATTTTAGCCATCGCTCTAAATTCCAAATTTTTATTTTTCAATACTTAGGGGGAGATTGTTAGCTCCACTCACATTGTATAGAAGTATTGAAAAATAGGCTAAGTATAAGAATCGCAGAAGCCTGCCGCTGAACACTCAAGTACACCACAGAAGGTGCAAAGCTCAGAGGTTACTCCGCAGAATATCTACCAGAAGTCAAACCTGAATGATTCTTGGATCACAGAGCCTCTGTGAAGGCCAACCTCTGGAGATCAATAAATTTCTAAGTGTTCAAGACCACGTGCAGAACACGTGAGACCTGCTGTACGAAGATCCTCAAGATCAAAGTAATGGGCGTCGCACGATGTTTACTTTCCAAGTGGCATTCCGTTTATGGAATGACAGTTTTTGTCTTGTACTAAGGGGTACATCCCTCTTGTATATTAAGGGAGCACCATCATAGAGCAAAGCGCGCACACACGAAAATAGCAGTCTGTATAATCCTTGAGCACATTTTGCACATACCAGTGCGTGTTCTTGGTGTTCTTCAGTAATCAATGAAACAGTTCTTTAAGTAACTTCCTTGTAATACTTTACTTCCTGTTCATTAATTACTTGTGTGTTTACTACCTTGCATGTTCGATTTGTTCTACACGTATTAAACGCTTCCGCACTCTAATTATATTATATGTGTGTAGTAAAAGTTTAAATCAAGTTAAAGAACATCAAAACTGGGATCAACAGTTATGAAATTTTTTGGTTTATGGAAGCCATGGATGAATTTCATATTGCATGAAAAGTTCATGCATGGCTTTTTTGGCAACTTATTGTGTTATTGTTAAAATTTATGATTTCCTGTGACGAAAAGTTTGCATGCATTTTGGTCATAAAAGTTGCTTTTAAAATAAAAAAATACAAGAGATGTTTTGTGTTTTTGTGAATGTTTGTGCATAAACAAGCCATGGACCCTTTTGATGTTGGTTGTGTTGTTTTATTTAAAAATATGTAATATTTATTATTCATAAGGTATGTAATAGTAAATAGGTATTCTTTCATTTTGTAAATTTTTATATGTAAAAGTTAATGTTATATTTGTATTTTTACATAAAATGTAAATAGATTGAAGAATGGAACCCTCTTGATGGTGCTTTGGAGGCTAGGATCTTCGTGATGTTCACCACCATCTCTCGGTTTCGATGAGGAGCAACACAACACTTCGTGGAGTCTTGAAGATTGTGCATGCATTGGATGTTTTTACAAGTGGGAGCAATGAATACATTTTTTGGTCCTTTCTCCCTTAGGAATGGACTTGATGATTCATGCATATGGCTTGCATGGACTGTCTTTAGTAAAATGACTTGTTTATTGCACTTTTACATTATGTTTGTTGATGGTTTACTTTGTTATTATCTTGTTTGGTAATAAAAAAATTGACAATTTTAACATAAGATGCTAAAATGGGTTTTATAATTTTGTTCTAAAACTCCTAACGTCAATTTTTGAAATTTGGAAAAAATGAGTTAAAATGGAGATTTTAAAACTCATCCAAACTCGTAGTCGAATAATAAAAGTGTTTATTAAGAGACTATAAATGGTTATTGTCGTGATCAAACTCAAACCCAAGCGTTAATATATGATATTAATTTTTGATCACAATTGGTATGTGGACATTATGGAGTTTTTGTTTTGAACTAAAAGGAACCAAATTATGAGAAATAAGATTTTTCAAATTAATGAAGTACCATGTATTATTGAATGCATGCAATAATACATGATACTTAAATGGTGAAAATTGGTTTTATAATAAAATGTGTCTTACTCTAAAACTCGTATATTTTGAAATACCAAAATGAGTTAAAATGGTGATTTTAAAACTCATAAAAACTCCAAGTGTTATGTATTATTGATTGTTTGCAATATACATGATATAATATGTTTATAAAACTAGAATTATAATACATATATAATCCCTTCAATAAACACAAGTCTATGACGTCCTTTTGAAAACACTCGCACGTCACTTGTATGATCCTTGTGGGATAAAGGTCACCTAACTACTTGGATTGTCTTTTGATGGCCGAGGTAGTTTCGCGATTTCTATTGTGATAAAGGTTACCTAACCGCTAGTTATGCGTCGATTCCACACATTGTTCAAATTGGATGACTATATCGGGAATCTTTTGTGATAAAGGTCACCTAAGCATTAGAAACCCGAGGCATAGATGGGATCAAACATGCCAATTAACAAACATTGTTAAGGATCCTATAAAACCAGGAATTACATTTGGATGTAATCAGTAAACGTTACCTACCTTGTTGAATTAAATAGATGGGATAAAGGTCACCTAACCATTTATTTGTTTTGCAACGTTGAATCCTAGACTTTATATTATTAATGTTTAAATGACATGAAGGGTATTAATAATTAAATCTTTAAATATTGAAAATACTAAATCAAGTTTGTTAAATTCTGTAGATGACACAAGATGCAAACACTACAATCGAGACAACCCTAAAATTTAAAATTTAGCATCGAAAACTTCCCGCTTTGGTTTCGAAACATGAGACGCGTTCTCTCTCATGAAGGGAAATCGAATGTACTTGAGCCTCTTGTAACACCCTGGATTTCTGTTATGTAATCTTGTTATTCTTGTGTTTAATCGTTGTCGTTAGCACCGCGTTTGGTAGGGAGTGTGAGTTTGGATTTTGGTGGTTGTGGACGAACCACAGTGAACCACGCGAGTTGCACCACGACTTGAGGTCGCGGCACAACCCGCGAAACCCCCTGTTTGTATGGGTTTTATGTTAGCGGGCGAGTTATGCCCCGAGTTGAAGTCGCAGCATAACCCGCGTGATAGCTTGGCCGACTTAGGTGGTTTTCTTCAAAATATCTTCATTTGGTTTTAAGATCTCAAATCTCTCTCTCTCTCTCTCTTAAGTCTCTCTCTCTCTCTCTTGGTTTTCTTATTTGGTTTCTCCGGTTGTCATTTGTTGCTAGTATTAAGTGCATCTAGCAAGGGTTCGATATAGAAAACTTCGTCTTCTCTCGGTGGTCGATATCTGGCTTTTCGGGTTTTTGTCTAAAACCTATTTGTTGAGTTCCTACTACCTTTTTCTAAACTTTATACATGTCAAAACTTACATTTTGAACTTCTATATATCTCCATGGTTTCAGATCTAAGTTTACTACATTTTGACATAACTTGAGTTTTGGTAGATTTTAGGGTTTCCGATCATTTTTTCGACTAAAATGATGGGTTCCATCTTATTTGAAGTAAAAGGATGTTTTACTTGCACATTTATGTAGGTTACTTGAAAGAATGTTTAAAGTTCATTTTTGATGATTTCCATTCTTACTAGAAGTTAAACTTGAAAATGCATTTTTGTTTATAAATGTTATTTTATACCATATGACTATCTTCGGTTGGCCACATATGTTGTTTTGACGAGTCTGTACCATTACTAGTGGATCCTTAAGTATAAAGTTGTCTTATATTTGGGATGTTTTTCCCCTCTTTGTAAATGGATGTATATGATCCTCGGGGGCCATTTGGTACGGTTATGTGAGACCGGTTACTAGTCATGGATCATATTTTCCCTTATTTGTAGCAATGGATGCATGTGATCCTCGGGGGCCATTTGGTACGGTTATGTGAGACCGGTTACTAGCCATGGGTCATAGTGTAGTCCTAGTGAACGAGTTTTGAATTGGTTTCCTTGAGGGCCCTCCCTCACATCGTAGTACGGACCTTTGTAGTTCGTGGCCATGGATTCCAAGTGTTTCGACTCTTAACTCGGATTGTGACCTACTTTGTGTTACGCTACAATCCTTGGTAAAACTGGTTATCTTTGTCATCATATGATGAGTTTACATTGAAAAGGCCCGGTTGTGGCAAATGTTTCATTTGAAAATTAAACCTTATTGAAAAGATTTCCTTATGATACAACTGTTATATCTCTTGAAATTTATAAATTGTATGTTCTCACTAGCCTTTAAGCCTAACACTTTTTCTCAAATGATGTGAATAACAGGTTCCCGTTAGCGGTGGGTTGCTAAGGGCTTGAGTGGAGAGCTTGTTCTCGGGGATTTTTGAGATGACTAGTATTGATGTTGGGCAATTGTTTAAGTCCCATTCTTTTCGTAATATTGGATTAACAACCTATGTAATCTAGATAGGTTATGTTTAGATTAGTTTGTTGTTGAGTTCAATATCAGTATTCAGGTTTGTAAAGGTTAAGTACATTTCCCCTTTTTGGGAGGTTTATACCATGTGTTGATGGTTATTTGTCCAGTTTCAGCGTTTTAAATTCACTCTGGTTTTTAGGGTGTTACACCTCTTTTCTAGGATCCACCTCTTACCTCCAAGGAATTCCACGATACTTGGTTGAAACATAATGATGATTCAATCGATGTATCACGTCTTATGCTTGAAACCATGGTTCCATCATTACAGGAAAGAATGTAAATGTTTCCACTGAGGGCATTTGACATGGTAAACCGATTACGGCAATATTACCAAATGTATATGGTTGGTGAACGTTTCAATACTATTGGGGTACTTCACAGGACAAAGATGGAGGAAGGCCAAGATGTAAGCTCTCATATTCACAAAATGAGGACGCACCTTGACTATTTGGATAGACTTCGCTATCCTTATTCCAATGGGAGTGTCGTAGATGTGATCCTCAAATCTCTGACAAAAGCAATTGATGTTTTTTATATAGATCTCGAGAATATTTCAGTCTCAGACTTGCATGAGATGCTAGTAGCTGCTGAAAAAAGTCTTCCCAAAGTAACAGTTACATCTGGTAGATATGGCAACAGTTGATCATTGAAGAGGAGATTGTTCTTTATGCAATAAATGTTTTCTAAACAAGGAAAGTCCTTCAGATATCTATATGATAGACATAACTTTAACCTTTTCTATATTGCACTTACGTATTTGATACGAAGTGTAGAACTCTATCTTGTAATATGTTACAAATATTCAAGGAAGGTAAGTGACTGAAAGACAAGCATGATGGTGATCCATGTAAGCAAGGAAGCAAGATTTCATACCAATCTTATAGGAGATTTTATTTTGAAACCACATGCCTTGTATTGTTAAACCAATGGTTGTTTTGAACGATTTTTAAATTTAGTTTGACTAAATTATTGTTTCAGTTGCATGTTTATTGATTGGATGACATTCACTTAAGCGTTTTGGAAACGATTATATTCATATTCAAAAAATGAATTATTCCGTTTCGAGAACCAATTCTCTTAATTGAATAATAAAGTGAATCTCAATTGCTTTCTTAAACATAGTTCTATATAACGTAAACACCATAGGACTCAAAAGAGATTTGAATAAAATCTATGACATAGTCAACTTAGTCATACAAACATTAAACGCATATCCCAACTTCAAAAGTGTGGTATTTTGAAGGCATAAGAGGATGTTTCATTTGATATATACGAGTTTGATAAGTTGAATATAGCTATTTTCTCTAGTTATTGTAGTAACAGAGAAAAGTCTTTGATTAAGATTGATACATGTTGATGTATGTGGTCTTTCAAAACCTTTTCTAGATATGGTGATAGATGATACAATATCTTCACTATCTATTTCAAACGTTGAAGTTATTAGCATGAAGCATTTGATATGATTCAAGCTGCTTCAAAGTGAAGTTAAAGAAAACAACTCAATAGGATCAACAAAGTCTTTTCTGATATATGAAGAAAGTAACTAAACCAAGAACTCTTGGATTATCTTGAAAATTGTGGGATAATTTCACAAGTTATTCCATTCGGAACACCACTTCATTATGGTATGATCGAAACGATGAACCAAAAATTATTAAATATGGTTCGCTCTATGATGTGTAGAAGTACTAGTCCTATATCAATTCTGAGTTCCACTCAATTTATTGTAAATCGTATGTTGAATATGACACCAACCAAGAGGTAGACAAGACACCCCAATAAGATTTCATATGAAAGTTTTCATCCTTAATCTTAATTGATGGTGTGGATTCATGAAGCTCATGTAAGACAATAAGATTCAACCAAACTCGACCCAAAATCTACTAAATGCATATATTGTAGAATATACTAAAAATTATTTAGGATACCGATTCTGCAATCCCACAAATAATAAAATTGTTTATTATTTGAAAGTCAAGTTCTTAGAAAACAAGTTTCTAATGGGCAAGGCAAATGGGAGGTTTTAGGGATTTGAAAGAATTTAAGAACCTCATATCCTAATTGGTTGGCACTAGTTATCAAACAAAGGTTGTTGAAACAGAACAATTTGATTGATCAGAAACATAATAAAACCCAGAGTGTTCACAAATCTAGTAGAATCATTCAGAAGTCCAAGAAATATCGTTTTCTCATTACTAATGAAGGATGATGTATGATAGGATTCTAGTAAACCCATCAACTACTAAAGTGCTATGTCAGATTCTGAATCTGATGAGTGGCTTAGAGTCATGAACACCAAGATGCAGTCCATTCATGGATCAGTATAAGCATATTAAAGATCGAATCTTCATTTTGACGAGAAAAACAAAAGTTTTTGTGCTTCACCAAAATAAAAGATGACTCATACATTTACTAAAAGGCTAGTGGGAGCGCAGTAAAATTCCTAATATTGTATGTGGAAGACATACTAGTATTTGGAAATTTACTTTCCGATTTAGCAAGACATCATGTCTTGGCTCGGACACTATGAAAGACTTATGAAGGGCTAATTACGTTCTTGGAATAAATATCTATGGAGATAGATTGAGACGACTTATAAGTTTAAGTCAAAGTACATAAATTAACAAGATCTTGAAAGGTTCAACATGCAAGGCACTAGAGGTAATTTATTGCAATTATGATATGACATCATTTTGAGCATGTCTCAATATTCTAGCACAAAGGTTGAGCTACATGAAATGATTGGTATCCCATATGTTTCGGCAATTGGATCCATCATAAATGCCTGATATGTACAAGACCGAGTATGTCATAATGCTTTAGAGCATTAGAGGAAGAAACCAACGAAATACATAGGAAGGTTATTGGATGACTGTAAAGAACATTCTAATCTACTTACGAAGAACCAAAGAAGTGTTCTTTAATTAAGGGTTGGAAGAAGATCATAGTAAACTGTTACACTATTGATAGCTTCCATAAAGATCGAGAAGGTTCTCGACCATAAAAGGGGTATGTCTTCATTATGAATGAAGAAGTAGCTCGTTGGAAAGAGTTCCATGCAAAGGTAAATTGCATAATATACTACAAAATAAGAATATACTGCTGCTTTAGAAGCTGCAAAAGGGAATATATTTGGATGAAAGAGTTCATTGAAAAGCTAGGTTGAGGCCTCCCATTTAGGATCACCTATAAATCTTTTGTGACAATATGGGTGCCATTATGCAAGCTGAAGAACACTATGTCACATCAGAGTGCTAAGCATATACTCCAAACGTTTAACTATGTTCTGAACAAAGTTAGAGATGGAGATATTAGTATTCATAAAGTTCACACAAATCAAATTTTAGATGACCCATTGGAACAGGTTAAGCAACAAGTATTGTATTTAATTAGATATATAGGATATGATCTTTTCATACTCGTTGTGTTCTATATTAACATATTTAATCCTTGAATAAACTAGTTATTCTAAATGTCCATAGTCGATCATAGTTGTGGGAGTAACTATGAAATAAGACTAATATCAATTGGATTGGTTGACTTTTAAGAGTAAAAGTAGCAAAGTGTTGCAACCAAGTTCATAGGTACTAGTTAGGGAACAAGTACTTGACATGATCCACTTCAAGATCACTTCATGGATCGTCGTCATAAGTGACAGTTGAATAAAGGTATTTATCTTTATATCCTTAGACCCGAGATGCATATTTGGGACTCAAGTGTGGGGAGTGTTATGCTTTGATATAGTTAACCGATGTTCTTGAAAATAGGCAGTTATAAAGGCCATCATTGGGCATAGCATGAACTGCATAAGAGGCGTATGTAGTCAAGATGGGATTTGTTACTCTAAATGGTTTAAGAGTGTGACATCTAAGGTGCCTTACCAAAAGTTGAACAACATATGAGAATGATAGTGCTCCATGTCTCATGTTCAACATGATATCCGAAGAAAGGGATAACTGATACCACACCTTATACATCAATTGAAGCTATGAGCTTGTGGGAATTGGATGTTGTTGAATGGCATTTACATTCATATGTTGCTGGGGGTAGTGAGATGTTGCTAGACGTCCACCACTGACTATATCATTCTATAACTCAATATTGAGCAAGTGGAATATTGTTTGTTCCATATGCTCAAGAATGATTATAAAATAATATTACCGGTATTATATGATCCTATAGGGTCACACCGAACAACAAGTAGACACCAAATTGATATTTATAAGAATTCGATTCTTGATAAATATTAATTGTTTCTTGAAAATATTATAGAACATGATTCATAATATTAGATGCAAATAAAATATTCTAGTTTATTTAAAAATATGATGGGCTCATATGTAACTAGAATTAAAAGGAGGGACCTTTAGTGATAAATTTTAAATTGTTAAAATCGTGATTTTAACTATTTTAAACTATGAGGGTTTAAAAGGAAATATTGCATGACAAGGTTCTTTTTCATTGGACCATTTTTTGGTCCATTCCTATTGGCCATTTTGGAGGTGACCATGTGATAGTTGTTTTAAGAAGATAGATGTGGTCTTTTTGTCACTTAGAACTTTTGAAAAGGTTGAAGACATAAAAATTCTCTCTCTTCTCTCCCTCTCTCTTGATATTCGAAAACCACCGTTGTGGTGGTATTTTTGAATTCTTTCTTCTTCAAATCTTTTGAAGATTTTATTCAAAGAACTATCTTTTGCATCATTCAAGAAGAGAAACTCTAGTTTGGGTTAGTGTCTTCATCAACATCCTTCTCTTCACCAAAATCAAAGGACTTCAAAGGTTGTTGTTTCTTCACCTTTCTTATTTAAATTTCACGTTATGATCTTACATGTTGCATGCAAAGTGATCCTTGTGGGTCTAAATGTGGTTTTATGTGATCAAAAATTTTAAAGCTTCCGTTGCAATTTTATCGCTTTTTATGTTTTTTAGAAACCCGTTTTTGATCAAAACCCATCATTTACATCAATTCTGAAGTATCAAAGACTGCGACTCATTCTTGATATTCCGGAGAAAAATTCAAGAGAAGGCAGAACCAGCTTTGACTCATATCCAATAGATTCTGAAGTATTTGAAGGCATCCGAGCCTTTGGATATGTTGGTGACCTTGCCAAGATCAATCAATTCAAGAAGACAAATTTGTCACCTTTCTGGTATCAGATGTTCTCTATAATCAATCGTTGTTTCACTGCAAAACACACCGGGATTGACAACACCAGTATGCACATGCTCAGATTATTTCATGCCATTGTGTACGATATGCACGTTGATTATTCTATAACATATTGGACAGAGTTGTACAAGAGAGTTCAATCCAAGAGAACATCAAAGAAGCCTAACTTTGTTCCATACCAGAGGTTTCTGCAACTTATTATCTGGAGTATGATAAGATCAAACAGAGATATTCCAAAGAGAAACAATCATGAGGTAGGACCTGAATTTTTCATGAGGTATCTACAGAAGCAAAAACATACATTTATTTAATCTATGCCGATTCCAGAAGCATTACTTGCTTACTCTAATCCAAACTCAGAGAGTGTCAAATCTTATATAGAGTCTACGAGAAGACTAGAACCGGTTGCCCCTACCCCAGACTCAAACCTTAGGCGAGGGGAGTCAGTGAGGGTTCAATCTACCATAGGGGTAATTGAACAGGGAGAGCAGAGGGAAAATTCTCAGACGAGAACTGGAGTGGGTCAGTCTTCTCTACTGGAGGCTGTGGAATTCCAGGTTGTCATTACCACACATTAAGTGGGTTCCACATCTCAACCCGAGCAGGCTATCTTACATAAAATGGGCCCTTAGGAAGAGAACACCAAGGAAGGTCACAACTCTGAAACCGACTCGGATCATGCAGAAAGTTCTAATGAAAGCATACCATCTGCTACATCTGGTACAAATGAAGTGGGAGCCGTAGTAAATGATCAAGGCAATGATGATGATGAAAACATGGGTCATAGCTTCGGATTTCTCAATGATGATCCAATGGATATTGATGCTGAAACCACTATTCTTAATGTGGTTGGTGATATAAGGAGAGGCGATGGAGATATAGTCGAAAATACAGATAATGTGAGGTTGAGAGTACGGGACGAATAAGAATATGGAGAGAGAGTGTGTAACATAACCTACCATTCCAAAAGGGCAGTCGCATCTGCTACCTCACCGCATGTGTTGTGAGCAAGTATTGAAGAAGACGTTAGTCGCCCACTATTGCAATTGCACACCCAAGCCATCCATTCTATTACCTCACAATAGGTGATAGTCTCAGATATTCATGGGGATAAAGTACAACTGCTATCTAGCTCTCACTCAGAGAGTTTAGATATTGAAAACAGAGAACACCAGCCCCGGTTCTCACTTCCTTTCACTGCATTATCGAGTCTAGAGCCCATTGTTACATATATATCAAATCATAAGACACATATACAAACTGCTACCATCGGAAGTCTTCGTTACCCGATCGGAACATCCATAGTAGATTCACAATCTGGACTACGAGGATTGGTTGGAAGTCTTGTCATTGCTACCACTTTGCCAACTTTGAACACATGCCACACAGTTGCTTCATCGATTGCTGTGATAACGGAGAGCTTAAGTAGCCCCGGTGTTACTATCCCATACTTTCTGTCGGAGGAGTTTCTCAATGGAGCCTTAAAGGCTGTTGAAAACCGTTAATTCAAAAGCTTTCATAAGGAGCTTGGAGAAGTAAGAAGATTGCTCAAAGGCAAGGATCTGGTTACTGAAGAACCACAACCACCTCCACCTCCACCAGTTTAGCCTGTATATATGTCAGTGGAGGATCTGAAATCACTACTATATGCTAAGTTACTTTCACAAGCACCGGCAGACCAATCTAATGCTGATTTAATTAGTTTACTGAGGTCTCAGCAATCCCAACCACTGTTTCTCAAGTTCTAGAAGGTGTTGTGACTGTATCTGAATTAAATGCGTTCAAATATTATATTCTTAAGAATATCCAGTAGCTCACCAAAGTTGTTCAGTCTTCACGCAAATCTCAAGTAGTTACAAGAAAAAGACACGATCTTGATTCTGATCAAGATCATGAAAGGGAGATGAGTAAACGACAAAAAAACTGTTGGAGATTCTAAAGCAAATGTTCAGTCTATAAATGTGAAAGAAGAAGAAAATGTTCAACTTCAGGCAGATAGATAGAATGAATTGAATGATCAAGGTGAATGCATAGAGCTTGTATTGTATGTGAATAAACAGGTAGAACCAAGGGTTGCAAAGCCTAAGGTTTCTACAAGAGTAAAAATCTTGTTGACTACAGGAATGAATAAGAATGATGTGATAGATTTGATTACAGGAATGAATGAGATTGATGTGATAGATCTGTCATAAGATGATGAAGAGGAATCAGATGAAAAGTATGATAAGTTCTAGGAGGCCAAAGAAGAAGAGAAAGATAACTTAATGGATTCTGATGATGACAGAGATGATATTCCCACTGATGAAGCTAATGTTCTATATACCTTAATGGAAACTCCTGAGGACATCCAACTAAGTGTTGTTCACAATGATGTTCCTGAGCCTTCAAATGATGTTCCTATCATCCCTACCTTCAAAGAGTTCAACTTCACTGATGTTTTAGATACGCCTCCAAGTCATTCAAGTCCGATAAAGCATCCGAGCCCTAGTCAAAATGTTCCAAGCCCTGTTATGCAAGATGTTCAAAATGAGCCACCTGAGGATGAAAGTGTTCATGTGCCTATCATTCCAAATGCCCCAGAAGCACCACTTGTTCCTTTAGAAGCTGAAATCAGACATATGAGACATTGTTATCCCAGTTTAATCTAGTTGATAATTAACACACAAACACAATATAGATCAAGAGATATAATGATTAGAATAACATACCAATCCCTTGAATAATCAATGAAACCCTTGTGTGTTCTTGATACCTTGAATGTAGGATTACAGAGAAAACGACTACCTCTCTCTAATATGATTATTGTATAATTGAGAGATTAAACCTAAAAACCTAATAATAAAAACATTAAATACTTAGGCCATATGGGCTTTAAGCTTAATGGGCTTCCTAATGGGCTTGAGTCCCATTTACAAACTAACCCATATTAACTATCAAATAAATACATTTTAGACCCTCTAATTTAACTTTAATATAATTACAGTTTAAACCCTTAACTTTAACTTTAATATTGAATACAATTTATGATCCAACAATCTCCCCCTTTGGATTCAAGATTAAAAATTTTTGGCATTAGTCTTCAGGTCTTCACTTTTCTTCACTTTTCTTGAAAACTTCAGAAACAGTCTTCATCTTTATCTTTGAAACTTTGAAGTCTTCAGCAACCTTTATTTCCAAATTATTGAAATCTTCTTTTTATTCTTCTTCTTTGATTATTCTCCCTTTTTTTGTATATTCTCCCCCTTTTTGATGAGTGGTGAGAATCATCATCATCAAAACTTTGCAAAACAATCTCCCCCTTTGAATATGGTCATCAATTTAGCACTGTCTTCGTGTAACGAGCCATGTGTGAAATAAGAGCAGTCTCTCCAAATGGAAAGAGTGATTATTTCAATCTTTTCAGATTCAAATAATAAAAAATGGTAACCCTGAATCAACAAATGACTCAGTTAGAATGCCTGTCAGTAACACAAAGTCACTGAGTAACACAAAGTTACTATATAAAGAGCTGGTTTTGATGCTGGCTCCCCAGGTCTTCCATTCAATCATCGAATAACACATGGTTATCTATGAACGTTCTGACAGAAAACAAATTTCTGTGTGCAAGTGCATGTGTATTAAAGAATTAAGCATAGATGATTGCTTTTCAAATTAGGCTCAAAGTATGTAAACTTGTTGAGACAACAACAAATTATACAAAGACTCAATGTGCATGAGAAAGGGTTCGAAGGTGGGGCAACTTTCCTTCTTTTTCAATATTAGTATCTTCCAAATAAAGAACCAATAGCGTATGTGCTGCATCCCCAGAAAATGTGAAACATTCTCTTTTTGAGAAAAGAATGAGTAGCTGGTGGGGTTAATGCAAGAGATGGCATGGGCTAGTTGCCTATTTCAATGATGGTCACCAAAGAATGTGAACCAATAAGATTATGTGGTTGTCCGACTCAAAAAGAAGTTTGGTGCAAAGTCTAATATTCTTTTACTCTGTTCTCTCACCCTCTTTCTTTTAATGCTCGCTTCTAACCAATCTCTCTTTTATATTTTACCTCTTCACACTCCATCACTCAATTCTTTTGACCCTCTCCCCTCAATCACTCAGGGAATAATTCCTGGGTAGGAAACACTGGTTATCGTGAATCCATGGAAGTTTTGTTAAGCTCACACACTGAATCCCATGTATTTTTCTAAAAGAACATATTGTTCAACAAGCTTTTGTACATGAAAGCACAAAGGAATACATTTACATGAAGAATAAAGTTTGGAGAAGTTAAAACATTAGGTGTTTGACAATACGATTCTCCCCCTCAAACTAAAAGAGTTTAACAAATAAGCGCATAGACTCTTGAAGAAGCTTAAGCGAAAACGTTTCATGTCTTCATAAACGATTAAACTCTTTTTCTATTAAGCTCCCCTTCAACCGAAGTTTTTTTTTAGACATAAATTAACAGAAAGCAAAAAGATAAAGCACTGAAGTGTGGGTTCTAATCCGATGTGATTAGAAGCCATAGTTACTTGAACATACCTGCATATATAAGAAATAATGGTAATCATTTTTGAAAATGATTCCTCTATTGTTAGCAACAGTTGTAGAATAAAACACAAGATTAAAACATAGAATACTCCCCCTAGAATCATGAGTAAGGACTAAGAACACATGTTCAACATACCGAGTTTGCTGATTAGAAATTGGAACCTCTTTTCATCCAACGGCTTAGTGAAAAGATCAGCTAACTGGAAGTCGGTTTGAACAAAGTGCATTTCAATGTCACCTTTTTCTACATGATCCTTGATGAAATGATAGCGTACATCTATATGCTTGGTCTTCGAATGTTGTACCCGGTTAGCAGTTATGGCGATTACGCTCTTGGACTCAAAATAAATAGGAACACGCTTGTAGTTGTATCCAAAATCCCTTAACTGTGTCTTCATCCAGAGGACTTGAGAACAGCAGCTAGCAGCAGCTACATATTCAGCCTCGAAAGTGGATGTTGAAACATAGTTTTGTTTGTTTGAGGTCCAACTCACAAGTTTGTCACCTATAAGTTGACATGACCCAGAGGTGCTCTTCCGGTCTAGCTTACATCCTGCATGATCAGCATCTGTAAAGGTGGTTAGATCAAAACGAGAATCCTTTCGATACCAAAGGACTAGATTAGGAGAGCCTTTGAGATATCTAAGGATTCACTTAACAGCAGTTAAGTGTGACTCTTTAGGATTAGACTGATATCTCGCACAAAAACATGTGGCAAACATTATATCTGGGCGACTGACAGTCAGATAAAGTAAAGAACCAATCATGCTACGATACACCTTTTATAACAGAACAATTGGTGTTTTCATAACAGAACAATCTGACATATTGAACTTTTTCAAAACATCTTTTATGTATTTAGCTTGATTAAGAAATATGCCTTCGAGTAATTGCTTTACTTGTAAACCAAGAAAGAAATTCAATTCACCCATCATCGACATTTCAAACTTTGTTTCCATTATCTTTGAAAAGTTTTTGCAAAATTTCTGATTTATTGACACAAATATTATGTCGTCAACATAAATGTAAATAAGGTAGTATCAACTGTACCTTTCTTGAAACCAGAAGCTAAGAGAAATTTAGTGAGAGTTTCATACCAGGCTCGTGGTGCTTGTTTAAGACCATAAAGCGCTTTGTATAAAACATAGACATGATCAGGGTGATGAGGATCAACGAAACCTTCAGGTTGTGCCACGTAGACCTCCTCATGCAGAATGCCGTTCAGGAAAGCTAACTTTACGTCCATTTGAAAGACTGTAAAGTTTTTATGCGCTGCATATGCTAAGAAGATTCTGATGGCTTCGATCTTTGCAACAGGGGCGAATGTTTCGTCATAGTCAATACCCTCCTGTTGACAATACCCTTTTGCGACCAAGCGAGCTTTGCTTCTCGCAACTACTCCAGCCTCGTCTTTCTTGTTTCTGAAAACCCACTTTGTTCCAATAACAAATTTACCTTTAGGTAGTGGGATCAAGCGCCATACCTTGTTCCGTTCGAATTGCAGAAGCTCGTCTTGCATGGCAGAAATCCAGAATGGATCACGTAGAGCTTCTGATGCTTTCTTTTGTTCTAAGGAACTAAGGAATCTTGAAAACATGCAGAAGTTTGCGGATGCGAACCTTGTCGTGACACCAGAATGTACGTCACCTATCACGTTATTCAGGGGATGATCCTTAGTCCAACGATGTGTGCTTGGTAAGGATTCAACTGTTTGTTGCGTATTTGATGCATCGTTTTCATCATGCACGACAGGTAGATCCACAGATGTACTCGGGACATCTTGTACAGGAGTTCTTGATACTAAAGCCTCTGGACTAGCGGTTGAAGTACTCGTGACTTCGTTTCCAGAAGAACTATCTGCAGATACATATTCAACATTAGTAGATTTAGAAACTAACGGTTTAGTTGTACCTGATGGAGATGAAGTTTCAGTGACTTCTTCGGACGGTCCAGACATGTCTTCAGAAGTGGTAGGGACCTCTGAGCTTGTTATTGATGTAGATATGCCTTTATCAAAACCTGCACAAATATCATCAAAGGCATCAATAAATAATAAATCTAACTCAGATGAAGTAGAGTTAGAGTTAGAAGAAGAGGATCCATTAGAAGTTGGTTCTATTCTAGACTAAATAGAAGCTTTGTCTTTAATTCCGAGTTCTGAACTGTTGGGTCCAGAAGTCCTAGTAGAATTCCCATCAAAGGAGACATTCGTGCTCTCAACAATCATCTTAGTTCGAATAATGTAAATTCGATAAGCTTTGGATGTCAGAGAGTATCCAACGATATATCCTTCATCCGCTTTCTTATCAAATTTTGATAATCCTTGACGCTCTCGAAGAATGTAACACCTGCAACCAAAAACACGAAAGAATTTGATGTTAGGCTTATGATTGTTGATTAACTCATATGCTGTTTTATTAAAGCGCTTGACCACAATGGTACGATTCTTTGTAAAGCATGATGTGGCGACTGCCTCGGCCCAAAGGTACGTAGGTAGATCTGAATAAGCAAGCATAGTACGAGCTGCTTTAACAAGAGTGTGGTTCTTCCGTTCAACAATGTCGTTTTGCTATGGAGTGTAGGCTGCGGAGAAGTAATGTGAAATTCCTACAGAGATAAGATAGCTCTGCAAGGTGGCATTCTTGAACTCCGTGTCATTATCACTGTGAATCGTTCGAACTGGCAATTGAAGACGTACTTGTATGCGCTTGATAAAAGCGATAATCAACTCTGGCGCATCTGACTTGTTTCGAAGAAACTCGAGCCATGTATACCTTGAATAGTCATCTATCATTACTAAAACATATTTCTTGTCGTTGATAGATGTTGTTCGCATTGGGCCACAAAGGTCCATATGAAGAAGTTACAATACAGATAAGGTCGATCATTCAGATTTGGACTTGAATGAGCTTCGCTTCATTTTGCCCATCTCACATGAAAAACATAGTGAGTCTTTTTCGAACCTCATTTCTGGCAGACCTTTTACCAGACCTTGTCTCTGTAGCTTAGCTATGAATCTGAAATTCTGATGAGACAAGCGTCGATGCCACGTCCACGATTGTGCTTTAGTTGCTTTGGCTAATAGGTATACTGGACGTGTGGAAGACAGTGTTGGAAAATCTACATAGTATAGATTTCCATGGCGTTCAGCTGTGTAAATTTCATAACCATCGGGATCCTCTAGATATCAATGAGTGGTTGTGAAGCGGACTTGATATTTCATGTCACAAAAGTTACTGGTACTAAACAGATTGTGATCAAGCCCTTCAACATATAACACTCTTTGAATCTTCACAACACCATTATCGAGCATTCCATATCCTCTGACGTGTCCCTCTACTTCTGAATTTGCAAATATAACTGCTCTGGCAGGCTCTTCCACATAGTTATGCAAGAGGTTCTTGAATCCTTTCATGTGGCTTGAGCATCCGGAATCTGTCACCCATAACCGACAGGCCTGCAAAAGAGACAATTAGTTTTGCTTAGGTACCCATATCAATATGGGTCCTTCGCGGTTAGCTTCACGCAATTCAGGAATATCAACAGGTTTTACTTTAACTCTTCATTCATAACGGGGTTTTGGAACCCATTTCCAAACCATCTTAACCATTAATTCCTGAAAATGCTTTTTAGATTTAGGATTGGCAAGCTTAGCTCGAATCACTTTGGGTTGTGTGGAAGAATTAGAATCAGAATTAGAATTGGAATTAAGGTTTAGTTTAGCTTTTCTTTTACTCTTTTTAGACTTAGGAGTGGAGTAGTATTTGAATGAGTTATCCCAGCAGTGTTTTCAATATAGATTCTTTCGAGCAAAATTCATAAACATAGATTTATCGGAACAAATCTTACATTCATGTTCATCAAAAGAATTACTTTTCAAAATAACACTGTCTGAAGTACAACTATTTGAAGTAAAAGTTTCAATAGATAACCTATCATTCTTATTCAAACTATTATCTTAATTCTTCTTACTCCTCCCAACTCCATTTCCTTTTATATCTGAAACAGAAACAAGAACCTTGTTAGTCTCTAACTTAGAGGGTGGTTCTTTTCTATAGCTATTTGAAGTCTCACCTTTCTCAAAAATACTTGGTGGATATTCAGGACAATCAGAGTAAACACCTGAAGGTTTTGCAGGAGCATCAAATTCTGGATTAGTTCTCACCTTCCATCTTGGATCATTGAACATTTGTTTATCATTTGAAGCATTTTTAAACAAAGTAATTTTCAAATCATTGATCACTGTGCAAAGCTCTTGATTTTCTTTCAAAGAATTTTCAAGTTTAAACTTATGATCAAAGTTTTCATCTTCAACCTCATCAAGAGACTGTTGCAACATATCAATTTGCTTCATCAATTCAGATGTATCATCTCTCACAGAATTTGACTCCTTCAAATCAGAAACAGGATCAAAGTCTGAAGCATTCATCATTTCAGAAAATATCTCTTCAGTTTCACAAGACTTATCTCTTCTTTATTTCTTTTCGACCTTTGGTCTCTGTAAAAGGTTTAGAAGTACTTGCTTCAACAAAGGTTGCACGAATGTTAGGAATGGGTCTGATTGCGGAGCGGAATTTATCAAAATTATATAAGTGCTCCGGTGCCTTTTTCAAAATTTCATTAGTTGGCACTGATAATCCAAGAATCCTCTAAATCTTAGACAAAGAAAGTAGAGAGAGAGAGTTTGTAAAGCGCAAAGTATGTTGTATTGAAAGGTATGTGAGAATTCTTACAAAGACCAAAGCCCAAAGGGACTTTAATACCCAAGGCTTATAGAACACTGTATGTGACCCTAAACACAGTATAAGACCAAGCCTATAAATACAATGATTACTATAAAATCAGACTTAACAATCTCCCTCTTAGTAATCATTGACGCTGTGGTCTTCAAAATCAATCTTCTAAAACAACACGAACCATCTAAGCGACTTTGTGAAGAAGCTTCTTGACTTAAAATTTTTTTCTTCTCAGCATCTTTCAGGCTCAAATGCTTTTGTTGTCTTGACAAGACTGGACTTGTTTGTAATTAGCTTGAAAGAACAATCGGTTCATCAGCTTGTGCTCTAGACAATTCACCTCTTTCAAATGAACTTGAATGAACTGTGGTGATCGGAGCTGGAGCAGCAAAAGACTAGTATGGCTGACAAAAATAGAATCTTGAGCGAATCTTGATCAGCAGATATACGTTTGAACTCTTTGTCTCTTTATCATCTCCTTAACTTCTCCCCCTTATGACCTTGATGATCTGGATCAACTTGGTCATGCAAATGTTGGAGACGAGACATCTTAATATCTGCAAAATCAGAATAAAGGAGAAAGAGGAGAGGTTTACGCGACACGAGGGTGGCGCAAAGTGAGTTTTGCGCTAGACGAAGGTGGCGCAAAGTGAGGTTTGCGCTACCAACTGTTTGCGCAAAGCTGACTTAAACTTAGAAAATTTTACCTGATAAGCTCTTTGACTCCCCCTACACAAATGCACTAAAATATGACTATTCAAGTTAGCATTCATATAGAGAATCAGATACTCCCCCTCAAAAATATATATTATCTTTTCAGAAATTTCTCCTTATTCAGTCCCCCTTGAATAATGAACAAACCCATTTAAAAAGATATGAGAACACAAGAATTGAAACATCAATGTAGAAAGAAAAATATACTGAATATGTATTTTGAAACAACTAAATATATAAAAATTTAAACAGAAACAAATAAAATTCTAGTTAGTAAAATATCACAATAAAATCCATCAGATGAAATCAAATGTATGTATTTGGATACAAAAACAAGTTTTATTGCATATCAAGTTAAGACATGTTCAGTTTCAAAAACTTTCATCAATCTATTTAGTGTGCTAGCATGTGAACTCCGATTAGCTTCAAGAAAATGCAATTCTAAAAATTTAATAGAGAACTTTGCATGTAATCACACTAATCCATCAAAAATTCAGACTTTCACAAATTTACAGGTTTATTGCAACTCAAACATATCACCAAGTATCGTGAGATGTGTATTTATTGGCATCTTTTAGCATTGTGCACTATAGCATCTTTACATGAGTGTGCTCTTTGGCATCTTTTAAGCTTATGCACTTTTGGCATCTTTTTAATCAACAAGTTTATTAAGTAAAGAACATGTCGTAAACGTAACTTTCTATCTGACCATATTGTAGGATTTGGGTCAACCGCTTCCAGACCAGTTGGCCTTAGGGGACTAGGTGTCAAGCACCCCTTGGAACTTACTTTCCCAGATCAGAAAGGCTACATCGACATATCCTAACCCCATTCATACCAGTAAAACATGACTTTCAATATGATTCAATTGAAGGATTTGGGTTCGATCACTCCCAGATCAATTGACCTTAGGGGACCAGATGACAAGCATCCCACAGAAATTACTTTCCCAAACCAGAATAGTCACAGGTACAAACTTTTAAACTTAAAGATTTCTGATTTATAAGAATTTAATAATCATCTCAAACACAAGGTTTTACGTCTAAGTACTTAGCCCATATTTTCATTATGATCCAACATTTCGACTTTTTAGGTTTTCTAAGCATTGTAAACTATAAATATTCTGAATCACACAACTTTAAAGCAGTATCAAAAGCTACAAACATGTTGCTGACTTTTCGACTTTTGATAGACTTGAAAAATGAACATATAAAAACTTCAATATAAACAAAGCAACATGAAAAATTTATCCTAGACACACATTTTATTCAAAAGAAAGAAAATTGTAAAACTTTTACTTTATAGAATAAAATTCGTGAAGGTTTAAACTTTTAAATTCAACATGCCAAGATTTGAAAATAGAAACATTTGATAAAATAAAATCGGAAAGTTTATGTTCAGTTGAAACAAAATATAATTCAATAATATCATCTTCCACATAATGTAAAATGAAAAAGATTTCTCAGATTCTTTAAAATCATTTGAGAAAACTAGAACAACATCATTATCAGAGATAAATGCAGCGGAATAAAGTAGATATACTCATAGTTTCTCATTAGTCAGAAGCTAACAAACATTGAAGAACGAGTCCTAGACTGACATGTCTAGAAGTCGAAGTCTTTGAAGCACGGGTTCTAAGCTTATGTACTGCAACTTAGAAGCATATTGAAATTTTGGTACCTACTTGAATTTGGGCCCATGTTTGTTAGTTGCAGTTCTTATGGGGAAATATTTATAAGATTTGACACGAGAAGCACGAGAAGAATTGTCAGACAAAAGAACATAAGAATTATCAGAAGAGAAATTATAATCATCAGAACTAGAATCCGAGGAAGAACATGAGACATGTTTTGAAATTCGAATCATTTGCTTTATAGAGTATTTGGAAATTTTATTACAAGAAGCAAATGAATCACTTTTATAGAATCTGTCTACACATTTATCCTCATCAGTCATAGAATCATCTGATTTCCGTTTGACTCTCAAGATTTACCTAGAAGATGTGCTCAAAGTCCTATCTGAAATTATTGAATCAGAAGAATTAGAATTGTCAGAAATGACTTGATCTTGTTTCTTCGACTTCTTTGACCATCTTCTTTTACGCTTTGGATTATAATAATCATCATTGAGCGTAAAAAAATCATCAAGAATTTTCGTTTTAATATTTGAATCAGAAGAAGCAAGTTTACCTAAGGCACTCATCTGATCAATCAATACATTTGAACTAACCTCGGAGTCAGAAAAAATTAGAGCAAAGTTTTCAGATTTTAGAAATTCCTTTTTATTTTCTTGACAATCAGAAGAAAGGCCTGAAACTGAATCTTGTTTTTGGAAAAATAAATGTTCTTCAAGACTTGACGTCATGAAAGAAAGAAAGATATCAGATTCAATTTCTTTTAGAATATTTTGATCTTCCATTTTATCTTCAAGGTCAATGATTTTGCCTTCAAATACTAAAGGGGGAATATATCTCCTAGAATCATAAGAAACCGGAGATACATTTTTCTTATCCGAATTATTGGCAAAAATATCAACAAAATCATCAGACACCGAATACTTGACGGGAGATATACCATTTAAACCTTTTCTGCTTCTCTTTGATTTGTCAGGAAAATATTTCGCATTTTCATGTGTATAAACAAAAGGAATTTCCTTTTTCTTATTATTCATCCTTTTCTCATTTTCGATTTCTAATAATTGCTTTTCATTCATCCAATCAATTTTAAATTGAGGAGCATATTGAGCAAGAGTTAGATAATCGTATTTATATAAAGTTGAGGATTTTTCAATTGCATTGTTTAAACAATGAGGATTTTCAAAACCAAGTCCCCATTTTTCTTTTAAAGCCTCATCAATCCTTGGTTTATTCATGAAAATTGTTTGTTCAAATTGGTTCCTTCGATATAACTTTTCTTCCAACTTATTTATTTTATCCGAAAAACTGTCTTTTAAATTGGTCATTTCGGTCAAAGATTCAAGATAAGACTTATTTGATTTTTCCAAATCATCTAATTTCTTTTGAAAGATGTCTTTAGTATTAACCAAAATAGATTTTTCATCTTTCAAAGAAATTTTCAATTTGTCAATCAAATCAGACCTTTCTACATTTAATTGTTTTTCAGATAATAACTTTAAACGAAGATCATGCAAAGCAGTTATGATTATGTTCATTTGTGAAGAAATAAATGTGAAATCAAACTCAGAATATACCTCATCTTCATCAGTCTCAGAATCATCATCATTAGACTGATCATCTCCAATAAAGCACATCTGAGCAGTCTCGATAGTATCAGCTTCGTCTTCAGAATGATCGAGCCAAAACTCCTGTTCCACAAGTAAAGCAGTTCCATTCTCTATTTTCTCGGCAAGTTCCAGTTTCTTCCGATAGTATGTCGAATCCTGAACCTTCTTCACTCTACACTCCTTTGAGATGTGACCCGACTTACCACAGTTGTAACAGGCAGTAGTTGTCTTTGGCTCGGGCACTTTGACTTTAGATCCAGAAGTGAAGCGAAGATTGTTGGAACCCGACCGAGGTTGGAACTTTTTCTAATAATGTTGTGAGAGAAGGATCATTGCTTTTTCGAGCGCCTCACCATCATCATCAGTGGCCCCGTTGTAAGCATTTTCAGACAATGCTTGTTCTGTCAGTTGTTTCGTGAGGAGAGCAACTAGGTCCACTTATTTCTTATTCTTCTTGTCTAGTTTGGCCTTTTTCTCAGTTACAATGCACTCATATGTTAGTAGAATATCGTACATCTCTTATATTTGCATTGTAGATATTCTGACATCGTTCCTCAATCGATGGCAAGATTTGTTCCACTCTGGTTAAAGTGCATTGAGGAATTTCAGATTTGTCTCAAGCTCAGTCCTTTCAACTTTTATCTTTCTCAGATCATTAATCACGTCACATAATCTATCATACACAGTTTTCAATGACTCCCCATCATTGGCTTTGAATTCTTCAAAGTTGTTCATATAACGAGTATGTCGGAGTTGAGTAGCAACGGAAGAACCAAGCATAATATTTTCTAGATGTTGCCACATAAGATTAGGATGATTTTTGAAACAATCAATCCTGCTGTAGACAGAATTTGGCAAGGCTAGTATCAGATTTGCCTTTATATCACGATCAACTTGATACTGTGATAACTCATCGGGAGTATATTCTTTGGTAGGCTTATATAATCTAGAAGCCAACTTGGGTTTTTCAAAAAGTCCTTCAGATAGAATGTTCATCATGTCATTTCCATTCTTTTGACGCTCTATAAAATTCAGAAACCTATCTTGACACTTTGTAAACTCGTTTTCATCTATCAGAACTGGAGGACGATTTTATGTGCCCAATGAAATCATGAGATCGTTCTTGTAGAACTGAGCTTGAAAGGCAAACTTTGTAGAATCCATGGAGACAAAGATATTCTAAGTCTGGAACACAAAAGATATGGCGCAAACTGGAAGTTTGCGTGAGCAGAATGTAGCGCAAACTGAGGTTGTCGCAAGCAGTAGATGGCGCAAACTTAGATTTCCGTGAATAAGCAGTGGCGCAAAAGAGACTTTGCGTGAACAGAAGGTTGTGCAAACTTAGATTTGCGTGACACAAAGACTAGTGAGAATCTGGCTGTGCTTGAGATGCTTGAGGCGCAAATGACACTTATCGCGAGTTGTATATAGCGCAAAGCTGACTTTGCGTGAAGTTTTGAAGACGCAAATCAAGCTTTGCGTGAGCCGAAGAAGACGATAATCTCTCTTGCGTGAGACAAGAATGACACAAATTGAAACTTGCGTGATAAAGAAGAGGCGCAAAGCTGAATTTTTGTGAGTGAGATATCTGTACTTGATGAAAACCAATTGATGTGAACTAGCACAAAGTCCCTGATGAACTCGCGAAAAGTTCAAATCTCCCGCGAACCGCTGAAAAAACACAAAGAATCAACAAATTTGATTACAGATACAAAATTAATGAGATTTCCAAACACATATATGATCGAAAACACGATTTTAACACATTGAACCAAACACTTTCGATCAAAAATCACAATTTCGACAATTCGATATAAGAACAGTACGTTAAAAACCATTTTCCAGAAACTTCAAAAATCTCAAAATCGACAATTAAAACTTGATTTTCTTGAAAATCGATGTGAATCAAAATTGTTTATCAATCAAAAACGATTCCAACGAACCAATTAGCAAAGAAATTCAATCAAAGATTGCTAACCTTAAAATTCTGATTATTGGACGGTTGTCACAATACTTGATGGGGCAAAAGGATTGAAAAATTCCATGTCCCTCTCTAAAGGAGTTTGGGACATGTTCATTTGTTTTGACACTCTGAGAGGGAGCCCATCAAGTCTTATGGAGATGCGATCTGGTGTCTGTATGTTTACAAAATTAGAAATCAAGGAAGAAGAAGTAAGGGATAAGAAATTTAGTGAAGGAGCACTAGTATTGCTCGAATTTACCTGAGTGGTGCTTTGGGGCACTGAGAGTACTTGGGTAGACACCAGCGAGTAATCAGTGATGATAGGCATTGAAGTGTATCGCCGGTAGTTGTGGTGGAGTGATCCACGAAAGGTTGGATCCGTTGTCTTCTTGGCCTTTTTAGATTGGCTAGGAAGCACTGCAGACTTGCGCTTGGAAGGGGTGGTAGCAGCAGGGATAGCCATGGTTGAAGGAACAGAAGGCATGACCTCTGAAGTAGAAGAAGGAGGTAAAGAGGAGAGACGACATTTTAGAAGACTTACCTCCTTATCAGCTCGCTCCATGTTGATAATTCAGACCCCGAGTTTTGGAAGCTTCTAATCATTCTCGGTCGAGTAGATATCGCCGAAGAAAAACTTTAGTAGAGCAGAGATGAAGCGGACATATGGAACTTGGAACTTTTCGACCTTTTTCCATCAGGTCGTCGAAAATCATCAATGCAAAGTCCACATTCCTTCCAGGAAGGATGCAATAGACCATCTGAGGTTGTGCCTTGTTGTCCTGGTCCAGCGAGTATGTCTTCCCGCTCATACATTGAATAATGTGCGAGAAGACATAGTTGAGCTCTGAAGGCATCTTGGCCTTCAGGATCTTCATCAACTTTTTGTCAAAGATCTTCGACCTTGGCTTCAAGTCCCATTCATATTCCATCAGGTCGAGGAATTGGATCAACTCGTTGTCATTGGGAAGGATTTGAATCCTTCTTTGGTTTTGGCAGGGATCCTTACGGTGGTTCATATATTATTTGGAGTAATACTTCCTTCTCCGTGCTAAGTCTGGAAGGCAATAACTGTCAGCTTCTTGCCTTGTTTTGTGGTTTTCTCAACTTTTTCAGCAATGTACCAAAACTGCTGAAGAAAGGGTTTGTGATCCGAAGGTTCAACCATCAGTGCATAGGCTATTAGAGAAGCTTTCAGGAATGTTGCAACCTCAAGAAGATGAGTAGAGGGCTTCTTCTTGGGAAATTTTAGAAGTGCAAGGTGATTGTTTCTGGAGAACTGAACTTCAGATAGTTCAAACTTGACATTCTTTGATTTGAACAAGGTCGTTTGAGATTCCATTTCTGAAAGAGAAGAAGATAACAGAACAAATAGATTTTAGAGATTAAAAATAATATGAAATGGTTACCAGTTTCCTTTTTGGGAAAGAAACTTGTAAAAGAAGATTTCCAATATTTTATGAGTAGAAAAAGAATAATACGAGTTTGGTCAGTTTTCTTTTTGAGAACGAAACATGAACAGTCTAAAACCAGGTTTAAACCTTAAAAACCAAATGGTTTTTAACCACAAGGTTGTGGTGTGGTGGTAAGAGCCTGGGGACTTCATAGCAGTTACCCGGGTTCGAGCCCCACTCTCAGCATTGTGGCCACGAAATGAATGCCCGTGGGCCATAGGCCTGTTTTACAGGAGATTAGTCCGGGCCCAATGTGGTCTGGGATACTCCTTTACCCAAAAAAATCATGAAAGAAATGATTTTGAAACAAAAAAAAAAATAGAGTTTGATCATAGAAAAACAAGTTTTTAAGATCAAAAGAAGGTTTTTAGAAAGAAATTAGAGAAGAATAAATAACCTGCTTGCTTGATGGTTTTGAGATGTGTTCTTAGGTTCTTGAGTTCTTAGAATGCCTTGATTGCCATAAGTATTTTTTTCCTATATAGAGATACGAGGGCGTAAAAGGTAAAAATACAAATGAGAGAGGTTTATATACGAGAGAGCAAGGAGAACCGAGAGAGAAAAGAATGATGAGCGGGAAAAGTCACTCATCATGACACGGACACGTCCCACGAAGTTGATTGGACAGGATGTGAAATAGACGAACGTGTTAGAAAAAGGCGTGCCATCGATTATCTTACATATTATGTCTCACAAAAAGGTGTCTTTTCATTTTTAAAAGTATCACTGATAGAAAATCAGAGATAAATTTTATTTTTGAAGAATCACTGAAGAGAAATATCAGTGATGATTTTATTTTCAAAAAACTTTTAATCACTTAAAGAAAGTCAGTGATTAAGTTTTGAGATTTTGAAAAACGTCTCACAGAATAAGATTCAGCATTCCAACATCGCTGATGAGAAAGTTGAATCTTGTCTCATCAAGAGGTTTGGTAAAGAGATCAGCTAGCTGATAATCAGTAGGAATAAAATGAAGTTCCATGTCTCCATTCATCAATGATCTTTCATAAAATGATATATGATCTCGATGTGCAATTTGGTCTTTGAGTGTAGCACTGGATTATTTGCAATAGTGATGGCACTAGTGCTGTCGCAATAGATTGGGATCTTTGATAGTTGAAGGTCATAGTCTAATAGATGATTTCTCATCCATAATACCTGAGCACAACAACTTTTATCGGCTATGTACTCAGCTTCAGCTGTGGAAGTGGACACTGATTTCTGCTTTTTTACTTGTCCTACTTACCAGCTTTCCACCTAGGAGCTGACAATCTCCTGTGGTATTTTTTCTATCTAGTTTGCAACCTGCAAAATAACTATCTGAATAGGTAGTTAGATCAAACCCTGAGTCTTTTGGATACCAAAGACCTAGGTTAGGAGTTCCCTTCAGGTATCTGAAAATTTGCTTTACAGCGATCAAATGTGATTCCTTGGGTTCTGATTGATATTGTACATAAAGACAAGTAGAATACATGATATCAGTTCGGCTTGCTATAAGATACAGAAGTGAGCCTATCATTCCTCTATAGGTAGTGACATTAACTGCTTTTATAGAGGCATCCTTGTTTAATGTCAATAGAGGTGCCATAGAAGTTTTCATAGCTGAAGTTTGAGTAAGATCAAACTTTTTTAGCATATCTTTAGCATACTTACCCTAATGAATAAACGTGCCATTTAGGAATGCTGATTTGACATTCATTTGATATACTTTGAAGTCTATGTGAACTTCATAGGCTAAGAATAATCTAATGGCTTCGATCCTAGCCACAGGGGCAAAGGTTTCATCATAGTCTATAGCTTCCTCTTGTATGTATCCTTGAGCAACTAGCCTGGTTTTGTTGCGGGGTACAGTCCCATTTTCATCTAACTTGTTTTGATACACCCATTTGGTGCCTATAACATTTTTGTCACATGGTCGGGGAACGAGATTCCAAACTTTGTTTCTTCAAACGTAGTCAGATCTTCTAGCATATCGTTGACCCAATTTGTATCTTTGAAGGCATCATCAGTCTTCTTTAGCTCGAGAAGAGGGACAAAGTTAACAAAGAGACAGATGTTACCTGAGCTTCGTCGAGTCTGAATACCTGCATCAAGTTCACCAAGGATTTGATCGATTGGGTGATTCTTAGTCCATCTCTGAGCGTGGGCGTGAGCATCCATGTCAGATATTGGATCAACAATGGAAATATTCACTGAGGAAGAAGGTTCATCATGAGGTTCATCAACAATCAACTACTGAGGTTCGGGTTGAACATCATTTACTAAGAGATCTTCAGAAATGAAAGTTGATTCAGAGGTTGGAAGATGAGATGGTGGTAAAGTGTTTAGGGGAACAGCTGAAACCCATGAAGTGGATTCATTGTTAGGTAGAATGATGACTAAATCATCATCAACGTTTAGCGTATTTGCATGATGGTGTGTATTGAAAAGAGGTTCAGTTTTTCCATAATGGGAAAGCATCTAGGCATTCAGTTCAACATTATCAGAGATAAGCCATGAATTCACTGATCTGGAATCATCAAAGGGAACATGAATAGTTTCTTTTACAGTTTGTCTTCTATTGTTGAAGACACTGTAGGCTTTGGATATTGAGGAGTATCCAAGAAAGATTCCATTATCATCCTTTGGATCAAACTTTCCAAGGGTATCTCTATTGTTTAAAATAAAGCTATGACAACCAAAGATATGAAAAAAGTTGATAGATGGCTTTCTCCCATGGAAAAGTTCATCGGCAGTCTTATCGAATCTTTTGACAATCAGCGACCTGTTTTGAGTAAAACAAGTCGTGTTGATAGCTTCTGCCTAAATTGAGTTGGAAGATGAAAATCGTTGAGCACTGATCGAGCAGCTTCAATGATTGTTCTGTTTCTTCTTTCAGCGACTCCATTTTGCTGAGGAGTTCTCACAACTAAGAAATTGTAAGAAATTCCCTTGTTCTCAAAGAAGTTTTCCAGAGAACTGTTTTTGAATCCAGTTCCATGATCACTTCTTATTGAGCGAACAATTATTATGTTCAACACTTCCATCTTTCTGACAAAACATAAAAGATCATCTAGGGTGTCACTTTTAGAGCGAAGAAA
This sequence comes from Arctium lappa, assembly GCA_023525745.1. NCBI lineage: Eukaryota > Viridiplantae > Streptophyta > Magnoliopsida > Asterales > Asteraceae > Arctium > Arctium lappa. The sequence continues at coordinate 57,636,505 of CM042058.1, read as the reverse complement.
CATCACCCAGGTATAACGGGAGTATTTATCTGCTATGACAAGAGTGTATTTCTTTCCGGCAACGGATTGAATATTGACAGGGCCAAAAAAATCCATATGAAAGAGTTAAAGAGAACATGTCACTGATGAAACTTCCTTCGATTTGAAGCTAGCTTTAGTCTGCTTTCCCTTTTCATAAGTTGAGTAGAGAGATTCCTTTGCATATGAATGTTGAGGGAGACCGTAGACTAGTTCTTTTGAGGATAGAGTATTCAGTGTTTTGAAGTTGAGATGAGAGAGCCTCTTATGCCATTGCCAGTTGACATCTGATGAGGCTTTAGATAGAAAACATATCATTTCAGTGGTTGTTGAGTCCATGTTTATTACATAAACATTTTCCATACGATAACCGTTGAGATCGAGTTTTCCATTTTGGTCCATCACTGAATATGCTTTTTTAGAAAAGCACACTTTAAAGTCTTTGTCACATAGCTGACTAATGCTGAGGAGATTATGCTTCAGTCCATCTACATAAGCGACTCTTCAGAAGGTAGTTGTACCATTGCTGAGTAAACCAAACCCTCTAATATAACCTTTTTCATTTCCACCAAAGGTCACTGAAGGACCTTTCTCTTCCTTGTATTCAGTAAGCAGGTCCTTTTGTCCAGTCATGTGTCGAGAGCATCTACTATCTAGATACCAGATACCCTTCGAGATCTGAAAACATAAGGAAGATCAAGTTTTGATTGGTACCCACTTTTTAATGGGTCCAGGGGAGTTAGTGTAGATGAAGGGTTCAACAATCTTCATAGCATTTGAAGATTCAACTTCAGTGGTAACCTTCACTTCAGTTAATTTCTTAACCTTGGTGGTACTATTCACCTTGGAAGATTTCTCAGCTTTGGTGACCTTCTTAGCCTTAGAGGCATTCATCTTCACTTTAGCTATCTTTTCAGCTTTTGTGGCATTGGGACATTTACTGGCAAGATGGTCAGTAAGTCCACTGTGGTAGCATTTTAATAGTTGAAAGTGGCTTTAAAAAGAGGAGCATTGGCATTAGAAAACTTGAGATGAGCAAGGCTAGCTCCAAGAATGCCCTTAGCATTAGATCTCGGAGGAACTTTCAGTTCTTCTAATTTCTTAGGCTTAATGTCAATCTACAGCTTTGGAGTAGATCTCTGAAAATTATCAGTGATCTTAGATCCAGAGCCAGATGGTTGACTAGCTGAAAGTTTTGAAGTAATCTTCTTCAACTTTAGCGACCATCTTATTTTTCCATCAGCTTGAGATATTTGTCATCGCTAGATTTTATGGAAGAAGAAGGTTTGAAGACTTTCTTTGACCTGCATTCGCTGGAAAAATGGCCAACTTTCTCGCAGTTATAGCAAGTAGCATTTGCCTTATCAACAGGTGCTGACTTAGGCTTGTTAGATAAAGAGAGAGGCTTATTTCTTCAGAAAATGCTCTTTCATGCAAATCTCTTAAAAGAGATTGTCAAGATTGTTAGAGATTCATCAAACTATGAAAGGTCAGTGTCTGATAGATCCTTTAAGTCATAATCTAACTCATTGATAGTGAGAGTAGATCACTGAGATGGGATAATCTCTGAAGAGACTAAAGCAACAGGAGTGCTTTTGGAATCTTTGGAATCATTAACAAGATTCTTCTTCAGTTGATTTAATTGCTCATAATTAAGCAATATCCAATAAAAAGTACTGAGAGAAACGTGATTTAAGTCTTTGGTCAGCTTGAGACACATTGAATAACTGTCCCAACTTTCAAGAACACATTCCAAGAATTTGGTAAGGCCCTCAGAATTAGAATAGGTCCTACCAACAGTCCTTAGATCAACGTTTAAAAAGTTAAATCGTTAGTTAACATTAGACAAAGATTCATTCTGACCACAAACGAAACTTTCGTATTGTCTTACTAGATTGATCTTTCGGGTTTCTTGGATTTCAGTGGTACCTTCGTACTAAACACATATAGTGTCCCACATTTCTTTAGGAGTTTTCAGATGCATGATGGAATGGAAAGCTTCATCAAGCAAAGCCATTGAGAGAATGGTTTTAGCCTTTGCATCTTGTCCCACTTTCTTCTTGTTCTCATCGCTCCATTGTATTATTTCTTTGGGAGCATATCTTTCAGGTACAACAACAGTAGTTGCATTGACAGGGATTGCAACTATTATAACAAATGGTTCATAGTGTCCATTTGCAACATATTCAAGTATAGTGGCATCTATAGCTTCTAGAAATAGAATAATTCGATTTTTCCAGAGAGCAAAGTTGTCTCTGCTGAACCGATGTGGTTTTGAAAGAGAACCATTATCATAATATTTTGAGTTTGTGTTTAGTGCCATTTTTAAGAATATCAAGGAAGAGAATAAAGCAAGATTTTGTTTATAGATTAAACAATCTACTCTGATACCACTTGTTGGTCCCAAAGGTGCTAAATAAGTTTATAGAGGGGGGGGTGAATACAAACACAAATATTTATGGTTTAATAAATTGTTTATTGTTAACTTAAAGCACAATTTACAGTTTGTTGCGAAATAAGATTAAGTAAACCTAATCTAAACAAGATTAAGAAACACTAAGTAGGTTGCACTAGAATAAGAGAGAAAGGTGAAAGGAGATATAGAAAACACGGGTTTCTATATGGTTCACTAATAGATAGAGGATAGAAGGCAACACTTCAAAATGAAGTTTATCCTTTCTATTTATACCATATGCATTTAATGCATGGCAGGGGTACTTTACACGTGTAAGTACAAGAATTCAAGCAAGATGACAATTAACATCAATTTAATAAGAACAATATAGAGAGAGTATTTTAGAGAGAGAAAATGGTTTTGTCATATATCTAACATCAAATCACAAGTCTCACAAAAGCTTACAAGTAAGACAAAAGCAAAATGCTTATATATGGGTCAAACAAGCCTTGACCTCATATAAAGCAAAGAATAGAAAAATTAAACTTAAGCTATTACAAATGATCTAAAGTAATGCTCTAACAATCTCCCCCTTTTAGATCACTTTGTAAACCTTCTAACACGATTATCTCTGATTCCCAACAGTGATTCAACCCTCCTGATGCCTCTTCTGAAATCAATTTTGTCATCTAATGCTTCAAGAATACTCTTCATCACAAGCCTTTCTCTTCTTGGTATACAATCACTTACTTGCACTCTTTTTCTTTCACATTCAACATATCTGTTATTGAATTGTAGTCTTATAACCTTGAGTGTTCCATCAAAAAACTTAGCTATCTCAGAAACATTGAAGAACCTCTTTTCATTCTCACTGTTCTTATTGACTACACCCATCTCTGGTTCTTCCAGCACCGTGAACAAAGCATAATGTTCAATATCATAACAAAGTAAAATTTCTGAGCTTAAGAACACTCTTGTAGAAGAGGGAATTTTGATTGAGTTACAACAAATGGTATTTTCTACTGTTTTCATAAAAATTGATTTTTCAAATGTATCCAAAGCTTCTATATCTATTGATGATGATTATTTGTTTGATAATTATGTTGAATTTCTAAACTCTGATGGTTGTTTTGATAAATGAGTTGAACAGTTTGATTTTAATGCAAGACTTCCAGATCATTCCCAAATTCTTGTTAATTCAAAAGGTTTACCAAGTGTATTTGAAAAGGGTGAATCATCAACTAATGTTGATAGATCAGTTTTTGTGAGCACCCATCATGCCAAAGGTAATAATAGAAAGAATAGGCACTGGTAAATCTAAGAAAAAGGCAATCTTTTAAATCTCACAGTTCTAACTTGCAAAATTCATATGTTTCAGATTTGAGAAAGAAAAGGTCCGAAGTGAAACCTGAATGGAGGCCAAAGAAGAAAATAGACGAGTCAACAAAATCATGTTTTGTATCTGATAGTAGTAGGATTTTTGTTAGTACTACTGATGTAATTGATCATGTTGGTTCTCATAAACAAAACCCTGTATCTTCTTACAAGTCTTATACAATAAAGCAATTGATTCAATTATATCCGTTTACTATTCGGTCTCCCATATATCGTCAAAATGATTTTGTTTCTCGTAAATTTTCAGATAATTGGTTTGATTCATATCATGTTAATAATTTCTATGCTTCAAAAGTTTTTCAAAGGATAAAAGGACCCAATTTCAAATAGGTGCCAAAATCTTGTGCTAACTTGATAGGACCCATCTATAAATGGGTACCTAAACCTGTTGTTCCCTGGTTTCTCTTGTATAGACCCGTCATATGTGGTACTTGGATTCAGGATGTTCCAAGCATATGACAGGGCAAAAAGTTATTTTATCTAATTATACAGAGAAATTTTACGGCAACGTCAGATTTGGTAATGACCAGTTTTCACCAATCTTGGGATATGGAGACGTCGTGCAAGAGAATATAACGATTAAAGAGGTAAGCCATGTTGAAGTGTTATTCCCAAAATCAAGTTCTAAATGTACAAACAATCAAGATGAATCAATTTGAAATCACAAGTCATTGAATAAATCTCAATCAATTACAAATTCTCTCTTTCTCTCTCTACTTTCTCACTAGAATGATGTAATCAGTAACTCTCTTCTCTAATCAGCTCTCTCTCTCTAATCTGAATTCTTACCACAAATGACATACACACATCTTACAAAGACACCAAGGTATTTATACCTCCATACAAATACAAAGAAACAAATTACAATTACAATATGTTGACTTTGACTTTATTACAAAATGACTTTGACTTTCACTAAGAGTTGACTTTCTCATCTTTGACTTTCCTGAACTTTGACTTCAGTCTTTATGATCTTGAATCCAATAAATCTGTGCTCTAACAATCTCCCCCTTTGGATCAAGATCATTACTAAAATATTTAGTAATTCGATCTTCTCTCTTTAAGCTCGATTGAAATAACTCCCCCTTTGATCAACCTCTATCTTCTCTTGTAATCTCCCCTTTGATACAAACATGATTTACAATCTCCCCTTAACACTATGAAATTCCTCTTTGATAAGCTCAGAAAAATTCTCCCAAAGATGGTAGAAACAATCTTCAATAATCTCTTCAGAACTATCACAATACTCTTTCAGACTTCAGAAAGAAATTATCTTCAGATTCAGCTCGGATTGCTTTAGCAAATGATCTTCAAAGAAAATTTCCTCAAAATCAGCACATCTTCAGAAATTCTTTGATCTTCTTCAAATCTTTACTTTGAATTTTCTGATTTTGACATTTCTTTAAATCATCTTCCCCTTTTTGATGAAACGAGCATCGGTATCATCAAAACTTAATGTCTTTGACCATTATGATCTGTCCAAGAGCCTCTGATTCTGTGATCCATAACCATGTATTCATCTAGATCTTTTCAAATCCAGACAAATTAAGAAATGTAACACCTAAATCAACAAATGAATCAATTAATATGCCTGTAGTATCACGAAGTCACTATGTGTAACAAATACACATTGTAAAGGAGCTTTTATGATGTTCACTCCCCCAGGGCTTCCATCCAATCATCGAAATACCACAAAGGAAATTTCTATGAAAGTTATGACAAGAAAACAAATTCGTTGTGTGTTCGTGCAAGTGTAGAAAGAATTAAGTCATCAAATGCTTATAAAGGCTCAAAATTGTGTAAACCACTTAGACAACAGTAGATAAACACAGACTCAATGTGCATGATTGAAGTGCGAAGGTGGTGCAGACTTCCTTCTTTTTCAATATCCATATTTTCCAAATGAAAATCAAATAGATTATGTGTTGCGTCCCCTGAAAAAATATGAAACATTTTCTTTTTAAGAAAAAAATGAGTGGCTAGTGGGGTAGTATCAAGAGTTGGCATGGGCTATTTGCCTGTTTCAATAACGTTCACCAAAGAATTGTGAAACGCTAGTAATGTGGTTGCCCGGCTGAGAAAGTAGTTGGTGCAGAATTTGATATTCTTTTACTCTGATCTCACACCCTCTCTTTTTAATCATTAAGCTCACATCTAACCAAACTCTCATTTCCATTTTACCTCGTCACACATCTCACACTAATTTCTTTTAGACTCCTCACACTTAATCACTATTAGATACCTTCTTGGGTAGAAATCACTGGTTAACGTGATGCCATAGAAGTTCAGTTAAGTACTAGCAAAAAGAACCCATGTAATCCTATAAAGCATAATGTTGCTCAATATGGTTTAACTTTATCAGTTAAAACTCATATACAACTGTCAGATAAAGTATATGCTCAGATGATATAATCATGAAGATATGAGCATTTTTTTAGACATTAAAGTATTTTCAAACAAGTAAATTGAATGAATGAACATGAATGCAAGAGACTTGTTTGAAAATCTAACATTGTATGAAAAATGATCAGAAATGAAATGATATAACAATCAAAGCTTATGGTCAAGAATAATGGATAATGTCTATATGAATCAAAATACAAACATTCTTGAAATGACGTTTCGAAATGAAATTACGCTCAAAAATACTTTTGAAGTACAAGCGGGGTGTCTTACCATCGAGAAATATGTCAAATTTGAGACATGGTAAGAACGTTTTGAACAAAAAGTCAAACCGGTGTGTGTGAAAACTTGAAAGTATATAGAAAAGACAATACACAAGTATTTATCTTTAGAAACACACGGTTTGTTAATCGTTGAAGCACAAGTAAAAATGAAAACATTTAAAAATCACACTTCCAATTCATGAAATATGTTTAAGAATCGGGAAGTGGTTTGAACATTTTAAGAAACTGTTTTCTATGATTGAAAGTCGTCCTTCTTTCAACCATATATGACATTAAGATAAGAAATTAACCTTTTCGCTCAATCTTAAATCTCATGAACTCAGCTGAAGTCATAAAAAATATGATCTTGTAAGCTTCTCTCATCCTGCACAAGTCTCTAAATCATGTCAAAACAACTTTATTCACAAAAATTTATTCAAATGTAAAAGACATAAAGCAGTAAAACAATTATAGTACGAGTTCTGATCTGAAATAATCATAAATCATGATTCTTTACTCCCCCTAAAAAATGCATCTGAAATTTGTTAGTAAAAGGCACATGATAGAGATCTACAACTCCTCCTGAAGTGTAGTTCGTCATATCTTCTGAATACATAGTTCCAGAAAAACTTATGTACTCCCCCTTGAAGGTTGATTTCCTCATTTGAGTATCTGAATACAATCTCTTATCAACCAGGGAGTAGCATATCTTTTTCATCATTGAAGTACGAGTCCTAAATTGTTATGTTTAGAAGTCAAACTTCGTTGAAGTACGGGTTCTAAGATGATTTACTTAGAAGCCTTGGTTCTCTTACTCCCCCTTGACCGTAGGTGCCTGCAACACAGAATCAACTTTAGGCTTTGTTACCCACTGGTATTTGGGTCCATGAATGTTAGTTGTAGTTCCAATAGGAGTAACTAAATAAGAACCATACCAGTAATGATCACTAGATTTGTGAACATGATCATATGTACGACAATAAGAACAATAAGATTTCTTACTTGACAACCTGATTAACTGATCTCTCGAGTAGACATGATCAGGTTTACCTTTTCGCACATTGTTCTTTTTGGCTTTATTCTCATGTACACATGTCTTCTTTCCTTTCTTCTCATCTTTCTTCTCATCATCAACTGGTTTTACCTTCCAAACCAGCTTCTCTTTTTCATATTTTTTCTTCTTCTTCTATGTGTACCTGAACCATCTAATTTCCAATCATAGAAATTGTTAGTTGTACGAATCTGATCAAATGAATTAACTGACCTTCTTGAAGAAACAGTTTTCAAATGTGAGCTTGAGGCGGTCTTGTTAGAACCAGCTGAACTATTTCTAGGTGTGTGCAGATAGAGGCGTGCGCGTTTCCTGAACTCACAAATGCCTACTTGCGCGTTTCAATACATAGAAAAAATTTCCCAATCTTCAAACTCGCAGGCTTCGATCTGCGCGTTTCTAGAACTCGCAGAAAACACCTTGCGCGTTTTATGAACTCGCTAATAACGCCTTGCGCGTTTGAGACCAAATTCTTCAACTTGCGCGTTCTTGCGAAGAACTTGCGCGTTTCACAGATCTTGCGCGTTCTTGGGTTTTCTTTGCGTGTTCTTGGTCTGATCGATCAAAAATTAATCAAATCTTGATTTCTGAATCTAAAACTTGTACAATATCTTCACGAAGCCATATTAAACACAATTACAATACTGAATTTACAAAAACAATCGAAAAATACAGTGTTCAAGTGCAATTACAGTGTTCGACTTCGAGTTTCACGAAAAACAAATTTGATCAAATTGATCAATCTAGAGTTTAAATTTTCCTATGTGATCTGAACGAAACATGATCCTATTGATAAACCACACACAATCAAATCAAATTCTTGATTTAATTATGCAAGAACAAGAAAAATAGAAATCAAACAGAAACTTTCTCGTTCGAAAAAAAAAATCTCCAAATTCGATCTATTTTCTGAATTCTAATCTGCTCTGATACCAATTGTTATTCCCAAAATCAAGTTCTAAATGTACAAACAATCAAGATGAATCAATTTGAAATCACAAGTCATTGAATAATGTAATCAGTAACTCTCTTCTCTAATCAGCTCTCTCTCTCTAATCTGAATTCTTACCACAAATCACATACACACATCTTACAAAGACACCAAGGTATTTATACCTCCATACAAATACAAAGAAACAAATTACAATTACAATTACAATTACAATATGTTGACTTTGACTTTATTACAAAATGACTTTGACTTTCACTAAGAGTTAATTTTCTCAGCTTTGACTTTCTTAAACTTTGACTTCAGTCTTTATGATCTTGAATCCAATAAATCTGTGCTCTAACATGAAGGATTAGGACATAATTTGTTCAACATTGGTTAGTTCTGCAACACATACTTAGAGGTAAATTTCAAAGCCAAGAGATGTTGTGTGAGAACTGAAGACGGCAAAGAACTCTTGGTCGGTACATGGAAGTTAAACCTCTACACTATCAACCTGTCCAGTGGTAAAACAGATAATGTCGTGCGTCTACTGTCGAAATTGTTAGTTGTACGAATCTGAACCATCTAATTTCCAATCATAGAAATTGTGTACATATGTGTACCTGAACCATCTAATCTAGTTGTCTCATGTACATATGTGTACCTGAACCATCTAATTTCCAATCATAGAAATTGTTAGTTGTACGAATCTGATCAAATGAATTAACTGACCTTCTTGAAGAAACAGTTTTCAAATGGATTTGTGACTTTGGAGTCGTTTGCTCAGTCACCACCACCTTGGAAACAATCTTTTCAAGCTCTTTAACCTTTGACGAATAACTGTCTATTTCTTTAACAAGCAGGTCAATCTCATCTCGAATTTAGACTTCGTTTTCTGCTCTTTCAGTACACTCTCAGATAGTTCATATAGCTTGTCAGTAAGCTTCTTTATCTCTGCTTCAAACATGCTTCTTTCTTCTTCAAATTCATTCTCAGCATTCTTTCTTCCATCAGATATTTCTTTGAAAAATCCAACGTTCTTCTTTTCAATGGACTGCTTTTCTTTTGCAAATTTCTCTCTTTCCAAAATGATTACTTTCTCAAAATCAGAAACTTGTTGAGAAAGCTTTAAACATTTCAGCTCAACTGTCTTCTTCTCGTCAGCACATTTTCTTGAAAAATCAGAGAATTTCTTAGCAAACTTTTTCTTTTCATTCTCAAAAGCTGATCTTTCTTCAACAATTTGCAATTCTAATTCAAAGATCTTCTTTTCATTAGCACATCCTGTTTGCTGCAATTTGACAATTAAATCATCTAAGTCTGAGATTTTGCTCTTCAACTCAGTGTTTTCAGTTATCAAACTCTGTTCTTTTCTTCAATGCTTTCATCATCTTTCAAATGTTGAGATTCAGAGATTTGCTTCAGAAGATCCTTATTAATCTTTTTCAATGCATTGACTTCTTCTTTTAATACCTTCTTTTCATCATGATATTTCTGTGATCGCTTTGAATAGCACATAGCAGATAAAGTAAGATTTTGAATATCTGATTTGAGTGAAGCAATCTTTTCTTCATCATCAGAAAAACTCATATTGAATATCTGTTACAAAAAGAAGTTGATAAAAATGATCGTTAGAAATTCAGAAAGTTTTGATCACAATTAGAACTTTGATCCCCCTCCGCAGACTTAGCACGAGGGTCCTGCTATTACAGTTTTGAAAATTTCTCAGAAAATATTCTAAGTATGGAAACTCGCAGATCACTAAAGAAAACTTGAAACTCGCAGACGCCTAAACTCGCAGATCACTATTCACTGAGAAACACGCAGGCTGAGACAAGCGCGTTTGGGAAACTCGCAAACAAAGGGTTGCATGTTTTGAGAACTCGCAGATCGAATAAACTCGCAGAATACTGTTCCGCTGGAACTCGCAGATAGAGGCGTGCGCATTTCCTGAACTCGCAAATGCCTACTTGCGCGTTTCAATACATAGAAATTTTTTCCCAATCTTCAAACTAGCAGGCTTCGATCTGCGCGTTACTAGAACTCGCAGATAACACCTCGCGCGTTTTATGAACTAGCTAATAACGCCTTGCGCGTTTGAGACCAAATTCTTCAACTTGCGCGTTCTTGCGAAGAACTTGCGCGTTTCACAGATCTTGCGCGTTCTTGGGTTTTCTTTGCGTGTTATTGGTCTGATCGATCAAAAATCAATTAAATCTTGATTTCTGAATCTAAAACTTGTACAATATCTTCACGAATTCATACTAAACACAATTACAATACTGAATTTACAAAAACAATCGAAAAATACAGTGTTCAAGTGCAATTACAGTGTTCGACTTCAAGTTTCACGAAAAACACAATTTGATCAAATTGATCAATCTAGAGTTTAAATTTTTCCTATGTGATCTAAACGAAACTTGATCCTATTGATAAACCACACACAATCAAATCAAATTCTTGATTTAATTATACAAGAACAAGAAAAATAGAAATCAAACAGAAACTTTCTCGTTCGAAAAAAAAATTCTCCAAATTCGATCTATTTTCTGAATTCTAATCTGCTCTGATACCAATTGTTATTCCCAGAATCAAGTTCTAAATGTACAAACAATCAAGATGAATCAATTTGAAATCACAAGTCATTGAATAATGTAATCAGTAACTCTCTTCTCTAAACAGCTCTCTCTCTCTAATCTGAATTCTTACCACAAATCACAGACACACATCTTACAAAGACACCAAGGTATTTATACCTCCATACAAATACAATGAAACAAATTACAATTACAATATGTTGACTTTGACTTTATTCCAAAATGACTTTGACTTTCACTAAGAGTTGACTTTCTCAGCTTTGACTTTCTTGAACTTTGACTTCAGTCTTTATGATCTTGAATCCAATAAATCTGTGCTCTAACATGAAGGATTAGGACATAATCCGTTCAACATTTGTCAGTTCTGCAACACATACTTAGAGGTAAATTTCAAAGCCAAGAGATGTTGTGTGAGAACTGAAGACGGCAAAGAACTCTTGGTCGGTACACGGAAGTTAAACCTCTACACTATCAACCTGTCTAGTGGTAAACCAGATAATGTCGTGCGTCTACTGTCGAAGGCCCCCGCGTTTTTTTTTTCATACACATAGTTTCATAAACCATGAAAAATCGTAAATAATCTTCACAACTTACGGTTTGAGTGTATAAAATTTTGTAAACCAATTCTAATTTGATGAAAAAAATAAATGTTTAACGAACACTATTTTCCTATCTGGCTAATAAAATTTGGTGCGTCTAAAGGGAATGTTAAAATTTGATTTCTTTAGAAGTCAATAGTTGATTTTTCAACTTCTTAAAAACTTGACCAACACAATCATTACTTTTAGTGCCTAGTGAAAGTTGTACTACGGGTAATCAAAAGAGTACAAAAGCAGCTCTATATAGGCCGATTATTTACAAAGTTGAAAAGCTAAGAATGTGTTTATGGTGTTGTTTGTTTTCACTAGTAGAAAAAAGGCTATCACCGACGGACGTTTCCGATGGATTTTCCGTCGGAAAAATTTCCGACGGATTTCTGACGGATTCCAGAAAAGTCAACAAAAGTCAACATTGTCTTAAATCCGTCGAAAATCCGCCACAAATCCGCCACTGAAATTTAAAAAAATATATATATTCTCTTTAATATTGTGACGGATTTGTGACGGATATTTGTTTAAATGAGATTAAAATTACTTAATTAAATAAATTAGTAACTAACAAGACAAATTAGAAAGTAATTAAATTAATTTCATTGATTTCCGACGGAAACTAATTTAATTTATAGTTAAATTATTTTCTGACGGATTTCCGACGGAAAATAAATTAATTTCAAATTAATTGATTTTCCGTCGGAAAATAATTTGAATTTTTTCAATAAAATTTTCTTATTTTAAAACATTTTCTATATATAAGAGTTATTTTTAAAAAAAATTAAAAATGAATTATTTTCCGACGGATTTCCGACGGAAAGTAAATTAATTTATAATAAATTTATTTTCCGTCGGAAAATAATTAGAATTTTTCAATAAAACTTTCTTATTTTAAAACCTTTTCTAATAATAAGTGTTGTTTTTAAAAGTTTAAAAAACGAATTATTTTCCGACGGATTTCTGACGGAAAATAAATTAATTCGGAAAATAATTTGAATTTTTTCAATAAAATTATCTTAATTTAAAACCTTTTCTATAAATAAGTGTTATTTTTAAAAGTTAAAAAAAAACAAATTATTTTCCGACGGATTTCTGACGGATAAAATTAATTTTAAATTAAATTAATTTCCGTTGGAAAATAATTTGAATTTTTCAATAAAATTTTCTTATTTTAAAACATTTATTATAAATAAGAGTTGTTTTTAAAAGTTAAAAAAAAGAATTACTTTCCAATGGATTTCCGACGAAAAATAATTTATTTTAAAATTAATTTATTTTCTGTCAGAAAATAATTCAACTTTTTAAAAATCTTTTTTTAGAGTAATGGTTATTTTAAAATTTAATTAAAATTCCAAGTCATTTTCGACAGAAAACAATTTAATTTAAAATAAAATTAACTTCCGTCGGAAATCAATCGAAAATATATTTAAATAATTTTTTTAATTACCTTAATGAACTATGTGGTGGATTTGTAAAAAAAATACGTTTTTGTGTATTTTTTTTCAAAACTTATCTCCGTCTATTCTTATTCATTTCCAATTGAGCTTTATTTGGTTTTATTGTGTCTTAATGGTTCGTATTTAGGCTATGGTGGTTTAGTTTTCATATCGAACCGACTGCACACATATTTGTATACAAACACGTAATAATTCACATTTGATTTTAAGTCAGACCTTAATAAGTTATAAAACGTCATATTGGGATATAATGGTGATTTAGTGGTTCGTATTGTGATATAATGGTTCTTAGTTCTTTTATCGACCTTAATAGACAACTTATACATCTGTGAGTGGATACGTGCACACAAACACATAATAAGTGCCCATTGGTGTTATTGGGTCTTAATAAGTCATAAAATGTCATATTGGGCAATAATGGTGGTCGAGTGCCTTATATCAGGGTATAATGGTTCTTGGTTGTCTAATTGACACGAATACATGACACATGCATCTACAACAGTTATACGTGTAAAGAAGCATATAATAAGTCATTAGTTGTGTGTTTGGGCATTAATAAGTCAACAACGATCATAATTGGCTTTGATGGGTTCAATTGGGTTTTGATGGGTTATATTGATCTTATATCGGTTCTGTTGGGCTTCAATCAGTTCAATTAGGCTTAAATTGGTTCAGTTGGGTTTTACTAGGTTATATTGGGCCTTAATAAATCAACAATGCTCATAACGGGCTTTGATGGGCTTTATTGGGATTTGATGGTTCTATTGGGTTTAAATCGGTTCAATTGGGTTTTACTAGTTAAATTGGGCTTAAATCGATTCAACTGGACTTAAATCGATTCTATTGGGCTTAAATCAGTTCAATTGGGTTTTACTAGGTTATATTGGGCTTAAATCGATTTTATTAGGCTTAAATCGGTTCAATTGGGTATTACTAGGTTATATTGGGCTTAAATCGATTCAACTAGACGTAAATCGGTTCTATTGGGCTTAAATCGGTTTAATTGGGTTTTTACTAGGTTATATTGGGCCTTAATAAGTCAATAACACTCATTATGGGCTTTGATGGCTTCAATTGGGAGTTGATGGGTTATATTGTTCTTAAGCCGGTTCAATTGGGCTTAAATCGGTTCTGTTGGGCTTAAACCAGTTCAACTAGACTTAAATCGGTTCAATTGGGTTTTAATAAGTTATATTGGGCCTTAATAAGTCAACAATGCTCATAATATGCTTTGATGGGCTTTATTGGAATTTGATGGTTCTATTGGGCTTAAATCAATTCAATTGGGTTTTAGAAGGTTATACTAGGCTTAAAACAATTCAACTGGACTTAAATCGGTTCTATTAGGTTTCAATCGGATATTTTGGGTCTTAATAAGTCACCGACAATCACAATGGGCTTTGATGGGTTCAGTTGGGCTTAAATCGGTTCAATTGGGCTTAAATCAGTTGTATTGCTCTTTGATAGGTTATATTGCACGTAAATCAGTTAATTGAAAAACTTATGATAATAATAATAATAATAATAATAATAATAATAATAATAATAATAATAATAATAATAATAATAAAAGTATTAGTAAAATGAAATAATTATTAAAAGGGAATATTCCGACGAATTGCTGACGGAACTCTGTTTTCCGGTGGATTACCGCCGAAAAATTCAAATTATTTTCCGACGGATTACCGCCGAAAAGTTTAAAAAACGAATTATTTTCCGACGGATTTTCGAAAGAAAATAAATTATTTTAAATTAATTTATTTTCCGTCGGAAAATAATTCAAAAAGTTTTATTAATTTAAAAGAAAATTAATTATTTTTAAATGAAAAACCCAAAGTAAAAACCCTAAGTAAAAATAACCTCTCGTTTCCACTCTCGTAAAAAACCCTAAGTAAAAAACCCTCTCCACTCTCGTTTCCACCGGCGCTCTCTCCTCTCCCCTCGTGCTCTCCCCGACGCTCACTCACCTCCGTCTCCGGCGCTCCTCCCCTCGGCGCTCCTCCCCTCGTGCTTTCCCCTCTCCCCGACACCTCAAATTTTTGTGCAGCTAGGCTTCTTCCAACAGGTATTGACCTCCTCTTCGGCATATATGCAGTTATCTCTCTAAATTTCGTATCTTCGGCCATATCTGTGTTAGGTAAGGTTCTTGATGTACATGTGTTTTTACCCCGAATTTTGATCTGGTTTGCATTAAGCAATCGTCCATTCAATGAACTTTACTTTTTTGGGTGTTTTTGATGTTGCTTCGTATGTTGCTGTTACTTTTTGTATTAGTTGTTGTTACTAATTTTGGTTTGGATCTGAATTATGACGTTGTTGCAGTGATCTGAATCTGAATTATGAGGTTTTCAGTTAATTAAGTGGATAATCTAACATTAGATAAATTTGTAGTGTGTTCTAATAATTGTGTTAATAACTTGATATTCAATTATATATCTATATTTGGTTGTGTGAAATTCAATTAGTTTTTTAATCATTTTTTATATTTATAAATGGTTAATTAGTTTAAGAGGGTGTTTGGGATTGCTTATTTAAAGTGCTTATTAATTTATTTCGGTGTGGTATCAATAATAATTAGTTTTTAGTGTTTGGATGAGAAAGAAAAAAAAAATGCTTATATTAGTTTGGTACCACCATAAGCTAATAGTCATATGAAAATCAACATAGTGATCTTAACACTGACCCTGGATACGAATTAGGATTTTGTACGGTCCTAATATTCAAGATGAAGTTCATAGATATTGTTCAGAACATGATTATTTGTAGTTGGGTTGCCAATTGTTGGACAAACATTAGGCTTGAATGTATATGAAAATATTAATTTTATAGGCGTTATGTCGTCGAATTTTTAAAAAACAATTGTTTGTGTTTTCAAGTCATTCAAAATGTGAAAAGCTCGGACACCATGGTTAAATGATATATGGTAAATCATAGTTTTGTTAAATGATATATGGTAAATCAAGAGTACGATACATTATGATTGATTATTTGTAGTTGGGTTGCCAATTGTTGGGCAAACATTAGGCTTGATTGTACATGGAAATATTAATTTTATAGTCGTTATGTCGTCGAATTTTTAAAAAACAATTGCTTGTGTTTTCAAGTCATTCAAAATGTGCAAAAGCTCGGACACCATGGTTAAATGATATATGGTAAATCATAATTTTGTTAAATGATATATGGTAAATCATGAGTACGATACATTATGATTGATTATTTGTAGTTGGTTTGTTAATTGTTGGGCAAAC
This sequence comes from Arctium lappa, assembly GCA_023525745.1. Classification (NCBI taxonomy): domain Eukaryota; kingdom Viridiplantae; phylum Streptophyta; class Magnoliopsida; order Asterales; family Asteraceae; genus Arctium; species Arctium lappa. Next base: position 57,620,157 of record CM042058.1, on the reverse strand, counting down.
ATTAGGCTTGATTGTATATGGGCAAAAATAGGTTAAACTTTAGTTCAAGTCTATAAATGTATTTATGCAAAGACTAATCACACTTTCGTCAATTTGTAGATATGTCAACTAATACCGATAGTGGATGGATGTATAAACGTTTGAATATGGGTGGTCTATTAAATCCGGTTTTTAATGAGGAAGTAGGTAGATTTTTGGATTTTGCTTTCGCAAATGAGCAACGTGATAAAATAAGATGTCCTTGTAAAAAATGTAAACTTGTTAAATACAAAGGGAGAGAGGAGGTGATTTTAGACTTATTAAGAAAGGGATCCATGCTTTCTTACACTCATTGGTATGCACACGGTGAAATAACACCCATTCAACAACCGCAACAAACAATAGTGGACGAAGACTATAATGAGTTTGATGGTGTTCAACAAATGGTGATGGATCAAAAAGTTCCCGGTACATCCAGTACGTGGGACGCGCAAGATCCAAATCCACATGCACAGAAATTCTATAATATGTTAGAAGTTGCAGACCAACCATTGTGGGAGGGATGTCAGAGATTTTTGATGTTAGAGGCAGCCGCAAGATTTTTGAATTGGAAGGCAGATTGCAATGTATCAGAGTCAACCTAGAATCGTAACATTTCAATGGTTAAAGAAATGCTACCTGACGGTGAACAATTGGTTGGTATTTTTTAAGAGACAAAGAAGATGTTGAAGCAACTTGCTCTTCCGAAAGAAAAGATCCATGCTTGCAAAAACCATTGCATGCTATTCAATAAGGATTTTCTAATGATAACAGTTGTCGAGTGTGCAGGGAGTTTCGTTACAAGACAATTGGCAAGAACATTAAGGTGCCTATTCTGGTGATGACGTATTTGCCGATTGCACCCAGATTACAACGGTTATACATGTCTAAGAAAACAGCAAAGGAGAGGACTTGGCACCATGATCATCAAACTCAGTCGGGAAAGATGGTACATTCGAGTGATGGGGATCTTGGAAACATTTTGACAGGAAACATCCTGATTTTGCTCAAGAGATCGGGAATGTTCGTCTTGGATTATGTACAGATGCCTTCAACCCCAATAACTCGAACTCTAATATGTATTCACTATGGCCTGTCTTTCATACAAACTACAATCTACTGCCTTGGATGTGCATGAAAGAGTGCTATGTCCACCTGGGTTTGCTTATTCCTGGAAAGAAGAGTCCCGGACAGAATTTGGACGTATTTCTTCAACCCTTCATCGACGAGTTGAGAACGTTATTCTTCGAGGGTATCTATACCTATGATGCTTATCGTATGACGAATTTCACAATGAGGGCCATATTTTTGTGGACGGTTAGTGACTTTCCTGCATATCCCATGCTTTCTGGTTGGAGAACGCATGGCAAGTTAGCTTGTCCATATTGCATGGGTTATGTATGTGCATTCCAGCTACGAAGCGGAGGAAATTCGTGTTGGTTTGACCGTCACCGCAAGTTTCTCCCAAAGAGACAAATGTTCAGGCGTGACAGGATCCAATTTTGTAAGGGACATACCGAAAAATCCGATCCACCCCCACTGCCAACTGGGACCAAATATGGAATCAAGTTTGTATCCTTCCTACAGTTTATGATGGTGTCCCACACGGGTCAAGGCACTTTAGAAAGTCTGTGGGTTTTGGGGTAACACACAATTGGGTAAAGCGGAACATTTTCTGGGAGCCGCCGTATTGGCACACTTTGTTGATACGACACAACCTGGATGTAATTTCACATTGAGAAGAATGTGTTTGATACTTTGTTTCACGCGATAATGGACACACCAAAATCAAAGGACAACATCAAAGCAAGGAAAGACAATGAGGAATACTGCAATCGACCGGAAAGGGATGGTACCAACCCAGATCTGGGATGCTATCACTGAGTTGTGCACATTCTTTCGTGGAATATGATCAAAGGTGTTACACGTTGACGACTTGCAACAATTGTAGACAAGTATAATTGAAACTATCTGTAAGTTGGAAAGAGTTTTTCCATCGGGGTTCTTTAATTCCATGGAACACCTTGTGGTACATCTGGCGCGTGAGGCATTAGTAGGGGTTTCGGTTCAATATAGATGGATGTATCTCTACGAGAGACGTCTAGGGTCCTTGAAAAGGAAAATCAGAAATAGAGCAAGGGTAGAAGGATCGATTCTGGAGGCATATTTGGTTAATGAACTATCTACCTATTGTGCATTATATTTTGAACTAACGGTAGAGACACGACTAAACCGCGAGCCTCGGAATTTTGCCCCCGAATGTGTGTCTTCCGACCAACGGTTAAGCGTATTTAAAACCTCGTGTCGTCCATTATATGATAATTCAGGAAGACATTGTCAACTTGAAGATGGAGATATGCAAAAGGCTCACACATACATCTTGCTTACTTGTGAAGAAGTCTCTCCTTTCACATACATGTTTACTGATATGGTTAGACGTAACGAGCCTTATATTGATGAAGCGGGTCTCGATGTACGTAGAAATGAACAATTTGTCGGATGGTTTGAGAGCTACATAAGTGTATAAATATTAATTGTCATTATATGTTATTCCTTCTTTTTTATGTTTTTTTATGATTATTTGTCATGTATAGGTTATGTCTTGTACTGACCCCACTACCGATCGTCTGAAAGTGTTGGCAGCTAGACCCCTCCGTTATGTTTGGAGACACCCGGGTTTTTTTGCAAATGGCTACAAGTTTCACACGCAAACTCACAGTACCGGTCGCACCACACATAACAGTAGAGTATGCGTGAGAGGCTCTTGTTACTCAGAGTATGAGTCTGACTACTATGGATTGTTGGATGAAGACGTAGAGATAGAGTATCATGGGTTTGGACTTGGTCATTGTGTTGTTCCATTATTCAAATGCACATGGTTTGATACAGTTAGTGGCGTCCGAGTTGACCGAAAACATAATCTTGTTTACATCAAACACAGATCAAGACTTCGTTCAGACGACCCATTTATCCTATCATCACAAGCTGAACAAGTCTATTACTACCATATCCATCGAAATCATTAAAAGATTGGTGGTATGTGGTGAAAACAAAGCCAAGAGGGGTCTACGAGTTAGCGGTCGAAGTATCGTCGGATGAAAATGTGGATGGTGAACAATTTTTCCAAGAAAAAGATAGAATAACATCCAGAGGTAGAAATGAAAATGTGGATGAACCTATATGTCTTGTCACAAATGAAGAAGACATGGAAATTGCCAATGATCATCCCGACAACTGGCATGTTGACGAGAGTGATGACGAAGAAGAAGAGTTTGAAGAATCGGATGGTGACGAGAGTGGTGACGAAGAAGAAGAGTTTGAAGGATCGGATGATTAAATATTAGGTTAATTTTAGTCTTATTAAACTTTGTCTAGATGTTTTAAATCTTTATTTGGCAAACATGTTTAATTGTATATTTGTTACCCTTATGAATTTGGAGATAAAATGTTGTGTTTTTTATTTGTCTAGGTCTTTTAAATTTAACGTTGTTTTGTATACTTGCATCATTATTCTATGCTTTCTAACTTTGTTTTGTAGACTTCCAACCATGGCACGCATATGGCGTTATGGAGGTAGGGGTAGTTCTAGCAACCGAGGAGAAGGCACTTCTACTCCCGGAGCCTCTAGTAGTGCTTTGGCACCTCAGGATTTGACATCTCTACCTTCAACACCTATCGCTGATGAACTTGAGTAGGGAAATGGTCGTGGCATCACCAATCCTGAACAACCTCCGTTGCAACGACATCGACTTGGGGTAGACGGCACCAAGTAAGTGACATATTAATTAATTGATCAAATTAATTGTTTTAGGGTATCGATACAAATTCAAGTCAATATATGTATATATATTTAGTTTCGACAATACGCATGCCACTCGCGTTATGAGCCAGATCAATCGATCCTTTATTAATCATCCCTGGTGTTAGATCCCTAGGGGGTTAGGGCTAAGATGTGGGAGAGATTTCAGGTTTGTAGTATGTATTTAATTTGTAATCGTTTTGAAAATAAATATCAACTAACACTTTATGTACAGGTATTCTATTGTTGGGATTCGGCATAAGATAGCGTTATGTTGCAGATTTGGGAGGCCAAATCATTGAAAAATTACAATGACGACTTGAATTCAGCAAGGACAAATGCAGGCGTAAAGGCCGTCAACGATGGAAGACCCTATGATCCTAAGAACCGGGACTGAGATATGAATTTGTTGAAGGACTTCCCTCCTGTATGGATCACTAAGGAAATCTGGAGCGAGATGATCGATCGATGGAACACTGAACATTGGAAGAAGGTATCCAAGAAGGCCAGTGCTAACAGAATGACAGAGATTGATGGTGAAATTTCCAAACACACCACCGGGTCGATCTCGATCTCTATGCATCGTGCTCGTTTGGTAGGTCCTTATCAACGATTACTTTTGTAGCTTGATTTTTAGTATTTGACAATTAATACATGTTTGTATTTACCTTTGTAGACAAAAACTAGAAATGGTGTGCCACCGACCTGTGGGTTCCCCTTCGATTATACACATAGGAAGAGGTAGAGCACAAAGTCATCTTCTTCGGATGGCGGGTCATCACTAGGGGGTTAAGTGACTTCGAGGGATTGCCATATTGCGGTAAGTTTATATAATTGTTTACCTTTATTTCCAAATCTTTTTCTAGTAAACGTTGGGATTGTTTAAGTTAAAATGTTATTATATCTATCTATCTATATATATTTGTCTAGTTTTTATTCCCATTTGTTGGGCAAACATTAAGATTGTTTTAGTATAAGTATTGGTATATATATATATATACTAGTTGTGTACCCGCGCAATGCAGCGCGGGTAACTCGCAATTCTGAAGTCAATAAATCAGTCATCAACCATGCTTCTTGATTTGTTCTATTTATCGGCCATCTAAATTATAATTATATGGTTTTGTATAATTGATTAACATAGAGATTTGGAAAGACCATACTTCATTGAGATTATCCAATTTCGTTTGGTTGTTTTTCAATGTTTAATAATGTTTCAATGGTTGGGGTTCCACCAATATTCTGTTGGTTCATCTCATTTCAATTTACAATTGCTCTGCCTTTTGGTTTCATGTTGAAATTTCGGTTCCTTTGGTTTAAAATAGCAAGTGCTTAGCTTTTAGTATAACTTGATTAGAAAGTTTGGGTGCTCCCATGTAAGGAGATTTTTTTTTTTGGGAAAAGGGGACGGAACCCCCGGAGAAATTTTATTCAGAAAACAATAAGAAGACAAATTACAAGGGGCATACCCCAAGGATTACAAAATGAAACCCTAAAAAATGTTTAGGTAAAAACCATAATCGTTCCAAAACTCTAAAATCCAACAAAGGAATAAAAGTCCAAAAATCCACCTTATTCCTACAAAAATAATCCACCATATCAAGGCCCATTTTGTAAAAAACTTTGATTAGGTCCACCAAGAAGTAATGACCCGTTTTGTGGGAGAGACAAAAAGCCCACATCACAATCCATATTTACATAGGCCCATGCATTAATAAAATGAAGACCCATATTTTGCCATAACCAAACAATTCCCACGACCCACTTTAAAAAAAGATTGGATCCCAATCTTATCTTCACCTTCAACCCACCATAAAAGAATCCCATAATCATAAATCTGTCCAATAGTTATTAACATGACAGCCCATGATAGAAACCCAATACTCAATCCCTTTACTCATTAAAATGAATATAGGCCAAGTCTATGAAAAGTGGCCCAAATACCAATCATTCCATAAAGAAATAATAGTTGGCCCATACTTCAATCTCATCTACCACGAACTAAAGCCCAACTTTCTTATGGATAATACTTTTACTTCCATCCAGCTAATATTATCCCTAAGACCCAATCCATTCTTATCCTCATCGATTTTACACAACTTCCATAAATGGACATAAACAGAGCATACGCTTGCTTTGATCCAAAACCAACACCAAGATCGAAAATCCAATGATATTTGAAGGGAACCAATCATCATCAACTTCAGGCTGAGATCACACCAAGGATTAACCCATTTCCAGATTAAATCCAACACCAAACAAAACCCAACATCAACCTTATCTCCTTTAAAACTTCTCAACAACCACCTGCTTTTGAGATGCTTTGCAACAATAGGGATTACTTTCAAGATTTGGATAAAATCACACCAAGGATCAGACTTCCAAGGTGTATACATTCTGACTTTACCCATTTTGCATTTTGTTACCATTCTTCTACTCCTCCATCCAGGGGTGACAATTTTGTACCAAACCAAACTAGCCAACATGTGTACCAGTCGTACCAATTAAATTGGTACTAATTAAATCGGTACCAATTTAAATTGGTTGGTTGTACCGTACCAAGTGTTTGAACTTGGTTGGTACACGGTATTGATTGTTGTGTACCACGGTAGTACCGTGGTACCGACTTTTTTAATAATTTTATTAATCAATGCTATTATTAACTTTGAGTTTAAAATTTTAAAATCCTTAATTTTTTTAGTTTTCACCTTATCGCCTAAAGGCCCAAAAAAGTGGAAAACTAATTAGAAACTCAATTGATCATGTATTGAATATTAAACAATGCTACATTCAACTTTTTTGTTTGATCATTTACGCATTTTGAATTAGTTTTTTTCTTATTTCGTATATGTAGAATGAAATTGGTACAAAACTGGTACCAACATGTACCAACCGAAAAAAATTGGTACCAACTAAGTCGGTACCAATTACAATTGGTTGGTACATGGTATAAGATTTTACAAACCAATTATAATTGGTTGGTACACGGTATTGGCAAAAAGAAGTCGGTACCATACCGATTCCACCCCTACTCCATCTACTTCCCTCATTAATCAATCCCCTGAACAAAATCCAGCTAACAAGGATACTGATATATGAAAAAGCAGTATACATTGGGCCACAGATCCACTTAGAGAAAAGGATGAACAATCTGTATACATTCCAAACAATAGTTGCAAATTGGCCAATGTCCTTTGCAATAGGAACCAAGAATAGATCTGTTTGACTGATAAGACCAATGAAAATAATAGAGGGCAACTTTTGAAAAACCAGTGTAGTTTCCAACATAAAGCATAGACCAAAAAAGAGAAATAGGAGCAAATATCGAGTGAAAATTAACAACCATATTGGAGTGAAAAGCCTGCAATTTATGAGCAAGACAGTGAACCAAAAACCAAAAGCCTTTGCAGTATACATAACCAAGCCATGTTTCCAACTGTTCATATAGAACCAGAACCATATATGCTAAAAAATATCCTTCTTCCCCTTTACATTCCAGAATTCGTTATCCCTCCATATCCAATAATACAGTACTGAAAATAAATTGATATAAGCAATGGCAGAGTGCCAAATTGCATATATCACATAGAACCAAGGCTTAAGACCAAACAAATGAGAGAGGAGCAAAGTTAAGAGTATCAATGTGACTCTTACCAGCAGAAGACAGTACTGAAATAAGAATTTAACTGTGAAATAAGAATACCAACATTTTCGCCGTAAATATGAGACACTGTAAGTGGGAACAAATATTAAAACAAAATTTCGTTTGTATTTGATAAAATTACTATAAAGCAAAGAAAAATAGCTTCCTCGTTTGCACGACCTTGTTTTATATTACAATGTAAGTGCTTCAAATTATCAACACTTGGATAACATAGAAGCGACTCCAGTTCCCCACAAATAACCTATAATAAAATAGTCAGTATCAAATAAACTATATATAAATTGTATCTATCAGATATTTTCAAATTCGCTAACCTCTACATACAATTGAAAATAACTTTTTATGAAAGCTGAGAATAATGAAGACATTGTCACCAATAAGATACCTACTTGCTATGAAGAAAAGATGATCGAATCCATATCCAATGCATAATTGTTGAGAGAAACCGTAGAAGGGAGAAATAAATGTCATTTTATAAACTTACCTGATCAATCCTACAACGGGTTCAAGGACGGCGTCAAAGTTATTTGCATATAAGAATACCTCTGAGTGCTCCTTATCAATGTGATTTAGAACCCAAAGATTGCAAAATCCTTATCCAAAACCTGCAGCATAACCATCAGCTTAAGTACTACAACATGATAGACCATGTACAAAAGCAGCAGGTGGTTTAGTACAATGCAAAAAAATGCCTCTATGGAGTTCCAATTTTACATAAGTTGAAATTACAGTGGAAAATGGAATTTCAAAAATTCACTATGACCCTTGGTAAAGGGAAAAAGCATGTACTCCACTTGCACATGGTGAAGTAGGTATTTAGGTTAACAAATAGCACATGCTCTAGGAGCTCGCCAAACCAGTGGAGACTTTCTGAATGATATATAGTTTCAACAAAAGCTTCTAACATTGTTAACCTTCAAGAACATAAAGCAGAAACCTACAAAATAACTAAAATATAAACACCATACATGAAATGGAGGTGAATGCTCAATGTTGTGAAAGTCTAAAGAACAAACCATTAGATTAAACCATCAACAAATGGAGTTGATCCATCCAACAATTATAAAAAAAATACGTCGATAAACTAAAATTTTAGCATGATTAATGTGAACTCGTAGCTATTATTACATCTTCAAATACTCACATAGTTGGGAACATATTTTCCTATTGTACCATCATGCTCCAAAAATCGCATAAAAGCAAAATCAAAACTTATATCATTTATTTTCTACTTTCTAAATGTACATATCATTAATTTGTTGATTCTCGATAAACTTTAACAATCAACAATCCTGTTCCTCACATGAAAATCATTGTTCCCATGAGCTGTGTTAGGGCTATTTTGATAGTTAAATAGAAGTACAGGGTATAAAGTGTCATTTATTCTATCTTGTAAGCTTGTTGGGCCTAAAAGCCCATAAGCCCATTAGGCCTGCGAGCCTACGTATTTAAAGTTGTTTTTATTTCATTTGTTAGTTAAGAAATTCATTATTCAGTTTTCTAGTCATTAGGTTTACATATCCTGATCAGAAATTCTCTCTGTAAACCTTAACCCTTTGAAGTTATATCAATCATATGACTAGTTGCTGTGGCCTATAATCTGTTCATCATTGTTCATATTTACTTGTGATAGTACTGCACTGGGATCTACAATTGGTATCAAAGCAGATAGGCAAAAAGGTTTGATCCAGTAAAAAGGTTTGTCTGAAACCCTAAGATCAATTACTTGTGTTAATTGCCTTACTTGCATTAATTGATTGTTAGTGGTTACATTCTGTGTTATCTGCTTGATCGATATCTGTTTGCTTCTGGTTTTATTCGATCGAATTTTATTGGAAAATCAGTAAGATCTTTTGTTCGGTCGATTAAGTTTCTGGAAATTTTTTGTTCGGTCGATTTTTTTAGGGTTATTTTCTATTCGGTCGATTATTATTAATGCCCAGTCTATGTGCACATTGTTACTGTTGATTGTTGATCGGTTGAATCAATCTTTTGTTTGATTTTTTTGTTTCTTTCGATTGAAGGAGAAGGATATGGGTTTTGGTTTCGGTAGAATCCCAGATATTCTTCGGGTTCTTCGGTCGAACTCTTCGTGTTCTTCGGTCTTTAATACTTAATTGATATATTTGTGTTTATCATAATTAAAGTCTTTCGACCTGAGCATTTAACCGGGCTCTTGTACTCTGGTCTTACACCTTCGACCGAATAAGAGTATTCCCCGGTCTTACCCATTTGACCGGACACTTTACTCCGGTCTTGCACCTTCGACCGGATTCTTGTTTACTCCGGTCTTGCCTTCGACCGGGTGGTTGTAACCTCCGGTCAAACACCTTCGACTGGATACTTTTATCCCTGTCTTACACCTTCGACCGGATACGTGTATCCCCGGTCTTGTCATTCGACCGGATACCTGCTTACTCCGGTCTTACCTTCGACCGGTATCGTGCATACTCCGGTCTTTCATTTGACCTGATATTCTGTTAGACCAAGTGTTTCTGTGTTTCTTCTATTTTTATTATATTTGGATCATCCTACTTGCCTAACGATCATTACAGTGCTCTTAAGTTAAGAAGTAAAGATGAACTCAAGGGATGCTCTAGCTATCGGTTCTGACCAAAAGCCCCCGGTGCTCTTTCGGGGAGAGGACCCTCAGTGGCATGACCGATTTATGAACTTCATAGAAGCAAAATCTAAGTATGAAGATATATACAAATGTCTGACTGAGGGTCCACAAGATTGGCCAATGAAAGTGGTACCGACAAACCCAGCTGAAGGATGGCCAGAGCGACAGATTCGGAAATCTATTGGTGATTTTACTACGAAGGAAAAGGAAATGTACGAGGCAGAAATGCTAGCAAAATCGTACCTTCTTCAAAGTCTACCGAATGACATCTATGCTTGTATAGATAGCTTCAAGGATTCATCGAAAAAGATGTGGGACCAAATAGAGAAGATGATGATGGGAAGCCACATCAATAACCAGCTAAAGGTGACAAACTGTATCACCAGATATGATGGGTTTAAAGCAAGAAAAGGTGAAACGCTGACGGAAACCTACGAGAGGTTTAATATGCTTCTGAATGATCTTCAGAAAAATAAGATCACAAAGACGAACACGGAAAACAACATAAAGTTTATGAACAACTTACAGCCTGAGTGGAAACCGTTCGTCTCCCATATACGCCACACTCAGACCCTGGAGAAGCTGTACCTTCACGAACTCTATGAAATGCTGCTCCAGGACGAAGAAGAAGTGATGGAGCTTATTGGGAAAGCAGAGGAAAAGCCAGCAACTGATCAAATAGCACTCGTATCTGAGAGAAGAGGCAAGTCCGTCAGCCGATCATCTGGAAAAGAGCCCGTGCTGAGTGATTCTGAACCTGAAGATCCCGATAGCGACTCGGATCCAGAACTTGCCAAGATGAAAGAAGCAATGGTGTTTCTCACCCAAGCATTTCAAAAGAGGAAGTTTTTTAACAAGTCCTCCAACAAGCAAAGAGTATCTACTCAACGTGATCATCGAGAAAAGTCTGAAGGTAATAGTCGCTTTGAAGCTGGTAAGAAGTCTGACAAGAGAAATGAAGAAAAGCCGAAAGACGAGCTGATCAAATGCTACAACTATGGTCGGTTAGGTCATTTCGCCAAAGATTGTCGCAAGCCAATTGTGCGCAACGCCGACTACTACCGAGCCAAGCTGCTTCTTGCCAAAGAAAAGGAAGCCGGTAAAGCTCTAATGGCTGAAGACGATTACTGGTTACAAGTGTCGGATGAAGAACCTGAGGATGCTGAAGCTCATTTGTGTTTCATGGGAAACCATTCATCACCATCCGATACTGATGAAGAAGATCGCAATGCTCCTTGCCAGGTTTGTGCCCCTTTTCATGAAGCTTTACTTGATCAAATGCAACTCTCATTGCACAAACTTGATTCTTACAAGCTACTTTTAAAAGAAAACGAACAACTTCTCTCATCTTTAGAAAACCGTGTCACTAAACAGTCTAACTTTATGGAAAAACAAAGCTTAGAAAGTTCTAGCTACCTGTGCACGATTTCTAATTTAAGAGAAGAGAATGTGAGTTGTTCAACAGAGTCACAAAAACTAATGACCAAAGTAGATGACCTGACCGATAAGCTACGTACGTCTGAGACCGAGAAAATTGATTTGTTAAATCAAAACATGGCTTTCAAAAATGAGAACATAAGGTTAACTACTCAGTTAAAGGAGATGGAAAAGAAGCTTTATAGACTTGGGCAATCTCAACAAACTTTACATCTAATTACACCAAAAGAACCCAAGCATGCGAATAGGGGTATCGGTTACGATAACCCATATTATTTGAAAAAGGCCTTATCCCAAGTTCCTACGATGTACGCATCCGAATTTCTTGGATTAGATAAGACCTATCCTGAATACAAAATCAATTGGACCAAACCAATTGAGGATGAGGATTGGGAAGAGGATGAGTTAAGAAGGGAGACCTCTACAAAAATGAATCTTCCTTTTGTTTATGATTCTTTAAATGCATCTTACAACGAGGAAAAACCTGTTTTTCTATCAAATGACTACTTTAGAAGCTATACTCAAGCTGAACTAGATACTAAAACCGTTCAAAATGAGGAGGAACAACCAGACCATAAAGTCTATGTTCCACCTCTGATTTTAGAAAGAAAAATTGTTCAGCTAGAAGAGTCGTTTGAACAAGAAAGAGACAGATTTCAAAAGAAAAAACAAGAACTTTTATCCCAAATTGAGTGTCTCTATTCCACTAAAGAGGAAAATGTGTCAGTTAAGGAGAAAGAATACTTTCAAACAGAAATAAAGAGGTTAAATTCACAACTGGCTGCCTTGGCAGCAGATCGCCTGAAAGAGAAATTTCACGAGGCTGAACCTCAAGCTAAGCCTTCAAATCTCCAATGTGAGAATACTCATCTGTTTGAAAATTCTTATCCTGCCTCCGATACATCTTCCTGCAAAGCTTTTACAGGTGACTCGTCACCAATCATTTCAAATAAAAGAAAAGAGCCTCATGTTTTTGAAACAGATCAGTATTCTGATTGTAAAAATGCTTCCACAAATGATCCACTATTAACAAACTCTTCCGCTGTCCTGAACTCCTAAAGCGATAAGGTTCTTTCTGATGAGGAACTAGAATTTTCCGCATTTTTGAATTCTGAGGTATGTTTAGATAGCAATTTGAGTCAATTTGATTTTAATCCTTCTCTACCTAGACATGTTGATTTTTTAAATGAGTCATGTGAGACTCCGGCTAAATTTTATAAGGGTGAATGTTCCACATCTGCCCCACAAAAACCTTCTGTGAACAATTCTTCAAAATCTTCCAAGTCTAAATCTAAAAGGCGTTCACAGAAGAAGAAAAAGACCGGTAGCTCTCAAAGGTCACAATCTTCAATTTTCAAATCCTCTGACTATGGGTTTAACGACATTTCAGATACGTATGGTCGGCGGAAAGAAGTGAAATATGCTTGGGTAGCTAAGAAGTCAAAAGAGAGCTCGGCAACATCAGAATTAGTTGATCCTGTCTTACAGTCTAGAAAGAACAATAACAATCATGATGTTTTTATTTCTAAACCTTTAGTTGAATGTAATGGAACTCTTCCTTTAAAAGTTTATTCAATTCCGCAATTACTTCAACTGTCTCATGATTGTCTGTGTTGTTCTTATTGTGGATCAAATGATTTTGTTGATAGTCGTTATGCATCTGATTGGTTTGGCTCATATCATATTGCTCATAATCATTCTCATTGTGATGTTTCCCGTGATAGACAAAGACCCAACTCTAAACGGGTCTCTAAGTCGGGTGTTAAATCTAACCCCAAAGGACCCATTTACGAATGGGTACCTAAAAAGAAATAACCTGTTTTGCAGGACGGTCATGTGTGGTATCTAGATTCGGGTTGCTCCAAGCACATGACCGGAAGAAGGGAGCTTCTCACAAACTTCACCGAGAGGTTTTGTGGGAATGTGCGTTTCAGAAATGATCACTACTCTCCCATCAGGGGTTACGGGGATATTGTCAAAGATAACATCACGATCAAGAAAGTTCCTATGTCGAAGGCCTCGGCCACAATCTCTTCAGTATCGGTCAATTCTGCGACAAGAATCTCGAGGTTACTTTCAAGGCTAAAAGGTGCAGCGTTCGAACTGAGGATGGTTAAGAAATACTTGCTGGAACGCGATGCACCAACCTCTATACGATTGACCTCTCGTCCTTGAAAGCCGGCAAGGAAGTCTGTTTGTTGTCCAAAGCATCTGCTGAACAAAGCTGACTATGGCACCGTCGTCTCTCGCACTTGAACTTCAAGAATATCAACAAGTTGGTGCTCGGTGGCCATGTCAAGGGTATGCCAGATCTAAAGTTTGTAAAAGAGCATCTGTGCGCTGCCTGCGAAAAGGGCAAGATGAAGAAGGCGTCCCACAAGCCTAAAGCCGTTCCTAGTACTTCTCGGTCCCTTGAGCTAATCCACATGGACTTATGTGGACCGATGCGTGTTCAAAGCATAAATCACAAGAAGTATGTCCTGGTGATGGTTGACGATTTCTCTCGTTACACTTGGGTACGATTTCTCCGTTCAAAGGACGAAACTCCCGAGTTGATTATATCACTTCTGAAGAGCATTCAAGTTAGTCTCAACCAAGTAGTTCAGACCATCAGGACGGACAACGGCACTGAGTTCAAGAATCAAATACTCATCGGTTATCTCACTTCAGTGGGTATCTCGCATACTTTCTCCGCCACTCGTACTCCTCAGCAGAATGGGGTGGTAGAGCGTCGGAACATAACTCTTGTTGAAGCAGCGCGCACGATGTTATCTCATTACAAGCTACCAAAATTTCTTTGGGCAGAAGCCGTTGCTACCGCTTGCTTCACTCAAAATCGGTCGAGGTCATCAACAAGCGTATCCCGAACATCAACTACTTTCATGCTTTCGGATGCACCTGATTTGTCTTAAATGATAAGGATGATCTTAGAAAATTCAGTCCCAAAGAGGATGAAGGAGTGTTTATCGGCTACTCCCAGCACGCCAAAGCTTACCGTGTCTACAACAAACGGACGAAGACCGTCGTTGAGAGCGTAAATGTGACTTTTGATGCGACCGCTGATATGGCTTCTGAACATCTCAGTTCAGAACCCGCGCTTACTGTGTTAGCTTCTGGACAATTCCGTTCAGAGGCTACACAATCCCTAGTAGATTCAAATCATGTGTCTACGTCAAGAGCACATCTTTCTGATTTGGATTTTCTGTTTGAATTCTTTTATGATGACTTATTTAATGTTAAGTCTAATACTACGTCGTGTGACAGGAATACTGCTCAAGCACCAGAAGTGACACAAGTTACTGGCCCTACCGACTCCTGTGGTCCATCCTCTCCTGGTGCTCCATCTTCTACTGCCAATGATCAAGCTTCCCCGAGCTCAAGTGATAGACATCCTCTTGCTAAAGTTTCTAATGACGGTGCTCCTGAATCGACTCCTGTTTCCGTTCAACTTCCTGAACCGACTCCTGTTGAAGGTGCTCCCGAAGCTACCTCTCCGAGAATCCCGAATCCTCCTATCGTTTCATCTCCAGCTGAGTCGTCCTCTACTCCTTGTTCGACTCCCACTAAGGATCTTCCACCTCACAGGCCATCATCCCTCGAGGCAGTTCAGGATTTACCCCCCGGTGGGTATATGAATGCTGACACTTCTCACCAGACATATCAACCTCATCCACACACCACCAAGTGGACTCGAGCACACCCCCTTCATCAGATCATCGGTGACCCCACCACACCAGTTCAGACTTGCTCCACCACCGCGAACGACTGCTTATTTTCCTCGTTCCTCAGCCGTATCGAACCCTCCACCGTCTCTGAAGCGCTGAATGATCCGGACTGGGTAATTGCTATGCAAGAGGAACTCAACCAATTTGAGAGCCTCAAAGTATGGCGCCTAGTTCCCCGACCTAAGAACAAGACGGTGATAGGGACTAAATGGATTTTTAAGAACAAGAAGGACGAAAACGGCATCTTTGTTCGGAACAAAGCACGTCTAGTGGCTAAAGGATATCGCCAGCAAGAAGGAATTGATTACGATGAGACGTTTGCACCGGTTGCCCGCATTGAAGCGATCCGTATGTCACAAAAATTTCCCCGTCTTTCAAATGGACGTGAAATCCGCATTCCTCAACGGCGTCCTCAAGGAGGAAGTGTATGTCTCGCAACCCGAAGGCTTCGTGAGTTCTGAAAATTCGCATTACGTCTACCTCCTTGACAAGGCCTTCTATGGTCTTAAGCAAGCACCACGAGCCTGGTATGATGCACTCTCATCCTTCTTAGTCAAGTCTGGCTTCTCTAAAGGTAAAATTGACACTACTTTATTTATTAAAAGAGAGAAGAATGATATCATTCTTGTACAAATTTATGTTGATGATATAATCTTTGGCTCCACGAACCCCAAGTATTGTCAGAACTTTTCTGCCTTAATGAGTAAACATTTTCAAATGAGCATGATGAGGCAAATGAATTTTTTCTTGGGTCTTCAGGTTAAACAATTACAAACAGGAATTTTCATTAATCAATCTAAGTACATCTCGGATATTCTTCGGAAATACCAGATAGAACAATCTTCATCTATGAAAACCCCCATGTCCACTACTATAAAGCTTTACTCCGATCCTGACGGTAAGGATGTGAATGCTACTATTTATAGAGGTATGATTGGATCTCTGATGTACTTGACGGCTAGTCGGCCTGACATTATGTTTTCGACATTCTTGTGTGCAAGATTTCAGTCGAAACCTAAAGAGTCTCACTTAGCTGAGGTTAAGCGAATTTTTCGATATTTAAAAGGTACTACTGATCTTGGTTTGTGGTACCCAAAAGAGACAGGTTTTGAATTGACAGCCTACTCGGACGCTGACCATGCTGGAAACATGCTGGACCGGAAAAGCACGTCGGGTCATGTTCAGTTCTTGGGCGATTGTCTTGTCAGCTGGGCTTCCAAGAAGCAAAACTGCGTGTCCACCTCCACCGCCGAGGCGGAGTATGTAGCAGCCGCCAGTTGCTGCTCGCAAGTCATCTGGATGCGCACCCAGCTCAAAGATTATGGATTTAATTACTCCAGGATTCCCATCTACTACGACTCGAAGAGCGCTATATCCATATCAAGTAATCCCGTCCAGCACACGAAGACGAAGCACATTGATGTGCACTATCATTTTATAAAAGATCACGTGGAAAAAGGTACTATCGAACTCTATTTTGTTAATTCAGAGCATCAGTTAGCAGACCTATTTACCAAAGCCTTGGACGAAAAACAATTTAATTACCTTGTGTCCAAGCTAGGTATGCTAAATCTGAAAGTTTGATCCGTAAGCGGCTCTCTACGAGTTTCATTCAATAATGAACGACTGTGACAACTGCACCAGTGCCCTGTCTCTGGTTGCTATTATCCACACTCCTTGGTCATTGCATTTTACTCGTTCAGCTCTGTGTTCGTTACGAACTTCTGTATCAACAAAGTAAATTTCGTGTTTCTCTCGCTTCTTTTGTGTTCGTGTGTTTGTTTTTCGTGATTCTTTGTCCAGTTCATCTCTTGTTCCCTGAAAAGTGCAAGTTGATTGTGGTGGATCTACAAGCCGGTAATGTGTTCAGGAGGAGCACTAGCGTCTGATGGTTGGTAAGTCTCACGAGTCCTCCATTCGAGGGGGAGCAGGTAAGAGGGTTTTGTGCTTGGACCTCCTCTTGGTAAACATTCGAGGGGAAGCTAGGTCTCGTGTCTTCGTTTTTTTAAATTTTTTTATTTTTTTTCTCTCCATAGGTTAAATTGTTGTCTTTTCCCCTTAGGATTTTTTTTAAGTTTTTTATATATCTCCGAAAACTACAAAAAAAAATTAAGGTTTGGTTTGTTTATTTTATTTTGTTTGGTTTGATCCGGCCCATAGTCTACCCGGCCTCCCCCCAAGCCCAAGCCCAAAGGTTCGGGGGTATAAGAACCCCGATCGAACTCCTTATTCACTCATTCGATCGATCTCTTCTTTCTTTCATAGTTTTCTTTCTCTCTCTCGCCCGGATCTCTCTTTCGACCGAACTCTTTTGACCGAACCCTTCGTCTTCATCATCTTCAATCGATCAGGTAGGAAATCGATACGTTATTTTCAGTCTGCATCGATCGGATTGTAATCGATCGATTTCAAGTTGTTTCCTACTCTGGATGTTCCCCGGGGGTTGCCCTGTTGTCGTTTTTGTCTTCTCCGGGGGTTTACTCTGATCTAGGGTTACGCCCCGGTCGAACGTACCCCCGGTCAAATGGTTCCTCCGGTCGAACGCATATCCGGTGGTTTAACCACCGGTCGAATGTTTCCTCCGGTCGAAGACCTCCTCCGGTAGAACACCTATCCGGTCTTAGGTGACCTCCGGTCGAAGACCTTATCCGGTCGAATACCTTATCCGATCTAACACATATCCGGTCTTAGTTAACCTCCGGTCAATGTCCTTATCCGATCGACCACTTATCCGGTGGTTTAACCACCGGTCGAATGTCATGTCCAGTCGAATCCTATTTTATGGTGCTTATAATTAAAACTTTTCATATGTGTGTTTATGAGTGGATTTTGGTGGTTCTATGTGCTGGTGCAGTTCTATGCACCTTGGTGACTGACCCTTATTCACGAGTAGGGTTTGTTCTTCCATTTTTTTGGAGTTAACATTATTTGTGGTTTAAATCATGACTGTATAACTCCAAAGGCTATTATCTTTTTTCTAAACCTACGTACTAATCGATTAATTCTTCACAGGTACAATGGCACAAAACCAGCCACCAGCGATTGATCCAATCGCAGATGCGGAGCTGATTCCCGAGGATCAGTTCCTCCCTCTTACAACCAATAACTACCATCTTGATGTAACCCAACCTGCTATTCAACATCAGGTCATCATCGAGATACTCATGGGCCATCCACTCTCTTATGCTCTAACGGAAACTGCAACCGTACCAATCTTATACTTATAGCAGTTCTGGCGTTCTCTCCATGCGTTAGAGGCCGATGGCGAATTCCATCTTGAAGGTCAGATAGATCACACACCAGTTCTTCTCACATGTGATCTCCTCAGCCAATTCCTTCGGTTACCGACCGCCGGATCCGTTCCAGGCCGAGAAAACTTCGACCCGATGGTCCCTGATGCTACTCTGTGCACCGACCTTCTCTTTTTAGGTTATGGCGCAGAACTTCGCATTCCATCAACATTGAACCGCAAATACCTATCGACGATTTGGTACACGTTGTTCACCTACATCAATCGGTGCCTTTCATCTATAACGAAAGGCATTGATCAGACGAGCGCCCCGATTCTTCGCATATTTCACGCGGTGGCCTTCAATCGCCACGTGGACTTTGCCGACTTTATCTGGTTTGAACTCGTTCAAAGAGTTCGTTCAACTGCATCTCGTCGATCAAATTTCATTCCTTTCATGCGGTTCCTATAGATCGTTATCCAGAACTACATGAACTTGTATCCCGAGATACAGCGCCGTTCTACGCACCCAACTTGCCCACATCATCCGACACGCAAGATTCCTTCCCGCGCTGATCCGGAAGGTGTTGTCGCCCGATAAATCCCAGTCGGGGTACTAGACCATGCTCGTCCCACGGCACTGAGTGTGATAGCTTATAGGCACACACACAACATTCCAGCTCCTATGGTCCGGCTAGGACCGACAGGACCTGCCCAGGGAGCAATACCTGAGCGATGTGAGGGTCCGCGTCCACGAACGAGAGGTGGGAGCGTCCGGATAGTTGGGGCTTCCGGACAGGGTGTGTCGAGAGCTATTATCGAGAGGGGATCTGGCGTGGGCAGTGCCGTTGGAACGAGCCAGCCTAGTTCTTCAAGACAACCATCTTCGCCGACGCCAACCGCGATTCAAATGGCAGAAGAGGCAACAGATTTTGAAGCCCTTCATGTTCAGTCCTCTTCTGTCACCGCCACTGAGGAGAAAACAGCGTATTCCGCCTCGGAGGAAGCTTCGGCCCAATCCGAGTCTACGGCGGAATCAGGTTCAACCGATTCTGAGGAGACAACCAATCAATCCGACAATGTATCGGCATCAAATGAAGAGTCTTCTGACTCCGATGGTGACGATAATCAGCCCTCATCTGGAGAGATAAAGAGAGCGGAGGGAGTCTCAGTTGAAAATCAAGAAGTGAGCCGTGTGAGGGAAAGGCGGAGTAAATTACATTCCGAGAGTACACGAGTGACGGGACAACCTTCATCGGTTGTATCCCCCCAGCCACGTCTAGACAGGTAGCCACATCTGCTACCCAGTCTCATGTGTTGGGAAAGGGTATTGAAAAAGCCGTCGTGGACCTAGCGGCGCATTTGCACACCCCACCAAGCCACTCCACCATCTCTCAACAGATGGTGGTTTCACATTCTCACGGGGACTTATCACATCCGCTATCGGGCTCTCACTTGGAGGGTGCCGATATTGAAACAAGAGAACAGTTGCCCCTGTTCTCGACATCTTTGCAAGCACGGAGTCTAGAGCCATTTGTTATACATGCCATTCCTAGGACACAGATTCCTTTTTCGGCTATCGCCGGTAGCCTAAGTGGCCCGGCCGGAACATCCATAGTAAATCCGCCTTCGGGTAGTTTACGAGGATTGGGTGGAAGTCCTACCACGGCTATCATCACGCCAACCGTGAACGTAGGCGGCTCGAATTCTACAGTCGTAGCTACAACGGGAAGTCTAAGTGACCCCGGAGTTACCCCAACCGAGTTCGTCTCAAGGGAATACATGGATGGCGCCCTTAAGGCTGTCCAATCTATGATGAGGGAAGAGATGGACAATATCAAACATATGATCAAAGGCAAAGCCCCTGCGACTGAGCCTGAGACCAAACCTATTCCACCTTCCCTACCCGCCATGGATCTTTCTATACCTGAGCTCAAATCCATCCTTCTTGCCAAACTTCTAGCCTAGTCTCTAACCGAACCCACCCAGGATGCCGATTTGCTATCTCTACTTCGTTCTCAAGCATCCTCGCCAATCACACCAAGCCCCTAGCCTAGTGTCTCTACCGAAGCCTTCCAGATCCAGCAAGCTATGTTTCAGTCACTTCAGCAAACCGTAGCTGTTTTGACTGAACGCCTATCATCAGTGGAGGATACCTGCCGTAGCCAGGCAGAACGCCTCAAGCGCGGACATGATGATCAGGATGATACTGATCACCATGAGGGGGAGAAGCGCCAACGCCTATCTGAGCCGGAGTCACTCATGGTGGAAACAAAACAGGTTGAACAGGGTACGGGTTCCGGTAATAGAACAGAGGGACAGAGACAGGAACAGGAATGGGAACCGGTGACAGACTTGGTACTATACGATCATTCGACGGTTGAAAAGCCTGAGGAATTTGAAGATGGTTCTCCGATAGTTCCTGAAGATTGGGAAATAATTCTAGATCCGTATGAAGCGGTGGAAACGACAGAAGAATGTGCCAACACTGAAAGAGCTCTGGTGGTTATGCAAGAAGAAATTGATGAAATACTGCATCTAGATGATCAGTCTTCTGTCGTGATTTCTTTAATGACCTATCCAGTTAATCACTCTGACTTTACTTCTACAGTTTTTCTCGAGAGATCTTCTCCAGCTTCACCAGTTAGAGAACCAGTTCATACTACTCCAGTTCGTCCATCCAAGTGGGAAAAAGTCCGAATAAAAGTTCCTTTCCTCGAAGAAAGCCAGAAAAGGATCTTTGCCCACTGGATCAGAAAGTATGATGAAGTCGTTTTACATGGTCTACAGTCAGTAAAAAACAAAGAAAAACAGCGTGAACTTGTGTTCGTGTACAGAAAGTTCCAGCATAAGTACTCCAAGACGAAGCTCAGGATTGTATCAGTTGATAAGATTATACCTGCCTACTTCATGAAGGTTAGGTATACGGACCTTATGGTTACAAGAGAAGATGGTTAACAATACTGCTTTTCTGATGCTGATTTTCCATGTTTGGAGCAACAAGATCTGTTGTTCATCCTACGTGACTTAAAGACCAGAACAGTCAGACCCGGAGAAGTCATTGATGCATTAGAAACCATAAAAAGATACATGAAGTGTGCAATGAAACTTGCTTCGGTGGAAGATTTTCAGATTGGGTTAGAAAGCGACCAACCAAAGATTAATCTGCTCAAGCCTGATCTGAGTGTTCCGTCTGATGCTCTAAATGTACCTGCATTCACAGTCATAAAAATTCCAGAGTTTGGTATGTCATATGTAAACAACAAAGGTGTTCTACGCTTTATCCGTTTTGATCAGATTGCCAGATTCTGTGATGGTACATTGATGCTTCTGAAAGACAAGTTGAAGCATGTGCTGACTTAAGATGAAAAAGGAGTTCAGTTACTAGATTCTTCATACAAAGCACTTGTTCTTAAAGCATTGAAAGTTATTGAAGAACGACTGGAGTATAGAACGCAAATCAGATATTTCGAGATCAGTTTTGGTTTTCGGAAGATTTATGTTCCTAACTGGCGTGAGTTTCAACTTCTATTTAAAGGGGGAGATTGTTAGGGCTATTTTGATAGTTAAATAGAAGTACAGGGTATAAAGTGTCATTTATTCTATCTTGTAAGCTTGTTGGGCCTAAAAGCCCATAAGCCCATTAGGCCTGCGAGCCTACGTATTTAAAGTTGTTTTTATTTCATTTGTTAGTTAAGAAATTCATTATTCAGTTTTCTAGTCATTAGGTTTACATATCCTGATCAGAAATTCTCTCTATAAACCTTAACCCTTTGAAGTTATATCAATCATATGACTAGTTGTTGTGGCCTATAATCTGTTCATCATTGTTCATATTTACTTGTGATAGTACTGCACTGGGATCTACAAGCTGCTTATGATCTTCTTCTCAAGTTCATAAGACATGTTTTGACGTGAATTATGATTCTTCATACCTGAATGGTCTGTTTTTATTTTGTTTTTGGTTCCAATTATTGCATCATTCTCTACCAGAAGTTATAAACAATTAGTCTCATAGGAGATGAAAATTATGAAGAAAAGAGAGTGAAGTTGGATTGGATGTTAACACCTGGACTTGATAAAACAACTCGTGGTCACAATAGGACTGAAGTTGGTTTGTTGCTATTTTGTTGTGCAAAGTTTGTGTTGAGGTTTCCTGCTCTTGCTAGTTGTTGCATCTGATTCAATATACAGATAATCTAAGAAAATTTGCGAAAGCCTAACTTAGTAACTAAAGTTAGATTATGAAAATAAAATCTTAGTCATTCCTGAAGTGGAGATATGATACTTAGAATGCCTCACGAGTACCTTGAGGTGTGCATAGAGAAAGAGAGTGTGACGGATAAATCAATCAAGAGATGGTTGAAAATTCAAGTACGTTGGTTGTTTAAAAATGAAGTGTCAAATATAATGGTTCAAAATGCTAATCACTGATTGAAAAACTCATCTACATTTTGAATTTGAATCTTGAAAAATGAAATTCAAGTCATGGAAAATATGATATAACAATTAGTATGTATTTCGGTATTTATAGACATACCTCATCTGTGATTGGATGAGAAAGAACCAATTGATGAGCATGCAAGTATCATCCATGGTCTCCGTACCCCTGGAACAGAATATGCAGGTTTACCTTATAAAAAGGTAAAACCAATTAAATTATTACATGCACTCAACTTGAGGAAACAATAAATTTAATTGATTCCCTGCTTGCATATCAGAGCCAAAAACAGATTCAATACAATTTCTAGTAAACCAAACAATTTTATAATTCAAAAACTTTATAAATGAAAACTTCATGATGTTAGTATTTGTGTCCGAAAACATGTTGTATATTATCATCCAGGCCTTTTTGCTTCCTGGTTCCTTGGTTCCTGTTAAGTCTGATTTTATAGTAATCATTTTATTTATAGGCTTGGTCAAATACTATGTTTAGTGTCGTATTCTATGTTGTATCTGACCAGGGTATTTAAGTCCCTTTGGTCCTTGTTCCTTGTAACACTTTCACGCTTACATTTAATACTATTGTTACTTTGCGCTTCTCTTGCTCTCTCTCTCTCTACTTTCTCTCTCTAGGATTTAGAGATCTTGGATTCACAATTGGTATCAGAGTCAATCTAGATCTTGAGAGGATTGAGAGAATTGTTTTCGGTTTCTGAATTTGTAGTTTAATTCGAAAATTTGATTGATTTTCTTGAATTTTTTAAGAAAATCTCGTTTTTGAATTTTTCATCAAAATTCAGTCGTGTTTTTGAATGAATTTCTGTGAAATTTGGTTTGTTGGATTCGATTTTGATTGCTAAACACTTTTAATTCACATCATTTTTCAAGAAAAACAGTTTTTGATATTCAATTTTGAGTTTTTTTAAAAGTTTCTGGAAAACTCGTTTTTGCGTTCTGTTGTTTTTTACGAGTTCTTGATTTTGTGATTTCTAATCGATATGTTTGATTGAAAAGTATTGTAAAGTTGTTTTCGAACGTGTTTATATAAGAAAATTTCAACAAAATCAGTTTTGTTATCGATTTTTGGAAGATTTCTTGGTTTTCTAACGGTTTGCGCCAGATTTAAAGTTTGCGCGAGTTCATCATTTGATTTGCGCGAGTTCATCTTAGTTTGCGTTAGTTTTTCCTAATCTTGTCTTAGTGTATTTCAGGTTTTCTTCAAAGTTCAGAAATCAATCTCACGCAAAGTTGATCTTGCGTCAGTTTCCTCTCACGCAAAGTAACTTTGCGTCACACTCCTATCACGCAAAGTGAGCTTTGCGTCTCCTTCAGCTCGAGAAAAGATCAGTTCTCGCCATCATCATCTCACGCAAAGAGCAAGTTCTCGTCTTGAGTTCTTCACGCAAAGTAACATTTGCGTTACTCGTGCATTACGCAAAGTATACTTTGCGTCTTCAGCTCATCACGCAAACCTCATTTGCATCATTCACTACTCACGCAAAGTCCAATTTGCGTCTTGTTCAGCTCACGCAAAGTTTGATTTACATCTTCAGTGCCTCACGAAATTCCAAGTTTGCATTTTACTTGGCTCATGCAAATCTAGTTTGCGTCTCCCTTTGCTTACGAGAATCTACATTTGCGCCGACTTTTCTCACGCAAACTTCAGTTTGCGCCAGCTCAACTGTGAACACTTAGAATTTTTCTGGATTTCTGCTATGGATTCTGCAAAGTTTGCATATCAAGCTCAGCTCTACAAGAACGACCTCATGATGTCATTGGGTACAAAAAATCGTTCTCCAGTTCTGATAGATGAAAACGAGTTTACTCAGTGGCTAGATAGGTTCTTGAATTTTATAGAGCGTCAAAAGAACAGAAATGACATGATGAATATTCTATCTGAAGGACCTTTTGAAAAACCCAAGTTGGCTTCTGGATTATATAAGCCTACGAAAGAATATACACCTGATGAGTTATCAGAGTATCAAGTTGATTGTGATATAAAGGCAAATCTGATGCTAGCCTTGCCAAACTCTATCTACAATAGGATTGATTGTTTCAAAACCCATCCTAATCTTTTGTGGCAACAGCTAGAAAAGATCATGCTTGGATCTTCAGTTGCAACTCAACTGTGACATACTCGATACATGAACAACTTTGAAGAATTCAAAGCCAAGGATGGGGAGCCACTGAAAACTGTGTATGACAGATTCTGTTTCGTGATCAATGATTTGAGAAAGATCAAAGTGGAAAAGACTAAGCTTGAGACAAATATGAAATTCCTCAATCCATTACAACCAGAATGGAACAAATCATGCCACAGATTGAGGAATGATGTTAGAATTTCTTCCATGCAAATCCAAGAAATGTTTCAGATCTTGCTGACAGATGAGAGCAATGTAACTGAAAAGAAGGCCAAACTGGAGAAGAAGAACAAGAAGTCAGTGGACCCGGTTGCACTTCTAATGAGCCATCTTGCTAATCAAGCATTGTCTGATAATGCTTATGACGGGTCAACTGAAGATGATGGCGTGACACTTCAGAAAGCAATGATCCATCTCTCACAACACTATCAGAAAAAGTTCCAACCACGTCAGAGTTCCAACACTTCTCGCTTCACTTCTGGGTCCAAGAATGCTCAAGTGCCTGAGCCAAAGACTGCTGCATGCTACAACTGTGGAAAGTCGGGTCACAAATCTAAGGAGTGTAAAGTGAAGAAAGTTAGGGACTCAACTTACTATCGAAAGAAACTGGAACTGGCCAAGAAAAGAGAGAACGTAACTACTCTTCTTGCTAAAGAAGAATTCTGGCTGGATCACTCCGATGATGAAGGTGCAAATGTGGAAATTGCTTAAATGTGCTTCATCGGAGATGATCAATCTGATGATGATGATGATGATGATGAATCCTCAACTGATGAAGATGAGGTAATCTATGAATTTGATTAAAATTTTATTTCTTCACAGTTGAATATTATGATCTCTGCTTTACATGATCTTCGTTCAAAACTCTTATCTGAAAAGAATTTAAATTCTGAAAAGTCAGATTTGATTGACAAATTGAAAATTTCTTTGAAAGATGAAAAATCTATCTTGGAAAATACTAAAAAAATCTTTAAAAAGAAATTGGATGATTTGGAAAATTCAAATAAGACTTATCTTGAATCTTTGACTGATATGACCAAATGAAAAGATGATTTTTCAGATAAAATAAATAAGTTAGAAGAAAAGTTATATCGAAAAACCAATCTGAGCAAACAATTTTTATGAATAAACCAAGGAGTGAGGAAGCTTTAAAAGAAAAATGGGGACTTGGTTTTAAAAATCCATATTGTTTAAACAATGCGATTGAAAAATCCCCAACTTTATATAAATACGATTATCAAACACTTACACATTATGCTCCTCAGTTCAAATTTCATTGGACAAGTGAAAAACAAGTGTTAGATATCGAAAATGAGAAAAGGATGAACAACAAGAAAAATGAAATTCCTTTTGTTTACACTAGAGAAAATGCAAAATATTTTCCTGACAAATCAAGAAGAGGTAGAAAAGGTTTAAATAATATATCTTCCGTCAAATCTTCAGTGTCTGATGATTTTGTTGATATTTTTACTAATAAATCTGATAAGAAAAATATATCTCCAATCATTTATGTTTCTAAGAGATATATCCCTCCTTTAATTTTAGAAAGCAAAATCATTGATCTCGAAGACAAAATGGAAGATCAAAATATTTTAAAAGAAATTGAATCTGATTTTTTATTTCTTTCATGACGTCAAGTCTTGAAGAAATTTTATTTTTTAAAAAACAAGATTCTATTTTTGGCCATTCTTCTGATTTTCAAGAAAACAAAAAGGAATTTCCAAAATCTGAAAACTTTTCTCAAAATATTTCAGACTCCAAGGTAAGCGCAGATTTATTGACTGATCAGTTGGGTGCCTTAGGTAAAATTGCTTCTTCTAATTCTGATATTAAGTCTAAAATTCTTGATGAATCTTTTACGCTTAATGATGATTATTATAAACCAATGCGTAAAATAAGAAGGTCAAAGAAGTCGAAGAAAACAAGATAAAGCCATTTCTGATA
Organism: Arctium lappa; assembly: GCA_023525745.1. Classification (NCBI taxonomy): domain Eukaryota; kingdom Viridiplantae; phylum Streptophyta; class Magnoliopsida; order Asterales; family Asteraceae; genus Arctium; species Arctium lappa. Next base: position 57,593,134 of record CM042058.1, on the reverse strand, counting down.
ATTCTAATTCTTCTGATTCAAATTTACAGATAGGACTTTGAGCAAGTCATCAAAGCAGATTTGGAGAGCGAAGTGGATATCTGATGAATCTCATACTGATGGAGATAGATATGTAGACAGATATTATAAAAGAGATTCATTTGCTGTTTGTAGGAAAATTTCAAAATATTCAATAAAGCAAATGATTCAAATTTCCAAAAATGTCTCATATTCTTGTTCTGATTCTAGATCAGATGATTATGCCTCTTATTCATCTGATGATTGTGCTTATTTTTCTGATAATCTTTTTCGTGCTTCTCGTGTTAAATCTAACAAATATTTCCCCATAAGAACTGCAACTAACAAACATGGGCCCAAATTCAAATGGGTACCAAAATCTCAATTTGACTCAAAGTTACAGGCACCTCATGTCAAGGGGGAGTAAGAGAAATATGGATCTTGAGTAAATCAGCTCAAGACCCGGAGTTCATTGTCAACATTTTGGCTTCTAAGTACATCAGTTTAGAACCCGTGCTTCAAATACATTGACTTCTAGACATGTCAGTCTAGGACTCATTCTTCAATGCTTTAAGCTTCTGACTAATGAGAAACTGTGAGTGCATCTACTTTAATTCCGTTGCATTTATTTCTGATAATGATGTTGTTCCAGTTTTCTCAAATGCTTTTAAAAGAATCTGAGCATTTCAATTCATCTCTGATTTTGTTCAACCCAAAATTTTCAAATGAGACACAATTTTCATTTTTACATTATGTGAAAAATAATATTATTGAATTATATTTTGTTTCAACTGAATATAAACTTGCCGATCAAATATTTTTATTTTTAAATCTCGGCATGTTGTTTTAAAATTTTAAACCTTTACAAATTTTATTCTATAGAGTAAAAGTTTTACAATTTTTCTTTCTTTTGAATAAAATGTGTGTCTAGGATAAATCTTCAAGTTACTTTGTTTATATTGAAGTTTTATATGTTCATTTTTCAAGTCTTTTTAAAAGTCGAAAAGTCAGCAACATGTTCGTAACTTTTGATATTGCTTTAAAGTTGTGTGATTCGGAATATTTATAGTTTACAATGCTTAGAAAACCTAAAAAGTTGGAATTTTGGATCGTAATGAAAATATGGTCTAAGCACTTAGACGTAAAACCTTGTGATTGAGATGATTATTAAATTCTTATAAATCAGAAATATTTAAGTTTAAAAGTTTGTACCTGTGACCTTTCTGGTTTGGGAAAGTAAGTTCTGTGGGATGCTTGTCATCTGCTCCCCTAAGGTCAATTGATCTGGGAGTGATCGAACCCAAATCATTTAATAAAATCAGATCGAAAGTCATGTTCTACTAGTATGAATGGGTTTAGGATGATTTGATGTAGCATTTCTGATCTGGGAAAGTAAGTTCTAAGGGGTGCTTGACACCTAGTACCCTAAGGCCAACTGGTCTGGGAGCGGTTGACCCAAATCCTGCAATAGGGTCAGATAGAAAGTTACGTTTACGGCATGTTCTTTACTTACCGAACTTTTTAATTAAAAGATGCCAAAAGTGCACAAGCTTAAAAGATGCCAAAGAGCACACTCATGTAAAGATGCCATAGAGCACAATGCTAAAAGATGCCAATGAGCACACATGTCATGATACTTGGTGATATTTCTAAGTTGCAATAAACCTGTAAATTTGTGAAAGTCTGAATTTTTGATGGATTAGTGTGATTACATGCAAAGTTCTCTATTATATTTTTTAGAATTGCATTTTCTTGAAGCTAATCTTAGTTCACATGCAAGCACACTGAATAGATTGATGAAAGTTTTTGAAACTGAACATGTTTTAACTTGATATGCAATAAAACTTGTTTTTGTATCCAAACATATACATTTGATTTCATCTGACGGATTTTATGTGATATTTTACTAAGTAGAATTTTATTTGTTTTCTGTTTAAATTTTTATATATTTACTCGTTTCAAGATACATATTCAGTATATTTTTCTTTCTACATTGATGTTTCATTTCTTGTGTTCTCATACTTTCTTTATAAATGGTTTTGAGCATTATTCAAGGAGGAGTGAATAAAGGAGAATGTTGTAAAAGATCATACCTGTTTTCAAAGGGGGGGGGGTATTTGATTTTCTATATGAATGCTAACTTGAATTGTCAAATCTAGTGCATTTGTGTAGGGGGAGTCAAAGAGCATAAAAAGGTAAAATTGTCTGAGTTCCAGTCAGATTTGCGCCAACAGTTGGTCACGCAAAACTCACTTTGCGCCATCTTCGGCTAGCGCAAACCTCACTTTGCGCCACCTTCGACTAGCGCAAACCTTCCCTGTTTTTCCTTTATTTTGATTTTGCATATCTTATGTTGTCTCGTCTCCAACATGTGCATGACCAAGTTGATCCCGATCATCAAGGTCATGAGGGGGAGAAGTTAATGATATGATAAAGAGACAAAGAGCTCAAACGTCAAACGTTTATCTGCTGATCAAGATTCTGCTACTCAAGATTCTAATTTCTTCAACAATATTTGTCTTTTTGCTATTCAAGCTCCGATCACCACAAATTCTTCAAGATCATTTAAAAGAGGTGTATTGTCTAGAGCACAAGCTGTTGAACCAATTGTTCTTTCAAGATTATTACAAACTGGTCCAGTCTTGTCAAAACAGCAAAGGTATCACAAAAGTAACAATGCTGAGAAGAAATTTTTTTTTAAGTCAGAAAGTTGTTTCACAAAGTCGCTTAGTTGGTCCATGCTGATTTAGAAGATTGATTTTGAAGACCACAGCGCCAATAATTACTAAGGGGGAGATTGTTAAGTTTGATTTTATAGTAATCATTATATTTATAGTCTTGGGAAATGAAGAAAAGCTCAAATATGGTTAATGTTGCTAGTTCAGAATTACTACTCCTAGAGGACTTCAAAGTTAATATTGTTGAGTATTACTACTGCTAGTAGAATTAATACTGCTAGTTAAAGTTAGTGTTGCTTGAACAAAGTTAGTACTGCTTAGCTAGTTAGTACTGCTAGTGGTTAGTGTTGCTTAGTAGTTTATGCTGCTTATGATTAGTACTGCTTATGAATTGAAGATCCGGATGGAAAGGATGACAGCTGTAAAGAATCAAGATATTCATGGAAGGATTGAAGATAATTATGCAAGATATACTGAAGATATTTTATTTATTGTAATTATCTTTTATTTTCAATATATGTATAGAATAGTTTAGATAATTCATAAATTCTAAGTTCTAGAAAAAATCAACCTCAAGATATAGATCCTAATTCTAGAGAAGTAGAATTCGTCTTGAAAGATCTTGTTCTTCAAGATTGAGGTTGGGTGTGTAATCTTGTGATTTGATAATTGAATACAAGTTTACAAGTTGTTGATTATATACTGTTTTGATTACTGTTACATTGAATATCAAAGTGTTATTCCGCAACTTCTTTGATATTGTTTCTGAGACTTTATTCTTGTTAAGAAATCGATCCTGACAAGTGGTATCAGAGCCTGACTCTCTCAGAAACATCTATTCATTCATCATGGAAAACCTTGCAGAATCAAACAGTACTCTGGTCTCTAAGGTTCCAATGCTCAAACCCAATGAGTTTGACATGTGGAAGATCAGAATTAGACAATACATTCTTCTCACTGACTACTCAATGTGGGATATCATTGAGAATGGTCCTTCTGAAGCAGGAAAGATTGGACCAGATGGGAAAAGACCTCCACCAAAAACAGATGGTGAGAGGAAGATCAAACAGACAGAGATGAAGGCCTTGAGCACTCTCCTCTTGGCCATCCCCAATGAATATCAGCATCAATTTTGCAACTGCACTGATGCTCAGATTCTCTGGAATGCTCTAGAGAAAAGATTTGCTGGAACTAAAAGCATCAAAAGAAATCAAAGAGATGTTCTAAAGCAGCAGTATGAGGACTTCACTTCTTCAAAGAATGAGTCTATGACTCAAACTTTTGATAGGTTCAACAAGCTGATTGGTGAACTGGCTACTGTAGGAGTGAAGATGGAGCAAGATGATATCAACAGAAAGTTCCTTAGATCTCTTGGGGATGAATGGACTATGTACACTGTCTCATATAGGCAGAGTGACAATCTGGAAGAGAAGGAACTTGATGATCTATATAATGATCTAAGAGTTTTTGAAACTGAGGTAGAAACCAAGAAGAAGCCCACTGGTTATATCCACAATGCTGCACTTCTATCAGCATCTACTGATACTACTGCCAACCCTGAAACAGTTAGTACTGCCAGTGGAGTGAATTCAGAAAAAGGCACTGAAACTATCTTTGAAGCCTTTTTGTCCAGTCATAGCAACAATTCATTGATTAATGATGATCTGGATCAACTTCACCCTGATGACCTGGAGGAGATGGACATTAAATGGCAGATGGCCATGTTATCTATGAGGGTGAAGAAGTTTATCAAAAGAACAAGAAGGAACAACTTGTCTCAAAGAAGAGAAGATGGAGCTGGTTTTGACAAGACAAAGGTGGAATGCTATAAGTGCCACATGAAAGGACACTTTGCTAGAGAGTGCAGAAGTGGTGTTCCAAACAACAACCACCAACAAACTCAGAATGGAGGCTACAATCAAAACAAGAATCCTGCTCAAGCCCTTGTTTCTCAACAAGGAATGGGGTTTGACTGGAGTGACCAAGCTGAGGAAGCCATTCAGAATCAAGCTCTTATGGCAGAAGTGTCTGATCTCCCCTCTGAGGTAATTTCTAATCTTTGCACTCAATCTTGCACAGACACTGTCAAAAGGTACGGGGATCACAACCAAAGCATGTGTGATGACCTCAAAAGATTAGAAAAGGACAGAAGAGACTATGTGTTGATAGTAGAGAGATTTGAAGAACAAATCAAAGGCTTTCAAGCTAATGAACTTAAACACTCTTATGACACAAACTATTGGAAGTGGGAAAAGAATGAATTAGAGACCAAAAGCAATGGATTCTCTTCTAAAGGCTCAGATTCATGATAAGATGAAGCCTGGTATTGGATACAACAATACACCCCCTTCTTACAACAACAACTATATCTCTCCTACTTCAGACTTGTTAGAGACCAAGGAGAAAAAGGACTTATCTGAGGAAGCTGTTAAGATAGATCCTTTGGATGAGGTAGTAGTTAAGGATTTGACTGAGAAAGAAGCAGTGAGAATAGGAATAATGCTGTGAGTAAAGAGATACCATTAGAAAACAACATTATCACCAATGAGGGATGTGGGAAAATCTGGGTCAAGTCTAAGGAGATAGAGAAGACCAAAGGAAAGGATAACACGGTCCATTACAAACAAACCACGGTTGTGAATCATGGACCTTGTAAACAGTGTGCTTGCAATAAAGCTAAGAGCCTAAATTCTGGTATAAAAAGAGGTAACCAAAGAAACTGGAATAATCAATGGGCTCAGAAACAAGGAGTTGATCTGAATAAAATCAATAGACCAAAACCTTGTTTCATATGTGGCAAGCTGAATCATTTGGCTAAGTATTGTTTCTTTAATCCTATTAACCAACAGATGAACTTTCAAAGATTTGTGCAAAAACCTGTTGGTTATAGGAAGGCTGGAAAGAAGCATGTTGGGAATAAATCTGTTGAAACCAAAGGCCCCATGAAAAATAAGGTTTTAAAAGAAAGTGTTTTAATATGGGTGCCTAGAAGCACTAAAACTGTTAGTACTGCTGACAGAGATAGTGCTGCTAGAAACATTACTACTGCTACCAGTGTTAGTACTGCTGAAAATTTTAATGCTACTAACACAGTTACTACTGCTAACAAGGTTAGTACTGCTAAGCATGCAAGCACTGCTCATGCTGTTAGTACTTCTAAAACCAGTACTGCTTCTAGCAAATGTGTTTCCAAGCCTATCATTGTAACAAAGTACTCAAGAAATGAGGAGTCAAAGTTTAAAAATCTTGTCAAGAAAGAATGCAAGTATTTTGATGAGAAAGGGGTACCCAAGACCACTTTGGCTTGGGTTCCTAATTCATACTAACTGATTTATCTTATGTGCAGGGCAACCAACAGCTCAAAGGAAAGAGCATATGGCATGTTGATAGTGGTTGCTCTAGGCACATGACAGGCAACATGTCATGCCTTCAGGATTTCAAGCATATCAATGGAGGACATGTTGCTTTTGGAGATAATCTTACTTGTCAAGAAAGAATGCAAGTATTTTGATGAGAAAGGGGTACCCAAGACCACTTTGGCTTGGGTTCCTAATTCATACTAACTGATTTATCTTATGTCCAGGGCAACCAATAGCTCAAAGGAAAGAGCATATGGCATGTTGATAGTGGTTGCTCTAGGCACATGACAGGCAACATGTCATGCCTTCAGGATTTCAAGCATATCAATGGAGGACATGTTGCTTTTAGAGATAATCTTACTGGTGGTAAAATAAGTGGAAAAGGTAATGTTACAAAAGGTAAGATGACATTTGAGGATGTCTACTATGTTGATCAATTGAAGTACAACCTGTTAAGTGTATCACAGGTTTGTGACAAACAACATAGCATATTATTTACAAATACGGAGTGTATGATCCTTGCTCCAGGGTTCAAAGTAGTTGATGAAAGCATGATACTACTTAGAACTCCAAGAAAGGACAATGTTTATTATTTAGATATTGACAATGTTGATAGTGATTCATCCCTGAACTGTCTTGTTTCAAAAGCTTCTGTAGATGAATCCTCTCTTTGGCACAGAAGGATGTGTCACATGAACTTCAAGACTATGAACAAACTTGTTAAAAACAACCTTGTAAGAGGTTTACCTTCAAAAGTATTTTCATGTGATGATCATTGTGTTGCATGTCTTAAAGGCAAACAGCACAAAACTTCTCATAATACCAAAGAGTTAAACACAATTTCTAGTTGTCTCCAGTTATTGCATATGGATCTGTTTGGTCCTACAAATGTTATGAGTATAGGCAAGAAATCTTACTGCTTGGTTATTGTTGATGATTACTCTAGATTTACCTGGGTATATTTTCTAAGGACTAAGGATGAGACAAGTGGACTGATCAAATCCTTTATCCTAAGAATTGAAAACCAAACTAATCAAAAAGTAAAAGTCATTAGATCAGATAATGGGACTGAATTTAAAAATCTTGATCTAAACACCTTTTGTGAAGAAAAAGGCATTGAGAGACAATATAGTGCTCCTAGGACTCCTCAACAGAATGGAGTTGCTGAGAGGAGAAATAGGACACTAATAGAGGCTGCTAGATCTCTGTTGGCTGATTCAAAACTGCCAATTACCTTCTAGGCTGAAGCAGTTAATACTGCTTGTTATGTCCAAAACAGAGTTCTAGTGGTCAAGCCAAAGAACAAGACCCCTTATGAGCTTTTAAATAAAAGAAAACCTTTCATTGGTTTTTTCAAACCTTTTGGGTGTCCTTGTACAATTCTCAATACCAAATCTCACTTAGGTAAGTTTGATAGCAAAGCAGATGATGGATTTCTTGTTGGTTACTCATCTCAGAGTAAGGCTTACAGAGTCTTTAACTCTTCTTCTAGAATAATTGAAGAAAGTGACAATGTCAAATGCAATGAGAACACACCAAATCCTATTGGATCTGGTCCTCAGTGGCTATTTGACATTGATTCACTAACTAACTCTTTTGGTTTCAGTAGTGATGATTATGCAGGTTCAGGGAGTGGAGGATCAGGAACTACCCAAGTCAAAGACAGTTTATCTCAATCTGTGATCTTTCCCATACCAACAGTGGATTTATGTGAAAAGGAACCATCTACTGGACCAAATCAGAGTGAAGAAGAAAGTAGAGATGAGGAGAATCAAGAAAATCAAGAACCAGATGTAGCTGCTGAAAACACCTCAGTTGACTTGAATGACTCCAATCTAGAGGTGGGACTTAATGAAGAACCTAGTCATCACACCAGAATTCAAAAGAATCATCCTCCACAGCTGGTAATAGGAGATATATCTTCTCCTATGATGACTAGAAATCAAAGTAGGCTTCAAGAAATGCAAGACCAACAACATACAGTGCTATCTTGCTTTTTATCCCAGCTTTAGCCTAAAAAGGCACATGATGCTATGAAAGAGTCCAGTTGGATAGAAGCCATGCAAGAAGAGCTACTGCAGTTCAAGCTGCAAGATGTTTGGGATCTGGTAGACCTTCCTAAAGGCCAAAGAGCAATAGGAACAAAATGGGTCTTCAGGAATAAGAGAGATGAAAGAGGCATAGTCATAAGGAACAAAGCAAGGTTGGTGGCTCAAGGATATACACAAGAAGAAGGAATAGACTATGAAGAAGTATTTGCACCTGTGGCTAGGATAGAAGCAATTAGATTATTCTTAGCTTATGCTTCTTATATGAAATTCAAAGTCTATCAAATGGATGTGAAAAGTGCATTTCTTTATGGCTCAATTGAAGAAGAAGTATATGTCTGTCAACCACCAGGGTTTGAAAACCCAAGCTATCCAGACAGGGTATACAAATTGAAGAAAGCACTTTATGGACTACATCAAGCTCCAAGAGCATGGTATGAGACTCTGTCATCCTATCTCTTGGAAAATGGCTTTGAAAGAGGAGTCATTGATAAGACTCTATTCATCAAGAGAAAGAAGAAGGATATCTTGCTGGTCCAAATCTATGTTGATGATATTATCTTTGGATCAACAAGAGATAACATGTGCAAGGAATTTGAGGAACTAATGCATCAAAGGTTCAAGATGAGTTCCATGGGGGAAATTACTTTCTTCCTTGGACTCTAAGTTCAACAGAAGTCAGATGGAATCTTTATCTGTCAGTCCAAGTATGTGCAGGACATTCTAACCAAGTTTGGTTTCTCAGATTCAAAACCTGCCAACACACCTATGGAGACACACAAGCAGATAACAACAAATCTTGAGGGGGAGGATATGGATGTTCATCATTATAGATCCATGATTGGCTCTCTCATGTATCTTACAGCCTCTAGGCCAGATATAATGTTTCCAGTCTGTGTATGTGCAAGATTCCAAGTTAGGCCAAAGCAACCTCACTATCAAGCTGTTAAGAGGATATTCAGATATCTCAAAGGGGCAACCCAGATTGGGACTTTGGTATCCTCATGACTCATCCTTTGACCTACTTGCATACTTAGATAGTGATCTAGGTGGAGCAAACTTGGACAGAAAATCTATTTCTGGAGGATGTCAGTTTTTGGGTGCAAGACTAGTGTCATGGCAGTGCAAGAAACAAACCACAGTGTCCACATCTACAACAGAGGCAGAGTACATAGCAGCTGCAAGTTGCTGTTCTCAAGTCTTATGGATTCAGAATCAATTGCTGGACTATAGGGTAACCTTTCTACACACTCCAATTTTTATTGATAATAGCAGTGCTATTAGCATTGTGAATAATCCTGTCAAGCACTCAAAGACAAAGCACATTGAGATCAGGTATCACTTCATAAGAGACTGTAATGAAAAAAACTTATTCAAGTTGTAAAAGTTCACACTGATAACCAGTTTGCTGATCTATTCACCAAAGCTTTTGATGTGGGTAGATTCACTTTGTTGGTAACAAGTGTGGGAATGGTCAACTCTGAATAAGCCCCTTCTCAAAAAGTGGTTACATACCTGTATATTGTTTATTCTTGGTGTTACTAATCTTCTTTTTCAGGATATGTATAGCAGTACTCAGCGTATCACAAGCTTAAAAGAGTAAGTATGGTTAATACTGCCAGTACAGTTTTAATACTGCCAGTTCCTTCTACGAGTTTATCTTGCGAGTTCTATAAAACATGCAAGTAGACATCTGCGAGTTCATCAAACGCGCAATCTTTTGTTTGCATGTTTCTCAAACGCGCATGACTCAGTCTGCGAGTTTCACAGTGAATAGTTATCTGCGAGTTTAGGCATCTACGAGTTTCTATACTTTGGACAAAATTTTCAAAACTGTAATATGCCCTTTAATTTTCAAAGTTTTTTCTCTCGGGGGGCTGCCCCCAGACCCCGCAAGTCTGCGGAGGGGGAAAATTTTTCGGATTGTGATCTATTTTTTCTGAATTTATAACGATCGTTTCAAGTTCTTTTTGCTGAATCAGGATGACTTCTCAAGGAAAAATGACATCAAAGGAAGAGATTGCTAAACTTAAAAGCAGAGCTTCTTTCTCTTAAAGAACGTTTTCCACGAAGATGTAAAAAGTTGGAAGAGTTACATATGGACGTTGTTGTATCTAAAAGCCATATGGAATATTATAAGCAGAAAAATGATGATCAAGTTGCCATTTACATTAGTCTTAAAGAGTGGATGCATGCACATATAAGTTTCCTAAAGAAGGCAACAGGTTCAGGTCAATATTCAGAAACTTTTTTCCAAATACAAGGAACATATTTAACAACTTGAAAAAGAAGTTCTTCAAGTTTTGAAAGATGATAAATGGTTGGAAGAAAGAAACATCTTTGAGGCAAAGATAAAGAAACTTACTGAGAAGCTATCTGAGCTATCTACAAATATACTGAAAGAGCAGAAAGCGAAGTCTGAGTTAAAGAAAGAAATTGACTTACACATCAAAGAAAAGAACAGTTATTTTTCAAAGATTAAAGAGCTTGAAGAGATTGTTTCCAAGGTGGTGGTGACTGAGCAAACGACTCCAGAGTCACAAATTCACACACCTAGAAATAATTCAGCTGACTTCAAAAAAAAAAAAACTTAAGCTCACATCAGAAAACTATTTCTAAAAGTAGGTCAGTTAATCTTATGATCAGATTCGTACTACTAACATTTTATTTGATGAAAATATAGACGGTTCAGGTACACATCGAAGAAGAAGGAGATACAAAGAAGAAAAGCTGGTCTGGAAGGTTAAACCAGTTGATGATGAGAAGGATGGAGAGAAAAAAGATGAGAAGAAAGATGAACTGAAAGGAAAGAAATCATGTGTACATACACATAAATCCAAAAAGAACAATGCACGTAAAGGTAAACCTGATCATATATACATGAAAGATCAATTAATCAGGTTATCAGGTAAGAAATACTATTGTTCTTATTGTCGTACACATGATCCTGTTCACAAAACAAGTGATCATTTCTGGTATGGTTCTTATTCCGTTACTCCCATTCGAACAGCAACTAACAAACATGGACCCAAATACCAGTGGGTACCAAAACCAAAGACTGATTATGTGTTGCAGGCACCTACTGTCAAGGGGGAGTAAGAGAACCAAGGCTTCTAAGTAAATCAGCTTAGGACCCGTACTTCAACGAAGTTTGACTTCTAAACAAAACAGTTTAGGACTCGTACTTCAACGTTGAAACAGATGATACTCCTGGGCGGATATGAAGTTGTACTCCGATACTCAGATGAGGAAATCAACTTTCAAGGGGGAGTACATATGTTTCTGGAAATATGTATTCGGAAAATATGACGAACTACACTTCAAAGGGAGTTGTAGATCTCTATCATGTGCCTTTTACTGCCAAATTTCAGATGCATATTTTTAGGGGGAGTAAAAGATTATGATTTCTGATTACTTCGGATCAGAACTCGTACTTTAATCGTTTTACTGCTTTGTGTCTTTTAATTTTGAATAAATTTGTGAATAAAGTTGCTTTGACATGACTTTGACACTTGTGCAGAATGAGAGAAGCTATCTAGATCATATCTTTCTGACTTCAACTGACTTCATGAGATTTAAGCCTGCATAAAAAGGTTAAATTTCTTATCTTAATCTCATATATGGTTGAAAGAAGGTCAACTTTCAATCATAGAAAACATGTTCTTAAATGTTCAAACCATTTCCCGATTCTTAAACAGATTTTATGAATTGGAAGTGTGATTTTAAATGTTTTCATGTTTATTTGTGCTTACATGTTTACAAACCGTGTGTTTCCAAAGATAAGTACTTCCGTCTTGTCTTTTCAATATACTTTCAAGTATTCATATACACCGGTTTGATTTATTTTCAAATTGTTCTTACCATGTCTCAAATTTGAAACATATTTTTCGATGGTAAGACACCCCGCTTGTATTTCAATGAATTTTTGAGCGTCAATTTATTTCGAAACGTCATTTCAAGAATGTCTGTATTTTGATTCATATAGACAATATCCATTTTTCTTGACCATAAGCCTTAATTGATATATCATATCATTTCTGATCATTTTTTATACAATGTCAGATTTTCAAACAAGTCTCTTGCATTCATGTTTATTCATTCAATTTACTTGCTTGAAAATACTTCAATGTTTAAAATGCTCAAATCTTCATGATTATATTCTGAGCATATATACATCTGACATTTGTATATTTGCGCTTTAACTGATACAATTAAACCATTTTGGGAAGCATATGCTTAATAGAACAATATGGGTTCTTTTTGCTAGGAATTAAATGAACTTCTATGGATTCACGATTACCAGTATCTCCTACCCAAGAAGTTAATCCATAGTTCTTGAGTGTGAGGAGTCGAAAATAAATGAGTGTGGGATGTGTGATGAGGTAAAATGGAAAAGAGTTTGTGTTAAGTCTAAATATTGTATCCAAGACTAAATAGGAAAGTCAAAGATGTAAAAGTTAACAATGTCTTTGTTTTAGTTTAGTCAAAGCTTGTTTAGCATTACTTAGTTGTTAAGTCTTGTTTAGTTAGTGGGTATAAATAGGTTTAGTCTTTGTTAATTGTGTAAGCACGTGATTGTAATATTCAGAGACTTATGATTTGGAATTCAAGATCTACTTTCTCTATCTAGTTTCTCTCTCTAGTTCTTGATCTAAATTGTAATATTCTTGAGTAATTGCTTGATTGTTTGGGATTTAGTGATTAACAATTGATATCAGATCTGAACCAAACTTTTTAGAATTGATTTGATCATGATTTGAATTGAAATCTGGAGTTTTTAATATTTAAATTTGAGTTTTTCTGAAATTTTTCATGAACTCGTGTTCTTCACTGTTTCATTCAAATTTTTTGTGAAAAATCGATTTTAGTTCAAGAAAATGGAATCATTGAGTTCGTTTTATGTTCGTGATTCATTCTTGTTTTGATCCCATTCTGTAATTCGTTCAAATTCATTGTCAATTCTTGATTTTTTGAAGTTTTCTTGAAAACTTGTTCGAATTCTGTTCTTGATCGAATTTGTGCAATTTGTTGATTTTAATCTGAATTTGATAGAAAATTTGTGTTTCGATGTGTTTTTCGATGATTCTGATATACTCTTGAGATCAAATTTGCAGGTTTGATTCGATTTGAGAAAGATTCTGTCAAAGAACTCGGTTTGCGCAGATTCATACACTTTGCGCAAGTTCATACACTTTGTGTAAGATTCATACACTTTGCGCAAGATTCATAGACGGTTTGCGCAAGTTCATCCTCAAAGTTCATCTTGCAGATTTGTACATCCCTTGGATTACGCAAACCTCATCTTTGCGTATTCAGTGGGTCTCGAAAACCATACTTTGCGCAATTCAAGGATCACGAAAAGCTAACTTTGCGCATCAAGTCCACTTTGCGCATCAAGTCTATTACGCAATGTCTCCTTTGCGCATCAAGATCATTACGCAAACCTCGTCTTTGCGTATCCATCTTATTCCGAGAAGCTACCTTTGCGCAACAAGGCTATCACGCAAACCTTACTTTGCGTATCAAGTGTGTTCCGAGAACCTGACTTTGCGTATCACATTGATTACGCAAACCTTCATTTGCGCAACACATTGCTTGCGAAAACCTTGGTTTGCGCAACACACTGCTTCCGAGAACCTAGACTTTGCGCAATTTAAAGTGTTAAATTTTAATTTTTTGTGCTAAATTTCAATTCTATCTGATTTTTTGATTTTCTGATATATAGTTTGGAACGATCATTAATATCAAGCTGATGAACTCTTTCAAAATAGGATATTTTGCAGAACTTGAAGAGAAGATTAGAAAGCTGAATTTAGAGAAAATAAATCTGGGTCATGCCATTGACTTTCACTCTCAAAAGTCAAAAGAGCATTATGAAGAAAACATCCGTCTACATGAAGAAATCAGTGCTTTAAAGATCATCAATGAAGATCTTCTGAAAAGATCTTCTAGGTAGAATGAAGAGAAGATAAAGATATTGGAATCTGAGAACTCTGAGCTTAGAAAGAATTTATCTAATTTTGAAAAACAACTTGTTGAAGAAAAAGCTGATTTTGAGAAAGAAAATAAAAAAATTTCAAAGAAATTCTCAGATTTCTCTAAGAAATGTTTTGAAGAGAAAAAGTCAGTGGAGCTTAAATGCATAAAACTTTCTCAACAAATTTCAGATTTTGAGAAAGTATTGATTTTGGAAAAAGAGAAATTTGATAAAGAAAAGAAGGCCATAGAACAGAAGAATGTGGGATTCTTTAAAGAATTATTCGGCCAGAAGAATGAGTCAGAGAAAGGATTTGAAGAAGAAAGATCCATCTTTGAGTCTGAAATTAAAAGGCTAACTTCAAGGTTATCTTAACTGTCTGCTACTGCGCTGAAAGAGCAAAAAACGAAGTATGAGTTTGCAAAGAAGATTGACCTGCTTGTGAAAGAAAGAGACAATTTTGCATCAAAGATCAAAGAGCTTGAAAAGTCTGTTTCAAGTTCAAATTAGAAATCTGTCTCTTCCCAAAGGTCAGTTAAATCTTTTAATCAGATTCGTAGAACTAACATTTTCTATGATAAATATTTAGATGGTTCAGATACATATCCAAGGAGAAGAAGTTCCAAGAAAGAGAAACTGGTCTGGATGAAGAAATCAGACAAAGATGACGAGAAAGATGAGCTGAAAAAGAAGACATCATCTGTACATTCTCACAAAGCAAAGAAGAACAAAGAGCATAAAGATAAACCTGATCTCATATACTCAAGATACCAATTACTCAGGTTTTCAGGTAATAAATTTTATTGTTCTTACTGTTGTACACATGATTATATCCACAAGACCAGTGATTACTTCTGGTATGGTTCTTACTCCATTAACCCCACACGAACTGCAACTAACATTTCTGGACCCAAATACCAGTGGGTACCAAAGAAGAAAACTGATTCTTTGTTGCAGGCACCTCACGTCAATGGGGAGTAAGAAGATTATGGCTCTTGAGTAAATCAGCTCAAGACCCGGACTTCAAAGATTATGGCTTTTGAACACAATAATTCAAAACCCAGACTTCAATGTCAAGATTATTCTTGAGTAATTGCTTGATTGTTTGGGATTTAGTGATTAACAATTTGGTTAGATGTGAGATTAATGATTAAAAGAAAGAGGGTGTGAGATCAGAGTAAAAGAATATCAAACTCTGCACCAACTACTTTCTGAGCCAGGCAACCACATTACTAATGGTTCACAATTCTTTGTGAACATTATTAAAACAGGCAACTAGCCCATCCCAACTCTTGTTAAAACCCCACCAACCACTCATTTTCTTCTTAAAAAGAAAGTGTTTCATATTTTTCTGGGGACGCAGCATATAATCTATCTGATTTTCATTTGGAAAATCTGGATATTGAAAAAGAAGGAAGTCTACCACACCTTCGCCCTTCAATCATGCACATTGAGTCTGTGTTTATATACTGTTGTCTTAGTGGTTTACACAATGTTTAGCCTTTATAAAAGCAATCATCATATGTTTAATTCTTTCTACACTTGCACGAACACACAAGGAATTTGTTTTCTTGTCATAACATTCATAGAAATTTCCTTTGTGGTGTTTCGATGATTGGATGGAAGCCCTGGGGGAGTGAACATCAAAAAACTCCTTTCCTATGTGTATCTGTTACACACAGTAACTTTGTGTTACTGACAAGCACATTAACTGATTCATTTGTTGATTCAGGTTTTACATTCATAATTTGTCTGGATTTGAAAATATCTAGATGAATACATTGTTCGAATTGGCAAAGAATCTGAGGCTCATTATGACAGATCCGTGGTCAGAACAGTTCACGACATTTCTTAGTGAAAGTTTTGATGTTATATCTACTCTATTCATCAAAAAGGGGGAGATGAATTAAAGAAATGTCAGCGTCAGAAATTTCAAAGTTAAAGATTTAAAGAAGACAAAGTTCAAAGTTTGAAAGTTTGAAAGATTGTTCAAGCAAAGTCAAATATGTTTGAAGATGTGTTGATTTTCTGAAATTTTCTTTGAAGATTATTTGCTGAAGTAATCCGAGCTAAATATGAAGATAATTTCTTTTCCGAAGTCTGAAAGAGTTGTGTGGTAATTTTGAAGAGATTATTGAAGATCGTTTCTACCATATTTGGGGAGATTGTTAATTTTGTTCAAAGACAGACTTGGGAGGAATAAAGTTAAACAAAAGAAAGAGATTGTCCAGATTGAACCAAAGGGGGAGATTGATTTGCTAAATCTTTCAAAGATGATCTTGAATCCATAGGGGGAGATTGTTAGATTAGAAATATGTTGGATACAAGATCATGAAGACTAGAGGTCAAAGATAGAAGAAGTCAAAGCAGGAAAGTCAACTCTAATGGAAAGTCAAAGTCTTTTGTTAATAAAGTCAAAGTCAATGTTTTGTGTTTTTGTTACTTTGTAATTGTGTGAGGGTATAAATACCTTCAGTCTTTATAATCTATATGTAACAAAGTAAGTAAGTCATTGATTGAAGTGTGCAGATTAGAGAAGAGCAAATTAAGAACATTATTCTAGTGAGAGAAAGAAGAGACAGAAAGTGAAAGTTTGTAATCATTGTGATTAAATCAAAGACTTGTGATTACGAATTGTTCATCTTGATTGTTTGTACATTTAGAACTTGAATTTGGGAATAACAACGTTGAAACTATGAAGACCAAGAACTTTATTCAAGGGGGAGCTGGGAAATACATGAAGGCATGCAACACCAAAGTTCTTCAAAGATTTAAGAGGGAAAGAAGATCAAGGCCTGCAGATTTCAAGCTGATAAATGCCTTATTCAACTTTAGGGGGAGATTGTTAGGACTAAAAGTCCTAGTGCGTTGAAGGTTGTATAACGCATTTATAAGGGTTTGAATTGTAATTGTTGAAAGTTGTTTTGTTATTGGGCCTGAAGCCCATTAGGCCTAAGTCGCTTCATATTTAAAGTGTTTCTAAACCTACTTTTAGGTTTTAGGAGAGAGGTTTATACGTCATTCATTCTAGTCGTAAGGTTTACATTTGCTTATCAGAAATTCTCTCTGTAAACCTAAACCTTTATTGAGTATTAA
Source organism: Arctium lappa (assembly GCA_023525745.1). Classification (NCBI taxonomy): domain Eukaryota; kingdom Viridiplantae; phylum Streptophyta; class Magnoliopsida; order Asterales; family Asteraceae; genus Arctium; species Arctium lappa. Next base: position 57,575,979 of record CM042058.1, on the reverse strand, counting down.
TCATATGACTAGAAGTTATGGCTCATTCATTGTTCTTCATTGATTAATTATTGTTTGTGATTGCACTGTATCTGGGATCTATAGAATCTGATAAAGGTGATCAAGTAAATAGGATGCATTTAAAGACTTGTACATTATGCTTTCAAAGTTGTCTTTAAGAGTTTTTTGAATTTAATGCTTAAATTGGTGGTACATTGTGCTTTAAGATTTGTCTTTAAGACTTTTTGTCTAAATGCTTATTAATGTAGTATAGATATCCATTTTAGTTTTGGTTGGCATTTCTTGGGCAAACGTTAGGATTGTTTAAGTTAAAATGTTAGTGTTATATCTAGTTTGGGCTGCCATTTTTTGGGGCATACATCTTATTGTTTAGCGGCTATATTTGTCTTTGGTTTCATTGTTTGCGGAAATTAATATTGTTTTAGTTTAAATGTTGGTATATATATCTCCATTTTAGTTTGGGTTGCCATTTTTTGGGCAAACGTTAGGATTGTTTTATTTGGAAATGTCCCAATTACAGCCGTTATGCTGTTGAAATTGACTTGTGTCTTAAACCACAAAGTAACTATAATGCCAATCTCACCCAAAAATACGGCGAGGATGCCACTTCCCATCCCATAATAGATGAAGAATTGTGGCAACAGGCGGTCGAGGGAAGCAAGAAAGGCCGAACATACGACTTTGGGAACACCAGGTTTCCGAATTTGGTCTTGACCGGGGCGCCCTTAGGTGGATATTCGAGTGGTGCATCTTCTTCTGATGCTCGGGTGTGTACCTCTTTTTCCTTTGATGTTTATTTACTTCGTATATACTTATTATTAAAAACTCTAATGTTGGTTTTTTTTTTGTAGATTCAAGCATTAGAGGCACGACTACTCGAATCAGAAGAGGCCCGCAACAAGGAGATGGAGGAGATGTGCCGAAGAGACGAGGTCCGCAGGAAGGAGCATCAGGAAATGATGGAGATGGTGACCAAGTTAAGCCAGAGTCAGTTTACTAAATCGCAGTTTCCGCCTCCCCCACACCCAGAGTCTTGATGGTTGAGTATTATGATCTATTTTGTATTTGAATTCATGTACATGAACTTGCTTTAGTGAACGATTGGGACAATTTTTATTTTTAGCGTCCTTTATAATCGATGACAGCTTAAATTTATTTTAATATTTTATTTACAGCTTTTTTGCATTTACAAGATTTTAAAATTTTCAAATCGTTTTTTTATTATTTTTTAAATATACAGTTAATTTCCGACGGATTATCCGTCGGTGAAATTAAAGAAATAGATTCAAATTTATAATTTTAAAAAATTTTCCGACAGAAATTTCCGGCGGATAATTTAAATAAATATTTTAAATAATAATTTTAAGAAAGAATTTTAAAAAAGAAAAACAAATTTCCGACGGATTTCTGGTGGAATTACCGACGGATTTCCGGCGGATTTTCCGTCAAAAATTTGTTTTCCTTTTTTAAAATTTTTCTTTATATTTTTTTTAATAAATAAACGGTTAAAAATAAATTAATTAATAAATTTTTTATCCGTCGGAAACTAATTAATCAGATTAAGAATTTGTTGATTAATCTGACTTTCTTAAAAAAAATTGGAAATTAATTTCTGATGGATTTCCGACAGAAAAATCCGTCGGATGTGATAAATCCGTCGAAAAATTCATTTTCTGGCGGGAGATTTTTCGACAGCGTAATCCGCCAGAAATCCGTCGGTAATTTGATTTTCCGACCGATTTTGCCGTCGGAAATGACATTTTTTCTAGTAGTGTTTGTAAGAGGTGCTGAAGTCTTATTTCATTTCTGATTGATAAGAGGTGGTGCTAAAATCTGAAAGTAGAATCAATAAGACTGTTTGTTTTTGTAAACTGATAAACGCCTAAATCTTTATAATTGTCGATTTTACCTTTCAGAATATTATAGTGTTGATTTTATATACATTTATATAGTTTCATTTGTTTATTCATCATCATTACAAAATTTACATCCAAACTATAAACAAATAAATTCATTTCAACCAAAATATATGATAGTTAATTTCAAATGCATTCAAATCCTATCAAAACAACCATGGAATAAAAATGAGTTAAATTAATGTATTTGATGAGTGAATAACATCCATTTAGAGATCAAATGCAATATCTTATTCTTACAGTATTTTGAAACACTTTTGCATGGATATAAACACACTTGAGTCTTGGTCGTGCAAATGCATGATCTTATCAGATGCTGCAAATGCATACCGATCAACCTTTAAACATCCTGATCAAGTAGTCGTCCATTTTGGCCTTCCACCAAATCATCTTATTCAACATAAAACAACCATAAAATTTAGCTGCTAATACCCCGGATGCAAAGGTGTCCTTTTCTGATAAAGATTTATTGTATTTTAAGCTAAGTCCATAGTATTACATAGGGGATTGATCACAAGCAACACCAAATTTACTACTAATTAAATTATTTTAAGCTCATACATAATATATACAAGCAAGTTCAGATAACACAAATCTATGACCTGTTTTTTTTATCATCGTGATAGGAAATCATCGTCCATATTGAATCATAGTTGAAAGTGATCAAACTACCAGTAGAACCCAAATGGAAATATAACTCCTTATACCATAAGTCATAACAAGAATCCTTGACAATTCATTGTTTTTCAGTAAGCTTAACATATATATATATATATATATATATATATATATATATATATATATATATATATATTTTAAAACCACCTATACAATCCATCAACCTCATTCAGGGTCCCATACTTATTCATGACATTAAGTATTGGAAGACCAAGTTTTCTAGAAAGAAGGTAATCATTGTGATCATGCCCAGCCAGGATTATCTCTGGTTCCAAAGTACAAGACAGGAAGCATATATTGTTTTACAACATGTAAATTGAGAGTTTAAAAGAATCCTCATTGTGAACAACCTGTTTGAGAAAGAAAGGGGTAGGTAAGGGGTGAAATAAGTGTCCTTTCTTTCAAATACACAATTTGGTTTTGATTCTTCTTCCTTCTTCAACAAGTCCAAATCCTGACTGCAAATCCATTCGACAAAAGATAGGTACTTGATTTCTTTATATCCTTAATTATGAACACCATTATCAATTGAATAAAATCACATCAAAAGAATTAGGAGGAACATCAAGAAATTGAATAATATCACATGAAAGAACAAATTTTCAACAAAAGATCCACATACCAACATCTACAACTCTACTTTTGATCTTGAAGAAAAATCAAAAATCAACCACAAAAACATAGATACCATATTGGAGAAACAAGAAAGAATCATCAACAAATCAAAGCAATATAGGAACAAACGATAATATAGAGAGTTTGCAATGGGATTGATATACGCGTTCCATACATTACAAAACAATATCCACCAAATCTAACCTATATTACCTATATACATAGTTGTCTCGTCATTTTGTCCCCAAGTCTAAAACTCATGACGTCTCAAAGCGTCATATTTATTCCTTCATAATTATATGAATCATCCATTCCGAAATAAAGTGCTTAAATCTCAATCTCATCAATTAACGACACTTTAGTCTAATTATTAAATCAACTAATTAAATTAATTGATTTAATACAATACTCCTTAGAAATAAATAACCATATGATTTATCTCTTTGAACTAAATGTCGCAAATAGATAATAAACCCAAAATGCGACGGTTTAATATAATCAATAAATCATCTACATACATTTTATGTTTTATTAAAATATCCCATTATAATTAATTAATTAAATTTCTAAGTTATATCAATATATTAATTTAAATAAAATTCAAACCAACATATTAACTAAGTCATAAATTAAATTAAGTAATCCTACTTTATAGTTTGAATTCATATTAATAAACTTAATTAAATAAATGGGCCTAAAAACAATTAAATAATAGTATTATTTAGTTATAGGCTTGTAGCCCAAAGTGTAATAAATGGGCTCAACTCCCTTTTTTTTTCTTTTTAAGCCCACGACGTTGGGTCCAACGCCGGCTAATACGCCGGTTGATTCACAACTCTCCGACAGCAAAATGCAGGTCTGATTAACCCCTTTTTCCATCGTTTTCTTTCGTTTTCTTTTTACAAAACCCTTGGTAACATTTATTCTTACCAAATAAGTCAAGAATCACGCAAAATGGTTAAAAAATGAGCTTGTATTTTGACTCCGAAATTTTGGTTTTTAAACCGAATCGAACAAACATTAAACACAAGACTGAACCTCCTAAACTTAAATCTGAGACATGAGACAACCTGGGTTTGATAAAGAACTTAAAAATGAATCCAAAGACATAAAAATCACGATATTTCGTTAAGTATTTTACCTTGAATCGTTGAAAAAACCGAAACTCGAACATGAACTTCGAGCAGCGAATTCTCTCTCAAAACTTCATCATTTTTGAAACGGTTTGAAGGAAAGTGTTCATTGATGGGTTGTTTATTTAATGTTGTAAACATTTTTGGCTTTTTAGTTGACTAAAGGAGCCAATAGCAATAGCAGGCCTAAAAACACAACATCGACACGTCCCTTTCCAAACTGAAATCTGCCGAATTTTTAATACAGGTCCCTCAACTTTGGACTGGTTGATGTCTGACACTAACCCTTAACTATTATAGAATGTCCTACTGCCCCCTGGCTTCAAAGGTTTAACCAAATTTACACTTTTCACTCATAGCTTGACTTTTTCTTTCACTTTTAGTCTGATTGAACCTAAACTCATTTATCCACTTCCCACTTTCATTAAATGATATACTTGAGCCATTTCAACTATATTTTTTTTCTTCATATTTTTTTATATATAAAATAATATAATACCCATTTTATTTTATTTCCATTTTCCCTTTTCCTTTTTCCTTATCTTTTCATATTTATTTATTGACCCTAATTTGGGGTGTCACAAAGCTCCCCTCCTTTTCGTTCTCGGAGGTGGAAACCACTTACTAAAGATTCCACATACTAACCATACTGGACCTAAACTCATCTGGGTACCAAAACCAATTCAACCTATGATGCAGGATTCTCCAATCAAGAAGGAGTGAGCAAGACAATGTTTTCTGTTGTTCCCTGCAAATCAGTTTCTTATCACATAAAGCATATAATCACAATCAAGAGATTAGATAAACTTGGTATTGATTTCACAATCAAATGGTTACAGATTCTCTCTCTAAGCTCTCTCTCTCTAAGCTCTTTCTCTCTTTCTCTCTCTCTCTCTAGAAAGAACAGGGCGGCTGCAAGTTTCTATTTTTGCCACACACTCTCTCCTCACAACCGTAGCACCCTAAAATACCATATACCTATTTAGGGAAAAACAAAATACATAAAAATAACTTTGACTATTTATTACAAAATGACCTAGACTTTTATTGAGAATTGACTTTGCAGCTTTGACTTCTTGAATCTTTCATCTTCAATCTTGATGATCTTGAATCCAATAAATTTGTGATCTAACAATCTCCCCATTTGGATCAAGATCATTACTAAAAAGATTTAGCAATCCAATCTTCTCTTTAAGCTCAGAAAAATGCAATCTCTCTCTTTTTCTTTAACACATCTTGTAATCTTCCCAAGAGACGTAGAAAAACACTCTTTCAGATAATGGAAAGAAATTATCTCCAGATTCAGCTCAGAATGCTTTAGGAGAATATTTCTGACTTGGACATTTCTTTAAAATTGTAATCTCCCATTTCTTGGTTAGCCTTTCTTATCCCCCTTTTTGATGAAAAGAGCAACGATTTCATCAAAACTTTTCAAGAAATGTCAATGACCATGTTGATCTTTGGAACTGGGCCTCTGATTCACCGTCAACCTGCCAAGATATTCATCTAGATCTTTTCAAATATAGACAAATTAGGAATGTAACCCCTGAATCAACAAATGAATCAGTTAAAAATGCCTGTCAGTAACACGAAGTCACTGTGTAACGAATACACAATGTAAAGGAGCTTTTTGATGTTCACTCCCCCAGGGCTTCCATTCAATCATTGAAACACCACAAAGGCAATTTCTATGAACGTTATGACAAGAAAAAAATTCCTTGTGTGTTCATGCAAGTGATAGAAAAAATTAAGCACGGATGATTGCTTATAAAGGCTCAACATTGTGTAAACCACTGAGACAACAGTAGATAAACACAGACTCAATGTGCATGATTGAAGTGCGAAGGTGGGGCAGACTTCCTTCTTTTCAATATCCAGATTTTCCAAATGAAAATCAGATAGTAAATGTGCTGCTTCCCCTTTGGAAAAATGAAACATTTTCTCGTTAAGAAGAAAATGAGTGGCTGGTGGGGTTATAATCAAGAGTTGGCATGGGCTAGGTGTCTGTTTCAATAATGTTCACCAAAGAGTTGTGAAACATTAGTAATGTGGCTGCCCGACTCAAAAAGTAATTGGTGCAGAGTTTAATATTCTTTTACTCTAATATCTCACCCTCTTTCTTTTAATCATTAAGCTTACATTTAACCAAACTCTCTTTTGCATTTTAGCTCAATGCACAACCCACACTCATTTATTTTCGACTCCTCACACTCAATCAGTATGGATTAACTTCTTGGGTAGGAAACACTGGTTAACGTGAATCCATAGAATTTTCATTTAAGTCCTAGCACAAAGATCCCATGTTTTCCTAGAAAGCATGTGTTGCTCAGATGATTTAACTTTATCAGTTAAAGCTCAAATACAAGTAAGATGTTTGTATGCTCAGAATATAATCATGAAGATTTGAGCATTTGAAACTTGAAGTATTTTCAAACAAGTTAATTGAATGAATGAACAAGAATACAAGAGACTTGTTTGAAAATCTGACATTGTATGAAAAATGATCAGTAAAGAATGATATAGCAATCAAGGCTTATGGTCAATAAATAAACAGATAAGTGTCTATACGAACCAAAATACAGACATTTTTGAAATGACGTTTCAAAATGAAATTACGCTAAAAAATTCTTTGAAATACAAGCGGGGTGTATCACCATCGAAAACTTGGTCAATATGAGACATGGTGATAACTTATTCAACCAAAGAATTAAACCGGTGTGTGTGAATACTTGAAAGTATATAGACAAGATAATACGCAAGTATTAATCTTTGGAAACACACGGTTGGTTAAGCATTGAAGCACAAAATAGATCTTGAAAACATTTAAAATCACACTTCCAATTCATGAAATCAGTTTGAGAATCGGTAAATGGTTTGAACATTTAAGAATAATGTTTTCTATGATTGAAAGTTGTCCTTCTTTCAACCATATATGAGATGAAGATAAAGAATTATACCTTTTGCGTGCAATCTTACATCTCATGAAGTCAAGCTTTAAGTCTTAAAGTCATAGTCAAAGCAACTTTATTCACAGAAATTAAAAGACATAAGGAGTAAAACAATTAAAGTACGAGTTCTGATTTGAAGTAATCAGAAGTCATTGCCATACTCCTTTGACTTGAAGAACTCCCCCTAAAATCATGCATTACAAAAAAGAATTTGACAAATAAGTAAATGCAGAAATTATATATGCTCCCCCTCAAGATAACATTGATCATCTATGAAGTACTTCTCACACTCCCCCTGAGATCATGAACAGAATATTAAAGTGTAGATATCTTTCAGAAATAATGATAAAAAATTATGAAAAATTTACAATGAGAAAACTTTAATAGGTTACTACTGATTATGTCTTAAGATTTAGCATACCAAGCCTAGAGACAAGAAAAGTGAATCTCTTTTCGTCTAAGGGTTTGGTAAACAAATCTGCAAGCTGATAATCAGTTTTTACAAAGTAAAGTTCAACTGTTCCTTTTTCGACATTATATTTTATAAAATGATACCTGACATCAATGTGTTTGGTCTTCGTATGCTGAACAGAATTAGCGGATATCGCGATAGCGCTTTTCGAGTCACAATAGATCGGGATTTTATTGTAGTGATAACCATAGTCTCGCAGTTGTGTTCTCATCCACAAGACCTGATAACAGCAGCTAGCATCAACTACATATTTTGCTTCGGCTGTTGAAGTGGAGACACACAATTGCTTCTTCGATGCCCAACTGACGAGTTTATCACCGAGAAAATGTATATAACCTGATGTGCTCTTCCTGTCTAGCATGCAACCAACATGATCTGTGTCTGAATATGTTGTTAGTTCAAAGCTAGTATCTTTAGGATACCACAGATCAAGATCTGCAGTCCCTCTAGATACCTAAAAATGTGTTTGACTGCAGACATATGGGATTCTTTAGGATTGGCCTGATATCTAGCACATAAGCATGTAGAAAACATTATATCCGGCCTACTGGAAGTAAGATACATCAAAGAACCTATCATCCCTCTATAAGTCCTAACATCAACAGCTTTTCCCGAAGGATCAGTGCCAATCTTAGTACCAGGTGCCATTGGGGTACCAATCGGTTTACAGTTTTCCATTTTGAACCTCCGAAAAATATCAAGAATGTATTTAGATTGATTTATGAAAATCCTCGTTGAAAATTGTTTGACTTGTAATTTGAGAAAGAAAGTAAACTCTCCCATCATACTCATCTGAAAACATATCACCATGAGGTTTGAAAAATTCTTACAATATTTAGGATTTGTAGAGCCAAAAATAATATCATCCACATATATTTGAATAAGAATGATATCAGCTTTTTCCTTTTTAATTAATAAAGTGGTATCGACCGTACCTTTTGTAAAACCTGACTTGACCAAGAACTGAGATAAGACATCATACTAGGCACGAGGAGCTTGTTTCAGACCATAAAGTGCTTTGTCGAGAATGTATACATGATTCGGTTTATCTTGATTAACAAAGCCTTCGGCTGCGACACGTAGACTTCCTCCTTGAGTATGCCATTCAGAAAGGTTGTCTTCACTTCCATTTGATAGACGGTGAAGTTATTCTGGGCAGCGTACGCATGAAACATGTGAATTGCTTCTATACGCGCTACTGGAGCATAAGTCTCGTCGTAATCTATTCCTTCCTCTTGCCTATATCCCTTCGCAACAAGTCTTGCTTTATTTCGGATAACGGTGCCATCTTCATCTTTCTTGTTTTTGAAAACCTATTTCGTACCAATGATGGTTTTACCTTCAGGTTTGGGTACGAGTCTCCAGACTTTAAGTGCTTCGAATTGATTCATCTCTTCTTGCATTGCAGTCACCCAATCTGAATCAGCAAGAGCCTCAATACGCTAGTAGGATCAATCTTGCTCAGAAAGGAGTCATGAATACATTGATTTAATTTTGCAGACCTAGTTTGCACCGGTTTTGACAGATCTCCAGTGACTTGGGATACCAGGTGCTCTTTGATCCACTTGTGTTCATGAGGGAGTGGATTAGATGCAGATTGTGTGACACCTGTCAAATTCTGAATATTAAGGTTAGCACCCTTAGATTATTTTATAAGTTTTGTCACTTCTAGATTTTTATTAAAAGCCTTTAAGATAAAAGTTTCCCGAAAAATTTAGAAGTTGCGTTAAAAACCCGGAACAAGTTCCGCATCTGACCGTCACTGTCCAGAAATGCCAAATAAGTGAATAAGAGTCCAAAATCCTTAAACTATAAAAATCAGTATGTTAATTTCTCTTGCATTACAAAATTTTCAAATTTGACATTTATTTAGCAAATATTGAGAATCGGGTATTTCGGTTCTCAATTATATCTGTTATTTTATAAATTAGACTAGTAATTTAATTAATAATATTAAATTAAATTTTTTTTATTGATGATGAGTCATTAGGACACTTGTCTTAATTATAATATATTCTAATTATTTTAATTATTAAAAACAAATTAAAAACAAGATGTATCCTCATTTTTCAAATTTAACTCTTCATCTCCTCTCTCCCTCCTCCCTCTTGTTCGGCCGAAGACCACCACCACCACCATTCCATTTCTTTTTTTTTTCTTCTTTGTTAAAAATCAAAATACAATCAAGAATCCATCTCCAAATTGAAGATTGAATCAAGTTTCTTTCTCAAATCTCCAAGGTAATCTCAAAAACTACATTCTTATTATGCATGTTTTCATATTTTGAATTTTGAGTTTGAGGAACAAAAGATTCATCTAAATGTGGTATAAATTAGGTTTTATTGATAAAATAGCTTTCAAATTTATGTTCAAATATTCAAAACAATGAGTTTTTGATTCTTATTTTTCAAAGAAAACTTGTTTATCATCAAGTTTAGGGTTTATGATGAAAATGTTGAATTTTGGTATCATAAACCACTAAAATATTGGTATTATTGAAATTATGATTATGTTATCATAATGAAATGTTAGTATAAAAATGTTCTTATGAAGGAATTTCCCAAGTTCCAGATGATTAAGAACTTAGTAATAATGTTAATGTCATTTTTTATGTTGTGTTCATGCATGCATTTGGATGAGCATTTTGATTGCAATAAATCCATGATGCATATGTTACAAGTGAGGTATGTCACTGATCCGAAAATCAGTGACACTCTGTTTTGTAAAAATTATTTGAGGTATCAAAAGTTATACAAAAATTATAAAAAAAATGCAGATTTACTCTAAACATATTATAGTATCATCACAAAATTTGTGATTAAATAATTCTCTTGGGAAGTTAAGCTTCCGTGTTGATTTTATTGGATAACTTTCTGGACAACATATGCTGAATCCAGAGAGGTAATCTTATTAAGTTTAAATTTTGTTTTATTGTATACTGGAACTTTGTATAGTTTAAAAATGGATATGGACTAAGGAATTTATATAATGGCATTTCATGGGACAATTGGACATATTGGTTGGACATCGGAATAGGGCATTAATGTGTTTCTCTATGGCAACTCTTGTATAGGGAAACTAAAGGCGTGGCAAATTCCATAAGTATTAAAGTAAAGTTTCACCCGTTACATTCGTTAAGGTGAGTATTCACAGCCCCACTTTTATCGTTTTAACTGATTTTGGGTTCAAAAGCATGCTTTAAATTGCGTATTTAAAGATTCATAAGAATGGTTTTAAAGTATTGCAAATTGGCAATTTATAAGGCTTTGTTAAAAGCATTTGGAATTATAAGCTATATGATAAGTATGCAATTGATGTGTTGAGTATTAAATGTTAAGACCCCGTGACACTACTATTAACTCGAAGAAAATCGGGCCTATAGTATTAGTGGATAGCGCTATTAGGTGTGACAAACCCACCTTAATGCTGACGAGCAGGGGTGCACTATACTAGAGAAGATGACTAAACATGTGGCTCGAACCACCGCTGAGTTAGTTCATCGGGGGCGTTGAAATTGGTCAGGGACGGCTTAGTAGTGGCTCAACGTAATATTATCTTTGCATACACTTATCATAAATAAATTGAATTATGGTACTCTTGAATCAAAGAAGTGAAGATTTGTTTTTACACGTGATTTACAATGTCAACATGCATATAAATTGATTTGTGCATATCTAAAACCTGTGAACTCACCAACTCTTTGTAGTTGACCTTGGTTTTTATTCATGCTTTTCAGGAATCGAGAAGGTAATTCCATGATGTTTTAGCAGTGCACTTCATATTTTGAAGCAAGATTATTTTGCTTTATGCGTATCGTTATGTTTTTAAGTTTGGGAATTGTAAACAATAACAACACTATGTTCTTAAAAATGTAAAGTCTTTTGAAAGTTAAGTAAATGTTGGTATGTTTATAATCTTGTGCTATGACATCGGAGCTGTTATACCTCGTGTTTCCGCTTTAGCGGGGTGTGACAGATTTGGTATCAGAGCCATAGGTTATAGGGAATACCGGTTTTATTTTAAAACCACACACTATAACCTTTTACAAATAAAGTTTTCAAAATTTAGGTGTGCTATTAGTATAACTAAGAAGTGTCTCACGTTATTATATTTTAACTTAAACAAAGCATGATCACCTTTGTTTAATTTAAGTGTGTATAAAGGGGACATGGAATGGCTATACTAGTATTTACTAAAAATAGAAACTTTTTGATACAAAAATGAAAAGCATGAATGTTATGTGAGTTTGCATGGTATTTTTGGTTTTTAATAAAAATTATAGCATGATTGACAATTAAACTTTATTAATTATCGCAGTCAATATGTCACGATCACCATCTCACCAAGAACAGTCGCCTGACGAATCAGGTTACCTCACCTACATACCTAGAGGAAATACTCCGACGAGTGATGACTTTGGCCCATCTGAGCACGGTTACTCAGATTCCGATCGGTCACCGGAGAGATCGGTCACACCTACATCGGAGCCGACTCCACCTGCCACATTCGAGCGAGAGAGTACACCTGTACCACGTAGGGACGAGGCGGGGCCTTCTTGACTTAGGGGTCGGAGGGTATCGCCACCACCATGTGCTGGAATACCAGTGTCTCAACCAGCCGGTATGACAGCGTTAGAAAACTACTGGGTCTCGGGTATGGCTCGAGAAGTGGAGAGAGTTAGAATGGAGATAGATCATCATGAGCATTCCATCGATGCACTCATGATTATAATGAATTTAAGTGATCAGATTTTAAATAGACTTATATCAATGGTAAGTACGGGTGATCAAACTATGAGTGGGATTATGAGGGAGCTGGTGGAAACTAGGGCGATGGTAGCATGGCTGCACACTTGTTTATTTGTGATGATGGGACTTTTGGTAATTGTGATAGCATGGGTGATGATGTTGTTTTTCAGGCATCAGTAGTGTGGTTCATTGTTGGATATTTGGATGATTAACTTTCTTTTTGGAGGTATGTAACTCGTCGTATTAAAACATTATTAAATAGCATGGCTATTACTTTTGGATGAATGTTGAATATTTGATGTAGTATTTTATTGATATTGGATATGTTTATGTTATATTGTTTATGTTTGTTTATAAATTGTGAATTTCAATACTATGAGGTTGATGTATGATGTATTAGATGTATGAATAAACAAATACAATTTACATTGTATTAAGATTATAGGATAGAAATAAGGGAAATAAGAATATGGAATTAAATATTGACGTGGCTTTAAAATAAATTGTTGCATTAGAATTATGCCGCCAAGAAGAGAAGATCCTGAGATTGCACGACTCGTATCCGAGCAAATCTTAGCCACACTTCCTAACATAGTCAGTCAGATAGCAGCAGGTCTAAATGCTAACCAACCTAATCAACCAAGAGTCGGTGCAAATGTAGAAAAAGAATGTACATATAAGACTTTTAGGTCTTGTAATCCGAAAGAATTCCACGGTACCGAAGGAGTTGTTGGGTTATTATCTTGGATTGAAGGAATGGAATCCGTTCTTCACATAAGTAAATGCTCGGAAGCAAACAAAGTAGAATTCGCAGCTTGCTTACTACAAGGGAGAGCACTGACGTGGTGGAACACTCAAGTGCAGACTCGAGGAAGAGAAGCAGCTAACAAACTTACTTGGGATGAGTTTAAAGAAATGATTAAGGAAGAATATTGTTCAAGAAGTGAAATGCAGAAATTACAAGCAGAGTTATGGGAGCATGAAATGAAAGGAAACGACATTGATACGTACACGACACGATTTCATGAGCTGGCGAAGATGGTACTACATCTGGTTACACCAGAAGAGAATCGGGTAGACAGGTATGTCCGGGGTTTAGCTCCAGAAATCCGAGGGGATGTGACCTCGGTTAATCCAAAAACCATTCAGGAGGCGGTAAATCTGGCAACCAAGCTCACCAATAGTGCCAATCGATCGGGACTTTTCACTCACGATAAAGTCAAAGGAAAAAGGAAGGTCGAGGAAATTTCAAAGAGACCGTTTGACAGAAGAAGAGGGAAGGAACAGAGAACAGTGGGTAATTATGGGATTCAGACTCAAACAGTCGATAAAGGAAAGGAAGTATATCTGAGATGCGGTAAGTGCAACAATCGTCATTTCGGAAACTGTGTTATTTGTCTCAAATGCAACAAAGGAGGTCATTATGCGAAAGATTGTAAGAATGGGGGAAAGCGAGCTTGTTTTGAGTGTGGGAGTCAGGATCACTTCAGAAATGCCTGTCCCAAATTTATCAGAAGGATGAACGCAAATCAGACTCGACCGGTCAATCAGAGGAATCAAAAAGGTCAAGCACGAGGCCGAGTATTCGAAATTGGAGCGGAAGAAGCGAGACAAGATCCGGATGTGATCACAGGTACGTTTCTTTTAAATAATCATCGTGCATCTGTATTGTTTGATTCCGGAGCAGATAGAAGCTTTATGTCATTAAGTTTTGGATCAAAAATTAAGCAAATGCCCCAAAAGCTAAAAGAAACTTATGTAATTGAGTTCGCTAATGGACAAGAGATTAGGGTTGGAGATGTATTTTCGAATTGTACCCTAAGTCTAGCTGAAAAAGAATTTAAGATAGATCTAATTCCAATAAGGTTAGGAAGCTTTGACATAGTTGTGGGCATGGATTGGTTGTCAAAAACCAAACGGAAATATGTTGCTCTGAAAAGACTCTTCGAATTCCGTTACCGAAAGGAGAAGTACTTATAGTACATGGAGAAAAATCCAAAAGGAAGTTAAGAATAGTGTCCTGCATGAGGATGCAGAAGTATTTAAGGAAAGAATATATTGCGTTTTTAGCTCATGTAGTCAATAAAGAGACCAAGGAGAAGTGCTTACAAGATATTCCTGTAGTTCGAGACTTTCCTGAAGTATTTCCTGAAGACTTACCCGGACTACCTCCACCGAGACAAGTCGAATTCCGCATTGATTTAATTCCGGGAGCTGCACCAGTGGCTAAGACACCATACCGTTTGGCGCCATCCGAAATGCAAGAACTATCTGAACAACTTCAAGAGCTGCTTGACAAAGGATTTATCAGACCCAGTTCTTCACCATGGGGAGCTCCAGTTCTTTTTGTTAAGAAGAAAGATGGAACATTCAGAATGTGTATAGATTACAGAGAACTCAATAAACTAACCCTCAAGAACCGATACCCACTTCCTTGAATTGATGATCTGTTTGATCAACTGCAAGGCGCAACGTACTTCTCAAAGATTGACTTGCGATCTGGATATCATCAAATGAGAGTTCGTGAAGAGGATATTGATAAGACGACATTTAGAACTCGTTATGGACATTATGAGTTTCTACTTATGCCCTTTGGATTGACGAATGCACCGGCAGTTTTCATGGATTTAATGAATAGAGTATGTCGGCCGTATTTAGACCAGTTCGTGATTGTATTCATAGACGATATTTTGATTTATTCGCGAAGTATGGAAGATCATAAGAAACATTTGAAGTTGATTTTAGAACTACTCAAAGATCAGAAGTTGTATGCTAAGTTTTCCAAATGTGAATTTTGGCTTCGAGAGGTACATTTTCTGGGTCATGTGGTTAATCAAAAAGGAATTCATGTTGACCCAGCAAAAGTTGAAGCCATTAAGAAATGGGAAACTCCATGGACACCAACGGAAATTCGTCAATTTCTTGGTCTGCCAGGTTATTACCGAAGGTTCATAGCGAATTTTTCAAAAATCGCTCAACCGCTGACAGCACTGACTCAGAAAGATAAGAAATTTATCTGGGAAGAAAAACAGGAAGAAGCATTTCAAATGCTTAAACGCAAGTTATGTGATGCACCAATTCTTACGCTACCGGAAGGTACGGATGACTTTGTGGTGTATTGTGACGCATCACATCAAGGCTTGGGATGTGTATTAATGCAAAGGAATAAGGTTATAGCTTATGCGTCAAGACAACTCAAAGTTCATGAAAAGAACTACACCACTCATGACTTGGAATTGGGAGCAGTGGTATTTGCATTAAAAATCTGGAGGCATTACCTTTATGGCACTAAATGTACCATCTATATTGATCACAAAAGTCTTCAACATATTTTTGATCAAAAAATGTTGAACATGAGACAGCGGAGATGGGTTGAGCTGCTTAATGATTATGATTGCGAAATAAAGTATGATCCTGGTAAAGCTAATGTGGTAGCAGATGCATTAAGCAGGAAAGAAAGAGTAAAACCAACAAGGGCACGAGCTTTGGGAATATTGGTTCAATCAAGTCTTAAGACACAAATTCGTGAAGCTCAAGAGAAAGCACTGAAAGCAGAAAATCTTTGTTGCGAAGCCTTGCATAATTTGGAAAAAGAGTTCGAATTACAATCAGATGGAGTACGATATTTCAAGAATAAAGTTTGGGTACCAAAGGTTGATGATCTGCGATCAACTATTTTGGAAGAAGCTCACCAATCGAGGTATTCGGTTCACCCAGGAGCCGATAAAATGTACAACGGATTGAAGGAATATTATTGGTGGCCAGGAATGAAGAAGGACATTGCTAAGTTTGTAAGCAAGTGTTTAACATGTGCGAAAGTTAAAGCAGAACATCAAAAACCTTCTGGACTTCTTCAACAACCTGAGATACCACAATGGAAATGGGATCAGGTATCTATGGATTTTATCACCAAACTACCCAGGACTGGAAAAGGGAACGACGCAATTTGGGTCATTGTGGACCGACTTACGAAATCTGCGCATTTTCTTCCTATAAGAGAGGATTTCAAAATAGAAAGATTGGCACAGTTGTACATAGACGAAATTTTCTCTCGGCATGGAGTACCCCTATCTATCATTTCTGACAGAGATAGTCGTTTTACTTCTCGATTTTGGCAAGCATTTCAGATGGCGCTGGGTACCAGGTTGGATCTGAGTATTGCATACCATCCACAGACAGACGGGCAAATGGAAAGGACCATTCAAACTTTGGAAGATATGTTACGCGCTTGTGCTATAGATTTTGGAGGAAGCTGGGATAAGCATCTGCCGTTAGTTGAATTCTCTTACAATAACAGCTATCACACCAGCATTCAATGTGCGCCGTATGAAGCTCTCTATGGACGTAAGTGTAGATCTCCACTCAGTTGGGTGGAAATTGCCGATAGTCAACTGATTGGGCCTGACATTATACAAGAAACCACGGATAAAATATCAACCATTCAGGACAGACTCAAAGCTGCGAGAGATCGTCAGAAAAGTTACGCTGATAATCGCAGAAGACCTTTAGAATTTCAAAAAGATGATAAAGTTCTTCTGAAAGTATCACCATGGAAGGGAATGATCAGATTCGGGAAAAGAGGTAAGCTAAATCCAAGATATATTGGTCCGTTTGAGATTCTGGAGAGAATTGGACCGGTAGCCTATAAGCTGAGTCTACCTCAAGAGTTAAGTGCTATTCATGACACTTTTCATGTGTCAAATTTAAAGATATGTCTGATAGACAAATCAATGATTGTGTCCCCAGATGAAGTCAAAGTTGATGGGCGCCTGTGTTTTAGAGAGGAACCTATCGAGATTCTTGATCGTGAAACTAAATGTCTTAGGCGCAGTAAAATTCCAATTTTAAAGGTCCGTTGGAATTCACGTCATGGACCTGAATATACTTCGGAAAGAGAAGATTTCATGAAACGCAAGTATCCTCAATTGTTTAATGAAAAGCCTGTCCAGAAATAACAGTTATAAATTTCGGGACGAAATTTTTCGAAGAAGGGGAGACTGTGACACCTGTCAAATTCTGAATATTAAGGTTAGCACCCTTAGATTATTTTATAAGTTTTGTCACTTCTAGATTTTTATTAAAAGCCTTTAAGATAAAAGTTTTCCGAAAAATTTAGAAGTTGCGTTAAAAACCCGGAACAAGTTCCGCATCTGACCGTCACTGTCCAGAAATGCCAAATAAGTGAATAAGAGTCCAAAATCCTTAAAATATAAAAATCAGTATGTTAATTTCTCTTGCATTGCAAAATTTTCAAATTTGACATTTATTTAGCAAATATTGAGAATCGGGTATTTCGGTTTTCAATTATATCTGTTATTTTATAAATTAGACTAGTAATTTAATTAATAATATTAAATTAAATTTTTTTTATTGATGATGAGTCATTAGGACACTTGTCTTAATTATAATATATTCTAATTATTTTAATTATTAAAAACAAATTAAAAACAAGATGTATCCTCATTTTTCAAATTTAACTCTTCATCTCCTCTCTCCCTCCTCCCTCTTGTTCGGCCGAAGACCACCACCACCACCATTCCATTTCTTTTTTTTTCTTCTTTGTTAAAAATCAAAATACAATCAAGAATCCATCTCCAAATTGAAGATTGAATCAAGTTTCTTTCTCAAATCTCCAAGGTAATCTCAAAAACTACATTCTTATTATGCATGTTTTCATATTTTGAATTTTGAGTTTGAGGAGCAAATGATTCATCTAATTGTGGTATAAATTAGGTTTTATTGATAAAATAGCTTTCAAATTTATGTTCAAATATTCAAAACAATGAGTTTTTGATTCTTATTTTTCAAAGAAAACTTGTTTATCATCAAGTTTAGGGTTTATGATGAAAATGTTGAATTTTGGTATCATAAACCACTAAAATATTGGTATTATTGAAATTATGATTATGTTATCTTAATGAAATGTTAGTATAAAAATGTTCTTATGAAGGAATTTCCCAAGTTCCACATGATTAAGAACTTAGTAATAATGTTAATGTCATTTTTTTTATGTTGTGTTCATGCATGCATTTGGATGAGCATTTTGATTGCAATGAATCCATGATGCATAAGTTAGTTTATCATGCAATGAGGAGTGAAGACATGGTTTATAATCAAAAACCATGTCTAATGATCATCATTTGTGGTTTAAAATAGTATTTTCTTCATTTTAGAATCTATCCAGAAAATGGACTTCACTTCTAGCTTGCACAACTCACAAACCACATGTCCAAATTTGGGGTTTTTGCTACTAAACTTTAATTTAGAGTGTTAGCTTTCTAAAAAGTCCGAAAACACTGAATTTGGAGTTGATTTGGGCATTCAAATGGAATTTATAAGAAAGGGGTGCAATCTGTCCAATGAGGACAGAATCATACACCCAACTTGTAAAGACCATAACTCCCACATTATTCATCCAAAATAAGTGAATCTTTTTCCAAAAGATAGGATTTTGAGTTAGGATTGCATCCATATAAGGATCACTGTCTAATTCCAATAATTGATACCTCAAAAGTCTGTTACAAGTGAGGTATGTCACTGATCCGAAAATCAGTGACACTCTGTTTTGTAAAAATTATTTGAGGTATCAAAAGTTATACAAAAATTATTAAAAAAATGCAGATTTACTCTAAACATATTATAGTATCATCACAAAATTTGTGATTAAATAATTCTCTTGGGAAGTTAAGCTTCCGTGTTGATTTTATCGGATAACTTTCTGGACAGCATATGTTGAATCCAGAAAGGTAATCTTATTAAGTTTAAATTTTGTTTTATTGTATACTGGAACTTTGTATAGTTTAAAAATGGATATGGACTAAGGAATTTATATAATGGAATTTCATGGGACAATTGGACATATTGGTTGGACATCGGAATAGGGAATTAATGTGTTTCTCTATGGCAACTCTTGTATAGGGAAACTAAGGGCGTGACAAATTCCATAAGTATTAAAGTAAAGTTTCACCCGTTACATTCGTTAAGGTGAGTATTCACAACCCCACTTTTATCGTTTTAACTGATTTTGGGGTGAAAAACATGCTTTAAATTGCGTATTTAAAGATTCATGAGAATGGTTTTAAAGTATTGCAAATTGGCAATTTATAAGGCTTTGTTAAAAGCATTTGGAATTATAAGCTATATGATAAGTATGCAATTGGTGTGTTGAGTATTAAATGTTAAGACCCCGTGACACTACTATTAACTCGAAGAAAATCGGGCCTATAGTATTAGTGGATAGCGCTATTTGGTGTGACAAACCCACCTTAATGCTGACGAGCAGGGGTGCACTATACTAGAGAAGATGACTAAACATGTGGCTCGAACCACCGCTGAGTTAGTTCATCGGGGGCGTTGAAATTGGTCAGGGACGGCTTAGTAGTGGCTCAACGTAATATTATCTTTGCATACACTTATCGTAAAGAAATTGAATTATGGTACTCTTGAATCAAAGAAGTGAAGATTTGTTTTTACATGTGATTTACAATGTCAACTTGCATATAAATTGATTTGTGCATATCTAAAACCTGTGAACTCACCAACTCTTTGTAGTTGACCTTGGTTTTTATTCATGCTTTTCAGGAATCGAGAAGGTAATTCCATGATGTTTTAGCAGTGCACTTCATATTTTGAAGCAAGATTATTTTGCTTTATGCGTAACGTTATGTTTTTAAGTTTGGGAATTGTAAACAATGACAACACTATGTTCTTAAAAATGTGAAGTCTTTTGAAAGTTAAGTAAATGTTGGTATGTTTATAATATTGTGCTATGACATCGGAGCTTTTATGCCTCGTGTTTCCGCTTTAGCGGGGTGTGACAGATTGATCATGATTATCATCTAAGAATCCACTAGTATCTTCTTCAGGTTGTTCAGTGGGAATGGGGGGTTCAGTTGAAGTAGAAGGTGCAGAAGTTTCAGTGGGTTCAGCTTGGTCAGTCTGTTGATCAGTCCTTACAGAACACCCTACTGATTCAGCTACTTCTGTCTCGTCATTGTTGGTCGCAACTTCAACTGTCGGAGTAGGTATTTGAACTTGAACTTCTTGCTGAATCGGGGAGTTGGATTCAGAAGAGATATCTGAAATGGTTAGATGAGTAGTCATTGAGTCTTCCATCCTGTCAACCACAACAGATTTAGTCACTTTAGATCCAAGAAATTCATCATAAAATAGTTCAAATAGTAAATCTAAATCAGATAAATGATTAGTAGACGTTGATGCGCCATCTGATTTGTTCGCTTGAGATACAGGTTCCGGACTGATTTGCCCAAAAGCTAGTACTCCTTTTATCACGGGTTCTGAACTGACGTGTTCAGAAGCCATCTCTTCATCAAATGTAACATTTACACTCTCAACCACATTCTTTGATTTCTTCAAATACATTCGATATGCAACAAATGTAGAAGAATAGCCGATAAAGATGCCCTCTTCCGCCTTAGCACTAAACTTATTCAGACTCTCTCTGTCATTTAGCACAAAACACTTACAGCTAAATATGTGAAAGTACTTGATTGTTGGTGTTCGGTTATTGATTAACGCATACGGAGTGTTTTGAAATTTGTAGTGTATCATGGACCGATTTCTAATGTAACACGCAGTCGACATAGCTTTAGCCCACAGAAATAGAGGTAAGTCGAATTGATTGAGCATAGTACGAGCGGCCTCGAGTAGCGTACGGTTTCGCCTTTCGACTACTCCATTCTAATCTGGTGTACGTGCAGCAGAGTATTGATGTGATATCTCGACCGATTCGAGATATTCTTCAACTGTTTTATTCTTAAACTTTGTGCCGTTGTCAGTTCGGAGAAGCTTGACTGGTTTTTGCAGATTCACCTGGATCGTCTTTAGAAATGTAATGAGAACTTCGGATGTCTCATCTTTGACCGTAGAAATTCGATCCACGTGTATCGCGAATAATCGTCCACAATAACTAACACATATTTCTTCCCGCCTAAGCTTTGCGTTCGCATAGGACTACAGAGATCCATATGCAACAACTCTAAGGGAGAGTTGGTACTCGGTTCAGGCTTAGGTTTGTGTAGAGCTTTCTTCATCTTCCCTTTTTCACACGCTACACACAAGTGTTCTTTTACGTACTTGAGCTCAGGAAGTCCCTTCACTAGTTTTCCACTGACCAGTTTATTGATGTAGTCAAAGTTCAGGTGAGAAAGTCTTCAATGTCATAGCCAACTTTGTTGCATCGATGCTTTTGAGAGTAGATACACCTGATTGTCAGTCTGGACCATTGACAAGTTGATGGTGTAGAGGTTTGACTTGCGAGTGCCGACCAAGAGTTATTTACCTTCTTTAGTGCGTACCGAAAAGCTCTTGGCCTTGAAATTTACCTCTAAATCTTTGTCACAGAACTGGCCAATACTAAAAAGGTAGTGTCCTAATCCTTCTACATACCTCACCTTCTTAATCGTTACATTGTCGTGAACCACATCACCATACCCCAAAATTGGTGAAAACTAATCGTTATCAAATCGAACTGTTCCACAGTATTTCTCTGTATAGTTAGACAACAAACTTTTCTGCCCGATCATATGCTTGGAACACCCGCTATCCAAGTACCACATATGACGGGTCTGCACAAGAGAAATTAAGAAACAATAGGTTTAGGTACCCATTTATAAATAGGACCTACAGCGTTAGCACATGATTTTGGCACCCATTTAAATTTGGGCCCGTTTTTCTTTTGAAAACCATATGAAGAATTAGAACGATAAGAATATACATGATAAGTTCCAAACCAAACATCAGAATATTTTCAAGAAGCACAATCATATCTATCATAATTTGAAAACTTTCTATCAGACGGAGATAACTGGAATAATTGTTGTATGGAATATTTCTTGCGAGAATCAAAAAGTTTTGGTTTAGAAATAGCAACATTCACAATCAAATCATCTTTACTAGTAGTCGTCTTATTACAATCAAAACTAGAAAATGATTTAGCTTTCTCATCGATCTTCTGTTTCGGTATCCATTCCGACTTAACTCCAAGTCTTTTCTTTCTCAAATCTAAAACATTTGAAATTTTAGAGTTAGAATGGTGAGAATCAATCAAATGCTTCTTTTTTGACTTACCAGTGGTGATCTGTTTCTGTGAATGCCCAGATTTCTTCTTCTTACCTTTTGCAACTTTGGATTTAACAGGAACTGATTTATCAACTTTCGTTGATGTTTCACCTTTTTCATACATACTTGGTAATCCAAAAGAATTAACAACAAAATAAGAATGATCAGGAAGTTTAACATTAAAGTCAAAATTACCAACACAGTCATCTAAACACCCATCAGAGTTTAGAAAATCAAACCCTTCATCAAGTAAACCAGACATATCAGAAGATTTTGAAGCCTTGAATGATTTAGAAAAATCTGAATATTTAAACACAGTAGAAAAAATAGTTTGTTCTAAGTCTATCAATATCCTTTCTTCTTTGAGAGTATTCTCGAGTTCAGAAATTTTTACTTTCCAACACGAGAGGAGGAACGTAAAGCTTACCTTCGATGGGCTTAGCCTCCATTTCTTTTACAGAATAACTCTCAAAATAGTCATTTGAAAGAAATTTTGATTTATCAAAAGGATAACTATTATTCAATCTCTCATAACGAAATGGAAGTTGAATTTTAGATGTGTTCTTTCTTTCCTCGGTTTCCTTGGCTTCATCCTTTTCAGACAATCTAGTCTAGAAAACTTGAAGTTCAGGGTATTGAGGTGCCAGTTTTAAAAATCCAAAATCATAAAGAGCATGCACTTCAGATATACCCTTTTTAAGACTTTGTGGATTCTCGTATCCGAGTCCCCAACTTTCTTTGTTCTCTTTGGGTTTGTTTAGATGAATGGTTTGTTCAGTTTGACCCAAAGAATATAATTTCCCTTCCAAAGCATTCACCTTTTCAATTAAAGATTTGTTTTCTTTTGAAACCGGAGAATACATTTTAGAAAGTTCTTTTGATTCAAACTCACACAATCTATATTTCGAAACAGATTTAGATAACTCTTTATGAATTATAGTCTTCTCTTTCGTGTTGGTGTCAATGTTTTTATGCAACGCTTCAATCAATACATTTCTCAGCAATATCATTGTTAAGTTTATATATAGATTGATTTTTCTCTTTAATGGCACCTTTTTCACGCTTAATTTTAGACTCTAATTCTTGGAGTTTAGTCATCATAGCATGCATTTGATTCAAAAAATCTGATTCAGTCATATCACTTACCTCTTCGTTATCCTCTTCATCAGAATCAGCTTCAGTTTCCTTCTCCATCTGACCCATCAAGCACAAGTGTGCTATCTCTTCCTTCTCTTATTCTTCATTTTCCTGGTCTGAATAGTCGAGCCAGAATTCATCTTCAGCCATTAATGCCTTGCCAACCTCTTGTTGCTTGGCTAGGAGCATCTTTTTCTTATAGTACTCGGAGTTTCGGACTTTGGGTTTTCGGCAATCCTTAGCAACGTATCCGAATTTGCCACAGTTGTAGCACTTTGGAGGTTCTGGCTGTTTAGTCTCTTCAGCTCTATACTTTTTCTCTTCTGGCCTCCTTTCCTCTATCCTCTTTCCTTCAATTCTTTCCTTGTGATCGTAGTTACTTGAACCAGATGAATACCTTTGACTGTTCGAACTAGGCTTTTTGTAGAACTTCTTTTGAAAAGCCTTGGTTAACATAAGCATAGCCTGCTTCAAGGTCTCACAGTCATCAGAGTCAGAGTTATCCTCACTTTCAGCCTCTTATGATTCAGAAACTATCATCTTCTTCTTTTTCTTGAGACTCACACTTTTCTTCTTCACAACAAGTGTAACTGGACCAACAACTGTCTTTTCAGCCTTTTTCTTCTCATCCTTGATCTCATCCACCTCCTCTTCATTCTGCCTTAAGGTTTCATAAACTTCATGGAGTGGAATTTCTTTCAGGTCTTTCATCTGCTTCATCTGTCTAGTGAACCTTTTCCATTCTGGTTGAAGAATACTTAGGAACTTCATATTGAGCTCAATTTGTGACTTCTTTACTTTGTTTTTGCTCACTTCATTAAGTAAAGTCACAAATCTTTCATAAGTCTTCTCCAGAGATTCTCCAGCTTTGGCTTTAAATTTCTCATAGTTATTGAGGCAGTAGGATATTTTAAGCTAATTGCCAACCTTTGATCCTAGCATCATCTTCTCTAATTGATCCCACATTTCTTTGCCCATATCTTTGTAGCTATCCATTTTAACATAAATCTCATTTGGGATGCCTTGAAGAATGAATGATTTCGCTAGTCTATCAGCTTTGGCTCTTTTCGCTTGCTCTTCTGTGAACTCTTCAGGTGGCACTGAATACTCTCTTTCTTCACCTTCAACAGTATGGGTCTTCATTGGAATTGGTATGATTCCATTCTCCAACGATTTCTTAATAATACCACCCAGTTCATGTCTTTCAATGAAGTCCATGAATCTGTCTTTCCATTGCTCATACTATCCCTTGAAGAGTACTGGTGGCTTTTACATATGTTCCAATAGCGAGAGCTTCTCTTGATGTCATCCTGATATTGAAAATATGCAATAAGAAACTTGAACTTGATCGTTAGTCCAGATAAAATCAAATGAATACAGAATAATACTGAAAATATGAAATGAAAATAAGAGAATCTGGCGCAAAACACAGAATGCGCTAAGGATAGTAGCGCAAAAGATAGTTTGCGCTAAGCAAAGCTGGCGCATAAGACAATTTGCGCTAAGTGAAGGTGGCGCAAAAGACAATTTGCGCTAAGGACAGTGGCGCAAAATAGACTTTGCTCTGAGAAGCTGGCGAGAAATTCAGAAATGCGCTAGAGGCAACGGCGCAAAATATACTTTGCGCTAAGCACTTAGAAACACTTGAATCTGACGCAAAGAGGATGATCTGGTGAGTTCTTCAACTTGACTTTAAAAACCGACACTGAATCACGAAAACCTATCTAGACTTCGATTTACAACTCAAAACTTTGACAATAAGACCACAAATACATCTAGAACAGATTACAACCAATTAATTTAAAAAACAAACACTCTAAGAAGACTCGATTAATGCAACAGTGCCTGTGAACTCGTGAAAACCAAGAACACTAAAATCATCAAAATGACAATCTATTACAGTGCAATACGTGAATAAAACAATACAATCTCAATCTAATACACTAATCGACCTCAAACCAAATGATTCCAACCCGAAAATACATAAACACTCAAAAATCAGTATTGGACTTCGATGGAACAGTGTTCGACTATATTTTCTTTTGATTTCAATCTGGTTAAGCTCTGATACTAATTGTTGTTCCCTGCAAATCAGTTTCTTATCACATAAAGTGTTGGGAACTGAAGAATTGTTCAAGTATGGTTAATGCTGCTAGCACAACATGGTTACTACTTCTCTGACAAGTTACTACTGCTGAACCAGATTAATACTGCTTGAAGAAGTTACTACTGCTAAGCATAGTTAGTACTGCTAGTAGTTAGTACTGCTAAGGGATTACTACTGCCAACTTCATTAATACTGCTGAGGTGTTTAATGCTGCTGAACATGGTTAATGCTTCTGAAGATGGTTAGGGCTGCTTATGAGATGAAGACTCAGTATAGGATTGAAGATAATCATGGAAGGTTTGAAGATAATGATAGAAGAATATACTGAAGATCTTTTATATTTTGTAATTATATTTTATTTTCAGTATATGTATAGACTTAGTCAGAATAGTTTAGAGGAAGTAACTTTTAATTCTGAATTTTTGTTTTCATAGAGAGAATTAACCTCAAGGTTTAGAATCCTAGTTCTAGAGAAGTAGAATTCATATTGGTGAGCATGTTCATCAATATTGAAGTTTTGTTTAAAATCTTGTAGCTTTGATCATTCAATAAAGTTTACAAGATTGAGATTTCTGATTCACTGTTGCATTGATAGTTGAATATTAAAGTGTTATTCTGCAACTTCTTTAATATTGTTTCTGAGTTCATTATTCTTGTTAAGAATTAGATCCTGACAAGTGGTATCAGAGCCTAGTATTCTCAGAACCTTCAATCATCATTCTTTCTCAGAAACCTTCAATCATCATGGACGGTTCAAGTGATAGTGTACTGGTCTCAAAGGTTCCAATGCTCAGATCTAACGAATTTGACATGTGGAAGATTAGGACCAGGCAATACATCCTTCTCACAGATTACCTTGTGTGGGACATCATTGAGAATGACCCATCTAATTAAGGAAAGATTGGAGCAGATGGAAAAAGAATCCTACCAAAGACAGAAGGAGAGAGGAAGACAAGGCAGACAGAGATGAAAGCCTTGAGCACACTACTCTTGGCTATTCCTAATGAGTATCAACACCAATTCTGCAACTGCACTGATGCACAGATGCTTTGGAATGCTCTAGAAAAGAGATTTTCTAGTACCAAAAGTACCAAGAGAAATCAGAAGGATATATTGAAGCAACTGTATGAAAACTTCATGTCAACTAAGAATGAGTCCATGACTCAAACTTTTGACAGGATTAACAAGCTGATTGGTGAACTAGCTACTGTTGGAGTGCAGATTGATCAAGTTGATGTAAACAGAAAGTTCTTAAGGTCCCTTGGAGATGAATGGACCATGTATACTGTCTCTTTCAGACAGGATGACAAGCTGGAGGACAAAGAACTAGATGATCTCTATAATGACTTAAGGGTGTTTGAGGCTGATGTTGAAGCCAAGAAAAGACCATCTGGATACACTCATAATGCTGCTCTTTTATCATCTTCTTCTTCTACTGTTTCTGCTGCTAATGCAAAATCAGTTAGTACTGCTTATGTATCTAAGCAGGATGTATCTAATGACTCTGTATTAGAAGCTTTTCTTGCTAGTCATGCTAATTATGGTTTAATTAATGATGATCTTGAACAAATTAATGCAGATGACCTTGAGGAGATGGATATAAAGTGGCAGATGGCCATGCTAACTATGAGGGTCAAGAGATTCATAAAGAGGACTGACATGAACAACTTTTCTCAGAGGAGAGAAGATGGTGCTGGGTTTGATAAGTCAAAGGTGGAGTGCTACAAGTGTCACAAAATGGGACATTTTGCAAGAGAATGCAGAGGAGGAATTCCTCAACAACATGGTAGTAACCATCAGCAAGCACATTCCTCAAGCTTCCAAAACAACAGAAACCCCACTGAAGCTCTTGTTTCTCAAGAAGGAATGGGATTTGATTGGAGTGATCAAGCAGAAGAAGTTGTTCAGAATCAAGCCCTGATGGCAGAAGTCTCAGAATCTTCCAGCACAGATATTCCAACTGAGGAAAAAACTAAATTGTGCACTAAAGATTGTCTTTAGACTGTACAAAAGTACAGGGATCATAACCAAAGCATGTGTGACGACCTTAAAAGGTTAGAAAGAGATAGAAGAGAGTATAAGGTGATTGTTGAGAAGTTTGAAGATCAAATCAAGGCTTACAAGGCCAATGAACTTCAACACATGTATGACACAAATTACTGGAAGTGGGAGAAAAATCAATTAGAGATTCAAATAGAAAATTCTAAAGAGGAGTGTGAGAAGATAAAGAGTGAGTATCAGAAAGCTAAACTTGACATTGAGAAGTTCTCTTATGCTTCCAAAGCAATGGACTCTTTGCTTAAAGCTAAAGTTCATGATAAGATCAAGAGTGGTATAGGATACAATGCAACACCTCCACCTTATAACAATAATTACATCCCTCCCTCCTCAGATCTCTTAGAGAACCAAAATAAGGAGGACTTACCTATAGGAGCAACAGAAGTAGATCCTATAGATAGTGTGGTGGTTGAAGAAGAGAATGAGAGAAGTTTGAGAGTAAGAATGCAGAAGAGATTCCTGTAGAAAATCATATTCTTATCAATGAAGGGGGGGGGGGGGGGGTAAACCATTTATAAACAGTGAAAAGGTGGAGAGCTCAAAGAGAGAAAAGTGTAAGGTATAGGGAGTCCACTATATGCAGACCATAGTTGTGAATCCCTGTACATGTAAACAGTCTCAGCCCCAAAAACATGATAAAACAAGGGGTAATCAAAGAAACTGGAATAATCAGTGGGCACAAAAACAAGGGGTTGATCTGAGTAAAATCAATAGACCAAAACCTTGATTTATTTGTGGAAAGCTTAACCATATTGCCAAATACTGTTATTTCAATCCTATGAACCAGAGGATAAATTTTCAAAGAGATATACAAAATCTTGTTGGTCATAGGAATCAAAGAAGGAATCATATGGCTGAAAATGTAAAAAGAGCACCTTTAAAATCTCATGCTCAAAACAAGTTTGCAAAATCTAAGAAAAATACTCCAACTAAGCCAATGAGTAACTTAATGAAAAGGAAAGCAAACAACTTTCTCCAAGTATAGGTTCCAAAAATAAAGAAATCTGTTAGTACTGCTATTTCAAATAGTACTGCTGACAGAAATAATGCTGCTGCAAGCAATACTACTACTAACAAAATTAGTACTGCAATTCCAATTAGTACTGCTAATGATGTTAGTACTGCTAACAAAGTTAGTAATGCCAATCAAGTTAGTACTGCTTCCAGTAACAGACCCATAATTGGGACAAAGTATTCAAGCCATAAGATTCCCCAGTCTGAAAAGCTCATCAAAACTGATTGTGAATATGTTGATGAGAATGGGAAACCCAAGACCACTTTGGCTTGGGTTCCTATTAAAAACTAACTATTATACTTTATGTGCAGGGCAACCAACAGCTAAAAGGGAAGAACATTTGGCATGTTGATAGTGGTTGCTCTAGGCACATGACAGGCAACAAGTCCTGCCTACAAAACATTAAAAGAATTGATGGAGGAGATGTTGCATTTGGTGATAATCCATCTGGAGGAAAGATTAGTGGAGAAGGTAATGTATCAAAGGGTAAGATGACATTTGAGGATGTCTACTATGTTGAGCAATTGAGATACAACCTGTTAAGTGTATCACAGGTTTGTGACAAGAAACATAGTACATTGTTTACTGATACTGAATGTATTATCCTTGCTAAAGGGTTCAAGGTAGTTGATGAAAGTATGATACTACTGAGAACTCCAAGAAAGGGCAATGCTTATTGCTTAGATTTAGAGAATGTATCCAATGATTCATCTTTTAATTGTCTATTTTCAAAAGCTTCTGTTAATGAATCATCTCTTTGGCACAGAAGGATGTGTCACATGAACTTTAAAACAATGAATAATCTTGTGAAAAACAACCTTGTAAGAGGTTTACCAGAAAAGATATTTTCATGTGATGATCATTGTGTTGCATGTCTTAAAGGCAAACAACACAAATCTTCTCATAAGTCCAAAGAGATAAATACAATCTCTACTCCTCTCCAATTATTGCATATGGATATGTTTGGTCCTACAAATGTGATGAGTATTGGCAAGAAATCTTACTGCTTAGTTATTGTTGATGATTTCTCTAGATTCACTTGGGTCTATTTTCTGAGGACAAAGGATGAGACAAGTGGACTAATCAAATCCTTTATTCTCAGAGTTGAAAACCAAACAAATCAAAGAGTTAAAATCATCAGGTCTGATAATGGAACCGAATTTAAAAACAATGACCTAAACAGCTTTTGTGAGGAAAAAGGTATTGAGAGACAATATACAGTGCTCTTAGGACCCCTCAACAGAATGGAGTTGTTGAGAGGAGAAATAGGACACTGATTGAAGCTGCAAGATCCCTGTTGGCAGATTCAAAACTGCCTGTTACATTTTGGGCAGAAGCAGTTAATACTGCTTGTTATGTTCAAAACAGGGTTCTAATAGTTAAATCTCAAGGCAAGACACCATATGAACTTTTTAACAAGAAGAAACCTTTTATTGGATTTTTCAAACCTTTTTGGTGTCCTTGCACAATTCTTAATACCAAAACTCACTTAGGCAAGTTTGATAGCAAAGTAGATGATGAATTTCTGGTTGGTTACTCATCCCAAAGTAAGGCTTACAGAGTTTTTAATACCTCTTCTAGAATAATTGAGGAAAGTGACAATGTCAAATGCAATGAGAGCACACCAAATAAACTTGGTACAGGCCCTGATTGGCTTTTTGACATTGATTCACTAACTAATTTTTTGGGTTTCAGTTATGAGAATAATACAGGAACAGGGACATTATCAATACAAGACAAAAGACAAGAGTTTGTGCTGTTTCCAATCCCTACAGCAGATCCTATTGAACTCTGTGTTCAAGAGAAGAAAGATGCTGCAGATTCAAAGGATACTGAAACTGCTCAGAATAAAGAGGAGAGAAAGGTGAAAAGAAGGATCAACTTTTGACTTCAGAACATCCAGAACCTGAGATGCCTGCATTGGCAGAAGATGATACTGATGATGAGAACTCCTCAGTGTTTGGTGGCAGCTCTCCTGAAAAGAATGACTCTAATCTGGAGACAGAGATTAATGAAGAGACTATTCATCAAACTAAAGTGCATAAAGATCATTCTCCTCAGTTAGTGATTGGTGACATCAATTCTCCAATCATCACAAGGAATCAGAGTAAGTTGGGAGGATTAAAAGACATACAATCAGGCTTACTATCTTGCTTTCTATCTCAGGTTGAGCCCAAAAAGGCACATGATGCAATGAAAGACCCAAGCTGGATAGAAGCAATGCAAGAGGAGCAGCTGCAGTTTGTACTGCAAAATGTATGGTATTTGGTAGAACTGCCTAAAGGACACAGAGCTATAGGTACAAAATGGATTTTCAGAAACAAGAAGGATGAGAGAGGGATAGTGATCAAGAACAAGACTAGATTGGTAGCCCAGGGGTACACTCAAGAAGAAGGAATTGATTATGAAGAGGTTTTTGCACCAGTGGCCAGGATTGAGGCAATTAGGCTGTTTTTAGCCTATGCCTCTTTCATGAAGTTCAAAGTCTACCAAATGGATGTGAAAAGTGCTTTTCTATATGGCAAAATTGAAGAAGAAGTATATGTCTGACAACCTCCAGGGTTTGAAAATCCCAAGTATCCTGACAGAGTATACAAATTGAAGAAAACACTGTATGGACTACATCAAGCACCAAGAGCTTGGTATGACACTTTGTCTACCTATCTTTTAGAAAATGGTTTTGAGAGAGGAATCATTGACAAGACTCTGTTCATTCAAAGGAAGAAGAAGGACATCCTGTTAGTACAAATCTATGTGGATGACATCATCTTTGGATCCATAAAGTATCAATTGTGCAGAGATTTTGAAGAATTAATGCATAAGAGATTCAAGATGAGTTCTATGGGTGAACTTACTTTCTTCCTTGGGCTACAAGTTAAGAAACAACAAGAGGGAATCTTCATAAGCCAAACCAAGTATGTGCAGGACATTTTAGCCAAGTTTGGATTCTTAGATTCCAAGCCTACAAGCACACCCATGGAGACACACAAACAGATAACTGCAGATCTTGAGGGGGAGGATGTGGATGTTCATCACTACAGATCCATGATTGGCTCCCTCATGTATCTCACAGCTCCTAGACCAGATATCATGTTCCCTATTTGTGTGTGTGCAAGATTTCAAGTTAGGCCAAAGCAATCACATTTTCAAGCAGTCAAGAGGATATTCAGATATCTCAAAGGTCAACCCAGATTAGGACTGTGGTATCCTCATGACTCACCATTTGACCTACTTGCATATTCAGATAGTGATTTGGGTGGAGCTAACTTAGACAGAAAGTCTACAACTGGAGGATGTCAGTTTTTGGGTGCAAGACTAGTATCATGGCAGTGTAAGAAGCAAACCACAGTGTCCACCTCAACAACAGAAGCCGAATACATAGTTGCTGCAAGCTGCTGCTCACAAGTGCTATGGATTCAGAATCAAATGATGGACTATGGTATGACATTTCTTCACACTCTTATTTTCATAGACAATAGCAGTGCTATTAGCATTGTTAATAATCCTGTCAAGCATTCAAAAACAAAGCATATAGAAATAAGGTACCATTTTATCAGAGACTGTAATGAGAAGAAGCTAATTCAGGTTCAGAAAGTACACACAACTAACCAGTTTGCTGATCTATTCACAAAAGCTTTTGATGTGGGTAGATTCACATTCTTGGTCACAAGTGTGGGCATGATGAACAATGAATAAGTATATTCTCATTCTCTTTATGTATCTATATAGATTCCTCCTTAGTTACTTTCTTTAAATTGGTGCTATTAACCCCTGTGTGTTTAAGTGTTTCAGGTTGTTTTGAATGGGTACTTAGTTCTTCTCTAGTTAGTTAATACTGCTAGCGGTTAATACTGCTCTCAGTTAATACTTCTAGTTAGTTAATACTTCTAGTGGTTAATACTGCTTTCAGTTAATACTGCTAGTTAGTTAATACTTCTAGTGGTTAGTACTGCTCTCAGTTAATACTGCTAGTTAGTTAATACTGCTAGTGGTTAATACTGCTCTCAGTTAATACTGCTAGTTTGTTAATACTGCTAGTGGTTAATACTGCTCTCAATTAATACTGCTAGTTAGTTAATACTGCTAGTGGTTAATATTGCTCTCAGTTAATACTGCTAGTTAGTTAATACTGCTAGTGGTTAATACTGCTCTCAGTTAATACTGCTCTCAGTTAATACTGCTAGTTAGTTAATACTGCTCTCAGTTAAACTTCTAGTGGTTAATATTGCTTCTTTCCCGAATCATATAAATACCCCCTTTGCCCGCCTAAAAGCTTAACGACTCTTTGAATACTATGCATCTTCTCTCTAACCTTTTTCTCTCAAGCACCTAGTGAGTTTCAGTCCAGTTTACTCAAGCTCGATGGCATCAATGGCGTTTATTGATGAGCACAATGAAATCGCGATGCTTCAAAAGCCAAAGCAAGCTGATGGATTTCATGAAATAGTCGACTTTCTCAAGTCCAGCCATATCGCGTATGCTCTTACAGTGTCACCATCCATCTACATCGAGCACCAGAAGCAATTCTGGGCCAATGCCACTGTTATTACTGAAAATGGTGAGAAGGTTATCAAAACAAGGGTGTGTGACAAACCCTTGACAGTTTCTGAAGAGGTAATTCGCACGAGTCTACGTCTAGAAGATGCCTCAGGTATAACATCTATCTCTAATGATGATCTGTTTTCTACTCTAACTAGAATGGGGTATGGAGGCCCATTGGGTGTTTTGAAGTTCTCAAAAGCCAAATTTTCACCCCAATGGAGTTTCTTTGTCCATACCCTTATGCATTGTATTTCTAAAAAGACTACTGGATGGAGTGAGTTCAGTAGTACCATTGCTTATGCTTTGGTCTGCTTGGCCACTGCCAGAAAGTACAATTTTTCAAAAATGATTTTCAATGACCTTGTGTCAAACTTGGGAAACAAAAAAAAGTTTTTATATGTACCCAAGATTTGTCCAGGCAGTTATAACCACTGAATTGACGGATATGCCTCAATTTGATGAGGTATATGTACCTAAAATCCCCAAAGGCAAGGTCTTTTCAAATATGAAGAGATCTCCATTGGACTCGGAAGGAATTGAAACCCCATTGTTCTCTACAATGATGGTGGTGTATCACAATCAAGAAGGTATGGCATCAGGGTCAAGGCCCTCATTAGACCATCCCACTGAAAGCCAATCCCATCCTTCAATCAGTTTATCAATCCCTCAGTCCCTTCTTCAAAAACCAACTTCACCAATCACCAACACTTACATAAGGAAAAAGGTAAAGAAGGCTCCTTCCCTTCTTGTACCTTCACCCACAAAGCCTTTAATCCCTCTAATGGAGAATTATCCATTAGAGAATATCTATAGGGAAACCACAGGGGTGTCTCCC
Source organism: Arctium lappa (assembly GCA_023525745.1). Taxonomy (NCBI): domain Eukaryota; kingdom Viridiplantae; phylum Streptophyta; class Magnoliopsida; order Asterales; family Asteraceae; genus Arctium; species Arctium lappa. The sequence goes on along the minus strand of CM042058.1, from coordinate 57,541,695 downwards.
AACCCCAAGGAGGTGCTCACTGAGGAGATGCATGAGCATATGGGTGAGCAGGCTGCCACTACTCCTGCTAGCACAGAGGAGGACAGTGGTAACATCAATAAGACCTCCCCCATGGCAACTTTGGATGAGCAATCATCCAAAGGTCCCAGGTGCCAAGAAACCAAGGGGTGGAGGGTGCTTCTGCTAGGAAGAAGACTTCCACTACTAAATGTTCCAATGATCCTTCAAAAGGGGGTAACACTCCTGGAGAAGGTGAGGATAGATATAACTACAATGAATTGATGGAAACTATGGGCAACATTAATATGGATGTCATCAAACAAGGCAAAGACATAGAAGAGATGAAAATGGTGATTTTGTCTCAACAAGTACAGATTACCAAATTGAAGAAAATGGTGACAAGATTGTTGCACAAAAAGAGGAGAAGACAGTTTGTTTTAAAGAAGAGAACAAGTGCTAATGATGCTTTCAACAAGGGGGAGTATCCAGAGGCTGAAGCAGGAAAGGAAAGTACATCTGAGATGGGATTTGATTTTGAGGGGGAGAAAGAAATAGAAACAGAACCATAAGCAGCAGAAACAGATGAGGTTCAAGCAGCAGTAACAGAACAGGTAGCAGCAGTAACAGGGCTATCTGCTGAAGAATTGGAAATTGCAGAAACGTTGGTAAAATCCAAGAATGACACTCCTAAGGCTACTCAAAAGGCCAAGGGAGCGGTCATTAAAGAAGGAGGCCTTGAAAAGAAAAGAACAGAAATGAGTGAGGCAGATTTGAAGGATGCAAAGGGAAAAGCTAAGATGGTTGAATCTGAACAACCCTTAAAGAAGAAGAATCAGTTGGAGTTAGATGAAGAAGTGGCAAAACAGCTTCAAGCTGAGATGGAAAAGGAATAATAACTTCAATCAGAAAAGGACAGAGAGCTTGCACTGGAGATGGCCAGAAAGCTCAATGAAGAGTATCAAAAGAGCATGAAAACTGCAGTTGAGGCCAAGAAAATACCAGTGAAAGCATCCAAGCAAAGAATGCCAGTCAAGAAGCAGAAAAGACAACCAAGAAAGGAGAAAAATGATCAACTTTCTGAAAGGCTCAATTGGTGTCAAAGGAGAGATGTTCACTAACATGGCATACAACAAGGTTGAGGAGCTATATAAGAAGGAAATGGCTAAGCTTCAAGGGGACTCCTCTCAAAGGGAAGAAGCAGAAAGAAGGATGAAAGAGAGGCATGATCTCAACATCCAACAACCATTCCCTGAGGAAGCCACTCCTACAAAAGAAAAGGCTGAAGGCACTAAAGAAGAGAATGTTACTGTGGAAGCCAAATCTGCAAAAAGAGTAAAAACCATAGCCTCCAAGAAACAATCCAAGAAGCCAAGGATTGAAGAAGCAGAAACAGAGGCAGAATCTTCTGTTCCACCTTCAGTAGAACCAGAGAAGAATCTAGAACCATCTGTGGCAGACCATACAGAGCAACCTGGTCAAAGTATACAGCAAACTAGTCAGTCTGATGAACATGTGGGGCTTTATATGACTTTAATAGAACCAGTACAGGTTGTTCCCATTTCTGTGAAAGCACCAGAATTCATCTTTAGGGATATTCTGAGGGACAACAGAAAGGAGTACTTCAGACTCAAAAGAGTTGGTGATATATTTGAAGTCTATGCTACTTGGGGGAAAGCTCAATGAAGAGTATCAAAAGAGCATGAAAACTGCAGTTGAGGCCAAGAAAATACCAGTGAAAGCATCCAAGCAAAGAATGCCAGTCAAGAAGCAGAAAAGACAACCAAGAAAAAAGAAAAATGATCAACTTTCTGAAAGGTTCAATTGGTGTCAAAGGAGAGATGTTCACTAACATGGCATACGACAAGGTTGAGGAGCTATATAAGAAGGAAATGGCTAAGATTCAAGGGGACTCCTCTCAAAGGGAAGAAGCAGAAAGAAGGATGAAAGAGAGGCATGATCTCAACATCCAACAACCATTCCCTGAGGAAGCCACTCCTACAAAAGAAGAGGCTGAAGGCACTAAAGAAGAGAATGTTACTGTGGAAGCCAAATCTGCAAAAAGAGTAAAAACCATAGCCTCCAAGAAACAATCCAAGAAGCCAAGGATTGAAGAAGCAGAAACAGAGGCAAAATCTTCTGTTCCACCTTCAGCAGAACCAGAGAAGAATCTAGAACCATCTGTGGCAGATCATACAGAGCAACCTGGTTAAAGTATACAGCAAACTAGTCAGTCTGATGAACATGTGGGGCTTTATATGACTTTAATAGAACCAGTACAGGTTGTTCCCATTTCTGTGAAAGCACCAGAATTCATCTTTTGGGACATTCTGAGGGACAAAAGAAAGGAGTACTTCAGACTCAAAAGAGTTGGTGATATATTTGAAGTCTATGGTACTTGGCGGAAAGCTCAATGAAGAGTATCAAAAGAGCATGAAAACTGCAGTTGAGGCCAAGAAAATACCAGTGAAAGCATCCAAGCAAAGAATGCCAGTTAAGAAGCAGAAAAGACAACCAAGAAAGGAGAAAAATGATCAACTTTCTGAAAGGCTCAATTGGTGTCAAAGGAGAGATGTTCACTAACATGGCATACAACATGGTTGAGGAGCTATATAAGAAGGAAATGGCTAAGCTTCAAGGGGACTCCTCTCAAAGGGAAGAAGCAGAAAGAAGGATGAAAGTGAGGCATGATCTCAACATCCAACAACCATTCCCTGAGGAAGCCACTCCTACAAAAGAAAAGGCTGAAGGCACTAAAGAAGAGAATGTTACTGTGGAAGCCAATTCTGCAAAAAGAGTAAAAACCATAGCCTCCAAGAAACAATCCAAGAAGCCAAGGATTGAAGAAGCAGAAACAGAGGCAGAATCTTCTGTTCCACCTTCAGTAGAACCAGAGAAGAATCTAGAACCATCTGTGGCAGATCATACAGAGCAACCTGGTCAAAGTGCACAGCAAACTAGTCAGTCTGATGAACATGTGGGGCTTTATATGACTTTATTAGAACCAGTACAGGTTGTTCCAATTTCTGTGAAAGCACCAGAAATCATCTTTTGGGATATTCTGAGGGACAACAGAAAGGAGTACTTCAGACTCAAAAGAGTTGGTGATATATTTGAAGTCTATGCTACTTGGGGGAAAGTGATCAGAAGTTGTTAAAGGGCTGATCTAGAAGAAATTCATAAAGTGGGAATCAAGCTTTATGAGCATGTTTTGAAAGGAATTGAAAACTGTGTTGTATACATGATCACAATAGATAACTGTTATCATGAATACTACCTGGTGGACAAAGTATATGATCATAGTAAGGAGAAGCTGAATGGGATGATGAAAGCTAAGCTAGTGTGTGCAAAGGAATCAGAAATGGCCAGAATTGTGGTAAGACGAACAATCAATCAAAGTTTGGGTCTGAATCCAAATTTGGGCAACTAAGTTGTAGTGTTGAAAGCATCTTGAAGACCATAATTGAAGAACTTGACTTTTCTTCTTAAAAGTGAAGTTAGGGGGAGATTGTTGGGAACTGAATAATTGTTCAAGTATGGTTAATGTTGCTAGCACAACATGGTTACTACTTCTGTGACAAGTTACTACTGCTGAACCAGATTAATACTGCTTGAAGAAGTTACTACTGCTAAGCATAGTTAGTACTGCTAGTAGTTAGTACTGCTAAGGGATTACTACAACCAACTTCATTAATACTGTTGAGGTGTTTAATGCTGCTGAACATGGTTAATGCTTCTGAAGATGGTTAGTGCTGCTTATGAGATGAAGACTCAGTATGGGATTCAAGATAATCATAGAAGGTTTGAAGATAATGATAGAAGAATATATTGAAGATATTTTATATTTTGTAATTATCTTTTATTTTCAGTATATGTATAGACTTAGTCAGAATAGTTTAGAGGAAGTAACTTTTAATTCTGAATTTTTGTTTTCATAGAGAGAATTAACTTCAAGGTTTAGAATCCTAGTTCTAGAGAAGTAGAATTCGTATTGGAGAGCCTGTTCATCAATATTGAGGTTTTGTTTAAAATCTTGTAGCTTTGATCATTCAATAAAGTTTACAAGATTGTGATTTCTGATTCACTGTTGCATTGATAGTTGAATATTAAAGTGTTATTCCGCAACTTCTTTAATATTGTTTTTGAGTTCATTATTCTTGTTAAGAATTAGATCCTGACATAAAGCGTATAATCACAATCAAGAGATTAGATAAACTTGATATTGATTTCACAATCAAATGGTTACAGATTCTCTCTTGAAGGATTTCTCTCTCTAAGCTCTCTCTCTCTCTAAAAAGAACAGGGCGGCTGCAGGTTTTATTTTTGCCACACACACTCTCCTCACAACCCTAGCACCCTAAAATACCATATACCTATTTTGGGAAAAACAAAATAAATAAAAATAACTTTGACTATTTATTACAAAATGACCTAGACTTTTATTGAGAATTGACTTTGCAAATTTGACTTCTTGAATCTTTCATCTTCAATCTTGATGATCTTGAATACAATAAATCTGTGATCTAACAGTTTCTAAACACAACAGTTTAGAACCCAATCTTAAATGTTCAAGACTATGACTTCTAGACAAAGGAGTCTAGGACTCAAACTTCAATGTCAAGATACTGATAAGTTTGATTGCCAAATCATACCAGGGAGTTTTTAAGATTAAGTGTTATATTGTGAATAATAAAAGAATGAAATATTTGGGAGAATGTTGTATTCTTAATTGTCATATTTTTATCTGGATGCAAATATAAAGGGGGAGCATATCTGTAAAACAGTTCAAAAGGTTCACATAATGTCAAGGGGAAGCCTAGTAGCAAAATCAAGCAGACAAATATATCAAATCTTAAGGAATAGAAGGAACATACATCAAGTCAAGGCAGAGCTTAATGATAATATCTGAAAAGGGTTGTAAGTGTGTTGTGTGTGTGAAAATGTTTTAGGAATAAAAATACTGTAAAAATGTCATTGTTAGAAGGTTTTCATTTATGGAAAGTTTCTATTTTTGGCAAATTTTGAAAAAGTTTCCAAAATTAGCAAGTTTCCTCATTTAGAATGTTTTTCAAAAAGTTGGAAATTTGGCTATGTGAGGAATTCGCATACCTCACACATGCGGAATCTGAGGAATTCACAGATGTGAGAGATACGAATTCTTGAGAATTCACAGATGTGAGTGTCACGAATTCTAACAATTCGCATTAGTGTTTCTGCGAAATATGAAGAATTCGCAACACACACTTTTACGAATTCTTGAAATTCTTGCACAGAATTCGCAGAATTGACCTTTGCGAATTCTCACACACTTTGTCTTATTTTATTTAAGACAATTCGTTTCAGTGTCTCTTGCGAAAAGTTGTGGTTCAATCAGATCGTGCCACGTGTCATCTCATTCTTGAGTATATATAGAGTAGTTTCTACGGAAACCTCACTTTTCACATATCATTTGTCTTACGAATTTTCCAGAGCACCTATAACCCTCATCTGCGACTTCTTGTCTTCATCTTTAATTTCTTCGATTGCTTGTTCCAAAAGGTGTTTCTTTGTTTGATTGATGGTTTATTTGTTCGTATTATCTTGTTTTGGTTGTTTGATCTTGTTGCACGGAAACCCTAACTGGACTAAGATTCGAGATTTTGTCGATTCGTATGGACTGTTCATTCAAGAACTCGTGAACTCATAACTTTTTGTTTTCTTTAAATTTTGATCTTCATAATTTGTTGAGTGTTAACTCAAATCACAGGAATGTTTCTAGACACAAATTGAACCTAAGTTTTTAACAGTTTACCCTAAAATCAATAATATGTTGGGACTGAAATTCAAAATTAGTTTTTCGACTTTTCGAATGTTCATCAGGTTCTTATTGGAAAATCAAAATAAGATGATCGATAGTTTATTGATGTTAGTTTTGATTGCTTAAAATGTCTTTAAACCCTAAATCGATCCTAACAGAATAAGTTTATTGGGTTAAAATTTACCTTTTGAAATTTTGAAATCTGGGTTTGGGTTTGAAGTTTTGAAGATGTTCTTGAGATTTACATGAACACTTAAATGTTTTTCAAAAATTATGTGTTTTTCGAATTCTTGATAATACAGTGCCTCTTACGAATTATGGATTTCATGTTTTATTTTTGCCAAGTATAGAATTCGTATCTTGCATCTTACGAATTCTAGAGTTGTTTTAATTGTCAAAATTCTTTCTAAATAAGAATTCGTGATTCTGACTCTTACGAATTCTGGTATCCGTATTCTTGAAGTTTAGCGAATTCTTGACTGTTTCCAATAATTCTTAAGTATTGAATTCGTAGATGCCTATCTAGCGAATTCTGGACTTAGTGATTTTCAAAACTTGGTTTTTCATGTCCAACACTCATTTTTTTAAATTTTCACTAACCTATTTGAACCTTGTTCAAAATTGTTAAATCTTTTCAGGAACAAATGGCAGATCAGACAGTTGATCAGCATGTCCAAACCGGTGAAAACTCACCAGAAGCACTTCATCAAGCTTCTGAGGAGTGTCCTTTACCATCATCTCGTTCAGATTTTCAAGTTCCACCGAATATCAATCCTGATCAATTTTTAATACCACCTGCTGAGATGAAACCACAGCCTCCGAACAATCACTTATTGCAGTTCTCAATCCATATTGATCCACTGGTGTTAGATATACTCTAAAATCATCCTTTGAGAAGTGCACTAACTGCAGAAGCTACTGTACCAGAGTTGTATATGCAACAGGCCTGAAAAACTATCCGATCTAGTCACATTAAGGAGGAGGGAAAGAAAGTTCAAGTGTTCAAGCTGGAAATTGATCACTTCACCTCAGTGCTTACTCTACAAAGACTTAGATTCATTTTGAGTCTTCCGAATCCCAATGCCAGAGAAGGAAGAAGTACTTATGATGAGCTACCATCTGATGCAACTGTGTTAAGGGGAATCAGAGATATGGGGTATGTTGGACAACTTGTTCAAATCAGTCAGTTCAAGAAGAACAACTGAACCACCATTCTACTATACTTTGTTCTCCGTGATAAATTGGTGCCTCACTGCAAAGAATTATGGTTCATATAATGCAAGCAGCCATATTCTGAAGTTATTTTACTCAGTAGTTCATGATCTCCATTTGATTATGCTAAAGTCTTTTGGACTGAACTACATGAGAAAGTTGTTGCTAAGAAGACGAACAAAGCACCGAATTACATACCGTATCAGAGGTTTATGACTCTAATTGTCCGTAGTATGTTGAGAAGCAACAAGAATATCCCTAAAAGAACCAATTATCCATGTGCTCCTGTTAATGCAATGAGGTACTTGATGAGACAAAAGAAAGAGTTTCCATTAAGTATGCATGTGCCTGAAGCACTTCTAGACTATGTAGATCCAGAAGGTGAGAGTATGACCAACTATAGAGAGTCTCTGGGAAGATCAGAACCAGTCATCCCTACCCCAGGATCAACCCATAGGAGAGTGGAGTCTGTGAGGGTTTCTACAACCGAGGGGGTTCAGAAACGGGGTGCGAAGAGAAAAAAATTCCGAGAGGGGTTCTGGTGGGGATCAGAGAAAGAGACTGGAGACATCTAGGTTACGGGTTGTTACCCCACGTATAGTGACACCGGTTGTCAATGAAAGTCTTGAATCTGAGAGAGATCTGGATCTTGCATCTAAAGATGAGGCAGGCAATGACAGTGCATCAAGTTCAATACCATCTGCTTCAAGTTTAAAAGATGGTGATGTGGAAACTGAAACAGATTTTGTTGGTGGATTAGCTGATGGTGATAAAGGTGAGGATGGTGATGACAACGATGGTGATGATGCTCATGATGGTGATGATGATGTTCATGTTGAAATTGCTAAGTCAGTTGATGATACTGAAGTTGTTGAGGTTGCTGATGATGAATTTGCTTAGTTTGTTGAGACCCAAGCTGATATACTTGGTGATGTTGATGCATTTGCTCCATTCTTTGGTGCTGCAGCCATGGAAGTGGAAGAGCAATGCCAAGTTGATTCCATTTTAGATGCAGTAATTGGTGAAATAAGGGAAATGAGGGAGATAAAGTAGAAAATGTTGAGAAAGAGAGTGAAAGGGAAGGAAAAGAACATGATGAGAGTGAGCATGTGTATACCCGAACCTACCTGTCCAAAAGGGTAACCACATCAAGTGCTCTGTCGCATGTGTTGTGTACAGATGCACAAGACATAAGTAGCCCACTTATGCACTCGCACACCCAGGCCACCCACTCTATTTCTTCTCAACAAGAAATAGTTTCAATTTCTCACGGGGATATTGTACAACGTCTACCGGGTTCTCATTCGGAGAATCAAGGTATTGAAAATAGAGAAAACCTGCCCCGGTTCTCAACTTCATTTTGTTCACAATAGAGTCTAGTGCCCTTTGAATTACTAATTGTTATTCCTAAGTCACATTTTCTTATAGCTACCATCGGAAGTCTTCGTGACCCGATCGGAACAACCGTAGTAGCTCCTCAATCCGGAATATAAGGATCGGTTGGAAGTCCTGTCATCGACACATCTTTGCCAACGATGAACACATGCCATGCAATTGATTCATCAGTTGTCATGAAAACGGTTAATCTAAGTGATACCGGAGTTATTAACCCCGACTTTGTGTCAAAGGAAATCTTCGACGGCGCCTTAAAGGTTGTTGAAACCAGGATTATGGAGAAAGTTGAAAAGGTGGTTGGAGATCTAAAGAGGTTTTTGAAAGGAAAAGATCCAGTTGTTGAGCATGAACCTGCTTTTCCAAGTCAGAAAACACCAAACACTGAACCTGCTGATTTATCCGTTGATGAGCTGAAATCCTTGTTGTTAGCCAAGTTGTTATCTCAAGCTCCGGATTCTCAGCATGATGCAGATCTTCTTACCCTTCTGCAATCCCACCAACAAAATCAACCGCCACAATCTGTAAACCCAACAGATTTGGTTAGTGCCACAAAGTTTAATTCTTTTAAATATGATGTCATGATTGCTCTATCTGATCTTAGACAGGTAGTTCAAACTTCATGCAAAGCCCAGGAAGCTATTTCCACTAGAAAGCATGATCATGATTCTGATAATGATCATGAGGGGGAGATAAGAGGGAAACAGGTTGCTAAAAGCTTTGAAGGTGTTGTGTTGATTGAAACCAGAGCTGAAACTGATGAAGGTGGTGAAAGGGGAGCTGATGATACTGATAGAGCAAGGCAAAATCAGTTGCAGTTGGTGATTTATGCTAAGTAAAGTGTTGAACGAAGGGTTGAAAAGCCTAAGGTTGCAACTATGGAAGAGATCATGGAATTTACAGGTTTGTCACAACCTGTTGCTATTGTATTGAATGATGATACTCTTGACCAGGTCCATGCAAAGTATGATCTCTATTGGAAGATGAAAAAAGAAGATCAGAAAGATATTTGTATTGATCTTGATTCAGATGACAATGAAGGAGAAAACATCTATGATATTGTCAACAGATCTGAAGAGATTCCAATGGATGAAGCAAGTGTTTTGGATAATTTGTTTGAAGATACAGACTCAGATGCTCTGAATGTTATGTTTGAGCAGAGTACACCTGAAGGACTTCACCTAAGTCCTATTCATGAGAAGATGCCAGAACCTTCTGCTGTTCAGACTATTCCATCATTTCATGAATTTTCTTCTGATCCTAATGTATCTCAAACTTCTGAGGCTGAGCATAATGTTAATCTGGAAACCGGTACTGCTAATGTTCAAGTTGAAGAAGAGTTGTCGTACCAGAGAAAGCCTGATAGTCCTTTGGTCCAGAAAGAGTTTGTAAGAGAGCCTCCCATAGTGCCAAAGTTACCAGCTGAAAAAGAATCTTCAAGTTCTAAAGCTGAAAGTTCTATTCCTTATACTGGTTATGATGAAGAAGGAATGTCCATTCAAGAAATCAAAAGGATTAAACATATGTTACGTGTTCCACATCTGGAATAAGGAGTTAAGATCTTTGTTAGCTACATCAGAAAGTTGGATGAAGCTCAACTTTTGGGAATCCAAGATAAAACTCCTGAGTATCAGAAAGATTATATTCGGATGTTACAGATTATGGGAAGAACAAGAAATAATGTCAAGATCAAGTCTGAAATTCTGGAGGTTGTCAAAGTAACCATGATGAAGTACAGGAAAATCTCTAATCCTGAATTCATCGTGAAGAGAAAGAATCTGGGATTTTACTCATTCAATGAAGCTAACTATGCCAATCTTCATTTTAGAGATATTGAGTTCATTTACCATGATTTCAGGAGCCGAACTATCATACATCCAGAGATTGTTTTTGGTCTTGATACTATCAAAAGATTCATTCGGAGGCACATCTACCATACTTATCTTTATGACTTTCAACTAGGCATTGAGACAAATCAGAATAGAATCAATATTCTAAAGCCAAACTTTACACATCCATTGCTTGAAGAGACACCACTCTACACAGTGTTAAGGAAGCCAGAACTTGGTGTTGTGTATGAGAATGATTTTAAAAAGGAAAAGATGTACATGAGAGCAGCTGAAATTCATAAGTTCTCTGATGGTACTCTTGAAGATGTGTTAAAGAAGTTGGAAGAGTTGCATGAGGAAAGTGAGAAGAAGAGGTTAGCATAAAATGATCATTGGCATCGGTTGGACAGAATTTGGACAGAGAATGTGATAGATGCCATCAAGGACAGATTGAGATTCAGGACGACCATAAGAAGGTTTGAAGGATACATGGGGATGAGAAGGACAAGCATACGAAGATGGACTAGTTCAAGAAAGTCTAATTGATCAAAAAGGGGGAGATTGTTAGACCTAGAGTTTTGAGTCAATTAGAAGGTTAATATTGTCTTTTGTATGTTGACTTGATATGAGGTCAAGGCTTGTTTGACCCATATATAAGTCTTTGCTTTCTTTATGTTTGTAATGCTTTATGTGATGAAAACGTATCATTCTATAATTCATGTCTAAGAGATATATGACTAACACATTTTCTCTCTCATCTTATTCTTTGATTGTTATTAGATTTGTGCATGATTTGATTGTTATTGCTTGATATTGGGATCACATAAAGTAAAGGGATGGTTTGCTACAGTGATTCGGGTGGTTGGTGGCCCCTTCGAGAGTTGCGGGTCCTTGTCGCTGCATGAGTGGTAGCTCATGCTCAAAAGTCCTCTGACACAAGCCTAGTCGTTGCGCTGCGGTCCGTTTCCCGGCTTTGCTTGCGCGATTTGCACTTCTGATTGGTTCATCTATCCCCAATTCTTGAGCTCACTAGGCGTTAGGCCTAACCTTTTTATTTGCCGGCATGTGCATTAGGTTCCAATTGGGGGTTTGGTTCTAACAGTGCTAAGAAGATATGAGCACTAGATTTACACGAGGGTAAGTATTTTGGTGAAGCCTTCCGCAGTTAGAGATAGTGGCTACTATTGGGTATTAGTAACACCCGTACCTATTGTAGACCATGTATAAGGATTGAAATGTATTTGTTGAAGTTAAACCTTAAATTTTTGTTGTAGATGATTCAGTTATCAACGTATTTGAAATTTTTTAAATTAGTTGCTATCTTGAGAGTTGAGGGTGTTACACATAGTACGCGGTTTGTTTATCTATCTGAACCATCCATGTACACTGACCATAATATGTACATGTTACTTAATTGAACTGAATGGACAAGTGTACAGATGCACCCTCGCGGTACATGTACCATTTATGCATAGTTACAATACTCTGTCTGGGCCATCGGTATTCCGGTACATGACCTTTCATACACATACACAACTTAAAATGCTTATTTGAAAGCTAATGGAGACTAGATTTGTCAACTGCAAATAGAAATATGAAATAAGTCAAGTTCTGACTAAGGCAACTAGTGCTATTAAAATCGTATTTGCCTTGACATTTCTAAATCTGAACATTACATGTTTTATTTTCGGACCTAAGCCCATACTAGTTATTCTGCCATATTATGCATTACTTACTTCCAATCACCTAAAGTGCATTATTAACATCAATCATATCTAAAATAAGAAAGTTAGATCCATTTATAACTTCAGTTAAACTTACTGCACTTACGTTAAGTTATGTTGAATCTAACATATGTTATACTGATAATGATCTAGGTAAGATATTGATAGTGATTTGTATATAAAGTTGATACCTTATTCTTACACATAAAAGTTCAAGCTTAGGCTAAAGGTCATAACCTATTTATCTTGAACTAATGCTCTGATACCAACTTGTAACACCCATATTTTCGCCTTAATAAGTGTTACGTAATCTAAAACAATTCTCCAAAATATTCCAAAATAATGGCTGAATTAAAACCGTTTACAGCGGAAGACTTTAAAATAATAAATATGTAACTTAAATGCTAACCCATCCCATACCGAGTTGCTTTACAATATTTATTCATAATAGATGCCTGAACATAAATACTGAACTTAAATGGTAGTGACAAGTCTCTATGTGTGCCATTTTCCTTTATCCAACCTGAAACCTTCTGTATCTGAGATGCATACTATAGTCAGCTTATAAAACTCAGTAAGTTCATGGTTTGCATGAATAAAATCATTTCCCATAATACATATCAACTTCAAAACATTGTATCAAATAGTATGCATTTTCTGAAAACATGCAGAGCTGAAAGAAAAGAGATCTCATAAACTGTTTCGCCGATTACGGGTCATTTTGTCACTGACACGCCTTGGGTTTTGAACTTTCTATTCTGTTCGATCACCCACTTGACTGGGTCGTGCCACTTATCCGTGACTTATTGGTCAAATTCCCACCCGTTAAAACCGATCATAAAGCTTTCATATGAAATAGCATGCTAGAGTTATTTGAAAACAAAATAAACACATAGCATGTGGCAACAAGAATGTCATCGATTATAGAACAAAAACTGAACAAAAAACAGAAGAAGATCAAACATGTATTAGAAGGACCAAAATCTCAACAATGAGGATGGGAAGAATGCGATTGGCGAGCAGAGGTCGATCACTCAGGCAAGAGAGGAGGTTTTTTATGAACTGCCTCCCCAAGTTTTCCTCTTATTGATGTGATGGAGGATCTTTAAATATTTTGGGTTGAATTATTTGAAATATGATTTGGAGATTAGTAAAAGGTTATTAAATTTTATTAATTTATTTTTTAAAAGTCGATGACTCCTCAGTTTTAGAGTCTTTTCTTTAAACACTCTTTTTTAATTATTAAATACTAAAAGTCTGCCCGTACAATGCACAGGGTGAGCAAGGTCTGGAAATTTTATTGTGAATGAAAAATGAGAAGCCCTCGAGTGTTGTAGCTCACTTAGAAAAAGGAATACACAATAGGTTCAAGTTCGAATCTTGAGGGAAACGGGCTTGAGTCCCTTCGTTAGCCACAATCGTAAAGTCAGCTCTGAAATGCATCCTCACATGTGGTTGGGAGTGTTTGGTTTGATCTAAGGAATTGGAAGCAGAATGAAAATGAATATGCTGTCGGCCGATATGAAAATGTGTATATTCATGGCATTATTTTACATGTTTTTACATTCTTTCCCATTGTTAATGTTTGGCGATCAATAATGACTTAAAAATTTCGAATTTCTTGAGCAAGTCGATTTTGAGCTTTAGGAGCTTACCAATTTCAAGAGTTTCGACCAGATCAATTTTTTGTCTTCCGAAATCCAACTCCGGCTACCCTAAATTGTCACCATAAATCAAATTCGACCGAGTGTTTGGAATAAATTAACTTCAATTTCTAAAATAGGTATTTTAGACTTTGGATTGGATTGATTTCAAGAGTTCAGAATTGATGGTTTTGTGTTTCCGAGAGTTTGGATTTGATCGCCATCGGGATGTAAATGACTTTGAAGATTGTTGCTTTTCCCAAGTGAACAAAAATAAAGGTTTTGTGACTTAAACTATAGGCTAAATTTACCAGATGCTACGTCAAAACAACAAAATGTAGGAGTCAACCCATGAATAAAATCAAAAGTATAACTCTCAATTAAGAAGTGAGGAAATCAACATTTGAACCATCTTCCTAAAATGAACATCCAACATTTTGTCATCATCAAGATTATTAATCCGTAGCATAAATAAAAAACTACACTTCAAAACATTTACATACAATCTTACAGTTCACTTGCATAAATTTTAACACAAAACTCAAAACTTTGGCACACACAAAAGACAATGGTATCTCAAAACTTTGGTACATTTGTTTACAACCCTAACCACAAACTTCAACTAACCATGAATTCAAACCAAAATGCATCCAAATGAGAGCATGGTGTTCGCATGATGGGCTGATGCACAGATGGGTGGAAACAAAAAAACACAAACCCATTGATCCAAACAACTATGGTGGTCATGAGTAGCATATCACCATCTTTTAGACCATGGAACATCATATAAATGAAGTTCATCCTAAAAAATTCACAACCCACATCAGATTGATCTTTACCTGGAATATTTCGATAAAGTTCCATCATTCTAATGAAGTAGCATCTCCACTATAAGAATTGAAGCTCATTTTAAATGTCGAAGACTACATAATAGATTCAAAATGTTGCAAAAGGAGACTGTCACAATAACCAATAAACTTAGTCAAATGAAACCCAAAGAATGGTCCATAATAGAATCATTAAACTCTAAAATCAAAATTCAAGAGATGATGATCAACATAATGGGGATTGTAAGAAAATATACATCAAGAGTTCATGATCAACATATTTCAAAAAATAAATTCTAAAGCATATATAGTAATGATGCTTACGAGCCTTCATTTGCAAGTCATTTTAAGTCTACGATTAATGGGAAATCGAGTATAACATTATATCTACAAAAGGGTTCATAAATCAAATTTGGAGAGATATGTGTGCAGAAATTGGATGTTATGATTAATTGCAAATTGTATCCAGTGTTCAATTTGACGAAGAAACTTCCGATGAGGTACCAAATTTTTCTGAATCAGATTTTCTTTATAGAAAATGGAAGCCATGATGATTGAGCTTCAAGACCTTCAAAATTAGCTGAAAAAGGAGAAAAGTAGGGTTGCTAAGAAGCGTCAAACAATTTTTTATCTCAACAAGGAACTTGTTGGGAACAAAAGCTTGATTAACTCTTTGAATAAGTCTGCTACTGATTTTGAAAAACAAAAAGCTTGTTTTGAAAATAAGATTTATGAAACTGTTTCTAAACTTACAAAGTCTGATTTTAAGAAACAAGTGTTTGTGCTAAAAGTTCATAAATTGCATATTGAAAATAAGGGTTTGGAGAAAAAGATCAATGGTTTGGAAGCAAAATTATATACTAGAGGTCAAACAGATCAAACCATCTTTCTAAACACACCAAATGAGGATAATGATGTTAAAGAAAAGTGGAGTCTTGGTTACGATAACCCACATTTTTTGAAGAAAGCAATCAGAAAACAGCTAGCTTTATATAATTTTGATTTTCTACAAGCGGCTACCAAACATCCTCATTTGAAACCCAAGTTTGTTACCAAATCTTCTAATGAAGTTGAGGCCAAAAAAGACGAGAACAGAAAGAAAACAACAAAAATACAACTACCATTCTGCTATCAAAAGCTGAATAATAGTTATCTTTCTGAATAACCAAGGCTTTTATCAAATGATTATTTTGAAAGCTATTCTACTAAAGAGTTGGAGGCAAAACCTATTAAAGCCAAAATTTATGTTCCTCCACTTGTTTTGGAAAGCAAGATTGTTGAGCTTCAAAACACTTTAGATGATGAAAGAATTTTGGTTGATATTGAAAAAGTTGTGTTTTCTATAGTAATGAAGAACACTGTTTTTAAATCTGAATCTAAAATGTGTTCAAATTCTTCCAAGGCACCTCAAACTTCTGAAGATGATACTGATGACTTATTTGCGTGTGCAAATGATTTTTTAAATTCTGATGATGGTTATGTTGATAAAAGTATTGGTATGTTTGACTTCAATGCAAAACTTCTAGATCATACTGATTTTATTATCAATTCTCATGCTTTACCAAGTGTGTTTGAAGTAGGAGAATCATCAACTAAGGTTGGTGAATCAGTTTCTGTAAGTACCGATTATTATGAAAAAGGTAAAAAGCAAAAGAAAAGGCGCTCACAGAAACGGACCAACACAGGTAAGCAAAAGAAAAGACAAACTCAGAAATCTCATTTTCCTAACAAATCTAAATCTTTTGTTTCAGAATTGAGCAAGAAAAGGTCTGAAGTGCGAACTGAATGGAGACCAAAGCAGAAAGTTGATGAGACTGCAAATTCATCTTCTGATTCTTATTGTAATAGAAAGACTAGTAGTTAACCTGATGTAGTTGGCAATGTTGTTTTTAGTAAACCAAAACTTGTAACTTCTTACAAGCGATATTCAATAAAGCAATTATTCCAATTATCTCCGTTTACTAATATGACTTCTACTTATCATAGAAATGGTTTTGTGTCTCAGCAATATTCTGATGATTGGTTTGGATCATATCATGTATATTCTTATAATTCATATGCTTCAAAAGCTTTTCAAAAGATCAAAGGGTCCATATACAAATGGATACCAAAATCATGCGCTAATACAGTAGGACCCATCTATAAATGGGTACCAAAACCAATTTTTTTTCTGATTTCTCTTGTGCAAACCCGTCATATGTGGTACTTGGATTCTAGTTGCTCCAAGCACATGACCGGGCAGAAAGATTTATTGTCTAATTATACAGAGATATACTGCGGAAACGTACGCTTCGGCAATGACCAGTTTTCACCAATTATAGGTTATGGTGATGTTATTCAAGACAACGTAACGATAAAAAAGGTGAGCTATATTGAAGGCCTAGGACATAACCTATTCAACATTGGACATTTCTGTGACAAAGACTTAGAGGTAAATTTCAAGGCCAAGAGGTGTTATGTGCGTACTGAAGATGGTAAAGAACTCTTGATCGGAACGAGAAAATCAAACCTCTACACGATCAATCTCTCAAAAGTCAAGACTGACAATGAGGTGTATCTACTATCAAAAGCCTCTATGCAGCAGAGTTGGTTATGGCATAGAAGGCTATCTCACTTGAATTTTCGATACATCAACAAACTGGTCATGGGAAACTTAGTGAAAGGACTTCCAAAGCTCAAATATGTCAAAGAAGATCTGTGTGCAGCATGTGAGAAAGGCAAGATGAAAAGAGCCCCTCATAAGCCTAATTCTGAGCCAAGTACATGTGCTCCACTTGAGCTACTGCATATGGATCTCTGTGGTCCGATGCGAACACAAAGCATAAACAGCAAAAAGTATGTCTTAGTGATTGTGGACGATTATTCACGATACACTTGGGTCAAATTTCTGAGATCAAAAGATGAGACATCCGAAGTCATCATCTCATTCCTAAAGATTACTCAAGTGAATCTACATAAGACAATAAAGCTTCTTCGAACAGACAATGGCACAGAATTCAAGAACAGAATTGTTGACGATTATCTCGAATCGGTCGGGATAACACATCAGTTTTCGGCTGCTAGAACGCCTGAACAGAATGGAGTCTTAGAAAGACGAAACATAACACTAGTCGAGGCCGCTCAAACTATGTTGAGTCAATCAGATCTACCTCTATTTCTATGGGCTGAAGTTGTGTTGACTGCTTGCTACACGCAGAATCGCTCCATTATCCATCGTCGGTTTGGAAAAATACCGTATGCTTTAATAAATAATCGAATACCTAGCATTAAACACTTCCATATTTTTGGAAGCAGGTACTTCATATTGAATGACGAGGAGAACTTGAATAAGTTCAGTCCAAAAGCTGAAGAAGGCATTTTTATCGGCTATTCTCAAACGTCTGCTGCTTACAGAGTATACCTGAAGAAGTCGAAGATCGTAGTTGAGAGCGTTAATGTGACATTTGATGAAGAATTGGCTTCTGAACAACACAGTTCAGAAACCTTAATTACTAGAGTTTTAGCTTCTGTTCAAATCAGTCCAGAACTTGTGGCTAATGTTTAAATTCTGATAAAGCGTCAATTTCTACATCACATTTATCAGATTTAGATTTATTGTTTGAACATTTCTATGATGAATTTCTTGGTACTAAAGTGACTAAATATGTTATGATTGATAGGTTCAAAGAATCAAATGATAATCAACCAATCACATCAGAGGTATCTAGTGAATCAGCAATCCCGATTTAAGAAGAAATTCAAGTTCAAACGCCTACTCCATCAGTTGAAGCTGAAAATGTTAATGAAGAGCCAAAAGTAACTCAATCAGTTGGGTGTACTACAACGTTTAATCAACATACATCCACTTTCCAACCAACAGAAGCTTCTGCATCGTCTACTTCAACTTAACCCCTAACTGAACAACATGAATAAGATAGTGGATTTTTAGATGAATATCATGATCAATCTACATCTAATCCACTCCCACATGAATATATGTGGACAAAAGAGCATCCAATGCATCAAATCATTGTAGATCCATCCAAACCGGTGCAAACTAGGTCTGCTCCACTCAACCAGTGCATGAATGATTCGTTCATGAGTAAGATAGAGCCTGTAAGTCCGTGTGAATGAACACGATCGTTTACCAGATAATCAAACAACAAACAAGATACGATTTACCAACCTGTTTAGATTACAAACGCGGATTACAAAGGTATATTTTTTTCTGTTTAAGCTCTCACTGATTCTCTCTGATGAACAGTGTTCTTGATGTTGGATCGATTTCTAGATTGTGAGATATTAGAATCTCACCTAACATAAACTAACAAACATAATAATATCTAACTAAGATATTATCAAAACATAATATCTAAACTAATATCTAGATATTTAAACTAATATCCTAATATCTATTAATTTGATATTTAGGACAAACATAAAATACAATAAACAACTTTGACAATTATTACAAACTAACATTAGACTAATCTTGAGAGCGACTTTTCAGCATTAGCTTCAGATTGCAAACTTCAGATTGGATGATCTTGAATCCAATAAATCTGTGATCTAACAATCTCCCCCTTTGGATCAAGATCATTACTAAAATTATTTAGCAATTCAGTCTTCTCTTTCAGCTCAGAAGTTGCAATCTCTTTCTCTGTCTTCAATTTGTAACAGTCTCCAGGTTTAGCTCAGAATGCTTTAGCAAAGTATCTTCAAAGAAAATTTCTCTCATATCAGCATGTCTTTAGAATACCTTGAAGAATTTTCTCATTTCTTGGTTAGCTCTTCTCCCATTTCTTCAGAATAGTTGGAAGAATTCTCTAAACCTTTGATCTTTCACATTTCTTGGTAGGCTCTTCTCCCCCTTTTTGATGAAAAGTGAAACGACTTCATCAAAAGATATATCAAGAAATGTATTTCATCAGAAGCTTCTGATCCGTCAATTCAAAAGATATTCATCCAGATCTTTGCAAACCCAGACAAAATAATCATTTAACACCTGAATTAAAAAATGAATCAGTTAAAATGCCTGTCAGTAACACTAAGTCACTGTGTGTAACTAATACACATTGGAAAGGAGTTGTTTGATGTTTACTCCCCAGGGTTTCCATTCAATCATCGAAACACCACAAAGGCAATTTCTATGAACGTTATGATAAAGAAACAAATTCCTTATGTGTTCGTGCATGTGATAGAAAGAATTCAGCATGGATGATTGCTTATAGGCTCAAAATTGTGTAAACCACTGAGACAATAGTAAGTTAAACACAGACTCAATGTGCATGATTGAAGTGCGAAGGTAGGGCAGACTTACTTCTTTTTAATATCCAAATTTTCCAAATGAAAATCAGATAGCAAATGTGATGCTTCCCCTTTGAAAATGTGAAACACTTTCCTGTTAAGAAGAAAATGAGTAGCTGGTGAGGTTTGATCAAGAGTTGGCATGGGCTAGTTGCCTGTTTCAATAATGTTCACGAAAAATTTGTGAAACACTAGTAATGTGGTTGCCCGACTCAGAAAAAGTTGGTGCAGAGTTCTGATAGTCTTTTAACTCTGTTCTCACACCCTCCTTCTATTAAACATTTAGCTCACTCTAATCAAACTTTCTTTCTCTGTTTGACACACTCATTTCTTTTGACTTCTCACACTCAATCACTATGGATTAACTTCGTGGTTAGAAATCACTGGTTAACGTGATTCCATAGAAGTTGTGTTAAGTCCTAGCACAATGAAATTAATGTTTTCCTAGAAAGCATGTGATGCTCAAATTGGTTTAACTATTTCAGTTAAATCACAATGTAGATCTTGAAAACATTTAAAGTCACACTTCCAATTCATGAAATCGGTTTAAGATTCGGGAAGTGGTTTGAACATTTAAGAAAAATGTTTTCTATGATTGAAAGTTGTCCACTTTTCAACCATATTTGAGATGAAGATAAGGAATGATACCTTTTGAGTGCAATCTTACATCTCATGAAGTTAAGCTTAAAGTCATAAAGATATGATCTTGTAAGCATCTCTCAAAAACTGCAAAAGTCTTATGTCATAGTCAAAGCAAATTTATTCACTTAAATTAAAATGACAAAAGCAGAAAAACAATGATAGTACGAGTTCTAATCAGAAATCATCACCTTTTTACTCCCCCTGAAATTATACATTTGAAAATTATCATTGAAAAAGATATGCATTTAAAAATTCAGACAAATATGTACTCCCCCTTGATGATTGATTTCCTCATTCGAGTATTGGAGTACAATCTCTTATCAGCACAGGAGTAAGGTCTTTTGATCATTGAAGTGCGGGTCTTGAACTGTTGTATTCAAAAGCCTACATTCTCCTATTCCCCCTTGACAGTAGGTGCCTGACAAACTGATTAATTTAGTAAGAACCATACCAGTAATGGTCACTCGTCTTATGTACAGGATCATGTGTACGAAAATAAGAACAATAGAATTTCTTACCTGACAAACTGATTAATTTATCTCATGTGTAGACAAAATCAGGTTTACCTTTACGCGCATTGTTCTTTTTGGCATTCTGCGTATGTACACATGACTTCTTACTTTTCTGCTAATTTTTAACTGCTTGCCTTTTCCAGCCCAGTTCTTCTTCTTTGTATCTTCTTCTCCTTCGATGTGTACCTAAACCATCTATATTTCTATCATAGAAAAGGTTAGAACTACGAATTTGATTAGAAGATTTAACTGACCTTTTGGAAGAAGCAGGTCTAGATATTGAACTTGCAGCTGACTTGAATGAACATTCCGAATCAGATGAATCAGCTCTAGGTGAGTGGACATATGACTTTGGAGTCTTGCGCTCAGTCACCACCACCATTGAAATAATATTTTCAAGCTCGTTAATCTTTGAAGAATAAATGGTTCTTTCTTTGACAAGAAGGTCAATCTTCGTCTCAAGCTCACAATTCTTTTTCTTCTCTTTCTTTGCACACATAGAAAGTTCAGATAACTTTACATTAAGCTTTCTAATTGCAGCTTCAAAGGTGCTTCTCTCTTCCTCAAATCCCTTCTTTGCATCCTTTCTTCCATCTGATATCTCTATTAAGAATCCAACGTTCTTTCGTTCAATTGCCTTCTTCTCTTTGGCAAACTAATCTCTTTTAAAATGATTACTTTCTCAAAGTTACTAACTTGTTGAGAAAGCTTTATACTTTTAAGCTCAATCACTTTCTTCTCCTCAATACTCTTCTTGGAAAGATCTGAGAACTTCTTCTCAAACTCTGATATTTTCTTTTGTAGCTCAGATTTTGTACTATCCAAATCCTTAGATTTCTTCTCATTGCTCTCAACAAGATCTAGCTTCTGTTTTTGAGCTTCAAGATCAGAAATCGTTTCTTTTAGTTCAGAGTTCTCATCTTCAAAAACCTTATCCTTTTCTATTGGAGACAATCATGATTTACCTTCAAGCTGATCCCATAATTGTTTTCCTGTAGCCCATTTGCTATTTATTAGAATAGAAATCTCTTCTGAAATTCCTTTCAATATAAGAATTTTGGCAAATTTACCAGCTTCATGTCTCCTTCTCTCCTCATTTGTGTATTCATTAAGGTATATTGGAACCTCTTTCATATCCATAAAACCATAAGCTCCTCGAACTGAATTGAACATTGTTGGAATTTTCATCATCCCTTTCTGCAAAGATAATCTAATATAAGTGTTCAATTCATGTTTGTCAATAAAGTCTAAGAAATGGATTTTCCACTGCTCATATTTTCGTCTTTCTAAAACAGTAGATTTCATATTAGTTGCAGATGATAAAAATTCTTTTGAAATAGACATCTGATCTATTTTGTACTGTTCTTGAAGATCTAAAATTTTCTGACACAGACTTTTCTATCTAGGTGGAGCAAAGAAATCATCAAGATCCATGATTCCTGTAACAAAAGAACTTGACAGATATGGTCGTTAATCCAAATAAAATAAGATAAAATTCAGAAATAAAATTTCAAATTTAACCAAGTCTGGAACTGACGCAAAAAGTCAAACTTTGCGTTTGAAGAAGCTGGCGCAAAAGGTGTTTTGCGCGAGAAGCGGGTCGCGCGAACTGGAAGGTTTGCGCGAGACGTGTATGGCGCAAAGCAAAGTTTGCGTGAGAATTTAGTGGCGCGAAATATAGATTTTCGTTAGAAGTAGGTCGCGTGAAAGAAGATTTGTGCGAGAGGTGGGTCGCGCAAACAGGGGTTTGCGCGAGTCGTTGGTAACGCGAAGTGCAAGTTTGCGCGATGAACTGTTGGCGCAAAACGCTCCATCAGATGTTCGATGGCCGATGTTTTGCGTCGACCAGGGTTATGCTTTGACCAGAGTTCTTTGACCGGATAAGCTGTCTTCGACCGGTGTTATGATGTATCGACCGGAGAGATGTTGACCAGACTGTACGACCGGATCGTTGCACGACCGGACTTTGAATTGGACCAGTATGAGTTCTCGACCGGATTGAACAGTTTTGACCTGGTTGAATAGTATCGACCTGGTTGAATAGTATCGACCTGGGTGAATAGTATCGACCTAAGTGAATAGTGTCGACCTAGGTGAATAGTATCGACCTAGGTGAATAGTGTCGACCTAGGTGAATAGTGTCGACCTAGGTGAATAGTATTGACCGATATGGAGTTTTTCGACCGAGGTTTAGGTTTCGACCGGACCTGAGGTATGTCGACTAGATTGTAGAAACCGGTATGAAACCTTCTACCGGTGTCTATTCTTCTTTGATAGATCGGCCCTGTAAATCCCAAATTGACCTGTCTAGAAGTCGAATTATAGCACCAAACTTTGACACCTTGATCGACTTATCAACTATAACAAGTTACAAGCTTTCGATTTCAAAAACAACCACTGTTTGAAGTTTTGATCGATAATACAGTGTGTGTGAAAATAAAGAACACAAAGTTTTTAAAAGTTTGATTTTGATATGGTTATAGCTCTAATACCAATTGTGAGTCCGTGTGAATGAACACGATCGTTTACCAGATAATCAAACAACAAACAAGATACGATTTACCAACCTGTTTAGATTACAAACGCGGATTACAAAGGTTGATATTGTTTCTCTGTTTAAGCTCTCACTGATTCTCTCTGATGAATATTGTTCTTGATGTTGGATCGATTTCTAGATTTTGAGATATTATAATCTCACCTAACATAAACTAACAAACATAATAATATCTAACTAAGATATTATCAAAACATAATATCTAAACTAATATCCTAATATCTATTAATTAAATATTTAGGACAAACATAAAATACAATAAACAACTTTGACAATTATTATAAACTAACATTAGACTAATCTTGAGAGTGACTTTTCGGCATTAGCTTCAGATTGCAAACTTCAGATTGTATGATCTTGAATCTAATAAATCTGTAATCGTTGCACGACCAGACTTTCATGTGGACCGGTATGAGTTCTCGACCGGATTGAACAGTGTCGACCTGGTTAAATAGTGTCGACCTGGTTGAATAGTATCGACCTGGGTGAATAATGTCGACCTAGGTGAATAGTGTCGACCTAGGTTAATAGTGTCGCCCTAGGTGAATAGTGTCGACCTAGGTGAATAGTATTGACCGATATGGAGTTTTTCGACCGGGGTTTAGGTTTCGACCGGACCTAAGGTATGTCGACCGGATTGTAGAGAGCGGTATGAAACCTTCAACCGATGTCTATTCTTCTTCAATCGATCGGCCCTGTAAATCCGAAATTGACCTGTCTAGAAGTCGAATTATAGCACCAAACTTTGACACCTTGATCGACTTATCAACTATAACAAGTTACAAGCTTTTGATTTCAAAAACAACCACTGTTTTGATGTTTTGATCGATAATACAGTGTGTGTGAAAATAAAGAACACAATTTTTTTAAAAGTTTGATTTTGATCTGGTTATAGCTCTGATACCAATTGTGAGTCCGTGTGAATGAACACGATCGTTTACCAGATAATCAAACAACAAACAAGATACGATTTACCAACCTGTTTAGATTACAAACGCGGATTACAAAGGTTGATATTGTTTCTCTGTTTAAGCTCTCACTGATTCTCTCTGATGAACAGTGTTCTTGATGTTGGATCGATTTCTAGATTGTGAGATATTAGAATCTCACCTAACATAAACTAACAAACATAATAATATCTAACCAAGATATAATCAAAACATAATATCTAAACTAATATCTAGATATTTAAACTAATATCCTAATATCTATTGATTTAATATTTAGGACAAACATAAAATACAATAAACAACTTTGACAATTATTACAAACTAACATTAGACTAATCTTGAGAGTGACTTTTCAGCATTAGCTTCAGATTGCAAACTTCAGATTGTATGATCTTGAATCCAATAAATCTGTGATCAAACAGAGCCAACTCGAGTATTTGAAGCTCTTGCTGACTCAAACTGGGTGACTGCGATGCAAGAAGAGCTGAATCAATTTGAAGCGCTTAAAGTCTGGAGACTTGTGCCTAAACCTGAAGGAAAGACAATAATTGGCATGAAATGGGTTTTCAAGAACAAGAAAGATGAAGATGGTATCGTAATCAGAAACAAATCAAGACTTGTGGCTAAAGAATATGGGCAAGAGGAAGGTATAGATTATGATGAGACTTATGCTCCAATTGCGCGCATAGAAGCAATCCGCATGTTTCTAGTTTATGCCGCACACAAGAATTTCACTGTCTATCAAAAGGACGTGAAGACTGCCTTTCTGAATGACATCTTAAAAAAGGAAGTCTACGTCTCTCAGCCTGAAGGTTTTGTCAACCCAGAGAAACCAAATCATGTATACATTATGGACAAAGCTCTTTACGATCTGAAACAAGCTCCTCGCGTCTGGTATGAAGTTTTATCCAAATTTTCAGTCAATTCAGGCTTCTCAAAAGGTAAAAGTGATACTACTCTTTTCATTAAAAAGGAGAAAGACGATATCATTTTAATTCAGATATATGTGGATGACATCATATTTGGCTCAACAAATCCTAAGTACTGTAAGAATTTTTCTAATCTCATGGTGTCAAGATTTCAGATGAGTATGATGGGAGAGATGCATTTATTTCTTGGATTACAAGTCAAACAACTTTCTACGGGAATTTTCATTAATCAAGCAAAGTACATTTTCGATATTTTTAGAAAATATAAAATGGAAAATTGTACTCCAATTGGTGCCCCGATGGCACCTGGAACTAAGATCGGAGCTGATCCTTCTGGAAAAGCTATCAATGTTAGAACCTACAGAGGTATGATTGGTTCCTTAATGTACTTGACATCTAGTCGGACGGATATAACGTTTTCTACATGATTATGTGCTAGATATCAGGCTTCGTCTAAAGAATCCCATTTGTCTGCAGGTTGTATGCTTGACAGGAAGAGTACGTCAGGACACATACAATTCTTGGCGATAAAATTGTAAGTTGGGCTTCAAAGAAACAACTATGTGTATCTACTTCAACAGCCAAGGCAGAGTATGTAGTTGCGGCTAGCTGTTGTTCTCAAGTGATATGGATGCAAACGCAACGCCGAGATTATGGCTTCAAGTTTGACAAAATCCCGATATACTGCAATTCGAAGAGTGCTATTGCAATATCTGCTAACCCTGTGTAACATACTAAAACCAAGCACATCGACGTGAGATATCATTTTATAAAAGACAATGTTGAAAAAGGTACAATCGAACTTTACTTTGTAAACACAGATTATCAGCTTGTTGATTTATTTACGAAGCGGCTTGATGAAAAGAGATTTAATTTTCTCATTTCAAAACTTGGTATGCTAAATGTCAAGACTTAATCTGTGGTTACCTAATAAAGTTTAGTTTTGTTATTTTTCTTCATTTCTTTATGTTGGATCAAATAATTGTATTCAAGATTAAATGGTCTAAACGGTATTTATTTAATAGTTAAAGTTAGAGGGTTTATTGTGTAATAAGCTAATAGTTATTAGATATTGGGCCCAAGCCCATTAGAAAGCCCATTAGAAAGCCCATTAAGCTTAAAGCCCATATGGCCTAAGTATTTAATGTTTTATTATTTAGGTTTTAGGGTTAGAATACCTCATAATTATTGTTTAGAGATTATAGTAGCCATACGTTTTCTCTGTATTCAAGGGTATCAAGAACACACAAGGTTTAACTGTTTATTAAAGGGATTGGTATGTTATTCTAATATTATTATCTCTTGATCTATATGTGTTTGTGTGTTTAACTATCAACTAGATTAATCTGGGATAACAAGTGGTATCAAAGCCTAAAGAATCAAAAAAAAATTCGATTACTATTCATCAATTACTATTCATTCGATTACTGTTCATCGAATTTTTTTTACTGTTCATCTGTTTTCATGAATCTATATGCGTTTATGTTTAAGATTGATCTGATTAGGTGTGTTTTGCGTTATTGAACACTATCTGATTGATTAATTGCTTTGAGAATTAACAAGTGATTGAATTTATTGATTTTGTGTTTTATGGGTTCATAAAGGAATCCACTCTGTGTTTTTAAAATCAAGTGATAAAAAGTCATTTTTAATTATTAAGTTTGATTGAATGTAGATCGATGTCCGTTGTGGGTACTAGAGTCTGATTTTTGCAATTGAATTTGTGTTCTGAATCGGTTTCTGGGTTTGTTCATTGAGTTCTCTGAGTTTCTGGGTTGAATCAAGAACATATCGGTCGAACAACTTATCGGTCGACCTGAATATATTTTATCGGTCCAATTGAATACCGGTCGAATAGTTGTATCGGTCATACAGTTTATCGGTCGAACATCACTATCGGTCCATACCTTTACCGGTCATAGCACCTCACCGGTTGAATACTTTGTATCGGTCCACATAGATTATCGGTCTAGGCACAATTACCGGTCGAGTTCACCTTATCGGTCCTCACCGCTATCGGTCGATTCTTTTCCGGTCAAGACCAATACCGGTCGAACTCAATACCGGTCCTCACACCACCCCGGTCGCCCGGTACACACTCATCCTACCGGTCGAACACTTTTACCGGTCGAGCATAATACTGGTCATTACAAGTTACCGGTCCTACATCTTACCGATCGTGCAACTCACCGGTCGAGACAAGTTACCGTTCGAACACTACTTTGCGCCAGTGCCTTATCGCGTGAACTACACTTTGCGCCACGACCTTGTCGCGCAAACCTCACTTTGTGCGACCCACGGCTCACGCAAATCGCACTGTTTGCGCGACCCAAGGCTCACGCAAATCGTACTTTGCAAAGACCCACATCTCGCACGAACCCCTGCTTTGCGCCAACAGTTACTCGCGCAAATCTCCTCTTTGCGCGACACTCAGCTCACGCAAACCTCACTTTGCGCCACTCACTGTTCACGCAATCACTATTCACTGTTCATGTTTGCGAAATTTATTTTTCGTCAGATTCTCACAGTTTGGTTTGTTCAGTATTATTTGAAGCTTTATACTAATTGAGAGGACTGCATTTAATTATTTTTGGAAATTTATTTTCTGAAAAAATTTTAGTGTAGTTTTTATTTTGATTCTAACGATCTCATCTAGTTGGTTGTCTTGGTACAGAAAAGTTTGATTACTAACCGTACAGCTAAGATGTCGAATCAGCTTCTCTCAATGGGCTCTCAGTCCAAACCTCTTGTCCTCATGGCTAATGAGTATCAGCAATGGAAGACCAGAATGATCCAGTTTATGAATCACAAGAACAGAGATTTCATGAAAGCAATCATTAATGGTCCAGAAACTCCAATGATCGCGGTAAAGGGTCAAGCTGCAACAGATACCTCTCCAGAAATCCCTGACAGACAGATTCCTAAATTGTATCAGTTCTTTACTGAAAAGCAGAAAGAACAGTACAAGACAGAAGAAGAGGCTCTAATCTATCTTACAATGGCAATTCCAAACGACATCTACAATCGTGTAGACAGTCAGAGATCTGCTAAAGCAATATGGGATGAACTAGCAAGACAGTTTGAAGGAAGTGAAGCCTACATCCAAGCTAAGCAGAATCTATGCATAAATGCATACGAGGGATTTCATGCAAAAGAAGGAGAGTTGCTACTAGACACCTACAACGAATATAACATCATTCTCAATGACTTGCGGAGGAACAATATCTCTAAATCTGCGTCTGAGATAAATTACAAGTTCATCAAGAATCTGAATCCAGAATGGAAGAACTTTGCCATAAACCTCCAGATGTCCAATAATATGGCTCAAGAAAACGTTACTGATATTTTCTCTACTCTTGCTCAACATGTGGATGAGGTGAGATCTATTAATAATAAGTCTAATCATTTGAAGGATTCTGTGGCTCTCATAGCCGGCAAAGGTTCTGTATCCTCTGCAAGGTCAAAGAAAAAGATGTCTAAAGCTCTAGTTACCAAAGTTACTGACACTGACTCTGATTCAAGCGATGAAGAACTGGAAATTGATTCAGATCCAGATATTCAAAAGTTCTCTAAGGACTTGGCTCTAATTACGCGACGATTCAAGAAGGGCTTTGGCAAGAAAAGATTCTACTCAAAGCCAAAGTATGATGGATACAAGAAAGAGAAGACAAAGATGCGATACAAGTCGAGGCATGGAAAGAGAGAGGAAGGACGAGAAGACAGGAAGGAAGATAGAAGAGAAGGAAAGAGAGAGGAGAAGCGAGAAGAACGAAAGGATGAACCAGGAAGATGCTACAACTGTGGCAAATTTGGGCATTTCTCAAGAGACTGCAAGTTCAAGAAGGTAAAGAACTCAGAGTACTACGCAAGAAAGTTACTCATTGCCAAGAAAGTTGAAGAAGGAAAAGTGCTAATGGCTGAAGAAGAAAACTGGTTGTATCAAAGTTCCGATTACGAGGAGCTGGCGCACTTCACCCAAGTATCTTATATGGTAAAGCTGGATGGTGACGATGAAGATTATGAGGCACAATCCGAAGAAGCAAACTCTGAGGTAAGTGATATTTCTGAATTTATTAAATCGTTAATGGCCCAAATACATGGTATGAAAGATGAATTTGCTTTACTAAAAGGTAAACTTATCTCTGCACATCAATCTGTCTTAAGCTTTCGTGATGAAAATGCTATATTAAAAGTTGTTGTGGAAGAAAAAGAAAAGGAAAAGGATGATTTAAAAGCTGAAAAAGCGTCTTTAAAAGAAAAAATATCTAGTTTAGAAACGGATCTTGTGAATCTTAATGCTGAAAAGGGTGGCTTTCAAATAAAATTTGAAGTTTGTTATAAAGAAAGAAATGAAGCTTTCACCAAAATCAAACAACTGGAGGATATTAATATGAAACGATGTAACACTCTAAAATTCAGAGTAAATTAAAACCTGGAAATATGGCAACAAGACATCCGTAATGATATAAACTTCCCATAAAGGAGATCAGTCCTTATGACTGTACAAAACTCATACGGATATATAATTTATCAACAAAACTAATCTAAACATAACCGTCTAGACTACATCACTTGACGAACCAAAATTCACTAAAAGATGGGACTTAAACAATGCCCAACACCAAAATACTGGACATCTCAAAATATGCCTCGAGTACACGCTCGACTCTCAAAGACCCTGT
Source organism: Arctium lappa (assembly GCA_023525745.1). Lineage (NCBI taxonomy): Eukaryota > Viridiplantae > Streptophyta > Magnoliopsida > Asterales > Asteraceae > Arctium > Arctium lappa. The sequence continues at coordinate 57,511,719 of CM042058.1, read as the reverse complement.
GCAACCCACCGCTAAGGGAAACCTGTTATACACATCATTTGAGAAAAAGTGTTAGGTTTAAAGCCTAGTGAGAACATACAGTTTATTTAAAATCAGAGATACAAACATCAGTATCATAAGGAAATCTTTTCATAAAGGTTTAATTTATAAAAGATAACATTTCGCCACAACCGGGCCTTTTCGGTCCAAAACTCATCATACGATGACAAAAGAACCATTTTACCAAGGATTGTGGTGTAACACAAAGTAGACCACAAATCTGAGTTATGAGCTAAACAATTGGAATCCGAGGATACGAACACATAAGTCCGTGCTACAACGTGAGATCTAGCCCCAAGCAAAACCAATGTATACTCCTTCACTAGAATCACTATGAACCATGGCTAGTATCCGGCCTCACATAACCGTACCAAGTTGCCCCCGAGGATCATATGCATCCATAGCTACAAAATGGGGAATGTGACATCCCAACAATAAGTCGTTAACGGCCAGAACCTCACAATTTAATGCACATGTAGTTCTTATTTGTTAACAGCCAGAGCCTCACAATTTAATGCACATGTAGCTCTACATTTTCTTTACTTGGTAACCACCAAATAATATCAGTCGACTCAAAACCTAGGGATCCGCTAGTAATGGTACAGACTCGTTACAACAACATATGTGACCAACCATAAATAAACATATGGTATAAACACATTTTATAAACAAAATGTCATTTCTAGTTCAACTTATAGTAAGAATGAAAATCATTAAAATAAGTTCTTAAACATTCTTTTTATATATCCACATAATGTACAAGTAATACATCATTTTACTTCATTAAGATAAGATCCACCATTTTAGTAAACACAATGATCGGGAACCCTAAAATCTCCCAAAACTCAAGTTATATCAAATATGTAGAAAACTTAAATTTGAAACCATGGAGTTATATAGGAGTTCCAAAAGGTAACTTTTGATATGTATAAAGTTTAAAATAATAGTAGGAACTCACCCAATAGGTTTATACGAAAACCCGAAAAACCAGATATCGACCACGACGAAGAGGTGAAACTTCTACACCGAAACCCCGAGCAATGCACTTAAAACTAGCAATCAACAGAGCTTCAAAGATCGAAGAAACCAAAGAGAAATCTTAGAGAGAGAGAGAGAGAAATTTGAAGAGAGAGAATGAGATTGAGAAATGAGAGATATTTTAGATCTGCAAACCCTTAAGTCGGTCCAGCTGATTTCGCGGTTTATGCTGCGAATTCAACCCGCGGCATAACTCGCCCGCTTACACAAAACCAAACCCATCCAGAGGGTTTCGCGGGTTGTACCGCGACCTCAAGTCGCGGTGCAACTCGCGTAGTTCACTGTGGTTTGTCCAAAACCACCAAAAGCCAAACTCAAACTTGGAACCAAACGCGGTGCTAACGACAAAAGCTTAACACTAGAATACCAAGGTTACATAACGAAATTTGGGGTGTTACAATCCTCCCAACCTTAGAATGATTTCGTCCTCGAAATCTACTCTTCTCAATGGAACACTGTTCGCAGAAAATATCGTCTCAAACCCAAATTCCAGAATCAATAACGTGATCTTAATACCGACACCCGAAATAGCTACCCTTCTTGGGCACATTTCACTCCTAACCGAGCGAACACTCAACTCTCTAAAGTAACCTTTACTCACAAGGTTACGGTTGCCTCCCAACCTTAGGTGACAATTACTACCTCCCGGAATTTAGCGACCTCAACTTTCCATCTACCAATTTCTTTCGAACTGCACGGTTCCGAACTCAAAGCTAACGGTCGACGCTAATCTTCCCAAAACTCTCAGATTTCACTTATCCATTCCTAATATCGATAAGGATATTCTTACAAGGCGCACTAATACGTCTTTCCGGCAATCGGTTAACACATATTCTGCTATCACTCAACTCCGATCCGACTCCAAATCTGGAAATAGCCCTTATTCAAATTTCTTAATACTTCCATAAATACTTCGTCTACAACCACATTATAAAGATTAACCTCTAAACATACCACTAATCTATACATTCGGACTATAAAGGACGGGCGCTAATAAAACCCACAACAGGAATTTGATGCACATGCTGAAAAATATATAGGATTAGGCTTAATGCCTAGAGAGCTCAAAAGTTTTACATAAGTAAAAGCAATTAAATTGATGAACTTCTCTTTTAAAACATAACCTTTCAAATAATGAATTTTAAAACATGGAACAACTCCTTTTCAAAGTTATGCAATTTCAAAGATGGATCCTTCATTTCAATGATACTTTATAAATTGACACAACTTGTACTAACTCGAAGTATGAAACATTAGTAACACCATCCACATCGCACATCCGAAAACATGGACACTAGGCCCAATACTCACACGACCAAAAACGAATGAAAACTAAATATCAATATGCAGGAATAACACATTTCATTCAAACCTTAATATATGTGGGGAGAACCCAATAATAAAGCCATCATTTACCGTCGACTCCACATAACCAAAGCTGGTAAAAATATAACATTAGTGTTTAAAATACCCCGGGTCTACGACGGAGAGACCCTTACACAGAGAATAGAAGGACACGCAAGTAGGTCGCCCATACAACTTCCTCGCATGACCTCTAAACGTTTCCATCTGGGGTGGCGAGAACAAATGAATGGGGCCACCCGTGATGTTATTGGATTTCACCACGTATCCCGATCTTAGTTCCCATGCCATACCAGACATCACAACTTCAAACCGTTTATTGCCTCTAGCCATACTCCGTCGAGTTACACATTAAGGGATTACGGACACGAGTGCCTATCCAATCTAGACGAGTTCCAACTCAGCAGCTCGTGCCACCTATTGTCTACTTGCTAGCAAACCCGAGCGATCACTAAGTGTAACCCAAAACCTCAAGCTTTACAAAACAGACAGACTGTCTATGGAACTACAGCACTGTCTAACATTACATGACTCGAACTGAAAAACCAAAGTTCCCAAAACATGTAACTCTCAATGGCATGAAATAATCGCCATTATACTCCAAAATTCCACAACTGTTTTTAAACCGTACAAATGTCCTCAAGACTCCATTTAGTCAAAACTGAGCCAACGACCCAACAGTTTACGTAAATACCCAAATGAAAGTCGATATAAATATGGAAACACGGTTGACCAACTATTATGCAAACACGACCAAAAGTATAATTAACTCAAATCTCATCACTGGTTGAAACAAACCGTTTTCCAAATGAACTCATAGCCTTATGTTTTCAAAATGCCTCATAACACAATAATATGCATTTTCTGAAAAGATTTATAAGATCAAATACACCAAATGACACTTACGTCAAATGAAGTCCACTTATATATGTAAAATCATCAAAGAAACACTTCAACATGATTTATTTACCAAAATAACCAAAGATCCCAAAATGGGTGTCTCAACATGTTCATAAAACTGAACATTTTAAAATAACCAAAACTTATCAGTAGTTAACAATTTTAATGTAAAACAAAACACTTTAAAATAAACATTTTGTCATGTACACCGTTTTCACAAATCAACTTTAACTCACCAAAAACACAAATAAACTCCATCATACTAAAATCTTTCATCGCGGTTATAAATCCGGACAAATGTCCACACGACTCATTCAGTCAAAACCCGAGCCAAAGGCCCGACACTTCACGTAAATTACTAGCGAAAGCCTCGTAAACCTTAAAACACATTTATCCGACATTTAACCGTTTACCCCAAATAATGAAATGTCTTTAAAGAATGCTTATGAAAACCCACACCACAAAGACATGCTTTCTCAAAACTCAACACGTATTGGGACCAAAGACTTTTCCAAAGGTTTTATGAATGCAAATATTCTAAGATGCATATGTCATGAAATAGATTTTGATTGCACAAAATCATCAAAGATGCATAAATCATAATGTAGATTTTACGTGTACAAAATCACCCAGAATATGTAAATCACGCTATTTACTTGTTGAAATATTCAAGCTCGACATGAGCAATTTATGATGTTAAAACAATCCAAGTTACCGAATACGAAAACTTAACAAAATACTCGCACCTTGAGAAATACCGAGTAAAACATACGCAATAGTTTACACTATAAACGTGAAAATAGGTTCTTGCACTTCGACATGTGCAACAATTGTTTGTACAACTCCAAAGGAAAAATCACAATTTTATCTTTAAAATTCCTCCTCTATAACCAAGAGGCGTTGCAGCAAAAGAATTTTCAACTCACCCCATATGCAACAATTCATTCCCCAAAGGGCGGTAAAATAACGGGGATGTAAGTAAAATTTCAAATCGAGTTTAAAGCTTCATGTTGTAAGGATAAACACATCTGACCAAAATAGAAACTACAACGACAAAAATACCGCTAACTCGCTAAATGCTTTGCGGAAATTTTAACAGTAAGAGTTAATGATGGAAATACGATCAGAACAAAAGTCCTGATTTTTCAAAAAAATACATAAATCGTTTATCCAATCATTCACACCAACGTTATACTTAAATCCAATGCACATAGTACCCGACGGTTGACATTTGTTAACAAAACCCCGAAATTAACGCACACAATGATGCATATGCACATGTTCCTGAAATTATTTACGCGACACAAAAGTCGTAAGATGAGACACCATAATCCAACTGGATTTTATAAAACTCATTAACGCTGAAATCAAGTGGTGTCTAAATTTCCATTTTTCAACACAAGGTAAGACGATCATTTTGACAAGATTTTTGATGAGACACGACACCCAAAGAACTCATAACTTGCACGCAATGAAATTAAACTCACACATCTCAAAATATACGCATGCGACAAAAGAATCCGTAAAACAAAACTCCAAGAATTCAACAAAACTCACACAACTAAAAATTCCCAAGAAACTCCTACTCAAAAGCATGGGAATAACTCTTCCTTTAAAACCATTGACATACGTGGAAGAGATCCAATGTCAAAGTCAAAATTCCACAGCTACTTGCCCATTAACTCAAAAAGCGTTAAAACACAGATATTTCGACATCCAAAAATAGCATTTAAACACAAGACGTGAACAAGGAGAGTTTTGATAACAATTTGAAATCAGGTGCAACAAACCATTTTAATCATGCTTATGCTCATAGTTTAAAATATGGTGATTGCTAAATGTTTTGCCAAAACGTTATAAGGTAATTTACTTTATGGTTGGAGATCAAGAAAAGCAATTTATGAAACCTTATTTTAGAAATAAATTTAATGCATGAATTCGGTCGGCACTCACATCTTAATACTACGCTTCCCAACATCCCGACGTACTATAATCAACCGGATGCCTCCGGCATCATAGGGCAACCATCCCATTAATTAACTTACAAATCTCCTCGAAATAGAATCGATCTAACAAGATATAGTTCTAATTCCACCAACGAATCTGACTCAAGATGATTAACTTAATGCGTTCTACGCAATTACCATCATCCCAAAGAGACCTTGCTATAACCAACAATCATTCCTTAGCTTACTCGCTTAGAAACTTTCGCACTACTCTAACGGTCAACATACCAAGGTAGAGCAGGTAAACACAAGCACGAGGAAGGGTAAGGAAGAGTTGAACTGAAACACGCACGAAAGAAACGTACCGCTACGTCTACCAATTGTCATAAAATTAGCAAACCAATTACACTTACATAAAATATCCTCATAATCACATTAGCTAAGTGAGATTATGAACATATAACACATAAGGGTTCTTGTTACCGTCATTACAACGCTCAATGAACATAACTTCCGTCGATTCTAAGACTAACCCATCTTAGAAGTTCTACCCAATCTCACAATCAGTGCCTATCAAACTCAGTCTAAGTCTAGACATCTTACATTCATGCCTAGTTCTCTTAAACTAGAGCTCTGATACCAACTTGTAACACTCTAAAATTCAGAGTAAATTAAAACCTGGAAATATGGCAACAAGACATTCGTAATGATATAAATTTTCCATAAAGGGGATAAGTCCATATGACTATACAAAACTCATACGGATGTAGAATTTATCAACTAAACTAATCTAAACATAACCGTCTAGACTACAACACTTGACGAACCAAAATTCACTAAAAGATGGGACTTAAACAAATGCCCAACACCAAAATACTGGACATCTCAAAATATGCCTCGAATCCACGCTCGACTCTCAAAGACCCTGTGCAACCCACCGCTAAGGGAAACCTGTTATACTAAAACTCAAAAATGATTCGGTGAACAGTGACGATGAACAGTATTGTGAATAGTGTCGATTTTTTTTTTAAAATATTCTTGATTTTGAAAAGGATTTGGCTCTGATACCAATTGTGGCCCAAGATTTACTAGCATAAACACATACACAAAACACTTTGTTTATTAATCACAATGATTACATCAATCCATATCCTATTTGTGATGAACAATTAAGATTGAGTGTTTGTGTGTGTACTCAATGTGTGCTACTATGTGTGTTCTTACTCTCTCTCAATTACACATTCACTTTCACACACACGTCTTGCACTCATACAATTAACACAAAGACTTGCTTATATATAGGTCAACATGACCAAGCAACGTCAAACCTTCTAGAACCATTTACAACTTACAACACACACAAACAACTATTACAACAATTACAATAATGACCCTCATTTAATCTTGAATACAATTATAGTCTAACATACACATCATTTGAGAAAAAGTGTTAGGCTTAAAGCCTAATGAGAACATACAATTTAGTTAAAATCAGATATACAAACATCAGTATCATAAGGAAATCTTTTCATAAAGGTTTAAAACTCATCATACGATGACAAAAGAACCATTTTACCAAGGATTGTGGTGTAACACAAAGTAGACCACAAATCCGAGTTATGAGCTAAACAATTGGAATCCGAGGATACGAACACATAGGTTTGTGCTACAACGTGATATCTTGCCCCAAGCAAAACCAATGTATACTCCTTCATTAGAATCACTATGAACCACGACTAGTATCCGACCTCGCATAACCGTACCAAGTTGTCTCCGAGGATCATATGCATCCATAGCTACAAAATGGGGAATGTGACATCTCAACAATAAGTCGTTAACGGCTAGAACCTCACAATTTAATGCACATATAGTTCTTATTTGTTAACGGTCAGAGCCTCATAATTTAATGCACATGTAGCTCTACATTTTCTTTACTTGGTAACCACCAAATAATATCAGTCGACTCAAAACCTAGGGATCCGCTTGTAATGGTACAGGACTCGTCACAACAACATATGTGACCAACCATAAATAAACATATGGTATAAACACATTTTATAAACAAATAATCAATGGAGCTTCAAAAATCGAAGAAACCAAAGAGAAATCTTAGAGAGAGAGAGGAATTTGAAGAGAGAGAATGAGATTGAGAAATGTGAGATATTTTAGATCTGCAAACCCTTAAGTCGGTCCAGCTGATTTCGCGGGTTATGCCGCGACCTCAACCCGCGGCATAACTCGCCCGCTTATACAAAATCAAACCCATCCAGAGGGTTTCGCGGGTTGTGCCACGACCTCAAGTCGCGATGCAACTCGCGTAGTTCACTGTGGTTTGTCCAAAACCACCAAAAGCCAAACTTAAACTTGGAACCAAACGCGGTGCTAACGACAAAAGCTTAACACTAGAATATCAAGGTTACATAACGAAATTTGGGGTGTTACAAACAAGGTCAGACTGAGCAAACATTAAATCTGTTGACCAATAAACTCCAAGACGAAAGGTTTTATAAACTAAAACCAGGTTTGGGTGTGCCAACTAACAATATTTTGAAAAAGGCACTAGAGGACCTATATAACTTTGATAAATTTGGCTCCGCAATAAGACCCATCCCAGACATTCGTGCAACTTTTGTTGAAGAAAGTTCTCCTAAACCTTCTAAAGAGACCAAAGGTCGAGAAGAAATGGGAAAGAACAAGTCTGGTGACACTGATTCTCAAAATCTTTTTAAATCTATTGGTTTTACATATGGTGATTTAAATAAAAGCTATGAGACTCGAAAGATCGAATTTACTGAGTTTGAATCACTATTTACCACACCTTTCAAAGAATCAGTAAGCACCAACACTGTTCTACCTGAGACTGCATGCAAATATGATGAGTATGAATCGGATGTTGATTCATCTACTATGCCATCAGTCTCAAGTCCCATTGCTTCTAAACCTTTACTTGTTGAAGAGGTTGAAGAAGAAAATGCTATCACGAATGAATCTTGTATTCAAAATGATAAAAAGGAGTTTATTGAGTCCATGACTAAAGAGATATTCTCTGAAATGATGAATGCTTTAGACTCTGATCCTGTTTCTGATTTAAAGGGGTCAAATTCTGTGAATTATAATACATCTGAATTGATGAAGCAAATTGATATGTTGCAACAGTCTCTTGATAAGGTTGAAGATGAAAACTTTAATCTCAAACATAAACTTGAAAAATCTTTAAAAGTAAATCAAGAGCTTTGCACTAAGATCAATGATTTGAAAATTACTCTGTTTAAAAATGCTTCAAATGATAAACAGATGTTCAATGATCCAAACTGGAAGGTAAGAACCAATCCAGAATTTGATGCTCCTACAAAACCTTTAGTTGTTTACTCTGATTGTTTTGCATATCCACCGAGTATTTTTGAAATGGCGAGACTTCAAATAGCACTAGAAAAGAAACACCTTCTAAGTTTGAGACTAACAAGGTTCCTGTTTCTGTTTCAGATATAAAAGAAATTGGAGTTGGGAGGAGTAAGAAGAATAAAGATAGTAGTTTGAATAAGAATGATAGGTTATCTAGTGAAACTTTTGCTTCAAATGGTTGTACTTCAGACAGTGTTATTTTGAAAAGTAATTCTTTTGATGAACATGAATGTAAGGTTTGTTCTGATAAATCTAAGTTTATGAATTTTGCTCGAAAGAATATATATTGTAAACACTGCTGGGATAACTCATTCAAATACTACTCCCCTCCAAAGTCCAAACAGAGTATGAGAAAAGCTAAACTGAATCCTAATTCTAATTCTAATTCTTCTACACAACCCAAAGTGTTTCGAGTTAAGCTTGCCAATCCTACTTCTAAAAAGCACTTTCAGGAATTAAATGTTAAGATGATTTGGAAATGGGTTCCAAAACCCCGTTATGAATGGAGAGTGAAAGTTAAACCAACTGATATTCCTGAGTTGCTTGATGCTAACCGCGAAGGACCCATCTTGATATGGGTGCCTAAGCAAAACTAATTGTCTCTTTTGCAGGCTTGACGACTGTGGGTGATAGATTCCGGATGTTCACGTCACATGACAGGATTCAAGCACCTCTTGCATAACTATGTGGAGGAGCCTGCCGGAGCAGTTAGATTTGCCAATTCTGAAGCCGAAGGTCACGTCAGAGGATATGGAATGCTCGATAATGGAGTTGTGAAGATTCAAAGAGTGTTATATGTTGAAGGGCTTGATCACAATCTGTTTAGTACCAGTTACTTCTGTGACAGGAAATATCAAGTTCGCTTCACAACCACTCATTGCTATCTTGAGGATCCCGATGGTTACGAAGTTTTCAAAGTTGAGCGCCATGGAAATCTATATTATGTAGATTTTCCTATGCTTTCTGCCACACGTCCAGTATGTCTACTAGCCAAAGAAACTAAGGCATAATCGTGGACATGGCATTGACGCTTGTCTCATCAAAATTTTAGATCTATAGCCAAGCTACAGAGACAAGGTCTGGTTAAAGGTCTACCAGAAATGAGGTTCGAAAAAGACTCACTCTGTTCCGCATGTGAGTTGGGCAAAATGAAGCGTAGTTTATTCAAGTCCAAATCTGAATCATCGACCTCATCAGCACTAGAACTTCTTCATATGGACCTTTGCGGCCCAATGCGAACATCATCTATCAACGGAAAGAAATACGTGTTGGTAATGATAGATGACTACTCAAGGTATACATGGCTCGAGTTTCTTCGCCACAAGTCAGATGCGCCAGAATTGATCATCGCTTTTATCAAGAGCATCCAAGTACGTCTTCAATTGCCAGTTCGAACCATTCACAGCGATAATGGCACGGAGTTCAAGAATGACACCCTGAGGAGTTATCTTACTTCTGTGGGGATTTCACATAACTTCTCCGCATCCTACACTCCACAGCAGAACGGCATTGTTGAACGGAAGAATCGCACGCTTGTTGAAGCAGCTCGTACTATGCTTGTATTTTCAGATCTACCCATGTACCTTTGGGCCGAGGCAGTCGCTACAGCATATTTTACTTAGAACAGTACCATCGTGGTCAAGCACTTTAATAAAACAGCATATGAGTTAATCAACAATCGTACACCTAACATCAAATTCCTTCGTGTTTTCGGTTGCAGGTGCTACATTCTTAAAGAGCGTCAAGGATTATCAAGAATTGATAAGAACCAACTACTAAAGGATCCACTTCTTCAAACTCTAACTCTACTTCATCTGAGTTAGATTTATTGTTTATTGATGCCTTTAATGATATATGTGCAGACTTTGATAAAGGCATATCCACATCAATAACAAGCTCAGAGGTCCCTACCACTTTTGAAGACATGTCTGGATCTTCCGAAGAAGTCACTGAAACTTCATCTCCATCAGGTACGACTACACAGCTAGTTTCTGACTCTACTCATGCTGAATCTGTCTCTACAGATAGTTCTTCTGGAAACGAAGTCCCGAGCACTTCACCTGCTAGCCTAGAAGCTTCAGTATCAGAAACACCAGTACAAGATGTCCCGAGTACATCTATGGAGCAACCTACCGTGCATGATGACAACGATGCGTCAAATACACAACAAATAGTTGAAGCCTTACCAAGCACACATCGTTGGACTAAGGGTCATCCCCTGAACAACGTGATAGGTGACGTACAATCTGGTGTCACAACAAGATCTGTATCAGCCAACTTCTGCATGTTTTCAAGCTTCCTTAGGTCCTTAGAACCAAAGAAAGCATCTGAAGCTCTACGTGATCCCTTCTGGATTTCTGCTATGCAAGACGAGCTTCTTCAATTCAAAAGGAACAAGGTATGGCACTACCTCAAGGTAAATCAGTTATTGGAACAAAGTGGGTTTTCAGAAATAAGAAAGACGACGCTAGGGTCATCGTGAGAAACAAAGCTCGATTGGTCACAAAAGGGTATTGTCAACAAGAGGGCATTGACTATGACGAAACATTCGCCCCGGTTGCAAGGATCGAAGCCATCAGAATCTTTCTAGCCTCTGTAGCGCACAAAAACTTTACAGTCTATCAAATGGATGTAAAGTCAGCTTTCCTGAACGACGTTTTGCATGAGGAGGTCTATGTGGCTCAACCTGAAGGTTTCGTTGATCCTCATCACCCTGATCATGTCTATGTTTTGGACAAAGCACTTTATGGTCTTAAGCAAGCACCGCGAGCCTGGTATGAAACTCTCACTAAATTTCTACTTGCTTATGGCTTCAAGAACGGTACAGTTGATACTACCTTATTTCTTAAAAGGCAAGGTGAGGACTTGATTCTCATTCAGATTTATGTTGACGACATAATATTTGGGTCGACAAATAAGAAATTTTGTAAGAACTTTTCAAAGATAATGGAAACAAAGTTTGAAATGTCGATGATAGGTGAATTGAATTTCTTTCTTGGTTTACAAGTAAAGCAATTACCCGACGACATATTTATAAATCAAGCTAAATACATAACGGATATTTTAAAAAAGTTCAATATGTCAGATAGCTCAGTCATGAAAACACCAATGGCTACTGGTACACTCTTAGACACAGATCCCTCCTGTAAACCTGTTGATCAAAAGGTGTATCGTAGCATGATTGGTTCTTTACTTTATCTGACTTCAAGTCGCCAGATATAATGTATACCATATGTTTTTGTGCGAGATATCAGTCTAATCCTAAAGAGTCGCACTTAACTGTTGTTAAGCGAATCCTTAGATATCTCAAAGGCTCTCCTAATATAGGCCTTTGGTATCCAAAGGATTCTCATTTTGAACTAACTGCCTTTACAGATGCTGATCATGCAGGATGTAAGCTAGACCAGAAAAGCACCTCTGGATCATGTCAATTTATAGGTGACAAACTTGTGAGTTGGACCTCAAAGAAACAAAACTGTGTTTCAACATCCACTACTGAGGCGGAATATGTAGCTGCTGCTAGCTGCTGTTCTCAAGTCCTCTGGATGAAAACACAGTTAAGGGACTTTGGATACAACTACAAGCGTGTTCCTATTTATTGTGATTCGAAGAGCGCAATCGCGATAACTGCTAACCCAGTACAGCATTCAAAGACCAAGCATATCGATGTACTCTATCACTTCATCAAGGATCATGTAGAAAAAGGTGACATTGAAATTCACTTTGTTCAAACAGACTTCAGTTAGCTGATCTTTTCACCAAGCCGTTGGATGAAAAGCGATTCCAATTTCTAATCAGGAAACTTGGTACGTTGAACATGTCTTAGACCTTACTCATGATTCTAGGGGGAGTATTCTAAGTCTTGATCTTGTGTCTTATTCTTCAACTGTTGCTAACAAGAGAGGAATCATTTTCACAAATGATTACCATTTTTCTTTTATTTATGCAGGTTTGTTCAAATGACTATGGCTTCTAATCACATCAGATTAGAACCCACACTTCAGTGCTTTATTTTTCTTCTTTATATTCTTATTAAAAAAAATCTTCAGTTGAAGGGGAGCTTACTCGTTAAAAGAGCTTCATTGAAAAACTCCCTAGAGCTTAATTGTCAAACTCTTTTAGTTTGAGGGGGAGAATCGTATTGTCAAACACAACTGTTTTGACTTCTCCATATTTTTATTCTTCATGTAACTATGTGCTTATTTGTGCTTACATGTACAATAGCCTGTTGAACATCATGTTCTTTTAGGAAAATACATGGGATTCAGTGTGAGAACTTAACAGAACTTCCATGGATTCACGATAACTAGTGTTTCCTACCCGGGAAGTATTCCCTGAGTGATTGAGGGGAGAGGGGTCAAAAAGATTTGAGTGTTGGTGTGTGAAGAGGTAAAATGGAAAAGAGAGATTGGTTAGAAATGAGAATTAAAAGAAAGAGGGTGAGAGAACAGAGTAAAAAGATTGAAATAGTCATTGGTTCACATTCTTTGGTGACACATAATCTTGCATACCACATAATCTGATTGGTTCACATTCTTTGGTGACCATCATTGAAATAGTCAACTCGCCCATGCCATCTCTTGCATACAACCCCACCAGCTACTCATTCTTTTCTCAAAAAGAGAATGTTTCACATTTTCTGGGAAAGCAGCACATATGTTATTGGTTCTTCATTTGGATGATACTAATAATGAAAAAAAGGGAAAGTTGCCCCACCTTCGAACCCTTTCTCATGCACATTGAGTCTTTGTATAATTTCTTGTTGTCTCAACAAGTTTACAAACTTTGAGCCTATACTGAAAAGTAATCATCTATGCTTGTTTTTTTTACACATGCACGAGCACACAGAAATTTGTTTTCTGTCAGAATGTTCATAGATAACCATGTGTTATTCGATGATTGAATGGAAGCCCTAGGGAGCCAACATCAAACCAGCTCCTTATATAGTAACTTTGTGTTACTGACAGGCATTCTAACTGAGTCATTTGTTGATTCAGGGTTACACCTATTAACTTTTTGAATTTGAAAAGATTCGAATGGTTACTACTTTCTATTTTAATCTGAAAATATTGAAATAACCACTTCCTCCATTTGGAGAGACTACTCTTATTTCACACAGGGCTCGTTACATGAAGACAGTGCTTACTGATGATCATACTCAAAGGGGAAGATTGTTTTGACAAGTTTTGATGACGATGATTCTCACCATTCATCAAAAAGGGGGAGATTATATGTCACACCCCGCTAAAGCGGAAACACGGGGTATAACAGTTTTCGATAAACAATCCACAAGCATAAAGTTCAACCACCATACATTTAATAAAAAAACATTACAAAATTTAGTAGTAGAAAGTTTATCGTGAAATTACAATCCCGAGATATTTCAAGATAGCATTATCCAAAAGTTTGTACATCACCCAAGCATAATCATGTTATACGCAGAACGACCCTTAAAATTTGCCTTCTTGATTACCTGAAAAGCATGTACAAAAATATGGTCAACTTCGAGAGTTGGTGAGTTCACAGGTTTTAAATATGCACAAAACATTTTATATGCAAGATTTGATAGTTGGAGCATGTTCGTGCTCAAAAGCTTAACTTGAATACTTGGAGCATATCCGTGCTCATTAGCTTAACTTGAAAATTTCATGAGTATTGCTTTACGTATGACTTGAGTCGGTATAACTTAAACTTGGTTGAGCCACTACTAAACCGTCCCGGACCCTTGTTTTTGCCCCGTGTGCCTTGACTCAGAGGTGGTCTCAAGCGCCACATGTTCAATCACTTCTCTAGTATAGTGCACTCCTAGCTCGTCAGCTGTAAGAAGTGGGGTTGGTCAAGCCCAAATAGCGCTATCCACTAATACTATAGGCCCAATTTTCTGGGTTAATAGTAGTGTCGTCTGGGGACTAACTCTTAAATACTCAACATACCAACTATTTAGCGTCATACATCTTACTTTTTAAAATGCTTGAAAACAAGCCTTGGCGACTTAACAGCGCAAAACATTTCAATTAACTCATGAATCATTATAATTGTACTTAAGCATGCTTTTCACCCCAAAATACGTAAAACGATAAAAGAGGGGCTGTGAATACTCACCTTGAGAGTGAACTTGGAAACTTAACGATAGTGCTCAAAATAGGTGTCGCTTCCTTGGTTTCCTATAGTGAAGGTTGCCATAGAGGAAATACATTAATACCCGTTCCTATGTCCAAATGACCCGTCCAATAACTTATGAAATGCCATTAAGTAGGTGTCAATAACCAAAACCATATTTAGATCAATTATAGTCTTATTATACCTTAACACTAGTCTAGATCTCATTATATTCACTTTTCTGAAAATTCAGCAGGGCTGTCCAATATTTTAGTCAACAAAACCACTATAGAAACATATCTTCCCAAAGGAATGAATTCACCAAAATTTTTGTGGTACTACTATAGTGTGTAAAGAGTAAATCTGCACTTTTTCATAATTTTTGGATGAGTTTTGATACCTGAAATAATTTCCACAAAGCAGTGTGTCACTGATTTCCGGATCAGTGACATACCTCACTTGTAGCATGCTTTTGGGGTATCAATTCTTTGAATTAGCCAATAATCCTTATATGGGTGTAAACTTAAATCAAAATCCTATCATTTGGAAAAAGATTCACTTAATTTGGGATAAGAAATGAGGAAGTTATGGCCTCCACAAGATAGGTGTATGAATCTGTCTTCACTGGACAGATTGCACCATTTTCTTGTAAAATCATCTCCAAAATTAGTGTTTTCGGACTTTTTAAAAAGCTAACATCCTAAATTAAAGTCTATAAGCAAAAAGCCCAAATTTTGACATGTAGAACATGATTTATGCATGTTGGAAGTAGGTCCATTTTCTGGACAGCAAATCTGCTGTAAGTTGAGATTATGAAATTTTGAAATGGTGATCATCTTACAATTGGTTTAATGAAATAACCATATGTTATCACACCATAATCAATCATAACATAGTATTGAGATGAAAACCTTTTGATTTATGGACTCATAGCAATCTTTAGATGCTCATCCAACATTCATATGAACAATCTACTAACTAAAGTGATATAAACATCACTTTTATGTTCTTCATCATTTGGATTTGAGAATTTCCATCTTAAGAACATATGTAAGCTAAACTATTCTTCATGCAAACATAATCACTATACCATTAACATCAATACTTCAAGCTTTATATGCATGCATTCTTTAAGTGAAAGAATAAGCCACTAATGTATCAAAATTCCTTATGCATGAACATCAAACCAAGATTCTTGATGAAAAACCAATTTCTTTCTTTGATATTGAAATCAAAACTTGCAACATGACATTGTATCTACCAAAAGTAATCCATTTCATGAACAAAAACCCAATTTTCATAACCACATCATGCATAATTTCAATATTTCAAGTTAAAACTAAAAATACCTAAGTGTAGACAAAAAGGTAGGTTTTTGGATGATACCTTGTGAAATTGATGTGCAAACTTTGTTCTAATCTTCAAATTGATGACCAATTTCTTGATTTCAATCTTGATTTAGCTTAAATTTTGAAAATGATATGGAGATGGGGGTGGTGGTGGTTCGGCCGAAAGGGAGAAGAGGGAGAGGGAGATGAAGGGTGTTTTTGAATAAAATGAGATAATAAACTCATTTCTTGTTTTTAAATAAAATGGTTTTAAAAAAAATAAATATATAATGACTAATTTTTATTGTCATGACAAGTGTCCATGACTAGTCA
This sequence comes from Arctium lappa, assembly GCA_023525745.1. Lineage (NCBI taxonomy): Eukaryota > Viridiplantae > Streptophyta > Magnoliopsida > Asterales > Asteraceae > Arctium > Arctium lappa. The sequence goes on along the minus strand of CM042058.1, from coordinate 57,495,272 downwards.
AAGTAATTATAAAATAAAAAAATATATTAATTAAAATATTTAGTCTATTTCATTAAAATATCAGATATATTCGAGAACCGAAATACCCGATTCTCAATTTTTGCTTAAAACAACTTTTATAAAAAAAATGAAAGTATTTCAACTAAAATAATATAACTTTATAATTTTATATATTTTGGACCTTAATCAATATTTTTGGCATTTCTGAATTGTGACGGTCAGTTACTGGACTGTTTCGGGCATTCTACGCAACCTCCTAAATTTTTAGGAAACTCTTATCTTACAATTTTATACAATTAAAGGAGTGACAAATACTTAAATCTTAATTTTCATTAATTTAGAAAATAACCTGAGCACTAATCTTGACGGTTGTCACATTATACAAAGGGAGAATATAATCTGAAGACTGCTGAAGAAGATTTCAAAGATATCAAATATTTGAAGACTATTTAAAGATTTAAAAACGTCATATCTGAAGTTTTTCAAGAAAAGTGAAGACAAGTGAAGACCCGAAGACAACGGCAAATTTTTTTAATCTTAAATCCAAATGGGAGATTGTTGGATCAAATAATTGTATTCAAGATTAAAGGGTCTAAACGGTATTTATTTAATAGTTAAAGTTAGAGGATTTATTGTGTAATAAGCTAATAGTTATTAGATATTGGGCCCAAGCCCATTAGAAAACCCATTAAGCTTAAAGCCCATATGGCCTAAGTATTTAATGTTTTATTATTTAGGTTTTAGGGTTAGAATACCTCATAATTATTGTGTAGAGATTATAGTATCCGTACGTATTCTCTATATTCAAGGGTATCAAGAACACACAAGGTTTAACTGTTTATTCAAGGGATTGGTATGTTATTCTGATCTTTATATCTCATGATATTATTGTGTTTGTGTGTTAATTATCAACTAGATTAAACTGGGATAATACTTTATTCGCTATTCTGAAAGATATATGCACTTAAGTTTGTCCATGATTTCATGGGGAGTGTGAGACAATGCTAAGATGAACTACATTTTAGGGGAGTTCAAGAATTTTGCATTTATTTTGTACGGAAAAATTTTAGGTTGCATAATTTCAGAGGGAGTTACGGAGTTAGGAAGATGACTTATGATTACATCTTATTAGAACTCGTTCTTAACACGTTTTATTGCTTTATGTCATTTACTTTTCAATAATTTTTTTTGTGAATAGAGCTTTGTACTTTGATGACTTTTGACTGAATGCAGATTTTGAGGGGGAGCTTACATGATCATATTCAATATGACTTTTGAGCTGACTTAATGAGATTTAAGCTGAACGAAAGGTTTAATTCTAAACTTAATCTGATACATCTCTGAAAGAAGGACAACTTTCATATATGAAAACATGTTCTTAAATGTTCAAACCACTTCTCTATTCTCAAAATAATTTCATGAATTTAGGAGTGTGATTTTAAATGTTTTCATTATTATGAGCTTAAATGTTTTAAATAAACCGTGTGTTTACAAAGATAAATACGTGTGTATTATCTTTTCTATATACTGTCAAGTATTCACACACATCGGTTTAATATTCTGTTGGAAATGTTCTTACCATGTCTCATATTGAAACATATTTTCGATGGTAAGGCACCCCGCTTGATATTCAATGTTTGTTGAGCGTTAATTTCTGTTAGGTCCTTTTGAGATCATGATTGGTATTAATTGAAGAAGATAACAAAGAATCAAAGGGATAGAAATCAATAGTTTATTCATATGAAAAGTAAACTACACTACAAGAGAGAATAGAAGTCGTATGTCTACATTGTTACTGATGAGAAATTACAAGAATGAAAAGTTAACTTAAAACAAGGCTACATGATTCCTATATATATCCCAACATCCCTTGTATACATTTAATCCCAAACCCATATACAAGACCCAATACATTTATATTGATTACTTTACAAAACTTCTAAATAGAACATAAAATATGTTCTAACATTCTCCCCCTAAGTTTTGTAAAGTAATCATTCTCTGATCAACTCCAGCTTGAGCTCCTCTCCCCCTTGATTTCTTTATAAAACTTAGTGTTGCATAAACTTCAAAGCATCCTCATGCTCCCCCTAGAATGTAGCTCTTATCCTTGAAGTATCAACTAAAATATCAGATCTGATGTAGACCATAACCTTGACTGAGTGCACATAAAGACAACTTTTGACTTTAGTAAACCCAACACATTCCTTAACGCCTGTGATCCCAGTATCAAGCAATAACAATCAAATCATGCACAAATCTAATAACAATCAAAGAATAAAATGAGAGAGAAAATGGTTCTGTCATATATCTCTTAGACATGAATTACAATGATACGCTTACAAAACTTACACTTACTCAACATACAAACAAAGAAAGCAAAGACTTATATATGGGTCAAACAAGCCTTGACCTCATATCAAGTCAACATACAAAAGACAATACTATCATTCTAATTGACTCAAAGCTCTAGGTCTAACAATCTCCCCCTTTTTGATCAATTAGACTTTCTTGAACTAGTCCATCTCCGCATGCTTGTCTTTCTCATCCCCATGTATCCTTCAAACCTTGTTATGGCATGCCTGAATCTCAATCTGTCCTTGATGGCATCTATCACATTCTATGTCCAAATTCTACCTAACCGACGCCAATGATCATTTTCTGCTAACCTCTTCTTCTCACTTTCCTCATGTAACTCTTCCAACTTCTTTAACACATCTTCAATAGTACCATCAGAGAACTTATGAATTTCAGCTGCTCTCATGTACCTCTTCTCCTTTGTGAAATCATTCTCATACACAACACCAAATTCTAGCTCCCTTGGCACTGTGTAGAGTGGTGTCTCTTCAAGCAATGGATGTGTAAAGTCTGGCTTTAGAATATTGATTCTATTCTGATTTGTCTCAATGCCTAGTTGAAAGTCCTGAAGATAAGTATGATAGATATGTCTCTGAATGAATCTTTTGATAGTATCAAGACAAAAAACAATCTCTGGATGTCTGATAGTTCGGCTCCTGAAATCATGGTAAATGAACTCAATATCTCTGAAATGAATATTGGCATAGTCAACTTCATTGAATGAGTAAAATCCCAGATTCTTTCTCTGCACGGTGAATTCCGGATAACAGATTTTCCTATACTTCATCATGGTTACTTTGACAACCTCCAGAATTTCAGACTTGATCTTGACATCTTTTCTTGTTCTTCCCATAATCTATAGCATCTGAATATAAACTTTCTGACACTCAAAAGTTTTATCTTGGATTCCCAAAAGTTGAGCTTCATCCAACTTTCTGATGTAGCTAACAAAGATCTTAACTCCTTCCTCCAGATGAGGAACACGTAACATACGTCTAATTCTTTTTATTTCTTGAATAGACATTCCTTCTTCATCATAACCAGTATAAGGAATAGAACTTTCAGCTTTAGAACTTGAAGTTTCTTTTTCAGCTGGGAACTTTGGCACTATGGGAGGCTCTCTTACAAACTCTTTCTGGACCAAAGGACTATCAGGCTTTCTCTGGTTCGGCAACTCTTCTTCAGATTGAACATTAACATTACCGGTTTCCAGATTAACATTATGCTTAGCCTCAGAAGTTTGAGATACATTAGGATCAGAAGAGAATTCAGGAAATGATGGAATAGTCTGAACAGCAGAAGGTTCTGGCATCTTCTCTTGAATAGGACTTAGGTGAAGTCCTTCAGGTGTACTATGCTCAAACATAACATTCAGAACATCTGAGTCTCTATCTTCAAACAGATTATCCAAGGCACTTGCTTCATTCAATGGAATCTCTTCAGATCTGTTGATAATATCATAGATATTTTCTCCTTCATTATCATCTGAATCAAGATCAATACAGATATCTTTCTAGTCTTCTTCTTTCAACTTCCAATAGAGATCATACATTGCATGGACCTGGTCAAGAGTATCATCATCCAATACAATAACAACAGGTTGAGACAAACCTGTAAACTCCATGATCTCTTCCATAGTTGCAACCTTATGCTTTTCAACCCTTGGTTCAACATTTTCCTTAGCATAAATCACCAATTGCGACTAATTTTGCCTTGATCTATCAGCATCATCAGCTCCCCTTTCACCACCTTCATCGATTTCAGCTCTGGTTTCCATCAACACAGCACCTTCAGAGCTTTCTGCAACCTGTTTCCCTCTTATCTCCCCCTCATGATCATTATCAGAATCATGATCATGATCATACAGCTTCCTGGCCTTTGCATGAAGTTTGAACTACCTGTTTAAGATCAGATAGAGCAAACATGACATCAAATTTAAAGGAATTAAACTCTGTGGCACTCACCAAACTTGTTAGGTTTACAGATTATGGCGATTGATTTTGTTGGTGGGATTGCAGAAGGGTAAGAAGATCTGCATCATGCTGAGAATCCGGAGCTTGAGATAACAACTTGGCTAACAACAAGGATTTCATCTCATCAACGGATAAATCAGCAGGTTCAGTGTTTGGTGTTTTATGACTTGGAATAACAGGCTCAGGTTCAACAACTGATCTTTTCCTTTCAAAAGCCTCTTTAGATCTCCAACCTCTGTTGCATCCTAGATTTAATCTTATAACAATAATGATATAAACAACAAGAGTATAAACAGCGGAAGCAATATAGTTTAATATCAAAAGCAGATTCAAATATCACAGTTCATATATTAAGCAAGTAGAAAGAACAAAATCTTCGTGAGATATATTCAGTTGATTCTTCTTATACAAGATATCAAAAAGCACACTTTTGCCAAAGGAGTTATGGTCCCTATTTATAGGACCATAAAGTAAACAGTGTACTATTCTGACAAATAGAAGCATGCTTGAACAGTGTCTTACCTAATAGGTAAGCTCAAGACCTGCTTGCACAGTAACCTACTCTATAAAGTAAATATTATCACTAAGTGATTGGTTATCTGTTCTGATACTTCAAGAAAGTCTTCAGCGCCATCTTCAGAGAGAATGTCTTCAGAGCTCTAACGTTGTCTTCAGAGCCTCTGATGAAGCCATCTCTGATGTCTTCTGCTGAAAGTTGCAATCTCTGATAAGTAATTCAGAGGCAGGTTTGTCCTCTGAAGTCTTCGTCTTCTGAAGTCTATGTCCTCTGAAGTCTATCTTGGGTATTTTCAACACTTTAACAAATAGAAGATTTGGAGCTAACAATCTCCCCCTAAGTGTTGAAAATAAAAGATACAAAAATAGTAGAGAATAGAAGATTTAAACTAGAAAGCGTAGAGGAGAAAAATCATCCTCTTAAATATTACTTCTTAAACATTTGGAAGTTTAATACAAAGAAAGTAATATTCAAAAATAAAGAAACAAATTAAAATTTGTCACTTGAACAAATTCCATGGAACTTCATGATCAGAGCTCTGAAGTTGATCATCGAGTCAATCTCTAAGTCAAGCTTTGCAAGTAAATTTGCTCTGTGCCTTTCTTCCTTCACATGGATCATTTTCTTTATACCTCTCAAGGTTTCATCAGAGTACTTCGAAACTTCCGAAGCTATAAAGATCTTCTTTACTTGGTTTACTCTGTAGACGAAACCCAGAGGTTCTGCAACGATTGATCCAGTCTTCTGTTCCTCAAGTTTATCGAACGACTCCACATGTTCAGTTACCTCCAGCTTCTCTTCTCCCAGGTTCAGAGCAATTTGGAAGTCACGTTTTGCTCTGTGTTTGACATAGGCTTCCATTGCCCGTCTGACTTCAACCATGCCCATTCTGATTTCTCTTCTTCCATGATCATACCTGGCAGAGCAATAGGCATATAAATGTGGTAAATCATATGGATTTAGATTTACGAGATCATTATCATTGAACTCGTAAATATTCTGATCAGATCGAGTTACCACATAGTGCCTATAGACTATCTTGTTGTAAGCAAAAGTCTTCTCAGAGATTTTATTGATTTTGATGATTGGATCATCTGAGAGGACCTGTGCTCTTGGTCTAGTTTTATCTCTCACGAATCTTCTTTCATAGTCCGGCATGTCCTCTCTGATCCTTGGATTCAGAGGGATGACTAGTGTTTCTGAAAAACTGAACTCACAGTAGATGTATCTGAAATGGTCTTCAATGGAGGCTTTGGGATTTTATGCAAGGAATGTTGGAGGTTGAGAAAATACTTTGGCTGGTAGACCGATGCTTGCCTTCTGAACAGGATTCTCTGAAGGAGCCTGTTCATTAGCAACCATGGTCTCTGGTTCCGTTGTTTGTGGAGGATCTTCTTGAGTAGGTTCAAAGATGTACCCACGATCTATGGTGAGTCTCTCAATTCTGTAGTTGTTGAAGTATGATGAGGTTGAGCGTTTTTGAAAATGTATTCGTCGACATCAATTACTTTGATTTGATCTCCAACAGCTTCTTCCATTCTGTCAGAATTTGAGTTATGTTCTTTCTCAGACTCTGAGTTGAAGGCATCTCTCATCACCATTAGTGGTCTTTCGGGTGATGAGAATGCATCTTTAGAGGATGTAGAGAAGTCTATAAGTTGTTCGTCTTCTTCCTCTTCCAGAGCTCCAATTCTCTCTGGAGTTGCATTGATTATTGGAGTGATTGGAACACCTGATATTGATGATGCTAAGAGTGTTACCGGTGTTGTGAAGGTTTGCAGAGTTTGTTTGTCATCAGCAGAGGTGGTTTTCCTCTCTGGTTCCTTCTCTTGAACTCCTTTGGTTGGTGGAGTAGAGGTATGTGCTGATTTTTCTTTGATCTCCCCCTTTGGTGATTCAGAGGCCTCATCATCATCTGAGTCCTCAGAATCATCAAATCTGGCTTTCTTTGTTGCTTCACCACAAGTCCCACCAGAAAACTTACGTTTGTATTTGGGAGAGTCTGGTTCAACGATTCCTTTTCCTTTGGGGTCAAGAACAACCTTTTGAATGGATTCAATTGCTTCTGAAGTCGCAGTTCTGATTTCAGCAACCTGGTACTCTAATTTATAGTGATGAAGTTCCAGAGTAGCTTTGACCTGCTTCTAAGCAATAGTAGAGATCTTGGAAGAACATGTTAGCATTCTACTCATGATTGCAGACTTGAATGAGGCCAGATCACTTTTGGTGATGAGGTCTTCAGCAGTCCGGGGTGGTGGCTGTTGTGTCGCTGATGATGCGCTGACTGATTGAACAGAGGCTTGAATTGTTGTTTTGATGAGGTCAGAGATAGAGGCCATTTGTTCTGTTGAAAGTGAAGATGATCTGGTGGCTATTACCTCGTCCCTTAGTTCTTGTAGATCCTTCTGAACATCAATGGTTGTAGACGCTTGATTTTGAAGAGCAACAATCTAAGCTTTAAGAGTGGCTACTTCCAGGGATGTTTCAACCTTCTGTTTAAACAGTTCTTGTTCCAACTCTTGGATTCTGTTAGAGGAGTCCAAAAGTTGGGTCTTTAGAGTGGAAACGTCTACTCTGAGGTTGGTGTTTTCAGAGCGAAGAGCAGATGTCTCTGAACCGTCAATTCGCTGAAAGTTATGCTCTTTCATGGAGCCTCTGACTTCCTCACAGAATCTCTGGAACTCAGATTTTGTGAGAAGTTCAGAGAGGGGTACATTGGTTACAACACATGTAGCCAATTTATCCTCGAGTTTAGAGGAGCCTTCTTTCAGAGCTGTTTTGATGTTGTCTCTGGAAGGACTTCCACTCAATCCTTGATGTTCTGGAGAATCATCTATGAGTGTTCTGTTCTCAACCAAGTCCTCCTCCTAAGATTTTGAGGACTGGAAGTGAATGTAAGATTTGAGCTTGCGATCCAGGCAAGTCAATCCTTGTACTTGTAGGTCAAGCCATTGTCCCTAGTTGGACAGCTTCTTCGGGATATCCTGAAGGGTGAGAGATGAGCCACAGAGGCATCTTAATGTGTAGGAATTGCTGATGTACTCTGAGGCAACTGAGTACTGATGGTATTGGTTAAATTCTGTGAAGATGACTTATCTAGAAATTGAATTTCCTCAGTTATGTGAACTTCAGAGGTGGAAATAGGTACCTCTGAAGTGGCTAGTTGGTTTGGGTTCGAGGTGTGCACCTCTGATTCAATAACCATTACCTCTGGATCCGGTAGGTTAGATTGTATGGTTGCACTGGGAGATGGGGTTGGTGTCCTAAAATAAATGTTCCTTGGGGCATCTTTTTTGTGTGGTAGGGGAAGAACTCTCAGGTTTCTCTATGTCCTTAAAAGACTTGCTCTCTTCTCTCTGAGAATCTTCAGAGCTAGTCTTTGAATATTCATCCTTACTTTCCTCAGAGCTAGTAGAGCTATCCTCTTCACTAGCAGATGAGGTTTCTTCCATAACTCCCTCATTGACAGCCCCTTCAAGTGCTCTGTCATCTCTCTGAACTTCTGTTTCTCTAGCAAGAGTACCCTCTGGTTCACTCTTGTGATAGCTCTGAACTTCAGGGTCCTCAGATCCCTCTGAAGCCGAGTTGCTCTTAATCTCCATGTGAGGTTCAGGACCTAAGTGTGTTGGGGTTCCCAGAACTGGCTCTAGTCATTGGGCAACACTAAGATAAGAAGTTAAGGCTAAAGATTGAGGATTTACCTGATTCAGCATGTGGTGAGGGATCTGCCTTGCTTCTTGATAGCCTTCAGAGAGAATCGTCGGTTTGAAACTGTTCATTATGTAGAAAGGAGTTTTGGGTTGTTCAGTTGCGGTCAAAATATGAAGTTTCTCGATTGCCGCATGGATGATCAGAGACAAAAATCTAAGGAATGTTATTGAAGGAACCTTGGATGATTGGGTCGTTTGTTCAGGGTCCTTTGTCAAGCATTTGTTCTTCTTCTCTATGGATGTCAGAATCAAATCTAAAATTATGTTGGCCATGTCCAAGTTGCGATTGAAGAATAGGGCATACATTATTGACAGAATTTTGGGTGTTGCTTGATCCATGCTCCCTAGTTTGCAGGTGAGAGTGTGGTTTAGTACAGAGAACATGAAGTTCCAGACTGGTCGTAGATGTTGTCGTCGGAAGTTGCTCAATCTGGTGATTTCAGTGTTGTAACCTAGCATTCGGATGAACTGGAGCAGGGTTTCAGAAGTTGGGCGTTTTTCAAAACGCGTGATTTGAAGTTCCTCAGTTGTTAGGAGTGGGAGAACTTCTCGTAGAACAGTATGAGTGATGAGTATCCGACATTTTACGACTTGAGATATGACGAACTCGCCGATTATTCCGTTATGTGCATCGCTGTAGTGACTGTAAGAATACCATTCTTGAACAAACGAGAGTGGACATTCATTTGTAAAGGCAGTTAGGGTTTGAGTCAGTTCACAGTTGGAGAAGAACTCGCATATGATTCTGTATTGTTCCTCAAACTTGGGAGAATCAAGTTGAATCATGTGATTGTTGTCTTTGATTGGAAAACGATACAGTCGTGAAGATTCGCCAGATTTGGGAAAAAGCTTGCACCATTCAATGGAAGACGCCATTTTTGAGTTGGAGTGAAGAAGATGAAGTTCAAATTCCTTTTGGAGAGAGAAAGAGAGAGAGAGAAAGTGCTCGAGAGTAATTTTTAAAAAACAATATCCGGATGTAAAATTGTTTTTATATCCAAGTTTAGAAAAAGATACACTCGAGTGCATAATGTGAAACGGTAGTGATTTGACCCTTTTGAAAAATCCGTTTGACCTTTCACTCATCCCTTTTGTGACACGTTGCTTTTGAAAACTGTTCCACTTACGTGTGTAGGTGCCAAGAAATTAGGAATGGGGCGACATTTTTCAATATTAAATTAAATAATTACTTTTTGCTGACTAGACAAACCTTTCGCCTTGTGAAGTAATTTAAGATATCACTTGTAATAAAAAGGTTCAGATAATCTGAAATTTTAATTTCAAATGATATCAAAAATTGCTAAATAATTAAAAAGTTCTTGTTAAAGGAATGACTGGTCTGAAAGTTGTTGACTCCCCCTTGACAGAGGAATAGAGAGAAAAAAATGAGAAGCCTCATATTAAGTATCAGATACTCTGAGATGAATTTCGTTCAACATACCAAACATGCTAATTAAAAAATTGAACCTTCGTTCATCTAAAGATTTTGTGAAAATATCAGCAAGTTGAAGTTCAGTTGGTACAAAATACATCTCTATTGTTCCCTTTTCAACATGATCTTTCAGAAAGTGGTACCTTACATCAATGTGCTTTGTTTTGGAGTGTTGTACCGGATTGGCAGAGATGGCTATGGCACTTTTTGAATCACACAGAATTAGAATTCTGTCATATTGTAAGCCATAGTCTCGGAGCTGAGTTTGCATCCATATGACTTGAGAGCAACAACTAGCAGCAACAACATATTCTGCCCTGCTGTGGAAGTTGAAACACAGTTTTGCTTCTTGGATGTCCAACTTACCAGCTTATTTCCCAGCAATTGACAACATCCTGATGTACTCTTTCTGTCTAGCTTGCATCCTGCATGATCTCTTGTAAAGTCACCATAACCCTTAATTTGTCCTTGCATATTGTGTCCAAAAGTTACTGCTCCCCCAGATTTAGCTTTGAAAGAGGATAGTAACTTTTTATCTCCAGTCATATGCCTTGAACATCCAGAATCTAAGTACCAGATCGGCATAGACTGTTTCTGCAAGACAGATTAGATTTTCTTAGGTACCCATCTCATTATGGGTCCTATTTTGTTAGACTTCTGGTTATCTCTTTGAAATTTTGCCTTCTTATCTTTTGATGTTTTGGCAGAATTGTCCTTTTTCTTTTGAGGCCTTGTCTCAGAATTTTTATTCAGAGATTGATTAAGAAAACAGTAAGAACCTTTGAAGTGATTTTTTAGTTTCATCAAGAGTTGGATGCAATTGCACTTTATAGAACAAGAAGAAGTAGAAGCAAAGTATTTCATTTCATTAAATGCATTCGATACATTATGATTCCTTTTTGAATTAGTACTAGGAATATTACAAGTATTCCTAACTACTTCTTTTCTTTTAGCTTGAGAGACAGCCTTCTTTTCAAGTTGCCCTCTCTTGTTCAGAAACATCCTCGTCTCTTTATTGCTCAGTGCACAAACAGGATCAGAATGGTTAATTTCTTGCCATTTTCCTTTTTGTCCAGGACTAAACTTGATTGGTTTATAAGTGTAGAGTTGAGAAGTGATAGTTTTATTCTTTGCCTTTTCTTGTAATTCTTTTTCAAGTTCCAGAGAAGTTTTTGCTTGAAGACACATTACTGCAAAGTCAGGACATATTGGTATTCTGGGTTTATTTTTTAAAAGAGAAATAGGAATGTTCAAAATTCCAGAACCAAAAGTATCTATCTTTTTATGAATTACTTTCTCTGGTTTGTAGAAAATCTGTTCATCTACCTCTGGATCAGATTCAGAATCAGAGTCAAGAAAGTCTTGTTCAGTCTTACCAGAGATAACTACCTCTGATGGTTTCTCAATTTTCTTAGGTCTTGAGACTTTGATGATTCTTTTCATGCTTTCTTTCTTCTTTAAATCAGCTATGATATTTTCTTGATTTATTCTCTTGATGTCATCCGCAAATGTAGTTCTGATGCATTCATCAGAGATTGGTGAATACAGAGGGGCATCTGGATTAAGTGAACTCTGAGGTTCATCTTCAGAAGTACCTGCTTCAGAGGTACTTTGTTCAGATGTCTCTGATTCATCTTTGATGAATGCATTAAACTTAAAAATCTCTTTAGGATCATTGCTCTAAGGTTCTGTGAAAAATACCTCTGAAGTTTCCTTTTCTATTTTTAAGATGGAATTTGGAAATCTTTGTACTTCAGAGTATGCTACATTTTTAAAGTTCAGAGCCCTTATTTTTTAGCTCTCTGAGGTTTTTATTCTCTTGAAAATGTTCAGTGATGGACAGTTAGAGCTCTAGACCTTTCCTTTACAGAAAGTGGAAGAAAGTGAAGTTTTCTTCAATCCAGTGAATGGATCCAATTCATTAAATCCAAGCCCTTGAGTATCCATTTGAGAGTTTATCTTTATATGAACATCCTGAGCATCAAGATAGCTTTTGATTTGAAGTTCTTTTTTTTCCAGAGATTGATGTAAGTTTCTCTTTCTTTTTGGAAAAAATTGGTTAAGGCAACAGAATTTAGTCTTTCATACTCAGATTTTTTTACTTCTTTTTCTTTAACTTTTAAAACTTTCTCATGTTCTTTGAATTTTTCTGAAAATGATTTTTCCTTTTGTTTCTGAGCTTTTTGAAGATCAGATTTTTCAACAAAAATCTCTCTCTTTTCTGATTCAAGAAGATCTTTTTCCCTTTTGTAAAAATTAAGATCTTTTGTCATTTGTTTTGCTTTTTCTTTTTCCTCAACAAGTTTTTCTTTAGGATTTGAAATTTATCTGTTTGTTTAATAACATCCAATTCAAGGTCACTTTCAGAGGTGGAAGGAGAGTTTACCTTTTAGTCCTCTAATGATCTGTCACTTTGATCATCTATGAACGCCATACCACAAAGATTGGTAGCTTCTTCCTCTCCATCGCTTGTTGAGTCTGACAGCCAGTCTTCCATTTCTGCTACAAGTACTCTTTCTTTGACATTGTATTTGTACTTGTTTTTGTAGTAGTCTTCATCCTTGATGAGTCTACCTCTACAGTTGGCGGAGTAATGGCCTGGCTTTCCACATCTAAAACATCTTCCATCTTTTGGTTTGATGGAAGAGCAGTGTCTGATTCTGTCTTATGTGCTTGTACTTGTGGTTGTGGCTTGAATTACCTCTGGGGTTGAGGATACCTTGGCTGAAATGATTGTTGAGATCTTGATTGTTGAGTAGAATCCTGATTGGTGAAATGAACGCCCTTTTGATCACTATGTAGAGTAGATCTGGGCTCTTGTTGATATTCAGTTTTCTGAAATCTTCTTTCTGGATTTCCTCTTCTTTCATCATCTCTTCTTCCTTCAAAGACTTTCTTGCCAAATTTCTTGTTAAGTTGATGGGTGATTAATGCAAGAGATTTGGCAAAGGCATTGATGTCATCATCTGAGTCAAAATCTGAGTGTTCAACTTCTTCAGACATCAGAACCTTCTTGGATTTTCTTTTAGATTCCCTTTTTGAACAATTGTCTTTTTCTGCATTTCTGCATTCTTGTGATACACCCTTCTGTTTTGACATGAGTGCAAGTGGACCACCTAAAGAAGTTTTTGATTTTTGTTTAACAACTTATTTTTCTTGTGATACCAATGTACCATAAATGTCAGTTAATGACCATGATTCAAGATTTTGACTGGCTTGTATCGACATTGACAGTTGTGACCATTCTTCATTTAGACTTTTAATAAAAAGAACATTGTTTTCTTCTTTTGTTCTCATGACCCCAAATTTTCTGCATTTGTTGATGAGGATGTTAAACCTTGAGTATGTTTGATGTAAGGTTTCTACGGGGTAATGCATGAAAATCATGATATTCATTGATACAAAGATTCCTCCTGTTCTTTTGAGTTTGTAGGTCTCCTTCAAGTTGATTTAACAACTGATCCTATATCTCTTTTGCAGTTACACAAGAATCAATTTCTTGGAAGATATCATTGGGAATGGCCATTATAAGTAATCTAACAGCTTTTGAATCATTATCCATCATGTTAGTTTCTTCATCCGTAAAGTTTGAAGTTTTCTTTTCATAGTAAGCAGGGATTTCAGCAGTATCTGCTGTTGCTGGAACTCTTGGTACCAACACCATTGGTTGGTGAGGTCCATTGTTCACTGATCTTAACAGATCCTTGTCCATGTCTTCTAAGAAATTTACCATCCTTATCTTCCATTGAGGATATTCATCCATTAGAAGTGTAGGAGGTTTGGTTAATGATCCGGCTGTATAAATGGCACTTATGCTTGAGTTTGCCATTTTTTTTTGTGAAGAAAAGATGAAGATTTGAAGAACTGATGCTTTTCTATGAAGATCTATTAAATGATGTAACTGTGATTTACTTTTAAATCTGGAGCATATGAAGTTTTAATAAACCAGGGTTTACATAAACATGCATAGATAATAAAAGCTTGAATTAGTAAGAATTAAATCTATCTGAGTATGCAGATATGATCTTTCTTTGTTTTAGAAAACAAAGGAGGCTCTGATACCAATTGTTGGATCCCAGATTTAATCTTATAACAATAATGATATAAACAACAAGAGTATAAACAGCGGAAGCAATATAGTTTAATATCAAAAGCAGATTCAAATATCACAGTTCATATATTAAGCAAGTAGAAAGAACAAGATCTTCGTGATATATATTCAGTTGATTCTTCTAATACAAAATAATAAAAAGCACACTTTTGTCAAAGGAGTGATGGTCCTATTTATAGGACCATAAAGTAAACAGTGTACTATTCTGACAAATAGAAGCATGCTTGAACAGTGTCTTACCTAATAGGTAAGCTCAAGACATGCTTGAAGAGTAACCTACTCTATAAAGTAAATCTTATCACTAAGTGATTGGTTATCTGTTCTGATACTTCAGGAAAGTCTTCAGCACCATCTTCAGAGAGAATGTCTTCAGAGCTCTGATGTTGTCTTCAGAGCCTCTGATGAAGCCATCTCTGATGTCTTCTGCTGAAAGTTGCAATCTCTGATAAGTACTTCAGAGGCAGGTTTTGTTCCCTGAAGTCTTCGTCTTCTGAAGTCTATGTCCTCTGAAGTCTATCTTTGGAAGTCCTCTAAAATAGGACTTGGGTATTTTCAACACTTTAACAAACAGAAGATTTGGAGCTAACAACCTCCTTTTCAACTTTCTCCATAATCCTGATTTCAACAGCCTTTAAGGCGCCATAGAAGATTTCCTTTGATACAAAGTCTGAGTTAGTAACGCCAGTATCACTTAGATTAACCGTTTTCATGAGAACTGATGAATCAATTGCATGGCCTGTGTTCATCATTGGCAAAGACGTGTCGATGACAGAACTTCCAACCGATCCTTGTAGTCCAGATTGCGGAGCTACTACGGTTGTTCCGATCGGGTCACGAAGAATTTTGATGGTAGCTGTAAGAAAATGTGACCTAGGAATAACAATTGGTAATTCAAAGGGCACTAGACTCGATTGTGAATGAAATGAAGTCGAGAACCGGGGCAGGTGTTCTCTATTTTCAATACCTTGATTCTCCGAATGAGAACCCGGTAGACGTTGTGCTATATCCCCATGAAAAATTGAAACTATTTCTTGTTGAGAAGAAATAGAGTGGGTGGCCTGGGTGTGCGAGTGCATAAGTGGGCTACTTATGTCTTGTGCATCTATACGCAACACATGCGACGGAGCACTGGATGTGGTGGACCTTTTATACATGTAGGTTCGGGTATACACACGCTCACTCTCACCATGTTCTTTTCCTTCCCTTTCACTCTTTTTCTCAACATTTTCTACTTTATCTCCCTCATTTCCCCTTATTTCACCAATTACTGCATCTAAAATGGAATCAACTTGGCGTTGCTCTTCCACTTCCATGGTTGCAGCACCATAGAATGGAGCAAATGCATCAACATCACCAAGTATATCAGTTTGAGTCTCAACAAACTCAGCAGATTCATCATCAGGAACCTCAACAATTTCAGTATCATCAACTGACTTAGCAGTTTCAACATGAACATCATCATCACCATCATGAGGATCATCACCATCATCATCTTTATCACCATCAGTTGATCCACCAACAGAATCTGATTCAGTTTCCTCATCACCATCTTTTAAACTTGAAGCAGATGGTATTGAACTTGATTCACTTTCATTGCATGCCTCATCTTCAGATGCAAGATCCAGATCTCTCTCAGATTCAAGACATTCATTGACAACCGGTGTCACTATACGTGGGGTAAAAACCCGTGACTCAGATGTCTACAGTCTCTTTCTCTGACCCCTACCAGAACCCCTCCCGGAATTTTTCCTCTTCGCACCCCGTTTCTGAACCCCCTCGGTTGTAGAAACCCTCACCGACTACACTCTCCTATGGGTTGAGCATGGGGTAGGGATGACCGGTTCTGATCTTCCCATAGACTCTCTATAGTTGGTCATACTCTAACCTTCTGGATCGGCATAGTCTAGAAGTGCTTCAGACACAGGCATACTAAAGGAAACTCTTTCTTTTGCATCATCAAGTATGTGTTTCCCAAAAGGCAATCATTCAATCAAGCAAAAATATAATCAATACAATAATGCAAACCTGATACGATTAATCAAACGATTCAACAGGTTACAAATGTTCTTGATGAACCTCTTTCTCTCTGCTTCTCTTGTTCACGGCGCAAACCACAAGCCAGCCTCACTCTCAATAATTATTTTCTAATTAAGATCTCTTCCACCTAATTAACCCTAAACTAATCTTATTTATATTTAGGCCATATAGCCTAATGGGTTTGGCAAGGTTTAGGCCCAACAACTAAAACTAAACTAATAACTAAATTATAAAGACTAATAAATAAAATACGGAAACATACTTTAACTAATTATTACAAAAGGACCCTAGACTACTTGTTAAGACGACTTTATCAACTTTGACTTCAGATTTCCATCTTCAGATAATTATGATCTTGAATCCAGTAAATATGTGCTTTAACAATCTCCCCCTTTAGATCAAGATCATTCTTTAAGCTCGGAAAATTCAATCTTCCTCTTTGTCTTCAGAATGTAGCAATCTCCTCAATCGATGAAATAAAATCTCTTTGAAATTATCTCCAGTTTCAGCGCGGAATGCTTTAGCAAATCATCTTCAAAGAAAATTTCTTCATTTCAGCATATCTTCAAAATATCTTCCATTTCTTGATTGACGCTTCTCCCCTTTTTGATGAAAAGAGCAAAGAGTTCATCAAAACGTGTCTTCATGAAATTTCTTCCACCATTAATATTGCATACAGAACCACTGATTATCCGTTAATTCATAAAGATGTTCATCCAGATCTTTGCAAATCTATACAAGTTAGTAAATGAAGTGTAACACCTGAATCAACAAATGAATCAGTTAAAATTGTCTGTCAGTAACACACAGTCACTGTTTGCAAATATAAAGGAGTTGTTATGATTTTAACTCCCCCAGGGCTTCCATTCAATCATCGAAACACCACAAAGGTAATTTCTATGAACGTTATGACAAAGAAACAAATTCTTTGTGTGTTCGTGCAAGTGATAGAATAAATGAAGCATATGATAATTGCTTATAAGGCTCAAAAAGTGTAAACCACTGAGACAAGTAGTTAAACACAGACTCAATGTGCATGATTGAAGTGTGAAGGTGGGGCAGACTTCCTTCTTTTCAATATCCAGATTTTCCAAATGAAAATCAGATAGCATATGTGTTGCGTCCCCTTAGAAAATGAAACATTTTCTTGTTGAGAAGAAAATGAGTGGCTGGTGGGGTAATTTCAAGAGTTGGCATGTGCTAGTTGCTTGTTTCAATAATGTTCACCAAAGAATTGTGAAACATTAGTAATGTGGTTGCCCAACTCAGAAAGTAGTTGGTGCAGAGTTTAATATTTTCTTTTACTCTGTTCTCTCACCCTCTTTCTTTTATCACTAAGCTCACACCTAACCAAACTCTCTTTTAGAAATTTCTCTCATCACACATCCCACACTCGTTTCTTTTGACTCCTCAAATTCAATCACTAAAGGATTAACTTCTTGGGTAGGAAACACTGGTTAACGTGAATCCATAGAAGTTTCTTTTAAGTTCTAGAACACTGATCCCATGTTTTCCTATGAAGCATATAATGCTCAGGTGATTTTACTTGAACAGTTAAAGCTCATTGATGAAGCAGAAAACATTTAAAATCACACTTCCAATTCATGAAATCTATTTGAGAATCGGGAAATGGTTTGAACATTTAAGAACATGTTTTCTTATGATTGAAAGTTTTCCTTCTTTCAACCATGAATGAGATGAAGATAAGGAATTATACCTTTTGAGTACAGTCTTACATCTCACGAAGTCAAACTTAAAGTCATAAAGATATGATCTTTGAAGCATCTCTCAACCTACAAAAGTCTAAATGTCTAGTCAAAGTAACTTTATTCACTGAAATTGAAATGACATAAAGCAGTAAAACACTTAATGTATGAGTTCTGATCAGAAGTAATCAGAAGTCATCACCTTTACTCCTCCTGAAATTATGCATCAGAAAAATTATCAATGAAAAATATAAACATTGACTCCCCCTCAAATGTTGATTATCATATCTGACAGATGCATAAAATTTCAGAAAAGTATGCACTCCCCCTTTATGGTTGATTTCCTCATTGAAGTATTGGAGTACAATCTCTTATCATCACAGGAGTAAGGTCTTTTGATCACTGAAGTACGAGTCCTAAACTGTTGTGTTTAGAAGTCAAACTTTATTGAAGTACGGGTCCTAAGCTGATTTACTTAGAAGCCTTTGTTCTCTTACTCCCCCTTTATAGTAGGAGCCTGCAACACAGATTCAACCCTCTTCTTTGGTACCCACTATTATTTGGGTCCATGTTTGTTATTTGCAGTTCTTATGAGAATAACAGACTAAGAACCATACCAGAAATGATCACTTGTTTTATGAACAATATCATGTGTACGATAGTAAGAACAATAGAATTGCTTACCTGACAACCTGATTAATTGATCTCTCGTGTAGATATGTTCAGGTTTACCCTTATGTGCATTGTTCTTCTCGGCATTAGGGTTATGTACACATGACTTCTTTCCTTTCTCGTCTTTCTTCTCAATTTCAACTGGTTTCTTTTTCCAGACCAGTTCTTATTCTTCGTAACTTTTTCTTCTTCTTCTTCTTCTTCTTCTTCTTCTATATGTATCTGAACAATCTACATTGTCATCAAAGAAAATGTTAGTAGTACGAATCTGATCAAATGAATTGACTAACCTTCTTGAAGAAACATGTTTCAAATGTGAACTTGAGGCTGTCTTTTTGAAGTCAGCTGAATTATTTCTATGTGTGTGGATTTGTGACTCTGGAGTCGTTTGCTCAGTCACCACCACCTTTGAAACAATCTTTTCAAGCTCTTTAATCTTTGAAGGAAAGTTGTCTCTTTCTTTAACAAGTTGGTCAATCTCTTTCTTGAATTCAGACTTCGCTTTTTGATCTTTCAAGGCACTTTCAGATAATTCAGATTGCTTGACAGTCAGCTTTCTAATCTCAGTTTCAAGGAAATTTCTCTCTTCTTCAAATCCCTTCTCAGCATCATTTCTCTGGCCGGATATTTCTTTAAAGAATCTAGTGTTCTTCTGTTCAATGGCCTTCTTGTCTTTGGCAAACTTTTCCCTTTCCTGAATAATTACTTTCTCAAACTCCGAAGTCTGTTGAAAAAGCTTTAAACAACTCAGCTCAACTGCCTTCTATTCGTCTGCACATTTTCTCGAAAAATCTGAGAATTTCTTTACAAATGCTTTCTTATCAATCTCAAACTCAGATCTTTCTTTGGCCATCTTTTTCTCTACATCAGATATTTTCTTTTGAAGATCAGCATCTGTACTCTCCAAATCATTAACTTTCTCATTGTTCTCAACAGAATCTAGTTTCTGGATTTGAGCTTCCAAGGTAGAAATCTTTTCTTTTAGTTTAGAGTTCTCAAATTCCAGAAACTTTACTCTTGAAGACAACTTTGGTCCTGTCTCAATCTTCTCAATATGTTCCCATAACAGCTTTCCTGTAGCCTTTTTACTGTCTAATGTAAAAAAAGATCTCTTTTGAAATTTCTTCTGATATTTCTTTCATTAGGAAAGATCGAGCTAAACTGTCAGCTTCAAATCTTTTTCTTTGCTTGTCTGAGTACATATCAAGTGGTAATGGAAGCTCTTTTTCTTCACTTCCTCCATTATCCTTTATAAGATTAAAAACATTCTTTGGAGTTGTCATGCTACCTTCCCTCATAGATATTCTAATAAAATCCCTTAATGCATGTTTATCAATGAAATCTATGAACTGATTTTTCCATGCATCATACTCTCCTTTGAAAAGTACTGGTGGATTCTCATCCATACTGATTGAAGGAGCTTTGCTTAAAGTAATTCTTATTTGATAAGATATGCAATAAGAAACTGATAAAAATGACCGTTAGTCCAGATAAAATCAAACAATACTGAAAATCTTAGAATGAAATTCAGAAAATTTTGATCACGAACAGAACTTTGTCTCCCCTTGCAGACTTAGCACGGGGGTCCCGCTAAAGTGAACAGTGAACAGTGAATAGTGCAGTGAACAGTACTTGCGCAAAGTGAAGGATTGCGTGATACGTGGGTTGTGCAAACTACGGTTTGCGTATCAAGCTGGTTGCGCAAAGTACATTTTGCGTATCAAGCAGGTTGAGCAAAGTACAGTTTGCGTATCAAGCGGGTTGCGTAAAGTACAGTTTGACCGATATTAGCTTAGACCGATATAGCTTAGACCGATATGGCTTAAACCGATATAGCTTATACCGATATGGCTTAGACCGATATACTCTTAGACCGATAGAGGTCTTCGACCGGTAAGATGAGATGACCGATAAAGAGTATTCAAATAGACTGATATAGCTTAGACCGATATACTCTTAGACCGATAGAGGTCTTCGACCGGTAAGAAAGACCGATAAAAAATGATCGACCGACAAAACACAAAGACCGATAGCTCTTATGCCCGGGGTGGACTGTGTGTGTACCGGTCGAATGCTATAGACCGATAAAACGTATTCGACCGGAAGTGGAAGACCGATATGTTCTTGATGCAGTATCGACCCAGAAACCAACAAATCAGCCCAGAAATCAAACAATAATGCGAATTAAACTACCAAACTTTACCAAAACAATCAAATAACCAACTAGAACAAATTCCAATCAATTAATTTCAATAAAAACCATCTATGAAGGATTCGATTGGACAGTCAATGCGTTTTTTAGAACGAACCCAGAATTGCCAAAAACACCAAATCGATGCAATATTCAAATCAAACAGTACCAAATCAATAGAATATGCATATCAATTACAACCCAATATATAAACACTTGAATGAACAATCACACAATAAAAATTATGAATCTTTGACAGAGAACAGAACCGAACAAAACTTATTCAATTCAATCTGTAATGTGCTCTGATACCAATTGTGTGTCCCAAAAAGCAATCATTCAATCAAGCAAACATATAATCAATACAATAATGTAAACCTGATACGATTAATCAAACGATTCAATAGGTTACAAATGTTCTTGATGAACCTCTTTCTCTCTGCTTCTCTTGTTCACGGTGCAAACCACAAGCCAACCTCACTCTCAATAATTATTTTCTAATTAAGATCTCTTCCACCTAATTAACCCTAAACTAATCTTATTTATATTTAGGCCATATAGCCTAATGGGCTTGGCAGGGTTTAGGCCCAACAACTAAAACTAAACTAATAACTAAATTATAAAGACTAATAAATAAAATACGGAAACATACTTTGACTAATTAATACAAAAGGACCCTAGACTATTTGTTGAGATGACTTTATCAGCTTTGACTTCAGATTTCCATCTTCATATAATTATGATCTTGAATCCAATAAATATGTGCTTTAACAAAGTATCTCATTGCATTAACAGGAGCAACTGGATAATTGTTTCTTGTAGGGATATTCTGTTAGGTCCAATGAGATCATGATTGGATTGATTAAGAATATAACAAGGAATCATAGGGAAGAAATCAGTAGATTATTCAACAGAAAAGTAAATCTACACTACTAGAGACCAAGAACACAGTGCGACTACATTTCTGCAGATTTTGAATTACAAAAAGTGAAAGGTTAACCTAAAACCTATTACATGATTTCTATTTATATCCTCATAAACCTTGTGCACAATAAAGCCCAAACCCAATACAAGGCCCAATACATTAAATGTAGATTACTTTATAAAACTCCTAAATAGAACATAAAATATGTTCTAACATTCTCCCCCTAAGTTTTGTAAAGTAATCATTCTCTGATCAGCTTCAGCTTCAACTTTTCTCCCCCTTGATTTCTTTATAAAACTTAGTGTTGCATAAACTTCAAAGCATCCTTAAGCTCCCCCTAGAATGTAGCTCTTATCCTTGAATTATCAACTGAAATATCAGATCCGATGTAGACGACTGAGTGCACATAAAGACAACTTTTATCTCTAGTAAACCCAACACATTCCTTAACGCCCACAAGAATGATATGTGTGGATTATGGAGTGACAACAAGTGCATCTTCAGTGTATAACATTTGATCTGTTTATGAACCATAAGTTGAATTTAGAATTCAGTTTAAGAACTTTATCTGATAAGCTTACGGGCGGTAGCATCCGGTAGCAACACTACAAGGCAAGGGTTTGAAGGCAAGCAATGTTCAACAACTGATAGAAGATACTCATATTGTCTTCTCTCCAGAAAACTAAATAATCAAACCCAGAACTCCTTTCTTCACGAATCAGCTGGATGGTTATAAGCGCTCAGGATTCTAAATTACAACTCAGATAGCAGAACAATGATTGTAGTTGCTCACACTACTGAGTGATCAAGTCAGAAGAATGATAAAGTGCTCTCAATGGTCTAACAAATCAAGAAGCTTTCTAGACTGATGATTGCAAATGCTCAGACAGCTAACTCAATCCAAGCATAAACCAAATCATCAAATCCATAATCTGAAAATCTTGACAGGCATGAGCACTCGTGTAAGAATAAATCAGTTGTAAGAAATATGTGACCAACATATCATAGTGTTGGATCCCAGATCTAATCTCGTAACAATGATATAAACAATAAGAGTAATGACAGCGGAAGCAATACAGTTTAATATCAAAGGAGATTCAAATATCACAGTTCATAAAGCAGATAAAGATAAACAAGATATTCTTGGAATAAAGTATTCAACTTATATTATCAGATATATAACTTCTCAATCACACTTGAACAATAAGGTGATGGTGCTATTTATAGGACCATAAAGTAAGTAGTGTACTTGTATGACGAGAGGAAGCATGCTGAACAGTGACCTATTCTAGAAAGTAAATCTTATCATAAGGTGACGTGTCATCTGTTCTTCTGTTCACTCGTAGATAATTTTAGAGTGAACATCTTCAGAGAGAATGTCTTCAGAGCTCTGACGTTGTCTTAAGAGCCTCTGATGAAGCTATCTCTGATGTCTTCTCTGAAAGTTGCAATCTCTAATAAGTACTTCAGAGGCAGGTTTGTCCTCTGAAGTCTTCGTCCTCTGAAGTCTGTCTCTGGAAGTCCTCTGAAGTAGGACTTAGATATTTTAAACACTTTAAAGAACGAAGAATTGGAGCTAACAATCTCCCCCTAAGTGTTGAAAATAAAAGATGCAATAATAGCAGAGAACAGAACTTAAACTAGAAAGCATAGAGGAGAAAAACATCCCCTTAAATATTACTAACACAGTTGGAAATACATTATAGAAAAAGTAATATTCAAGAACAAGGAAGCATGCTAAAATTTGTAACTTGAACAGATTCCATGGAACTTCATGATCAGAGCTCTGAAGTTGATCATCGATTCAATCTCTATGTCAAGTTTTGCCAGTAAATCTGCTATGTGCCTTTCTTCTTTTACATGGATCATTTTCTTTATACCTCTCAAGGTTTTATCAGAGTACTTCGACACTTCCGAAACTAGAAAGATCTTCTTTACTTGATTTACTCTGTAGACGAAACCCAGAGGTTCTACAACAATTGATCCAGTCTTGTGTTCTTCAAGTTTGTCGAATGACTCCACAGGTTCAGTTACCTCCAGCTTTTCTTCCCCTAGGTTCAGAGCAATTTGAATGTCACGTTTTGCTCTGTGTCTGACATAGGCCTCCATTGCCCGTCTGACTTCAACCATGCCCATCCTTATTTCCCTTCTTCCATGATCATATCTAGCAGAGCAATAGGCATATAAATGTGGTAAATCATATGGATTTAGATTTACGAGATCATTATCATTGAACTCGTAAATCTTCTGATCAGATCGAGTTACCACATAGTGCCTATAGATGATCTTGTTGTAAGCAAAGGTCTTTTCTGAGATTTTGTTGATCTTGGTGATTGGATCATCAAAGAGGACCTCTGCTCTTGGTCTGGTTTTATCTCTGACAAATCTTCGCTCATAGTCTGGCATGTCCTCTCTGATCCTTGGATTCAGAGGAATGACTAGAGTGTTTGCCATATTGAACTCACAGTAGATGTATCTGAAGTGGACTTCTATGAAAGCTTCAGGATTTGATTCAAGGAATTTAGGAGGTTTATTGAACACTTTGGCTGGAAGAGCGATGCTTGCCTTTGGAACAGGATTCTCTGAAGGAGCCTGTTCATCAGCAACCATGGTTTCTGGTTCCTTCGTCTGTGGAGGATTATCTGTTGTGGGTTCAGAGATGTATCCTTCTATCTCTGGTGATTCCCTCAGCTCTGTTGCTGTTGAAGTATGATGTGGTTGAGCATTCTTGAACAGATACTCTTTGACATCAATTACTTCAATTTCTTCTTCAACAACTTCTTTTCCAGAATCTGATTTTTCTTCTTTTTCAGATTTTGATTCTGCTCTTTCAGCCTCTGATTAGTAAGCATCTCTCATCACATAAGTTGGTCTTTCTGGTGATGAGAATGCATCTTCTGACGTAGAGAAATCTACTAGCTGCTCTTCATCTTCTTCCAGAGCTCCAATAGTTTCTGGAGTTGCATCTATTATTGGTACTATTGGAGCACTCGATGTGGATGGTGCTAGAATGATGATAGGTACAGGCGACTTTAAAGTGACCTGTATATCTTCAGCAGAGGTTGAGTTTGAACGTCTCTCTGTTCCTTTCTCCTTGCTTTGGTTTGATTCAGAGGGAGTGGACTCCTTTTGTGTTTCAACAGTTTTTGGTGTAGTCGTCTTCTCCCCCTTATGAAGATCAGATGACCCCGAAGGTTGGTCATCCAAGTCATCAAAATCTTCATACCTGGCTTTCTTTCGAGCTTCCTCAGAGCATGCGACCTCTGGTTCCTTTCTCTTCAATATTCCCTCTGATGATTTGACATTCTACAGAAGGTCTTCAATCTTTTTGTTCTGCTGAGTGGTCTTGGAGACGAACTTGCTGGAGATATTCATTACATTGCTGGTGATCTTCTTGGAGAAGTTGGTTAGGTCAGCCTTTGTAACAAATTCTGATGTACCAGGAGCACCAGTAGAGGAGGTAGGAATCTTTGCAAGTACCTCTGCCAAAGAACGCAAGACTTCCTCTTTGAATTGAGAAAAGTCTACATGTGTTGGAGTGGGGGCAGAGGGAGTAGGAAGCGCCTTGAGGATCTTTGTTGTGGAGTTCTGAATTTCTCTGGATAGAACCAAGTCATTTTTGATGACCAGTCTTTCCAGAGCATCCAGTTTAGCGTTCTGAGAGTTAACAGTCGTGCGCAGCTCAGAGACCTCCGAAGTGAGCTTTGCAACTTCAGAGTTTGAGGCAGAGGCCTCTGAGGTCTTCTCCACTTGAAGTTTAATATCCTTCAGAGATTCTCTAATTTCATCACCAAAGATTTTGAACTCCTCTTTGCTAACGTAATCAGAGGGGGGTGACCTTAGGATCAACACATGATTCTAAGTTTCCCTCGAGTTCAGAGGGACCTTCTTTCGGAGTTGGCTTGATATTGACTCCGGAAGGACTTCCCATTAATCCTTGGGGACCCTTTTTCACGGATTTCCCTATAATGGTTCCGATCGGTCTCTGATCATCAGAATCAGAATCTGATGATGAGAAACAAATGTGGGTGGAAACCTTGTTGTCCAGGCTAAGGAGTCCATGTGCAAGAAGGTCGTGCCATTCTTTTTCTGACAGGCAATCCTTACGATCTAAGGGACGGTCAAACTTTTTATGAGCCACAAAGACATCATGTGTGTGTGGAGGTGACATACTCTGGGGTGAATGAGTATTTTTATCTTGGTCCAAGTCCTGTTGAGAGGACTTAGCCACATCAGAGGTTTCCCCTGTGGTGCGTGCTTCAGAGGCAGAAGTAGATGCCTCTGAGCGGTTAGGATGGGTAGGGTTCGAGGTGTGCACCTCTGTTTCAATGTCCATTGATGCTGGACCACCTTGGACAGTAAATATGTTTGCATGGGGATTTGGGCTTTAGAATCTCTCATGTGTGTCATCAAGGACATCTTTTTCTACCTCACCGCCCTCAGATTCTAGGTTTAGAAACTCACCCTCTGGAATTCTCTCTTCCTCACCTTCCTCTGCTCTGACAGAGTTATTCTCTTCGTCAGAGGGAGGGTTCTCATGTTCTCTCTTCCTCACTCTCTCAGAGCCACCCTCTGGTTGCGCTCTGTTAATGGTTTGAGCAGTATCAGAGATATCACTCTCTGATTCAGGCTCAGGCTCAAAACCTAAGTGTGTTGGGGATCCCATCATCGGTTCTGATGATTGGGCAACACGACTAAGTAGGAGATGGGTAGGAGAGTCAGCAGGAATTACCTCAATCATGGTGTGTGGGAATCGTCGGTCATGTGGATAAGGAGGAACATCTGTTGCTTTGAATGAGTTCATCATAAACAGAGGTGTCATTGGGCCCTCCTCAGTGATGGAGAATTTCTCCATTGCTCGTTGAATGACCACAGAGATGAATCTGGGAAACAGTACTGATATTGGTTGTTTTCCTTTGGCCAAGTCCTTGTTCTTCTTGTCCACTGCGTCAGCATCTCACAGAAGAGAATGTGAGCCATATTTATGCTTCTGTTGAAGAAGAGAGCATATATTATGGCTATGATCGCTGGATGAGTCTGATCCTGACTTCCAATCTTGCAGGTAATTGTTCTGTTGAGAACACTAAACATAAAGTTCCATTTGGGAGGCAGGTACTGACGTCTGAATTGACTTAGGCGTGTTATTTCTTTGTTGTAGCCTAAGTGGTGGAGGAACTGAAGAAGGACTTCTTGACTTGGTAGTTTCTCAAAAGTTTCTATTTGAAGATCAGTTTTTGTGAGGAGGTTGAATCGGCGAGTTAGGGTTTGTGGGGTGATTCTTATGTTCAGGCTTTGTTCTCCTAGGTCAATGTGCCCAACCAGTCCTTCCTTTTCATCGTCGTATTCACTTGAATACCACCATTGTTGGACAAAGCGAAGGGGAATATCTGAGGCATGTTTGGTTAGAACATCATTGAGTTCGCAGTTGGTGAAAAAGTCGAGGATTGGGCGAAACTGTTCATCGTTTTTGGTTTGGGTGACGTCCAGAAAGTAGTTGTTACCTTTTACTGGAACATCGAACTGTGCCATATTCAAGCTTGGAACAAGTTTGCTCGAGTTATCTGAAGTTTGGGAATGAGCCGCCATTGATGCAGGTTGAGAAAGATGAAAGCTTAGAAAGAGAGATTTGGGATTTTGGATTTTGAGAGCGTAAAGGATAATGAAAAGTGAAACAGGATTTTTATAGACACAAAGGGTAGAGGGAGAGGTTTGTGAAGCGGCAAATGGTAGTCCCAATGTCAGAAAGGATGTTCCATCATCCCCTAATTAATAAGTGACACGTTTAGATGTGTAGGGGAGAGCCGCTTTGTGTCAGAAAACCGCCAGTTGGGTTTTTTGAAAAGAAACGAATGGTTATCCAAAAAGATTTATTATTAAAAGAATTTCCTGGAATATTCGTTTAATGAGAAAAGATCAGAAACTCTGATATAAATATCAGAGACAAGATCATAGGCTCTGATATAAATATCAGAGACAAGATCAGAGGCTCTGATATAAATATCAGAGACAAGATCAGAGGCTCTGATATAAATATCAGAGAAGATCACTTTCTCCCCCTTGAAAGATGAAAGAGTCTTTGTCTCCCCCTTGACCAAAGAATGAAGTCTTTTATGTTCTCCCCCTTTACACATGCTTGGAGATACAAAAGAGTGATTTTTACCATTTGTGAAAAAGTCCAGAGCCTCTGATGAATGGATCAGAGACTCTGAAGTTTTCTTGTGTTAAGCAGTCATATGCTACTTGGTTCAGAGGCTCTGATAATCGATCAGAGACTCTGAGTTTCTTCTTTGTTAGGTAGACATATTCAACATTCCCAACTTGCTAATTAAAAAATTGAACCTTCGTTCATCTAAAGCTTTTGTGAAAATACCAGCAAGTTGTAGTTCAGTTGGTACAAAATACATCTCTATTGTTCCCTTTTCAACATGATCTTTCAGAAAGTGGTACCTTACATCGATGTGCTTGGTTTTGGAGTGTTGTACTGGATTGGCAGAGATGGCTATGGCAATTTTTGAATCACAGAGAATTGGAATTCTTTCAATTTGTTGGCCATAATCTCTTAGCTGAGTTTTCATCCATATTACTTGTGAGCAGCAACTAGCAGCAGCAACATATTCTGCCTCTGCAGTTGAAGTTGAAACACAGTTTTGCTTCTTGGATGACCAACTTACCATCTTATTGCCCAATAACTGACAGCATCCTGAGGTACTTTTTCTGTCAAGCTTACATCCGGCATGATCTGCATCAGTGTAAGTTGTTAGATCAAAACTAGAAAGTTTTGGATACTAGAGGCCTAATGAGTGTGACCCTCTGAGGTATCTGAAAATTCTCTTGACAGCAAATAAATGAGATTCTTTTGGATTTGCTTGATATCTAGCACAAAGACATGTTGCAAACATTATGTCAGGCCTACTTGCAGTTAAGTATAATAGTGAACCTATCATGCCTCTGTAGGTTTTTATATCCACAGATTCTCCTGAAGGATCAAAGTCAAGTTTGACTCCGGTGGATAGAGGTGTTCTCATGGAAGTTGAATCATTGAGTTTGTACTTTTGCAAAATTTCAGAGACATACTTAGATTGACTTATGAATGTACCTTCTGAAGTTTGTTTTACTTGTAAGCCCAGAAAGAAAGTTAATTCTCCCATGAGGCTCATCTCAATTTCACTCTTCATCAACTCTGAGAACTTGTCACAATACTTTTGATTTGTAGAGCCAAATATAATGTCATCAACATAAATTTGTACTAAAAGCATCTCATTCTTGTACCTTTTGATGAATAAGGTAGTATCAATTATGCCTTTTTCAAATCCATTTTGAGTTAGAAAGGTGGACAGAGTTTCATACCAAGCTCTTGGGGCTTGTTTAAGTCCATACAGAGCTTTATCCAAATAATAAATATGATTAGGATACTCTGTACATTCAAATCCAGGTGGTTGCTGGACATAAACTTCTTCATTTAATTTACCATGAAGAAAGGCAGATTTAACATCCATTTGATAAACTTTGAATCCTTTGTGTGCAGCATAGGCTAAGAAGATTCTGATTGCTTCTAGCCTAGCTACAGGTGCAAAGGTTTCATCATAATCAATGCCTTCTTCCTGGCAATATCCTTTTGCAACCAACCTGGCTTTGTTTCTGATTATTATTCCATCCTCATCCTTTTTGTTTCTGAAAACCCATTTCATTCCAATTGCAAATTTTCCTTTGAGAAGAGGAACTAGGGTCCAGACTTTGTTTCTTACAAACTCTTGAAGTTCATCCTGCATTGCAAAGATCCAATGAGGATCTTCAAGAGCTTCTTTTACCTTCTTTGGTTCAATAATGCTCAAAAAGTTTATGTAGAAGCATTCATCGATGGTGGCATATCTTGTTTTAACTCCTGCGGATGAGGATCCAATAATTTGATCAATTGGATGATCTTTTGTCCATCTGGTAATTGGAGCATAAATTTGGAGTGGAGTTTGAGCTTCAGAGTCTCTGACAGTTGGTGATACCTCTGTTGTATTGTTCAGAGGCTCTGTTGGTGACACCTCTGTTGTACTGTTCAGAGGCTCTGTTGGTGACACCTCTGTTGTACTGTTTAGAGGCTCTGTTGGTGACACCTTTGTTGTACTGTTCATAGGCTCTGTTGGTGACACCTCTGTTGTACTGTTCAGAGGCTCTGAGTTTTGTTCCAGAGATGGTGAAGCAGATTCTTGTTCTTCACCATTTGCTTCTGGAGTTACTTCGGATACTTCTTGATCTTCTTCTGATTCACTTTGCTGATCTGCATTTGGTGAAATATAAGGTGTTAATCAAGAGGGCCCTGAAAGGGTTGTACCTGTTTCATGAGGTTCTTCTGAATTCACTCTTGGTCTATCTCTGAAGATAACTTCAGAGTTTTCATCATCAAAGAAATCTTCAAATATTCTGTTTAATTCAGATTCCCTTGATGATTCAAAGATAGGTGATGAGGAACTCTGTTGTTGTTCATAGCTTTTATTGTCGTCAAAAGAGATATTGATGCTCTCTTGGATAGTCCTTGTTCTAAGATTGAACACTCATAAAGCTTTTGAGGCTAATGAATATCCAATGAATTTGCCCTCATCAGCTTTCTTGTCAAAATTTCCAAGATATTCTCTATCTTTCAGAATGTAACACCTGCATCCAAAAACATGAAAATATTTAACATTAGGTTTCCTATTGTTAATGAGTTCATAGGATGCTTTCTGAAATCTTTTGACAATTGTAGCTCTATTCTGAGTAAAGCAGGCTGTTGCTACTGCTTTTGCCCAAAAATTTGTTGAAAGATCAGATCCAGCAAGCATTGTTCTTGCAGCTTCAACAAGTGTTCTGTTTTTCCTTTCAACCACTCCATTTTGTTGAGGAGTTCTTGCTGTAGAAAAGTTAGGAGTAATGCCTTCTTCTGATAGATAAGAATTGATTTTGGCATTTCTAGTTTCTGAACTTTGCTGCTGAATAGAACCTGTAATCTTTTTAACAACCTTATTAATATGTCAGGTACATCAGATTTAGCTCTAATGAATTCTATCCATGTGTATCTGGAAAATTCATCAATCAGAACCAGAATGTATTTCTTACCTGCTAGACTCTGTATAGAGATAGGACCACAGAGGTCCACATGAAGCATGTGCAGAGGTCTAGGACACTTGTTTTCACTTTTGGTTTTATGGGAAGATCTTTTCATTTTTCCCATCTCACAAGCAAAACAAAGATGATCTTTGTTAAACTTTAGAGATAGTAATTCCTTAACCAAATTAAGTTTAACTAACTTATCAAGTGAGGAAAAGTTTAGATGTGAAAACTTTTTATGCCAGAGCCAAATTTCCTCACTATTCAGAGATACAGGACAAAGTTTCTCTGAATCAGTGTCTGTGATTTTGGTAAAGTTCATTCTATAGAGGTTACCTTTTCTGTCTGCTCTTAGCATTTCTTGACCTGATTCTGAGTGAAGAAGTGAACAATATTTTCTTTCAAATTTCACATCAAAACCATGATCACAAAGTTGACTTATGCTTATCAAATTGTGTTTTAATCCATCCACAAATAAGCAACCTTTGATACTGAAACATTTCCTCTTGATAACTCACCATATCCTTTAATCTGTCCTTGCTTGTTGTCTCCAAAAGTAACTGCTCCTCCAGATTTTGCTTTAAATGAGGATAGCAGTTCTTTATCTCCAGTCATATGCCTTGAACATCTAGAATCTAGGTACCAGATTGGCATTGACTGTTTCTGCAAGACAGATTATTGTTTCTTAGGTACCCATCTCATTATGGGTCCTTTTGTGTTAGACTTTGGTAGATTTGGATGACTTTTTGGCATCTCATCTTTTGATGTCTTGCCTTTACGTGTCTTCTTTTGAGATTTTGTCTCTGAGATATTTTTCAGAGATTGATTCAAAAGGCAGTGTGATCCTTTAAAATGATTCTTCAGTTTCATCAAGAGATAAATGCAGTTACAATTAATAGAATAAGAAGAAGTAGGAGCAAAGTTTTTCTTTTTATTAAAAGCATTTGTTACATTTTGACTTCTTTTGAAACTAGCACAAGGAATATTACATTTATCCCTAACTACTTCTTTTCTTTTTGCTTGAAAGACAGTCTTCTTTTCAAGTTGCTTTTTCTTGTTCAAATACATCTTCTTTTCTTTGTTGCTTACTGCACAGACAGGATCAATATGGTTAGTTTTTGTCCATTTGCCCTTTTGTTCAGGAGAGAATTTTATTGTTTTATAGGTGTAAGAACCAGAAGTGTTTGTTTTATTCTTTGCCTTTTCTTGCAACTCTTTTTCAAGTTCCAGAGATGTTTTTGCTTGTAAACACATATTTGCAAAATCAGGACTTATTGGTATTCTGGTTTTGGTTTTCAATTCTGAAATTGGAACATTCAAAATACCAGAGCCAACAGTTTCTATCTTTTTGTGAATTACATTCCCTGGTTTACAAAAAATATGTTCATCAATCTCTAAATCAGATTCTGAATCAGAGTCAAGAAAGTCTCTCTTAGATTTAATAGAGATATCTACCTCTATTGGTTTTTTAATTTCTTTTGATCTAGAGACTTTGATGATCCGTTTCATGCTTTCTTTTCTTTTTAAGTCCTCCATGACATTTTCTTTCCATAACCTTTGAACATCATCTTCAAACGTGGTTCTGATGTTTTCATCTGACTTTGGTGAATATAGAGGAGCATTTGGATTAAGTGAACTCTGAGATCCATTTTCAGAAGTACTTGTATCAGAGGTACTTGGTTCAAATGTCTCTGATTCACTTGAGATGAAAGCATCAAATCTGAAAATTTCTTTGGGATCATAGCTCTGAGGTTTTGTAAAGAGTACTTCTGAAGTTTCTTCTTTTATCTGTAACACAGACTCTTGAATGTCTTTTACTTCAGAGTACATAGTATTTTTGAAATTCAAAGCTCTTGCTTTTGATCCCTCTGATGTTTTCATTCTTTTGAAATTATTCAGAGATGGACTTTCAAAGCTTTGGACCTTTCCCATACAGAAAGTGGAAGAAAGTGAAGTTTTCTCCAATCCATTGAATGAATTCAACTCATTGAATCCTAGCCCTTGAGAGTCCATTTGAGATTTTATTTTGTCGAAGACACTTTTTGCATTAACATAGCTTTTGATTCGAAGATTTTTTCTATCTAGAGATTGATGTAAGATTTCTCTTTCCTTTTGAAAAAATTTGGTTAAGGCAATAGAATTGATCCTTTCATACTCAGATTTCTTTACTTCTTCTTCTTTTCCTTTTAAAACTTTCTCTATTTCTCTTATTTCTTCTGAAAATGATTTTTCTTTTTGCTTGTAGGTTTCTTCAAGTTTAGTTTTTTCAAGAAAAATATCTTTCTTTTCTGATTCTAGAAGATTCTTTTCTCTTTTGTAAAAAATGAGCTCTTTTGTTACTTGCTCTCTTTTCTGTTTTTCTTCAACAAACTTTTGCTCTAAATCCTGAAGTTCATTAATTAGTTTAAATGCATCTATTTCAGGATCACTGTCAGAGGTGTAAAGAGAGTTTACCTTCTCAGAGTTGTCTTCAGATGTTTCATCAGTTTGATCTCCATCTGAAAAAGCCATACCACAGAGATTTGTTGGCTCTTCCTCGCCGTCGCTTGTCGAGTTTGATAGCCAGTCTTCCATTTCTGCTACAAGAACTCTTTCTTTTACATTGTATTTGTATTTGTTCTTGTAGTAATCTTGATCTTTGACAAGTTTTCCTCTGCAGTTTGCCAGTTTTGCAGAGAAGTGGCCTGGTTTTCCACATTTGAAGCATCTTCCATCATTTTGATTTGTTGGAAGAGTAGCAGTACTGGTCCCTGGCTTCTGTTCTTGAGGTTTGAAGTATCTCTGTGGTTGTGGATACCTTGGTTGGAATGGTTGTTGTGGTCTTGTTTGTTGTGTTGCATCATCATGATTAAAGTTTGCACCCTTTTCATCACTATATGGAGTGAATCTGGGTTCTTGTTGAAATCTTCTTTCCGGATTTCTTCTTTCTTCATTCTCTCTCCTTCCTTCAAATACCTTCTTACCAAATTTCTTGTTAAATTGATGAGTGATTAATGCAAAAGATTTGGCGAAGGCATTGATATCTTCATCTGAGTCTGAATTGTTAGCTCCCAATACAGACAAACAATTGAAGATACTCCATAGAAAAGTAGAGATAAGATAGAAATTAACAACAATGATAAACAAGAACTTATCTCATATGCTTGGATTGATAGATGGAGGGGATATTAGGAAGAACTCCACAGTAAACTAGTAAACGACTATCATTTGTCTGTTTGTGTGAAAAGTGTTCTCCCAAAACCTAAT
Source organism: Arctium lappa (assembly GCA_023525745.1). Classification (NCBI taxonomy): domain Eukaryota; kingdom Viridiplantae; phylum Streptophyta; class Magnoliopsida; order Asterales; family Asteraceae; genus Arctium; species Arctium lappa. The sequence goes on along the minus strand of CM042058.1, from coordinate 57,461,319 downwards.
GAGAATATGAGCCATGGGCACCTTTATATAAGGCCCATTTACAATAAAAAGTCTCAAGCCCATAAACTAATTAAAAAGCCCAAAATACAATTCTTTATAAAACATTCAATTAAATTGGGGACTAATTTAAGCTAACAGATAGAAGTGATGTCACATATGCATTCCGCGTATAAAGGTCGGGAACAGGGCAAACTTGTATGAAATAGGGTTCAGAACAGTCAGAATTCTCAAAAACATCACCAACGTTCGCAAAACACCAAAATTCGCAGATCCTTATAGACATTTGAGCAAAATTCGCAAGATGCATTAAGCTTAAATCACAATTCGCATAGGCTTGCATTGCGAATACCCAACTTTCGCAAGCCTCATGGTTGCGAATTCTCGCATTTCGCAACTCACCCAATCACAAATTTTTCAGAATTCGCTAAACACACACTTGCGAATTCTTGACTTTCGCAATACACATACCTGCGAAGTCTATACTTAGAACATTTATCAAATTTATGGAAGCCACTTTTAGTAAACACAACCTGCGAAACCTTTGAATATGGCCTGCGAATCCATAGGAATTCGCACACAACATAATGTCAGGATCGAATTCTTAACAAGAATTATGAATACTCAGAAACAATATCAAAGAAGTTGCGGAATAACACTTTGATATTCAATGCAACAGTAAACAAACAGTATATGATTAACAACTTGTAAACTTGTATTGAATGATTAAAACCACAAGATTACACACTCAACCTCAATCTTGAAGAACAGACTCTTTCAAAACGAATTCTACTTCTCTAGAATTAGGATCTATGCCTTGAGGTTGATTCTCTCTAGAACAAAAACTTAGAATGAATTATGTATATCCTAAACTATTCTATATAATCTATATATAAACTGAATAAAAGATAATTACAATAAATAAAATATCTTCAGTATATCTTCCATGAATATCTTCAGTTTTCCATGTTTATCTTTAACCACAATCTCTTCATCATTATCTTCATATTATCTTAGAAGCAGCATTAACTGAGTCTTGGCAGCATTAACTACTAAGCAGCACTAACCACTAGCAGTACTAACTAGCTAAGCAGTACTAACTTTGTTCAAGCAGCACTAACATTGACTAGTAGTATTAATTCTACTAGCAGTAGTAATACTCAGCAGTATTAACTATTGAAGTCCTCTGGCAGTAGTAATCTTGTACTAGCAGCATTAACCATACTTGGTAAATTCTTCAGTTCCCAACACATAAGCACAGTGGTCTGCGAATTCTTCAACTTTCGCAATCTGACCACTTGCGAATTCTTGACTCGTAATTTTGTTGTGTCCAAAATGTTCTGCGAATCCTTTTCTCTGCGAATTCTTTACCATTTGCGAGTTCTTCACGAATCTTGCGAAAATTATGGATCTCGAACTGATTTTCTGACTTTCTTCAATCAAACCTTCAATACATCGATTCTTGAGCTGAGCTTTTGAACGAAGGTTCGAAAACACCTCATGAGCACATTTGTAGTTGATCGCCAAGACTAATTTCTACTCTAAAGCTCAAATCGATCCAACTACAGAATATACATATTTTCGAACTATAAGAACTCAAAATTGATCGATTCAACTAGAATTGATGAAAATAGACGTTGTAATCAATTCCAATTAATTTAACTATGATCATAGAATCGATTTAGCATCAAAGAGCACCAAAATAACATCAATTGACAAAAATCTAAAATTTTACAGACTGTTCTTATCAAAACCAATCAATCTCACGATCGTTCAGAAAAATGATTTATGTTTAGCTCTGATACCAATTGTTAGGTCCAATGAGATCATGATTAGATTGATTAAGAATATAACAAGGAATCATAGGGAAGAAATCAGTAGATTATTCAACAGAAAAGTAAATCTACACTACTAGAGACCAAGAACACAGTGCGGCTACATTTCTGCAGATTTTGAATTACAAAAGTGAAGGTTAACCTAAAACCTATTACATGATTTCTATTTATATCCTCATAACCCTTGTACACAATAAAGCCCAAACCCAATACAAGGCCCAATACATTAAATGTAGATTACTTTATAAAACTTCTAAATAGAACATAAAATATTTTCTAACATATTCATGTTGCTTCTCAACATGCTTCGGACAATTAAAGTTATAAACCTCTGATACGGTATGTAATTCGGGGCTTTGTTCGTCTTCTTAGCAACAACTTTCTCATGTAGTTCAGTCCAAAAGACTTCAGCATAATCAATGTGTAGATCATGAACTACTGAGTAGAATAACTTCAGGATATGATTGCCTGCATTATCTGAACCATAATTCTTTGAAGTGAGGCACCGATTGATCACGGAGAACAAAGTATAGTAGAATGGTGGTAAGTTGTTCTTCTTGAACTGACTGATTTGAACAAGTTGTCCAACATACCCCATATCTCTGATTCCCCTTAACACAGTTGCATCAGATGGTAACTCATCATAAGTGCTTCTTCCTTCTCTGGCAGTGGCATCTGGAAGACTCAAAATGAATCTAAGTCTTTGTAGAGTAAGCACTGAGGTGAAGTGATCAGTTTCCATCTTGAACACTTGAACTTTCTTTCCCTCCTCCCTGATGTGGCTAGATCGGATAGTTTTCCAAGCCTGATGCACATACAGCTCTAGAACAGTAGCTTGGGCAGTTAGTGCACACCTCAAAGGATGATTTTGGAGTATATCTAGCACCAGCGGATCAATGTGAATTGAGAACTGTAATAAGTGATTGTTCGGAGATTGTGGTTTCATCTCAGCAGGTGATATCAGAAATTGGTCAGGATTGACATTCGGTGGAACTTGAAAATCTGATCGGGATGATGGTAAACGACACTCCTCAGAAGCTTGATGAAGTGCTTCTGGTGAGTTTTCACCGGTTTGGACATGTTGATCAACTGATTGATCTACCATTTGTACCTGAAAAGATTTAACAATATTGAACAAGGTTCAAATGTGTTAGTGAAAAATAAAAAAAAATGTGAGTTTTGGACATGAAAACCATGTTTTGAAAATCACTAAGTCCATAATTCGTTAGATAGACATCTGCGAATTCTATACTTAGGAATTCTTGGAAACAATCAAGAATTCGCTAAACTTCAAGAATTCGGATAACAGAATTCGTAAGAGTCAGAATCACGAATTCATTACTTAGAAAGAATTTTAACATTCAAAACAACTCCAGAATTCGTAAAGGACAAGTTCACGAATTCTATATTTGGCAAAAATAAAACATGAAACTCAAAATTCGTAAACGACACTGTATGATCAAGAATTCGTAAAACTCATAATTTCTTGAAAAATGTTTAAGTGTTCATAAGAAACTCAAGAACATCTTCAAAACAGCAAACCCAACCCAGATTTCAAAATTTAACCATAAACTTATGAATTTTAACCCAATAAACTTATTCTGTTAGGATCGATTTAGGGTTTAAACATATTTTAAACAATCAAAACCAACAATCAAGAACTTTTGATCATATTATTTTGAATATCCAATAAAAACCTGATGAATATACGAAAAGTCGAAAGGTCAGTTTCGATTTCAATCCCAACTAGTATTGATTTTTGGTCAAAATATTAACAATCTTAGGTTCGATTTGAGTCCATGAACATTCCTGTGATTCGAATGTACACTAAACAAATTATCAAGATCAAGATTTTAAAAAATATGAGTTCACGAGTTCTTGAAGAACACAGTCCATACGAATCGACAAATACAAATCTAAGTCCAGTTAGGGTTCCCTGTACAAAATCAAACAACCAAAACAAGATAATACGAACAAATAAATCATCAATCAAACAAAGAAACACCTTTTGGAACAAACAATCGAAGAAATCAGATGAAATTTGAGAAATCGCAAAGGAGGGTTTAGGGTTGTGCACTAGAATAATGCGTAAGCCAAAGAGTTATGCGAAAAGTGAGGTTTTCTTAGAGAGAGACTCTATTTATACTCGGGATTAAGATGACACATGGCACGTTTAAGTGGACCACCACTTTTCGCAAGATACACTGAAACGAATTGTCTTAGAAAAAATAAGACAAAGTGTATGAGAATTCGCTAAGGACAATTCTGCGAATTCTGTGCAAGAATTTCAAGAATTCGTAAAGGTGTGTGTTGCGAATTCTTCACATTTCGCAGAAACACTAATGTGAATTGTTAGAATTCGTGACACTCACATCTGTGAATTCTCAAGAATTCGTATCTCTCACATCTGCGAATTCCTCAGATTTCGCATGTGTGAGGTATGCGAATTTCTGACTTAGCCAAATTTACAACTTTTTGAAAAACATTCTAAATGAGGAAACTTGCTAATTTTGAAAACTTTATCAAAATTTGCCAAAAAAATAGAAACTTTCCATAAATGAAAACTTTCTAAAAATGACATTTTTACATTTTTTATTCCAAAAACATTTTCACACACACATCACACTTACAACCCTTTTCAGATGTTATCATTAAGCTCCCCTTTGACTTGATGTCTATTCCTTCTGTTCCTTTACATTTGATGTATTTGTCTGTCTGATTTTGCTACTGGGCTCCCCCTTGACAATATGTGGTCCTTTTGAACAGCTGTACAGATATGCTCCCCCTTCATATTTGCATCCAGATAAAAATGTGACAATTAAGAATACTACATTCTCCCAAACATTTCATTCTCTTATAATGCAAAATATGACATTTAATATTAAAACTCCCTAGTATGATTTGGCAATCAAGATTGAAAATCCCAAAATCACTAAATCATAGAGGGAGAAAGTAGAGAGAGAGTAGTAAGCGCAAATGTGTTCTTGATATTGAATATGTGTGAGTTTCTTACACAACCCAAAGCCACAAGGGAGTTAAATACCCTTGCCAATACTACACAGAATAAACCTCCTAAACACAGTATTAGACCAAGCCTATAAATACAATGATTACTATAAAATCAGACTTAACAATCTCCCCCTTAGTAATCATTGGCGTTGAGGTCTTCAATATCATCTTCTAAATCAGCACAGACCATCTAAGCGACTTTGCGAAGCTTCTTTCTCGACTAAAATTTTTTTATTCTCAGCATCTTTCAATCTATATTTCCTTTGCTGCCTTGACAAGACTGGACCTGTTTGTAATAATCTTGAAAGAACAGTCGGTTCGTCAGCTTATGCTCTAAACGACACATCTCTTTCAAATATACTTGAATAAGTTGTGATGGTCGGAGCTGGAACAGCAAAAGATTTAGTTGCTGAGAGAATATAGAATCTTGAGCGTATCTTGATCAGTAGATAAACATTTGAACTCTTTGTCTCTTTAACTTCTCCTTAACTTCTCCACCTCATGACCTTGATGATCTGGAACAACTTGGTCATGCAAATGTTGGAGACGAAACAGCTGAAGATCTGCAAAAACAGAGTAAACGAGAAAGAGGAGAGTTTTGCGCTACAGTTGGTGGCGCAAACTTAGTTTTACGCTAGCAGAAGGAAGCGCAAAGTTAGTTTTGCGCGAGCTGAAGGATGCGCAAAGCTTGTTTTGCGCTAGAGACTGTTGGCGCAAATCTAAGTTTTTCTCTACCAACTGTTGGCGCAAATATGACTTAGAATATGAAAAATTTTACATGTTAAGCTCTTTGACTCCCCCTACACAAATGCACTAAATATGACAATTCAAGTTAGCATTCATATAGAGAATCAGATACTCCCCCTCGAAAACAAATATGATCTTTTCAGAATATTCTCCTTATTCACTCCCCCTTGAAAAATGCACAGACCCATTTACAAAGATATGAAAACAGAAAAATTGAAACATCAATGTAGAAAAAAAAATATACTGAATATGTATTTTGAGACAACTAAATATATAAAAATTTAAACACTAAACAAATTAAATTCTACTCAGTAAAATATCACAGATTAATCCTTTAGATGAAGTCAAATATATGTTGTTGGATACAGATACAAGTTTCATTGCATATCAAGTTAAAACATGTTCAGTTTCAAAAACTTTCATCAATCTATTCAGTGTGCAAGCATGCGAACTTCGATTAGCTTCAAGAAAATGAAATTCTAAAAATATAATAAAAAACTTTGCATGTACTCACACTAAGCCATTAGAATTTAAGATTTTCACAAATTTATAGATTTATCGCAACTCAAACATATCACCAAGTATCATGAGATGTGTGCTCATTGGCATCTTTTAGCATTGTGCACATTGGCATCTTCACATGAGTGTGCTCTTTGGCATCTTTTAAGCTTGTGCACTTTGGCATCTTTTTAATCAAAAAGTTTGGTAAGTAAAGAAATGTCGTAAACGTAACTTTCTATCTGACCCTATTGCAGGATTTGGGTCAGCCACTCCCAGACCAGTTGGCCTTAGGGGACTAGGTGTCAAGCACCCCTTGGAACTTACTCTCCCAGATCAGAAAGGTTACATCGACACATCCTAAACCCATTTATACCAGTAGAACATGACTTTCGATCTGATTCTATAGAAGGATTTGGGTTCGATCACTCCTAGATCAATTGACCTTAAGGGACCAGATGAGAAGCATCCCACATAACTTACTTTCCCAAACCAGAAAGGTCACAGGTACAAACTTTTAAACTTAAATATTTCTGTATTTTATATATTTAATTTTCATCCCAATCACCCAGTTTTACATCTAAGTGCTTAGCTCATATTTTCATTATGATCCATAATTCTGACTTTTTAGGATTTCTAAGCAATGTAAACTATAAATATTCCGAATAACACAACTTTAAAGTAGTATCAAAAGTTTCAAACATGTTGCTGGCCTTTCGATTTTTGTTAGCCTTGAAAGATGCACACATAAAACTTCGATATAAACAAAGCAACTTGAAAATTTATCCTAGACACACATTTTATTCAACAGAAAGAAAACTTGTAAAGCTTTTACTTTATAGAATAAAATTTGTAAAGATTTAAACTTTTAAATTCAATATGCCAAGTTTTGAAAGCATAAAAATAAAACAATTTTCATGAAAGGCTTTTGTAAAACTATTGACAAATTGATATTTAGTCGAAACAAAATAAAATTCAATACTACTATCTTCCACAAACTGTATAAAGAATTTGTGTCTCAAATCAAAACAAAATCAAGTTGGGATAAAAAAATGCTCAGATTCTTAAAAAAATATGAGAAAACTGGAATGACATCAATATCAGAGGTAAATGCAGCGGAATAAAGTAGATGTACTCACAGTATCTCATTAGTCAGAAGATAAAATCTTTGAAGAACGAGTCCTAAACTGACATGTTTAGAAGTCGAAGGCCATTGAAGTACGGGTTCTAAGCTGATGTACTTAGAAGCCAACTTTCTCTTACTCCCCCTTGACTTTAGATGCCTGCAACTTATTATCAATCTGTGATTTTGGTACCCACTTGTATTTGGGTCCATGAAAGTTAGTTGCAGTTCGTATGGGGAAATATTAGTAAGATTTGATATATAAAGCAATAGAAATATGATTAGACAAATGAACATAAGAATTAGCAGAAGAGAAAGCATAATCATCTGAACTAGAATCAGAAGAAGAATGATATTGTCCTCTCAAATCACACAAACAAATCAATCAAAGAACAATGAGAATCATGGGGAAATCACATGTATATTGATGTCACAAGTGAAAGGGTTATAAGGTTTCTCTCTCAAGGATTCTCTCAGATTACAATTTGGCTAGTTCTAACTAATCAAAGCAAGGAAGACCTATTTATAGGTCAAACATGAAACAAAGGTAAACTTACAAAAGTCAACATAAAATGATCTAAACTAAAATTACAATAACAATCTCCCCCTTTTAGATCATTTGACAATTTTGCTCTGGTCCCATCTTCTAAAACAGATTCTTCTGATCCCAAGGTATGCTTCAAACCTCCTGATGTGCTCCCTGAAATCAATCTTCTTGTTGATCTCTTCTAGCATAGCTTCCATGTTAAGAGACTCAACTTTTCTGACAGCTTCATTCTTTCTAAATCTTTCCTGCTCTGACAGAAACAATTTATCTTCAAGCACTTTCCGCACATACTTCAAAGTACCATCTGAATACTTTGCCAAATTTGATGCTCTCAGGAACTGCTTCTTATGAGACTTGGTGTTTACATACATCACACCCAACTCTGGATATTTGGATATCTGAAAAGGCTCTAGAACTCTGATCTTAGGATGGTTGAAGTTTGGTGCCAACAGGTTTACTCTGTTCTGATTGGTTTCAATGCCAAGCTGAAAGTCAAACAAATAAGAATTGTAGACACTCCTTGTCATGAATCTTTTAATAGCATCCAAAGCATAAGCAATAGCTTGTGACCTCCTTCTATTTCTCCTGTCTCTGAACTCATTCACAATGAACATAATGTCTGAGAAGTTCAAGTTATCAAAATCAGCTTCTGTAAAGGTACTGATCTTCATATCTTTCCTTTGAACTGTGAACTTTGGATAGTGGACATTAAGAATCTTGCAAATGTGAACATTTGAATCTGCAAAATCTCTTCTCTTTTTGCAAATGGGGACATTCTGCTCTGAGTCTTCATAAATATGATGTAGTTGGCCTGATAAACTTTGTCTCTATCTCCAACACTATAAAAACAAGCTTCATCAATCGGTTGCAAAGAAGAAACAAAGATTTTGGTAAACTCTTCCAGAAATGGTACTTTGAGAGATTTTCTGATGATCTCAATGAACTTCAAAAAATCTACCTCAACATCATATCATGTATAAGGAACAGTACCAACTCTAACATCTCCTTTGAACGTCACCTTCCCCATATTACTGATTTCATAAGTGATGAGCTCTTCTGCTTGCATTGTTTCAAGACCATGAGCTTTTGAGAATTCTTCCACTTCCATAGGAGTAACAAAAACAGGATTTGGCTTTAACTGTATAGAGGTTTCAGCTGCACTTAATATCTTTGGACTATCTGGGTTTCGAATGTAAGGAAGTGCACTATCTTTGGCTTTGGCTGCTTCTTCTTCTTCTTTTCTTAATTCAGCTTTTGCTTCACGAACTATCTGTCTTTCCTCCTTTTCTCTTTGCTTTCTTTCTTTGTACAGCTTATTCCTGAAGTCTTGGATATCAATAATGATTGGCCTTTCTTCTTCAAGATCTTTTGGTTTGGGCTTTGAGGTAGGAATTTTTGATCTTTTTGACTTTCTGGGCTTATCAGCTTTTGGTTTCTGCTTGGGTTGATCAGCGGGTTGTTCAGAATCAAAATCTTCAGCCAAAGAAAGAGAAACTCTTGGTTCAGAAGCATCAAGGTTTTCAGGGATATAGAAGTTTCTTGTTGGAGAGACAATAGGAATAGCAGTCAAGATTTCATCTTCATCAAACAATCTGTAGGATGGTGGAGTATAATCAACTGTACTAGCAATCTGTGCAACCTCCACAACTTTGGCTTGTTGAACTAGAAATGTTTGATCAAGATCTACAATCTCTTCATCTTCACCTTCAAGATCATCAAAATTTTCATCTAAATTTTCTCCAAACAAATCATCCAGAACATTTTCACTCTGACTCGGATTTCCTTGAGAAATAGCATTATGTACAAACTCTTCAATTGTAACTGTATTCTCAGGATCTAGTCCATCACTTTGAATAGTGTGCTCAATAACGTCCATTCCCTTCTGCTTTACTCTCCAATAACTGTCATACCTAGCAGCAGCCTGTTCATCATCATCACTTTCATAGTCATCTAGGTTGACAAAGTTTTCAGCAGTAACTGCCAACATCTCCATTACTTCCTCAACAGTGGCAATCACAGGATTTTCAACCCATGATTCCGTATTGTCATAGATCATCAACTCTACTTCAGCTTCTGGAACATTCTCATCCAACTGTTCATTTTCTGATTATTCTCCATGTGTAGTTTCAGCTACTTCAGTCCCCTGCTCCTCAACAGTAACAATAACAGTATCTTCTGCAGTTTTCTATCTCTTATTCATCTCCCCTCATGATCTTGATCAGAATCACGATCATGTCTTTTCTTTAAAATTGCATCAGATTGAGCCTTGCAAGAAAGTTGAACTGATGTGGTTAGATCCTGTAAGTGCTTCTCCACTTAATCTTTGAACTGGTTGAACTGAGACTGTGTGACATAATCTACTGGAACCTGAGGAACAATTGGTTGGGATTGTTGCCTCAGTAAAGCAATAAGATCTGCTTCGGTTTGATCTGCTGGAGCTTCGGATAACAGCTGGGCTAGAAGTAAAGATTTCAATTCAGAGACGGATTGAACTAGTGGTGGTTGTGGAATTGATGGTGGTGGAAGTGTTTGCTCAGGCTCCTCAACAACAGGATTTTTTTCTTTCAACATTCTCATCACCTTTCCAATCTCCTCCTCAAACTTTTCAGTTGCCTTACTCATCTCCAACTGAAATTTCTGTGATAAAGAGTTTTCAACGACCTTTACGGGGTCATTGAGAAATTCCGTTGAAACGAATTCGGGTAAACTAACACCGGGGCTACTCAAGCTTCCCGTTAACACAGTTGTTGAAGATACAACAGTGTGACCTGTTCTCAAAGCTGGCTTAGTGTTAGCAATGACAGGACTTCCACCTGATCCTTGTAGTCCGGAATGCGGAGCTACTACAGATGTTCCGATCGGGGCATTAAGACTCCCGATGGTAGCAGATATGATTGGTTGTGTCCTAGAAATGAAAATAGATGTAACAATTGGCTCTAGACTCAATGGTGAACTGAAAGAAGTCAAACTCGGGGGCAACTGAGTTCTTGTTTCAATACTTGCCATTTCCAGTGAAAGGCAGATAGAGTATGTGCTAAATCCCCGTGTAAAGATGAGACTATAGCCTGTTGAGAGGCAATAGAATGGTTGGCTGAGGTGTGCATATGCATTAGTGGGCGACTAATGTCTGTTTCAATACCTCCTGCTCGCAACACATGCGGTGAGGTAGTAGATGTGGCTGCCTTTCTAGAATGGTAGGTTTGGATACACTCATGCTCAACATGTTCTTTTTCTACATTCACTCTAGTCCTCACATTTTCTGGGTTTTCAACTAATACTCCCTCTTCCTGCCTTATTACTCCAGAGTCAGAAATAATATTCCTGATTGTGGAATCAACACCTTCCAAGTCAAGATCTCTTGCAGTAGAACCAAGACTTTGGTGTAAAGAAATATTTTCCAAAAATCCGAAACTGTGACCCATATTATCATCAGTATTATCATTCTGATCATTTCTTTGATTTGTTGCATCCTGTTTTGATGTTGCTGAAGGTACCGAAGTACTAGAAGAGCTTGCTTGTCCAACCGATATAGTTCTCTCAGAGTTCTGACTTTCATTGGGATTCTCTTCCTAAGTGCCCAATTGAGGAATGATAGCAATCTCAGGTTGAGATGTAGGGATCACTAAATGTGTGGCAGATTGTGCTTGTGTTCCCACACCCTCCAGTACAGAAGGCTGACCCACTCCTGAACCCCTCTCTATATTTTTCTCTCTGCTCACTTTCCCGTTCAACTACTCTCGTGGTATGTTGAACCCTCACAGACTCCTCCGCTCTACTAACTGGTTCTAAGTCCTGGGTAGGGATCTCCGGCTCTGGCAATCCCATGGACTCCGTATATTTCCTAACACTCGGAGCATTCGGATTGGCATAAGCAAGTAGTGCAGTAGGAACTGGCATCTCAAAAGTGAAGGATTGCTTCTGCTTTTGAAGATGTGTCATTTCATTTTCTGGGGCACTTTCATGATGTAATCTCTTTGGAACATCTCGGCTGGATCTCAGAATGCCTCAGACAATAAGTTGTAAAAATCTCTGATAAGGCACATATTTTGGCTTCTTTGAATGTCTCTTGCTCAGAACTTTCTCATACAGCTCAGTCCAGATGGCCACAACATAATCAACATGCAGATCATAAATGATAGCATGGAACAGTCTTAGAGTATGAATATTAGTATTGTCGTGCCCAGAGTGTCGTGAAGTCAAGCACTTGTTGATCACGGAGAAAAACTGATAGTAGAATGGTGGCAAATTTGACTTCCGAAACTCACTCATCTTTGAAAGACTTCCAACATATCCTAGAGCACGAATACCAGCAAACATTTCAAGATCTGTAGGATAAGGATCAAAAGTTGTCTTTCCTTCTCTTGAATCTGGAAAGGTAAATCAAGAAGCAGACGAAGTCTTTGATAGGTCAGGATGGATGTGAAGTTGTCGATGCGAATAGTGAAATACTTTATGTTGCCTTGAACTACATGCTCAATGGTTCTCCATGCTTGTTGTAAATAGATCATTGGCACAGTAGCAGTTGCAGTTAAGGCAGTACAGATTGGATGGTTTTTCAGTATCTCCTTTATCAATGGCTTACCATGAGATTGACAAATATCACATGATGATTATTTGGCGACAAAGAGAGATAATCTTGAGGATTGATCAATTGAAGATCAGGATCAGCGTCGACTTCAGAAAAATGGGATCGGGAAGAAGGTATGGGCATCTCCCATGAAACATTCGGGTCATGTTCATCCATCTGAACACTTTGATCATGAATATTTTCCTCCGCCATTGATTTCCTGAAAAATCATAAAATGTATTGGATAAAATCCAATATGTCAGTATAAATCCAAAAACCTGTTTTTCAGAAAAACCAATTTTGAAGTAAAGAACAATGTACTTTAAGATCTTGCAATGAAAGCACAGTAAGTTGCAGAAAACAAGTTGCAACTTCGAATGAACAAAATTGCACAACAACACACAAAACATAAAATTGACAACAACACTTCACATTTCGAATTTATTCTGTCAAATTAATGTTGTATTTAAAAATAATGCTTAAAAAAATCATACTGATTTTGCAAAGGTAAACAAAAACTTTCGACTCTTTAAATTTGAAAATTTTTGAAATGAACTCCAATACCCAAACTTTGCAATTTACTTTTTATTTGAAATTTTGAAATTCAAATTTGACTTTCAAAATTCAAACTTTTCACTTTAAAGAAAATCTGACTTTTAAACTTCTTTTAATCTTTGAACAATATGATTAAAGATTATGAAATCATTCATCCATCCATTAAGTCCAGATTAGTTTAGTTCAGGATATCAGTTTGAGTCCAGAACATGAGTCGAGTTCAGTTCAGTCCAGAGTGAAGCTACAGTTCGGTTCAAAAATCCAATAATTATGGTAACCTGCAAAAATCAGTCTATCGAGCAAAAACCCAGATTATATCATTTGTTATTTTCAATACTAACATTAGTTTGAAAGAACAAACCCAAAATAGTTAGTGTTCTGTCAAATTTTTAGAACAAAATGAACCAGAAGATGAACAGTAAAAAAAACTTGAATCGACAAACTAAGAAATGAAACCCTAGAATCGATAAAAAGTAAGAACAAACAATCAAACAAATGTAAAACAACAACCTAGACTGAAATCTTCGAGAGAAATAATCTCAAAAGATGAAAATCGCAGGAAAGTTCAGAGAAAAGTCGCTAAGTGATGAAATCCGCAGAATGATAATGAGAGAGAAAGAGATGGAACATATATATACTCGACAAAACTCGCAAGTCAAGGAACTCGCTAGCCACTGTTTATTCATAGAACTCGCAAGTCAAAGAACTCGCTAGACACTGTTCATTCATAGAACTCGCTAGATACTGTTCATTGAACAAAACTCGCACACAACGCACGATTTGAGTTTTTCTTCTCTTATATCAAGAAAACAAGGTATTCGTCTAAAAAATCGACAAATAGGTGTGTGATTTTCACTTAAGAAACAATTTAAGTGAAAAAATAGTGAAACTCGCAAGCCTAAGGAATAAGACACCAAGGACCCAACTGAATTTTCGTAAGACTTACTAACGTGAAAACCAATTGGCGTCAAACTTTCGTTACTCGACAAAAGTGTAAAACGACAATACTTTTAAAATATTAAACTTTTAGGAGTTTCCTCCTTTTACTGAAATGAAAAGTGAAATAGCGCTTTACAAGATTTACATGGGACACGACGCTAACTAACTCGCAACCTTAAAAGAAGCAAAATTTAAACTCACGCATAAAAAGACATCGTATAGAACAATACTCCATGAAATTTCAACAAAACTCATACAAACTAAAATTCTCAAGAAATTCCGACTCAACGCGTGGGAATAACTTTTCCTTTAAAACCATTGACATATGTGGAGGAGATCCAATGCCTAGGTTAAAATCTCATAGCTACTTGCCCAATACTCAAATGACATTAAAATATGGATATTACAATATCCACAAATAGCGTTAAACAGGAGACGTGAATAAAGAGATTTTTTATAACAATTTGCAATTATGTGTAACAAAACATTTTCATGAATGCTTAAGCTCACAGTTTAAAATCTGGTGAATGCTCCATGATTTACCAAAACCTTATAATGCAAAACACAAACACTTTATGTTTTACGAACATAAGAACAATTTATGCAAATTTATTTCAGAAATTAATTTAGTGCATGAATTTGATCGGCACTAGGCATCATAGGACTATACTTCCCAATGACCCGACACACTATTGTCATCTGGAAGCATCAAACATCTTAAGGCCACACTCTCAATAATTTGATAAGCTTACGAATTCTCCTTGAAATAAAATTGGTCTAACGAACTTATAGTTCTAATCCCACCAATAATTCTTACTCAAGATGATCAACTTAATGCGATCAACGTGCTTAACTATCACTCCAAAGTAACATTGCTATAGACATCAACCTTTCCTTAGATTACTCGCTTAGAAACTTTCTCACTACCCCAACGGTCATCATACTAAGGTAGTTCAAGTATACACATGTGATATGTAGGTTCACCATAACACTGGCCAGGTGCCATTATGAACGTACCACACATGATCATCCTTGCGACCATTGAAAATTTCACGTTTCTAGCGACCCGTTCAACTCCAAGATATCTTATCTTAAGGCGCCTAATGTGCCACTTCACTTTCAATCACCTACCAGTACGCTAGTTTGAGTCTAGGCATCCTGCAATCAATACCTAAATCTCTCAAACTTAAGCTCTGATACCAACTTGTAACACCCTCAAATCTAGAAATAGCAACTTATTTAAAATTTTCTAAATACATCAATAAAGGAATTATCTACAACCACAAATTAAGATTTAATCTCAATACAAACATTCATTCTATACAAAAGCCTATGATAAGAACGGGTGCTACTAAAACCCCAAAATAGTCACTATCTCCAAAATTGCAGAAAACTTTACCAACTACTTACATTTGCACAAAGCTAAGGCTCAACTCTTCATGGCTGCTAGAACCAAAACCTAACTGGAACCTGATGCACATGCCGACAAATAAAAAGGTTAGGCTTAACGCCTAGTGAGCTCAAGAGTTTTCAACATATATAAAGATGTCTGTGAAAATAGATAATGCAGTTTAAATCATAATCTTTCAAAAGGTATGCTTTGAATATGAAAACGACTCGTTTTCCAATAATATGCGTTTTAGACGGAGAACACCAATTTGGACATTTTCCAAATCAAACTACTACAAAATGATGATACCAATGTAAACCGCCCCTTCATAAATTAGCTTTAACCCAAAACTCACTCAAAGCGTAAATATAAATTGAACTCTCCATTTAAGAAGGTACGGTTAAACCTTATATTTCAAAACACCCAAAACACGAGTGGGGCATAATACTCAACCCATAACTCAAGGGTAAAACCCAAATATACAAAACGACATCGAAAACTTGGATAATAAAACTCAATACCCAAAAACAACACCTTTCGGTGACGGGGGATTCCCGATTCCATAAAATGTGATGGTCCACAAAGTAAGCCCATTTTATGTTGTTATGACTAGTCATATAAACAAAAGTACACGCAAGAGATGTCAGGCTCAGTAGTTTTAAACGTACACCCAGGGAAAACTCGAGTTCAACCCCGTCGAGTTCCTATGTCGAGCCCCTCATCAAATATCGTAATACTTGAGCACGTAGGACTTATAACCCAATCCGAAGCCTAAACGTGCAGCACGAAGGACTTATAACCCAATCCGATGTCGAACGTGCCTCGACGTGGAAAATAATCGTCCCAACGCTGGAACAATAATAAACCAAATACGGGGTCATGACTCCCAAATGAGCCAAATAATACGCATACAACCCAACAAGGCTCGAAGTCGAGCTACCAAAACTGGACAATTGTCCAAAGACCCCAAATCAAATAAAAATACAATAAAACGCACTTGACCAACGGATATGCAAACACTACGACTAAAAGTAAGATTAGTTCAAAACTCGACGTTAGTTGAGGTACCCATTTTCCAAATAAACTTATACTCTCATATTTTCCAAATGCCCCATAACACATAATGTGCATTTTCCAAATTTAACTGCTGATAAGAATGAAAATCATGAAATGAAACTATACACGCTCTTTCAAATGCCTCACCTAAAAGTGCAAGTAATACTTTATAAAACACTCCATTCCATGAATGATGCATGAGACTCGACAAACATTTAAAAGTGTATTTCTGTGACCAAAGATCTATTTATGAAATAAGACCTCAAAACACATTCATTTGTAACACCTTTATCAAAATGCCCAAACATCCCAATCGTGGGTATTATACAAAGTTATAAAGTTAAATACTTCCAACAATCAAAGATTAGCAACTAACCCAACATTTGATAATTTCATGTAGAACACATAAACACTTTTAAAATAAACATTTTGGCATGTACAACGTTTTCACAAATCAACTTGAACTCACCTTGCTAGATTTAGGCTAAATCTAGATTTTCCCCCAACTAGAGCTCCTTTGAATAACACTTGGATCCTCAAGACAAAACTTCCAAAACCTAAATCCATACATATTCAACCATAAATAAACATAATCAACCACAAAGAATTGTTTCCCAAACCATGTGCATGAATACCTCAACTAATACCGAAACCCTAACTTCCATAACCGAATAGAATAGAAGATTACCTTAACCCAAGCTTGAATCCACCAACAAAAACACTTCTAGTTCACCAAAATTGTCACAAATCTCCAATCTATGAAAGGACGCCAAAGGGTGGATGAAACCCTAGAAAACTTGGTGAAGAAGATGAAATGGGAGAGATGAGGAGCTTACCACCACAAAATGCTCTTGTATACTCCAATATACCTCCAATATCTTGCTAGATACTTGAAAATCTCCCAAAAACGAAACCGTAGCAACTTGAATCACCCAAATCGGAGCTAGGATGAGAAAGATATGAAGAAATGAAGTTTGGGGCTGAAAATCACGATTTTAATCGTCCAGACGCTATTGGAGAGAGTGACAGCGAAAGTGACAAGGTGTCACTCTCGCGGGGCACTTCCGCGGAAAATCTACCGCCAGCTGAAAACTTCCCCGATCACTGTTTTGGCCATAACTTCTTCGTTATAGCTCCGTTTTCGCTCCGGAAAGAACCGTTGGACTCGTAATTGAATCCTTCATCCATCTAGACTATAAAATACAAGATTCAAGTCAAAAATCTTTTATCTTATTTTCCCTTAATATACCGGTTTCTATATAACTTGAAATGATATTTTTCAAGAATCGGGGTGTTACAAGGAGCCTCAGATTTCTGTCTTAGAAACTCTATCCAAGTATACCGAGAAAATTCATCCACCATCACTAATATGTATTTCTTTCCGTTGATGGATTGAGTTCTCATTGGTCCACACAAGTCCATGTGAATTAGCTCCAGACACTTATTACAGTTTGATAACATCTTTAATTTGTGTGAACTTCTCTTCATCTTTCCTTTTGCACAGGCTGAACAAAGTGAATCTTGTTCAATCTTCAATTCAGGAAGTCCAGTCACTAACTGTTGTGTCCTCAGCTTGTTCAAATCACGAAAATGTTGATGAGAAAGTCTCTGATGCCACAACCAACTTTCTTCTGTTGATGTCTTTGAGATTAGACATACTGAATTTGAAGCTTTCAGTGTTGGAAAGTGAACACCGTATAACAATCCCATTCTACCGGCTTTAATCAGTTCTGCTCCACTTTGATCTTTAATGTAGCAAAAATCAGCATCAAATTCTATCTTGCATTTCTTTTCTGCAAATTGGCTTATGGAGAACAAATTGTAAGCCAAGCCTTCCACATACAGAACCTTTGATATTATGATCAAATTGTTCTTGATAGTCCCATAACCTCTGACATATCCTTTCATCTCATTCCCAAAACTTACTGTACCTGCGTAATGATCTACGTAGTCGAACAGCAGGTGTTTATGCGTTGTCATGTGTCTTGAAGCTCCAGAATCTATGATCCATACATGACACGCCTGAAATCAAGAATCACTTAACTTTAGGTACCCATATGAATATGGGTCCTTTATTGTTAGTACTCTTAACAGTATTTAAATTTGTTGATGACCCTTTAATTCTCCATTCAAATCTTGGTCCTTTTGGTGGAGTTTGTGTGTTCAGTTTAGCTTTTGGAATCCACTTCCACACAAACTTCACATCAGCAAGTTTATTAACATGAAAATCATTATTTTTCTTCTTTAAAGAATAGATCTCAGCATTGTTGGCTTTAAAACGATTAAGAGATTTTATGTTCTTAAATTGGATATGTTCTTAAATTGGATATGTTCTTAAATTGGATATGTTTAAATTGGCTTTAAATTGATTGTTTAATTTTAAGACATCAAGTTCATTGCTTCATCATTATCATTCAAGAATTCAGAATTATCAAAATAGTCAGAATGAGAATTTACCTCAGAATCTAAGTCATCATTCAGATGTGCCATTAAGTTGTAATGGACTTGAGTTAGATTCACTTTAGCAACCTCAGTCTCATCATCTTCAGAGTAGCCAAGCCATATCTCATCTTCTGCCTTTAAAGTTGTGCCCTTTTCCATTGCTTTCGCCAATTGAGCCTTTTTCTTGTAATACTCGTAATTCTTGACACGCTTTTCTGGGCAGTCCTTGATAAAGTGACCGGGATTTCCACAGTTGAAACATTTGTCAGACTTTTCTTTCTCTTCTTTCTTTTCTTCTTTTCTCTCCTCTTTCTTCTCTTTCTCTTTACTTTCTTCATATCTGTCTTTATGCTTGCTGTACTTGTAGGAATCGAGCTTCGGCTTGTTGTAAAACTTCTTCCGACCAAACCTTTTATGAAAGCTTGAAGTCAGAAGTGCAAGCTTTTTTGCAAATTCATTCAATTCATCATCATCATAATCATCTGGAGTATCATCCTCTGAACTGTCTGAATTGTTAATCATGCTGGTGATCAGTGCTTTCTTTTTCAAACTCTTTCCCGAACCAGAACTTGATTTAACTGTCTTTCCCTTGTCTTGAACGATTAAAGCCAAAGAGTCTTCTACCTTCTTTTGTTTCTCCTTTAACTGAAGCAACTCTTTGTTCACAAAAGCCTGCTCCTTTACCTTATCCTCATGTTGGTTTAAAGCACAAAACAGATCATTCAACTTTTCTTCATCCATGTCTTTATTTATTTGCATTTGTATTGTGTAGACATCCCACTCTGGCTGAAGATTCTTGATAAACTTGAAGTTTATTTCAAATTCAGACTTTTGAACTCCGTTCCTTCTCAAATCATTTAGAATGATGTTGTAACGATCATACGCTTCCCTCAGAGATTCTCCTTCTTTTGCTTTGAATCCTTCATAAGCATTGATACTCTGATTCCTTTTAGTCTTGACAGATTTTGCGGATCCCATGAACTGTTTTTCTAGCTCATCCCAAATGTCCTTGGTGGATTCCCGGCTATCAACACGGTTGAAAATATCACTAGGGATGGCCATTATCAGAAATGTCAAAGCAGTTGCATCCCTTTCCACTAACTCTCTATCAGTGCTACTGTATTGAATAAGATCTCTAGCTACAGTCTTTTCGGGAATTTCAGGACTATTATCAGTAGCTGGAATTCTTGCAACTATCACATGTGGAAAATGTGGACCATTAAGAATCGAATCCATCAATTTCTTATCTTGATTATTGAAGAAATTAATCATCCTTATCCTCCACTGTGGGTATTCATCGGCTTGAAGAACCGGAGGTTTGGATTTTGAACCCATGCTGAGTAGATCTCTAGACATGATTGTAAATGAAATGTGATTTGAAATGATCGTTCAAGAAGTGCAGATTACACTCGGTGTGTAAAATTCAAGACTGATCAAATTTGAAACAACGGACAAAAAATGACTAAGTACTCAAACTCGCAGACCACTGAATGGCTTGAAACTCGCAGACTAATAAACTCGCACACCACTGTTTAGAACAAACTCGCAGACTGAACGACTCGTAGAACACTGTTTCAAACAAACTCGCAGACCGTGATGTGCGTGTTTGTAAAACTCGCAGACTGAATAAACTCGCAGAATACTATTTTGAACAAACTCGCTAGCTGAACCGTGCGCGTTTAAGAAAATCGCAGATGCTTACTCGCGCGTTTTTGCAAACTCGCAGATGGACGAAACTCGCTGACTTCGACTTGCGCGTTCTACGAACTCGCTAACTTCAACTTGCACGTTCTACGAACTCGCTAGTAACGACTTGCGCGTTTGAGACAATCTTCTTCAACTTGCGCGTTTCAAGATCTTGTGCGCTCTTGCGAAGAACTTGCGCGTTTTACAGATCTAACGCGTTCTTGGGTTTTCCTTGCGAGTTCTTCACCTGTTCGGTCAAAAATCAAGTAAAACTTGATTTCTGATTCTGCAAATCACACAATTAGTCCACGATAACAAACTAATCAAGATTACAACACTGAATTTGCAAAAGAAACTGAAAATTACAGTGCTCAAATCGATTTACAGTGAACGACATCGACTTTTCAAAAAAATCACCAATTTGATCAAATTGATCAATCTAGAGTGCGAATTAGTCTATGTGATCAGAACGAAAGTTGATCCTTATGATAAAACATTCACAATCAAATCAATTTCTTGATTTAATTGTGCAAAAACAAGAAAACTAAAGATCAAACAGAGAAAAAACAGTCCGCCAAAAAAAAATTCAAATTTCAAATCAGATCCAAATTTGCTTCTTCTTGTTTGCTCTGATACCAAATGATATTGTCCTCTTAAATCACACAAACAAATCAATCAAAGAACAATGAGAATCATGGGGAAATCACATGTATAATGATGTCATAAGTGAAAGGGTTACAAGGTTTCTCTCTCAAGGATTCTCTCAGATTACAATTTGGCTACTTCTAACTAATCAAAGCAAGGAAGACCTATTTATAGGTCAAACATGAAACAAAGGTAAACTTACAAAAGTCAACATAAAATGATCTAAACTAAAAATACAATAACAATCTCCCCCTTTTCGATCATTTGACAATTTTGCTCTGGTCCCATCTTCTAAAACAGATTCTTCTGATCCCAAGGTATGCTTCAAACCTCCTGATGTGCTCCCTAAAATCAATCTTCTTGTTGATCTCTTCTAGCATAGCTTCCATGTTAAGAGACTCAACTTTTCTGACAGCTTCATTCTTTCTAAATCTTTCCTGCTCTGACAGAAACAATTTGTCTTTAAGCACTTTCCGCACATACTTCAAAGTACCATCTGAATACTTTGCCAATTCTGATGCTCTCATGAACTGCTTCTTATGAGACTTGGTGTTTACATACATCACACCCAACTCTGGATATTTGGATATCTGAAAAGGCTCTAGAACTCTGATCTTAGGATGGTTGAAGTTTGGTGCCAGCAAGTTTACTCTGTTCTGATTGGTTTCAATGCCAAGCTGAAAGTCAAACGAATAAGCATTGTAGACACTCCTTGTCATGAATCTTTTAATAGCATCCAAAGCATAAGCAACAGCTTGTGACCTCCTTCTATTTTTCCTGTCTTTGAACTCATTCACAATGAACATAATGTATGACAAGTTCAAGTTATCAAAATCAGCTTCTGTAAAGGTACTGATCTTCATATCTTTCCTTTGAACTGTGAACTTTGGATAGTGGACATTAAGAATCTTGCAAATGTGAACATTTTGAATCTGCAGAATCTCTTCTCTTTTTGCAAATGGGGACATTCTTCTCTGAGTCTTCATAAATTTGATGTAGTTGGCCTGATAAACTTTGTCTCTATCTCCAACACCATAAAAACAAGCTTTATCAATCGGCTGCAAATAAGAAACAAAGATTTTGGTAGACTCTTCCAGAAATGGTACTTTAAGAGACTTTATGATGATCTCAATGAACTTCAAAGAATCTCCCTCAACATCATATCTTGTATAAGGAACAATACCAACTCTAACATCTCCTTTGAACGTCACCTTCCCCATATTGCTAATTTCATAAGTGATGAGCTCTTCTGCTTGCATTGTTTCAAGTTCTGGACCATGAGCTTTTGAGAATTCTTCCACTTCCATAGTAGTAACAAAAACAGGATTTGGCTTTAACTGTATGGAGGTTTCAGCTGCACTTAATATCTTTGGACTATCTGGGTTTCGAATGTAAGTAAGTGCACTATCTTTGGCTTTGGCTGCTTCTTCTTCTTCTTTTCTTAATTCAGCTTTTGCTTCACGAACTATCTGTCTTTCCTCCTTTTCTCTTTGCTTTCTTTCTTTGTACAGCTTGTTCCTGAAGTCTTGGATATCAATAATGATTGGCCTTTCTTCTTCAAGATCTTTTGGTTTGGGCTTTGAGGTAGGAATTCTTGATCTTTTTGACTTTCTGGGCTTATCAGCTTTTGGTTTCTGCTTGGGTTGATCAGCGGGTTGTTCAGAATCAAAATATTCAGGCAAAGGAAGAGCAACTCTTGGTTCAGAAGCACCAAGGTTTTCAGGGATAGAGAAGTTTCTTGCTGGAGAGATAATAGGAATAGCAGTCAAGATTTCATCTTCATCAAACAGTCTGTAGGCTGGTGGAGTATAATCAACTATACTAGCAATCTCTGCAACCTCCACAACTTTGGGTTGTTGAACTAGAAATGTTTGATCAAGATCTACAATCTCTTCATCTTCACCTTCAAGATCATCAAAATTTTCATCTAACTTTTCTCCAAACAAATCATCCAGAACATTTTCACTCTGACTAAGATTTCCTTGAGAAATAGCATTCTGTACAAACTCTTCAACTGTAACTGTATTCTCAGGATCTAGTCCATCACTTTGAATAGTGTCCTCAATAACGTCCATTCCCTCCTTTTTTACTCTCCAATAAATGTCATACCTTGCAGCATCTTGTTCATCATCATCACTTTCATAGTCATCTAGGTTGACAATGTTTTCAGCAGTAACTCTCAACATCTCCATTACTTCCTCAACAGTGGCAATCGTAGGCTTTTCAACCCTTGATTCCGTATTGTCATAGATCATCAACTCTATTTCAGCTTCTGGAACATTCTCATCCAACTGTTCATTTTCTGACTGTTCTCCATGTGTAGTTTCAGCTACTTCAGTCCCCTGCTCCTCAACAGTAACAATAAAAGTATCTTCTGCAGTTTTCTGTCTCTTATTCATCTCCCCCTCATGATCTTGATCAGAATCACGATCATGTCTTTTCTTTAAAATTGCATCAGATTGAGCCTTGCAAGAAAGTTGAACTGTGTGGTTAAATCCTGTAAGTGTTTCTCCACTAAATCTTTGAACTGGTTGATCTGAGACAGTGTGACATAATCTACTGGAACCTGAGGAACAATTGGTTGGGATTGTTGCCTCAGTAAACCAACAAAATCTGCTTTGGTTTGATCTGCTGGAGCTTCGGATAACAGCTGGGCTAGAAGTAAAGATTTCAATTCAGAGACGGATTAAACTGGTGGTGGTTGTGGAACTGATGGTGGTGGAAGTGTTTGCTCAGGCTCCTCAACAACAGGATTTTTTTCTTTCAACATTCTCATCACCTTTCCAATCTCCTCCTCAAACTTTTCAGTTGCCTTACTCATCTCCGACTGAAATTTATGTGATAAAGAGTTTTCAACGACCTTTAGGGGGTCATTGAGAAATTCCCTTGAAACGAATTCAGGTAAACTAACACCGGGGCTACTTAAGCTTCCCGTTAACACAGCTGTTGAAGATACAACAGTGTGGCCTGTTCTCAAAGCTGGCATAGTGTTAGCAATGACAGGACTTCCACTTGATCCTTGTAGTCCGGAATGCGGAGCTACTACAGATGTTCCGATCGCGGCATTAAGACTCCCGATGGTAGAAGAAATGATTGGTTGTGTCCTAGGAATGAAAATAGATGTAACAATTGGTTCTAGACTCAATGGTGCACTGAAAGAAGTCAAACTCGAGGGCAACTGAGTTCTTGTTTCAATACCTTCCATTTCCGAGTGAAAGGCAGATAGAGTATGTGCTAAATCCTCGTGTAAAGATGAGACTATAACCTGTTGAGAGGCAATAGAATGGCAGGCTGAGGTATGCATATGCATTAGTGGGCGACTAATGTCTGTTTCAATACCTCCTGCTCCCAACACATGCGGTGAGGTAGTAGATGTGGCTGCCCTTCTAGAATGGTAGGTTTGGATACACTCTCGCTCACCATGTTTTTTTTTGTACATTCACTTTAGTCCTCACATTTTCTGGGTTTTCAACTAATACTCCCTTTTCCTGCCTTATTACTCCAGAGTCAGAAATAATATTCCTGATTGTGGAATCAACACCTTCCAGGTCAAGATCTCTTGCAGTAGAACCAAGACTTTAGTGTAAAGAAACATTTTCCAAAAATCCGAAACTGTGACCCATATTATCATCAGTATTATCATTCTGATCATTTCTTTGATTTGTTGCATCCTGTTCTGATGTTGCTGAAGGTACCGAAGTACTAGAAGAGCTTGCTTGTCCAACCGATATAGTTCTCTCAGAGTTCTGACTTTCATTGGGATTCTCTTCCTAAGTGCCCAATTGAGGAATGATAGCAATCTCAGGTTGAGATGTAGGGATCACTAAATGTGTGGCAGATTGCGCTTGTGTTCCCACACCCTCCAGTACAGAAGGCTGACCCACTCCTGAACCCTCTCTATATTTTTCTCTCTGCTCACTTTCCCGTTCAACTACTCTCGTGGTATGTTGAACCCTCACAGACTCCTCCGCTCTACTAACTGGTTCTAAGTCCTGGGTAGGGATCTCCGGCTCTGGCAATCCCATGGACTCCGTATATTTCCTAACACTCGGAGTATTCGGATTGGCATAAGCAAGCAGTGCAGCAGGAACTGGCATCTCAAAAGTGAAGGATTGCTTCTGCTTTTGAAGATGTGTCATTTCATTTTCTGGGGCACTTTCATGATGTAATCTCTTTTGAACATCTCGGATGGATCTCAGAATGCCTCAGACAATAAGTTGTAAAAATCTCTGATAAGGCACATATTTTGGCTTCTTTGAATGTCTCTTGCTCAGAACTTTCTCATACAGCTCAGTCCAGATGGCCACAGCATAATCAACATGCAGATCATAAATGATAGCATGGAACAGTCTTAGAGTATGAATATTAGTATTGTCGTGCCCAGAGTGTCGTGAAGTCAAGCACTTTTTGATCACGGAGAAAAACTGATAGTAGAATGGTGGCAAATTTGACTTCCGAAAGTCACTCATCTTTGAAAGACTTCCAACATATCCTAGAGCACGAATACCAGCAAACATTTCAAGATCTGTAGGATAAAGGTCAAAAGTTGTCTTTCCTTCTCTTGAATCTGGAAAGGTAAATCAAGAAGCAGACGAAGTCTTTGATAGGTCAGGATGGATGTGAAGTTGTCGATGCGAATAGTGAAATACTTTCTGTTGCCTTCAACTACATGCTCAATGGTTCTCCATGCTTGTTGTAAATATATCATTGGCACAGCAACAGTTGCAGTTAAGGCAGTACAGATTGGATGGTTTTTCAGTATCTCCTTTATCAATGGCTTGACCATGAGATTGACAAATATCACATGATGATTATTTGGCGACAAAGAGAGATAATCTTGAGGATTGATCAATTGAAGATCAGGATCAGCGTCGACTTCAGAAAAATGGGATCGGGAAGAAGGTATGGGCATCTCCCGTGAAACATTCGGGTCATGTTCATCCATCTGAACACTTTGATCATGAATATTTTCCTCCGCCATTGATTTCCTGAAAAATAATAAAATGTATTGGATAAAATCCAATATGTCAGTATAAATCCAAAAACCTGTTTTTCAGAAAAACCAATTTTGAAATACAGAAGAATGTACTTTAAGATCTTGCAATGAAAGCACAGTAAGTTGCAGAAAACAAGTTGCAACTTCGAATAAACAAAATTGCACAACAACATACAAAACATAAAATTGACAACAACACTTTACATTTCGAATTTATTCTGTCAAATTAATGTTGTATTTAAAAATAATGCTTAAAAATATCATACTGATTTTGCAAAGGTAACCAAAAACTTTCGACTCTTTAAATTTGAAAATTTTTGAAATGAACTCCAATACCCAAACTTTGCAATTTACTTTTTATTTGAAAATTTTGAAATTCAAATTTGACTTTCAAAATTCAAACTTTTCACTTTAAAAAAATCTAACTTTTAAACTTCTTTTAATCTTTGAACAATATGATTAAAGATTATGAAATCATTCATCCATCCATTAAGTCTAGATTAGTTTAGTTCAGGATATCAGTTCGAGTCCAGAACATGAGTCGAGTTCAGTTCAGTCTAGAGTGAAGCTACAGTTCGGTTCAAAAATCCAATAGTTATGCTAACCTGCAAAAATCAGTCTATCGAGCAAAAACCCAAATTATATCATTTGTTATTTTCAATACTAACATTAGTTTGAAAGAACAAACCCAAAATAGTTAGTGTTCTGTCAAATCTTCAGAACAAAATGAACCAGAAGATGAACAGTAAAAAAAACTTGAATCGACAAACTAATAAATGAAACCCTAGAATCGATAAAAAGTAAGAACAAACAATCAAACAAATGTAAAACAACAACCTATACTGAAATCTTCGAGTGAAATAATCTGAAAAGATGAAAATCGCAAGAAAGTTCAGAGAAAAGTCGCTAAGTGATGAAATCCGTAGAATGATAATGAGAGAGAAAGAGATGGAACATATATATACTCGAAAAAACTCGCAAGTCAAGGAACTCGCTAGCCACTGTTCATTCATAGAACTCGCTAGATACTGTTCATTGAACAAAACTCACACACAACGCACGATTTGAGTTTTTCTTCTCTCATATCAAGAAAACAAGGTATTCGTCTCAAAAATCGACAAATAGGTGTGTGATTTTCACTTAAGAAACAATTTAAGTGAAAAATTAGTGAAACTCGCAAGCCTAAGGAATAAGAATGATGAAACTCGCAGGCTGAAAGATAATTCTCGACCAAACTCGCACGAAACGCCTTACGTGTTTTTGAAACTCGCACTCTTCTATAAGCGTGTTTTACTCAAACTCGCTAGCTACAGCTTGCGTGTTTTCCAAACTCGCTAGCTTCAGCCTGCGCGTTTTCCAAACTCGCTAGCTTCAGCCTGCACGTTTTCCAATCTCGCTAGCTTCAGCTTGCACGTTTGGTGAACTCGCTAGCAATGCCTTGCGCGTTTAAGCGTAAGCATAGTGCTTTGCGCGTTTCATGACTTAGAAAAATTTTGAGAAAAATTTTCAGAAAATGAAAACTTTTACTTTCCCAAAATAGCGACTTTGTAAAATTGAATTTTTAGCACAAAATTAGTAATTTTTCTCAGGAAAAACTTTTCAAACTTTTCAAATCTTTCAAATCTATATACACACTTACAGACTTTTGCATTAAGCTCCCCCTTGAAGTATGCACACATCTTAATTTCTCCCCCCTTGATTTTTGCTGTTAAGCACAAATCATGAAGTACGAGTCCTGATCTGATTTGATCAGAATTCATAGGCCAATACAAAAACCTGTAAAACAGATAAAAGTTTTGGTACTCATTGAACATGAGTCCAGATTTGTTAACAGTATCCAGCTTTTTAAAAAAATTGAGTATATGAATTACATAAGCATACCAGTTATAAAGAAATGCTCCCGCTCAGAAATATAAAGAATGATGTAACTATTCATTAAGGTTCAACATACCAAGTTTGCTGATTAGAAAATTAAATCTCTTTTCATCAAGAGGTTTTGTAACAAAATCAGCAACCTCAAGGTCAGTTGAAACAAAATGCATTTCTACATCACATTTTTCAACCTGGTCTTTTATAAAGTGATACCTGATATCTATGTGCTTCGTCTTTGAGTGTTGCACAAGATTTGATGTGATGGCGATTACACTCTTGGAATCACAGTTGATTGGTACCTTATGAAAAGTATATCCATAATCTTTCAGTTGGGTTCTCATCCATTTAACCTGTGAGCGGCAGCTTGCAGCCGCAACGTATTCCGCTTCAGCTGTAGATGTGGATACACAATTCTACTTCTTTGATGACCAGCTGACCAGTTTATCTCTTTGATAGTGACATGCTCTTGATGTACTTTTCCTGTCTAATTTATTTCCTGCATCATCTGCGTCAGTATATGCAATTAATTCAAACTTAGAATCTTTTGGATACCAAAGGCCCAGATTTGGAGTGCCTTTGAGATATCCCAAGATTCTTTTGACAGCAGAAAGATGAGACTCTTTAGGATTTGCCTGATACCTTGCACAAAAACATGTTGCAAACATAATATCCGGCCTACTTGCTGTCAAATAAAGAAGAGAACCAATTATACTTCTGTAAGTATGTTGGTCTACTGATTTTCCAGATATATCAGCATCCAACAGACTGCCAGCTAGCATTGGAGTTTTCATGGGTGAAGTAGAATTCATGTCAAATTTCTTCAACATGTCTCTGATATATTTAGCCTGGTTTATAAAAATCCCTTCTGGAGTTTGCTTGACTTGCAAGCCTAAGAAAAATGTGAGTTCACCCATCATTGACATTTGAAAACGCTTTTTCATGATATTTTCAAATTCTACACACAATTCTTGTGAAGTAGAGCCAAAAATTATGTCGTCAACATAAACTTTTACAAGTATCAGATCCTTACCTTTCTTTTTGAGAAATAAAGTAGTGTCGATTGTACCTTTCCGAAAACCTGACTCAGTTAGGTAGACTGAAAAGGTTTCATACCATGCTCTTGGCGCTTGTTTTAGTCCATACAATGCTTTGTCAAGAACATAGACATGATCTGGGAACTTCGGATCCACGAAACCTTCAGGTTGACTCACATAAACTTCTTCATGAAGAATGTCGTTGAGAAAGGCAGACTTCACGTCCATTTGATATAACTTGATATTCTTGTGAGTTGCATAAGCTAGAAAGATCCGTATGGCTTCAATCCGAGCAACTGGTGCATAGGTTTCATCATAATCAATTTCTTCTTGTTGATTGTAACCTTTTGCAACCAGCCTTGCTTTGTTCCTCACAATAATTCCAGCCTCGTCCTTTTTGTTTCGGAAGACCCACTTTGTTCCAACAATTGATTTGTCTTTAGGTCTTGGTATCAATCGCCATACTTGATTTCTTTTGAACTCATTCAGCTCATCCTGCATTGCATTTATCCAATCTGGATCTTTTAACGCTTCTGATGACTTCTTTGGTTCAATGCTGCTCAAAAAAGTTGAAAACATGCAGAAATTTGCAGTTGCTGAAAAGCAGATCTGGTAGTCACTCTAGCAGACGGGTCACCAATGATGTTTTCTGGAGGATGATTCCTTGTCCATCTGTGTGAGCTTGGTAAAACATCAACCTCTGTTTGATTGTTAGAAGAATCAAACTCATCTTGTATTGCTGGTTCTTCAGGAGTTGAAATCACTTGTATTTCTGTTTCTTCTGAATTAGATACAATTGGACTTGATGTGCTTTGCAATGGAACGGCTTCTACAGTGGGAGTTTCCAACACATTTCCTTCAGGTGTAGATGGAACATCTATGTTTGTTGAAGTTGTATTGTCTGAAACTTCTTGTACCTGAGTTGTAGAAGCTTCTCCATTATCTTCAGAGGGTCCTGATATATCTGCAGTGGTAGTAGATGTATCAGTGATAGGTATATTATTTTGACTTTGTATGTTCTGAAAATCGTCAAAAGCATCATAAAACAGTAAATCTAAATCTGAATCAATGAAAGAGTTAGATGTCTCAGTCTGTTTTTGAACAGGTTCTACTCTTGATGAAGTAGAAGCTTTGTCTTTATCTTTAGATCCGAGTTCTGAACTGCTTTGTTCAGAAGTCCTTGTCTTGCTTTCATCAAAGGTTACATTTGCACTTTCGATCACCGTATTTGTACGAGTATTGTAGACTCTGTATGCTTTGGATTGGAGAGAATATCTAATGAATATCCCCTCATCGGCTTTTGGTTGAAACTTGGATAAGTTCTCTCAATCATTAATAACATAGCACCTTCATCCAAACAAACGAAGAAATTTAACAGTAGGCTTACGACCATTAATCAATTCATAAGAAGTTTTATTAAAACGTTTATTGATAATAGTCGTGTTTTGTGTGAAGCATGTAGTTGCTACAGCCTCAGCCCATAGAAACATTGGTAGCTCTGAATATTCCAACATTGTCCGTGCAGCCTCAACCAAAGTTCTATTCTTACGTTCAACGACCCCATTTTGTTGAGGTGTCATCACAGCAGAAAAACTATGTGATATGCCAACAGATTTTAGAAATGTTTGCAAAGTAGCATTCTTGAATTATGTTCCATTATCACTCCTCAGTTGCTTTATAGGCTTTGCATCAGAACTTGAATCTTCTTGATGAACTTGATGATTAGATCAGGAGCCTCAGATTTCTGTCTTAGAAACTCTATCCAAGTATACCGAGAAAATTCATCCACCATCACTAATATGTATTTCTTTCCGTTGATGGATTGAGTTCTCATCGGTCCACACAAGTCCATGTGAATTAGCTCCAGACACTTATTACAGTTTGATAACATCTTTAATTTGTGTGAACTTCTCTTCATCTTTCCTTTTGCACAGGCTGAACAAAGTGAATCTTGTTCAATCTTCAATTCAGGAAGTCCAGTCACTAACTGTTGTGTCCTCAGCTTGTTCAAATCACGAAAATGTTGATGAGAAAGTCTCCGATGCCACAACCAACTTTCTTATGTTGATGTCTTTGAGATTAGACATACTGTCTTTGAAGCTTTCAGTGTTGGAAAGTGAACACCGTATAACAATCCCATTCTACCGGCTTTAATCAGTTCTGCTCCACTTTGATCTTTAATGTAGCAAAAATCAGCATCAAATTCTATCTTGCATTTCTTTTCTGCAAATTGGCTTATGGAGAACAAATTGTAAGCCAAGCCTTCCACATACAGAACCTTTGATATTGTGATAAAATTGTTCTTGATAGTCCCATAACCTCTGACATATCCTTTCATCTCATTCCCAAAACTTACTGTACCTGCGTAATGATCTACGTAGTCGAACAGCAGGTGTTTATGCGTTGTCATGTGTCTGTCTTGAAGCTCCAGAATCTATGATCCACACATGACACGCCTGAAATCAAGAATCACTTAACTTTAGGTACCCATATGAATATGGATCCTTTATTGTTAGTACTCTTAACAGTATTTAAATTTGTTGATGCCCTTTAATTCTCCATTCAAATCTTGGTCCTTTTGGTGGAGTTTGTGTGTTCAGTTTAGCTTTTGGAATCCACTTCCACACAAACTTCACATCAGCAAGTTTATTAACATGAAAATCATTATTTTTCTTCTTTAAAGAATAGATCTCAGCATTGTTGGCTTTAAAACGATTAAGAGATTTTATGTTCTTAAATTGGATATGTTCTTAAATTGGATATGTTTAAATTGGCTTTAAATTGATTGTTTAATTTTAAGACATCAAGTTCATTGCTTCATCATTATCATTCAAGAATTCAGAATTATCAGAATAGTCAGAATGAGAATTTACCTCAGAATCTAACTCATCATTCAGATGTGCCATTAAGTTGTAATGGACTTGAGTCAGATTCACTTTAGCAACCTCAGTCTCATCATCTTCAAAGTAGCCAAGCCATATCTCATCTTCTGCCTTTAAAGTTGTGCCCTTTTCCATTGCTTTCGCCAATTGAGCCTTTTTCTTGTAATACTCGTAATTCTTGACACGCTTTTCTGGGCAGTCCTTGATAAAGTGACCGGGCTTTCCACAGTTGAAACATTTGTCAGACTTTTCTTTCTCTTCTTTCTTTTCTTCTTTTCTCTCCTTTTTCTTCTCTTTCTCTTTCCTTTCTTCATATCTGTCTTTATGCTTGCAGTACTTGTAGGAATCGAGCTTCGGCTTTGTTAGCTCCACTCACATTGTATAGAAGTATTGAAAAATAGGCTAAGTATAGGAATCGTATAAGTCTGCCGCTGAACACTCAAGTACACCACAGAAGGTGCAAAGCTCATAGGTTACTCCGCAGAAGATCTACCAAAAGACAAACCTGATGATACTCAGATCACAGAGCCTCTAGAGATCAATGTTGAAGCTTTTCTAAGAGTTCAAGACAAAACCACGTGCCAAGCACGTGAGACCTGCTATACGAAGATCCTCAAGATCAAAGTAATGGGCGTCCCACGATGTTTACTTTACAGGTGGCATTCAATTTATGGAATGTCAGTTTCTGTCTTGTACTAAGGGGTGCATCCTTCTGCTATATTAAGGAGCACCACCTTAGAACACAATGAACGAGAGCACACACAAAAAATAGTAGTTTGTATAATCCTTGAGCATTTTCACACACACCAGTGCGTGTTCTTGGTGTTCTTGAGTAATCAATGAAACAGTTCTTTGAGTAACTTTCTTGTAATACTTTACTTCCTGTTTATTAATTACTTGTTTGTTTACTACCTTGCATGTTCAATCTTTTCTACATGTATTAAACGCTTCCGCACTCTATTTATTTAATCTGTGTGTAGTAAAAGGTTAAATCAAGTTAAAGAACATCACAACTGGGATCAAAAATTGGTATCAGAGCGAACTTTGATTTTCAATATCAAAGGATCCTATTCTATACTTGTTTCCAGTACTCAAGGTAGTAGTTTGAGTCTGTTCTTCGTTCCAAACTCCATTCACAGTCACACTCTGTTTTTCTGAAGCTATATCAACCTGTTTGGTATAGTAACAGGTACAAGTGTGTTCTTCATTCAAAGACAGATTCAAAGCTAGTTGGTTAATCATCTGCTCTTACTAATTCATATTCTCATCATTTCAAAAACCTTCACTGTTATACTCTTTCTGATTTGTGCCATACCTTGTTCTCCTCTCTAAAACTAAAATGGCAAACACTGTCAACTACTTCAGTGTTGGATCTCAGTCCAAACCTCCCACTCTTCTAAGGGATGAATATCCTCAGTGGAAGATCAGGATGGTACACTTCCTTGAAGGTGTGGATCCTGGTCTGGTTGAATTTCTTCACAATCCTCCTTTCATCCCAATGACAACTGTTCCTCGTGTTCCTGCCACTGCCAATACTCCTGAAATCCCTGAATATCAACACCCCAAACCTGTCCTTGAATTGAGTGAAGAAGAAAAGGCACAACATGAGCTTCCAAAGAAATCCAAAAGACTAATCATAATGGCTATCCCAAATGATATCTTTCAATCTCTTGACTCATGTGAAACTGCAAAGGACCTATGGTTAGAGCTAGAGAAACAACTTGAGGGTGGTGCCAAAACCCTCAAGAACAACAGAGCCTTATGCATAAATGAGTATTTTGCATTCAAAGCTCTGCCGGGTGAATCCATTCAAAGCACTTACAACAGATACAACTCTTTGATAAACAAGTGTAAGAGGTATGGCATCCACAGAACCTCTGAAGAAAACAATATCAGATTTCTACAGAGCCTGAATGATGAATGGCCTCATCTAACCATGTCCATGCAAGCCACATTGGATCTTGATGTTTGGTCCATATCTGATCTCTTTGGAACACTGATTAGCCAAGAGAACAGAATTTCCAAACTATCAACCTCTGTCGGAGGTCCTCTGGCTCTTGTGGGAAGTGCCTCACAAGGCAAAGATAAGGGAAAGAAGGATAAGGCAGCTGAGGAGGCACAGAAGAAGAAGAAGAAGAAGAAGAAGAAGAAGAAGAAGAAGAAGAAGAAGAAGAAGAAGAAGAAGAAGAAGAAGAAGAAGAAGAAGAAGAAGAAGAAGAAGAAGAAGAAGAAGAAGGTTCTTGTGGCACAGAGTGAAAGTGAAGAAGATTCTGAGGAGGGAATTGACATGGATGCTCTGGCCAAAACACTTGCACTAATGACCCGACAGTTCAATCGTGGTCTCAAGAAGAAGCCGGAGTACAGAGAAAGAAAAGAAAGAGATGACAGAAGCAGAGGATATGGTGAGGCAAAAAGAAAGGAGTGGTCTGAAGAACCAAGGCAAGAAGAAAGGAGTGGACAGAAGTCAGATGGAAGAGCTGGTGACAAATTCCCGAAGCAAACTGAAGGCTGCTTCAAATGCGGGAAACCAGGCCACTATGCAGCAGAGTGCAGGTCCTCTGCCAACACAGGGAAACTCACAAGGGACGCTGCCTTCTATAAAAAGAAAGCAGAGTACTACACTCAGAAATCCCTAATGGCAGAACAAGAGAACCTTGTAACCGATGAATCATCTGATGAAGAAAACAACGTACTCTTCTGTGGAATGGCAGAAGTCCACTCTTCTGACAACGAGAGTGAGGTATCCACTTCTAACTCTTGCAACTTAGACTTTGAAAACAAACTTCTTGAAATACAAAATGATCTTCTAGCTTATAAAAACACATGCTCAGATCTTGAGAAAAAGCTTGCCTTCTTTGAAAGAGAAACTAGGCTTCTCACAGAAGAGAAGGATAAGCTATACCTTGAAAACAAAACTCTTACCTCTGAGCATATTTCAACAAAAAAGGGTTTCAAGGATAAAATCACAAATCTCGACAAAGCTTTGAAAGAAAAGGTCAAAGAGCTAAAGAAATGTGAGAGTGATCGTTTAAATGCCATTTCTTTGAAAAACTTCTTTCAAAAAGAAAGAGAAGCTTTTCATCGAGATATGTTCGACAGAGATCTCAAAATCAAAAAGTCACTGAAAAGGTCAACACCCAAATTGGCAGAAGAGGCATAGGGTTCGATGATGTCGATCCCTATACTGGAAACAAAAGAAACAAATCTTTAGCAAACATCTTCTGCATTGGAAAATCGTTAAAACCAAGTCTTCCAAACCTTCTATCCACATTTAAAAAGAGAAAAACATTTGAAGAACCACATCTGAGGAATCCTCTGTTGATGGTAGATACATGATATGAAAACAATAATCTACCTTCTTCACTCTCATCAAAGAGAAATTCTATTCCAAAAAAATATCTGTCTGAAAAAGAGATAGGAATCTTCAGATTCGGTCATCCAGAAACACAAACTCAAATGGCTTTTGTATGCATGATGACTCCTGAAAAGGAATTATCCTCTGAAGCTCTAGAGTTTGTTCCGTCCTCTGTGGAAGAAAAACTTTTTAAAAGATTTCTGGAAAATGACTTGAGAAAGACCTATAAAAACCATTTTCTTAATCATCCTGATATTATCTCTGAAGTAAAAGAAATCTTTGAGCAAGATCTTCAAAACTGTCTAAGTGTTCCTAAAATAACACCATGCCTTACAAAAGAGATAAATACTTCAAAGGACACCAATGGACAAGGTAAGGCACATACAGAAGGTCAGGATCTCATTCACAGAGACTTTCTCGATTCAGACTCTGAGTCAGGATCCAAGTCCTCTGTCGAAGATGAGACAGGGTCTGTGAAACTTGAGATAGTCCCCTGTGGTCCAGAGAAGAATAGACTTACCTCTGGCATTCTTAATAGAACAGTTCTTCACAAAAGGAAAACCACAGGTGTACCTATCTGTCCTGATTTCCTGGACATGTGCTTACAAGCAAAGACTTCTCTTGAGCTTAAAAATTCTAAAAAGAACAAGATCTCTCATATTTCAAAAGATCCAAGACCATTAAAACCTTTTCAAGAAAAATTCACTTGGCAACAAAAGGATAAATGGCCTAAAAATGATAAACTTGATGCTTCTGTTGAAGTGAAAGCAAGGAAAGAAGATCAAGGGAGAGTACAACTACAGAGCCACTCAAGAGGAGTTTTTGAAAAAACTCAACCTAGATTAGACAAAGCTTTCTGTAAAAGGAAACCCAAATCTAAAATGGGTTGTAGTAAAATTTGCTCTGTACCCTCCTTTGACAAATTTAATGAGATTTTCAAGAAGTTTGCCTCAAATGTTCCTTATTGTAAATGCTTTGATCTTATGCATTCTTTGAATCAACATTTCTCGAGGCCCTCCTGTCTTTTATCTTACCCCAAGCCCAAGAATGCAAAATTCAGGGGTGAGAAGAGATAATCTGGTACCTCTGCAAATGAGGATAAATCCAAAACCAAAGGTGTTAAGGCATCTTCACTGCCTCCTAACAAAAATGGACCCATTTGGAAATGGGTACCTAAATCTCTCTAATTTGTCCACAGAAAAAACAGCATGTGCCCATTTGGTACCTAGACTCCGGGTGCTCAAGACATATGACTGGCGACAGAGGGTTGCTTTCCTCCTACAAAGAAAAACATGGAGGAGGATCTGTGACCTTTGGAGATAACAAAAAGGGACAAATAAAAGGCTATGGAGTCATTGCCAAAGGAGACATCGATGTCAACAGAGTTGCCTATGTGGATGGCCTCAAGCACAACCTTCTGAGTGTAAGTCAACTCTGTGACAATGGACTCGATGTGATGTTCAAAAGACAGTACTGCTCTCTGTTAAAAGAAGATACAACCACAGAGCTTCTGCGAGCCAAAAGACGAGGTGACATGTACCTC
Organism: Arctium lappa; assembly: GCA_023525745.1. Lineage (NCBI taxonomy): Eukaryota > Viridiplantae > Streptophyta > Magnoliopsida > Asterales > Asteraceae > Arctium > Arctium lappa. The sequence continues at coordinate 57,424,601 of CM042058.1, read as the reverse complement.
ATGGACTTTAAATCAACTAACAGAGAAGAAAATCTCTAGTTAGTCTCAAGTAAGAATGAAGAAGCTTGGCTCTGGTACAACAGGTTCTGTCATCTAAACTTTCACACACTTGACAAACTTGTGAAACTAGATCTTGTAAGTGGTCTACCAAGTATTAGATTCGACAAGGATCATCTATGCTCAGCTTGTGAGATGGGCAAACTCAAAAGGGTTGCCCACAAAACTAAGTCTGACATATCTTGCAGCAGACCTCTGCAGATGCTTCATGTTGACCTCTGTGGTCCTATATCTGTGCAGAGTCTTGGTGGCAAGAAGTACATCCTTGTACTCATAGATGAATTCTCTAGATATACTTGGGTTGAATTCGTTCGGAAGAAATCAGTAGTTCCTGAAGTACTAATCAATCTTATCAACAGAATACAAGTTCTTTATGACTGCAGGGTACAGAGAATCCGAAGTGACAATGGGACAGAGTTTAAAAATTCAACCATTGAAGCCTATCTCTCGACAGAAGGCATATCACAGAACTTCTCTGCTGCAAGGACTCCACAACAAAATGGTGTTGTTGAACGAAAGAACAGAACACTAGTGGAAGTCGCAAGAACTATGCTCACTGCTTCAGGGATCTCTATTTCTTTCTGGGCAGAAGCCATTTCAACCTCATGCTTCACCCAAAATCGATCCTTGATCATGAAGAGACATGCAAAGACACCATATCACTTACTACACCAGAGGAAGCCAAACATTAAGTATTTCCATGTCTTTGGCTGCAGGTGCTTTGTACTGAACGACAGAGACCAGATAGGGAAATTCAGTCCCAAAGCCGATGAAGCCAAATTTGTTGGCTATTCATCAAATTCCAAGGCGTACAGAATCTATGTACTGAAATCCAAGCATATACTCGAAAGTATTAATGTTTCATTTGATGATTCTTTTCAGGTGACTTCTGCGCAAATTAGCTCAGGACTCAAACTTCAGGATGAAGATTCTGGTGGATCATCACGAACAAATGATCTTCATCATCTGTTTGAAGAGATGTTCAATGATGATGAACCCTCTGAAGTTGACCGCAGAGCCTCTGAAGTCGAACCCTCTGAGGACCAAACAGGTACTTCCCTAATTGGTCCCAGTAATGCTTCACCCTCTTCCAGTAATGTTGCAGGTGCAACCATCGAGGGGGAGCACTCAGAGGACAATACGAATCAAGGCACCAAGCTCAATCAAGATCATGGTCATCTTCAAAATCTCTCTGAAGGGTCAACACCAGATCAAGGCTCCACAGAGCTCTCTACCTCAACTCATAATGAACAACTAAGCCCTGTGGCAAGTACAAATGATCAATTTCTCTCAACAAAAAATGATCCACATCAGGACGAACGTGCTCCTGAATTAACCACAGAAGTTTCCAATGATCACCTGTCCCGCATGACAAAGTGGACCAAGAGTCATCCACAGAGCCAAATCATTGGTGACGCTTCTGACAAGGTCCAAACTCGATCGAGTACTGCAAATTTTTGTTACTATACAAATTTTGTGAGTATCATCGAACCCAAAAAGATATCTGAAGCTCTTGAAGACCCAAACTGGGTAGAATCTATGCAAGATGAGCTTCTGCAGTTTGACAGAAACGAAGTATGGACCCTAGTGCCTCTGCCGAAAGGCAAAACCGCAATAGGGACCAAATGGGTCTTTAGGAACAAAAAGGATGAAGACGGTGTGGTGATCAGAAACAATGCAAGACTGGTGGCCAAGGGATACTGTCAAGAAGAAGGCATTGACTATGAAGAAACCTTTGCCCTTGTGGCACAAATCGAAGCAATAAGAATCTTTCTTGCCTTCGCAGCTCACAGAGGTTTCAAAGTATATCAAATGGATGTCAAGTCAGCCTTTCTGAATGGGCAAATTCAAGAAGAAGTGTATGTCCAACAACCACCCGGGTTTGAGAACTCTAAGTACCCAAATCATGTCTATTTTCTGGACAAGGCTCTGTATGGACTGAAACAAGCCCCCAGAGCATGGTACAACAGACTTTCAAACTTCCTCCTTGCAAATGGTTTCGAAAGAGGTACTACTGATACGACTTTATTCTATAAGAAGAGAAAAAGTGAGATTCTGCTTGTACAAATTTATGTTGATGACATTTTTTTGGGTCTACAAATGATTTATATTGCAAAAAGTTCGAGTCATTGATGAAAAGTGAGTTTGAGATGAGCATGATGGGAGAACTTACATTCTTCTTAGGATTGCAAGTCAAACAAACCACAGAGGGTATTTTCATAAACCAATCAAAATATGTCTCTGACATACTTGAAAAATACAAGCTCTCTGACTCTTCACCAATGAAAACTCCTATGGTCACTGGATCCAAGCTCCATGCAGATCCAGAGGGAAAATCTGTGGAGTGTAAACTCTACAGAGGAATGATAGGATCTCTGCTATACTTATGTGACACCTGTCAAATTCTGAATATTAAGGTTAGCACCCTTAGATTATTTTATAAGTTTTGTCACTTTTAGATTTTTATTAAAAGCCTTTAAGATAAAAGTTTCCCGAAAAATTTAGAAGTTGCGTTAAAAACCCGGAACAGTTCCGCATCTGACCGTCACTGTCCAGAAATGCCAAATAAGTGAATAAAAGTCCAAAATCCTTAAACTATAAAAATCAGTATGTTAATTTATCTTGCATTGCAAAAGTTTCAAATTTGTCATTTATTTAGCAAATATTGAGAATCGGGTATTTCGGTTCTCAAATATATCTGATATTTTATGGTTTAGGCTAATATTTTTATAAAAAAAAATAATAATAGTTAAATTAACTTATAATGGTGTGATGAGTCATTAGGACACTTGTCCTAATCCTACTTTATTTTAATTATTTTTTTTATCAATTAAAAACCAAATTAAAAACAAGAATTACTCTTCATTTTCAAAATTAACTTTTCACCTCCTCTCCCTCTTGTTCGGCCAATTACCACCACCACCACCACTCCATTTTTTCTTTTGAAAAACAAGAATCCATCATCAATTTGAAGTTAGAATCAAGTTTCCTTCTCAAATCTTCAAGGTAATCTCAAAAACTACATTTTTCTTATGCATGTTTTCATATTTTGAATTTTGGGTTTGAGGAGCAAAAGATTCATCTAAAATGTGGTATAAATTAGGTTTTGTTGATAAAATAGCTTTCAAATTTATGTTCATATATTCAAAAATGACTTTTTGATTCTTGTTTTTCAAAAGAAAACTTGTTTATCATCAAGTTTAGGGTTTATGATGAAAATGTTGAATTTTGGTATCATAAACAACTAAAATATTGGTATTATTGAAATTATGATTATGTTAACATAATGAAATGTTAGTATAAAAATGTTCTTATGAAGGAATTTCCCAAGTTCCACATGATTAAGAACTTAACAATAGTGTTAATGTCATTTTATTTGGTGTTATGTTCATGCATGCATGTGGATGAGCATTTTGATTGCAATGAATCCATGATGCATAAGTTAGTTTATTATGTAATGAGGAGTGAAGACATGGTTTATAACCAAAAACCATGTCTAATGATCATTATTTGGTGGTATAAAATAGTATTTATTTCATTTTAGAATCTGTCCAGAAAATGGACTTCACTTCTAGCTTGCACAACTCACAAACAACTTGTCCAAATTTGGGGTTTTTGCTTCTAAACTTTAATTTAGAGTATTAGCTTTCTAAAAAGTCCAAAAACACTGAATTTGGAGTTGATTTGGGCACCTAAATGGATTTTACAAGAAAATGGTGCAATCTGTCCAGTAAAGACAGATTCATACACCTATCTTGTAGAGGCCATAACTCCCTCATTACTCATCCAAAATAAGTGAATCTTTTTCCAAATGTTAGGATTTTGAGTTAGGTTTGCATCCATATATGGAACACTGTCTAATTCCAAGAATTGATACCTCAAAAGCCTGTTACAAGTGAGGTATATCACTGATCCGAAAATCAGTGACACTCTATTTTGTAAAAATTATTTGATGTATCAAAAGTTATTCAAAAATTATAAAAAAAATGCAGATTTACTCTAAACATATTATAGTATCATCACAAAATTTGTGATTAAATAATTCTCTTGGGAAGTTAAGCTTCCATGTTAAATTTACCGGATAACTTTCTGGACAGCATGTGCTGAATCCAGAAAGGTAATTTTATTAAGCTTAAATTTTGTTTTATTGTATTTTGGAACTTTGTATAGTTAAAAATGGATATGGACTAAGAAACTTATATGATGGAATTTCATGGAACAATTGGACATATTGGTTGGACATCGGAATAGGGCATTAATGTGTTTCTTTATGGCAACTCTTGTATAGGGAAATTAAGGGCGTGACAAAATTCAATAAGTATTAAAGTAAAGCTTCGCCCGTTACAATCGTTAAGGTGAGTATTCACAGCCCCACTTTTATCGTTTTAATTGATTTTGGGGTGAAAAGCATGTTTAATTTGCGTATATTAAAGATTCATGAGAATGGTTTTAAAGTATTGCGAATTGGCAATTTATAAGGCTTTGTTAAAAGCATTTGGAATTATAAGCTATATGTGACAACTGTCAAATTTTGAGTAAAGAGGTCAGCACCCTCAGAATAATTTTATAAGTTTTGTCACTTTTTAAATTTTATTGAAAGCCTTTAAGATAAAAAGTTTCCCCGAAAAATTTAGAAGTTGCGTTAAAGACCCGGAACAGTTCCGCATCTGACCGTCACTGTCCAGAAATGCCAAATAAGTGAATAAAAGTCCAAAATTCTTAGATTATAAAAATTAAAATATTAATTTCTCTTGCACTGCAAAATTTTCAAATTTGTCAATTATTTAGCAAAAATTGAGAATCGGGTATTTCGGTTCTCAAATATATCTGACATTGTATAGTTTAAAGCTAGTAATTCAATTAATGGTATTAGATTAAATTTTTTTTTTTATTGTATTAATGAGTCACTAGGACACTTGTCCTAAACCTACTCATTTTAATCATTATCTTTATTTGAAAATCAAACTAAAAACTATCCACACTTCTCATTTTTCAAGATTAACTCCTCACCTCCTCTCTCTCTCTCCTCTCTCTCTCATTTTCGGCCGAACTTCACCACCACCACCATTTTCATTTTTCTTTCTTCACTTTCTCCTTCCATTGCTAAGATTCAAGAATCCAACCAAGCATCTATCCCCATTTTGAAGTTGGAATCCAAGTCTTCATCTCTTTTGTTAAAGGTAATCATTTAACCCTCCATTTTCCTTCAAGTTCATAATCAAAAAGCTTCTATTTTCATATCTTTTATGTAAATGATGTACAATCCAAGTTTTAGAAGTGAAATGGGATGCATTAGTACCTATACATTTGCTAATGAACCATTTAATGATCTTCCAATGAAACTAGGGTTTCCATGTGTGTTACTTTGAGATTTTGCCAAAGAGATGATGATTTTATGAAATGTGTTTTTTGGTCCACAAAATTTTATTAAGGTTGGATTGAAATTTATGCATTTATATCAATTTTGTGTATAAATAAACTCTTAGGATGAGATTGTTCAATCTCATATGATTAAGAGTTCTATATAATGTTAAATCACTAATATAGTGTTTATGTTATCTTGCATGTGGGTGAAAACTTGTTAATAAGATGGTTTACCTTTGATATTTATATAATATGAGTTTTTGACTCTTGATACATTGAGTGTTAGCATAAAAATGTTCTTATGAAGGAAGTTTCTAAGTTCTACATGATTAAGAACATTGTATCAATATTAATGTCTTATCTTCTTTATTTGTGTTCATGCATGCATTTGGATGAGCATTTAGATTGCCATGAATCCATGATGCATGTGTTAGTTTTCATGTGTTGAAAGGTGAAGACATGGTTTTAACCAAAAACCATGTCTAATGATCATTATTTGTGAGTTAAATTAGCATTCACATCTTTCTAGAATTTGTCCAGAAAATGGACCTCACTTCTAGCTTACACAACTCACAAACCACATGTCCAAATTTGGGGTTTTTGCTTCTAAACTTCAGTTTAGAGTGTTATCTTTCTAAAAAGTCCAAAAACATAGAATTTGGAGATGATTTAAGCACTTAAATGGATTTTATAAGAAAATGGTGCAATCTGTCCAGTGAAGACAGATTCATACACCTATTTTGTAGAGGCCATAACTCCCTCACTACTCATCCAAATTAAGTGAATCTTTTTCCAAATGTTAGGATTTTGAGTTAGGTTTGCATCCATATATGGATCACTAGCAAAAATGTATAAGTGAGGTATGTCACTGATCCGAAAATCAGTGACACCTTATTTTACAAAAATGATTTGATGTACCAAAAGTTATTCAAAAATTATGAAAAAGTGCAGATTTGATCTAAACATATCATAGTTCCAACCCAAAAATTTTGATTAAATAATTCTCTTGAGAAGTTAAGTTTCCGTGTTGAAATTACCGGATAACTTTCTGGACAGCATGTGCTGAATCCAGAAAAGTTGTGTTATCAAGCTTAAGTAATGTCTTATAATTGGAACTTTGTCTAGACAAAATAATTATGGATAAGAAACTTATTGGATGGCATTTCATGGGACAATTGGACATATTGGTTGGACATCGGAATAGGGTATTAATGTGTTTCTTATGGCAACTCTTATATAGGGAAAGTTAAGGCGTGACAAAACTCATTAAGTTTAAAGTAAAGCTTCACTCGTTGCTTGCATCAAGGTGAGTATTCACAGCCCCATTTTTATCGTTTTAATTAATTTTGGGGTGAAAAGCATGTTTAAATTGCGTATTTAAATATTCATGAGAATTGTTTGAAAGAATTGCGAATTGGCAATTTATAAGGCTTTGTTAAAAGCATTTGCAAAATTAAGCTTATGATGAGTATGCAATTGATGTGTTGAGTTTTTAATGTTAAGACCCCGTGACACTACTATTAACTCGAAGAAAATCGGGCCTATAGTATTAGTGGGTAGCGCTATTTGGTGTGACAAGCCCACTTTAATGCTGACGAGCAGGGGTGCACTATACTAGAGAAGATGGCTAAACATGTGGCATGAACCACCGCTGAGTTAGTCCATCGGGGGCGTTGTAATTGGTCAGGGACGGCTTAGTAGTGGCTCAACGTAATAATACGTCTTTGCTTACACTCATCATAAAGAAATTTAAGTTGTGGTACTCATGAATCAAAGAATTGAAGTTGGTTTTTACGTACGCTCTACGAATGACAACTTGCATATAAAATGGATTTGTGCATATTCAAACCTGTGAACTCACCAAATCTTTGTAGTTGACCTTGGTTTTTATTCATGCTTTTCAGGAATCTAGAAGGTAATCCCATGATGCCTTATCAGCGTACTCGTATTTCAAGCACAAGACTATTTTCGTGTTAAGCGTATCTTATGTTTAAAAGACTTGGAATTTGTAAACGTTAACGATATTATGTTCTCTAAAATGTAATGTATTTTGGTTGTTAAATAAATGTTGGTATGTTTATAATCTTGTGCTGTGGCATCGGAGCTGTTACGCCTCGTGTTTCCGCTTTAGCGGGGTGTGACACTATATGATAAGTATGCAATTGATGTGTTGAGTATTTAATGTTAAGACCCCGTGACACTACTATTAACTCGAAGAAAATCGGGCCTATAGTATTAGTGGGTAGCGCTATTTGGTGTGACAAGCCCACCTTAATGCTGACGAGCATGGGTGCACTATACTAGAGAAGATGACTAAACATGTGGCATGAACCACCGCTGAGTTAGTTCATCGGGGGCGTTGAAATTGGTCAGGGACGGCTTAGTAGTGGCTCAACGTAATATTGTCTTTGCATACACTTATCATAAAGAAATTAAATTGTGGTGCTCATGAATCAAAGAATTGAAGTTGGTTTATACGTATGTTTTACAAATGACAACTTACATATAAAAATGATTTGTGCATATTTAAAACCTGTGAACTCACCAACTCTTTGTAGTTGACCTTGGTTTTTATTCATGCTTTTCAGGAATCGAGAAGGTAATTCCATGAAGTTTTAACAGTGCACTTCATATTTTGAAGCAAGATTATTTTTGCTTTATGCGTATCGTTATATTTTAAAGTTTGGGATTTGTAAACAATGACGATACTATGATCTTAAAAATGTAATGTATTTTGAATGATAAGTAAATGTTGGTATGTTTATAATCTTGTGCTATGACATCGGAGCTGTTATGCCTCGTGTTTCCGCTTTAGCGGGGTGTGACAACTTAACCACGAGTAGACCTGATATAATGTTTGCCACATGTCTATGTGCAAGATTTCAAGCTAACCCCAAATAATCTCATCTTCATGCTGTCAAGAGGATCTTCAGATACCTAAAAGGGACCAAAAATCTTGGCCTCTGGTATCCGGAGAACTCTGGCTTTGATCTCATGGCTTATACAGATTCAGATTACGGAGGATGCAATCTCGACAGGAAGAGTACCTCTGGGAGTTGCCAATTCCTAGGAGGGAAACTAGTAAGTTGGACTTCCAAGAAACAGAACTGTGTCTCGACCTCTACGGCAGAAGCAGAATATGTTGCTGCTGCAAGTTGTTGTTCTCAAGTTCTGTGGATGAGGACCAAACTTAGAGACTGTTGGATCGTAATTGTATTCAAGATTAAAGGGTCTAAACTGTATTTACTTGATAGTTACAGTTCAGGGTTTAAAGTGTAATAAGCTAATAGTTATTAAGCTATTGGGCCCAAGCCCATTTGAAAGCCCATTATGATTAAAGCCCATATGGCCTGGGTATTTAAAGTTATGTTTAGTTTAGTTTTAGGTTTAACTCTGATAATATTCTAGTTAATAGCCATACGTTTTCTCTGTATTCAAAGGGTATCAAGAACACTCAAGGGTTTCATTGTTTATTCAAGGGATTGGTATGTTACTCTGATTTATATATCTCTTGATTATTATTGTGTTGCTTGATTACTTGATTGATTATTTACCAACTAGATTAAACTGGGATAACAATTGCTAAAGAGTGATTTCTCCAGAAAAGCCTTTGAAGAGAAGAAAGCATTAGAGCTTAGATGTGTTAAGCTTTCTCAACAAGTTTCAGACTTTGAGAAGGTTATCATTCTTGAAAGAGAAAAGGCTGAGAATGAGAAGAAGAAAGTCGAGCTGAAGGATACAAATACAGACTTTTCTGAAGAAAAGAAGATATTTGAGACCGAGATAGCCAAAATGACAAGAAAGCTATCTAAATTGTCAACAAACATCATGAAGGAGAAGAATGCAAAATCTGAGTTGCATAAGAAGTTTGATCTGATTGAAAAGGAAAGAAACAGCTTGTCTTCAAAGATAAAAGAACTTGAAGAGATCATTTTCAAGGTGAAGCTGACTGAGCATAAGACGCCAGAGTCAATAGCTCAATCACCGAAAGACGATCTAGCTGATTCAGATAGTTCATTAAAAACAGCTTCAAGTTCACATTTTTCAAATGTTTTCTATAATCCTTTCTATGATTTAGATGATAGTCTTACTTCTAAATCTACTAATCAGATTCGTCCTTCTAACCTTTTCTATGACAAAAATGTTGATGGTTCAGGTAACTTAAAGAAGACTAAGTCTTGAAAGAAAAGCTTCTGGAGAAGGGATGATGAGAAAGAAAGAGGAAACTGGATCTGGAGAGTTAAAGGATCCTCAGAGGAGAAGAAGAAAGAAGAATCATTTGTGCATACATCAAATGATAAATGGAACTATGCTACAAAAGGTAAAACTTTTGGCAAACCTGATCTGGTTTACACAATCCATCAATTGATCAGGTTAGCACAAAAGAAAATTAGTTGTTCCTACTGTGGCTCAAATGATTTTGTAAGAAAAGATCATGTGAATAACTAGTATGGTTCTTATTTCATATCTCCCACTATAACTGCAACTAACCCATTAAGACCCAAATACCAGTGGGTACCAAAAGCTAAATCTGTGTTGCAGACTTTTGGATACTTAAATGCTTATCTGACCATGTAAAGCAGAGAAAAAAAACACTATTAGCTTAAATGCTTATGGTAATAATTTTAGGACCCAAATACCAGTGGAGAATATCTGTGTTTTTAACAGACTTTTGGATACTTAAATGCTTATCTGACCATGTGTTCTTAAAGATAAATACTTGCATTTTATCTTGTCAATATACTTTGTCAAGTATTCATACACATAACGGTTCAGAACATTCTATTTGACTTTGTTATTACCATGTATCAAAAGTTAAATCTTTCTATGGTAATACTCACGTTATTTGTATTAACTGTTGATTAAATCAAACGTCATTTCATGTGCTTTCATTGAAAATATGTTTATATATTGTTCATATAAACAACATTCGTTTTTGATTCTCCATAATATTATTCTTCATGATAAAATGTTATGAGCTTAATTGTCAAACTCTTTTAGTTTGAGGGGGAGAACTGCATCGTCAAACATCTTCTGTTTTGACATCTCCGAAATTCTTATTTTTCATGTAACAAGTGGTATTTGTGCTTACATGTACAAAAAGCCTGTTGAACAGCATGTTTTTTTAGGATCATACATGGGATTCAGTGTGAGAACTTAACAGAACTTCCATGGATTCACGATAACCAGTGTTTCCTACCCAGGAAGTATTCCCTGAGTGATTGAGGGGAGAAGGGTAAAAAAAATTGAGTGATGGTGTATGAAGAGGTAAAATGAAAAAGAGAGATTGGTTAGACGTGAGCATTAAAAGAAAGAGGGTGAGAGAACAGAGTAAAAGAATATTAAACTTTGCACCAAACTTCTTTCTGAGTCAGGCAGCCACATAATCTGATTGGTTAACATTCTTTGGTGACCATCATTGAAATAGGCAACTAGCCCATGCCATCTCTTGCATACAACCCCACCAGCTACTCATTCTTTTCTCAAAAAGAGAATGTTTCACATTTTCTGGGGAAGCAACACATACGCTATTGGTTCTTCATTGGGAAGATACTAATATTGAAAAAGAAGGAAAGTTGCCCCACCTTCGAACCCTTTCTCATGCACATTGAGTCTTTGTACAATTTGTTGTTGTCTCAACAAGTTACATACTTTGAGCCTATATTGAAAAAGCAATCATATATGCTTAATTTTTTTTTCTAACACATGCACGAGCACACAGAAATTTGTTTTCTGTCAGAACGTTCATAGATAACCATGTGTTATTCAATGATTGAATGGAAGACCTGGGGAGCCAACATCAAACCAGCTCCTTATATAGTAACTTTGTGTTACTCAGTGACCTTGTGTCATTGACAGGCATTCTAACTGAGTCATTTGTTGATTCAGGATTACAACTCTTAAACTGTTTGAATTTGCAAAGATTTAAACGGTTACAATTGACTATTTTTATCTGAAAAGATTGAAATAATCACTCTTTCCATCTGGGAAGACTGCTCTTATTTCCAGGGCTCATTACATGAAGATTGTGCTTACGTGATCATACACAATGGGGGAAATTGTCTTGAAAAGGGGGAGATTATTTTGGTATGTTTTGATGATGATGCTTCTCACCATTCATCAAAAAGGGGGAGAAGATATGAAAATGGAGAATTATCAAAGAGGGAGAATATAATCTGAAGATCTGAAGATTTTGAAGTATTTAAAGAAAGAAAGCTACAAGTTTTGAAGCTATCAACGTCATATCTGAAGAAAAGTGAAGACCCGAAGACAATTGCAAAAAAAATTTAATCTTGAATCCAAAGGGGGAGATTGTTGGATCATAATTGTATTCAAGATTAAAGGGTCTAAACTGTATTTACTTGATAGTTACAGTTCAGGGTTTAAAGTGTAATAAGCTAATAGTTATTAAGCTATTGGGCCCAAGCCCATTTGAAAGCCCATTATGATTAAAGCCCATATGGCCTGGGTATTTAAAGTTATGTTTAGTTTAGTTTTAGGTTTAACTCTGATAATATTCTAGTTAATAGCCGTACGTTTTCTCTGTATTCAAAGGGTATCAAGAACACTCAAGGGTTTCATTGTTTATTCAAGGGATTGGTATGTTACTCTGATTGATATATCTCTTGATTATTATTGTGTTGCTTGATTACTTGATTGATTATTTACCAACTAGATTAAACTGGGATAACAGAGACTATGGATTTGTTATCGAAAAAATCCCCATCCTCTGTGACTCCAAAAGTGCCATTGCGATCTCTGCCAATCCTGTGCAGCACTCTAAGACCAAACATATCGATATCAGGTATCACTTTCTAAAACATCATGTGGAGCATGGAACAATAGAGATGTACTTTTTGCCCACAGACTACCAGCTTGCCGACCTTTTCACGAAGGCATTGGATGAGAAAAGATTCACTTTTCTAGTTGGCAAGATTGGTATGCTCAACATAAGTTGACCACAGAGCCTCTGTACCCTTGCACAGAGCCTCTGTTGTACATATTTAGTGAGGTTAGTCTATCTGAACCAAGGGTCAAAACTCTTTCTCGAGCTCTATACCCTCAGAAAGATCCCACTTTGTACCAATTTTTCTGTCAAAACTTTGAAATGATCAAATCTTTGAAAATCTTTCCTAAAAAGGAAATTTTTGGTCTCAGAACCTCTGAGGTCGACCACAGAGCCTCTGCAATCTATCACAGAGTCTCTACGCCTTTAAACTGAGGATGTCTGACCAAATACACTTTAAAAGAAACTCGATCATTTCATCGCACTTTCCTCCGTCTTAAAAAGCTCTTCTGATAACAACCTTATCTGTGACCTCAGAAGCCTCTTATCCACAGAGCTTCTGTCATTCTCATCACTTGAGAGATTCAGGTCGTGTGCTGCGGGTTATTTTTTTTAAAAAGTCACTGTCATGTGACAATAGTAAATGCCACGCGCGTGACAATATGGTGGCGCACGTCCTAGATCGTGTACCGCCATCATCTGACGTGGCAATATTTGATTGGTTCGTAACTTGTACCGTCGTTTTATTAAAACGACTTCTTATCCGTTACCACTCATCACGGATTTGAAAATTTTATTTTTTACCGCTCATTCTTTTTACCCTCTCTCTTCATATATAAACCCCTCTCATACCCTAAATTTCTATTTACCTGTTATCTTCTCTCCTTCAAGAATCCCTTTGCAAAGAATTCTCATTCTCCATTTCCTTCCATGGCATCTCATTCTTCTTCTCCCAAGAACTCCAAGGGATCTTCTGCATCAAATCACTCGATGCACTCTGAAGCTAAAAAGGACGATTCCCATTCTGTTGAACAAGAACATGTCCTAACAAGCAGAATGCTCTCTTTCACACACCATGACTATCACTCCAGACAACTGAACCTCAAGCCCAGCAATCACTATGTTGTCTTGGAACCCAAGGGATATCCTGAGGACGCTGCTCCTTTAATTCAAATCCTAAAGAACCACATTCTCACAAAAACCCTAACTCTTAAAAGAACCGATATTCCTGAAACTTACATTCAACAATTCTGGTTGAGTGCTAAGCATGAGAAACTGGACCGTTATGGCTACTGTGTCATGGGATATGCCACCCATCCCTCTACTACTCAAATTCTGGACCTTGGTATAAACCGAAGAAGGGTCGCAGAGGTATTCGAGCTTCCCACCAAGACCCAGCTAAACCTAAAAAGATACTCTGAAGAGACCTCTAACGATGAGATTCTGGAGTTCCTTAGGTTCATAGGGTACGCTGCACCAATTTCCAAAAGGACCGACTTCAGACGCCAGAACCTTCCACCTCTGTGGAACGTTCTCTTCTCTATCCTAAATCGCTGCTTGACTTGCAAGGTAGGCAGTCCTGACGAATCTAGTCGTACCATACTTGCAATAATGTATGGTATGTACTACGATTTGCCTCTGGACTATGCAACTCTAATATTCAGGGAAATCAGAAACGCGGTCATAGCCAAGCAAGAGGACCAAGCTCGAGGCACAGAGCCCAAAAACCTTGTCTTCAACAGATTTTTTGCCATTCTGCTAGGAGAAGGGAAGTTACCTACAGAGGGTAAGATGATCAAGGTTTATGACATGAAGTCGCACAAGCCCACAGTTCTCAAATCTGGGTATCCGGGTGCAAGACCTCTGCCAGCCCGAATTTTGGCCTACCTAAACAGTGAAGATAGGTGAGGGAGTTGAAGTTAGAACAGAGGAGGGTGAAGGAGCTGAAGTGCGGATAGAAGCTATAGTTGAGAAACGGGCAAAGAAGCTTAAAAAGAAAAGAACTCCCGAAAAGAGAGTCGCAGAAGAAGAGGCTCCAAAATCCCCAACAGAAGTTGCCAAGCCAAAGAAGAAGGCTAAGAAACTGACCAAGGCAGCAACCTCTGAACCTGTACCCTCTCCAGACGTGAGTGAACCTGCAGAGTCTGAACAATCTCTGCAGAGGAGAAGAAGAAAAGCCCAAGTCATTGAAAGCTCTGAGGAAAGGCCATCCAGCCCTCTCCGAGTCGCATTGGCCATAGCTGAGGAGATACAGAAGTTGCACTCTGGAACCTTAGGGGAATTCATAGATTTTACAGTGCAAGATGTTACGGGGCTTTCAAGCTCAGATGATGAGGGTAACAAAATCTCAGAGGAGTTAGGAGAAAAAGATTCCCTTGGCACACCACCAAAACCAACTCTCTGTGCAACCCACACTTCTACCCCTGCAGTTCTAGTGCAGAGGGGTATTGAAACAGGACCGCACAGTCCGAACCCTACCCAAGCCACCCGGACAGAGGATATTCCTTCATCTTCTGTGCCACCATTCGGGGAAACCAAAACCACCTCACCCTCTCAAAAGGGTGAGAGTGTTGCTCTGCGTGTCCATTCTCCCCAGGACACATCTCTTCCACACACAGAGGTATTTGTTACCTCTGTCACACACAAGAGTGACACCCAAACCACCTCAGAGTTGGTGGTGAAAGCACACGATGATTCTGTGGCTCTAGAACAACCACAGGATCCATTCAACATCGATCTTAAGGGAGTCTCTGAACCCTCCCCTAAAGAACATGTTGACAGAACTTCCATAGATGCTTCCTCTGTGGAACATCGAGGATTGGAAGGAAATCCTCCAGAGCTCATCATAAAAACAGGCTCTGAAGGTGCCAAAGACTCATTGGCCAAATCTGGAACATTTGTTGTTCTAGAGGTTACCCTGGACATCTATGTCACAAAGGGCGAGTTTAAAGCCTTTGCTGACACGGTGCTCCAAAAACTTAACGAGTTACAAAGCTCTATCTCCAGAGAGTCCCAAGCCAACTCTCAAACCCTTGCAGAGGCCCTAAAAGCCAATACTGAAGCTCTGCAAGCCCTCAATACAAAGTGTACGACCAGATCTGACCTTCAAGCCTGCGGTCAAACCATCATCGCACACTCCAATCAGATTCAAATTCTAGGGGATCTTTGAACAGAAGAGTTCCCAAAATATGCTACGCAAGGAGTTCAGACTGGAGTGAACGAAATGACCAGGCTCAGAGAGGAAATAAAGGACATAACTCGCAGTGTTATGGTCCCCTTTCACACACAGGCATCAACCTCTGCACCAGACCCCTCTGCGTTTGCAACGAAAGCTGATTTGGAAGCCATGGGAAATCAGTTTCTGCAAAACCAAAACCTCCTTCGATCCAACTTCAACGACCAAGGAAAGAAGGTGGCAGCAAACTTGAAGAAAACCATAGCCACATTTCGGTTCAAGTCTGATGTGGAAATCAACGCCCTATCCTTGGCTGCAGAGGACGCCCTACAAAAGATCAACAAACACGCTAATGAACACCTCTGCAAGAGGAAGAAGCGAAAGGCCCCTGCCTCTTGCCAAGCGGAGGCCTCACAAAAGAGGGCTCACCATGATGATCAGGACCCAGATGCCTCTGGCCCTGGCCATCATGAGGGGGAGAAGGCCTTAACACCAAAAGCACATGTCATCTCTGCCACTCCTCTTCAAGCCCTACCCTTACAAAGACCATCTTCAGAGGCACACAAAACACAGAATCTGATGCCCAGTGCCTCTGAGGACCCAATACCGTCTTCTCCAATTGTCCAAGGAACAACCTCTGCAGGATCTCAGAAAGGGAAGGTTAGTGTGGGCTCTGAACAGATCGCAGAAGGACTCGCAAAGTTTGTAGAACCCTCAAGTCCTGAACTCATGCCCACTGCACCCACACCAGTTGTACAGTTTCAAAGCCTTGATCCAGTAAACGTTGCAGATACTTCAGAGACCTCTCCACGGAAGAAAGATCAAAACCTTTCTAAACCTGACAAGAAAAATCCCTCAGAAAAGTCCTCAGAGCAGAAACATCAAGAGGACAGAGTCAAAGAGATAGTTCAATCGATGGATGCCATGAGAGTTCCAATCCTAAGGCCTCCACCGAAAGAACTTAAATTTCAAGAGAACATTCATACCTATCTTTACAGCGCAGAGCCCGAAGCTGTCTTCTTAGCACCAAATCTGCATCCCTTAATCAAAGAAGACATCAGAAGACGCTTCGAGCAAACTGCACTTAGAAAGGGATGAAGTATTTTCCACATAAGATATCAAAACCGTGATGAGGATCTCTCTGCACTCCTTCGCCAACAAGTCAATCATGTATGCAAAATACTTAGTTGAGAGAAAAGATGGGAAGCAATACACGTTCACAGATGCAGACTTGAAGAACCTCTGTGCCTACGATCTTCCTCAACTACATGCCTTCACAGAGCAAAGACTTGAAAAGCGTAAGGAGTACATGATAGTGAATGGCAGGATCAAAGAAGTGATGCGCGAACATGTAAAATATCACAGCAAAATGGACTTTGAGGTAGCTCTACAACTCGGAGTCGAGAAGTTGTCGATCACCAAACCTCATGACCAATTCCCCGGAATCGAGAACGTTTCTTCCAACTCCTTAATCACAGAGCCTGAGTTCGGATTCATCTACAGAGACGATGATGGGCTTAAGAAGATGTATCGGTCAAATCAAAGTCACAAGTATCCAAACAATACTCTGCAGAAGATAAAGAATACGATTCTGAGGAAGAAAGGCTCTGAGTTTATGCAAGCGGGACCTGCAGAGACAATGATCGGACAGATTGATGCACAACTGAAGTACAGGGAACTCATTCTATCGATGAAAAGAACTCTAGCTAAAAGCTTTACCAACCCGATAAATGATTTTCCTCAATGAATTCTGTAATCTTTTGTTGTTCATTCATGTATTTCGATGCTTAATGTAGTTGCCTTTTGGCATTTTCCTTTATGAATGAATATCACTTTTCAGAGGTTGAGTTCCTTTCACCTCTTTTGCTTCTAGCTTAGCCATCATTCTAAATTCCAAAAATTTTATTTTTCAATACTTAGGGGGAGATTGTTAGCTCCACTCACATTGTATAGAAGTATTGAAAAATAGGATAAGTATGGGAATCGCAGAAGTCTGACGCTGAACACTCAAGTACACCACAGAAGGTGCAAAGCTCATAGGTTACTCTACAGAAGATCTACCAAAAGACAAACCTGATGATACTCAGATCACAGAGTCTCTGTGATCACTCACAGAGCCTCTGTGAAGGCTAACCTCTGGAGATCAATGTTGAAGCTTTTCTAAGAGTTCAAGACAAGACCACGTGCCAAGCACGTGAGACCTGTTGTACGAAGATCCTCAAGATCAAAGTAATGGGCGTCCCACAATGTTTACTTTACAAATGGCATTCAATTTATGGAATGTCAGTTTCTGTCTTGTACTAAGGGGTGCATCCTTCTACTATATTAAAAAGCACCACCTTAGAAAACAATGAACAAGAGCACATACAAAAAATAGTAGTCTGTATAATCCTTGAGCATTTTCACACACACCAGTGCATGTTCTTGGTGTTCTTGAGTAATTAATGAAACAGTTCTTCGAGTAACTTTCTTGTAATACTTTACTTCCTGTTCATTAATTACTTGTGTGTTTACTACCTTGCATGTTCAATCTTTTCTACACGTAATAAACGCTTCTGCACTGTATTTATTTAATCTGTGTGTACTAAAAGGTTAAATCAAGTAAAAGAACATCACAACTGGGATCAACAGGCTTGTTGTAAAACTTCTTCCGACCAAACCTTTTATGAAAGCTTGAAGTCAGAAGTGCAAGCTTTTCTGCAAATTCATTCAATTCATCATCATCAGAATCATCTGGAGTATCATCCTCTGAACTGTCTGAACTGTTAATCATGCTGGTGATCAGTGCTTTCTTTTTCAAACTCTTTCCCGAACCCGAACTTGATTTAACTGTCTTTCCCTTGTCTGGAACGATTAAAGCCAAAGAGTCTTCTACCTTCTCTTGTTTTATTCTTTAACTGAAGCAACTCTTTGTTCACAAAAGCCTGCTCCTTTACCTTATCCTCATGTTGGTTTAAAGCACAGAACAGATCATTCAGCTTTTCTTCATCCATGTCTTTATTTATTTGCATTTGTATTGTGTAGACATCCCACTCTGGCTAAAGATTCTTGATAAACTTGAAGTTTATTTCAGATTAAGACTTTTGAACTCCGTTCCTTCTCAAATCATTTAGAATGATGTTGTAACGATCATACGCTTCCCTCAGAGATTCTCCTTCTTTTGCTTTGAATCCTTCATAAGCATTGATACTCTGATTCCTTTTAGTCTTGACAGATTTTGCTGATCCCATGAACTGTTTTTCTAGCTCATCCCAAATGTCCTTGGCGGATTCCCGGCTATCAACACGGTTTAAAATATCATTAGGGATGGCCATTATCAGAAATGTCAAAGCAGTTGCATCTCTTTCCACTAACTCTCTATCAGTGCCACTGTATTGAATAGGATCTCTAGCTACAATCCTTTCGGGAATTTCAGGACTATTATCAGTAGCTGGAATTCTTGCAACTGTCACATGTGGAAAATGTGGACCATTAAGAATCGAATCCATCAATTTCTTATCTTGATTATTGAAGAAATTAATCATCCTTATCCTCCACTGTGGGTATTCATCGGCTTGAAGAACCGGAGGTTTGGATTTCGAACCCATGCTGAGTAGATCTCTAGACATGATTGTAAATGAAATGTGATTTGAAATGATTGCTCAAGAAGTGAAGATTACACTCGGTGTGTAAAATTCAAGACTGGTCAAGTTTGAAACAACGGACAAAAAATGATTAAGTACTCAAACGCGCAGACCACTGAATGGCTTGAAACTCGCAGATTAATAAACTCGCACACAACTGTTTCGAACAAACTCGCAGACTGAACGACTCACAGAACACTGTTTCAAACAAACTCGTAGACCGTGACGTGCGTGTTTGTAAAACTCGCAGACTGAATAAACTCGCAGAATACTATTTCAAACAAACTCGCTAGCTGAACCGTGCGCGTTTAAGAAACTCGCAGATGCTTACTCGCGCGTTTTTGCAAACTCGCAAGCAAACTCGCAGATGGACGAAACTCGTTGGCTTCAACTTGCGTGTTCTACGAACTCGCTAACTTCGACTTGCTCGTTCTACGAACTCGCTAGCAACGACTTGCATGTTTGAGACAATCTTCTTCAACTTGCGCGTTTCTTGCGCTCTTGCGAAGAACTTGTGCGTTCTTGCGTTCTTGCGTTCTTGCGAAGAACTTGCGCGTTTTACATATCTAACGCGTTCTTGGGTTTTCCTTGCGAGTTCTTCACCTGTTCGATCAAAAATCAAGTAAAACTTGATTTTTGATTCTGCAAATCACACAATTAGTCCACGATAACAAACTAATCAAGATTACAACACTGAATTTGCAAAAGAAACTGAAAATTACAGTGCTCAGATCGATTTACAGTGAACGACATCGACTTTTCAAAAAAATTACCAATTTGATCAAATTGATCAATCTAGAGTGCGAATTAGTCTATGTGATCAAAACGAAAGTTGATCCTTATGATAAAACGTTCACAATCAAATCAATTTCTTGATTTAATTGTGCAAAACCAAGAAAACTAAAGATCAAACAGTGAAAAAACAGTCCGCCAAAAAAAATTTAAAAAATTTCAAATCTGATCCAAATCTGCTTCTTCTTGTTTGCTCTGATACCAAATGATATTGTCCTCTCAAATCACACAAACAAATCAATCTAAGAACAATGAGAATCATGGGGAAATCGCATGTATATTGATGTCACAAGTGAAAGGGTTACAAGGTTTCTCTCTCAAGGATTCTCTCAGATTACAATTTGGCTACTTCTAACTAATCAAAGCAAGGAAGACCTATTTATAGGTCAAACATGAAACAAAGGTAAACTTACAAAAGTCAACATAAATTTTAATCTGAGAGAATCCTTGAGAGAGAAACCTTGTAACCCTTTCACTTGTGACATCAATATACATGCGATTTCCCCATGATTCTCATTGTTCTTTGATTGATTTGTTTGTGTGATTTGAGAGGACAATATCAAAGAATATGAGACATTTTTGGAAATTTGAATCATTTGCTTTATTGAATATTTTGAAATTTTATTACAAGAAGCAAATGAATCACTTTTATAATGTTTGTCTACATATCTATCTTCATCAGTCGTAGAATCATCTGATGTCCGCGTGGCTCTCCATATCTGCCTTGAAGGAGCGCTCAGAGTCCTATCTGAAATCATAGAATCAGAAGAATTAGAACTGTCAGAAATGACTTGATCTTGTTTCTTTGACTTCTTTGACCGTCTTCTTTTACGCTTTGGTTTATAATAATCATCATTGAGCGTAAAAAAATCATCAAGAATTTTCGTTTTAAGATTGGAATCAGAAGAAACAATTTTACCTAATAAACCCAACTGATCAACCAATAAATCTGAACTAACCTCGGAGTTAGAAAAATTTTGAGAAAACATTTCATATTTTAGAACTTTCTTTTTGTTTTCTTGAAAATCAGAAGAAAGGCCAGAAATAGAATCTTGTTTTTGAAAAATTATTTTTTCTTCAAGACATGAAGTCATGAAAGAAAGAATAACATCAAATTCAATTTCTTTTTGAATATTTTGATCTTCCATTTTATCTTCAAGGTCAATGATTTTGCTTTCTAAAACTAATGGAGGAGTATATCTCTTAGAATCATAAAAGATTGGAGAGATATTTTCCTTATCAGATTTAGTGGCATATATATCAACATAATCATCAGACACTGAAGACTTGATGGGAGATATGTCATTTAAACTTTTTCTGCCTTTCTTTGATTTATCAGGAAAATATTTGGCATTTTCGCATGTATAAACAAAAGAAATTTCTTTTTTCTTATTATTCATCATTTTCTCATTTTCAATATCTAACACTTGCTTTTCATTCATCCAATCAATTTTAAATTGAGGAGCATATTTATTAAGTGTTAGATACTCGTATTTATATAAAGTAGGGGATTTTTCTATCGCATTGTTTAAACAATGTGGATTTTCAAAACCAAGTCCCCATTTTTCTTTTATAGACTCATAACTCCATGGTTTGTTCAAATAAATAGTTTGTTCAGATTGATTCCTTCGATATAATTTTTCTTCTAACTCATTTATTTTATCTCAAAAATCATCTTTTAATTTGGTCATTTCGGTCAAAGAATCAAGATAAGTCATATTTGATTTTTCTAAATCATCTAATTTCTTTTGAAAGATGTCTCTTGTATGATTTAAAATAGATTTTTCATCTTTCAAAGAAATTTGTAATTTATCAATCAAATTTGACTTTTCTGAAATTAAATTCTTTTCAGATATTAACTTCGAGCGTAAATCATGTAAAGCAGTTATCATAATGTTCATTTGAGAAGAAATAAAAGAATAATCAGAAAGTACCTCATCTTCATCAGTATCATCTTCATCACTTTGATCAAATCCTATAAAGCACATATGAGCAGTCTCGATAGCATCAGCTTCGTCTTCAGATTGATCTAGCCAAAACTCTTCTTCAGCTAACAAAACAGTTCCATTCTCTCTCTTTTCAGCTAGTTCCAATTTCTTTCTGCAATAAGCAGAATCCCGAACCACCTTTGCTCGACACTCCTTTGCAATATGACCCAGCTTTCCACAGTTAAAGCAACTAGTAGCTTTCTTAGCCTCGGGCACTTGAGCATTCTTCGACCTATAAGTGAAGCGAATAGTGTTGGAACTCGAACGAGGTTGGAACTTCTTCTGATAATGTTGAGAGAGAAGAATCATAGCTTTCTGAAGAGCCTCACCATCATCTTCAGTTGCACCATCATAAGAATTTTCTGATATTGCTTGTTCAGACAGTTTACTAGTGAGAAGTGCAACTGTGTCCACTGTCTTCTTGTTTTTCTTTTCAAGTTTGGCCTTTTTGTCAATGACTATGCATTCATCTATCAGCAATATTTCATACATCTCTTGGATTTGCATGGTAGATATTCTGACATCATTCCTCAATCTGTGGCAAGATTTGTTCCATTCCGGTTGAAGTGCATTGAGGAATTTCAGATTCGTCTCTAGATCAGTCTTTTCCACTTTAATCTTCCTCAGATCATTTATCACTGCACAAAATCTGTCATAAACAATTTTCAGTGATTCCCCATCTTTGGCTTTGAATTCTTCAAAGTTGTTCATGTAACGAGTATGCCGAAGTTGAGTTGCAACTGAAGATACAAGCATAATCTTTTCTATTTGTTGCCACATAAGGTTAGGATGATTTTTGAAACAATCAATCCTGTTGTAGATAGAATTTGGCAAGGCTAGCATCAGATTTTCCTTTATATCTCAATCGGCTTGATATTGCGCTAACTCATCGGGTGTATATTTTTTGGTAGGCTTAGATAATTCAGAAGCCAGAGTGGGTTTTACAAAAGGTCCTTCAGATAGAATATGCATCATGTCATTTCCGTTATTTTGACGCTCGATGAATTCAGAAACCTATCTTGCCACTGAGTAAACTCATTTTCATCAATCAGAACCGGAGGACGATTTTCTGTACCCAAAGACATCATGAGATCACTCGTGTAGAACTGAGCTTGAAAAGCAAACTTGGCAGAATCCATAGATAAAACCTTCAGAAAATGCTAAGTCTGAAACAGAAGAGACTGGCGCAAACTGAAGGTTTGCGTGAGAAGCAGATGGCGCAAACGAAGATTTGCGTGAGCAGTAAGTCGCGCAAAAGAGATTTGTGTGACTCATTGATGACGAGAACCTCTCTTTGCGTGAGAGGTAAATGGCGCAAAATGAACTTGACTTGGTTTTGCGTGAAGAACTATTGGCGAGAAACTAAACTTCGCGTGATGAACCGATGATGCAAAATAGACTTTATGTGAGAAGATGTTGACGAGAACCTCTTTGCTTGACAAGTAAGGTAGCGCAAAACTGATTTGCGCTAGACAAAGGTGGCGAGAACCTCACTTTGCGTGAATCTTTGATGAAGAGAACTTTCACTTTGCGTTAAAAGAGGAGACGCAAAAATGTCTTTGCGTGAGTATAAGATGGAGCAAAAGAATATTTGTGCGATGCCCAGATAGCAAAAACTGAGCTTTTCGCGAGATATATATCTGAACTTGATGAAATCTAAACAGAAATATCTAGCACAAAACTGATGAACTGACGCAAAGTTCCAGATGAACTCGTGCAAAACCTGGATCTGGCGCAAAACAAGATAAAATCAAGAAATCTTCCAAAAATCTAATACAAAACCGAATTTGATGAAATTTTATTGCACATAAACGTTCAAAAACAACTTTCTAACAACTTTCAATCAAACAACTCGATCAAAAACCACAAAATTGAAGATTTGAGAATTGAACAGTACGTGAAAAACGAAATTTCAAAAACTCGAAAAAATCTTAAAATTGATGATCAAAAACTGTTTTTCTTGCAATTTGATGTGAATCAAAAGTATTCT
Organism: Arctium lappa; assembly: GCA_023525745.1. Classification (NCBI taxonomy): domain Eukaryota; kingdom Viridiplantae; phylum Streptophyta; class Magnoliopsida; order Asterales; family Asteraceae; genus Arctium; species Arctium lappa. Next base: position 57,400,825 of record CM042058.1, on the reverse strand, counting down.
CCTAGTAAAACTGGATCCAACGAACCAAAAAACAAGAAAATTCGTTCACAAAACAGACCGAATTTGATGAAAAATCAAAAAATGAGATTTTCTTGAAAAAATTCAAGAAAATCAATCAAATTTTATTATTCAACACAAATTCAGATATCGAAAAAAAAATTCTCTCAATTCTCTCAGATTTAGAACAACTCTGATACCAATTGATAATCCTAAAATCACTAAATCATAGAGAGAGAAAGTAGAGAGAGAGTAGTAAGCGCAAATGTGTTCTTGATATTGAATATGCGTGAGTTCCTTACACAACCCAAAGCCACAAGGGACTTAAATACCCTGGCCAATACTACACAGAATAAACCTCCTTAACACAGTATTAGACCAAGCCTATAAATACAATGATTACTATAAAATCAGACTTAACAAAGATCATCAGTATCTTGACATTAAAGTTTGAGTACTAGATTGTTGTGTCTAGAAGTCATAGTCTTGAACATTTAAGATTGGGTCCTAAACTGTTGTGTTTAGAAGCTATTGTCTTGCTTACTCCTTTTTAAGTGGAGAATCCTGCATTACAGGTTGAATAGGTTTTGGTACCCAGATGAGTTTGGGTCTAGTCTGGTTAGTATGTGGAACCTTCAGTGATTGGTTTCCACCTCTTTGATAAGCAGTATCAGTAAATTTCTTCTTTGAGAAATGCCTTTTGTGGATGTGTGCTTTATGAACAAAATCATTACTGCAACAATATGAACAGCAAAGTTTTCTTTTTGCTAACCTGATCAGATGCTGATTTGACTTGATAGCATCAGGTGCAAAAGAATTACCTATTTGTTCTATGTTCTTTTTCTTCAATTCAGCTTCTGCAGATGATTTCTGATATTTGATTGATTCAGGAGAACCTTTGACAACCCAAATCATCTTCTCTTTCTTGGAAGCATTGAATCTATAAGCATATCTATCAACATATTTGACATAAAATGGACTAGAAGGTTTATTCTTATTTGGTTTCAAAACTTCAGATTTAACAATTTGTTTCTTGAAAACCATTTTTTGATACAAGCTATTTACTGATTGAAAAGAGCATACTGATTCACTTGCATCATCATCATAAGAAGATAATACAGTTGTCTCAGATGCTAACTTATCAGATAGATCAGCATTAGCTTTCTCAAGTTGACTGATCTTGTCTTTCAACTTGACTTTTTCATTACAAAGCTTGTCAAATTTGGTTTGCATTTCAGATTTAGTCTTCTGTCCCTTTTGTATATTTGTTGACAAGACAACTAATTTGTCAGAAAGTTCAGAAATCATAGATTCAAAGTGTTTTCTTTCAGCTTCAAAATCTTTCTCCAAGTTCTGATTTTTATCAGAAATTTCTTTGAACAGTAAAGTGTTTTTCTTTTCAGAATTCTTTCTTTCTTTTTCAAAGATATCTCTTTGAGTAATGACTATTGTTTCAAAATCATAAACTTGTTTTGAAAGTTTTGTACATCTGAGTTCTAACTCTTTCTTTTCAGATTCAGCTTTCCTTGAAAGTTCAGATAATTTCAGATGTAAGGTTTTCTCCAGTTCAGCTTTCTCTTTCCTGAATCTTTCATCAACTTTCTTGATCCATTATTTTCCTTTTGATTCATAAGTTGATACTTGTGCTTCAGCTTTTGTTAATTTGACATTCAGGGTATCAATCTCTGTTCTGAGCTTTGAATTTTGACTTTTGTGCTTTTCATTCTCAGCTTCTATCTTTGGAATTTCCGGCATATATGACAATGCACATTCCTTGTTGGTAAGACAAAGATTTCCTTTCTCATCAGTATAAGGTATGATTAAAATCTATGAACAGTTATGCTTAAAATGATCTTTTATCAGAAAAACAACAAAATTTGAAATGAAAATATAGACAAAAAATCAATTAAAATGAAGTTTAAGGCAAGAAATCGTAAGGCACACAAAGCAAAATTCACAAGGAAATAATTCGTAAGGCACACTCAAGACAAAATTCTCAAGGAAAGAATTCGTAAGACACACACACACACAAAATTTAACAAGTAAAGAATTCGTAAGCAAGCAATTCGTAAAAACGATATAAGTAAGGATACGAACTGTGAGCTTTTCGCAAGATAGCTTGTGCGAGTTCTTAAGCTTTTCGCAATAAGGCTTGTGCGAGTTCTTCACTTTTCGCAAGAAGGCATATGCAAGTTCCTTGAATTCGTAATAGACACAATTGCGAATTCTTCAGAATTTGTGTCTCTCACAATTACGAGTTCTTCACTTAGCCATTTTTCTTCTTTGTAGATGCAAATTCTTCAGTCTACGAATTCCTTTACTATGTGAATTCCTTCCTTAAGAACACTAGAAATATGTATTCTGCGAATTCTTTCACTCTGCAAGTTCTACTTGCGAGTTCTTCATGAATGTTACGAATTCTGTAGATCTCGACTTTATTTTGCAACTTTTTGCTAGAAATCCACCCAAAACTTGATGTTTGATTCTGAAACTTTGTAAGATCACTCTTTATATCATCGATAAAATCCCTCTGAAGTGAATTTTCACATTAATCACAAACGAAGTGGGAATTGATCTTTGAAAGTTCGAAAATGTAAAGTTGCAAAAATTGGAAAGATTGATCAAATTATGACAATCTATTGATCCAATGAGCAATCAACCAAAACACGAAATGATCCTCTATCTCATACGAACACTGTGAGCACAATTTCACATCAAAAACTCCATGAAATCAAAAATTCAATTTCAATGGAACAGTGTATTGCTGAAAATAGAAACTGTGATCAATTTGTCTTCAATTTGATGATTCAAATCTTTTCTGTTGTTTCTGATTAAGCTCTGATACCAATTGTGATCCCAGTATCAAGCAATAACAATCAAATCATGCACAAATCTAATAACAATCAAAGAATAAAATGAGAGAGAAAATGGTTCTGTCATATATCTCTTAGACATGAATTACAATGATACGCTTACAAAACTTACACTTACTCAACATACAAACAAAGAAAGCAAAGACTTATATATGGGTCAAACAAGCCTTAACCTCATATCAAGTCAACATACAAAAGACAATACTATTATTCTAATTGACTCAAAACTCTAGGTCTAACAACGCCCACAAGAATGATATGTGTGGATTATGGAGTGACAACCAAGTGCATCTTCAGTGTATAACATTTGATCTGTCTTTGAACCATGAGTTGAAATAAGAATTCAGCTTAAGAACTTCATCTGATTAGCTTACGAGCGGTAGCATCCGGTAGCAACACTACAAGGCAAGGGTAGAAGACAAGCAATGTTCAACAACTGATAGAAGACTCTCATTTTCTGACTGATTTCCAGAATACTGAATAATCAAACCCAGAACTCCTTTCTTCATGAATCAGCTGATGATTATAAACGCTCAGGATTCTGAATTACAACTCAAATAGCAGAACAATGATTTCAGTCACTCACACTACTCAGTAATCAAGTCAGAAGAATGATAAAATGCTCTCAACGGTCTAACAACTCAAGAAGCTCTCCAGATTGATGATTGCAGATGCTCAGGCAGCTAACTCAATCCAAGTAGAGACCAAATTATCAAATCCATAATCTGAAAATCTTGAAAAACATGAGCACTCGTGAAAGAATAGATCAGTTGCTAATGATATGTGACCAACATATGATAGGAGTGACGTCACATATGCATTCCACGTATAAAGCTCAGGAACAGGGCAAACTTGTATCAGAATGGGTTCAGAACAGTCAGAATTCTCAAAAACATTAAAATTCGCATATCACTATTCACCATGAAGCACAATTCGCAAGATGGACTTAGCCTAGACCACAATTCGCAGAGGCTTTCCTGCGAAATCTCAACTTTCGCAAGCCTCATATCTACGAATTCTCGCATTTCACATATCACATACCAATAAATCCTCAGAATTCGCAATACACTATCCTACGAATCCTTGAGTTTTCGCAACTCACTCATCTGTGAATTCTCTACTTAGAACATTTTCAATAATGGAAGCCACTTTTCGCAGAGACACAACATGCGAAATCTTTGACATTTCGTACCAAGTGGCCTGCGAATTCCTTAGAACTCACACACGACGTATGCATAGTAGTCTGCGAATCCTTTATCTTTCGCACATGGCTACTTGCGAAATCCACACTTCTAAAAATTTGTTGTGTCCAAATGTTCTTTCTACGAGTTCTAACACCTGTGAATTCTTTAACATCTGCGAGTTCTTTCTAAATCTTGCGAATTCTTGTAGAACTGGAACGACTTTCTGACCTTCTTTAAATCCAACCTCTATACATCGAATTTTGAGCTAATTCTTTGTACGCACGTTCGAAAATAACTGTTGAGCACATTTGTAGTTGATCACCAAGACTAATTTCGACTCTAAGCAACAAATCGATCCAACCACAGTAACAAATATTTTCGAACATAAATAACTCAAAATCGATCAATCTGACTTTCTGGAATGAAATTGATACTTGTTATTGATTCAATAGTAATCAATAATAACCTCTGAATCAATTTGACAACAAATATCCATCAATCAAGCAACAATTCCAGAAATCAAAAAATTTCAACAGACTGTTCTATCAAAACCAATCGATCTCGATCGTGCAGAAAAATATATCTCTGTTTAGCTCTGATACCACTTGTTAGGTCCTTTTGAGATCATGATTGGTATTGATTGAAGAAGATAACAAAGAATCAAAGGGATAGAAATCAGTAGTTTATTCATATGAAAAGTAAACTACACTACTAGAGAGAATAGTAGTCGTATGTCTACATTGTTACTGATGAGAAATTACAAGAATGAAAAGTTAACCTAAAACAAGGCTACATGATTCCTATATATATCCCAACATCCCTTGTATACATTTAAGCCCAAACCCATATACAAGGCCCAATACATTTATATTGATTACTTTACTAAACTTCTAAATAGAACATAAAATATGTTCTAACAATTTCATTCAAAACGTTTCTTTCATGAATGTCTATATTTTGTTTCGTATAGACAAATTACAATTTTTCATGACCTAAGATTTTCATGATAAATCATTCATATTTGATCTCTTCATACAGTGTCAGATTTTCAAATAAGTTTCTTGTACTCATTTCATTCATTCAATATACTTGTTTTGAAATATCTTCCATGATAAAAATGCTCAAATCTTCATGATTATCTTCATGAGCATACAGACATCTGACATGTATTTTGTGCTTTAACTGCAAAGTTAAACCATTTGAGCAATTTTTTGCTTATAGGACAACATGGGTTCATTGTGTGAAGACTTAATTGAACTTCTATGAATTCGCGTTAACCACTGTGTCCTACCCAAGAAGTTAATCCTTGAGTGATCGAGAGGCAAAGAGTCAATATTTGAGTGTGGGTGTGTGATGAAGTAAAATGAAAAAGAGAGTTTGGTTAGAAGCGAGCTCAATGATAAAAAGAAAGAGGGTGAGAGATCATAGTAAAAGAATATCAAACTCTACACCAACTTTTTCTGAGTCGGGCAGCCTCATTACTGTTGTTTCACAATTCTTCATGAACATCATTGAAAAAGGCAACTAGCCCATGCCAACTCTTGATTTAAACCCCACCAGCTACTCATCTTTTTCTCAAAAAGAAGATGTTTCTTATCTTTCTTGGGGATGCAACACATAATCTATCTGGTTTTTATTTGGAAAATCTGGATATTTAAAAAGAAGGAAATCTGCCCCACCTTCGCAATTCGATCATGCACAATTGAGTCTGTGTTATACTGTTGTTGTCTCAATTGTTTAGACAATTTTGAGTCTGGTAAAGTAATCATCATGTGCTTAATTCTTTCATACACAAGCACGAACACACGGGAAATTCGTTTTTCTGTCTAAATGTTCATAGAATAAACTTGTGTTATTTGATGATTGAATGGAAGACCTGGGGGAGTGAACATCAAAAAGCTCCTTTCCAATGTGTATTCGTTACACACAGTGACTTCGTGTTACTGACAGACATTTTTAACTGATTCATTTGTTGATTCAGGTGTTACACTCTATTTTGTCTGATTTTGAAAAGATTCGGATGAATATATTTGGTGAATTGATGATTAATTAGAGGCTCATGTAATGAAAGATCATTGGTCAGAATTTCATGACATTTCTTGTGAAGTTTTGATGATTTCTATGCTACAATCAATAAAAAGGGGGAGAAGATTTGTTCAAGAAATGTTTGTTGAAGAAAAGTTTGTATCAGTTATGATGATTTGACGAAAGTTCATTACAAGATTCAGTCAAAGAATGCAATTTGTGAGAAGACTGTACAAGTTTGAAAGAGAAAGTTCAGATGTTTCCAAATGCAAGAAGAATTTACTGAAATTTTCTTTGAAGATAATTTGCTGAAGCAAATCGAGCTAAATCTGAAGATAATTTATTTCTGAAATCTGAAAGAGGTTTCTACAACCGTTGGGAGAGATTGTTAAAGATTATTGCAAATGTTGTTCAAAAACTTTGGGGAGAATATAGAATTTTTTTTTGAAGATAAAAAGAGATTGTGCTTCAATGTTTATTTACTAATGATAAATTGTTTTGCAATCTATGTCAAAGGGGGAGATTGAATGTCAAATCTTTTTGAAGATGATCTTGAATCCAAAGGGGGAGATTGTTAGTGCACAAAGATGTTGGATACAAGATCATGAAGACAGAATACAGAAAGTCAAAGTCAAGAGCTCAAGTCAAAGCCCTTCAAGCAGAAAGTCAAATTCATTGTAATAAAAGTCAAAGTCAAAGTGTATTATGTGTGTGAGTATAATTAGGATATGACTAATTGTGCTAATTGTAAGAGTTGAGTTGTATTGTACGCATTCATTCTAGAGAGAGAAATATCTTGAGAGAACTCACTGTGTATTGATTTTCATATTGAAATAAAATGTAGATTGATTGAATTCTATTGTATCATCTTATTTTACATTGATTGTGGGACACACACTATCTCATCTCAATTTCAGATACATTAACAAGTTGGTGACTGGAAATTTGGTTAAGGGTTTACCTGAGCTGAAATACGTCAAAGAACATTTGTGTGACGCGTGTGAGAAAGGTAAAATGGAAAGAGTCTCACATAAGCCTAAGCATGAACCAAGCACAAGTACTCCTTTAGAGTTGTTTCATATGGATCTCTGTGGTCCAAAGCGAACACAAAGCATTAACAGCAAGAAGTACATCATGGTGATTGTGGATGATTATTCAAGATACACTTGAGTCAAATTTATAAGATCAAAAGATGAGACGCCCGATGTCATCATCTCATTCCTAAAGACCGTTCAATTGAACTTGCAGAAAATAGTTAAGTTTCTTAGAACTGATAATGGCACAGAATTCAAGAATAAAACGGTTGACGATTATCTCGAATCGGTCGGGATAGCTCATCAAAATTCTGCTGCCAGAACTCTAGAACAAAATAGGGTAGTTGAACGAAGAAATCGGACTCTTGTGGAGGCTGCACAAACGATGTTGAGCCAATCCGATCTACCTTTATTTTTGTGGGTCGAAGCTCTCTCAACTGCATGTTATACGCAAAATCGTTCAATCATTCATCGTTGGTATGGTAAAACACCATATGCTTTGATAAACAATAGAATACCTAGCATTAAACATTTTCACATCTTTGGATGCAGGTGTTTTGTGCTGAATGATAAAGAGAACTTGAACAAGTTCAGTCCAAAGGCTGACGAAGGCATTTTCATTGGATATTCTCAAACATCTGCGACTTACAGAGTTTATCTGAAGAAATCAAATATTGTGGTTGAGAGCGTAAATGTCACATTTGATGAAGAGATGGCTTCTGATCAAATCAGTTCAGAACCCGTGATAACAGGAGTATTAGCTTATGGACAGATCAGTTCAGAACATGCGGTTAAAGTTTCTAATTCTGATAAAGTATCAACGTTTACATCTCATTTAACAGAATTAGATTTATTGTTTGAACATTTTTATAATGAGTTTCTTGGTTCTAGAATGACTAAACATGTTGTGATTGACAGATCTGAAGATTCAAGTAATCATCATCCAATCACTTCTGATGTATCAACTAAATCAAATTCCCCGATTCAAGAAGAAACTCCAGTTCAAACACCTACTCAATCAGTTGAAGTTGCACATTCAGTTGGATGTACTGTCATGTCTATCCAACAGACATCAAATGTCCAATCCACTGAGACTTCTGCACCAGTTACTTCAACTGAACCCCAACATGAAGAACATATTGGCTATCTAGATGATCAACATGATCAGTCTACATATAATCCACTCCCTCATGTATATAAGTGGACCAAAGAGCACCCGGTTCATCAAATTATTAGAGATCCATCAAAGTCGGTGCAAACTACGTCTGCAACTGCTAACGAATGCATGTTTGATTCTTTTCTGAGCAAGATAGATCCTACACGAGTATCTGAAGCTCTAAAAGATCCAGATTAGATAACAGTTATGCAATAAGAGCTCAATCAATTTGAATCGCTTAAAGTCTGGAGACTCGTACCTCGTCCGGAAGGAAAAACCATTATAGGTACGAAATGGGTATTTAAAAACAAGAAAGATGAAGATGGTATCGTGGTAAGAAACAAAGCAAGACTGGTTGCTAAAGGATACCGGTAAGAGGAAGGAATAGAGTATGATGAGACATACGCTCCAGTTGCAGGTATAGAGGCAATCAAAATGTTTCTAGCGTACACTGCACACAAAAACTTTACTGTCTATCAAATGGACGTGAAAACTGTCTTTCTAAACGACATATTGAAAGAGGAGGTATAGGTCTTACAACCAGAAGGCTTTGTAAATGCTGAAAAACGGGATCATATCTACATTCTTGACAAAGCTCTCTATGGTTTACAGCAAGTTCCTCGAGCCTGGTACGATATTCTATCAAAGTTTTTAGTCAAGTCTGGGTTTTCAAAAGGTAAAATCGATACTACTCTCTTTATTAAAAAGTAAAAAGTTGATATCATTTTAATTCAAATATATGTAGACGATATAATATTTCTGAAAATGTATGATCCCAGTTATTAAGCACAATTCAATCAAGATTAAGATTTGACAATTTAAGATCTTAGAGAGAGAAAGTCACAAGTCGTATATCTATGAATGTGACAATTACAATGCTTAACCTTTGATGCTTACAAAGACCACCTCACTACAAACACTTAAGACACAATATATATGGTCTAAGACCATATTCACTAAAAGTAAACTAGCTTGACTTACAATACATTGACTTTGATTGACTTTTACAGACTTTGACTTTTCTACTTAAATCTTGGATACAACTATACACTAACACCATGAACTCGAAAATGAGAGCAACGGTATATGCATTGTGGATGTATTCAAATCAAACAACAAAAATTGTATTGGTTAGCTTTTTTTAATGTTTTTGAGTTGTTTTCATTATTTAGTTCATCAATGTTTTCATTAAAACAAAAAATTCCACCAGCAATTTACAATCATGAATGGTTGTTAAATGTTTTTTTCCCAGTGGTCATCCATGTCTTCATCCTTGTTAAATGTGGGCACTGAACATATGTGAACACACTGCACAAAATTGGAAAACGTATGAATATACGTGTGAACACACGTATGTTAAAATGTTGTGTTCTTGAAATGCATGTGGGTATGAACACACATGTTCATGTAGAGAATACCTCATATGAATTTGACTTTAGTTTTTTTTGTTTCTCAAGTTCTTCCTTTTTCAAACTTGGTGTTTTAATTACTGAATACTTGTTTTTACGTAATTAAAATAACTATCAACAAGTTTAGCCCTTGGAAGATTTAAAATATACGGTTGTATAAAATTTAGGACTGTAAATGAATCGAACGAATATGAACAGATATTTGTTCATATTCGTTTTTTTAAATTAATCAAACAAACGAACAAACACGAAGAGTAAACGAACAAACTTTTTGTGTTTATGTTCGTTCATTAAAGCATGTGTTTGTGTTAAGTCTAAATATTGTATCCAAGATTTAATATAGAAAGTCAAAGTTGTAAAAGTCAACATAGTCTTTGTGTTGTTAAAGTCAAAGCTAGTTTAGTTTACTTTGTCATTAAGTCTTGTATTAGATAGTGAGTATAAATAGGTTTGCCTTTGTTATCATGTAATAATGAATTAGAGCTTATGCATACATAGTAATATTCTAGAGTTGTGAAATACAAGATCTACTTTCTCTCTCTAGATTCTCTCTATAGTTCTTGAGCATATTAGATAACTCTTGAGTAATTAGTTTGATAAATTGGGATTTTGTGTTTAACAATTGGTATCAGAGCTGAACCAAACTTTTCAGAAAAGATTTTATCATGAGTTTGTGTAGATCCCAGTTTCAGTGCAATCAGCAGATATAAGAACAATGATGAACAATATATTGGCCACAGCAACTAGTCATATGATTAATATAAACTTCAAAGGGCTAAGGTTTACAGAGAGAATTTCTGATAATAGTATGTAAACCTAACAACTAGTAAACTGAATAATGAATCTCTAACCTGTTCAACCCTAATTATGAACTAATCGAGCCTTTATATACTTAGGCTTACAGACCTAATGGGCTTATGGGCTTGGGCCCATCTAACTAAATAAACTATTAAGTAATTACAATAAGCACCCTTATAAATACTTTATTCCACTTTAACGCACAGGACTTTCAGTCCTAACAATCTCCCCCTAAAGTTGAATAAAGCATTTAACAACTTGATAAACTTCAGGCCGTGATCTTCTTTCCCTCTTGAATCTTTTGAAGAACTTTGGTGTTGCATGACTTCATGTCTTTCAACGCTCCCCCTTGAATAAAGCTCTTGGTCTTCATAGTATCAACTTTGTAACCAGATTCAATGTACAGTAGCCTCGACTGAACGCACTATCAAGCAGCTTTTAACTGTAGAAACTCAATCACATCAGATCAGCATACAAGAAAGATAATGTGAGAGTTACGTGACTTTCCACGGTGCATCTTCAGTTTAAAACAACGAATCTGTCTTTGAACCGCGAGTTGAATATGTTTTCATCTTAAGAACTTGTTTCAATCAGCTCATAGGAGGAATGATAAACAAACTTGTAGCAACCACCACTTGATACGGAAAGAATCAATACAATCTTTGAAATCTCTTTGAAAAATTGAGTTGCATTAAACTCATATCTTCATCTCTTTGATAAATGAAATAGCATTTGCATTAAACTCATATCTTCATCTCTTTGATCTCTAGACTGCCTTCAGAACTAACTTTCTTTCTTTAAACTTTTGAAATTGAACTTTGAAAAATTCTCTCCCTTTTTGATGATTGTGAGCATCATGATCATCAAAACTTCTTCAATTTCAGAACCTTCTTTGATTTCCTCTTTATGATAATTTGAAAAACTCCCACCTGTGATCTGAGTATCCGTCAATTCATGAAATGTATATATCCGAATCTTTTCAAATTCAGATATATTAGGAATGGTAAACCTGAATCAACAAATGATACAGTTAGTATGCCTGTAAGTAGCACAGAGCCACTTTGTACAACAGATGTACTTTGGAAAGGAGTTTTTTTGATGTTCACTCCCCCAGGGCTTCCATTCAATCATCGAAAAACCACAAAGTAATTTTCTATGAATGTTATGACAAGAAAACTTATTCCTTGTGTGCTCGTGCAAGTATAGAATGATTGAAGCTACTTAGCTTGATCAGGCTCAAATTATGTAAACTGTTGAGACAGCAACAGATATTACACGGACTCAATGTGAATGAAAAATGTGCGAAGGTGGGGCAACTTTCCTTCTTTTTCAATATCTAAATCTTCCAAGTGAAGACTAGATAGCATATATGCTGCGTCCCCAAAGAAAATGAATCATTTCTTTGTTAAGAAAGAAACGAGTGGTTGGTGGGGTAATAGCAAGAGTTGGCATGGGCTAGGTGCCTTTTTCAATGATAGTCACCAAAGAATGTGAACCAATCAGAATATGTGGCTGCCCGACTCAGAAAGTGGTTGGTGCAGAGTTCTGATATTCTTTTAACTCTGTGCTCACACCCTCTTTTTTTTTAACATTAAAGCTCACTTCTAACCACACTCTCTCATTTATTTTTCCGCTCGGCACAATGAGAAAAAAACTCAACCCGATGAGTTATCTCCCCCACTCTTTGATTTAAGACCCCTCACCCCTCAATCACTCGAGGATAACTTCCGGGGTAGGAAACACTGGTTAACGTGAATCATGGAAGTTCTGTTTAAGTTCTCACACAAATCCCATGTAAGTCCTAAAAGGAATAGTAGCTCAACAGTTTAACTTGAACATTTAAGCTCAAATAAGATATCACTGTCAAAAAGTATGCTCAGGAGATTTGAGTAATTGATCTTTGAAAGGCTGACAATGTATCAATCAGATCAACTAAACTGGTTAGGGTATCAAAGAATTCGATATTTTGTTTATATGAACAAATATAAACAATTTAGCAATGAAAGCACAAATTTAGAATAATGATAGATGCTCAACAACATTGAATATCAAACGGGCATATTACCATCGAAAAATTGGTTCATTATGAGACATGGTAATAACAAATTCAATCGAAGTACTGAACCTGTGTGTGTGAATACGTTACAGTATAAAGACAAGATAATACGCAAGTATTGATCTTTAGAAACACACAGTCAGTTAAACATTAAAGCTCAAACCTGAAAAACATTTAAAATCACACTTCTATATTCATAAAATCTTTTGAGAACCAGAAGTGGTTTGAACATTTCAGAAATTGTTTTTCATGCTTGAAAGTTGTTCTTCTTTCAAACAATCAGAGATCTAGTTCAAAAGATGTTTACCTTTTAAGCTCCCCTTCAAATCATGATAGAACGATATAGATCTATTAAGCTCCCCCTGGATATTTGAAAAATATCCAGGTCTAAACGTTGAAGAACGGGTCCTGATCTGTCATATGATCAGAAACCAAACTTCGTTGAAGTCCGGGTTCTAAGCTGATTTACTTAGAAGCCATTATTCTTCTACTCCCCCTTGACAGTAGGTGCCTGCAACAAAGAATCAGTTTTCGGTTTTGGTACCCACTGGTATTTGGGTCCTCGAATGTTAGTTGCAGTTCTTGTGGGGGATATAGAATAAGAACCATACCAGAAATGATCACTGGTTTTGTGAATGTGATCATGTGTATGACAGTAAGAACAGTGGTATTTCTTACCTGACAACCTGAGTAATTGATCTCTCGAGTAGATATGATCAGGTTTACCGTTATGCACTTTGTTCGTTTTGACATTGGACGCATGTACACATGATTCTCTTTCTTTCAGCTCATCTTCAACTGGTTTCTTCTTCCAGACCAGTTCCTCTTCATTGTGTCTCCTTCTTCTTTGGAATGTACCTGAACCATCTATATCGCTATCATAGAAAAGGTTAGTTTTACGAATCTGATCAAAAGATTTAACTGACCTGTGTGAAGAGACATATTTCTGATTTGAGCTTGATACAGACTTTTCAAGCACTTTAATCGTTGAAGCGAAGTTGTCTCTTTCTTGAACAAGCAGGTCAATCTTCTTCGTGAACTCAGACTTCGTTTTCTGCTCTTTTAGTGCCTTCTCAGATAGTTCAGATAACTTGGCAGTAAGCTTTTTGATCTCAGTCTCAAACAAGCTTCTTTCTTCTTCAAATCCCTTCTCAGCATCATTTCTTTGGCCGGATATTTCCTTGAAGAATCCAATATTCTTCTGTTCAATGGCCTTCTTTTCTTTTGCAAACTTTTCTCTTTCAAGAATGATTAGTTTCTCGAAAGCAGAAACTTGTTGAGAAAGTTTTATGCATTTCAGCTCCACTTCCTTTTTCTCATCCGCACATTTTCTCGAGAATTCTGAGAACTTCTTTGCGAAAGATTTATCTTTAATCTCAAAATCAGATTTGTGTTTAGCAAGCAGTTGCTCCAAATCAGATAAACGCTTTTGAAGTTCTGCATTTGCATCTTTCAGAACAATGATCTTTTCCTCAGAACTTACAACAGAGACTGTTTGCTGAGTTTTAGCTTCCAAAATAGAGATTTTTCCTTTTAGCTCAGAGTTCTCAGCTTCCAATTCTCTTCCTGTTAATAAACCCTTTGTCCCTATCACCAACCATTCAGTACAATCCCACCGCTCTTTTCCTGTCATTTTGTTAGAATTTATTTGACCAATAAGTTCATTAAATATGTCACTAATAAATTCACACGAAATACTATGTTTCATATAATTTCGAGCATTATTATTGGCCCTCTCTCTTTGTTCCTTTTCCACAGGAGAAGCTTCTGCCGGAATTTGGGATTGCTTTTCTCCTTCAGTCAAAGATAATCTGATGTAGGGACCAACCTCATGTTCGTCAACAAAATCCAGAAAATCAGTTTTCCACCTTTCATATTCTCCTGTGGACCGCAACCTTGGTGGGTACACCATTTTGATCGTTTGAATAGAATGTATTCGCTCCGGCTTTGAAGAGAGATGAAACTTGAAAGTGCAGGGACCAAAAGTGACAAAATGTGAAACTTGAAAGTTTAGGGTCACAAACAACACGCTGAAACCTTGAAGTACGGGGGCTAAAATAAATGCACTGCAAAAAGGTCGCGAGACAAAAAAATTTGACCTTTTATACTCTTTTTTTTTTTTTTTTTTAAACACCCGGTCGAAAGTAAGACCGGAGGAAGCAGGAATCCGGTCGAATGACAAGACCGGGGATACACTTATCCGGTCGAAGGACAAGACCGGGGTAACACGTATCCGGTCGAAGGACAAGACCGGGGATACTCTTGTTCGGTCGAAGGGACAAGACCGGGTAACACGTATCCGGTCGAAGGTTATTCGGTCGAAGGGACAAGACCGGGTAACACGTATCCGATCGAAGGTTATTCGGTCGAAGGGACAAGACCGGGTAACACGTATCCGGTCGAAGGTTATTCGGTCGAAGGGACAAGACCGGGTAACACGTATCCGGTCGAAGGGCTCAGGTCGAAAGACAAATTAAACGATAAACACAAAAAGACAGATAAGGTCGAATATACCAAATGACCGAAGAACACGAAGAAACCACCGAAGAACTCGATGAATTTCTGGGATTCAACCGAAGCCAACCCCAGAACCTTCGATCTTCGATCGAATAAAGCCCAGAAAAAACAAACAATCGACCGGATGCGATAGAGCACACTTAGACCGAAGGATTGCAGAAAGATAGAACCAGAGTCGATCGATAGAAGAAAAGAAAAAAATTCCAGAAAAAATTTTCGATCGAAACACATATACAAAAAGAAAACTTAACTTTGCAGAAAACAAATAATCAGATAAACATATAACGCAAATACTAACAATCAATTCAAGCAAATAAAACAACTAACACAATAAAATTGATCTTAGGGTTTCAGACAAACCTTTTTACTGGATCAAACCTTTTGTCTCTCTGCTCTGATACCAATTGTAGATCCCAGTTTCAGTGCAATCAGCAGATATAAGAACAATGATGAACAATATATTGGCCACAGCAACTAGTCATATGATTAATATAAACTTCAAAGGGCTAAGGTTTACAGAGAGAATTTCTGATAATAGTATGTAAACCTAACAACTAGTAAACTGAATAATGAATCTCTAACCTGTTCAACCCTAATTATGAACTAATCGAGCCTTTATATACTTAGGCTTACAGACCTAATGGGCTTATGGGCTTGGGCCCATCTAACTAAATAAACTATTAAGTAATTACAATAAGCACCCTTATAAATACTTTATTCCACTTTAACGCACAGGACTTTCAGTCCTAACAGTTTGAATTGAAATTTGTGTGATTTGCATTGAAAATTCGTTATTTTCAGAAAATTTTTCAAGAAAACGGTTTTTTTTTTACTGTTTCATACGAATTTTGAGTGAAAATTGTTTTTAATGAAAGAATTTGGAATCATTGTGTTCGATTTGTTGTAGTGATTGATTCTTGTTTTGATTCCATTTCGTAATTCGTTCTAATTCGATGTCAATTTTCGATTTTTTGAGTTTTTCTTGAAAACTAGTTCAACCTCTGTTCTTGATCGAAATCCTTTGATTTGTTGTTTTAATCGAAAATTGATTGTGTTTGTGTGTTTAGAACTGTTTTTCGATGATGCTAACAGGTTCTTGAGATCAATTGTGCAGGTTTCGATCGATTTAAGTTTGAATCTGTCAAGAACTCGACTTTGCGTTTCATTCATCACGGTTTGTGTGTCCTTCATAAAACTTTGCGTGTCCTTCATAAAACTTTGCGTGTCATTCATGTTATTTTGCGGGTCATTCATAAACTTTGCATAAATTTCAGGTTTTCGGTTCAAGTTGGAACCGCAAAGCTCTTCTTCGCGCATCAAGTTTAACCCGCAAAGTTTACTTTGCGTTTCAAGCAGGACCCGCAAACCCTACTTTGCGTTTCAAGCAGGACCCGCAAACCTTCCTTTGCGTTTCAAGGCTGACCCGCAAACCTCACTTTACGCTTGCTCCAGACTTAGTTAAAATAAAAAAAAAAGTCTGGAAAAAAAAAATTGGTCATCTTTGGAAATATTTTTTTCTACACTGCGAAATAACAAGTATTGTTCAAATTTCAATTTTCACGAAATATTTTTTTTAGATTTCAATTTGATCTGATTGTTGTTTTTCTGATATATAGTTTGGGAACGATCTTTCCTATCAAGCTTTTTCAAGATGTCAATTTACTACAGATCTGATATATCTGGTATTAAAGCTGAACGAAATGATCTGAAATTTAAAAATTCAGAGTATCTCAGAAGGATTCAGGAGTTGGAACTGAAATTGTACAACTGTATTAAAACTCCTGAATGTATAAATTGTACTAAAAATAGTTCTAATTTTTCAGGTATCCTTTATGAGAGGGATAAAGAGATAAAGGAGAAAGAGAGAGAGATTATGAATCTTCAAAGTCAACTGAAGACAACTGAACAGAAATCACCTGAGCTACAAGCAGAATCAGTTGAGCTTCAAAACAAGTTGAAGGCTTTCGAAGAGAATATATCTGTTTTGGAATCTGAAAACACTGAGCTTAAAAAGAATTTATCTGTTTTGGAAAAACAGCTTTCTGATAATAAAGCTGATTTTGATTCTGAAAAGAAATTTTTTTCGAAAAAGTTCTTAGATTTTTCAAAGAAATGTTTTGAAGAGAAGAAGTCGTTGGAGCTTAAAGGCTTAAAACTTTCTCAACAAATCTCCGATTTCGAGAAAGTACTAATTTTAGAAAGAGAGAAGTTTGAAAAAGAGAAGAAGGCCCTAGAACAAAAGAATGTAGGGTTCTTTAAAGAATTATCCGGCTAGAGAATAGAGTCAGAAAAAGGTTTTGAGGAAGAAAGATCCATTTTTGAATCTGAAATCAAGAAGCTAACTTCAAAGTTGTCTGAACAATCTGCTGCTGCGCTGAATGAACAAAGGACGAAGTCTGAATTCACAACAAAGATAACTTGTGAAAGAAAGAGACACATTTGCTTCAAAGATTAAAGAGCTTGAAAAGTCTGTTTCAAGTTCAAATCAGAAATTCGTCTCTTCACAAAGGTCAGTCAAATCCTTTAATCAGATTCGTCGCACTAACCTTTTCTATGATGAATTTTTAGATGGTTCAGATACTTATCCGAGAACAAGTTTCAAGAAAGAGAAACTGGTGTGGAAAAGGAAACCAGTCAAAGATGATAAGGAAAATGAGCTGAAAGAGATGAAATCATGTGTACATGTACACAAAGCAAAGAAGAACAAAGCATCAAGAGGTAAGAAATTTTATTGTTCTATTTGTTGTACACATGATTATTTTCACAAAACAAATGATCATTACTGGTATGGTTCTTACTCCATATCCCCCACACGTACTGCAACTAACATTTCTGGACCCAAATACCAGTGGGTACCAAAACCGAAACCTGAATCTGTGTTGCAGGCACCTCAATCCAAGGGGGAGTAAGAAAGACAAAATGGCTCTTGAGTAAATCAGCTCAAGACCCGGACTTCAATGTCAAAATGGCTCTTGAATAACACAGTTCAAGACCCGCACCTCAATGTCAAGAATATGGCTTCTAAGCACAACAGCTTAGGACCCGTACCTCAGAGATCAAAAAGACCTTACTCTTGTATGCTTGCATCCGTTGGATATTGATGGTCTTCATCCCAAGAAATTGATCTGATCTCTATCCTATACTTTTTCTTTGCTAGATTTTTCTGATATTGATGGTCTAACAATTAAAAAGGGAGTGTTTGATCTCTATCCTGTTTTACTTGTAATATTTCAGATGCTTAATTTAAGGGGGAGTAAAGGTGATGGCTTCTGATCACATGACAGATCAGGACCCGTTCATCAATGATCAAAGACGGATATTGTGCTAATATCCAGGGGGAGCTTAAAAGATTAAAATCTTTATATCTTGATTTGAGGGGGAGCTGAAAAGGTCAAAATCTTCTAATCTAGATCTCAGATTGTTTGAAAGAAGGACAACTTTCGAACATGAAAAACAATTTCTGAAATGTTCAAACCACTTCTTATTCTCAAAAGTTTTATGAATTTAGAAGTGTGCTTTTAAATGTTTTTCTAAAATTTTTGAGCTTATTGTTTAACTGACCGTGTGTTTCCAAAGATCAATACTTGTGTATTATCTTGTCCATATACTGTCAAGTATTCATACACATCGGTTCAGTATTTTATTTGAAATTTTTATTACCATGTCTCAAATTCAAACAATTTTTCGACGGTAATACCCCCGTTTGAAGTTCAAAGTTGATGAGCATCATTCATCTTGTTCATATTTGTGCTTTCATTGATAAATTGTTTATATTCGTTCATATAAACAAATATCCAATTCTTTGATACCCTAACCTTTTGATTTGATCTGATTGATTCATTGTCAGATTTTCAAAACAATTCTCTTGAATTCATATTCATTCATTCAATATCCTTGTTTTGAGAAATCTTCAAAGATCAAATGCTCAAATTTCATTAATATTTTTAAATTAGCATACATACACTGACATATGATTTCTTGTGCTTCATTTCAAGAAAATCATTGACCAGCATGTACTTTTAGGAACATGGGATTCAGTATGAGTACTTAATAGATCTTCCATGGATTCACGATAACCAATGTTTCCTACCCCGGAAGAAATCCTTTGAGTGATTGAGGGGAGAGGGGTCTAAAAGAATTGAGTGTGGGAGTGAGCTGAGATAAAATGGAAATGAGAGATTGGTTAGATGTGAGCTTAAATGTTTAAAAGAAAGAGGGTGTGAGAACAGAGTTAAAAGAATATCAGAACTCTGCACCTACCACTTTCTGAGTCGGGCAGCCACATTACTGATTGGTTCACATTTCTTTGGTGACCATCATTGAAATAGGCAAATAGCCCATGCCATATCTTGCATACAACCCCACCAGCTACTCATTATTTTCTTAAAAAGAGAATGTTTTACATTTTCTGGGGAAGCAGCACATAATCTATCGGATCTTCTCTTGGAAGATACTGATATTGAAAAAGAAGGAAAGTTGCCCCACCTTCGACCCTTTCTCATGCACATTGAGTCCATGTACAATCATTGCTGTCTCAATGATTTACATACGTTGAGCCTTATGAAACACAATCATTGTGCTAATTCTTTCAAACACAAGCACGAGCACACAGAAAATCTGTTTTTCTGTCAGAACATTCATAGAATTACCTTGTGTTTTTCAATGATTGAATGGAAGTCCTGGGGAGTCATCATCAAACCAGCTCCTTACATTGTACATCCGTTGTACACAGTAACTTCGTGTTACTGACAGGCATTTCTAACTGTTTCATTTGTTGAATCAGGGTTACACGCTTATTATGTCTGAATTTGCAAAGATTCGGATATAAACAGTTCATGATTCGACTCTTCAGATCAAAGTACAATATTAATCAAAGGGGAGATTATTTCAAAGGGGTTATCAAAGTATGAGCTGAAATTGAAGATATTTTGATGATCTGATGCTCACATCATCAAAAAGGGGGAGAATTATTCAAAGATCAATTTCAAGAGTTCAAGTTCAAAGTTCATGTCAGAATTTCAAATTGCTTCCGCTGATGTTTCAAAGACTGATTCTTCTTCAAAAGATTCTGATTCTGAAAACAAGATTTTCAAGATTCAAGAATGTTTGTTCTTCCAAAGATGGTTCAGAGATCAAAGTGATGAAGATACAAGTTTGATCAAAGTCGAAAGATTTTTCAGAGTTAAAGTTTACAAAGTTGTTTTCAAAGTTTCAAGTTTCCAGTTTTGTTCAAGGCTTGTTGACTTTCAGAGCTTAAATGTTGAAAAAGACTTTCTAAGATTCTTCAAAGGCCAAAAGAGTAAAGATTGTGAAAGCTTCTATGAGACAAAAGTTGAAGAATCCAGAGCTGAAGATCAGTATAAAATTTTTATTAAATCTTGAATACAAAGGGGGAGATTGTTAAGTCTAAATATTGTATCCAAGATTTAATATAGAAAGTCAAAGTTGTAAAAGTCAACATAGTCTTTGTGTTGTTAAAGTCAAAGCTAGTTTAGTTTACTTTGTCATTAAGTCTTGTATTAGATAGTGAGTATAAATAGGTTTGCCTTTGTTATCATGTAATAATGAATTAGAGCTTATGCATACATAGTAATATTCTAGAGTTATGAAATACAAGATCTACTTTCTCTCTCTAGATTCTCTCTCTAGTTCTTGAGTATAATAGATAAATCTTGAGTAATTAGCTTGATAGATTGGGATTTTGTGTTTAACAGTTTGCGTGTTCATCCATGTTATTTCGTTAAAATGCTAAACGAATGAACATAAATAAACGTAGATTGTAACACCCCGAATTTCGAAAAACATCACTTCAAGTTAATACAGAAATCAGTAGCTTTAAAGGAAAAAAATAAGATATATGATTTTGGACTTTAATCCTAGATTTTATAGTATTGATGGATAAAGGATTCAATTACGAGTCCAACGGTTCTTTCCGGAGCAAAAACGGAGCTATAACAAAAAAGTTATGGCCAAAACAGTGAACGAGAAGAAAACCAGGGGAAGCGGGCGACTTATGCTGCGACTTAAGGTCTCTAGGTAAGTCGCGAAACCCCCTGGTCGAGCTTAAAACTCGATTTTGAGCCACCAAACTTCATTTCTTCATATATTCTTCATCCTAACTCCGATTTCAATGATTCAAGTTGCCTCGGTTTCGTTTTTGAGAGATTTTCAAGGATATAACAAGAGATTTGAAGTCTATTGGAATATCCAAGGGTATTTTGTGGTGGTAAGTTCCTCATCTCTCTCAATGTTAAGCTAAGGTTAGATGGTTTCACCTTTTTTCCTTTCATCCTTCAACTTAGGTATGATTTTAGTGACTTGTATGTTGAAGGAACCTTGTAGATGTGTTGGATCTAAGATCTAGAGAAATTTCTTGGAGATTCAAGTCTTCATCTTTGGAGATTCAAGTTTTGGGGGTAAAATCTAGATTTAGCCTAAATCTAGCAAGGTGAGTTCAAATTGGATTGTGAAAACGTTGTACATGCCAAAAAATTTCATTTTAAAGTATTTACATGTTTACATGAAGTTTATTAAAAGTTGGGTATTTGAAGAGTTTCACTCATTTGGATTATTTGGTTTTATAAAATTTGTGAACCACCCACAATTGGGATTCTTGAACATTTTGGTGAATAAATCATGTTAATACACTCCCTAGATGATTTTATATGTAAATGGAGTTCCTTTGATATAAATGTCCTTTTGTGCATTCGATTTTTTAAACCGTTTGGTAAATGCATATTATTGTGTTATGAGGCATTTGGAAAATATAAGGGTATAAGTTCATTTGCAAAATGGGTTGCCTCAACTAATGTTGAGTTTTGAACTAATCTTACTTTTGGTCGTTGTGTTTGCATATCCGTTGGTCAAACGTGTTTTAATGTTTACACTGACTTTCATTTGGAGATTTAAGTAAACTGATGAGCCTTGGCTCGATTTTGACTAAAACGAGTTTTAGTACAATTGACCGTTTGACTAGCCCGGGGTGGAAGCTTTTAATTCAATTGACCGGTTGACTAGCCCGGGGTGGAAGCTGTTAGGTCTGATTTTATAGTAATCATTGTATTTATATGGCTTGGTCAAATACTGTGTTTAGAGTCATACTGTGTTGTATCTGACCAAGGGTATTTAAGTCCCTTTGGTCTTTGTTTGGTGTAAGAACTTCACGCACACTTTTACTGAATTCATACTTTGCGTACCTTCTCTCTCTACTTTCTCTCTCTAGGATTCATAAGATCTTGGACTTTCAATTGGTATCAGAGCCATCTGAATCTTGAGAGGATTGAGAGTTTGTTTTTTCGAATCTGAATTGGTGATTGAAATCGAAAATTTGATCGATTTTCTTGAAGTTTTCAAGAAAATCTCGTTTTCTTGATTTCTCATCAAATTTGGATGTGTTTGTGATCAATTTTGTTTGATTTTGATTTCATTAGACTTGTTTTTGATAATCGATCTCATTTGTTTCAAGTTGTTTTACAAGAAAATCAAGTTTAGATCATCAATTTTGAGTTTAAAAATTTTCTGGAAAAACACGAGTTCGGTACTGTTACATTCATGTTTTTGAGATTTAGTGTTTTTTAATCGAAATTGTTTGTTGAAAGTTGTTTTAAAGTTGTTTTCGAAACTCAGAGTGTGTTTTTCATGCATAAATTTCTTGTTTTCATTTGATCTTGCGTGTTTTATTTGAGTTTATGTGATTTGTGCTTGTTCATATTACTTTGCGCATCATTCATCCTAGTTTGCGCAAGATTCATATTAAGTTGCGTGTTCTACTAATCTTGTTTCTGTTTTCCAGGGTTTTCGCATCAAGTCACATACGCAAACCTTGTTTTGCGTATCAAGGGCCTTCAGAAAAGCTCAGTTCTTGGATCTCTCAGCATACGCAAAGTCTCCTTTGCGCATCCGTCTACATACGCAAAGTCCACTTTGCGCATCCTTTCTCATACGCAAAGCTCAACTTTGCGTTTCCTTCTACATCCGAGAATCTTCAGTTTGCGCATCCCTTAGCATACGCAAAGCTACTTTGCGCATCTCTCTTCATACGCAAAGCTTCTTTGCGCATCCCCTAGCATACGCAAAGCTCAACTTTGCACGACAGCCTTCATACGCAAAGCTCAACTTTACGTATTCAATTGCTTCCGAAAACCTTCTGTTTGCGTGTGTTCCAGACTTAGTTTTAAAAAAAAAAGTCTGGGAATTTTTTTTTCTTTTTTCATCTATGGATTCTGCAAAATTTGGCTTTCAAGCTAAGTTCTACACGAGTGACCTCATGATGTCATTGGGTACAGAAACTCGTCCTCCGGTCCTAGTTGACGAAAACGAATTCACTCAATGGCAAGATAGGTTCCTGAACTTCATCGAGCATCAAGCCAATGGAGAAAACATGATGAAGTCTTTATCTGAAGGACCTTTCATAAAGCCTAATAAAGAGACTCCCCCAACACCTGAAGAGGCTTCACGAATGAAAGCTGATCGATAGCTGAAAGCTAATCTGATGCTTGCCTTACCAAACTCTGTCTACAACCGGGTTGATCATTGCAAGGATTATCCAAATCTATTATGGGCACAATTGGAAAAGATCATGCTTGGTTCTTCGGTTGCAAATCAGCTCCGACATACTCGGTACATGAACAACTTTGAGGAGTTTAAGGCCAAAGAAAGTGAGTCTATAAAGAGTGTTTTCGACAGATTCTGTGCAGTGTTGAATGATCTGCGAAAGATAAATGTGATCAAGACAGAGTTTTAAACAAATCTGAAATTTCTTAATGCTCTTCAGCCTGAATGGAACAAAACATGTCAAAGACTGAGGAACGATGTTCGGATCTCCATAATGCAGATTCAGGAACTATATGAGATTATGATGACTGATGAGAGCTTGGTGCTTGAAAAGAAGGCCAAACTGGAGAAAAGGAACAAGAAGATAGTTGACCCAGTTGCACTCCTCACGAAGCAATTGGCTGAAAACGCGTTGTCTGAAAATGCTTACAACGGGTCAACTGATGATGATGGTGAAGCATTACAGAAAGCAATGATTCTTCTCTCTCAGCATTACCAGAAGAAGTTCCAACCGAGATCGAGTTCTAATTCTTCTCGCTTCACTTCCGGCTCTACAGTCAAAGTGCCCGAGCCTAAGACTGCATCTTGTTATAACTGTGGAAAATCGGGCCACTACTCAAAGGAGTGTCGAGCTAAGAAGGTTAGGGACTCCGCTTACTATAGGAAGAAAATGGAACTAGCATAAAAGAGAGAGAACGGAACTGCTTTGCTGGCCGAGGAAGAATTCTGGCTGGATCACTCTGACGATGAAGCCTCAAACGTAGAGATCGCTCACATGTGCTTGGTTGGAGAGGACCAGTCAGACGATTCTGAAACAGATGAAGACGAGATATATTCTGAATTTGATTATAACTTCATTACCTCTCAGATGAATATCATAATTAATGCTTTGTCTGATTTTCGTTCTAAGTTCTTATCTGTAAAGAATATAAATTCTAAAAAGTCAGATTTGATTGACAAACTGAAAATTTCTTTGAAAGATGAAAAATCTATTTTGGAAAACACAAAAGACATCTTTCAAAAGAAATTGGATGATTTGAAAATTTCAAATAATTCTTATCTTGAATCTTTGACTGTTATGACTAACTTAAAAGATGAATATTCAGATAAAATAAATAAATTAGAAGAAAAGCTTTATCGAAGAGACCAATCTGAACAAACAATTTTTATGAACAAGCCGAGGAGTGAAGAAGCTTTAAAACAAAGATGGGGACTTGGTTTTGACAATCCTCATTGTTTAAACAAAGTGATAAACGAAGTTCCTACTTTATATAAATACGATTATCTGACACTTGCACACTATGCTCCTCAGTTCAAATTTCATTGGACTAGTGAAAAGGAAGTGTTAGATCTCGAAAATGAGAAAAGGACAAATAATAAGAAAATCGAAATTCCTTTTGTTTACACTAGCGAAAATGCAAAATATTTTCCTGAAAAATCAAAAAGAGGAAGAAAAATTTTAAATGATATATCTCCTATTAAATCTTTAGTATCTGATGATTTTGTTTCTTATTATGCCCCTGATTCTGATAAGGACAATATTTCTCCTATCATTTATGATTCGAAGAAATATATTCCTCCTTTAGTATTAGAAGGCAAAATCATCGATCTTGAAGACAAGATAGAAGATCAAAATATTTTGAAGAAAATTGAATCTGATATTATTCTTTCTTTCATGACGTTTAGTCTTGAAGAAAATTTAATTTCTCAAAAATCAGATTCTATTTCTATCCTTTCCTCTGACTCTAAGGAAAATATAAAGTTAGTTTCCAATTTTAAAATCTTTTCTCAAAATTCTTCAGACTCCGAGGCAAATTCAGATTTATTAGTTGATCAGATTGGTTGCTTGGATAAATTTATTTCTTCTGATTTAAATATTAAGTCTAAAATTCTTGATGATTCTTTTATGCTCAATGATCAATATTATAAACATAAGCGTAAAAGAAGACGGTCAAAGAAGTCGAAGAAACGAGATACAGTTATTTCAGACTATTCTAATTCTTCCGATTCTATTCTTTCAGATAGGACTGTGAGCAAGTCAAAGAAGCAAATCTGGAGAGCGAGGCGGACATCAAATGTTTCTATGACTGAGGAAGATAGATATGTAGACAATTGTTATAAAAGTGATTCATTTGCTTATTGTAATAAAATTTCAAAATACTCTATAAAGCAAATGTTTCAAATTTCCAAAAATGTCTCATATTCGTCTTCTGATTCTAGTTCAGATGATTATGCTTTCTCTTCTGATAATTGTGCTTATTATTCTGATGATATTTCTCATGTTTCTCGTTTCAAATCTGCTCATTATTTCCCCACAAGAACTGCAACTAACAAACACGGGCCCAAATTTAAGTGGGTACCCAAATCTCAATCTGATTTAAAGTTGCAGGCATCACATGTTAAGGGGGAGTAAGAGAAAGTTGGCTTCTGAGTAATTCAGCTCAGGACCCGCACTTCATAGACATTGACTTCTAAACAAATCAGTTTAGAACTCGTTCTTCAATGATTAAGCTTCTGACTTAATGAGATACTGTGAGTACATCAATTTTATTTCCGCTGCATTTTATCTCTGATTATGATGTGTTCCGGTTTTTCTCATTATTTTTCAAGAATCTGAGCTTGTTTTTTTTATCTCATGAATTTGTATAACCCAAATTTTTTTTAATATGAGTCACAAATTTATTTTATAAAATGTAAAAGATGAAATAGTTGAATTTATTTTGTTCTGACTAAATATCAATTAAAAGTTTAAATCTTTACAAATTTTAGTCTATAAAGTAAAAGTTTTACAAGTTTTCTTTCTTTTGAATAAATTGTGTGTTTAGGATAAATTTTCAAGTTCTTTTGTTTATATTAAAGTTTTTATATGGTCAAATTTCAAGTCTTACAAAAGTCGAAAAGTCAGCAACATGATTGAAACTTTTATTACTGCTTTAAAGTTGTGTGATTCGGAATATTTATAGTTTACAATGCTTGGAAAATTCTAAAAAGTCAAAATTTGGATTGTAATGAAAATATGGGCTAAGCACTTAGATGTAAAACTAAGTGATTGAGATGATAATTAAATTCTTATAAAACAGAAATCTCTAAGTTTGAAAGTTTGTACCTGTGACCTTTCTGGTTTGGGAAAGTAAGTTCTGTGGGATGCTTGTCATCTGGTCCCCTAAGGTCATTTGGTCTGGGAGTGATCGAACAGAAATCCTTCTATAGAACCAGATCGAAAGTCATGTTCTACTGGTATGAATGGGTTTAGGATATGTCGATGTAACCTTTCTGATCTGGGAGAGTAAGTTCCAAGGGGTGCTTGACACCTAGTCCCCTAAGGCCAACTGGTCTGGGAGCGGCTGACCCAAATTCTGCAATAGGGTCAGATAGAAAGTTACGTTTACGGCATGTTCTTTACTTAATAAACTTCTTGATTAAAAAGATGCCAAAGTGCACGAGCTTAAAAGATGTCAAAGAGCACACTCATGTTAAGATGCCAATGTGCACAATGCTAAAAGATGCCAATGAGCACACATCTCATGATACTTGGTGATATGTTTGATTGCGATAAATCTGTAAATTTATGAATATCTTAATTCTTGATGGCTTAGTGTGAGTACATGCAAAGTTCTCTATAATATTTTTAGAATTGCATTTTCTTGAAGCTAATCGAAGATTCGCATGTGAGCACACTGAATGGATTGCTGGAAGTTTTTGAAACTGAACATGTCTTAACTTGATATGCAATGAAACTTGTTCTTGTATCCTACAACATATGTTTGATTTCAAATGATTGATAAATTTGTAATATTTTATTCTGTAGAATTTAATTTGTTTAGTGTTTAAAATTTTATATGTTTAGTCGTTTCAAAATTTACATTCAGTATATTTTTCTTTCTACATTAATATCTGATCATTGTGTTCTCATAAATATATTTTCATGGGTTTATGCATTATTCAAGGGGGAGTGAACAAAGAGATTTTTTTCAAAATTTATATCTGTTTTTGAGGGGGTGTATCTGATTTTCTTTACATGAATGTTATCTCAACTTGTTACATCTAATGCATTTGTGTAGGGGGAGTCAAAGAGCTTAAAAAGGTAACATTTTTCTGAGTTTAAGTCAGCTTTGCGCATTCCGTTGGTCACGCAAACCTTGTTTTGCGTATCCTTTGTGAAACGCAAACCTTGTTTTGCGTATCCTTTGTGAAACGCAAACCTCGTTTTGCGTATCCTTCATGAAACGCAAACCTTGGTTTGCGCAACCAACGTGATACGCAAACCTCCTCTGTTTTCTCGATTTCGTTGATTTTACAGATTTTTCGCTGTCTCGTCTTCAACATTCACATGACCAAGTTGATCAAGATCATCAAGGTCATGAGGGGGAGAAGTCAAGGAGAAGTTTAAGAGACAAAGAGCTCAAAAGATTATCTGCTGATCAAGATTCGCTCAAAGATTC
The DNA here is from genome assembly GCA_023525745.1 of Arctium lappa. Classification (NCBI taxonomy): domain Eukaryota; kingdom Viridiplantae; phylum Streptophyta; class Magnoliopsida; order Asterales; family Asteraceae; genus Arctium; species Arctium lappa. The sequence continues at coordinate 57,372,781 of CM042058.1, read as the reverse complement.
TATTCTCTTAACTACAACAAATTATTTTGCTGTTCCTGCTCCGAACACCACAGTTCATTCAAGATCATTAAAAAGAGGTGTATCGTCTAAAGCTCAAGCAGCAAAGAAAATTTCAATCTGAAAGATGTTGAGAAGAATTTTTTTTTCTTTAAAAAAGTCAGAAAGCTTCATAAAGTTGCTTTGTTGGTTTGTGCTGTTATAGAAGATGATTTTTTGAAGACCAAAGCGCCAATGATTACTAAGGGGGAGATTGTTAGGTCTGATTTTATAGTAATCATTGTATTTATAGGGCTTGGTCAAATACTGTGTTTAGAGTCATACTGTGTTGTATCTGACCAAGGGTATTTAAGTCCCTTTGGTCTTTGTTTGGTGTAAGAACTTCACGCACACTTTTACTGAATTCATACTTTGCGTATCTTGTCTCTCTCTCTCTCTACTTTCTCTCTCTAGGATTCATAAGATCTTGGACTTTCAGAAGCTTTTAGTACAATGGCATTTATTTCGTGTCATTTGAGAGTTACATGTTTTGAGTGCGTTGGTCATTCAATTGGAGTCATATAATGTTTTAGACTGTAATGCAGTGCATCCATAGGCATATGAGTCGGTCTTTATTATGTAAAAAGAAAATGGGCTATTATTTATATATATTGGCCAGAATTAGTCTTGGGATCTCGAGGATAATACGGTGAGGGCTCGTGGAGTCCAAGACCCGGACCTGCATCCGCGAGTTAATTTTTGTGCCTGTTTTTATGGGATAGTTATTTCCCGTTTGTAGCTAGTCGAGACATTGGGTCCTCGAGGGCCTTTGGTACGGTTATGTGGGACCGGTTACTAGCCATGGACCGTAAATGTAATCCTAGCGAATGAGCATGATTAGGAATCCTCGGAGGCCCTCCCCAACATCTTAGTACGAGTCGGCGAGCTCGTGACCATGGGTTCCTAGTATGGTGAGTTCAATAACTTGGAATGTGGCCTACTCTGTGTTCTGCCACTAGTCATGGAATTCGGGTGTCCCCCGTCATCGAAAGGTGTTGTTTTGGGTATTTAACTTATCCTTGTTTTCGATGACGCTTTAAGTTTGGGTCTTTCCCTATATGCTTTAATTTTGGTCGTTTGGTTTATAAAGTTTCATTCAAATTTCATTATTGGAGCATTTATATATATATTCATGTTTTTGAGTAATTGTTGGATTGCATTACTTCATGAAAGAAATGTTTGGCGTTGAGGCGTCCATTTATAAATTGCATATTAATGGAAAATGGTTCATTTTCATATTGAAGTGTTTCATTTTAAAGGATCATGATTTAAATTGCATTATTTCCATTTAACGATCTTTATAATCATGATGAAAACTCTTGAACTCATTAGGCGTTAGCCTAACCTTTTTATTTGTCGACATGTGTAACAGGTTTCGGTTGGGAGTAGTTCTAGTGACACTGTAAAGCGAAGAGTGCTAGTCGTGTGCTCATGGAGTGTTTAGCTTGGAGAAGCCTTCCACATTAATGATGGGATTAGCAGCTCGTTCTTGGGTTAAGTAACACCGTCATTAGTTTTGTCCTTGTATAAGATTGAAGTTTATAATTGTGGAAGTTAAATATAGAATTCTATTTTGGAGTTTTATCTTTGCGGGATGAAGTTTTGAGATTTTAATTAGCTGCTCTTTCCAAAATTTGAGGGTGTTACATTGATAAACATAAACGAACGAACAGAGACGAACAATATTGCATGTATGTGTGAACACATAGATGTTCATATGTTGGGTTCTTGAAAGGCAGATGTATGAAGACACGTGTTCATGTAGTAAAAATTAAATTTGTATGAACAATGTATTAAATTCGTCCAAGAATCTTCGGTTACAATTTTTGTTTTAGGGAACATTAATGAGCCGTTTAATGGATTTTAAAAGAATGAATGTTTTATTTCCCAAACTACCCTTAACCACAAATGTTCACATATCCATTTAATAAATGAAACATATTTTATTAATTAAAAATCTAGTTTTAATCTCAACCATCCAATGTTAAGATGGATGGTTTAGATTAGTTCATATAGTTAAAACTAAGGTCAACAAAAGAACCTAACCCTATATATATATATATATATATATATATATATATATATATATATATATATATACTATATTATAAAAACGACATAAAAAACTTTTAATTACAACATTTTAAGCATAAGGTACAACTAATTAAAGTCAATTACTTAATTTACAATTTCTTAATGTTTTGGTATAATCTTTCCAAGCACAGTATCTCACATAATCATCTATTTGTGGAATGGATACTCATTTATTAATATAAATATTGGTTTTTTTGGTGGAGGATTTTATAAAATAGATTTTATATTATCATAATCTATTTTAAATTAGATTTTACATTTAAATCTATATTAATGAGATGTAATATAAAATCTTTTTTCTTCCGTATGTTTTTATATTACATATCATAATGATTTTTCCATATTTTATTTTATAAAATCTTTTTACATAATGAGATGTAATATAAACTCTTTTTTCTTCCGTATTTTTTATGCTAATATAAAATATATTTTATTTTATAAAATCTACACGTATTTTATATTAGCATACTATAAAATCTACACGTATTTGAAAAACTACTTTTTATATTTTATTTTATTTACTGATGATTTGTTTATATTTTTCAAAACCCACAATCATATTTTTCGAAGTAGGGGAATAAGATATATATACATATCTTTATTTTTATCGACTAATACTATGAGGTCTTGAAGTCTATAGTCAGATAAATTTTCAAGTGGTACTGAGTGAATTTGAACTATACCAGTTGAGTTGTCGGTTACAAAAGATAGAAATCATTTATTTTCTTTGTCATATTTGATGTGGGTTGAATGTTGTTAATTAATCTACAGATTTATACGTTCAAAGTGATTGTCAAGTGTTGTCGAGGAAGTTTCAGAAAAATTGCAAAATCTGTAAAAATGTATGTTCATATTTATAATTATTTCAATAATAGTGATATGTTGTGAGACATGTCGTTTGAGTTTTAAATAATATAATACAAAACTATTACCAATATTATTGCACAAACTCATAACAACAAACGATTAAGAATATATGCAAGTTAACCACTTATGAAAATACATTCGTTTTTCACATTGTATTTCATTAACTGTTAACAGAGAAATTACGCTTTATTTTAACTCGGTTCAATATTCCAACAAAAAATTTATCCTCCCGTGCAATGCACGGACCCAACACTAGTATATATATATATATATATATATATATATATATATATATATATATATATATATATATCATATGAAAACCAACCTTACATAACAAACTTTACTGTTTTAAACCAATCAATGAATTTCTATTTTTTTCTTTTTTTTATTTATTTATTTATTATGAAAGGCTTATATGTCATTTTGGAGTAGAATATTTTATTTTAGGTATTTATCATTTTATTTTAATTTTGGAATTATATACTCTCATTAATGAGCCTTAATTATAATGTTACAATTTTTTCTTTGTTCTTCAACATTTTTTAATTTTGTTGCAATTTTTTAATGTTGCATCTTTTTTTTGTTCCTCAACGTTTTTTAATTTTGTTTCAATTTTTTAGTGTTACAATTTTTTTGTTCTTCAACGTTTGTGATCTCGGTTTCATCTTTGTTCTCGGTTTCATCTCCGTTCAGCGTCGTTCTCCGTGTCATATCAGTTTCATCTCCGTTCATCGTCGTTCATCTCAGTTTCATATCCGTTTTCATCTCTATTCATCGCCGTTCAAATTTATTTCATCTTCATTCATCTCCATTCATCGTTGTTCATCTATATTTCATCTTCGTTCATCTCGTTTTCAACTCTGTTTTCATCGGTCTTTCACTTCGTTTACGACCTGTTTTGTGTCAAATGTAAATCGGTATGGATTTTACTCGATCAAGAACAATAAACGCGTCCTTTAATTTTGAAAAAAAAATTGAAAATTGATCCTACATATAAAAAGGGTTAAGATTTAGTATATATCCAAAAAAAATTACCATAATAAACAATAATATATGCGTTTATTATTGAAAAAAAAAATACATTTCCATGTAAAAGGGTTATGATTTAGTATTATCTTGAATTTCAAATAAAAAATTACCTTAAATAAAAATGCTTCCATATAAAAATAGTCTTTCATCCAAATTTCTAAATTGAGATGGAATGTCAATTGACAAGTTTGCCCTTTCATTAATTCCTTTTCAATTATAAAAATCAAAATAATTTAATTATTACCATAATTACAACAATTGCATCTTAACCGTTGATGAATTCAATCTATGGTAAAAAGATGGGTTTTATAGTTTGCTACAAAAGGGTGGTTTGCAAATGATGAAATGAAACCACCTCTATCTATACTATATTATAAAAACGACATAAAAAACTTTTAATTACAACATTTTAAACACAAGTTACAACTAATTAAATCCAATTATTTAATTTACAATTTCTTAATGCTTTGGTACAACCTTTCCAAGCACAGTATCTCACATAATCATCTATTTGTGGAATGTATACTCATTTATTAATATAACTATTTGTTTTTTTGGTGGAGGATTTTATAAAATAGATTTTATATTAGCATAATCTATTTTAAATGTAGATTTTACATTTAAATCTATATTAATGAGATGTAATATAATATCTTTTTACATTTAAATCTATATTAATGAGATGTAGATTCTTCCGTATTTTTTTATATTACATCTCATAATGATTTTCCATATTTTATTTTATAAAATCTTTTTCCATATTTTATTTTATAAAATCTTTTTACATAATGAGATGTAACATAAACTCTTTTTTCTTCCGTATTTTTTTGCTGATATAAAATCTATTTTATTTTATAAAATCTACACGTATTTTATACTAGCATAATATAAAATCTACACGTATTTTTTTCACGAGCATTAAAATAAGAAAAAATAAGGTTGATATGAATTAAAAATAAAAAATAAAGAGATACACTAATAAATTATCCTATTCTTTAAAATAAAAAAGTTCCGCAATACTTTCCAAATTAACCAAGTGTAAAATAAATAAAATAGAAATGATGTAGATATAAAAATATTCTTCCATATTTTTAATATATTTACATTTAAATGTAAAATCGAAAATGAAAATAAAAGATTTTAAAATATTCTCTACATTCACTATAAATATATATAGCTTCTCTATGTATCATCCGAGTACAAGAAGAAGACGAACGGTCGAGTGTCAATGGCGGAACCTGCAACTGAACAAAAGGTATTCCACTATATTTTTGTTTCTTTGAAAAACTACTTTTTTATATTTTATTTTATTTACTGAGGATTTGTTTATATTTTTCAAAATCCACAATCATATTTGTTTATATATACATATCTTTATTTTTATCGACTAATACTATGAGGTCTTGAAGTCTGTCAGGATCGAATTCTCAACAAGAATTATAAATACTCAGAAACAATATCAAAGAAGTTTGCGGAATAACACTTTGATATTCAATGAAACAGTAAACAAACAGTATAAATTTGAAGAACAACTTGCAAACTTGTATTGAATGCTTGAAGTTACAAGATTACACACACAACCTCAATCTTGAAGAACAGACTCTTTCAAGACGAATTCTACTTCTCTAGAATTAGGAACTATGCCTTGAGGTTGATTTTCTCTAGAACAAAAACTTAGAATCAATTAAATCTAAAACTATTCTATCAATTCTATATTTACTAAAGACAAAAGATAATTACAATTAATAAATTATCTTCAGAATATCTTCCATGAATATCTTCAGTCTATCTAGTTGTCATTCTTGTAATTCGAATCTCCATCTCATAAGCAGCATTAATCATCTTGATCACCTTAGAAGCATTAACTGAGTCTTGGCAGCATTAACTACTAAGCAGCACTAACCTCTAGCAGTACTAACTAGCTAAGCAATACTAACTTTGTTCAAGCAGCACTAACTTTGACTAGCAGTATTAATTCTACTAGAAGTAGTAATACCTAGCAGCATTATCTTTAAATTCCTCTGGCAGTATTAATTCTGTACTAGCAGCATTAAACACTTAAGCTTTTCTTCAGTTCCCAACAATCTCCCCCTAACTTGACTTTTAGAAAGAGAAGTCAAGTTCTTCAGATATTCTTCAAGATGCTCCCAAAACTCCATCATGGCCTAAATTCCAGTATTTGCATCCAACCCCAAACTTTGATTAATTGTTCTTTGGATCAAATATTTAGCCATTTCTGAATCTGGAATACATCCTAGCTTCTTCTTCAGCATGGCATGAAGTTTCAATCTGCTATGGTTGTATACTTTATCCACTAAGAAGTATTCTATGTGATTTCTATCCAAAGTCACAGAATATACTCCACTAGTTTCATATAAAGTCCAATTGGTAACTGCTTGAAAAACATTCCTTATGATCTCCTCCACTTCATCAGGTTTGAACATCATACACAGATACTCCACAACCAGTTTTGTAATTGAAATCCCTGGAGCTTTCAACTGATCTGCATACAACTTCATCCCTATATCAAACATTTCTTCAATATCAGACCTTGAGCATGTTCTGACAATCTTAGCCCAAGTACTGTAGACTTTATACTTTTCATCTTTTCTCTTCAGCCTTATGTACTCTTTTCCATCTACCTCCAGTACATCCCAGTGAATGACTTCAGGAGGTTTAACTCCTACAGGTTCTGCTGAAATTGGTTCAGGCACTTTGTCCATCACAACCATGTACATCTTTACATCCTCAGTGCTTAAATGCTCTTTCTTTTCTGATGGCTCAGGTGCCTCTTCTTCTCCAGCAACCTTTTCTGCCTCTTCTTCATTTATTCTAGGCTTCTTTGTTATCTTTCTCCTTGCCATCATCTTTGTCCTTTTTAAAGTCCTTAGACTTTCACCAATAGTTGCTTCCTTCTCTGGAGTTTCTTGTTCATCAGGGAATGGTTTTTGTAAGAAGCCATTGCTCTCTTTCATTCTTTTCTCCATTTCAACCCTTGCAATTTCATCCCCTTGAAGCTTGATCATTTCTGCATCATATAACCCTTTGAGATGCTCAAAAGACATGTTTGAGAACATTTCCACTTTGACACCTACAGCACCCTTGAGGAAAGTAATCATTTTCTTTCTCTCTTGATCACCCAGGTATGTCTTTGAAGGTTGTCTTTTCTTTGCAGCCATTTTGATCTTTCCAGACTTCCTTAAAGATGTGGCTTTCTGCTTGGCTTGTTCTGTGGCTAGGCTTTGTTGATAGGCTTTATTTAGTTCTGCAGCCATTGCTTTTGCTATCTCTCTATCTTTTTCCACTTGCACATTTTCTGCTTCTTCAAGTTCAGCCTGTATCTTCCTAGATAGAGCTTCATCTGAGTCAATCAACTTCTGCCTTTTCATTGGTTGATCTGATTCAACTAGCTTTGCCTTACCTTTCTTTTTACCCATCACCTTCTCAGTGCTAGAGTTCTTTGCTGCATCACCTCTTTCTTTTATGACAACTCCTTTGGCCTTTGAGATGACCTTGGGAGTATCATGTTTGGCTTTGATGAGTGTTTCTGCAATCTCAAGCTCTGTAAGGACCTCTTTTACTGTTTCTGCTGCTTCTTTCAGATCAGCAGTATTAACCATTTCTGCTGCTTTACTTGAACTGGCAGTATTAATGGTTTCTGCTGCTGGCTCTGTTTCTACTGCTTGCTCATTCTCCCCCTCAACATCATGTTTTTCCTCTTGCTCCCCCTTAGCTTTGGCATCAGCTTCTGACTCCCCCTTTTTGGGAGCATCAGTCACTGGTTTCCTCCTTCTGAGCACAAATTGTTTCTTCTTCCTTTGCAGAATCAGTTTCCTTACCATTTGCTTCAAGTTGATGATTTGTTCTTGTTGTGACAGAACTATGAGTTTAAGCTCTTCTATATCTTTGCCCTGTTTGAGTACATCCATGTTGATGTTTCCCATGGTTTCCATCAATTCATAATAGTTATATCTGTCCTCACCTTCTCCAGAAGTGTTACCCTTTTTTGAAGGATCATTGGATCTTTTTGTAGTGGAAGTCTTCTGCCTAGCAGAAGCACTATCCACCCCCTTGGTTTCTTGGCACCTGGGACCTTTGGATGATTGCTCACCCAAAGTTGCCATGCGGAAGGTCTTATGTATGTTGCCACTGACCTCCTCTGTGCTAGCAGGAGTAGTGGCAGCCTTGGCATCCATATGCTCAACCTCCACCTCAGTGAGCACCTCCTTAGGGTTGGGAGACACCCCTTTGGTTTCCCTGTTGATATTCTCTAAGGGAGAATTTTCCCTTAGAGGGCTTAAAGGCTCAGTGGTTGATGGTACAAGAAGGGAAGGAGCCTTCTTTACCTGTTTCCTTGTATAAGTTTGGGTGATTGGAGAAGTGGGCTTATGAAGTAGGGACTGGGGGATTGATATAGAGTGGGAAGATTGGGATTGGCTAGCAGTGGGATGGTCTAATGGGGGCCTTGACCCTGCTGCCATACCTTCATCAGTGTGGGACACCACCATCATTGTAGAGAACAATGGGGTGTCTACTCCTTCCGAGTCCCTAGCAGATCTTCTCATATTTGAGAAAACCTTGCCTTTAGGGGGTTTAGGTACATATACCTCATCAAAGTGAGGTATGTCCGTCAATTCATGAGTAATAATTGCCTGAACAAACCTGGGATACATGAAGAAACTCTTCTTGTTGTCCAGGTTTGAGACAAGATCATTGAAGATCATTTGAGAAAAATTATACTTTCTGGCAGTGGCCAAGCACACCAAAGCATAAGCAATGGTGCTACTGAACTCACTCCAGCCAGTAGTCTTTTTAGAGATACAATGCATAAGGGTATGGACAAAGAAACGCCATTAGGGTGAAAATTTTGCTTTTGAGAACTTGAACACACCCAATGGGCCTCCATACCCTATTCTTGTAAGAGTAGAAAACAGTTCATCATTAGAGATAGATGTGATACCAGAGGCATCGTCTAGACGTAGACTGATGCGAATTACCTCTTCAGTAACTGTCAAGGGTTTGTCACACACCCTTGTTTTGATCACTTGCACACCATTCTCAGTAACAATGGTGGCATTTGCCCAGAATTGCCTTTGATGCTCGATATAGATTGATGGAGACACTGTCAGAGCATAGGCGATATGGCTAGTCTTCAGAAAATCCACTATTTGATGAAATCCTGCAGCTTGCTTTGGCTTTTGGAGCATCGCGATTTCATTGTGCTCGTCGATGAATGCCATGGATGCCATTGAACTTGAATATTCTTGCCTGAAAACTTGGTACTTGAGAGAAAAGGGTTAGAGCGCAAGTGAACAGTATACAAAGAGTCGTTATGAACTTTTAGGCGGGCAAAGGGTATTTATAGTATTTGGGACATAAGCAGTATTAACTTCTAGCAGTATTAACTAACTAGCAGTATTAACTGAGAGCAATATTAACCACTAGCAGTATTAACTAACTAGCAGTATTAACTGAGAGCAGTATTAACCACTAGCAGTATTAACTAACTAGCAGTATTAACTGAGAGCAGTATTAACCACTAGCAGTATTAAAACTGTACTGGCAGTACTAAAACTGTACTGGCAATATTAACCATACTTACACTTTTAAGCTTGTGAGGAACTGAGTACTGCTATACATTTCCTGAAAAAGAAGATTAGTAACACCAAGAATAAACAATATACAGGTATTTAACCACTTTTTGAGAAGGATCTTATTCAGAGTTGATCATTCCCACACTTGTTAGCAAGAAAGTGAATTTACCCACATCAAAGGCTTTGGTGAATAGATCAACAAACTGGTTATCAGTATGAACTTTTACAACTTGAATAAGTTTCTTTTCATTGCAATCTCTTATAAAGTGATACCTGATCTCAATGTGCTTTGTCTTTGAGTGCTTGACAGGATTATTAACAATGCTAATAGCACTGCTATTATCAATAAAGATTGGAGTGTGTAGAAAGGTTACCCCATAGTCCAGCATTTGATTCTGAATCCAGAACACTTGAGAACAGCAACTTGCAGCTGCTATGTACTCTGCTTCTGTTGTAGATGTGGACACTGTGGTTTGTTTTCTTGCACCCAAAAACTGGCATCCTCCAGAAGTAGATTTTTTGTCCAAATTTGCTCAACCTAAATCACTGTCTGAGTATGCAAGTAGGTCAAATGATGAGTCATGAGGATACCAAAGTCCCAATCTGGGTTGCCCTTTGAGATATCTGAATATCCTCTTAACAGCTTGATAGTGTGATTGCTTTGGCCTAACTTGGAATCTTGCACATACACAGACTGGAAACATTATATCTGGCCTAGAAGCTGTAAGATACATGAGAGAGCCAATCATGGATCTATAATGATGAACATCTATATCCTCCCCCTCAAGATCTGTTGTTATCTGCTTGTGTGTCTCCATAGGTGTGCTGGCAGGTTTTGAATCTGAGAAACCAAACTTGGATAGAATGTCCTGCACATACTTGGACTGACAGATAAAGATACCATCTGACTTCTGCTGAACTTGGAGTCCAAGGAAGAAAGTAAGTTCCCCCATGGAACTCATTTTGAACCTTTGATGCATTAGTTCCTCAAACTCCTTGCACATGTTGTCTCTTATGGATCCAAAGATAATATCATCCACATAGATTTGGACCAGCAAGATATCCTTCTTCTTTCTCTTGATGAATAGAGTCTTATCAATGACTCCTCTTTCAAAGCCATTTTCCAAGAGATAGGATGACAGAGTGTCATACCATGCTCTTGGTGCTTGGTGCAGTCCATAAAGTGCCTTCTTCAATTTGTATACTCTGTCTGGATAGCTTGGGTTTTCAAACCCTGGTGGTTGACAGACATATACTTCTTCTTCAATTGAGCCATATAGAAATGCACTTTTTACATCCATTTGGTAGACTTTGAATCTCATATAAGAAGCATAGGCCAGGAATAATCTGATTGCTTCTATCCTAGACACTAGTGCAAATACTTCTTCATAGTCTATTCCTTCTTCTTGTGTATACCCTTGTGCCACCAATCTTGCTTTGTTCCTTATAACTATTCCTCTTTCATCTCTCTTATTCCTGAATACCCATTTTGTGCCTATAGCTCTTTGACCTTTAGGAAGGTCCACCAGATCCCAAACATCTTGCAGCTTGAATTGTAGCAGCTCTTCTTGCATAGCTTCTATCCAGCTGGACTCTTTCATAGCATCATGAGCCTTCTTAGGCTCAAGTTGGGATAGAAAGCAAGAAAGCACTGTATGTTGTTGGTCTTGCATATCTTGCAGCCTGCTCTGATTTCTAGTCATCATAGGAGAAGATATATCTCCTATTACCAGCTGAGGAGGATGATTCTTTTGAGTTCTGGTGTGATGACTAGGTTTTTCATTGAGTCCCACCTCTAGATTAGAGTCATTCAACTCAACTGTGGTGATTTCAGCAGCTACTTCAGATTCTTTATTTTCTTGATTCTCCTCATCTCTTCTTTCTTCTTCACTTTGATTTAGTTCAGTAGATGGCTCCTTTTCACATAATTCAGCAGGTTCCTCTATAGGCGTAGGAAAGATCACAGATTGAGGTATACTATCTTGAACTTGTGTAGTCCCTGATCCTCCACTTCCTGAACCTGCATAATCATCACTACTGAAACCAAAAGAGTTAGTTAGTGAATCAATGTTAAACAGCCACTGAGGACCAGACCCAATAGGATTTGGTGTGTTCTCATTGCATTTGACATTGTCACTTTCTTCAATTATTCTAGAAAAAGAGTTAAAAACTCTGTAAGCCTTACTCTGAGATGAATACCCAACAAGAAATCCATTATCTGCCTTGCTATCAAACTTACCTAAGTGAGATTTGGTATTGAGTATTGTACAAGGACACCCAAATGGTTTGAAAAATCCAATAAAGGGTTTTCTTTGATTTAAAAGCTCATATGGGGTCTTGTTCTTTGGCTTTACTACTAGTACTCTGTTTTGGACATAACAGGCAGTATTAACTGCTTCAGCCCAGAAAGTAATTGGCAGTTTAGAATCAGCCAACAGAGATCTAGCAGCCTCTATTAGTGTTCTATTCCTCCTCTCAGCAACTCCATTCTGTTGAGGAGTCCTAGGGGCACTATATTGTCTCTCAATGCCTTTTTCTTCACAGAAGGTGTTTAGATCAAAAAATTTAAATTCAGTTCCATTGTCTGATCTAATGACTTTTACTTTTTGATTAGTTTGGTTTTCAATTCTTAGGATAAAGGATTTGATCAGTCCACTTGTCTCATCCTTAGTCCTTAGAAAATATACCCAAGTAAATCTAGAGTAATCATCAATAATAACTAAGCAGTATGATTTCTTCCCTATGCTCATAACATTTGTAGGGCCAAACAGATCCATATGCAATAACTGGAGACAAGAAGAAATTGTATTTAACTCTTTGGACTTATGAGAAGTTTTGTGTTGTTTGCCTTTAAGACAAGCAACACAATGATCATCACATGAAAAGACATTTGATGGTAAACCTCTTACAAGGTTGTTTTTAACAAGTTTGTTCATTGTCTTGAAGTTCATGTGACACATCCTTCTGTGCCAAAGAGAGGATTCATCCACAGAAGCTTTTGAAACAAGACAGTTCAGGGATGAATCGCTTGAAACATTGTCCATATCTAGACAATACACATTGTCCTTTCTTGGAATTCTAAGTAGTATCATGATTTCATCAACTACCTTGAACTCTGGAGCAAGGATCATACATTCTGTATTAGTAAATAATATGTTATGTTGTTTGTCACAAACCTGTGATACACTTAACAGGTTGTACTTTAACTGATCAACATAGTAGACATCCTCAAATGTCATCTTACCTTTTGTAACATTACCTTTTCCACTTATTTTACCACCTGTAAGATTGTCTCCAAATGCAACATGTCCTCCATTGATATGCTTGAAATACTGAAGGCATGTCATGTTGTCTGTCATGTGCCTAGAGCAACCACTATCAACATGCCATATGCTCTTCCCCTTGAGCTGTTGGTTGCCCTGCACGTAAGATAAATCAGTTAGTATGAATTGGGGACCCAAGCAAAAGTGGTTTTGGGTCTCCCTTTCTCATCAAAATACTTGCATTCCTTTTTAATAAGATTTTTAAAATCAGAACACTTGTTATTGGAGTACTTTGTCAAGATTATCGGTCTAGCAGCACTAATACTAGAAGCAGTACTCTCTTTAGAAGTACTAACAGAGTTAGCAGCACTAACAGGTTTGGCAATATTAACCATGTTGGCAGCACTAACAGAGTTAGCAGTATTAACATTTGCAGAAGTATTAACAATGTTAGCAGCATTAACATTGGTAGCAGTAGTATTGCTTCTAGCAGCACTATCACTGTCAGCAGCACTATTTGCAGTAGCAGTACTAACAGTTTTAGTACTTTTAGGAATCCACATCTTGACACTGTCTTCCATATTTTGTTTCTTCATGTGGCTTTTAGATTTAACAGTTTTCTTGGCCACATGGTTCTTTTCTTTCTTCCTATAATCAAAGGGTTTTTTAGTAGGTCTCTAAAAATTCATCCTTTGGTTCATAGGATTGAAATAGCAATATTTGGCAATGTGATTAAGCTTTCCACAAATAAAACAGGGTTTTGGTCTATTGATTTTACTCAAATCAACCCCTTGTTTTTGTGCCCATTGATTATTCCAGTTCCTTTGATTACCCCTCTTTTTATCATGTTTTTGGGGCTTAGATTTACTGCAAGCACACTGTTTGCAAGGGACAGGGTTCACAACAGTGGTCTGCTTATAGTGAATCTCCTTGTTCTTTCCCTCAGTCTTCTCTACCTTATTTGACTTGACCCAATGCTTTCCACATCCTTCATTGGTAATTATGTGGTTTTCTATAGGAATCTCACCACTCACAGTGTTGTCCTTACTTTTGACAGTTTCTTTCTCAGTTTTATCCTTAACAGCTACTTCATCTAAGGGGTCAATCTCAGTGGCTCCCTCAGGCAGGTCCTTCCTATCCTTTGTCCCTAACAAATCTGAACTAGGAGGGATGTAGTTGTTGTTGTAGGGTGGTGGTGTGGAATTATATCCTATTCCGCTTCTCAATTTATCATGAATTTGAGTTTGTAGTAAAGAATACATTGCTTTGGAAGCATTGGAAAACTTTTCTACATCTAGCTTAACTTTAGCTAGCTCTCCTCTTAACTTTTCACTCTCTTCTTTGGATTTGGTCAGTTGAAGTTCTAAGTCATTCTTCTCCCACTTCCAGTAGTTTGTGTCATAAGAATGTTGAAGCTCATTGGCTTGAAAACTCTTAATCTGCTCTTCAAACCTCTCAACAATCCTAACATAATCTTTTATGTCCTTTTTTAATCTCTTCAGGTCATCACTCATTTTCTGATTGTGATCCCTGTACCTTTTAACAGTGTTAATGTAGTTTTGAGTACAAAGATTAGAAGTTATCTCTATTGGGAGATCAGACACCTCTGCCATTAGAGCTTGGTTTCGGATGGCTTCTTCAGCTTTATCACTCCAATCAAACCCCATACCTTGTTGAGAGACTAAGGCTTGTGCAGATTTTCTGTTATTATTGAAGCTTTCAGACTGAGCTTGTTGGTGGTTGTTGTTGTGAGACACTCCACTTCTGCATTCCCTAGCAAAGTGTCCCTTTTGATGGCATTTATATCATTCCACCTTAGACTTGTCAAAACCTGCTCCATCTTCTCTTCTTTGGGAGAAGTTGTTCCTCCCAGTTTTCTTGATGAACTTCTTAACTCTCATAGAGAGCATGGCCATCTGCCATTTAATGTCCATCTCTTCAAGGTCATCTGGATGGAGTTGTTCCAAGTCATCATTAATTAGAGAAGAGTTTCCATGACTGGACAGAAAGGCTTCAAACACAGTTTCAGTGCCTTTCTCTTGATTTGCTCCATTAGCAGCACTAACTGATTCAGGATTGGAAGTAGAATCAATTGATGCTGATAAGAGTGCAGCATTGTGAACATACCCAGAAGGCTTCTTCTTAGCCTCTACCTCAGATTCAAAAACTCTTAGATCATTGTATAGATCATCAAGTTCCTTTTCTTCCAGTTGATCATTCTGTCTGAAAGAGACAGTATACATGGTCCATTCATCACCCAGGGACCTTAGGAACTTCCTGTTCAGATCATCTTGATCAATTTGTACTCCAACTGTAGCTAGTTCACCAATTAGCTTGTTGAACCTGTCAAAAGTTTGAGTCATGGACTCCTTCTTTGTTGACATAAAGTTCTCATACTGTTGCTTCAGTATGGCCTTCTGATTTCTCTTGGTACTTTTGGTACCAGAGAATCTTTTCTTTAGAGCATTCCAGAGCATCTGTACATCAGTGCAATTACAGAACTGATGTTGATATTCATTGGGAATAGCCAAGAGCAAAGTGCTCAAGGCTTTCATCTCTGTCTGTCTAGTCTTTCTCTCTGCATCAGTTTTTGGTGGTGTTCTCTTTCCATCTGCACCAATCTTCCCTGCTTCAGATGGGCCATTCTCAATGATGTCCCACATAGAATAATCAGTGAGGAGTATGTATTGCTTGATTCTGATCTTCCACATGTCGAATTCATTGGGTCTAAGCATTGGAACCTTTGAGACCAAGGTACTGTTTGATTCAACAATGTTTTCCATTATGAATGAATGTTTCTGAAAGATAAGGCTCTGATACCACTTGTCAGGATCGAATTCTCAACAAGAATTATAAATACTCAGAAACAATATCAAAGAAGTTTGCGGAATAACACTTTGATATTCAATGAAACAGTAAACAAACAGTATAAATTTGATGAACAACTTGCAAACTTGTATTGAATGCTTGAAGTTACAAGATTACACACACAACCTCAATCTTGAAGAACAGACTCTTTCAAGACGAATTCTACTTCTCTAGAATTAGGAACTATGCCTTGAGGTTGATTTTCTCTAGAACAAAAACTTAGAATCAATTAAATCTAAAACTATTCTATCAATTCTATATATACTAAAGACAAAAGATAATTACAATTAATAAATTATCTTCAGAATATCTTCCATGAATATCTTCAGTCTATCCAGCTGTCATTCTTGTAATTCGAATCTCCATCTCATAAGCAGCATTAATTATCTTGATCACCTTAGAAGCATTAACTGAGTCTTGGCAGCATTAACTACTAAGCAGCACTAACCTCTAGCAGTACTAACTAGCTAAGTAGTACTAACTTTGTTCAAGCAACACTAACTTTGACTAGCAGTATTAATTCTACTAGAAGTAGTAATACCTAGCAGCATTATCTTTAAATTCCTCTGGCAGTAGTAATTCTGTACTAGCAGCATTAAACACTTAAGCTTTTCTTCAGTTCCCAACAAAGTCAATAGTCAGATAAATATGTTGTGAGACATGTCGTTTGAGTTTTAAATAATATAATACAAAACTATTACTAATATTATTTGTAACACCCTAAAAATAGGGATAACAAAAATCCGAAAAACGGACATGCGGTATTTAAAATTGCCAAAGCAAGAGCCTCCCAAAAATGGGGAAAACACACAAACCTGTTTAAATACAAACGTAATTAAACGGATAATAAATAACAACCAACTAATCTAATTTCTATAACCAGAAAAGAGATTACAATCAAGGGTGTCAATTATAGACCCAAAGGATTCTCTACCAATAATAAGTCCAAAAGCGATATTCCCAAATCTCTCACCCAAGCACTACGCCCGCCTAGAACCGGTGCCGCTAAAACCTGAGATACACATCGACACCAAGCAAGTGTTAGGCCAAAAAGCCTAGTGAGTTGAACAATAATAAGCATGCATGAGCAGTTACAATTCTTATCAGTAGTTAACCAGAGTTCAACAATGTGGAGTCAATAGGGGAGACCCATAGCACCAATCAGTTCCACCCAAAGAGACAATGTACCTTAGTGCCAACTACTAAGAGTGACACCCAAAGGCCCGGCACACCCGAGGACTACAACCATGGCATTACCCCGAATGGCGGAGGTCTAGGCACATACCCACACGGTGGCGCCCAAGACTACATCCTCCTAGTGTCTACCGACTTGGTTCGTCCAACATAATATATATAGGAGGTCTTTAGGTATATATCTACCAATGCATTTCGATACCAACCATGGGTACTATGCTACCATCCTCACATAAGTCCAATGTGAGACTCAAATTCCAACATATTCAATGTTCAATAATTAAATCGCCAAGAAGGCATTCCAAGTAGAATTTATCATCTGCTATACCACATATAATCCATATCATGCCAAAATGCCAACAATATACATTCATGGAGCAAGTCCCAAATATTCGACCAATAGAGCAAATCATGGAAAATACTCATAAAAGATAACCCAAAATACCCATTATGGGTGTACATAATGAAGACCCCGAATACTTTCACAAAATAAAGTAAATCATGGGATGATACTTGTTAAAACATATTTCTCATATAGTCTCATGAAAACACCATCAAATACTTAAACTCGTAAAGATGAACATTTAGAGCAAATATGTGATAATAACAACAAATAAGAAAATATGATGTGTATCCAGTTTTAACAAAAGTTTAGTAAACTCACCTTGCTAGATTTAGACTAAATCTAGATTTTACCCACTTAGAACTTTCCTTGAAGATCTTGATTCTTCAAATCAAATCTTCCAAAACCTAGATCCACAAGGTTCCAACCATAATTATACATATTCTACCATAAACAATCATTTCCCAAACCATATACAAGGATACCTCAACTAATACCGAAACCCTAACTTCCATAACCGAAGAGAATAGAAGATTACCTTAACCCAAGCTTGAATTCACCAACCAAAACACTTCTAGTTCACCAAAATGATCACAAACCTTCAATCTATGAAAGGGAGAACAAGGGGTGGATGAAACCCTAGAATATTTTGGGGAAGAAGATGAATAGGGAGAGATGAGAAGCTTACCACCAAAAAATTCTCTAGTATACTTCAATAGACTTCCAATATCTTGCTAGATCCTTGAAAAGCTCTCAAAAACGAAACCGTAGCACTTTGAATCACCCAAATCGGAGCTTGGATGAAGGAGATATGAAGGAATGAAGTTTGGGGCTGAAAACCGCGACTTAAGCTCGATCCCGTGCATTTCGCGACTTGTGCCGCGACCTTAAGTCGCGGCATAAGTCGTCCGCTTCCCTGGTTTTCTTCTCGATACTGTTTTGGCCATAACTTCTTCGTTATAGCTCCGTTTTTGCTCCGGAAAGAACCGTTGGACTCGTAATTGAATCCTTCATCCATCTAGACTATAAAATCAAGGATTCAAGTCCAAAATCAAAAATCTTATTTTTCCTTAATATCTCGGTTTCTGTATTAACTTGAATCGATATCTTTCGAAAATAGGGGTGTTACATTATTGCACAAACTCATAACAACAAACGATTAAGAATATATGCAAGTTAACCACTTATGAAAATACATTCGTTTTTCACATTGTATTTCATTAACTGTTAACAGAGAAATTACGTTTCATTTTAACTCGGTTCAATATTCCAACAAAAAATTTATCCTTCTGTGCAGTGTACGTGCCCAACACTAGTATATATATAGGGACAGGTTCAAACGAGAAGGTAGTCAATTTGCGAGAAGGCGAAAAAAATAAGAGCCACATAATTTATTAATTAAAAAATAACATAAATAATTTTTTTTTTAAAATAGGATAATTTGAATTGGATAAATCCTTAAAAATCTTATAATATCTTTAAAATTTATTTATTTTTTAATTTTAATAAATTCATAATTTTTTTATCAAATTTATATTATTATTTTCTAGATAAAATCATATTTTTTTATCAAATTTCACATGTGGTATCCATAACTAATTCATTATTTATTTCACCATTTTTTTCTCTATTTTTTAGATTTACGTTTTGAATCATATGTAATTAACTTCGTTTAACATGTGATATATTATTATGTATCACATATGATCCCACTAGATGGATTTTTGTAAATATCACATATGATAATATATGTCTGAATATAAATGATGCATAATCACATGTGATAATATTTATATCACAAAAAGATTTATAAATATAAATATAAATATAAATAATCAATATGATTAACTAAAATATATACAATTATCACATTTGATAATATTTACATCACAAAAAGATCTATAAATAGAAGTATACATAATCACATATGATTAACTAAAATATATACAATTATCACATGTGATAATATTTACATCACAAAAAGTTCTATAAATAAAAGTATACATAATCACATATGATTAACTAAAATATATACAATTATCACATGTAATAATATGATATATGATATGAATAAATATTCATATAATGATATCACATGTGATATTTGGTTAAAATTGTGATTTTTTTATAAAAAGTATATTAAGAAAAAAAATTAAAAAATAATTGAAATTAAAAAATAAATAAATCTAAAAGATATAATGAGAATTTTAAGGATTTATCCAATTTAAAATGATAATTATCCTAATTTCTAAAACTATTTTTTATTTTTTATTTATGATTTTTTTAATTAATAAATTATGTGGTCCACATTTCTTCTCGCAAATTAGTTTGTTTCTCGCATGATCATTCCTCTCTCTCTCTCTCTCTCTCTCTCTCTCTCTCTCTCTCTCTCTCTCTCTCTCTATATATATATATATATATATATATATATAGGTCTAATCAAATAAGAACTCGATAGTTTGTGATAACCGTGAGATCCAATATAAGTCAATTATTTGAGAAAATAAAGAATATTTCCTAACTAAGCTGAAGAAGGTAAGTTAATAATTTTGTTTATTAACAACTCATCAAAAATATTTAATTACTTTTTTGAAAGGAAATAAGTAGTTAATATTAATTACCTAATATAATCACCCACATGACGCCTTAACCTTAACCAAACCCAACCCCCCACCCCCAAAGACCCTAAACTTGACGCCTTAACCACATTCGTAAAACCCAGACGGCAAATTGACACACTCTAAGGTGTCGTTTGTTTTTTAAGAGGTTTGAAGTCTTATTTTAGTTATAATTAAGTGTGTAAAAATGTCTGAATGATTCAGACTTAAGAGACATTAAGAGGTTTTTAAAAAAAAACAAACAACCCCTAAGTAGTTCCCCGTTTACAATGAAAAAGAGGCTGCTAACATACCTACTCCATGTATAGATATATACTATTAGGCAAAGGATCTGTGAGAGGTTGAGGTTAACGTTAGAAGCGTGAGAAGTGGATCTGAACTGTTGATCACTTTTAATCAAATGTCCTCCCATGAATTACGGCTTAGAAAGGAATTGATCGTGTGCATCTCGGTGCATCTCATCCTAATGTGAATCCATTTCTCATCCAACGATTGATAACCACTTCTCACGTTAACCTCAACTTCTCATCGGAACTCAACCCTATACTATTATATGTAATTATATACACATACATTACGATTAAAATAAAAAAGAACGGCTTATTTTAGGATATAATTATCTGTGAATTTTTGCTCTACCTTGTTTCAAGGTATCTTGTGAGACAAAAAAGCACAAAATTGCCACACCCTCGTCATGTCTTAGATCGATTGTTTGTTAAACGTGAGACAATATATCTTTAACCATCATGTCTTGTGTATATATCAAACTCCTAAGGACCAAACAACTCGATGGTTTTCAAATATGTGTAACACGAATTGTTTTTGATGATTTTGATTTTGTCATCTGATTGTTGATTTGGATGTTCATAGTAAACGAAAATTTTCTTGATCCTAAAACACAAACATGTTTTTTTGTTCTAAAAAACTAAAATAAATAAAAAATTATAAGTTATGACGTTTGACCCATTTTACCCTTTCAATCGACAATGGCTAAATAACAATAACACAAAAAAAAAAAAAAAAAAAAAAAAAAAAAAAAAAAACTTGAGTAAATTACAAATTTCATCCCTGTGGTTTGATGATGATTACGATGAGGATCCCTGAACCCTAAAATTCATGGATATGATCTTTATGGTTTTAGTTTCGTGTGGATTGGGTCCTCGTGGTTTCATTTTTGTTATGGATTGGGTCCATTGCCCTAACTTCCATTAAAAAGGCTCAGTTAAATCAAGAGTATTTTAGTCATTTTACTCATTTCTTTAATATATTTTTTGGTTTACAACTTTGAACCCATCTTGTACAAGTTGTGGTGAGAGAGAGGGAGATGGCGGTTTTAGAAACCTGCCTTACTCCCAGAAACTCTGATTTGTTTAAGTTGTTGGGAGGTGAGAGAGAGGATGGTTTCAGAAACTTGTGGTGGTTGAAAGGATGATTGCTTTGGACGCATTTAGCTTCAGCGATTGTTGATTGAGGCTTAATTTCTTTGGGAGCATTGTTTGCAGAATCAACAGATACGAATGAGGAAAGTTTTTAGATTTTCTGAGGGCGAATAGGGATTTTTGGAAGGGTTTGTTAGGACGGTGACGATGGTGATGGTTGAGAAAAGAGTGATAGGAATGATGGTAGTGAGTGTTGGTTACTGAGAAAGGTAGAGGGAGGGGGACGGGGTCGTCGGAAAAAAGGGGAGGAAGGCGTTCACTGGAAAAAGGGGGAGGGTGTCGGCAAGGTTAGGGAGTTAGAATGGAGGGTCTCACCGTCCTTCACAGGAGACGACTATGTTGTCGGAGCAGGTTTATCGGAAAACGAGGGTTGTACCGTGTAAAAACTAAGAAAGGATGAAGGATGCGACATTGCTTTTGCCAGAAAGGGCAATGGAAATTTTTTTAGGGGGGTCCACGTGTTGTTGCGTTTCATATATATATATAATTTTTAATATAAAATGAATTTAATTGTAAATGGACCAAAATAACCCTAATTTAACAGAGCTTTTTAACGGAAGTTAGCTTCAGGAACCTCCTCCATGACGAAAGTAAAACCACAAGGACCCATCCATAAACTTTAGGATTCAGGGACCCTCATGATAATCAAATCAAACCACAAGGACGAAATTTCTAATTTACTCAAAAAAAACTTATCTATACTATATTATAAAAACGGAATAAAAAACTCTTAATTACTACTTATAAAACATAAGGTACTACCATTTTATGCATACATTTCAAAAATCTCTTAATTCACAACTTAGTATGCATAAGGTACAACTCATTTGAAAAAAATTCAGACTTTACTTTTTCACTACCTTCCATATTCAAGTTTTTTCCCTTCCATTTGGGGTTTCTCCAAAAGAAGAAAAGTTATTTACTTGTTCAAATTAACATATTTCTTTAATTATGATAGTACATGTATTTTCTTCATGTATACAAGTTTTTAGAGCCTTTTGAATTCTATAAAACTAACTAATAATGAACCTATATATACGTTTAGATACAAAATAATATTATCCAACATTATATTTGTTATTTTTACCTATTCTATATTTCAGTATTTTGAAAAAATATTATCATTCGTTAGATATCGCTGATTAATACATGTTTTTAAAATTCAAATATACATTTAACGATTACTTTAATATAATTTTGAATGCTTCATGATTGAAAAAACCCAAGTTATGTGTTTATCATTACTAATGCTACATAAATTATAAATATATGATTTACTTCATATATATATTTTTTCTTTTTTTTTCTGATAAACTATTACATTAATTTTTTATTTCCATTTACATTTGCTCATCCCGATGCATTGCACGGGTACACTGCTAGTTTATTTTAAAATTAGTAATCCCGACTAAAAACACATGCAGAAAAATCTTTAGGGATTAAAATTATGAAATCATAAATAGTCAAGGGACTATTTTTGTATTTCACTTAAAGTAGCCTCTACTTTTTGAAGGTTTTTCTTTTTTAAATTTTCACCTAATCCATTTTGAATTCAATCAATCGTCATTTTAATACTTATATTCAATTCTTTTAAATATTATCAACCTGGGGGTGTGGATGCTTAAGATTTGATCCAACCTGAATTATATATGATTATTATTAGTCTAATTTACATAAAATATAAATGTTCATTGTAATTTTTTATTTTAATTATGTTCTCGTTTGAACTTTGTTTGCAGCTTAATGAGCTTAATTAGACTCACAACTTATTCAGTCGGCTATATATGACTGTTTGGTAGTGGCTTAATGATATGGCTTATTCAGTAAGATTTAAAGGAGGAACTTTATGCAGGAAACCAAGTTTTTTTCCAAACCAGTCCCTCTCATTAAAAAACGCGTTCCTTTCATCTATGAAAAAACTCTCTCAAATAAAAATCTTCTAAATCTATACAGACAGATTAATCTACACAGACAACTTTATCCATACACAACTTAATGAAAAATCAACCAAACAACCCCTAACTCCCTTTTATCTCTCTCTTATAATTGTACTATGTTGGTCAATTAGAGCATCTCCAATAACTTTTCTAAAATGATAATTAAAACTCAAAATCTCAAAAAAAAAAAAAAAAGTTACATTCATCTCCAACAAATTCTCTATTTTAAAAAGTAAAATATTAAAGGCTAAATATGTAAAATAACAACATACTTTCAGAAAATTTTCTTATTATAGTATTGTACTTTCATTTTTTTATTATTGCAGTAATGTATTTTCAAATTATTTTTTATTAAGGCATTGTAATTTGAAATATTTACCCATCATAATAATGTATAATTGTTACCTTTTAAATGGTTAAACCATTTTTTTGCTTACATGGTTTAAATGAGGTGACGTGGATGACACACATATATTATGTAGCATAAATTAGAGAATCCTTTAATTTTTTTAATTATTTCTCTCCTCATATATATTAAAGAACCCTAAAATAATAATTTATACATGTAGTAAGTATTATTTATTTCTTATACCTATTTAACATCTATGTGTCCTATTGGGGGAATATAATTAAAAAAAATGTTCCTCTCTCATAGTAATCAGTTTTGGGGAATTCTTCAAATTTGAAAAAAGTCACATACTCTCTCATGCTTAGGGGTGTGCAGAAAGTCAACCGATCCAATAGAAACCGGCCGATCCAATTAGAACCGATCGACCATAATTGGATATCTAATTGTAATTGGATCGGATCGGATCAGATGGAAATCTCAACATCCAATTTAGATCGGTCGGTTCTTGGATGACAGTCCAGAACCGACCGAACCGAAACGACCAACATTCAATTAACCATCCGATTAGCATCCAGTTTTTCATCCAACTATCGTCCATTTTTTTTGTTGCAATTTGCTTAAATCTAAATTTGTTTTTTGTTGGTTTTTGAATTCTTAGGGGTTGTTTGTTTAAAAAAAAACCTCTTAATGGCTCATAAATCTTAACCGTTCAGATATTTTTACACATCACCTCTTATTAATCATAACTAAAATAAGACTTCAAACATTAGACCTCTTAAAAAACAAATGGCGCCTTAGTCTCACTTGTGTTGGTTTTAACACAAATTAAAAATGATTACTTAATTTGTTTCATTGTTAGAAAATTGCATTAAATTAATGCATTGGATAGACCCGATCCGATCTGATCATCCATTGGATGTTGGATGGATCCAATCCGATCCAATGGATATCCAATTGATATCTAATTTGATCCAGTGGATATCCAATAAGAACATCTAATGGATGGAACCGAACCAATCCAACATCCAATGGATGATTGGATCGGTTCGGTTCCCTCACATCCATTGGATGTCAACCGATGAATAGCCCTATGCTTGCTCCATTCAGAAGAAAGTTTTGAAAAGTTTATTAAAATAAAAATATATTCAAAATCTTCATTTTAAAAGTAGTGTTATTAAAAATGCTCTTAAAGATGCAACTTGAATGGAGTGGTTTGCTTTGCATACATAATATGTATTATTTAGATAATTATCCATCACTTTTTGATCGATCATATTCACACCCACCAAATATTAATGATTTTCATATTGTAAAAAGTTATTCAAACATAGGCAAGCATGCATCTAGACTTGTGTTCAACCATTTATATGGACCAAATATTACTTTTTATAAAGTAAATACAATATTTGATTAATTTTGATTTATGGGTTTTTCATTGTGTCTTAAATAATTATGTCAAATTAAATGTTATAATAAAAAATTTTAAACATTTTTTTTTGTACGGCAACTTGGGCTATGCCCACACACACGCACCCGCGGTATTCGGGCATCCAATTGGGCAACACCGACTAATCCGCGGCGACCCGGCCCAGCCCAAATCAACTGGACCCGCCCAGATACGACTAAGCCCGGTCAAGACCGAACCCGCATACCCATAGACTGGTATGCCCGTAAACCTGGACCCGAAGGCCGACCCAAGGTCTGGGTATCGCCGAAGTGCATCCCCCAGGATTCAAACTCTGGTAGATAGGCATACCATGCACTATCCCCTAGGGCCTTACCACTAGGCTAGCACCTCTTTTGATAATTTAAACAAATGAAATTGATTTCATCACTCAACCTAATAACCCGAAGAATGCGTACATCCAAGAAATATAAAGTTGTCCATGATTTAATTCTATGTTTTTTTTATTGTATCTTCATTTTTAGCTTATTTATTTCTAATCTGATCAAATACTTATATGGTTTTTGTAATACTTTACATTTTGAATATTATTTATATGGTTTGTTATGTCAACTATAGAAAAAGTTGGTCATTTTTTATATTATTTTCAAATTGAACATAATAATTGAATCTTATGGTGTTATTATATGATTTATATTTGATATATATAACACAACTGTTATGTTTACGAATATTACAGTGATCCAACGATCTTAATGTCATTTCTAGATCGTGTTTTAATTTTTAAATATTATTAGGAGTCGTTATTTTAAGTTCGTAGTTTTCATTTTTTACCCATAAATTTTCTTTATTTTACCCTTCGTAATTAGAAACATCAAAGATATATGATTAATAATCAAACATTTTTTTAATAATACAATTTTTGGGACGTTGATAGTATTACCGAAAACCACTTTCAAAAGATTGAATCTTTCATCACATGGACGTTGATATTATCACTGATAATCTTTTAAACAATATATAGATGTGATATTCGAACTTAAGACTTTTTCATTTAATTGATAAAAGACCAAACTAACCTTTAATCATAACATAAGTCTTGGTCAATGCTTGATGTCCCTATAAATATTTTTCAAGTTTGCCATAGAACCACACCATCTTCTTCATCAAGCTCTCAACTTTATCCATCCATGGGGGCTTCTTCTTCTTCAACCACTTTGTTTCTTGTTTTCTCTTCATTCTTGATCTTCGCTTCTCTTTGTTACGTATCCGAGGCCGATTACTCGGCACCTATTAAGAAAGGGTTGTCATGGGATTTTCATCATAAGAGTTGTCAAAAGGTCGAAAAAATTGTTCGTAAACATCTCAAGAAAGTGTTCAAGGAGGATATCGGTCAAGCCGCTGGCTTGCTTCGTCTTCATTTCCACGATTGCTTCGTTCAGGTAATTTCTTATGCATGTTTTCCTTTACAAATTAATCATAATACTTGCTAAAATGAAAGAAAACTGATAAAAATACATTAAAATAGGTTATTTTTAGACGGTATGCAATAGTTATGTTATGTTGCAACATAAATATAAGTATGACGGTTAAAATCGCACAATGTGACAGTATCTTAGTATTCTTTTTGCATATCAACATGTATAGCAATTAGTTTGGAATAGAGCTAATAAACACAAATGCTTGAATATATTATGTATAATTGGATTTTTATTATTTATTGTTACATTGGCGTAGGGTTGTGACGGTTCGGTATTGCTAGATGGATCACATGGTGGACCAAGCGAGCAAACTGCACCTCCAAACCAAAGTCTTAGAAAACAAGCATTTAACATCATCGAAGATCTTCGAGGTCTAGTCCATAGAGAATGCGGTAGAGTTGTGTCTTGTGCTGATATTGTAGCGCTTGCGGCTCGTGATGCTGTTCATCTGGTATGTAAAAAGATTTGTAATATTAACGAAAAAGTATTTAACCAATATTTCTTTTGTTTTACTGAAGTAAAAAGTTTGATTGTACATGAAACTCAAGAAAATATCTTATTTTATATTTGTTGACATTATTATAGTCAGGCGGGCCTGACTATGATGTTCCATTGGGTAGAAAAGATGGACTTACGTTTGCCACGCAAAACGCAACCCTAGATAACCTTCCCGCACCAACAAGTAATGCCAGTGCCATCCTCTCGGCCCTCGCGAGTAAAAACCTTACCCCCACAGACGTGGTGGCGTTGTCTGGAGGCCACACCATTGGCGTTAGCCACTGTTCATCCTTCACCCCTCGTCTCTACCCTACGCAAGACCCCACCATGGACAAAACCTTTGCTCATGGACTCAAAGAGGTTTGTCCCACCAACACCACCAATGCCACCACCGTAATGGACATTTACTCTCCGATCAAGTTCGATAACAAGTATTACGTCGATCTAATAAATCGACAAGGGCTTTTTACATCTGATCAAGATTTGTATACTCACAAAGATACTAAACCGATTGTGGAAAGTTTTGCACACGATGAGAAGTTGTTCTTTGAGAAGTTTACGCAAGCCATGATCAAAATGGGACAATTGGAAGTGTTGACGGGAGCAAAAGGCGAGATCCGTGCACATTGTTCGATCAGGAATACCGATAATAAAGGGTATTTCTCGTATTTGGTTGAAGAGGAAGATCATTATGATCTTGGGTCAAAGGAAGAACTACGTTGATGTACAATAACAATATTCATATAATCGCATTAGTCCACTAGGCTGTCACTATGCACGTTTTTGTATTCAATAAGGGCTTTATAAGGTTTAAAATGTATCCTTATTATCGTTTTACATTCTTGTGTATACTTTATTGTTTGAAATACTCATTATATACCACTCGTATGTAAGGTCTCGCGATGCAAGATGTACGACAATAGAAATTGTTATCTTGCACTTATGAAAGTTATATATTTACTTGTAATTTTACTCTATTTGACTGAACATATCCTAAAAATAAAAGTTCAAAGTTAAAGTATGACAATTAATAAAAGATTATGAATTTTTTTGTAAATAAACGAAAGACGAGGAGTGTTATTGCCAACTCATGATAACATAGGGGGCTATTAGCAAAATATTTCCAAGATCAACAATGGGCTGTCAATGGGTAAGGGTAAACCCGTTACCCGTTATGTTTCAACCCGTTGGATAAGGGTATGGATAAAGAAAATTTTATCCATTATCCGTTACCCGAAATTTTAGTGGGTAGGGTATGGATAAACGGTTTTTCATTATCCATTACCCATTACGATCTAATATACATGTATGTATAATTATATAAAACTAAATATTAGTGTATATACACGTAATTATATTAAGTTAATTATTAATACTTTTTTTATAATGTTGTCGTATATTAACGTGTATTTTAATTTATTTTTTATATTTATCGAGTATAAGATTTCATGCTGATTAAATAAGAAATAAAGCGGATTTAGAAAAATAAATAAAACGAAAAGTGTTAGTCTTACAATTTTCATATTGTTTTTAGAAATATTATACTATTATTATATTTAGAGTAATAAAATGCTTACTACAACAAATTATATATAAAATAATAACTATATTTATGAACTTGCATTTTATTTATATGTTTGAGGTTTAACAATATCAATTGTAGTCCAAAATGAAATTTTGTTTTACCGTTTATCCATTACCCGCAACTTTTAATGGGTAGGGTAAGATCCGAATAAGAGTTTTATGAGATGGATAATTACCCATTTCATTAGCCACTATTTTAAATAGATTGGATAACAATTAACCTTTACCCTACCGGTTAGCGGCCATTTAAAGCCCACAAATTTGTTCAAACTTTAAATTAAAGAAAAGGGGAAAGAGAAAAAGGGAGGAAATCTCGACAATTTCCCCAAATTCCACGAGAATTAGGGTTTCGATTTGAACAATTTCAAAAGGAATCAAACCATTTTCTTACAGGTGAAGTATACTTTCCATATTCCATCGTCATTTACTTTTCAATTGTTCGATCGGAGATCGGTTAGTTACTTTTTGCAACCCTAATTTGTAATTCTCGTTTCGTACTCGAACTGATGATAAAAGCATCGTTTTTGTTCGTTTAGAATGGTACAATTTTAGTTAGGGTTATGATTTCTTGGTTTCCATCTAAGCATTCATGGAACTGGAGGAATTTTTGGTTATTTCTTGTTGCATGTGTTAGGTATTTTAGGAACTATGCCATGATTCTTTTTTCTCCTTTGAATTAATTAATTATCCACGAGAGTGTGAAAATTTGGACCCTTCTTGATGACAGTTTTTGTAGCAAGAGTGCGAAATCGCAAGTCTTATTTCACTTTTGATTTATAAAAGATGGTTCTGAACTGAAATCAATAAGACCCTTTGTTATTATATAGAGGATGTCTTAATATGTAAGCAAATCAAAGTTAATGATATGAAGAAACTATAACTACAAATGTAAAACATAGATGCTAATTAAAACTTATCAAAATTAATATTTAAAAATTGAAATAAAAAGTGTTGATATTTTTAAAAGTACTAAGTTTTATGCTATTGAGACTTGTACATCTTGGATGTTTTCAATTTTCGAATGTTCCATTGTCATGGTACTAGTTGTAAATCTCTTTGTTTTTTAGGGTTCCCATTTTTTTGTTTTTGGTCTAGGGAAGTAAATGGTAAGAAGCTAATAACACAAGGTTTGCCTCTTGTCCAATAAGGGTGCGTTTGGTATCCAGACAGAACAGGAGCTAGGATAGAACAACTATCCAACGTTTGGTAAGACAGAACCGGACAGGACACTGGTAGAACTGTACATGACAGAACAGTTAAAATGACCAATTTACCCATAATAAGTTGTTTATATCTTTTTCATATTTTAAGTTAGTTATTTATAATAAAATAAATATTTTTATAACAAAATATGTCATTAAATATTTTCGTCAGGACGATTAAAATGACACAAAAATAAAAAAGTTTATGTAATTTCCAGTTTTTTTATACCTTTTCTATATTATTTATTAGTATTATTAATATTTAATAAATTACATAAATTTACCAAAATATAGAACCATGTAAAAATAATATTTTGAGGACAAGTGAAAGTTTAAATAACATAAAATACAATAAATAAAATTTAAATAACGAATAAAATGTAAAAAGGGATGCATATTTGATGTTTTAGAAGAATTTAGGTTTTATTTTGAGGTTATATTAGCAAAATACAAGTTTGTTACAATTTGTTCCACTCTGTTCCTGTATGTTCCACATAAAAGTTCTGCCAAACGTGGAACAGTGATCCCCTATTCTAGTTTGTTCCACTCTCTTTCTGTTTGTTCCACATAAAAGTTCTGCCAAACGTGAAACAGTGATCCCTGTTTTGTTATGTTTTATCCTGTCCAGTGTACCAAAGGCACCCTAAGAGGACGATAAGAGGTTTTCAGCTCTCATCACATAAAGAAAACAAAACAGTCTTGTAAGTCTAACCTCTTCTCCAGTAACACATAAGTGGTAAAGAGTTTTTTTTTTTAATTTATTAAAAACAAACAACACCTTAACATGATTTAATATGCCCATTTGTTAGCCACTATTTCAATTTTTGTTATGTGTTTGTCCTAAAGATTTCTTACACTAACAGCTGCTAGCTTTTGTTCATTCATTTGCAAGTTCTGGATTTCAATTTCATTTGACTAGTAGTCACTAGTTTGTGTGTTGGTTTGCATATATGTTTTTGTTGAGCTCGTGAGAACCATCCCAACTATTCAATGAGTTCTATTTTAGGTTATGATTCAAGATGGTATTACTGTGTGTTTGTTTCACGCGTGAAACGTATGGACATGTTTTGTTTCACATGTGAAACAATTCTGTCAAACTGTATGTTTCACATGTGGAAATGATTCTCAACATTATTTTTGGTTCTCATTTGATTTCCTCCCCTATATATATGTATATATACTTTGCCTCCGGTGTGGTAGCATATGGGAACAATAAATTTGAGGTGGGGAAATTGGAATTTAACCATAGTCTGTATTTCTTTCCGTATCTCTAGACATGGACATGGAGTTCTGATGAACTGATTCTAATATGTCCCTCTATTTTGGTTAAGATTTAGGGGCCATTTACCAACACAAACCCGGTAAACGCTTACCGATAAGCCTCACCACTCTTACTTACCTTATTGGGTAAGATTCTCGGCTAAGCAGTTAACACGGTCTATTGCGGAAATTGCGGCCAGGACCTAGAATTGCGATTGCGGTTATTGCGGTGAAATATCGGTGAAATAGTGGTAAAAAAAATAGGTTCATAAATTAATAGGAATATATATATATATATATATATATATATATATATATATATATATATATAACTTAATAATTAATATATTGTATTCCTAACACATATAAGTCAAATAATTCATATTCAAAAAAAGTTTCAAACCAACATAGTAATCGAGTTTATAAATCTCGAAGATGATTAAATGAACTAATTGCAATCCACTGGCTCAACATCTGAATCGACATCATTTAGTACATCGATTGTTTCATTTATGTCATCATTCCTTTCCCCTCCTTCCTCTTCATCTCCAAATCCAAGTTGATCATCATCGTCATCCCTTTAACGCTCTCTCTTGCTCCTAGTACTTGGACCGACATCCACATTGCCTCCCATTGCTTCTCGCACATCCGACCATAAAAGACCATCACTTGCATCCACAAACTCTTGAAGCTCGACCTCAGTTGGAATCACCCAATCATCATTTTCTTCAACATCTCTCAACAAAGTAGGATCTAGATATTTGTTATTCGTAAGAGATTTGAAGCGCCTTTCTAGCCTTGTGTTGTATTGAATGAATACGAGATCATTCAACTTTTGTTGCAAAAGGCAATTCCTCTTTTTAGAATGCAACTGAAATTATAAAATTGGCAAAATTACTTAAGGTTTAAATTCAAGTAATGAATGAATAATTTAAATATTTAATATATTTTCTACAATCTTTTATAAAGAAAACTCACATTGTCAAACGCACTCCAATTACGTTCACAAGGTGAAGCACTGCAAGTTTGGCTAAGAACCCTTATGGCAAATTGTTGGAGCAAAGGTGTATCAATCCCGTAAGAACGCCACCATATGTCTATGTTTGTTTCATATATAAAAGTATCGAGTTAATAAAACACATAAATAAGTAAGAAACTAAATATACCCCAACATAATAATTACTTACATGGTGCAACTTTCTCTCTACTCCTTATAGCCGCTGCAGATCCGAATTGCCCTTTTGCATCAATATATAGATCCAATTCTTGTCTCAACTTATCATTCTCTTCTTCATTGGGCACAAGTCGGTCAATAGCAACATAAAGCCCAGTTTTAATTTCTCTATTCATCTCAATCGAGTCTGTATTTTCTCCATAATATATGGCAGGATTGAGGTAATATCCAACTGTAGATGTACTAAAGCGTTAATACCAAATCTATGAATTAGCTTAAAAACTAAAAATATTCACTAAAATGGTGTATACCTGCATGTAAAGGATGATGAAGTTGGTCACTCCAACGTGTTTGGATCATAGCCCACACCCTTGTTATTAATCTTTCATGAGGAGTTCCGGTAAGATTCTTATTTATTAGCTCCTTTGCTTTGTCCATGGCATCATAAATATATCCCATGCATGGTCTCTCTTCTGTATCGACCAATCTAACCACGTCAACTAAAGGAGCCATAACTTGACATGCAAGAAAAATGGTGTCCCAAAAATCAGATTTTGCAACTATCCTCTCGATTCTTTTTCCACAAGCTTTCTTAGCAAAATCACTTTTCGTCCATTGCTCCGACACAAACAAAACTTGAATGTGATGTCGATTATCAAAGATACTCTTAATTGTATAAAACTGTGTTGCAAACCTCGTGACACACAACCTATGCAACTCCTTGTTGTTCGTCAATTTCCGCAACATATTGAGAATCCTTCCATGGTTATATATATAAACCACAACTGCTCTCGCCTCGGTTAAAACATGTTTTATCTTAGGGATCTTCTCGCCAATATCTCCCAACATGAGATTCACACAGTGTGCTGCACATGGCGTCCAAAACATCTTGGGATGTTGTTCTTCCAAAATCTTTCCCGCGGCTTTGAAGTTCGAGCCATTGTCGGTAACAAACTATTATAATTAAATAGAAAAGGGAAGTTAATGATTCACAAGTAGCAAATTGACAATTATCTCATTACCAAAAATGTTGTTACCTACTTACCTGCACTATGTTTTCCTCGCCAACATCTTCAATAACATCATTAATCATTCTCACTATCAATTGAGCATCCTTTACATGCTCTGACGCATCAATTGATTTCAAAAAAACAGTTCCAACTGGACAATTAACCAAAAAATTAATCAAACAACGACCTTTCCCATCTGTCCAAAAGTCAGACATGATGGTGCAATGGTATTTCTTCCAATGTGGCCTAAAGGAATCCACAAACTTCTTTGTATCCGCTAGAACATCCTTCAGCAAGGTTACTTGGATGTTGTGATAACTTGGAGCCGGCATACCTATCATTGGCATGAAGTAAAAGATCACAATTAGAGAAAGTTTACACTTTACAGATTAACAATATTTAAACTTTCTAATCTGTGACTACCTCTTCCATATTCTCCAATTGCATTGATCACATCTTGAAAGCTCTCATCCCGCACGGCATTAAACGGTAACCCAACCGAGTAAGCCCATATAGCAAATTTCTTCCAAGCATTCATTTTCAACTTCTCCTTTATTGGATCATTTCTGTCCAACGTGACTTGTTTCATTTTGCCATAGTCAGGCTTGAACATGGTATCAAGAGGACCCCGAACATTGCTCGGCCCCTTTCTTTTCTTTCCCTTGGAACTTTGAACATCCACAACTTGTACGTCATCATCCTCCTTGACCTCGTCTTCACTATCAATTGAACTTCTTTGAAGAATTTCAATGGTTCTTTTCTTTTCCTTCTTCTTTTTATCTTTTTCATGAATACTTGCAAGAACTCTTTTCTTAATGTCAGCGGTCACGTTTGGACAACCCTTCACTTGTCCTCTTGTATGGGTAAGGTGTTGTTTTAACCGTGTGATTCCTGCAGACATCCTCATATCACACAAGGTGCACCAAACTAAGGATTTGTTTGAGGGGTCTTTCCATACTCCCCATTCCCACGCCATGTCACCGTTTTTACATTTTGTAAATGTAGCCGCATCGGATGTAGTTGTATTGGTGGTGCTCGGGGTGGACGCTTTCGAAGAAACCGCTTCCATGCTAAACTAGCGTAGTAGACTAGTAGTGTAAGTTACTGCCTACTAAAAACATATACAGAAAAAACTTACACAATTGCACAATAGTTAAAATTAACATTAACATAAGTTATAAACTTACACAAAAAACAATAGCTAAAATTATCAAACCAATGAACCATTCAATTGCTCGTTGTTATAAACTAACATTAACATAACATAATCAAACCAATGAACCATTCAATTGCTCACTGTTATAAATAATAAACTAACATTAACATAACATATAAACATAATCAAACCATTCATAACATAAAAATATGCTCACTGTTATAAACTAAAGCAAAACAGTAATAGAATGGTTGAAATCGTTAACCTGGAGTCGATTGAAGGGAATCGAGTGGAGTAGGGCTGTAGGAGCCGATTAGGAGGGAATCGATTGAAGGGAATCAAGTGGAGTAGGGAGTCGATTAGGAGAAATCTTGAAGAGTTGAAGGGAATCGAGAGGAAGTCGACTGCTGGAAGTCGATTGCTGGTGAAAAACGACTGCTGGAATCGAGAGGAAGTCGACTGATAAGGGCTTGAAGATGAAATCGTGTTGTGAGTTGTGACCAAAGTGGACTTTTTTAGACTAGTCAAATGTCCAAGCCCACAAATAAAAAAGCCCAAACCCAAACACATAGCCTATGAAAATTGCGGTATTTCGGGCCGAAATTTTTTACCAAATTTCGGTAAATTTCGCCGCAATTTTCGGTACCGCTATAATTGACCGATATTTTGTACCGCAATTTTTCTATGGACCGCAAACCGAAATTTCACCGAAATTGCGGCGCAATTAACTGCATAGATTCTCGGGGTCAAAATAACATAGTATAAACTGCCGTCGCTTACTGGATAAGAGTCAGCACCCTCGCTTATTGGGTAAGAAGCTTCTCGGTCAAAAAAATGGCACAGTAAGATTGTTGCCTTGTTGGTAAAAGACCATAATATCTGTATCTTACCCGATAAGAGGCAATGAGTGTTTAGTAAACAGCCCGTTTGTTTTATGTATAGAAACGTTTCCATTTTTAATTTTTTGTCATTTGTTTTCAGTCTGTATAATGTGTAGATTGGTTGCTGGTGAAGACGATTCAGGTGGTGAAGTAGATCACCATCAAAGCACCGTAAATGAAAATGTGCGCATGGATCCACAAATCCAAACGCAAATTGCACGTTTGGAAGCAAGGATAAGTCGGGTTGAAGCTCGGATGGAAAGGCTTGAGGTTAGTGTTTTATATATGCAAAGGCGTATGTATCTCTATGGTTTTGTCTGTCTGGTTTCTGTTTTGTATGCCATATTCAAATGACTAATTGATTATCACATCTCATGTTTGTAGTATATTGTACAAAGGTAGACGAACAAAATCGATCAATATGGATAGATTGTTAGTTTTATCGCAGAATACTCAAGAGTTGGATGTGTGTTTCTTTCACTTTTTATTTTAAAATGATGAAAGAAATTTGTGTTGAGATGGTATAAATTAGTTTTGCTATATGGATATATAGGCAGGGTTCATGATCTTGATTTCTTTAGGATCACATGCAAAATTCGAATAGGGTTGACGAAATACATTGTAGTTCTAATCGATATTAGATGTGTGGGTACGGTGGGGTGACAATAGTAGCGTGTTCGTGGTGGGGGTAGGGTGGGTGTTGTTAAGGCGAACAGTGGTGGCGATAGGATAGGGGTGGGTGGTGTTGGTTAAATTGGGATGTAAAGGTTATTTTTGTATTTTTAAAACCTTTATAAAATTTGTTACTTATGATGCCAAGGAATGATGAAATCATTAACATGTGAAATACAAAGGATTTCATCCGTTCCAAGAAGTGAACCAAACAAAGGAATTGTAATTTGGTGAAATCCAATTGATTTCATGAACCAAACGAACACCTCGTGTAAGTCTTGACGCATATTGTTGCTACTTTTGTATACGTAGATGTCTGGAATCTTATCTTAAGAAATGCCCGCTTTAATAGTGGGGAAATGTAACAACTCCTTTCTTTAACAGTTGCATAAGATTTGATTCAAAACGCAATATATAAAGTCACGTGCAACAACGACCAACAATGGTCAAAATACAAAATAGCGATCAAGACTAAAGACTAAGATTTGAAATAGTGGTTATCACGGTGGTATGGTGGTCCAAAAGTAGAGGTTCATATAATATTTTTTAGAATTATATATATATATATATATATATATATATATATATATATATATAACATATATTATACTTGACTTAACATATTATATGCATTAATGTAAGCATTAGATTCAAAAAAGGCCCAACTGAGTATTGCAGACCGCTATTTTACCTCAAATATCGGTAAATTGTGCCGCTATTATCGAAACTGCAATTTAACTATTTTGCTTATGACCGATAACCATTATTGCACCGCAATTAAGAGCAGGGAACTGACTACTTGTTACAAATGCTAACTAAATACTACGTATTATGCATAAACCCAAACACTTTATTGGCACTCCAACTTCTCCAAGGTCAGCATGTTACCTATTTAAACAATTAAATCGAGTGATCATAGATTATATTATAGGGTAAATTGCATGAAAAGGTAACGTACTGCATGAAAAGGTAACGTACTTTAGTCTGATTCCTATTTTAGGTAACGTATTCTCAAAACTTTTATTTTGGTACCTGTGATGTGAAATCTCAAACTTTTAAGTACCTAGTTACATATAAATGTTTACTAGGATTAAGTTTTTTTTGACATGGCATTATTTTTTTTTCTAACGCCAACTAAGAATATAAATTCCATGTCATCATTTTTTAAAATGTAAAATTTATATTTTTTGAATTAAGAAGAAAATTTCATATAAAATTTTTTAATTCTAAAAACTTATCACAATTTTTTTATAAACTAAGAAAATCAAATTAACGTAATTTTTTTTAAATCAATAAAATTTGTAGTTTTTTTCTTTAATAAAAAAATGACCATAAAATTTATAAAACTATTTATATGATTGTAATTCTTGTAATATTTTTGTTTTATGGTATTTTTTTAATAAAGAATTATAAGAATTACAATCACCTAAATAGTTTTACAAATTTTATGGTCATTTTTTTAATAAAGAAAAAGAATTACAAATTTTATTGCTTTAAAAAAATTATGTTAATTTGATTTTCTTGGTTTTTAAGAAAATTGTTATAAGTTTAAGATTTAAAAAATATATATGAAAATTTCTTTTTAATTAAAAAAAATATATTTTATATTTTAAAAAATGATGACATAGAATTGATATTCTTAGTTGGCGTTAGAAAAATAAATAAATAATGCCATGTCAAAAAAAACTTAATCCTAGTAATCATTTATATGTAACTAGGTACTTAAAAGTTTGAGATTTCACATCTCAGGTACCAAAATAGAAGTTTTAAAAGTACGTTACCTAAAACAGGAATTATACTAAAACAGGAATTATACTAAAATACATTACCTTTTCATGCAATTTGCCCTATATTATAATCACATAACAATTATTATGGGGTTGTGCCCGTTGTAATTTTTATTAATGTTATATATAATAATATAAATATGATATAAAAAAATACATAACCTAATAGCAAACTCATAGAAGTGGAGGTGTTTAAGGTAGGAATCAACCAAATCTAACGCTAAATAACTTAACGTGCAAAATAACTTAACGTGCAGTAACCCGATGTCTAAGCGAGTTGTAAAATTTTCAAACCATATTATGTTACTTTTATTTGAACCCAATCCAACCCAACCCGATGAACATTAGACAATTGCACAATCACGTACTCTCTTCATATACAAATATTTTCAATCAATTCTCCATCTCTATATAACTTATTTGTATATATGTTCAATAACTGTGAACACACATGCGTGTGCATATGCGTGCACACACACACACACACACACACATATATTAGGTTCATTTGAGAAATG
Organism: Arctium lappa; assembly: GCA_023525745.1. Classification (NCBI taxonomy): domain Eukaryota; kingdom Viridiplantae; phylum Streptophyta; class Magnoliopsida; order Asterales; family Asteraceae; genus Arctium; species Arctium lappa. Next base: position 57,334,519 of record CM042058.1, on the reverse strand, counting down.
GTAAATATATGAGAAGTAATCGTAGTCATTCATCCGGTCAAGATCGGATTTGACTGGTCAAATATTTCGGCTTTGACTGGTCAAAAGTTGCGGCTATTCCAAAAATATAAGGACACTTTCATAATTTTTACAAAATACACGGGTTGTGTTCATATATGAACATGTATAATTCACATATGAATTATATGTTCATATGTGAATAAGTGTAATTCACATATGAATTCTTTTAACTGATTCATATATGAACCTTTGTGATTCACATATGAACTAATTAACTGTAAATTCATATATGAATCAGTTGAACTAATTAACAGATTCATATATGAACTTTTGTGATTCTCATATGAACTAATTAACTGATTCACATATCGTTCATATATAAACCCATCCCGCGTATTTTACGAAATTATCCCTCTACATTCTATACACCATGCAAGGAATTATCCGGTGCTTCGCGGTCAAAGCCGCAAATGTTGACCAGATGAATGACTAAGATTACTTCTCTATTTCTCATACATTTACCATTTCTCAAATGAACCTCTCCCTATATTTTAGGGGTTGTTTAATTTGCAACCCTTAAAAAGGTTGCAAACCTTGCAACCCTCATATTAACCGTTGGATTCATGATCGACGGTTACAATAGATATGGACCCCAATATTTTTAATTAAAAAAAATAAAAATAAAATTACCGTCGATCATGAATCCAACGGTTAAGATGTGGGTTGCAAGGGTTGCAAAATATCCTTCCACTATATATATATATACGAACGTATATTTTGTTCAATTATATATAGATATGCAAATTTTACTTATTCTTCTTATTTATCTATATTATATAATATATTGTCCAAATTTGTTACGATCCTGTATCTCCTCTTGGTATCAGAGCCATCCTCTTGGTATCATATGGCTATTAGTAGGTCACAATGAATACTAAATTCATAATTATTCCTTATTGTCTTGTTATGACTTTTATAAAATCAAACTTAACTATATCTGTTTAATTAAAGTTATTTAGAATTAAATATGATTTGTAAGAAAATAAAGTTTTTATATGACTTATTGGATATTAGCGATGGTTTAGCCCAGCGTTGGTTTAGCCTTGGTCGTTGGAGTAGCATAAGTGGCGCAGTGTTGTGGTGTAAGACGTCCAGCCGTACCAGACCAGTGGAAGGTGGTCCCGTTGTGGTGGTCCAGTTAATAGTCCAATAATCATACTAAAACCAACTTTTCTCACTAAATCAAATTTATTTCTACATACACTTTTATTTACAGATACGATGTTGAGTTTATTTTCTAAAAGAAATAATACGGACAATGAAGATAATGATGAACGTAGTCTTCATATGAATTCTGCCGAAGTTCATATATCTGATATAGAACAGAGTTTAACAAATTGGACAATTCCAAAACAACCTTTCAAAACTATATACAAAATAGGAACTTTAGATTTTCTCCAAGGTTATTCAATTAAAGCAACTGAACAAACTGTTTCTATTAATAAAGATTATGATAATATTTGCCTTCTATCAAAAAGATCCATAATTGAACATAAGCAAAAATATAAATTCTTACACATGGGATTAGTTCAAATAGCAATTAAACCTTTATTTAGATTAGGTGTAGATACTCCAGTACTAATAATACTTAGAGATGCTAGACATACAAATTTCCAGAATTCAGTCTTAGCCATGGCCGAAACTAATATCTCAAACGGTCCAATCTACTTCAATTGTTATCCAAATTTTACAGTAGGATTATCTGATCCAAATATTTTAGATACTTTAGTTTTAACAATTAAAACCAAAAATTTAGAATTTAAAGAAGATACTAAAGCTTTAACAGTAATCTATAGAATTAGTTATAAGACTATGTCTTCTACTATAGAACTTAAGTCTAGAATAACTAGCCCTAAAAATGAAACTATAATATTTGAATCAAATCCTCAACATACAAAAGTACAAACACCCAAAAGACTCAAATGGGATGAAATTACTCAATCTTGTAATTGGAACCTTCAAGATATTAGTATACCCAAACCTATAGGAGAATCAAATAGGCTATCTAACATCATAGAAAACGAAGATGGTTCTTTCGATATTAATTTTAATTCAATTCCTTTTCCTCCTAGATTTTCAACAGGATCAACAAGTAATAATAGTTTTAAAGAATATCCTTTTATTCAAAAACCTAAATCATTAAAATATGTAGATTTTAATCAAGATATTCCAAAACCAATTTATCAAGAAGATAAGTCTAGCGAATCAGATAAAATAAATAGTCCTACACATTCAGATATGAATATGGTAACCGAAGCAGAGTTAAGAAGAATTAGAAATCAACATGAGCAATAAAACTCAAATTTTGTGTAATCAAAATAAACTAGAAAAATCATTAATAGATTCTTGTTGGGAAATTATTAAAATATCACATAAAGAAATCATAGAACTCCAAAAAGAAAAAGACAAATTAATGACTCATTTAGAATGAGAAACATATAATAAGATAACCATTGATCAAGTATTATATTTAGGAAGAGTAATTTTACGAATCAAACATTTGAAAGAAAGAAATAGTTTAATGTTCAAGTGGATTCAAGAATCTAGACAAAAATTAATAATTTGTTAAGTATGAGTAATAAAATACAAATTAATTGTTCTTTAGATAATAAAATGAGAACTGAAGATCTAAAAGCACATTGGAAAACTTTAAAAAGAGAGACAAAACACTTAGAAACATTAAATAAATTAATAGAAGAACTAGAAAGAAATAACATAAGTAGTAAAGATTTAGACTATAAAGCAATAAAATCAGAAATTAAAGATACTCAAGCAGAAATTCATAATAGCAAATTTTGGATCAAAATAATAACAAAAGAAGTAAACAAATTTACTCATTAAAAATGAATATAAAAGCACTTAAAAAAGATTTCTTTGCAGATTATAATAAATATATTAGGGAAATTTATTATAATTTTGTAAATAATAGTAAAATAGAATTAGATCATCAACTCCAATGGAGATTATATATTTATAACAAAAATGTTCATATAACATTCTTTAATTGGTATGAATTAGTTTTTTGTAAACAAATGAATATTAAATGTCCTTTCTCAATGTTAAACATTCATGAGACTCCAAAGATTACTCAAGAATATATAATAATAAAAAATAATGATAAAGTTACATCAATTCATCCTCCTAAACAAGACATTAAAATAGAAAATTCCTATATAGCCTCTCCATTAATAGGAAATATTACAAAAAATGGATAATGACTCAAAAATTGCCAGTATATTATATCAAAATAATTATTCAAATGAAATACTAAATACAATAAGTCTACAATTAAATAGAATCGAAAAGAATTCTCTAAATAAAGAATTAGAATTACCTATCGATTCAAAAAACGACTCAAAATTAAAACAAATAGAAAACCCAATCTTTACTCCACAACAAATGGATCCAAAAATGAATTTAGGATATAATAAAAAGATAATTAATGAATTAAGTGAAAAATTAGGAAGTATGAAAATTAATGTTATCTCTCAACATTCAGAAGATTATTCTGAAGAAGATATAAATGAATTAAATGAGCAATTTTCAAATACTCAGATATCTGATAATATTAATAAAGTTAATTTCAGTAGACCTAATCCTATATCAACAAGAAGACCATATACTTTCAATTATTATCCAACGCCAACACTTCCAGATATTCAATTTGAAGATCGCGAAACAACTAATAGTAGAAGTGCCTACGATGGAACGTCAATTTATGAATGGAATATTGATGGTTATACAGAACATCAAATTTTAAACTTCTTACAAGAAATAAACATGGCCGCTAACGCTTATTCTACTAAAGGAAATACTCAAAAACAAATTGCCGATGCTATCCTTTCTGGATTCACTGGCACTTTAAAGGGGTGGTGGGATCTCTATGTAACTCCCGCAGAAAAACTTACAATTCTAATTGCTACAAAAACTGTAATCAAAACTGAAAATAATTTACCTACTACTACTCAAGAATATGATATTATTCCAACTTTAGTGTTTGCAATATTAAAAAACTTTGTAGGTGATCCAACCCTATTTCAAGAAAGAAATGCAGAAATTCTTCTCAATTTAACATGTAGAAAATTACAAGATTTTAGATGGTATAAAGATATGTTTTTAGCTAAAGTAATGACAAGACCAGACTGCAAAGAAGCTTACTGGAAAGAAAGGTTCATTGCAGGATTACCAAAATTATTTGCAGAAAAGATTAGAGATAAATTAAGAGAAAAATACAATAATCAAATACCATATAAGGATCTAACCTTTGGCGAAATTATTAATGAAATTAATAAAGAAGGATTAGCTATTTGTTCTGACTTAAAATTCAAAGCTAAACTTAAAAAGGATAGGATTAATAGCAAAAACGAATTAGGAGAATTTTGTCAACAATATGGATATCAACCTATCTCAACCCCTTCTTCATCTAGAAAAATAAAAAGATTCTCAAAGAAAAAATTTACAAATAAAGAGTCTAGTCCAAAATATTATAAAAAACCAGAAAAATATCAAAAGAAACCAAAATATCATAAAAAATATTCAAAAAGATCTAATACAAAATCAAAAGAATTTAGAGATATAATCATATGTTATAAATGCGGAAAAACAGGTCATATGACAAAAGATTGTTATGTTAAAAAAAAGATTAATCAATTAAATATTTCTGATCAATTAAAGGATCAAATGTGTAAACTTATGCTTAATCATTATAGCTCTAGTGAATCATCTAGCATGTCAGATTACGAAGAAAAAGATTTAAATAACCTAGAAAATTACTCAACCTCTGACTCAGAAACTAATTCAAACTGCGAATGTATAGGAAAGTGTACTTGTACTCAAATAAATGTAATTACAGATAAAGATAGAGAAATAATAGAAATATTAGATCAAATTCCTGATCAAATAATTAAAGAACAAGCTTTAAATAAAATTTTAAATTATAATAAAATAGAACCTTCAACAACTAGAACTAATGAAATATTCAATCTTCAAGATGTCTATGAAAGATTTTCAAAATCCAAAGCACCCATTTCTATTCAAGATCTTCAAGAAGAATTAAATAACGTTAAAACAGAAATAAGAATAATTAAAGATAGATTAATAAAAATTGAAAAGGGAAAAGATACTATTAAAGTAGATCAAGAAATAAAATTAGATAATCAAGAAGGAAACATAAAAGAAATAAAAATACCAAAAAGAATATCATACCAAAAATGGAATACCTATATACAATTATGTATTCAAAATGATTTCAAAATAACTGTATTAGCACTCATTGATACTGGTGCTGATATGAATTGTATTCAAGAAGGATTCATACCTACGAAATATTATGAAAAAACTGCTAACAGGTTATCCACCGCTAGTGGTTCCTCTCTCAACATTGAATATAAGATTTCAAATGCTCATATCTGTAACGATGGATATTGTTTTAAAACATCATTAATACTTGCAAAGAATTTAACTTCAGTTTTAATCTTAGGAACTCCATTTATTTCTCTACTATACCCTTTTTCAACAACAGAAGATGGAATTATTTCAAATGCTCTAGATAAAGAAATATTTTTTAAATTCGAGAGTCCTATTGTTTCTACAAAACTAAATCAATTAAACAATAAAATAAATCAAATAAAATATTTAAAAGAAGAAATAAATAGTTTAAGAATTTCTGAACAAATTCAAAATCAAATGAATCAAAATAAAATAAAACAAATAAAAGATAAATTTGAAAAGAATGTATGTTCAAATATTCCTAATGCCTTTTGGAAAAGAAAACAACATATAGTTAGATTACCTTATATAAAAGATTTTAATGAGATAAACATACCCTCAAAATCCAGAGCTATTCATATGTCAAATGAATTACAAGATCATTGTAAAAAAAGAAATACAATAACTCTTAGATAAAAGACTCATAAGACCATCAAAATCACCTTGGTCATGTTCAGCCTTTTATGTTATGAATGCTGCTGAAATTGAACGAGGTTCTCCAAGATTAGTTATAAATTATAAGCCTTTAAATAAAGTTTTAGAATGGATAAGATATCCAATTCCAAATAAAAGAGATTTACTCAAAAAATTATATGATTCAAATATTTTTTCAAAATTTGATATGAAATCAGGCTTTTGGCAAATACAGATTCATGAAAAAGATAAATACAAAACAGGTTTTAATGTTCCCTTTGGTCATTACGAATAGAATGTTATGCCTTTTGGACTCAAAAATGCTCCTTCTGAATTTCAAAATATTATGAATGATATAATCATCCCCATAAACAATTTTGCTATTGTTTATATAGATGATGTTTTAATCTTTTCAAAATCAATAGAACAACATTTTAAACATTTAAATATATTTTATAATTTAATCTTTAAAAATGGATTAGTTGTCTCTGCATCAAAAATGCATCTTTTTCAAACAAATATTAGATTTTTAGGACATGATATTACTCAAGGTACTATAAGACCAATACAATGAAGTTTAGAATTTTCTAATAAATTTCCAGATGAAATCAAAGATAAAACCCAACTTCAACGGTTTTTAGGATGTTTAAATTATGTTCATGATTTCTTTAAAGATTTAGGAATAATTTGTAAACCTCTTTACCAAAGACTCAAAAAGAATCCAAAACCATGGACTCAAGATCATACGAAAGTAGTTCAATTAATCAAACAAAAGGTAAAATATTTACCTTGCCTTTATATCCCTCAACCTAATGCTAAACTTATAGTAGAAACAGATGCTAGTGATGTAGGATTTGGAGGAATACTCAAACAAAAAATTGCCAATGACTCTAATGAAGAATTAGTTAGGTTCTTTTCTGGATCTTGGAATGATACTCAAAAAAATTACTCCACAGTTAAAAAAGAAATTTTAGCAATTGTTTTATGTATTAAAAAATTTGAAGATGATTTATATATGAAACCATTTTTATTACGAGTTGATTGTCAATCTGCTAAACCAATTTTAGAAAATGATGTCAAAAATATTATTTCTAAACAAATTTTTGCAAGATGGCAAGCATTACTAAGCAACTTTGATTTTCAAATTGAGTTTATAAAAGGCTCAAACAATTCTCTCCTCGATTTCTTATCCAGAGAATTTTTACAGGGGAAATGAACGACTCAAAACCCATGTCTCCTTTCACACCTTTCAAGAAAAAAGACTCAAAACCAATTGACTCATCAACATCATCTTCTTCTCTTACTCCGTTTACTCAAAATCGATTTGCACCCCTTACTCAAACGACTACTCAACAAACTTATTCTTCTTTAGTTCAAAAACCTGTCGCTACCATATCAAACACTACTCCAAATAGATCGATATTAGTCTCTCCTATTCCAAAGGTACATACTCCATCAACTAGTCAAAATGTTAAACATCTGTATTTTCAAAATCCATTTCATCAAGTAGTCAAAATCTTAGAAGATTATGAAATGAATCTTTACAAAAGATCTTTCAATACTCTTATAGATTTCCTTTTCTCAAAAGACTCATTCTGCAAAGGTGATATTCTTAAAACTCGAGAGTATTATCAAGCCATTTTAGCTGATACCGGTTCTGTCAAAGTTACTCATACAGCAAACCATATGAATCTTTCTCAAATAGATTTTAGCAAAGCTCAGATATTCAAAATCCTTTCTATTCAAGACTGGAATGGTCGCCCTTTTACTAATAAGGTTCTCTCAAATTACTCAAAACTACCGTCTTATAATTATTATGATTATCAAGACGCTTGGTTCAAATTTTTGTATCTTAGAAGTTACTCACATTCATGGTTTATATTCTTTGATAAGAATTTCAACTATGAATATCCTAGTTGGTTCGCTGATTGGTTCAATTATATGGGATGTATTCCAGAAGTCCTTCCTATCACTGTAATGGGAGGTTTTAGAAAATTTAAAGAAATGTTTGTCCAAAACATTTCAGACCGTGAATATTTACTCCAATTTGTAGCCATATTCAAATTACCATGGATAATTTCTTGGAACTTTGAGGTAAGAACTCCACCTCATTCATACCCATTACTCATTCGTACTTGCAAAGTTAAATGTCGGGATAAACTCCCAAAAGATCAAATAGAAAAGATGTCGATTCAAGGAGTTTCCAATTATTATTCTGAGAATTTTGGTGCTCCGTCTACTATCGAAAGGCCTATCTACCAAAGTGATGATGAAGAAGTTGCTCAGATTATGGCAGCAAAATCTGAAGCTAAAGTAAAGTATTTACTCCAAAAATTCAAAGAGAACTCACCTACAAACTCTACTCAAGAAGTGACTCATGATCTCTTTCAAGATTCTCAAGATCCCTATGCAGATATAAATCTTTAGAGAATTGTAGAGAATTGCGTGTGTTTGGTGGTTTGTCTTTGAAGACAAATTCTTTGTTACTCATATGGGTATACTCATACGTATGGATTACGTTCTTCAGTAATTCATTTAGAACTTTTATTCAAAATTATTACTCAAAAGGCTTTTCAGGTACACAATATTCAAAAGATCCAATAATTAGATATGAAGACAAAAAGATGCCCCACTTCATCAATTATTCAAAAGATGTCAAAAGATGCCATCCATGTCTCATCCCACTACTCATCAATTATTCAGAAAATGTCAAAAGATGCCATCCACGTCTCATTCCACTACTCAAAACAAATGAAGAATTATATGGTTCAAATCCGCAGCCAGTTGCCAGTAAAATGAAATCAATTATTGATGCTTTTTCCCTACAACTGCCGGTTACTCATTACTCAACATCAACTCAAGGCTCCTATAAATGAAGACTTCAAGACTCAAGTTTAGGCAGAGTGCAATTTCCATCACAATATGATATGCCGAAGAAATCCTCTATCCTTCTCTCTACTCAAAATTGTTCTAAGTCTTTAGATTTTAATCTAGTTATTTCTCCTTCAGTTTGTAGTTCTTGTATCGATTCAAAAGGTCATCTAATCAAAGAAGGTACTTTTTAATCATGCTTTATGTTTTTATCTTTAGTGATGGTTGCTTACTCTTGCAAAACTTTGATGATCGTCATAAGATTCATATATTTATTCCAAGCACTCGTCCTTTACATTTAATTGAACATATTAAAACTTTTATTCTTGGATACGAACGTATATTTTGTTCAATTATATATAGATATGCAAATTTTACTTATTCTTCTTATTTATCTATATTATTTAATATATTGTCCAAATTTGTTACGATCCTGTATCTCCTCTTGGTATCATATATATATATATATATATATATATATATAGTGGAAGGATATTTTGCAACCCTGCAACCCTTGCAACCCACATCTTAACCGTTGGATTCATGATCGACGGTTATTTTATTTTTATTTTTCTCTTTTTTTAATTAAAAATATTGGGCCCCATATCTTTTATAAACGCCGATCATGAATCCGACGGTTAAGATGTGGGTTGCAAATGAACCTCTCCCTATATATATATATATTCGAACGAAATAAATTACACCAAAAAAACTATCATATTTTTCTCGTTAATTTGACATCCATATTGATATACCTTTTCATCCATTTTTTCGTGGTTTTTCGGTTTTCTATTTATTTAGGGTTTTCTTCTGAACCTGACCCTATATAGACAGAGGTTCAAGGGAAAACCTCAAATAAATGAAAAACAAAAAACACTTTATTAACCGTTAGATTAGATGATCTGATGGATGTGATTAAATGGGCGGTTACAACAATATTTTTTGAATTAAAAAACTATAGCCCCCTATTTTTTTATTCGAAAAAAGAGAAAAAATAAGCAAAATTCGAACGAAATAAATTACACCAAAAAAACTATCATATTTTTCTCGTTAATTTGACATCCATATTGATATACCTTTTCATCCATTTTTTCGTGGTTTTTCGGTTTTCTATTTATTTAGGGTTTTCTCCTGAACCTGACCCTATATATATGTATATATATATGTATATATATATATATATGTATATATATATATATGGTACGTTTCTTTTGCAAACCAAGCAATTTGTACAAACTATGCAAACCATTATATTAGGAAACAATAGATATATTTATTGATAATGATTATGATTCATTAATAATGATTGTGATATATATGGAAAATCTTAAGTTTATTTATTATAATCATTATTTTAAATTAGGAAATGTTAAGTTTATTCATTATAATCATGATTTTAAATTAGGAAACATATTAAAATCATATATTCATTAGACTTGATGAACGACTAAGATTGGTTTGCATAGTTTGTACAAATTGTTTGGTTTGCAAAAGAAACGCACCCTATATATATACACTATATTATTAAAGTTCTAATATGGTTAATTAGTTTTTTGGAAAGTTTTGAAAGCCAAAATTTTAGTTCCACGTTTCCTCCTATTCAAAGTTACATTTAACACTCTTGTAATTAATTATTCAATTTACTTTATATCCCTTGTTTTTTCATTTTACACCCTTATCATGTTAACACAAATAATCGTATATGAACAAAAATGCAATGAAAATATACGTTTCTTTTTTACAGGTTATTCCATTATAATCGTCTCATCAATACCTTCAAAACGAGTCCAATATTGAATATTTTTTAATTTAACCGTACCATTAAATATCACGAATATCTACGAATTAAAAACATCTTTAGCGTTTAATTTTTTTTATATAAATTACGCCACTATAATCATAGATCAACTAAAATATTTACACCACTATAAATTACACCACTATAATCTTTAGCGTTTAATTTTTCATCTTTAGCATATTAAAAACACATAATCATAGATCAACTAAAATATTTAAAAAACGCGTTTAATGTTTTTTATATAAATTACACCACTATTATTTGTTCGTCAATGTTTTCAAAACAAGTTCATTTTTGAATATTTATTGATTTAGTACTATTATAAAATAGAATAGATACGTATCAATTTTATTATATATATATATATATATATATATATATATATATATATATATATATATATATAGAAGATAGCATACCAGTAAATATTTGTAACGACCATTGTAGAAAAAAAAACGAGGTATACAAATCTATACATATCTATATTAGGTATTCTTTTAATTAAATTAATTCAAAATTTATAATCAAGTAAATTATAAAGGTATACAACTAACATCAATATAGACAAAAATAAAACAAAAATGAAATATAATTGAAAATGCATACCAAAGTACTTCAGAGTCGATGCATGATTCACATATATGTGCATCAAACGACTCAAGCACCATGTCTTCATAGGATAAAGTATCGATAAGGACGAAGCATACAAACTTAACATGAAACATTGTTGTCATTTTGATTTCGAGATGTTTCGTGAGCGGATACATACCTTTGTCAAATGTTTCTTCGATTTCACGATTTTTCGTGCCGCATCGCGTGCGGGTACGTAACTAGTATATGTGTGTATATATATATAGGGGAGCGATCAAATGGAAACCACTCTAATTTTGAAAAACGTGGAAACTCTCGATTTCATTGGTTAAGTTAATGAAATTGTTTCATGAAATCGTTTAATTTGATGAAATTGTTTCATATAATTCTTTTATTGATAAAATTGTTGCATATATTTGTGTTTTTTATGTAAAAATGAAAAAGTTTTATCAGACCGCGAAAATACATGAAACAATTTCATCAGAATGAGAAAAATAGATGAAACTACATAAGAACGCGAATATATAAAACAATTTCATTAACAAAAGAATTATATGAAACAACTTGATCATATTAAACAACTTTATGAACCAATTTCATTAATTTAACCAATGAAATTGACGGTTTCCAAAGTTTCCAATCTAATATGGTTTTCAATTGAAACCACCTCTCTCTCTCTCTCTCTCTATATATATATATATATATATATAGAGAGAGAGAGAGAGAGTCAGGTTCAAACAAGTTATATATATATATATATATATATATATATATATAACTTGTTTGAACCTGACTCTCTCTCTCTCTCTGCGTGTGTGTGTGTGCGCGAGAGATGAAAAAGAAATTATGAGTAGGCTAGAGAAAACAAGTTAGAAGAATATTTTGATGTACCAAAGTATCAAACCCGATTAACCCGTACGGTTTGGGTAGGGTTATGTTGAGATTTTTCAAACCGCAAATATTGGGTTAGGTTGTTCAAATGTCTTCAACCCAATTAACCCAACCCGTGAACACCCCTAGTTTAAGGCGATTGACAACAAAATTTTACAGGCCCGAGTTAGAGCCTCTATACCTTCATTTAGGGGGTGTTTGGGATTGCTTATTTGAGGTGCCTTTTAGCTTATTGCGATTTGACACCGGAGATAAGCACTTTTGAGTGTTTTGATGAGGAAAAATTAAAATGTGGCACCGCTGAAAATCACTTTTTGATAAGTCATTTGGTTTTAACTTATCAACTTATTTGAAAAGTGTTTATCACTTTTTTGGTTATTTTATATGTATAAGCAATCCCAAACACCTTTAAATAACAACTTATTAGCGTATTACATTTTGCTACCACAATAAGTTAATCCAAACACTTTTTTAAAAACTCCGATTTGACACCACATAAATAGATAAACACTTTTTAAAATAAGCATAAGTTGTTTTAAATAAGCAATCCCAAACACTCCCTTAGTTTTTAATGATTTTTTTCAAATCTAATGTAAGCGTGTATTTTATTTATATAATTTAGATTTTTATGTTTCTCTAAATGTAAGAGACTCTTTTTATCTATATAATTTACATTTTTATATTTTTTTAAATATAATTTAAGAGATTGTTTTTTAGGTCTATAATTTAGTGTTATTGTTTAGGGCTAATGTTAAACATGGTTATTTCTCTAAAATTCAAACTCACAATCTTTCACAAATGTTAATTAAATCAAAGAAACATATACAAAATTTAAGAGGATTGTTGATTTAGCTTAGGGAAATTGGCTGAAATAGCCATATTACCTAGCCAATTGAATCTCCTAGCCATTTTTCTCCATGATTTACCAAAATATACCTAGATTCGCAATGACGGACTTGTAGGTCCTCTACCTCCGAATAAACTTAAAATGATTACTTATTTAATTTTCTAAATGTATTTCTAGAGCTTATGTCTTATTTTGTTCTTTATAATTTAGGTGTTTCCTTTTACAATTTAAGGTTTTGATCATTTCCTTCCAAATTCATATTAAACCTTGTTATCTCTTTATAATCCAAATTCCCAGTATCCCACAAAAGTTCAGTCGAATATACATATTTAATAATTCTTCAACAAGCTTTAAAAGCGTAGTTCATTTAATTTAAATAATTAATTTTCATTTATTCCAATGAGTGTATATATACATATTTATATATATATATATATATATATAGATTTGATTACTTCTCATTTCGTTATTAATCATTTGTTTTATTTAATTTGTTAATTATAAAAGATATGTGAGCATAAATTTAACTATTTAACAATCACTTTGTAAATTACACTTCACTTGAAGTTTGATTTATGATTATTTAAACAAAATAAAACTCTCTGAAATATCGTGAACGACCCTCATTATATAAACATAATATGTATGCTAATTTCATGATATTAGGCGTGCACACACAAACAAACATACTCACACACACACACACACACACATATATATCTATATCTATATCTATATCTATCTATCTATATATATATATATATATATATATATATATATATAGAGTCTCCTTCATTTGCTAACCACAACATTGGTGCTAACCAATTTTAGACCAATCAAAAGCTTCCTATAGTTTATGTCATTCACTCAATGCTATTAAATCTCAAAGGGTATTATTGGAATTTTACAATTTTCAGCCATTTAAAATTTTTCCATATTTTAAGAAGGTTTTTAATTTGGTAGTTATCTTAATATTAAATATAATAATTTTAAATTAAACTTGATAATTTCCTAATTCACGTCACATCTATCCTAATTCACGCCACAATTATCTTGTTTCCGTAGTTCAAAGATTTTTTTTTTAAATTGGTAGTTATCTTCATTTTCTTGTTTCCGTAGTTCAAAGATTTTTTTTAAATTGGTAGTTATCTTCATTTTGGAATACTAGAAGCGTACTCGCGCAATGCAGCGAGATACATCATGATTTTAATGTTTTGTTTTATTTTTTGTTTTTTTGTCGATTTACAGGACGATTGTGGATAGTTTTGAAAAAATGATAATGTTTTTTAATAAATTTGTTTAATTTAGACTTAATAATATAATGTTTATTATATAAAAAAATTAAGTATTTTGTTAGAATTCAATGATTATTTTATATATTTTAATGACATCTAGAAAAAATAACCAATTACATATTTACTAAATATAATTAAAACAAATTTATAATAATATAGTATATTAATTAAATGGTGATACATGGAAAGGTCTGCATAAAAGGAATGTCCTATACATACCAAATTGGGTGTTAGAAGCATGCAGTAATAATATGTATCTTGTGCTTTGATACATGTAAATTAAGAGATTTTTAAAATTTTGCATAAAATGATGATATCTTGTGCCTAATAATTTGTATTTAAGAGTTTTTTATCCGTGCTTTATAATATAGTATAAATAATAATTTATCGTTTATAGCGTATTCAAAATGCATATATGCATATCAAAGCTTTAATAATTTGAACAATGCACACATGCACAGAAAACAAAAACATTTTAAACATTAAGTTTGAAACTTAACATATAACCATATGCACAAATGCATATATGCATTTTCTACTTTTAAAAGATGCACAAATGCATATATGCATTTTATAAGATTGCGTACTCTTAGAACAAGACACATATGCACAAACCAAACATTTTAAACATATTTTATTAGATACTTAGTTTATGTCCACATTAACAACTCTTAAAAGATGAACAAATACATATATGCATTTTCTAGATTCCATACTCTTTGAACATGCACAAATGCATATCCACAATTCTTACACCATTTTCATATGCATATTCAAAATGCATATATGCACATCAAAGTTTAATACACAGAAAACAAAAACATTTTAAACATTAAGTTTGAAACTTAACATATAACCCATATGCACATATGCAATCTTAAAAGATGCACAAATGCATATATGGACACGTTGCATATATGAATATACCATTTACATCGAACTGCATATATAAATGTACCATTTACACTTCTACATTGTTTCATGGTTGAAAATAAGCTACAAACAATAAATTTGGATACCGAAAATGGTGTTAAAAATAATATAATCAAGAAATCATTTTTTTCTCAAGGGAATTGAAACGATCATCCGATCTGGTTTTGCCCTTGCGGAAGATTTATCGTTGTGGAGTCACCCTCACCGAAAATGGTGTTAAAAATAATATAATCAAGAAATCATTTTTTTTCTCAAGGGAATTGAAACGATCCTCCGATCTGGTTTTGCCCTTGCGGAGGATTTATCGTTGTGGAGTCACCCTCACCGGCTCCGCCATGTTTGTTCCGATCAGGTGCGGAAAGTTTAGCAAAGCCCGAGACCCACGAATCTTATACACAGTTTGATCATAAGCCAATGCCGCATCCTTCGGCGTCTCGTACGTCCCAAGCCACACCCTCGCGCCACGCTTCGCCGGATCCCTTATCTCCGTCGCGTACTTCCCCCACGGTCGCCGCCGGACGCCACAAAACTCCCTAAACTCATGTGGCGCGTGGTTCCCACGTGGGTTTTCCACCTCTTCTGTAATTAAACTCTCATGCTTCACCACCACCGAACCTCCTCCACCGGAAACCACCACTTGCCCTAGCGGTGCACCGCCACTGGTGGTGGATCCAGTCGCTGGAAAAAGGTTGGAGATTTGGGAATCATAGAGAAGGTGGTGTTGGATTGAATCGAGAAAGGAGAGATCGGATTCTAGGGGAAGAAATCCCTAAATGTTAGGGATTTTACGAATTTAAAACGTGTTTCCGTAAATAAAGTTGGATTGTTATTTTACCAAATTAATCCTGTGCACTTGTGCATTGTTTTTAATCAATCCCAATGTATAATAATTAATTAAATGAAAATTCAATTAAATATGAGCCGTGGATCATCGCAATGGATGGTTGAAATTGGTTAGCACAGTTAGCACCAATGTCACGGTTATCAAATGAATGGGCCTCTCTCTCTCTCTCTCTCTCTCTATATATATATATATATATGCAATAAACAAATTATGTATGCACCATCAATACGCGATACTTGCTTATTTTTGGAACCCTTTGTCAAAGGACCAAAATTGTTTTCACAACCTCATGCCACGATTACACCGACTAAGCAAATTTATGGTCCATTGTTTTCAACTGCCCATTCACGGTGTCAACTCCGACGGTTCAATTTATCGATCATAAATCGCCCGTGTTTATCAAAAAGGAATTGTTCGATTGAACCTCATATCTATTGTCCTTTCATAATATCAACTCTAATGGCTTGATAAATCACTAGATTTTAATTTTATATAAAACAAAGCGAATGCGTATATAGACATTCAAATCCAAGATGCAATAATCAAAAAAAGTAACATGTACCACAACTAAAAACAAAAACACACTGTGATCATCTTACTTGAGTCTATCAACTCCTTGGTTTGAATCTTAAATGCTATTGTTCCATCCTCTTTGTTGCATCGTGAGTGGTGGATCACGCTGGTTCAAACCTTCGTTGATTTCGTAGAATGCCAAAGATGAATCGGTAAACTAGTATGCCGTTGATTTGAAAGAATATGGAAGGAAAGAATTCAAAAAGAACTCAAGATCCTGTCCGTCATCATCCCATTTCGAGGACTTACAGAAATACCTCGAAAGGTGCCAGATCTTATAAACCAAGCAAATCCATCAAAAATAAATACTATCAACCTATTTAAAGACAAAATTCTAACAAGAAAAGGAAAGTAGAATCCTAAATCAGTCCCTAACATTCAAATTTTAAACTATGGAAAAAAGACTAAATAAGCTCGAGAAATTGAAAACATTCGATTTGGGCCCTTAACGTTGGAATTCGGCTAAAATTCCATTGCCGCAAGGCGAAGGCTTACGTTTTGTTCAGAAGGCCGATTCCATATGAAAAGTTGTACTTTTTAGCTCAGTTTAACACAATTGACTTTTTTATGTCAACAGTCAACATGCGGCTTTTAAAGTTTTTGGACGCATCACTCTTTCTGAGTTTTTAACTGTAACACCCTGTCTAGTAGAATTGTGGATAATTTTAAAAATTTTCAAAACTTATGCTTTGTAATAAACCACCAAAATGGAAGTCTTTGTTTTAAGCTAGAGTTTGTAGAAGTTTTACAAAACACGTTAGTTAATATAAGATCAAGTTGCATAACTTGATCATACAAAAGTGTTTAACAAGTTTGGTGTTACAATTATATACCAAGACCATGATTCAACAAGTCAACATATACAAAAGATAGTGTCCTTCAAAACCCATGATCTTGCTAAGTCTCCCACAAGCTTTCATCAACATTATCAACAACTATTGATCACCTGTGGATCAACAACGGATAGAAAACATTTGTTAACCAAAATGGTTAAGTGAATGCAAGGTGTTCTAATCAAAGCATACTTAAAAGCATAGTCATCAATTCATACAAAATCAACTTATACAAACAACACATAGAACCATGATTAATAAGATGTAAAGTTAATTCACCCAATTCTCATATTTCCCGATAGCTAGTCGGTCCATATAGAATTCTAATGAATTACCTTAACACCGCCACACACTTTAAGTTAGGAAATTCCAACTTGGAACACCTCCATCTTATGGGAATTGCACCTCCCACATGGCATCCGAATTTCCTGTTACCCTAAGGTCACTTATAGAGTATGGTGCAATACTCATGGACCAAAGAGCCCTGAAGGTTACTTAAAGCAACCAACTGTCAACTATAGTCCGGACTAATACTATATGCACATATAGCAAGTACATGGTTCTCAATATGTAAAACAACCATTTACATATCTTATAATATCAACTAATGCAAATAATAACCCAATAATCACAACTGAATTCAAAGTATCCATACATAATCAACAAACATTTGATGACTATTATTTTCATATAAAATAGCATTTTGTTGAATATCCAAGTTTTTAAAATTCAATGCACTCACCTTAGGAGTTGGTGGAAGATCTCAACTCAATTTCCACAACCACTAATTACAATGTTTACCAAGCTTCAATCAATCAATAGATGTCTCAATGGTAAACGGGACACAATATTATACGTTCCGGATGTTCCGACTTTAAGCCACGTCATTCCAAGTTACCTTAAGGCTTTTCATATAAACGAAGCTCCTATCACATTGGTAAGACTCATTTCTTATCATAAGTTTGGGCCTGAATAAGATTAAACATGATTGGGATTTTATTACATACGTTACAAGTCCTTAAAGCACAAGGTACAAACATATAATGCAACATAATCCCCTGCACCTGACAGCTTTGTACCAACTCTATTTTGAGTCTTTTTATCATACTTAGAGGTACATTCAGGTGTTAATGTCTAAACAAAAGTTGTACCTCTATTTCTTAGGGTTCTAATCGTTTTGGATTCATACCATTTGAAGCAAATACCGATTTTATATGATTTTTCTAATAACAGTGTACAAATCCCGTTTTTCACAGGACCAACTCAAGAAACTCACTGTTTTGAGCCTTATAGAATTAAAATCAGCTCTTGATCTAAACTACAAAGTTGTAATAGACACAAATACCTTTCCAACGGTATATTACACACTTCAATCGGACCAACGAGCAATTTTATATGATTTTTTAAAGAATCTGCTAATTCTGTGACTCTACTTGACAGCTCAAAACACATCTTTTTTTTTATAAGATTACTACTAAAACCATTAAGAATCAACTATAAACCATTCACATATCACAAACAAATGATTGAAACTTAATTCCCCACTTCTTTAACCAACAATAACATATAAATAACACCATTTAACAAAGATTTACTTACAAAGCAAAAACCCACTAAGTAATAACATGATTTATACCCAATTTGACATCAATCATCATCTTAGAGCATAAACCTATAAATTTATAGATTCATACCTTGATTCTCTACTTTTTCTTCAATGGATAAACTTCAATCTTTCATAATATCATCATCTTCATAGTTGCATGATGAGAAATTGATCAAACCCTAACTTTGGATGTAGAAAGGATTTTTGATTTCTAGAGAGAGAGAATTATGATGTCAAATGAGAATTTGAGCTGGAAATTGGGGTTTAAAAACTTGGCAAAGTGGGTTAAGAGTTTTCATCTTGTCCAACAATGATCCCTCATCTATAGTCTAATTCACTATTGGTACTTATATGGACATTTCATAACATTTCAAGTCCTAAGCCAAGTTTCATTTGTACATAATTGACCCCCATATAAGATTTTGACTTACATTTTGAGTCTAAATACATATTTAGACAATTACCAATATGCCCATAAGTCACATCTTATTTACCCTTTATATCCTAACTATAATATGCTTCAAAAGACTTGTACCTTGTGCATGCATAATATAACACTTATTATAACCTAACAACTTGAATTAACTTAATAATTCTTAAAATTAATTCTTTATAATTAAACATATTATATAAAAAGCCATAAAACCACAATTTGCATATATTTATACTAAAAATCAAATTGAGAGTGTTACATTAACCTACAAATTGATTTCACTAACTTTGATTATTTGCATATCCAATTCCAATAAAAATCTAAATTTATACACTTTTTCTAGTGAGCCTACTACACAATGGTTTCTATATATATTGTGTCCTCACAAACTTGTTTTAAACAAATTTTAATAATCATTTAGTTAGGGATTGTCTACCAACACAAATTCAGTAAACACTTATTATGTAAGAATCATCATCCTCACTTACCTATTAAGATTTTCGGTTATCAAAATCACACATTAAAGTTGTTGGTGATAGTCACCATCTCTATCTCTTACCTGATAAGACACAATAAGAAGTCGTAGACTATACGTTTACCGGGTAAGCGCTTACCAGTATCATTTATCTTATTGATTGAACATGGAAAGGATCGAGAAGCTTACCCCGTAAGAGGTAAGGCAAGGACCAAAAGTCTTACTCGGTAAGTGTGGGAAAGGACTCTTACCTGGTAAGCGCTTACGAGGTTTAAGATGCTTATCAACAATCCATTTTCATGACCAAAGATGTTACACGATAAGATAAATGAAGGTGAATCTTTTGCCGACAAACGCTTATCGGGTAAGAATTTGGTAAACGGTCCCTAAGTATTCAGTTATTCACTTAGCCAGTAAGAATCAGTAAGGGGCTATTTGTTTTTTTTTAAAAAAACCTCTTAATAGCTCTTAAGTCTGAATCGTTCAGACTTTTTGACATTCAGACTGTTTGTTTTTTTTTCCAGTTTTCAGAACCTTTTAATGGCTCTTAAATACATCTGAAATAAGAAATGGTGACCTAACTTCTTAAAATCTCTTATCGCCGCCTCATTTCACATGCTCTCCTTTCTCTCATGACGCCGCCAGACATTACCAAAAACAAACAGTCTTATTGATTCAGATTTCAGACTTCAACACCACCTCTTATTAATCAGAAGTGAAATAAGACTTCAGACCTCTTAAAAACAAACGCCACCTAAGTGTTTAGTAAATTATCCCTTAGAGGCTTCCTATAATCATAAAAGTCATTCATCATGTACACATATAATTAATTCGTCATAGTAGTAATATGAAAACTGAATTAAATTCGTATATCTATACTATATTATAATGTACGGATAAAAAACTCTTAAAAACAACTGTTAAAACTTAATGTACCGTTATTTAATGTTAATTACTTAAAACTTAAATAAAGAATGCAAACTTAAAATCTTTTCCTATTTAATCCTTGTCTCTAACAAGTTTACCTTCCCTAAAATCACTCCTTACTTCAACTACCCTAAAATCACTCACTGCATAATTAAATACAGGATAAAAATCAAATTTTAAATATAAAAAATCTAAAATATAATTAAAAAAATCTAACAAAATATTTAATGTTTATTTTATATAAAAAACATTATATTATTAAACCTAAATTAAACAACTTTATAAAAAAAAATTATCACTTTCTTAAAACCATCCAACTTCGTACTGAAAATCGACAAAAAACAAAAAATAAAAGAAAACATTAAAATCGTGATGTATCTCGCTGTATTGTGCAAGTACGCTTCAAGTTTAAACAAAATAAAGGTATGTCTAAATTCTAAGAATTCGTGTTTAACGAGCTAATTATTTTATAAAATGAAATGTGACATTTTTGGACTAAAATATTAAACAGTTTAATAAATATATCCATTTCGTCTACAATGGCATCCAAAATAAATATGAAAAAGGAAATTGATTTAAAGAATGAATTATAGATTTGGTCCATGTGGTATATCAAAAATCATAGCTAACATTCAGATACTCGATTAACAGAGTTTGTTAACATAGTTAACTTAAAGGTAAAAAGACCAAAATGCCTTTATTAGGGATCAAAGACAAACTTTAATTTCTCCACACATCGATTATTATTACTAGTGTTACCAAATAAAATGCTAATGATTTTAGAATATATAAAATAAAATGCAAGACTTTTTTAATAATTGAAAATTGACGATCACTCGAATGTGGCGCACCAAACGGTTCAAACGTGATTACATGTTTGAATAATTGCCACAACTGTGACTCAATCCAATGTGACGTTATGCATACATAAGAATCCGACAATCGTTGTGGTGCGCTCTATACATCACACGCTAAATAAACGGAATTAGGCAAAAGAGAAAACATTTCGCATTTCATTTTGACACATTTTTCACATTTTAATTGCATCGCGTCTAAGAGTTTGACGACTTACCAGCTTGTAGCGTTATTTGTATTGTCTTCATAATGTGAGGGTTGTCCAAATGTCCGAACGGCAGCCCGACTTGAATGACACATTGTGTTGTCATTTTTTGATTCAAATCGGCATCGAACGACCATATTTAACCTTGATAGTCAAGTATCAATTGACTTGAATCACCTTCCGCGGACCTCAACCATGGGCATGTTTTTTCGGTGTGTCACCGTAAGGTTGAATTTCCTTCTGCCGTAAGGAGAGCTTGTCACATTTTGCATTGTGAATTTCTTTTCCCATTTGTGAGGATCACCGTGTTGTAAGAATTCCAAATATTGGACTTTCGTCCGTGCTTAGTGAGAACTTTGGCAATTGTTTCCTTTGATGCATCATGTTGTTCACTGGCCATTTTGGAAGAGAAAGAGATGAGAATTGAGAAGTAGGAGTGTGAACGTTTTTTGCGAGAATCGAATTCGAGCAAAAAACAAGAATTATAGCGAGAATTGTGAACGTTTTTAGCGGTTGTGAGTTGATATTTTCCCTCATACACCATATGACTTATATATAGTGTTTGGAGGGTAAAAACACAAAAAAATTGGCTATTTTTTCGATCCCAACGACCTCATGATCGTTTACCAACGGAAAAGCAACGACTATTTTTTTTGAAAATTTTGATCCCGAGCCAGGTCGGTCCAACGTATCGCTCCAAATGTGTAACCAGTTACTAACCGCCGGACCCTACCGTTCCAGGGTCTGACCGGGCCCATTTGGCCATCTCTAGCCGGTAGGAACAAAAGAAAATTTTCTATCCTTGGCTACTAAAAAAACAGAAGAGTTAATTACGGATTTGGTTCCTGTGGTTTGATGGTTTTTACAAAATTGGTCCCTAAATTTCATTTATTACAGAAGATGATTTGTCGTATGTTGTTTTTATAACGAGTTGACCCCTCACTCTTAACAACCATCCAATTCCTCCATTAACCTTGAATGAATTTTCATCCTTTATTCTTTTTTGTCTTTTCTTGAGGAAGCAAATCCAAAATTAAGTAAAAAAAATTAAATTTTAATATATATTATACTTTAATTTAACTGTAATATATTATATATTTTCTTGCAGAAAAACATATATTACGTACATATACATATACATATACATATACATATGGTGAGGTTTAGGAGAAAACCACAACTAAATGAAAAACAGGAAAACACCTCCATAAATTATTAAATTAATTAATCAACGAATATGATTAAATGGATGATTACAACAATATTTTTTAAATTAATAATAACCTCACCTCCTATCTTTTATTCGAAAAAGAAGAATATATAAACAAAAATCGAGCGAAAAATTTGACCAAAAAACAATCATATTTTTCTCGTTAATTTGACATCATATTAATATATTTTTTCAGTTTTTTCGTGGTTTTCCGGTTTTTCATTTATTTAGCGTTTTCCCGGGACCTTAACACTCTCTCTCTCTCTCTCTCTATATATATATATATATATATATTTTTTTTTTTCCATCCAATTTTGCCATTATCTGGAAAATCACAAAAAAAATTGATGAAAAAATATATTAATATGGATGAAAAATTAACGAGAAAATATGATTGTTTTTTGGTTAAATTTTCCACTCGATTTTTGTTTATATTTCGATTTTTTTCAAATAAGAAATATTGAGGTGATGCGTTTAATTTAAAAATGTAGTAACCGTCCATTTAGTCACATCCATTGAATCAATTAATCTAATGATGGAAGTGTTTTTCGTTTTTTCATTTATTTGTGGTTTTCCCCTGAACCTCACTATATGTGTGTGTGTGTCTGCCTGCACACATGTCTGTGCGTACATAATATTATATATATATATATATATATATATATATATATATATATATAAATGGGTGAGATGAGGAGAGAACCCTGAGAAAAAAAAAGAATCAAAAAACTCATCCAAATCATTAGATTGAGACGATCCAATAGATATGGTTAAAAGGTTTAAAAAAATAAAATATCACCTACCATTTTTTAAATCAAAAATCAACGAAATATAACAAAATTTGGAGCGAAACAAATTACAACCTAAAAAAATGATCATTTTATTATCTACAATTTGACATCCATTTATATATATTTTTTCATTCATTTCCTCGTGGTTCTCTTGTTATTTTTTTCAAGGTTCTCCCTTGATCTTTTCCATATATATATATATATATATATATATATATAATTAGGGAGAGATTCATTTGATAAATGCTAAATGTATGAGAATTAGATAAATTATCCTAACCCTTTATCTGGTCAACATTTGCGGCTTTGACCGTGAAGTATCGGATAATTTCTTATATGGTCTGTAGAAGATGGAGGGAAAGTTTCGTAAAATACGCGAGACAAGTTTATATGTGAACCTATGTGATTCATATATGAACTATATGTTCATACGTGAATCAGTTAATTAGTTCATATATGAATCACAAAGGTTCATATGTGAATCTGTTAGTTCAACTGATTCACATATGAACCTACAGTTAATTAGTTCATATGTGAATCAGTTAATTAATTAATATATGAATCACAAAGGTTCATATATGAATCAGTTAAAATAGTTCATATGTGAATTACACTGATTCACATATGAACATATAGTTCATGTATGAATCATACAAGTTCATATATGTACTCGTCCCGTATATTTGTAAAAATTACGAAATTGTTCTTCTATTTTTGGAATAGCCGCAACTTTTGACCAGTCAAAGCCGCAATTGTTGACCAGTCAAAGACGCAATATTTGACCAGTCAAATCTGATCTTGACCATGTGAAAGGCTAGGATTGGTTCTCTATTTCTCATACACTTGCCATTTCTCAAATGAACCTAGTGATGGCCAAAAATCAGGCTCGGGCCGGGCCGGGCCAAAACGGGCTTCGGGCCAAAACAATGATTTTAAAATTCGGGTCAATCGGGCTTCGGGTTGGGCTGGGCGGGGCTTCACCCGAAAATGTTCGGCCCGTTTAAGGTGGGAATAAACCGGTTATATAAAAATTGGGTCGGGTCGGGTCGGGTTGGGCCCAAAACCGAGCCGTGATCGGGCCGATGATTTTTTCGTATTTTTTTTAAAATAACTTCTTTATATAATAATTAATTACTAAACTTTAAAAAATAAAAATTGGATTGGATTGGATCGCTAAAATACACTTTAAAAATACGTTTTATTTATAATAAATCACTAAAATACACTTTAAAAATACGTTTTCGTCCATGCTTGGTAATAATTTGGTAATTTTGTTCGGCCATTTTGAGAGTAGAGAGTAGAAAAGTAGAGATATTATACTAGAACTTACGAGAAACGAATATCGTGAGAGCCGAGAAATGATAATTATATGCGTTTTTTGCGTTTTGTAAGTTGATGTTACTATCCATAGCCAACACAAGTATTTATATGGGTTTGGAGAGCTAAAAAACACCAAAAAAAAGTCAAAAATCATCTCCCAACGGCTATAAACGGTAACAGACGGCTATTTTTTTTAAACCATCGAATCGGGCCGGGCCGGGCCTTTAACCGGTCCCGGGCCTGACCGGCCGACAAAACCTCCAAAATCCTAGACCGGTTTGGTTTTTCGGGCCCTAAATCGGTTTACTACCGGGTCGGGCCGGACCGGGCTTTGAGCGGACCGGACTTCGGTTAATCGATCGGGTCGGGTCGAGCCCATTTGGCCATCACTAAATGAACCTAAGGATATATATATATATATATATATATATATATATATATATATATATATATATATATGATTAGGTTCATTTGAGAAATGTTAAAAATATGAGAAATAAAGAAATGATCCTAACCCTTTATCTGGTCAACATTTGCGGCTTTGACCGTGAAACAACGGATAATTCCTTGTATGATATGTAGAAGATAAAGGGGTAGTTTCGTAAAATACGTAGGACAAATTCATATATGAACCTGTATGATTCACATACGAATTATATGTTCATATATGAACCAGTGTAATTCACATATGAACTATTTTAACTGATTCATATATGAATCAGTTAATTAGTTCATATATGAATCTGTTAATTTGTTCAACTGATTCACATATGAACATATAGTTAATTAGTTCATATGTGATTCAATTAATTGGTTCTTACAAGCAAAAAGTGAAGTGTCTTGTAGGAACTACCATTGTGGAGAGTTCTTATAAGAACCTCATCTTGTTTAGGTTTTTAAATAAGAACTTTGGCTCTTACCTTAATGTTGGTGTGAAGTGACATATTTGCTAGTTTTATTTTTATTTTCTTGACCTTATAATTAAATATTTATTTATAAATAATAATTATTGAAGTTGAAAAAAATACATGGGACCCACAAGATCAAGCTTCTCCATGAAAAGGTTGGAGTATTCCCTCACAGTCTTGTTCCCCTTCTTGAGATCCCGGAACTCCTCCTCGATAAGGTTGATTGCTCGCTCATTACAATATTCGTCCATTGACTTCTTTTTTAGCGTAACCAACGTCAGTTGCAAGATGGTAGCATCGAGGGTAGACTTAGTGATGTTACACCATCTAAGAGATGGGCCTCTTAACGTCTGAGAGGCGAATTTCACCTTCTGACCCTTCTTGCATTCACTAGAATCAAATTCTTGTTCAATCTCTTGAATCCAGTTCATGCAAGCAACTTGTTGATCCAAACTCTCTCAGTGATTTGATGACGACCTTTTGAAATACTTAGTGAAAATTATGTTTAACATCTGTGTGTATTAGTGTTTCACCATCAATGATCAAATGTAATCCCTGAAGACAAGTTTCGTGACAAAAACGTTCACTGCTGACATCAAAGACTAAGATGCTGATGTTAGCCCCAATTCTGAAATGTAAAAGTATTGAAAATATTCGAAGTCCTTTTCAGAGGACTTCCATAGATAGTCATCAGAGACAACAAGCTTCCTCTAAAGTAATTTCAGAGATAGAGTATTTAGCAAAGAATACTTCAGAGATAGCTTCATCAGAGGCACTCTATGAGATCTCTGAAGACATTCTCTCTGAAGTTCAAGCTGAAGATTTCTACAAGTCAAGACACAAGCTCAGAAGACACGTCACCTAGTGATAAGATTTACCTTTTAGGTAGATTACTGTTCAAGCATGTCTTATGTGTCAGGAAAGTACATTGTTCACCTTTTTCGTCCTATAAATAGGGCGTGCAAGCCATTGCTCTAAAGTGTGATTTTCCTTTACCTACTTGTAAAAAGAATTACTCTTTTGTACTGTGAATTGTACAAGAAGATTGTGTAAGATTTACACCACCTTTATGGTGTTCTTGATAATCTACATTATTATCCAGTGAATATTAGCTTGTTTATTATCTTACTTTGGATATATCTTCTTTACTGTGAGTACGAATTAAACAACTTGGTTTAAACAATATTTGCTTCCGCTATTATTATTGTCATATGTTTGTTTTTTTAAATCATTCTAGACAAGAACATGGGATCCAACAATTGGTATCAGAGCTGATTTGTTTTTCTTAAAACAAATAAGATCAAATATGGTTTACTCGGATTGATTCTTGTCTTATGATTCAGTTTTCATTTCTGTGAATGTTCATTTAAACTGTTGTTTACTCAAGAAAATTATATGCTCCAGGTTTCAAAGATACTCATAGTACTTTATCTTGTTGGAAGCTAACAACTTTAGCTTCAAAATCTCAAGCTTCATCTCTTTCAAAACTATCTTCATTTTTTTTCAAAAATGGCAAACTCAATTATTAGTGCCATTTATACTGCTAGATCTTTAACAAAACCTCCTACTCTTCTGAGAGATGAATATCCTCAATGGAAGATTAGGATGGTTAATTTTCTTGAGGAATGGACAAAGATCTTATGAGATATGTCACTCATGTACCTTTCCGACCAATGGTTTTGGTTCCAAGAGTTCCTGCTACAACAAGTCAACAACAACTGCAGAAATTTTTGCTTATTTTGAGAAAAAGACAACTGGATTTACTGATGAAGAACTGACAAAAATGGAGAATGACTCAAAAGTTGTCAGACTTTTAATCATGGACATCCCAAATGACATCTTTCAAGAACTTGACTCATGTGTCACTACAAAAGAAATATGGGATCAGTTGTTAAATCAACTTGAAGGTGACATTAAAACTCAAAAGAATAGATGGACACAGTGCATTAATGAATATCATGACTTTAAAGCTCTACCTGAAGAAACTTTACAACAAACATATACCAGGTTTAATGTCTTGATCAATAAATGCAGAAAGTGTGGGGTCATAAGATCCAAAGAGGAAAACAATGTACTTTTCTTGAAGAGCTTAAATGATGAATGGTTGCAACTGTCTATGTCACTTCAAGCAAATCAAAATCTTGAATCATGGACACTTATATACATTTATGGTACTCTTGTTGCTCAAGAAAAGGAGGTTGTTAAACAAAAGAGCAAAACTTCCTTGGGTGTACCTCTTGCTTTGATGTCCAAAGATAAAAGCATTTCTGAAGAAAGTTTAAGAGAAAGTAAAGTCAAAAGATCAAAAGGATCAAAGGAAAAGTTTTCTAAAAAAGAGTCAAAAAGGAAATCAAAAAGAGCCATGATTGAAAATGAATCCAAAGAATCTGAATCAAAAGACGAAGAAGATGAAGACATCAATGCTTTTGCTCAATCTCTTGCTTTAATCACTCATCAATTTAACAAGAGATTTGGCAAGAAAGTATTTGAGAAGATAAGAGAAGAAGGAGATAACATAGGAGACAGAAGAAGGTTCCAAAAGGAAGAACACCATTTAGAGCCAAGATCAACTCTGTATAGTGATCAGAAGGCCATTCAGTACACCTACCAAGAACCTATCCAATATCAAAGACCACAACAACAGTTCCAACAACCCAGAGATTATTTCAACAGTCATCTCAGAAACCAGAAGGTGTTTCTCTTCCAACAAACCAAAATGATGGAAGATGCTTCAGATGTGGCAAGCTAGGCCACTTCTCTGCTAACTGCAAAGGTAGATTGATCAAAGATCAAGACTACTACAAAAACAAATACAAATACAATGTGAAGGAAAGGGTACTAGTAGCAAAGATAGAAGATGTTAGGACTGAAAGTCCTAGTGCGTGGAAAGTTGTATAACGCATTTATAGAGTTTAATTGTTTTATTCTAAAGCATTGTAAAAAGCTTTTAATTGTAATTAGGCTTGTTTGGTTAATGGGCCTTGGGCCCTTAGGGTTTTATCCCTAGTATTTAAAGGTTTGTTTAGTTGAGTTTTAGGGTTGGAGGTTAATGGTCATAAGCTAGGTTTACTAATCCTTATCAGAAATTCTCTCTGTAAACCTAAACCCTTTACTGATAAATCTAATTATATGACCAACAGTTGTGATTGATTCTTATTGTTGATTGATTATTATATCGTGATTGCACTATATATGGGATCTACAATTGGTATCAGAGAAGGATCGAATTAATTTTTATTCGATACGATCAAAAGGTTTGTCTAAAACCCTCTTCTATTGATTTTTCTGTTTATCGACTTAGGGGTTACGATCGCTCTTGGTGTTCATCAAAATCAAGTTTTTGTTTGAGGTTTTAGTTGTTTTTTTCTGTCGAAATTAAATCTGTGGTTGATAAACAAACTCATCAATTAATTTTTTTGTGTTAAAAGGTTGTCTGGGTCAATTTCTGAGTTAATCGCTGCCATCGACTAAACCTAGATTTTTTTTGGTTTTTACGTCGTGTTCCTGTTGGTTCATCAAAATTGAAGTCGTTAGTGTGTGATTTTAGTGGTTTTTCTTGAAATTAAATATGAGTTTGAGGTTATTAAGTAAAATCGTTGATTAACTTTTATGCTAAAAGGTTGATTTTGTTGGGTTGTTTGAGTTATCGCCAATTTTTTCGTAGAATAGTAAGAAACCCGATCTCCCGGTACCTGCCCTCCCGGGTTCTATCTCCCAGTACTACCCAATCTCCCGAGTTCTTCTAGTTTATATTTCCCGGTATCAAGTTTTCTCGGTACCAAGAGTCTCCCGGTACCCATCTTTCCCGGGTTCAAGCATCTCCCGGGCTCTAAAGCCTCCCGGCCTCTCCCGGGGTCTAGAGCTCCCGTCTTCTCCCGAGCCCATGAACATTTTCATTTTGAGTGGAACCTTGGAGTGTGTTGTCAAATTTGTGATTGGATAATCCCAAGATCGTGGGACGGTACCAAGTAGTGGGACGTTTAATTTTTTTTATTTACACGACGATAAAATCCTCCCTCACGCAAAACGTCTTCCCTCTCAGACTCTAAGGTTTTTCTTCTCTCATGCCTCCTTCATCATCGATCGAATCTGGTAACCCTCGTCCCTCATCGTCTCTAACACTCATCTGGTAACCCTCGTCCCTCATCGATCGACTCTGCAGTCATCACAAAAATTTACGAGGTTTCAATTGGTTTGTCGAAAAGATTTTTGGTTGGTTCGGTTGAAATTGTAAACGAAGTTTTTTGGATTTTAAAGTGCTTAGGAGTGTTTACGGTGCTTACACGAACATTTTTTATCGAAAAAATTCAACCCATGTTGAGTTTTTAAGGTTTCGTTCGTTTTCTGAAAAAAAAACTTTCGGTTGCTTCTTTTTTTATCGTGGGTTGATTATTTGGACTATAAACTGTTAAGGCGTGTTCACGAAACCTAAAAGATCATTTTTGGTCGAAAGGTTTTAACCTATGCCGAGTTTTTGAGTTTTTGATCGTTTTCCGAAACATTTTCGGTTGGTTCGTTTGTGATCGTGGGTTGACCGTTTGAGTTTTAATCTGTTAAGGAGTGATCAGGACGCTTTATCAACCGGTTTGCATTGATTATTTCTAACCGTTTTCGAGTTTTTGCAGGTTGTCTCAACGAAGGGGATGATGAATAGTGTTTCCGTTAAGTGACCGTTAAATTTCTTACATTTTGGTCCTTTTCCGTTAAGTCTCTGTTAGTCCAGTTAGTTTGTTAGCTTGGTTAGTTTTATTTCATTTCTAGTCCATTTTCAATTAGAGTCCAGTTAAGTCCGTTAGAAGCTTTAAATTTTACACTTCTAGTCCCTCTAGTTAGTAGTTTTATTTTATGTCATTCTTGGTCCTTCTACCTTTAAGTTTCACTTTCTATCTTTTTTAGTCCCTCTTATTTTAAGTTTCACTTTGTGTCACTTCTAGTCCCCGTACTTCATTAGTTTCAAAGTTTGTCATTTTTGATCCCTGAACTTTCAAGTTTCACTCGTTTTCACTTTTGGTCCCTGCACTTTAAAGTTTCATCTCTTGTCAAGTTTAACCCCTAGACTTCAAGTTTTTCAGGTAACAATGTCTTATTCTGATTCTCAACAAGAAATTTCTGACCTCAAATCTAAGATTGCAGTTCTTGAAGCCAGATTGGACAACAATTACAAAGTGCTTCTGCAAATGTTACTCGTGAAAATGCTGACATTCTGAGTTGGGCACAAAGATTAAAAGGAGAAAAGAAAAACTTGTTGAAGAAAAGGATTCTTTGAGAAATCAATTATCCGAACTCTCGAAAAAGTTTAAAAAATCAGAGAGTGAGCACGATGCTTATGTTCAGAATTATGTTCGTAACTATAATTCAATTATTGTAGAACAGGAAGAGTTGATTGAAAGTTTGAAAGAAGAGAAGATGAAGAAAAGTTATCCAATAACTATTGAAGCTTCAAAGAAAATATCTAAACTCGAACGAAAAGTTGCAGATTTTGAAGCACGAGAAGAGAAGACACTGGAACTTGAAGAGAAACGTAAAGATGTGGAGAGTGAAAACCTGGATATGAAAAAAAGACTTGCTGTTTTTGAACAAGAAAAAGTCTATTTCTCAAATGAAAGGAAGAATCTTGAAAGAAAAATTCTCGAGCTTTCAAAGAAAGTTTTCGATGAAAGAAAGGTTTTTGAGGCTCAAAATGCGAAACTTTCAAAACAGATTTGTGATTTTGAAAACGTTTTGATAATTGAGAGAGATTCTTTTGAGAAAGAGCGAAAAGTTTATGAGAGTGAAAAGAAAATGCTTGAAAAGAAGAATGTTGGGGTTTTTAAAGAGATATCTGATAAACGCAACAATATAGAAAAGGATTTTGAAACTGAAAGAAAGATTTTCTAATCTGAGATTCATAAGCTTTCAAAGAAATTATCTGGATTAGCAACAGAGATTTTGAAAGCACAGAAGGTAAAATCCGATTTACAAAAACAATTTGACTTGATTCTAGAAGAAAGAAATGTTTTATCCGCAAAAGTCAAGAAACTTGAAGAAATAAATCTTAAAGTTGATTTATCTAAACAAGCCAGTCCCGATACTGTTGTTCAGTCTCCTTATTCTTCAAGTTCACCTTCTACATCTAATTCTTCGAAGAAGTTTGTCAAATCAAACGAATTTTCAAAAGATCGGATTCGTTCTTCAAATCTTTTCTATAATTCTCTTGTTGATGATTAAAATAATCAAGTGTTTCGAAAAGTCAAGATGGTTTGGAGAAAGAAACCAACTACAGAAAGGAGTGATGGAAACAAGTCTCATGATTCTCCTGTAGTTGATACCAAGTCATTTATTTCCAAGACTGATTCACCTACTTATGTCTATTCTATAAGAAAGTTGATCAGTCTGCGCCGGCAAACGATCTGTTGCACTTACTGTGGAAAGAGTGACTTTGTTCATCCAAGGTACGTTAATAATTGGTATGGTACTTATAACATCCCCAATCCTCAGTTTAGTAGCTTCAAAGCCAAGGCAACTAACCATCAAGGATCCATCACAACATGGATACCAAAACCAAAATCTTCCTAATCTGTTTTGCAGGAATGTCATGTGTGATTTAATTCAGATTATTCACGTCACATGAATACAATCAATGGTTATGCCACTTTTGAGGGGGAGTACCATGTTTATTTTTAAATTTTCATATCAACTTTTGAACACTTCAGTTCATGACTCGTACTTCAATGTTTTGACTTGTACTTCAATGTTCTATTTTGGCGAGTTAAAGGAGTGTTAGGGCTATTAATGTTTCTATGGTCCATCCAGAACCGGAAGGATCTACCCAAGAAACACATCCAATTCATAGATATCAGTGAGGGGTCTAGATTGATAGATGAGTTCAGAGTGAAAAAAATATGGTGAGGATGTGACAGGACTTAAAAAAATTACTGGTCCTAACCAAACCGAGTCAGTTATCCGGGTTACCACATAATCTATTCATTCTCGTTCTTTGGAGATGGAGTGTCGATAACTCGTGTCACCCTACCCAGCCACTCAAGTAACTCTAAAAAGATACTTGTTTCATATAAGCACGGAGATTTACCACATAATATATCTATTCCTCACTCGGAGGTCTTAGATATTGAAAAAGGAAGACATCAGTTCCGGTCTCTGAACTTCATTTTCATTTCACTGTGTCTATTGATTTCTAACCTGCGTCCCAGGTTGAATCAATCTTTGAGCCTAATCGATATGATTTATACTTCTTTCACACGCGCACGAATCTTTGTGATTCCCCTTGCATATCTTTGTGATATTGCCAGAACAGTTTGAGAAGTAATTTTTTAATATTTTACTTCAATGATAACTGGAAGTCCTATCAGAGATACATCGATGCCAACTCTAAAAATAGGCCACACAATTATCTAAATTGTTGTGATAACAGTTACTCTTGTGTTTCTGTGTTAGCTGTTACCCTTGGTTACTGGATCGTTTTATCTGGTATTTTGCTACTCATCCATTTAGTCTTTGAAGTTACATGATGCTCAGGATTCTCCTAATCATCATGAGGGGGAGAATGACACAAAACTCAAAGACACAAATCATCGTGTTGAGGGGGAGTTAGCAAAATCTGAGGGGGGGGGGGGGTAACATAATTTCTTAAATCTGAGGTTGAAAAGCCATTAGATTCAAAGATTGCATTTCTTCTATCCTGTATCATGTGGTGTCTGCTACAAGTTTGTTCCTCCTACGAGCTGATTAAACAAGTTCTGAAGCTGAAAGCATATTCAACTCGTGGTTCAAAGACATATTCTTTGTTTTTAAACTGAAGTTGCACCGTGGAATGTCACGTAACTCGCACATTATCTTTCTTGTGTGCTGATCCGATGTGTTGAGTTTCTACAGTTGAAAGTTGCTTGATAGTGCGTTCAGTCGAGGCTAGTGTACATTGAATCTGGTTACAAAGTTGAAACTATGAAGACCAAGAGCTTTATTCAAGGGGGAGCTTGGAAAGACATGAAGACATGCAACACCAAAGTTTTTCAGAGATTCAAGAGGGAAATAAGATAAAGGCCTGAAGATTTCAAGATGATAAATGCCTTATTCAACTTTAGGGGGAGATTGTTAGGACTGAAAGTCCTAGTACGTGGAAAGTTGTATAACGCATTTATAGAGTTTAATTATTTTATTCTAAAGCGTTGTAAAAGGCCTTTAATTGTAATTGGGCTTGTTTGGTTAATGGGCCTTGGGCCCTTAGGGTTTTATCCCTAGTATTTAAAGGTTTGTTTAGTTGAGTTTTAGGGTTGGAGGTTAATGGTCATAAGCTAGGTTTACTAATCCTTATCAAAAATTCTCTCTGTAAACCTAAACTCTTTACTGATAAATCTAATCATATGACCAACAGTTGTGATTGATTCTTATTGTTGATTGATTATTATATCGTGATTGCACTATATCTGGGATCTACAGAAGATTGGCTCCCTTACTCAACCTCAGATGGAGAATCAGACCCATCCAACCTCTGTGGAATGGCGGTAGTAGATGATGATCAATCAGATGGATCATCTCAGGACATTTCTGAAAAGGTACATTCCCCATCCACATCAGAATCTGAACTTGAAATGGATGTGCTTAAACTCACTGATGAATTTTAGAACTTAAAACAAAAGCTCTCTGAAGAAAAGGAAAAGAGAAAACAAGTTCTAAAATACTTGAATTTTTACAAAAGAGAGAAAGATCTTTTGGAAGCTGAAAAGAAAGAAATTTTTGATGAAAAATCAGAGCTTGAAAGATATCAGAGAACAAAAGAAAAATCTTTTTTTGAAAAATACATAGAACTTGAAAAAGTTTTAAAGGCAAAAGAAGAAGAAGTAAAAAGATCTGAGTATGAGAGACTCAACTCTGTTGCTTTAACTAACTTTTTTCAAAAAGAGAGAGATGTTTTACACCAATCTCTGGAAAGAAAAGAATTGCAAATCAAAAGTTATCAGGATGCTCAAGATGTGCATATCAAGATAAATTCTCAGATGGATACTCAGGGCTTAGGATTCAATGAAATGGATCCATTTACTGGAAAGAAGAAAACATCTTTGTCTTCTACTTTCTGTATTGGAAAAATTCAGAAGCCTGATTTCCCATCTCTGGAAAACTCTAATGTCTTCAAGAGAGCCAAAACTTCTGAAGGATCAAGACTCAAAAATCTGAAATTTAAAAATATTTCTTACTCTGAAGTAAAAACAGACTTAAAATTTGTCCTGAAAACAAAAGCAGAAGCTTCAGAAGTTCCTTTACAAACTCTGAGTAATGATCCTAAAGAAATTTTCAGATTCAACTCTTTCATAGTTCAAAAACAAGAGGTCTCTGAAGCAAGTACCTCTGAAATCAAAACTCAGAGCATACTTAATTAAGAGGCACCTTTATACTCTCCAAACATAGAAGAAAACGTCAGAACAACTTTTGAAGAAGACATTAGAAGAGTATTTGAGGAAAATATCATATCTGATTTGAAAAAGAAATCTTGTGCCAAAATGATCATCAAAATTTCTAAATCCAGAGATACTGGCAAAACTTCAGAAGTAGTCACCACTGACAAAATCAAAAGGGATTTTCTTGACTCTGATTCTGATTCAGAGGTAGATGAACAAATATTTTTCACTCCAGAGAAGGTCATTCACAAAAACAAACAGACTGTTAGCTCTGGAATTTTAAACAAACCTGTTCCTATTTCAAAAGAAAAGCCCAAAGTACCAATATGTCCTGATTTCCTAGACATGTGTCTGAAAGCCAAAACCTCTCTGGAATTGGAAAACAAGATGAAAGAAAAGGCAAAGGGTAAAATCAACACTTCTAAATCTCATGCCCATGAACTCAACAAATTCACTCCTGAACAAAAGAGAAAATGGAAAGCAATTAACCATTCAATTCCTAATTGTGCAGTGAGCAAAAAGGAAAAAGAGACTTTTTGGGCCAATGGCAAGAATAATCATCAAAAGAAGGCCAATTTCAATTCCAAGAAATTTGAACTACATAGGAAAGTTTGTAAACTTCCTAGAGCTAGAACAGATAGATTTCAAAAGACTCATGTACCCAAAGTTCTTAATGAAATCAAAAGCTTTGCACAAACTTCATCATGTTCTATTAATTGCAATTGCATCAATCTCTTGATCAAAATGAAGAATCATTTCTTTGGTCCTCATTGCTTTATGCATAAGTCTCAAAAGAAGAAAACTTTAGAGACTAAGCCTCTGAAGCATCAGAAAACTCAATATGGCACATCATCAAAGGATGGAAAACCAAGAATTGAAAAGAAAACCTCAAAGCCTAACATAAATGGAACCATTATGAGATGGGTACCTAAAAACCTTTAATCTATCTTGCAGAAACAACATATGTCTATCTGGTATCTTGATTCTGGATGCTCAAGGCATATGACTGGGGATAAAAGGTTATTATCCTCATTCAAAGAAAAACTTGGTGGAGCAGTAACTTTTGGGGATGACAAGCAAGGTCATATTAGAGGATATGGGGAGTTATCTAGAGGAAATGTTTCTGTCTCAAAAGTTACATATGTTGATGGATTAAAGCACAACTTACTCAACATAAGTCAACTATGTGACCATGGCTTTGATGTAAAATTCCAAAAGAAATATTGCTCTCTGTTACATTCAAACACAGGTCAGTAAATGCTCAGAGCTAACAGAAAAGGTAATTTGTATCGCATGAACTTCACAAAGCACCCAAACACTAATTTAGAGAAACTCTGTTTAGTATATCTGAATAATAAAGATGCCTGGCTCTGTTATAAGAAGTTCTCACATATTAACTTTTCATCACTTGATAAATTGGTTAAGCTAAATATGGTTAAAGGTCTACCATCTCTGAAGTTTGACAAAGGCCATCTTTGTTATGCTTGTGAGATGGGAAAACTGAAAAGAGCATCACACAAAACCAAAAGTGATAATAATTGTCTCAGACCTCTACACATGCTACATGTTGACCTCTGTGGTCCAATTTCTGTGCAAAGTCTGTCTGGAAAGAAGTATATACTTGTACTCATTGATGAATATTCAAGATATACATGGATTGAGTTCATCAGAGCAAAGTCTGATGTTCCAGAGATTCTGATAAATTTGTTGAAAAGATTACAGGTTTTGTTCAATTGCAAAGTTTAAAAGTTGAGAAGTGATAATGGTATATAATTCAGAAATGCAAAGATCAATTCTTACCTCTCTAAAGAAGGCATTTCACCAAACTTCTCTGCAGCCAAGACACCTCAACAAAATGGTGTTGTTGAGAGAAAGAACAGAAAATTAGTTGAACCTGCAAGAACAATGCTTGCATGATCAGATCTACCAATTTTTTTTTGGGCTAAAGCAGTATCAAATGCCTGCTTTACTCAAAACAGAGATACCATAGTCAAAAGATTCAAAAAGACTGCATATGAACTCATTAACAACAGAAGACCAAATGTCAAATACTTTCATATCTTTGGGTGCAGGTGCTTTATATTGAATGATAGAGATTAACTTGGAAAGTTTGACAAGAAGGTTGCTGAAGGAAAGTTCATTGGATATTCCCTAACTTCCAAGGCTTTCAGAGTGTTTAATCTCAGAACAAGGACCATTCAAGAAAGCATCAATGTCTATTTTGATGAGAAAGAATCCAGAAGCTATGACATTCAGGATTCTCATTCTAAGACCAAAGAAGCCTCTGACTCCTCAAAGCTCAGAGAGTCAGAACTAAATAGAATATTTGAAGACTTCTTTGATGATGAAGACAACTCTGAATTTATAATCAGAGATAATCTAAGAGCACAATTAGAAGAACCTCAAACCTTAGGTACAACTCTTTTTGGTCCTTCTGATAACACACCATCTACTTCAAACACTGCAGGTCCAAGTGATTCAACAAGACCAAATGTTGAAGAAGAACAAGTGTCTTCTGAAGAAGATGGAGAACCAGAGACATCTGTTGAAAAGACTCCAGAGCCAACTTCACCATCTCTGGAACACTCTTTAGAGCCAGTACAAAGCACAACATAGATACCTCATTCTGCCATCTCTGAAGCTCAAACTCCTCCACATGTTCATGCTCCAATCACAAGATAGACAAAGGATCATCCTCATGATCAAATCATAGGTTCTACCTCTGATGGTGTAAAGACAAGATTTGCAACAATCAATGAATGCTTCTTTGCAAATTTATTAAGCATTATTGAGCCAAAGAAGGTAAATGAAGCTCTTGCTGATCCAAATTGGATTAATGCCATGCAAGAAGAGCTTTAAGAGTTTGAGAGAAACAAAGTCTGAACCCTGGTTCCACTTCCCAAAGGGAAATTTGCAATTGGAACCAAATGAGTATTTAGAAACAAAAAGGATGAAGATGGAATCATAATCAGAAATAAAGGCAGAATGGTTGCTAAGGGATATTGCCAAGAAGAGGGAATTGATTATGATGAAACTTTTGCACCTGTGGCTAGACTAGAAGCCATAAGAATCTTCTTATCCTATGTTGCACACAAAGGGTTCAAAGTATATCAAATGGATGTCAAATTTGTCTTTCTTAATGGTAAACTCCATGAAGAAGTATATGTCCAGCAACCACTTGGATTTGAAATTTCAGAGTTCCCAGACCATGTCAATTACCTTGATAAATCTCTGTATGGCCTTAAACAAGCACCTAGAGCATGGTATGAAACTTTATCCAATTTTCTGATTGCAAATGGTTTTGAAAAAAGAATTGTGGACACCACTCAATTCTGGTACAGATCTATGTTGATTATATTATTTTTGGGTCTACTAATCAAAAGTATTGTGACAAGTTCTCA
The DNA here is from genome assembly GCA_023525745.1 of Arctium lappa. Taxonomy (NCBI): domain Eukaryota; kingdom Viridiplantae; phylum Streptophyta; class Magnoliopsida; order Asterales; family Asteraceae; genus Arctium; species Arctium lappa. The sequence continues at coordinate 57,295,559 of CM042058.1, read as the reverse complement.
GAGTTGATGAAAAGTAAATTTGAAATGAGTCTTATGGGAGAACTAACCTTCTTCTTAAGACTTCAAGTAAAACAAATTTCAGAAGGACCATTCATTAATCAAGCCAAATATGTTTCTGACATTTTGAATAAGTACAAACTGAATGATTGAACTCAAATGAAAACTCATGTTGCCACTGGAGTTAAACTTGACTCTGATCCTTCAGGTAAACCTGTAGATGTCAAGACCTACAGAGGCATGATAGGGTCACTCTTATACTTAACTGCAAGCAAACCTGATATAATATTTGCAACCTGTCTATGTGCTAGATATCAAGCTAATCCCAAGGAATCACACTTATCTGTTGTCAAAAGGCTGTTTAGATATCTTAGAGGCTCACCATATCTTGGCCTCTGGTATCCAAAGCACTCTGGTTTTGAATTAACTGTTTACACTGATGCAGATCATGCAAGATGTAAATTAGACAGGAAAAGTACCTCTGGATGTTGTCAACTTCTGGGAAATAAGTTAGTGAGTTGGTCATCTATGAAGCAAATCTGTGTGTCAACCTATACATCAGAAGCAAAATATGTTGTTGCTACTAGTTGTTGTTCACAAGTAATTTGGATGAAAACTCAACTTAGAGACTATGGTCTTGAGTTTGATAGAATTCCCATCTTATGTGACTCCAGAAGTGCAATTGCCATCTCTGCTAATCCAGTGCAACATTCCAAGACCAAGCACATTGATGTCAGGTTTCACTTCCTTAAGGATCATGTTGAAAAAGGCACCATAGATATATATTTTGTCCCAATTGATCTTCAGCTTGTTGATATTTTCACAAAAGCTTTAGATGAACAAAGGTTCAATTTCTTGATCAGCAAGTTGGGTATGCTTAATATGTCTACCTGATCTAAAACAAAGATAAGAGCCTCTGACACATCACTTCAGAGCCTCTAATATCCTGAGGTAGCATATTTTTCAGAGCCTCTGATACATGCATCAGAGCCTCAAAAATTACAAAGCATGCTCACAAACATCTCATTTTGTAAACCAAGAACTATTTAAGGGGGAGAGAACAACATAAATCATTCATCTGTTAAGGGGGAGAAAAAAACCTTCATCTGTCAAGGGGGAGTTAAAACAGATGGTAGGTAATGCAGACTCACATCAGAGCCTCTGATCTTCAATAAAAGGTCGTTTGTCAAATTCATAAGGGAAGGTATATACCTAACTCTTATTTTTCACCTTTTTGAAACCTAAACTTGATTAAACTTTTGAACGAATTCTAGAGTCTATTATATAGTCTCTGATACTTCTCTTCAGGGCCTCTGATATCATCTGCTCTGAAGATACATCAGAGTACTAAATTCTAGTGTTCTTGGATATTCCTCCAATCAAGTTTTGGTTCTTCAAAAAGATCTTTGATCTACAAAAAGAAGATTGAATGTTTGAAGCACATTTGTCAAAAAATTCAGAAGCTATAACTGCTCATTTCTTTCTCTGAAATGTTTTTAAACTCGTAAATATTTGTAAAACTGACTTGTGCGGGTTATTTGACTTAGGTGACTGTCATGTTTCACTAATAACTCCAAAATGACAGTTGTCTGACGTATGTGTCCTTACAAACAACTCTCTCTCCACGTGTCACTTTGTGAATAGATGGATGATGGAATGTTTCTGGCATGGGTACTCACAAACGTCGTTTCCATAACCTCCCATACATGCCTCATGCCCATAAAAACCCATTTCAAGTCATCATTTTTTCTTTACGCTCTTAGAATTTCCCTTTCAAACTTCATCTTCCTTCTCTAAACATTCAAAAGCTCAAGAACTTCAAAACCTACAACAATGGCTCAGAATCTAAATGGCTCAGACGATTCCAGCATGATTGTCCCAAACCAAAACCTCGCTTAGTTCAACATCCCTGTAAAGGGCAACAACTTTCATCTGGACCTTAACCCCATCAAATTTGAAGAACAATATCGACCTATACTGGAATTTCTCCGAACCTGAGAAATCTCAAACGCCATTACCAGCTTTGATTCCAATGTCCCCTCAACTATGTTCAACAATGGTGGTACTCAAGTGAGTACAATGAAGAAGCTAAAGGACGGGTAGGTTATGTTGATGCAGGAGAAAAAGGTGTTTCTATTCGTATTTCACCAAAAAATCTTCATCGTCGTCTCTTTCTCCTCAAAACAATTGACCTAGGGATTGACAGATTCGAAAAACCCCCATCTCAGGAAACCCTTTTCCAGTTTATTTTCCACTTAGGGTACAATAAAGATATATCCAGATGAAGTGAGTTTAGGAGACAACACCTTCCACCAGTGTGGAATTTTATGTTTAGTGTGCTAAACCACATACTAACTTGTAAAATTGGAAGCCAAGATCAAGCGAACCCTACAATCTTAGCCATTATGTATGCCCTATTCTTCAACCGCAATGTAGACATGGTCGGAATTATCTACTTTGAGATATTCACTACGGTGGATAGGAAGAACAAGGGTTTGGCCAAGGGCAAACAACCAATTTCAGTTCTCTTTCCAAGGTTCATCTCATTGGTAATCAGAGGAGCCATGAGAAAATTTACTCTCTCGGAGGAAGAACCCAAAACCCCACTATTCGTGATGAATAGTTTCAAACCCACAACCATGCCACCTTACCCATACGAAAGGAGACTCCCTCAAAGCATGAAGATCTACATTCAAGAGACCCACCCCACCTATCTCTATCTTAGCAGTGTTGCCCAATCATCAGATCCGATGATGGGATCCCCAACACATCTAGGTTCTAAACCTGAACTCGAGTTGGACAGTGAGGACTCTGAGGCTACTGTGGATGAGCACATAGTGCAACCAGATGGTGGCTATGAAGAGGAAAAATCAAATAGTACCTCTGTCTCTGGTGAAGAGAGTAGTTCCCCTAGAGAAGAGGATAGTGAGCCTGAGAGCATCCTAAAGAGAGAGAGAGACTTTTGAACCTTTAGGAGCTGAGGGTGGTAAGATAGCAAAAGATTCCCCAAGAGGCACACATGTGCGTTTCCAAACCCCCACTCCCAGTGCAAGCACACATTCTGTTCAAGGTGGTCTAGCACCACAGAACATAGAAACAGAGGTGCACACCTAGACCCCATCGCAAGACAACTGCACAAAGGCATTTCTTTCTGCCTCTGATGCTCACAACAAAGGGGAAACCACAATTCTAGACTTGTCCTCTCAAATGGACTTATTTATTGAAATGATAAGTACCCAATCACCCTGAGGTACGTCACCACACTCCACACATGATGATGCCTTTGTGGCTCATTCCTTAGGAGACCGTCCATTAGTACCAGAGATCTTCAGGATCTCGCGTAGGGATTGTCCAACTCATGGGCAATGGGAAAACTTAGTTGCACAAGGGTTGACTTGCCTGGACAGCAAGTCCTCCCATCACATCAGGTTCTCTTCCTCTGAATCTGAGTCAGAGGAGGATGCACTGATTAGAACACCAGTAGAGAAATCCCCTCCAAAAGACTCTCAAGGATCTGGTGGAAGTCCCTCCAGAGGCAACCTCAACTCACCTCTGCAGAAGGGACCCTCTGAACTCGAGAGTGACTTGGAAACATGTGTTGGGTCCAAGGTTCCCCTTTCTGAATTTGTTACCAAAGAAGAGTTCAAAGTCTTTGGTGATGAAATCAGAAGATCCTTGAATGATCTAAAACTTACACTTGAGAAGACCTCAGAAGCCTCTGCCTCAAACTCTGAAGTTTAAAAGATCACTTCAGAGCTCTCTGAGTTAAAGAACCATCTGGTGGCCAACAACAACAAAATCTCTGCTCTGGAACAGCTTGTCGAGGGATGCTCTGATAAAATCACAGAGAAACCCACTTCTGCCAATGCTGAGATCATTAAGGCGATTCCAGAATTACCTTCTGCCGCACCAACCATTACCCATGCTGACCTAGACAAGTTCAAGTCAGAGATGATGAAAATGATCTCTAAAGCCATTAAAGCTATACCAGTCTCTGCAGCACCTCCAGCTCAAGTCCTACCTCAAAGAACTGTAGAAGACTTAGTTACAAAGTCTGATCCACAGGAGTTCTCAAAGCAAGTCACAAATCGCATGCTCACTGTATCGAGCAAGTTTGTGACCAAAACTGGTGAGACAACGAAGGTTATGAAGGCCTTATTTGAAGGGGCTCTGTTGAAGGAGCCTGGCAAAGCAACTGTGGAAGCAGAGGCTGCACCCCCACTCAAGAGGAAGGTTCATGACACTTCCTATACAGAAGAGGCCTCTAAGAAGGCTAGGTTTGAGGATTCTGCCGACGACAAAGATGATGATATGCCATAAGGGTCATCAGATGCTCAAAAGGGGGAGAACATGGATGAAACCATTAGAACAGAGGAAGCTAATGCCTCTGCTCCCTCCTCCTCTTCTGCACCAAAACAAACTGAAGATGTTCAAGAGACTTCAGAGACACGCAGACCTGAACCAGAGAGGCATTCCACCTCTGCTGATGACCAACCATCCACAACAATTCTGAAGTCATCACTTTCTGTCATTCTTCTTGCAGCCACAACATCAGAGATCTCACTCGTTCCAGTGTTTTTGCTATTCCAGAGAATATCATCCTAGAGACCATCATTGTTGAACCCCTTGCTGATGTTGAAGATGAACAACTGGTAGACTACTCCAGCACCTCATCGGATGATGCTTTCTCTTCTCTTGAAAGACCAACAATCATCATGAGGGATGCGTTTGGAGATGAACCAAAAGATGGAGAATACGCATATCAACATGCTCAACCTCATCAACTAATCACATCAGAAGCCGAGCATCAAGAAAAGAATCTATAGCAGATTGAAGCAATGATTTCCTCTGCTACAACTGAGACTCCAACGCCATCTCCCTCAGTCCAAAGAACTGAACCAGAGACAACTGTGAATCAGTCGTCTGCTGATGAAATCATGATCGTATCTGAACAAGTACCTCCTTCAGAAGCTGAAAAGACAACCTCAGAGGTACCTCTTTAAAGGACAATCATAAGTATACCATCATCCTCTACTTTTATACAACCTCCAGAATTCCTCTCAACAGAAGCACGAGCATATGTAGAAGACACATTTCGATACTTATATTGCGAGTTCAATACAGAAGATCAGCTATCTTATCCTCTGAATCCAAGATTAAATCCTGGAATGACTAAAATTGAGAAGAGGTTTGTCAAAGATAAGACTAGCAGTCCCAGAGATGTCTTCTCGAATGAGCCAATCACTGAAGTCAACAAAATCTCAGAGAGGAAATTCAGTTATGACAAACTAATCTATCGACATTATGAGGTCGTATGCGCTGACAACAAGGTTTACCAGTTCAATGACAATGACTTGGTAAATCTAAATCCTTATGACTTACCTCATTTATGTGTGTACTTCTTCGCAAAGTCAGAGAGAGGAAGAGTCTACAGAATGGGAGAGTACGAAGTGAAACTTGCCATGGAAGACCACATCAAGCTCAGAGCAAAGATAGACTTCTAGATCGCCCTGAATCTTGGAGTTGACAAGCTAGGGGTCACTGCTTCGATTGACGTTATAGATAATTTGGACAAGTACAAGGTTGGATCAATCGTGGCAGAGCCTCTGGGATTTGTATACAGGTGTTCAATGAAAAGTAGATATTCTTAGCCTCTGAAGTGGCAAAATATTCTGATGAGACTCTAAAGGGGATGATAAGATTGTTGAACATCAAGAAAGACAAGTTTCCAACAGATCTGTGTGAACTTCTGTATTCAGAGATCAGTTCCATGATCCAGTTCAGAGAGTTACTCATGAAGTTCCACAGAATCTGCTCTGGAAATAGATTGTAGTTTGATTTTTGTTATTTTTTTATAACTTCTCATGTGATGTAATTCAACTATTTAGTGAGAAGTAACATTTAACAGAGGATGACTTTCTCCTCTTTGGTTTCAAGATTAATGTCTCTGCTAGTTTATAATTTTTGTTAGTCCAGTAGATCACAATTAAATCAATATAAATTGATAGAAACAAGAGATGAATTGGGAGGGAAATGATTGTTTATTCACAATCTAGAGAGAGCAAATGTTTCTCTCTCTAGAAACACAAAATTCATGTATGACTACATTTTGAGAATGAAAGTTACAAACAATTACAACACATTTCCCTATTTATACCCTATCACCCTTGTACATTTAAAGCCCATACCCAATGCTAATGACAAGGCCTAAATACAAATAAATGATGACTTTACAAAACTTCCAAACTTAGAACATTATATGTTCTAACAATTTTTTATTTTCAATACTTAGGGGGAGAATATTAGCCCTAATTCTGAAATGTAAAAGTATTGAAAATATTCTAAGTCCTTTCCAGAGGATTTCCTGAGATATCCATCAGAGACAGCAAGCTTCCTCTGAAATAATTTCAGAGATAGAGTATTCAGCAAAGAAGACTTCATAGATAGCTTCATCAGAGGTACTCTATCAGAGCTCTGAAGACATCCTCTCTGAAGTTCAAGCTAAAGATTTCTACAAGTCAAGACACAAGCTCAGAAGACACGTTACCTAGTGATAAGATTTACCTTTCAGGTAGATTACTGTTCAAGCATGTGGTAAAACCCCTATTTTCTTCGTAAGCCCCACCACCTATTCTTCCTTCTAAAAGTCAAATCCATACGTCGCGACCTCATTTTTTCTTATTAAAGCGTAGAGGTAGTGTTTTACGTATGTAAATGTGAGTAGCTATATATATGATATTGTATGTGTGCAAATATGTGTGTGTATATATACATACGCTACCTAGGTGGTCTTAAAATGGTCAATTTCGTGTTCATGCTCTACGTAAACTCGTTACATTCCTAGACCATTTGCATTGGAGCTTGTCGTGAGTCAAAATCGAGTTTTCGAAAGACTGGATGTTCGGCGACTATGCCCGACGACCTTGTCGAAGGCATAGTCGCGGTCGTCACTGTCGCAGGTAGGGGTCGTCGCACATTTCAAACAGCAGCACGGGGAGCAGGTGTGACTATGCCCGACGACATTGTCGTGGCATAGTTGTTGGTGGTAATATCACTGCCAACGTACCGTAGTGGGGGAACAAGGGGCGACTATGCCCAATGACATGGCCGTGGCATAGTCGCGGGGTCAAGGTCGCACAGAGGGACGAGGGGGTTGTGATTTAAGTCGATTTTAGGGACAAAACACACACACAAAACCCAACTTTCTGCAGATCAATTTCTCTCCCTCACTTTGGCGATTTCTTCTCCCCTCCTCTCTTCTCCCTCCTCATTAAAAGCTCTAAATCATACCCTAGCATTAGAGGTTGTTGGGTGCTAGTTTTGGGATCTTGGTGATATAAAAGCTTCAAGTTACTCAAGTTCTTTCCAAGCTCATACAACTATTTAGGGTTTTCTCCTTACAAACCCTAGTTTGTGAGTTCTTACTCCTTAAATGATCATGTACATATTTATTTCTTACAATAAACACTTATATATATATATATATATATATATATATATATACAACTATGTCACGGGTCACACGATCTATAGTTCGAGTCCCCCAGTGATATAATTCTCATATCTAGCCAAGATGTGGAGATAATTACCCCATTCCATCATCAACGTAGACTTTATGCCTATGGATCCATTACATTATAGTCTAATATAATGACACTTCAAGATATACCAATATGCCCAACATAATAAACACTTGCCTACGTAATCCATCAAATGAGCAAATTCCATAATTTGTTACAAAATCATAAATATCACCATCACCCATTAGGATTCCAAAAGCTCATCCAAACTAGAAGTAATTATCATTTATGTATGTAAAACCAATTTCCATTATCATTTCACCATAATACCCAAAAATCATCAAAACCTAGTTTTGACCTAACTTTTCCAAATTCAATCAAATGAGAAGAAATGTGATAAAAGCTTTGAGGAAACATAGAAATAGCATTTTAACATGTATATTGTTTAGAAGAGTTGTATAATGAACTCACAATACTAGGTTTTGTATAAAAACCTAAAAATGTTGGTGAAACCCTAGGAGATGGTTGCTAACACTTAAAGCTTGATCCATACTTGAGACTCTTCACTCCTTAATGCCAACAAACTCTTGAGATGAGCAATAAATGCTCCTGAAGACCTTATGATCGTATTGAATGAAGTGAGAGGAGATGAAATGAGGTGAAGAGAAGTTGGGTGAAAGAGTTATGAGGAAAAAGGGTGGAAAAATCAGCATTTAAGCCTTTGGACCCCGACCGTGAGAGTGCCCAGCGACTGTGCCCATGGCACTAATGCAGGGCACAATCGCCTAGCTTGTATCGAAGCCTATAGCTCCTCCATCACAGTGACTAGCGATTGTGCCCTATGGCACTATCTCCTGGCACTATCGCCTTAAGTGTACCGAAGCTCACCTCCTCCCCACGATTGTGACCAACAACTATGCCCTATGGCACTACCGCCTGCACAATCGTGAGCTTTTCCCATCATGTACGATGCGGTTTGAACCGCGGTTTGATAACTCAAAATTGTAAACAACACCGTATAGTACGGTGTGGTAAAAATGCAAGCAACAAACTGCCCGTAGAAATTCTAAACCGCACTTTGCGATGCGGTGCGATGTGAGCATTTTGTGAGGTTTGACGGTTTATATGAACACTTATAATAGAAACCAAACAATAAAAGTTTTAAATTTTTTTTAAATATAAACAAATATTATAGGAAAAACGAAATAGAACAGTGGTAAATAGATAGAACGAAGTATGTAATTCTCATTAATCATTATATAAGGATGAGTTATAAGTAGATAACTAGGAGATATTTCAGTTCTAATCTAACTCTGATATATTTATCTCTATCTCTATATTCATATCCTTTAGACGATGACAAACTTATCCTATAACACTCCCCTTTGTACCGAGTCAAAAAAATGGTGGTGCACAATTGTTGTCTCGTTAAAACCTTACGCCAAAATAAAAACCCAGTGGAAAAAATAGGACGAAGGAAAGAGTACAACAGACCAATTTCTTAGCAATACATAGATTTTTCCTTTCGTCTAATATTCTCTCAGATTCATACATTAATCATGAGAGTTAGAAAAGCAAGATGGTATATTAATTGTTGCCTCACTAAAACCTTACACCAAGGAACAAAACACAAAAAATAAAACCTTGGGTGAAGGAAATAGCACAACATACCAATATTATACATATAGTAGACTCCCCTTTTGTCTACTACTCCCCCGGGATTCGTGCATTAATCAAGGTAGTTTGGAAAACATTTGCATTTTAATACTTTCTACATGTTTCCCGAATATGGTTTTGGGTAATGATTTGGTAAACAAATATATCACATTCTCCTCGAATATTATTTAATTCACTTGAATCATGAGGAGAGTATGTTATTGCTGATTGTATAAAAACTTAAGCGGGATATGCTTTGTGTTATCACCCTTGATATATCTTACTTTCATTTCTTCGATACATGATGTGTTATTTCCATATATGCAAGTAGGATAGTGATTGAACTCAAAATTACTAGTTTCTCTAATATGTGTGATGATAGTCCTCAACCATATAAACTCTTGAATTGTCTCATGGAGAGTAATATTCTTTATAATTTAAAAAGGTAGCTATAAGGGTTTGCTTAGTTTACTTCCAATCAATTGACATGTTCTGTATGATAATTCCTTATCCAGTTTGGCAACAATGTTTGTATGGGTCAAATAGATACCTAATATCAACAAATATATACCAAGGCATTGTTTTGTGTTTTTTACAAGAGCTAGTACTTTTGTCGCTCACTATCTAAGTAGGCATTGAAGTTCCATTATCAATCTCAATTTTCTCTCTAAATGGAATGTATTAGCCCACTTCAATGGTTCCAATGTGATATCATTCCAATGACGTTGCATTGGCGCTGAGCTAAATCTAGCTAACAAGTTCATTGAGAAATACAATATACGGTCAAGTGTATTGTGCTAAGTACAACAATGCGCCTTTGTACTTAGGTATATAATTCCAGCTCCCAACACCTCTTCGTCATCATCTTTTAGACGAAATAGATATTTCCTTATATCCAACACTTTGATTGATCATGGGAGTGCTAGCCAAATGCGCTTTGTCCATATTTAATTGTCTGATCACTTTCTGGACATATGTGGGTTGGTGGATTAATATTCCACAAACTCGGTGTCCTAGCTCAAGTAGCTAGACAAAACCAATTTTACCAAGATCTTTCATCTCAAAATTAGATTTTAAGTAGCTTGTGGTTTCTCTTATTTCATCAAGAGTGCATATTATGTTCATAACATCGACATATAGAGCTATAATTGAAAATCTAGAACTCGTTTTCTTTATAAATACACAAGGACATAGTTAACTCTTATATCCCTTCCAAATTAAGTATTTACTTAGGCGGGTATACCATATCCGCCTAGATTGCTTTAATCTATAAAGTAAGTTTTTCAATGTTATTGCAAACGCACTTCGTGATTTAAAGTTTCTTGATTTGGGTGTTGTAAAGTCATCAAGCACTTTTATATATCTCTAAATCTAAATCCCCATAGAGACATGTAGTAACCACATCCATGAGCTGCATTTTCAGTCCTTCGGAAACTACTAGGCTAATTAATAAGCAAAATGTGATAATATCCATCATGGGAGAGTAAGTCTTCTCGTGGTTAATCCAAGGCGTTGTGAGAAACCTTGCGCCAAAAGAGAGCCTCATATATTCCGAATTGATTATTCTCATTAGGCTTTATGAAAAATGATTTATCTATGTCCAACGGGATGTACACTTGGTGGGTTAGCACTACCAGACCAAATAATATAATTCTCTTGGATTGCTTCTTTAATGTAGGCCAATTTGCTCTTCGTTGACATTACTCAATTGAGCATGGTTCGATGTCATCGTGCTCTATCATCTCATAAGCAAGGGTATATGCGAATAATATCATCATTAAGTATCTATGATCTGTCCATTGACTCATATTCATTTGAGATTTCTGGAATTAATATTAGCTTCAAAGCATCCTCCAGTAATGATTCATATACATAGTTATAATCAAAGACAATCTTATAAGACGTTGTGTATTTGATGATAAATGGTTGTGTCTTACTCTTCTCTTCCTTTAGATGGGTATCTTATTGACCAAGTAGATTCCCCCACTTTCCTTTTGGGAGCCACAACCTCAACCATATCTCCACTATGTGTGATTACAATGCATTTTCCAGCGGTGTTGTGCCCTTGTTTAGGGACTTTTGACTTGCGCCTATATTTGCAACTCGTATATGTGATCTTGTCACTTCTAGAATAACATTAAACGTACCAGGTATCAACTCTAATTTGTTTGAGTTCAACTTTACATTGTAAAGTTTTAGGGATCAAAATGAGATAGATTGGGAACATTCCATGACATTTTCTATCGTTCCCTTGGAAAATACTTTTTCCTATCTCCCATTAACAATGGGAATATTGTCATCAAAGTGATAATCCGCAAATCAAGTGGTATAAGGATCACCGTCAAAGGTTCTAAATAGCGGATAATTGTTGGATATTTATATCCAACATATATATATACTTAATCGTTTTTAAGGACCCATTTTGGTGAACTTCGAGGGCACAATTGACACATATACTACACAATCAAACATGCGTAAATGTAAAAGATCAAAATTCTATCCAGTTACCAACTAGTACGCATGATACTGGTTGGCTAGTAGTAGGTCTAAAAACAAATAAGTAAAGTTGCATGTAAATTTGCATAACGCCAAGAAGATGTGGGTAAATTGGTGTGCATAACCAATGCCCCTAGTTACCATCAATGCCCTTTTGATGAAAACTTTCATGAGATCACTTTTATATATACACATGGGGGTATAAAATAATCTACATTGATCCCAATACACATGAAATAACTATCAAATCCTTATGATATAAATTCCCTAGTATCACCAAGTCATATAGACTTTATGACATAATTAGGGTGGCGAGCCCTTATATGTATAGTTGGTTGTCAGGATCTTAATTCTAAACAAGAATAAACTCTCAGAAAACAATATCAAAGAAGTTTGCGGAATAACACTTTGATATTCAATGAAACAGTAAACAAACAGTAAATCTGATGAATAACTTGCAAACTTGTATTGAATGATTGAAGTTACAAGATTAAACACACAACCTCAATATTGATGAACAGGCTCACCAATACGAATTCTACTTCTCTAGAATTAGGATTTCTAATCTTGAGGTCGATTCTCTCTATAAAAAGCTAAAACTCAGAATTAATTATTTTATTCTAGACTATTCTATACATATACTGAAGATCAAGATAATTACAAAATAATAAAAGATCTTCAATATAGACTTCCATCTTTATCTTCAAGCTTTCCATAATCTTCAGTCCATCCAGCTGTCATCCTTTCCATACGGATCTTCATCTCATAAGCAGTATTATCATCAGCAGCATTAATACTCTAAGTAGTACTAAGTTCAGCAGTACTAACCATGCTCAGCAGTATTAATCTCTTTAAACAGTACTAATCTTGTTGAGTAGCATTAATCTTCAACTAGCAGTATTAATATCAGAAGTATTAACCAGAAGTAGTAACTATGTTCTTCTAGCAGCATTAACTTTACTTAGCATATTCTCAGTTCCCAACAATCTCCCCCTAACTTGACTTTTAGGAAGAGAAGTCAAGTTCTTCATCTGATCTTCTTCAAGATGCTCCCAAAACTTCATCATGGCTTATATTCCAGTATTTGCATCCAACCCCAAACTCTGATTGATTGTTCTTTGGATCAAATATTTAGCCATTTCTGAATCTGGAACACATCCTAGCTTCTTCTTCAGCATGGCATGAAGCTTCAGTCTGCTATGGTTGTATATTCTATCCACTAGGAAGTACTCAGTGTGATTTAAATCCAAAGTCACTGCATATACTCCACTAGTTTCATATAGAGTCCAATTGTTCACTGTTTGAAAAACATTTCTTATGATCTCCTCCACTTCATCAAGTTTGAACATCATACACAGATACTCCATTACCAGTTTTGTAATTGAAATCACTGAAGCTTTTAACTGATCTGCATACAACTTCATCCCAATATTAAACATTTCTTCAATATCAGACCTTGAGCATGTTCTAACAATCTTTGCCCAAGTACTATAAACTTCATACTTTTCATCTTTTCTCTTCATCCTAATGTACTCCTTTCCATCTACCTCCAGTACATCCCAGTGAATAACTTCAGGAGGCTTAACTCCTACAGGTTCTGCTGAAATTGGTTCAGGCACTTTGTCCATCACTACTATATACATATTGACATCATCAATACTTGAAGGTTCTTTCTTTTCTGATGGCTCAGGTGCCTCTTCTTCTCCAGCAACCTTTTCTGCCTCTTCTTCAACTCTTCTAGGCTTCTTGGTTATCTTTCTCCTTGCCATCATCTTTGTCATTTTTAAAGTCCTTAGACTTTCACCAATAGTTGCTTCCTTCTCTGGTGTTTCTTGCTCATCAGGGAATGGTTTTTGTAAGAAGTCATTGCTCTCTTTCATTCTTTTCTCCATTTCAACCCTTGCAATATTATCCCCTTGGAGCTTTATCATCTCTGCATCATACAGCTCTTTAAGTTGCTCAAAAGACATCTTTGAGAACATCTCCACTTTGACACCTACAGCACCCTTGAGGAAAGTAATAATTTTCTTTCTCTCTTGAGCACCAAGGTATGTCTTTGAAGGTTGTCTTCTCTTTGCAGCCATTTTGATCTTTCCAGACTTCCTCAAAGATGTGGCTTTCTGCTTGGCTTGTTCTGTTGCTAGGCTTTGTTGATAGGCTTTATTCAGTTCTGCAGCCATTGCTTTTGCTATCTTTCTATCTTTTTCCACTTGCACAGTTTCTGCCTCTTCAAGTTCAGCTTGTATCTTTCTAGCTAGAGCTTCATCTGACTTGTCAGGATCGATTTCTTAACAAGAATAAAGTCTCAGAAACAATATCAAAGAAGTTGCGGAATAACACTTTGATATTCAATGTAACAGTAATCAAAACAGTATATGATTAATAACTTGCAAACTTGTATTAAAATCACAAGATTACACACACAACCTCAATCTTGAAGAACAAGCTCTTTCAAGACGAATTCTACTTCTCTAGAATTAGGATCTATGCCTTGAGGTTGATTCTCTCTTAAACAAAAACTTAGAATTAAATCTATATTTTAAACTATTCTGTCAAATCTATACATATACTAAACAAAAAGATAATTACAAAAAATAGAATATCTTCAGTATATCTTGCATAATTATCTTCAATCCTTCCATGAATATCTTTATTCTTTACAGCTGTCATCCTCTCCATCCGGATCTTCAATTCATATGCAGTACTAATCATAAGCAGCATTAACTACTAAGCAGCACTAACCTCTAGCAGTACTAACTAGCTAAGCAGTACTAACTTTGTTCAAGCAGCACTAACTTTGACTAGCAGTATTAATTCTACTAGAAGTAGTAACTGTGTTGGCAGTATTAATCTTTGAAGTCCTCTAGCAGTAGTAATTCTGAACTAGCAGCATTAACCATACTTGAGCTTTTCTTAAGTTCCCAACATGACTCAATCAGCTTCTGCTTTTTCATTGGTTGATCAGATTCAACTAGCTTTGCCTTGCCTTTCTCTTTACTCATTACCTTCTCAGTGCTTGATTTCTTTGCAGCATCACCTCTTTCTTTTATGACAATCCCTTTAGCCTTTGAGATGACCTTGGGAGTATCATGCTTTGCTTTGATTAGAGTTTCTGCAATCTCAAGATCTGTAAGCACTTCTTTTACTGTTTCTGCTGCTTCTCTTAGTTCAGCAGCATTAACAGTTTCTGCTGCTTTATTTGCTTGAACAGCATTAACTGTTTCTGCTGCTATTGATTCTGTTACTGCTTCTGCTTCATGCTCCCCCTCAACATCATGTTTTTCCCCATCAAGCTCCCCCTTATCTGTGGCCTCTTCCATATTGACATCAGCTTCTGACTCCCCCTTTTTGGGAGCATCAGTCACTGGTTTCCTCCTTCTTAGTACAAATTGTTTCTTCTTCTTTTGCAGAATCAATTTCCTTACCATTTGCTTCAAGTTGAGGATCTGTTCTTGTTGTGACAGAACTATGAGTTTAAGCTCTTCAATATCTTTGCCCTGGTTGATCACATCCATGTTGATATTCCCCATTGCATTCATTAATTCTTGATAGTTATATCTGTCCTCACCTTCTCCAGAAGTATTACCCTCTTTTGAAGGATCATTGGATCTTTTTGTAGTGGAAGTCTTCTGCCTAGCAGAAGCACTATCCACCCCCTTGGTTTCTTGGCACCTGGGACCTTTGGATGATTGCTCACCCAAAGTTGCCATAGGGAAGGTCTTATGTATGTTACCACTGACCTCCTCTGTGCTAGCAGGAGTAGTGGCAGCCTTAGCACCCATATTCTCAACCTCCACCTCAGTGAGCACCTCCTTGGGGTTGGGAGACACCCCTGTGATTTCCCTGTGGATATTCTCTAAAGGAGAATTCTCCCTTAGAGGGATTAAAGGCTTAGTGGGTGATGGTAAAAGAAGAGAAGGAGCCTTCTTTACCTGTTTCCTTGTATAAGTTTGGGTAATTGGAGAAGTGGGCTTATGAAGTAGGGACTGTGGGATAGATATAGAGTGGGAAGGTTGGGATTGGCTAGCAGTAGGATGATCTAATGAGGGCCTTGACCCTGCTGCCATACCTTCTTCAGTGTGGGACACCACCATCATTGTAGAAAACAATGGGGTGTCAACTCCTTCTGAGTCCAGAGGGGATCTTTTCATGTTTGAAAAGACCTTACCTTTGGGAATTTTTGGTACATATACCTCATCAAAATGAGGTATATCCGTCAATTCATGGGTGATAACTTCTTGGACAAACCTGGGGTACATATAAAAACTCTTTTTACTTCCCAGGTTTGAGACAAGATCATTAAAAATCATTTGAGAAAAATTATACTTTCTGGCAGTGGCCAAGCACACCAAAGCATAAGCAATGGTGCTACTGAACTCACTCCAGCCAGTAGTCTTTTTAGAGATACAATGCATAAGGGTATGGACAAAGAAACGCCATTGGGGTGAAAATTTAGCTTTTTAGAACTTGAACACACCCAATGGGCCTCCATACCCCATTCTTGTAAGAGTAGAAAACAGTTCATCATTAGAGATAGATGAGATACCAGAGGCATCGTCTAGACGTAGACTGATGCGAAGTACCTCTTCAGTAACTGTCAAGGGTTTGCCACACACCCTTGTCTTGATCACTTGCACACCATTCTCAGTAACAATGGTGGCATTTGCCCAGAATTGCCTTTGATGCTCGATATAGATTGATGGAGACACTGTCAGAGCATAGGCGATATGGCTAGTCTTCAGAAAATCCACTATCTGATGAAATCCTGCAGCTTGCTTTGGCTTTTGGAGCATCACGATTTCATTGTGCTCGTCGATGAATGCCATGGATGCCATTGAACGTGAATGTTCTTGCCTGAAAAACTTGGTACTTGAGAGAAAAGGGTTAGAGCGCAAGTGAACAATATGCAAAGAGTCGTTATGAACTTTTTAGGCGGGCAAAGGGTATTTATAGTATTCGGGACATAAGCAGTATTAACCTAGAGCAGTATTAACTAACTAGCAGTATTAACTGAGAGCAGTATTAACCACTAGCAGTATTAACTAACTAGCAGTATTAACTGAGAGCAGTATTAACTACTAGCAGTATTAACTGTGCACTGGCAGTATTAACACTGCACTGGCAGCATTAACCATACTTACTCTTTTTGAAGCTTATGAAGGTCTGATCAATGCAATAACTTCCTGTGAAAGATGATTAGCAGCATACAAATAACCAAAATAGCAGGTATATAAACACTTTTTAAAATACGAGCTCATTCAGAGTTGATCATACCCACACTTGAGACCAAGAAAGTGAATCTACCCACATCAAAAGCTTTAGTGAATAGATCTGCAAACTGGTTGTTAGTGTGAACTTTAGCAACTTGAATGAGCTTCTTTTCATTGCAATCTCTGATAAAGTGATACCTGATCTCAATGTGCTTTGTTTTGGAGTGCTTGAATGGATTGTTAACAATGCTTATAGCACTGCTATTGTCAATAAAGATTGGAATGTGAAGAAATGTTACCCCATAGTCCAGCATCTGATTCTGAATCCATAGAACCTGAGAGCAGCAACTTGCAGCAGCAATATACTCAGCTTCTGTTGTTGATAAGGACACTGTGGTTTGTTTCTTACACTACCAAGACACTAATCTTGCACCCAACAGTTGACATCCCCCTGAAGTAGACTTTCTGTCCATGTTGGCACCACCCAAGTCACTATCTGAATAAGCAATCAAGTCAAATGAAGATTCATATGGATACCAAAGACCTAATCTAGGTTGCCCTCTTAAGTATCTGAAAATCCTCTTCACAGCTTGAAGATGTGATTGTTTAGGCTTGACTTGGAATCTGGCACATACACACACTGGAAACATGATGTCTGGTCTTGAGGCTGTGAGATACATGAGAGATCCAATCATTGATCTGTATAGATGGACATCAACATCCTCCCCCTCAAGATCAGCAGTAATCTGTTTGTGAGTTTCCATTGGTGTGCTTGCTGGCTTTGAGTCTTTTAAACCATATTTCTCCAGGATGTCTTGCACATATTTTGATTGGCTAATGAAGATCCCATCTGTCTGCTGTTTCACTTGAAGTCCAAGAAAGAAGTTAAGTTCACCCATTGAACTCATTTTAAAGCTCTTGTGCATCAACTCTTCAAAGTCTCTACACATATGATCTTTTGTGGATCCAAAAATGATATCATCCACATAGATCTGAACTAGTAGGATGTCCTTCTTACTTCTTTTAATAAACAGGGTCTTATCAATTATGCCCCTTTCAAATCCATTCTCCAAGAGATAGGTAGACAGAGTGTCATACCATGCTCTTGGGGCTTGATGTAGACCATAGAGTGCTTTTTTCAGCTTGTATACTCTATCAGGATATGTAGGACTTTCAAAACCAGGTGGCTGACAGACATATACTTCTTCATCAATGGTTCCATACAGAAAGGCACTCCTTACATCCATTTGATAGACCTTGAACTTCATGTAGGAGGCATAGGCTAGGAACAACCTAATAGCCTCTACTCTTGCCACTAGAGCAAACACTTCATCATAATCTATGCCCTCTTCTTGAGTATACCCTTGTGCCACAAGCCTTGCTTTGTTTCTTATCACAATACCTCTCTCATTCTTTTTGTTCCTGAAAATCCACTTGGTGCCTATAGCTGTATGACCTTTTGGAAGGTCCACCAAATCCCAAACATCCTGTAGCTTGAATTGAAGCAACTCTTCTTGCATTGCTTCTATCCAACTTGAATCTTTCATTGCATCATAGGCCTTCTTAGACTCAATCTGGGATAGAAAGCAGGAGAGTATTGTGTGTTGTTGATCCTGCAGCTCTTGAAGTCTGCTTTGATTCCTTGTTATCATAGGAGAAGAGATGTCTCCTATGATCAGTTCTAGAGGATGATTCTTTTGTGTTCTAGTCTGAAAACTAGGTTCTTCATGGATTCCCACCTCTAGATTGGAATCATTTAAGTCAGCTGAGGGGATCTCCTCAGCTACTTCTAGCTCTTTATGCACTGAAGATTCCTCTTCTCTTCTTTCTTCTTCACTCTGAATTGGCTCACATATAGTTTCTTTTTCACAGAATTCAACAGGTTCTGTTATAGGCATAGGAAAGATCACAGACTGAGGTATATTGCCTTGAACTTGTGTAGCCCCTGATCCTCCACTTCCTGAACCTGCATAATTGTCACTTCTGAAACCAAAAGAGTTAGTTAGTGAATCAATGTCAAACAACCACTGAGGACCAGACCCAATAGGATTTGGTGTGTTCTCATTGCATTTGACATTGTCACTTTCTTCAATTATTCTATAAGAAGAATTAAAAACTCTGTAGGCCTTACTCTGAGATGAGTAACCAACAAGAAATCCATCATCTGCCTTGCTATCAAACTTTCCTAAGTGAGATTTGGTATTGAGAATTGTACAAGGACACCCAAAAGGTTTGAAAAAACCAATAAAGGGTTTTCTTTTATTTAAAAGCTCATAAGGTGTCTTGTTTTTAGGCTTGACTACTAGTACTCTGTTTTGGACATAGCAAGCAGTATTAACTGCTTCTGCCCAGAAAGTTATTGGCAGTTTAGAATCAGCTAACAGAGATCTAGCAGCCTCAATCAGTGTCCTATTCCTTCTCTCAGCAACACCATTTTGTTGTGGAGTCCTAGGAGCACTGTATTGTCTCTCAATTCCCTTTTCTTCACAAAAGGTGTTTAGGTCAATATTTTTAAATTCAGTACCATTATCTGACCTAATGGTTTTTACTTTTTGATTAGTTTGGTTTTCAATTCTTAGAATAAAGGATTTGATCAGTCCACTTGTCTCATCCTTAGTCCTTAGAAAATATACCCAAGTAAATCTAGAGTAATCATCAACAATAACTAGGCAGTATGATTTCTTCCCTATGCTCATAACATTTGTAGGGCCAAACAGATCCATATGCACTAAATGAAGAGAAGAAGAAATAGTGTTCACCTCTTTGGACTTATGAGAAGTTTTGTGTTGTTTGCCTTTAAGACAGGCAACACAATGATCATCACATGAATATACTTTAGAAGGCAAACCTCTTACAAGGTTGTTTTTAACAAGTTTATTTATTGTTTTAAAATTCATGTGACACATCCTTCTGTGCCAAAGTGATGATTCATCCAGAGAAGCTTTTGAAACAAGACAATTTAGGGATGAATCAGATGAAACACTTTCCATATCTAAACAATATACATTGTCCTTTCTAGGGGTTCTTAGTAGTATCATCTTTTCATCAACTACTTTGAATCCAGGAGCAAGGATAATACATTCAGACTCTGTAAACAATATGCTATGTTGTTTGTCACAAACCTGTGATACACTTAACAGGTTGTACCTTAACTGTTCAACATAGAAAACATCTTCAAAGGTCATTTTACCTTTGGTCACATCACCTTTACCACTGATTTTACCTCCAGCTGGAGTATTCCCAAAAGCAACATGCCCACCATCAATCTTCTTGAAGTTCTTGAGGCAAGACATGTTCCCTGTCATGTGCCTAGAGCAACCACTATCAACATGCCAGAAGCTCTTCCCCTTGACCTGTTGGTTGCCCTGCACATAAGAATAGACAATTAGTATTGATTGGGGACCCAAGCCAAAGTGGTCTTGGGTCTCCCTTTTTCATCAAAATACTTTCATTCCTTTTTAATAAGGTTTTTAAAATCAGAACACTTGTTATTGGAGTACTTTGTCAAGATTATAGGTCTAGCAGCACTAATACTAGAAGCAGTACTATCTTTAGAAGTACTAACAGAGTTAGCAGCATTAACAGGTTTGGCAGTATTAACCTTGTTGGCAGCACTAACAGAGTTAGCAGTATTAACATTTGCAGAAGTACTAACAATGTTAGCAGCACTAACATTGGTAGCAGTAGTATTGCTTCTAGCAGCACTATCACTGTCAGCAGTACTATTTGTGGTAGCAGTACTGATAATCATAAATTCCAATCACAACAAGCTAATTACTCAAAATATGTACATTAATATCAAGAACTAGAGAGAGAATCTAGAGAGAGAAAGTAGATCTTGAATATCACAACTCTAAATATTACAATGTATGCATAGACTCTAATTCGTTATTACATGATTAGAAAGGAAAACCTATTTATACTCACACATCTAATACAAAGCCTTAATGGCTAAGGAAAGTAAAACTAGCTTTGACTAACTATTACAAGGTCAATGTTGACTTTTATACATTTGACTTACCTATTAAATCTTGGATACAAAATTTAGACTTAACAAGTACTAACAGCTTTAGTGCTTTTAGGTATCCAGATCTTGACAATGTCTTCCACTTTCTTTTTCTTCATGTGGCTATTAGATTTAACAACCTTCTAAGCCACATGGTTCTTTTCTTTCTTCCTATAACCAAAGGGTTTTTGATTAGGTCTTTGAAAGTTAAACCAAAGTGGTCTTGGGCCTCCCTTTCTCATCAAAATACTTACATTCCTTTTTGATGAGGTTTTTAAAATCAGAACACTTAGTATTTGAGTACTTTGTCAAAATTATTGGTCTAGCAGCACTAATACTAGAAGCAATACTATCTTTAGAAGTACTAACAGAGTTAGCAGTACTAACAGGTTTGGCAGTATTAACCTTGTTGGCAGCACTAACGGAGTTAGCAGTATTAACATTTACAGAAGTACTAACAATGATAGCAGCACAAACATTGGTAGCAGTAGTATTGCTTCTAGCAGCACTATCACTGTCAGCAGCACTATCACTGTCAGCAGCACTATTTGTGGTAGCAGTACTAACAGCTTTAGTGCTTTTAGGTATCCAGATCTTGACACTGTCTTTCCCATTCTTTTTCTTCATGTGGCTATTAGATTTGACAACTTTCTTAGCCACATGGTTCTTTTCTTTCTTCCTATAACCAAAAGGTTTTTGAGTAGGTCTCTGAAAGTTCATCCTTTGGTTCATGGGATTGAAATAGCAATATTTGGCAATGTGATTAAGCTTTCCACAAATAAAACAGGGTTTTGGTCTATTGATTTTACTCAGATCAATCCCTTGTTTTTGTGCCCACATATTATTCCAGTTTCTCTGATTACCCCTCTTTTTATCATGTTGTTGGGGCTCAGATTTATTGCATGAACACTTGTTGCAAGGGATAGGGTTCACAACAGTGGTCTGTTTATAATGAACCTTCTTGGTCTTTCCCTCAGTCTTCTCTATCTCTTTGGACTTGACCCAATGCTTTCCACATCCCTCATTGGTAATTATGTGGTTTTCTATAGGAATCTCACCACTCATAGTACTGTCCTTATTCTTGACAGTTTCTTTCTCAGTTTTATCCTCAACAACTACTTCATCTAAGGGATCTATCTCAGTGGCTCCCTCAGGCAGGTCCTTCCTATCCTTTGTCTCTAACAAGTCTGAACTATGAGGGATGTAGTTGTTGTTGTAGGGTGGTGGTGTGGTATTGTACCCTATTCCTCTTCTCAGTCTATCATGAATCTGAGTTTGTAGAAGATAGTCCATTACTTTAGAAGCATTGGAAAACTTTTCTACATCTAGCTTGACTTTAGCTAGCTCTCCTCTTAACTTTTCACTCTCCTCTTTGGATTTGGTTAGTTGAAGTTCTAGGTCATTTTTCTCCCACTTCCAGTAGTTTGTGTCATAAGAATGTTGAAGCTCATTGGCTTGAAAACTCTTAATCTGCTCTTCAAACCTCTCAACAATCCTCACATAATCTTTTATGTCCTTTTCTAATCTCTTAAGGTCATCACTCATGTTCTGGTTGTGATCCCTGTACCTTTTAACAGTGTTAATGCAATTTTGAGTACAAAGATTAGAAGTTACCTCTGTTGGGAGATCAGACACCTCTGCCATTAGAGCTTGGTTTTGTATAGCTTCTTCAGCTTGATCACTCCAATCAAACCCCATACCTTGTTGAGAGACTAGGGCTTGTGCAGAGTTTCTGTTATTATTGAAGCTTCCAGGCTGTGTTTGTTGGTGGTTGTTGTTGTGAGACACTCCACTTCTGCATTCCCTAGCAAAGTGTCCCTTCTGATGACATTTATAGCACTCCACCTTTGACTTGTCAAAACCTGCTCCATCTTCTCTTCTTTGGGAGAAGTTGTTCCTCCCAGTTCTCTTGATGAACTTCTTGACTCTCATAGAGAGCATGGCCATCTTCCATTTAATGTCCATCTCTTCAAGATCATCTGGATGGAGTTGTTCCAAGTTATCATTAATTAGAGAAGAGTTTCCATGACTGGATATAAAGGCTTCAAACACAGATTCAGTGCCTTTCTCTTGATTTGCTCCATTAGCAGCACTAACTGATTCAGGATTAGAAGTAGAATCAATTGATGCTGATAGGAGTGCAGCATTGTGAACATACCCAGAAGGCTTCTTCTTAGCCTCTACCTCATTTCAAAAACTCTTAGATCATTGTATAGATCATCAAGTTCCTTTTCTTCCAGTTGATCATTCTGTCTGAAAGAGACAATATACATGGTCCATTCATCACCCAGTGACCTTAAGAACTTCCTGTTTAGATCATCTTGATCAATTTGTACTCCAACTGTAGCTAGTTCACCAATTAGCTTGTTGAACCTATCAAAAGTTTGAGTCATGGACTCATTCTTGGTTGACATAAAGTTCTCATACTGTTGCTTCAGTATGGCCTTCTGATTTCTCTTGGTACTTTTGGTACCAGAGAATCTCTTCTCTAGAGCATTCCAGAGCATCTGTGCATCAGGGCAATTACAGAATTGGTGTTGATATTCATTGGGAATAGCCAAGAGCAAAGTGCTCAAGGCATTCATCTCTGTCTGTCTAGTCTTTCTTTATGCATCAGTTTTTGGTGGTGTCCTCTTTCCATCAGCACCAATCTTTCCTGCATCAGATGGGCCATTCTCAATGATGTCCCACATAGAATAATCAGTGAGGAGTATGTATTTCTTGATTCTGATCTTCCACATGTCGAATTTATTGGGTCTGAGCATTGGAACCTTTGAGACCAGGGTACTGTTTGTTTCAACAATGTTTTCCATGATGAATAAGATTTCTGAGAATACAGGCTCTGATACCACTTGTCAGGATCTTAATTCTAAACAAGAATAAACTCTCAGAAAACAATATCAAAGAAGTTTGCGGAATAACACTTTGATATTTAATGAAACAGTAACCAAAACAGTAAATCTGATGAACAACTTGCAAACTTTATTGAATGATTGAAAGTCACAAGCTTTTACAAACAACCTCAATATTGATGAACAGGCTTACCAATACGAATTCTACTTCTCTAGAATTAGGATTTCTAATCTTGAGGTTGATTCTCTCTATGAAAAGTTAAAACTCAGAATTAATTATTTTATTCTAGACTATTCTATACATATACTGAAGATAAAGATAATTACAAAATAATAAAAGATCTTCAATATAGACTTCCATCTTTATCTTCAAGCTTTCCATAATCTTCAGTCCATCCAGCTGTCATCCTTTCCATACGGATCTTCATCTCATAACCAGTATTATCATCAGCAGCATTAATACTCTGAGCAGTACTAAGTTCAGCAGTACTAACCATGCTCAGCAGTATTAATCTCTTCAAGCAGTACTATTCTTGTTGAGTAGCATTAATCTTCAACTAGCAGTATTAATATCATAAGTACTAACCAGAAGTAGTAACTATGTTCTTCTAGCAGCATTAACTTTACTTAGCATATTCTCAGTTCCCAACATTGGTGCTAAGAGTGCAGCGTTTCGTGTGGACAATAATGCGACCTGTGTTCATTGTGTCAAAACTTCAACCAAAACCATAAAGTACTTGAATGGCATGTACTCTCGATGTATATGTCCATAAATATCACCTTGTATTCGTTGTAAGAATGAAATATTTTGTATTATGTTCTTAGCTTAGGATGGCCTTGTTCCTATTTTGGCTAAGGAGAAGGGTTTTCAAAAGTTCTAAGTACTCTAAGAGGGCATATTGCGATGGTGGTGTTGTTTTTTGTGCTGCAAAAGTCAACGGTTGCAATTGGATAATTTCATCATTTTGGATTTCACTCGAAAGAGAATGTCTATGTGTATTTTTCAACACACATATCATTATGGTATGTCCATGGTGTCCCACACTCATGTTGAAATATATATGTGTGATTGTCCCAACATTCTTTATTGGTGACAAAATACGTTTCAATGACTCAAATAATCCACTAGTTTGATATATTAGTTCTATGGCATGCTTCCTTTCATATCCATTAGAGCTTGTACGTATACCCATTTCCATTATGATAATATGATTTTCGTTTAGAACGAATCTTAACAATGTTTGATTAATTTAGTGATTATAAATATTGTACAAAAAGTAGGGGTGTTCGCGATCCGGTTTTGGCGGTTTAACCCCTCAGACCACAAACCAAACCGCAAGTGGCGGTTTATTAAATTTTCAAACCGAGGGGTTTGACATCAAGTGCCCAGACCGGTCAACCCGAACCGCGGTTTAAGCGGTTTGGGTCTTTTATGGGTTTTAAAGCTTAAACTTAAAAAACATATATAATTTGGAACTATAAAGCTTCATTGGCTTGAGTACACAAAAAAGTAAACAAAGTCTACAAAAAAGTAAACAATAAAGTTATAATTTCTTAAGTAAAGATGACAAACACAAACAAACACAAATTCACCCATTTATACGTGATATACCAAACTAAATATGTAACACTCTCAAATTCGAAAAGAACAATTAATTTAAAATTTTCAACAATACATCAAATAAAGGATAAAATCCCTTTTTACAAATCAATATTTGAAATACCTCAAATAGAATTATAGATTTAACCTCAACAACTAATAAACCAAGTCTTATATAAAGACTAGATAAAGGTCGGGTGTTACCATAAACGATTGTTACCTCCAATTGTACGGAAGACATCACCCAATAGTTACATTCTTTCCATGCATCTAAGTAGCCCTCAACTCTTCACGGTGTCACTAGTACCATTCCCAACTAGGACCTGATGCACATGTCGACAAATAAGAAGGGTTAGGCTTAACGCCTATTGAGTTCAAGAGTTTTATCAATTGAATAAGACGGAAAAGCGGAAAAATATTATTTAAATCACATTTCTCAATATGCAAAGTAATTAGAATAGAAAGTGATATCTTTCCCAAAACCCCATTTTTGTGATAAAATACTTGAATAGAGACACCCCATAATCATGGAACCAAACTCAATAGTCACATGAAATATCATAAGGTTAAAATCCAAATACCAAAACATGGAAGTAATTCTTTTATTCAAAACCTTGATATATGGAGGGGATCCAATAAATCAAAGTCATAAAATGCGGTTACTCGCCAAAGCCCAAACAATTTTAAGCATAGATATTAAAATATCTAAAAATTATGTTTAACAACAACGGGGAAGACCTGTATCCATTGAGAGTGAAGGTATCCCACAGTTCATGAATCGATTTTCCATTTCGGGGCATCCCACAATTCTTTGTAGGTTTCTAGTAAAGCTATTCGCATGAAACTTATGACTTATATGTCGTGTCAAAACATGATGGTTTGTTTATACCTTTTTAGAAGGTTGGTTTTTAGGGTCAATAGGGATTTGATGGGTTTTAGGTATATTCTTGTCCCTTTCCGACAAAAGTAGTATTTACATTGTGTATTCATATGTGTACTCAATTTCTTTTGAGTTTACGACATTGAATGACGAATGAGTTGTTTCAACCATTTACATAAATAAAGAATAATATGTGAACTTTTTTTCCATAAGACAATAAATTATGATGCATGTGAAATTTCATTATCATGGTTGTATTGAATTGTTCAATATTAGTATTTCAATATTTAAAATAAATCGTTCAAACATTTTTGAATTTCCAGGTAAAAGGGAATCACATGGATTACTTAAGTCCATACAAACCTTTAGGGCTATTTACACCCATTTGACAAAATCCTTTAATGTATTACAAGTAATTCATTAATGAAATACATAGATAACATTTATTTATTTGGTAAATTTTGACATTAGGTCTAAAAAAATTAATACCATATTGGTATTTTGGGAGTTTTTGGCAAGATGCCAAAAAATATTACGATTTATGATCAAGGCAAACATTTGAATTTATGTATTTAATAACATTTTTATATTATAAGTTCTAAGATTTTAATAACTTTTGGCAAGGGGCTAAAAATATATGGTCGAAAGTGTAACTTTCAAATATTAATAATAAAATTGAAAATTATGCGTAGGAACTCTAAATAAAATATTTGAATTTAATTATAACAACTATGAATTAAGATAAACATTTGAAATAAATTACTAGTCTTAAAATATCTTAATTAAAGCATTTTTAATGATCATATAATCCTAAATCGAAAATATAATTAATAAGAAATAAATAACTCAAAGCAATATAAATACTACAAATCTATTTTATTCAAATATTCACATTTATTTCTTTTATAATAAAGATCGTCCTAAATTAAATGAATTTATCATATCCTAAATTATTTTAATCTATCTTATCCCGATTTAAAATAGGAATACTATAAATTGTCTAATCGATTAAGAGGCTGTTTATTAAACGCTTACTCCAGTAAGTGTTTACCGGCTCATTTACCTTACCATATGAACATCTCAAGGGTCGAGAATCTTATCCGGTAAGAGCGATATAAAAATGGAGTCTTACCCGGTAAGTGAAGGTGACGACTCTTACCCGGTAAGCGCTTACTGGGTAAATTGTTGCATGCGATAGCTTTTTGATGGACTACAATCTCACCCAATAAAGTAAGTTAGAGTGTCGATTTTTATCCGTAAGCACTTACCGGGTAAGCGCTTAGGTAAACAGCCCCTAAGTAAGATGTTAACCAATATTCTCAATATCATATGAGACTAGAAGTGTACTCGCGCAATGCAGCTAGATACATCACGATTTTAATTTTTCATTTTATTTTCTGTTTTTTGTCGATTTACATTACGATTTTGGATGGTTGTGAGAGAATGATAATGATTTTTTTATATAAATTTGTTTAATTTAGACTTAATAATTTAATGTAATTTATTTTGGTTTAACAATATAATTTTTTTTATAAAATATTCTGTAAGATTTTTTAATTATATTTTAGATTTTTTATATCTAAAATATGCTGAGAGTTATTTTAGGGAAGTTAAAGTGGGAAATGATTTTAGGGGAGTTAAAATGTTTATAGATAATGATTGAAAATTAATTAATAACATTAAATGTAGTACATACAGTTTTTATGGTTGTTTTTTAAGTAATTCGCATTAAATAGTGGTACATTAAGCTTTAAGACTTGTTTTTATAAGTTTTTTATGACATCTTTATAATATAGTATAGATTATGAATCTAGCGCATAAACTAATATTCAAATAAGAGGAATCACATATAACAACATGCTCTTAATTTAGGTTTTTTTAAATGAAATTTTAAATAATGATTATCTATATTTACAATATTCTAAATATATAGTTATAACATGATAAAAGTATAAAATAACGAGTGAATTGTGGATTTGGTCATGTGGTTTTGTGTTTTCTTTGATCATGGTTCTCATTCTATATTTATTGTGGATATAGTTCTTATGATATTCAATATATTATGGCTAGGGTCCCTGAATACTAACACCGTTAACTTTAAAAGGTTAAAAGCATCATGTGTCTTGCACACTATGGGTATAATTGTCAATTTACTTTTCCAGTTCAATTTAACCTATACACCTTTAAAACAAAGAATACTAAATTGTGGATTTGGTCCCTATGCATCACTCATCATCTTTAAAACCCATCTATCATCTCTTTTAATTTTTTTTCATCCATTCTTCGTTGTCAAAGTAAAAGTTAACGGTGTTAGTGTTCAGGGACCCTAGCCACAATATATTGCATACCACAGGGACTATATCCACAATAAACATAGTATGAGGATCGTGGGCAAAGAAAACACAAAACCACAGGACCAAATCCACAATTCACTCTAAAATAAATAACGACATATCTAGAATAATTAAATTATGCCAATAAAAGTAAAATAATCTCTACTATATTATTAAAATTCTAAATCGGTTATTCAGTTTCTTTGAAAGCCATTTTTATTGCTCCACAACTTCCTCCTTGTTGATCCAAGCTCTCTCAGTGATTTGATAACCACCATCTTCTGTACTTAGTGAAAATTACGTTTTAATATGTATTAGTGTTTCACCATCAGCGATCAGACTGAGTCTGTTCAGTTATCGCTGATAGTATCTCTTATAAACATTTCTATGTATTAGTGTTTCACTATCAGTGATCAAACTGAGTCTGTTTAGTTATCGCTGATAGTTCTGATGTAAATAGTAACGTAATCCCTGAATACAAGTCTCGCGTCAACATATGTTCATAGCTGAATCGAAGACGAAGCCACTGAACAAAGAGAAGTCTACTAGTGACCTGATGTGGATATCAGTGAAGCAAAGATAACTCTACTTATACGCGAAGGAACATGAGGAAAAGCTTCAGCGATAGCTGAACCTCTTTATATCTCTGAAGAAAGAGATATTCAGCGATCAATCGATCACAAAGCTTATGCCTCAAGTTTCCTTTTGTCTTACCTTGCACAACCAGTATGATGTGTCAGAATGGACATATCTCTGCCACAAATCGTACAACAACTCTGTCAACTACACTGTTCATGATACGACCGAAAGCATGTCTCACAAAAGTCAGACTACCAAAGCTAATCACTGAATGACACGTGTAAAGTACCCTGCCATGCATTTAATGCATAGGGTATAAATAGAAAGATCACCTCTCCATCTGAGGGTGTGCTCTATTCTTGAACCAAGATAGAAACCTTTGTTTTTCTATACTTCTAAAACCCCCCTTTCTCTATATTCTTGTGCAACCATCTTTGTGTTTCTTAAGTTTGTTTAAATTGAGTCTGTCTTAATCTTATTCTGCAACAAACTTGTAAATTGTGTTTGATTTATCAATAAACAATTTATTAAACTTTAATTTATGTGTTTGTATTCACCCCCCCCCCCCCCTTCTACAAACTTGTTAAGCACCTCCGGGACCAACAAGTGGTATCAAAGCAGACTGTTTAATCTGATAAACAAGATCTTGCTTTATTCTCTTCTTTGCTATTCTCAAATGGCACTTAACACAAATACTAACTACTATGATAATGGTTCACTTTCTAAACCTCCTCGATTTAGCAGAGATAACTTTTCTCTATGGAAAAATCGAATGATGCTATTTCTTGAAGGTGCAGATCCTACTATACCTGAGTATATAGAAAATGGATCCCATTGAACTTGTCAGAATTATAGCTGCAGTTCCAGCTACTGCGACCACTCCTGCTGTTCCTGAACGCTATGTAGTTAAGGAGATAAGACAGTGGAGTGATGAAGACAAAAAGAAGGTTGGTATAGATGCAAGGGCAAAAACCATTATCTCAATGGCTCTGCCTGATGAAGTTTTCCATTCCATCATGCATCTTAAAACTTCTAAATAAATGTGGGAAACCATTTGTGTTCAATACGAAGGCACCACTGATATCCAAGAGACTCGAAAGATTAACTTGGTAAGACAGTATGAAAGTTTCATCGCTGGTAAGAATGAATCTCTCTCTAATGTTCATCAACGATTTAACTGCTTAATCATAGATCTAAGAACTGTTGGTAGGACCTATTCTAATTCTGAGGTCTTGACCAAATTCCTAGAATGTCTTCCTGAAAGCTGGGACAGTTATTCAATATGTCTTAAACTGACAAAAGACTTAAATTCTCTTTCACTCAGCACCTTATATGGAATATTGCTTAACTATGAGCAATCAAACCTTTTGAAGAAAAATCTTATAAAAGATTCTAAAGACTCCAAAAGCACTCTTGTTGCTTTAATCTCTTCAGAAATAATTCCATCTCAGCGATCTACTCTCACTATCACTGAGTTAGATTCTGAATCTGAGGATCTATCAGACCCTTATCTTTCAGAGTTTGATGACTCTTGACAAACTCTTTTAAGAGATTTGCAAGAAAGAGCAATTTCCGAAGAAATAAGCCTCTCTCTCTTACTGACAAGCCAAAATCAACCCCTGTTGATAAGGCTTCTGCTACTTACTATAACTGTGAAAAGATTGGACACTTTGCAAGTGAGTGCAGGTCAAAGAAAGTCTTCAAACCTTGTACCTCAAGAAGATCCAGCGATGACAAGTACCTAAAGCTGAAAGAGAAATATCAAAAGCTGAAAAGCTACAAGCGAAAAGGTAAAGGTCTCATTGCTGAAGAACATGACTGGGCTGAATCAGAAGAATCAAGTTCTGATGAAGAAGAAGTCGCTAATCTCTGCTTTATGGCTGAGATTAAAGAAGAAGTGGAAGAACCAGCTGAAACTTCTATGAGCTATATATCATCTCAGGTATCTATCTCTACTAATCCCTCTCTACCTGAAGCTGAGAGAAGTCGCGCTGTTGATGTGCTGACTATTGATCTTTATAATGCTCTAAACGGCAAAACTCTAGTTGAGAACAAAAATGTTGACTTAGCTGAACAGTTAGAGAAATGTCATGAAAAGATCAAAGAACTGAATCTTTTAGAAGAAAAGTTGAAAGATCAAGTCATTATAAATGAAATCATCAACATTGAACGCGAACAAGCCATCACTGCTCTAAAAGCAGAAAAAGGCTCATGTTGAAAAATGGTGCAAATCATCAACAAAGATCTCTGAGATAATAAATGCTCAAACTCCTGAAAGTGATAGAACTAGTCTTGGTTTTTGGAAACCACAGGATGAGCCTAAAGAAGAAAGTTCCATGCTTAAGTTTGGAACGTTTGTCACTTCTATCTCTGACACTTCTTATAATCAATTTTATCCCTGTTCTTCTTCTAAAACCATCCCTGAAGAAATATCCAAAGGCTCTAAGTCTGCGGATAAAGGAAAATCCATTCTTCATCCTCAAAAGGATACCAGGAAAGCAAAGCTGAAGGTTCCTTCTAAACCTTCAGCAAATCAATCTTCTAGCTCTGTGATAGAAATCTTTGATCTTTGTCCTCCAAAGCTAAATATTGACCTTAAGCCTAAGAGATCTGAAGAAATAAAAATTCCTCCCAGATCTCATGAGAAAAGCATTCTTGGACCTGGCCCTTCTCATCGAAAATTCTCAAAACCTTCTACTTCTGGTCCTAAAACCACTTTCAAATATAGAAAATGCTATCACTGTGGTTTTACTGACCATATTGCAAGCAAATGTCCACCTACCACCAAAGCTGATAAAACAGCTAAAGTGAAGATAAATGCCTCTAAGGCTGAGAAGGTCACCAAAGCCAAAAAATCAACCAAGGTGAAGAATACCACTAAGGTTAAGAAATTAACCAAAGTGAAGATTACCACTGAAGCAGAATCTTCATCTGCTGTGAAGATTGTTGAACCTTCCATCTCCACTAACCCAAAAGGACCCATTGAAAAGTGGGTACCAAACAACACTTAATCTTCCATATGTGTGCAGGGATCAAAGGGCATCTGGTATCTCGATAGTGGATGTTCTCATCATATGACTGGACAAAAAGACCTGCTCACTGAATACAAGGAAGAGAAAGGTCCCTCTGTGACCTTTGGTGGAAATGGAAAAGGCTATACCCGAGGGTTTGGTGTCCTCAGCAATGGGACAACTACCTTCAGAAGAGTCGCTTATGTAGATGGACTGAAGCATAATCTTCTAAGCATCAGTCAGCTATGTGAAAAAGACTACGAAGTTCGCTTTTCTAAGAAAGCATGTTCAGTGGTCAATGAGAAAGGAAAACTTGCTCTCAGTGGTTATCGCAGAGAAAATGTCTATGTAATAGATATGGACTCTACTACCACTGAAAACTTATGTTTTCTTTCTAAAGCCTCTTCTGGTGTCAACTGGCTATGGCACAAAAGGATTTCTCATCTAAATTTCAAAACCCTGAATTCTCTCTCTTCTAAGGAACTGGTTTCTGGTCTTCCTCAGCACTCATATGCTAAAGAATCTCTCTGTTCGGCATGTGAAAAAGGAAAACAGACAAAAGCTAGTTTCAAGTCTAAACAAGTTTCCTCAGTGACAAGTCCTCTTCAGCTCTTACATATGGATATGTTTGGTCCTGTCAACATCCAATCAATAGCTGGAAAGAAATTCACGCTTGTCATTATAGATGAATACTCTCGCTACGCCTGGGTTATCTTTCTTCGCTGCAAGAGTGATACTCCAGAAGAACTAATATCTTTTGTTAAAAAGATGGAAGTGCTGAATAATCTTACTGTTCGCTCTATAAGAAGTGATCATGGAACTGAATTCAAAAACAGTTCTCTGAACAATTTCTTTGAGAACAAGGGAATTTCTCATAATTTCTCCTCAGTAAGAACACCTCAGCAAAACGGAGTCGCTGAAAGAAGAAACCGAACGATCATTGAAGCTGCTAGATCAATGCTCAGCGATTCTCACCTCCCTACTCAATTTTGGGCTGAAGCTGTTAACACTGCTTGTTTTACTCAAAATAGATTGCTGATCATAAAGCGATTTGGAAAGACAGCTTATGAACTTTTTCATGGAAGAAAACCATCTATCAGTTTTCTTCATATCTTTGGTTGTCAGTGCTTTATCTTAAACAACAAAGATCAGCTTGGAAAGTTCGACCCAAAAGCTGATGATGGAATATTTCTTGGATATTCCTCCATCTCAAAAGCCTACAGAGTGTTAAACAAGAGAAGACAATCTGTGGAAGAAACAATTCATGTCACCTTTGATGAAACTCGCTCAGCGAACTCTAAACCAATCGCTGACAATGAAGAGTTAAATGCTTGGGATGTTCTCTCACTACAGAGAAACAGAACCTTTCTTCTCAAACCATCAACATTCAGATCCTCCAGTTGCTAATGATGATCCAAACATCATACCTCCTAACACTGAATCTTGTTAGGGTGAATTTAATGTTAAATAGAAGTTCAGGGTGTAAATTGTAATAGTTTGAAAGTGTTATTAGCTTGTTGGGCCTAAAAGCCCATAAGCCCGTCTATGTAAAGCCTGGATAAATAAAGGCTGTTTTACTTTCATTTAGAGGAGAGTCTCATTATTTACAAACAACTAGTTTATAGGTTTACTCTCTCTAATCCGAAATTCTTTCTGTAAACCTGTTACCCTTTGATTCAATATCAATCATATGACTAGTTGTTGTGACTCATATTCTGTTCATCTTTGATATAACTTGCTGCTGATTACACTGTACTGGGATCTACAATTGGTATCAGAGCAAAGAGACTAAAGGTTTGATCCAGAAAAAGGTTTGTCTAAAACCCTATAATCAATTATTTGTATTAATCGCTTTTGTGTGTTTTAATTGATTATTTGTTTATGTGTTTTATCGATCTGGGTTGATTGTTAATCGATCATTGTATCTGCTTGATTTCGATCAATTTTTTTTTGTTATCTGAGAAAGTTTTTTTTCTATCGAAGGATTCTGATTTTTCAAAAGTTTTTTTTGATCGGTCGTTTGAATATATCTGGGTTGATTATCGGTCTAATATCGATTATCTGATTTGATCTACCTTCTGGTATAATTGGTTTATCGATTTAAATTTTCTGGGTCGAATAATATTGAAATTCATCGAGTTCTTCGGTGTTCTTCGATTTTATCGATCTAATCTGCTAATCTGTTATTTGACCGATAGACATCCTTTAACCGGGAAGTTGTAATTCCCGGTCATTGTGTTCGACCGGTGCCTTGCATTTTCCGGTCCTTTGTTTACTATCACTATCGGTCATTTTGTTCGACCTGCACCTAGCTTCGACCGGTACCCTGCTTTACCGGTCCTTCTGTTTGACCGATATAAGAATTGTCCTTTGACCGGTACATTGTGTTTATCGGTCTTTTGGATTCGACCGATAGTCTGTCTATACCGGTCCTTTGCTTGACCGGTACGTTGGTCTTTTGGTTCGACCGGTACATTGTCTATACCGGTCCTTTGATTCAACCGGTACGTTGTCAATACCGGTCCTTTGCTCGACCGGTACGTTGTCTATATCGGTCTTTTGCTTGACCGATACTTAGTTCGACCGGACCCTTGTCCTATACTGCTTATTTATTTGTTTTGTGTATTATTGTGTTTGGATCATCCTGCTTGTCTTACGATCGTTACAGTGTTTTTGAGTTGAGATTTAAGATGAATTCAAGAGATGCTTTAGCTATTGGTTCAGATCAGAAGCCCCCGGTGCTCTACCGAGGAGAATATCCTCAGTGGCACGATCGCTTCATGAACTTCATTGAAGCGAAATCGAACTATGAAGCAATATACAAGTGTCTGATAGAGGGGCCACAAGAATGGCCAACGAAGGTCGTACCTGGAGACCCAGCCGAAGGTCGACCGGAGCGTACAGTTCCCAAAACTATCGGTGACCTTACAAATCCAGAAAAGGCTATGTATGAGGCTGAGAAGCAAGCAAAGTCATATCTTCTCCAAAGTCTACCAAATGACATATATGCATTCATCGACAGTTATAAAGAGTCTGCAAAGAAAATGTGGGACCAGATTGAGAAAATGATGATGGGAAACCACATCAACAATCAGCTGAAGGTGACAAACTGCATCACTAGATATGATGGCTTCAAGGCAAGAAAAGGCGAGACACTGACAGAAACCTATGAAAGGTTCAACTTGCTTCTGAATGATCTCCAGAAGAATAAGATCACAAAGACGAATACCGAGAATAACATCAAGTTCATGAACAACCTCCAACCTGAATGGAAGTCGTTCGTCTCTCATATTCGTCATACTCAAACCCTGGAGAAGCTTTATCTACACGAGCTTTATGAAATGCTGCTCCAGGATGAAGAAGAAGTTATGGAACTAATGGGGGAATCAAAAAGCTGAAGAAAAGCCGGTAGTTGATCCGCTAGCACTCGTGTCTGAGAAAAGAGGTAAGTCTGTCAGCCGTTCGTCTGAAAAAAGGCCAGTTCAAAGTGATTCTGAATCCGAAGATCCTGACAGTGATTCGGATCCAGAATACACTAAGATGAAAGAAGCTATGGTGTACCTGACTCAAGCTTTTCAAAAGAGAAAGTTTTTTAACAAGTCGTCTAACAAGCAAAGATTCTCCACTCGCCGAGATCATCAAGAGAAGTTTGAAGGTAAGAGACGTGTAGAATATGGGAAGAAGTCTGA
The DNA here is from genome assembly GCA_023525745.1 of Arctium lappa. Classification (NCBI taxonomy): domain Eukaryota; kingdom Viridiplantae; phylum Streptophyta; class Magnoliopsida; order Asterales; family Asteraceae; genus Arctium; species Arctium lappa. The sequence continues at coordinate 57,259,730 of CM042058.1, read as the reverse complement.
CAAGCGACATGAAGAAAAGCCAAAAGAGGAGCCAATCAAATGCTACAACTGTGGTCGGTTGGGTCATTTTGCCAAGGATTGTCGCAAGCCTGTTGTGCGCAACGCTGATTATTATAGAGCCAAGCTGCTACTGGCCAAAGAAAAGGAAGCTGGTAAGGCTCTCATGGTTGAAGATGACTACTGGGTACAAGTATCTGATGAAGAACCTGAAGATGCCGAAGCACACTTGTGTTTCATGGGGAAGCATTCATCATCGTCTGACAGTGATAATGAAGATTGCAATTCTCCATGTCAGGTATGTGCTCCTTACCAAGAAGCTTTAATTGATCAGATGCAACTTGCTATGAATAAACTAGACTCCTTCAAGCTACTCTTAAAAGAAAAAGAACAACTCATCTCATCTCTAGAAAAACGAGTTGCTACACAATCTGAATGCATTGAAAATCAAAGTTTAGAAATCTCAAGCAACTTGTGCACAATTTCTAATTTAAAAGACGAGTGTGAGATTTGTTCAAAAGATTCAAAAGAGCTTAAGACCAAAGTAGATGATCTAACCAATGAGCTAAGCATGTCCGAAAATGAGAAATTTGATATTGTGTCTCAAAACGTGGCTTATTCAAATGAAAAACAAAGATTATCTAATCAGTTAAAGGAGATGGAAAAGAAGCTTTATAGACTTGGGCAATCTCAACAAACGTTAAATCTAATTGCACCAAAAGAACCCAAGTATCTTGTCAGGATCTTAATTCTAAACAAGAATAAACTCTCATAAAACAATATCAAAGAAGTTTGCGGAATAACACTTTGATATTTAATGAAACAATAACCAAAACAGTAAATCTGATGAACAACTTGCAAACTTTATTGAATGATTGAAAGTCACAAGCTTTTACAAACAACCTCAATATTGATGAACAGACTCACCAATACTAATTCTACTTCTCTAGAATTAGGGTTCTAACCTTGAGGTTAATTCTCTCTTATGAAAGCTAAAACTCAGAATTAATGTTCTGTCTAAAGAAACAAACTATTCTATACATATACTGAAGATAAAAGATAATTACAAAATAATACAAGATCTTCAGTATAATCTTCCATCATTATCTCTAAGCTTCCATTAATATCTTCAATCCAGTTGTCATCCTTTCCATACGGATCTTCATCTCATAAGCAGTATTATTCTTCAGCAACATTAATACTCTGAGCATTATTAACTCCAGCAGTACTAACTATGCTCAGCATTATTAATCTCTTCAACCAGTACTAACCTTGAACTAGCAGTACTAATATTGATGAGCAGCATTAACTTGTATTAGCAACATTAACTTCAACTGGCAGTAGTAATTCTGTTGTAGCAGCATTAACCACACTTGATCATTTCTGAATTTCCCAACAATCTCCTCCTAACTTGACTTTTAGGAAGAGAAGTCAAGTTCTTCAGATGCCTGTATCAACATTCAGCCCCAAACTTTGATTGATCATTCTCTGAATCAGATACTTGGCCATTTCTGAGTTTTCAACACATCCAAGCTTCTTCTTCAACATTGAATGAAGCTTCAGTCTATTGTGGTTGTATACTCTATCCACTAGGAAGTATTCTATGTGATTTCTATCCAAAGTCACTGCATATACTCAACTAGTTTATTATAGAGTCCAATTGGTGACTGCTTGAAACACATTTCTTATGACATGCTCCACTTCTTCAGGTTTGAACATCATACACAGATACTCCATCACCAGTTTTGTAATTGAAATCCCTGGAGCTTTTAACTGGTCTGCATACAACTTCATCCCTATTTCAAACATTTCTTCTATATCAGACCTGGAGCATGTTCTGACAATCTTGGCCCAAGTGTTGAATACCTCATACTTATCTTCTCTTAAGCCTGATATACTCCTTTCCATCCACTGTCAATGTATCCCATTGAATAACTTCAGGAGGCTTTACACCAACAGGTTCTACTGAAATTGGTTTAGGCACTTTGTTCATCACTACCATGTACATCTTTAAATCATCAGTACTTGAAGGCTCTTTCTTCTCAGATGACTCAGGTGCCACTTCCTCTTCAGCAACTTTTCAGCCTCTGTTTCAGCTATTCTAGGCTTCTTTGTTGACTTTCTTATGGCAATCATCTTTGTTCTTTTTAAAGTCCTTAGACTTTCACCAATAGTGGCTTCTTTCTTTGGAGTTTCTTGATCATCAGGGAAAGGTTTTTCTATGAAATCATTACTTTCTTTCATTCTCTTCTCCATCTCCACCCTGGCAGTTTCATTTCCTTGAAGCTTTGTCATCTCTACATCATAAAGCCCTTTGATTTTCTCAAAAGACATCTTTGAGAACATTTCCAATTTGACACCTACAGCACCTTTGAGGAAAGTAATCATTTTCTTTCTCTCTTGAGCACCAAGGTATTTCTTTGAAGGTTGTCTTTTCTTTGCAGTCATTTTGATCTTTCCAGGCATCCTTAGAGATGTGGCTTTCTTCTTGGCTAGTTCTGTTGCAAGACTTTGTTGATAAGCTTTATTGAGTTCTGCAGCCATAGCTTTTGCTATCTCTCTATCTTTTGACACTTGAACCTGTTCTTCTTTCTCAAGTTCATCCTGAATCTGCCTAGCCAAAGCTTCATCTGACTCAATCAACTTTTGCTTTTTCATTGGTTGATCAGATTCCACTAGCTTTGCTTTGCCTTTCTCTTTACTCATCACCTTCTCAGTGCTTGATTTCTTTGCAGCCTCACCTCTTTCTTTTATGACAACTCCTTTGGCATTTGAGATGACCTTGGGAGTGTCATGCTTGGCTTTGATTAGTGTTTCTGCAATCTCAAGCTCTGTAAGTACTTCTTTCACTGTTTCTGTTGCTTCACTTATGTCAGCAGTATTAACCATTTCTGCTGCTTTGCTTGTACCAGCAGTATTATTGGTTTATGTTGCTTGCTCTTTTACTACTGCTTTCTCTTTTGTTACTGCTGCTGCTGGAGTTTCTATTTCTGTTTCTGCTTCTGGCTCCCCCTCAACATCATGTTTTTCCCCATCAAGCTCCCCCTTATCTGTGGCTTCTTCCATGTTAAACTCCCCCTTTATGGGAGCATCAGCCCCTGATTTCCTTCTTCTTAGCACAAATTGTCTCTTCTTCTTTTTATGGACTAGCTTCATCACCAATTTCTTGAGTTTGGTAATTTGCACTTGTTGGGACAAGATTACCAGCTTAATTTCATCTATCTCTTTTCTTTGTTGAATAACATCCAGGTTGATGTTGCCCATTGTTTCCATCAATTCATTATAGTCATATCTGTCCTCACCTTCCCCAGGAGTGTTACCCCCTTTTGAAGGATCATTGGATCTTTTTATAGTGGAAGTCTTCTGCCTAGCAGAAGCACTATCCACCCCCTTGGTTTCTTGGCACCTAGGACCTTTGAATGATTGCTCATTCAAAGTTGCCATGGGGGAGGTCTTAGTTATGTTACCACTATCCTCCTCTATGTTAGCAGGAGTAGTGGCAGCCTGCTCACCCATATGCTCATACATCTCCTTATTGAGCACCTCCTTGGGGTTGGGAGACACCCCTGTGGTTTCCCTGTAGATATTCTCTAAGGGAGAATTCTCCCTTAGAGGGCTTAAAGGCTCAGTGGGTGAAGATACAAGAAGGGAAAGAGCCTTCTTGACCTTTTTCCTTATATATGTTTGGGTGATTGGTGAAGTTGGCTTATGAAGTAGAGACTGGGGAATAGATATAGAGTGGGAAGGTTGGGATTGGCTAGCAATGGGATGGTCTAATAAGGGCCTTGACCCTTCTGCCATACCTTCTTCAGTGTGGGAGACCACTATCATTGTAGAGAACAATGGGGTGTCAACTCCTTCCGAGTCCAAAGGGGATCTCTTCATGTTTGAAAAGACCTTACCTTTGGGAATTTTTGGTACATATACCTCATCAAAGTGAGGCATATCCGTCAATTCGTGTGTTATAACTTCTTATACAAACCTGGGGTACATATAAAAGCTTTTTTTACTTCCCAGGTTTGAAACAATGTCAGGATCGAATTCTCAACAAGAATAAATACTCAGAAACAATATCAAAGAAGTTTGCGGAATAACACTTTGATATTTAATGAAACAGTAAATATGAAGAACAAACTATAAACTTGTATTGAATGCTTTGAAGTTACAAGATTACACACTCAACCTCAATCTTGAAGAACAGACTCTTTCAAGACGAATTCTACTTCTCTAGAATTAGGATCTATGCCTTGAGGTTGATTTCTCTCTAGAAAAACTTAGTCTTAAACTATTCTATAACTTCTATACATATACTGAAAGAAAAAGATAATTACAATAAATAAACAAATCTTCAATATATCTTCCATGTATATCTCTAAGCATTCCATGAATATCTTCAGTCCATCCAACTGTTATTCTTTCATGCGAATCTTCATCATACAAGCAGTATTAATCTTCAGCAGCATTAACTACTAAGCGGCACTAACTACTAGCAGTACTAACTAGCTAAGCAGTACTAACTTTGTTCAAGCAGTATTAACTTTGACTAGCAGTATTAACTACTAGCAGTAGTAATACTCAGCAGTACTAACCTTGAATATCTCTAGCAGTAGTAACTTTGAACCAGCAACATTAACCACACTTAAGCTTTTCTTCAGTTCCCAACAATCTCCCCCTAACTTGACTTTTAGGAAAAGAAGTCAAGTTCTTCAGATACTCTTCAAGATGCTTTCAACACTTCAGGTTCAGTTTCCCAAGTTTGGATCTAGGCCCAAACTTTGATTTACAGTCCTTCTCACCACAATCTTTGCCATCTCTGAATCCTTTGTACATACCAGTGTAGCTTTAAGCATCCCTTCTAACTTCTCCTTGCTATGCTCATAGATTTTGTTCACCAGGTAGTATTCATGATAACAGTTGTCAATAGTAATCATGTATACTCCACAGTTTTCAAACAGTATCCATTTGTCAATCTTCTTGAATATAAACTCATGCTTATGATCTTTAATCCTATATTGCACTCTTTCAGGCTCAAACATCATGCACAAGTATTCCAATGTCACTTTGAGAAGATTCTCTTCAGTACCTTTCAACACAGGTTCATAAAGTTTCATCCCAACTTTATATAGTTCTTCCATATCAGCTCTTGAACAACTTCTGATGACTTTCCCCCATGTTGAATAAGCTTCAAATGAACCATCAGCTCTCTTGATTCTGAAGAAATTCTTTCCATTGTCTCTCAGAATATCCCAGAAGATGATCTCTGGAGCTTGCATAGAGATTGGAACAGCTTTCAAAGGTTCCACTATTGTCATGTACGGATCCATACTCTCATCTGTTTGCTTAGTAACCTGCTCTGGACTCTGTACTGGCTCTGTTGGAGATGTGACTAAAGGTTCTGCTTCCTTTTCAGTTTCTTCCACCCTAGGCCTTTTCAACTGCCTTTTTGAAGCAATTGATTTCACTCTTTTTCCAGACTTGGCTTCTATACCAACACTTCCAGGTTCTTCCTTCTTCTCTTCTGCTTCTTCTTTGGAGGGTGTGGTTTCCTCAGGGAATGGTTGTTGGATGTTGAGATCATGTCTCTCTTTCATCCTTCTCTCAGCCTCCTCTTTTTGTGCTGAATTCCCTTGGAGCTTGGCCATTTCCTTGTTATACAACTCTTCAACCTGAGAGTATGCCATGTGGATAAACATCTCCCCCTTAACACCAATTGCACCTTTCAGGAAGTTTATCATTTTTCTTCTTTCCTGATTGGCCAAAAATGTCTTGGAGGGTTGTCTTTTCTGCTTTTGCTTCTGAATAGGCATCTTCTTAATTTGAAGTTTCTTGACCTGAGCTGCTGTCTGAGCTGCTTCTTTCAAATTCTTTTGGTATTCTGCATTTAACTTCTTGGCCATTATCTTTGCCAGTTCTCTATCCTTTTCTGTTTGTAACTGCTCCTCTTTCTCCATTTGGTCTTGCAACTGCTTTGCTATTGCCTCATCCATTTCAATCTGAGACTTCTGTCTTGGAGGCATTTCAGCTTCAACCATCTTCTCTTTTCCTTTTCCCTTTGATTCTTTCAAAACTTCCTTCTCTTTTTCCTGCTCTGAGATCCCTCCTTCTTTGATAACTACTCCCTTGGCCTTTTGAGTAGCCTTAGGAGTATCATTCTTTGCTTTGACTAAAGTTTCTGCTATCTCCATTTCTTCCACAGATAGCCCTATTTCTGCTGCTTTGGTTTATGCTGCTTCTTTTACTTCAGCAGCAGTATCTGTTTCTTTTTCCATCTCTTCCTCTGTCTCCCCCTCAACTTCAGCTTTCTTTTCAACAGTTTCCCCTTCATGCTTCTCCCCCTTGTTGAAAGAATCTTGAACTTGGTCCCTCTTTTTGAGTACAAACTGTTTCCTTCTTTTCTTTTGAACCAGCCTGGTCACCATCTTCTTCAATTTTTCAATCTGAACTTGTTGGGACAGGATAACCAGTTTCATCTCCTCTATTTCTTTTCCTTGTTTCATAACATCTATGTTGATGTTTCCCATGGTTTCCATCAATTCCTGGTAGTCATATCTGTCCTCACCTTCTCTAGAAGTGTTACCCTCCTTTGAAGGATCATTGGCTCTTTTAGTAGTGGAAGTCTTCTGCCTAGCAGAAGCACTATCCACCCTCGTGGTTTCTTGGCACCAGGGACCTTCGAATGATTGCTCATTCAAAGTTGCCATGGGGGAGGTCTTATTTATGTTACCACTTTCCTCCTTTGTGCTAGCAGGAGTAGTGGCAGCCTCATCACCCATATGCTCAACCTCCTCCTCAGAGAGCACCTCCTTGGAGTTGGGAGACACCCCTGTGGTTTCCCTATGGATATTCCCTAAAGTAGAATTCTCCTCTAGAGGGCTTAAAGGCTTGGGGGTAGATGGTACAAGAAGGGAAGGATCCTTCTTTACCTGTTTCCTCTTGTAAGTTTGGGTGATAGGAGAGGTTGGTTTTTCAAGAAGGGACTGGGGGATAGATTTTGAGAGGGAAGGTTGGGATTGGCTAGCAGTAGGATGGTCTAATGGGGACCTTGACCCTGCTGCCATACCTTCATTGGTTTGGGACACCACCATCATTGTAGAGAACAATGGGGTGTCAACTCCTTCAGAGTCCCCAGCAGATCTTCTCATATTTGAGAAAACCTAGCCTTTGGGGGGTTTAGGTACATATACCCCAACAGGTTGAGGTATATCCGTCAATTCGTGAGTAATAACTTCTTGAACAAACCTGGGGTACATAAAGAAGCTTTTTTTGTTTCCCATGTTTGAGACAAGATCACTGAAAATCATTTTAGAAAAGTTATACTTTCTGGCAGTGGCCAAGCACACCAAAGCATAAGCAATGGTGCTACTAAACTCACTCCATCCAGTAGTCTTTTTGGAGATACAGTGCATAAGAGTATGGACAAAGAAACGCCATTGGGGTGAAAATTTGGCTTTAGAGAATTTGAAAATACCCAATGGGCCTCCATACCCCATTCTTGTAAGATTGGAGAACAGTTCATCGTTTGGGATAGAAGTTATACCAGAGGCATCGTCTAGACGTAGACTGATGCGAATAACCTCTTCAGTAACTGTTAGTGGCTTGTCACAGATCCTTGTCTTGATCATTTGCACACCATTTTCAGCAACAATGGTGGCATTAGCCCAGAACTGCGTTTGATGCTCTATATAGATTGTAGGTGATACAATAAGAGCATGAGCAATATGGCTTGACTTGAGGAAATCCACAATCTGATGAAATCCTGCAGCTTGCTTTGGCTTTTGTAGCATCGCGATCTCATTTTGTTCATCGATGAATGCCATGGATGCCATTGATCTTAGTGCAAAGCTTGCCTGAAAACTTCGAGTCTTGAGAGAGAAAGGGTTTAGAGCGCAAGTGAACAGTATGCAAAGAGTCGTTATGAACTTTTAGGCGGGCAAAAGGTATTTATAGTATTCGGGACATAAGCAGTATTAACCTAGAGCAGTATTAACTAACTAGCAGTATTAACCACTAGCAGTATTAACCACTAGCAGTATTAACCACTAGCAGTATTAACTGAGAGCAGTATTAACTGCAAGCAGTATTAACCGCGAGCAGTATTAACTAACTAGCAGTATTAACCACTAGCAGTATTAACCACTAGCAGTATTAACCACTAGCAGTATTAACTGAGAGCAGTATTAACTGCAAGCAGTATTAACTGCAAGCAGTATTAACCGCGAGCAGTATTAACTACCTAGCAGTATTAACTGCGAGCAGTATTAACTAACTAGCAGTATTAACCACTAGCAGTATTAACCACTAGCAGTATTAACTGAGAGCAGTATTAACCATACTTACTCTTTGAAGCTTAGCCGAATTGAGTACTGCTTTGTATGCCCTACAAAGGAAGATTAGTAACACCAAGAATCTATAAAATTCAGATATTTAACCACTGTTTGAGAGAATGCTTATTCAGAGTTGATCATTCCCACACTTGTTACCAAGAAAGTGAATCTACCCACATCAAAAGCTATGGTGAATAGATCAGCAAACTGATTGTCAGTATGAACTTTTACAACTTGAACACGTTTCTTTTCATTACAGTCTCTTATGAAGTGATACCTGATCTCAATGTGCTTTGTCTTAGAGTGCTTGACATGATTGTTTACAATGCTGATAGCACTGCTATTATCAATAAAAATGGGAGTGTGTAGAAAGGTTACTCCATAGTCCAGCATTTGATTCTGAATCCATAAGACTTGAGAACAGCAACTTGCAGCTGCTATGTACTCTGCCTCTGTTGTAGATGTGGACACTGTGGTTTGTTTCTTGCACTGCCATGAAACTAGTCTAGCACCCAAAAACTGACATCCTCCAGAAGTAGATTTTCTGTCCAAGTTTGCCCCACCTAGATCACTGTCTGAGTATGCTATTAGGTCAAAGGGTGAGTCATGAGGATACCAAAGTCCCAATTTGGGTTTCCCTTTGAGATATCTGAATATCCTCTTAACAGCTTGAAAGTGAGATTGCTTTGGCCTAACTTGGAATCTTGCACATACACAGACTGGAAACATTATATCTGGCCTTGATGCTGTGAGATACATGAGAGAGCCAATCATGGATCTATAATGATGCACATCCATATCCTCCCCCTCAAGATCTGCTGTTATTTGCTTGTGTGTCTCCATAGGTGTGCTGGCAGGTTTTGAATCTGAGAAACCAAACTTGGTTAGAATGTCCTGCACATACTTGGATTGACAGATGAAGATGCCATCTGACTTCTGTTGAACTTGGAGTCCAAGGAAGAAAGTAAGTTCCCCCATGGAACTCATTTTGAACCTTTGATGCATTAGTTCCTCAAACTCCTTGCACATTTTGTCTCTTGTAGATCCAAAGATAATGTCATCAACATAGATTTGGACCAGCAAGATATCCTTCTTCTTTCTCTTGATAAATAGAGTCTTATCAATGACTCCTCTTTCAAAGCCATTTTCCAAGAGATAGGATGACAGAGTGTCATACCATGCTCTTGGAGCTTGATGCAGTCCATAAAGAGCTTTCTTCAATTTGTATACCCTGTCTGGATAGCTTGGGTTTTCAAACCCTGGTGGTTGACAGACATATACCTCTTCTTCAATTGAGCCATAGAGAAAAGCACTTTTTACATCCATTTGATAGACTTTGAAGTTCATGTAAGAAGCATAGGCTAGGAATAATCTGATTGCTTCTATCCTAGCCACAGGTGCAAAAACTTCTTCATAATCTATACCCTCTTCTTGAGTATACCCTTGAGCCACTAGTTTTGCTTTGTTCCTTATGACAATACCTCTTTCATCTCTCTTGTTCCTAAAAATCCACTTTGTGCCAATTGCTCTGTGACCTTTAGAAAGGTCTACTAGATCCCATACATCTTGTAGTTTGAACTGCAACAGTTCTTCTTGCATTGCTTCTATCCAACTGGATTCTTTCATAGCATCATGTGCCTTTTTAGGCTCAAGCTGGGATAGAAAACAAGAAAGCACTGTATGCTGTTGATCTTGCATTTCTTGAAGCCTGCTTTGGTGTCTAGTCATCATAGGAGAGGATATATCTCCTATTACCAGCTGTGGAGGATGATTCTTTTGAACTCTGGTGTTATGACTAGGTTCTTCATTAAGTCCAGCCTCTAGATTAGAGTCATTCAACTCAACTGAAGTGTTTTCAGCAGCCACTTCTGATTCTTTATTTTCTTGAGTCTCCTCATCTCTACTTTCTTCTTCACTCGGACTTGGTCCAGTAGATGGTTCCTTTTCACAGTCTTCAAAGGAATTCACTGTGGGTATGGGAAAGATCACAGATTTAGATATACTTTCTTGAACCTGTGTAGTCCCTGATCCTCCACATCCTGAACCTGCATAATCATCACTACTGAAACCAAGGGAGTTAGTTAGTGAATCAATGTCAAATAGCCACTGAGGACAAGACCCAATAGGATTTGGTGTGTTCTCATTGCATTTGACATTGTCACTTTCTTCAATTATTCTAGAAGATGAGTTAAAAACCCTGTAGGCCTTACTCTGAGATGAATACCCAACAAGAAATCCATCATCTGCCTTGCTATCAAACTTACCTAAGTGAGTTTTGGTATTGAGAATTGTACAAGGACACCCAAAAGGTTTGAAAAAGCCAATAAAGGGTTTTCTTTTTATTTAAAAGCTCATATGGTGTCTTGTTCTTAGGCTTGACCACTAGAACTCTGTTTTGGACATAACAAGCAGTATTAACTGCTTCATCCCCGAAGGTAATTGGCAGTTTAGAATCAGCCAACAGAGATCTAGCAGCCTCTATTAGTGTCCTATTTCTCCTTTCAGCAACACCATTCTGTTGAGGAGTCCTAGGAGCACTATATTGTCTCTCAATGCCTTTTTCTTCACAAAAGGTGTTTAGATCCAGATTTTTTAATTCAGTCCTATTATCTGATCTAATGGCTTTTACTTTTTGATTAGTTTGGTTTTCAATTCTTAGGATAAAGGATTTGATCAGTCCACTTGTCTCATCCTTAGTCCTTAGAAAATATACCCAGGTAAATCTAGAGTAATCATCAACAATAACCAAGCAGTAAGATTTCTTGCCAATACTCATAACATTTGTAGGACCAAACAGATCCATATGCAATAACTGGAGACAAGAAGAAATTGAATTTATCTCTTTGGTCTTATGAGAAGTTTTATGTTGTTTGCCTTTAAGGCAAGCAACACAATGATCATCACATGAGAAGACTTTAGATGGTAAACCTCTTACAAGGTTGTTTTTAACAAGTTTGTTCATAGTCTTAAAATTCATGTGACACATCCTTCTGTGCCAAAGAGAGGATTCATCTACAGAAGCTTTTGAAACAAGACAATTTAGAGATGAATCACTATCCACATTGTCCATATCTAGACAGTAAACATTGTCCTTTCTTGGAGTTCTAAGTAGTATCATGCTTTCATCAACTACCTTGAACCCTGGAGCAAGGATCATACACTCAGTATTTGTAAATAATATACTATGTTGTTTGTCACATACCTGTGATACACTTAACAGGTTGTACTTTAATTGATCAACATAGTAGACATCCTCAAATGTCATCTTACCTTTGGTGACATTACCTTTTCCACTTATCTTACCACCAGTAAGATTATCTCCAAATGTAACATGTCCTCCATTGATATGCTTGAAATCCTGAAGGCATGACATGTTGCCTGTCATGTGCCTAGAGCAACCACTATCAACATGCCATATGCTCTTTCCCTTGAGCTGTTGATTGCCCTTCACATAAAATAAATCAGTTAGTATGAAGTAGGAACCCAAGCCAAAGTGGTCTTGGGTACCCCTTTCTCATCAAAATACTTGCATTCTTTCTTGACAAGATTTTTGAACTTTAACTCCTCATTCTTGGAGTACTTTGTCACAATTATAGGCTTGGAAACATTTGTGCTAGAAGCAGTACTGGTTTTAGAAGTACTAACTGCCTTAGCAGCACTTGCATGCTTAGCAGTAGTAACTGAGTTAGCAGTAGTAACTGAGTTAGCAGCAGTAACTGTGTTGGCAGTATTAACCTTTGAAGAGGTACTAACTGTATTAGCAGCATTAATGTTTTCAGCAGTACTAACACAGGTAGCAGCAGTAATACTTCCAGCAGCACTAACCCTGTCAGCAGTACTAACAGTTTTAGTGCTTTTGGGCACCCACATTTTAAAACTTTCTTTTAAAATCCTTTTCTTCATGGGGCCTTTCTTTTCACCATGTTTCTTTCCAGCCTTCCTATAACCAACAGGTTTTTGCACAAATCTTTGAAAGGTCATCTGTTGATTAATAGGGTTAAAGAAGCAATATTTAGCCAAATGATTTAACTTGCCACATATGAAGCAAGGTTTTGGTCTATTGATTTTACTCAGATCAACTCCTTGCTTCTGAGCCCATTGATTATTCCAGTTTCTTTGATTTCCTCTTTTTAAACAAGAATTTAGGCTCTTGGCTTTACTGCAATCACACTGTTTACAAGATCCAGGATTCACAACCGTGGTTTGTTTGTAATGAACCTTGTTATCTTTTCCTTTGGTCTTCTCTATCTCCTTGGACTTGATCCAGATTTTCCCACATCCCTCATTGGTGATAATGTTGTTTTCTAATGGGATCTCTTTACTCACATCATTATCCCTATACTCACTGGCTTCTTTCTCAGTTAAATCCTTAATTACTACTTCATCCAAAGGATCTATCTTAAAGGCTTTCTCAGATAAGTCCTTAATTACTACTTCATCCAAAGGATCTATCTTAAAGGCTTTCTCAGATAAGTCCTTAATTACTACTTCATCCAAAGGATCTATCTTAAAGGCTTTCTCAGATAAGTCCTTTTTCTCCTTGGTTTCTAACAAGTCTGAAGTAGGAGAGATATAATTATTGTTGTAAGGAGGAGGTGTACTGTTGTATCCAATACCAGGCTTCATCTTATCATGAATCTGAGCCTTTAGAAGAGAATCCATTGCTTTTGAAGCATATGAAAACTTTTCTATGTCAAGCTTAACTTTAGACAGTTCCTCCTTCAGCCTATCACTCTCTTCTAAGGATTTAGACAGTTTGGTCTCTAACTCATTCTTTTCCCACTTCCAATAGTTTGTGTCATAAGAGTGTTGAAGTTCATTAGCTTGAAAGCCTTTGATTTGCTCTTCAAATCTCTCTACTATTAACACATAATCTCTTCTATCCTTTTCTAATCTTTTGAGGTCATCACACATACTTTGATTGTGATCCCTGTATCTTTTGACAGTATCAATGCAAGATTTAGTGCAAAGATTAGAAATTACCTCAGAGGGGAGATCAGACACTTCTGCCATAAGAGCTTGATTTTGAATGGCTTCCTCAGCTTGATCACTCCAGTCAAATCCCATTCCTTGTTGAGAAACAAGGGCTTGAGTAGGATTCTTGTTCTGAGTGTAGCCTCCATTCTGAGCTTGTTGGTGGTTGTTGTTTGGAACAGCACTCCTGCATTCTCTAGCAAAGTGTCCTTTCATGTGACATTTATAACATTCCACCTTGGTCTTGTCAAAACCAGATCCATCTTCTCTTCTTTGAGAGAAGTTATTCCTTCCTGTTCTTTTAATGAACTTCTTCACCCTCATGGATAACATGGCCATCTGCCATTTAATATCCATCTCCTCCAGGTCATCAGGGTGAAGTTGATCAAGATCATCATTAATCAATGAATTGTTGCTATGACTGGACAAAAAGGCTTCAAAGATAGTTTCAGTGCCTTTTTCTGAACTTACTCCACTGGCAGTACTAACTGCTTCAGGGTTGGCAGTAGTATCAGTGGATGCTGAAAGAAGTGCAGCATTGTGGACATAACCAGTGGGCTTCTTCTTGATCTCTACCTCAGTTTCAAAAACTCTTAGATCATTGTATAGATCATCAAGTTCTTTCTCTTCCAGATTGTCACTCTGTCTATATGAGACAGTGTACATATGTCACACCCCGCTAAAGCGGAAACACGAGGCGTAACAGCTCTGATGCCACAACACAAGATTATAAACATACCAACATTTATTTAACAACCAAAATACATTACATTTTAGAGAACATAATATCGTTAACGTTTACAAATTCCAAGTCTTTTAAACATAAGATACGCTTAACACGAAAATAGTCTTGTGCTTGAAATACGAGTACGCTGATAAGGCATCATGGGATTACCTTCTAGATTCCTGAAAAGCATGAATAAAAACCAAGGTCAACTACAAAGAGTTGGTGAGTTCACAGGTTTGAATATGCACAAATCATTTTTATATGCAAGTTGTCATTCGTAGAGCGTACGTAAAAACCAACTTCAATTCTTTGATTCATGAGTACCACAACTTAAATTTCTTTATGATGAGTGTAAGCAAAGACGTATTATTACGTTGAGCCACTACTAAGCCGTCCCTGACCAATTACAACGCCCCCGATGGACTAACTCAGCGGTGGTTCATGCCACATGTTTAGCCATCTTCTCTAGTATAGTGCACCCCTGCTCGTCAGCATTAAAGTGGGCTTGTCACACCAAATAGCGCTACCCACTAATACTATAGGCCCGATTTTCTTCGAGTTAATAGTAGTGTCACGGGGTCTTAACATTAAAAACTCAACACATCAATTGCATACTCATCATAAGCTTAATTTTGCAAACGCTTTTAACAAAGCCTTATAAATTGCCAATTCGCAATTCTTTCAACCAATTCTCATGAATATTTAAATACGCAATTTAAACATGCTCTTCACCCCAAAATTAATTATAACGATAAAAATGGGGCTGTGAATACTCACCTTGATGCAAGCAACGAGTGAAGCTTTACTTTAAACTTAATGAGTTTTGTCACGCCTTAACTTTCCCTATATAAGAGTTGCCATAAAAAACACATTAATACCCTATTCCGATGTCCAACCAATATGTCCAATTGCCCCATGAAATGCCATCCAATAAGTTTCTTATCCATAATTATTTTGTCTAGACAAAGTTCCAATTATAAGACATTACTTAAGCTTGATAACACAACTTTTCTGGATTCAACACATGCTGTCCAGAAAGTTCTCCGGTAATTTCAACACGGAAACTTAACTTTTCAAGAGAATTATTTAATCAAAATTTTTGGGTTGGAACTATGATGTGTTTAGATCAAATCTGCACTTTTTCATAATTTTTGAATAACTTTTGGTACATCAAATCATTTTTGTAAAATAAAGTGTCACTGATTTTCGGATCAGTGACATACCTCACTTATAACAGGTTTTTGAGGTATCAATTCTTGGAATTTGCTAGTGATCCATATATGGATGCAAACCTAACTCAAAATCCTAACATTTGGAAAAAGATTCACTTAATTTGGATGAGTAGTGAGGGAGTTATGGCCTCTACAAAATAGGTGTATGAATCTGTCTTCACTGGACAGATTGCACCATTTTCTTATAAAATCCATTTAAGTGCTTAAATCATCTCCAAATTCTATGTTTTTGGACTTTTTAGAAAGCTAACACTCTAAACTGAAGTTTAGAAACAAAAACCCCAAATTTGGACATGTGGTTTGTGAGTTGTGTAAGCTAGAAGTGAGGTCCATTTTCTGGACAGATTCTAGAAAGATGTGAATGCTAATTTAACTCACAAATAATGATCATTAGACATGGTTTTTGGTTAAAACCATGTCTTCACCTTTCAACACATGAAAACTAACACATGCATCATGGATTCATGGCAATCTAAATGCTCATCCAAATGCATGCATGAACACAAATAAAGAAGATAAGACATTAATATTGATACAATGTTCTTAATCATGTAGAACTTAGAAACTTCCTTCATAAGAACATTTTTATGCTAATACTCAATGTATCAAGAGTCAAAAACTCATATTATATAAATATCAAAGGTAAACCATCTTATTAACAAGTTTTCACCCACATGCAAGATAACATAAACACTATATTAGTGATTTAACATTATATAGAACTCTTAATCATATGAGATTGAACAATCTCATCCTAAGAGTTTATTTATACACAAAATTGATATAAATGCATAAATTTCAATCCAACCTTAATAAAATTTTGTGGACCAAAAACCACATTTCATAAAATCATCATCTCTTTGGCAAAATCTCAAAGTAACACACATGGAAACCCTAGTTTCATTGGAAGATCATTAAATGGTTCATTAGCAAATGTATAGGTACTAATGCATCCCATTTCACTTCTAAAACTTGGATTGTACATCATTTACATAAAAGATATGAAAATAGAAGCTTTTTGATTATGAACTTGAAGGAAAATGGAGGGTTAAATGATTACCTTTAACAAAAGAGATGAAGACTTGGATTCCAACTTCAAAATGGGGATAGATGCTTGGTTGGATTCTTGAATCTTAGCAATGGAAGGAGAAAGTGAAGAAAGAAAAATGAAAATGGTGGTGGTGGTGGTGAAGTTCGGCCGAAAATGAGAGAGAGAGGAGAGAGAGAGGAGGTGAGGAGTTAATCTTGAAAAATGAGAAGTGTGGATAGTTTTTAGTTTGATTTTCAAATAAAGATAATGATTAAAATGAGTAGGTTTAGGACAAGTGTCCTAGTGACTCATTAATACAATAAAGAAAAATTTAATCTAATACCATTAATTGAATTACTAACTTTAAACTATACAATGTCAGATATATTTGAGAACCGAAATACCCGATTCTCAATTTTTGCTAAATAATTGACAAATTTGAAAATTTTGCAGTGTAAGAGAAATTAATATTTTAATTTTTATAATCTAAGAATTTTGGACTTTTATTCACTTATTTGGCATTTCTGGACAGTGACGGTCAGATGCGGAACTGTTCCGGGTCTTTAACGCAACTTCTAAATTTTTCGGGGAAACTTTTTATCTTAAAGGCTTTCAATAAAATTTAAAAAGTGACAAAACTTATAAAATTATTCTGAGGGTGCTGACCTCTTTACTCAAAATTTGACAGCTGTCACAACATAGTCCATTCATCCCCAAGAGATCTAAGGAACTTTCTGTTGACATCATCTTGTTCCATCTTCACTCCTACAGTAGCCAGTTCACCAATGAGCTTGTTGAACCTATCAAAAGTTTGAGTCATAGACTCATTCTTTGAGGAAGTAAAGTTGTCATACTGCTGCTTTAGAACATCTCTTTGATTTCTTTTGATGCTCTTAGTTCCAGCAAATCTTTTCTCTAGAGCATTCCAGAGAATCTGAGCATCAGTGCAGTTGCAAAATTGATGCTGATATTCATTGGGGATGGCCAAGAGCAGAGTGCTCAAGTCCTTCATCTCTGTCTGTCTGATCTTCCTCTCACCATCTGTCTTTGGTGGAGGTCTTTTTCCATCTGGTCCTATCCTTCCAGCTTCAGAAGGACCATTCTCAATGATATCCCACATTGAGTAGTCAGTGAGAAGAATATATTGTCTGATTCTGATCTTCCACATGTCGAACTCACTGGGTTTGAGTATTGGAACCTTAGAGACCAAAGTACTGCTTGATTCTGTAAGATTTTCCATGATGAATAGATGTTTCTGAGAGAGTTTGGCTCTGATACCACTTGTCAGGATCGAATTCTCAACAAGAATAAATACTCAGAAACAATATCAAAGAAGTTTGCAGAATAACACTTTGATATTTAATGAAACAGTAAATCAACACAGTAAATATGAAGAACAAACTGTAAACTTGTATTGAATGCTTTGAAGTTACAAGATTACACACTCAACCTCAATCTTGAAGAACAGACTCTTTCAAGACGAATTCTACTTCTCTAGAATTAGGATCTATGCCTTGAGGTTGATTTCTCTCTAGAAAAACTTAGTCTTAAACTATTCTATAACTTCTATACATATACTGAAAGAAAAATATAATTACAATAAATAAACAAATCTTCAGTATATCTTCCATGTATATCTCTAAGCATTCCATGAATATCTTCAGTCCATCCAGCTGTTATTCTTTCATGCGAATCTTCATCATACAAGCAGTATTAATCTTCAGCAGCATTAACTACTAAGCAGCACTAACTACTAGCAGTACTAACTAGCTAAGCAGTACTAACTTTGTTCAAGCAGTATTAACTTTGACTAGCAGTATTAACTACTAGCAGTAGTAATACTCAGCAGTACTAACCTTGAATATCTCTAGCAGTAGTAACTTTGAACCAGCAGCATTAACCACACTTAAGCTTTTCTTCAGTTCCCAACAAACAAGATTACTGAAAATCATTTTAGAGAAGTTGTACTTTCTGGCAGTGGCCAAGCAGACCAAAGCATATGCAATGGTGCTGCTGAACTCACTCCATCCAGTAGTCTTTTTAGAGATACAATGCATAAGGGTATGGACAAAGAAACGCCATTGGGGTGAAAATTTAGCTTTTGAGAACTTGAACACACCCAATGGGCCTCCATACCCCATTCTTGTAAGAGAGGAAAACAGTTCATCATTAGAGATAGATGAGATACCAGAGGCATCGTCTAGACGTAGACTGATGCGAATTACCTCTTCAGTAACTGTCAAGGGGTTTGCCACACACCCTTGTCTTGATCACTTGCACACCATTCTCAGTAACAATGGTGGCATTAGCCCAAAAATGTTGTTGGTGAGCGATATAGATTGATGGAGACACTGTCAGAGCATAGGCGATATGGCTAGACTTCAGAAAATCCACTATCTGATGAAATCCTGCAGCTTGCTTTGGCTTTTGTAGCATCGCGATTTCATTGTGCTCGTCAATAAATGCCATAGACGCCATTGAGCTTGAATAATCTGTACTGGAACACTTGGTTCTTGAGAGAAAAGGTTAGAGAGCAGATGAATAGAAAGCAAAGAGTCGTTATGAACTTTTAGGCGGGCAAAGGGTATTTATAGTGTATGGGACATAAGCAGTATTAACCTAGAGCAATATTAACTAACTAGCAGTATTAACTGAGAGCAGTATTAACCACTAGCAGTATTAACTAACTAGCAGTATTAACTGAGAGCAGTATTAACCACTAGCAGTATTAACTGTGCACTGGCAGTATTAAAACTGCACTGGCAGCATTAACTATACTTACTCTTTTTGAAGCTTATGAAGGGATGATAATGACAATAACTACCTGTAAAAGATGATTAGCGGCACACAAATAACCAAAATAGCAGGTATATAAGCACTTTTAAAAACATGAGCTCATTCAGAGTTGATCATGCCCACACTTGAGACCAAGAAAGTGAATCTACCCACATCAAAGGCTTTAGTGAATAGATCTGCAAACTGATTGTCAGTATGAACTTTGGCAACTTGAATGATGTTGAGGAGAAATCCCAACATTTGCTGGGAATACCGCAAGCATCCAGCGCCCTCACCTTCGACTCGGGAGTACGTAACTGGCCGGGACTAACAGCCCGACCCGCTGGCTCCACGAAAGTGGTGCAGCCCCTCATGTCCGCCTGTCGCTTAGTACGGGGCTTTGCGCTACCATGGTTTAAGGAAATAAAGTTGCGCCTTCACCACCAGCAATTGCTTTTGGTGTAGTGGTAAGCGCTTGATCCTAACAAGTTAAGCGTGCTCGGGCGAGAGCAATCCTAGGATGGGTGACCTCCTGGGAAGTTCAAGCCTTGGGACCTAACAATTGGTATCAGAGCGAGGTCGCGGGTTCGAGTCTCCCAGTGTGCAAATGCTGGGGGGATTGTTGAGGAGAAATCCCAACATTTGCTGGGAATGCCGCAAGCATCCAGCGCCCTCACCTTCGACTCGGGAGTACGTAACTGGCCGGGAATAACAGCCCGACCCGCTGGCTCCACGAAAGTGGTGCAGCCCCTCATGTCCGCCTGTCGCTTAGTACGGGGCTTTGCGCTACCATGGTTTAAGGAAATAAAGTTGCGCCTTCACCACCAGCAATTGCTTTTGGTGTAGTGGTAAGCGCTTGATCCTAACAAGTTAAGCGTGCTCAGGCGAGAGCAATCCTAGGATGGGTGACCTCCTGGGAAGCTCAAGCCTTGGGACCTAACAAATGAGCTTCGTTTCATTGCAATCTCTGATAAAGTGATACCTGATCTCAATGTGCTTTGTTTTGAAGTGCTTGACAGGATTGTTAACAATGCTTATAGCACTGCTATTATCAATAAAGATTGGAGTGTGAAGAAATGTTACCCCATAGTCCAGCATCTGATTTAGAATCCATAAAACCTGAGAGCAGCAACTTGCAGTAGCAATATACTCAGCTTCTGTTGTTGATAAGGACATTGTGGTTTGTTTCTTACACTGCCAAGATACTAGTCTTGCACCCAAAAGTTGACATCCCCCTGAAGTAGACTTTCTGTCCATGTTGGCACCACCCAAGTCACTATCTGAATAAGCAATCAAGTCAAATGAAGATTCATATGGATACCAAAGACCTAATCTAGGTTTCCCTCTTAAGTATCTGAAAATCCTCTTCACAGCTTGAAGATGTGATTGTTTAGGCTTGACTTGGAATCTGGCACATACACACACTGAAAACATGATGTCTGGTCTGGAGGCTGTGAGATACATGAGAGATCCAATCATTGATCTGTATAGATGGACATCAACATCCTCCCCCTCAAGATCAGTAGTGATCTGTTTGTGAGTTTCCATTGGTGTGTTTGCTGGCTTTGAGTCTTTTAAACCATATTTCTCCAGGATGTCTTGCACATACTTTGATTGACTAATGAAGATTCCATCTGACTGCTGTTTCACCTGAAGCCCAAGGAAGAAGGTAAGTTCACCCATTGAACTCATTTTAAAGCTCTTGTGCATCAACTCTTCAAAGTCTCTACACATCTGATCTTTTGTGGATCCAAAGATGATATCATACACATAGATCTGAACTAGTAGGATGTCTTTCTTACTTCTTTTAATGAAAAGGGTCTTGTCAATGATGCCCCTTTCAAACCCATTCTCCAAGAGATAGGTAGACAGAGTGTCATACCATGCTCTTGGGGCTTGATGTAGACCATAGAGTGCTTTCTTCAGCTTGTATACTCTGTCAGGATATGAAGGGTTTTCAAAACCAGGAGGTTGACAGACATATACTTCTTCATCAATTGTACCATATAGAAAGGCACTCTTTACATCAATTTGATAGACCTTGAACTTCATGTATGAGGCATAGGCTAAGAACAGCCTAATTGCCTCTACCCTTGCCACTGGAGCAAACACTTCATCATAATCTATGCCCTCTTCTTAAGTGTACCCTTGTGCCACAAGTCTTGCTTTGTTCCTGATCACAATACCTCTCTCATCCTTTTTGTTCCTGAAAATCCACTTGGTGCCTATAGCTCTATGACCTTTTGGAAGGTCCACCAAGTCCCAAACATCCTGTAGCTTGAATTGAAGTAACTCTTCTTGCATGGCTTCTATTAGGACTGAAAGTCCTATGTGTTGAAAGTGGAATAAAGTATTTATAAGGGTGCTTATTGTAATTACTTAATAGTTTATTTAGTTAGATGGGCCCAAGCCCATAAAGCCCAATTGCTTGTAAAGCCTAAGTATATAAAGGCTTATTTAGTTCATAATTAGGGTTGAACAGTTTAGAAAGTTTAGAAATTCATTATTCAGTTTACTAGTTCTTAAGGTTTACATATCTTTATCAGAAATTCTCTCTGTAAACCTTAACCCTTTGAAGTATTATCAATCATATGACTAGTTGTTGTGGCCAATATTCTGTTCATCATTATTCATATTACTTGTGATTGCACTGCATTAGGATCTACAATTGGTATCAGAGCTGATAGGCAAAAGGTTTGATCCAGAAAAAGGTTTGTCTAAAACCCTATAATCATTCTTTTATGTGTTAATCGCTAATATGTGCCTTATTTGATAAACAGTTTATGTGTGTTATCGATCTGGTTTGTTTGGTTATCGGTCTAATATCTTGTTTAATTGGGTTCCTCGATTTTTCTGAGTTAAATTGCGTATCGATCGAAAGTTTTTTTTTCTTCTTTTCTGGATTTTTTTTCGATCGAATCTTAGTGAACCCTCGGTCTTAGTGATTTCTGGGTTGTGAATCGTATCCGGTCATTGTCTTGTTTTTTTTTGAATTCCTTCGATCAAAGGATCGAAGGATCTGGGTTTGGGTTCGATCGAATCTCAAAACTCTTCGAGTTCTTCGGTCAAACTCATCGTGTTCTTCGGTGTTAATCGACCTTATCGTTGTGTTTTATGGTTATCTGTTTTAAGGCTTTCAACCTGAGTATTAGACCGGACACCTGTGCTCCGGTCTTGTCCCTTCGATCGAATAAGGGTGCTCCGGTTTTGTCCTTTCGACCGAATAAGGGTGCTCCGGTCTTGTCCATTCGACCGAATAAGGGTGATCCGGTCTTGTCCCTTCGACCGAATAAGGGTCCTCCGGTCTTGTCCTTCGACCGGATTCGTGTGTCCCCGGTCGTATCATTCGACCGGATAAGTGTATCCCCGGACGTGTCCTTCGACCGGATACTTGTTTTCCCGGTCTTACTCATTTGACCGGACTCTTGTATATCCGGTCTTACACCTTCGACCGGATACTTGTATATCTGGTCTTACACCTTCGATCGGATACTAGTATCTCCGGTCAAACCCTTCGACCGGACCTTATCTTTTCCGGTCTTTCCTTCGACCGATATCTTGCTTACTCCGGTCTTTCCTTCGACCGGGTTTATTAAAAAAAAAAAAGAGTAAAAAATGTCAAATTTTTTGTCTCACGATCATTTTGCAGTGCATTTATTTTAGCCCCCGTACTTCAAGGATTCAGCGTGTCATTTGTGACCCTAAAATTTCAAGTTTCACAAGTTGTCACTTTTGGTCCTTGCACTTTAGCGTACCATCTCTTTGAAAAGTTCAGTCCCTGTATATCAAAAGGAATGCCTTCAAGCGAAGCTCTTTCAATAAGTATGGATGAGATGCCACCGGTTCTTTACAGAGGAGAATATGACAAATGGAGGATTCAGTTCTTAGACTTCATTGATAAACATGACTTGGGTGATTATATCAGATTATCTCCGACAGATATTTGTCATTATATGGGAGAAAATGGAAGAACGGAACACTTAGTGTACACAATACCATTTAAGGATTACACAGATGAGCAAAGAAAGAGATTTGAAGCTGATAAATTATCTAAAGCTTTTATCTTGCAAGGAATTTCCGAGGAGATTTCAAAAGAGATTTCTGTAAGTTTAGACAGTAAAAAGGCTACAGGAAAACAGCTGTGGGAACATCTTGAAAAGATAATGACAGGAACAAAGATGTCTTCAAGAGTAAAGTTTTTGGAAACTGAGAACTCTGAACTAAAAAGACAGATTTCTGATCTGGAAGTTCGAATTGTCCAAATCCAACAAGCAGCATCTGTTGAAAGTTCTGAGGAGCAGATTGAGCATCAGAAAGATACAAATGCTGAGCTTCAAAAGCAAATATCTGATTTGGAGCAAAAGCATGCTCAAGATAAATCCGAGTTTGAGAAATCGTTCGCAAAGAAGTTCTCAGAATTCTCGAGAAAATGTGTTGATGAGAAGAAAGAAGTTGAGCTTAAATGCATAAAACTTTCTCAGCAAGTTTCTGAGTTTCAGAAAGTAATCATTCTAGAAAGAGAGAAGTTTGCCAAAGAGAAGAAGACCATTGAACAAAAGAATGTTGGTGTCTTCAAAGAAATATCTGGCCAAAGAAACAATGCTGAGAAGGGATTTGAAGAAGAAAGAAGCTTGTTTGAGACTGAGATCAAAAAGCTTATTGCCAAGTTATCTGAACTATCTGAGAAGGCACTAAAAGAGCAGAAAACGAAGTCTGAGTTCACGAAGAAGATTGACCTGCTTGTCCAAGAAAGAGACAACTTCGCTTCAATGATTAAAGTGCTTGAAAAGTCTGTATCAAGTTCAAATCAGAAATCTGTCTCTACACAAAGGTCAGTTAAATCTTTTGATCAGATTCGTAAAACTAACCTTTTCTATGATAGCAATATAGATGGTTCAGGTATACATCAAAGAAGAAGGAGATACAAAGATGAGGAACTGGTCTGGAAGAAGAAACCAGTTGAAGATGAGCTGAAAGAAAAAGAATCATGTGTACATGCGGTCAATGCCAAGAAGAACAAAGTGCATAAAGGTAAACCTGATCACATCTACTCAAGAGATCAATTACTCAAGTTGTCAGGTAAGAAATACCCCTGTTCTTATTGTCATACACATGATCACATTCACAAAACCATTGATCATTTCTGGTATGGTTCTTATTCTATATCCCCTACAAGAACTGCAACTAATATTCGAGGACCCAAATACCAGTGGGTACCAAAGCCGAAAACTGATTCTTTGTTGCAGGCACCTACTGTCAAGGGGGAGTAGAAGAACAATGGTTTCTAAGTAAATCAGCTTAGAACCCGGACTTCAACGAAGTTTGGCTTCTGATTACATAACAGATCAGAACTCGTTCTTCAACGGTTAGACCTGGATATTTTGCAAATATCCAGGGGGAGCTTAATAGATCTATATCGCTCTATCACGATTTGAAGGGGAGCTTAAAAGGTAAATATCTTCTAATCCTAGATCTCTGATTGTTTGAAAGAAGAACAACTTTCAAGCATGAAAAACAGTTTCTGAAATGTTCAAACCACTTC
The DNA here is from genome assembly GCA_023525745.1 of Arctium lappa. NCBI lineage: Eukaryota > Viridiplantae > Streptophyta > Magnoliopsida > Asterales > Asteraceae > Arctium > Arctium lappa. The sequence goes on along the minus strand of CM042058.1, from coordinate 57,235,129 downwards.
TGATTCTCAATAGGTTTCATGAACCTAGAAGTGTGAATTTAAATGTTTTTCAATTCTTGAGCTTTAATGTTTAACTGACTATGTGTTTCTAAAGATCAATACTTGCGTATTATCTTATCCTTATACTGTAACGTATTCACACACACATGTTCAGTACTTCATTTGTATTTGTTATTACCATGTCTCATAGCGAAACAATTTTTTCGATGGTAATACCCCCGCTTGAAATTCAATGTTGTTGAGCATCTATCATTATTTCTAAATTTGTGCTTTCATTGCTAAATTGTTTATATTTGTTCATATAAACAAAATATCCAATTCTTTGATACCCTATCCATTTTATGTGATCTGATTGATACACTGTCAGATTCTCAAAACAATGCTCTTGATTTCATTTCATTCATTCAATATAACTGTTTTGAGAAATCTTCAAATTTCAATTGCTCAAATCTTATGAGCATACATTTTGACAGTGTTATCATACATTATGTGCTTAAATGTTCAAGTTAAACTGTTGAGTAACTATTTTTTTAGGACTTACATGGGATTTGTGTGAGAACTTAAACAGTACTTCCATGGATTCACGTTAACCAGTGTTTCCTACCCCGGAAGTTATCCTAGAGTGATTTGAGGGGTGAGGGGTCATAAATCAAAGAGTGGGGGAGATAACTCATCGGGTTGAGTTTTTCTCATTGTGTGGAGCGGAAAAATGGAAAAGAGAGTTTGGTTAGAAGTGAGCTTCAATGATAAAAAGAAAGAGGGTGTGAGAACTGAGTTAAAAGAATATGAAAACTTTGCACCAACCACTTTGTGAGTCGAGCAGCCACATATTCTGATTGGTTCACATTCTTTGGTGACCATCATTGAAAAAGGCACCTAGCCCATGCCAACTCTTGCTATTACCCCACTAACCACTCGTTTCTTTCTTAACAAAGAAATGTTTCATTTTCTTTGGGGACGCAGCATATCTGCTATCTAGTCTTCACTCGGAAGATTTAGATATTGAAAAAGAAGGAAAATTGCCCCACCTTCGCACCTTTTTCATTCACATTGAGTCCGTGTAATATCTGTTGCTGTCTCAACAGTTTATACATTTTTGAGCCTGATCAAGCTAAGTAGCTTCAATCATTTCTACACTTGCACGAGCACACAAGAAATGAGTTTTCTTGTCATAACATTCATAGAAAATTACTTTGTGGTTTTTCGATGATTGAATGGAAGCCCTGGGGGAGTGAACATCACAAAAGCTCATTTCCAAAGTACATCTGTTGTACAAAGTGGCTCCGTGCTACTTACAGGCATACTAACTGTTTCATCTGTTGAATCAGGGTTACATTGTTCATTATGTCTGAATTTGAAAAGATTCGGATATATACATTTCATGAATTGACGGATAATCAGATCAACGGGCGGAGAATGCCAAATTTTCATAAAGGAGAGATCAAAGAAAGTGCTGAAATTGAATAAGTTTTGATGATCATGATGTTCAAAATCATCAAAAAGGGGGAGAAATGTTTAAAATGTTCAATTTTCAAGTATTAAAGAAAGAAAGTCAGTTCTGAAGACAGTCTAGAGATCAAGGAGATGAATATATGATTTTAATGCTAAATTTGTTTGTCTGAAGACAGTGAAGATTTCAAAGTCATTTCAAAGTCTGTAATGATTCTTTCCCGTATCATGTGGTGTTTGCTACAAGTTTGTTTCTCATTTCTCCTATGCGTTGATTGAAACAAGTTCTTGAGAAGAAAACAAATCTATTCAACTCGCGGTTCAAAGACAGATTTTTTGTTTTAAACTGAAGATGCACCGTGGAATGTCAAGTAACTCTCACATTATCTTTCTTGTATGCTGATCCGATGTGATTGAGGTTCTACAGTTAAAAGCTGCTTGACAGTGCGTTCAGTCGAGGCTACTGTACATTGAATCTGGTTACAAAGTTGAAACTGTAAAGACCAAGAGCTTTATTCAAGGGGGAGCTTGGAAAGATATGAAGATATGCAACACCAAAGTTCTTCAAAGACTCAAGAGGGAAAGAAGATCAAACCTGAAGTTTTTCAAGAAGATAAATGCTTTATTCAACTTTAGGGGGAGATTGTTAGGACTGAAAGTCCTATGTGTTGAAAGTGGAATAAAGTATTTATAAGGGTGCTTATTGTAATTACTTAATAGTTTATTTAGTTAGATGGGCCCAAGCCCATAAAGCCCAATTGCTTGTAAAGCCTAAGTATATAAAGGCTTATTTAGTTCATAATTAGGGTTGAACAGTTTAGAAAGTTTAGAAATTCATTATTCAGTTTACTAGTTCTTAAGGTTTACATATCTTTATCAGAAATTCTCTCTGTAAACCTTAACCCTTTGAAGTATTATCAATCATATGACTAGTTGTTGTGGCCAATATTTTGTTCATCATTATTCATATTACTTGTGATTGCACTGCATTGGGATCTACAGCTTCTATCCAACTTGAATCTTTCATTGCATCATAGGCCTTCTTAGGCTCAATCTGGGATAGAAAGCAGGAGAGTATTGTGTGTTGTTGATCCTGCAGCTCTTGAAGTCTGCTTTGATTCCTTGTAATGATAGGAGAAGAGATGTCTCCTATTACCAGCTCTGGAGGATGATTCTTTTGTGTTCTAGTCTGAAAACTAGGTTCTTCATTAAGTCCCACCTCTAGATTGGAATCATTTAAGTCAGTGAGGGGATCTCATCAGCTACTTCTTGAACTTCATTCACTTGATTCTCCTCATCTCTTCTTTCTTCTTCACTCTGACTTGGCTCAGATAAAGTTTCTTTTTCACAGAATTCAACAGGTTCTTTTATAGGCATAGGAAAGATCACAGACTGAGGTATAATGTCTTGAATTTGTGTATCCCCTGATCCCCCACTTCCTGAACCTGCATAATCATCATTACTGAAACCAAAAGAGTTAGTTAGTGAATCAATGTCAAACAGCCACTGAGGACCAGACCCAATAGGATTTGGTGTGTTCTCATTGCATTTGACATTGTCACTTTCCTCAATTATTCTAGAAGAAGTATTAAAAACTCTGTAGGCCTTACTCTGAGATGAGTAACCAACAAGAAAACCATCATCTGCCTTGCTATCAAACTTTCCTAAGTGAGATTTGGTATTGAGAATTGTACAAGGACACCCAAAAGGTTTGAAAAATCCAATAAAGGGTTTTCTTTTATTTAAAAGCTCATAAGGTGTCTTGTTTTTAGGCTTGACTACTAGTACTCTGTTTTGGACATAGCAAGCAGTATTAACTGCTTCTGCCCAGAAAGTTATTGGAAGTTTAGAGTCAGCTAACATAGATCTAGCAGCTTCAATCATTGTCCTATTCCTTCTCTCAGCAACACCATTTTGTTGTGGAGTCCTAGGAGCACTGTATTTTCTCTCAATTCCTTTTTCCTCACAAAAGGTGTTTAGGTCAATATTTTTAAATTCAGTACCATTGTCTGACCTAATGACTTTTACTTTTTGATTGGTTTGGTTTTCAATTCTTAGAATGAAGGATTTGATCAGTCCACTTGTCTCATCCTTAGTCCTTAGAAAATATACCCAAGTAAATCTAGAGTAATCATCAACAATAACTAGACAGTATGACTTCTTACCAATACTCATAACATTTGTAGGGCCAAACACATCCATATGCAATAAATGAAGAGAATTAGAGATTGTGTTCACCTCTTTGGACTTATGAGAAGTTTTGTGTTGTTTACCTTTGAGACAAGCAACACAATGATCATCACATGAATATACTTTAGAAGGCAAACCTCTTACAAGGTTGTTTTTAACAAGCTTATTATTTGTTTTAAAGTTCATGTGACACATCCTTCTGTGCCAAAGTGATGATTCATCCAAAGAAGCTTTTGAAACCAGGAAGTTTAGGGATGAATCAGATGAAACACTTTCCATATCTAAACAATATACATTGTCCTTTCTGGGGGTTCTTAGTAGTATCATTTTTTCATCAACTACCTTGAATCCAGGAGCAAGGATAATACATTCAGAATCTGTAAACAGTATACTATGTTGTTTGTCACAAACCTGTGATACACTTAACAGGTTGTACCTTAACTGTTCAACATAGAAAACATCTTCAAAGGTCATTTTTCCTTTGGTCACATCACCTTTACCACTGATTTTACCTCCATCTGGAGTATTCCCAAAAGCAACATGCCCACCATCAATCTTCTTGAAGTTCTTGAGGCAAGACATGTTCCCTGTCATGTGCCTAGAGCAACCACTATCAACATGCCAGATGCTCTTCCCTTTGAGCTATTGGTTGCCCTGCACATAAGATTAGACAATTAGTATTGATTGGGAACCCAAGCCAAAGTGGTCTTGGGTCTCCCTTTTTCATCAAAATACTTTCATTCCTTTTTAATAAGGTTTTTAAAATCAGAACACTTGTTATTGGAGTACTTTGTCAAGATTATAGGTCTAGCAGCACTAATACTAGAAGCAGTACTATCTTTAGAAGTACTAACAGAGTTAGAAGCATTAACAGGTTTGGCAGTATTAACCTTGTTGGCAGCACTAACAGAGTTAGCAGTATTAACATTTGCAGAAGTACTAACAATGTTAGCAGCACTAACATTGGTAGCAGTAGTATTGCTTCTAGCAGCACTATCACTGTCAGCAGTACTATTTGTGGTAGCAGTACTGATAATCATAAATTCCAATCACAACAAGCTAATTACTCAAAATATGTACATTAATATCAAGAACTAGAGAGAGAATCTAGAGAGAGAAAGTAGATCTTGAATATCACAACTCTAAATATTACAATGTATGCATAGACTCTAATTCGTTATTACATGATTAGAAAGGAAAACCTATTTATACTCACACATCTAATACAAAGCCTTAATGGCTAAGGAAAGTAAAACTAGCTTTGACTAACTATTACAAGGTCAATGTTGACTTTTATACATTTGACTTACCTATTAAATCTTGGATACAAAATTTAGACTTAACAAGTACTAACAGCTTTAGTGCTTTTAGGTATCCAGATCTTGACAATGTCTTCCACTTTCTTTTTCTTCATGTGGCTATTAGATTTAACAACCTTCTAAGCCACATGGTTCTTTTCTTTCTTCCTATAACCAAAGGGTTTTTGATTAGGTCTTTGAAAGTTAAACCAAAGTGGTCTTGGGCCTCCCTTTCTCATCAAAATACTTACATTCCTTTTTGATGAGGTTTTTAAAATCAGAACACTTAGTATTTGAGTACTTTGTCAAAATTATTGGTCTAGCAGCACTAATACTAGAAGCAATACTATCTTTAGAAGTACTAACAGAGTTAGCAGTACTAACAGGTTTGGCAGTATTAACCTTGTTGGCAGCACTAACGGAGTTAGCAGTATTAACATTTACAGAAGTACTAACAATGATAGCAGCACAAACATTGGTAGCAGTAGTATTGCTTCTAGCAGCACTATCACTGTCAGCAGCACTATTTGTGGTAGCAGTACTAACAGCTTTAGTGCTTTTAGGTATCCAGATCTTGACACTGTCTTTCCCATTCTTTTTCTTCATGTGGCTATTAGATTTGACAACTTTCTTAGCCACATGGTTCTTTTCTTTCTTCCTATAACCAAAAGGTTTTTGAGTAGGTCTCTGAAAGTTCATCCTTTGGTTCATGGGATTGAAATAGCAATATTTGGCAATGTGATTAAGCTTTCCACAAATAAAACAGGGTTTTGGTCTATTGATTTTACTCAGATCAATCCCTTGTTTTTGTGCCCACATATTATTCCAGTTTCTCTGATTACCCCTCTTTTTATCATGTTGTTGGGGCTCAGATTTATTGCATGAACACTTGTTGCAAGGGATAGGGTTCACAACAGTGGTCTGTTTATAATGAACCTTCTTGGTCTTTCCCTCAGTCTTCTCTATCTCTTTGGACTTGACCCAATGCTTTCCACATCCCTCATTGGTAATTATGTGGTTTTCTATAGGAATCTCACCACTCATAGTACTGTCCTTATTCTTGACAGTTTCTTTCTCAGTTTTATCCTCAACAACTACTTCATCTAAGGGATCTATCTCAGTGGCTCCCTCAGGCAGGTCCTTCCTATCCTTTGTCTCTAACAAGTCTGAACTATGAGGGATGTAGTTGTTGTTGTAGGGTGGTGGTGTGGTATTGTACCCTATTCCTCTTCTCAGTCTATCATGAATCTGAGTTTGTAGAAGATAGTCCATTACTTTAGAAGCATTGGAAAACTTTTCTACATCTAGCTTGACTTTAGCTAGCTCTCCTCTTAACTTTTCACTCTCCTCTTTGGATTTGGTTAGTTGAAGTTCTAGGTCATTTTTCTCCCACTTCCAGTAGTTTGTGTCATAAGAATGTTGAAGCTCATTGGCTTGAAAACTCTTAATCTGCTCTTCAAACCTCTCAACAATCCTCACATAATCTTTTATGTCCTTTTCTAATCTCTTAAGGTCATCACTCATGTTCTGGTTGTGATCCCTGTACCTTTTAACAGTGTTAATGCAATTTTGAGTACAAAGATTAGAAGTTACCTCTGTTGGGAGATCAGACACCTCTGCCATTAGAGCTTGGTTTTGTATAGCTTCTTCAGCTTGATCACTCCAATCAAACCCCATACCTTGTTGAGAGACTAGGGCTTGTGCAGAGTTTCTGTTATTATTGAAGCTTCCAGGCTGTGTTTGTTGGTGGTTGTTGTTGTGAGACACTCCACTTCTGCATTCCCTAGCAAAGTGTCCCTTCTGATGACATTTATAGCATTCCACCTTTGACTTGTCAAAACCTGCTCCATCTTCTCTTCTTTGGGAGAAGTTGTTCCTCCCAGTTCTCTTGATGAACTTCTTGACTCTCATAGAGAGCATGGCCATCTTCCATTTAATGTCCATCTCTTCAAGATCATCTGGATGGAGTTGTTCCAAGTTATCATTAATTAGAGAAGAGTTTCCATGACTGGATATAAAGGCTTCAAACACAGATTCAGTGCCTTTCTCTTGATTTGCTCCATTAGCAGCACTAACTGATTCAGGATTAGAAGTAGAATCAATTGATGCTGATAGGAGTGCAGCATTGTGAACATACCCAGAAGGCTTCTTCTTAGCCTCTACCTCATTTCAAAAACTCTTAGATCATTGTATAGATCATCAAGTTCCTTTTCTTCCAGTTGATCATTCTGTCTGAAAGAGACAATATACATGGTCCATTCATCACCCAGTGACCTTAAGAACTTCCTGTTTAGATCATCTTGATCAATTTGTACTCCAACTGTAGCTAGTTCACCAATTAGCTTGTTGAACCTATCAAAAGTTTGAGTCATGGACTCATTCTTGGTTGACATAAAGTTCTCATACTGTTGCTTCAGTATGGCCTTCTGATTTCTCTTGGTACTTTTGGTACCAGAGAATCTCTTCTCTAGAGCATTTCAGAGCATCTGTGCATCAGGGCAATTACAGAATTGGTGTTGATATTCATTGGGAATAGCCAAGAGCAAAGTGCTCAAGGCATTCATCTCTGTCTGTCTAGTCTTTCTTTATGCATCAGTTTTTGGTGGTGTCCTCTTTCCATCAGCACCAATCTTTCCTGCATCAGATGGGCCATTCTCAATGATGTCCCACATAGAATAATCAGTGAGGAGTATGTATTTCTTGATTCTGATCTTCCACATGTCGAATTTATTGGGTCTGAGCATTGGAACCTTTGAGACCAGGGTACTGTTTGTTTCAACAATGTTTTCCATGATGAATAAGATTTCTGAGAATACAGGCTCTGATACCACTTGTCAGGATCTTAATTCTAAACAAGAATAAACTCTCAGAAAACAATATCAAAGAAGTTTGCGGAATAACACTTTGATATTTAATGAAACAGTAACCAAAACAGTAAATCTGATGAACAACTTGCAAACTTTATTGAATGATTGAAAGTCACAAGCTTTTACAAACAACCTCAATATTGATGAACAGACTCACCAATACGAATTCTACTTCTCTAGAATTAGGGTTCTAACCTTGAGGTTAATTCTCTCTTATGAAAGCTAAAACTCAGAATTAATGTTCTGTCTAAAGAAACAAACTATTTTATACATATACTGAAGATAAAAGATAATTACAAAATAATATAAGATCTTCAGTATAATCTTCCATCATTATCTCTAAGCTTCCATTAATATCTTCAATCCAGCTGTCATCCTTTCCATACGGATCCTCATCTCATAAGCAGTATTATTCTTCAGCAGCATTAATACTCTGAGCATTATTAACTCCAGCAGTACTAACTATGCTCAGCAGTATTAATCTCTTCAACCAATACTAACCTTGAACTAGCAGTACTAATATTGATGAGCAGCATTAACTTATATTAGCAGCATTAACTTCAACTGGCAGTAGTAATTCTGTTGTAGCAGCATTAACCACACTTGATCATTTCTGAATTTCCCAACAATCTCCTCCTAACTTGACTTTTAGGAAGAGAATTCAAGTTCTTCAGATGCCTGTATCAACATTCAGCCCCAAACTTTGATTGATCATTCTCTGAATCAGATACTTGGCCATTTCTGAGTTTTCAACACATCCAAGCTTCTTCTTCAACATTGAATGAAGCTCCAGTCTGCTGTGGTTGTATACTCTATCCACTAGGAAGTATTCTATGTGATTTCTATCCAAAGTCACTGCATATACTCCACTAGTTTCATATAGAGTCCAATTGGTGACTGCTTGAAACACATTTCTTATGACATGCTCCACTTCTTCAGGTTTGAACATCATACACAGATACTCCATCACCAGTTTTGTAATTGAAATCCCTGGAGCTTTTAACTGGTCTGCATACAACTTCATCCCTATTTCAAACATTTCTTCCATATCAGACCTGGAGCATGTTCTGACAATCTTGGCCCAAGTGTTGAATACCTCATACTTATCATCCTTTCTCTTAAGCCTGATATACTCCTTTCCATCCACTGTCAATGTATCCCATTGAATAACTTCAGGAGGCTTTACACCAACAGGTTCTACTGAAATTGGTTTAGGCACTTTGTCCATCACTACCATGTACATCTTTAAATCATCAGTACTTGAAGGCTCTTTCTTCTCAGATGACTCAGGTGCCACTTCCTCTTCAGCAACCTTTTCAGCCTCTGTTTCAGCTATTCTAGGCTTCTTTGTTGACTTTCTTATGGCAATCATCTTTGTTCTTTTTAAAGTCCTTAGACTTTCACCAATAGTGGCTTCTTTCTTTGGAGTTTCTTAATCATCAGGGAAAGGTTTATCTATGAAATCATTACTTTCTTTCATTCTCTTCTCCATCTCCACCCTGGCAGTTTCATTTCCTTGAAGCTTTGTCATCTCTGCATCATAAAGCCCTTTGATTTTCTCAAAAGACATCTTTGAGAACATTTCCAATTTGACACCTACAGCACCCTTGAGGAAAGTAATCATTTTCTTTCTCTCTTGAGCACCAAGGTATGTCTTTGAAGGTTGTCTTTTCTTTGCAGTCATTTTGATCTTTCCAGGCATCCTTAGAGATGTGGCTTTCTTCTTGGCTAGTTCTGTTGCAATACTTTGTTGATAAGCTTTATTGAGTTCTGCAGCCATAGATTTTGCTATCTCTCTATCTTTTGACACTTGAACCTGTTCTTCTTTCTCAAGTTCATCCTGAATCAGCCTAGCCAAAGCTTCATCTGACTCAATCAACTTTTGCTTTTTCATTGGTTGATCAGATTCCACTAGCTTTGCTTTGCCTTTCTCTTTACTCATCACCTTCTCAGTGCTTGATTTCTTTGCAGCCTCACCTCTTTCTTTTATGACAACTCCTTTGGCATTTGAGATGACCTTGGAAGTGTCATGCTTGGCTTTGATTAGTGTTTATGCAATCTCAAGCTCTGTAAGTACTTCTTTCACTGTTTCTGCTGCTTCACTTATGTCAGCAGTATTAACCATTTCTGCTGCTTTGCTTGTACCAGCAGTATTAATGGTTTCTACTGCTTGCTCTTTTACTGCTGCTTTCTCTTTTGTTACTGCTGCTGCTTGAGTTTCTATTTCTGTTTCTGCTTCTGGCTCCCCCTCAACATCATGTTTTTCCCCATCAAGCTCCCCCTTATCTGTGGCTTCTTCCATGTTAAACTCCCCATTTTTGGGAGCATCAGCCCCTGATTTCCTTCTTCTTAGCACAAATTGTCTCTTCTTCTTTTTCTGGACTAGCTTCATCACCAATTTCTTGAGTTTGGTAATTTGCACTTGTTGGGACAAGATTACCAGCTTAATTTCATCTATCTCTTTTCTTTGTTGAATAACATCCAGGTTGATGTTGCCCATTGTTTCCATCAATTCATTATAGTCATATATGTCCTCACCTTCTCCAGGAGTGTTACCCCCTTTTGAAGGATCATTGGATCTTTTTGTAGTGGAAGTCTTCTGCCTAGCAGAAGCACTATCCACCCCCTTGGTTTCTTGGCACCTGGGACCTTTGAATGATTGCTCATTCAAAGTTGCCATGGGGGAGGTCTTAGTTATGTTACCACTGTCCTCCTCTGTGTTAGCAGGAGTAGTGGCAGCCTGCTCACCCATATGCTCATACATCTCCTTATTGAGCAACTCCTTGGGGTTGGGAGACACCCCTGTGGTTTCCCTGTAGATATTCTCTAAGGGAGAATTCTCCCTTAGAGGGCTTAAAGGCTCAGTGGGTGAAGATACAAGAAGGGAAGGAGCCTTCTTGACCTTTTTCCTTATATATGTTTGGGTGATTGGTGAAGTTGGCTTATGAAGTAGAGACTGGGGAATAGATATAGAGTGGGAAGGTTGGGATTGGCTAGCAGTGGGATGGTCTAATAAGGGCCTTGACCCTGCTGCCATACCTTCTTCAGTGTGGGAGACCACTATCATTGTAGAGAACAATGGGGTGTCAACTCCTTCCGAGTCCAAAGGGGATCTCTTCATGTTTGAAAAGACCTTACCTTTGGGAATTTTTGGTACATATACCTCATCAAAGTGAGGCATATCCGTCAATTCGTGTGTTATAACTTCTTGTACAAACCTGGGGTACATATAAAAGCTCTTTTTACTTCCCAGGTTTGAAACAAGATCACTGAAAATCATTTTAGAGAAGTTGTACTTTCTGGCAGTGGCCAAGCAGACCAAAGCATATGCAATGGTGCTGCTGAACTCACTCCATCCAGTAGCCTTTTTAGAGATACAATGCATAAGGGTATGGACAAAGAAACGCCATTGGGGTGAAAATTTAGCTTTTGAGAACTTGAACACACCCAATGGGCCTCCATACCCCATTCTTGTAAGAGAGGAAAACAGTTCATCATTAGAGATAGATGAGATACCAGAGGCATCGTCTAGACGTAGACTGATGCGAATTACCTCTTCAGTAACTGTCAAGGGTTTTCCACACACCCTTGTCTTGATCACTTGCACACCATTCTCAGTAACAATGGTGGCATTAGCCCAAAATTGTTGTTGGCGCGCGATATAGATTGATGGAGACACTGTCAGAGCATAGGCGATATGGCTAGACTTCAGAAAATCCACTATCTGATGAAATCCTGCAGCTTGCTTTGGCTTTTGTAGCATCTCGATTTCATTGTGCTCGTCAATAAATGCCATAGACGCCATTGAGCTTGAATAATCTGTACTGGAACACTTGGTTCTTGAGAGAAAAGGTTAGAGAGCAGATGAATAGAAAGCAAAGAGTCGTTATGAACTTTTAGGCGGGCAAAGGGTATTTATAGTGTATGGGACATAAGCAGTATTAACCTAGAGCAGTATTAACTAACTAGCAGTATTAACCACTAGCAGTATTAACTAACTAGCAGTATTAACTGAGAGCAGTATTAACCACTAGCAGTATTAACTAACTAGCAGTATTAACTGAGAGCAGTATTAACCACTAGCAGTATTAACTGTGCACTGGCAGTATTAAAACTGCACTGGCAGCATTAACTATACTTACTCTTTTTGAAGCTTATGAAGGGCTGATCAAGACAATAACTACCTGTAAAAGATGATTAGCGGCACACAAATAACCAAAATAGCAGGTGTATAACCACTTTTAAAAACATGAGCTCATTCAGAGTTGATCATGCCCACACTTGAGACCAAGAAAGTGAATCTACAAAAAATCAAAGGCTTTAGTGAATAGATCTGCAAACTGATTGTCAGTATGAACTTTGGCAACTTGAATGAGCTTCTTTTCATTGCAATCTCTGATAAAGTGATACCTGATCTCAATGTGCTTTGTTTTGGAGTGCTTGACAGGATTGTTAACAATGCTTATAGCACTGCTATTGTCAATAAAGATTGGAGTGTGAAGAAATGTTACCCCATAGTCCAACATCTGATTTTGAATCCATAGAACCTGAGAGTAGCAACTTGCAGCAGCAATATACTCAACTTCTGTTGTTGATAAGGACATTGTGGTTTGTTTCTTACACTGCCAAGATACTAGTCTTGCACCCAAAAGTTGACATCCCCCTGAAGTAGACTTTCTGTCCATGTTGGCACCACCCAAGTCACTATCTGAATAAGCAATCAAGTCAAATGAAGATTCATATGGATACCAAAGACCTAATCTAGGTTTCCCTCTTAAGTATCTGAAAATCCTCTTCACAGCTTGAAGATGTGATTGTTTAGGCTTGACTTGGAATCTGGCACATACACACACTGGAAACATGTTGTCTGGTCTGGAGGCTGTGAGATACATGAAAGATCCAATCATTGATCTGTATAGATGGACATCAACATCCTCCCCCTCAAGATCAGCAGTGATCTGTTTGTGAGTTTCCATTGGTGTGTTTGCTGGCTTTGAGTCTTTTAAACCATATTTCTCCAGGATGTCTTGCACATACTTTGATTGACTAATGAAGATTCCATCTGACTGCTGTTTCACCTGAAGCCCAAGGAAGAAGGTAAGTTCACCCATTGAACTCATTTTAAAGCTCTTGTACATCAACTCTTCAAAGTCTCTACACATCTGATCTTTTGTGGATCCAAAGATGATATCATCCACATAGATCTAAACTAGTAGGAAGTCTTTCTTACTTCTTTTAATGAAAAGGGTCTTGTCAATGATGCCCCTTTCAAACCCATTCTCCAAGAGATAGGTAGACAGAGTGTCATACCATGCTCTTGGGGCTTGATGTAGACCATAGAGTGCTTTCTTCAGCTTGTATACTCTGTCAGGATATGAAGGATTTTCAAAACTAGGAGGTTGACAGACATATACTTCTTCATCAATTGTACCATATAGAAAGGCACTCTTTACATCCATTTGATAGACCTTGAACTTCATGTATGAGGCATAGGCTAAGAACAGCCTAATTGCCTCTACCCTTGCCACTGGAGCAAACACTTCATCATAATCTATGCCCTCTTCTTGAGTGTACCCTTGTGCCACAAGCCTTGCTTTGTTCCTGATCACAATACCTATCTCATCCTTTTTGTTCCTGAAAATCCACTTGGTGCCTATAGCTCTATGACCTTTTGGAAGGTCCACCAAGTCCCAAACATCCTGTAGCTTGAATTGAAGTAACTCTTCTTGCATGGCTTCTCTCCAACTTGAATCTTTCATTGCATCATAGGCCTTCTTAGGCTCAATCTGGGATAGAAAGCGTTCGCAAAAGAAGAAAAAGACCGGTCGTTCCAAAAGACAACAATCTTCAAGTTTCACATCTTCTGACTATCAGTTTAACGGTCTTTCAGATACTTTCGTTCGGTGCAAAGAGGTTAAATATGCTTCGGCGACACCAGACTTAGTTGATCCAGTTTTAAAGTCTAGGAAAAACAAGAACAATCATGATATTTTTAATTCTAAACCTTTATTTGAATGTAATGGAATTTTGCCGTTAAAAGTTTATTCTATTCCGCATTTACTTCAACTGTCTCATGATTGTCTGTGTTGCTCTTATTGTGGATCGAATGATTTTGTTGATCATCGGTATGCATCTGATTGGTTTGGCTCATATCATGTTGATAATAATCATTCTCAGTTTGATGTTCCTAGTAATAGAAAAAGACGCAAGTCTAAACAGGCATCCAAATCGGGTGTGAACTCTAACCCCAAAGGACCCACTTATGAATGGGTACCTAAAAATAAATAACTTGTTTTGCAGGACGTTCATGTGTGGTATTTAGATTCAGGTTGCTCCAAGCACATGACCGGAAGAAAGGAGCTACTCACAAACTTCACCGAGAAGTTTTGTGGCAATGTAAGGTCTGGGAACGATCACTACTCTCCCATCAGAGGTTACGGAGATATCGTTAAAGATAACATCACGATCAAGAAAGTGTCCTACGTCGAAGGACTTGGTCACAATCTCTTCAGCATCGGTCAATTCTGCGACAAGGATCTAGAGGTCACCTTCAAAGCAAAAAGGTGCAGCGTTCGGACTGAAGACGGTAAAGAAATATTAGTTGGAACGCGTCGTACAAACCTTTATACGATTGACCTCTCGTCCCTGAAAGCAGACAAGGAAGTGTTTTTGATGTCTAAAGCGTTGGCCGGACAAAGCTGGTTATGGCATCGTCGACTCTCGCATCTGAACTTCAAGACTATCAACAAGTTGGTGCTCGATGGACACGTCAAGGGAATGCCTGATCTTAAGTTCGAAAAGGATCATTTATGTGCTGCCTGCGAAATGGGCAAGATGAAGAAGGTTTCTCACAAGCCTAAAATCACTCCTAGTACTTCACGGTCCCTCGAACTCCTTCACATGGATTTATGTGGACCGATGCGCGTTCAAAGCATTAATCACAAAAAGTATGTTCTGGTGATGGTTGACGACTTTTCTCGCTACACGTGGGTCAGATTCCTCCGTTCAAAGGATGAAACTCCCGAATTGATCATCTCACTCCTAAAGAGTATTCAAGTCAGTCTCAACCCATTAGTCCAGACCATAAGGACGGATAACGGCACCGAGTTCAAGAATCAAGTGCTCACCGGTTACTTGACTTCGGTGGGCATAACGCATACCTTCTCAACTGCTCGTACTCCTCAGCAAAACGGGGTAGTAGAGCGCCGGAACCGAACTCTTGTCGAAGCAGCTCGTACGATGTTATCTCAGTTCAAGCTACCACTATTTTTATGGGCCGAAGCAGTTGCTACCGCTTGTTACACTCAAAACCGCACTATCATCAACAAGCGGTTCAACAAGACACCGTACGAGATCATCAACAAGCGCATCCCCAATATCAACTATTTTCATGCATTCGGGTGCACATGCTTCGTATTGAATGACAGGGATGATCTCGGCAAATTCAGCCCCAAAGCGGATGAAGGAGTGTTCATTGGATATTCCCAGCACGAAAGCTTACCGTGTCTACATAAAACGAACAAAGACCGTCGTTGAGAGTGTGAACGTGACTTTTGACGAGACCGCTGATATGGCTTCTGAACACCTCAGTTCAGAACCCGCTTTAACTGGTGTGTTAGCTGTTGGACAATTTCGTTCAGAAGCTAAACAATCTCTAGTAGATCCACTTCATGCGTCTACGTCAAGAGCACATCTTTCTGATTTGGATTTACTTTTTGAGTATTTCTATGATGACTTATTTACTGTTAAGACTAATGGTATGTCTTATGCCAGGAATACTGCTCAAGCACCAGAAGTGACACAAGTCACTGGTCCAACAGACTCAGGTGGCCCATCCTCGCCTGGTGCTCCATCATCTACTGCCAATGATCAAGCTTCCCCGAGCTCAAGTGATCCTCCTCCTCTCGCTCATACTCCTGATGAAGTGCAGCCTTCGGTATTACCTCCTGAACCGACTCCTATTGAAGGTGCTCCCGAAGTTACCTCTCCAGCAATCCCGGATCCTTCTATCGTTTCATTGCCAGTTGAGTCGTCTTCTACTTCTTGCTCGGCTCCCACTAAGGAGCTTCCACATCACAGGCCGTCATCCCTCGAGGCAGTTCAGGATTTAACCCCCGGTGGTTATGTGGACCCCGATACTTCTCAACAGACATATCAACCTCTTCCACACACCACCAAGTGGACTCGAGCTCACCCCCTACATCAGATCATTGGTGATCCCAAGACGCCTGTTCAAACTCGATCTACCACTGCAAACGACTGTTTGTTTTCTTCGTTCCTCAGCCGTATCGAACCATCCACCGTCTCCGAAGAGTTGAATAATCCAGACTGGGTGATCGCTACGCAAGAAGAACTCAACCAATTTGAGAGCCTCAAAGTGTGGTGCCTTGTTCCCCGGCCAAAGAACAAGACGCTGATTGGGACGAAATGGATTCTTAAGAACAAAAAGGACGAAAATGGAATAATTGTTCGGAACAAAGCTCGTCTAGTGGCTAAAGGATATCGCCAACAAGAAGGGATAGATTATGAGGAGACGTTTACCCCGGTTGCCCGCATTGAAGCAATCCGCATGCTCCTCGCCTACGCCGCCCACAAGAATTTCGTCGTTTTTCAAATGAATGTGAAATCTGCTTTCTTGAACGGCGTTCTCAAAGAGGAAGTGTATGTCTCGCACCCCGAAGGCTTCGTGAGTTATGAATCTCCGAATCACGTTTATTTTCTTGACAAGGCATTATACGGTCTTAAGTAAGCGCCACGAGCCTGGTATGACGCTCTCTCATCCTTCTTGATTAAATCGGGTTTCTCTAAAGGTAAAATTGACACTACTTTGTTTATTAGAAGAGAAAAGAACGATATCATTCTTGTACAAATTTATGTTGATGACATAATCTTTGGCTCCACAAACCCCAAGTACTGTCAGAACTTTTCAGCCTTAATGAGTAAACATTTTCAAATGAGCATGATGGGGCAAATGAATTTTTTCCTGGGTCTTCAAGTCAAACAATTAGCAACAGGAATTTTCATTAATCAATCTAAGTACATCTCGGATATTCTTCGGAAATACCAGATGGAAAACTCTTCACCTATGAAAACCCCCATGTCTACTAGCTTAAAGCTACACTCCGATCCTGATGGAAAGGATGTGAATGCTACAACTTATAGAGGTATGATAGGCTCTCTAATGTACTTGACGGCTAGCCGACCTGACATTATGTTCTCGACATTTTTATGTGCAAGATTTCAGTCGAAACCTAAAGAGTCTCACTTAGCTGCGGTTAAGCGTATTATCCGATATTTAAAAGGTACTGCTGATCTTGGTTTGTGGTACCCAAAAGAGACAGGTTTTGAATTGACAGCCTACTCGGATGCTGACCATGCTGGAAACATGCTGGACCGGAAAAGCACATCCAGCCATGTCCAGTTCCTGGGAGATCGTCTCGTCAGCTGGGCTTCGAAGAAGCAAAATTGTGTGTCCACCTCCACCGCCAAGGCGGAGTATGTAGCAGCCGCCAGTTGCTGCTCGCAAGTCATCTGGATGCGCACCCAGCTGAAAGACTATGGTTTCAACTACTCGAGGATCCCCATCTACTATGATTCCAAGAGCGCCATTGCCATATCTAGCAATCCAGTCCAGCACACGAAGTCGAAGCACATCGATGTGCGATACCACTTCATAAAAGACCACGTGGAAAGAGGTACCATCGAACTCTATTTTGTTAATACAGAGCATCAGTTAGCAGACCTATTCACCAAAGCATTGGACGACAAACGCTTTAATTATCTTGTGTCCAAGCTAGGTATGCTAAATCTGAAAGTTTGATCCTCTCACACCCCTCAACGAGTTTCATTCAATAACGAATGACTGTGTCTAATGCCCCAGTGACTTGTCTCTGGTTGCTCCGATCCACACTACTTGGTTATTGCATTTTACTCGCTAAGTTCTGTGTTTTTGTCAAAATTCTGTATCAATAAAGTAGATTTCGTTTATTTCTATTTTATTCTCGTGTTTTTTTTTTCTTTTCTTCGTGGTGTTTTCGTGTTTACTTATGCAGTTTCTCCGGTTGATATCTGGAAGCGTAAGTCGTATGTGGTGGTCATTAGACGATGTTCGTGTGTTCAGGGGGAGCACGACCGTACGATGTTTTTGGTAAGGGTTTTTAGTCCGCCATTCCAGGGGGAGCAGGTAAGTTTCTCGTCGAGGGGGAGCAGTTTCTCGTATTCCACTCCATGTTCGAGGGGGAGCGATCTCTTTTCCTTAGGTTTTATTTTTTTCCCTTAGAAGTTAATTTCTCTTAGGTTCATTTTTTTTGTTAATAAGAAAAATACAAAAATATTGTCAGTTATGTATTTATTTATTTTTTTGAAAAAGCCAAAAATATTTGTTTTCGTACTTAAAGTCTATTTTCTAAAACGGTTTGGTTGGACCGGCCCATTTCAGAAACCGGCCCACAATTTATTTTTCTTTTCTTTCTCGGCCTGGACCACCTCTCTATCCGGGCGAACCATTCCATTCAACCGGGGTATTTAAAACCCCGGTCTTTCCTTTCTTCTCCATCACTCTTCCTCTCAAAATCATTCGACCTGCACTCATCTTCTCTCTCACTTTATCGAATCTATCTCTCGTTCTCGACCGACGATCCATCTCTCTCTCTCTCTCTCGCTCTCGCTCTCGATTCCTTAGTTCTATCGACTACAGGTATTCTCTCTCTCTGTCCTCATCGTTTTAATCTGATTTGTCTCTATGTGTGTGTCGATTCGAGTTCTCCGGTCGTTTATTCGACCTAGATTTTACCGGTCGATTGATTTATCGGTCAAATGTTATACCGGTCGATTGATTTACCGGTCGAATGTTATACCGGTCGATTGATTTACCGGTCGAACGTTTTACCGGTCGAATGAGTTCACCGGTCGATTGATTTACTGGTCGAACGTTTTACCGGTCGAATGAATTCACTGGTCGAATTTCTTACCGGTCGAATGTTTTACCGGTCGAATGTCTTTTATCGGTCGAAGTCAGTACCGGTCCTTTCCTTTATCCGGTCTTTTGGAACTCCTGTGTATTCTTGGTTTACTAAGTTTGTGTCTTAATTGCTTATATCTATATATACATGTTTGTGCATGTGGTGTTAGTGCATTGTGGTGGTATCAAGTTTCAGTGGTGGTGCGCAAATTGGTTACAGACCCTATTTCACGAATTGGGTTTGATTTTTCCAAATATACTGGAGTTAGTATAGCTCGTGGTTGACACCATGGCAATGTAACTCCACCGGCTTCTTGTTTCAAATGTACCTATGTACTCACCGATTCACTCTTACCAGGTACTATGGCAGAAAATCCACCTCCAGTGATTGATCCAATTGCCGATGCCGAACTGATTCCCGAGGATCAGTTCATTCAGCTAACATCCAACAACTATCATCTCGATGTAACCCAACCTGCCATTCAATATCAGGTCATCATCGAGATCCTCGGTGGGCATCCTCTATCATATGCTCTAACGGAAACAGCGGAAGTGCCGCTATTATACTTACAGCAGTTCTGGAGATCTCTCTGTGCCTTGGACGCCGACGGTGGATTCCAACTGGAAGGTCGGATAGATCACACACTAGTGCTCCTCACATGTGATCTTTTCCGACAATTTCTTAATCTGCCGACCACTGGTTCAGTCCAGGGGCGAACCACCTTCGATCCGCTCGTATCAGATGCTACTCTATGCGCTGAACTCTTGTCCCTAGGATACGGTGCGCCACTTCGCCTTCCATCCTATTTCAACCGCAAGTACCTGTCCACGTTGTGGTACACCATGTTCACTTACCTCAATCGATGTCTTTCGGCTATCATGAAAGGCATCGACCAGACAAGTATTAATGTTCTCCGCCTATTCCACTCGGTGGCACTCCATCGCCACGCGGATTTCGCCGACTTCCTTTGGTATGACTTGGTTCAGAAAGTTCGATCAAACGCGACGAAGAGACAGAACTTCATTCCTTATATGCAGTTTCTCCAGCTCATCATTCGAAGTTACATGGATCTGTATCCCGAGATACCACGCCGGTCCTCGCACCCTACTTGTCCGCATCATCCGACCCGCAAAATTCCAGCACGTCCAGATCCAGAAGGTGTCGTCGCCCGACAAATCCCCATCGGGTTGCTGGCCTATGCTCGTCCTTCGGCACTGAGTGTTATAGCTTATAGGCACACACACAATCTTCCAGCTCCTATGGTCCAACCAGAACCGGTAGGACCTACCCCGGCAGCACGACCTGAGAGACGTGAGGGTCCGTGTCCCCGCACGAGAGGCGGTAGCGTCCGGATAGCTGGGGCTTCCGGACCGGGTGTGTCGAGAGAAATGGTTGTGAGGGGAACTGGAGAGGGCAGTGTCGTTGGATCGAGACAAGCCAGTACTTCACAGCGATCACCTACTCCACCACAGGCACCATCTCCGGTGGTAGAAGAGGACACAGCTACTGAAACCGCCATCGTTCAGTCCTCTTCTGCCACCGCATCTGTTGATCCAAGCTCTCTCAGTGATTTGATAACGACCCTCTCTTATACTTAGTGAAAATTACGTTATCATATGTATTAGTGTTTCATCATCAGCGATCAGACTGAGTCTGTTCGGTTATCGCTGATGACCTTTTTCTGTAAACATTTAATATATGTGGTTTACTTTCAGTGATAAGACTGAGTTTGTTCAGTCATCGCTGATAGCTTCGTATGTAACAGTTAACGTAATCCCCAAAGACAAGCCTCGCGTCAATCAAGTTCATAGCTGAATCAAAGATGAAGCCATTGAACAAAGGATGAGTCTACTAGTGACCTGATGCGGATATCAGCGAAGACAAGACGAATCTACTCACGCGAAGAAACCTGAGTAAAAGCTTCAGCGATAGCTGAACTTCTTTGTATCTCTAAAGAAAGAGATACTCAGCGATCAATGATCACAAAGCTTATGCCTCAAGTCTCTTTTGTCTTAAACTGCACAACCAGTACGATGTGTCAGAACGGACCTTACCTCTGCCATCATTCGTACAACAACTCTGTTCACTAAACTGTTCATATTATGGCCGAAAGCTTGTCTCCCAAAGTCAGACACTCAAAGCCAATAGATGAACGACACGTGTAAAGTACCCTACCATGCATTTAATGCATAGGGTATAAATAGAAGAAACACATCTTCTTCTTGAGAAGGGCTCTCTTCTTAATCAATATAGAAACCCTTGTTTTCTATACTCTCTGAATCCCCCATTCTCTGAATTCTTGTGCACTTATCTTAGTGTTTTCTTAAGTCTGTTTAGGTTAAGTTTTACTTAATCTTATTCCGCGATAGACATGTAAATTGTATTTTGATTTATCAATAAACAATTTATTAAATTTTAAATATTGTGTTTGTATTCAACCCCCCCCCCTTTCTACAAACTTGTAAGCACCTCCGGGACCACCAGCATCTGAAGAGGACACAACCGCTGAAACCGCATCCGAGTCTGCGGCGGAATCAGGTTCATCTGACTCTCAGTCGGAAGCTGCAACCGACTCTGAGGAGGCAGCCGATCAATCCGGTAGTGAGTCGGACCTAGCCACCAACGTATCGGCATCAAATGAAGAGTCTTCTTACTCCGATGGTGACGATAATCAGCCGTTGCCTGGAGAGATAAGGAGAGCGGAGGGAGTTTCAGTTGAAAAAATAGAGGTGAGTAGAGAGAAGTAAAGGAGAACAAAACTTCATCATGACCGTGTAGAAGTGACGGGGCAACCATCAACAGTTGTTCCCCCCCTAGCCATATCCACCCAGGTAGCCACATCTGCTACCCAGTCTCATGTGTTGAGACAGGGTATTGAAGAAGACGCCGTGGACCTAGCGGCACAAATGCACACCCCACCCAGCCACTCCGCCATCTCTCAAAAGATGGTGGTTTCAAGTTCTCACGGGGACATAGTACATACTCTACCCGTCTCTCACTTGGAGAGTTCGAGTGTTGAAACAAGAGAACAACTGCCCCTGTTCTCGACTTCTTTCGGTGCACAGTGTCTAGAGCCATTTGATGTAATTTCTCCCATTCCTAGGACACAAGTACCTTTTCCGGCTACTGTAGGTCGCCTTAATGGCCCGGCCGGAACACCTATAGTAAATCCGCCTTCGGGTAGTTTACGAGGATTGGGTGGAAGTCCTACCACGGCTATCATCACGCCAGCTGTGAACATAGGCGGCTCGACTTCCACAGTCGTAGCTACAACGGGAAGTCTAAGTGACCCCGGAGTTACCCCACCTGAGTTCGTCTCAAGGGAATATATGGACAGCGCCCTAAAGGCTGTCCAAACCATGATGAGAGAAGAGGTAGACTCAATGAAGCGAATGATCAAAGGCAAAGGTCCAGCGACTGAGCCTGAACCTATACCTCCTACACCACCACCCATCATTCCTGCTACCGAAATGTCTATCGAAGAACTGAAATCCATTCTCCTTGCAAAGCTCCTTGCCCAATCTCAAACAGAACCCTCCCGGGATGCCGATCTTCTGTCACTACTTCGTACTCAAGCATCCACACCTACCCCACCACCCCCTCAACCTATTATATCTCCAGAGTCCTTCCAGCTTCAACAATCCATGCTTTAGTCTCTGCAGCAAACCGTAGCTGTATTGACTGAACGCCTATCAGCCGTGGAGGACACCTGCCGAAGCCAGGCAGACAGGATCAAGCGTCGGCATGATGATCAGGATGATCCTGATCACCATGAGGGGGAGAAGCGCCAACGCCTAACAGAGCCGGAGACACAGTTTGGGGAAACAGCTCAAGTAGGAACAGAACAGGGTTCGGGTTCTGGTACTCGACCAGAAGGGCAGGGACAGGAACGGGAAAAGTGTATGGATTTAGTGCTGATTGATATTCCAAGGGTTGAAAATCCTGAGGAATTTGATGAAGGTTCTCCGATAGTCCCTGAAGACTGGGCATTAGTTCTTGATCCTAATGAAGTTTATGAACCGACGGAAGAATGTGCTAATACTAAACGAGCGTTGGTAGTCATGCAAGCCGAAATAGATGAGATTCTTCATCAGGACTATCAGCCAGACAATAAGACTTCTGTTGCGGTTCCACTTTTGACTTATTCTGTTGTTAACCCTGATCTTCCTGATACAGATCCCGTCAGATCTCCTACAGCATCACCAGTTATGGGAACAGAAAGTACTCCACCAGTTCGTCCATCCAAGTGGGAAAGAGTCAGAATCAAAGTTCCTTTCCTTGAAGAAAGCCAAAAGAAGATTTTTGCCCACTGGATACGTAAGTATGATGAAGTTGTACTGCATGGTCTACAGTCAATGAAAAGCAAGGAACGGCAGCGTGAGCTCATATTCGTGTACAAGAAATTTCAAGTCAAAAACAACAAGACAAAGCTGAAGATTACATCGGTTGATCAGATTTTATCTAGTTTCTTCATGAAAGTAAAGTATTCAGATTTCATGGTGACTAGAGAAGATGGTCAGAAGTATTGTTTTTCTGAAGC
Source organism: Arctium lappa (assembly GCA_023525745.1). Classification (NCBI taxonomy): domain Eukaryota; kingdom Viridiplantae; phylum Streptophyta; class Magnoliopsida; order Asterales; family Asteraceae; genus Arctium; species Arctium lappa. The sequence goes on along the minus strand of CM042058.1, from coordinate 57,211,824 downwards.
TGACTTTCCATATCTTGAACCACAAGATCTGCTGTTCATTCTTCGAGACTTAAAGACCAGAACTAACAGACCCGGGGAAGTCATTGATGCACTTAAGACCGTAAAAAGATACATGAAGTGTGCGATGAAACTTGCCTCGGTGGAAGATTTTCAGATTGGGTTAGAAAGCGACCAGGCAAAGATTAATCTGCTGAAGCCTGATTTGAAGATTTCGTCTGATGCCCAGAGTGTACCTGCGTTCACTGTGATAAAGCTTCCAGAATTCGGCATAACCTACTTGAACGACAAAGGTATTATGCGGTTCATTCGGTTTAATCGGATTGCCAGATTCTGTGACGGTACATTAATGTTGCTGAAAGACAAGTTGAAGCGTGTACTTGATAAAGATGAAAAAAAGGTTCAGCTTTTGGATCCTAATTACAAGCCACTTGTTCTTGAAGCACTGGGAGTTATTGAAGAGCGACTGGAGTACAAAACTCAAATGAGATATTTCGAGATCAGCTTTGGTTTTCGAAAGATTTATGTTCCTAACTGTCGCGACTATCAACTTCTATTTAAAGGGGGAGATTGTTAGGGTGAATTTAATGTTAAATAGAAGTTCAGGGTGTAAATTGTAATAGTTTGAAAGTGTTATTAGCTTGTTGGGCCTAAAAGCCCATAAGCCCGTCTGTGTAAAGCCTGGATATATAAAGGCTGTTTTACTTTCATTTAGAGGAGAGTCTCATTATTTACAAACAACTAGTTTATAGGTTTACTCTCTCTGATCAGAAATTCTTTCTGTAAACCTGTAACCCTTTGATTCAATATCAATCATATGACTAGTTGTTGTGACTCATATTCTGTTCATCTTTGATATAACTTGCTGCTGATTACACTGTACTGGGATCTACAAATCCAACTCATGGATCTCAGCAGATCCTCTAAACACACTTGTTCCCTCGGAACCATCTTCATTTGAACACCTCTCAGAAAACAATATTATATCCGACACTCAACACTTGATAGCTGATGAGCCTCAAGCATCATCATCAGTGAACATTCCAATTGTTGATTCAATATCTGAAGTAAGCGATCATGCTCACGCCCAGTGATGGACCAGAGATCACCCCATATATCAAATTCTTGGTGATCCCGATGCAAGTATTCAGACACGACGAAGTTCAGGTAATATCTGTCTTTTTGTAAACTTTATTTCTTTAATAGAGCCAAAGAAGGCTGATGATGCCCTCAGAGATCCAAACTGGGTCAGCGCTATACAAGAAGAGCTGACTGAGTTCTCTCGCAACAATGTTTGGAATCTCGTTCCTAGACCATCTGACAAAACTGTAATAGGCACCAAATGGGTGTTTAGAAACAAGTTAGATGAACATGGGACTGTAACCCGCAACAAGGCTCGACTTGTTGCTCAAGGATAGAGACAAGAGGAAGGTATAGACTATGATGAAACCTTTTCCCCTGTGGCTAGGCTCGAAGTTATTCGACTATTCTTAGCCTATGCAGTCTATAAAGACTTCATTGTTTATCAAATGGATGTAAAATCAGCATTCCTAAATGGAAAGCTGAATGAAGAAGTCTATGTAGAACAACCTCCAGGGTTCTATGACCCTAAGTATCCAAATTATGTTTATAAATTGGATAAGGCTCTCTATGGTCTCAAACAAGCCCCTCGTGCTTGGTATGACACTCTCTCATCTTTTCTTATCTCTGAAAATTTTGAACGTGGCAAAATTGATAATACATTGTTTTTCAGAAAGATAAAAGGTCATATTATTCTTGTACAAATATATGTTGATGACATCATATTTGATTCTACTAACCCATTGTTGTGTACTCGCTTCGCTGAAAGAATAAAGAAAGAATACAAAATGAGTATGATGGGTGAGCTGACATATTTTCTTGGTCTTCAGATTAAACAATCTGACAAACGTACTTTTATCAGCCAAGGTAAGTATGTTAAAGATATGCTGAAGAAGTTTGATCTAACACAAACTTCAACGATGAAAACCCCTATGGCACCTCCACTGACACTTAACAAAGATTCATCTGGAAAACTTGTTAATGTCACTGCCTATAGAGGAATGATAGGCTCCCTGTTGTATCTTACAACGAGCCGACCTGACATTATGTACTCTACTTGTTTATGTGCATGTTATCAATCTGAACCCAAGGAATCTCATCTGATCATTGTCAAGCGAATTTTCAGATATCTAAAAGGAACTCCTAACCTCGGTCTTTGATATCCCAGAGACTCAGGTTTCGATCTAACTGGATATTCTGATAGTGATTTTGCAGGCTGTAAACTCGATAGAAAGAGCACCACTGGTGGATGTCAACTCTTAGGAGGAAAGCTGGTAAGCTGGACAAGCAAAAAGCAAAATTCAGTGTCCACTTCCACAGCTGAAGCTGAATACGTAGCCTCTGGAAGTTGTTGTGCTCAGGTCTTATAGATGAGAAATCAACTATTGGACTATGACCTTCAGCTATTAAAGATTCCCATCTATTGCGACAGCACTAGTGCTATCGCTATATCAAATAATCAAATGCTACATTCAAAGACAAAACACATTGAGATCAGATATCATTTTATCAGAGATCATGTGATGAATGGTGATATTGAACTTCATTTCATCCTTACTGACTATCAGCTCGCTGATTTATTCACCAAACCTCTTGATGAGACAAGATTCAACTTTCCCATCAGTGAGCTTGGAATGCTGAATTTCGAAGAGTAAAATCTTCAGAGTTCATGCATTATGTCAGTGATTATAAGTTCCCCTTTATCACTCATTCTATGATTAAAACTCTGACTCTCATGTATGATCTCTTACTCCAAATCACTGAATCTTCAGTCAGTAAGACGTTTTAAATAAAACTTTGATCACTGAAGTTTTCTTCAAATGATTAAGAGCTTTTTGAAAAACAAAATCTATCACTGAGCTTTCTCTTCAGTGATCCTTCTAATAAACTAAAAATCAGTCTCCGAATTTTCATCAGGGATTCTCTCAAAGGAAAACCTATCTCTGACTTTTCTTCAGAGATGATTTCAAAAAGAAAAATGAAAAGTTTTTCTCTCTCCTATGACGTCATTTGAACCGATAATCCACGACATGCCTTTTTCTGACACGTTCGTCCGTTGCCCTTCTATCCAATCAACTTCGTGGGACTGTCCATGTCATGATGAACATTTGTATTCCCGCCTCTTTCTCTCTCTTACTCTCTACGTATAAAAGGAATGTTTCCTTTCATTCTTATCTTTTACGCTTTCTAAAAATCCTTTCTGAGCAAGAAACTCTCTCAAGAAATTTCAAGCATCTGCATCTTCCTCATTCAAGATTACCAGGTTACTTTGAACTTCTTTCTATTTAAATCTTGTTAACAAAACACCATTTCTCTTCATTATGGGTTTTCTATAAGATTTTTATCCTATAAAATCATTTTTTTGATTTTATTCTTCTAAAAACCTTTGGTTTTCTTACTGTTCTTCATCTTTTCATTAAGAACAATGTATGAATCTTCAAATATTTTTATTTTTATACGTTTCTTTCCTCAAATAGAAACTGGTAAAAACTTCTTTATTTTTAGCCTCTAATCCTTCCCTTCTATTCTTTATTTTTCTTTCCTTATTCAGCAATGGCACAGTCCGCACTTGTTCCCTCCAAGAACGTCAAGTTCGTCATCACTAAATCTGAAGTCCCCAAGAACAACCATCTTGGATGCCTCAACTTTGATGGAATCAAATACCCACACCTGGTGGATGCTGCCAAATTCCTGAAGCAATCCTGCATTGTTTATGCTCTCACTGTTGATCCAAAACCCTCCAAAACTCTCCTTCAACAGTTTTGGTACACAGCTGAAGAATCGACCATCACCAACAAGAAAGGTGATCAGGTCCCTGCAATTTCCTTCTGCACTGACCTCGGCAAAGGAATGATGACCGCTTTCAGCCTAAGGAAGGCTCTCAAGTTTCCTGACAAACCGAAGAGTGGCTTTGAAGCTCTACCTACTGACGTTGAACTCATCCGGTTTTTGGATGATATGGAGTACTGCTGGGAGAACAAGCCCCGCTCCAAAATTCCCAACAAGAAGCTGACACTCATCAAAAAGGCGAACATGCCTTCTCAGCTGAACTTCATCTTTTCTCACGCCATTCAATGCATGAGTGGGAAAAGTGGTTCTCTTGATCAGGCCAGTAAGGTACAGCTCCAGATGGCCTACTCGGTCATCGCTGGCAAATATTTTGACTTTGCCACCGCTATCTTTGACGACCTAAGGTCAAAGATAGAGAAGACGGAGAGGGATCCCAAGATCCCATATGTACGGTTTATCTGTGCATATCTGAAGTTCCTCTACGCCAACACTTACCCCACTTCTGCTGATGGCTCCTTCGCCAAAGTGGGTCAGCGTTCACTAGAGGTCAAACCGCTGGCAAACGAGGTAAGTATCTCTACCCTTCGTTCTCGACTCTCTCTCCACACTTCTTCTTCTTCAGCGGCCACGTAGGAGGTTCCTTCTTTTGCTATCCCTGCCGCTACCCCCTCCAAACGACCATATGTTAGTTCCCTTGGTCCTTCGAAGAAGGCCAAAGTGACTAAGGAGACCATCGCCGCTAGTTCAAGGCCTGAGGAAGTTTCTCGACAAACTTCCTTGGATGATTTTGTGGTCATCTCCTCCACATCCTCAGCACCTACATCATCAACCGTGCCAGCGATCTCGGTCGCTGTCACAACAACAGTGACACAACCTACAATCTCAGTTCAGCAACAAACTGAGGTAACTACTCCTATCCCTACTTCTTCTATCCCCATCTCTAATCCTTCTGTTTCTTTGGTCTCTAACCCTCCATCTATTTCTACACTGCCACCGTTTGGAACCCTAGGACCTGATAATCAAACGTTTGACGAATCTCTACAATTCTACAAATTGTTTGATAACTCAGGTAAACCTATAACCCTAAACACTACTCCCAACTCTCCATATAAGACTTTTTCTCAGCAACTAACATTTCTTTCAGGTCCTAATATGGCCACTATTGACGCCAATGTCAACAGTTTGGGAATCACGGTGGATTCTCTCACGACAGCCATCAATGGCACCACCACCGCAGTCAATATGATCGTACCTCTCTGAACATTGCCATTGAGTTTATTCATCAGGCTACGTCAGACATCCCTGTGTTTGAAGGACGTCTGTCAAGTATGGAGGCTGAAGTCCAGAAGTTGGCCATCGCACGACCTTCATCTCCTTCCAAAGATCTCTCCCTGCGTGATAATGACAAAGAGGGGGAGAAAGATGCTGAAGAAAATAAGGAGATAGAGGTTGCTGCTGAAGACCAACAAAAGGAAACTCCCTCTCATGTTGAGGGGGAGATAGTTGCTGCTAAAGCCCCTCCTTCTCTCGAAGATCTAATCGAAGAAGATGAAGAAGAGGACGATGAAGATGAAGCTCTTGATCTTGACGATCAAGAGGAACAACACCCTCATCAAGATGATGATGATGACGATGAAAAAGACCAGTCTTTATGGTATTCTTCAGCTGTCACTCCATCAGCGATAACTTCGAAAGAAGTTGTCACAACAGGGGGGAGCCATGGAACATCCTCAGGAACCCCTTCCTAAAGCAAATCCAAGGATGCTGATGCTGAGGGAAGCCTGAAGATTGTTTCACTATCTGAGGAGAATCCTTCTCAGGTATGCCTTTCTCTTGTTCCAATATCCTTCTATAAAATCCCCACCCCTGCTTCTTTCTAAGCCTTTATCTTTCTCCTTCCCCTAAAATAAACTAACTTTCTTTTCATTTTCTGACCAGACAGTTCTCTCCCCTGCTTAAGGGTAAAGAACTTCAAATAATCCCAGCCGCTGTAGCTGATGAACAAATAATCCCAATCTCTGTAGGAGAGATTGATGAAGAAGATGAGGAAGAAGAGTCCCTGCAACATTCAGGGAGGCCCTCTAGACCATCTCACTGGTTAGAGGAAGAGATGAAGAGACGAACAAAGATGATTTCTCATCTAGAGAATCAACGACGAAAGATCTTCTCTCAATCAACAGATCTAGAGTTCCTGACTAAAGCTGAAATCGAAGAGTCTGTCAGGGCTGAGAAGTTGATAGCTGACTGTCAAAGAGATGCCACTCTTGCTCTCAAGATTCAGTCCTCTCAAGTCAAAGACAAGAAGCAGAAGAAGAAACCAGTTGAAGTCCAGACTGCTCTTTTGAAAGAGATTGAAGAGGAGCGCTCAAAAGAACAAAGGGTCAGCGATAGCTCAGTCGAATGGTGTAAAAGCAAAATCGACTATCGCTCTGACCCAATGAAGATCATAGTTGTTACTATATCTGGGAAAAAGAAGAATGATCGAGTTTCTGTCACTATGGAGATTACCAGAGAGGATGGAAGCTGGAAGGCCATGTTCGTGTCAAAGCTGGAAACCTTCGGTTATATGGAATGGCTAGAGTTCAAAGAAGCACTGAAGAAATCCAAATCAACCAGCAGAGGCTATGTCGAAGGCATCTTAGAAGCCCTCATCAACAAAGTCTCCACTGTGTTGAAAGTACCATCTACTCTTCCTTCCAAACCAAGGCAATTCAAAAGGAAGCATGTCTCCTCCTCCTCTGAAAATTTCGTAGTGATAAGAAATGAAACCTCCATCAAGTTCTCAAGAGAAGCTCTATTTGGTCCTCCTCCTGATCTTTCAGTTCTCGATCTATCTCTGCCCCCTGGTGGACCATATGTTGCAGGACAAGTACTTAAAGAACCTTTTGGAATCTTCTTCAGAGATGATGAGGAAGAACTCAGATTTCAGAGAGTCTCTGAAATTCCTATATGTCCCCTCAGTCATCTCAAGGATCTCTTGTGCTTATGGTGTGACTTCTCTCCCTCTGCTGAACCGATCAAGGCAATCATATCTCAAGAATCTTCTGATCGAAGGCAAAAAGGAGAAGAAATACCTGAGTATATGATAAATCCTCCTAAGTCTTCTTTAGATAGCTGATAGATTAGTTTCCTATTTCTTGTAATCTATTAGTTAAACTTACAGTAGTTAGTTCTTCACTTGTACTTATAATTTTCATATCTTGTAGTTCTTTCTCTGAATTAATGAAAATTTCAGTGATGTACTTAACTCCATCAGTACTGTAAAAGATCCCTCAAAATAGTAATTGGGACGTGTATGTTATGAGTCCTGATTATTCCTTATTTTGAACTTTAAAAGTAATTTTCTTCAGTTATTTTGTCATTATCAAATAGGGGGAGATTGTTGATCCAAGCTCTCTCAGTGATTTGATAACGACCCTCTTCTATACATAGTGAAAATTACGTTTTAATATGTATTAGTGTTTCACCATCAGCGATCAGACTAAGTCTGTTCAGTTATCGCTGATAGTATCTCTTATAAACATTTCTATGTATTAGTGTTTCACTATCAGTGATCAAATTGAGTCTGTTTAGTTATCGATGATAGTTCTGATGTAAACAGTAACGTAATCCCTGAAGACAAGTCTCGCGTCAACATATGTTCATTGCTGAATCGAAGACGAAGCCACTAAACAAAGAAAAGTCTACTAGTGACCTGATGCGGATATCAGTGAAGCAAAGACAACTCTACTTATACGCGAAGGAACATGAGGAAAAGCTTCAGCGATAGCTGAACCTCTTTATATCTCTGAAGAAAGAGATATTCAGCGATCAATCGATCACAAAGCTTATGCCTCAAGTTTCCTTTTGTCTTACCTTGCACAACCAGTACGATGTGTCAGAATGGACATATCTCTGCCACAAATCGTACAACAACTCTGTCAACTACACTGTTCATGATACGGCCGAAAGCATGTCTCCCAAAAGTCAGACTACCAAAGCCAATCACTGAATGACACGTGTAAAGTACCCTGCCATGCATTTAATGCATAGGGTATAAATAGAAAGATCACCTCTCCATCTGAGGGTGTGCTCTATTCTTGAACCAAGATAGAAACCTTTGTTTTTCTATACTTCTAAAACCCCCCTTTCTCTATATTCTTGTGCAACCATCTTTGTGTTTCTTAAGTTTGTTTAGATTGAGTCTGTCTTAATCTTATTCCGCAACAAACTTGTAAATTGTGTTTGATTTATCAATAAACAATTTATTAAACTTTAATTTTTGTGTTTGTATTCAACCCCCCCTTCTACAAACTTGTTAAGCACCTCCGGGACCAACACTCCCACATCTCCTCTCAAATGGCCAGATCCCAACTCAACCTTAGAACCAACATCTCAATTCTGATTTCTCAATTCAAGGGTAGTACATCAGACAGAGTACACTCCATTCTCGATTCCATATCTCGGTCTGATTCTCCATTCTCAATTCCACTCCCATATCTCCAACTGGCAAATATCCCGTCTTCATTCGCGATTTCTCATATCTCCATTCTCGGTAAAACATTAAACACTTCTCGAGTTCTTGTTTATATTGATTTCAGAGTATGATTTCTCTAATTTTCTTTGCCATAATGTTATCCATTTGATAAGCCACTATTGTTATATGGTAATGTGGTAATCTCATTTTGTTTGTAGTTTTGATTACTTGATTTTGCTTAATCATTGTTGATTTGCTTCTGTAAACCACTATTGGTACTTGCAATCTGATTTTTATGTTTTTGATTTTGATGGTAATGTTGATTAGTTGATTTGCTACTTTGTTGGTAATGTTTTCATAAACCACTATTGAATCACTACTGACAAACCACTGTTGAATCACTTGATTTGATTTTGTGTGGTAATATTGATTGCTTGATTACCTACTTTGTTGGTAATGTTTTGTTTTAATATGATTGTTGGTAAACCACTCTCGACAGCTATGATTTTGTTTGCCATTGCTAGAATTGGTGATTAATTTTTTAATGTTGCACTAATTTGTGCGATAGAAAAAGGATCGCTTGCCAATGTTACAAATGAAGCTGTAATCAACCATTTTCAAAATATGAGTCTCAGGGAACAGTTATAAAAGGTAACTCGTTTACCATTTTTAAGAATCACTACCATCAGGTGAGTAAATCTCATAATTTCTGCATTAGCAGTTGGTTTTATATTTTTTATGATAAATATTGACATTGTGAAGGTTATAATATGAAATTGCAGTATTGATTTTAAGATAAGAACCATTGAACTTGATGGTAAACGAATCAAACTCCAAATTTGGGACACAGCTAGTCAGGAATGCTTCCGAACAATTACCACTAGTATGCTTTATCTTTCTTTTTGTTGATCATGTTAACATGGCTTGACATATCATATACAAATACATCATCAAAAATATGTTACTGGATTATAGTGTTGATCCGTTCAACCTCTGAGGGCTGGATCCCGGATTTAAGATAGGAAAGAAGTGTTGTAACCCTGAGAATTGTTTTATTTCATCTTTAAAGCATCTTAATTTGTTATGTTGTATTCCAGATAAGAGTAATATCTAATTTACACACTTTTTCTCCAAAACTTCAGCTTATTACAGAGGAGTTATGGGTATATTGTTGGTGTACGATGTTACAGACGAATCATCTTTCAATAGTAAGGTTTTCTTCCCTTCACTTTGATCACTGACATATCACTTGGTTCCTCCAGTTTTCTTCTTCGTTTAGTTGTTTAATTAATGATTAACAATCACTGTTGGAGTTACTGTATGTGGTGTGGTGTCATCTAAAGTACCATTTATTGGGTACAACTTCATATATTTCATAGACACAATGTTGGTGTGTAAATAATCTGTTTATAAAGGATATATAGCACCATGAAGGTTATGTGACTTAAGAACAAAAACTTATTTTCCCATTTTGGCGCTACATTTGACTTTGACAAAACAAGACTGAGTGGGACAAAACCAAAATAGGTGGAACAAAAGTTAGGGAGATGGGACTTGGGACAAGATTGGTAAATTACTAAACTACCCAACCCTACTACATTTCAAAGTTCTTCCACTAACTACCTCACTCTCGCTTGTCCAGTCCTGTCTATGTACGAAGTCGAAACGCATCGCAGATTGAAGCTTTTAATGTATATTATTCACACGGAATAATCTTTCTGGACCCACTATCTTCCTTCTTATGCACATTATGTCCTTGTGGTTTACTGATCTTGTTTTGTTCTTTTTTGCTTTGTTGTGTTGCCAGACATAAGAAACATCGACTGGTCGGAAACATCGAGCAGCATGCCTCCAACAATGTTAACAAGATCCTGGTCGGAAACAAAGTTGATATGGACGAAAAGGGTATTCTTTAGTTTTCAAACTGTATAATTTCTGCTTTTGATGTACATGGATCCAGATTACTAACCTCAAGAAATTAGAAATTTTAACAAATGACAATCTTTTCTTGACAGGTTGTGCCTACCGCGAAGGGCCAAGCACTTGTCGATGAGTATGGGATTAAATTCTTTAAAACTGTAAGTAAACAATTAAATGATGCCTTTATTCATCAAGGTCTCATTTTCTTCTTTAAGATGAAGTGAAGCTAATTTCTTATGTTTTGTGCAGAGTGCAAAAACAAATCTAAATGTGGAGCAAGTTTTCTTTTCAATCGCAAAGGATATCAAGCAACGACTTTCAGATAGCGACTCCAAGGTTGAGGTAATGTACTACAAGTTGTTTGAATGATTCTCTCTATTCCAGAAAGATAAGAAGAAATAGAATTGTTTTTTGTTATAGATCATACACCTACATTTCTCTATTTATAGTTGCAAGACCTGCAACAGCTATGCCATCCATGGATATGAAAGTGAAGACCATTCAAATAAAACAATCCTTCTATCAATCCATGGTACCTTTTGTGTAACACCCCGAATTTCGTTGTTTTGCGTAGGTGTTGAGGAAAAGGAAGTTTTTGGGGCTGTCTACAGTACGCACGGGTCGTGCGCCCTCCTTCAGATAAAATGCACGGGTCGTGCGTAGGATCCAGGGTTGAGGCACAGTGCTAGCGCACGGGTCGTGCACATTTCCTTCTTTGAGTCGTGTGCCCTGTCAGAATGCTTTTTGGTGATTCTCTTAAATATCTTTTGATAGATATTTTCAAAAATATCTCTCAATCTCATATTTCTCTCTCTCTCTCTCTCTCAATCTCATATTTCTCTCTCTCTCTCTCTCTCTCTTCATTTTCTCTCTTTTTCTCTTTCGATCTTCTAAGGCTAGTTTAGTTGCTAGTTTCCGGTATTTCTAGCAAGGGGTCGGTGTTTTAAGCTTCACCTCTGCGTCGTGATCGTTATCTGGTTTTCCGGGTTTTATTCTGAAAACCTATCGGTGAGTTCCTACTACCATTTTACAAACTTTATACATGTCAAAACTATTATTTGCGAAATCCGAAGTATTTCTACGGTATGATTTCATGTTCTCTACATTTTGATATAAATGAAGTTTTTGGTGATTTTCGGGGTTCCCGGTCAGTTTTGACTAAAATGACTGGTTCCGCCTTATTAAAAGTAAAATGATGTTTTACTTGCACTTTATGTGGATATGTGAAAAGAATGTTTATGAACTCATTTTAATGATTTTCATTCTTACCAGAAGTTGAACTGGAAATGACATTTTGTTTATAAAATGTGTTAATACCATATGTTTATTTATGGTTGGTCACATATGTTGTTGTGACGAGTCTGTACCATTACTAGCGGATCCCTAGGTTTTGAGTCGACTGTATTATTGGGAGGTCATATTCCCCATTTTGTAACTATGGATGCATATGTTCCTAGAGGGCAACTTGGTACGGTTATGTGAGGTCGGATACTAGCCATGGTTCGTAGTGATCCTAGTGAAGGAGTATACATTAGTTTTTGCTTGGGGCGCGATCTCACATCGTAGCACGGACCTATGTGTTCGTATCCTTGGATTCCAAGTGTTTAGCTCATAACTCGGATTTTGGCCTACTTAGTGTTACGCCACCATCCTTGGTAAAATGGTCCTTTTGTCATCATATAATGAGTTTTGGACCGAAAAGGCCCGGTTGTGGCGAAATGTTATCTTTATGAACTAAACCTTTATGAAAAGATTTCCTTATGATACTGATGTTTATATCTTTTGAGCTTTATAAACTGTATGTTCTCACCAGGCTTTAAGTCTGACACTTTTTCTCAAATGATGTGTATAACAGGTTTCCCTTAGCGGTGGGTTGTCGGGGTTTTGAGAGACGGGTTTGGTCTCGAGGCATTTTGAGATGACTAGTATTGTTTCAGGGCATTTGTTAAGTCCCATTCTTTTGGTATATTATGGATTGTCAACTGATGTAATCTTGATATAGGTGTCTAGATTAGTTTGTTGACAAACTCTATATCGATACAGGTTTTTGTAAAGTCTTAAGGACTGATCCCCTTCTTGGGAGGTTATTATCAATACGAATGTCATGTTGCCAGCTTTTCCAGGTTTTAATTTACACTGATTTTTAGGGTGTTACAGGTTGGTATCAGAGCTCTAGTTTAAGCGAACTTGGCATGAATGAAAGATGTCTAGACTTAGACTGAGTATGCTAAGAATTGATCTGCGAGATTTGGGTAGAGCTTCTAAGATGGGTTAGTCTTAGGGTCAACGGAAGGTACGTTTATCAGGCGTTGTGGTGATCGTGATGAGAACTTTTATGTGTTATATGTTCATAATCTCACTTAGCTAATGTTATTATGAGGATATCGTACGTAAGCGTGCTTGAATTTCTATTGCTATAACGATTGGTAATGTGGTAGTACGTTTCCTTTGTGTTTATTCAATCTCTCTCTTATCTCTTTCTCTGTTCTGTGAAGCAGTTCAGTAATGGTGAATACGCGTGGTAGACCGCGTACGTGTGTTGATGGTCTGGAAGCGACAACCTCCATCGTTGATCAGCCGGAAGGAGTTGAGGTTGTCGTGCGCTCCACCAGTTCAACAAATACTAGGTGGGGGGCCAGAGGTCATTCCGCGTGTGGACCTGGCTTCGTCCCACCCAGTAATCAGGGATGCTAGTTCTCCGTATGAGTTGATGGCCAGCATGATGTTGGCAATGAGGGAAGAGATGGAAAAGCAACAAGAGTTTCTGCTGAAAGTGATTGAGGACCACGATGTGAACAATCGAAGAAGTGAGACGGTTGTGGAAAACATTGTAGCAGGTTTTGGAGGCGTTGGTACAGGGGTCAGGGCTGAGGAAAACAGGATTGTTGGTGCTCCGGGAGGTAGGAAAAGTTGTTCCTACAAATCCTTTCTGGGTTGTGGACCACCAGAGTTCTCTGGTTCCGACGACCCAGTCTTGTGTGTGAAGTGGATTCGAGCGGTCGAGCAAGCTTTTGGCTCTTCCGAATGCGGAGATGATCAAAGAGTGTGGTTCGGTACCCAACTGCTGAGGGATACCGCGCTCATTTGGTGGAATGTCATTCAATCCACCCTATCTGCTGATGTGTTGGCTCAGTTGACTTGGGCCGAGTTCAAGAAAAAAGTTGTTAGAAGAATTCTGCAACGAAAGAACAATGGATCAAATTGAGAAAGAATTTCGGTATCTGGTGAAGGGAATCCTGACGGTGAGGGAGTACACCCGTCAGTTCATGGAGAAGCTTGATCTGGTGGGGCACGCTGCCCCAACAGAGAAGGATAAGATGAAGGCCTATCTAAATGGTCTACCTGCGGACATGCAATCTATGGTCCATAATTCTAAAGCTTCTAACCTCCGCGAGATGTGGGAGAGCAATTCTGCTCAGCCCAAGAGATCACGACCTTTTGGCGGAAACCGAAACTTTAGCAATCAGCAGGAAGCTATGTGGTGCCACAAGTGTCGAACTAAACACCACGGTGACTGTAATACCACTTCTCAAACTTGTTATAAGTGTGGGAAGCCTGGTCACACTTTCAGAGATTGCCCGGTCAGAGGACTCGTCTGTTATGAGTGCAAGGCACCGGGGCACGTGAGAAGAGATTGCCCGAAGCTTGTGTCGGGTAGCACGCCAACAAGGAAGGAGAACCCTCCAAAGGTTTCGGGTCGAGCATTTCAGATGACGGCCGAAGAGGCCAAGGCATCCGCTGACGTGGTATCGGGTACTTTCCTTATAAACTCTGTACCTGCTCGTATTTTGTTCGATACGGGTGCTAGTTTCTCTTTCGTATCTGAATTGTTCCGTCAGAAAATTTCTATGCCCACTACTAGTCTTGAGGATGAATTAGTGGTAGAAATAGCCGATGGTAGTCAAGTTCTGATCCAAGAGGTTCTGAAGCAGTGTACTCTTAGTATCGAAGGGAGAGAATTCTTGATCGATCTACTGCCGATGTTAATTGGGGGTTTTGATGTGGTGGTCGGCATGGATTGGTTGTCAAACAATCATGTCGAGATCGTATGTTCCAAGAAGTTGATTCGACTTCCCAACCCCTCTGGCGAAGTCGTTGTCATCTATGGTGAAAAGAGAAAGGGTGAAGTGGCAATAATCACAATGGCAAAGGCACGCAAGTGCTTAGTAAGAGGATGTTCGTCTTTCCTAGCCTATGTGATCAATGCCAAGTTAAAGAAATCAAAGTTGGAAGATGTGAAGATCCTGCGTGAGTTTCCAGACGTCTTTCCGGACGACTTTCCCGGGCTACCACCCAATCGTCAGGTAGAGTTTCGGATTGATCTTGTGCCTGGAGCAGCACCAATTGCTAAAGCTCCTTACCGTTTAGCGCCATCAGAGATGCGAGAAATGATGGCACAACTCCAAGAGCTTTTGGAGAAGGGCTTTATAAGACCGAGTTCGTCACCCTGGGGAGCTCCGGTCTTGTTTGTAAAGAAGAAAGATGGCACAATGAGAATGTGCATTGACTATCGTGAGTTGAATAAAGCTACAGTAAAGAACAGATATCCGCTTCCGAGAATAGACGACTTGTTCGATCAACTTCAAGGAGCGGGTTGTTTTTCCAAAATCGACTTACGTTCGGGTTATCACCAAGTGAAGGTAAGAGAAGATGATGTTCCGAAGACAGCTTTCAGAACGCGTTACGGCCATTACGAGTTTCTTGTAATGCCTTTTGGTCTAACGAACGCACCAGCTGTGTTTATGGACTTAATGAATAGAATGTGCCGACCATTCCTCGACAAGTCGGTCATTGTGTTCATTGATGACATACTCGTGTACTCCAAGAGTGAGTCAGAGCATGAGCAACATTTGCGTGAAGTTCTGGAGGTATTGAGAAAAGAAAGGTTGTACGCCAAGTTTTCCAAGTGCGACTTTTGTCTTAAAGAAGTACAGTTTCTGGGTCACATAGTCACTCGGGTCGGAGTGAAAGTAGATCCCTCCAAGATTGAAGCTATGATGAATTGGGAGCCTCCTAAGAGTCCGTCCGAGATCCGAAGTTTCTTGGGTCTGGCGGGATACTACAGGAGATTTATCCAAGACTTTTCAAAGATCGCTTCTTCCTTGACAGTTCTGACTCGGAAGAATGTGAAGTTTGAATGGACCGAAACCCAAGAGAAGGCGTTTCGGATCCTTCAAAAGAAGTTGTGTGAAGCTCCGATCTTGACGTTACCTGAAGGGTAGGAAGATTTCATGGTATACAGCGACGCTTCAAAGATGGGACTGGGATGTGTGTTGATGCAACGAGGCAAGGTGATCGCTTATGCCTCGAGGCAGCTTAAGATACACGAGCAGAATTATCCTACCCATGATCTGGAGTTAGCGGCGGTGGTGTTCGCTTTGAAACTTTGGCGACATTACCTCTACGGCACGAAATGCACTCTATACACGGATCACAAGAGCCTGAAATATGTCTTTGATCAGAAAGAGCTGAATATGAGGCAAAGACGGTGGATCGAGTTGCTCAAAGATTACGACTGTGAATTGCCTTACCATCCCGGTAAGGCGAACGTGGTGGCCGATGCGTTAAGTCGGAAGGACTATAACGGAAGTATTCGAGCTACCCATTCGAGGATCGAGCTAGTGTCTAGTCTTGTTGAGAAGATCAAGACATCACAGGTGGAAGCACTGTTAGAATAGAATCTAAAAGATGAAGTCATGACGAAGCAGCGTTTACTCTTAACGGAAGATAGCCGTGGAGTAAAATTGTTCAGCGGTCGTGTGTGGGTACCCAAGATTGGGGGTAACCGTGATCTGTTTCTAGAGGATGCTTACAAGTCCAAGTATTCCATTCATCCGGGGAGTACAAAGATGTACAGGGACTTGAAGCTGCACTATTGGTGGCCGGTAATGAAATTTGATGTAGCGCGTTACGTTGAGCGTTGTGTGACGTGTTTGCAAGTTAAGGTCGAACATCAACGACCATATGGGAGTCTTCAGTCTTTAGAGATTCCCGAGTGGAAGTGGGAGCATATCACTATGGACTTCGTGACAAAGTTACCTAAAACTCTTCAAGGTCACGATACCATTTGGGTGATAGTTGACAGATTGACAAAGAGCGCTCACTTCTTGCCTATGCGCGAGACTTTACCGATGGATAAGTTGGCGAAGCTTTATATCTATGAGGTGGTCTCGAGGCATGGGATACCATTGTCGATCGTGTCAGATCGCGACAGTCGGTTCACTTCGAACTTCTGGGATGGGTTTCAGAAAGAACTTGGTACTTGAGTGAAGTTGAGTACGGCTTACCATCCGCAAACCGACGGGCAAAGCGAGCGAACGATCCAAACCTTGGAAGACATGTTGAGGTCTTATGTCATCGATTTCGGGGGTAGTTGGGACTCTCACCTGCCTTTGGTGGAGTTTGCTTACAACAATAGCTACCACTCGAGTATCGGAATGGCACCCTTTGAGGCTTTGTATGGGCGAAAGTGTCGGACTCCCGTGTGCTGGCTTGAAGCGGGAGAAAAACTGTTCGCCGGACCTGAAATCGTGCAAGACACTGCCGATAAGGTCAAGTGCATTCGTGAAAGAATGAAAGCGGCTCAGGATCGTCAGAAAAGTTATGCAGATAAGAAGAAGCGACCGATGGAATTCCAAGTGGGCGACCGCGTTATGCTTAAGGTGTCGCCATGGAAGGGCATTATTCGGTTCGGAAAACGTGGGAAGCTGAGTCCCCGTTTCCTCGGACCTTTCAGAGTGCTTAAACGGGTGGGATTGCAAGCCTACCAGTTGGAACTGCCACAAGAGTTGAGCAGAATACACAACACGTTTCATGTTTGTTACCTCCGAAAATGTTTGGCGGTAGAAGATAGCGTCATTCCCCTTTCAGAGTTAAGGGTAGATGAAGGTAACCGTTGTGTGGAAGAACCCGACGCCATCTTAGAGAGAAGGTCTAAGAAGTTGCGTCACAAAGAGGTCACTTTGGTCAAGGTACAGTGGAAGCATCACCGGGGAGCAAATGTGACGTGGGAAGCCGAGGAGGATATGAAGCGAAGATATCCTCACCTTTTTGAGTAGTTGGGATTTCGGGGACGAAATCATTCCCAAGTTGGGGAGGATTGTAACACCCCGAATTTCATTGTTTTGCATAGGTGTTGAGGAAAAGGAAGTTTTTGGGGCTGTCTACAGGACGCACGGGTCGTGCGCTCTCCTTCAGAGAAAACGCACGGGTCGTGCGTAGGATCCAGGGTCGAGGCACAGTGCTAGCGCACGGGTCGTGCACATTTCCTTCTTTGAGGGCGCACGACCGTCAGAATGCTTTTTGGTGATTCTCTTAAATATCTTTTGAGAGATATTTTCAAAAATATCTCTCAATCTCATATTTCTCTCTCTCTCTCTCTCTCTCTTCATTTTCTCTCTTTTTCTCTTTCGATCTTCTAAGGCTAGTTTAGTTGCTAGTTTCCGGTGTTTCTAGCAAGGGGTCGGTGTTTTAAGCTTCACCTCTGCGTCGTGATCGTTATCTGGTTGTCCGGGTTTTATTCTGAAAACTTATCGGTGAGTTCCTACTACCATTTTACAAACTTTATACATGTCAAAACTATTATTTGCGAAATCCGAAGTATTTCTACGGTATGATTTCATGTTCTCTACATTTTGATATAAATGAAGTTTTTGGTGATTTTCGAGGTTCCCGATCAGTTTTGACTAAAATGACTGGTTCCGCCTTATTAAAAGTAAAATGATGTTTTACTTGCACTTTATGTGGATATGTGAAAAGAATGTTTATGAACTCATTTTAATGATTTTCATTCTTACCAGAAGTTGAACTGGAAATGACATTTTGTTTATAAAATGTGTTAATACCATATGTTTATTTATGGTTGGTCACATATGTTGTTGTGACGAGTCTGTACCATTACTAGCGGATCCCTAGGTTTTGAGTCGACTGTATTATTGGGAGGTCATATTCCCTATTTTGTAACTATGGATGCATATGTTCCTAGAGGGCAACTTGGTACGGTTATGTGAGGCCGGATACTAGCCATGGTTCGTAGTGATCCTAGTGAATGAGTATACATTGGTTTTGCTTGGGGGCGCGATCTCACGTCGTAGCACGGACCTATGTGTTCGTATCCTTGGATTCCAAGTGTTTAGCTCATAACTCGGATTTTGGCCTACTTAGTGTTACGCCACCATCCTTGGTAAAATGGTCCTTTTGTCATCATATAATGAGTTTTGGACCGAAAAGGCCCGGTTGTGGCGAAATGTTATCTTTATGAACTAAACCTTTATGAAAAGATTTCCTTATGATACTGATGTTTATATCTTTTGAGCTTTATAAACTGTATGTTCTCACCAGGCTTTAAGTCTGACACTTTTTCTCAAATGATGTGTATAACAGGTTTCCCTTAGCGGTGGGTTGTCGGGGTTTTGAGAGACGGGTTTGGTCTCGAGGCATTTTGAGATGACTAGTATTGTTTCAGGGCATTTGTTAAGTCCCATTCTTTTGGTATATTATGGATTGTCAACTGATGTAATCTTGATATAGGTGTCTAGATTAGTTTGTTGACAAACTTTATATCGATACAGGTTTTTGTAAAGTCTTAAGGACTGATCCCCTTCTTGGGAGGTTATTATCAATACGAATGTCATGTTGGCAGGTTTTCAGGTTTTAATTTACACTGATTTTTAGGGTGTTACATTTTGCTTTCTGAGTTTATTTTTTTGATGATAGTTCACTTAGTAATCTTGTTTAAAACCTGCTTACTACATGTTTATATATATATATATATATATATATATATATATATATATTTACAAGTTTGTATTGTGTTGTGGTGTTATGTACATGGTATTATTAACAGGATGAGATGTTTGAGATTCAAAAGGAGATGTACAAGGGTCAACAGTATAGTCAGATAAACTATATATGCTTACACTTGATCAGAACTCTAATTTACTCTCTCCTTCCCAATTGGAAACCTCACTTGCCAGGTACATTGTTTCATTTGTTATATATCTCTAATTTATGCTTATTAATGTCATTGGCATTTCATTGCATACTATGAAATATGTTTAAACTGGGTTTTCTATTCTTATCGATGTTGGTTGCTTTATTTTCTTGTCTTTACTTGCCCTGCATTTTGTCACGAGTGTAGTTTAGACTTTGGAGTTCAATAAGTTGTTTACCTATGAATAAAATGGAAATTTTGTTTGTGATGACAGTGATGTCACTATCTTAGAGTTTGAGTTTTCCAATGGAACCAATGTAGAGCATTAGTATATGAGTGCAAATATTTTATGTGTGTATCATGTACATGGCAAGTATATTTGTGCTCTCTTAATCCAATGAGTTTCTCTTTTTCAACCAAATTGTTATTTGGTGATGATAGTTGTATATCATGAAACAATGTGCAATTGTGGCGAGCTAGAGTCTATAATGTTGAACAACATTCAAAGTGCTTTGACTCAATAGACTTGTGTTGTCAAAACAGTCTTCAAAACACAATTCACTGGGTGAATAGTTGTATTTACCTTTTTGAACTTTCGGTCCAACAATGTGCTCCATGTTAAATTGGAATTTGATTGATTTGGATCCCCGACATATAACTTATCTATTTTGAATTGTTAACATGATAATCATCATTTCCTTCATTTACATAAATGCAAAAAAACATCGCTATGACAATACGATTGGGAAATTGGAAGTGGAGATTGAAATATTATTCTTCTATGGTTGCGTTCTTTTAGTTTAACGTCTCGGAATTGTGTGTAAATGTTGGCTGTCACATTTCAATGTGTCTACTCTCTACAATTCATCTAATGTTTTACTTTTAAATGTAAAGTATGATTTAGTCTTTAGCTATATGATAACAGTGCTCCAAATTAGATTATTTGTTCTCTAAGGTTTATGGTTTCTTCTTTTATCATTCTTATCAAGGTATAATTCATGTTAATCTGAAATGTTATATGTTGGTTCATAACCAGTTAGGTTTAGTTTATTCGGTGATACTGCTATTATATTGCATTAGCTAGCTAATTGAGATCATTTTGACATTTTATTGACATAATCTTTTGAATATTTTATATTGAAATAGGAAAAACGACACACGAGCTTTGAGTACGGGCGTTATGGGAATCCTACTACTGTCGTTGCGGAGGAAAAGATAAGGTAATGCTGCTTATTTTCGAATTTGTTTTTCTACTATAAAACTTAATGATATTGAGAGATAAGTGTTGACCCAATTAAGGTATGTGACTTGTGAAAATAGTGCGCTTGAGGGAGCTGAATCAACCCTGCTACTGGCCCTGGAATGTGTGCTAGCAATGTCATGATGTTATGTTGGTGTTGGTTGCAGCCGGAGGGCACATAATCACGACCATTGATTGCTATATATTATCGTTCCAGTATTTGGTAAGGCTCATGTATCTTTATCTGGCATAGAAGAAACAAAGTAAATTATGATTATGCTATATAAGTGTCTTTTTTGGATAAATTAAATTGGTTATTTCTCGGTAACAATGGTTAGTAAGAATACAATTGACGAAAGATAAGTTTTTCTGTCTTATCCAAAACTTTGTTTAATTTTTTCCTTTAGAAAGGGATGCACATTTTTCATATTAATTTACTTTTATTTTAAATAAAGAATCAATACAAAAATCCTAGCAACCCCAAGAATGTAAAAAAATTTGTTAATTCCTTTTTCTGTTGCCAATGAGTTGTTTTGGTGTGTGTACCAAAAGGTGGTATGTACTAGATTTGGCATTCGAAGCAGATAAGGCGTTGATGTTATCTAAGTGATCGTTAGGTATTAATGCAGGTTGCTTAGACAAATAGGCAGAAGGCTGGGTTCACATTGCTGTTTGTTATTGAAAGGTTTGTGATATTCTTAACTATCGTCTCCTTTCTCCACGGTCCTCACAAAACCTCCCTAATATCTCTCCCATTCTTTCTCCCCCACGATGAAACTCTAATTTATACTCTCTAGCTGAAACTCGCCGTAAGTTGCAACATTGCTCCTCCATCGATATTTTGCTTTGGTTTGGTCAAGTTTGAAGTTTGCTCCTCCATCGATATTTTCCCTCTTTTCTCCATCATATAATTTTTATATTTTCCATGGAAATCATGCTTTCTCCCATAATTGATTTAAGCTCTGCAACAACCCACATCTCCACATGGCTCAACAACTGCCTTTTGTGTTAGATCATATGCTGCCAATTTGTAGAGTTGTGGGTTTAGGTGGTCGAACGTTGGAAACAAATATTGAATCTTGTGGGTGTTGATATCCCATTGTGGTATATGTAGAAAATGATTGCTTGTAAGATTTGGAAAATGAGAAGCTATTAGGAGTCTTATTTTTTCAACTCATTATAAATAATGTGTAAAAAGTTATAAAAGTAACTAATTATTACAAAACAAGTTTTTACTATTATTTTAAAATATTATTACAAATAAATCTTGTGGAATTTCGTAAAATGCCAAATATCTCTATAAGTTTTTAAAATCCTATGTTTGTAGAATTTCAATAAAATCCAGGATTTTAAATCTAAGGGCGCGTTTGGTTTGCGGGATTGGAATGGATTTGGAGGGATTTGGATTTCAAATCCATTCCACTCCTGCGTTTGGTTTGCAGGAAAGGATTTCGTTGACCGGATTTCAAATCCGTTGACCATTTTAAAATCCCTCATATGATGGATTTGGAAATCCTTGGCATTGGGTCTGGATTTGAAATCCAAATCTGATGGATTCTAAAGGGTGATCCATACTTCAAATTGTATCGATCCAAATTCGACGTTTACCAATAAAAATAAATTCTTTATAAAACAAACAAATAAAACAAACTCAATCCAAATCCAAATCCTACAAACCAAGCAAGACTTGTAAAGGAATGGATTTGAAATCCGTTCCAAATCCTACAAACCAAACACACGAAGGGATTTTAAATCCCCCCAAATCCAAATCCCTCCTTGAAATCCAATCCATTCCATTCCATTCCATTCCATTCCAATCCAATCCCGCAAACCAAACGCGCCCAAGTATTAATTTAAACCAAGATTTGAATATAATTTAATTCCAAATCATTTCAAGTTCCGCAATTCGTTTGGTTTGTTGGATATGATAGGATTTAGAATTGAGTTCTATTATAATCCTTTTAACTCTCTTGTCTCATTTGTTATTTTTTTCTATTAGTTTTTTGTGTTTATTTCAAGGTAGTTTGTCTTCGGTTGTTAGGGTTCTATAAATAAATCTTAATTTATATTTAGTACTTTTGGCATAAAAAGTAATAGTTCAAATATAAATAGTAGTTTAAAATTTTAAATAAAAATAGTAGATAAAAGAGATCGAAATATTATTAGTATATAATAAGAGTTCAAAAATAATATTAAGCAACTGTATTAGAGAAGAAAATTTGTAATGACTAACTCCCTTCATTTTCCCCTATTGATTCTTCTTCGTAATTTTTTTATTTGGCACCAAGGTACAAGACTGTTGGCAATTGCGGTCTCTATTTGCTCGAGTACTTGACGTTGCGCTTAAGTAATCCATAGACAACAATTTTAAACTTTAACGTTCATGCACGTGAGCTTGCTATTCTATTTGCTTCTGTTGATCATTGTCATCTACTTGTGCTTCTATTGATTATTTCTATTTTATATATGTTTGTATTTCTATTTGTTTTTATGCATGTTTGTACTTCTATCAACTATTGTTATTTGTCTATGTTGTTTGTGTTGGTTATTGTTTATTTGTTGAGTTTCATAAAACCATACCTTGCTGTAGAATACTTCAATTGAGCAGTGTTTGTTGCATAATAAACTAGATTCATAAGATTCTCAACCATAAAAGTATTGTAGGCTAAAAGCTCTTGGATACTTTTGAAACTTTGGAAAGTGTGCTTTATGTATGTGTTGTTTTGATAGTTATACTTGTATAACACACTTTTAATAGACATATGATGCTTATTTAAATGTTTGTTATGGAGGGTTTTTTTTTGTTGTGGAGTAGATATCTTGGATTTAATTGTAGGCTAGAAATTGAAGGTTTTAGATGAATCATATAAATATGTATAGAAATTAGAAATTCAAACTTGATAGAAGCGTGAGTAATGGAATTAGAAGACAAATAAAACCAAAGGGGTGTTTGTATTGGTGCATTTTGGAAAGGAGGAAGTGGGAATTGAAGAAATTAACTTAGCTTTCTTTTGAAGTTGTAATTAATGTTTGATTCTAAGGGCGTGTTTGGTTTGCGGGATTGGAATGAAATGGATTGGATTTCAAGTAAGGATTTGGATTTGGACGGATTTGGATTTGGGGGGGATTTGAAATCCTAACCTATTGCAAAGGAATTTCAAATCCTTTAGGTAAAGGATTTTAAAAAGGTCAAAGGATTTCAAATCCGGTCAACAAATTCCATTCCTGCAAACCAAACACAGGATTGGAATGGATTTGAAATTCAAATCCCTCCAAATCCATTCCAATCCTGCAAACCAAACGCGCCCTAAGTTTACATATTCAAAGTGAAGTTAATTCATACATTAGTACCTTTCCTTGTGCAACATAACACTCCACAAGGCTTAAATGCTCCTCAAATAATGGTGTTTATACATGTTGACTTTTTGCATCTTTTGTATTGATATGATCTTGACTAAAGAATCTTAATTGTGAAGATTCCTGCTGGAGTTACTGTTGCTGAGGAATTCAAGGTTGCAGGGATGTATGTAGGATTACGAGTTGTGGATAGAAGCCTGATCTTGCATTTGTGACTTTTGATGTAGATGTCGTAGTTGCAGGTTCGTTCTAATGTACTTAGGTTGACCTTTTATGACTTTAAAAGGCTTGGTTAATTAGACATGAGAATCTAGCAAGCATGTGTTGTTATTTGTTATTAACCTATGTAATATCATCTTTTGACTTTGTTATGTCAAACTTTCTTCAGGGGAATTTACTAAAAATGTGGTTGCAGCTGCACCCGTTCTTTATTGCAGAAGTACGTTAGAAAATTTTACAACGGTGGGTTTTGTCTCTTAGTATGTTTTTCGCTACCAAGTCTCTTAAATGTTTCTTCTAACTTCAGTTATGCAACCTCTTAGGCTTGTGCAGTGTTGATAAATGTTTGTCAAGCAAATGCAGCCACGTTAACTTTCATACATGGGATTTAATTTCTTGTTGTCTGCTAAATGTGTTTTATAGAAATGGCGTAAGGTCTCGTTCGGTTTAGTTTGATTCAGTTGATGAATCATGAAATTTGTATGTTGATTTTTGATTCAAGTCACTAATTGACAACTAGGACTTTCATAGAGAATTGCCTAAGAGACCTTTGTATAACTTCTAGGAGGGATGCATGTTACCAAGATGTAATAGATTGTTCAAATACCCTTGCTAAGGTATGTTAACTTTCTCAAGTTCTGATTTTTGTTTACAAAAATGATACTGATGTTTGAAAGATTTTATAGTTACTTCAAGTGAGGCCAAATGAAATATTGATAGAATCAACTAGCATGATTGGTCAACGAATAAATAAGGTAAATAAAAGCAAATCATTTATTGTGAGCTTCTTTAGTGTGTGATTAATTTATTATGTTATGTGTAGGAGCCTCTTCTCAGTTCATTTCCTAAATTAAATAGTTTGCTTTCAACAAGCATAAAGGGATAATGCACTAATTCATCTCACTCAACTCATGCAATCGAATTTTGTTTGTATGTTTCATCTTTTTCATACATTTTATTCTTTTCCTTCGGATGTTCCCTTTCATGTTGATGGTCCTTGTACTTAGGTAGAAGTATTATCTTGATTGTTACAAATGTTATTTACTTTCGAGTATGTATAAACATAAATTTCTAATTTTTATTTTTAATTACAAGTTACAAAAAGTACAAACTATTAATGCATAAGCCGATCGTTAAAAGATAGAACAACCAATGTCTAGAGTTTGAAAATCCCATTATCCATCTATTCCATTTCAAAATCTTTGACCAATCTATCATATTAACCTTCAATTTATATACTATCATTTTGCGATATAAAACCACATAGATCCATGAAATTAACATCAAGAAGGAAGAAAAATAGAACAAAAAAAATGAAACATGATTGCTGATTTCGAGTTTTTGGTTTCGATTTCGAGATGTTTTGCGCCGCATCGCGCACGGATATGTAACTAATAATAAATAACAATGATCCAATACATGATTTTGGAAATGCATCTACAGATTATCCACACAACCCAATAAAATAAGCAAACAAATATTATTTAACACATATTGAGCTAGAATAATATTAATATCATAAATATATATTAAATGAAAAACTTAATAAATCTATACTATATTATAAAGCATGGATAAAAAACTCTTAAATACAAATTATTAGGCACAAGGTACCATCATTTTATGCAATATTTTAAAAATCTCTTAATTTACAAGTATCAAAGCACAAGATACATATTACTACTATAGGCTTCTAACACCCACCAATTTGGTATGTGTAGGATTTTCCTTTTACACAGACATTTCCATGTATCACTATTAATTAATATATTATATTACTATAATTTTGTTTTAATTATATTATTAAATATGTAATTGGTTATTTTTTCTAGATGTCATTAAAATATATAAAATAATCATTGAATTCTAACAAAATACTTAATTTTTTTATATAAAAAACATTATATTATTAAGCCTAAATTAAACAAATTTATAAAAAAAAACATTATCACTTTTTCAAAACCATCCAAAATCGTACTGTAAATCGACAAAAAAACAAAATAAAACATTAAAATCATGATGTATTTCATTGCATTGCATGAGTACACTTCTAGTAACTAATAAAGAGAATAACTTAAATCTTTATTTAATCAATTAAAAAACTCCATGACTTTATTTGATCCTTATTTAGTATTTAGATGCGGATCTCGATTTTTTAAGACTCAATTATCTTTTAATGTAATATTTTTACGTCAATATCTACCTTTATTTATTTTAATCATTTGAATAAAAAATTAAATAATTACAAATTCAATTTAGTTAAAAACAAATTATTTTTTGATTCAATTAATATCAACCACAAAAATATTGTTGGTTTTCACTATATGTATTTTTGTACATATAATATTACAACAAAATGTAATAAACTACAAACAACGAATTATTAGTAATAATAATACGAATACAAATGAAACTTGACGAATCAACAGATAAAATATATAAACGACTAAACCGATGAATTAAACGAAGCTGAGGCTCGTGTGTAACACGATTCCCTTAAACAGATTCGCCGTCTGTTCCCAGGGTACAACAACCAAAACAGTTGAACTGCCGGAGATGACCACTTGCCTGAAAAATCGCCGGAATCTTGTATAAAGAAGCTTTTAGAGAGAGATCAGTTTTCGATGTGTTCGATATGTGTGTATCGAATGCAACCAGTCCCTTCATTTTATATTGAAAATCGAAACCGCCACACTTAATATTTTAATTAATTGGTAATAAAAATATTAAATTTCTTATTCTATATATTTGATTCTGGAGTTACAGAATAAACTGAAACAAAACTCCGCGTGGGACACTGTTTCGAAAACATTCCAGTGGCCGCACGGGTCACTGTTTGGGTTCACATTCCAGTGCTTGCACAAGATTTCGGAGCTGCATTCGTGTCCGCATGTCGCGTCCATGCACAAGTACGTTGATTTTAGCTTACGAGAGCCCCAATCAACACCCCCCCTGCGCGTGGGTAGGTGTTGGAGTAAAACCAAACAAGAGCTTGTAAGCCCCTCCAATCTTCATGGTTATAAACCACAAAAAATTTGTTCCTCCTTCCTATGCGGGACATTCCCACACCAACTTGATTTTTGTCAATTTCATCCCAAACACTCAACTTTGAGCATCGATATCTCATTCACATATATTTCGTTTTGGACACATAATATATCGATTTGGAGCTCTCATATAGAAGAATACAAACCCACGAAGAGTTAGATATATACTATACATATACATGTATTTAAATGTGTCCAAAGTTAGTAAAAACCCATGTTTTACTAAAATTTTTCCAACAAATATAACAAATATATAGATCAAATCATAAATTGTACTAGTCTTCTAACATGATTTCATAATGTTCACTTATGAAAAAGTTGGTAGAATACTTGCTTGAAATTTTGATAGACATGACAATGAGCAAAGGGATAATAGAGTAACAATGCAATTTGTAACAAGCCGTTCAATAGCGGTGGACAACGAGCAAAACAACCGTTTAGAGACGGTGAAAAACGGTTTGAGCTTTTCGTGTTGATAACATGTTATAGAAAAAACGAAATAGAAAAACGGTAAATCAATAGAACAAGATCTGTAATTCTCATTAATCATTACAAGTAGATAACTATAAGATATTTTAGTTCTAATCTAATTCTGATATTAACTTTTACACGTTGACAAATTGTTTTTTATTTTGACATATAATATATTAATTAATTTACATTTTGTCGTCAATGATCCAACATCATTTTATACTGTATTTCGTAGCCAAAATCGATTTAATGACCAGTCATGAAAAGCGCGTGGCGGTTCTATGACGGTAACCCCACTCCACGCGCACCTCTGGTACAAAAACAGACGAATGAACACACCAACAACAGACTCACCAGAATTCACCTTTCCCAAAATCAATTTCCCCCTTTTCTTTTTCTCAAGAGCGGGAACCCTAATTTCACTTTTTCAAAATTTAAATCCCAGATCTCTCTTCCTCTCGCCTATCTTCTTTCTCTATCTATGATCTAATCTATGCTTCTTCCACGGTTGAATTAATCGGGACAACACTTCATCTCCAACTCAGGTACTGTTTCTGCTTTCTGATTTAACTTGGTCTATCGTAAACTATTTGATTTTTGTGTTTTCCGGTTTGGTTTGACGCTTTTTCGTTGTGTTTTTTTGGTCCTTGGAGGATTATACTTGTTTTGGTTGTTGGTTACTGATTTGGGGATGTTATTTTTACAGAGATGGATTATCACAGTATGAAAAGAAGAGAGCTTCAAGCTCTATGCAAGGAACATAATATTCCTGCAAATTCTGCCAACTCCGTTTTGGCTGATAAGCTTTCTGAACTTCTCAACGTAATTTTCATGTCTTCTTTGCCCTCTTTTATTTTCATGCTTTATACTCAGTGATATGACGTTCTCTCGGTTACCGTAAATAAGAGCTACACTTGAATTTGAGTACTATGATGGTGACAGTTTTAACTTTATTTTTTTATGCTAAAGTGACTCAGAAAAATTGATAATTACATTGAACTTCGAAAAATATCAATGTTTTGCACTAAAGTTCCTTGGTTATACAGGGGGGTCTTTGTACTAGTCTTTTCCCATTGCTCAAAGGTTTTCTTCTTCTGGAACCAGTTCTAGAAATAGAAATTTATAGTTGGTAATTGGCAAATTGAGAAAAAAAAACCCTGATAAATGTCTTTCAGAAAGCAGATTGAACATAATAAATAAAGATTTTGATGCTTTTTATAGAATACAGGGAGTACTACATACACAGACATGGAGGTGTCTTATAGACTGAATGGTCCTTGGTAAGAGAAATAGTTGCAACCAGATAATTTTTTTTGTTTACATGTGTATATGCATGTTTATACCCTTGTTTACCTACAGTTGTGGCATTGTTGTCTTAGACCTCAAACGTCATGTTATGTTAACTTTAGGAAAAATATTTCTGAAACAGCTAATCATTCTCTGTTTATGCTCGACAATATTAAATTTAGGAAAAGAAGAAACCAACATCACGACAACGGACTTGTATGAAAGGTGCTGTTGAAACCACAGATGAGAGTGAACCTGCAGTGTCGAGAAGGCAAGCAAAGAAAGTCAGGTTTAGTCCAAATAATGACTTGGTTGAGTACGAACTGCGATCTGGCAAAAAAGAGAAGGATATGGTTACAGAGACGAAACATAGGAGGAAATCGGTGGCGAAGAAGGTTGCTAAACCAGTTGTAGATAATATTAATACTGTTGAGTTAACTGATGATGGTGTACAAGTTCCGGTTAGGCTTACTAGGTCAAGGGTGCAAGGGAAGGATGATGCCATTCTAATTAATGAAAAGAAGCAAGATAGAAGGGCAGTAAAAGATGTCAAAAAGGAAACTGATGCAGTTAAAGAACTTGATGTTAATCTTGGTAAAGTTACGAGGTCGAAGGTGCACACATTAGGGAAAGGTGGTGGTGTTCAACTTGATGAAAATAAGCAAAACAAAGGGGCAGTTAAAGATGTTGAAAAGGCTGGTGAGTCAGTTGAGGGAACTGTGGTTGGTCGTGTTAGAGTTACAAGGTCAAAGGCACAAACCTTGATGGAGGATGGTATTGGTCCTAATTTAAATCCTCAAGTTAAGAAAATGAGTGGCAGACGACTGGTAAACGATGTGGACAATGTTGAGCCTTCTAAAGATATTATGAATGTCCCAGTTAGAGTTACAAGATCTAGAGGACAAACATTAACAGATGTTGCAAACACGGTTGCAATTACCCAAGCTGTGAAGAAAATAACTAGAAGGGATACAAAGGTTTCTGATCTGAGTAATAATTTGATCAATGTTCCTCCAGAAAGTAACCAAGAACTTCCTAGGAGGAAAACGTTGAGGACTAGAGGGGTAGAGATTGCTACTGAAGAAGGAAGTGAGAAATTGGGGCATGGGAAGCGAAAGAAGAGAAGTGAAGAAAGCACTGCTGAAGTTTCTGAAAGTCAACATCACACTGACAAGGAATCAAGGCAGTCAAGGAGAAACAGGGCGAAGGTTGAAGATTCTACAGTCTTGAATCCGAGTGTCAGTAAAGTGGAAATGGTTGTTGACAGGAAAGTTACAAGGTCCAAGGCTCTTTTGGCGATGAAATCTTCTGAAGGGAATAATAAAAACAGAGCCAAGAACAAGGCTGAGGTTCAAAGGGAATCTAAGATGGTTCAACAGCTTGAGGAACCGTTAGAGCATGCAGGTAGGAAAAATATCAACAGAAGAAAATCTGTTATGCAGCCTGACAATACTGAAGTGGTTCTTCATCTGGAAGAACATATGAATCGTCCGGCTAGAAAGGACACCAGACAAAAACTTGTCATGCAAAAAGTGAAGGGGAAGGGAATTGACAAACCTTTGGTTAAAAAGAGGGACATGGTAAAAGAAATTGAGATGGTTAAATCACCTAATGTTGGAACACGTAAAATTGTTGGAAAAAGGAAGTCAAAAGAGCAATCTGGCAATCTTTCCATGCTTGATGAAGGTTTAGAAAATGAAGAAAATGCTACCAGATCAGGAAAAGATGCTTCTGAAGATGGTATGAAAGCTGTAGATAGTGTTACTGGGAGTCACAAATCTAAGAAAAAAAGAGGAAACCCTGTTATTGAAGATCAGACTATTGGGACTGTGTATGTTTCTCCTGTTGATGAATCTCAAAGACGTTCTACACGTAGTACTAGTAAAAGTGAAGGGAAAGCAGTTTCGTATCCACGCCAAAACTTTATTGCGGAAAAACAGCAGGGGAGTAGTGTAAAGACACCTGCATTAAGACTGGATAATCAGCTAGCTGTAGAAAATGCACTTCCTGAAGGACACCAAAGTGCGAGCCTGACAATATCAAGTGGTGCAATAATTAAAGATAATAGTTCTAAAAGGAGAGCAAAGTTGAGTGAATCAAAGCCAAGTGATTCAGAGGAGCATGCTGAAAAATTGAATGCAGAGGGGGCACCAGTTTCGAAGTCGGAGAACTTTGAACTTGATGAGGAAGTTACCGAGATTGGGCGCACACCTGCCATTGAAGAATCTATTAGGCGGCTTACACGGAGTGCAATCAGAGGTGAGAGCAATGCTGCCGTCAATACAACACCAGGGCGATTTACACGCAGTGGAATCAAACATGGAGAAAATGCAGGAAGCAAGTTGTTTGAAATGGTTGATAAAGAGAAGCAGCAAAGTCAGTCAGCACATCAAAGACAACCTCTTGCTGATGCCCAGATGTTGTCACCTGAAGTTACAGGAGTCGGGGCCCATCCCGATGTGACCAACAGTAGAGCTATTAAGAACAGCAACTTCAGAAAGAAGAAAAAACCCCCTCATACCGTTCAGAAAACAGTACTTGCTGACACCATCGGTGTTCCATCTGAATTTTCTAAAGAAGCCGAGGATCAGATATTGGAACACTCGGATGATTTATCAGTTTCGGAATCTGTGAGGTTGCCAATCAACGTCATGGAGGAAAACAGGGCTTCTATGAGTGAAGCTGCCATTGTCATGGAAAATGCAAGTTTGGTATCTGCAGAGAATGCTTCTGGAAGAGCTCCTGGGGAAGTTATGGAAGTTACAGGTGCCGATATTGAAAAATCTCCTGTACAGTTGACATGCAGTGCGGCTGAAAATGAGACAGGTGCAACACCCTATTTGACTGAAAATTTGCTTAGCGGAAAGCAGCGAAGCTATGTGGGCTTGCCAAATTTTGAAGATGAAACTCCCTCAGGGACAACTTATTCTGATACTAAAAGGTCACCTTTTCCAATGGCTGAAGTTTCAGAGACCATGGCTGATGTGCAGAATCAGAATCAGGAGGTTTATGTGAAATCTGCAACATTTAGTGAAGCTCAAGTTCAGGTAGATGTAGATATAGAGGAATCAGTTGTGAAGTCTGCAAGACTAGATGCGTGCGGAAAGGAAATGGAATTGACCATATCAGGATCCATGTCAAAGAGGCTGCAAACTGATGTGATGGTTGAGGAACCAGCGGTTTCTGTTCTGGGTGTTGATATATCACCTGGAGTCATCACCAAGGGAAACAATGTTGATGCTGACATTAACTGTGATTCCGTTTCTTATGAGGCCGGTCCTTCTTCTGTTTGCCAGGCGTCATTCGAACAGTCATATGATAAGAGTAAGTTAGCTTTTGTTGAATTATTACTGTCTAACATGAGTGATTTGAGTACAATTTTATGTTCTAACTCGCAGGCAAATTGAAAGAGATGGAAGCTCTGCTGGAGCCATCAAGAGCTGAAGGTGTCGAGCAATTTATTGCAGATGAGGGATCTTATGCTCAGATTGAGAAGGGGTATGACCAGGAGGTGTTAACCGTTAATGACTCACTTCAGAATCCTTCTGGCGGCAAACATGAAGTTGCTGATAATGATGCACACAATGATGATGACAAGAGGGCTAGTGCTCAGAAACAATTGATGGATGAGTCTGTTTCTGAGGATAATGGGGTTCATGGTAGCATTGACATGCTTCGGAGTCCTGACACAGGCAGTAGAGGTGTTGCAGCTGGAGTGGAGGCACAAGCAATGGATTCTGTGTGGGAGCAATCAACCAACAAGTATGCCTGTCAGACTCCAGTAGAGGAGGAACATGATGCCAAATCTAATGGAGATGATCCTCTGGAGCAATCAATTGGTGATGATGTGCTTCAGGGTTTTGCCATGGATGAAAATGATATTAAAGACGACGTGGTTGCTACTCAGGATAGTTTAGCCGAACAAAGTGAGCTGTCAATTGGCAAAAATACTACTTATGTTACAGATGATGAAGTGGATAATGGAAAGGAGCTTAAATCTGAGGTAATGCCATCTACTGGTAATGATGTATTCCAGATGCCTATTTTGAACAAATCTGATGGCGAAGATGGCACAGTTAATGCTACTAAGGGGTGTGAAACTGATTTAATGCCGTCAACTGCTGGCAATATACTTCAAGATTCTGTGTTGACTAGTGGTGATGGTGATGGTGAAGGTGAGGGTGTTAATGCTAATAAGGAACATGAATCTAACTCAAAGCTGTCAACTGACGCTGATGATGACTTTAACATTACTATGGAGCTTGAACCTATTTCAAAGCCATCTACTACCAACGACATACTTGAGACTCCTATCTCAGGCAATGGTATCGAGGGTGAGTGTGATAATGCTAGTGATGCTCTTAAATCCTATCTGAAGCCATCAACTGGCGATGATCTGTTAGGCACTTCTGTGATAAGCAAGGAT
This sequence comes from Arctium lappa, assembly GCA_023525745.1. Lineage (NCBI taxonomy): Eukaryota > Viridiplantae > Streptophyta > Magnoliopsida > Asterales > Asteraceae > Arctium > Arctium lappa. The sequence continues at coordinate 57,178,602 of CM042058.1, read as the reverse complement.
GATGTTGAAGATGACAGTATTAATGTGCCTAAGGAGCTTGAACCTGGTTTAGAGCCATCAAACACCAGGAACACTGTTGAGGTTTCTGTCTCAGGTAATGGCGTCGACAGTGAGTGTGTTGTAGATGACAAAACTGATGGGCAGGACGGAGAATCTGAACAGGGACGATTAACAAGCAATGATAGTCCTGCCATGGATGAACAGGATGTTGGAGATGATGAACCAGAGCTAACCCAAAATGAAAATATGCCTGTGGAGCTTGAAGTTTCAATCAGGTCTTCTGACAAAAAAGCAGAGCCCGTGTTGAATGTTGCTCTAGATGAAGTTCCATGTGATAATGTTAATGTATGTGCTTCAGTTGGACAACCTGATTTATCAACACACGAAGAGACACCACAAACTCCTGCTACAAATGAAAATGACATCAGGGATTCAATCATAGAAATCAATCAGGATGTTGTCATTAAAACTTTGGGTGATATTGGTACGTTATTTGGCTGCTGATCATAGTAACTGTCTCTTAGAAATGCTTTAGACATACCATATGTTTTTTAATTGTGCAGATGGGCGTGCAAATGCAACAGGAGTCATTGATACCAAAAATGACATCTGTTTTTGTGGGACTGAGCAGAAATCAAAGGGAAGTGAAAGTATTTCTCCTGGTATGAACAATGAACAGAGAACAAAAGAGGCTGAAACGATCCCAGAGAATGATCTTGCTTTTGGTGATGGAAAGGAGCAGACAGTAGTAACCGTTGCTCATTCTATGGATACTGACAAAGTCATGGAAGATTGTTCAAATCATGGTGTAGATGAAGAAAATATAAAAACTCCTGATAATCCAACCGGAGAAGAAACCTCACAGATTGTGTATACAAAAGAAAAACGTGCGAATGTTATAAATTTCTTAGTGTTTTTTTTATGGTTTTTAGTTTTTGCTGTTTTTAACTTGGTTATTTGTTTTATTTTTATCCTCAGCTACTGTTGATGACTTGGGTTCAGATCGATTTACGGAAGATATTGGAGTTCATGAAAGTCCAATTCCAGAAGAAAGCACATATAAAAAGGAAGAATGTGAGACTATTTAATATTTTTTATAATTTGGTTAGTCGTTAGTTTCTATTTTATTTTATTTATGTTATTATTCATTTGAATTAATTTCAATTTTTGTAATCCACCTCCAGTTGATGATACAGTTTCAGATCCACCTACTTTCTTTAAAGACGATGATATAAAAAAGCAAGGTAGTTGCATATTTTCTCAGTCTTGTAGTATGATTTATAATTCCGTAGCAAATGAATTGGATACTTTGACAGAAGAAATTCAACAAGCAAGTACGTCTGTGGATTGGGGGAATCATAGTTCTGGAATAGATGAATATCAGAAACCACTTTCATCAAATGAAAGTGATGATGTACTGGCTGAAATCATGAAAGGTGGATACCGTGGACTAATTTTTTGTTGCATTATGTATACGTAAAATAAAAATCCTTAAAATTGTTGTATGATTGTTAATCAATAGATGACCGAGTTTCAGATCTCCAAACCTCTGCTAGAGCAAGTTCTTCCATGGAAAAAAGTTCTAATTCTGCAGCCGGATTCATCAATTCAGTAACCAATTTGGAAAAAGCTTCTAGAAATGAAGCTGATGGAAAATTCAGTACTGAAGAATTTTTGAACTGGTCTGGTGAGTTCAATTTTTGTACCTTGCCAACAAATATCATTGATCCAAAGTCCTACATTGGTTAGACATCGACCATCAAGCTTGTGTGTGTGTGTATATGTATATATATATATAGAGAGAGAGAATTAGGATCGTGCAGGAAATCAAATTTTGGCGAGAATGGTAGGTACATTATAGAAAATGTTAATGAAGCTTAATATGAAACGTTAATACATGTGAACCTCCGGTAACAAAGTACTTCCTATGCTTCTTACAAAATTCTGATTTGCTACCGGAACCCAACCTTTTATATATGTATATATAAGCATGTATGTAGAAACTTTTCATCTCTTTATAAAGGGTCTTTTAGGGTGCGTTTGGTATGCAGAAGTGAGTGGACACACTGGACTGAATTGGACGGGGAGAGTGAGGTGAAAGAAAATTGCAAGGTTTTAGGGTTCAGACATGGGTAGTTTATTTAGCAACTTACCAATCTTGGCCATCTCCTTCATTCTTAATACCAGTTTTGGTGGAACAGAAAAAAATTCATTTCTTCCCACTCAATCCTGTCCTTTCAAACATAAGACGAAGTTTTTTGTTCTGTGCTATCCCACATACCCAAATGCAACCTTGGGCTGTGGTTCAAAGGGGTTCCACATATTCTGAGAATTGTGTCACCATAAATTGTTATATCTATGGTTTTTGCTTACCAACATTGTTAATCTGTTCTGCAAATGAAATGTGATGGTTGCTATTTTGCGCAAGTGCAGATTCGTGTCTGAAAGCATTATTTACAACACCAACCACTAACAGAAGCAGTAATGTAAAACACGATCAGGAGGATGCAGTCCGTTTTACTTTTCCTGATGAAAGTAGGTCTTGTGATGATATTGAGATAAGGGGAAGCGGAGCTCATGATTTTGATGGTCAATGGGAGAGTGAACCGTTTGATGGTGAGTTCTTCACCTATTCATCATTTGGTTCGAATTTATATGCACTTACTTTTGAGTAATTCTTTTTATCATCATTTTGTAGACAAAACCCAAGATCCCACTGCAACACCGAGTAACGAGATGTATGGAGGAGTTTCAAACTTTGAAGAGTTTTCTCATAAATATTTTAATGATGAAGTAGATGGTTCAAGTGACACGTCCATGGAGAAGAAAAAGGAAAACAAGCCATGATTTTGCCTGTGATAAAGGTATATGATACATCCTTTTCCCTTTGTCTTAAATCTTAACATTATTATGACTTTGGTAAAGAAAAGAGCAAATTGTATAGAAAAATGCAACCTACTTTGAAAATCTTCATTTTCGGATATGACATCTTAAACATTTAGGTATCTAGTTTACATATGAGTTTGCATGAAAATGAAACGTACCTTGGCCTAAATGTTTTGAACCGGTTTGTGCTAAATTATTGCACCTTTATATATGACATATGTTTATCAATTTATCATTTAATTTATAATCATTTTTAGTGTATATTAATTACTCAAATTTATATTTTTATAATTAGTTAAATATTTATATCTTATTTAACATTAACTCAACAATTTTTGGTATTTAGTTTGTTAAATTTTCTACCAATTAAAATAAAACATGAATCAAAATTATACATCGAGTTAGAATGGGGTTCATGTTTGTCTTGCAATTTGTGCTCGTGTACTTTATCCTGGGATATTTTAGCATTGTAACACATCGGTTGGAGATGACCGGTCGTTTATGTTGCAAATTAATTTTAATTTTAAAGTATTTGCCTGTCAGCTACCGACATTGGTTTTGCAAGCAGCGCATTATTATTGTGACAAGTGACGTGAAGGAAAACAGCGACGGGTTAGTAATAAACGGGTTATAGTTTCTTTAGATGAATTAGATAGGGGAGCATTTGTGAGTACGTGAAAAGGCTAACTTTGTAATTACTTGTGGTTGGTTTGTTGGTTCTTTTAATTGTTAATGACATTTCTCAGACTTATTTTGTAATACAAATTTTATGTCTTTGTGTTGTGGGTGGGAATATTGATGAACAAAAAAGCTGTGGGGCTTTTAGCATCACTTTCTAATCATTTTTTTTTAATGTAAACTAGGGAGCTGTTTGGCAGTTGCTGAATGGTTAGGTGCAGAATGATTAAGGGGCTCTTATGATATAATGAGAAATGAAATATGGTTGTTTGCTAATTGTTCAGGATGAAATGATTAAGAGGTAGACTTTTTTTTTGCCAAACAAGATTTACCTCTTAACGATTCAGAGGTTGCTTCTTAATGGAACCATTAAGAGGTAAACAAACAACCCCTAGGTATTATCATCCCGCAAATTTTTATGTTGGGTTTGATTTGTTATCAAAACTTATGGGATTGTATTTTCGACATCTTCTCCAAAAGGGAGAGTAAAGATTTTTGGATTTCTTTATTGTGTTTTAACAGATTCTGTAGAAGGGGGTTGTTTGTTTTCTAAAAAAAAGCTCTTAATGTCTCTTAAGTCTGAATTGTTTAGATCTTTTAAGATTTAGACTGTTTGTTTTTTTTCCAGTTTTCAGATCCTCTCAACTCTTAAATATGTTTGAAATAAGAAGTGGTGACCTAACTTTTTAAAACCTCTTATCGCCACCTCAGTTCATATGCTCTTCTTTTTCTGAAGACGCCTCCGGACGTTACAGAAACATACAATCTTGTTGATTCAGACTTCAACACCACCTCTTATTAATTAGAAGTAAAATAAGACTTCAGACCTCTTAAAAAACAAACGGCACCGAAGTCTTTAAAAAACAGAGATAGTATGATAGAATGCAAGTTTCTCCAGAAAATCTCCAAAAATAATTGCCGACACAGGGAAATAGTTTTTTTTTTTTTTAAATTTATTTTAACAAATAAGAGTAACTAAAATGAACTATTTAGTAGAAAGAAATACTCTTGTCCGTTCCAAATTGTTTGTAAAATGCATGTAATTTTAGAAATATGTAATAGTTACAGTTCTAATTAATCAAAGGATAATTTTATTCTTATTAAGGAAAGAATTGGGAAATTAAACATTTATTTTTAAAGATAGATATTTATTTTAGGACAAATTAAAACAGAATTATGGTCAATAATTTTGGGACGAAAGAATAATATGTTATCAAATGTATTAATAAATATATATAATTAATGTTGTATTCTTTAATATGGAGAAGTTGTTAGAGTTTAATGTAATTTTCTTTTATTTTAATATTTTTTGTATTGAAAATGGAGGCGTGATTTGATACGGTTAAGAAAATAAACACAAATCTCATACTTAACTACACATGTTTGACTTTTTATGTTCCCAATGTAACTTGAATTTTTCCGGTGTAAATAATAGGACCCATTGAGTTATTTAAAATACATTGGGTTATTCTACTAGTTTAAATAAAAGATATTTGAATGATATATCTAACGTTATATATGCGACGTTAAATATTAAAAATTCAAGTAACGCACATTTGACATGGCACACTCGATTAATTAAAGCCCGACTAGAAAATACCTTGCGTTTGGAAGACCTAGACCATCTCTACTTGGACCGATCCCAAACATAATAACCTTCATCCAAATCGATCCATGTACATCATCACCAACTTCTGCTTGAATAGCCATTGGACTTGTCGGTCATTGTAGTTTTAATTCGGGTGTTTTACCGTTTAATAAAAACGTTGTTGGCTGCATCCTTTTACCGAATGATTAAACATTTATTGTCCTTAACTAGTAAAATATGTTTACCGCGATGCTGGCCTTTACATAATACAATTTTAACTATGTCATTTCCCCGATCAAGAATCTTACCTTGAGGGTCGTGAGGTTAACGCTTACTGAATAAGAAACACTTGTATTATATTATATTTGATGACCAAGAATCTTGCTCTGTAAAGTAAGCAATGACTCTAAATGCTTACCCAATAAACGGTTACAGTCAGATAAAATTTCTGAAAAAACTCCTTAACCCTAAAAGAATCAGTCAAAAGGTCAAAACAAGACTTTTCAAAGTCAAAGCCTCAATCTAGCACAAGTCCATGCCTTTCTCTATCTACAAACACTAACCAAACCTCTTTCTTTCATTCTATACTATTATTACTACTACTACTACTCCTCCTCCTCCTCCTACTACTCATAGATGTTTCATATCACCAGCTCCCGATATCGATCCAGTTTGCTTCTTCCATTCTTTTAATCACAATCCAACCCACAAACTTCTAACACGATCCCGCCTTTGCTAACAAACGGGTTGACCCGGACCCACAAAAGCGAGAGGATCGAAGCTAGAAGGATTGACCAAACTATGATGATGGTGGGAACATTGCTCTGTTTTCCCATCATACCCTTGAGGAAAGGGTAGAGATGAAGAATCACCCATATTGCAAAGAACAGTTTGCCGAAAAGCAGACCCCACGACTCGTATCCGTTACTGATCGCGTCCGAGATCCCAACGACTACGCCGATGATGTTGAAGATCAGTAGAGTCAACGGCGGGATCAAGAGACTCGTCCATTTGAAGAGATAGAGCTCGGCGAAATCCCCATCGTCGCCTCCTTTTGAGGTAACGGTGAAGTTTGTGTTGACACCAGCCAAGACTTTTAGGAGACCTTGGAAGAGAGCAAACAGATGGGAGGAGATGCCACCGATGACCCAAAACTGCTCGTTCCGCCAAAAATCATCAATACCAACACCGCCCCATTGAATTTCTAACACACTCGTTACCGCAATCGACAAAAACATGAGCATGAAAAGAATGCTAGCGTAATTGCTTATCTGCAAGAAGATGAAATATATAAATATAGTGTATAAACTTATTTGACAGTGTTTATTCATATATGAATATAAACACAAACATGAATATATTGTTTGATGGTGTTTATTCATTATATGAATATACACATAAACATGAATATAGTATATAAAGTTATTTGAGAGCGTTTATTCATATATGAATAAACAACAATCATTAATAAATACAGTAGTTTATACAGCTATTTGACGGTGTTTATTCATGTATGAATACACATTCACTAAAATAAACACGCAAACATGAAGTATGAGCCAAGGCCATTTTGTTTCTTATCATGACGAATCTATAGATTGTTCTTACCTCAGGAACGATGAATTTCCCTGTAAGGAGACAGACAGCCGGAAGCGTGCAATAAGCAACCAACGGAACAGAGGTCAAAGGATATACGACAGAGTTTATATACGAAAACCGCTCCAAAGGCTTCAATCCGCAGCCATAACCGTACCATATTGGACAATGCCGGCTCAACAAGATCTCAACCGACCCCAAAGCCCACCTAAGAACTTGGTGAAGACGATCCGAAAGATTGATCGGAGCCGAACCCTTGAATGCCGGCCTCTTTGGAATGCAATACACCGACCGCCACCCGTGACAATGCATCTTGAATCCCGTCAAGATATCTTCCGTAACCGAACCATAAATCCATCCAACCTGTTTTCCAAAAAGCATTCAAGTAAAAGGGAAAGAAATATGAAATCGGCTACTTATGTTTTCACAAAACCTAAAAAACCAAAGGAAACAATCCCAGGAGGTTGTGGAGAGAATCACAAACCTCTTTTCCCCATTCGGTTTTGTCTTCATAACCGCAACTTATGACATGAATCGCTTCTTTCAAAAGCGATGCGGAGCTAGCTCCGGGAGGAACGCCGCCTTCTTCCAAAAGCGTTGAAGCGATAAACACCGGAGATTGTCCGAATTTTTTTTCAAACTTCACCTGAGGCATGAGCAACGACTTTTCACTATCCATTCCTGCAACAAATGCAAGTTTCCAAAGGGTCATTGGCCAAGCCCAACCTTCAAGAGGCTAGTTAGTGCGAGTATTTGCCCGTATATATATATACTTCCGAAATAAATAAAAAAACAAATAGAAAAACGCAAATAAAACATCCTGACCACCCTCTCGAGACCAATCACGTACCTTCGATTCCTTCTTCGATATTCTCTAGTGCATGTATTTGAGTCGAAGCTTCCCTAATTTTCTTCATCTTCTTCTTTGAGTTCCCTTTGCTTTTCTTCTTTCTCGATGAGAAACAACAGCAACACCATTTCGGCAAGCAGTTGCAGGTTTTTCCGGGGGTTTTCTTCTTGATCGGAGCATCGTATCCATACAACGCTTGTCTCCTGAACATGCAACCGGTTCCAACGTATATCGGTCCTTGGATTCCATCCAATCCTTTCATATTAATCTGTTATAACATTAAAAAAAAAAATCACAAAAGAGAAATACGATGTTTCAGAAGAATACTTCGAAAGATATCACAACAACAAAACCATCCTAATACTAATAGAGTATTTAACGGAACCTTAAACTTATAGGACCAAAAACTATGTGTCCTCCGTTTGGTTTGCGGGATTGGAATGGATTTGGAGGGATTTGGATTTCAAATCCATTCCAATCCTTTGTTTGGTTTGCAGGAAAGAAATTTGTTGACCGGATTTGAAATCCTTTGACCTCTTTAAAATCCTTAAGTTGATGGATTTGAAAATCCTTTGCAATGGGATGGGATTTCAAATCCCCCCAAATCCAAATTCCTCCAAATCCAAATCCTTATTTGAAATCCAATCCATTCCAATCCATTCCCGCAAACCAAACGCACCCTAAGTTGTTAGGGTGAAGTTAACAAGTTCTATCCACAAAATTAGATAACTGGACACAAAAAATAAATCATATGATACTTTTGAAAAGTGTCCTATTAGTCCTTCATATATACTACACTCTTCAAAAGTGTCATATAAAAAGACTAATAGAACAATTCATTTAATTTTTGTGTCCTATTAGGTTGTCCAATTTCGTAGATAGTACTTGTCTTTAACAACTTATTGTAACGCCTACAGATACGAAGAGGTGACGTACATCAAAGAAGACAACGTTTCGATTTGAGTATCGATCATGACGATCAATCCCGTCGAATCTTTGAGGAAATTGAACGTAACAGATTTTCTTTCCGGGTATAGGGTCCATCATGAAGCACATAGACTCCCGAAGGGCTTTACTATTGTTTATATAATGATCACAATCTACATTGAGCATGAAAGGAGCGTTTGTAATAACGGCCGACACTCGAATCTTCAAGAAACAAAAAAAAGAAAAGATAATTACGTTAAAAGCAAACAAGAAAAATAAATTTGGAAGTACGATACATGATGATGAGGATAAGTTGGTACTAACCAAAGCATTCATGGCACCGGCTTTCTTGTGGTGGTCGAATCCAAGCCTTTTCTCTCGAGAAACATAAACAAGGCGTGGTAATTCGTTTCCTTCAACATCTCGGACGCCATTGTTTCCGAGGAAAACCTGTTTAATACAATTTATTAAAAAGAAAGAAAGGTGTTATTGATGGAAGAAGACATATCGTAATTCACTATCAGGGTTCTAAAAGGCGGGGCACCATGGCACGAGAAACGTCACCATGCCACGCTAACGTGTCTTGATGTTTTTTTAAAGCGTAATATGACTTTAAATTTTCCTTTTTACCTTGTTATGACCTCTTGATATAACACTTTTTGTGAGCTATGTATATCAATATATGATTTTTCTTCTTTTTATTTGAATTTACATTGTTCAATATCATTTATAGTAAAAAACATATATGTGTGTGTATTAGCAAAAATGCAGAGAGAAACCTGAAATAAAGAACCGAAGAACTCATCCAAACTGTTAGATTGAGATGATCCAACAGATGTGGTTAAAAATGTTGATACTACCTTATTAATATATATATATACATACACACATACATATATAGGGAGAGATTCAAATGAGAAGTGCTAAGTGTATGAGAAATAGAGAAGTGATCCTAAGATCAAATAATCAGGAGCCATGGCGGTCCCCCACTTCACAGTCCAAGCCGCAATTGTTGATCATTTTTTTAAAGGAAGGGTAATATATGGTAAATCATTCGGGTTCAAATATAAATAGGTTAAATAGTTCATATGTGAATCAGAAAAAATAATTCGTATATGAATTACACGGATTCACATATGAACAATATGTTCATATGTGAATCAGTTAAAATAGTTCGTATATGAATTCCACTATTACATAGGTTGACATATGAACTATATGTTCATATATGAATTACACGAGTTCACATATGAACTATAGTTCATGTGTGAATCACATAGGTTCACATATGCACTTGTTTGCCGCCTATTTTGTATAAGTTACGAAACCTCTTTATCTTCCGCATAGCTGCTACCATGCGACCAAATTATCCGGTGCTCTGGTGAAAGCCGCAAATTTTGAGCATTTTTTTAGATGAAGGGCTAGGATCACTTCTCTACTTCTTATACATCTAGCATCATCCTAAAATTGATTAGGGACCGGGAACTGCCTACAACACGCGGGTGTAAATGATGCGAGTCGAGCTCGAGTATCATTATACTTGACTCGACTCGTTAGTATATCGAGTCGAGCTCGAGTTCGAGTCGAGTGTTGACCGAGTTTTGACCGAGTCGATCTCAAATGAGTAGCTCACGAGTTGTCTCGTCTCATTTACACCCCTACATAGGCTCAAGCCCTTAGGCTCAAGCCATTTAACAAAGGCAAAAGATGTAAAACAAGGGAGGAGAAAGATCTATATATAGTGGAGTTCGAGTCGAGCTTACTCGAGTCTGAGTGTTATTCGAGTCTGAGTGTTGACCGAGTCGATCTCGAGTAGCTTGCGAGTTGTCTCGTCTCATTTACACCCTACACGCCACATGTCCCTATTGAGGATGAATATGCATCATGAATAATGAATATGGAAGTGTTATTCATCATGAATCACACATGCACCATGAATAACATGTCCATATTCCTGATGAATATGCCACGTGTCGCATTGTTTGCAGTTCTCGAGTTCCTAATCAATTCTAGGTTCTTAACAGAACCTATCCCTATATATATATATATATATATATGTATATATATATATATTCAATTTATTTCCTAGAAGCACATGTATAGAATGATAAAAATCGAAAGATAGAAATCATGCACACACCTGGATCATTCCGGGATGATCCCTAACATTGTTTCCGGGCCATGGAGTACCATCCTGCATCGTCCATCCTTCTTCCGGAACCTTCTGAGCCATGGACACAAGCCCATTTATCCGAATCTTAAACTCCTCATAGTCCCTCTGCATTTCAAATAGTTGAATATAAGAACCAAACCAGACGAACCCGGTATATCCCAACCGAAGGTGGGGTCCGGGGTAAGATGTATGCAGACTTGACATTTATCCAAAAAAGTATTGCTTTTTAAAATAAAAAGGAATGAACAAGAGAGATTTTTTACCGACCTTCATAGCACGGCGTTCTCGGACAAACGCCGGATGTACTTTGTCTTTAAGATAATCAACCTTTTCGGAAAAATACCACTCGGGAGCACGTGGCTCTATATTAAACTTCTTGCAAAACGGAACCCACTTCCTTGCAAACTCGGATGTTTCCGAGAGTGCTTCAAATGTAAGCATAGCGGTACCATCGTCAGAAACATAGCAAGCGACCTTGTCCACGGGATAATCCACCGCAAGGATGGATAACACCGTGTTTGCAGTAATGAGCGGCGGTTCCTTCAGTGGATCCACCGTACTCACATACACATCTATAGGAGCTAGCTCTGAAGCCTTCCCATCTTTCTCATACCTGAAAACAAAAGAAACCAACTTTAAACACTTTGAGAGATAGGGGACCAAAAGCCACGGGTCTTGAAACAACCGCTCTGTTACATATAGATAACCGAAAGCCGCCCCGGGGGGGGGGGGATCTAACCTCTTTGTCTCAGGAGGCATAGGTAAGGTATGCATACATCTTAACCCCCCCCCCCCCCCCCCCCCTACCGGGCTCTATACTTTTTTTTTTTTTGGAGGGGCGGGGGTGGGTGAGACCTTATCTTCTTCAGGTGGGATATACTGAGTTTGTTTGGTTTGGTTTGGTTAGAGGTAGGGATGCATATACCTTAGTGACAATCTGTCCAAATATGTTTCACGTTCAATCGGGAACCATTTTGGGAATTGATCCAAGATCCATGAAACGGCAAACCATATCTCACAAATAATCGATGTGAGCCACAAACCGTATGCATCATTGACAGGGTGCAAGATTCTATAGTGAAAGAAGAGACCAAGAATAGCCATTCGCATTAAAATGACCATTCGGTATGGATTAATCTTGCTTGAAGGAATCGGTAACTTTCTTGAAAGTGGTTGCCTCCCCTCATCCATCCTATATCAAATTAAAATAATTATAAATTTCTACGTTAAAAACTTATATATTCCCTTCATTGCATTCTTTAGAGTAATGAATTGAAACGAAATATGAATTACATATTTATTCGAACAACTATTTGGTATAATAAAAGAAAGCACCTACTTGGGTAAATCGGCATCATCTAGCTCTCCGTCACCATGGCCGCCACCGCCACCATTCCCATGGTGCTTAACCATCTTGAGTTTATCAGTCTGTCTTTTTCTCCATTCCTCCATTCGAACCTTCCATGCAACTGTTCCATACCCATAAACCGCTAAATCTTTCTTAGGATCCATTGGCCTTGGTGGCACTGAAACGCAAACACCAACAATCAGACCGAAATTAAGCCAAAAAATTACGGAAAACTATCGCAAATATCAAGAAGCCAAACACTTACAAGAAACTGATGAAGCAGTGTCGAAGAACTGCACTGGATGGACTCTGTTTGAACGACCCATGAATGGAGGGATGATTAAAGCATGCCTATCAGCCGAGATTCCATCATCCTTCGATTACAAGTTGATTATATTGTTAGAAAGTCGACGGATCTCCATTTTTAAGCTTCAAAGCAAGCAGAATTGTTACCTCTTGACCGTAAGTAAGAAGAGGGATCTTGGGATCTAGAGCGGCTGCATCCATCTGCGATGGGGTGGCAAAGCCAGAACCATTGGATGCACCATGGCTGAAATTGAGGCGGGAGGAAAGCACCGCCTCAGCATAACTATGTGGGTCCCTCCGATCATTGCTTCCAAGATCAAATTCATTATCCAAATCATCAAATTCATCCTCTTCTTCATCACCATCCACTCTTGGACTCCCTGATATTAAAAGTTTCAACTCATTTCTCTTTTGTTTTCTGCAAGGGACCGTTTACCGACACAGACAGGTAAACCGGGTAAGCACTCACCACCCTCACTTACCAAACAACCCCTTAAAGTGTCTAGTAAACAGCCCCTAACCTAAAACCAGCAGCAAGAATTGGTGATTATGGATGGATACCTTTGATTCGTTTGTATCTGGTTTTGCATTGAGGGCAGGCTTGACTTCCTTCTCTTCTTTCATATTCATAACAAGGTCTGCAAACAGGGAATGCACATTCATTGCAAGCAACAAATGGCTCCCCATCCACAGTTATTTCAATCTCATCTTGACAAATTTGGCAAATCTGCCCACTCAATTCTTTTACACAAGTCACCTGTTGATGAAAAAACTAGTTTTAAATCAATTACCTTTTTCACCTAAAGTTAACTGAGACACCATTCACCATCAAATCTAGCAAAACAAAAAATAAAAATAAAAAAAAAGTTTGGAACTTTAAAGCAATGGGGATGTGATATGGAAAAATAGCATTACAAAATGGTTCCTGAACTCAATGAAAGAGTGGTGAATGTGGTTGAAATGCAAGATGAGTTGAGTGATTCAAGATGCATTCAAATGTTCATTAACCCACCAACAGATTGATGAAAAGATGAAACTTTTTCAGCTTCAAACAAAAAACAAGATAAGCACTGCAAAAGAAAAGATGAAGAAATGTTTGCAACATAACTTACTTACTCTTCCAACTTCATCCGCATTGATAAGAACAAACTCATTTCTGTTGTGTGAACCCGCAATTAATCGTCCTTTTGTATCCATCAGAGCACACACTAACTTATTGAATGAAATCTTGAATGAACTTCAAACAGTCAAAACCCAACAAGAAAGTTGTCTATTTTTCTTTCTTGCTTGCTTTCCCTCTTTTTACTCGCTATCTTCAAAATAAGGAAGGAATCCCTAAAACCCACATTAATCGAAATGTAAACAACAAACTTCTTTCTTTTCCCTCACTTGTCTTCAAATACAGGCAGGAATCCCTAAAACCCACATTCACAAAAAGATCGAACACCCAAAAATATATAAAACCCCAGCCCCAGCCCCAGATATAAATACTATTAATAATAATAATAATAATTATTATTATAATCAAGTGGTGAAATTTTATTCCTTTGTTAATAGTGAAAAAGAAAAACCCTTTTGGGTTGGGTTGGGTTAAGTTAGAGAGTAACAGCTTTTAGAGAAAGTTTAATTAATGCGTAACAAACAGATAGATAGGTTTGATGGATCTTCAATTCCAGTGAGAAAGAAGTAATCAACGGAAGTGGGGCCCGGATGTGGTGGTGGAAGGCGGGCCCCACCAGGGAGGGAGGTACGTACGGTGGAGGAGAGCCGGAGACTTAAAATAAAAAATATCGCATCTTTTTAGATTGAAAGAAGAAGGTGATGCTGCTGCTGCTGCTGCTGCTGCTGATGTTGTTGTTGTTGAATCTTTGAAGGATGATGATGATGATGATGATGATGATGATGATGGAAGGTGGGGGTTCACCACTTAAAACTCACATTCACTTTCGACTGTCAAACAGGTTAAGGGTTTGTGGCAGATGGTCACGTGTTGCTTCTTCTCAACTAGAATTGATTTATGTGCTTATTATTTTTTAGTACCGTAATTATGTATTTTTGTTGTCAATAATATTTATGTGATTCAAATATATATGACAATAAAATCAGATTTTTATATTTAATCAATTAAATATCAAATATTATGTTATAGATATTCCTATTTTTATCGTTTATTTATTATATAGAAAAATTCTCTTTTTATTATTAAAAAGAAGATTGTTTTTCAGTTATTTAAAAATGATAATAATTACATATTATTAATTAAAATTGATTTTATTGTGTAAATACATACATATATATATATAGACTTAAGTTCGCGTGAGACCAAACAGTTTCCGTGAGACCGGTGAGACAAAACTTTAAAGTATGAAACTTCACAACAAAAAACTGTGAATGTAAAAAAAATCGAACTTTTCATAGGGAAAATACCGTAAATGTTACGTTCACGGTGTTTTTCGCTGTGAATGTTCGTTTTTTTTACCTTCATAGCGTCTTCACTGTGAAGGTTCGGATATACTTTCACAGTCTTTTAGCTGTGAAGGTTTGATTTTTTTTTTTAACTTGGTTTAGGTTTTTTACCTTCATAGTGTTATTACATTATGAAGGTTCGAATGTTTTTTATCTTCACAGTGTTTCGGTGTGAAGTTTCATGTTTTAAGGTTTGGTCTCACGCGGTCTCACGGAAACAACTTGGTCTCACGTGAACCTGAACCTGAACCTATATATATATATATATATATATATATATATATACACACTAGAAGCGTACTCGCGCAATGCAGCGAGATACATCACGATTTTAATGTTTCATTTTATTTTTTGTTTTTTTGTTGATTTACAGAAAGATCTTGGATGGTTTTGAGAATGTGATAATATTTTTTTTAAAATTTGTTTAATTCAGGCTTAATAATATAATGTTTTTTATATAAAAAAAATTAAGTATTTTGTTAGAATTCAATGATTATCTTATATATTTTAATGACATCTATAAAAAATAAGCAATTACATATTTAATAAGATAATTAAAACAAATTTATAGTAATATAATATATTAATTAATAGTGATACATGGAAAAGTCTGCATAAAAGCAAGGTCATGTACATAACAAATTGATGAGTGTTAGAAGTCTTTGGAACTTACCCGACAAGGAATTTCACTACCTTAGGACCGTTTGGATCTCACCTGAATCGCCCCATGATTGATTTTTTCAATCTTTTCGATCTTGGTTCCGTAGGAGCAAGTTGAATGGATCGATTTTTCCGTATCCAAACTAATACCAATCCAATCCACCCGTCGAGCAGGGACGAAAGTCGGCCAGGGACGAAAATCGGCCTGATGCAAATAAACGAATTTTTGTTCTACGTCTCCGTCATCATTTATCACTTGGGGTAGGAACGATAGTATTTTATTGCTACAAGTATGGATATCTTGTAATTTGAAACCTGTAAATTAAGAGATTTTTAAAATCTTGCATAAAATGATGATACCTTATGCCTAATAATTTGTATTTAAGAGTTTTTTATCCGTACTTTATAATATAGTATATCTATATCTATACTATATTATAAAGATGATATAAAAAATTCTTAATTACAACTCACTAAGCTTTATGTACTATCATTTAAAGCTATCTACTTAAAATCTCTTAAAAATAACTACTAAAGCCTAATGTACTACCTGTAAAGCTTTTAACCCTAATTAATATATTTCATCCTTATCCCCCAAAATTTTTATCTCTAATCCCCAAACCCTAAAATTATGAAATTTGAATTCTGATAAACATAATCAAAACAGGATAAACATCTCAATTTAAATATAAAAAATTTAAAATATATAAGATAATTAATGAATTTTAACAAACTACTTAATTTTTTTTATATAAAAAACATTATATTGTTAAGCCTAAATTAAACAAATTTATATATAAAAAACCATTATCACTCAATTAAAAAACATTATATTGTTATTTGCTCAAGCTATATAAAAAACATTATATTGTTATTTGCTCAAGCTATACTCTGTTTCAGTCATCATTTTCATTTATTTGAAAATGGCAAACATAGTGAACTTCTTTAGTGTTGGATCTCAATCCAAACCCCCAACTCTACTCAGGGATGAATATCCCCAGTGGAAGATCAGAATGGTTCACTTTCTTGAAGGGGTGGATCCAGGACTTGTTGAGTTTCTTCATAATCCTCTATATATTTCCATGACCATTGTTCCTAGAGTACCTGCTACTGCTACCACTCCAGAGGTCCTTGAATACCAAAAACCCAAGCCCATCATAGAGTGGAGTGAGCAAGAGTTGCATGAGCTTACAAAGAAAGCCAAAAGGCTACTAATCATGGCTATTCCGAATGATATTTTCCAATCATTAGACTCATGTGAAACATCAAAGGATCTATGGCTGGAGCTTGAAAAACAGCTCGAAGGTGTGCTAAGACCCAAAAGAACAAGGCTTTATGCATTAATGAGTACTATGCTTTCAAAGCTCTGCCAAATGAAACCATTCAGAGCACATATGATAGATTTAACTCCCTAACCAACAAATGCAAGAGATATGACATCCACAGAACCCCTGAAGAAAACAATGTTATGTTTCTTCAGAGCCTCAATGAAGAATGGTTGCACTTGACCATGTCACTCCAAGCAACTTTGGATCTTGATGTTTGGTCCCTATATGACCTCTTTGGGACACTGGTTAGCCAAGAAAATCGCATCTCTAGGGTTAAAACCCAAGTTGGAGGACCTCTTGCATTGGTAGGTAAAATCGCAGAGGTTCAAGAAAAGGGAAAGAAGGAGAAGACTGTGGAGGAAAGTCTGAAGAAAAAGAAGAAGAAGGTGCTAGTGGCTGAAAGTGAACAAGATGATAGTTCAGAAGAAGAGATGGACATAGCTTCGATGGCCAAGACTTTGGCTCTTATGACCAAAGGTCTGAAAAAGAAGCCCATGTTCAACAGAGGAAGATATGAGAGGGATGAAAGAAAAGGACACGATGGGTATGAACAGAGGAAGTTTGGAAGAGAAGAGTTTGATGAGCAGAGACAACCAGAGAAGAGAGGAGATGATAGGAGATACGTGGGGCACCAGAAGGTAGTTGAGTATCTGTAGAGGGGTGCTCAGAGGACGGACGACAGAGGAGGTGAGAAGACTGCAACCAATGCCCAGCAGAACGAGGGCTGCTTCAAGTGTGGAAAACCTGGACACTTTGCAGCCGAGTGCAGAACCAATGCCAACAGAAGCAAGTCGGTCAGAGACGCTGTCTTTTTCAAGAAAAAGGAAGAGTACTACACACAGAGGTCAATGATGGTCGAACAAGAAAATCTCGTGACCGATGAATCCTCTAATGAAGGGGACACAAATGCATTCTTCTGTGGGATGGTAGAAGTCAACTCCTCTAAGGCCGATAGTGAGGTATCCACATCTGACTCTATCTCTTATGACTCTTAATACAAATTTTTTGAACTTCAAGAGGAATTCCTTGCTTGTAAAAACACATGCTCAGAGCTAGAGAAGAAACTTGCCTTCTATGAGCGAGAAGTTAGGCTTCTTACTCAAAATAAGGATAAGCTTTATCTTGAAAAGAATTCACTTGTAACTGAGCACATTTTTGAAAAGAAATCTTTGAAAGAAAAGGTCATCTCACTGGATAAAGCTTTAAAAAAAGAGATTAAAGAGCTAAGGGATAATGAGAGTGACCAATTAAATGCTCTTTCATTAAAGATTTTTTTTCAAAAAGAGAGAGAAGTCCTTCACCAAGACTTGCTCGATAGAGATCTCTTAATAAGGAAATATCAGGATGCACAGAAGGTGCATGAAAAGGTAAATACCCAAGTCGGCAGAAGAGGTATAGGGTTCACTAACATTGACCCCTATACTGGAAATAAAAGAAACAAATCTTTGGCAAATATCTTCTGTCTTGGGAAGTTTTTAAAACCAAGTCTTCCAAATCTGATTTCTACATTTAAGAGGCGCATAACATCTGAAGGACCACATGAGAGGAATCCTCTGGTGATGACTAGTGTTTGGTATGAAAACAGTGACTTGTCATCATCATCCTTTGTATAGAGGAAATAAATTCTAAGGAAATATTTGTCTCAGAAACAGACTGGACTCTTCAAATTTGGTCATCCAGAGACTCAAACTCAAATGGCCTTTGTATGCATGATGATTCCTGAAAAGGAGTTGTTCCCTGAGGCACTTAGAGTTTGGGCCAACCTCTGTGGAAGAGAAATTGTTCAAGATATTTTTAGAAAATGATTTGAAAAGAACATAGGAAGGATTGTTTTTACAAGAAACAAATCTTTTATAGGACCTTCTTATTGGCCCCTATACTGGAAATAAAAGAAACAAATCTTTGGCAAATATCTTCTGTCCTGGGAAGTTTTTAAAACCAAGTCTTCCAAATCTGATTTCTACATTTAAGAGGCACAGAACATCTGAAGGACTACATGAGAGTAATCCTCTGGTGATGACTAGTGTTTGGTATGAAAACAGTGACTTGTCATCATCATCCTTTGTATAGAGGAAATCCATTCCAAGGAAATATCTGTCTCAAAAACAGATAGGACTCTTCAAATTTGGTCATCCAGAGACTCAAACTCAAATGGCCTTTGTATGCATGATGATTCCTGAAAAGGAGTTGTCCCCTGAGGCACCAGAGTTTGTGCCAACCTCTGTGGAAGAGAAATTGTTCAAGATATTTTTGGAAAATGATTTGAAAAGAACATATGAAAACCACTTTTTCAACCATCCTGATATGACCTCTCTCCTGCAAGAAATCTTTGAGCAAGACTTGATGGAAAGTTTAAGTGTTCCTGAAGTGGTCCCTTTGTTATCCCAGTTTAATCTAGTTGATAATTAACACACAAACACAATAATATCAAGAGATATAAAGATTCAGAATAGCACACCAATCTCTTGAATAAACAGTTAAACCTTGTGTGTTCTTGATACCTTGAATGCAATACTGGTTACAGAGTACGTAGGCTACCTCTCAATATGAATATTGTGATTATGAAAGGTTAACCCTAAAACTAAACTAATTAAAACATTAAATACCTAGGCTTTTAAGGCCTAATGGGCTTGGGCCCAATAATAACAAAACTATTAACTTATTACACAATAGACCCTCTAACTAACTTTAACACAATTGCAATTTAAACCCTTAACTTTAACTTTAATCTTGAATACAATTTATGATCCAACAATCTCCCCCTTTGGATTCAAGATTAAAAAAAAATTGCAATTGTCTTCAGGTCTTCTCTTTTCTTAAGATATGACGTTGATAGCTTCAAAACTTTAAAATCTTCAGCAGTCTTCATATTATACTCTCCCCCTTTGTATATTCTCCCCCTTTTTGATGAGTGGTGAGAATCATCATCATCAAAACATATCAGAACAATCTCCCCCTTTGAATATGGTCATCAGTTTAGCACTGTCTTCATGTAACGAGCCGTGTGTGAAATAAGAGCAGTCTCTCCAAATGGAAAGAGTGATTATTTCAATCTATGCAGATTGCAATAAAAGGTAGTAACCATTCGAATCTTTTCAAATTCAAATAGTTTAATAGATGTAACCCTGAATCAACAAATGACTCAGTTTGGAATGCCTGTCAGTGACACAAAGTCACTGAGTAACACAAAGTTACTATATAAAGAGCTGGTTTTGACGTTGGCTCCCCAGGTCTTCCATTCAATCATCGAATAACACATGGTTATCTATGAACGTTCTGACAGAAAACAAATTTCTGTGTGCTCGTGCATGTGTATGAAATAATTAAGCATAGATGATTGCTTTTTCAATATAGGCTCAAAATATGTAAACTTGTTGAGACAACAACAAATTATACAAAGACTCAATGTGCATGAGAAAGGGTTTGAAGGTGGGGCAACTTTCCTTCTTTTTCAATATTAGTATCTTCCAAATGAAGAACCAATAGCATATGTGTTGCGTCCCCAGAAAATGTGAAACATTCTCTTTTTGAGAAAAGAATGAGTAGCTGGTGGGGTTGTATGCAAGAGATGGCATGAGCTAGTTGCCTATTTCAATGATGGTCACCAAAGAATGTGAACCAATCAGATTATGTGGCTGCCCGACTCAGAAAGAAGTGTGGTGCAGAGTTTAATATTCTTTTACTCTGTTCTCTCACCCTCTTTCTTTTAATTCTCACTTCTAACCAATCTCTCTTTTCCATTTTACCTCTTCACACATCATCACTCAATTCTTTTGATCCCTCTCCCCTCAATCACTCAGGGAATACTTCCTGGGTAGGAAACACTGGTTATCGTGAATCTATGGAAGTTCTGTTAAGCTCACACACTGAATCCCTTGTATTTTCCTAAAAAGAACATGTGCTGTTCAACAGGCTATTGTACATGAAAGCACAAATAAGCACAGAGTTACATGAAGAATAATTTTTTTTTCGGAGAAGTCAAAATAGTTGTGTTTGACGATACGATTCTCCCCTTCAAACTAAAAAGAGTTTGACAATTTAAGCTCTTAAGGAGTTTTTCAATTACGCTTATATACAATTAAGTTCTTTAAGCTATTAAGCTCCCCCTCAACTGAAGATTTTTTTTAAATGTAAATTAACAGAAAACAAAAAGATAAAGCACTGAAGTGCGGGTTCTAATTCGAAGTGATTAGAAGCCATTGTCACTTGAACAAACCTGCATATAAAAAAATATGGTAATCATTTGTGAAAATGATTCCTCTCTCGTTAGCAACAGTTGAAAAAATGAACACAAAAGTAAAACTTAGAATACTCCCCCTAGAATCATGCATAAGGTTTAAGATATGTTCAACATACCAAGTTTGCTGATTAGAAATTGGAACCTCTTTTCATCCAACGACTTGGTGAAAAGATCAGCTAACTGGAAGTCAGTTTGAACAAAGTGCATTTCAATGTCACCTTTTTCTACATGATCCTTGATGAAGTGATATCGTACATCTATATGCTTGGTCTTCGAATGCTGTACCGGATTAGCAGTTATGGCGATTGCGCTCTTGGAATCACAATAAATAGGAACACGCTTGTAGTTGTATCCAAAGTCCCTTAACTGTGTCGTCATCCAGAGGACTTGAGAACAACAGCTAGCAGCAGCTACATATTCAGCCTCGGCAGTGGATGTTGAAACACAATTTTGTTCTTTGAGGTTCAACTAACAAGTTTGTCACCTATAAATTGACATGATCCAGAGGTGCTTTTCCAG
Source organism: Arctium lappa (assembly GCA_023525745.1). Taxonomy (NCBI): domain Eukaryota; kingdom Viridiplantae; phylum Streptophyta; class Magnoliopsida; order Asterales; family Asteraceae; genus Arctium; species Arctium lappa. Next base: position 57,157,037 of record CM042058.1, on the reverse strand, counting down.
TCTAGCTTACAACCTGCATGATCAACATCTGTAAAGGCGGTTAGATCAAAACGAGAATCCTTTGGATACCAAAGGCCTAAATTAGGAGTGCCTTTGAGATATCTAAGGATTCGCTTAACAGCATTATAGTGCGACTCTTTAGGATTAGACTGATACCTCACACAAAAACATGTGGCAAACATTATATCTGGGCGACTGGCAGTCAGATAAAGTAAGGAACCAATCATGCTACGATACACCTTTTGATCAACAGGTTTCCCGGAGGGATCTGCGTCTAAGAGTGTACCAGTAGCCATTGGTGTTTTCATGACAGAACAATCTGTCATATTGAACTTTTTCAAAACATCTTTTATATATTTAGCTTGATTAAGAAATATGCCTTCGGGTAATTGCTTTACTTGTAAACCAAGAAAGAAATTCAATTCATCCATCATCGACATTTCAAACTTTGTTTCCATTATCTTTGAAAAGCTCTTGCAAAATTTTGGATTTGTCGACCCAAATATTATGTCGTCAACATAAATCTGAATGAGAATCAAGTCCTCACCTTGACTTTTAAGAAATAAGGTAGTATCAACTGTACCTTTCTTGAAACCAGAAGCTAAGAGAAATTTAGTGAGAGTTTCATACCAGGCTCGTGGTGCTTGTTTAAGACCATAAAGCGCTTTGTCTAAAACATAGACATGATCAGGGTAATGAGGATCAACGAAACCTTCAGGTTGTGCCACGTAGACCTCCTCATGCAGAACGCCATTAAGGAAAGCTGACTTTACATCCATTTGATAGACTGTAAAGTTTTTGTGTGCTGCATAGGCTAGGAAGATTCTGATGCCTTCGATACTTGCAACCGGGGCGAATGTTTCGTCATAGTCAATGCCCTCTTGTTGACAGTACCCTTTGGCGACCAAACGAGCTTTGTTTCTCACAACTACTCCAGCTTCGTCTTTCTTGTTTCTAAAAACCCACTTAGTTCCAATAACAAATTTACCTTTAGGTAGTGGGATCAAGCGCCATACCTTGTTCCTTTCGAATTGTAAAAGCTCGTCTTGCATAGCAGAAATCCAGAAAGGATCACGTAGAGCTTCAAATGCTTTCTTTGGTTCTAAGGAACTGAGGAAGCTTGAAAACATGCAGAAGTTGGCTGATGCTGACTGTGTTGTGACACCAGATTGTACGTCACCAATCACGTTGTTCAGGGGATGATCCTTAGTCCAACAATGTGTGCTTGGTAAGGATTCAACTGTTTGTTGTTGTTGGTCCCGGAGGTGCTTAACAAGTTTGTAGGAGGGGGGGGGGGTTGAATACAAACACAGAAATTAAAGTTTAATAAATTGTTTATTGATAAATCAAACATAATTTACAAGTTTGTTACGGAATAAGATTAAGACATACTCAATCTAAACAAACTTAAGAAACACTAAGATGGTTCAACAAGAATTTCAAAGAATGGGGGATTAAGAAATATAGAAAACAAAGGTTTCTATTTGGGGTTCAAGGATTAAACACACCCTCAGATGGAGGGGTGATCTTCCTATTTATACCCTATGCATTAAATGCATGGCAGGGCACTTTACACGTGGCATTCACTGATTGGCTTTGGAAGTATGACTTTGGGAGACATGCTTTCGGCCGGATCATGAATAGTGTAGTTGACAGAGTTGTTGTACGAATTGTGGCAGAGGCATGTCCGTTCTGACACATCGTACTAAGTTGTGCAAGGTAAGACAAAAGGAAACTTGAGGTATAAGCTTTGTGATTATTTGATCGCTGAATATCTCTTTCTTCAGAGACATTAAGAGTTCAGCGATCGCTGAAGCTTTCCTCATGTTCCTTTGCGTATAAGTAGAGTTGTCTTTGCTTCACTGATATCCGCATCGGGTCACTAGTAGACTTCTCTTTGTTCAGCAGCTTCGTCTTAGATTCAGCTATGAACATCTGTTGACGCGAGACTTGTCTTCAGGGATTACGTTACTGTTTACATCAGAACTATCAGCGATAACTGAACAGACTCAGTTTGATCACTGATAGTGAAACACTAATACATATTAAATGTTTATAAGAAAGACTATCAGCGATAACTGAGCAGACTCAGTCTGATCGCTGATGGTGAAACACTAATACATATTAAACGTAATTTTCACTAAGTACAGAAAAAGGGTCGTTATCAAATCACTGAGAGAGTTTGGATCAACAATCTCCCCCTATTTGATAATGACAATGTAACTGAAGAAAATTACTTTATAATTCAAAATGATGGAATAATCAGGACTCATAACATACATGTCCCAATTAGTATTTTGAGGGATCTTTTACAGTACTGATAGAGTTAAGTACTTCACTGAAATTTTCATTAATCCAAGAAAAGAATTACAAGGTATGAAAATTACAAGTACAAGTGATGTACTAATTACTGTAAGTTAAACTAATAGATTACAAGAAGAAAACTAATCTATTAGCTATCTAAAGAAGATTTAGGAGGATTGATCAAGTACTCAGGTATATCTTCTCCTTTTTGCTTTCGCTCTAAAGATTCTTTGCTCATGACCACTTTGATTTGCTCAGCAGCAGGAGAGAGATCACACCATAAGCACATGAGATACTTGAGAAGACCGAGGGGACATATAGAGATTTCAGAGATTCTTTGAAATCTGAGCTGTTCCTCGTCATCTCTGAAGAAGATTCCAAAAGGTTCTTCAAGTACTTGTCCCGCAACATATGGTCCACCAGGAGGCATAAATAGATCCAGAACTGAAAGATCAGGAGGAGGACCGAACAGAGCTTCTCTTGAAAATTTGATGGAGGTTTCATTCCTTATCACTGCGACATTTTCAGAGGAGGAGGAGACAGGATTTCTTCTGATCTGCTTTGACTTAGAAGGAAGAGCAGACGACACCTTTAATATTGTAGCGACTCTGTTGATGAGAGCATCATTTACCCTTTCAACATAGCCTCTGTAGATTGACTTTGATTTTCTCAGTGCATCTTTGAACTCAAGCCATTCCATGTAGCCGAAGCTTTCCAGCTTTGAAACGAACATAACCTTGCAACTTCCATCCTCTCTGGTAATCTCCATAGTGACAGAAACATTATCCTTCTTCTTTCTTCCAGAGATAGCGACTGAAACAATCTTCATTGGGTCAGAGCGATAGTCGAGTTTATGTTTGCACCAATCGACTGAGCTATCGCTGACCGCTAGAGCTTTTGAGCGCTCCTCTTCAATCTCCTTTAAAAGAGCAGTCTGGACTTCCACTGGTTTTCTTTTCAGATTTAAGTCTTTGACTTGAGAAGACTGAATTTTGAGAGCCAGAGAGGCATCTTTTTGACAATCAACAATCAGCTTCTCAGCCCTGACGGATTCTTCAATTTCAGCTTCAGTCAGGAACTCTAGATCTGTTGATTGAGAGGGGATCTTCAGTCGTTGACTCTCCAGATGAGAGATCATCTCTGTTATTTTCTTCATCTCTTCCTCTGACCAATGAAGTGGTCTAGAGGGCCTTCGTGGATGTTGCAAGGACTCTTCTTCTTCTTCTTCTTCCTCTTCTTCCTCTTCTTCTTCTTCTTCTTCTTCCTCTTCTTCTTCCTCTTCTTCTTCTTCTTCCTCTTCTTCTTCTTCTTCCTCTTCTTCTTCTTCTTCTTCTTCTTCTTCTTCTTCATCCTCTTCATCAATATCTCTTACAGAGATTGGGATTATCTTGTCATCAGCTTCAGTAGTTGGGATTATTTGGATCTCTTTACTCTTAAGCAGGGGAGAGAACTGTCTGGTCAGAAAATGAAAAAGGTTAGTTTATTTTTAGGGAAGAAGAGAGATAAAGGCTAGAAAGAAACAGGGGTGGGATTTTTATAGAAGGATAAGGGAACGAGAGTAAGGCATACCTGAGAAGGATTCTCCTCAGGTAGTGAGATCATCTTCAGGCTTTCCTCAGCAGTTGCACCTTTGCTTTGGGAAGGGGTTTCTGAAGATGTCTCATGACTCCCCCCTGCTTTGATAACTTCTTTTGAAGCCATCGCTGATGACGTGACGGCTGAAGAACACCATAGAGATTGATCTTCTTCTTCATCGTCATCATCATCATCTTGATGAGGTTCTTCCTCTTGATCTTCAAGATCAAGGGCTTCATCTTCATCGTCCTCCTCTTCCTCTTCATCGATTAACTCATCGATGGTAGGAGGGGCTTTCTCAGCAACTATCTCCCCCTCAACCTGAGAGGGAATTTCCTTCAGTTGGACCTCAGCAGCAACTTCTAACTCCGTATTTTCTTTAGCTGTTTTCTCCCCCTCTTTGTCATTATCATGGAGGGAGAGATCTTTGGAAGGAGAAGAAGCTTTTGCAACGACCAACATCTGAACTTCAACCTCCAAACTGTCTAGACGGCCTTCAATCGCAGGAAGATCTGACGTAGCCTGATGAATGAACTCAACGACAATGTCCAGAGAGGTACGATCGTTTTCTGTGAATGAGGGAGCAGGAGTCGGAGCTGGTGCCTTCAGGTGGGCGAGGACATGCTGAAGAATAGTAGTGCAGGTGTCAATCTTTGCAGACAGGGCATCAAACTGTTGCTTGGAGTCTTCCCTGACTTTGACAATCGCTTCTTGGAGAGTAGCGATTTGAGAGACGTCAGCTTTGGAGGCGCATTGAGTTGTCAGCGTCTTCAGTGCTTCACCAGCTGTATGAACAGCGCTGGTGGTGTTGTTGAGAGAGGTAGTCAGAGACTCCACCTTTGCACTCAAACTGTTGACATTGGTGTCAACAGTCGCCAAACTAGAACCTGAAATATAAGTTAGTTGTTGAGAAACATGCTTATATGGTGAGTTGGGAGTAGTGTTTAAGGTTATAGGAGTACCTGAATTATCAAACATTTTGTAGAATTGCATAGATTCCTCAAAAGATTGATGTTCAGGTCCTATGGGTCCAAACTGTGGTTGCGAAAAAGTAGATGATGGGTTAGAGACCAAAGAAATAGAAGGATGAGAGATGGGGATAGAAGATGTAGGGAGAGGAGTAGTTACCTCAGTTTGTTGCTGAACTGAGATTGTAGGTTGCGTCACTGTTGTTGTGACAGCGACCGAGATCGCTGGCACGGTTGAAGTGGGTATCGCTGAGGATGTGGAGGAGATGACCACAAAATCATCGAAGGAAGTTTGTTGAGAAACAACCTTAGGTATTGAGCTAGAGGTACCTTTCTCCTTGGTCACCTTAGCCTTCTTCGAAGGACCAAGGGAGCCAGTTGATGGTCGTTTGGAGGGGGTAGCGGCAGGGATAGCAGAAGAAGGAACCTCTTGCGTGGCCGCTGAAGACGAAGAAGTGAGGAGAGAGAGTCGGGAGCGAAGTTCAGAGATACTTACCTCGTTGGGGAGCGGCTTGACCTCTAGGGAGCGCTGACCCACTTTGGGAAAAGTTGCATCAGAATTAGTGGGGTAAGTAGCAGGGTAGAGGAACTTTAGGTACGCACAGATGAAGCGTACATAGGGAATCTTGGGATCCCTCTCGGTCTTCTCTATCTTTGACCTTAGATCGTCAAAGATAACTGTTGCATAGTCGAAATTTCTTCCGACGATCACTGAGTAAGCCATTTGGACCTGAATCTTGCTGGCCTGGTCCAGTGACCCACTCTTCCCACTCATAAACTGAATGAAGTGAGAGAAGATGTAGTTAAGCTGAGAAGGCATGAGCGCCTTCTTCACCAGAGTCAGCTTCTTGTTGGGAATTGTCGTCCGCGGCTTGGGTTCCCAAGAGTATTCCATAGCATCCAAGAATTGGATGAGTTCAGCATCAGTGGGCAAGGCATCGAATCCATTCCTGGGTTTGTCAGGAAATCGCAGAGCTTTCCTTAGCCCTAAGGCCGTCATCACCCCTGGTCCAAGTTCAGTGCTGAAGGAAATAGCAGGAACCAGTTCACCCTTTTTGTTGGTGATAGAGGTCTCTTCAGCGGTAAACCAGAATTGTTGGAGAAGAGCTTTGGAAGGTGTGGAATCCACAGTGATAGCGTAGGCAATGCAAGATTGCTTTAGAAATTTTGCGGCTTCCACCAGATGTGGGTATTTGACACAATCAAAGTCAAGGCGAGCAAGATGATTGTTTTTCGGAAGCTCAGAGTCAGTGATGGCGAACTTGACGTTCTTAGAGGCGACAAGTGCAGATTGAGCCATTCTGAATATGAACAGATAGAAGAATAGAAGAAAGGTTTTATTCTAAAAATAAAGAAGGTTTTCCCAGTTTCTATTTTGGGAAAGAAACATAGAAAAATCAACATATTTGAAGATTAAAAAGGTGTTCTTAATATAAGATATAAGAACAAGAAGAAAAACCAAAGATTTTGAATAAAGATAATCAAAAGAAAATGGTTTTGAATGAATAAAATCAAAAAGAAAAATGATTTTATGAAAAAATCTTATAAACCCATAATGGCAGTCCATAAATGGAGTATTATGTAAAAAGATTTAGAACAAGAATAAGAAGAAGATCAAGAATAACCTGTTGATCTTTGAAGGAGACGATGCAAATGCTTGAGAGTGCTAGAATTCTTTTGAGAGAGTTTTCTTGCTTTGAAAGTATTTCCAGAAAGCGTAAAACAATAAGAATGGAAAAACATTCTTTTTATACGTGTGAGAGAAGGAGAGAGAGTGTGAGAGGCGGGAAAACAAATGTTCATCATGACATGGACACGTCCCACGAAGTTGATTGGATGGAAGGGCAACGGACGAACGCGTCAGAAAAAAGACATGTCGTGGATTGTCGGTTCAAATGAAGTCATAGAAGAGAGAGAGAGAGACTGTTCATTTGACCGTTCTGAAATTTTCGCTGAAGAAAAGTCAGCGATCGATTTTCTTTGAAAGTATCCCTAATGGTAAAGTTAGGGATGAATTTTTCTTTTAAGGATCACTGACTAGAAATATCAGTGATAAATTTATTTTTCAAGAAGCTTTTAATCATTTGAAGAAAGTTCAGTGATTAAAGTTTATATTTTGAAAAACATCTTAACTGAATGAAGATTCAGTTGTAGGGATGGAGAGAACATACCTGAGAGTCAGAATTTTTATCAGAGAATGATAAAAGGGGAACTTATGATTACTGACACAATGCATGAACGCTGAAGAATTATTCTTCGAGATTCAGTATTCCAAGCTCATTGATGAGAAAGTTGAACCTTGTCTCATCAAGAGGTTTGGTGAATAAATCAGCAAGCTGAAAGTTAGTAGGGATGAAATGAAGTTCAATATCACCGTTCATCACATGATCTCTGATAAAATGATATCTGATCTCTATGTGTTTCGTCTTTGAATGTAGCACTGGATTATTTGCTATAGCGATAGCACTAGTGCTGTCGCAATAGATTGGAATCTTTGATAGCTGAAGGTCATAGTCTAATAGTTGATTTCTCATCCATAAGATCTGAGAACAACAGCTTCCAGCGACTACGTATTCAGCTTCCGCTGTAGAAGTGGACACTGAATTTTGCTTCTTGTTTGTCCAGCTTACGAGCTTTCCTCCTAGGAGTTGACATCCACCAGTAGTACTCTTTCTGTCAAGTTTACAACCTGCAAAATCACTATCAGAATATCCGGTAAGATCGAACCCTGAGTCTTTGGGATACCAAAGACCGAGGTTAGGAGTTCCTTTCAGATATCTGAAAATTCGCTTAACAGCGATCAGATGGGATTCCTTGGGTTCAGATTGATAGCGTGCACATAAACAAGTAGAGTACATAATGTCAAGTCGGCTCGCTGTAAGATACATCAGTGAGCCTATCATTCCTCTATAGGCAGTGACATTAACAGATTTTCCAGATGGATCTTTGTTAAGTGTCAGAGGAGGTGCCATGGGAGTTTTCATAGCTGAAGTTTGTGTAAGATCAAACTTCTTCAGCATGTCTTTAACTTACTTACCTTGGCTGATAAAAGTACCTTTGTCAGATTGTTTAATCTGAAGACCAAGAAAATATGTCAGCTCACCCATCATACTCATCTTGTATTCTTTCTTCATTCTTTCAGCGAAGCGAGTACATAGTGATGGGTTAGTAGAACCAAATATGATGTCATCGACATATATTTGTACAAGAATAATATGACCTTTTTATCTTTCTGAAAAATAATGTATTATCAATTTTGCCACGTTCAAAATTTTCAGAGATAAGAAATGATGAGAGAGTGTCATACCAAGCACGAGGGGCTTGTTTTAGACCATAGAGAGCCTTATCCAATTTATAAACATAACTTGGATACTTAGGGTCATAGAACCCTGGTGGTTGTTCTACATAGACTTCTTCATTCAACTTTCCATTTAGAAACGCTGATTTTACATCCATTTGATAAACGATGAAGTCTTTATAGACTGCATAGGCTAAGAATAGTCGAATTGCTTCGAGCCTAGCCACAGGGGCAAAAGTTTCATCATAGTCTATGCCTTCCTCTTGTCTGTATCCCTGAGCAACAAGTCGAGCCTTATTGCAGGTTACAGTTCCATGTTCATCTAACTTGTTTCTAAACACCTATTTGGTGCCTATAACAGTTTTATCAGATGGTCTAGGAACGAGATTCCAAACTTTGTTACGAGTAAACTCAATCAGCTCTTCTTGCATATCGCTGACCCAGTTTGGATCTCTGAGGGCATCATCAGTCTTCTTTGGTTCTATTAAAGAGAGAAAGTTGACAAAGAGACAGATATTACCTAAGCTTCGTCGTGTCTGAATACCTGCATCGGGATTAGCAAGAATTTGATCTATTGGGTGATCTCTGGTCCATCGCTGAGCAGGAGCATGATCGCTTAACTCAGATGTTGGATCAACAATTGGGATGTTTACTGATGAGGACGTTTGAGGTTCATCAGCAATTAACTGTTGAGTAGTAGACAGACTATTGTTATCAGAGAGGTTTTCAGACGAGGGTAGATCTGATGGTAGTAGTGTGTTAAGAGGTTCAGCTGAAACCCATGAGTTGGATTCAGCGTTAGGATGTATGATGTTTGGATCATCATTAGCAGTAGGTGGTTCTATGTGCTGATGGTTTGAAAAGAAGGGTTCGGTTTCTTTGTAGTGAGAGAACATCCAAGCATTTAATTCTTCATTGTCAGCGATTGGTTTGGAGTTCGCTGAGCGAGTTTCATCAAAAGTGACATGAATTGTTTCTTCCACAGATTGTCTTCGCTTGTTGAAAACTCTGTAGGCTTTGGAGATGGAGGAATATCCTAGAAATATTCCATCATCAGCTTTTGGGTCGAACTTTTCAAGCTGATCTTTGTTGTTTAAGATAAAACACTGACAACCAAAGATATGAAGAAAACTGATAGATGGTTTTCTTCTATGAAAGAGTTCATAAGCTGTCTTTCCAAATCGCTTTACTATCAGCGATCTGTTTTGAGTAAAACATGCAGTGTTTACAGCTTCCGCCCAAAATTGAGTAGGGAGGTGAGAATCGCTGAGCATTGATCTAGCAGCCTCAATGATCGTTCTGTTTCTTCTTTCAGCGACTCCGTTTTGATGAGGTGTTCTTACTGAAGAGAAGTTATGAGAAATTCCCTTGTTCTCAAAGAAATTGTTCAGATAGCTGTTTTTGAATTCAGTTCCATGATCACTTCTTATTGAATGAACAGTAAGATTATTCAACACTTCCATCTTTTTAACAAAAGATATTAGTTCTTCTAGAGTATCACTCTTGCAGCGAAGAAAGATAACCCAGGTATAGCGAGAGTATTCATCTACAATGACAAGTGTATATTTCTTTCCAGCTATTGATTGGATGTTTACAGGGCCAAACAGATCCATATGCAAGAGCTGAAGAGGACTTGTCACTGAGGAGACTTGTTTTGACTTGAAACTAACTTTTGTTTGTTTTCCTTTTTCACATGCTGAGCAGAGAGATTCTTTAGCATATGAGTGCTGAGGAAGACCAGAAACCAGTTCCTTAGATGAGAGAGAATTCAAGGTTTTGAAGTTTAGATGAGAGAGCCTTTTGTGCCATAGCCAGTTGACATCAGAAGAGGCTTTAGAGAGAAAACATAAGTTTTCAGTGGTAGTAGAGTCCATATCTATTACATAGACATTTTCTCTGCGATAACCACTGAGAGCAAGTTTTCTTTTCTCATTCACCACTGAACATGCTTTCTTAGAAAAGCGAACTTCGTAGTCTTTGTCACATAGTTGACTGATGCTTATAAGGTTATGCTTCAGTCCATCTACATAAGCGACTCTTCGAAAGGTAGTTGTTCCATTGCTGAGAACACCAAACCCTCGGGTATATCCTTTTCCATTTCCACCAAAGGTCACAGAGGGACCTTTCTCTTCCTTGTATTCAGTGAGCAGGTCTTTTTGTCCAGTCATATGACGAGAACATCTACTATCGAGATACCAGGTGCCCTTTGATCCCTGCACACATAAGGAAGATTAAGCGTTGTTTGGTACCCACTTTTCAATGGGTCCTTTAGTGTTAGTGGATATGGAAGATTCAACAATCTTCATAGCAGATGAAGATTCAGCTTTAGTGGTAATCTTCACTTTGGTTAATTTCTTAACCTTAGTGGTATTCTTCACCTTGGTCGATTTTTCAGCTTTAGTGGCGGTTGGACATTTGCTTGCAATATTGTCAGTAAAACCACAGTGATAGCATTTTCTATATTTGAAAATGGTTTTAGAACCAGAAGTAGAAGGTTTTGCAAGTTTAAGATGAGCGGGGCCAGGTCCAAGAATGCTTTTCTCATGAGATCTAGGAGGAATTTTCATTTCTTCAGATCTCGTGGGTTTATGGTCAATCTTTAGCTTTGGAGGACAGAGATCAAAGATTTCTATCACAGAGCTAGAGAATTGATTCACTGAAGGTTTAGAAGGAACTTTCAGCTTTGCTTTCTTGGTAGCCTTCTGAGGACGAAGAATGGATTTTCCTTTATCCGCAGACTTAGAGCCTTTGGATTTTTCCTCAGGGATATAATTTGAAGAAGAAGGATAAAATTGATTATAAGAAGTGTCAGAGATAGGAGTGACAAACGTTCCAAACTTAAGCATGGAACTTTCTTCTTTAGGCTCATCCTGTGGTGTCCAAAAACCAAGACCAGTTCTATCACTTTCAGGAGTTTGATCATTTATTATCTCAGAGATCTTTGTTGATGATTTGCACCATTTTTCAACATGAGCCTTTTCTACTTTTAGAGCAGCGATGGCTTGTTCGCGTTCAATGCTGATGATTTCATTTATAATAACTTGATCTTTCAACTTTTCTTCTAAAAGAGTTAGTTCTCTGATCTTTTCATGACATTTCTCTAGCTCTTGAGTTAAATTAACATTTTTATTCTCAGCTTGAGTTTTGTCGTTTAGAGCATTATAAAGATCAATCATCAGCACATCAACAACGTGACTTCTCTCAGCTTCAGGTAGAGAGGGATTTGTAGAGATAGATACCTGAGATGATATGTAGCTCATAGAAGGTTCAGATGGTTCTTCTACTTCTTCTTTAATCTCAGCCATAAGGCAAAGATTAGCGACTTCTTCTTCATCAGAACTTGATTCTTCTGATTCAGCCCAGTCGTGTTCTTCAACGATGAGACCTTTACCTTTTCGCTTATAGCTTTTCAGCTTTTGATATTTGTTTTTCAGCTTTAGGTATTTGTCATCACTGGATCTTCTTGAGGTAGAAGGTTTGAAGACCTTTTTCGACCTGCACTCACTAGCAAAGTGTCCAATCTTTTCACAGTTATAGCAAGTGGCAGTAGCCTTATCAACAGGAGTTGATTTTGGCTTTTCAGTAAGAGAGAGAGGCTTATTTCTTCGAAAATTGCTGTTTCTTGCAAATCTCTTAAAAGAGTTTGTCAAGAGTGCTAAGGACTCATCAAACTCTGAAAGATCAGGGTCTGATAGATCCTCAGATTCAGAATCTAACTCAGTGATGGTGAGAGTAGATCACTGAGATGGAATTATCTCTGAAGAGACTAAAGCAACAGGAGTGCTTTTGGAGTCTTTAGAATCTTTTACAAGATTCTTCTTCAAGATATTCGATTGCTCATAATTGAGCAATATTCCATACAAAGTGTTTAGAGAAAGAGAATTTAAGTCTTTTGTCAGCTTAAGACATATTGAATAACTGTCCCAGCTTTCAGGAAGACATTCTAAGAATTTTGTTAGGACCTCAGAATTAGAATAAGTCCTACCAACTGTTCTTAGATCAATGATTAAGCAGTTAAACCATTGATGAACGTCAGAGAGAGATTCATTCTTACCAGCGATGAAACTTTCATACTGTCTTACGAAGTTAATCTTTCGAGTCTCTTGGATTTCAGTGGTGCCCTCATATTGAACACATATGGTTTCCCACATTTCTTTAGAAGTTTTCAGATGCATGATGGAATGAAAAACTTCATCAGGCAGAGCCATTGAGATAATGGTCTTTGCTCTTGCATCTATACCTACATTCTTTTTGTCTTCATCACTCCACCGTCTTATTTTCTTAACGACATAGCGTTCAGGGACAACTTCAGTGGTGGCAGTAGCGGGAACTGCAACTATAATTCTAACAGGTTCATAGGGTCCATTTTCTATATACTCAGGTATAGTAGGACCTGCACCTTCAAGAAATAGCATCATTCGATTTTTCCATAGAGAAAAGTTATCTCTGCTAAATCGAGGAGGTTTAGAGAGTGAACCATTATCATAGTAGTTAGTGTTTGTGTTAAGTGCCATTTGAGAATAGCAAAGAAGAGAATAAAGCAAGATCTTGTTTATCATATTAAACAGTACGCTCTGATACCACTTGTTGGTCCCGAAGGTGCTTAACAAGTTTGTAGAAGGGGGGGGGTTGAATACAAACACATAAATTAAAGTTTAATAAATTGTTTATTGATAAATCAAACACAATTTACAAGTTTGTTACGGAATAAGATTAATACAAACTCAATCTAAACAAACTTAAGAAATACTAAGATGGTTGCACAAGAATTTCATAGAATGGGGGATTAAGAAATATAGAAAACAAAGGTTTCTATTTGGGGTTCAAGGATTGAGCACACCCTCAGATGGAGGGGTGATCTTCCTATTTATACCTTATGCATTAAATGCATGGTAGGGCACTTTACACGTGGCGTTCACTGATTGGATTTAGAAGTCTGACTTTGGGAGACATGCTTTCGGCCGGATCATGAACAGTGTAATTGACAGAGTTGTTGTACGAATTGTGGTAGAGGCATGTCCGTTCTGACACATCATACTGAGTTGTGCAATGTAAGACAAAAGTAAACTTGAGGTATAAGCTTTGTGATTATTTGATCGCTGAATATCTCTTTCTTCAGAGACATTAAGAGTTCAGCGATCGCTGAAGCTTTCCTCATGTTCCTTTACGTGTAAGTAGAGTTGTCTTTGCTTCCCTGATATCCGCATCAGGTCACTAGTAGACTTCTCTTTGTTCAGCATCTTCGTCTTAGATTCAGCTATGAACATCTGTTGACGCGAGACTTGTCTTCAGGGATTACGTTACTGTTTACATCAGAACTACCAGCGATAACTGAATAGACTCAGTTTGATCACTGATAGTGAAACACTAATACATATTAATGTTTATAAGAAAGACTATCAGCGATAACTGAACAGACTCAGTCTGATCGCTGATGGTGAAACACTAATACATATTAAACGTAATTTTCACTAAGTACATAAAAAGGGTCGTTATCAAATCACTGAGAGAATTTGGATCAACAATTGCATATTGGACGCATCATTTTCATCGTGCATAGCAGGTAGCTCCATAGATGTACTAGGGATATCTTGTACTGGAGTTTCTGATACTGAGACTTCTGGAGTAGCAGTTGAAGTACTTGTGACTTCGTTTCCAGAAGAACTATCTGCAGTGACAGATTCAACATTAGGAGATTCAGAAACAAACGGTTTAGTTGTACCTGATGGAGATGAAGTTTCAGTGACTTCTTCGGAAGGTCCAAATATGTCTTCAGAAATGGTAGGGACCTCCGAGTTTGCTATTGATTTAGATATGCCTTTATCAAAATATGCACAAATATTATCAAAGGCATCAATAAATAATAAATCTAACTCAGATGAAGTAGGGTTAGAGTTAGAAGAGGTAGATCCTTTAGAAGTTAGTTCTATTCTGGATTGAATTGAAGCTTTGTCCTTACGACCGAGTTCTGAACTGTTGTGTCCAGAAGTCCTTGTTGAATTCTCATCAAAGGAGACATTCATGCTCTCAACAACCATCTTAGTTTGAATAATGTAAATTCGATAAGCTTTGGATGTCAGAGAGTATCCAACGAGATATCCTTTATCCACTTTCTTATCAAATTTTGATAATCCTTGACGCTCTCTAAGAATGTAACACCCGCAACCAAAAACACGAAGGAATTTGATGTTAGGCTTACGATTGTTGATTAACTCATATGCTGTTTTGTTAAACCGTTTGACCACAATGGTACGATTCTATGTAAAGCATGCAGTAGCAACTGCCTCGGCCCAGAGGTACATAGGTAGATCTGAATAAGCAAGCATAGTACGAGCAGCTTCAACAAGAGTGCGATTCTTCCGTTCAACAATGTCGTTCTGCTGTGGAGTGTAGGCTGCGGAGAAGTTGTGTGAGATTCCTACAGAGATAAGATAGCTCTGCAAGGTGGCATTCTTGAACTCCATGCCATTATCGCTGTGAATGGTTCGAACTGGCAATTGAAGACGTACTTGGATGCGCTTGATAAAAGCGATAATCAACTCTGGTGCATTTGACTTGTTGCGAAGAAACTCTAGCCATGTATACCTTAATAGTCATCTATCATTACTAAAACATACTTCTTGCCGTTGATAGACGCTGTTCGCATTGGGCCACAAAGGTCCATATAAAGAAGTTCAAGTGCAGATGAGGTCGATGATTCGGCTTTGGACTTGAAGGAGCTTCGCTTCATTTTGCCCATCTCACATGCAGAACACAGTTAGTCTTTCTCAAACCTCATTTATGGTAGACCTTTGACCATACCTTGTCTTTGTAGCTTCGCTATAGATCGGAATGTCTGATGAGACAAGCGGCGATGCCACGTCCACGATTGTGCTTTAGTTGCTTTGGCTAATAGGCATACTAGACGTGTGGCTGACAGTGTTGGAAAATCTACATAGTATAGATTTCCATGGCGCTCAACTTTGAAGACTTCGTAACCATCGGGATCCTCTAGATAGGAATGAGTGGTTGTGAAGCGGACTTGATATTTCATGTCACAGAAGTGACTGGTACTAAACAGATTGTGATCAAGTCCTTCAACATATAACACTCTTTGAATCTTCACAACACCATTATCGAGCATTCCATATCCTCTTACGTGTCCTTCGACTTCAGAATTGGCAAATCTAACTGCTCCGGCAGGCTCCTCCACATAATTATGCAAGAGGTGCTTGCTGTCATGTGGCATGAGCATCCGGAATCTATCACCCATAGCCGACAGGCCTGCAAAAGAGACAATTAGTTTTGCTTAGGTACCCATATCAAGATGGGTCCTTCGCGGTTAGCTTCACGCAATTCAGGAATATCAGCAGGTTTAACTTTCACACGCCATTCATAACAGGGTTTTGGAACCCATTTCCAATCCATCTTGACATTTAGTTCCTGAAAGTGATTTTTAGAAGTAGGATTGGCAACCTTAGCTCGAAACACTTTGGGTTGTGCGGAAGAATTAGAATTAGACTTAAGGTTCAGTTTAGCTTTTCTCTTACTTTGTTTGGACTTTGGAGGGGAGTAGTATTTGAATGAGTTATCCCAGCAGTATTTGCAATATAGATTCTTTCGAGCAAAATTCATAAACTTAGATTTATTGGAACATATCTTACATTCATGTTCATCAAAAGAATTACTTTTCAAAATAACACTGTCTGAAGTACAACTATTTGAAGCAAAAGTTTCACTAGATAACCTATCATTCTTATTCAAAGTATTATCTTTATTCTTCTTACTCCTCCCAACTCCATTGTCTTTTATATCTGAAACAGAAACAAGAACCTTGTTAGTCTCTAACTTAGAGGGTGGTTCTTTTCTAGAGCTATTTGAAGTCTCACCCTTCTAAAAAATACTCGGTGGATATTCAGGACAATCAGAGTAAACAACTGAAGGTTTTGCAGGAGCATCAAATTCTGGATTGGTTCTTACCTTCCAGTTTGGATCATTGAACATCTGTTTATCATTTGAAGCATTTTTAAACAAAGTAATTTTCAAATAATTGATCTCTGTGCAAAGCTCTTGATTTTCTTTTAAAGACTTTTCAAGATTAAATTTGAGATCAAAGTTTTCATATTCAACCTCATCAAGAGACCGTTGCAACATATCAATTTGCTTCATCAATTCAGATGTATGATCATTCACAGAATTTGACTCCTTTATATCAGAAACAAGATCAAAGTCTGAAGCATTCATCATTTCAGAAAATATCTCTTCAGTCATGGACTCAATAAACTTCGTTTTATCGTTTTGAACACAAGATTCATTCGTGATGACAGGTTCTTCTTCAACCTCTTCAACAAGTAAAGGTTTAGAAGCAATGGGATTTGAGACTGATGGTATAGTAGGTGGATCAACATCCGATTCATACTCATCATATTTGCATGCAGTCTCAGGTGGAACTGTGTTGGTGCTTACTGATTCTTTGGAAGGTGTGGTAAATAGTGATTCAAACTCAGTAAATTCGATCTTTCGAGTCTCATAGATTTTATTCAAATCACCATATTTAAAACCAACTGATTTAAAAAGATTTTGAGAATCAGTGTCACCAGACTTGTTCTTTCCCATATCTTCTTGACCTTTGGTCTCTTTAGAAGGTTTAGCAGAACTTGCTTCAACAAAGGATGCACGAATGTTAGGAATGGGTCTGATTGCGGAGCCAAATTTATCAAAATTATATAAGTACTCCGGTGCCTTTTTCAAAATCTCATTAGTTGGCACACCCAAACCTGGTTTAAGTTTATAAAACCTTTCGTCTTGCAGTTTATTGGTCAACAGATTTAATGTCTGCTCAGTCTGACCTCGTTTCATATTAATGTCCTCCAATTGCTTGATTTTTGTGAAAGCTTATATTCTTTCTTTATAACAAATTTCAAATTTGATTTCAAACTCACCCTTTTCAGCATTAAGATTCACAAGATCTGTTTCTAAACCAGATATTTTTCTTTTTAAAGAATATTTTTCAACTTTTAAATCATCCTTTTCTTTTTCTTCCACAACAACTTTTAATAAAGCATTTTCATCACGAAAACTTAAGACAGATTGATGTGCAGAGCTAAGTTTACCTTTCAGTAAAGCAAATTCATCTTTCATACTATGTATTTGGGCCATTAAAGATTCAATAAGTTCAGAATTATCACTTACCTCAGAGTTTGCATCTTCGGATTGTGCCTCAGACTCTTCATCGTCACCATCCAGCTTTGCCATATAAGATACTTGGGTGAAGTGCGCTTGCTCCTCGTCATCGGAACTTTGGAACAACCAGTTTTCTTCTTCAGCCATCAACACTTTTCCTTCTTTAGCTTTCTTGGCAATGAGTGACTTTCTTGCATAGTACTCTGAGTTCTTTACCTTCTTGAACTTGCAGTCTCTTGAGAAATGCCCAAATTTGCCACAGTTGTAGCATCTTCCTGGTTCATCCCTTCGTTCTTCTCGCTTCTCCTCTCTCTTTCCTTCTCTTCTATCTTCCTTCCTGTCTTCTCGTCCTTCCTCTCTCCTTCCATGCCTCAGCTTGTATCGCATCTCAAACTTCTCTTTCTTGTATCCATTATACTTTGGTTTTGAGTAGAATTTCTTCTTGCCAAAGCTCTTCTTGAATCGTCGTGTAATTAGAGCCAAGTCCTCAGAGAACTTCTGAATATCTGGATCTGAATCAATTTCCAGTTCTTCATCTCTTGAAGCAGAGTCGGACTCAGTAACCTCAGTAACAAGATCTTTAGACATATTTTTCTTTGACCTTGCAGAGGGTATAGAAACTGAACTCTTTCCTTTGCCAGCTATGAGAGCCACGAAGTCCTTCAGATTATTAGACTCATTATTAATAGACCTCACCTCATCCTCATGTTGAGAAAGAGTAGAGAAGATATCAGTGACATTTTCTTGAGCCATATTCTTGGACATCTGGAGGTTGATGGCAAAGTTCTTCCATTCTGGATTCAGATTCTTGATGAACTTGTAATTTATCTCAGAAGCAGATTTAGAGATATTGTTCCTCCGTAAGTCATTGAGAATGATGTTATATCTGTTGTAGGTATCTAGTAGCAGCTCTCCTTCTTTTGCATGAAATCCCTCGTATGCATTTATGCATAGATTCTGCTTAGCTTGGATGGAGGCTTCACTTCCTTCAAACTGTCTTGCTAGTTCATCCCAGATTGCTTTAGCAGAGCTCTGACTGTCTACATGATTGTAGATGTCGTTTGGAATAGCCATAGTTAGATAAATTAGAGCCTCTTCTTCTATCTTGTACTGTGCTTTCTGCTTTTCAGTAAAGAACTGATAAGGTTTAGGAACAAATCTGTCAGGGATTTCTGGAGAGGTCTCTGTTGCAGCTTGACCCTTTACTGTGATCATTGGATTTTCTGGACCATTAATGATTGCTTCCATGTAATCTCTGTTCTTGTGATTCAGAAACTGGATCATTCTGGTCTTCCATTGTTGATACTCATTAGCCATAAGGACAAGGAGGTTTAGACTGAGAGCCCATTGAGAGATGTTGATTCGACATCTTAGCTGTACGGTTAGTAATCAAACTTTTCTGTATCAAGACAACCAACTAGATGAGATCGTTAGAATCAAGAATCAGATTAAAACTACACTCAAAAAATTTTCAGAAAAAAATAAATTTCCAAAAATAATTAAATGCAGTCTTCTCACACAGTATAAAGCACAAGCAATACTGAAAAATCGAACTGTGAAAATCTGAAAAAAATTGGCGCAAAGTGAACAGTAACTTGCGTGAACAGTGACTTGCGCGAACCGGTACTGGCGCAAAGTTAGGTTTGCGTGAGCTGAGTGTTGTGCAAAGTGAGATTTGCGTGATCATTGGGTCTCGCAAAGTGTGGTTTGCGCGAGCCTTGAGTGGCGCAAAGTGCAGTTCTCGCGATCAGACACTGGCACAAAGTGGATAGACCGAGGTCTTGCGGTCGACCGGTGACTTGCTTCGACCGGGATCTTGTCCGACCGGTAAGATGCACGACCGGGAAACTTCTTCGACCGGTATTGGTTGTGGACCGATATGAAGTGTGTGACCGGTAGAGTGTATTGACCGGAACCGATATGGACCGGTAGTGGGTATCGACCGGTAAGGTGTCGACCGATAAAATGCTTTGACCGGTGACCTTCCTTAGACCGGTAATGTGTATGGACTGATAAAGATGGGTCGACCGGTACACTGATGTGGACCGATAAGGAGTATGTGATCGGTATGGAATGATACGACCGATAATTGCTTTTGACCGGTAATGAGTGTGAGTTTACCGGGCGACCGATATGGTGTATTCGACCGATATAATGCGGTCGACCGGAAAAGTGTGATTAAATAACTACCGATATTTTCTTAAAGGTTCGACCGGTATGCTCATATAGGTCGACCCAGAACGATGATGTTCAACCCAGAAATCACAGAAATCACAATCAAACACTCAAATTGAAGGTAGAAATCAGACTTATGTACCCACTAGCATGCACCGATCACAACATAATCAAAATTAACAACTAAACTCAATTTTCATGCATCAATTCGAAGAAGACAGTGACTGATAGATATTTGAATCCAGATGCTAAAAACTCATAAAAATCTAATCACTTGATGATCTACAATTCGATTAACCAATCAGATTGTGTTCAATCGCATAAAACTTATCTAATCAAATCAACTTTACGCATAACAACACCTTAAAAAAAGAAATCAATTTTTACCCGGATAACAGATAGACGTCGATGAACAGTAATATCCCCAAAACCGATGAACAGTAAAATCGCAAAACACAGATTTAATCCTAAAAACTTGATTCTTTAGGCTCTGATACCACTTGTTATCCCAGTTTAATCTAGTTGATAATTAACACAGAAACAAAATAATATCAAGAGATATAAAGATTAAGAATAACATACCAATCCCTTGAATAAACAGTTAAACCTTCTGTGTTCTTGATACCTTGAATGCAATACTGGTTACAGAGTACGTAGGATACCTCTCAATATGAATATTGTGATTATGAAAGGTTAACCCTAAAACTAAACTAATTAAAACATTAAATACCTAAGCTTTTAAGGCCTAATGGGCTTGGGCCCAATAATAACAAAACTATTAACTTATTACACAATAGACCCTCTAACTAACTTTAACACAATTGCAGTTTAAACCCTTAACTTTAACTTTAATCTTGAATACAATTTATGATCCAACACCCTTGTATTCTTAAAAATTTAAATACTTCAGAGGATACTAATGATGGAAAGAGCAATACATGTCAAGAAAACCATGCCTCCATCCACAGAGAATTTCTTGATTGGACTCTGAATCAAAAGCTGAGTCATTCTTTGTCGATGCCGAGACTGACTCTGTGGAGCCAGAAATAGCTCCCTGCACACTAGAGGATTGTAAATTATCCTCTGGCATTCTTAACAGAATGGTTGCTCCTAAAAGGAGATCTGCGGGGATACCTATTTGCCCTGATTTCCTTGACATGTGCTTGCAAGCCAAGACTTCTCTTGAGAAGAATTAAAAAAGGAAAAGGTTTTATCATCTCAGAAGCCCAAAGCTCTAAAACCTGCAAAACCATTTCAAGAGAAATTCACATGGCAACAAAAGGTAAAATGGCTCAAAAATGATAAATCTTTTGCTTCTGTGGCAGTGATTTCAAAGGAGGAAAACCACAGAAGGAGAGTACAATCCGAGAGCAATCTACGGGGAAATTTTGTGAAAAATCAATCTAGACTAGATAGGACCTTCTGTAAAAAGAAACCTTATGCTAGGAAGGATTGTAATGAAAAATGCTCTGTATACTCCTTTACTGCTTTTAATGAAAAGTTTGTTAGACCACAGTCTCATTGGATTCAAGATCATCCAATCTGAAGATCCAATCTGAAGCTAAAGCAGAAACGTCGACTCTCGATATTAAAGTCTAATGTTTCTTTGTAATAAATGTCATAGTTGTTTGTTATTATTATTAGTTAGTTTAGTTTAGTTTGTTAGTTATTAGTTAGATATAATATCTAAATGTTAGATATTATTAAGTTATATTAGTTTAATATTACAAGTAGTTTAGGTTGTGTGTTAAAGAAGCTAGAGATCAATATCTGATCTCATCTCAACAACTCTAAAAAGATCAGATTAGAACACACACACAAAAAGGTGTAAAAAGAGAGAACACATAGAGAAAAGCTTCAATCGATCAATACCGAACCTTGTAACCATTTCTATTAATCAATACAGGTTGGTAATCATTAATGTGTTGTTAATCTATAAAACTTGATAAGTATTATGGACCGACAAAGTTCAAGAAGTTTGCTTCTAAAGTCTCATATTGCAAATGTTTTGATCTCATGCATGCTCTTAATCAATATTTCTCTAGCCCACACTGTCTTATTTCTCACACCATGCCCAAGAATGCAAAATTCAAGGGTGAGAAAGGGCAAAATGGTACCTCTATGAAAGAGGGTAATGCCAAACCAAAGAGTGTTAAGGATACTCTTAAGACCCCTAACAAAAATGGACCCATTTGGAAATAGGTACCTAAATCTCCTTAATCTGATCGCTGAAGAAGCAGCATGTGCCAATCTGGTACCTAGAATCTGGGTGCTCGAGGCGTATGACTGGCGACAGAGGGTTACTCACCTCGTACGAAGAAAAATTAGGAGGTGGTTCTGTAACCTTTGGAGACAACAAGAAAAGTCAAATTAAAGGCTATGGAGTCATTGCCAAGAAGGACATCGGTGTGTGCAAAGTGGCTTATGTGGATGGCCTTAAGCACAACCTACTAAGTATCATCCAACTTTGTGATAATGGATTCGATGTAATGTTCAAACGATAATACTGCTCTCTATTGAAAGAAGACACTGGAACAGAACTTCTGCGAGCCAACAAAAGGGGTGATCTTTACCTTATGAACTTCAAGGCCACCAACAGAGAAAAAAAGCTCTGCCTGGTATCTAGTAAGAATGAGGAGGCTTGGCTCTGGCATAACAAGTTTTTTCATTTAAATTTTCACACTCTTGACAAGCTTGTAAAATTAAATTTGGTAAGTAGTCTTCCAAGTATTAAGTTTGATAGAGACCATCTATGCTTTTCTTGTGAGATGGGAAAACTCAAAAGGGCTGCCCATAAGAGCAAGTCAGACATATCTTGCACTAGGCCTCTGTAGATGCTGCATGTTGACCTCTATGGTCCCATCTCTGTGGTCCCATCTCTGTGTAGACCTAGGTGGCAAGAAGTACATTCTTGTGCTGATAGATGAGTTCTCTTGATACACTTAGGTAGAGTTTTTCCTTAAGAAGTCTGACGTTCCTATAGTACTAATCAATCTTTTGAAGAGAATACAGGTTCTTTACGATTGCCAAGTGTAGAGAATTCGAACTGACAATGGTACTGAGTTCAAGAATTCAACTATTGAATCCTATCTAACTGGAGAAGGCATTTCACAGAACTTCTCGGTTGCGAGGACTCCACAACAAAATGGTGTTGTTGAACGAAAGAACAAAACACTTGTGGAGGCCGCAAGAACCATGCTCACTGCTTCAGGATTGCCAACTTCTTTTTGGGCATAAGCCATTTATACGGCGTGCTTCACACATAATAGATCATTAATAGTGAAGAGGAATTCCAAGACCCCCTACCACCTACTCAACCAGAGGAAGCCAAACACCAAGTATTTTCATGTATTTGGCTGCAGATGTTTCATCCTAAACGACAGAGAGAGAATTGGAAAGTTTGATCGAAAAGCAGATGAAGCCAAATTCATTGGCTATTCATCTACCTCCAAGGCATATAGACTCTACATGCTGAATTCAAAACATATACTGGAAAGTATTAATGTTTCTTTTGACGACTCATTTCAGGTGACTTCTAAGCAAATCAGCTCAGGACTCAAGCTCAAAACGCAAGACTCTGGTGAATCATCAAGTAAAGCAAATGATTTACATCATTTATTTGAAGAAATGTTCAACGATGATGAACCCTCTGAAGATGATCACAGAGCCTCTGAAGCCGAGGCCTCTGAGGACCAAACAGGTACATCCCTAACTGGTCCTAGTAACACTTTACCCTTTTCCACTACTTTTGTAGGTCCAAATATCGAGGGGGAGCACACAGAGACAAATGACAACCAAGGCTTCATGTTCAATCAAGCTATGGATCATCTTCCTACAATCTCAGAGGAGTCAACACCAGAGTAATCATAGAACTCAAACCAAGAAACCGTAGAGATCTCTACATCAACTCAAGGAGCTCAATCAAGTCCTGTGGTAAGTACAAATGATCAACCTTCTGCGACAGAAGCTGATCAAGAACAAGAAACCTCTCCAGATGTTCAGCTAGAAGGTTCCAATGACCATCTTCCCCAAATGACCAAGTGGACAAAAAGGCACCCACAGAGCCAAATTATAGGTGACCCTTCTGACAGAGTAAAGACTCGCTATGCTATTGCCAATTTTTGTTTCTTTACAAACTTTGTTATTATCATCGAGCCAAAGAAAATCTCTGAAGCCCTAAAAGACCCAAACTAGGTAGAAGATATGCAAGAGGAGCTTCTGCAGTTTGAAAGAAATGAATTATGGACCCTAGTGCCTCTGCCGAAAGGCAAAACTGCAATAGGGACCAAATGGGTCTTTTGGAATAAGAAGGATGAAGATGGGGTGGTGATTAGAAACAAGGCAAGACTAGTGGAAAAGGGATATTGCCAAGAAGAAGGGATTGCCTATGAAGAAACTTTTGCCCCTATGGCAAGGCTCGAAGCTATAAGGATCTTCCTTGTCTTCGCAGCCCACAGAGGTTTCAAAGTTTATCAAATGGATGTCAAGTCGACCTTTCTAAATGGGCAAATTCAAGAAGAAGTGTATGTCCAACAATCACCTGGGTTTGAAAGCTCTAAGTACCCTAATCATGTCTACTTCTTGGACAAGGCTCTGTATGGACTGAAGCAAGCCCCCATAGCCTTGTATGATAGACTCTCCAACTTCTTGCTAGCAAATGGTTTCGAAAGAGGTACAACTGATACAACTCTATTCTTTAAAAAGAGAAAATGTGAGATTCTACTTGTGCAAATTTATGTAGATGATATTATTTTTGGGTCTACAAATGAATCTTGCTGTAAAAAGTTCGAAACTTTGATGAAGAGTGAGTTTGAGAGAAGTATGATGGGAGAACTCACATTCTTCCTAGGATTACAAGTTGTTAGTCCCAAAGAAGTAAAACAAGTATTGTAGAAGGGGGGGGGGTTGAATACAATACACACAAAATTACTTAATTTTAATTCTTTTATTGATATAAAATATCAAGAATTACACAAAGAAAAATAAAGATTGTTTGTGGAAAAGAATAGATAAGAACTACTCAAAAACAATCTAACACTAAGAAGACTTTAAAGAACACATAGACTAAATCTTAGAGAGAAAAGGAAAACTATCAACCTGCTTGAAATCTTGCAAATGAGAAGTCTTGAGCTGAAAGCGTGAGTAGCAAGGTGCTACCTCCATCCTTTATATACTATCCAATGTAATGAGTACAAAGGACATAAAACAGTAAAGGCATGGGTGGTTGAGATATTGTCAATAAATTATAAGATATTTGATGTGACTTATCACAATACAAAAGGTAACTTTTGTACTATGAAAGTACAATATCTATATAATATATTCATGGGAAAATCTTTTTGAGATCTATTAGAAAATAAACGTCTCAATCATATTTAGACCAAGTGTATATCTTCTCAAAGAAGGAAGCTTCCATTCCCATTGTCAGAAGATCATTGGGAATGAGGAAGTATGTCAAATCAAGAGGGTTTGACATAAATGATCTTACCGATAAAGAAGCAATCAGCAAGAAGGAAAACTGCCAAAGAAGTGACAGTGATGCCGAACAAAGAGTTCGGCAGATAAGGGCTGTGCCGAGAAAAGGAGATTCAACAACAAAGAAAGAATGTGCCGAATAGGATATCAGTATGGGGTGATTTGCCGAATAGAAATCGGCATAGAGATGATCTGCCGAATAGGAATCGGGAGGCCAGGATTAGTTCACTTTGAAGTTCATCTCAATCCGCATTGTAGACTTCCTTCATGTTGATTTCAGTTTGTCTTCGACTCACCGATCTGTTTAACCATAACTAAGCTATTACAAAGAACCATAGTACAAAGTACAAAAATCAATAAAGACTAAGAAGAGGTTATCTTTAAATCTAAGATGACCCAACACAAGTTAAGCAAACTTCAGAGGGAATTTTCTTAAATCAATCAAAATATGTTTCCGACATACTTGAAAAATACAAACTCTCTGACTCTTCAGCAATGAGGACCCCAATGGCCAATGGACCAAGCTCTATGCTGATCTAGAGGGCAAATCTGTGGAGTGTAAGCTCTACAAAGGTATGATTGGGTCTCTGTTATACTTAACTACTAGTTGACCTGATATAATGTTTGCTACATGCATCTGTGCAAGATTTCAAGCTAACCCTAAAGAATCTCATCTTCTTGCTGTTAAGAGGATCTTTAGATACCTAAAGGGCACCAAGAATCTTGGCCTTTGGTATCCAAAGAACTCTGGCTTTGATCTTGTGGCTTATACTGATTCAGACTATGGAGGATGCAAGCTTGATCGAAAAAGCACCTCTGGAAGCTGTCAATTTCTAGGAGGCAAATTAGTTAGTTGGATTTCTAAGAAGCAAAATTGTGTGTCAACTTCTATGGCAGAAGCTGAATACGTAGCTGCTGCTAGTTTTTGTTCACAAGTTCTGTGGATGAGAACCCAACTAAGGGACTATGGTCTTGACATTGACAAAATACCCATCCTCTGTGATTCCAAAAGTGCCATTGCGATCTCTACCAATCCTGTTCAGCACTCTAAAACTAAGCATATTGATATCAGGTACCACTTTCTGAAACACCATGTGGACCAAGGGACCATTGAAATGTACTTTGTGTCCACAAACTATCAACTTGCTGACATATTCATAAAAGCTCTAGATGAAATGATATTTTCATTTCTTGTTGGCAAGTTAGGAATGTGAAACATGAGTTGATTCACAGAGCCTCTGTACCTTGGCACAAAGCTTCTGTTGTATATATTTCAATTTCAGTACTTTTATCTTTACTTCTGTTTGTATAGTTCATTCCTGCATGTACAGCTGTCCTTTAACCTACTTCTTATGGTCAAATGCTATGTGATTCTATGTTCTATGTCTTGTACAAAGATTATCTTGTATGATCCAAGCATAGGTCAAGGGGGAGAAGAAGGATCTAAACAAAGAAGACATTGATCGTTCAAGGGGGAGCAAAGAAGCCAAAATTCGAGAGAAGTTTGCAGAATAAGGTATGTTCTTCGCACATCTACAAGGGCAAAAACACTTTTCTCGGACACCAATTTCCAAATATGTCCTAAATTACCAACCAAAACATGCTCAAACTTTGGGTGATCAAAAATCTTAATTGAATTTTCTTAATGAGAAATTTTTGGTTAAAGAGCCTCCGAGGCCTCTCACAGAGCCTCTGTGAAACGCATCAGAGCCTCTGAGTCTCAAAAAGACACTTCTTGACCTCTAACTTCTCATTCTAGTATCCAACTTGATCATTCCATCGAGTTTCAATGTTTTTGGGAAAGAATAGTGTAATCTTATGCGAAAGATCCAACCCCTAACCTCAGAAGCTCTTAACCCACAGAGCTTCTGACATTTTCAACACTTATGAATTATTCAAAGGTCATGGGGTGCGGGTTATTTTTGAAAGTAACGGTCATGTGGGTATAGCAAATGCTACACACGTGAGAATAGTGGGAGGCGCACGTACTCGATTGTGCTACTCCCCAAATGACATGGAAAAATATGATTGGGGCGTAATCTGTACCGTCGTTTTTTAAAACGTCTCACTACTACGTAGGTACTAATTACGGATTTCAAATCCTTATCTTTTACCGCTTATATTTTTATCTCTCTCACATTATAAATACCAAACCCTTCCCTTTCTTTCATTTTTTACCTGCAACCAAAACTCTCAAGCATTCAAAAGCAAGAATATGCAAACCTGCAACTCTCTATTTTCTACTCCATTCGTCATCCATGGATTCATGATTTGATTCTGCCAAGAACTCTCAAGGTTCCCAAAACTCAAATAACTCCCAACACTTTATAGCTCAAAAGGACAATTCTGGATACGTAGGCCAACAACATCAACTCACTAGTCGAATGATTTCATTCACTAGGCACCAATATCACACTACCACCCTCAATCTGAAACCGAACAACCATTATGTGGTTCTTAACCCAAAGGGATACCCTGCTGAAGCTGCACCATTGATCAACCTCCTTAAAAATCATTTTCTAACCTAAGCACTGATCTTAACTAGAATTGATGTGCCTGAATCCTACGTCCAACAATTTTGGCAAGGATGTAGACATGAGAAAATCCCAAACTATGGACACTGTGTTATGGGATATGCTACACACCCTTGGAGTGATAAGGTTCTAGACCTAGGCATCAACAGAAGGAAGGTCTCTGAGATATTTGACCTCCCAACCAAAGACCAACTCAATTTGGTCAAGTTCTTAGAGGAACCCACTGACGAAGAAATCTTAGAATTTCTAAGATTTATTGGATATGCCAAACCAATCTCAAAGAGGACAGAGTTTAGGCGTCAAAACCTTCCACCTCTGTGGAACGTCCTGTTTTCAATCCTCAACAGGGCTCTGACATGTAAAGTGGGAAGCCCAGATCAATCGAGCCATAATATTTTTTCTATTATGTACAGGATGTACTATGATCTTCCCTAGGACTACGCCAAAACTATTTCAGGGAGATCATGAATGCGGTGATTGCCAAAGAGGATGATCAAAGGAGAGACACCCAACCAAAGACTCTGGTGTTCAACAGGTTCATCGTCATTCTACTTGGCGATGAAATGATCAGCGAAGGTAAGTTACACTCATAGGGTAAAATGACCAAGATATATGAGATGAAATCTCATAAGCCAACAACTCTGCCAACAGGATACCCGAATGCTAGACCTCTGCCAGCAAAGCTTCTGACCAACCTGGGTAGTGAAGAGGATAGGTTAGCATATGTTCGTGAACACATGACTCCAACCGAGTCCTACAACCCCCCACGCATAGGTTTCCTAGTGGGTGAGATCGCAATATGCCTTAGGGATGAGGTAGTTGAGGGAGTACAAGGTGATGTGGCTGAAGAAGCATAGAGAGAGAGAGAGAGAGTAGAAGAGCAAAAAAAGCAATAGAGGTGGGAAAGGGGTGAGACTCCCAAGAAGAAAAAGAAAACTAATCCCAAAAAGAGGACCGTAGAGGAAGAGGTCTCACAAGCATAGGAAGAAATTGCAGAGACTGAAAAGCCTAAGAAGAAGAAGAAGGCCAAGAAGGCCAAGACAGAGATTGCAGATGCTCCTAAAACTATAGTCGAAGAGGATCAAGAGGTACAAGCCTATGAAGAGCCTTCAAAGAAGGCCAAAAAGAAGAGACTTATCATGTTGGCCGTGTTAGATCATAGTTTTGAGTCAATTTGTAAGTGTTTACTTTGTAATGATTGACTTTTCATGTATGCTTGTGTAGAGGTCAAGTGTTAGAACATAAATATGTTGGATACAAGATCAAGAAGACAAAAAGTCAAAGTTCAAGAAAGTCAAAGCTGAAAGAAAGTCAACTCTTATCAAAGTCAAAGTCTTTTGTAATAAAAGTCAAAGTGTCTTTGTATTTGTTTTTGTATTTTATTTTCCTTGTATTTTAGTCGTGAGTATAAATACCTTGTATTCTTTGTGTTTCAAGTAGTTGAGTTCAGTTGTATGTTTGAAAGAAAAGTCTTGTAGAGAGAGAGAAAGAGTTTTTAGAGAGAGAAAGTGTAATTGTTGAATTGAGAAGATTAATCAAAACAGGTAATTGTTTGAATTGTTTGTTTGATTACATGTTAAGTGATTAGAAACTAGAATCTGGAACACACAATTGGTATCAGAGCAAATCCAAAGGTGAAATTAGATCAAGAAAATCAAGAAAATGTTGGTTCGTCACTGTTCTTGAGCCGAGAATCGTTCGTTTGAGTTTGAGTGTGTTTTTGGAGCATGATTTGATTAGGAATTGTTCGAAAAGTGTAATAGATCGGGTTTATGTACTTTAATTTCAGTATTGCACTGTAATTCACACGAATTTGTGATTTTTGTTGAGTGTTTGCTCACGAGTCGATATTCACTGTATTATCAACATTTTTGTATTGTGATTGTTTGCTTGTGAAATTCTTGAGTCATAATCTGTTCTATTGTTGTAATCGAGCAACAATACAAAGTTTCAAGGCAATTGGACAAAGTTTGGATCGAAAACAAATGGAAAAATCAATTTTTGAGTCGATAGTCTGAAGAACGCGCTAGATCTCGAGAACGCGCAAGTTCATCGTTCAAACGCGCAAGGTTCATCCGCAAGAACGCGCAAGTCGAAGGGAAGATTTTGGTCTCAAACGCGCAAGTAACAATCTGCGAGTTCTAGAAACTCGCTGATCGAAGTCTGCGAGTTTGGAAAAGTTGGAAAATATTGTAAGGACCAGAACGCGCACGTAGTGGTTAGCGAGTTACCCAAACGTGCTAATCGAAGGGTGCGAGTTTGAAGAGGAACAGTGGTTTGCGATTACTTTCGACATGCGAGTTTGAAATTTCATGAAAAAGTTCTAAGTGTCAAAACACGCAAGCTTTGACTAGCGAGTTTTAGAAACGCGCACGTCTCAATTAGCGCGTTTCATCGTGAATAGTGATCTGCGAGTTCTTTCGATCTGCGAGTTTGTTCAAAACGCGCAAGTAGGCACTTGCGAGTTCAGGAAACGCTCACGCTACTATCTGCGAGTTTTAGCGAGTTCTTTTGATCTGCGAGTTTCATTTTGAATAGTGCTTTGCGAGTTTAAGCGCCTGCGAGTTTTAAGCTTTAACAGTGACTTGCGAGTTTCTGTACTTAGTCAAAATTTTCAAAACTGTAATATGGCCGTTAATAGTGAATTTTTTTCTCTCTAGGGGCGCTGCCCCTCGACCCCGCAAGGGCGTTGCCCTCGTGCTAAGTCTGCGGAGGGGGACATATTTTTGATTGTGATCAAAATTTCTGAATCTCTATTTCAAGATTTCTTGTATTTTTGTGATTTCATATTTTGGACTAACGATCAGTTGTAGTTTCTTATTGCATATCTTTTTCAAAACAGGTGTAAACAAGATGACTTCAAAAGATGCACTTTCAATTGGTACTGATGTCAAGCCTCCTGTTCTGTTTAAAGGAGAGTATGAGCAGTGGAATGATAGATTCCTGGATTTCATAGACCGACATGCAAATGGGGAAAATATTCTGCAGTCAATTACAGATGGTCCTATGAAACCAATCATAGTTCACGTACCTGGTGATGATGATTCATCTGATAGTGGACATGGTGATGAGGAAAAAGAACAAAAGACAAAACCAGTTAAAGTGGATGTATCACAGTACTCTGAAGAACAGAAAAGTCATTATAAAGCTGACAAGAAAGCAAGATCTCTTCTACTTCAAAGCATTCCCAATGAGATTTACATCAAAATTGATAACTACAAGGATGATGCTAAGAAGATGTGGGATCAATTGCAAAAGATGATGATGGGATCAAAGACCGGGAATCAGATGAAAGTGGCTAACTGTATTAACAGTTACGAGGAATTCAAAGCCAAAGAGAATGAGAGTTTGGAAGACACATATGAAAGGTTTACCTTGCTTCTGAATGAACTAACTAAGAACAAAGTGACAAAGAAGCAGCTGGAAAACAATGTCAAATTCTTGAGTATCCTACGACCTGAGTGGAAGAAACATACACGTAGGATGAAGCAGATGAAGCAGATGAAAGACTTAAGTGAGATACCTCTTCACGAAGTCTATGAGACTTTACGTCAGAATGAAGAAGAGGTAGAGGAGAAAAGAGCTGAAAAGAAGAAGGCTGAAAAGGTTCCTGATCCGATTGCTTTGGTTGTTGGAGAAAAGAAGAAAGAAAAGAAAGAAAAGATAGAGAAGAAGAAGAAGAAGAAAGTACTTACAAGTTCTGAGTCGGATTCTGAAACAGAAGGTGATGATGGAGAAAGTTTGAAACAAGCCATGCTGTTGCTGACCCGTGCCTTTCAAAAGAAATTTTAAAAAAAGCCGGGATCAAATTCTCAACGATAATCTTCATCAAGTTCAAAGAACCACGAGCACCGAGAGAGGGTGGAAGGAAAGAGATACGAAGAGAACATATATATTGAGAAGAAACCCGATGAAAGGAAGAAGTTCATGAATGACTACACTGTTGCCGTAAAGCCAGCAAGTGATCCAGTCAAATGCTACAACTGTGGCAAGATTGGTCATTTTGCAAAAGATTGTAGAAAGCCAAAAGTTCGCAATTCTCAGTATTATCAGAATAAACTGCTTTTGGCAAAACAGCAAGAAGCAGGAATAGCTTTAATGGCTGAGGATGAATTTTGGTTGGATCATTCCGAAGGTGAAGATGAGGAGAAGGAAGAAAGAGCTCATCTCTGTCTCATGGGCAAAGAAGTAAAGTATGATGAGTCTGATGATGAGACATCTGATGAGGTATTAAACTTAACTCAAAAATATTTCATTACCAAAATGGAAGCCATGGTGGTTGAGCTTCAAGATTTACAAAATAAATTGAAAAAGGAAAAAGAAAGAGTTGCTAAAAGGAACAAGAAGATCTTTGAACTTAATTCGTCTGTTATTGGGAACAAAGATCTAATTGATTTTTTACGCAAGTCTGCTTCTGATTCTAAACTTCAAGTATATTGTTTTGAAAAGAAGATTTCTGAGTTTGAAGTTAAATTTTCTAAGTCTGAGTTTGATAAGAAAGAATCTGCACTAACTATTCATAAATTGCAGGTTGAGAACAAGCTTTCGAATAAGAAGGTAAATGGTATGGAAGCCAAACTTTATGCAAGAGGACAAACAGATCAAACCATTTTTCTTAATGCACCTAACGAAGAGGCTGATGTTAAAGAAAAATGGGGTCTTGGTTTTCAAAACCCTCATTATTTAAAGAAAGCCATTAGAAAACAACCAGCATTATATAATTTTGATTTTCTTGCTTGTGCTGGTAAACATACTCATTTAAAACCCAAATTTGTTACCAAATTACCAGAAGAAGTTGAGGCCAAAGAAACTGAAAATAGAAAGAATATAAATAAAATGCAACTACCATTTAACTATGAAAAGTTAAATGACAGTTATCTTTCAGAAACATCAAAGGTTCTTTCAAACGACTATTTTGCTAGTTATTCTGTTTCTGAGATGAAGGCAAAACCTGCAATTGCAAAGGTTTATGTTCCTCCACTCATTCTTGAAAGCAAAATAGTTGAACTTGAAAATGTTTTATCTGATGAAAAACTTTTGGTTGATATTCAACAAAGTGTATTTTCTACAGTATTAAAGAACACGGTTTTTCAATCTACATCTACAAAGTGTTCTAAAGTTTCTAAGGCACCTCAAACTTTGTCTGATAATTTTGATGACTTATTTGAGTTTGCAAATGATTTTCTTAATTCTGATGATGGGTGCATAGAAGATTTTGATATGTTTGACTTCAATGCTTCTCTTCCTGATCATTCTACTTGTCTTACAAATGAAAAGGTGTTACCAAGTGTTCTTAAAACTGCTAAATCATCAACTAAAGTTGGTGAATCGATTTCTGTAACTGCTGATTATTATTCTTAAGGTAAGAAACATAAGAAACAGCGATTACAGAAACATAAATACATTGGTAAACAAAAGAAAACTCAGTTTTAGAAATCTGCTTTTCCTAATAAATCTAAATCTTTTGTTTCAGATATAAGCAAGAAAAGGTCGAAAACTCGAACTGAATGGCTACCAAAACGGAAGGATGATGAGATAGCTGGATCAATTTCTGATAATTCTTGTACTAAATCTGTTAGTAGTGATTCAGATGTAGTTGGTCAATGTGCTTCTCATAAACAAAACATTGTAACTTCCTACAAACGTTATTCAATAAAGCAATTGATTCAATTATCTTCTATTACTACTAAATTTCATAATAATTATCGGCGAACTGATTTTGCTTATTTTCATAATTCTCCTGATTGGTATGGATCTTATCATGTTTACTCTTCGAGATCAAATATTTTTAAAGGTTTTCAAAAGGACAGAGGGTCCATTTTCAAATGGATACCAAAATCTTGTGCTAATCTGTTAGGATCCGTTTTTAAATGGGTACCTAAAGTTATTGTTTCCTGATTTCTCTTGCAGACCCGACATATGTGGTACTTGGACAGTGGATGTTCCAAGCATATGACTGGGCAAAAAGCTTTATTGTCTAATTATACAGAGAAATTCAGTGGAAATGTCAGATTTGGAAACGATCAGCTTTCACCAATCTTAGGATATGGTGACATCATTCAAGACAACATAACAATTAAGAAGGTGAGTTATGTCGAAGGTTTAGGGCACAACTTGTTTGGCATCGGTCAATTCTGTGATAAAGGGTTAGAGGTCAACTTCAAAGCTAAGAGATGTTCGGTTCGTACTAAAGACGACAATGAACTCTTAATCGGAAATCGAAAGACAAATCTCTACACCATCAATCTTTCAAAGGTTCAGAATGACCGTCACGTTTGCTTATTATCAAAAGCTTCGATGCAACAAAGTTGGCTTTGGCACCGACGACTATCACATCTGAATTTTCGTTATATCAACAAACTGGTTAGTGGAAACTTGGTAAAAGGACTTCTTGAGCTGAAATATGAGAAAGAACACTTATGTGCTGCATGTGAGAAGGGTAAGATGAAGAGAGCTCCGCATAAATCGAAGCCTGAACCAAGCACTAGTTCTCCGTTAGAATTGTTACATATGGATTTGTGTGGTCCAATGAGAATTCAGAGTTTGGGTGGAAAGAAATACGTGTTGGTTATTGTGGACGATTACTCAAGATACACGTGGGTCAAATTTCTTCGATCAAAAGATGAGACGCCCGAAGTTCTCATTACTTTCTTAAAGACGACCCAAGTGAATATGCAAAGACAAGTCAAGTTTCTTCAAACGGACAACGGCACAGAGTTCAAAAACAAGATAGTTGAAGAATATCTCGAATCGGTCGGGATATCACATCAGTACTCTGCTCCTCGTACGCCTGAACAAAATGGAGTAGTCGCAAGGCGAAATCGGACGCTAGTAGAGGCCGCTCGTACTATGCTCAGCTAATTCGATCTACCTCTATTTCTGTGGGCAGAAGCTGTGTCAACTGCATGTCATACTTAAAATAGGTCCATAATACACTGCCGCTTTCAAAAGACTCCATATGAGCTGATGAACAACAGAACACCAACAATCAAGTATTTTCACATATTTGGGTGTAAATGTTTTGTGCTTAACGACAGAGAGGGTCTGAATAAATTCAGTGCTAAGGCGGACGAGGGCATCTTCATTGGTTATTCTTCCACATCTGCAGCATACCGTGTTTATCTGAAGGAGTTAAAGACAGTTGTCGAGAGCGTGAATGTAACATTCGATGAAGAGATGGCTTCTGAATAACTCAGTTTAGAACCCGTGATCACTGGAGTATTAGCTTCTGGGCAGATCAGTCCAGAACCTGCTTCTACAGCGAATAATTTGAATAACGCTTCTACATCTATTTCACATTTATCTGATTTAGATTTGTTATTTGAATTATTTTATGATGAGTTTCTAGGATCTAATTTGCATAAATCTGCTGTGACTGACAGGTCTGAAGACACAAGCTGCAATCATCCAGTCACTTCAGAAGTTATAACTGAACCTGTATCCCCCGTTCAGTCAGAAACTCATGTTCCATTGAATACTCCTACAGTTGAAGATGTACAAGTAAATGCTGAGCCAGAAGTAACTGTTTCAGTTGGTTGTGATATATTGTCTACTCAACAGCCAGAGTCTGCTGTTCCAACTGATGCTTCTGCACCTGAAACTTCAACTGCAAACCTCCCTCCTATTATTCAAACTGAAGAGCCTGATAGTGGATTTTTAGATGATGATCATGATCAATCTTCATCTACTCCACTCCCTCATGAGAATCGCTGGACCAAAGAGCATCCATTACATCAAGTAATTGGAGATCTCAACAAGCCTGTACAAACTAGGTCATCGACTCTTAATCAATGTATGCATGACTCATTCCTTAGCAAGATAGAGCCCACGCGAGTATCAGAGGCTTTAGCTGATTCGGACTGGGTATCTGCCATGCAAGAAGAGATCAATCAGTTTGAAGCCCTAAAGGTTTGGAGATTAGTTCCAAAACCAGAAGGTAAAACCGTGATAGGCACTAAGTGGGTATTCAAGAATAAAAAGGATGAAGATGGTATCGTCATAAGGAACAAAGCTAGACTTGTTGCCAAAGGTTACCGGCAAGAGGAAGGCATAGACTACGATGATACGTATGCTCCAGTAGCGCATATAGAAGCAATCCACATGTTTCTAGCCTACGCAGCTTATAAGAATTTCACAGTCTTTCAGATGGATGTGAAAACAACCTTTCTGAATGGTATTCTTAAGGAGGAAGTATACGTGTCTCAACCAGAAGGGTTCGTCAATCCAAATAAGCCAGATCACGTCTACATTTTGGATAAAGCCCTGTATGGTTTGAAACAAGCCCCTCGAGCATGGTATGACGTTTTATCTAAATTCTTGGTCAAGTCCGGTTTTTCCAAAGGTAAAGTTGATACCACTTTATTCATCAAAAAGGAAAAAGCTGATATTATTCTTATTCAAATATATGTTGATGATATAATATTTGGTTCTACAAATCCAAAATTTTGCAAAAACTTTTCTAACCTCATGGTGTCACGTTTTCAAATGAGTATGATGGGAGAGATGAATTTCTTTCTCGGATTACAAGTTAAGCAGTTTTCTATGGGAATTTTCATTAACCAATCTAAGTACATTTTGGACATTCTTCAGAAGTACAAAATGGAAAATTGTAAACCAATTGGAACCCCGATGGCACCAGGTACTAAGATTAACATTGATCCTTCGGGTAAAAGTGTTGATGTTAGAACTTATAGAGGTATGATAGGATCGTTAATGTATCTTACATCTAGTAGACCAGATATTATGTTTTCAACATGTTTATGTTCTAGATATCAGGCTGCTCCCAAAGAATCCCATTTGGCTGCTGTTAAACGGATTTTTAGATATCTGAAGGGCACTGCAGATCTTGGTCTGTGGTATCCTAAGGATACTGGGTTTCAACTGACTGCCTATTCAGATGCAGATCATGCAGGTTGCATGTTGGACAGAAAGAGTACTTCAGGTCACGTTCAATTTCTTGGAGATAAGCTCGTTAGCTGGGCATCAAAGAAACAATTATGCGTTTCCACATCGACTGCTGAAGTAGAGTACGTAGTTGCTGCTAGTTGCTGCTCTCAAGTCCTGTGGATGCGAACACAACTACAAGACTATGGTTTCAAGTTTGATAAAATTCCAATCTATTGTGACTTGAAGAGTGCAATCGCGATATCTGCTAATCCTGTCCAACATACGAAAACCAAACATATTGACGTCAGGTATCATTTTATAAAACATAATGTCGAAAAAGGAACAATTGAACTTTATTTTGCAAAAACAGGTTATCAACTTGCAGAGTTATTTACCAAAGCCTTAGATGAAAAGAGGTTTAATTTTCTTGTCTCTAAGCTTGGTATGTTAAATCTTAAGACGTAATCGGTTGTTACCTAATAAAGTTACATATTGTTATTTTTCATCATTTTTTTTATCATTATGTTTGAAGGATATCTGCACTTTAAATGTTTGCTCATGATCTCAGGGGGAGTAAGAGAAGATTTTAGATGATCTACATTCATTTGAGGGGGAGCATAACTAATTTCTTCATTTTATTTCACTGACAAAATTTTTGTAATGCATGATTTTAGGGGGAACTTTTAAGATAAAAGGAGTGAGACTATGATTTCTAATTACTTCTGATCAGAACTCATACTTTAATCGTTTTATTGTTTTACGTCTTTTATGTTTGAATAAATTTTGTGAATAAATTTTGACTAGACTTTGAGACTTATGCAGGATGAGAGAGGATGACACAATCATATCATTTTTGATTTCAGCTGACTTTATGAGTATTAAGATTGAGCGAAAAGGTAAATTTCTTATCTTAATCCCAAATGTATCTGAAAGAAGGACAACTTTCAGATATAGAAAACATGTTCGTAAATGTTCAAACCACTTCCCGATTCTTAAACAGATTTCATGAATTGGAAGTGTGATTTTAAATGTTTTCATTTTATTATTGTGCTTAATTGATAAACAAACAGTGTGTTTCCAAAGATAAATACTTGCGTATTGTCTTTTCTTTATACTTTCAAGTATTTATACACACCGGTTTGAATTTTTGTTCAAAATGATCTTACCATGTCTCATATTGTAACCAATTTTTTCGATGGTAAGACACCCCGCTTGTACTTTAAATAATTTTGAGCGTTATTTCATTTCTAAACGTTCATTTCAAGAATGTCTATATCTTGGTTCGTATAGACAATATCCGTTATTCTTGACCATAAGCCTTGATTATTATATCATTTCATTTCTGATCATTTTCATACGATGTCAGATTTTCGAACAAGTCTTTTGCATTCATGTTCATTCGTTTAATATACTTGTTTGAAAATACTTCAATGTTTAAAAATGCTCATATCTTCATGATTATATTTTGAGCATACATTCATCTGACATTTGTATTATTGAGCTTTAACTGATAAAGTTAAATCAGTTTGAGCAACATTTTGCTTTCATAGGATTACATGGGTTCTTTGTG
This sequence comes from Arctium lappa, assembly GCA_023525745.1. Taxonomy (NCBI): domain Eukaryota; kingdom Viridiplantae; phylum Streptophyta; class Magnoliopsida; order Asterales; family Asteraceae; genus Arctium; species Arctium lappa. The sequence continues at coordinate 57,119,090 of CM042058.1, read as the reverse complement.
CTAGGACTTAAATGAAACTTCTATGATATCACGTTAACTAGTGATTTCTACCCAAGAAGTTAATCCTTTAGTGATTGAGTGTGAGGAGTCTAAAATAAATGAGTGTGGGTTGTGTGATGAGGTAAAATGTAAAAGAGAGTTTGGTTAGATGTGCGTTTAATGATTAAAAGAAAGAGGGTGTGAGATCAGAGTAAAAGAATATCAAACTCTGCACCAACTACTTTCTGAGCCGGGTAGCCACATTACTAGCGTTTCACAACTCTTTGGTGGACGTTATTGAAATAGGCAACTAGCCCATGCCAACTCTTGCAAAAACCCCACCAGCCACTCATTTTCTTCTTAACAAGAAAATGTTTCATATTTTTCTGGGGACGCAACATATAATCTATCTGGTTTTCATTTGGAAAATCTGGATATTGAAAAAGAAGGAAGTTTGCCCCACCTTCGCACTTCAATCATGCACATTGAGTATGTGTTTATCTACTGTTGTCTCAGTGGTTTACACTATGTTGAGCCTTTATAAAAGCAATCATTCGTGCTTAATTCTTTCTACACATGCACGAACACACAAAGAATTTGTTTCTTTGTCATAACATTCATAGAAATTGCCTTTGTGGTGTTTCGATGATTGGATGGAAGCCATGGAGGAGTGAACATCAAAAAGCTCCTTTATATTGTGTATTCGTTACACACAGTGACTTCGTGTTACTGACAGGAATTTTAACTGATATCATCTGTTGATTCAGGAGTTACCTGTTCTTATTTTGTCTGGATTTGTAAAGATCTAGATGAATACTTGGTTATGGATCACAGAATCAGAGGCTCTGTTTGACAGATCAGATTGGTCAAAGACATTTCTTGGGAGAAAAGGTTTTGATGATATAGATGCTCAAAGCATCAAAAAGGGGGAGATGATATCAAGAAATGTTAAAGTTTTGTAGTTTGGGGGAGATGGTATTAAGAAATGTTAAAGTTTTGAGAGAAGATCAAAATATTTCTGAACTCAGAAAATTCAAAGAAAAGATTTGAAGAAAATCAAAGTATTTCTGAAGATTTGAGGAAATTTTCTTTGAAGATTATTTGCTAAAGAAAATTCGAGCTGATTCTGAAGATAATTTTTTTCAAAGTCTGAAAGTATCTTGTGAAAGTTTTTGGGAGATCGTTCTTTGTTTGAAGATATTTTTGGAAAGAATACAGTCAAAGAAAAAAAAAGGGGAGACTGTTTTGACAGAGCTTAAAAGTGAAGACTGATTTGTTAGATCTTTCAACAGTGATCTTGAATCCAAAGGGGGAGATTGTTAGAGCATAAATATGTTGGATACAAGATCAAGAAGACAAAAAGTCAAAGTTCAAGAAAGTCAAAGCTGAAAGAAAGTCAACTCTTATCAAAGTCAAAGTCTTTTGTAATAAAAGTCAAAGTGACTTTGTATTTGTTTTTGTATTTTATTTTCCTTGTATTTTAGTAGTGAGTATAAATACCTTGTATTCTTTGTGTTTCAAGTAGTTGAGTTCAGTTGTACGTTTGAAAGAAAAGTCTTGTAGAGAGAGAGAAAGAGTTTTTAGAGAGAGAAAGTGTAATTGTTGAATTGAGAAGATTAATCAAAACAGGTAATTGTTTGAATTGTTTGTTTGATTACTTGTTAAGTGATTAGAAACTAGAATCTGGAACACACATCAAGTCTATGTTTGACCCTATATAAATCCTTGTTTTGTCTCTTGTTTTGTAAGAAGCTTTGTCTACACATTGAGTCTTTGTAATTTTCCATGTTAGACATATGAATTCGACAGACTTGTGACTCAAATTTTCTCTCATCTTAATCTTTGATTGTTAATTGTTAGATATGATTGCTTGAAACCTGGGATCACAATTGGTATCAGAGCTAGATCAGAAAATTCAGAAAGATTTGTAATAATGATTTGAAGCAGAAAGATCGAATTTCTCATTTTGGAAAGTCACTGTTGCATTGAAATCAAGATTTTGATTTCATGGTGTTTTTGATGTAAATTTGTATTCACAATGTTCGTTCATAGTAGGGGAACAATTTTTGTGTTGGTTGGTTAATCAATTGATCAACAAATTCGAAGAATTTGATCAATCTTTGCATTTTTAGAAAGTTTTTAATCGCGGATTGTTCAGAATCAATTCCCACTACAATGTTTGATCTTGGTGAAATTCACTTCGTAGGGTTGTTGTCGATGATATAAAGATCATTTCTACAAAGTTTCAGAGTCAAACATCAAGTTTTGGGTGGATTTCTATTGAAAAGTTGAAAAATAATGTCAAGATCTAAAGAATTCGCAGACTTGTTGAAGAACTCGCACGAAGAACTCGCAGAGTCATGGAATTCACAGATTAGTTGTTTCTAGTGTTCTTAAGGGAGAAATTCACACATCACAGAGAAGTTAAGGGAAGAATTCGTACAAGGACATATACGAGAAGTATAGAACTCGCACAAGATACATGTACGAATTGAGAGGAATTCGTATCTAAGTCTGTTATCCCAGATAACAATGCAATCAAGATGACAATTTCGATTTCAAAGTATTTCCATTGTATTCCACAATTCAAATTCTTACAAAGACTTTCTCTCTCTATATGATACACGTACAATGCACTCTCTCTCAATCTTAACTACTACACGCACACTACAACTAAAAACCCATATTTATACAAAGGAACAGAAACACGCATGCTACAAGAAACGTGAAAACTAAAACACTCAAACAACTAAACTCTCACACAACTAGCTTTGACATTTTATTACAATTGACTTTGACTTTCACTTTGAGAGTTGACTTTGAGCTTTGACTTTCTTTAACTTCGACCTTCAGTCTTTATGATCTTGTATCCAAGAAATATGTGCACTAACAGAGTCTTATAAGAATTTCAAAGAATTAGCACACTCTTATATGCGAAAAGCTCAGATTTCGTATCCTTTTTGATATCCTTTTATGCTAATTGCTTCATACGAATTCTTGTTTGTGTGTGCTATGCGAATTGTGCTATACGAATTGTTGCATGCGAATTTTGTGTTGTGAGTAGCATACAAATTCTTGACTTGTAATTCATTTTAAGTGATTTTTCTGTATTTTTACTTCAAAATTTTCTGTTTTTCTGACTAAAGATCATTTCAAGTTATATTTTTCAGAGTTACTAATCATGCCTTACACAGATGAGAAGGGGAATCTATTTCTCACCAACATGGACTATGCATTGTCATATATGCCAGAAATTCCAATGATAGAGGCTGAGAATGAGAAGCTTAAAAGTCAAAACTCAAAGCCGAAAGCAGAAATTGATACTCTGAATGTGAAACTAACTAAAGCTGAGACACAAGTGTTAACATATGAAGCTAAAGGAAAAGAATGGCTAAAGAGAGTTGATGAGAGACTAAAGAATGAGAAAGCTAAAATTGAGAAAACTTTCAACCAAAAGTTATCTGAACTTTCAAGGAAAGCTGAGTCAGAGAAGAAAGAGTTAGAACTCAGATGTGCAAAACTTTCTAAACAAGTTTCTGATTTTGAAAAAAATTTCATTACTGAAAGAGATGTCTTTGATAGAGAAAGGAAAAGTTCTGAAAAGAAAAATGCTTTACTATTCAAAGAGATTTCTGAGAAAAATCAAAACTTAGAAAAGGAGTTTGAAACTGAAAGAAATTTTTTTGAATCTGAGATTTCTAAACTCACTGATAAACTAGCTGTCTTATCTACAGATATTCAAAAGGGACAGAAGAATAAATCTGATTTGTAAAGCAAGTTTGATAAACTGTGCAATGAAAAAGCCAAGTTGAATGACAAGACCAGTCAACTTGAGAAAGCTAATGCTGATTTATCTGACAAGTTAGCATCTGAAACACCTGTATTATCTTCTTATGATAATGATGCAAGTGAATCAGTTTGCTCATTTCAATCAGTAAATAGCTTATTTCAAAAGATGGTTTTCAAGAAACAAACAGTCAAATCAGATGTTTTGAAAACATATCAGATTAAACCTTCTAGTCCATTCTATGTTAAATCTGCTGATAGATATGCTGCTTATTCTGGAATCAAAGCTTCCAAGAAAGAGAAGATGATATGGGTTGTCAAAGGTTCTCCAGAGTCAGTAAAATACCAGAAATCATCTGCAGAAGCTGAACTGAAAAAGAATAACAGAGCTCAAAAAGGTAAATCTTTTGCACCTGATGTTGTCAAGTCTACCAAACGTCTGATCAGGTTAGCAAAAAGAAAACTTTGCTATTCTTATTACTGCAATGATGATTTTGTACACAAAGCACAAATTCACAAAAGGTATTTTTCTCATAAGAAGTTTACTGATACTACTTATCACAGAGGTGGAAACCGGTCAAAGAAGTTTTCACATACTAACCAGAGTGGACCCAAACTCATCTGGGTACCAAAACCAGTTAAGCCTATGATGCAGGAGCCAGAACTCAAGAAAGATTGAGAAGGATTATGACTTCTAGACACAACAGTCTAGGACTCAGACTTCAATGTCAAGGATTGTGACTTCTAAGTACAACAACTTAGGACTCAATCTTTAATGTTCAAATGCAGATCCTTTAATGTCATATCATTACAGGGAGTTTTCATTGATTAAATATCAATTGTGTGAATTGAAGTTGAGAAAAGCTTAATTGTTATATATTATAAAGGTGGAGAATTTTTAGAAATAGGAAGAAACTAATTGTTATATCATTTTACCTGTATGCAGATATGAAGGGGGAGCATATATACAATGAAGAAAGATCCACAACATGTCAAGGGGGAGCCAGCAAGAAAAGACAAACAAATATATCAAGAAAGAACAAAGTCATTTCAAGAATCAGAAGAAACAGATATCAAGTCTAGGGGGAGCTCAAAAGTCAAATCTGAAAAAGGGTTGTAAGTGTGAAGTGTGTGTACATTGTTTTTGAAACTTAAAATGAAAGAAAAATGACATTTTTGGAAAATTTCCATTTTTGGAAAGTTTCTATTTTGGCAAGTTTTGAAAAAGTTTCCAAAATTAGCAAATTTACAAGTTTAGAATGTTTTTCAAAAGATGGAAAAGTTGTTAAGTCCAGAATTCGCATAACACTAGCATGCGAAATCTTCAGAATTCACATGTGTGTGTTACACGAATTCATGGAATTCGCATGTATGTCTCATACGAATTCTAGTATTTCGCATAAGCATTTATGTGAGAAGTGAAGAAATCGTAGAACACTGTCATACGAATTCTTATGTTGTACACATAATTCGCATCTTGCTTCATGCGAATTCTCACACACATTGTCTAATCTTCGAGACAATTTGTTTCCAAGTCATCTGCAAAAAGTGGGAGGTCCAATCACCTCGTGCCACGTGTCAAACTCACTCCTGAGTATAAATAGGGTACTTCTCTACGAAACCCTCACTTTTCGCATATCGTTTAATCTTACTAATCTTTCAGAGCATAGAACTCTAAAACCCCTTCTTGCGAACTTTGATTTTATCATCGATTCTTCTTGATTCTTGATCTTTAAAGGTTAAATCTTGTTTTCTTTTTGATTGTATTTTGTTTTTGTATCGTTTATATTGTTTCTTTGTAGGTCTAACCCTATCTGGATAGATTTGGGTTTGGATTCGATGGACTGTTCATCTTCCAAGAACTCGTATAATCTTCAAATAATTTTTAACAGATTTTTGATTATTGATAAAGTTTCTAGTAGTGAATCTGAACTAAAAGGACATTAACATGATTAGATAGAACCCTGTTAATCAAAATTTTTTGACCTAAAATCTATATTGTTGGGATTAGATTTTTGAATCTGACTTTTCGAACTGTTCGTATGTTCTTGGTAAAAAAACAAGATTACAGGACTATTTGTTGTTTAATATCAGATTTGTTTTGGATAAAAATGGTTCCTAATCAAAATCGATCCTAACAAAATTTAAATATTGGGTTAAAAGTCAAAATTAAAATGTTCAAAATCTAGGCTTGGTTGTTGTTTTGAATGTGTTCTTGATGTTCTTGAAGTTCGTATGAACACTTAGAATTTTTTTTACAAAATTCAAGTTTATGCGAATTCTTGGTTGAGACTTCCATACGAATTCTGTGTACCTCAGTGTCAAATTTTTTGAGTATAAAATTCGTATGTCATTCATACGAATTCTTGGTCTATGTTTATAAAATTCCAAGTGAGGAATTCGTATAAGCCTTCATACGAATTCTTCATGCGAATTCTTGATGGTTTTCAATTCCTAAGTGCAGAATTCGCATATCCCTGTCATGCGAATTCTACACTTGTCATTTTCAAAAAGTGGTTTTCAAGTGTTAAAACTTCATTTTTCACTAACCCATTTAGACCCTGTCCATGTTCATTCTTTCAGGTACCAATGGCAGAACAATCTGTAGACCAGCATGTTCAGACTGATGAAAATTCACTACATCAGGAAGCTTCTGAACAGTGCCCAATGCCATCATCTAGATCTGATTTTCAAGTTCCACATGATGCAAATCCAGATCTATTTCTCATATCACCAGCTGAGATGAAACCCCAACAACCAAATAATCATCATCTCCAATTCAGTATACGAATTGAACCCCTGGTACTGGATATCCTGATTGACCATCCTTTGAGGAATGCTCTCACAACAGTTGCAGTTGTTCCTGAACTATATGTGCAACAAGCCTGGAAGACTATCAAGTTTACTCATGTGAAGGAGCAAGGAGAGAGAATACCTGTATTCAAGATGGAGATAGATCATTTTACATCTGTTCTGACCCAAGAAAGACTTAGATTCATTTTGAGCCTTCCTTTTGAAACAACAAGAGAGGGAAGAACTTCATATGATGAACTACCATCAGATGGTGATGTTTTGAAGGGCATAAGAGATATGGGGTATCTGGGCCAGATGACTCAAGTCAGTCACTTCAAGAAGAAGAATATGCCACAATTCTATTATACCCTATTCTCAGTCATCAACAGATGCCTTACAACAAAGATATATGGAACAGATAATGCCATCATTCACATCGTAAAGTTATTCTACTCTATTGTTCATGACCTGCACATAGATTATGCACATATCTTATGGACTGAGCTGTATGAAAAGGTGGTTTCAAAGAAGACTTCAAAGGCACCGAACTATGTTCCATATCATAGGTTTATGGCTCTTATTGTCAGAAGTATGCTGAGGAGTAATCCACAGATACCAAAGAGGGGAAATCATCCTCATGCACCATTCAGTGAGATGAGATACTTGATGAAGCAGAAAAGAGAATTTCCATACACCATGCCTGTGCCTGAGAGTTTATTGGACTATGCAGATCCAGAGTGCGATAGTGTAGTAGATTATAGAGAGTCTACGAGACAACCAAAACCGGTTATCCCTACCCAAGGCTCCATCCCTAGGAGAGCGGAGTCAGTGAGGGTTTCTGATACCACGGGGGTACAGAAACGGGGAGAGAAGAGGAAAAACACTGAGAGGGGATCTGAAAGGGGTCGGAGACCAATACTTGAGGCTTCAGGCTCATGGTTTGTTACCACACGTTCAGTGACACCTCCTGCCGATGAAGGTTATGGCTCTGATAATCAACTGGATCTTGCACAAGAACAGGCAGGCAGTGGTAGTGAGACAAGTGCAATACCTTCTGCTACTAGTTCCAAAGATGATGAGGAAACATATACTGAGACAGTTGATAATGGTGGATCAGATGGTGATGATAATGATGATGATGATAATAATGTTCAAGCTCATTCTGAAGTACATGTGAATGTTCCATCTAATGAACAAGCTACTGATGTTCATTCTGCTGATCAAGATGATACTCAAGATGATTTATTTGAAACATTCTATGGTACTGAAGCCATGGAAGTGGATGATCAGACTCATGCTGATGTTGTTATTACTTGAGTTGTAGGAGAAATAAGGAGGAACGAGGGAGATATAGTTGAAAATTTGGAGAGAATGAGTGAGACTGAAGAAAAAGAACATGGTGAGCGTGTGATTACCCAAACTTACATATCCAAAAGGGCAACCACATCAACCGCTTCGCCGCATGTGTCGCGTGCAAGTGAAGACATAAATAGCCCACTTATGCAATTGCACACCGAAGCTAGCCACTCTATTGCCTCTCAACAGGCTTTAGTTTCAACTTCTCACGGGGATTTTGCACATAATCTACCGAGTTCTCATTTAGAGGATCAAGGTATTGAAACAAGAGAACCGCAACCCCAATTCTCGTCTTCATTTCCTGCACAATTGAGTCTAGTGCCATATCGTTTACCGATTGTTATTCCTAGGACACTATTTGCTACATCTACCATCGGAAGTCTTAGTGGCCCGGTCGAAACATCCCGAGTAGATCCGCAATCCGGACTACGAGGACCAGATGGAAGTCCTGTCATTGCCACGTCTATGCCAACAATGAACACAGGCCATGCAGTTGTTTCTATAGCTGACATGCAAACGGTTAATCTAAGTGATACCAGAGTTACTGACCCAGACTTCGTGTCAAAGGAATTCTTCGACGGCGTTTTAAAGGCTGTTGAATCCCGTATTTTTGAGAAGGTAGAGGAGGATATAGGAGCTGTAAAACGTCTATTGAAAGGGAAAGACCCAGTATCTCAACCTGAGCCTACCCAACAAAGCCAGCAAACTCCATACACTCAACCTGCTGACCTATCCATCGATGATCTTAAGTCTTTGTTGTTTGCAAAACTTCTATCCCAAGCTCCGGATACTCAGCAGAATGCAGATCTTCTAACCCTTCTACGATCCCACCATCAAAGTCAACTGCCACAATCTGTGCAACCAACAAATTTGGTCAGTGCCACTGAGTTTAATTCTTTTAAATCTGATATTTTGTTTGCTCTATCTGATCTTAAAAGGTAGTTCAAACATCTTGCAAAGCCTAGGTAACTGTTTCTACTAAAGAGCATGATCATGATCCAGATAATGATCATGAGGGGGAGATAAAGGAGAAACAGACAGCTGCTGGAGGTTCTGGTGAAACAGTATTGGTGGAAGAAAGAGCTGAAAATGTTGAAAGTGTGGGAAGGGGAGCTGATCAAGGTACTGAGCAAAATGATCAGTTGGAGTTGGTGTTGTATGCTAGAGAAAGTGTTGAATCAGGGATTGAAAAGCCTAAGATTGCAATAAGGCAAGAAATTTTGGAGATAACAGGTTTGCCAAATCCTGATATCATTGCTCGTGAAGATGATTCTTTTGCTGAAGTTAATGCAAAGTAATAGATGTATTGGAAGTTAAAAGAAGAAGGGCAGAAAAGTGATTTTGTTGATATTCCTTCTGATGATGAAGTTGTAGAAGTTACTGAGATTGTAAAGAGAGCTGAGGGGATACCAGTTCATGAGGCAAGTGTTTTGGATGATCTGTTTGAGGACAGAGACACAAAAGTTTTGAATGCTATGTTTTCTCAGAGCACCCATGAGGAACTTCATCTAAGTCTTGTTCATGTTCAACTGCTTGAACCAAGTGTTGTTCCAACTGTTCCATCTTTTAGCGAGTTTGAATTTCCTGATCCCAATGTTCTTCAATCTGATGATGCTGATCAAAATGTCAATCTGAATGCTAATGCAACTGTTAATCTTGATTCTGATGTCCATGCTGAAGAAGAGTTGTCATACCATAAAAAGCCTGGAAGTCCTGAACATCAAACAAAGTTTGTCAGAGAACCACCACTTGTGCCAAAGTTTCCATAAATTGAAGCAGGTCCTTTAGATACTCCTGTGGTGGGTTCTACTCCTTTCACTGGCTATGATGAATTTGGTCCTACTATTGAAGAGATCAAAAGAACCAGACGAGCTCTAGGTGTTCCATATCTTGAGAAAGGAGTCAAAATCTTTGTGAGCTACATTAGATAGATTGATCAAGCTCAACTTATGGGGATTCAAGATAAGTATCTAGAGTATCAGAAAGATTACATCAGAATGCTTCAAATTATGGGGAGAACATGCAAGGATGTTGTTAGAAGCAAGTCTGAAATTCTGGAAGTTACCAGGATGACTATGAAGCAATACAAGAGAATTTGGTATCCTGAGTTTATTGTTCAGAGAAAGAATTTGGAGATGTATACTTTCAATGAAGCTGATTTTGCTAATATAAACTTCAGAGATATTGAATTCATGTACCATTGTTAGTGTATAATTGTATCCAAGATTTAAGTGTCAAAAGTCAAAGTCATGTAATGTCAAAGTCTTGTAATGTTCCCTTGTATTAATGTGAGTGTTTTGTTAAATACGTAGTTAGAAAACATATGAGGATATAGTGGTATGAGAGTTCTTGTGAAGCTTGTAACATTCATCATAAGTGAGATATACGACTGTGGATATTTCTCTCTCTACTCTCTCTCTAGATCATGTTTCAAATTGTCAAATCTTGATGTAATTTCTTGAATTGTACATTTTCAATTGGTATCAGAGCCTACCCATCATATTCAGATTGTTGGAATTCACTTGAGTTGATCGATTTTATTGAATTTTCAAGAACATGCACGAACATTTTTTCAAAAAACACTGTTCAAACGAATTTCTTATGCTTAAACATTTTTAATGTAATAAATGGGTTCATGATGTTTGATTCTTGTTTGTGGATCTTTCTTGTTTAGTTTTGATCCTGAAGTTTACACCGAATCATAATCAATTTTGAATTTTTGTGAAGTTTTGTTTGAAAAAGTTAGAACACTGTGTTAGATCGATTCACTCAAGTTTTGTTGTTTTTAATCAAAATCATGCATTAGAAAAGTGTTCTAAATCATATTTCAATCAACTATGTAGATTTTCAAGCTTTGATTGCAGGTAGATAATATTTTGATCGAAATCTGAGTTTAAGATGAAGAACTTGCAAGATCCAGACTTCATGCAAGATTCATCCTGAAGAACACGCATGTAGTTGTCTGCGCAAAGTGGAAACGCGCACGAGCTTACTTGCGCGAAGTGATTGCCACAATAATCTGCAAGTTCTTGTGGTTTGCGAGAATTCATTTTGCGCGAACTTAAAGTGTCAAAAACTTTCTAAGTATAGAATGCGCACGCTCAAGAACGCGCACGTGGTTCTTTGCGAGAAACAAAAACACGCACACTATTGTTTGCACGAACCGAGAAACACGCACGTAGTGTTATGCGCAAACCTGAAACACGCACACCCTTGTTTGCGCGAAGTGAAGTTCATTCCACAGTGATTTGCGAGTTTATGTGATCTGCGAGTTTGTGCCTTAGAAAAATTTTCAAGTGTTTTTCAAGTTTGGTTTTCAAGTCAAATTTTTATCTGAATATTTTGGGAACGATCACTTAACGGGACCCCCGTGCTAAGTCTGCGGAGGGGGACATATTTCTGATAGTGATCATAATTTTCTGATTTATCATTTTGAAGTAAATTTTATCAGATATCAAGATGTCTAAAGATTTTTAGCAGGGAGATATGTTGCATTCATATACATGCCTGAAATACTTGTTATAGAAGCTGAACGGGATAAACTAAAGATTCAGAATTCAAATCTTCTAAATCAGATTCAGGAGTTTAAAGCTAAATTGTTAAATTTTGATAAAACTTCTGTATGTGCTAAATGCATTTATCATTCTAAATCTGATTTTGCAGGTATCATTAGAGCAAGAGAGGAAGAAATTAAGATGAAAGACGATTTGATTGTGACTATTGAGAAAGAAATCAAATTGAAAGAGAGAAAGATAACCAATCTTCAAAGCAAGCTGAAGACAACTGAACAAAATTCATCAGAACTTAAAGTTGAATCAGTTGATCTACACATCAAGTTTAAAGCTTTTGAAGATCAAATTTCTGCATTGGAAGCTAAAAATGCTGATATGATGAAAATCCTCCAAGTAGATAAATACAAAGCAAATATGGAGAATGCTTCCACTCAAAAGCTATCTGAATTTTCTAAGAAAGCTATCCAAGAGAAGAAAGATTTGGAGCTAAGATGCATTAAACTCTCCAAGCAAGTATCAGAGTTTGAAAAGATTGTTATTACTGAAATAGATACTTTTGCAAAGAAGAGAAAAGTTCTTGAAGATAAAGTAATTGAACTTCCCAAACAGATTTCTACATTGCAAGACTTACTTGAAAAAGAAAGAAAATCTTTTCAAGAGAAGAAAAAGTCTTATGCTGTTGAAAAGAAAAATGTTGAAAAGAGAAATGTTGGGATTTTCAAAGAAATTTCTGAGAAAACCAAGAACTTAGAAAAGGAATTTGAGCAAGAGCGTCAAATATTTGAAAACGAAATATCTAAGCTCACATCCAAAATATCTGTTCTATCACTAGACATACAAAAAGAAGATATGGTTAGATCTTATTTGAAGAAAAAGTTTGACACTATTTCTGAAGAAAGAAACATTCTATCCAAAAAGATAAAGGACATGGAAGCTGCAAATGTTGAATTGTCTGAAAAGATTTCTGTTGACGAGATTACTCAATAACCTTATGACAATTCAACGAATCAGTTTGTTCTTTTAAAACAACTTCAAGTTCCATTCATGAAAATGTTTTCAAAAAGAGCAGTGTCAAACCAAACATTGTCAAATCAAATCAGATTCGTCCATCTAATCTATTTTATGACAAATCTGTTGATAGTTCAGCAAGCTTCTATGTCAAATCTCTTGGAAAGAGTTCTAAGAAAGGACAGATGGTGTGGAGAGTGAAAGGTTCTCTTAATGAGAAGAAGAAGGAAAAATCATTCGTATCCACAACAAACGCCAAAAAGAACAATGCGCATAAAGGTTAATCTTTTGGTAAACCTAATATGTTTTATTCTACTAATCATTTGATCAGGGTTGCTCAAAAGAAAATATGTTGTTCTTACTATGGAGAGAATGACTTTGTTCAAAGAGAAACTGCTCATCACAGGTACGGATCTTACAGAATAACTTCTCAGAAATATGATTTTAAAAGATTTAAATCTATTGAGAAGTGGATTCCTAAATCTAACCTACCAGGACCCAAATACCAGTGGGTACCAAAACCTATTAAATCTGATTTGTAGGTACCACAGGTTTAGGGGGAGTAGAAACATAGACTTCTAATTACAACAGATCAAAACTCGGACTTTATTGTCAAAGATATTGACTTCTAAGTACTACAACTTAGAACTCAAACTACAATGTTAAAGGACTATGACTTCTAAACACATCAGTTTAGGACTCGGTCTTCAATGTTTAAGGATAAGGATATTATGCAAATATCCAGGGGGAGCTTATCTAAAACTAAATCATTTTATCATGATTTGAGGGGGAGTTAAATGGTAAGTATCTTATGATCTAGATCTCTGATTGTTTGAAAGAAGAACAACTTTCGAGCATGAAAAATGTTTGAGTAAATGTTCAAACCACTTCTGGTTTTCAAAAGATTTCATGAATTAAGAAGTGTGATTTTAAATGTTTTTCATAATTGAGCGTTAATGTTTACCTGACCGTGTGTTTCCAAAGATCAATACTTGTGTATTATCTTGTCTATGTACTATCAAGTATTCATACACACCAGTTCAATACTTCATTTGACTTTGTTATTACCATGTCTCATAAAGAAACAATTTTTTGATGGTAATACCCTCGTTTGATTTCACTATTGTTGAGAATTAATCATCACTTCATTCATTGTGAGTTCATTGCTAAATTGTTTATATTCGTTCATATAAACAAACTATCAAGTTCTTTGATACCCCAACCATTTAATGTTCAAATACATGATATTTGATCTGATTGATATATTATTAGATTCTCAAAACAATTCTCTTGATTTCATTTCAATCATTCAATTTCCTTGTTTTGAGAGATCTTCATTATTCAAACGCTCAAATTTCATTCATATATTTGATGAGCATACATTTTGACAATGTTATCATATTTGTGCTTCATTGTTCAAGTTAAACTGTTGAGCAACTATTCTTTATAGGACAAATTACATGGGATCAGTGTGAGAGCTTAAACAGAACTTCCATGGATTCACGTTAGCCAGTGTTTCCTATCCCGAAAGTTATCCTTGAGTGATTGAGGGGTGAGGGGTCTTAAATCAAAGAGTGGGGGAGATAACTCATCCGATTGAGTTTTTCTGTATAGAGCGGAAAAATGGAAATGAGAGTTTGGTTAGAAGTGAGTTTAATGTTAAAAAGAAAGAGGGTGTGAAAACAGAGTTAAAAGAATATGGAAACTCTGCACCAACCACTTTCTGAGCCGGGCAACCACCTTTACTGATTGGTTCACATTCTTTGGTGACCATCATTGAAACAGACAGTGAGCCCATGCCAACTCTTGCAATTACCCCACTAGCCACTCATTTCTTTCTCTAAAAAGAAATGTTTCATTTTCTTTGGGGACGCATCACATCTGCTATCTATTCTTCACTAGAAGATTTAGATATTGAAATAGAAGGAAAGTTTCCCTACCTTCGCACCTCTTTCATGCACACTGAGTCCGTGTAATACTTGTTGCTGTCTCAACAGTTTACACATTTTCAGCCTGAAAAAGCTTGAGTAGCTTCAATCATTCCACACTTTTACGTACACACAAGGAATAACTTTTCTTGTCATAACATTCATAGAAATTTCTTCGTGTTTTTCGATGATTGAATGGAAGCCCTGGGGGAGTGAACATCACAAAAGATCCTTTCCAATGTACATCCGTTGTACAAAGTGGCTCCGTGCTACTTACAGGAAATTTTAACTGTATCATTTGTTGATTCAGGTTTAAAATTCTTATTATATCTGAATTTGAAAAGATTCGGGTATATACATTTTTGAATTGACAGATACATAGATCAAAAAGGGCAGAGATTGTTAGTTTTTCACAAAAGGGGAGATTATTATTCAAAGACGGTGATGAAATTAAAAAAGAATTTTGATGATCATGATGCTCACAATCATCAAAAATAGGGAGAAATTCTAAATGTTAAATTTCAAAGTCATAAAGAGATGTCAAAGTGGAAAAGACTTGTGGAGAAATTTTGAAAGTTCAATTCAATCAAGTCTGGTGAAAAGAAATTATTCAGAGATGATTCAAAGACAAATCAAGATGATTCAAGAAAGTTTGTTTGCTTAAAGACAGTTCAGAGATCACAAGAGATGAAGATACGAGAACTGAAAGATTCCTCAGAGTTGAAAGAATTCTCAAAGTTTAAAGAGAATCAAAGAAGTTTCAAGAATTTCAAATTCGATTTCAAATGTTTGTTCAAGATCAGGTGACTTTTCAAAGACTTTGTTTAAGACTTTTCTAGATTCTTCAAAAGCGTCAGAGTTTAAAGATTGTCAGAGCTTCAACGAGTAAAGCTGACAGAGTAAAAGTTTGAAGAATCAAGATTCGAAGACGATTGTTAGTGTATAATTGTATCCAAGATTTAAGTGTGAAAAGTGAAAGTCATGTAATGTCAAAGTCTTGTAATGTTCCCTTGTATTAGTGTGAGTGTTTTGTTAAATATGTAGTTAGCAAGCATATGAGGATATAGTGGTATGAGAGTTCTTGTGAAGCTTGTAACATTCATCATAAGTGAGATATACGAATGTGGATATTTCTCTCTCTACTCTCTCTCTAGATCATGTTTCAAATTGTCAAATCTTGATGTAATTGCTTGAATTGTACATTTTCAACCATGATTTCAGAGACAGAACCATCAGGCACCCTGAGATAGTATTTGCTTTAGATACTATTAAGAGATTTATCAAAAGGCACATCTACTCAACATATCTCTATGATTTCCAGTTGGCCATAGAGACAAACTAGAAGAGAATCAATTTGCTTAAGCCTGATATGACACATCCACTGCTTGAAGATACTCCACTCTACACAGTTCTAAGAGAGCCAGAACTTGGAGTTGTGTATGAGAATGTTGACAAAAAGGAGAAAAGATTCATGAAAGCTGCTGAAATTCCAAAGTATTCTAATGGTACTTTTGAAGATGTTGTTAAAAAGCTGCAAGCCAAGTATGAGGAAAGTGACAAGCAGAGATTAGCTGAGAATGATCATATGCCAAGATTGGAGAGGATCTTTACTGAGAATGTTATTGATGCTATCAAGGACATAATCAGATTCAGGCAAGCAATCAGAAGGTTTGAAGGGTATATGGGAATAAGGAGAACTTGCATGAAGAAATGGACGAGTTAAAGACTTTCAAATTGCTCAAAAAAGGGGAGATTGTTAGATCATAGTTTTGAGTCAATTTGTAAGTGTGTTTACTTTGTAATGATTGACTTTTCATGTATGCTTGTGTAGAGGTCAAGTCTATGTTTGACCCTATATGAAGCCTTGTTTTGTCTTTTTTGTAAGAAGCTTTGTTTATGCATTGAGTCTTTGTAATTTTCCATGTTAGACATATGAATACGACAAACTTGTGACTCAAATTCTCTCTCATATTAATCTTTGATTGTTAATTGTTTGATATGATTGCTTGAAACCTGGGATCACAGGCCGACAAAGCCAAGAAAGCCTCTACAGAAGCTGACCTTAAAGTTCCATTGAAGGAACCTGTAGAGGAGAAGGAGACTCCTCTGCAGAGGAAGAAGAGAAAGGTTATCCTAGAAGACTCTCCCATCGCTTCTGAGGTCACAAAAGTCGAAATTATCAAGCCTCAGAGCCCTCTGAAAGTGGATGCTGAAATTTCCAAAGAGGTAGTACAACATATAGCCTCAGAGGGTCTAGGGATTCAAGACACAATGTTTGAAGTCGAGGACTTGGCTGGTCTTTCTAGTAGTGATGAGGAAGACAGAGGTGAGGATGAGAGAAAAGAAAGACCGTTGGAGGAGACTGAGGGAGTTAAAGATGCCGAGAGCACACATCCTAAACCAATCCCCAGTGCAAGCCACATTTCCATCCCTACAGATCTAGTGCAGAGGGATGTTGAAGAAGTAGTGCACACTCTGATCCTAACCCTTACTAGCCGGCCAGAGGAAACTTTTTCCTCATCTGCACCATTTATAGTCGGGGAAGCCCAAACAACCCCATCCTCTCAAAAGGATGGTGGTAAAGTTATAAGTGTTCTCTTGCCCCAGAATGTAACACCCTGGATTTCCGTTGTGTAACCTTGCTACTCTTATGTTAAGCTTTTGTCGTTATCTCCATGTTTGGTTTGATGTTGTTTGGAGTTTTGAGAATTTTGGGGGAGAAACAGTGAATTACGCGAGTTACACCACGACCAGAGGTCGTGGCACAACCCGCATAACCCTCTGTTGGATATGGATTTTGAGAACTACGCGAGTTATACCGCGACTAGAGGTCGCGGCACAACCCGCGAAACCCACTGGATGATTAGGGTTTTGGGACACGGGTGAGTTATGCCGCGGGTTGAAGTCGTCGGCATAACCCGCGTGGTTGCTTTGACCGCTTAAAGGGTTCAGTTTCCCAAGATTTCATTATCACAAATCTAAATATCTCTTCTCTCTCTAAACACTCTCTCTCTTTATCTTTCGATCTTCGAAGTCTCGTTTGGTTGCTAGTTTTTGGTGTTTCTAGCAAGGGGTCGGTGTTTTAAGCTTCACCTCTTCGTCGTGATCGTTATCTGGTTTTCTAGGTTTTATTCCAAAAACCTATCGGTGAGTTCCTACTACCATTTCACAAACTTTATACATGTCAAAACTCTTATTTGTGAAATCTGAAGTATTTCTACGGTATGATTTTATGTTCTCAACATTTTGTTATAAATAAAGTTTTTGGTGATTTTCGGGGTTCCCGGTCAGATTTGACCAAAATGACGGGTTCCGCCTTATTGAAGTAAAATGATGTTTTACTTGCACATTATGTGGTCGTTTGAAAAGAATGTTTATGAACTCATTTTAATGATTTTCATTCTTACCAGAAGTTGAACTGAGAATAGCATTTTGGTTATAAAATGTACTTATACCATATATTGATTTATGGTTGGTCACATATGTTGTTGTGACGAGTCCTTACCATTACTAGAGGATCCCTAGGTTTTGGAGTAGACTGTTTTGTTGGGAGGTTATATTCCCCAAATTGTAGCTATGGATCACATGTTCCTCGGGGGCAACTTGGTACGGTTATGTGAGGCCGGATACTAGCCATGGTTCATGGTGATCCTAGTGAAGGAGTATACATTGGTTTCCCTTGGGAGCGCGATCTCACCTCGTAACACGAACTCTGGGTTCATTGCTGAGGAATCCAAGTGTTTAGCTCATAACTCGGATTTGTGGTCTACTTTGTGTTACACCACTATCCTTGGTAAAATGGTTCTTTTGTCATCATATGATAAGTTTTGGACCGAAGAGGCCGGTTGTGGCTAAATGTTATCTTTACGAACTAAACCTTTATGAAAAGATTTCTTTATGATACTGATGTTTATATATTTCAAGCTTTATAAACTGTATATTCTCACCAGGCTTTAAAAGTCTGACACTTTTTCTCAAATGATATGTATAACAGGTTTCCCTTAGCTGTGGGATGCACTGGGTTTTGAGAGACGAGTTGGGTCTCGAGGCTTTTTGAGAGGATTAAAGTGTTGATAGTTGGGCATTGTTAAGTCCCATTCTTTTGATGATTAATGGATGTCAACTGATGTAATCTAGATAGTTATGTTTAGATTAGTCTGTTGATGAATTCTAAATCCGTACAGGTTTTTGTAAAGTCTTAAGGACTGACACACCTTTTCGAGAGGTTTATACCAATGTAGTTGTCTTATTGCTTTATTTATGAAGTTTTAATTTACTCTGATTTTTAGGGTGTTACAAGTTGGTATCAGAGCTCTAGTTTAAGCGAACTAGGCATGAATGTAAGATGTCTAGACTTAGACTGCGTATGCTAAGAATTGATATGCGAGATTGGGTAGAGCTTTTAAGATGGGATAGTCTTAGAGTCAACGGAAAGTACGTTTATCTGGCGTTGTAATAGTAGCGACAAGAACCCTTATGTGTTATATGTTCATAATTTCATTTAGCTAATGTTATTATGAGGATATTGTACGTAAGAATCCTTGATTTGCTGTTGATATGAGAATTGGTAATGTGGTAGTACGTTTCCTTTCGTGTTTTTCCTATCTCTCTCTCTTATCTCTTTCTTTGTTCTGTGAAGCTATTCAGCATGGTGAATACGCGTGGTAGACCGCGTACTCGTGTTGATGGCCTGGAAGCGACAGCCTCCACCACTGATCGGCCGGAAGGAGTTGAGGTTGTCGTGCGTCCGCCAGCTCAGCAGGTGCTAGGTGGAGGGCCAGAGGTCATTCCTCGAGTAAACCTGGCTTCGTCTCACCCAGTCATCGGGGATGCTAATCCCCAGTCCGAATTGTTGGCCAACGTGATGTTGACAATGAGGGAAGAGATGGCGAAGCAGCAGAAGTTTCTGCTGAAAGCAATGGAGGACCGCGACGTAAACAATCGGAGAAGTGAGACGGTTGTGGATAACGTCGTAGCAGGTTCTGGAGGCGATGGTATAAGGGTCACAGCGGTAGAGCGCGGGATTTCTGGTGCTCCGGGGAATAGGAAGAGTTGTTTCTATAAGTCCTTTCTGAGTTGCGGACCGCCAGAATACTTTGGTTCTGATGACCCGATGGTGTGCGTAAAGTGGATCCGAGCGGTTGAGGAAGCTTTTGGCTCTTCCGAATGTGGTGATGATCAGAGGGTGCGGTTCGGTACCCAACTGCTGAGGGACACTGCACTCATCTGGTGGAATATCATCCAATCCACTCTATCTCCTGAAGTGTTGGCTCAGTTGTCTTGGGCCGAGTTCAAGAAGAAGCTGCTAGAGGAATTATGCAACGAGAAGACCATGGATCGAATTGAGAAAGAATTCCGGTCTTTGGTGAAGGGAAGCCTGACGGTGAGGGAGTACACTCGTCAGTTCATGGAAAAGCTAGATCTGGTGGGGCATGCTGCCCCAACAGAAAAGGATAAGATGAAGGCCTATCTGAATGGACTACCTGCGGACATGCAACCTATGGTCCACAATTCTAAAGCTTCTAACCTCCGTGAGATGATTGAGGAAGCTCAGTACATGGAAGAGATGTTCGCGAAGAGCAAATCTGAGAAAGTAGTGGTGGTGCCTGATAAGAGAAAGTGGGAAGGTAGCTCAGTACCTCCCAAGCGGGCCCGACCTTTTGTCGGAAATCGCAACTTCAACAGTTATCAGGAAGCAAAGTGGTGCCCGAAGTGTCGAACCAAGCATCACGGTAACTGTTACAACAATTCTCAAACTTGCTATAAGTGTCGGAAGCCTGGTCATACTGTCAAAGATTGTCCGGTCAGGGGAATCATCTGTTTTGAGTGCAAGGCACCGGGGCACGCGAGGAGAGATTGCCCGAAGCTTGTGTCGGGTAGCATGTCAGCAAGGAAGGAGAACCCTCCTAAGGTTCAGGGGCGAGCTTTTCAGATGACGGCTGAAGAGGCCAGGGCATCCGCTGATGTGGTATCGGGTACTTTTCTTATAAACTCTGTACCTGCTCGTATTTTGTTCGATACGGGTGCTAGTTTCTCTTTTGTATCTGAATTGTTCCGTCAGAAAATTGCTATGCCCACTACTAGGCTTGAGGATGCGTTAGTAGTAGAAATAGCTGATGGTAGTCAAGTTCTGATCCACGAGGTTCTGAAGCAGTGTACACTTTGTATCGAAGGGAGAGAATTCTCGATCGATCTACTGCCGATGTTAATCGGGGGTTTTGATGTTGTGGTCGGTATGGATTGGTTGACAAACAATCATGCCGAGATCATATGTTCCAAGAAATTGATTCGACTTCCCAACCCCTCTGGTGAAGTCGTTGTCATCTATGGTGAAAGGAGAAAGGGTGAAGTGGCAGTAATCACAATGGCAAAGGCACGCAAGTGTCTAGTAAAAGGATGTTCGTCTTTCCTAGCCTATGTGATCGAGGCCAAGTTGGAGAGATCAAAGCTGGAAGATGTAAAGATCGTGCGTGAGTTTCCAGATGTCTTTTTGGACGACTTTCCCGGGTTACCACCCGATCGTCAGGTAGAGTTTCGGATTGATCTTGTGCCTGGCGCTGCACCGATCGCTAAAGCACCCTATCGCTTAGCCCCGTCGGAGATGCAAGAGATGGTAGCACAACTCCAAGAGCTATTGGAGAAAGGTTTTATAAGACCGAGTTCGTCACCTTGGGGAGCTCCGGTCTTATTCGTCAAAAAGAAGGATGGCACAATGAGAATGTGCATTGACTATCGTGAGTTGAACAAAGCTACAGTGAAGAACAGGTATCCGCTTCCACGAATAGACGACTTGTTCGATCAACTTCAAGGAGCGAGTTATTTTTCCAAGATCAACTTACGTTCAGGTTATCACCAAGTGAAGGTAAGAGAAGATGATGTTCCGAAGACAGCCTTTAGAATGCGTTACGACCATTACGAATTCCTTGTAATGCCTTTTGGTCTAACGAACGCACCAGCTGTGTTTATGGACTTAATGAATAGAGTGTGCCGACCATTCCTCGACAAGTCGGTCATTGTATTCATTGATGACATACTCGTGTACTCCAAGAGTGAGTCAGAGCACGAGAAACATTTACGTGAAGTTCTGGAAGTTTTGAGAAAGGAGAGGTTGTACGCCAAGTTTTCCAAGTGCGACTTTTGGCTTAAAGAAGTACAGTTTCTGGGTCACGTAGTCACTCGGGTTGGAGTGAAGGTTGATCCATCCAAGATTGAATCTATGATGAATTGGGAGCCTCCTAAGAGTCCATCCGAGATCCGAAGTTTCTTGGGTCTGGCGGGATACTACAGGAGATTTATCCAAGACTTTTCGAAGATCGCTTCTTCCTTGACAGTTATGACTCGGAAGAACGTGAAGTTTGAATGGACCGAAACCCAAGAGAAGGCTTTCCGGATCCTTCAAAAGAAGTTGTGTGAAGCTCCGATCTTGACATTACCTGAAGGGTCGGAAGATTTCGTGGTTTACAACGACGCTTCAAAGATGGGACTGGGATGTGTGTTGATGCAACGAGGCAAGGTGATCGCTTATGTCTCGAGACAACTCAAAATACACGAGCAGAATTATCCAACTCATGATCTGGAGTTAGCAGCGGTGGTGTTCGCCTTGAAGCTTTGGCGACATTACCTATACGGCACGAAATGTACTCTTTACACGGATCACAAGAGCCTGAAGTATGTCTTTGATCAGAAAGAGTTGAATATGAGACAAAGGCGGTGGCTTAAGTTGCTCAAAGATTACGACTGTGAATTGCTTTACCATCCCGGTAAGGCGAACGTGGTGGCCGATGCATTAAGTCGGAAGGACTATAGCGGAAGTATTCGAGCTACCCATTCGAGAATCGAGCTAGTGTCTAGTCTTGTTGAGAAGATCAAGACATCACAGGTGAAAGCACTGTTAGAAGAGAATCTAAAAGATGAAGTCATGACAAAACAACGTTTACTCTTAACGGAAGATAGCCGTGGAGTAAAATTGTTCAGCGGTCGTGTGTGGGTACCCAAGATTGGGGGTAACCGTGATCTGTTGCTAGAGGATGCTCACAAGTCCAAGTATTCCATTCATCCGGGGAGTACAAATATGTACAGGGACTTGAAGCTTCACTATTGGTGGCAGGTAATGAAACTTGATGTAGCGCGTTACGTTGAGCGTTGTGTGACGTGTTCGCAAGTTAAGGCCGAGCATCAACGACCATACGGGAGTCTACAGTCTTTAGAGATTCCCGAATGGAAATGGGAGCATATCACCATGGACTTCGTGACGAATTTGCCTAAAACTCTTCAAGGTCACGATACCATTTGGATGATAGTTGATAGATTGACAAAGAGCGCTCACTTCTTGGCCATGCGCGAGACTCTACCGATGGATAAGTTAGCAAAGCTTTATATCGATGAGGTGGTCTCGAGGCACGACATACCATTGTTGATCGTGTCGGATCGCGATAGTCGGTTCACTTCGAACTTCTGGGATGGATTTCAAAAGAGTTTGGTACTCGAGTGAAATTGAGTACGGCTTACCATCCGCAAACCGACGGGCAGAGTGAGCGAACGATCCAAACATTGGAAGACATGTTGAGGTCTTGTGTCATCGATTTCGGGGGTAGCTGGGATACTCACCTGCCTTTGGTGGAGTTTGCTTACAACAATAGCTACCACTCGAGTATCGAAATGGCACCCTTTGAGGCTTTGTATGGGCGAAAGTGTCGAACTCCTGTGTGCTGGCTTGAAGCGGGAGAAAAGCAATTCGCCGGACCTGAGATCGTGCAAGAGACTGCCGATAAGGTCAAGGGCATTCGTGAAAGAATGAAAGCGTCTCAAGATCGTCAGAAGAGCTATGCCGATAAGAAGAGGCGACCGATGGAAATCCAAGTAGGCGACCGCGTTATGCTTAAGGTATCGCCATGGAAGGGCATTATACGGTTCTGAAAATGTGGGAAGTTGAGTCCCCGTTTCCTTGGACCTTTCAAAGTGCTTAAACGGGTGGGTTTGCAAGCCTACCAGTTGGAACTGCCACAGGAATTGAGTAGAATACACAACACGTTTCATGTTTGCTACCTCCGGAAGTGTTTGGCGGTGGAAGACAGCGTCATTCCCCTCTTAGAATTAAGGGTTGACGAAGGCAACCGTTGTGTGGAAGAACCCGACACCATCTTAGAGAGAAAGTCTAAGAAGTTGCATCATAAAGAAGTCACCTTGGTCAAGGTGCAGTGGAAGCATCATCGAGGAGCGAATGTGACGTGGGAAGCCGAGGAGGATATGAAGCGAAGATATCCTCATCTTTTCGAATAGTTAGGATTTCGGGGACGAAATCATTCCCAAGTTGGGGAGGATTGTAACACCCCGGATTTCCGTTGTGTAACCTTGCTACTCTTATGTTAAGCTTTTGTCGTTAGCTCCATGTTTGGTTTGATGTTGTTTGGTGTTTTGAGAATTTTGGGGGAGAAACAGTGAATTACGCGAGTTACACCGCGACCAGAGGTCGCGGCATAACCCGCGTAACCCTATGTTGGATATGGATTTTGAGAACTACGCGAGTTATACCGCGACTAGAGGTCGCGGCACAACCCGCGAAACCCACTGGATGATTAGGGTTTTGGGACACGGGCGAGTTATGCCGCGGGTTGAAGTCGCGGCATAACCCGCGTGGTTGCTTTGACCACTTAAAGGGTTCAGTTTCCCAATATTTCATTATCATAAATCTAAATATCTCTTCTCTCTCTAAACACTCTCTCTCTTTATCTTTCGATCTTCGAAGTCTCGTTTGGTTGCTAGTTTTCGGTGTTTCTAGCAAGGGGTCGGTGTTTTAAGCTTCACCTCTTCGTTGTGATCGTTATCTGGTTTTCTAGGTTTTATTCCAAAAACCTATCGATGAGTTCCTACTACCATTTTACAAACTTTATACATGTCAAAACTCTTATTTGTGAAATCTGAAGTATTTCTACGGTATGATTTTATGTTCTCAACATTTTGTTATAAATAAAGTTTTTGGTGATTTTCGGGGTTCCCGGTCAGATTTGACCAAAATGACGGGTTCCGCCTTATTGAAGTAAAATGATGTTTTACTTGCACATTATGCGGTCGTTTGAAAAGAATGTTTATGAACTCATTTTAATGATTTTCATTCTTACCAGAAGTTGAACTAAGAATAGCATTTTGGTTATAAAATGTACTTATACCATATATTGATTTATGGTTGGTCACATATGTTGTTGTGACGAGTCCTTACCATTACTAGAGGATCCCTAGGTTTTGGAGTAGACTGTTTTGTTGGGAGGTTATATTTCCCAAATTGTAGCTATGGATCACATGTTACTCGGGGGCAACTTGGTACGGTTATGTGAGGCCGGATACTAGCCATGGTTCATGGTGATCCTAGTGAAGGAGTATACATTGGTTTCCCTTGGGAGCGCGATCTCACCTCGTAGCACGGACTTTGGGTTCATTGCTGAGGACTCCAAGTGTTTAGCTCATAACTCGGATTTGTGGTCTACTTTATGTTACACCACTATCCTTGGTAAAATGGTTCTTTTGTCATCATATGATAAGTTTTGGACCGAAGAGGCCGGTTGTGGAGAAATGTTATCTTTACGAACTAAACCTTTATGAAAAGATTTCTTTATGATACTGATGTTTATATCTTTCGAGCTTTATAAACTGTATGTTCTCATCAGGCTTTAAAAGTCTGACACTTTTTCTCAAATGATATGTATAACAGGTTTCCCTTAGCTGTGGGATGCACCGGGTTTTGAGAGACGAGTTGGGTCTCGAGGCTTTTTGAGAGGATTAAAGTGTTGATAGTTGGGCATTGTTAAGTCCCATTCTTTTGATGATTAATGGATGTCAACTGATGTAATCTAGATAGTTATGTTTAGATTAGTCTGTTGATGAATTCTAAATCCGTATAGGTTTTTGTAAAGTCTTAAGGATTGACACACCTTTTCGAGAGGTTTATACCAATGTAGTTGTCTTATTGACTTATTTATGAAGTTTTAATTTACTCTGATTTTTAGGGTGTTACACAGAATATGCCACCACCCTCTGCAGAGGCATTTTTTGCCTTTGCTCCACACACAAGCGAGATCTAAAATACTTCAGAGGTGTTGGTGAGGACAAACACTGACTCTGCGGGTCTAGATCCCCTACAGAGTCCACTCATCGAGAATCTAAGGAAAGACTCTGAATCTTCTCCTAAGAAACTTGATGACATAACCTCTATAGATGATTCCTCTATGGAACTTTGAGGATTAGAGGGAAATCTTGATGAGCTCAACATCAAAACCGGCTTTTTAGGTGCCATAGGCTCAATGGCTAAATCTGGACCATGTGTTGGTCCTGAGGTTACCCCGAACATGTATGTCACGAAGGATGAGCTCAAAACCTTTGAGGAAAACATGTTTAGAAGGATCGAGGAGTTAAAAATCTCTATTCCCACAACCCCTTCCACTTCAACAACCGATCTGAAGTTTATTACAGAGGCTCTGCAAGAGAATATAGAGGCTCTGGTCAATCTTAAAAGGGTAGTTGATCAAAACTCTGCGGACATCAAGAAGCTACTTGAAGCCTCTGCCACCTATGCTACACATGAATATTCAAACAAGGTTATCTTTGCCGTTGACAAACAAACAGAAGCCATAAAAGTGCTTGGTCAAATTGTCATGGATGATGCCCCAAAGGCCGCAACAAAGACAACAACCTCTGCAGTTGAAGATCTTACAACGTTGAAAAATGAAATAAAGGACATGACTCGCAGTGTCATGGTCCCTCTGCAAGCTCCATCCCCTTCAACTCCTCAAACTCTTGCTGCCGCCAATCATCCTTCAAACCTTGCGACTAAAGATGAACTTCAAGCAATGGGCAACATGCTTCTCAGACAAATGAATCTGATTGGTGATGACATGAACTCGAAGGGCCAATCTGTCACAGTGGATCTGAAGAAAACTGTGGCCCTTTTGTAGTTCAAATTTGACTACGAGATCAACAAAACTTAAATGGTAGCCAATGATGTAGTCCAAATGATCAAACATCACGCAAAGTCCAACCTCTGCAAAAAGAAGAAGAGAAAGGAACCTGCTACTTGCCTAGCTGAGGA
This sequence comes from Arctium lappa, assembly GCA_023525745.1. NCBI lineage: Eukaryota > Viridiplantae > Streptophyta > Magnoliopsida > Asterales > Asteraceae > Arctium > Arctium lappa. Next base: position 57,092,649 of record CM042058.1, on the reverse strand, counting down.
AGAGCAAAAGAAGACAAAGCACGATGACCAGGGTCCCAATGGCTCTGCTCCTGGGCATCATGAGGGGGAGAAGGCTAAGACACATACCTATGCACCAATAGTGGCCACCCCTCTTAGAGCCATTCCACTGAAGGGAACCTCAGAGGGCACAACACAATGCTCGGATTCTTATGCCTCTGAGATGAAAAATCAGTCCACTACCATCCCAACAATCCACTTTGCTGAACCAACAAAAAGGTGAAGGTCAATGTTGGCACTGAAACATTAGCAGAGGGACTTGAGAAGTTCGTTGAACCATCAAGCCCTGAGCTTATGCCCATTGCACCAACACCCTCTGTCCAATTCTCATCCCTTGAGCCAATAAATACCAAAGTAGATGCTGTAGAGATTCCAAATTAGACCTTGCCAAAAGAATCGTCAGAGCCTAAATTAAAAGCCAAGACACCCTCTGCTGCTGCTACTTCTGAATTAAAGTCAACAGATGACCGACTGAAAGAAATAGTTCAATCTTTGGACGCTATGTGGATTCCAATTCCAAGGCAACCACAAAAGGAGCTAAAATTTCATGAAAACATCTACAACTTCTTGTACACCGCAACACCTGAGACGTGTTTCTTGAGCCAAACATGCATCCCTTGATAAATGAGGACGTCAGAAGAAGATTCCGTGAAACTGATCTAGAGAAATCCAAGGTTTGGTCTCTGTTAGACATAAAGCCGGTTCTAGGACTTTCACTACATTCATTTTCCAAAAAGCAATAATGTACGTGAAGTACTTTGTCGAAAGAAAGGATGGACAGAGGTACACTTTCACAGATGCAGACTTGAAGAACATCTGTGCCTACGATCTACCTCAACTTCATGCCTACACAGAGCAGAGGTTGGAGAAAAGGAAAGTGTTCATGATCACCAATAGTTGCATCAAAGAGGTCATGCGTGAGCATATCAAGTATCAAAGCAAGATGGATTTTGAAGTTGCTCTGCAACTTAGAGTCGAGAAGCTGTCGATTACAAGACCTGATGACCAAATCCCGGGCATAGAAGACATACCCTCCAACTCTCTGATCGTGGAACCTGAAAATGGCTTTGTCTACAGAGATGATGATGGCAAAAAGAAAATCTTCAAGATTCATTAGAGCCACAAATACTCCAACAGTACTCTGTCGAAGATAAAGCATACCATTCTAAGGAAGATCGGCACAGAGACAGTGCAAAGTGGACCTGTAGAGTGGATGATCGATAACATTAATGCACAACTGAAGTATAGAGATCTCATTCTAAGCATGCACAAAACATTAGCTGAGAGTTTCACTCAACCGATTAATGATTTCCCTAAGTGATTTTGTATAGTTTAGTTTTCATTCATATGTAATTTCAATTCCATGTACTTGCCTTCTGGCATTTCTTTTTATATGAATGAAAAATCAATCTTCAGAGGTTGAGTTCCTTTCACCCCTTACGTTTCTTACTTAGCCATACACTCATCATTCCAATTTTTAATTTTTCAATACTTAGGGGGAGATTGTTAGCTCCAATTCATTGTATAGAAAGTATTGAAAAATAGGCTAAGTATAGGAACTTCAGAAGACTGCTGCATACACCAAGATACACCACAGAAGTGCCGAGCTCATAAGTGTGATCCTAGATTCTAGCTCACACGATTAATACACAATCAATGTAGGATACTTTTGTTTATTGATCAATCAATCTACATAAAGTGATATCTCTATTTCTTGGATATTCTCTGTAAGCTCACTGTATGTGTGTGTTCTAAGGTGTTCTTTGAATGTGCATGCCTAATGTTTACAAAGACACAAACTATATATTCTTAGTCAACACAAGTTGACTTTCCAACACAAACCCTCAGACTATTACAAACATTTACAAAAAGACCCTTTTAATCTTGAATACAATTTACATCTAACAATCTCCCCCTTTGGATTCAAGATTAAATTATTTTTGACACTAATCTCCATGTCTTCTTCCTTCAGAAAAGTCTTCAAGAAAGAATCTTTAACAACTTTGACACCTTCAAATCTTTGAAGCTTTGATTATCCTTTGATAGAGCTTTAAGTAACTTTCCCTTTGGATTTCTTGAACACATTTGACAATCTTCACAAAACTTTGAAGTCTTCAAAACTTTAACACTTTTTAATCTCTCCCTTTGATTAAAAATGCAATTTCAGATAAGCTCAACAACTTGAGAATCTTCAGACTTCACTTTGAAACATTTATTGACTTTAATTTTCTGACTTCTAATCCTTCCCCTTTATCACATCTTGCTTGACTTTCGCTTTGAAACGGATCCAACTTTGAAATCTTGAATTCTCTCCCTCTTTTTGATGAATTTTGAGAATCAGAATCATCAAAACATTTCAAGGTCAGCTTTTGAAATCTCTCCCCCAAATACCAATTTAAGCACCATCTTCATGAGAATATGAACAATCTCCCCCATGTAGGAAAATATCTTTTGAAATAGTAAGCACAATCTCCTCATGAGTATGAGAAATTTGTCTTATCTGATAAGATTTTGCCGTCAATTCATTAATGTATTCATCCAAATCTTTTTAAATTCAGACAAGTTAAGAATGGTAAACCTGAATCAACGAATGAAACAATTATGATGCCTGTAAGTAACACAAAGTTACTTAGTACAACGCATGTACTGTGTAAGGATCTTGTGTGATGTTCACTCCCCAGGACTTCCATTCAATCATCGAATAACACACGGTTAATCTATGAACATTCTGACAGAAAAACGAATTTTCTATGTGTTCGTGCTTGTGTATGAAAGAATTAAGCATAATGATTGCTTTAAGGCTCAAAATAATGTAAACCATTGAGACAACAATAATTATACACAGACTCAATGTACATGAGAAAGGGTCGAAGGTGGGGAAACTTTTCTTCTGTTTAAATATCTGAAGCATCCAAATGAAGATCAGATAGAGTATGTGTTGCTTCCACTTTAAAATGGAAATATTCTTTTGTCGAGAAAAGAATAAGTGGCTGGTGGGGTTATATGCAAGAGTTGGCATGGGCTAGTTGCCTTTTTCAATGAAGGTCACGAAAAAGTGTGAACCAACAGATTATGTGGCTGTCCGACTCAGAAAAAAGTTTGGTGCAAAGTTTGATATTCTTTTACTCTGATCTCTCACCCTCTTTCTTTTAAACATTTGAGCTCACTTCTAACCAATCTCTCTTTTACATTTTACCTCAGCACACACCCACTCTCAATTCTTTTGACCCCTCTCCCCTCAATCACTCAAGGATTACTTCCAGGGTAGGAAACACTGTTTAACGTGAATCCATGGAAGTCTTTTAAGCACTCACACTGAATTCCATGTATTTTGTCTTAAAAGCAATGTGTTGCTCAACAGTTTAACTTGACAGTTAAGCACAAGAAATCACTTGTCAGAAAATGTATGCTCATGAATAATAAGAATGAAATTTGAGCATTTTGAACATTTAAGATCTCTCAAAACTTTGAACATTTATGATCATTCAATTTCATTGTTTTGAGAATATGGCAATGATTCAATCAGATCGAATATCATGAAGAAAAATGTAATGTGGTATCAAAGAACGTACTTTGTTTATATGAACAAAATATAAACAATTGAACAATGAAAGCACATTTAGAGTAAAAATGACGTCTGATCTCAAACAACATTGAATTTCAAACGGGAGTATTACCATCGAAAGATTTATCTTTTGAGACATGGTAATAACAAAGTTAATAGAAGTGTACTGAACCGATGTGTGTAAGAATACTTGACAATATATAGACAAGATAATACACAGGTATTGAGATTTTGGAAACACACAGTCAGATAATCATCAAAGTATCCAAAAAAACATTTAAAAGCACACTTCTCAATTCATGAAAACATTTTAAGAATAGGAAGTGGTTTGAACATTTAAGAAATCATTTTTCACACTTGAAAGTTATTCTTCTTTCAAAGTGTTAAGTCTAAATATTGTATCCAAGATTTAATGAGAAGAGTCAAACTTGTAAGGTCAATATTGTCAAAGTCTTTGTTTAGAAAAGTCAAAGTTGATTTCCTTAGTTGTTAAGTTTTGTATTAATATAGTGGGTATAAATAGGTTTAGTCATTGTATTTTCCTTGAGGAACTCATTTTGTAAATCATTCAGACGTATGAGAGATATGAAGTTTCAAGATCTACTTTCTCTCTCTACTCTCTCTACTCTCTCTCTAGATTTCATTGCTAAATAATTGTTTGTTTGAGAATTGCTTGATAATAAGGGATTTTCAATTGGTATAAGAGCTTTACCAAATCAATCCAGAAGGTTTAAGAACATCAATTTGGATTGAAATCAGAATTTTTGAATCAAAAAGTTTGATTTTCTGAAAATTCTCAAGAACTCAAAAGTTACTGTTCATCCGATTTTTTTTAAATCGATTTTGATACAAGAAAATGGAATTATTAGATTCAATTAGTGTTTTGGATTGTTTCTTGTATTGATTACATTTCAAAATTCGAACTATTTTGATGTCAATTTTTGGATTTTGAAATTTTCTTGAAAAACGAGTTCAAACACTGGTTAAATCAAAATTTTATGATTTGATGTTTTTAATCTGAAATTGATAATAGATATGTGTTTAGTATTAGTTTGTGATAGTACTAATACGTTTTTGAGAATTGATTTGCAGGTTTTTTCAAGAAAATTAATTTGCACCAACATCACAACAACTTTGCGCAAGTTCATAAAAAACTTTGCACAAGTTCATGCCGTATGAGTCTAGCATAAAATTGGAAAATTTCAATTCATTGCTTGTGATTGGTTTGAAATTGTTAGTGGGACGGTGGAATGAACTTGAAATTGAAATCCTGTGATGTTGAAATTCATTTCGAAGCTGCAGATTGAATTTTTGTTTTGCTATTCTTTAATTGGATGAAGAAGAACTAGTGGGACGGTGGATTTAATTTGCATGTTACATTTGCGCAAACCTTAGCTTTGCGCAATCCACAGTTGATTCGCTAATCTCAAGTGCAGTTGAAATGAAATGATACACGTGTCCTTCAATTTTTTAATGGGATATAGAATGATGATAGTTATCTTCATTTAATGGGATGGTGAAAGTTGCATATTTTTTTATAATACACGTGTCCTTCCATTTTGTGTGAGAAGTAGTGATAATGGGGTTGGTGAAATGAAATTCATGGCTATTTTTGATTGGTTGCATCCATTGTTAATTCAATTCATTCAAGACTGTTAATTTGATTGGTTTTCAAGTTTCATAGGTTTGCGCAATTAGAGTCTTACGCAAATCAAAGGTTTGCACAAGTTCAATTCACGCAAACATTTAATGCCATCAAGGGTCCAATTTTAAATTTTGTGCAAGATTTCAATTTGATCTAATTTTTGAATTTCTGTTTTGCAGGTTGTGAATATATTTGATCTGCAAGTTTCAAGTATCAGTCTGAGAATTCCAGAGATCGATAATTCAAGTGTTTTGAGAATTTCAGAATTTATTTTCTTGTGCTGATCTGATTTTGACTTTCAGTCAAATTCTTCTGAATTGTTTGGGAACGATCTTTTTTATCAAGCTGTTTCTCCTTCAAAGCTTTCTGAGAGAGAAAATTTTAGTTTGTCTGAATTTTGTTTTTGAATTCATTTCAACTGACGATTACTTTGTTAAATTCTTTTTGAAACAGGATGAGTTCACCAATTTTGCTCAGAGGAAGATACGAGCAGTGGAAAGCTGATTTTTTCAAATTTGTAGATACACATGAGCTGAGTTGCTATATCAGATTGTCATTGACTGAAGGAGAGATGAAATCTCGTTACTCCAACAGAAGATTGTACTGAGGATCGGGAGAAAAGAAAGAGTGCTGATAATATGGCTCGAACTTTTCTGTTGAATAGTATTCGTCATGAGATTAATGGTCACATAAATATCTATCAGTTGACATGAAAAGATTTATACAAGTCAACAGGAAAGGAGATATGGGACTATATTGAATGGACGATGTTAGGGCCAACGGTTGTGTTAGATTTAAAAGGAAAGATTTCTGAGTTGGAAGCTAAAATTCAACAGACAGTCTCTGTTGAGAGCAATGAGCAGAAAGTTAAGAAATAGGAATATGAGAATGCTGAGCTTAAAAAGAATATATCTGATTTGGAGCAAAAGCTTACTGAAGATAAAGCTAATTTTGAAAGTGAAAAGAAAGGTTTTTCAAAGAAGTTCTCAGATTTCTCAAGAAAGTGTTTTGAAGAGAAGAAGTCAATTGATCTTAAATGCATAAAACTTTCTTAACAAGTTTCCGATTTTGAGAAAGTACTTATTTTGGAAAGAGAGAAGTTTGCTAAAGAAAAGAAGGCCACTGAACAGAAGAATGTGAGATTCTTCAAGGAACTATCTGGCCAGAGAAACGATTCAGAGAAGGGGTTTGAAGAAGAAAGAAGCATATTTGAGACCGAGATTAGAAAGCTGACTGCCAAGCTCTCTGAACTATCTTAAAATGCACTGAAAGAGTAGAAAACGAAGTCTGAGTTCACGAAGAAGATTGACCTACTTGTTAAAGAAAGAGACAACTTTGCTTCAAAGATCAAAGAGCTTGAAAAGTCTGCTTCAAGTTCAAATAAAAAATCTGTCTTTTCACAAAGGTCAATTAAATCTTTTGATCAGATTCGTAGATCTAACATTTTCTATGATAGATATCTAGATGGTTCAGATACATATCCGAGAAAAAGAAGTTACAAGAAAGAGAAAATGATCTGGAAAAAGAAATCAGTCAAGGATGACAAGGAAGATGAGCTGAAAGGAAACACATCATGTGTACATGTACATAAAGCAAAGAGGAACAAAGAGAATAAAGGTAAACCTGACAATATATACTCAAAAGATCAATTACTCAGGTTTTCAGGTAATAAGTATTATTGTTCTTACTGCTGTACACATGATCATATTCACAAAACGAGTGATCATTTCTGGTATGGTTCTTACTCTATAAACTCCACAAGAACTGCAACTAACATTCATGGACCCAAATACCAGTGGGTACCAAAATCGAAAACTGATTCTGTGTTGCAGGCAACTCAAGTCAAGGGGAAGTAAGAGAACAATGGCTCTTGAATAACACAGTTCAAGACCCGCACCTCAATGTCAAGATTATGGCTTCTAAGCACATCAGCTTAGGACCCGTACCTCAATGATTAAAGACCTTTACTCCTGTCATGATATGAGGATTGTACTCCAATACTCAAATGAGGAAATCAACCATCAAGGGGGAGTACTTTCTTTTCTGAAATATGCATTAGAAAGATATGACGGACTACATTCCCGAAGGAATTGTAGATCTCTATCCTGTACTTTTTCACTGATAAATATTACTGATATGAAGGACTACATTCCAGAAGGAATTGTGGATCTCTATCTTGTTTTCATTGATAAATCTACTGTCGCATAATTTATAGGGGGAGTAAAGGTGATGGCTTCTGATCAAATAACAGATCAGGACCCATTTTTCAATGATCATAGAAGGATATTCTCCTAATATCTAGGGGGAGCTTAAAAGATCTAAATCATTCTTTCATGATTTGAGGGGGAGCTTAAAGGTAAATATCTTCTGATTCTAGATCTTTGATTGTTTGAAAGAAGAACAACTTTCAAGCATGAAAAACAGGTTCTTAAATGTTCAAACCACTTCTTATTTTCAAAAGATTTTATGAATTTAGAAGTGTGCTTTTAAATGTTTTTCAAATTTTGAGCTTAATGTTTAACTGACCGTGTGTTTCCAAAGATCAATACTTGTGTATTATCTTGTCCATATACTGTCAAGTATTCACACACATCGGTTCAGTATTTTTTTTTGAAATTGTTATTACCATGTCTCAAATTCGAACCAATTTTTTGATGGTAATACCTCCGTTTGCTTTCAAAGTTGTTGAACATCAATCATCTTTTTCTAATCTTGCTCTTTCATTGCAAAATTGTTTATATTCGTTCATATAAACAAAATATCCAATTCTTTGATACCCTAACCATTTGATTTGATCTGATTGATACATTGTCAGATTCTCAAAACAATTCTCTTGATTTGATTTCATTCATTTAATATCTTTGTTTTGAGAAATCTTCAACGTTCAAATGCTCAAATTTCATTCATAATTTTAAATGAGTATACATTCTAACATTGCTATCTATGTGATTAACTGTTCAGTTAAATTGTTGAGAAACCATGCTTTTTAGGAATAACATGGGATTCGTGTGTGAGCTTAAACAAAACTTCCATGGATTCACGTCAACCAGTGTTTCCTACCCCGGAAGTTATCCTTGAGTGATTGAGGGGTGAGGGGTCATATATCAAAGAGTGGGGGAGATAACTCATCCGATTGAGTTATTCTCGTTGTGTGGAGCGGAAAAATGGAAAAGGGAGTTTGGTTAGAAGTGAGCATAATGATAAAAAGAAAGAGGGTGTGAGATCAGAGAGTTAAAAGAATATCAGAACTCTGCACCTACTACTTTCTGAACCGGGCAACCACATTTCTGATTGGTTCACATTCTTTGGTGACCATCATTGAAAAAGGCAGTGAGCTCATGCCAACTCTTGCTATTACCCCACCAACCACTCATTTCTTTCTTAACAAAGAAATGTTTCATTTTCTTTGGGGACGCAACATATATGCTATCTAGTCTTCACTCGGAAGATTTAGATATTGAAAAAGAAGGAAAGTTGCCCCACCTTCGCACCTCTTTCATGCACATTGAGTTCGTGTATTATCTGTTGTTGTCTCAACAGTTTACACAATTTGAGCCAAATGAAACACAATCATTGTGCCTAAATTCTTTCATACACAAGCACGAGCACACATAAAATTTGTTTTTCTGTTAGAACATTCATAGATAAACCTTGTGTTTTTCAATGATTGAATGGTAGTCCTGGGGAGTCATCATGAAACCAACTCCTTAAATTGTACATTCGTTGTACACAGTGACTTTGTGTTACTGACAGACATTTCTAACTGTTTCATTTGTTGATTCAGGGTTACCTCGTTCATTATGTCTGAATTTGAAAAGATTCGGATATATACCTTTCATGATATGACGACTCTTCAGATCAAAGGGGAGATTGTTAGTTGCTCAAAAAGGGGGAAATCAAAGTCTGTGCTGAAATTGATGAAATTTTGATGATTATGATGCTCTCAATCATCAAAAAGGGGGAGAATTTTCCAAAGATCAATTTCAATATCCTGAAGAGTTGTTAAAAGTGAAAAGTCTTGAGGAACTCATTTTGTAAATCATTCAGACGTATGAGAGATATGAAGTTTCAAGATCTACTCTCTCTCTACTCTCTCTCTAGATTTCATTGCTAAATCATTGTTTGTTTGAGAATTGCTTGATAATAATGGATTTTCACAAAGTATGGTAGAGTTTGAGATGTAGAAAGATATACCTTCAGTGCAGAAATCTAAACTCCCCCTAAAATGAATATTATCTTTTAAGCTTCCTTTTACAAAAACATCAGATACTCCCCTTATGTATCTGTAAAAAGTCAATTTATTAAAAAAATATGACAGTTAAAGTATAAGTAACTATTCTTATCTCCCCCTTAAAGATATAATAGTGAAATCTTATATACTCCCACTCAAAGTAAAAACTCCTTTAGAAGATGTTATCTATTAAGCATCCTAAAGAAGAAAAACTTTTGAGAACGAGTTCTGAACTAAAATATCCAGAAGCCATAGTCGCATGAAATAACCTGCAAAACAAAAGATATTGGTAATCATTATAGAAATGATTTCGCTTTAGTCAGTATTTGATGAATATTAACAACTGTTCAGAATTCCCAAAGACATAGATAAGTAAGCAAAAGTAAGATACACTCCCCCTCAGATAATGGATAAGTATTCAAGCAGACATATTCAACATACCTAAATTGCTGATTAAGAAGTTAAAACGCTTTTCATCTAACGACTTAGTGAAAAGATCAGCTAATTGATAGTCAGTTTGAATGAAATGCATTTCAACATCTCCTTTCTCCACATGATCTTTAATAAAATGGTAGCGCACATCAATATGCTTTGTTTTGGAGTGTTGAACTGGATTAACGGTTAATGCAATACGCTTGTACGAATATCCAAAATCCTTCAACTGAGTCTTCATCCAGAGGACTTGCGAACAACAGCTAGCTGCATCTACGTATTCTGCCTCGGTAGTGGATGTAGAAACACAGTTTTGTTTCTTCGATGTCTAGCTAACAAGCTTATCTCCTAAAAATTGGCATGATTCAGAGGTGCTCTTTCTATCCAGTTTGCAAACTGCATGATCAGCGTCAGTATATGCAGTTAACTCAAAACTAGAATCCTTAGGATACCAAAGGCCTAACTCAGGAGTGCCTTTGAGGTATCTAAGTATTCTTTTAATGGCGATCAGGTGAGATTCCTTAGGATTTGCCTGATATCTAACATAGAAACATGTAGCAAACATTATATCAGGTCTGCTAGCTGTTAGATACAGTAATGAACCAATCATACTTCGATACACTTTCTGATCAATAGATTTTCCAGATAAATCCGCGTCTAGAAGTGTTCCGGTAGCCATAGGCGTTTTCATTACCAAACTATCAGTCATGTTAAACTTTTTTAAAATGTCTCGTATATACTTCGATTGGTTTATAAAAATACCTCTGGGTGACTGTTTGACTTGAAGTCCAAGAAAAAATGTTAACTCACCCGTCATAGAAATTTCAAACCGAGACTCCATGATTTTTGAAAAGTTCTTGCAAAATTTTGGATTAGTAGACCCAAATATAATGTCATCTACATAAATCTGGATTAGTATTAAATCCTCACCTTGCTTTTTAAGGAACAGGTTTGTATCAATTGAACCATTTTTAAAACCTGAGGCGAGTAAGAACTGAGTAAGAGTTTCATACCAAGCTCGTGGTGCCTGTTTTAAACCATAAAGTGCTTTGTCTAGAACGTAGACATGATCAGGGTGACACAGATCAATTAAACCTTCAGGTTGAGCCATGTAGACTTCCTCATGCAAAATACTATTAAGAAACGCCGACTTTATGTCTATTTGATAAACAATAAAGTTCTTATATGCTGCATAAGATAAAAAGATTCTGATGGCTTCGATCCAAGCAACAGGTGTAAATGTCTCATCGTAGTCGATGCCTTCCTGTTGACAATAACCCTTTGCTACAAGGCAAGCTTTGTTTCTTACCACAACTCCAGCCTCATCCCTCTTGTTCCTAAAAACCCACTTTGTGCCTATCACTGATTTACCTTTCGGTAGTGGGATCAGTCGCGATACCTTATTTCTTTTGAATTGTAGAAGCTCATCTTGCATTGCTAATATCCAATCTGGATCGCGTAAAGCTTCAGAGATCTTTTTCGGCTCTAAGGAGCTAAGGAAACTTGAGTATAGACAAAAGTTAGCTGATGTTGCACGCGTTTTTACACCACTGTGTACGTCTCCAATAACATTGTGCAGGGGGTGATCTTTCGTCCAACGAGTTATGCTTGGAAGTGGTTGAACAGATACTTGCGTATTTTGCTCATTGTATTCATCAATAATAACAGGTACAACCTCAGATGTAGATGGAATATCTTGTATAGGTGTTTCCGATGTAGGTAATTCGGGAGCGACAAAGGAAGTGCTCGGGACTTCTCGTCCAGAATTTGTATCTGCAGAAGCAGAATCTGTATTAGTATTGTCAGAAAAATTCGGTGTAGACATACCTAAAGAGGTTGTTGTTGTGAATGGTTCAGAAGATCCAGATATGTCTTCAGTAACTACTAGGACCTCTGAAGATGATGCGGACACGCTTGATTTGTCAAAATCTGCACATATGTCCATAAAAGCATCAAGAAATAGCATATCTAACTTAGATGTAACAGTTGATGAGTTAGAAGACTTAGTCTGTTTAGATTCGGGTTCTATTCTGCTTTGAATAGAAGCCTTTCCCTTAAGTTTGAGTTCTGAACTGTTTTGTTCAGAAGTCAATGTTGTATTTTCATCAAACGATACATTAACGCTTTCCATGATACACTTGGTCCGTCGATTATACACACGATAGGCTTTTGACCTGAGTGAATATCCAACAAAGTAGCCTTCGTCATCTTTCTTGTCAAACTTCCCAAGGTTATCATAGTCATTCAGAATATAGCACCTGCAACAAAAGACACGCAAAAATTTAATATTCGGTTTTCGTTTATTAATCAGTTCATATGTTGTTTTGTTAAATATCTTAATCACAATCGTCCGGTTTTGAGTGAAACAGGCGGTTGCAACGACTTTTGCCCATAGGTACATTGATAAACCAGAATATGCCAACATTGTTCTTGCTGCTTCAACCAAAGTTCTATTTTTCCTTTCAACCACGCCATTTTGTTGCGGTGTGTAGGCAACAGAAAAATTGTGTGAAATCCCAACAGAAGTGAGATAACTTTGAAGAGTATCATTTTTGAACTCTGTGTCGTTGTCACTACGCAATGTCTTTATTGGAAATTGAAGGCGAACTTGGATTTTCTTAATGAAGGCAATGATCAGATCTGGTGCATCAGATTTGTTTCACAGAAATTCCAACCAAGTATACCTTGAATACTCGTCTATCATCACAAGAATGTACTTTTTGCCATTTATAGACTGAGTACGCATAGGGCCACAAAGGTCCATATGAATTAATTCCAGGGGCGTTGAGCAAGAAGATTCAGTCTTTGATTTATGTGAACTTTGTTTCATCTTCCCCATTTCGCATGCGGGACAAAGTGAATCCTTCTCAAAGCTCATCTCTGGTAGACCTTTCACAATTCCTTGTCTCGCTAACTTATCAATAGCCTTGAAGTTCTGATGAGACAAGCGCCGATGCCATATCCAACTTTGAGCTTTTAATGCTTTTGCAAGTAATCATACAAGACGTGTGGCCGAAAGCGTTGGGAAATTTACCGCATAAAGATTTCCATAGCGTTCAACTCGAAAAATCTTATAACCGTCCAGATCTTCAATATAACAGTGAGTGATTGTAAACCGAACCTGATACATACTATCGCAGAAATGACTGGTACTAAACAGGTTATGATCAAGTCCTTCCACGTAAAGTACTTTCTTGATGGTTACAATGCCATTTTTTAGGGAACCGTATCCTCTAATGAATCCTTGAAGCTCAGAATTAGCAAAACTGACTATTCCTGCAGGTTCTTCAACAAAGTTGTGCAATAAGTGCTTATACCCCGTCATATGTCGAGAGCATCCAGAATCAACGAACCACAAAGACAGGCCTGCAAAAAGGAACAAATCACTTCTTTTTAGGCACCCATATCCAGATGGGTCCTGTTTTGTTAGCATCATGTAGTTTCGTTAAATCGTCTACTTTGCCTTTGACTCTCCACCCATATTTAGGTTTGGGCAACCATTTCCAGACCATTTTCACATTAATATCATGAAACTACTATTTCTTAGAAAGATTAGTAGACTTAGCTTGAAACACTTTAATGTGTTATGTTGAGGACTTGGAGACAATTTTAGCTTTAAATGCTCTTTTAACAGCTTTTGATTTAGGAGGAATAGAGTACAGTGAAAAAGCATTGTCACCACAATGTTTACATATTAAGTTCTTACGAGAAAATGTCAATATCTTTGATTTATCAAAAGAATTACATTTATTCAAACAATCTTGACATTTATTTGCGTTCGAACTATTACATGTCAAATCAACACTATTGGATACAATACAATCTTTTTCAACAAAATCTTTACAAGCTTTCTTATCACTGTCTTTCTTTCTCCATTCTCCTTTACAAACTCCTTTACTCAGATCTGAAACATGAAAAGAAACTTTATTAGTTTTCTTCTTCAAGGATGAATTCTTTTTCAAAATACCAGAAGTTTCGCCTTTTTCATAAATGTTTGGTAAATATTCAGGACAATCAGAATAAACAAGTGTAGGCTTTGTTGAAGTCTCAAACTCTGGATTTGATCGAACATTCCACTTTTGATCATTAAACATCTTTTTATCAGTTAAATTCTTTTTGAACAAATCATTTTTCAAATCATTCAGTTCTTTACAAAGCTCTTTGTTCTCTTCAAAAGATTTATCCAATTTAAATCTTAGATCACAATTTTCATCTTCTATCTCATCAAGAGTCTTTTGTAAACCTTTAATTTGTTTTTCAAAATTTGATGTTTGATCGGTCACAGAGTTGGATTCAAACTTCTTCAAGATTGGAACAGGATCTGAGGAATTAATCATGTCATCAAAAATCTCCTCAGTCATTTTATTAACAAACTCTTTTTGAATGCTTGAACTTATGACATTTGAATTCTCTTATATCTTAACTTCATTTAAAGATTCAGAAGTAACAGATTCAGATATTGGAGTCTGAGCACAAACATCAGTGTCCGATTCATACTCATCGTACTGACATTCAGTCTTCGGAATAACTTTGTCATCGTTGACTGATTCAGTAGAAGATGGTGTGGAAAACTATGATTCAAACTCAACAAATTCAAGTTTTCTATTTTTATAACTCTTGTTTAAATCATTGTATTTAAATCCAACTGATTTAAAACTGTTTTGTGAATCAGCACATCTTGACGTATCATCATCTATTATCTCTTTACCTTTGAATGAAGTGTTAGATTTTAGAGTTTCAGCTTTGACGAAAGTGTCATGAATATCTGGGATTTTCTTTACTTTTGAGCCCAATTTATCAAAATTATATAAGTTTTCCGGGGCTTTCTTTAAAACATCATTTTCAGGTAAACCTAATCCCGTTTTAGCATTATAAAATCCAACGTCTTGGAGTTTGTTTGTTAACAAGTTTAACGTCTGCTCAGTCTGTCCTCTTTTCAAGTTAAGGTCTTCCAATTGTTTAATCTTACAGTAAGCCTCATTTCTCTCTTGAAAGCGAACTTCAAATTTAATTTTGAATTTACCCTTTTCAGAATTTAAATTAACCAAGTCCTTTTCAAGTTCCGAAATCTTTGTTTTCAAAGTTTCTCTTTCTTTCTTTTAAGCATTTTTTTTTCTTTGTTAGGTCTGATTTTATAGTAATCATTGTATTTATAGTCTTGGTCAAATACTGTGTCTAATGTCGTATTCTTTGTTGTATCTGACCATGGGTATTTAAGTTCCTTTGGTCTTTGTCTTTGTAAGGTTTTCACGCACACATTCAATATACAATTACTTTTGCACCTTATTGCTCTCTCTCTACTTTCTCTCTCTAGGATTCATTGATCTTGGACTCACAATTGGTATCAGAGCCATCTGAATCTTGAGAGGATTGAGAGAATTCGTTTTTAGATTCTGAATTTGTGATTTAATCCAAAATTTTGATTGATTTTCTTCAATTTTTCAAGAAAATCTCGTTTTTGGATTTTTAATCAAATTCGATCTGTTTTTTTTAGTGAATTTCTTTGCAAATTGGTTTATTGGATTCGAAATTGATAGGAGAACATCTTTGATTCACATCGATTTGCAAGAAAACTTGTTTTGATTGTCAATTTAGAGATTTTTGAAGTTTTTGGAAAACTCGTGGGTACGTATTGTTTCATTATCGAAATCGTGTTTTTGTGGATTTTAATCGAAAAATTTGATTGAAAAGTGTTTAAAAGTTGTTTTCGAATGTGTTGATGTAAGAAAATTTCGTCAAAATCTGTGTTGAAATCGAGTTTTTGGAGTTTTTTCTTGATTTTCTTCTGTTTGTGCTAGATCTCTACTTTGTGCAAGTTCATAGTACTTTGCGCAAGTTCATATGGTTCTAATCCTTGTGTTAGTGTATTTCAGGTTTGCGCATTGGTCTATTTACGCAAAGCAAATTTTGCGTATCCAGTGAGTTACGAGAAGTTTAGTTCTCGTATCATCAATCTCCCGCAAAGCTCAGTTTTCGTATCATTCAGCTTACGCAAAGTCCAGTCTTCGTTATCAGCGATTTAAACAAAGTTCAGTTTGCGTATCACTTGGATTACGCAAAGTTCATTTTGCGTATCACGTGGCTTACGCAAAGTTCGTATTGCGCAATTACTTGTCTTACGCAAAGCTCAGTTTGCGCAACCTTCTTGTCTCGAAAAGTTCGATTCTCGCATCACTTGGATCATGCAAAGCTTAGTTCGCGCATCACTTGACTTACGCAAAGTTCAGTTTGCGTTTCCCGTTGCTTGCGAAAAGCTCAGTTTGCGTCTTCTGCTATGGATTCTGCAAAGTTTGCCTTTCAAGCTAATTTCTACACAAGTGATCTAATGATGTCCTTGGGATCTGAAACACGTCCTCCAGTTCTTGTCGATGAAAATGAATTCACTCAATGGCAAGATCGATTTCTGAACTTCATCGAACGTCAAGCTAATGGAGAGAACATGATGAAGTCTCTAACTGAAGGACCTTTCGTAAAGCAAAATAAAGAGACTCCTCCAACATCTGAAGAGGCTTCACGAATGAAAGTTGATCGAGAGCTGAAAGCTAATCTGATGCTAGCTTTACCAAACTCTGTCTACAACCGGGTTGATCATTGCAAGGATTATCCAAATCTGTTGTGGGCACAATTGGAAAAGATCATGCTTGGTTCTTCGGTCGCAACTCAACTCCGACATAGTCGGTTCATGAACAACTTTGAGGAGTTCAAGGCCAAAGAAAGTGAGTCTATTGTTGGATCAAATAATTGTATTCAAGATTAAAGTTAAAGTTAAGGGTTTAAACTGCAATTGTGCTAAAGTTAATTAGAGGGTTTAAATTGTAATAGATCAATAGTTTATTAGCTATTGGGCCCAAGCCCATTAGAAAGCCCATATGGCCTGGGTATTTAAAGTTATGTTTAGTTTAGTTTTAGGTGAGAACTCTGATAATTTTATAAATAGTCGCTATACGTTTTCTCTGTATTCAAAGGGTATCAAGAACACTCAAGGGTTTCATTGTTTATTCAAGGGATTGGTACATTATTATTAATCTTTATTATCTCTTGATCTATATGTGTTCTGTGATAATTGCTTACCAACTAGATTAAACTGGGATAACAATTGGTATCAGAGCAAAAAAGATTCAAATTTTTTTTGAAGTTACTATTCATCGAAGCTACTATTCATCGATTACTATTCATGCGATTTACTGTTCATCGATTTTTTTTCATCTGATTTCATGAATCTATGTGTAAGTTGATCTGATTAGTTGAGGTTCATGCTTCTGAATACTATCTGATTGATTAATTGAATTAGAAAGTATCAAGTGATTGAATTTGTGATTTTGTGTTTTCTGGGTTTGCATGAATATCGACACTGTGTTCTTTAAATTTGAATGCATGAAAGTTGATTTTAATCTTTGTTATTGATTGAGTTGTGATCGTTACATGTTTCTGAGTGAAATAGTCTGATTTGTGCATCTGTTTTTGAGTTCGTAATTGCTTTCTGGGTTGAGTACTCATCGTGTTCATCGCTTTTGGGCTGATTAAGAACACACCGGTCGAAAAATATATCGGTCTAAGACACTATCGATCCATACCTTGTATCGGTCGAAACCAATACCGGTCAAAGCTCTCTACCTGTCGAATCTTTACCGGTCGAGCATAAGACCGGTTGTTACATCTTACCGGTCTAAGGAAGTTCCGATCGAAGACCCATACCGGTCAAAGACCTCTATCGGTCTAAGCATACTTTCGGTCGAACAAGTTACCGGTCGAATCAATTTTACCGGTCAAGCATAGTTCCGGTCTTACATCTTACCGGTCTTTGCACTTCCCCGGTCGAACAAGTTCCCGGTCGAACTCTCTACCGGTCTTTACAAGTTCCCGGTCGAACTCTCTACCGGTCTTTACAAGTCACCGGTCAACTCAATAGCGGGACCCCCGTGCTAAGTCTGCGAAGGGGGACAAAGTTCTGTTCGAGATCAACTGTTTCTTTTTGATTCAGTATTATTTGAAACTTTATACCGATTGATAGGACTGCATTTAATTATTTTCGGGAATTTATTTTTCTGAAATTTTTTGAGTGTGGTTTTCATTTTGATTCTAACGATCTCATCTAGTTGGTTGTCTTGGTACAGATAAGTTTAATTACTAACATGTGGTACAGCTAAGATGTCGAACCAACTTCTCTCGATGGGCTCTCAGTCCAAACCGCCTGTCCTTATGGCTAATGAGTATCAGCAATGAAAGACCAGAATGATTCAGTTTCTGAATCACAAAACCGAGAATTCATGACAGTAATCATTGAAGGTCCTAAAACTCCAATGATCACAGTAAAGGGTCAACCTGCTACAGATTCCTCTCCTGAAATCCCTGACAGAGAGATTCCTAAACATGTTCAGTTCTTCACTGAAAAGCAGAAAGACCAGCTCAAGTTAGAAGAATAGGCTCTAATCTATCTGACGATGGCAATTCCAAACGACATCTACAATCGTGTCGACAGTCAGAGCACTGCTAAAGGAATCTGAGATGAACTAGCAAGGCAGTTTGAAGGAAGTGAAACTTCTATTCAAGCTATAAGCAGAATCTGTGCATAAATGCTTACGAGGGATTTCATGCAAAAGAAGGAGAGCTGCTTTTAGATACATACAGTAGGTACAACATTATTCTCAATGACTTGCGGAGGAACAACATCGCCAAATCTGCTTCTGAGATAAACTACAAGTTCATCAAGAATATGAATCCAGAATGGAAGAACTTTGCTATCAACCTCCAGATGTCGAAGAATATGGCTCGAGAAAATGTCACCGATATCTTCTCTACTCTTGCTCAACATGAGGATGAGGTGAGATCTATGAATAATGAGTCTAATCATCTGAAGGATTCTGTGGCTCTCACAGCCGGCAAAGGTTCTGTATCCTCTGCAAGATCAAAGAAAAAGGCGTCTAAAGCTCTAGTTACTGAAGTTACTGACTCTGACTCTGATTCGAGCGATGAAGAACTGGAAGTTGATTCAGATCCTGATATTCAAAAGTTCTCTGAAGACTTGGCTCTCATTACACGACGATTCAAGAAGAGATTTGGCAAGAAAAGATTTTACTCAAAGCTAAAGTATGATGGATACAAGAAAGAGAAGTCTGAGATGCGATACAAGCCGAGGCATGGAAAGAGAGAGGAAGGACGAGAAGATCGGAAGGAAGATAGAAGAGAAGGAAAGAGACAGGAGAAGCGAGAAGAGCGAAAGGATGAACCAGGAAGATGCTACAACTGTGGCAAATTTGGGCACTTCTCAAGGGACTGCAAATTCAAGAAAGTGAAGAACTCAGAGTACTACTCAAGAAAGTCACTAATTGCCAAGAAAGCTGAAGAAGGAAAAGTACTAATGGCTGAAGAAGAGAACTGGCTGTTCCAAAGTTCTGATGACGAGGAACAAGCACACTTCACCCAAGTTTCTTACATGGCAAAGATCGAAGGTGACGATGAAGACTCTGAGACACAATTCGAAGAAGCAAACTCTGAGGTTAGTGAAAATTTTGAACTTATTGAATCTTTAATGGCCCAAATACATGGTATGAAAGATTAATTTGCTTTACTAAAAGGCAAACTTAGCTCTGCACATCAATCTGTTTTAAGCTTTCGTGATGAAAATGCTATTTTAAAAGTTGTTGTGGAAGAAAAGGAAAAGGAAAAAGATGATTTAAAAGCCAAAAAAGCGTCTTTAAAAGAAAAAATATCTGGTTTAGAAACAGATCTTGTGAATCTTAATGCTGAAAAGGGTGAGTAAAATCAAGTTTGAAGTTTGTTATAAAGAAAGAAATGAAGCTTACACCAAAATAAAGCAACTGGAAGACATTAATATGAAACGAGGTCAGACTGAACAGACATTAAATCAGTTGACCAATAAACTCCAAGACGAAAGGTTTTACAAACTTAAACCAGGTTCGGGTGTGCCAATTAACGAAATTTTGAAAAAGGCACCGTAGCATCTATATAATTTTGATAAATTCGGCTCCGCAATTAGACCCATTCCTGACATTCGTGCAACTTTTGTTGAACCAAGTACTCCTACACCTTTATCTGAGACCAAAGGTCAAGAAGAAATGGGAAAGAACAAGTCTGGTGACACTGACTCTCAAAATCTTTTTAAATCAGTTGGTTTTCAATATGGTGATTTAAACAAAAGCTATGCGACTCGAAAGATCGAATTTACTGAGTTTGAATCACTATTTACCACACCTTTCAACGAATTAGTAAGCACCAACACAGTTCTACCTGAGACTGCATGCAAATATGATGAGTATGAATCGGATGTTGATCCATCTACTATGCCATCAGTCTCAAATCCTATTGCTTCTAAACCTTTACTTGTTGAAGAGGTTGAAGAAGAACACGCTATCACGAATGGATCTTGTTCTCAAAATGAAAAACTGGAGTTTATTGAGTCCATGACTGAAGATACATTTTCTGAAATGATGAATGCTTCAGACTCTGATCCTGTTTCTAATTCAAAGGGATCAAATTCTGTGAATGATCATACATCTGAATTGATGAAGCAAATCGATTTGTTGCAACAGTCTCTTGATGAGGTTGAAGATGAAAACTTTGATCTCAAACATAAACTTGAAAAGTCTTTAAAAGTAAATCAAGAGCTTTGCATATAGATCAATGATTTGAAAGTTACTATGTTTAAAAATGCTTCAAGTGATAAACAGATGTTCAATGATCCAAGCTGGAAGGTAAGAACCAATCCAGAATTTGATGCTCCTACAAAACCTACAGTTGTTTACTCTGACTGTCCTGAATATCCACCTAGCATCTCTGAGAAGGGTGAAACTTCAAGTAATTCAAGAAAAGAACCACCTTCTAAGTTAGAGACTAAAAAAGTTCCTGTTTCTGTTTCAGATATAAAAGGAAATGGAGTTGGGAGGAGTAAGAAGAAGAAAGATCTTAGTTTGAATAAAAAGAATAGTTTGAATTCTAGTAGTTGTCCTACAGATAGTGTTATTTTGAATAGTACTTCTTTTGATAAACATGAATGTAAGATTTGTTCCGATAAATCTAAGTTTATGAATTTTGCTCGAAAGAATCTTTATTGCAAACACTGTTGGGATAACTCATTCACATACTACTCCCCTCCAAAGTCCAAACAGAATAAGAGAAAAGCTAGACTGAACTTTAAGTCTAATTCTAATTCTAATTCTTCTACACAACCCAAAGTGTATCGAGCTAAGGTTGCCAATCCTACTTCTAAAAAGCACTTTCAGGAATTAAATGTTAAGATGGTTTGGAAATGGGTTCCAAAACCGCGTTATGAATGGAGAGTGAAAGTCAAACCAGATGATATTCCTGAGTTGCTTGATGCTAACCACGAAGGACCCATCCTAATATGGGTGCCTAAGCACAACTAATTGTCTCTTTTGCAGGCCTGTCGATTGTGGGTAATAGATTCCGGATGTTCACGCCACATGACAGGATTCAAGCACCTCTTGCATAACTATGTGGAGGAGCCTGCCGGAGCAGTTAAATTTGCCAATTCTGAAGCCGAGGGCCACGTCAGAGGATATGGAATGCTCGATAACGGTGTTGTGAAGATTCAAAAAGTGTTATATGTTGAAGGACTTGATCACAATCTGTTCAGTACCAGTCACTTCTGTGACATGCAATATCAAGTCCGCTTCACAACCACTCATTGCTATATAGAAGATCACGATGGTTACGAAGTCTTCAAAGCTGAGCGCCATGGAAATCTATACTATGTAGATTTTCCTACACTGTCTGCCACACGTCCAGTATGCCTACTAGACAAAGCTTCTAAAGCACAATCGTGGACGTGGCATCGACGCTTGTCTCATCAGAATTTCCGATCTATAGCGAAGCTACAAAGACAAGGTCTGGTCAAAGGTCTACCAGAAATGAGGTTCGAAAAAGATTCACTCTGTTCCGCATGTGAGTTGGGGAAAATGAAGCGTAGCTCCTTCAAGTCCAAAGCTGAATCATCGACCTCATCTGCACTGGAACTTCTTCATATGGACCTTTGTGGCCCAATGCGCACATAATCTATCAATGGAAAGACATATGTGTTGGTAATGATAGATGACTACTCAAGGTATACCTGGCTCGAGTTTCTTCGCAACAAGTCAGATGCGCCAAAGTTGATTATCGCTTTCATCAAGCGCATTCAAGTACGCCTTCAACTGCCAGTCAGAACCATTCACAGTGACAATGGGACGGAGTTCAAGAATGACACCCTGAAGAGTTATCTTACTTCCGTGGGTATTTCACACAATTTCTCCACAGCCTACACTCCACAGCAAAACGACATTGTTGAACGGAAGAACCGCACTCTGGTTGAAGCAGCTCGTACTATGCTTGCTTACTCGGATCTACCCATGTACCTTTGGGCTGAGGCAGTCGCCACAGCGTGTTTTACACAGAACCGTACCATTGTGGTCAAGCGCTTTAATAAAACAACATATGAGTTAATCAACAATCGTACACCTAACATCAAGTTCCTTCGTGTTTTTGGTTGCAGGTGTTACATTCTAAAAGAGCGTCAAGGATTATCAAAGTTTGATAAGAAAGCGGATGAAGGATATCTCGTTGGATACTCTCTGACATCCAAAGCTTATCGAATTTACATTATTCGAACTAAGACGGTTGTTGAGAGCATGAATGTCTCCTTTGATGAGAATTCAACAAGGACTTCTGGACACAACAGTTCAGAACTCGTAATGAAGGACAAAGCTTCTATTCAATCTCGAATAGAACCAACTTCTCAAGGATCCACTTCTTCTAGCTCTAACTCTACTTCATCTAAGTTAGATTTACTGTTTATTGATGCCTTTGATGATATATGTGCATATTTTGATAACGGCATATCCACATCAACAACAAGTGGTACAAGCTCGGAGGTCCCCACTATATCTGAAGACATGTCTGGACCTTCCGAAGAAGTCACTGACACTTCATCTCCATCAGGTACTAATACACCATTAGTTTCTGACTCTACTAACGCTGAATCTGTCTCTACAGATAGTTCTTCCGGAAACGAAGTCCCGAGTACTTCAACTGCTAGTCCGGAAGCCTCAGTATCAGAAACACCAGTACAAGATGTCCCGAGTACATCTATGGAGCAACCTGCCGTGCAAGATGACAACGATGCGTCCAATACGCAACAAACAGTTGATGCACTACCAAGCACACATCGTTGGACTAAGGATCATCCCCTGGACAATGTGATAGGTGACGTATAATTTGGTGTCACGACAAGGTCAGCAACAGCTAACTTCTGCATGTTTTCAAGCTTCCTCAGTTCCTTAGAGCCAAAGAAAGCGGCTGAAGCTCTATGTGATCCATTCTGGATTTCTGCTATGCAAGACAAGCTTCTACAATTCGAAAGGAACAAGGTATGGCGCTTGATCCCACTACCTAAAGGTAAATCCGTTATTGGAACAAAGTGGGTGTTTAGAAATAAGAAAGACGAAGCTGGAGTAGTCGTGAGAAACAAAGCTCGATTGGTAGCCAAAGGGTATTGTCAACAAGAGAGCATTGACTATGATGAAACATTCGCCCCGGTTGCAAGGATCGAAGCCATCAGAATCTTTCTAGCCTATGCAGCGCATAAAAACTTTACAATCTATCAGATGGATGTAAAGTCGGCTTTCCTGAACGGCATTCTGCATGAGGAGGTATACGTGGCTCAACCTGAAGGTTTCGTTGATCCTCATCACCCTGATCATGTCTATGTTTTAGACAAAGCGCTTTATGGTCTTAAACAAGCACCGCGAGCCTGGTATGAAACTCTCACTAAATTTCTACTTGTTTCTGGTTTAAAGAAAGGTACAGTAGATACAACCTTATTTCTTAAAAGGCAAGGTGAGGACTTGATTCTTATTCAGATTTATGTTGAGGACATAATATTTGGGTCGACAAATCCGAAATTTTGCAAGAACTTTTCAAAGATAATGGAAACAAAGTTTGAAATGTCGATGATGGGTGAATTGAATTTCTTTCTTGGTCTCCAAGTAAAGCAATTACCCGAAGGCATATTTATTAATCAAGCTAAATATATAAAAGATATTTTGAAAAAGTTCAGTATGTCAGATAGTTTAGTCATGAAAACACCAATGGCTACGGGTACACTCTTAGACGCGGATCCCTCCGGGAAACCTGTTGATCAAAAGGTGTATCGTAGCATGATTGGTTCTTTACTTTATCTGACTGCCAGTCGCCCGGATATAATGTTTGCCACATGTTTTTGTGTGAGATATCAGTCTAATCCTAAAGAGTCACACTTAACTGCTGTTAAGCGAATCCTTAGATATCTCAAAGGTTCTCCTAATCTAGGCCTTTGGTATCCAAAGGATTCTCGTTTTGAACTAACTGCCTTTATAGATGCTGATCATGCAGGATGTAAGCTAGACCGGAAGAGTACTTCTGGGTCATGTCAATTCATAGGTGACAAACTTGTGAGTTAGACTTCAAAGAAACAAAACTGTGTTTCAACATCCACTGCCGAGGTTGAGTATGTAGCTGTTGCTAGCTGCTGTTCTCAAGTCCTCTGGATGACGACACAGTTAAGGGACTTTGGATACAACTACAAGAGTGTTCCTATTTATTGTGATTCCAAGAGCGCAATATCTATAACTGCTAATCCGGTACAGCATTCGAAGACCAAGCATATCGACGTACGCTATCATTTCATCAAGGATCATGTAGAAAAAGGTAATATTGAAATGCACTTTGTTCAAACTGACTTCCAGTTAGCTGACCTTTTCACCAAGCCATTGGATGAAAAGCGTTTTCAATTTCTCATCAGCAAACTTGGTATGTTGAACATGTCTTAGACCTTACTCATGATTCTAGGGGGAGTATTCCATGTTTTGATCTTGTGTGTTATTTTCCAACTGTTGGTAATGATCAAGGAATCATTTTCATAAATGATTACCATTATTTTTTTATTTATGCAGGTTTGGTCAAGTGACTATGGCTTCTAATCACATCGGATTAGAACCCGCACTTCAGTGCCTTATTTTTCTGTTTTTTCTTAATCTTAAAAAAAAATCTTTTAGTTAAGGGGGAGAATATCTGTGATTTTAACAGATTTTTGGATACTTAAATGCTTATCTGACCGTGTGTTCTTAAAGATAAATACTTGCGTTTTATCTTGTCAATATACTTTGTCAAGTATTCATACACATAACGATTCAGAACATTCTATTTGACTTTGTTATTACCATGTATCAAAAGTTAAATCTTTCTATGGTAATACTCACGTTACTTGTATTCACTGTTGATTGAATCAAACGTCATTTCATGTGCTTTCATTGAAAATATGTTTATATATTGTTCATATAAACAACATTCGTTTTTGATTCTCCAAAATCTTATTCTTCATGATAAAATGATATGAGCTTAATTGTCAAACTCTTTTAGTTTGAGGGGGAGAATTGCATCGTCATACATAATAGTTTTGACATCTCTGAAAGTCTTATTTCTCATGTAACAAGTGGTATTTATGCTTACATGTACAATAGCCTGTTGAACAACATGTTTTTTTTAGGATCATACATGGGATTCAGTGTGAGAACTTAACAGAACTTCCATGGATTCACGATAACCAGTGTTTTCTACCCAGGAAATATTCCCTGAGTGATTGACGGAAGAAGGGTCAAAAAGAATTGAGTGATGGTGTGTGAAGAGGTAAAATGGAAAAGAGAGATTGGTTAGAAGTGAGATTTAAAAGAAAGAGGGTGAGCGATAAGAGTAAAAGAATATTAAACTCTGCACCAAACTTCTTTCTGAGTCGGGCAGCCACATAATCTGATTGGTTCACATTCTTTGGTGACCATCATTGAAAAAGGCAACTAGCCCATGCCATCTCTTGCATACAACCCCACCAGCTATTCATTCTTTTCTTAAAAAGAGAATGTTTCACATTTTCTGGGGAAGCAGCACATACGCTATTGGTTCTTCATTTGGAAGA
The DNA here is from genome assembly GCA_023525745.1 of Arctium lappa. NCBI lineage: Eukaryota > Viridiplantae > Streptophyta > Magnoliopsida > Asterales > Asteraceae > Arctium > Arctium lappa. The sequence continues at coordinate 57,066,797 of CM042058.1, read as the reverse complement.
TACTAATATTGAAAAAGAAGGAAAGTTGCCCCACATTCGAACCCTTTCTCATGCACATTGAGTCTTTGTATAATTTGTTGCTGTCTCAACAAGTTTACATACTTTGAGCCTAAAAGGAAAAGCAATCATCTATGCTTAATTTTTTCATACACATGCACAAGCACACAGAAATTTGTTTTCTGTCAGAACGTTCATAGATAACCATGTGTTATTCGATGATTGAATGGAAGACCTGGGGGGCCAACATCAAACCAACTCCTTATATAGTAACTTTGTGTTACTCAGTGACTTTGTGTCATTGACAGGCATTCTAACTGAGTCATTTGTTGATTCAGGGTTACAACTATTAAACGTTTGAATTTGAAAAGATTCGAATGGTTACTACTTTCTATTTTAATCTGAAAAGATTGAAATAATCACTCTTTCCATCTGGGAAGACTGCTCTTATTTCCATACAGGGCTCGTTACATGATGAAGACTGTGCTTACATGATCATACACAATGGGGGAGATTGTCTTGAAAAGGGGGAGATTGTTTTGCAAAGTTTTGATGATGATGATTCTCACCACTCATCAAAAAGGGGGAGAAGATACAAAAAGGGAGAATACAATCTGAAGACTGCTGAAGATTTTCAAAGATATCAAAGATTTGAAGTTTTTAAAGATATCAAGTTGTGAAGCGATCAACGACATATCTGAAGAAAAGAGAATACAAGTGAAGACCCGAAGACAATTGCAAATTTTTTTTAATCTTGAATCCAAAGGGGAGCTTGTTGGATCAAATAATTGTATTCAAGATTAAAGTTAAAGTTAAGGGTTTAAACTGCAATTGTGCTAAAGTTAATTAGAGGGTTTAAATTGTAATAGATCAATAGTTTATTAGCTATTGGGCCTAAGCCCATTAAAAAGCCCATTAAGGTTAAAGCCCATATGTCCTGGGTATTTAAAGTTATGTTTAGTTTAGTTTTAGGTGAGAACTCTGATAATTTTCTAAATAGTCGCTATACGTTTTCTCTGTATTCAAAGGGTATCAAGAACACTCAAGGGTTTTATTGTTTATTCAAGGGATTGGTACGTTATTATTAATCTTTATTATCTCTTGATCTATATGTGTTCTGTGATAATTGCTTACCAACTAGATTAAACTGGGATAACATCTATAAAGAGTGTTTTCGACAGATTTTGTGCAGTGCTGAATGATCTGCGAAAGATAAATGTGAACAAGACAGAGCTTGAGACGAATCCGAAATTTCTTAATACTCTTCAGCCTGAATGGACCAAATCATGTCACAGACTGAGGAACGATGTTTGGATTTCCACAATGCAGATTCAGGAACTATACGAGATTCTGATGACTGATGAGAGCTTGGTGCTAGAGAAGAAGGCCAAACTGGAGAAAAAGGACAAGAAGTCAGTAGACCCGGTTGCACGCCTCACGAGCCAATTGGCTGAACAAGCGTTGTCTGGTAACGCTTACAACGGGTCAACTGATGATGATGGTGAGGCTCTGTAGAAAACGATGATCCTTCTCTCTCAACATTACCAGAAAAAGTTCCAACCAAGAACTGTTCCAACTCTTCTCGCTTCACTTCCGGTTCTAAAGTCAAAGTGCCCGAGCCAAAGACTGCTACCTGCTACAACTGTGGAAAGACGGAGCACATTTCAAAGGAGTGTCGAGCAAAGAAGGTTAAGGACTCAGCTTATTACAGAAAGAAATTGAAGCTGACTGAGAAAAGAGAGAACGAAACTGCTTTGCTAGCAGAAGAAGAATTCTGGCTGGATCACTCTGACGATGAATCTGCAAATGTCGAGATCACTCAGATGTGCTTGGTTGGAGTTGATCAGTCAGATGATTCTGACACTGATCCTGATGAGGTATATTCTGAGTTTGATTACAATTTTATTACCTCTCAGATGAAAATCATAATAACTGCTTTATCCGATTTGCGTTCTAAGTTAATATCTAAAAATAATTTAAATTCTGAAAAGTCAGATTTGATTGACAAACTGAAAATTTCTTTGAAAGATGAAAAATCTATTTTAGAAAATACAAAAGACATCTTTCAAAAGAAATTGGATGATTTGGAAAATTCAAATAAGACTTATCTTGAATCTTTGACAACCATGACTACTTTAAAAGATGAATTTTCAGATAAAATAAATAAGTTAGAAGAAAAGCTTTATCGAAGGAACCAATATGAACAAACATATTTTATGAACAAACCGAGGAGTGAAGAATCTTTAAAACAAAGGTGGGGACTTGGTTTTGACAATCCTCATTGTTTAAACAAAGTGATAAACGAAGTTCCTACTTTATATAAATATGATTATCTAACTCTTGCACACTATGCTCCTCAGTTCAAATTTCATTGGACTAGTGAAAAACAAGTGTTAGAACTAGAAAATTAGAAAAGGATGAATAACAAGAAAAATGAAATTCCTTTTGTTTACACAAGCGAAAATGCAAAATACTTTCCTGAAAAATCAAGGAGAGGAAGAAGAGTTTTAAATGATATATCTCCTGTCAAATCTTCAATATCTGATGATTTTATTGATCCTTATGCTTCGAATTCTGATAAGGAAAATATTTCTCCAATCATTTATGATTCTAAGAAATATACTCCTCCATTAGTATTAGAGAGCACAATGATCGATCTTGAAGATAAGATAGAAGATCAAAATATTTTAAAGGAAATTGAATCTGATATTATTCATTCTTTCATGACTTCTAGTCTTGAAGAAAATTTATTTTCTCAAAAACAAGATTCAGTGTTTATTTCTGACCTTTCTTCTGATTCTAAGGAAAATAAAAAGGAAGTTTCAAATTTTAAAATGTTTTCTAAAAATTCATCAAACTCCGAGGCGAATTCAGATTTATTAGTTGATCAGATTGGTTGCTTAGGTAAAATTATTTCTTCTGATTTAAATATTCCGTCTAAAATTCTTGATGATTTTTTTACGCTCAATGATCAATATTATAAACCTAAGCATAAAAGAAGACGGTCAAAGAAGTCGAAGAAACAAGATAAAGTTATTTCTGATAATTCTAATTCTTCTGATTCTAATCTTTCAGATAGGACTTTGAGCAAGTCATCAAAGAAGCAGATTTGGAAAGCAAAGCGGACATCTACTAATTCTATGTTTGATGGAGATAGATATGTAGACAGACTTTATAATAGTGATTCATTTGTTGTTTGTAATAAAGTTTCAAAATTTTCTATAAAGAAAATGTTTCAAATTTCCAAAAATGTCTCATATTCTTCTTCTGATTCTAGTTCAGATGATTATGCTTTGTATTCATCTGATGATTGTGTTTATTATTCTGATGATCTTTCTCGTGCTTCTAATGTCAAATATTATAAATATTTCCACATACGAATTGCAACTAACAAACACCGACCCAAATATAAGTGGATACCCAAATCCTTATCTGATTCAAAGTTGCAGGCACCTCACGTTAAGGGGGAGTAAAAGAGAAATATGGATTCTGAGTACTTCAACTCAGAACCCGTACTTCATGAACTATGACTTCTAGACATATCAGTCTAGGACTCAGTCTTCAATGTTGGTAAACTTCTGACTAATGAGAAATTGTGAGTACATCAACTTTCATTCCGCTGCATATATCTATGTTTATGATGTTTTCCAGTTTTTCTCAAATTTATGAATCTGAGCTTTTTCAAACTTTCCTGAATTTCCTTCAACCCAATAATTCTTTTGAGTCACACGTTTAAAAAAAAATTGTGTGTTTAGGATAAAAGTTTAAATCTTTACAAATTTTATTCTATAAAGTTAAAAGTTTTACAGTTTTTTCTTTCTTTTGAATAAAATGTGTGTTTAGGATAAAATTTCAAGTTGTTTGTTTATATTAAAGTTGTTATATGTTCAAATTTCAATTCTAACAAATTTCAAAAAGTCAACAACATGTTTGTAGCTTTTGTTACTGCTTTAAAGTTGTGTGATTCGGAATATTTATAGTTTACAATGCTTAGAAAACCTAAAAAGTCAGAATTTTGGATTGTAATGAAAATATGGGCTAAGCACTTAGACAACTTTGTGATTGAGATGATTTTTAATTTCTTAAAATACAGAAATCCCTAAGTTACAAAGTTTGTACCTGTGACCTTTCTGGTTTGGGAAAGTAAGTTCTGTGGGATGTTTGTCATCTGGTCCCCTAAGGTCATTTGATCTGGGAGTGATTGAACCCAAATCCTTTATAGAACCAGGTCGAAAGTCATGTTCTACTGGTATGAATGGGTTTAGGATATGTCGATGTAGCCTTTCTGATCTGGGAGAGTAAGTTTCAAGGGGTGCTTGACACCTAGTCCCCTAAGGCCAATTGGTCTGGGAGCGGCTGACCCAAATCCTGCAATAGGGTCTGATAGAAAGTTACGTTTACGGTATGTTCTTTACTTAATAAACTTTTTGATTCAAAAGATGCCAAAGTGCACATGCTTAAAAGATGCCAAAGAGCACACTCATGTCAAGATGCCAATGAGCACACTGCTAAAAGATGCCAATGAGCACACATCTCATGATACTTGGTGATATTTCTGAGTTACGATAAATCTGTAAATTTGTGAAAGTCTTAAATTCTTGATGGCTTAGTGTGATTACATGCAAAGTTATCTATTATATTTTTAGAATTGCATTTTCTTGAAGCTAACCGAAGTTCCCATGATTGCACACTGAATAGATTGATGAAAGTTTTTGAAACTGAACATGTTTTAACTTGATATGGAATGAAACTTGTCTTTGTATCCAACAACATATATTTAATTTCAACTGATTGATAAATCTGTGATATTTTACCGATTAGAATTTTATTTGTTTAGTGTTTAAATTTTTACATGTTTTAGTTGTTTCAAATTTTATATTCAGTATTTTTTTCTTTTTACATTGATGTTTACATTAATTGTGTTCTCATATTCTTTTAAATGAGTTTGAGAATTATTCAAGGGGGAGAGAAAAAGGAGAATTTTCTTAATGATCATATCTGTTTTCAAGGGGGAGTATCTGATTTTCTTTATATGAATGCTAACTTGAATTGTCATATCTAGTGCATTTGTGTAGGGGGAGTCAAAGAGCTTAAAAAGTTTCAAATTTTTTGAGTTTAAGTCAACTTTGTGCAACCTGCATGTAACGCAAACCTCTCTTTGCGCAACCTGCGTGTAACGCAAAACCTCGCTTTACGCAACCTGTGTGTAACGTAAACTTCGCTTTGCGCAACCTGCGTGTAACGCAAATCTCGCTTTGCGCAACCTGTGTGTAGCGCAAACCTTCCTTCTTTTCTCTGTTTCTTTGATTTTGCATATTTTAAGCTGTCTCGTCTCCAACATTTGAATGACCAAGTTGATCCAGATCATCAAGGTCATGAGGGGGAGAATTAAGAGAAGTTAAAGGAGATGATTAAGAGACAAAGAGCTCAAATGTTTATCTGCTGCTCAAGATTCGCTCAAAGATTCTATTCTATCATCTTCAACTAATTCTTTTGCTGTTTCTGCTCCGACCACCACAGTTCATTCAAGGTCATTCAAAAGAGGTGTGTTGTTTAGAGCACAAGCTACTGATCCAAGATTGTCAAGAAAGCAAAGATAATTCATTCTGAAAGATGCTGAGAAGAAATTTTTCTTTAAAAGTCAGAAAGCTTCACAAAGTCGCTTTAATGGTCTGTGCTGATTTAGAAGATGAATTTTGAAGACCAAAGCGCCAATGATTACTAAGGGGGAGATTGTTAGGTCTGATTTTATAGTAATCATTGTATTTATAGGCTTGGTCAAATATTGTGTCTAATGTCGTATTCTGTGTTGTATCTGACCAAGGGTATTTAAGTTCCTTTGGTCTTTGTCTTTGTAAGGTTTTCACGCACACATTCAATATACAGTTACTTTTGCTCCTTATTTCTCTCTCGCTACTTTCTCTCTCTAGGATTCATTGATCTTGGACTCACATTCTTGTTCATTGTCCTCAACGACAACTTTCAACAATGCGTTTTCGTCACGAAAACTCATCATTGTTTATCGTTCATAGCTAAGTTAACTCTTTAAAGTCTCAAATTCCTTTTCCATATGCTGGATCAGTGCCATTAGAGATTCAACAAGTTCAGGGTTTTCAGAGTTAGTACTTACCTCAGAATCACCTTCAGATTGTTCAGAAGCGGGTTCAACATTATCATCAACATCAACCATCATGCATACCTGAGTGAAATGTGCTGACTCATCATCTGAGCTTTGATAGTGCCAGTTTTCCTCTTCTGCCTTTAACACCTTTCCTTCTTCTTGCTTCTTGGCAATCAGTGACTTTTTAGCATAGTACTCCGAGTTCTTGACACGCTTGAACTTGCAATCTTTAGAAAAATGGCCAACTTTTCCACAGTTAAAGCACCATCCAGATTTAGGATCAATCTTATCCTCTTTCTTCTCTTCCTTCTTCTTTCCTCTCTTCTCTACTCTCTTTCCGGATCGAGTCTTATACTTTTCTGACTTCTCCTTCTTATATCCTTCATATTTTGGCTTTGAATAGTACTTTTTCTTTTCCAAGCTCTTGTTAAATTGCTTGGTTATGAAGGCAAGATTGTCAGCAAATCTCTGGATATCATCGTCAGAGTGAACTTAAACTTCTTCGACAGACGACTAAGAACTGGATTCGCTAAGTTCGGTGAGAAAAGCGTTGGATTTTTTCAGCTTTGACTTTGACGCAGAAACGGAGTTAGAAATAGAACCCTTCTTTCGTTCAACAAGTAGAGCTAATGAATCTTTGACAATCTTCTTCTCCTCGCTCAGTAACTTTACAACATCCTCATGTTGAGATAAGGTGGCAAAGATACCATTCACGTCTTCTTGTGCCATATTCTTTGACACCTGCAAGTTTATGTCATAGCTCTTCCACTCTGGGTTCAAGTTCTTGATGAACTTGTAATTGATCTCAGATACTGACTTGTTCATCCCGTTTCTTCTCAGATCATTCAAAATCACATTGAATCGGTTGTAAGTATCTATCAAAGATTCCCCTTCTTTGGCATGAAAACCCTCATAAACATTTATGCTCTGATTCAGCTTTGCCTAAATGGACCTCTATGTTCCTTGGAATTGCCTCTCAAGTTCGTCCCACATCGCTTTCGTGGATTCACGATTGTCTACGCGATTGTAGATATCATTTGGGATTGTCATCGTTAAGTATATGAGGGCTTCCTCGTCTATTTTGGCAAGCTCCTTCTCCCTCTCACTGTAATATTGATACGGTTTTGGTACATACCGAACTGGTATTTCTGGAGAAGTTTCAGTAGCTGCTTGGCCTGGAACAGTGACTTCAGGATTTACGGGTCCATCAGTTATGGATTTCATGTACTCACGGTTCTTGTGGTTTAGAAACTGTCATTCGTCAATGACAATACCGGAGGCTTAGATTGAGACCCCATCGAAAGAAGATATTTAGACATCTTTAAGACTCTGCAAAAGAATTAAGCTAGAATTGATCGTTAGTTTGATAAAAAAAAAAAAGAATCAACAGATAACCCACTTAAAAATTTTCAGAAAATTTTTTCCCAAAAATTTCTAAGTTTAGGAAATTACAAAACTGAGATTTGAAACAATTCGCACAAAAAGACAATCACCAGAATTCGCAGGACCTGAGGAATTTGCATGCATAATAAAAACAAGTTCAGAATTCACACGCCTTACACAATTCACATGCAAGAGATATACGAAAACAATGCAATTCACATGCAACTATATGCAAAATCTAAGGAATTCGTATGTAGTTATATGCGAGTTCTCACAATTCGCACAAGAGAGTTACGCGAATTCTTGACTTAGAAAATTTTGGTCTTTCAAACTTTTCGCATAAACAATTCGTATCAGTGGGAGATGCGAAATATTCACTTAGAATTTTTTTCAAAAACACTAAACTTTTCGCATCGATACGAATTCCATACTTAGAAAATTTTTCAACAAACTATGCGAATTCTTGGCAATTCGTATCACTCTTATATGTGAATTCTACACTTTTCGCACGCAGGCATATACGAATTTTGTTCTTAGATTAATTTTGATTCAACTTTTCGTATACTAGTGTTATGCGAATTCCTACTTTTCGTATAAAGGCATGTGCGAATTCTAAGGATTTCGCATATAACACTCATGCGAATTCAACACTTAAACACAATTCCAATTGATCTATGCGAATTCTAAAGCTTGTGCGAGTTCTTCCAAGATACAGTCCAAAAATACAAAATTTAGCCTCAAACTGATTCGATAATTTGAATTAGGCGCAAAAACTTCACAAGATCAATGAAGATTAGTGTTAGAACAAAACACAATCAATGAATTTCACTAAAATCAACTCAATCACATATTTTCATAATCAAACAGTACTTGAACTTGTTCGACTCAAAAATTCTTGAAAATCCAAATTGAGTGATAAAAAACAGTTTAAAAAGGAAATTTAACCATACAAATTCATTTTATGATGTATATCGATCACTATCAAACCAAAAATTTGATCAAAAACACTTTAGAATTGAAAAATCAATCAAGAACTCTAAAAACTCAGTGTGTAAACATTTTCTGTCGAATTAGTCGAATTAAGCTCTGATATCAAATGTGATCCCAGATTCTAGCTCACACGATTAATACACAATCAATGTAGGAAACTTTTGTTTATTGATCAATCATTCTACATCAGGTCATATCCCTATTTCTTGGATAATCTCTGTAAACTCACTGTGTGTGTTCTAAGGTGTGCTTTGAATGTGCGTGCGTAAAGTTTACAAAGACACAAACTATATATACTTAGTCAACACAAGTTGACTTTACAACACAAACCCTTAGACTATTACAAACATTTACAAGAAGACCCTTTTAATCTTGAATACAATTTACATCTAAGACATAGTGCTTTGCTTTTGAGTTGGTGAAAATTCCATGTTCAGATTTCGTATAAAGCATGGTGCAAAAACTCAAGAATTCCCACATAGCTTCGTGAGAAAAAAAGTATTTCGCTGGCCTCTTCATACGAAAAAAGAGGTTTTTGCATAGAGCATTGTGCAAAAAGTAAGATTTCGCACGCTTCTTTATGCGAAAAGTCAAGAATTCTCACTTTAGTGTGGTGCGGAAAGTTATTGTTCTTATCCTTAGGGTGCGATAAGCTTCGATCTTCGAAAAGTTATAGGACTCTCAAGCTGAAGTTTGTTTGAAAATATTTCTAAGTGTGGATTTCACACAATATTCTGTTGCGAAAAGGGAATCTTGTGGAGTTTTACTAATTCAAGAATTCACACACCTCAAAATGCAAAATGCTCCAGTATTCGCACATAACTTCATGCGAAAAGCTCATTTTCGCACATTTTTGCTTTCGAAAAGCAGAAATTCACAAGGCAGTATATGCGAATTGTGTTGTTTACTCCCGTGTGGTGCGAAAAGTGATCTAAGAATTCTATACTTAGTCAATTTTTGACTATTTTCATGTTTTTGGAAAATTTTCTGATTTTGTGTTTAAAGATCAGTGCAAGTTCAAAATGACTTTAAGGGATGCTCTTTCTATTGGAACTGATGTTAAACCACCTGTTCTATTCAAAGGGGAATACGAGCTGTAGAAAGATAGGTTTCTGGATTTCATAGATCGACACGAAAATAGAAAATTCATCAAACAATCTATTGATGAGGGTCTTATGAAACCAGTTACAACTATTATAACGGACGAGGAAAATGAGAGTTCTAACAACGGAGATGGTACGAAGCCCCGAGAGCCCAAAACCAAAGAGATTGTTGTTGATTTTTGAAGTTATTCTCCTGAACAAAAGAAGAGATATGAGGCAGATAAACAGGAAAGATCTCTACTTCTATAGAGCATACCAAATGAGATATATATCAAGATTGATAGCTACAAAGCCATAACTAAGAAAATGTGGGATCAACTAGAGAAGATGATGATTGGATCAAAAGTTGGGAATCAGATGAAAGTGGCTAACTGCATTAACAATTATGAAGAGTTTAAAGCCAAGGTAGGAGAAAGTCTTGAGGACACTTATGATAGATTTGTATCTTTGCTTAATGAACTTGCAAAGAACAAGGTGAAGAAGAAGCAGATTGAAAATAATGTGAAGTTTCTGAGTGTTTTGCAACCTGAGTGGAAGAAGCATACTCGGAGGATGAAACAGATGAAAGATTTGAGTGAGACTCCTTTACATGAAGTGTATGAGACACTCCGTCAGAATGAGGAGGAAGTAGAAGAAGTGAGAGAAGAGAAAAAGAAGAGTGAGAAAGTAACAGATCCAGTTGCCTTGGAAGTAGAGAAGAAGAAAGAGAAAGAGAAGAAGGATAAGAAGAAAAAGAAAAAAGTTGTGATGACTGAGTTTGATGAGACTGATAGTGCTGACTCAGATTCTGATGATGGAGAGAATTTAAAGCAAGCCATGTGATTACTTACCCGAGTGTTAGGGTATTATTGTATCCAAGATTTAAGATTAAAAGTCAAAACATGTAAAGTTAAACATAGTCAAAGTATGATTAGATCTAATAACGCAAAATGGTTGTTTTGATTTAAATGGAAATTCATGGGTTGTTTTATAAAAAGGTTAAGATGTAAATGTGAACTTTTTATTCCTTAGGGGGTTAAAGAGTAAATTTTGAAGATCTTGTCGTTATCATTTGGTTTAGCCGACCTATGTCTTTCATATATAAGTGTTATGGGAGTTTTTGGAGGATGAAAATTATATTATCTCTTTTTTGTCCATATCGAGCTTCACCTTTAGTGTGTGTTTTTGGGAGTGAAATATTTGGAGGAATTGGTTTTAGTTAAGATTTTTGGGAAGGAACTTCAAGAAGTTCGGCGTGGGTTATTTCTTTCAAAGTGTTCGGTTTGGGAATATTTTAACCGTTATTACTCGAGGTGGAATATTTTGGAATTGAGGTGAGTTTTTCGTTTAATCATTTTCGAACCGAAATGCATATATTATAAAGTAGTTATTATTTCGATGTTATACCAGATTGGTATGTTTGAATTATTACCCTTAACTGTGATATAGTTTTTAATAAATATTGTTTATTATTAAAACATGTGGCTTGATTATTATATATTTTTGGGTTTAAGGGACTTTCACAACAGAAGCTCGTGTGCATGTGAGACTGTAATGGTCCGTGCAGGGGGTTATATTTATACTTTTGGCCTGCAAATATGTTTCGCGTGGTGAGCCACTGCCGATATTGATTGCGATCTTATCGAAGTGTGCGTGTTTATGCTCGCGGATATGTTTCGTGTAGTGAGCCACCGCCGACATTGAATTCGGTCTTATCGGGGTGTGCGTTATTTTGAAAAGCGACTGTGGTGGTTAGTTACCTGGGAAGGATGTTGTGCCTGAATGCTAATTTATGATTAACTGGTTCGTAGTGCCTGAGAGCCTACTTTATGACTAAATGATTTATGACATTATGTCAAAGAGATTTTTATGAATTATTTATCTGGCAGCGATTTACTTACTTGACCGTATGGTCTAACTCTCATTTTTTTTTTTCAAAAATACGCATTTCAGGTGAATTTTTAGCAGGATTGCTTGCCTGGGAAAAAAAGGTAATCAATAATTATTGTGGTGAAGGTTGTCTCTATTAACCGGTTTATTAATTTTGTCGGGTTAATTATATTTTCGGGTAAAGTTTGTGGTGATTATAGATTGGTAAGACTGATTTATTTACTTCCGTTGTTGCGGATTAGAAAATATTGTACTTATTATTGCGGTTAGAAATATTCTTACCGTCGTTGTATTTGGGATGATTCTGGAATTTTTTTTTAGTAGACCCTTTCTGGATCGCATATTGGATGGTTCCCTATATTTATGGTTGATTTTTAGTTTTGAGGTGATTTTTAGAAATTGGGTCGTTACAGATGGTATCAGAGCTTTAGTTTAAGTGAACTAGGTTGTTGATAGCCTAGACTTAAGCTGGGGACAATATTTATTGATCGATTTTATCAGTAAAGATTATAGGAGTTTGGTAGCTGTGAGCTAGTGGTTTAAGTGAAAGAAGTATTTGCGATTTGTGGTTCATCTAAATTTGAGAAAACTAAGCCGTGTTATGGCTTTATTTTATTTTATTATTGGTTTATTGGTTGGTGGGAAGAAAAGTTTTGGCTAGTGAATATCTAAGAGTTATCGTGATGATTTGTGCGTATGATTCATGTAAGTTGATTATGTGAATCTCATTTGGGATGTCTCTTGGGTGGTATTTAAAAGTGATTAGATTAATCGATTAAAAGTGTATGGATTTTTAGACGGTGTTATTCTATTGTTATTTTGAGAATTGAAGGCTTTGGTGGTAACTGATGACTTTCTTAACGGAGAACATATGTTTTTGTTTGATTGGATTATAATTATGGATGAGTTTATTTTGTTCCGATTAGACATTGAAAATGTCAAATTTGGTTGGTTAATGGTGTTCAGTATTTATTTAAGAATTTTGAATTGAAATGTTGACTTGGTTAAGTTTCTAGGTAGGAGTAATGGGTGTGAGTTTGTATCGGTCCAATTGAGGATGAGTGATTTATATGTGGTTAAATTGCCGATCTTAATTACGACATCGGCGGAATGATTACCCAATTATGTTATGCGATTTATGAGTTTACCGTGGCTAGATATCCATAGGGAATGTGTTCTTGCGAGATCACATTTAAGTGGTTTTAAGTATGAATTTTGTTTATTCTTGTTAATGAATTAGTGATCCTTGATGAATTAAGGATGCAACGCTAATTGAGTAAAATTTTAATTTGTAATGATTGGACGCACTAAGAATTGCATGTTTGTTTGTTAATAATTCTATGGTGTAATCTAAGTGAAAGGGAAAGGATTATCTTACATCAAGATAGCGGATTTTGTGGTCGTTATGTTTACTCAGGAGGTTTTATGTATGTTGTGGTGTAAACCTTATTAAAAATTTATCCTTTTAAATAATTGCAGTTATTTATGGTACCCGAGTTTAGACCGGTTTTGAATTTCTAGATTTGGGGTATTGAGTTATTTGAAGATGGAAAAATAAGGTGATTTTAATTTCCTTATTAAGATGGAGATTGAAGTTATTAAGGATCGTGTGTTTCGTGAGTTTAATCAGAGTTGCGCAGCGAAAGCGTGGCAATATGTTGTATCGTGTTGTAATTTGAAATATTGTTTCAAGTAGGAATAAGAGTTTTTTTTTGAGAAATAAAGAGGTTGGTCATATGAAGGTTCATAAGGAATTTCCCCAAAAGAAAAGAGGCGTTGCAAGAATTTGGAAGTGATTTTGATTATTAGTTACCATCGGGTCTTATTCTGAATGAATTCTGGGACGAAATTCTATTAAGGGGGGAAGTTTGTAATAACCCAAAATGGTTGTTTTGATTTAAATGGAAATTCATGGGTTGTTTTATAAAAAGGTTAAGATGTAAATGTGAACTTTTTATTCTTTAGGGGGTTAAAGAGTAAATTTTGAAGATCTTGTTGGGAACTGAAGATTCTACCAAGTATGGTTAATGCTGCTAATACAGAATTACTACTGCTGATTTCTACTGCTAGTTCAGAGTTAGTACTGCCAGAGTACTTTGAAGATTAATACTGCTAGTCAAAGTTAGTGCTGCTTGAACAAAGTTAGTACTGCTTAGCTAGTTAGTACTGCTAGTAGTTAGTGCTGCTTAGTAGTTAATGCTGCTAGAAGAAGTTAATGTTAATGCTGCTAGAAGAAGTTAATGCTGCTGAGCATAATTAGTGCTGCTTAAGAGATCCAGATGGAAAGAATGACAGCTGGATATACTGAGGATATACTGGAGATATACATGGAAGATATACTGAAGATTTGTTTTATTTATTGTAATTATCTTTTTCTTTAGTATATGTATAGAAGATATAGAATAGTTTGATATAAGTTTTTTTTTGAGAAATCAACCTCAAGGCATAGATCCTAATTCTAGAGAAGTAGAATTCGTATTGGTGAGTCTGTTCATCAATATTGAGGTTGAGTGTGTAATCTTGTAACTTCAAAGCATTCAATACAAGTTCACAGTTTGTTCTTAATATTTTCTGTGTTGATTTACTGTTCCATAAAATATCAAAGTGTTATTCCGTAAACTTCTTTGATATTGTTTCTGAGAATTAATTCTTGTTAAGAATTCGATCCTGACAAGTGGTATCAGAGCTAAACTCTCTCAGAAACATCTATCTATCATGGAAAATCTTACAGAATCAAGCAGTACTGTGGTCTCCAAGGTTCCAATGCTCAAACCCAGTGAGTTTGACATGTGGAAGATCAGAATCAGACAATATATTCTCCTCACTGACTACTCAATGTGGGATATCCTTGAGAATGGTCCTTCTGAAGCTGGAAGGATAGGACCAGATGGTAAAAGACCTCCCCCAAAGACAGATGGTGAAAGGAAGATCAGACAGACAGAGATGAAGGCCTTGAGCACTTTGCTCTTGGCAATCCCCAATGAATATCAGCATCAATTTTGCAACTGCACTGATGCTCAAATTCTCTGGAATGCTCTAGAGAAAAGATTTGCTGGAACTAAGAGCATCAAAAGAAATCAAAGAGATGTTCTAAAGCAGCAATATGAGAACTTTACTTCCTCAAAGAATGAGTCTATGACTCAAACTTTTGATAGGTTCAACAAACTCATTGGTGAACTGGCTACTGTAGGAGTGAAGATGGATCAAGATGACATCAACAGAAAGTTCCTCAGATCTCTTGGGGATGAGTGGACTATGTACACTGTCTCTTATAGGCAGAGTGATAATCTGGAAGAGAAAGAACTTGATGATCTATACAATGATCTAAGAGTTTTTGAAACTGAGGTAGAGATCAAGAAGAAGCCTACTGGTTATGTCCACAATTCTGCACTTCTTTCAGCAGCCACTGATACTACTGTCATCCCTGAAGCAGTTAGTACTGCTAGTGGAGCAAGTTCAGAAAAAGGATCTGAAACAATCTTTGAAGCCTTCTTGTCCAGTCATAGTAACAATTCATTGATCAATGATGATCTGGATCAACTTCACCCTGATGAGCTGGAGGATATGGATATCAAATGGCAGATGGCTATGCTATCCATGAGGGTGAAGAAGTTCATTAAAAGAACAGGAAAGAATAACTTCTCTCAAAGAAGAGAAGATGGAGCTGGTTTTGACAAAACCAAGGTGGAATGTTATAAGTGTCACATGAAAGGACACTTTGCTAGAGAATGCAGGAGTGTTGTTCCAAACAACAACCACCAACAAGCTCAGAATGGAGGCTACACTCAGAACAAGAATCCTGCTCAAGCCCTTGTTTCTCAACAAGGAATGGTATTTGACTGGAGTGATCAAGCTGAGGAAGCCATTCAGAATCAAGCTCTTATGGCAGAAGTGTCTGATCTCCCCTCTGAGGTAATTTCTAATCTTTGTACTAAAACTTGCATTGACACTGTCAAAAGATACAGGGATCACAATCAAAGTATGTGTGATGACCTCAAAAGGTTAGAAAAGGATAGAAGAGATTATGTGTTAATAGTAGAGAGATTTGAAGAACAAATCAAAGGCTTTCAAGCTAATGAACTTCAACACTCTTATGACACTAACTATTGGAAGTGGGAAAAGAATGAGCTAGAGACCAAACTGTCTAAATCCTTAGAAGAGAGTGATAAGCTAAAGGAGGAACTGTCTAAAGTTAAACTTGACATAGAAAAGTTTTCATATGCTTCAAAAGCAATGGATTCTCTTCTAAAGGCTCAGATTCATGATAAGATGAAGCCTGGCATTGGATACAACAGTACACCTCCTCCTTATAACAACAATTATATCTCTCCTACTTCAGACTTGTTAGAAACCAAGGACAAAAAGGACTTATCTGAAAAAGCCTTTAAGATAGACCCTTTGGATGAAGTAGTAATTAAGGATTTAACTGAGAAAGAAGCCAGTAAGAAGAGAGATAATGATATGAGTAAAGAAATCCCAGTAGAAAACACTATAATCACCAATGAGGGATGTGGGAAAATCTGGGTCAAATTCAAGGAAATAGAGAAGACCAAAGGAAAAGATAACAAGGTTCATTACAAACAAACCACAGTTGTGAATCCTGGATCTTGTAAACAGTGTGATTGCAGTAAAGCCAAGAGCCTAAATTCAGGTTTAAAAAGAGGAAATCAAAGAAACTGGAATAATCAATGGGCTCAGAAGCAAGGAGTTGATCTGAGTAAAATCAATAGACCAAAACCTTGCTTCATATGTGGCAAGTTAAATCATCTGGCTAAATATTGCTTCTTCAATCCTATTAATCAACAGATGACCTTTCAAAGATTTGTGCAAAAACCTGTTGATTATAGGAAGGCTGGAAAGAAACATGGTGAAAAGAAAGGCCCCATGAAGAAAAAGATTTTGAAAGAAAGTATTAAAATGTGGGTGCCCAAAAGCACTAAAACTGTTAGTGCTGCTGACAGGGTTAGTGCTGCTGGAAGTATTACTGCTGCTACCTGTGTTAGTACTGCTGAAAATATTAATGCTGCTAATACAGTTAGTACCTCTTCAAAGGTTAATACTGCCAACACAGTTACAGCTGCTAACACAGTTACTACTGCTAACAAGGTTAGTACTGCTAAGCATGCAAGTGCTGCTAAGGCAGTTAGTACCTCTAAAACCAGTACTGTCTCTAGCACACATGTTTCCAAGCCTATTATTATGACTAAGTACTCCAAGAATGAGGAGTTAAAATTCAAAAATCTTGTCAAGAAAGAATGCAAGTATTTTGATGAGAAAGGGGTACCCAAGACCACTTTGGCTTGGGTTCCTAATACAAACTAACTGATCTATCTTATGGCATGTTGATAGTGGTTGCTCTAGGCACATGACAGGCAACATGTCATGCCTTCAGGATTTCAAGCATATCAATGGAGGACATGTTGCATTTGGAGATAATCTTACTGGTGGTAAGATAAGTGGAAAAGGTAATGTCACCAAAGGTAAGATGACATTTGAGGATGTCTACTATGTTGATCAATTGAAGTACAACCTGTTAAGTGTATCACAGGTATGTGACAAACAACATAGTATATTATTTACAAATACTGAGTGTATGATCCTTGCTCCAGGGTTCAAGGTAGTTGATGAAAGCATGATACTACTTAGAACTCCAAGAAAGGACAATGTTTACTGTCTAGATATGGAAAATGTTGAAAGTGATTCATCTCTAAATTGTCTTGTTTCAAAAGCCTCTGTAGATGAATCCTCTCTTTGGCACAGAAGGATGTGTCACATGAATTTTAAGACTATGAACAAACTTGTTAAAAATAATCTTGTAAGAGGTTTACCATCTAAAGTCTATTCATGTGATGATCATTGTGTTGCTTGTCTTAAAGGCAAACAACATAAAACTTCTCATAAGACCAAAGAAATAAATTCAATTTCTTCTTGTCTCCAATTATTGCATATGGATCTGTTTGGTCCTACAAATGTTATGAGTATTGGCAAGAAATCTTACTGCTTGGTTATTGTTGATGATTACTCTAGATTCACATGGGTATATTTTCTAAGGACTAAGGATGAGACAAGTGGACTGATCAAGTCCTTTATCCTGAGAATTGAAAACCAAACTAATCAAAAAGTAAAAGTCATTAGATCAGATAATGGGGCTGAATTCAAAAATATTGATCTAAACACCTTTTGTGAAGAGAAAGGGATTGAGAGACAGTATAGTGCTCCTAGGACTCCTCAACAGAATGGTGTTGCTGAAAGGAGAAATAGAACACTAATAGAGGCTGCTAGATCTCTGTTGGCTGATTCAAAACTGCCAATTACCTTCTGGGCTGAAGCAGTTAATACTGCCTGTTATGTCCAAAACAGAGTTCTAGTAGTTAAGCCAAAGAACAAGACACCATATGAGCTTTTAAATAAAAGAAAACCTTTCATTGGATTTTTCAAACCTTTTGGGTGTCCTTGTACAATTCTCAATACCAAATCTCACTTAGGTAAGTTTGATAGCAAAGCAGATGATGGATTTCTTGTTGGATATTCATCTCAGATGATGGATTTCTTGCTTTCTATCCCAGCTTGAGCCTAAAAAGGCACATGATGCAATGAAAGAATCCAGCTGGATAGAAGCAATGCAAGAAGAACTGTTACAGTTCAAGCTACAAGATGTATGGGATCTAGTAGACCTTCCTAAAGGTCACAGAGCAATTGGCACAAAGTGGATCTTCAGGAACAAGAGAGATGAAAGAGGAGTTGTCATAAGGAACAAGGCAAGGCTAGTGGCTCAAGGGTACACTCAAGAAGAGGGTATAGATTATGAAGAAGTTTTTGCACCTGTGGCTAGGATAGAAGCAATCAGATTATTCCTAGCCTATGCTTCTTACATGAACTTCAAAGTCTATCAAATGGATGTAAAAAGTGCTTTTCTCTATGGCTCAATTGAAGAAGAGGTATATGTCTGTCAACCACCAGGGTTTGAAAACCCAAGCTATCCAGACAGGGTATACAAACTGAAGAAAGCTCTTTATGGACTGCATCAAGCTCCAAGAGCATGGTATGACACTCTGTCATCCTATCTCTTGGAAAATGGCTTTGAAAGAGGAGTCATTGATAAGACTCTATTTATCAAGAGAAAGAAGAAGGATATCTTGCTAGTCCAAATCTATGTTGATGAAATTATCTTTGGATCTACAAGAGACAACATGTGCAAGGAGTTTGAGGATCTAATGCATCAAAGGTTCAAAATGAGTTCCATGGGGGAACTTACTTTCTTTCTCGGACTCCAAGTTCAACAGAAGTCAGATGGAATATTCATCTGTCAGTCCAAGTATGTGCAGGACATTCTAACCAAGTTTGGCTTCTCAGATTCAAAACCTGCTAGCACACCTATGGAGACACACAAGCAGATAACAGCAGATCTTGAGGGGGAGGATATGGATGTGCATCATTATAGATCCATGATTGGCTCTCTCATGTATCTCACAGCATCAAGGCCTGATATAATGTTTCCAGTCTGTGTGTGTGCAAGATTCCAAGTTAGGCCAAAGCAATCTCACTTTCAAGCTGTCAAGAGGATATTCAGATATCTCAAAGGGCGACCCAGATTGGGACTATGGTATCCTCATGACTCACCCTTTGACCTAATAGCATACTAAGACAGTGATCTAGGTGGGGCAAACTTGGACAGAAAATCTACTTCTGGAGGATGTCAGTTTTTGGGTGCTAGACTAGTTTCATGGCAGTGCAAGAAACAAACCACAGTGTCCACATCTACAACAGAAGCAGAGTACATAGCAGCTGCAAGTTGCTGTGCTCAGGTCTTATGGATTCAGAATCAAATGTTAGACTATGGGGTAACCTTTCTACACACTCCCATCTTTATTGATAATAGCAGTGCTATCAGCATTGTAAATAATCCTGTCAAGCACTCTAAAATAAAGCACATTGAGATCAGGTATCACTTCATAAGAGACTGTAATGAAAAGAAACTTGTTCAAGTTGTGAAAGTTCATACTGACAACCAGTTTGCTGATCTATTCACCAAAGCTTTTGATGTGGGTAGATTCACTTTCTTGATAACAAGTGTGGGAATGATCAACTCTGAATAAGCATTCTCTCAAAAAGTGGTTAAATATCTGTATATTACAGTTTCTTGGTGTTACTAATCCTCATTTACAGGGCACACATAGCAGTACTCAATTCAGTCTAAGCTTCAAAAAGTAAGTATGGTTAATACTGCTAGTCGGTTAATACTGCTAGTTAGTTAATACTGCTAGTTGGTTAATACTGCTAGTTGGTTAATACTGCTAGTTGGTTAATACTGCTAGTTGGTTAATACTGTTAGTGGTTAATACTGCTAGTTAGTTAATACTGCTAGTGGTTAATACTGCTTTCAGTTAATACTGCTATCAGTTAATACTGCTAGTGGTTAATACTGCTTTCAGTTAATACTGCTCGCAGTTAATACTGCTAGTTAGTTAATACTGCTCGCAGTTAATACTGCTAGTTAGTTAATACTGCTGGTAGTTAATACTGCTCTAGGTTAATACTGCTTATGTCCCAAATACTATAAATACTCTTTGCCCGCCTAAACGTTCATAACGACTCTTTGCATACTGTTCACTTGCTCTCTAAACCTTTTTCTCTCAAGTACCTAGTCTTCCAGGCAAGAACATCCCTGCTCAATGGCATCCATGGCATTCATCGACGAGCACAATGAGATCGCAATGCTACAAAAGCCAAAGCAAGCTGAAGGATTTCACCAGATTGTCGACTTTCTGAGGACAAGTCACATCGCTTATGCACTCACGGTGTCCCCAACCATCTTTATAGAGCATCAGAGGCAGTTCTGGGCCAATGCCACCATTGTTGCTGAGAATGGTGTGCAGATGATCAAGACCAGGGTGTGTGACCAATCCTTAACTGTTTCTGAAGAAGTTATTCGCATCAGTCTACGTCTAGACGATGCTTCCGGTATAACTTCTATTCCCAATGATGAACTGTTCTCTTCCCTTACAAAAATGGGGTATGGAGGCCCATTGGGTGTTTTCAAATTCTCTAAAGCAAAATTTTCACCCCAATGGCGTTTTCTTGTTCATACCTTGATGCATTGCATCTCTAAAAAGACTACTGGATGGAGTGAGTTCAGCAGTCCCATTGCTTATGCTTTGGTCTGTTTGGCTACTGCCAGAAGGTACAATTTTTCAAAAATGATATTCAGGGATCTTGTATCAAACATGGGAAACAAAAAGAGTTTCTTTATGTATCCCAGGTTTGTCCAAGAAGTTATTACTAATGAATTGACGGATATACCACAACCTGTTGGGGTATATGTACCTAAACCCCCCAAAGGCAAGGTTTTCTCAAATATGAGGAGATCTGCTGGGGACTCTGAAGGAGTTGACACCCCATTGTTCTCTACAATGATGGTGGTGTCCCAAACAAATGAAGGTATGGCAGCAGGGTCAAGGCCTCCATTAGACCAACCCACTGCTAGCCAATCCCAACCTTCCCTCTCTCAAATTTTCCCTCAGTCCTTTACTGCTAAACCCACTCCCACAATATCCAAGACTTATGTCAAAAGAAAGGTACACAAGGCTCCTTCCCTTGGTGTATCTACCTTTAACCAAGAGCCTCTAAGCCCTCTAAGGGAGAATTCTCCCTTAGAGAATATCCAAAGGGAAACCAACAGGGTGTCTCCCAACCCTCAGGAGGTGCTCTCTACGGAGATGGAAGAGCATATGGGTGAGAAGGTTGCCACTACTTCTGCTAGCACAGAGAAGGATAGTGGTAACATCTCTAAGACCTTCCCCATGGCAACTTTGGGTGAGAAATCAACCAAAGGACCCCGGTGCCAAGAAACCAAGGGGGTAGATGGTGCTTCTGCTAGGCAGAAGGCCACTACTAAAAGATCCGAGGATCCCTCAAGGATGGGCAAAACATCCAAAAAGGGTGAGGACAGTCCTGAAACTGATGATTTGATGGCAAAACATTCCAAGGATTCTTCAAGGGTGGGTAAAACACCTAAAGAAGGTGAGGATAGGTATACTTACTGGGAATTGATTGAAGCATTAGCCAACATCAATGTTGATGTGGTTAACCAAGGGAAAGAAATTAAAGAATTGTAGCAAGTGGTCATCTCTCAACAAGAGCAGATTTCCAAACTCAAGCACTTGGTAAGTAAACTCATTGCCAAGAAAAGGAAAAAGCAGTTTGTTTTAAGGAGGAGAAATGGGGCAAACAAAAAGGAGGAAAATGCTTCCAAAAAGGGGGAGAATTCAAGCTCAGAACAAAAAGATCAACAGGTTGAGGGGGAGTTTGTTGAAGAAAGGGCTGAATCTGTTGAAGAAAAGGCACAAGCTGAAACTGTTAGTGCTGCTGAAACCACAGAAGCAGCAGTAACAGGATTAACATCTGAAGAAGTTGAAGTAGCAAAAATGTTGGTAAAGACAAAGAATGACACTCCCAAAGCAAAGGGAGTGGTCATAAATGAAGGGGGAGCAAAGAAAGTAGAAAAGAAAGACATGGCTGCAGATGTAAAAAGAAAAGGGAAAGAAAAGATGATAGAAACGGATCCACCAAACAAAAAGGAAAAGCTAATTGAATCAGATGAAGCATTAGCCAAAAGACTGCAAGAAGAGTTAGATCAAGCAGAGAAAGAACAGGTTGAGAAAGACAGAGAGATAGCCAGAGCATTAGCCAATGAACTGAATCAAGCATTTCAGAAAGGGTTGGAAACAGAGAAGGCTAAGGCAAGAGCAATAAGCTTGAGAAAGGCTATGATGGCCAGATCAAGTGCAAAGAAGAGAAGACCTTCACAAACTTACCTTGCAACTCAGGAAAGGAACAAGATGATAACTTTCTTGAGGAGTGCAATTGGTGTGAAGAAAGAAATGTTCATAAAGATGAATTTTGAACAAGTGAAGGGACTATATGAGAAAGAAATGGGAAAGCTGAAGGATAATGAAAAGGACAGAGTGGAGTTTGAAAAGAAAGCTAAGGAGAGACATGATGTAAATATCAATATACCCTTTCCTGAAAGTGAAGAGGGAACTCCAACAAAGGAAAAGGCAGAGATTAAGGAAGAAGAGACTCTAGCTCAGAAGATCAAGAAGATAAAAAGAGTGAAGTCTATTGCTTCTAAAGGTCCTAGATCAGAAGAAAGGATAAAGGAAGAAAAGAAGAAGGAAGCTATTGTAGAGCAAGGGCAAAGAATACTGAAGAGAACAAAGATGATGGCAAAAAAAAAGAAAGTTGTCAAGAAGCCTAGAGTTGAAGAAGAAAAGAAAGTTGAAACTCAGGAAGAAGTACCACAGAGTTCAGATGTAAACATGTACATGGTGGTAATGGATAAAATTCCAAAGCCCATTTCAGCTGAACCTGTTGGAATTAAACCTCCTGAAATTATTCATTGGGATACTATGGAGGTGGATGGCAAAGAGTTCATTAGACTGAAAAGAAAGGATGAAAAATATGAAGTCTACAGCACCTGGAGTAAAATTGTCAGAGAATGTTCAAGGTCTGATCTGGAAGAAATGTTTGAAGTAGGAATGAAAGTACATGCAGATCAGTTGACAGCTCCAGGGTTACCAATTGTGAAGCTGATCATGGAGTATTTGTGCATGCTGTTCAAGCCAGAAGCAGTGAGGCATTTAATAAGAGATGTGTTTGAAGCTGTCAGAGGATGGACTTTGTATGAAAGGAGTGGAGTGTATGAATTAGCTTTGGATACTTTTCACATGGAGTATTACTTAGTGGACAAGGTATACAAGCATACACCTCTGAAGATTCATGCCATGTTAAAGAAAAAGTTGGGTTGTGCACCAAATTCAGCAATGGCAAAGTACCTAATTCAGAGGATAATCAATCAGAGTTTGGGACTGAATCCAGATATAGGAGCATGAACCATGAGGTTTTAAAAACATTTGAAGAACTTGACTTCTCTTCCTAAAAGTCAAGTTAGGGGGAGATTGTTGGGAACTGAAGATTCTACCAAGTATGGTTAATGCTGCTAATACAGAATTACTACTGCTGATTACTACTGCTAGTTCAGAGTTAGTACTGCCAGAGTACTTTGAAGATTAATACTGCTGAGTATTACTACTGCTAGTCAAAGTTAGTACTGCTTGAACAAAGTTAGTACTGCTTAGCTAGTTAGTACTGCTAGTAGTTAGTGTTGCTTAGTAGTTAATGTTGCTAGAAGAAGTTAATGTTAATGCTGCTAGAAGAAGTTAATGCTGCTGAGCATAATTAGTGCTGCTTAAGAGATCCGGATGGAAAGAATGACAGCTGGATATACTGAGGATATACTGGAGATATACATGGAAGATATACTGAAGATTTGTTTTATTTATTGTAATTATCTTTTTCTTTAGTATATGTATAGAAGATATAGAATAGTTTGATATAAGTTTTTTTTGAGAAATCAACCTCAAGGCATAGATCCTAATTCTAGAGAAGTAGAATTCGTATTGGTGAGTCTGTTCATCAATATTGAGGTTGAGTGTGTAATCTTGTAACTTCAAAGCATTCAATACAAGTTCACAGTTTGTTCTTAATATTTTCTGTGTTGATTTACTGTTCCATAAAATATCAAAGTGTTATTCCGTAAACTTCTTTGATATTGTTTCTGAGAATTAATTCTTGTTAAGAATTCGATCCTGACAGATCTTATCCTTATCATTTGGTTTAGCCGACCTATGTCTTTCATATATAAGTGTTATGGGAGTTTTTGGAGGATGAAAATTATATTATCTCTTTTTTGTCCATATCGAGCTTCACCTTTAGTGTGTGTTTTTGGGAGTGAAATATTTGGAGGAATTGGTTTTAGTTAAGATTTTTGGGAAGGAACTTCAAGAAGTTCGGCGTGGGTTATTTCTTTCAAAGTGTTCGGTTTGGGAATATTTTAACCGTTATTACTCGAGGTGGAATATTTTGGAATTGAGGTGAGTTTTTCGTTTAATCATTTTCGAACCGAAATGCATATATTATAAAGTAGTTATTATTTCGATGTTATACCAGATTGGTATGTTTGAATTATTACCGTTAACTGTGATATAGTTTTTAATACATGTTGTTTATTATTAAAACATCTGGCTTGATTATTATATATTTTTGGGTTTAATGGACTTTCACAACAGAAGCCTGTGTACGTGTGAGACTGTAATGGTCCGCGTTATATTTATACTTTTGGCCTGCGATTATGTTTCGCGTGGTGAGCCACTGTCGATATTGATTGCGGTCTTATCGGAGTGTGCGTGTTTATGCTCGTGGAAATGTTTCGTGTAGTGAGCCACCACCGACATTGACTTCGGTCTTATCGGGGTGTGCTTTATTTTTAAAAGCGACTGTTGTGGTTAGTTACCTAGGAGGGATGTTGTGCCTGAATGGTAGTTTATGATTAACTGGTCGTAGTGCCTGAGAGCCTACTTTATGACTAAATGATTTATGACATTATGTCAAAGAGATTTTTCTGAATTATTTATCTAGCAGAGATTTACTCACTAGACCGTATGGTCTAACTCTTATTTTGTTTTTGACAAGATCGAAATTCTAAACAAGAATTTAATTAACACTCAGAAACTTTGTTAAATAAGTTTGCGGAATAACACTTTTACAGTAAATCAATAGAACAGTGTATGGATCAAATCACAAGTTATATTGAATTAACTTAATGATTACAATCACAGCCTCAATCTGTTGAACAGGCTCAACAGACGTTCAGTACTTCTCTAAAGAAAGGATTACTAACAATCTTGAGGCTAATTCTCTCTAGAACAAAAACGTATTCTGTATCTGTATCAATGTATCTCTATGCTAAGACTTCTAGACTATATATATATACAAAACAGATTACAAGATAAATATGAAAATAATATTGATCTTCAGCATCCATTCCATAATTATCTTCAACATTATCTTCAACCCCTAGTCTTTCGCATCAAGCAATCAATTCATCTTTATCTTCATAAGCAGCATTAATCTTCATCCTCAGTAGTACTAACCATGCTTGCAGTAGAATTCTTCAAGCAATACTAACTACTAGCAGTATTAACTTTCAAGCAGTATTAATACCTCTAGCAGTAGTAATCCTACAAGCAGTAGTAATACCTTTGAGTAGCAGTACTAAAGTCTTCATCAGTATTAATTCTTTCAGCAGTAGTAACTTCTTCAAGTAGCAGTAATAACTGGACTTAGCACTTTTTAGACCCAACAATCTCCCCCTAACTTAACTTTTCAATTCAAGAAGTTAAGTTCTTCAGGATGTGGTCTTCATGATGCTTTCAAAATATCTGCTCAGATTCCTAGATCAGGATTCAATCCTAGACTTTGATTGATTGTTCTTTTGATCACAATTCTGGCCATTTCTGAACCTTTAGCACATACCAGCTTAGCTCTCAACATCCCTTGCAACTTTGCTTTGCTGTGGTCATATACCTTATCCACCAAGTAATACTCGTGATAGCTTTTATCAATGGTTAAGTGTAACACCCTAAAAATAGGGATAACAAAAAGCTGAAAAATCGGACATAAGGTATACTGAAAATTGCCATAGCAAGAGCCTCCCAAAAGTGGGGAATATAAAATGAACAACCTGTTTAATCACAATTGTAATTTAACGGACAATAAACAACAACCAACTAATCTAATTTCTACATCTAGAAAAGAGATTACAAAAAGGGTTGTTATCTATAAACCCAAACGGTCTATATCCAAAAGTATAACGCGTCCGTGTGCAAAATCCCCCAAGCTCTCACCCCAAGGCAACTACACTTGCTTAGAACCGGCGCCGCTAGAACCTGAGATACACATCGACACCAAAACAAGTGTTAGGCCAAAAAGCCTAGTGAGTTGAACAATTATAAGCATGCATGTACAGTTACAGTTCTTATCAGTAGTTAACCATAGTTCAACAAATGTGGAGTCAATAGGGGAGACCTATAGCACCAATCAAGTTCCACCCAAAGAGTCGATATACCTTGATGCCCTATAACAAGGGACACCCGAAAGGCCCGACACATCCGAGGACTACAACCATGGCATTACCCCGAATGGCGGAGGTCTAGGCACATACCATCACAGTGGCGCCCAAGACTACATCCTTCTAGTGTCTACTGACTTGGTTCGTCCAACATATCATATAGGAGGTCTTGCGGTATATAACCCAATAAAACATTTCGATACCAACCATGGGTACAATGTTACCATCCTAACACATAATTCCAATATAAGGCCCAATTTCCAACATAATCAATGTTTAGATATTCAATCATTAAAATGCATTCCAAGTAGAGTTTATCATCTACTATACCACATATAACCCAAATCATGCCAAAATATCCAATATGTACATTTAAGAAGTAAATCCCAAACATCAAATCAACAAGGTAAATCATGGCATTTCCCACATAATCACCTTCCCCACATTTCTTCATAACTAAAACCCAAATACTTGAACATGTGGAGACAAATAACAACAATAGAAGAATATGATGTGTATCTAGTTTTAACAAAGGTTAGTAAACTCACTATCTAGGTTTTGAACCAAAAACCAAGAAAAGATGGAAACCCTAGAAAATGAAGGATGAACTTGGAGAGAAGAAGTTGTCTTGAAGAAACCCTAGAAAGTTTTCCTTGAGATGATTTATTGCAAGAATCAATGCTCCAACCACCAAAGATGTTGTATTTATGATAGTTAGGGTTTTATGAGGGAAGGGAACTGGTTTGAAGGCTCCAAAATCGCCAAAGAAAAAGAGAGGTGGATAGGAAATGAAATGAAATTCGGCCAAAGGACTCATTTAAAGCCCTGCACCCCGACGGCGATAGTGCCCGGCGATAGTGCCAAGTGCACTATCGCGAGTCACAATCGCAAACTACTAGCCACCCGCGGTACATATCGCGCGAGTATGCCCGGCGATAGTGACACTTGTCACTATCGCGTGTCACTATCGCGGGCCACACCCCCCTCTCGGTACAACCTGGGCGATAGTGCCCTCCGCGATAGTGCCAAGGGCACAATCGCGGGCACAATCGCGAGTCACCCAAAAATGGGCCAACACTCAACCGAAAACCGCAACGAGCACAAGGTTTGAACGATAAGAGGTAGTAAATCAATATGTGACATTTTAACATAGTCGAAGATCCTAAAATGCACGTAAAGACACATATGCACACGCATAACGAAATTAAGGCATTAAAGGAGACAAAATACTTACCTTAATAGTTTACGGGTGTTACAATCCTCCCCACCTAACTGGGATTTCGTCCCCGAAATCTTACCCTAGGCAAACAAGTGAGGGTAACGCTTCCTCATATCATCTTCCGATTCCCAAGTAATGTTAGCACCCCGATGGTGCTTCCATTGCACTTTCACCATAACCACGTCTTTATGCCTCAACTTCTTCACTTTCGATTCTAAAATCGACTCCGGTTCTTCCACACAACGATTCCCATTGTCCACCCGGATTTCCGACAACGGAATCACGCTTTCCTCTTCGGCTAGACACTTTCGAAGGTAACACACGTGGAACGTAGGGTGTATCCCATCCATTTCAGGTGGTAAGTCTAACCGATAGTCTTGCAAACCAATCTTTTCCAAAATAACGAACGGTCCAAGGAATCGAGGACTAAGCTTCCCGCGCTTCCCGAAACGTATGATCCCCTTCCACGGAGACACCTTCAACATGACTCGGTCACCCACTTGAAACTCAATCGGCCTTCTCTTCTTGTCCGCATAACTCTTTTGTTGATCTTGGGCCGCCTTTAGCCTTTCCTGAATCTCCTTCACCTTGTCGGCCATCTCTTGAACTACTTCTGGCCCGGCGAATTGCTTTTCGCCCACTTCCAACCAACAAACCGGGGTCCGGCAATTCCGTCCATACAAAACCTCGAACGGTGCCATTCCGATACTAGAATGGTAACTGTTGTTGTACGCGAACTCCACCAACGGTAGGTGTGAATCCCAACTTCCCCCGAAGTCTATCACACACGACCTTAGCATGTCTTCTAACGTCTGGATTGTCCTCTCGCTTTGGCCATCCGTTTGAGGATGGTAAGCCGTGCTCAAATTTAGTCGGGTACCCAACTCCTTCTGCAGACTAGCCCAAAAGTTCGAAGTAAAACGACTGTCCCGATCTGACACAATAGATTGCGGAACTCCGTGCCTCGATACCACCTCATCAATATAAAGCTTAGCCAATTTCTCCATCGGCAAGGTCTCCCGCATTGCAAGGAAATGTGCGCTCTTGGTCAACCGGTCAACGATTACCCAAATGGTGTCGTGGCCACGCAAGGTCTTTGGTAGCTTAGTCACGAAATCCATAGTGATGTTGTCCCATTTCCACTCGGGAATGGACAACGGTTGTAAGCTTCCATACGGTCTTTGATGCTCCGCCTTGACTTGAAGGCACGTGACACATTTTTCCACATAGCTAGCCACATCTAGCTTCATCACCGGCCACCAATACATTAACTTTAAATCTCTATACATCTTGGTGCTACCGGGATGTATAGAGTATTTTGACTTATGCGCTTCTTCGAGTAGCAATTCCCGGTTTCCTCCCAACTTCGGCACCCAAATCCGTCCTTGAAAGAGTTTGAGTCCACGGCCGTCTTCCGTTAAGAGTTCCCTTTGTTTCACCATGACCTCGTCTTTGAGGTTCTCTTCCCTAAGTGCTTCCTCTTGACTTGCTTTAACACTTTACAACAAACTTGACACCACATCGATCCTCGCAAGGGACATTTTGACACCCTCACCATGACTCCTTCGGCTCAATGCGTGTGCCACCACATTGGCCTTACCGGGATGATAGAGTAGATCACAATCCTAATCCTTCAAAAGCTCTAGCCATCTCCTTTGGCGCATGTTGAGTTCCTTTTGATTGAAGATGTACTTGAGACTCTTGTGATCTGTGAAAAGAGTACACTTAGTCCCGTACAAGTAGTGTCGCCACAACTTTAACGCGAAAACTACCGCCGCCAACTCTAAATCATGAGTCGGATAGTTACTCTCATGATCCTTTAATTGCCGCGACGCGTAGGCTATTACTTTCCCCCTTTGCATTAGTACACACCCAAGTCCCATCTTGGAAGCGTCACTATATACCACAAAGTCTTCCGATCCTTCGGGTAAGGACAAAATCGGAGCTTCACACAACTTCCTCTTGAGCGTCTGGAACGCTTGTTCTTGTGCATCGGTCCAAAGAAATTTGACGTTCTTCCTTGTAAGAGAAGTGAGCGGTGTAGCTGTCTTTGAGAAATCTTGAATGAAACGCCGGTAGTAACCCGCTAACCCCAAAAAGCTTCTGATCTCCGTCAGGCTTGTTGGAGGTTCCCAACTCATCATTGCCTCGATCTTCTCCGTATCCACTTTTATCCCGTCCTTTGATACCACATGCCCCAAGAATTGCACCTCTTGGAGCCAAAACTCGCACTTCGAGAATTTCGCGAACAGTTTCTCCCTCCTTAGAACTCCTAATACCTCCCGTAAGTGTCTTCCATGCTCGGACTCATCCTTTGAATATATTAAAATATCGTCGATGAAGACGATCACGGATTTGTCCAAGAATGGGCGACACACACGGTTCATCAGATCCATGAATACGGCCGGAGCGTTGGTTAAGCCGAAAGGCATCACCAAAAACTCGTAATGACCGTATCTCGTCCGAAACGCCGTCTTCGGAATATCTTCGCTCTTCACTCTCACTTGATGATAACCGGACCGAAGATCAATCTTCGAAAAGCATCCCGCTCCTTGGAGTTGATCAAAAAGATCGTCGATACAAGGTAGAGGATACTTATTCTTCACCGTGACCTTGTTCAGCTCCCGATAGTCTATGCACATCCGCATGGATCCATCCTTCTTCTTCACGAACAGTACCGGTGCTCCCCAAGGTGACGAACTCGGTCGAATGAAGCCCTTCTCCAACAACTCTTGAAGCTGTGTCATCACCTCTTTCATTTCTGTCGGTGCCAAACGATATGGAGCACGAGCTATCGGAGCCGCTCCCGGAGTGAGATCTATCTGAAACTCCACTTGCCGCTCTGGCGGTAACCCAGGTAAGTCTTCCGGAAAGACGTCCGGAAAATCTTGTACTACCTCTACATCTTCCACCGACTTCTTTTCTTTCTTTGCATCCACAACGTAGGCCAAGTACGAAGGGTAGCCCTTCGCTAAGAACTTTCGTGCCTTAAGGCATGAGATAATAGGATTATTCCCTTTTCCTTTCTCTCCATAGATGGTAACCACACCATTTTCCGCTAATGGTACTTGAATCATCTTTTTGGAGCAAAAGATGTCCGCTTTATGCCGTACTAACCAGTCCATGCCTATGACTACATCAAACCCTCCTATAGCCATGGGTAGCAAGTCTACTCCAAAAGAATTTCCATCGATCTCTAGAGTGCAATCACAGAAATGGTCATGAATGATCACTTGATCTCCATTAGCTATTTCCACTACTAAAGCATCGGGAAGAACACTAACAGGAGTGGTGAATTGTTTACAGAAAACATTTGATACAAATGAACGTCTAGCACCCGAATCAAACAAAACGCGAGCAGGCAAGAAGTTTACTAGAAACGTACCCGAAACAACATCAGCGGTCTCCTTTGCCTCCTCGGTAGACATCCGGAAAGCTCGACTGGGCCCCCTTGGCGGTTGTTCGACTCTAGCCATCGATCCCACAGAATTTCCGCGGTAGCCACCCACCAACTTCGGGCAATTCATCTTCACGTGCCCGGGTTCACGACACTCAAAACACACCGGCCCTAGGATAGGGCAATCCCGAATCGTATGCCCCTTTTTGCCACACTTAACGCATTCAACAGGACCTGAAAAAGTTCTTGGAGCACATGGTCCCGAGTGCTTTGACTTGCACTTGTGGCACCACCGCTCCTTACGGCGCTGATCGCCCGATCTCCCGCTCACAAAAGGTCTTGACGGACGGACGGGCCCAGATGGCCCTTCCCACCTTCGCTTCTCACCCACATACCTCTTCTCATCCCTTTCCGAATTGATGTCGTCCTCAATGAGTAAGGACTCATCGATCACCTCTTGCAAGGTCGAGCACTTAGCATTTCTCACTGCCGTTCGCATCTCGGCCGACAACCCTTGATGATAAGCCTTAATCTTTGACCTTTCATCGGGGACCAGATGTCCCACCAAGTTTAGTTTTTCCAAAAAGAGCTTGGAGTAGCCGACAATAGACATATTTCCCTTCTTCAGATTTTGGAACTCCCGTTCCAACTTGTCCATCGAGCGCTCACTACAGTACTTGTCCATCAACTTTTCTTTGAACACCGACCAAGTTAACTTAGCCAGGACGAGAGCGAATCGAGTGAGGTTCCACCAAATCAATGCCTCTCCCCAGAGTAGTTGGGAAGCAAATTTGACCCGTTGAGAAGAGTCGCACTCACTTGCCTCAAAGGCCATTTCCATCTCTTTGAGCCAATACATGCAAGCAATTGGGCTATCGGAACCCGCAAACTCCTTAGGATGACATCCTAGAAACGTCTTGTAGGTGCACCCCTTAGTCTTCGGTCTGATTCCTTCAGCGGATGGTTCTTCGACCATCACCACATTCGGTCCACCCGATCCCACCACAACATTTTCAGCCATGGTTTCGGGTTGACGGTTACTGGCATCTCGATCCTCTAGGAGTTTCATGAAAAACTCTTGTTGTTGGGTCATGGCCGAAGTCATGGCCAACTGTTGTTGAGCCAGAGCCGCATTCATAGCCGACATCATGTTATCCCGAAGTCTAGTCTCCATGGTGACTTCTTCCATGATGGCGTTACCTGTACCGAGGTTCCGTCGTGGAATATGCTCAGGTCCACCTCCCAAGATTCTGGGTATTGGAATGTCATCGGTGGTTACACCCACCGGAGGTCGGTCTACAGCAGATTCCTCTTCCACATGGCCCTCCGGTGTACCCGGCGCCCTACTCCGGGTGTTTACCATTTCAATCTGCCACATACGTACGAGAAATAGATTGAGAAAAGACTAAACGAGTTGAACTCTTTGTACGTACTAATACCTTCATCAATTATCATAATAAAAGTAAACCAAGTATGCTCACGTAACAATGCATTCATAATAGCAGTAGCTAAGTGAAATTCTTGTCACCATCACCACAACTTTCAATTAAAGTAATTCCGAAATCCTAACGCTCTCCCCACCTAGGATTTCTACCCCAAGTGGACAGTGAAGTCAAAAGTCTAAAGCTTAAGTCTAGATATGCTAAACAATACCTAGT
Organism: Arctium lappa; assembly: GCA_023525745.1. Taxonomy (NCBI): domain Eukaryota; kingdom Viridiplantae; phylum Streptophyta; class Magnoliopsida; order Asterales; family Asteraceae; genus Arctium; species Arctium lappa. The sequence continues at coordinate 57,034,092 of CM042058.1, read as the reverse complement.
TCACTTAAACTAAAGCTCTGATACCAACTTGTAACACCCTAAAAATAGGGATAACAAAAAGCCGAAAAATCGGACATAAGGTATACTGAAAATTGCCTTAGCAAGAGCCTCCCAAAAGTGGGGAATATAAAATGAACAACCTGTTTAATCACAATTGTAATTTAACGGACAATAAACAACAACCAACTAATCTAATTTCTACATCTAGAAAAGAGATTACAAAAAGGGTTGTTATCTATAAACCCAAACGGTCTATATCCAAAAGTATAACGCGTCCGTGTGCAAAATCCCCCAAGCTCTCACCCCAAGGCAACTACACTTGCTTAGAATCGGCGTCGCTAGAACCTGAGATACACATCGACACCAAAACAAGTGTTAGGCCAAAAAGCCGAGTGAGTTGAACAATTATAAGCATGCATGTACAGTTACAGTTCTTATCAGCAGTTAACCATAGTTCAACAAATGTGGAGTCAATAGGGGAGACCTATAGCAGCAATCAAGTTCCACCCAAAGAGTCGATATACCTTGATGCCCTATAACAAGGGACACCCAAAAGGCCCGGCACATCCGAGGACTACAACCATGGCATTACCCCGAATGGCGGAGGTCTAGGCACATACCATCACAGTGGCGCCCAAGACTACATCCTCCTAGTGTCTACTGACTTGGTTCGTCCAACATATCATATAGGAGGTCTTGCGGTATATAACCCAATAAAACATTTCGATACCAACCATGGGTACAATGTTACCATCCTAACACATAATTCCAATATAAGGCCCAATTTCCAACATAATCAATGTTTAGATATTCAATCATTAAAATGCATTCCAAGTAGAGTTTATCATCTACTATACCACATATAACCCAAATCATGCCAAAATATCCAATATGTACATTTAAGAAGTAAATCCCAAACATCAAATCAACAAGGTAAATCATGGCATTTCCCACATAATCACCTTCCCCACATTTCTTCATAACTAAAACCCAAATACTTGAACATATGGAGACAAATAACAACAATAGAAGAATATGATGTGTATCTAGTTTTAACAAAGGTTAGTAAACTCACTATCTAGGTTTTGAACCAAAAACCTAGAAAAGATGGAAACCCTAGAAAATGAAGGATGAACTTAGAGAGAAGAAGTTGTCTTGAAGAAACCCTAGAAAGTTTTCCTTGAGATGATTTATTGCAAGAATCAATGCTCCAACCACCAAAGATGTTGTATTTATGATAGTTAGGGTTTTATGAGGGAAGGGAACTGGTTTGAAGGCTCCAAAATCGCCAAAGGAAAAGAGAGGTGGATAGGAAATGAAATGAAATTCGACCAAAGGACTCATTTAAAGCCCTGCATCCCGACGGCGATAGTGCCCGGCGATAGTGCCAGGGGCACTATCGCGAGTCACAATCGCAAACTAATAGCCACCCGCGGTACATATCGCGCGAGTATGCCCGGCGATAGTGACACTTGTCACTATCGCGTGTCACTATCGCGGGCCACACCCCCCTCTCGGTACAACCTGGGCGATAGTGCCCTCCGCGATAGTGCCAAGGGCATAATCGCGAGTCACCCAAAAATGGGCCAACACTCAACCGAAAACCGCAACGAGCACAAGGTTTGAACGATAAGAGGTAGTAAATCAATATGTGACATTTTAACATAGTCGAAGATCCTAAAATGCACGTAAAGACACATATGCACACACATAACGAAATTAAGGCATTAAAGGAGACAAAATACTTACCTTAATAGTTTACGGGTGTTACATTAAGACATAGACTCCACATCTTTCAAACAACATCCAATGATCAATTCTTTTAAAACCATTTTCATGATGCAGATCTTTGATAAGATACTTCACTCTATCTGGATCAAACATCATGCATAAAAACTCCATGACCATCTTTATTAGATTCATCCCAGCCCCTTTCAACACTTCACCATATAGATTCAGACCAACCTTATACATCTCCTCCAAATCTGTTCTGGAACAACTTCTGATGATCTTTCCCCAGGTTGAATAAACTTGATACTGATCACCTATTCTCTTGATTCTGATGTATTATGTTCTTTTGTCCAAGAGTGTATCCCAATGAATGATTTCAGGAGCATTCACTGAGATAGGACCAGCTTTCATTGGTTCTTCATCTGTTACTGTCATGTACAAATCAAACTGCACATCAGATTGACTTGACTGTTCTTGACTATGCTCAGTTTCAACATGCTCTATAGGAGGTGCAACAGTAGGTTCTGATGGTTCTGCATTCATTCTTTTACTTTCCTTTTCTTTCTCTACTTCCTCAATCCTTGGCCTTTTTTCCTGTTTCTTTGAAGCAATAGACTTCATTCTTTTAGCAACTCTGATCTTCTTGGCTAGTGTTTCTTCTTTCTTGACTTCTGCCCTTTCTTTTGTAGGACTGCCTTCTTCACTGTCATGGAAGGGTTGTTGAATATTCAGATCATGTCTTTCTTTCATTTTCCTTTCAAACTCAACCCTCTCACTGAAATCCCTTTGAAGCTTGGCCATCTCCTTCTTGTACAATTCTTCAATTCTACTAAAGAACATATTTGTAAACATTCCTTCAGGAACTCCAATGGATCCTTTCAAGAAGTTGATCATCTTTCTTCTTTCTTGATTGGCTAAGAAGGTTTTTGAGGGTTGTCTTTTCTGTGGAGCTTTCATAGTAACCCTCTTCACAGCAGTTTTCAAGCTTTTTTGATACTCTTCATTCAGCCTTTTTGCCAAATCTAAGGCAAGCTTTCTGTCCTTGGCAGTTTGGATCTCATTCTCTTTTTCAAGCTCTTCTTGCAACTTCTTTGCCAACTCTGCATCCATATCTATTTGCTTTTGCTTTTTCACTGGTTTCTCAGATTCAACCACCTTATCTTTTCCTTTCTTCTTTGCATCTGACATGCTTATCTCTTTCTTTGTCTTCTCTGTTTCTCCTTCTTTGATCACCACTCCCTTAGCCTTTTGAGTGGCTTTAGGAGTGTCATGCTTTGCCTTAACCAGCGTTTCAACTATCTCTATCTCTTCTCTGGACATTTCAGTTTCTGCTTCTTGTTCTTTTTGTTTCTACTGCTGGTTCAGTTACTACTTCTTGTTTATTTGTTACTGCTGCTTTTACTGTTTCTGCTGCTGACTGAGTTACTGCTGCTTTAATAGTTTTTGCTTCTTTCTCAGTTTCTGCTGCCTTACCAGTTTCCTTTTCACCCTTCTGTTCAGATTCACCATTAAACTCCCCCTCAAACTTAGATTCCATAGCCTCTGAACTCTCCCCCTTTTTGGAAGCATCGTGTGCAGTTTCCCTTTTCTTCAAGACAAACTTGGTTCTCTTCCTTTTGTGCACTAATTTCAACACCAGCTTCTTGAGTTTGGCTATCTGCTCTTGTTGAGAGATTATCACCTGTTTCATCTCCTTTATCTCCTTACCCTGACTGATGACATCCAGATTGACATTTCCAATTGTTTCCATCAATTCATCATAGTTATATCTGTCCTCACCTCCTTTAGGTGTTTTTACCACCCTTGAATGATCCTTGAATCTTTTAGTAGAGTTCTTCTGCCTAGAAGAAGCACCTGCTACCCCTGTAGTTTCTTGGCACCTGGGACCCTTAAATGATTGTTCATCTAAAGTTGTCGTGGGGAAGGTCTTAGTGATGTTCACACTGTCCTGACCTACACCTTTTGCAGAATCAGTAGTGTGAGCCTTACTGCCCACATGCTCTTCCTTCTCCTTAGAGAGCACCTTCTTGGGCTTGGGAGACACCCCTGTGGTTTCCCTTTGGATATTCTCTAATGGAGAATGCTCCATTAAAGGGCTTGCAGGCTGTTGGGGTGAAGATACAGGAAGGGAAGGAACCTTCTGTACCTTTTTCCTTATATATGTTTTCGTGATGGGGGAAATTGGCTTTACAATAGGGATCTGAGGAGGATTAATTGAAATGAATGGTGTGGGTAGGTCATCAGTGGGTTGGTCAGATGTGGGCTTTGACCCTGATGCCTCACGATGGGAATGAGACACACCCATCATTGTAGAGAACAATGGAGTGTCTTGTCCAGAAAAGTCCCTACTAGGCCTTTTCATGTTAGAGAACACCCTCCCTTTGGGAGGTTTAGATACATACACCTCTTGAAAAGAGGGTAAATCCGTCAATTCATTGTTGAGTACTTCTTGTACAAACCTTGGATACATGTAAAATCGTTTAGTTTTGGTTTTGGTATCCAGGTTTGACAACAGATCATTCAAAATCATTTGTGAAAAATTAAACTTTCTGGAGGTTGCTAAGTAGACCAGAGCATAAGCTCTGGTACTGCTGAACTCACTCCATCCAGTTGTTTTGCGAGAAATACAATGCTGAAGGGTATGAACAAAGAATCTCCACTGAGGTGAAAATTTGCTCTTGAAGAACTTGTAAACCTCAGTGGACCTTCATACCCCATTCTACCAATTTCTTGGAAGAGATCATCCTTAGGAAGAGAAGATATACCTAATGCATCATCTAGACGTAGATGAGTGTGAATGCAGCCTTCTGAGACTGTGATAGGTTTATCATAGACCCTTGATTGGATGACCTGATTTCCATCAATAGTCTGTATAGAGGCATTGGCCCAGAACTGACGCATGTGCTCCACATAGATTGTGGGATTGACTGTGAGTGCATAGGCAATGTGGGATGCTTTCAGGAAATCCACAATTTCTTCAAAACCCTCAGCTTGTTTGGGTTTCTGCAACATTGCGAGTTCATTGTGATCGTCCACAAGTTCCAGTCCTGCCATCGTTTTTGGGTTCGAAACAACTCTAGGGTTTATGCACTAGGAGCCAAGAATTTGTGAGAGAGAGAGAGAGAGGATGAACACTCGTAGGAAATTCAAAGAGTCGTTTGGATTTTGGCGGTCAGAGAGGGTATTTATAGGTGGAGGGTTTCAGTTAGAAGCAGTACTAAGTACCCTAGCAGCATTAACAAGCCCGCAGTACTAACCCATATAAGCAGTAGTAACACATACCAACAGCATTAATCCAGACTAGCAGTATTAACACAGACTAGCAGTAGTAACACATACCAGCAACATTAACACAGACTAGCAGTATTAACACATACCAGCAGTAGTAACACTGTCTGGCAGTAGAAATATGGTAAGCAGTAGTAACTTTGCACTAGAAGTATAAACCACCTAGCAGTAGTAACCATACTTAATCATATTTGAACTGGCAGCAGGATTAATAGTGAGAGCAGTATTAACTTAACTAGAAGTACCAAGTTTCTAATCAACAAGGTAATCTGAAACAATTAAACACACATAGTTAGCAGCACCATGCACAATACATCATGATAAAGTAAGCATGAAGGAATCTATACAGAAATGGTACATAAAGAAAATCAAAAGAGGATTATTTAGTGTTTATCATGCCTAAACTTGTGACCAAGAATGTGAATCTACCTACATCAAAAGCTTTGGTGAATAGATCAACAAATTGGTTACTTGTGTGTACCTTCAAAACCTGAATTAGCTTCTTTTCATTGCAATCTCTAATGAAATGGTACCTGATTTTTATATGCTTGGTTTTAGAGTACTTGACTGGATTATTAACAATGCTTATAGCACTGTTGTTGTCAATGAAGATTGGAGTGTGAAGAAAAGTAACACCATAGTCCAACATCTGATTCTGAATCCATAACACTTGAGAGCAGTAGCTTGCAGCAGCTATATACTCTGCTTCTGTTGTAGAGGTGGACACTGTGGTTTGGTTTTTACACTGCCATGAAACTAGTCTTGCACCCAAAAACTGACATCCTCCTGATGTAGACTTTCTATCCAAGTTTGCACCACCCAAATCACTATCAGAATATGCAAGTAGATCAAATGGTGAGTCATGAGGATACCAAAGATCCAACCTAGGTTATCCTTTGAGATATCTGAAGATCCTCTTGACTGCTTGAAAATGAGATTGCTTAGGTCTTACTTGAAATCTGGCACACACACAGACAACAAACATAATATCTGGCCTTGAAGCTGTTAGATACATGAGGGAGCCTATCATAGATCTATAATGATGAACATCCACATCCTCCCCCTCAAGATCTGCAGTGATTTGTTTGTGTGTTTCCATAGGTGTTCTTGTAGGCTTTGAATATGAAAATCCAAACTTTGTAAGGATATCCTGTACATACTTGGATTGACTGATGAAGATACCAACTTTCTTCTGTTTAACCTGTAGCCCAAGGAAGAATGTAACCCATAGAGCTCATCTTGAATCTTTTATGCATCAGCTCCTCAAACTCCTTGCACATATAATCTTTTATGGATCCAAAGATGATATCATCCACATAGATTTGAACAAGTAGGATGTCCTTCTTCTTCCTTTTAATGAACAGAGGCTTGTCAATGATTCCCCTTTCAAAACCATTTTCCAAGAGATAGGTAGACAGAGTGTCATACCATGCTCTTGGTGCTTGATGTTGCCCATATAGTGCCTTCTTTAGTTTGTATACTTTGTCAGGAAAGGTAGGATTCTCAAACCCTGGAGGCTGACAAACATACACTTCTTCATCAATTGTCCCATATAGAAATGCACTCTTAACATCCATCTGAAATACTCTGAACTGCATGAAAGAAGCATAAGCTAGAAACAGCCTAATTGCCTCAATTCTGGCTACTGGTGCAAACACTTCTTCATAATCTATTCCCTCTTCTTGTGTATACCCTTGTGCCAGAAGCCTGGATTTATTCTTTATTACAATTCCTCTCTCATATTTCTTGTTGCTGAAAACCCATTTAGTACCAATTGCCCTTTGTCATGGTGGAAGGTCAGCTAGATCCCACACATCTTGCAGCTTAAACTGCAGCAGCTCCTCTTGCATTGCTTCTATCCAGCTTGGTTCTTTCATTGCATCATAGGCCTTCTTGGGTTCAATCTGAGATAGAAAACAAGATAACAACCCTGACTACAAGTATTTCAATCCTCCTATCTTACTTTGATTCCTTGTGATCCTAGGAGAATTGATGTCACCAATCACCAAATGAGGAGAATGATTCTTTTGAGTTCTTGTTTGATGTGCAACCTCCTCATTGATATTTGCATCCAGATTAGAGTCATTCTTCTTAGGAGTGCTTCCACCAAATACTGAAGAATTTTCTTCATCAGTATCATCTTCTGACAGTATGGGCATCTCAGGACCTGTGTTTCCTGAAGGATGAGCATCCTCTTTATCACCCTTATTCTCTTCATCACCTTTGTCTTCATTCTGTTCTGGTTCAGACTCCTCTTTTTCTGAATCATTCTTCTGTTCTTGTTGACAAAATTCAACAGGATCAACTGTAGGTATAGGAAACAACACAAACTCTGGTTTCTGTGCTTGTTTCTCTTCTAAACTTGTTCATGCAATTTGTACATCACTAAAACCCAAAGAGTTAGTTAGTGAATCAATCTCAAACAACCAATCAGGACCTGCACCAATTCGATTTGGTGTGTTCTCATTGCATTTGACATTGTCACTTTCCTCTATAATCTTTGAAGAACTATTGAAAACTCTATATGCCTTACTCTGAGAGGAGTATCCAACAAGGAATCCATCCTCAGCTTTGCTTTCAAACTTGCCTAAATGGGATTTGGTATTGAGGATTGTACAAGGACACCCAAAAGGTTTGAAAAATCCAATAAATGGTTTCTTCTTTTTGAAAAGTTCATAAGGTGTTTTTCCTTGGGATTTGACTACTAGAACTCTGTTTTGGACATAACAAGCAGTATTAACTGCTTCTGCCCAAAAAGTAATTAGTAATTTTGAATTTGCCAACAGAGATCTAGCAGCCTCAATCAATGTCCTATTTCTCCTCTCAGCAACACCATTCTGTTGAGGAGTTCTAGGAGAACTGAATTGTCTCTCAATACCTTTAGTCTCACAAAAGCTGTTTAAGTCACTGTTTTTAAATTCAGTTCCATTATCAGATCTGATGACTTTAACTCTTAGATTTGTTTGGTTTTCAACTCTAAGAACAAAGGATTTGATCAGTCCACTTGTCTCATCCTTAGTCCTCAGAAAATATACCCAAGTGAATCTAGAGAAGTCATCAACAATGACTAAGCAGTAGGATTTCTTACCAATACTCATCACATTTGTAGGACCAAGAGATCCATATGCAATAACTGAAAGGGTGAAGAAATTGTGTTTATTTCTTTGGACTTATGAGAAGTTTTGTGATGCTTGCCTTTAAGACATACAACACAATGATCATCACATGAAAACACTTTTTGAGGCAAACCTCTTACAAGGTTGTTTTTCACAAGATTGTTCATAGTTTTAAAATTCATGTGACACATCCTTCTGTGCCAAAGAGATGATTCATCTAAAGAAGCTTTTGAAAACAGACAGTTTAGTGATGAATCAGATGAAACACTCTCTAGGTTTAAACAATAAACATTGTCCTTTCTAGGAGTTCTAAGTAGTATCATATTTTCATCAACTACCTTGAATCCTGGAGCAAGGATAATACATTTAGTATCATTAAATAATATACTACGTTTCATGTCACAGACCTATGATACACTTAACAAGTTGTATCTCAATTGATCAACATAGTACACATCCTCAAAAGTCATCTTACCTTTTGATACAGTACCTTTACCACTTATCTTACCTCCTGCTGGATTGTCACCAAAAGCAACACGTCCTCCATCAAACCTTTTGGAATTTTGAAGGCAGGACATGTTACCTGTCATGTGCCTAGAGCAACCACTATCTACATGCCAAATGCTCTTCCCCTTGAGCTGTTGGTTTCCCTGCACATAAAAAAAAAGCAGTTAGTTTATTGAGGGAACCCAAGCCAAAGTGGTATTGGGTTGCCCTTTCTCATCAACATACTCATATTCATTAAGCTTAGTGTTGATGGGATGATCAGAGTCAGGAATCTCATGAATGTAATACTTTGTCTTAATTATAGGATAGGCAGTATTAACACTGGTAGCATTACTATCCTTGTTAGCAGTATTAACATGGTCAGCAGCACTAACTTTGTTAGCAGTACTAACTCTGGTAGCAGTACTAACTTTATTAACAGTACTAACTTGGTCAACAGTAGTATTGCCATTAGCAGCACTATTTCTGTTAGCAGTACTATTTGAGGTAGCAGTACTAACAGGTTTAGTTTCTTTTGGGACCCAAATTAAGACACATTTGTTTGCTTTCTTATTCTTTGTGTTACTCCTTGATTTGCTTGGAGTATTTTCTTTTGATTTAACAAACTTATTCTGAATATGAGATTTTGCAGTACCAGTTTTCACTGGTGCTGTTCTCACATTCGCAGCCATGTGGTTCATTGATCTTCTTGATTGCTTCCTATAACCAACAAAATTTTGATGTTGTCTTTGAAAAGTAAATCTTTGGTTAATAGGATTGAAATAACAGTGTTTGGCTAGATGATTCAACTTGACACAAATAAAACAAGGCTTTGGTCTATTGACTTTGCTTAGTCAATTCCCTGTTTTTGAGCCCACTAGTTATTTCTGTTTCTCTGATTTCCCCTTATTTTATCATGTTGCTGGGGCTTTTTCTGTTGACAAGTACAGGGATTTACAACAGTAGTTTGCATATAGTGATCTCCATGTACCTTTTCCTTCCCTTTCCTAGAGGTCTCAGCTTTCTCACTCTTGACAGTCTCTTCCCCAGTCTTAAACTTCTCTACTTTCTCACTCTTGACAAATGGTTTACCTCCCCTCTCATTTGTAAGAATGTGGTTTTCTAGGGGACTTCTTTCTAGTCTACCTTGTTTTCTTCTTCAGATTGTGCCTCAATCACTACAGTGTCTAAAGGATCTACTTCTGTGGCTCCTTCAGGTAAGTCATTCTTATCCTGCCTTTCTAAGAGGTCTGAAGTGGGTGGAATATAGTTGTTGTTGTAAGGTGGAGGAGTGTTATTATATCCTATACCCCTCTTCAGTTTGTCATGAACTTGAGATTTGAGTAAAGTGTCCATTGCTTTAGAGGCATTGGAAAATTTCTCAATGTCTAGTTTGGCCTTCTCAAGATCACTTCTGACTTTCTCACATTCTTCTCTAGCCTTTTCTATCTTAATATCCAACTCCTTTTTCTCCCACTTCCAATAATTTTGATCATATGAATGTTGAAGTTCATTGGCCTGATATGCCTTAATTTGTTCTTCAAAATTCACAATGATCAAATTAGATTCTCTCCTATGTTTCTCCAGTCTTTTAAGGTCATCACACATGCTCTGATTGTGATCCCTGTACTTCTTAACAGTTTCAAGACATGCTTTAGAGCAGAGTTTAGATTTTACCTCTGTGGGAATTGCAGTGCTTGAAGACTCTGAAACTTCAGCCATCAGTGCTTGATTCTGAACTTCATCATCAGCTTGGTCAATCCAATCAAATCCCATTCCATCTTGTGAGACAAGTGCTTGAGATGGGTTCCAGTTGTTGGTGAACTTTTATTGTTGATTGTTGCTTACATGTTGTTGAGAGATTCCCCCTCTGCATTCTCTTGCAAAGTGCCCTAATTTATGACACTTGTAGCATTCCACTTTCGATTTGTCAAATCCATCACCATCTTCTCTTCTCATGGCAAAGTTGTTTCTTCCAGTTCTTTTAATGAATCTTTTGATTCTCATGGTGAGCATTGCCATTTGCCACTTAATGTCCATCTCTTCAAGATCATCATTAATAAGAGAAGATTTTGCATGACTAGCAAGGAAGGCTTCCAAAACAGAATCATTGAGTCCATCCTTTTTTGAGCCATAAGCAGTACTAACTGATTCTGTATTAGCAGAAGAATCAGTAGTAGATGATAAGAGAGCAGCATTATGAGAGTATCCAGATGGCCTTTTCTTAGATTGAACTTCTGCTTCAAACACCCTGAGATCATTGTAGAGATCAGCAAGTTCTTTATCCTCTAGATTATCATTCTGTCTTAATGATATTGTATACATTACCCATTCTTCACCAAGAGATCTTAAAAACTTTCTGTTGACATCATCCTGGTCCATCTTGACACCAACAGTGGCCAATTCTCCAATCAACTTGTTGAATCTATCAAAGGGTTGAGTCATAGACTCATTCTTTGTAGACATGAAATTCTCATATTATTGCTTGATAATTGCTTTTTGATTTCTCTTTGTGCTTTTAGTGCCTGAAAATCTCTTTTCCAAAGCATTCCATAGGATTCTGGCATCAGCACAGTTGCAAAACTAATGTTGGTATTCGTTAGGAATTGCCAAGAGCAGAGTACTCAAGGCTTTCATCTCAGTCTGCCTCATCTTTCTTTCTCCATCAGTCTTTGGTGGAGGTCTCTTGCCATCTGCTCCCATCTCTCCTTCATTAGAGGGACCATTCTCAATGATATCCCACATTGAGTAATCTGTAAGAAGGATATATTGCCTGATCCTGATTTTCCACATGTCAAACTCATTGGGTTTGAGCATGGGAACCTTTGAAACAAGAACACTGTCATGTGATCCGTCCATGATGATTATAGCTTTCTGAGTTCCTTTGCTCTGAAACCACTTGACAAGATCGAAATTCTAAACAAGAATTTAATTAACACTCAGAAACTTTGTTAAAGAAGTTTGCGGAATAACACTTTAACAGTAAATCAATAGAACAGTGTATGGATCAAATCACAAGTTATATTGAAGTAACTTAATGATTACAATCACAGCCTTAATCTGTTGAACAGGCTCAACAGATGTTCAATACTTCTCTAAAGAAAGGATTACTATCAATCTTGAGGCTAATTCTCTCTAGAACAAAAACGTATTCTGTATCTGTATCAATGTATCTCTATGCTAAGACTTCTAGACTATATATATATACAAAACAGATTACAAGATAAATATGGAAATAATATTGATCTTCAGCATCCAATCCATAATTATCTTCAACATTATCTCCAGCCCCTAGTCTTTCGCATCAAGCAATCAATTCATCTTTATCTTCATAAGCAACATTAATCTTCATCCTCAGCAGTACTAACCATGCTTGCAGTAGAATTCTTCAAGCAGTACTAACTACTAGAAGTATTAACTTTCAAGCAGTATTAATACCTCTAGCAGTAGTAATCCTACAAGCAGTAGTAATACCTTTGAGTAGAAGTACTAAAGTCTTCACCAATATTAATTCTTTCAGCAGTAGTAACTTCTTCAAGTAGCAGTACTAACTGGACTTAGCACTTTTTAGACCCAACAGTTTTCAAAAATATGCATTTCAGGTGAATTTTTATCAGGATTGCTTGCCTGGGAAAAAAAGGGTAATCGGTAATTATTGTGGTGAAGGTTGTCTCTATTAACCGGTTTATTAATTTTGTCGGGTTAATTATATTTTCGGGTAAAGGTTGTGGTGATTATAGATTGGTAAGACTGATTTATTTACTTCCATTGTTGCGGATTAGAAAATATTGTACTTATTATTGCGGTTAGAAATATTCTTACCGTCGTTGTATTTGGGATGCTTCTGGGAAAAAAAAAATTTAGTCGACCCTTTCTGGATCGCATATTGGATGGTTTCCTATATTTATGGTTGATTTTTAGTTTTGAGGTGATTTTGGGAAATTGGCTAAGCAAAAAGAGGCTGGAAAAGCTTTAATGGTCGACGATGACCACTGCTATATTTTTCTGGGTCTGAAAGGGACAAAGAGGAGATAGCTCACATGTGCCTGATGGGAAAAGAGGTGAAATATGATGAATCAGATGAGGGGACTTCAGAATAGGTAAATAATTTTTCTGCATATGATTTCTTAAAGAAAATGGAAACCATGATGGTCGAGCTTCAAGACATACAAGCTGTTGGGTCAGAAATTACTAAGTCTGGTTAGTACTGCTAGGTGAAGAAAGATTACTACTGCTTAGCATGTTAATACTGCTATGCAATATTTGTACTGCTAGTAGTTAATACTGCTTGGAAATTACTACTGCCATAAGAGATTAATACTGCAAGCATGGTTAGTACTGCCAGAGACAAAGTTAATACTGCTATGGAGTTAATGCTGCTTGTGAAGATAAAGATGTATTGATGCGGAAGAATATGAGATGAAGATAATTATGGACTAGATTTTGAAGAATAATATTTCCTTTATAATTATCTTGTAATCAGTTTTGTATATATAGTCTAGATAATTTTAGATTATAGATGGAGTTGTTTTTGTTTAGAAAATTAACCTCAAGACTAGTATTGATCCTTTCTATAGAGAAGTGTAGAACGTCTGTTGAGTCTATTCAATAGATTGAGGTTGTGTTTGTAATCATTAAGTTTTAAGCAATATAAACTTATGATTTGAGTTCATATTATGTGTTTTAATTAATTGTTAAAGTGTTATTCCGCTACTTCTTTAACATTGTTTCTGAGTTTGTATTAAATTCTTGTTTAGAATTTTCGATCTTGACAAGTGGTATCAGAGCTAGAAAACTCAGAAATCTATAATCATGGATGGTCTCAAAGGTTCCCATGCTCAAACACAATGAGTTTGACATGTGAAAAATCAGAATCAAGCAATACATTCTTCTCACAGACTTCTCAATGTGGGACATCATTGAGAATGGTCCCTCAGATGGAGGAAAGATGGACGCAGAAGGAAAGAGACCTCCACCAAAGACTGATGGAGAAAGAAAGATGAGGCAGACAGAGATGAAAGCCTTGAGCACTCTGCTCTTGGCTATACCTAATGAGTACCAACACCAGTTTTGCAACTGCACGAATGCTCAAATTCTATGGAATGCATTGGAGAAAAAATTTCTGGTACCAAAAGTACCAAGAGAAATCAGAAGGCCATCCTGAAGCAGCAATATGAAAACTTCATGTCTACAAAGAATGAGTCCATGACTCAAACTTTTGATAGATTTAATAAGTTAATTGGTGAATTGGCTACTGTTGGTGTCTAGATAGATCAAGATGATGTCAACAGAAAATTTCTCAGATCTCTTGGTGATGAATGGACTATGTACACTGTCTCCTTCAGACAAAATGACCAAATGGAGGACAAGGAACTGGATGACCTCTATAATGACCTTAGGGTGTTTGAAACAGAGGTAGAAGCAAAGAAGAGGCCCTCTGGATACTCATACAATGCTGCTCTTTTATCATCTTCTACTGATTCTGCTGCTAATACAGACTCAGTTAGTACTGCCTATGGATCAAAGCAAGATGGAGCTAATGACTCAGTTTTAGAAGCTTTTCTAGCCAGTCATGCTAATTCCACTCTAATTAATGATGACTTAGAACAGATAAATGCTGATGATTTGAAAGAGATGGATATCAAGTGGCAGATGGCTATGCTCACAATGAGGGTAAAAAGATTTATCGAAAGGACTAGAAGGAACAACTTTGCTCAGAAAAGAGAAGATGGGGTTGGATTTGATAAATCCAACGTTGAATGTTACAAGTGTCACAAGCTGGGACACTTTGCAAGAGAATACAGAGGTGGATTGCCTCAACAACATACTAGCAACCATCAACCATCACAGTCCACTAGCTTCAACAACAGGAACTCTTCTCAAGCCTTTGTTACCCAAGAAGGAATGGGATTTGATTGGAGTGACCAAGCAGAAGAAGCAGTTCAGAATCAAGCTTTGATGGCCGAAGTTTCAGAGTCATCAAGCACTGCACTTCCCACAGAGGTAACATCTAACCTTTGCTCTAAAATCTGTATTGAAACTGTTAAAAAGTACAGGGATCACAATCAGAGCATGTGTGATGATCTTAAAAGGCTAGACAAAGATAGAAGAGATTATGTTTTGATTGTTGAGAGGTTTGAAGAACAAATTAAGTCATATCAGGCTAATGAACTTCAACATTCTTATGATACCAACTACTGGAAGTGGGAGAAGAATCAGTTAGAGATTGAACTAGAGAAGGCCAAAGCAGAATGTGAGAAAATTAAGAGTGAATTTGAGAAGGCCAAACTAGATATTGAGAAATATTCCAATGCTTCTAAAGCAATGGACTCTTTACTCAAAAATCAAGTTCATGACAAACTGAGAAGGGGAATAGGCTATAACACCACCCCTCCACCATACAACAATAACTATATTCCTCCCACCTCAGACCTCTTAGAAAGACAAGACAAGAAGAAATTACCTGAAGCAACCACTAAAGTAGATCCTTTAGACAAAGTAGTGGTTGAGGCAGATTCTGAAGAAGAGGAATCTGAGTGTAAGAATAAGGAAAACCATAAAGATATTCCCTTAGAAAACCACATTCTGAAAAATGAAAGGGGGGGGGGTAAACCATTTGTCAAAAGTGAGAAAGTGGAGAAGTCCAAAAGTGGGGAAGAGACTGTGAAGAGTGAAACAGTTGAGACCTCTAGGAAAGGGAAGGATAAGGTACAGGGAATTCATTACATGCAAACCTCTGTTATAAATCCCTGCACTTGTCAACAGAACAAGACCCATAACAATGATAAATAAGGGGAAATCAAAGAAACATAAATAATCAGTGGCCGTTAAAACAAGGAATTGATCTGAGAAAAATTAACAGACCAAAGCCTTGTTTTATCTGTGGCAAGTTAAATCATCTAGCCAAACACTGTTATTTCAATCCTATTAACCAAAGGATCACTTTTCAAAGAAATATACAAAATCATGTTGGTTATAGGAAGAAAATAAGGAATCATATGGCTGAGAATGTGAGAAGGGCACCTATAAAATCTCATGTTCAGAATAAGTTTGCTAATTCAAAGAAAAATACTCCAAATAAGCCAAGGAGTAACTTAAAGAAAAAGAAAACAAACAACTTTGTCCAGGTTTGGGTTCCAAAAGTAAAGAAATTTGTTAGTACTGCTACTTCAAATAGTACCGCTGACAGAAATAGTGCTGCTGCAAGCAATACTACTGCTAACCCAGTTAGTACTGCTAACAAAATTAGTACTGCTAACCCAATTAGTACTGGTAACCCAATTAGTACTGTTAATGATGTTAGTACTGCTAACAAAGTTAGTACTGCAAATCAAGTTAGTACCGCTTCCAGTGATAGGCCCATTATTCTGACAAAGTATTCAAGCAATAAGATTCCTCAGTTTGATAATCTCATCAAGTCTGAATATGAATATGTTGATAAGAATGGGAAACCCAAGACCACTTTGGCTTGGGTTCCTATTAAAAACTAACTGCTTTATTATATGTGAAGGGCAACCAACAACTCAAGGGAAGGAGCATTTGGCATGTTGATAGTGGTTGTTCCAGGCACATGACAGGTAACATGGCCTGCCTTCAAAACTTCAAAAGAATTTATGGAGGACATGTTACTTTTGGTGATAATCCAGCAGGTGGTAAGATAAGTGGAAAAGGTAATGTGTCAAAAGGTAAGATGACCTTTGAGGATGTATACTATGTTGAGCAATTGAGATACAACCTGTTAAGTGTATCACAGGTCTGGGACAAGAAACATAGGATATTATTCAATGATATTGAATGTATTATCCTTGCTCCAAGATTCAAGGTAGTTGATGAAAGTATGTTACTACTTAGAACTCCTAGAAAGGACAATGTTTATTGCTTAGACTTGGAGAGTGTAACTTCTGATTCATCTTTAAATTGTTTATTTTCAAAAGCTTCAGTGGATGAATCATCTCTTTGGCACAGAAGGATGTGTCACATGAACTTTAAAATAATGAACAAACTTGTGAAAAACAACCTTATGAGAGGTTTGCCACAAAAGGTATTTTCATGTGATGATCATTGTGTTGCATGTCTTAAAGGCAAACAACATAAAACTTCTCATAAGTCTAAAAAGATAAATACAATCTCTTCACCTCTTAATTTACTTCATATGGATCTGTTTGGTCCTACAAATATGATGAGTATTGATAAGAAATCCTACTGTTTGGTTATTGTTGATGATTTCTCTAGATTCACTTGGGTCTATTTTCTGAGGAAGAAGGATGAGACAAGTTGACTGATCAAATCCTTTGTTCTTAGAGTTGAAAACCAAACAAATCTAAGAGTTAAAGCCATCAGGTATGATAATGGAACTGAATTTAAAAACAATGACGTAAATGACTTTTGTGAGGAAAAAGGCATTGAGAGACAATACAATGCTCCTAGGACTCCTCAACAGAATGGGGTTGCTGAGAGGAGAAATAGGACTCTGATAGAAGCTACTAGATCTCTGTTGGTAGATTCAAAACTTCCAATCACTTTTTGGGCAGAAGTAGTTAATACTGCCTGCTATGTTCAAAACAGAGTTGTAGTAGTGAAATCCCAAGACAAGACACCTTATGAGCTTTTTAAAAAAAAGAAACCTTTTATTGGATTTTTCAAACAATTTGGGTGTCCTTGCACAATTCTCAATACCAAAACTCACCTAGGCAAGTTTGATAGCAAAGCTGAGGATGGGTTTCTTGTTGGATATTCATCTCAAAGTAAGGCCTACAAAGTTTTCAACACCTCTTCTAGGATTATTGAGGAAAGTGACAATGTCAAATGCAATGAGTACACATCAAATCAACTTGGTTCAGGTCCTGATTGGCTATTTGACAATGATTCACTGTCTAATTCTTTGGGTTTCAGTAATGAGCATAATGCAGGAACAGGGACAGAAAAGGTACAAGTACAAAGACAAGAGTTTGTGTTGTTCCCAACACCTACTGCTGATCCTGTTGAATTCTGTGACCAAGATAAGAAAGATACTTCAGATTCAAAGGACACTGAACCAACTCAGAATGAAGAGGACAGAAGTGAAAAGGAAGATCAACCCTCAGATTCAGGAATCAAAGGTCCTGAGATGCCATGTTTGGAAGAAGATGACATAGATGATGATAACTCTTTAGTTTTTGGTGGCAACACTCCTGAAAAGAATGACTCTAATCTGGAAGCAAATATTAATGAAGAGGTTGTTCATCAAACAAGAGTTCAGAAAAATCATCCTCCTCAATTGGTGATTGGTGACATCAATTCTCCTATAATCACAAGGAATCAAAGCAAGTTGGGAGGATTGAAGGACATACAATCAGGATTACTATCTTGCTTTCTATCACAGGTTGAACCCAAAAAGGCACATGATGCAATGAAGGATCCAAGCTGGATAGAAGTAATGCAAGAGGAGCTACTGCAGTTTGTGCTGCAGGATGTATGGGATTTGGTTGACCTTCCAAAAGGACACAGAGCTATAGGCACTAGATGGATCTTCAGGAACAAGAAAGATGAGAGAGGAATAGTAATAAAGAACAAGGCCAGGTTAGTGGCACAAGGGTATACTCAAGAAGAGGGAATTGATTATGAAGAGGTATTTGCACCAGTGGCCAGGATTCAGGCAATCAAGCTATTTTTAGCCTATGCTTCTTTCATGAAGTTAAGGGTCTACCAGATGGATGTAAAGAGTGCTTTCCTGTATGGGAGAATTGAAGAAGAAGTGTATGTCTGTCAGCCTCTAGGGTTTGAGAATCCAAATTATCCTGATAGAGTATACAAATTGAAGAAGGCACTCTATGGGCTATATCAAGCACCAAGGGCATGGTATGACACTTTGTCTACCTATCTCTTGGAAAATGATTTTCAAAGACGAATCATAGACAAGACTCTGTTCATTCAGAGGAAGAAGAAGGACATCCTAGTAGTGCAAATCTATGTGGATGATATTATCTTTGGATCCAAAAAAGATCAAATGTGCAAGGATTTTGAAGATTTGATGCACAAGAGATTCAAGATGAGTTCTATGGGTGAACTTACTTTCTTCCTTGGGCTACAAGTTAAATAGAAGAAAGATGGGATATTTCTAAGCCAATCCAAGTATGTGCAGGACATTCTTACTAAGTTTGGATTCTCAGATTCAAAGCCTGCAAGCCCACCCATGGAGACACACAAACAGATCACTGCAGATCTTGAGGGGGAGGATGTGGATGTTCATCACTATAGATCCATGATTGGCTCCCTCATGTATCTCATTGCTTCAAGACCAGATATCATGTTTCCTGTGTGTGTGCAAGATTTCAAGTAAGACCTAAGCAGTCACACTTTCAAGCAGTCAAGAGGATATTTAGATATCTCAAAGGCCAACCTAGATTAGGTCTTTGGTATCCTCATGACTCACCATTTGATTTACTTGCTTATTCAGACAGTCACTTGGGTGGTGCGAATTTGGATAGAAAGTGAACTTCAGGGGGATGTCAGTTTTTAGGTGCAAGACTAGTGTCATGGCAGTGCAAGAAACAAACCACAATGTCCACCTCTACAATAGAAGCAGAGTATATAGCTGCTGTAAGCTGCTGTTCACAAGTACTCTGGATTCAGAATCAAATGCTGGATTATGGTATGACTTTTCTTCACACTCCAATCTTCATAGACAATAACAGTGCTATTAGCATTGTTAATAATCCAGTCAATCACTCCAAAACAAAGCATATTGAAATCAGGTACCATTTTATCAGAGACTGTAATGAAAAGAAGCTAATTCAGGTTGTGAGAGTCCATACAAGTAACCAATTTGCTGATCTATTCACTAAATCTTTTGATGTGGGGAGATTCACATTTTGGTCACAAGTGTGGGCATGATAAACTCTGAATAAGCCTATTATCTTTTGACTCATGTACTTATATAGATTCCTTCCTGCTTACTTTCTCATTTTATATTGTGCATGGTGCTGCTAACCTTGTGTGTTTAAGTGTTTCAGATTGCTTCAACTGAATACTTAGTACTTCTAGTTCAGTTAATACTGCTCTGTATATTACTCATGATGTCAGTTCCAATATGGTTAAGTATGGTTACTACTGCTAGGTGGTTTATACTGCCAGTGCAAAAGTTACTACTGCTTGCCTTATTTCTACTGCTAATCAGTGTTACTACTGCTGTTATGTGTTAATATTGCTAGTCTATGTTAATACTGCTAGTCTGTGTTAATATTGCCAAGTATGTGTTACTACTGCTAATATGAGTTAATGATGCGGGCCTGTTAATACTGCTAGGGTACTTAGTACTGCTTCTAACTGAAACCCTCCACCTATAATTGCCCTTTGTGACCGCCAAAATACAAACGGCTCTTTGAACTTCCATTGCTACTCTTTCTCTCTCTCTCTCTCTCTCTCTATTTCTTGCTTACCAGTGTAAACCCTAGTTGTGATTCGAACCCTACAATCAATCAGAATGATGGCAGGACTAGAATTCTTTGATGAACACAATGAGGTTGCTATGCTGCAAAAACCCAAACAGGCTGAAGGTTTTCATCCGATTGTGGATTTCCTCAAATCGTCACACATTGCCTATGCCCTCACTGTCAACCCCACAATCTGTGTGGAACATCTACGACAATTTTGGGCAAATGTTACCATCCACACTGAAGATGGCACTCAAGTCATCAAAACAAGGGTGTGTGATAAACCCCTGACCATCTTAGAAGAGTGTATTCGCATCCATCTACGCTTAGATGATGCCTCAGGTATTACCTCTCTTCCTAAGGAAGATCTCTTCAAAGTTCTAAATCGAATGGGGTATGAAGGTCCCACAGAGGTATTCAAGTTCTGCATTTCAAGAAAAACAACTGTCTGGAGTGAGTTCAGCAGCACCATAGCCTATGCTTTGGTCTGCTTAGCGACCTCTAGAAAGTTTAATTTCTCTCAAATGATCTTAAACGATTTAATGTCAAACCTGGATACCAAATCAAAAAGATTTTATATGTATCCAAGGTTTGTACAAGAAGTACTTAATAAGGAATTGACGGATTTACCTACCTTCAAGGAGGTATATGTACCAAAACTCCCAAAGGGGAAAGTGTTCTCAAATATGAAGAGGCCCAGTAAGGACTTCTCAGGTCTAGACACACCATTGTTCTTTACAATGATGGTTGTGTCCCACTCTCAAGGTGAGGCATCAGGGTCAAAGCCCACATTAGACCAACCCACTAATGACCTACCCACACCTTCCACTACAAAACATATCACTCAGTCCCTTCTAAAGAAGCCAACATCACCCATTACTCATACACACACAAGGAAAAAGGTACAGAAGGTTCCTTCCTTTCTAGTATCTTCACCCCCACAGCCTAAAAGCCCTCTGATGGAGCATTTTCCATCTGAGAATATCCAAAGGGAAACCACAGGGGTGTCTCCCAACCCCAAGAAGGTGCTCAATAAGGAGGAGGAAGAGCATGTGGGCAGTGAGGCTCACACTACTGACTTTGCACAAAGTGCAAGGCAGGACAGTGTGAACATCTTTAAGACCTTCCCCACGGCAACTTTGGGTGAGCAATCATCCAAAGGTCCCAGGTGCCAAGAAATCAAGGAGGTAGAGGGTGCTTCTGCTAGGCAGAAGACTCCTACTAAAACTTCCAAGGATCCTTCAAGGGTGGTCAACACACCCAAAGGAGGTGAGGATAGATATACTTATGATGAATTGATAGATACACTTGGTACCTTAAGTCAGGAAATTACTGATCAAGCACTGGATATAAAAGATATGCAACAGGTGATACTTTCCCAACAACTTTAGATCAGCAAACTGAAGAAGATGCTTCTGCGGCTAGTGCACAAAAAGAGGAAAACCAAATTTGTGCTAAAGAAGAGGAGCATAGATCATGTTGCTTCCAAAAAGGGGGAGACAACTGAAGCTGAAACTGAAAAACAAAGTCCTGTTGGCATGGAATCTAAATATGAGGGGGAGTTGGGTACAGAAGCAGAAGGTAGCAAAGCAGCAGAAACCTTTAAGCTAGCAGCAGAAATAGGTTTAGCAGCAGAAACTGAGAAGGCTGCAGTAGAAACTGAAAAAGTAGCAGCAGAAACAGGGTTGACTATTCAGGAAATACAGATTGCAGAAACACTAGTGAAGGCCAAAGCTGACACTCCCAAGTCTACTCAAAAGGCGAAGGGAGTGGAAATCAAAGAAGGTGGTATAGCAAAGAAAAGAAAATAAGTTAGTATTGCTGAGATTAAGGGTAAAGGCAAAGAGAAGGTGGTTGAATCTGTGAAAGCATCAAAGAAACAAAGTCAAATAACTCTGGATGAAGAATTGGCAAGGAATATGCAAGCAGACCTTGAAAAGGAAAATGAGATTCAATCTGCCAAAGACAGAGAGATTGCATTGGAGTTGGCCAAGAAGATCAATGAAGAATATCAAAAGAGTTTGAAGTCTGCAGCTGCTGCTAAGAAAGTCACAAAGAAGGCTTCAAGGCAAAAGCTACCACTAAAGACTAGACAAAGACAGCCTTTCAAGACATACTTAGCCAACCAAGAAAGAAGGAAGATGATAAACTTCCTCAAAGGAGCTATTGGAGTTCCTGAGGGAATGTTTACAGGTATGTCTTTTGGAAAGCTTGAAGAACTTTACAAGAAGGAAATGGCAAAGTTGCAAGGAGACTTCACTCAAAGGGTTGAGGTTGAAAGGAAAATGAAAGAAAGGCATGATCTGCATATCCAACAACCTTTTCCTGAGAATGAAGAAACCACTCCTACAAAAGAAGTGGAAGAAGAACATAAAGAAGAAACTCTTGCTCAAACAGTCAAAGCTGTCAAAAGAATGAAAACCTTAGCTTCAAAGAAACAGACCAAAAGGCCAAGGATTGAAGAAGTGCAAAAAGAGGATGAACCTGTTGTTGCAACCCTTGAAGAACAATCAAGTCAACAAGGTGCAGAACAATCTGAACAATCTGAGGTACATGTTGGTTTGTATATGACAGTGACTGACAGTGAACCTGTAGAAGCTGACCCAATATTAGTCCAAGCTCCTGAAATTATCCATTGGGATATCCTGGAAGATCAAAGGAAGAAATACTTCAGGATTAAAAGGATGGGAGACAAGTATGAGGTTTACTCTACTTGGGGCAAAATCATCAGAAGTTGTTCCAGATCAGACTTAGAAGAAATGTTCAAAGTTGGAATGAGCTTGTATGAAAAGGATTTGACAGGAGTAGGAATGAGCTTAATAAGATTAGCCATGGAGTACTTATGCATGATGTTTGATCCTAGCAAAGTTCAACATGTTTTCAGAGATCTGCATCTGGAGAATAAATTCCAAAGAATAGACAATTGGATGCTATTTGAAAGGTGTGGAGTCTATGTCATCACTATTGACAGATCTTATCATGATTACTACCTGGTGGATAGAATTTATGATCACAGCAAAGCCAAATTGCAAGGTATGTTGAATGCTAAGCTGGTGTGTTCAAAGGATTCAAAAATGGCCAAGATAGTAGTCAGAAGAATCATCAATCAAAGCTTAGGTTTGGATCCTAATCTTGGGAATTGAGCTTAAGTTTTGAAAGCATCATGAAGGAACACATCTTGAAAAACTTAACTTCTCAATCTGAAAAGTTAAGTTAGGGGGAGATTGTTGGGTCAGAAATAACTAAGTCTGGTTAGTACTGCTAGGTGAAGAAAGATTACTACTGCTTAGCATGTTAATACTGCTATGCAATATTTGTACTGCTAGTAGTTAATACTGCTTGGAAATTACTACTGCCATAAGAGATTAATACTGCAAGAATGGTTAGTACTGCTATGAAGTTAATGCTGCTTGTGAAGATAAAGATGGATTGATGCGAAAGAATAGGAGATGAAGATAATTATGGATTGGATTCTGAAGAATAATATTTTCTTTTGTAATTATCTTGTAATCAGTTTTGTATATATAGTCTAGATAGTTTTAGATTATAGATGGAGTTGTTTTTGTTTAGAGAATTACCTCAAGACTAGTATTGATCCTTTCTATAGAGAAGTGTAGAACGTCTGTTGAGTCTATTCAACAGATTGAGGTTGTGTTTCTAATCATTAAGTTTTATGCAATATAAACTTATGATTTGAGTTCATATTATGTGTTTTGATTAATTGTTAAAGTGTTATTCCGCTACTTCTTTAACATTGTTTCTGAGTTTGTATTAAATTCTTGTTTAGAATTTTCGATCTTGACACAAGCTAAGCTTAAAAAGGAGAAAAGTAGAGTTGCGAAAAAACGTCAAACAATTTTTGATCTCAATAAGGAAATTGTTGGGAACAAAAACTTGATTGATTCTTTGAACAAAGTTGCTACTGTTTTTGAAAAACAAAAAGCTGGTTTTGAAACTCAAATTTCTGAGGCAGTTTCGAAGTTTAAAATGTGTGAACGTGAGAAAAAAGAGTTTATTTTAAAAGTTCACAATTTGTAGACTGATAATAAAAATTTGTTGAAAAAGGTTAATGGTTTGGAAGCCAAGCTTTATGCTCGAGGTCAAACGGATCAAACCATTTATCTAAACAAACCAAAGGAAGTTACAGATTTTAAAGATAATTGGGGTATTGGTTACGATAACCCACATTATTTGAAGAAAGCTATTCGAAAGTAGCCAACTTTATATAATTTTAATTTCTTACAAGTGGCTAACAAAAATCCTCATTTGAAACCCAATATTGTTACAAAATCATCTAAAAAGGATGAGGCTAAGGAAGATGAGAACAGAAAGAACACAACCAAAATGAAACTACCATTTTGCTATAAAAAGTTGAATGATAGTTATCTATCTGAGCAACCAAAGTTTCTATCAAACGAATATTTTCAAAGCTACTCTACTGAGGATATGGAGGCAAAACCAGTTAAAGAAAAGATTTATGTTCCTCCACTCATTTTGGAAAGTAAAATTTCTGAGCTTGAGAACACCTTAGTAGAAGAATGAATTTTGGTTGATCTTGAGAAAATTGTGTTTTCTACTATTATGTTGAACATTGATTTTAAATCTGTAATTACAGATGATAAGTCTGAATCAGAAAGAGTTAGTGTAAACAACTCTACTGATTCTGATACATCATCTTGAAAAGTTTTTATGGGCAATGTTTTTGGTAATTCTAAATCTTCAGATTGTGATCAAAAGTCTTATCAAAAGAAGTGTTCTTAAAAGTTTAATGATTTCAACTTTTCAAATTCTTCCAAGCCACAACTATTTGATGATGATGTTGATGACTTATTTGTGGATGAAAATGATTTTTTAAATTATGATGGATGTTTTGATGAAAGTGTTGATAAGTTTGATTTCAATGCTAAACTTCCAGATCATTCTCCTTTTGTGATTAATAATAATGCTTTACCTAGTGTCTTTGAGAAAGGTGAAACATCAACTAAGGTTGATGAATCAGTTCCGGTGAGTACCTATTACTCTAAAGGAAAGAAGAAAAAGAAAAGGCACTCACAGAAATGGACCAACACAGGTAAGCACAAGAAAATACAAACTCTTAAATCTCATGTTTCTAACAAGTCTAAATCTTGTGTTTCAGAATTGAGATGGAAAAGTCTGAATCAAAACCGGAATGGAAACCATAAAGGAAGATTGAAGAGACTACAAAATCATTTTCTGATACAGATTGTAATAGGACTACTGTTAGTCATTCTGATGTACTTGGTCATATTGTTTCTCAAAAAACAAAACTTGTAACTTCTTACAAGACTTATACAATAAAACAATTGATCCAATTATCTCATTTGCCTAGTCAGTGTTCCACATACGACCGAAATGATTTTGTGACTCGACAATATTCGGATTGTTGGTTTGGTACTTATTATATACATCATTCTAATGTTTTTGAAAAACAAAGAGGACTCAAATTCAAATGGATGCCAAAATCTTGGGGTAACACGAAAGGACCCATCTATAAATGGGTACCTAAACTTATTGTTGCTTGATTTCTTTTGTGCAGACCCGTCATACGTGGTACTTGGATTTAGGCTATTCCAAGCATATGACAGGGCAGAAAGATATTTTATCTAAGTATACAGAGAAATTTTGCGAAAATGTGTGCTTCGGGAATGACCAGTTTTCACCAATACTTGGATATGGAGATGTAGTGCAAGATATTGTAACGATAAATAAGGTGACCTATTTTGAATGATTAGGACACAATCTGTTCAGTATTGGTCAGTTTTGCGACAAAGATTTAGAGGTGAACTTTAAGGCCAAGAGATGTTGTGTTAGAACTAAAGACGACAAAGAACTCTTGGTCGCGACGCGAAAGTCAAACCTCTACACGATCAATCTGTCGAAAGTCAAGCTATATAATGTTGTGTGTCTACTGTCTAAGGCCTCTATGCAACAAAGTTGGTTATGGCATAGAAGGCTATCTCACTTTAACTTTAGATATATTAACAAATTAGTGACTGGGAATTTAGTGAAAGGACTTACTGAGCTCAAATAGGAAAAAGAACATTTGTGTGATGCGTGTGAGAAAGGCAAAATGAAGAGAGCTTCACATATGCCAAAGCCTGAACCCAGTACAAGTTCTCCTTTAGAATTGTTACATATGGATATCTATGGTCCTATGAGAACACAAAGCATAAATGGTAAGCGTTACGTGCTAGTAATAGTGGATGATTTTTCAAGATACACTTGGTCAAATTTCTACGATCTAAGGACGAAACTCCGGATATCGTTATTTCATTTTTGAAGACCATTCAAGTGAACTTGAAAAAGACAGCTAAGCTTCTCAGAACTGATAATGGCACATAATTCAAGAACAAAACAGTTGACGATTATCTCGAATCGGTCGGGATAACTCATCAGTTTTCTGCTGCCAGAACGCCAGAACAAAATGGGGTAGTTGAATGTCGTAATCAGACTCTTGTTGAGGTTGCACGAACGATTCTGAGCTAATCTGATCTACCTTTATTTTTGTGGGCCGAAGCTGTCTCAACTGCATGTTACACTCAAAAGCGTTAAATTATTCATCACCGGTTAGGTAAAAATCCATATGCTTTGATAAACAATAGAATACCTAACATTAAATATTTTCATATTTTTGGATGCATGTGTTTTATCCTGAATGATAAGGAGAACTTGAACAAGTTCAGTCCTAAGGCTGATGAAGGCATTTTCATAGGTTATTCTCAGAAATCTGCTACATACAGGGTTTATTTGAATAAGTCGAAGATTGTGGTTGAGAGAGTCAACGTTACATTTGATGAAGAAATGGATTCTGAACAGCTCAGTTCAGAACCCGTGATAACAGGAGTATTAGCTTCTGGACAGATCAGTCCAGAACCTGCGGTTAAAGTTTCTGTAACACCCTCAAATATGGAAATAGCAACTAATTTAAAATTTTCTAAATACATCAATAAACGATTCATCTACAATCACAATTTAATATTTAACCTCCATACACACATTCATTCTATAATACGGTCTATAATAAGGACAGGTGTTACTAAAACCCAATAAATGTTGCTATCTCCAAACTGCATAAGAATTCACCAAGCACTTACACTTGTGGACACTAAGGCACATCTCTTCAATACTGCTAGAACCATACCCCCAACTGGAACCTGATGCACATGCCGACAAATAAAAAGGTTAGGATAACGGCTAGTGAGTTCAAAAGTTTTACATGAGTAAATATCTTTAAAATGATGAACTTCATTCGAAACCATGACCAGTCAATTGGTGTCCTTTAAAACGTGGAAACGACTCTTTTCCAAAATCATGCACTTTCAAAGATGGACACCACATTTAAAACTTGCTTCATAAATTGATGCAACTTAAACTGACTCGAAACATTAACCATCATCAAACCATGTATACCGTACGTCCGAAAACATGGACACTAGGTCCAATACTCACACGACCATAAACGAACAGACTTTAATCACCAAAACAAGGAGTTGACATAATTCATTCAAACCTTAATATACGAGGAGGATGGTCCAATATTAAGGTCCTCATTCACTATCGACCATATAGACCCAATGACAATAAAGTAAAGCATCCTTATATTTAAAAACACTGATAGCCGACGACGGGGGAAAGCCGTATCCGTTGAGGGTGGAGGAACAGATTAGTATGCCACCCAAGCAACGTTAATCGCATGACACCTCCCGACATTCCAGCCCGGTGTTCCTACGACTTCTTTAACAAGTGTCACCCCAAGTCAGTTGACCTTGATGGGCTTATTCCGAAAAACTCCACCTTAAAGGCCCGGAGCACTTAAAGACTACCTCCCAGGCATCCCTTCAAGCGGCGGAGGTCCTAGTGCCTACTTCCCCGGTAGCACTAACAGACTCAACCCTCCTGGTGATCACTTGTAAAGTTTCCGGTCATAAAACATGGATACTGAAGGTCATCACCCAACAATACCCAATCGACCATCCAAAACAGACTGACTCCATGCCTATGGATCCAATGCAACACAGTCTAACCTTACCAGACTAAACATGAATGACTAAAGCACTCGAGCCCGAAATCAACCTCAATACGCAACACAACGCATTGGTATGCACGTCGTAACTAGGCCCTACATTGAGCCATATAAAACGGACAAGTGTCCTCAAGACTCCTTTAAACGACATCAAGCCAAAATACTCAAAATCTCTTTTTGATCAATGATTAACATTTTTCAAATAATAAACGTACCCGATCCATACCATGAACTCACTCGCACCAAATTACATGAATGGACTCCAACGTCGTTTAAGTTGGGACAAAAGGTTTTCCACATAAATTTAGACTCTTTATCCTTTCAAATGTCCCATAACATAAAATTAAACCTTTTACCCAAACAAACACTACAATGCCCTTTTTAACCAAATAATATCATTTATGCAATAACTTACCAAACACACCCATTTATGACTCATTATCAAAATGCCCAAAAAGCATAAGAATGTGTGCTATATAAGTTTGTGAAGTTAAACATTTTCAAAATTACCAAACTGATCAGCAGTTAACAATTTCATGTAAGATGCAAAACACTTTAAAATAATCATTTTGGCATGTACACCGTTTTCACAAATCAACTTGAACTCACCTTGCTAGGTTAAGTTAAACCTAGGTTTCAATCCCCAACCGTTGGCCTCCAAAAGCATAGATCTACGCCCAAAGCTTTCCGAAGACATCCATTCCAACTCTTCAACTCAAGCTTCAAAAACCTCAACCAAAAGCTTGAATCCACCTACCAAAACACTTGTAGATCACCCAAACGAACCATAAGCTTCCAAATCTTTTAATGGTGGAAAGGTTAGATGAAATCCCCAAGAACTTGGTGAGGAAGATGAAGATGGAGGTTTTGTGGTTCAAGATCCCAACTAGTTAGATGATGAAGAATCATGTGGTTTAAGGAGGGAAAACCCTCAAAATGGGTTAGGGTTCAACATTTGGGGTTTGGGAGAGAAAAGGGACGAAGATTTAGGGTTTGGGTTGAGAGGAATGAGGTTTGATGGCTGAAAATCGGGTTATTAGCTCAACAGTGCGACTCGCGGGTTATGCCGCGACCTCAAGTCGCGACATAAGTCGTCCGTTTCCTCCAGAACTCACTTCCAGTGAGTTACGCGGCTTGTGCGCGACCCCAAGTCGCGCCACAACTCGCGGCAGCCTAAATCTCCGTTTTCTCGCGTCTTCTCACCTGATTCGATCATCGATGATTCCATAGCAAATCTCATTTGATTTTCAAACACCTTTACGTTCCAAAAGCCAAAAGACTCCCGAACTATCAGTAAAGGAAGTCTCCAAATTACGGGTGTTACAGTTTATAATTCTGATAAAGCGTCAACGTCTACGTCTCATTTAACAGATTTTAATATTTTTATGATGAGTCTCTTGGTTAAAAAGTGGCTAAAGCTGTTGTGATTGACGGATCTGAAGATTCAAGTAATCATTATCCAATCACATCAGACGTATCGACTGAACCAGATTCCTTGATTCATGACGAAACTCAAGTTCAAACACCTACTCAGTCAGTTGAAGTTGCACGCGATAATGCAGAAACAAAAGTTATTCATTCAGTTGGATGTACTATATTGCCTACTCAACAGACATCAAGTGGTTAACCAGCTGAGATTTATGTACAAGTTCCTTCAACTAAACCCCAACAAGAAGGAGATATTGGATATTTAGATGATCAACATGATCAATCTACATCTATTCCACTCCCTCATGTACATAAGTGGACCAAAGAGCACCTGGTTCATCAAATTCTTGGAGATCCGTCAAAGCCGGTGCAAACTAGGTCTGCGACTGCAAATGAGTGCAAGTTTGATTCTTTTCTGAGAAAGATAGAGCCTAACCAAGTATATAAAGCTCTAACAGATCCAAATTGGATAACAGCTATGCAAGAAGAGATCAATCAATTTGAATCGCTCAAAGTCTGGAGACTCGTACCTCGTCCGGAAGAAAAAACAATTATAGGTACGAAATGGGTATTCAAGAACAAGAAAGATGAGGATGGTATCGTGGTAAGAAATAAAGCTCGACTTATTAATAAAAGATACCAACAAGAGGAAGGAATAGACTATGATGAGACATACGCTCCAGTTGTGCGTAAAGAGGCAATCAGAATGTTTCTAGCTTACGCTACACATAAAAACTTCACCGTCTATCAAATGACTTGAAGACTGCCTTTCTAAATAGCATACTGAAAGAGGAGGTATATGTCTCACAGCCAGAAGGATTTGTCAATGCTGAAAAACCAGATCATGTCTACATTCTTGACAAGGCTTTGTACGGCCTAAAGCAAGCTCCTCGAGCCTGGTACGATGTTCTATCCAAGTTTTTAGTGAAGTGTGGCTTCTCGAAAGGTAAAATCGATACCACTCTCTTTATCAAAAAGGAAAAAGCTGATATCATTTTTATTCAAATATATGTTGATGACATAATTTTCGGTTCATCAAAACCGAAGTATTGTAAGAACTTTTCTAATCTAATGTCGTCCAGATTTCAAATGAGTATGATGGGAGAGATGAATTTCTTTCTCGGATTACAAGTTGGACAATTATCAACGGGGATTTTCATTAATCAAGCAAAGTACATTTATGATATTTTGCGTAAATATAAAATGGAAAATTGTATGCTAATTTCAACCCCGATGGCACCAGGAACTAAGATCGGAGCTGATCTTTCGGGAAAAGCTGTTGATCTTCGAACCTATAGAGGAATGATTGGTTCTTTAATGTATTTAACAACAAGTATACCAGATATTATGTTTTCTACATGCTTATGTGATCGATATCAAGCTTCGCCTAAAGAATCCCATCTTTAAGCTGTAAAGCGAATATTTCGATATCTTAAGGGGACTGCAGACCTTGGTTTGTGGTATCCTAAAGATACAGGTTTGGAGTTAACAACATATTCAGACGCAGATCATGCAAGTTGTATGCTTGACAGGAAAAGCACATCAGGTCACATTCAATTTCTTGGAGACAAGCTCGTAAGTTGGGCGTCAAAGAAACAACTATGTGTTTCCACATCAACCGCTGAAGCAGAGTATGTAGTGGCTGCGAGTTGTTGTTCTCAAGTATTGTGGATGTGGACACATCTTCAAGACTATGGCTTCAAGTTCAACAAAATTCCTATATATTGTGATTCGAAGAGCGCCATAGCGATATCTGCTAATCCCGTTCAGCACACAAAGACCAAACATATAGATGTGCGATATCATTTTATCAAAGGCAATGTCGAAAAAGGTATAATTAAAATTTACTTTGTAAACATAAATTATCGACTTGGTGATTTGTTTACCAAGCTGTTGGACGAAAAGAGATTTAACTTTCTCATTTCGAAACTTGGCATGTTGAATCACAAGACGTAATCTGTGGTTACCTAGTACAGTTTATTTTTGGGTATTTTTCTTCATTTCTTTAATTTTAATCTGAACGATATCTTCACTGAAAGGTTTTGTTCATGATTTCAGGGGGAGTAAGAAGAATATTAGATGATCTAAATTCCAGGGGGAGTATGACAAATTGCATATATTAACACTCACATATTTTATGATGCATATGTTAAGGGGGAGTAAGGACTTTGATTTCTGATTAATTCTGATCAGAACTCATACTTTGTTGCTTTGACGACTTTTTGACTATTTGTAGATTTTGAGGGGGAGCTTACATGATCATATTAATCATGACTTTGGAGCTGACTTTATGAGATTAATGTTGAGTGAAAGGATTATTCTACTCTTAATCTCATTGTGTTTGAAAGATGAATGTTAATCCCAATAATTAAAGTTCTAATCGTATACAAACAATCAAGATGAGAATTAAACTAAATCACATGCCATTGATTCAATCACACATTACAAACTCAACTTTCTCTCACTACATTCTCTCTCTAGAATGATGTTCTAATCTGCTCTTCTCTCATATGCTCTGTATTCTCACAATAACTTACTTTCTGATTGTTACCCTAAAGATTACAAGAACAAGGAATCTATTTATACCTACAAACAAAAACAAGAAACAAAACAATAGGATTGACTTTGACTTTATTAACAAAGACTTTGACTTTGATGCTGAGAGTTGACTTTAGCTTTGACCTTCAGTCTTCATTCTTCTATGATCTTGTATCCAACATATTTATGCTCTAACAATCTCCCCCTTTGGATTCAAGATCATCTTCAAAAAGATTTAGCAAATCAATCTCCCCTTTGGTTCAATCGGGACAATCTCTTCCTTTTGTAACAAATTTCTTCTTTAAGCACAAACATTGTAAACTCTCATTACTTTGACTGTATTCTTCCCAAGTCTGTCTTTGAAAAATATTAACAATCTCCCCCAAATATGGTAGAAATGCTCTTCAACAATCTCCCCAAAACTATCACAAAACTCTTTCAAACTTCGGAAATAAATTATCTTCAGATTTAGCTCGGATTGCTTTAGCAAAATAACCATCAAAGAAAATTTATGACTCAGACATTTCTTTAATTCATCTCCTCTTTTTTGATGAATAGAGCATCTATAGCATCAAAACTTTCCCAAGAAATGTCTTCATATGTTCTGACCACTGATCTTACATACAGAGCTTCTTATTCGTTGTCAATTCGAACAAAGTTTTCATCTAGATCTTTTCAAATCCAGACAAACTATGAAGGTAACCCCTGAATCAGCAAATGAAACAGTTAATATGCCTATCAGTAACATGAAGTTACTGTGTGTAATGGATACACATAGAAAAGGAGCTTTTTGATGTTCACTCCCCCAGGGCTTCCATCCAATCATCGAAACACCATAAAAGAAAATTTCTATGAATGTTATGACAAGAAAACAAATTCCTTGTGTGTTCGTGCAAGTGTAGAAAGATTATTGCTTTTATAAAAGGCTCAACATTGTGAAAACCACTGAGATAATAGTAGATAAACACAGACTTAATGTGCATGATTGAAGTGCGAAGGTGGGGCATACTTCCTTCTTTTTCAATATCTAGATTTTCCAAATGAAAATCAGATAGATTATGTGTTGCATCCCCAGAAAAAGATGAAACATTTTCTTGTTAAGAAGAAAATGAGTGGCTGGTGGGGTTTTGTCAAGAGTTGGCATGGGCTATTTGCCTATTTCAATAATGTTCACGAAGAATTGTGAAACAATAGTAATGTGGCTACCCGACTCAGAAAGTAGTTGGTGCAGAGTTTGATATTCTTTTACTTTGTTGTCACACCCTCTTTCTTTTAATCATTAAGCTCACATCTAACCAAACTCTCTTTTCCATTTTACCTCAATGCACAACCCACACTCATTTCTTTTCGACTCCTCACACTCAATCACTATGGATTAACTTCTTAGGTAGGAAACACTAGTTAACATGAATCCATAGAAGTTCATTTAAGTCCTAGCACAAAGAACCCATATTTTCCTAAGAAGCACATGTTTCTCAAAATGGTTTATCTTGAACAGCTAAAGCTCAAATACAAGTCAGATGTGTATATGCTCAGAATATAATCATGAAGATTTGAGCATTTTTAAACATTGAAATAATTTCAAACAAGTATATTGAAAGAATAAACATGAATGCAAGAGACTTGTTTGAAAATCTGACATTGTATTAAAATGATCAGAAAGAAATGATATATCTGTTCAGGTTTATGGTAAAAAATAATGGATATTGTCTATATGAAACAAAATATAGACATTCTTGAAAAAACGTTTTAGAAATGAAAATAACGCTCAATATTCGTTGAAGTTCAAGCGGGGTGTCTTACCATCGAAAAATATGTTTCAAATTTGAGACATGGTAAGAACATTTTAAACAAGAAATCAAACTGCTGTGTGTGAATACTTGAAAGTATATAGAAAAGACAATACACAACTATTTATCTTTGGAAACACACGGTTTGTAAAAAATTCAAATTCAAATAAAATGAAAACATTTAAAATCACACTTCCAATTCATGAAATCTGTTTTAAGAATCGGGAAGTGGTTTGAACATTTAAGAATATGTTTTCTATGATTGAAAGTCATCCTTATTTCAACCATATATGAGATTAAGATAAAAAATTTAACCTTTGTCGTTCAGTCTTAAATCTCATGAAGTCAAGATTAAAAATCATAATGATATGATCTTGATAGCTTCTCTCAATCTGCAAAAGTCTCAAAGTCATGTCAAAGCAACTTTATTCACAAATTTATTGAAAAGTAAACAACAGAAAGCAGTAAAACATTGAGTAAACGAGTTCTGATCTGAAGTAATCAGAAATCATATTTTATACTCCCCCTGAAAATATGCATTTGTAATTTGTCAGTGAAAATGCACATGATAGACATCTGTAACTCCCCCTGAAGTGTAGATCATCATATCTTCTGAATGCATATTGTCAGGAAAATATGTACTCCCCCTTGAAGGTTGATTTCCTCATTTGAGTATCAGAGTACAATTCTCATATCAGCCCGGGAGTATCATTTCTTTCATCGTTGAAGTACGAGTTCTAGACTGTTGTGTTTGGAAGTCAAACTCCTTATTTTTGAAGTATGAGTCCTGAACTGTAGTATTCAGAAGCCATCCATCGGTTCTCTTACTCCCCCTTGACATTATATGCATGCAACACAAAATCATCTTTCGTCTTTGGTACCCACTGGTACTTGGGTCTATGTTTGTTAGTTGTAGTTCTAATAGGAGTAACATAATAAGAACCATACCAATAATGATCACTAGACTTATGAAGAAAATCATATGTATGACAGTAAGAACAATACCTTTTCCTAGATAACCTGATCATTTGATCTCTCGAATAAGAAAAATCAGATTTACCTTTCAACACTTTGTTCTTCTTTGCACTTGATGCATGTACAAATGATTTGTTTTCTTTCTTCTTTCCTTTCTTTTCTTCCTTCTTCTCATCCTTCTTTTCTACATCTACTGGTTTTACCTTCCAAACCAGCTTTTCTTCTTCATATCCCCTTCTTCTCCTTCTTCTATGTGTACCTGAACCATCTACATTTCTATCGAAGAAAATGTTAGTTGTACGAATCTGATCAAATGAATTGACTAATCTTTTTGTAGAAACAAGTTTCTTATGTGAGATTGCAGCTGTCTTGAACGAACATTCAGAATCATCTGAATCATCTCGATGTGTGTGGGTTTGTGACTCTAGATTCGTGTGCTCAGTCACCACAACCTTTGAAATAATGTCTTCAAGCTCTTTTATCCTTGAAGAATAATTCTCTTTCTTTGATGAGTAGGTCAATTTTCATCTCGAATTCAAACTTTGTATTTTGAACTTTCTGTGCATTTTCAGAT
Source organism: Arctium lappa (assembly GCA_023525745.1). Taxonomy (NCBI): domain Eukaryota; kingdom Viridiplantae; phylum Streptophyta; class Magnoliopsida; order Asterales; family Asteraceae; genus Arctium; species Arctium lappa. The sequence goes on along the minus strand of CM042058.1, from coordinate 56,998,711 downwards.
AGTTCAGATAGCTTCTCATTCAGCTTCTTGATTTCTATCTCAAATATACTTCTTTCTTCTTCAAATCCATTCTCAGCATTCTTTCTTCCATCAGATATCTCTTTAAAGAATCCAACATTCTTTTGTTCAATTAAATTCTTTTCTCTTGCAAACATTTCTCTTTCCAAAATGATTACTTTCTCAAAGTCAAACACTTGTTGAGAAAGCGTGATGCATTTAAGCTCAACCATCTTCTTTTCTTCACAACTCTTCTTGGAAAGTTCTGATAATTTCTGATCAAACTCTTTCTTTTCTTTCTCAAAATCAGATTTATCTTTGACCATCTTTCGATCCAAATCTGATATTATTTGTTGAAGTTTAGCATTAGCATCTTCCAGATCAGAAATCTTCTTATGAACATCAACATTTGCACTCTCCAAATTCTTAACTTTCTTCTCATTATTCTCAACAGAATCTTGCTTCTGGATTTGAACTTCCAGATCAGAAATCTTTCCTTTTAGTTCAGAGTTCTCAGCTTCTAAAAACTTTACTCTTGAGGACATATTTGGTCCTACCATTATTTTCTAAATATGTTCCCACAAGTGTTTTTCCTGTAGCCTTTTTACTTTCTAATTTGATAGAAATTTATTTTGAAATCTCATCTAAAATTCCTTGCAATATAAAAGTTTTGGCTAATTTGTCAGTTGTATATCTTTTTCTTTGCTCGTTTGAGTACATCTCAAGTGGTAATGGAAGCTATTCTCTTTCTTTTTTTTCATTCTTTACAACAGTAAAAATTTTCCTAGGAGTTGTCATACGTCCTTCCCTCAGAGATATTCTAATAAGATCCCCTAAGTCATGTCTATCAATGAAATCCAGAAACTGATTTTTTCATTATTCATACTCCCCTCTGAAATGTACTGGTGGCTTCTCATCCTTACTGATTGCAGGAGCTTCACTGGAAGTCATTTTGTTACAAAAAGAACTTGAATTTGATCGTTAGTCCAAATGAAATCTCAAAAAAATACAGAAAACTTGAAATAGGAATTCAGAAATTTTGATCACAAAAAAAGGAATATGTTCCCCTACGCAAACTTAGCACGGGGGTCCCACACCTATGAATCCTAAACAACAGAATTCGTAAGTAAAACAATTCAGAATTCGCAAGTCACACACCTATGAATCCTAAAGTTTTCTCAATACTCACACTAGCGAATTCTTGACACTTTGCGAGTGCAAGAGATGATCTTGCAAGTTCTTCACGAGGGTTTGCGAGTTCTTCAGATCTCGAAGAAAAACTCCTCTGAATCAATCAAAAACCAACCTAGACATCGAATTTCGATCTAAGATTTTAATAGATCGATCACCAAAGCATCTAGAATTGAATCCTACCAATGAATTTCAACAAAATACATCAAGAAGTACAAATTGATCCAATACAGTGCTAGACGAACTCGTGTAACTCGAACTCAACAAATTCAACAATTAAATCTCAATTACAGTGCAAAACACAAATCAGACTATACAAACTCAATCAAATACAATATACGAACTCATTTCGATCAATTACAAACTCTAATTCGTACAAACACTCAAATTTCAATATGAATTCTATGAACACAGTGTCGACTCTGAATTTTCTTGATTTCAATCGGATTTGCTCTAATACCAATTGTTAATTCCAATAATTCAAGTTCTAATCGTATACAAACAATCAAGATGAGAATTAAACTAAATCACATGTCATTGATTCAATCACAGAATACAAACTCAACTTTCTCTCATTACATTCTCTCTCTAGAATGATGTTCTAATCTGCTCTTCTCTCATATGCTCTGTATTCTCACAATGACTTACTTTTTGATTGTTACCGTAAAGATTACAAGAACAAGGAACCTATTTTTACCTACAAACAAATACAAGAAACAAAACAATAACATTGACTTTGACTTTATTAACAAAGACTTTGACTTTGATGCTGAGAGTTGACTTTAGCTTTGACCTTCAGTCTTCATTCTTCTATGATCTTGTATCCAACATATTTATGCTTTAACATTGAACGACTTTCAGACATGAAAACATGTTTCTTAAATGTTCTAACCACTTCTCGATTCTCAAAAAGTTTTCATGAATTCAAAAGTGTGATTTTAAATGTTTTTTTCATTTTATGAACTTCAATGTTTAACAAACCGTGTGTTTCCAAAGATAAATACTTTTGTATTATCTTTTCTATATACTGTCAAGTATTCATACACACTGGTTTAGTATTTTTGTTGACTTTATTATTACCATGCCTCGAAATGAAACAATGTTTCAGTGGTAATAAACTCTGTTTGATATTCAAAGTTTGTTGAGCATTAATTCATTCAAAGTGTTTCTTCCAAGACTTGTCTATACTTGTTCATATAGACAACATATAATTTTTCATGACCTAAGCTTTCAATGATAATTCATTCATATTTGATCTTTTCAATACACTGTCAGATTCTCAAACAAGTCTTTTATATTCATTTCATTCTTTCAATCTACTTGTTTTTGAGAAAATCTTCCATGATTAAAATGCTCAAATCTTCATGATTATATTCCTGAGCATACATCTATCTGACATGTGTTCCATACTATTGTGCTTTAACTGCTAAAGTTAAACTACTAAGTAACATAATGCTTTTAGGACAAATACATAGGGTCAGTGTGAGGACTTTAATGAACTTCTATAGATTCACGATAACCAATGTTTCCTACCCAATAAGTTATCCTGAGTGATCGAGAGGCGAGTTGTGAATATCTGAGTGTGGGTGTGTGCTAAGATAAAATGAAAAGAGAGTTTGGTTAGAAGTGAGCTTAAATGATAAAAAGAATGAGGGTGTGAGAACAAAGTTAAAAGAATATCAGAACTCTGCACCAATGTTTTCTGAGCCGGACAACCATATTACCGTTGTTTCATAATTCTTTCGTGAACTTCATTGAAAAAGGCACTTTCCCATGCCAACTCTTGCTTTATACCCCACCAGCTACTCATCTTTTTCTCAACAAGAAGATGTTTCATATTTTATTGGGGATGCAACACATAATCTATCTCATCTTCATTTGGAAGATGTGGATATTGAAAAAGAAGGAAAGTTACCCCACCTTCGCATTTCGATCATGCGTAATTGAGTTTGTGTATTACTATTGTTGTTTCAATTGTTTACACATTTTGAGCCTATTTGAAAAGCCTAAGTAGCTTCAATCATTCTATACTATCTACGAGCAGACAAGGAATACATTTTCTTGTAATAACGTTCATAGAATAACCTTGAGTCATTCGATGATTGAATGGAAGCCCTAGGGGATTGAACATCAAAAAGCTCCTTTCCAAAGTACATTTGTTGTACAAAGTGGCTATGTGCTACTACAGACATTTTAACTGATTCATTTGTTGATTCAGGGTTACATTTCTATTTGTCTAAATTTGAAAAGATTCAGATGAATATATTATGAATTGACGGACGCTCAGAGGCTTATATGCAAAGATTAGTGGTTAGAAAATGGTGACATTTATTTAAGAAAGTTTTGATGATTTCTATGCTCTACATCATCAAAAGAGGGAGAAATATTTTCAAGAAATGTTGTATGGTGAACAGTTTGTAACAGTCTTGGGGAGGAAGTGAAGAAATAGATAAGATGTTATGGAAAGAAAATACAGAATGAAAGAGAAATTTCAAAAGTTTAGAAAGTTGGTTAAAAAATTGCTGAAAATTGAAAATGTAATTCCCAATCAATTAAGCACAATCTACAAACTCAATCAAGATTATGACAGTGTTTATTCTAGAGAGAGAATGTAGAGAGAGAAAGCTTCTTTGTCATTGATCTAACAGTATACGTACAATGCTTCTTAGTTCTTAGTGCTACAAGATTTACAAAGCAAACACTATTTATATGAGGACTAAAAACACAAGCTTAACCACAAAGCTAAACAAGATAATCTCATATTGACTTTTCTAGACTCTGAATTTGTTGACTTTGCTAGACTTGACTTTTCACACTAAATCTTGGATACAATTTTATACACTAATATTCTCCCCCTTTGTATTCAAGATTTAGAAAAATTTGACACTAGTCTTCAGCGCTTTGATTCTTTAACTTTTATCTCTGACGATCTTGGACAATGAAGCTCTGGCAATCTTCAGTCTTTCAGTCTTTGAAGAATTTTGAAAATTCATTTGCACTTTGCATCTTTGGAAAGTCAACAAATCTTGAATGAAACTTTGAAACTCTTTGAAACTCGAGGAATCCTTTCAAAATTGTATCATCATCACTCTGATCTCTTAACTATCTTCAGAAAAACTAACTTTCTTGAATCATCTTGACTTGTCTTTGAATGATCTTTCTTCAGAATCTTTTTGAATCTTCTTGATCCAAACAAACTTTTGAAAATTTGTCCCTTTTCATTCTTTGAAATTGCTCTTTGTAGACTTCTCCCCCTTTTTGATGATTGTGAAGATCAAGATCATCAAAACTCTTCAATTTCAACACTTTCTTTGATCTTCCCCTTTGTAAGAAACTAACAATCTCCCCTTTTTGTGGTAAATTTTACATTCTCCGCCCTTTTTGATCTGAATAGCTGAATCATGAACTGTATTTATACCCGAATCTTTTCAAATTCATATATAATGATCGTTGTAACCCTGATTCAACAAATGAAACAGTTAGGAATGTCTGTCATTAACACAAAGTTACTGTGTACAACGAATGTACAATTTAAGGAGCTGGTTTGATGATGACTCCCCACGACTTCCATTCAATCATTGAAAAACACAAGGTAATTCTATGAATGTTCTGACAGAAAAACAAATTTTCTGTGTGCTCGTGCTTGTGTTATGAAAGAATTTAGCACAATGATTGTGTTTCATAAGGCTCAAATTGTATAAACTGTTGAGACAACAACATATATTACACGGACTCAATGTGCATGAAAGAGGTGCGAAGGTGGGGCAACTTTCCTTCTTTTTCAATATCTAAATCTTCCGAGTGAAGACCGGATACCAAATATGCTGCGTCCCCAAAGAAAATGAAACATTTCTTTGTTAAGAAAGAAACGAGTAGTTTGTGGGGTAATTGCAAGAGTTAGCATGGGCTCACTGCCTGTTTCAATGATGGTTACCAAAGAATGTGAACCAATCAGTAGATATGGTTGCCCGACTCAGAAAGAATTTGGTGCAGAGTTCTGATATTCTTTTAACTCTGATCTCACACCCTCTTTCTTTTTATCATTAAAGCTCACTTCTAACCAAACTCTCTTTACATTTTACCTCAGCTCAATGAGAAAAACTCAACCGGATGAGTTATCTCCCCCACTTTTTGATTTTGACCCCTCACCCCTCAATCACTCAAGGATAACTTCCTAGGTAGGAAACACTGGTTTACGTGAATCCATGGAAGTTCTGTTTATGCTCTCATACGAATCCCATGTAAGTCCTAAAAAGAATGGTTGTTCAACAATTTAACTTGAACAGTTAAGCACAGATAAGATAACATTGTCAAAATGTATGCTCATTAAAAATATGAATGAAATTTGAGCATTTGAACTTTGAAGATTTCTCAAAACAAGGATATTGAATGAATGAAATGAAATCAAGAGAATTGTATTGAGAATCTGACAATGTATCAGTCAGATCAAATGAAATGGTTAGGGTATCAAAGAATTGGACATTTTGTTTATATGAAGAAATATAAACAATTTAGCAATGAAAGTAGAAGATTAGAAATGATGATTGATGCTCAACAACATTTGAAAGCAAACGGGAGTATTACCATCGAAAAATTTGTTCGTTATGAGACATGGTAATAACAAATTTAAAATGAAGCACTGAACCGATGTGTGTGAATACTTTACAGTATATAGACAAGATAATACGCAAGTATTGATCTTTAGAAACACACAGTCAGTTAAACATTAACGTTCAATAATGAAAAACATTTAAAATCACACTTCTTAATTCATGAAATCTTTTAAGAATAGAGAAGTGGTTTGAACATTTAAGAAACGTTTTTTCATGTGTTAGGGTTAAATATATGTTAAATAGAAGTTAGGGTATATTTTGTCAAGTTAACTTTTGTTATTAGCTTGTTGGGCCTAAAAGCCCATAAGCCTATTAGGCCTGTAAGCCTAAGTATATAAAGGCGTTTCTAGTTCATATTTCAGGTTACTCAAGTCATTTGTTAGATTGCTAGTCCATAGGTTTACATACCCTTATCAGAAATTCTCTCTGTAAACGTGTAACCCTTTGATTGCTTATTAATAATATGACTAGCAGTTGTGGCTTGATTATTGTTCTATATTGAAGATTTACTATTGATTGCACTGTACTGGGATCTACAATTGGTATCAGAGCAAAGAGACTAAAGGTTTGATCCATAAAAAGGTTTGTCTAAAACCCTATAATCAAGTATATGTGTTAATCGCTTTTATCTGTCTTTAAGTGATTATAGGTATCTGAGTTTTATCGATCTGTTTGATTTCTGTCAATCTAGGTTGATTGTTTATCGGTCTAGTGTTTACTGAAAAAGGTTATTATCGGTCTAATATTATTGTTTGATTCTGGGTTTAATTGCTTATCGGTCGAAATTGTTCTGGGTTGTGTTTGAAGTGTTCTTCTGTTAGCTCCAAATCATCTGTTAAAGTGTTGAAAATACCAGTCCTATTTCAGAGGACTTTCAAGAAGATACACTTAAGAAGACAAAGACTTCAGAGGACGAAGACTTCAGAGGATGAAGACTTCAGAGGACACACCTGCCTCTGAAGTACTTTTCAGCAACTATGACATCAGAGATGGCTTCATCAGAGGCTCTGAAGACAATGTCAGAGCTCTGAAGACATTCTCTCTGGATGTTCACGTGAGAATGAAGACATCAGAGATGGCTTCATCAGAGGCTCTGAAGACAATGTCAGAGGCTCTGAAGACATTCTCTCTGAAGATACTCTGAAGTTGAGAGAATGAACAGAAGAACAGATGACACGTCACTTAGTGATAAGATTTACTTTCTAGAGTAGGTCACTGTTCAGCATGCTCTTTCTCGTCATACAAGTACACTGCTTACTTTATGGTCCTATAAATAGGACCATCACCTTATTGTTCAAAGTGTGCTTAAGAAGTTATATATCTGATAATATAAGTTGGATACTTTATTCTAAGAATATCTTGTTTATCTTTATCTGCTTTATGAACTGTGATATTTGAATCTCCTTTGATATTAAACTGTATTACTTCTGCTGTCATTACTCTTATTGTTTATATCATTGTTACGAGATTAGATCTGGGATCCAACAATTGGTATCAGAGCTCTCCTTTGTTTCTAAAACAAAGAAAGATCATATCTTCATACTCGGATAGATTTACATCTCATTGATTCTAAAACTTTCAATATCTGTGCATGTTCATATAAACCCAGTTTATTCAAGAACATCATATGCTCTAGATTTGACAGTAAATCACAGTTCATTACTCAAAGCATCAGCACTTAAATTTTTTTTATGGCAAACTCAAGCATAAGTGCCATGTATACAGCTGGGTCATTAACAAAACCTCCTACACTTTTAAGGGATGAATATCCCCAATGGAAAATAAGGATGGTAAATTTTCTAGAAGGTATGGACAGGGATCTTTTTAGATCTGTGAACATTGGACCTCACATTCCAATGGTGTTGGTACCAAGAGTTCCTGCAACAGCAGATACTGCCGAAATACCTGCATATTATGAAAAGAAAACCACAAACTTCACTGATGAAGAAAATAATATGATGGATAATGACTCAAAAGCTGTTAGATTACTCATAATGGCCATTCCCAATGATATCTTTCAAGAACTTGATTCTTGTAAAACTGCAAAAGAGATATGGGATCAGTTGTTAAATCAACTTGAAGGTGGCCTACAAACTCAGAAAAACAGAAGAAATCTATGCATCAATGAATATCATGATTTTCATGCTCTACCAGAAGAAAAGTTACACCAAACTTACTCAAGATTCAACATTCTAATAAACAAATGTAGAAAGTTTGGAGTGATAAGAACAAAAGAGGAAAGTTTGGAGTGATAAGAACAAAAGAGGAAAACAACGTTCTTTTTTTTTGAAAAGCTTGAATGAAGAATGGTCACAACTGTCCATGTCTATACAGGCTAATCAAGATCTTGAGTCATGGTCATTAACTGACATTTATGGTACTCTTGTTGCACATGAAAAAGAAGTTATGAAGCAAAAATCAAAAACCTCTTTGGGTGGACCCCTTGCACTTGTTTCAAAACAAACATCGAAAGAAAACAACTGTGAAGAGTCACAAAAATGTTTGGAAACAAAAAGAAGATCCAAAAAGGTTTTGATAGGAGAAGAAACCCATACTGATTCAGACTCAGATGAAGATATAAGTGCCTTTGCCAAATCTCTTGCATTAATCACTCATCAGTTTAACAAGAAATTTGGCAAGAAGGTATTTGAAGGAAGGAGAGAGAATGAAGAAAGAAGAAATCCGGAGAGAAGATTTCAACAAGAACCCAGATTCACTCCATATAGTGATCAAAAGGGTGCAAACTTCAACCATGAAAATGCAACACCACAAACAAGACCACAACAACCATTCCAACCAAGGTATCCACAACCACAAAGATACTTCAAACCTCAAGCACAGAAGCCAGAGACAAGCACTACCACTCTTCCACCAAATCAAAATGATGGAAGATGCTTCAGATGTGGAAAATCAGGCCACTTCTCTGCAAACTGCAGAGGAAAACTTGTCAAAGATCAAGATTACTACAAGAACAAATACAAATACAATGTAAAAGAAAGAGTTCTTGTAGCAGAAATGGAAGACTGGCTGTCTGACTCAACAAGTGATGGTGAGGAAGAGCCTACCAATCTCTGTGGTATGGCTTTTTCAGATGGAAATCAAACTGATGAAGCATCCGAAGATAACTCTGAAAAGGTAAACTCTCTTTACACCTCTGACAGTGATCCTAAAATAGATGCTTTTAAACTAATTAATGAACTTCAGGATCTAAAGCAAAAGTTTGTTGAAGAAAAAGATAAGAGAGAGCAAGTAACAAAAGAGCTCATTTTTTACAAAAGAGAAAAGAATCTTCTGGAATCAGAAAAGAAAGAAATTTTTCTTGAAAAAACCAAACTTGAAGAAACCAACAAGCAAAAAGAAAAATCATTTTCGGAAGAAATAAAAGAGATTGAAAAAGTTTTAAAAGGAAAAGAAGAAGAAGTAAAGAAATCTGAGTATGAAAGGCTCAATTCTATTGCCTTAACCAAAATTTTTCAAAAAGAAAGAGAAATCCTACATCAATCTCTAGATAGAAAAAATCTACGAATCAAAAGCTATGTCAATGCACAAAGTGTTTTCGATAAAATAAAAACTCAAATGGACTCTCAAGGGCTAGGATTCAATGAGTTGAATTCATTTAATGGATTGGAGAAAACTTCACTTTCTTCCACTTTCTGTATAGGAAAGGTCCAAAGCTCTAAAGATCCATCTCTGAATAATTTCAAAAGAATGAAAACATCAGAGGGATCAAAAGCAAGAGCTTTAAATTTCAAAAATACAAAGTACTCTGAAGTAAAAGACATGAAAGAATCTGTGTTACAGATAAAAGAAGAAACTTCAGAGGTACACTTTACAAAACCTCAGAGCTATGATTCCAAAGAAATTTTCAGGTTTGATGCTTTCATCTCAAGAGAATCAGAGACATTTGAACCAAGTACCTCTAATACAAGTACTTCTGAAAATGAATCTCAGAACTCACTTAATCCGAATGCTCCTCTGTATTCACCAAAGTCAGATGAAAACATCAGAACTACGTTTAAAGATGATGTTCAAAAGATTTGGGAAGAAAATGTCATGGAGGACTTAAAAAGAAAAGAAAGCATGAAACGGATCATCAAAGTCTCTAGATCAAAAGAAATAAAAAAACCAATAGAGATAGATATCTCTATTAAATCTAAGAGAGACTTTCTTGATTCTGATTCAGAATCTGATTTAGAGATTGATGAACAGATTTTTTGTAAACCAGGGAATGTAATTCACAAAAAGATAGAAACTGTTGGCTCTGGTATTTTGAATGTTCCAATTTCAGTATTGAAAACCAAAACCAGAATACCAATAAATCCCGATTTTGCAAATATGTGTTTACAAGCAAAAACAACTCTGGAACTTGAAAAAGAGTTGCAAGAAAAGGCAAAGAATAAAACAAACACTTCTGGTTCTTACACCTATAAAACAATAAAATTCTCTCCTGAACAAAAAGGCAAATGGACAAAAGTTAACCATATTGATCCTGTCTGTGCAGTAAGAAGCAAAGAAAAGAAGATGTTTTTGAACAAGAAAAAGCAACTTGAAAAGAAGATTGTCTATCAAGCAAAAATAAAAGAACTAGTTAGGGATAAAAGTAATATTCCTAGTGCAAGTTACAAAAGAAGTCAAAATGTAACAAATGCTTTTAATAAAAGGAAAAACTTTGCTCCTACTTCTTCTTGTTCCATTAATTGTAACTGCATTTATCTCTTGATGAAACTGAAAAATCATTTTAAAGGATCACACTGTCTTTTGAATAAATCTCTGGAAAATATCTCAGAGACAAAATCTCAAAAGAAGACAAGAAAAGGCAAGACATCAAAAGATGAGATGCCAAAAGGTCATACAATTCCACCAAAGTCTAACACAAAAGGACCCATAATGAGGTGGGTACCTAAGAAACAATAATCTGTCTTGTAGAAACAGTCAATGCCAATCTGGTACCTAGATTCTGGATGTTCAAGGCATATGACTGGAAATAAAGAACTGCTATCCTCATTCAAAGCAAAATCCGGAGGAGCAGTTACTTTTGGAGACAACAAGCAAGGACAGATTAAAGGATATGGTGAATTATCTAGAGGAAATGTTTCTGTATCAAAGGTTGCTTATGTGGATGATTTAAAACACAATCTGATAAGCATAAGTCAACTTTGTGATCATGGTTTCAATGTGAAATTTCAAAGAAAATATTGTTCACTTCTTCACTCAAAATCAGGTCAAGAAATGCTAAGAGCAGACAGAAGAGGTAACCTCTACAGAATGAACTTTACCAAAATCACAGACACTGATTCAAAGAAACTTTGTCTTGTATCTTTGAATAGTGAGGAAATCTGGCTCTGGCATAAAAAGTTTTCACATCTAAACTTTTCCTCACTTGATAAGTTAGTTAAACTTAATTTGGTTAAGGGATTACCATCTCTAAAGTTTAACAAAGATCATCTTTGTTCTGCTTGTGAGATGGGTAAAATTAAAAGATCTTCCCATAAAACCAAAAGTGAAAACAACTGTCCTAGACCTCTGCACATGCTTCATGTGGACCTCTGTGGTCCTATCTCTGTACAGAGTCTAGCAGGTAAGAAATACATTCTGGTTCTAATTGATGAACTTTCCAGATATACATGGATAGAATTCATTAGAGCTAAATCTGATGTACCTGAAATATTAATAAGATTGTTGAAAAGATTACAGGTTCTATTCAGCAGCAAAGTTCAGAAACTAAGAAGTGATAATGGAACAGAATTCAGAAATGCCAAAATCAATTCCTATCTATCAGAAGAAGGCATTACCCCTAACTTCTCAGCAGCAAGAAATCCTCAACAAAATGGAGTAGTTGAAAGGAAAAACAGAACACTTGTTGAGGCTGCCAGAACAATGCTTGTTGAATCTGATCTTTCAACAAATTTTTGGGCAGAAGCAATAGCAACAGCCTGCTTCACTCAGAATAGAGCTACAATTGTGAAGAGATTTCAGAAAACATCTTATGAACTCATTCACAATAGAAAACCTAATATTAAATATTTTCATGTTTTTGGATGCAGGTGCTATATTCTAAAAGATAGAGAATATCTTGGAAAGTTTGACAAGAAAGCTGATGAGGGCAAATTCATTGGATATTCATTAGCCTCAAAAGCTTTCAGAGTGTTCAATCTTAGAACAAAGACTATCCAAGAGAGCATCAATATCACTTTTGACGACAATAAAAGCTCTGAACAACAAGAAAGTTCATCACAAATATCTGAATCATCAAGGGAATCTGAATTAAACAAAATATTTGAAGATTTCTTTGATGATGAAGATATCTCTGAAGTTATCTTCATAGAAAGACAGGGAGAGAATTCAAAAGAACCTCAAGAAACAGGTACAACCCTTTCAGGGCCCTCTGAACTAACACCTTCTGTCTCACCGAATGCAGATCAGCAAAGTGAATCAGAAGATGATCACGAAGTATCTGAAGCAACTCCAGAACCAAATGATGAACAAGAATATACATTTCTAGAACAAAAATCAGAGCCTCTGAACAGTACAACAGAGGCATCACCATCAGAGCCTCTGAACCGTACAAAAGATGCATCACCAACAGAGCCTCTGAACAATACAACAGAGGTATCACCAGACGTCAGAGCCTCTGAATCTCAATCTGCACAAATTATTGCTCCAATTACCAGATGGACAAAAGATCATCCAATTGATCAAATCATTGGATCCTCATCCGAAGGAGTTAAAACAAGATCTGCCACCATCAATGAATGCTTCTATGTAAACTTTTTGAGCATTATTGAACCAAAGAAGGTAAAAGAAGCTCTTGAAGATCCTCATTGGATTTTTGCAATGCAGGATGAGCTTCAGGAGTTTGTAAGAAACAAAGTCTGGACCCTAGTTCCCTTTCCTAAAGGAAAATTTGCAATTGGAACAAAATGGGTTTTCAGAAACAAAAAGGATGAGGATGGCATAATAATCAGAAACAAAGCCCGGTTGGTTGCAAAAGGATATTTCCAGGAAGAAGGCATTGATTATGATGAAACCTTTGCACCTGTAGCTAGGCTAGAAGCAATCAGAATCTTCTTAGCCTATGCTGCACACAAAGGATTCAAAGTTTATCAAATGGATGTTAAATCTGCATTTCTTCATGGTAAATTAAATGAAGAAGTCTATGTCCAACAACCACCTGGATTTGAAAGTACAGAGTATCCTAATCATGTGTATTATTTGGATAAAGCTCTGTATGGACTCAAACAAGCCCCAAGAGCTTGGTATGAAACTCTGTCCACTTTTCTGATTAACAATGGATTTGAAAAGGGCACAATTGATACTACCTTATTCATCAAAAGGTACAAGAATGAGATGCTTTTAGTACAAATTTATGTTGATGACATTATATTTGGCTCTACCAATCAAAAGTATTGTGACAAGTTCTCAGAGTTGATGAAGAGTGAATTTGAGATGAGCCTCATGGGAGAATTAACTTTCTTTCTAGGCTTACAAGTAAAACAAACTTCAGAAGGTACATTCATAAGTCAATCTAAGTATGTCTCTGAAATTTTGCAAAAATACAAACTCAATGATTCAACTTCAATGAGAACACCTTTATCCACCGGAGTCAAACTTGACTCTGATCCATCAGGAGAGAATGTGGATATAAAAATCTACAGAGGGATGATAGGTTCACTATTATACTTAACTGCAAGTAGGCCTGACATAATGTTTGCAACATGCCTTTGTGCTAGATATCAAGCAAATCCAAAGGTATCTCATTTAACTGCTGTGAAAAGAATTTTCAGATACCTCAGAGGGACACAAACATTAGGCCTCTGTTATCCAAAACTTTCAAATTTTGATCTAACAGCTTACACTGATGCAGATCATGCCGGATGTAAGCTTGACAGAAAAAGTACCTCTGGATGTTGTCAGTTATTGGGCAATAAGCTGGTAAGTTGGTCATCCAAGAAACAAAACTGTGTTTCCACTTCAACTGCAGAGGCAGAATATGTTGCTGCTGCTAGTTGTTGCTCACAAGTATTATGGATGAAAACTCAGCTCAGAGATTATGGCCACCAATTTGACAGAATTCCAATTCTCTGTGATTCAAAAAGTGCCATAGCCATCTCTGTCAATCCAGTACAGCACTCCAAAACCAAGCACATCGATGTAAGGTACCACTTTCTGAAAGATCATGTTGAAAAAGGAACAATAGAGATGTATTTTGTACCAACTGAACTTCAACTTGCTGATATTTTCACAAAAGCTTTAGATGAACGAAGGTTCAATTTTTTAATTAGCAAGTTGGGAATGTTGAATATGTCTACCTAACAAAAGAGCAGAGTCTCTGAATCGAGTAGAGTCTCTGATCCTTTCATCAGAGCCTCTAGACTTTCAAATATGGTAAAAATTACTCTTATGAATCTCCAAGCATGTGTCAAGGGGGAGACAACGACCCTTTCATCTTTGAAGGGGGAGAAAAGAGTCTCTGATATTTATATCAGAGCCTCTGATCTTGTCTCTGATGTTTATATCAGAGCCTCAAGGCTTGTCTCTGATGTTTATATCATCTTGTCTCTGATATTTATATCAGAGCCACTGATCTTATCTCTGATGTTTATATCAGAGCCTCTGATCTTGTCTCTGATATTTATATCAGAGCCTCTGATCTTGTCTCTGATGTTTATATCAGAGCCTCAAGGCTTGTCTCTGATGTTTATATCATCTTCTGATATTTATATCAGAGCCTCTGATCTTATCTCTGATGTTTATATCAGAGCCTCAAGGCTTGTCTCTGATGTTTATATCAGAGCCTCTGATCTTGTCTCTGATATTTATATCAGAGCCTCAAGGAAATTCTTTTAAATAATAAATCTTTTTGGATAACCACTCGTTTCTTTTCTGACGGTTTTCTGACACAAAGCGGTTCTCCCCTACACGCCTAAACGTGTCACCCATCAATTCGGGGATGATAGAACGTCATTTCTGCAATTAAGACTCTCATTCGCCGCTTCAATAACCTCTCCCTCTACCTTCCTTTTGTAGCTATAAAACACCCTTGTTCACTTCCCATTACTCTTTACGCTCTCAAAATCCAAAAGCCGATTCTCTCTTTCTAAGCTTTCATCTTTCTCAACCTGCAACAATGGCGGCTAATTCCCAAACTTCAAATAACTCAAGCAAACTTGTTCCAAGCTTGAATTTGGTACAGTTCGACGTTCCAGTCAAAGGAAACAACTACTTTCTGGACGTAACCCCATCAAAATATGATGAACAGTTTCGCCCAATCCTCGACTTTTTCACCAACTGCGAACTCAATGATGTTCTAACCAAACATGCGTCAGATATTCCCCTTCGCTTTGTCCGACAATGGTGGTATTCAAGTGAATACGACGATGAAAAGGAAGGACTGGTTGGGCACATTGACCTAGGTGAACAAAGCTTAAGCATAAGAATAACCCCACAAACCCTAACTCGCCGATTCAACCTCCTCACCACAACTGATCTTCAAATAGAAACCTTTGAGAAACCCCCAACTCAAGAAGTTCTTCTTCAGTTCCTCCAACACTTAGGCTACAACAAAGAAATAACACGCCTCAGTCAATTCAGACGTCAGTACCTGCCTCCCAAATGGAACTTTATGTTCAGTGTTCTCAACC
Source organism: Arctium lappa (assembly GCA_023525745.1). Classification (NCBI taxonomy): domain Eukaryota; kingdom Viridiplantae; phylum Streptophyta; class Magnoliopsida; order Asterales; family Asteraceae; genus Arctium; species Arctium lappa. The sequence continues at coordinate 56,983,269 of CM042058.1, read as the reverse complement.
GAACAATAACCTGCAAAATTGGAAGTCAGGATCAGACTCATCCAGCGATAATAGCCATAATGTATGCTCTCTTTTTCAACAGAAGCATCAATATGGCCCACATTCTCTTCTGTGAGATGCTGACAGCGGTGGACAAGAAGAACAAGGACTTGGCCAAAGGAAAACAACCAATATCGGTACTGTTTCCACGATTTATCTCAGTGGTCATTCAATGAGCAATGGAGAAATTCTCCATCACTGAGGAGGGCCCAATGACACCTCTGTTTATGATGAACTCATTCAAAGCCACAGAGGTTCCTCCGTATCCACATGACCGACGTTTCCCACATACCATGATTGAAATTATTCCTGCTGACTCTCCTACCCATCTCCTACTTAGACGTGTTGCCCAATCATCAAAACCGATGATGGGATCCCCAACACATTTAGGATCTGAGCCTGAGCATGAATCAGAGAGTGATATCTCTGATACTGCTCAAAACATTAACAGAGAGCAACCAGAGGGTGGATCTGAGAGAGTGAGGAAGAGAAAACATGAGGACCCTCCCTCTGACGAAGAGAATAACTCTGTCAGAGCAGAGGAAGGTGAGCACGAGAGATTTCCAGAGGGTGAGTTTCTAAACATAGAATCTGAGGGCGGTGAGGTAGAAAAAGATGTCCTTGATGACACAAATGAGAGAATCCAAAGCCCAAATCCCAGTGCAAACAAATTTACTGTCCAAGATGGTCCAGCATCAATGGACATTGAAACAGAGGTGCACACCTCGAACCCTTCCCATCCTAACCGCTCAGAGGCATCTGATTCTGCCTCTGACGCATGCACCAGAGGGGAAACCTCTGATACGGCTAAGTCCTCCCAAAAGGACTTGGACCAAGATAAAAATACTCACTTACCCCAGAGTATGTCACCTCCACCCACACATGATGCCTTTGTGGCTCAAACTAACTTGGACCGTCCCTTAGAACGTAAGGATTGCCTGTCAGAAAAAGAATGGCACGACCTTATTGCACAAGGAATCCTTAGCCTGGACAGCAAGGTTTCCAAACACATTCGGTTCTCATCATCAGATTCTGACTCTGATGATCAGAGACCAATCGGAACCATTATAGGGAGATCCTTGAAAAAGGGTCCCCAAGGATTAATGGGAAGTCCTTCCGGAGACAACCTCAAACCACCTCCGACAGAAGGCCCCTCTGAACTCGAGGGAAACTTAGAATCATGTGTTGATCCTAAGGTTACCCCCTCTGATTACGTTACCAAAGAGGAGTTCAAAATCTTTGGTGATGAAATCAGAGAATCTCTGAAGGAGATAAAACTTCAAATGGAGAAGACCTCAGAGGCCTCTGCCTCTAACTCTGAAGTTGAAAAGCTCACTTCAGAGGTCTCTGAGCTGCGCACCACGATTCTCAATCAGACAGAAAAACTGGATGCTCTGGAAAGCTTGGTCATAAAGAATGACTCCGTATTGTCCAGAGAATTCAGAACTCCACAACAAAGATCCTCCAGGCAATTCCACCTACCTCTGCCCCCACTCCAACACATGCAGACTTCTCTCAATTCAAAGAGGAAATCTTGCGTTCTTTGACAGAGGTAATTGCAAAGATCCCTACCACCTCTGCTGATGCTCCTGCTACAACAGAATTTATTACAAAGGCTGACCTGACCAACTTCTCGAAGAAGATCACCAGCAATGTAATGAACATCTCCAGCAAGTTCGTCTCCAAGACCTCTAAGCAGAACAAGAAGATTGAAGACCTTCTGAAGAATATCAAATCTTCAGAGGGAGTATTGAAGAGAAAAGAACCAGAGGTCACATGCTCTGAAGAAGCGAGAAAGAAGGCTAGATATGAAGATTCTGATGACGGGGATGACCAGCCTCAGGGGACATCCGATCTTCTTAAGGGGGAGAAGACTCCTACTCCTAAACCTGTTGAAACACACAAGGAGAAAGGAACAGAGAAACACTCGACCTCTACCTCTGCTGAAGATACTCAGACCACACTAAAGTCGCCAGTCCCGGTTATTTTTCTAGGGCCATCCACTGCAGGTGCTCCAATAGTTCCAATCACAGCTGAAATGACAACTGCAAATCAAGAAACTATTGGAGCTCTGGACGAAGACGAAGCTGAACAGCTCGTAGACTTCTCAACATCAGAAGATGCATTCTCATCACCAGAAAGACCAACTTATGTGATGAGAGATGCCTACGAATCAGAATCTGAACAAGAAGAAAAATCAGAATCTGAAAAAGAAGAAAAATCAGATTCTGAAAAAGAAGTTGAAGTAGGTGATGTCGAAGAATATGTCTTCAAAAATGCTCAACCACATCATACTTCAACAACGTTAGAGCTGAGGGAATCACCAGAGATAGATGGCTACATCTCTGAACCCTCAAAAGAAGATCCTCCACAAACAATGGAACCAGAAACCATGGTTGCTGATGAACAGGCTCCTTCAGAGAATCCTGTTCAGAAAGCAAGCATCGGTATTTCAGCAAAAGTGTTCCATAAACCTCCCACATTCCTCGAATCAAATCCAGAAGCTTCCATAGAAGACCACTTCAGATACATTTACTGTGAGTTCAACATGGCAGATACACTGGTCATTCCTCTGAATCCAAGAATCAGAGAGGACATGCCAGACTATGAGCGAAGATTTATCAGAGATAAAACCAAACCAAGAGCACAGGTCCTCTCTGATGATCCAATCATCAAAATCAACAAAATCTCAGAAAAGACCTTTGCTTACAACAAGATTATCTATAGGAATTATGTGGTAACTCGATCTGATCAGAAGATTTACGAGTTCAATGACAATGATCTCATAAATCTAAATCCATATGACTTACCACATTTATATGCCTATTGATCTGCTAGGTATGATCATGGAAGAAGGGAAATCAGGATGGGCATGGTTGAAGTCCGACGAGCAATGGAGGCCTATGTCAAACACCGAGCAAAACGTGACTTTCAAATTGCTCTAAACCTAGGGGAAGAAAAGCTGGAAGTAACTGAACCTATGGAGTCATTCGATAAACTTAAAGAACAGAAGACTGGATCAATCGTTGCAGAACCTCTGGGTTTCGTCTTCAGAATAAATCAAGAAAAGAAGATCTTTCTAGCTTCAGAAGTGTCGAAGTACTCTGATGAAACCTTGAGAGGTATAAAGAAATTGATCCATGCAAAGGAAGAAAGGCACAGAGCAGATTTACTGGCAAAGCTTGACTTAGAGATCGACTCGATGATCAACTTCAGAGCTCTGATCATGAAATTCCATGGAATCTGTTCAAGTGACAAATAGTAGTCTGTTTCTTTATTTCTTTTATTATTACTTTCTTTGTATTAAACTTCCAAATGTTTAAGAAGTAATACTTAAGAGGATAATTTTCTCCTCTATGCTTTCTAGTTTAAAATTCAATTCTCTGTTATTTTTTTTTGTATCTTCTATTTTCGACACTTAGGGGGAGATTGTTAGCTCCAAATCATCTGTTAAAGTGTTGAAAATACCAGTCCTATTTCAGAGGACTTTCAAGAAGATACACTTAAGAAGACGAAGACTTCCGAGGACGAAGACTTTAGAGGATGAAGACTTCAGAGGACACACCTGCCTCTGAAGTACTTTTCAGCAACTAAGACATCAGAGATGGCTTCATCAGAGGCTCTGAAGACAACGTCAGAGCTCTGAAGACATTCTCTCTGGATGTTCACGTGAGAATGAAGACATCAGAGATGGCTTCATCAGAGGCTCTGAAGACAATGTCAGAGGCTCTGAAGACATTCTCTCTGAAGATACTCTGAAGTTGAGAGAATGAACAGAAGAACAGATGACACGTCACTTAGTGATAAGATTTACTTTCTAGAGTAGGTCACTGTTCAGCATGCTCTTTCTCGTCATACAAGTACACTGCTTACTTTATGGTCCTATAAATAGGACCATCACCTTATTGTTCAAAGTGTGCTTAAGAAGTTATATATCTGATAATATAAGTTGGATACTTTATTCTAAGAATATCTTGTTTATCTTTATCTGCTTTATGAACTGTGATATTTGAATCTCCTTTGATATTAAACTGTATTACTTCCGCTGTCATTACTCTTATTGTTTATATCATTGTTACGAGATTAGATCTGGGATCCAACATCTTCATATTGATCTGGTTTGTGTTTGAAGGTTATTATCGGTCTAATATTGATCTGGGTCGAAATTGATCTGCATTCTGGTATACTTGGTTTATCGATTTAAATTTCTGGGTTTGATCTCGATCGAGTTCCAGAAATCATCGAGTTCATCGGTGGGTTCTTCGAGTTTATCGGTCTTATCTATTGTATGTTTTGGGTTTATCTGTTGTTTGTTAATTTTTTGTAATCGACCGATAGTACTCGACCGGTGCTTTGATATTATCGGTCTTTCTTTTGACCGGTATATTGTTGATATCAGTCCTTTATTCGACCGATACACTGATTCGATAGGTACCCTGATTACCGGTCTTTGTCCTTTGACCGATATATTCTCCCTTCCGGTCCTTTGCTTCGACCGGGTTTGTTAGACCGGTACGTTGTCAATACCGGTCCTTTGCTTGACCGGTACATTGTCAATATCGGTCCTTTGCTTGATCGGTACGTTGACTTTACCGGTCCTTTGCTGGACCGGTACTCAGTTCGACCGGATTTTTGCTAGACCGGGTCCTTGTCTTTTTCTGCTTATTATTATTATTATTTTTTGGATCATCCTACTTGTCTCACGATCGTTACAGTGTTTTTAAGTTAAGAGATTTAAGATGAATTCAAGAGACGCGTTAGCTATTGGTTCGGATCAGAAGCCCCCGGTTCTCTATCGAGGGGAATATCCTCAGTGGCATGATCGCTTCATGAATTTCATTGAATCGAAACCAAACTATGAAGCCATTTACAAGTGTCTGACAGAGGGGCCGCAAGACTGGCCAATGAAAGTTGTATCGGGAAACACAGAACAAGGTCGACCTGCACGCAATGTTCCAAAATCTGTCGGTGACTTTACAAATCAAGAAAAGGATTTGTATTATGCTGAAAAGCAAGCAAAGACATATCTTATACAAAGTCTACCCAACGACATCTATGCTTGCATCGACAGTTATAAGGAGTCTGCAAAGAAAATGTGGGACCAGATTGAGAAGATGATGATGGGGAGCCACATCAACAATCAGCTCAAGGTGACAAGCTGCATCACCAGATATGATGGCTTCAAAGCAAGAAAAGGCGAGACACTGACAGAAACATATGAAAGGTTAAACTTGCTTCTAAATGATCTCCAGAAGAATAAGATCACAAAGACGAACACTGAGAACAACATCAAGTTCATGAACAACCTCCAGCCTGAATGGAAGCCGTTTGTCTCCCATATTCGTCATACTCAGACCCTGGAGAAGCTTTTTCTACATGAACATTATAAAATGCTGCTCCAGGATGAAGAGGAAGTTATAGAATTAATGGGGAATCAGAAAGCTGAAGAAAAGTCGGTAGTTGATCCGTTAGCACTCGTATCTGAGAAAAGAGTGAAGTATGTCAGTCGTTCGTCTGAAAAGAAGCCCGTGCAAAGTAAGTCTGACCCCGAAGATCCTGTTAGTGATTCGGATCCTAAACTCACTAAGATGAAAGAAGCTATGGTATTCTTGACTCAACAATTCCAGAAAAGGAAGTTCTTTAACAAGTCTTCCAACAAGCAAAGGTTTTCCACTCACCGTGACCATCAAGAGAAGTCTGAAGGTAAGAAACGTGTTGAAGATGGAAAGAAGTTTGACAAGAGACACGAAGAAAAGCCAAAAGATGAGCCGATCAGATTCTACAAATGTGGTCGGTTAGGCCACTTTGCCAAGGATTGTCGCAAGCCTGTTGTGCGCAATTCCGATTATTACAGAGCCAAGCTTCTACTGGCCAAAGAGAAAGAAGCAGATAAGGCTCTCATGGCTGAAGATGACTACTGGCTACAAGTCTCTGATGAAGAACCTGAAGATGCCGAAGCACACTTGTGTTTCATGGGCAAGCATTCATCACCTTCTGACACTGATGATGAAGATCAAAACTCTCCATGTCAGGTATGTGCTCCTTATCATGAAGCTTTAATTGATCAAATGCAACTTGCCATGAATAAACTAGACTCTTTTAAGCTACTCATAAAAGAAAAAGAACAACTCATCTCATCTCTAGAAAAACGAGTTGCTGCATAGTCTGAATGTATTGAAAATCAAAGTTTAGAAATCTCAAGCAATCTGTGCACAATTTCTAATTTAAAAGTAGAGTGTGAGAGTTGTTCAAAAGATTCACAAGAGCTAAAGGTCAAAGTAGATGATCTGACCAGTGATCTACGCATGTCCGAGAATGAGAAAATTGATATTGTGTCTCAAAACGTGGCTTATAAAAATGAAAATCAAAGATTATCTAATCAGTTAAAGGAGATTGAAAAGAAGCTTTATAGAATTGGTCAATCTCATCAAACGCTAAATCTAATTGCACCAAAGGAACCTAAGCATGCGAATACGGGTATCGGCTACGATAACCCATATTATCTGAAAAAGGCCCTATCCAAAGTTCCTACGATTTATGCGTCTGAATTATTTGGAATAGACAAGACATTTCCTATTATACAAGATCAATTGGACCAAACCAATTGAGGATGAGGATTGGGAAGAGGATAAGTTGGGAAGGGAGAACTCTTCTAAAATGAAACTTCCTTTTGTTTATGATTCATTAAATGCATCTTACAACGAAGAAAAACCTTGTTTCCTATCAAATGACTATTTTAGAAGTTATACTCAAGCTGAACTTGATGCTAAAACTGTTAAAACTGAGGGGGAATCTCTAGATCATAAAGTTTATGTTCCACCTCCGATTTTAGAAAAGAAAATTTTTCAGCTTGTAACGTCATTTGAACAGGAAAGGGACAATTTTCAAAAGGAAAAACAAGACCTTTTATCTCAAATTGAGTGCCTCACTTCCAATAAAGAGGAATCTGTGTCCGACAAGGAAAGAGAATACTTTCAGACAGAAATAAAGAAGTTAAACTCACAATTGTCTGCCTTGGCAGCAGATCGTCTGAAGGAACAATTTCGCAAGGCTGAGCCTCAAGCTAAGCCTACAATTCTCCAAAGTGAGAAACCTACCCTGTCTGACAATTCTTATCCTGCCTCCGACACATCTTCCTGTAAAGCCTTTTTGGGTGACTCGTCACCAAATCTTTCAAATAAAGGAAAAGAGCCTCATGTTTTAGAAACGGATCATTGTTCTGATTTTAAACATGCTTCCGCCTATGATCCACTTCAAACTAATTCTTCCGATGTCCTAAATTCCTCAAGCGATAAGGTCCTTTCTGATGAGGAAATGGAATTTTCAGCATTCTTGAATTCCGAGGTGTGTCTAGACAGTGATTTGACCCAATTTGATTTTAATCCGTCTCTACCAAGTCATGTTGATTTTCTAAACTCTTCTTGTAAGCCTCCGGTAAAATTTTAAAAGGGTGAATGTTCCACATCCACCCCACAAAAACCTTCTGTGAACGATTCTTCAAAGTCAAAATCCAAAAAACGTTCACAAAAGAAGAAAAAGACCGGTCGCTCCAAAAGACAACAATCTTCAAGTTTCACATCTTCTGACTATAAGTTTAACGGTCTTTCAGATACTTTTGGTCGGCGCAAAGAAGTAAGATATGCTTGGGTAGCTAAGAAGTCTAAAGAGAGCACAGCAACAGCAGAATCAGTTGATCCAAGTTTAAAGTGTAGGAAAAACAATAATAATCATGATGTTTTTAATTCTAAACCTTTAGTTGAATGTCATGAAACTTTATCTTTAAAAGTTTATTCTATTCCTCATTTACTTCAACTGTCTCATGATTGTATTTGTTGCTCTTATTGTGGATCAAATGAGTTTGTTGATCGTCGTTATGTAGCTGATTGGTTTGGCTCGTATCATGTTGATAATTATCATTCTCAGTTTGATATTACCCGTCATAGGAAAAGACCAAAGTCTAAACAGGCATCCAAAACGGGTGTTAAATCTAACCCCAAAGGACCCATTTACGAATGGGTACCTAAAAAGAAATAACTTGTTTTGCAGGACGGTCATGTGTGGTATCTAGATTCAGGCTGCTCCAAGCACATGACCGGAAGAAAGGAGCTACTCACAAACTTCACCGAGAAGTTTTGTGGGAATGTACGGTTTGGGAACGATCATTATTCTCCCATCAGGGGTTACAGAGATATCGTTAAGGATAATCTCACGATTAAGAAAGTGTCCTATGTCGAAGGCCTTGGTCACAATCTCTTCAGCATCGGTCAATTCTGCGACAAGGATCTAGAGGTCACTTTCAAAGCCAAGCGGTGCAGCATTCGAACTGAAGACGGAAAAGAAATCCTTGCTGGAATGCGTCGCTCCAACCTCTACACGATTGACCTCTCGTCTCTGAAAGCAGATGAGGAAGTTTGTTTAATGTCTAAAGCCTCTGCCGAACAAAGCTGGTTATGGAATCGTAGACTCTCGCACCTGAACTTCAAGACTATCAACAAGTTGGTGCTCGGTAGTCACGTCAAGGGCATGCCTGATCTTAAGTTCGAAAAGGATCATTTGTGTGCCGCCTGCGAAATGGGCAAGATGAAGAAGGCTTCTCACAAGCCTAAAGTCACTCCGAGTACTTCACGGTCCCTTGAAATCATTCACATGGATTTATGTGGACTGATGCGCGTCCAAAGCATCAATCATAAGAAGTATGTCCTGGTGATGGTTGACGATTTTTCTCGCTACACATGGGTCCGATTCCTCCGATCAAATGATGAAACTCCCGAATTGATTATCTCTCTCCTGAAGAGTATTCAAGTCAGTCTCAACCTATCAGTCCAAACCATAAGGACGGATAACGGCACAGAGTTCAAGAATCAAGTGCTCACCGGTTACTTGCCTTTAGTGGGCATAACGCATACTTTCTCAGCTGCTCGCATTCCTCAGCAAAACGGGGTAGTAGAGCGCCGGAATCGAACTCTTGTCGAAGCAGCTCGCACGATGTTATCTCAGTCCAAGCTACCGCTATTTTTATGGGCAGAAGCAGTTGCAACCGCTTACTACACTAAAAACCGCACTATCATCAACAAGCTGTTCAACAAGACACCGTACGAGATCATCAACAAACGCATCCCCAATATCAACTATTTTCATGCATTCGGGTGAACATGCTTCGTACTGAATGACAGGGATGATCTCAGAAAATTCAGCCCCAAAGCGGACGTAGGAGTGTTCATTGGATATTCCCAGCACGCCAAAGCTTACCGTGTCTACATCAAACGAACGAAGACCGTCGTTGAGAGTGTGAACGTAACTTTTGACGAGGCTTCTGATATGGCTTCTGAACACCTCAGTTCCGAACCCGCTGTAACTGGTTTGTTAGCTTCTAGAAAAGTTCGTTCAGGAGCTACACAGTCTCCAGTAGATCCAAATCATGCGTCTACATCAAGAGCACACCTTTATGATTTGGATTTACTATTTGAGTATTTCTATGATGACTTATTTAATATTAAGTCTAATACTATGTCTTGTAACAGGAATGCGTCTCACGCACCAGAAGAAACACAAGTCACTGTTCCAACCGACTCCGGTGGCCCATCCTCGCCTGGTGCTCCATCATCTACTAACAATGATTCTGCATTCCCGAGCTCGAGTGATACTCCTCCTATCCAAGATCCTACTGTCGCATCGGCAATAGTAGGCCCTCCTGAACCAACACCTGTGGAAGGCACTCCTGAGGTTCCTATTCCGGCAATCCCGAAAACTTCTCTAAATGCATCTCCTGCTGAGTCGTCCTCTGTTGCACTCTCGACTCCAAATAAGGAACTTACACCTCACAGGCCATCATCACTCGAACCGGTTCAGAATTTACTCCCAGGTGGTTATGTGGACCCCGACACTTCTCAACAGACATATCAACCTCTTCCACACACCACCAAATGGACTAGAGCTCACCCCCTTCATCAGATCATTGGTTATCCCAAGACGCCTGTTCAGACTCGATCTACTACTGCGAACGATTGCTTATTTTCTTCGTTCCTCAGCCGTATCGAACCTTCCACCGTCTCCGAAGCGTTGAATGATCCAGACTGGGTGATCGCTATGCAAGAGGAACTCAACCAATTTGAGAGCCTCGAAGTGTGGCGCCTTGTTCCCCGGCCAAAGAACAAGACGGTGATTGGGACGAAATGGATTTTTAAGAACAAGAAGGACGAAAATGGAATCATTGTCCGGAACAAAGCACGTCTAGTGGCTAAAGGATATCACCAGCAAGATGGTATAGATTACGAGGAGACGTTTGCACCGGTTGCACGCATTGAAGCTATTCGCATGTTCCTCGCCTACACCGCCCACAAGAATTTCATCGTCTTTCAAATGGATGTGAAATCTGCATTCCTGAATGGTGTTCTCAAAGAGGAAGTGTATGTCTCGCAACCCAAAGGCTTCGTGAGTTCTGAATGTCCGAATCACGTTTATTTTCTTGACAAGGCCTTATACGGTCTTAAGCAAGCGCCACGAGCCTGGTATGACGCTCTCTCATCCTTTTTGATTAAATCTGGTTTCTCTAAAGGTAAGATTGATACTACTCTATTTATTAAAAGAGAAAAGAAAGACATCATTCTTGTACAGATTTATGTTGATGACATAATCTTTGTCTCCACAAACCCCAAGTACTGTCAGAACTTTTCCACCTTAATGAGTAAACATTTTCAAATGAGCATGATGGGGCAAATGAATTTTTTCCTGGGTCTTCAAGTAAAACAATTAGCAACAGGAATTTTCATTAATCAATCTAAATACATCTCGGATATTCTTCGGAAATACCAGATGGAAAACTCTTCACCTATGAAAACCCCCATGTCTACTAGCTTAAAGCTATACTCCGATCCTGATGGAAAGGATGTGAATGCTACAACTTATAGAGGTATGATAGGTTCTCTGATGTACTTGACGGTGAGCCAGGCAGATATTATGTTCTCGACATTTCTTTGTGCACGATTTCAGTCGAAACCTAAAGAGTCTCACTTAGCTGCGGTTAAGCGTATTATCCGATATTTAAAAGGTACTACTGATCTTGGTTTGTGGTACCCAAAGGAGACAGGTTTTGAATTGACAGCCTACTCGGACGCTGATCATTCTGGAAACATGCTGGACCGGAAAAGCACTTCGGGGCATGTCCAGTTCCTGGGAGATCGTCTCGTCAGCTGGGCTTCGAAGAAGCAAAACTGCGTGTCCACCTCGACCGCCGAGGCCGAATATGTAGTAGCTGCCAGTTGCTGCTCTCAAGTCATCTGGATGCGCACCCAGTTGAAAGACTATGGATTTAACTTCTCGAGGATCCCCATCTACTCTGACTCCAAGAGCGCCATTGCAATATCTAGCAATCCAGTCCAGCACACGAAGACGAAGCACATTGATGTGCGATATCAATTCATAAAAGACCACGTGGAACGAGGTACCATCGAACTCTACTTTGTTAATACAGAGCATCAGTTAGCAGACCTGTTCACCAAAGCCTTGGACGAAAAACGCTTTAATTATCTTGTGTCCAAGCTAGGTATGCTAAATTTGAAGGTTTGATTCTTTCACAGATCTAATCGAGTTTCATTCAATATCGAATGACTGTGTCTAATGCCCCAGTGACTTGTCTCTGGTTTCTCCGATCCACACTCCTTGGTTATTGAATTTTACTCGCTAAGCTCTGTGTCAATTTCAAACTTCTGTATCAATAAAGTAGATTTCGTTTGTTTCTATTTTTTTCTCGTGTGTTTTCTTTTCTTCGTGGTGTTTTCGTGTTTATTTTTGCAGTTACTCCGGTTGTTATCTGAAAGCGTAAGTCGTTTGTGGGGGTCTTTAGAAGATGTTCATGTGTTCAGGGGGAGCACGAGTGTACGATGTTTGGTAAGGTTCTCTAGTCCTCTATTCTAGGGGGAGCAGGTAAGTTTCTCGTATATCTCGTCGAGGGGGAGCATTTTTCTCGTAAAACTTTCAATGTTCGAGGGGGAGAATTTTTTTTTCTTTCTTAGGAGTTTTTTTTTCTCTTTATATAATCAGAAAAATACAAATTAAATTTATTTTCAGTTATTTGGTTTATAAAGCGTAAAATCCCAAACATAGTTGGTTGGTTTGTTTCAATTCAACCCGGCCCACACCCCAGCCTCGGCCCGACCCAACTCCATCCTCGGCCCAATCCCTACGACCCACTATCTTCGACCGGGGTATTTAAAACCCCGGTCTTCATATTTGTCATTCCACAGATTCTTATCGATCATATCTCTCGAACTCTCAATCTCTCTCTAAACTTTCGACCGACGCTCCGGTTATCTCTCTCGATCTCGTCTATCTCTCTCGCTATTGTTTATCGATCACAAGTTCGACCCTAATATCCTCGTATGTCTTTGTTTTCAAGCGATTGGTAGATTGATAGGTGTTAGTTTGAATCGATTTTGGGGTTTGATTTTAACTCTGGTAGTGTTGATTCGATTTCCCCGGTCGTTTGGGATTGTGTGTTCTTCGACCTAGATTTAACCGGTCGAATGCGTTTACCGGTCGAATAACAATACTGGTCGAATGCGTTTACCGGTCGAATACCAATACCGGTCGAATGCTTTTACCGTTCGAATACATATACCGGTCGAATGCTTTTACCGGTCGAATACCCACACCGGTTGAAGACTTTTTCCGGTCTTTTAGTCATTCCGGTCGAATGCCCTTTCCGGTCTAATCCCTACCGGTCGAATAGCTCAACCGGTCGAAGCTCTATCCCGGTCCTTTTGGTGTTCCTAAATGCTTTTGGGTGTTGGTGTTTTACTATTTGTGCTTAATTGCTTTATATCAAAGTTGTGACCTTGTGAGGTAAAACTGGGAGTTGATGTTTCTCTGCGGTGTTGCGCAAATTGGTAACGGACCCCATTTCACGAATTAGGGTTCGTTACTTGGAGTTAGTAACGGTTGTGGTTTAAACCATGGCTATGTAACTCCGTCGGCATTCTTGTTTTTACTGTACCTGAGAACTAACCGATTTATTCTATACAGGTATAATGGCGCAAAACCCAGCTCCTGCGATTGATCCAATCGCCGATGCCGAACTGATTCCCGAGGATCAGTTCATTCAGCTCACACCAAACAACTATCATCTCGATGTAACCCAACCTGCCATTCAATATCAGGTCATCATCGAGATACTCAGTGGGCATCCTCTATCATATGCTCTATCGGAGACAGCGAAAGTGCCGCTATTATACCTACAACAGTTCTGGAAATCTCTACATGCCTTGGAGGCCGACGGTGAATTCCATCTGTAAGGCCGAATTGATCACACACCTGTGCTCCTCACTTGTGATCTTTTTCGACAATTTTTTCATCTACCAACCGCCGGTTCCGTCCAGGGGCAAAATAGCTTTGACCCGCTCGTATCGGACGCCACTCTATGCGCTGACCTCTTGTCCCTAGGATACGGCGAAGATCTACGTCTACCATCAAGTTTCAACCGCAAGTACCATTCCACTATATGGTACACCATGTTCACTTACCTCAATCGATGTCTTTCGGCTATCACGAAAGGCATCGACCAGACGAGTATTCACATTCTCCGCCTATTCCACTCAGTGGCATTCCATCGCCACGCGGATTTCACCGATTTCCTATGGTATGACCTTGTTTAGAAAGTTCTGTCGAACGCAACGAAGAGACAACACTTCATTCCTTATATGAGGTTTCTCCAGATGATCATTCGAAGCTACATGAATCTGTATCCCGAGATACATCGCCGTTCCACGCATCCTACTTGTCCGCATCACCCGACTCGCAAGATACCAGCTCGCCCAGATCCAGAAGGTATCGTCGCCCAACAAATCCCAGTCGAGTTGCTGGCCTATGCTCGTCCTTCGGCACTGAGTGTTATAGCGTATAGGCACACACACAATCTTCCAGCTCCTATGGTCCAACCAGAACCGGTAGTACCACCCCAGGGAGTACGACCTGAGAGACGTGAGGGTCCGCGTCCCCGTACGAGAGGTGGTAGAGTCCGGATAGCTGGGGCTTCCGGACCGGGTGTGACGAGCGAGATCGTTGTGAGGGGAACTGGAGAGGGCAGTGCCGTTGGATCGAGACAAGCCAGTACTTCACGACGATCACCTACCCCGCCACGGGTGACATCTCTGATGGTAGAAGAGGACACAACTACTGCATCCGCCAACGTTCAGTCCTCTTCTGCCAATGCATCGGAAGAGGAAACAGCTGCTGAAACCGCATCCGAATCTGCGTAGGAAACAAGTCGATCCGAAAGTCAGTTGGAAGCTGCCACCGACTCTGAGCATGCAGCAGATCAATCCGGCAGTCAGTCGGAACCAGCCACCAACGTATCGGAATCAAATGAAGAGTCTTCTGACTCGGATGGTGACTATAATCATCCCTCACCTGGAGAAACAAGGAGAGCGGAGGGAGTTTTAGTTGAAAATTTAGAGGTGAGTAGAGAGAAGGAAAGAAGGACCAAGATGCATCATGAGCATACACGAGTGACGGAGCAATCATCAACAGTTGTACACCCCCTAGCCACATCTACCCAGGTAGCCACATCTGCTACCCAATCTCATGTGTTGAGACAGGGTATTGAAGAAGACGTCGTGGACCTAACGACGCAATTGCACACCCCACCCAGCCACTCCACCATATCTCAACAGATGGTGGTTTTATCTTCACACGGGGATATAGCACAAAAGTTACCGGTCTCTCACTTGGAGAGTTCCGGTATTGAAACAAGAGAACAACAACCCCCGTTCTCGACTCCTTTCGGTGCACGATGTGTAGAGTCGTTTGATATAATTTCTCCTATTCCTAGGACACGGGTCCCATTCTCGGCTACTGCTGAAGGCCTTCGTGGCCCAGCCGGAACATCCATAGTAATTCCAACTTCGGTTGGTTTACAAGGATTGGGTGGAAGTCCTACCACAGCTATCATCACGCCAGCTGTGAACGTAGGCGGTTCGACTTCTGCAGTCGCAACCTTAACTGGAAGTCTAAGTGACCCAGGAGTTACCCCAACTGAGTTCATCTCAAGGGAATATATGGACGGCGCCCTAAAGGTTGTGCAAACCATGATGAAAGAGGAGGTAGCTTCACTGAAACGTATGATCAAAGGCAAAGGTCCTGCGACTGCGACTGAGCCTGAACCACTACCTCCAACACCACCCCCTTTCATTCCTGCTACCGAGATGTCAATCGAGGACCTGAAATCCATTCTCCTTGCCAAGCTTCTTGCCCAATCTCAAACATAACCCTCCCGGGATGCCGATCTCCTATCGCTACTTCGTACTCAAGCATCCACACCTACCCCCCCCCCAACCCATTATATCTCCCGAAGCCTTCCAGCTACAGCAAGCCATGCTTCAGTCTTTGCAACACACCGTAGCTGTATTGACTGAATGCCTATCAGCCATGGAGGATACCTGCCGAAGCCAGGTAGACAGGCTCAAGCGCCGGCATGATGATCAAGATGATCCTGATCACCATGAGGGGGAGAAGCGCCAACGCCTAGCAGAGCCGGAGATACAGTTTGTGGAAACAGTTCAAGTGGGAACGGAACAGGGTTCGGGTTCTAGTACTCGATCAGAAGGGCAGGGACAGGAACGGGAACAATGTATGGATTTGGTGCTATATGACATTCCAAGGGTTGAAAAGCCTGAGGAATTTGATGAAGGTTCTCTGATTGTTCCTGAAGATTGGGCGTTAATTCTTGATCCTTATGAAGTTACTGACCCGACAGAAGAATGTGCAAACACTGAAAGAGCTCTGGTAGTTATGCAAGCTGAAATAGACGAGATTCTTCATCCAGACGATCAGACTTCTGTCGCGGTTCCACTTTTGACTTATCCTGTTGATCACCCTGATCTTCCTAATATAGATATTCCTGCCAAATCTCCTCCAGCATCACCAGTTATGGAAACAGAAAGTACTACACCAGTTCGTCCGTCCAAGTGGGAAAGAGTCAAAATCAAAGTTCCTTTCCTTCAAGAAAGCCAAAAGAAGATCTTTGCCCACTGGATCCGTTCATATGACGAAGTTGTACTTCATGGTCTACAGTCTGTGAAAAACAAAGAAAAGCAGCGTGAGCTCATATTTGTGTATAAGAAGTTTCAACGCAAGTATTCCAAGACAAAGCTCAGGATTACGTCAGTTGATCATATTCTACCTGCCTTCTTCATGAAAATAAAGTATATAGATTTCATGGTAACAAGAGAAGATGGTCAGAAGTATTGTTTTTCTGATGCTGACTTTCCGTATCTTGAACCACAAGATCTGCTGTTCATTCTTCGAGACTTAAAGACCAGAACTATCAGACCTGGGGAAGTCATTGATGCACTCGAGACTGTAAAGAGGTATATGAATTGTGCGATGAAACTTGCCTCGGTGGAAGACTTTCAGATTGGGTTGGAAAGCGACCAGCCAAAGATAAATCTGCTCAAGCCTGATCTGAAGATTCCGTCTGATGCCCAGAGTGTACCTGCATTTACTTTGATAAAGCTTCCAGAGTTTGGTATGTCATATGTGAACAACAAAGGTGTTCTACGCTTTATCCGATTCGATCAAATTGCCAGATTCAGTGATGGTACGTTAATGCTGTTGAAAGACAAGTTGAAGCATGCACTTGACCAAGATGAAAAGGGGATTCATTCTTTGGATCCTAAATACAAGCCACTTGTACTTGAAACATTGGGTGAAATTGAAGAGCGACTGGAGTATAGGACTCAAATTCGATATTTCGAGATCATCTTTGGTTTTCGAAAGATTTATGTTCCAAACTGGCGTGATTTTCAACTTCTATTTAAAGGGTAGATTGTTAGTGTTAAATATATGTTAAATAGAAGTTCAGGGTATATTTTGTCAAGTTAACTTTTGTTATTAGCTTGTTGGGCCTAAAAGTCCATAAGCCCATTAGGCCTGTAAGCCTAAGTATATAAGGGCGTTTCTAGTTCATATTTCAGGTTACTCAAGTCATTTGTTATATTGCTAGTCCACAGGTTTACATACCCTTATCAGAAATTCTCTCTGTAAACCTGTAACCCTTTGATTGCTTATTACTCATATGACTAGCAGTTGTGGCTTGATTATTGTTCTATATTGAAGATTTACTATTGATTGCACTGTACTGGGATCTACATCATGCTTGAAAGTTGTTCTTCTTTCAAACAATCAGAGATTTAGATCAGAAGATATTTACCATTTAGGCTCCCCCTCAAATCATGATTTGTTTTCCTTTAAGCTCCCCCTAGATATTTGCAAAATATCCATATCTTTAAACATTAAAGAATGGGTCCTGATCTGTCATGTGATCAGAAGCCACAATCCTTTACATTGAAGTTCGGGTTTTGAACTGTTTTATTCAAAAGCCATTGTTCTTTAAACTTTGAAGAACGAGTCCTAGACTGTTTTGTCTAGAAGTCAAACATCATGCTCCCCCATAAACTTTGGGTGCCTGCAACACAGTTTTAGCTTTTGGTACCCACTGGTATTTGGGTCTTGATGTGTTAGTTGCAGTTCTTGTGGGGTTAACATAATTTGAACCATACCAGTAATTAACAAAAATTTTACTTACAAAGTCATGTGCTCCACAGTAAGAACAAAAAATCTTCTTTTGAGTAACCCTGATTAAATGATTAATAGAATAAAATGTATCAGAATTACCATAAGAATTACCTTTATGCACACTGTTCTTTTTGGCTTTGGTTGTGGATGCATATGCTTTGTCTTTCTTCTTCTCTTCATCTGAAAAACTCTTCACTCTCCAGACCATCTGATTTTTCTTAGATTGCTTTCCAAGAGATTTTATATAAAAATTTGCTGAACCATCAACAGATTTATCATAAAACAGATTTGATGGTCTGATCTGATTTGAGTTGACAATATTTGATTTGATACTTTTGATTTTGAAAACATTTTTATTATGAATTGAACTTGAAGAAGTTTTAAATGAGCAAACTGATTCGGTTGAATTGTCAACTGGTGATTGATTGATCACATCAGCACAAAGTTTTTCTGACAAATCAACATTTGCAGCTTCTAAGTTCTTTATCTTTTTAGATAAAATGTTTCTTTCAGAAGTTAGTGTGTCAAACTTTTGTTTCAAATCTGATTTGGCCTTTTGTTCTTTTTGGACATCTGATGATAGAACAATTATTTTGGATGTGAGCTTTGATATCTCAGATTCAAAATGTGAACGTTCAAGCTCAAAATATTTTTGTAAGTTCTTGGTTTTATCAGAAATTTCATTGAAGATCCCAACATTTCTCTTTTCATATTTCTTCTTTTCAATCTCCAAAGACTTTTTGTTTTCTTGAAAAGCTTTTCTTTCTTTCTCAAGTCTTGTAGAATAGAAATCTGTTTGGGAAATTCAGAATTTTTATCTTCAAGAACTTTTCTTTCTTTGGCAAAAGTGTCTCTTTCAGTGATTATTATCTTTTCAAATTCAGACACTTGCTTAGAAAGTTTTAAACATCTCAGCTCCAAATTTTTTTTCTCTTGCAAAGTTTTCTTTGAAAATTCAGATGACTGTTGGGTAGAAGATGTCTTCACATTTGATCTATCTTTTTCTGCTTGGAGGCTTGTTTTCAGTTCAACATTCTTCTTCTCCAGAGCAGATATTTGATCTTCAAAAACCTTAAACTTCTGTTGAAGCTTAACTGATTCATCTTTCAACTCAAATGATTTTTGTTCAGTCGTCTTCAGTTGGTTTTGAAGTTTTCTAATTATGGACTCTTTAACCTTGATTGCTCTCTCAAGAGACTGAATGGCATATTCTTTTATTTCAATCATTTTCTCTCCATCTTTAATTTCTATCTCTTTTTCTCTAGTTTCCTTCTCTCTTGCGCTGATGATACCTGCATAATCAGATTTAGCATGATTAACACACTTTACACAATCAGAAGATTTATCAGAATTTGACAATTTTGATTTAAACTCCTGAATTTGTTTGATAAAGGTTGCATTCTGAATTCTCAGTTTGTCTCGTTCAGCCTCTATAACAGGTATCTCAGGCATGTATAAGACTGCCATATCTCTTGCTGATATAACAATATTTCCCTTATCATCTGTCTTTGGCATCTTGAATGATTAGCTTGATATGAAAGATCGTTCAAGAAGTGCAGATTACACTTGGTGTGTAAAATTTGAAACTAATCAAATTTGAAACATCTAGCAAAAATTGACTAAGTACTAAAACTCGCAGACCACTGAAAAGCTTGAAACTCGCAGACCACTGAAAAGCTTGAAACTCGCAGACGCTTGAATGCGCAAAACACTATTCACCGACAAACTCGTAGACAGAGACGTGCGCGTTTGTAGAACTCGCAGACTGAATAACTAAACACGCAGGCTTTGAATTGCGCGTTTCAGAAACTCGCAGATGCCTACTTGCGCTTTTCAAAGAACTCGCAAATGAACAAACTCGCAGATCGAAGAGAATAAACACGCAGGCTTTGATTTGCGCGTTTCAAGAACTCGCAAATAGCACTTTGCACGTTTGAGACCAAAATTTTCAACTTACGTTTTCTTCCGAAGAATCTTGCACGTTCTTGGGTATCCTTGCGTGTTCTTGGCCTGTTCGATCAAAAATCAAGTAAATCTTGATTTTTGATTCTGAAAATCACACAATTTGTCCACGAATCAATATGAAACACAATTACAACATTGAAATTACGAAAGCAATTGAAAATTACAGTGATTAGAGTGAATTACAGTGTTCGACTTTCTACTTTTCACGAAAATAAGATTTTGATCAAATTGTTCAATTTAGAGTTGAAATTTTCTTATGTGATCTGAACGAAGTTTGATCCTATAGATAAAATGCACACAATCAAATCAATTTCTTGATTTAATTGTGCAAAAACAAGATAAATCGAAATCAAAGAGTGACTTTTCAGTCGATACAAAAATATTTCAAGAAAATTTCAAATCTGATCCGAATCTGCTCCTTCTTGTTTGCTCTGATACCAATTGAAAATGTAATTCCCAATCAATCAAGCACAATCTACAAACTCAATCAAGATTATGACAGTGTTTATTCTAGAGAGAGAATGTAGAGAGAGAAATCTTCTTTGTCATTGATCTAACAGTATACGTACAATGCTTCCTAGTTCTTAGTGCTACAAGATTTACAAAGCAAACACTATTTATATGAGGACTAAAACCACAAGCTTATTTGTTGAAGCAAAGTGAGCTATGTCTGAAGATAATTTCGCTTCTGAAGTCTGAAAGAGGTTTTTATAACATTGGAAGAGATTGTTACAGTTCTTGAAAAAGACATTCATAGACTTTTGGGGGAGAATACTGTAAATCTAAAGATTGTTTGTGAATACATAAAGAGAGAGATTGTTCTGAGATGCTGAAATTCATTTTTGAATCAAAAGGAGGAGTTTAAAGGTTTATCTTTGTAAGGATGCTAAAGTAGGTGATTGAAGTTGTTAAAGATCAAACAAGGGGAGATTGTTCGTTAATGTAAAATTTCTTTTTAAAGATGATCTTGAATCCAAAGGGGGAGTTTGTTAGTGCACAAATATGTTGTATCCAAGATCATGGGAATTAAAAGTCAAAGTTCCAAGGCAAAGCCTTCAAATGCAAAGTCAAAATCAAAGCTCAACGAATAAATTGTCAAAGTCTTCAAAAGTCAAATAGTTTAGTTTAAATAGTTTTTTCTTTGTAACCTTGTAGGTATAAATACCTTTTTTATGTTAGTAGAATCATTAGGTTCTATTACAGAGTGAGTTTAGAGAGAGAAATATTTGTACCAAGAGGATTTGTATTATATCGAATTCAAGATTTATGAAATGGCATTTGGCATCTAAATCTTGTTGTTATCTTGACTGAATTGCATAAATTGGGACACACAGTCTTGAACAAGAGTTTTACCAAAGGAAATAACATAGTTGAAACACATGCAAAATGCCGCCACACGCGGTCCCTTCCTAGATGCCAACTTGTTAGATGTAAATTGTATTCAAGATTAAAAAGGAGGGTCTGTATTGTATTTGTTGTAAACTGTGTAGGTGTAAATTGTAAATAGAGTAAAATGTTGACCAAAATGCTAAGGTCATATTGACCATATAAATAGCAGGTCATAGTGTTGATAAGACGTAAGAACACGCACATATCAGAGTAAGAAACAATATACGAACACACACACACACATACACAGTTTGTCAAAGGAAAGAAACAGTTTGTCATCAAAGATCAAAGAACTTGAAGAGATCATGTTGAAGGTGAAGTTGACTGACCAAAAGACGCCAGAATCAATTATTCAATCACCGAGAGATGATCCAACTACATCAGAATGTTCATTTAAATCAGATACAAGTTCAATTTTTACAAATGTTTATAATAATCCTTTGTTTGATGCAAATGATAATCATACTTCTAAACATAAAGAACAGATTCGTCCTTTGTTAGGACTGAAAGTCCTGAGTGTTAAAAGTGGAATAAAGTATTTATAAGGGTTTGATTTGTAACTAATTGATAGTTATTTTATTAAGATGGGCCCAAGCCCATAAGCCCAATTGCTTGTAAAGCCTAAGTATATAAAGGCTTATTTATCTCATAATTAGGGTTGAACAGTTTAGAAAGGTTAGAGAAATTCATTATTCCGTTTACTAGTTCTTAAGGTTTACATACCCTTATCAGAAATTCTCTCTGTAAACCTTAACCCTTTGAAGTTATGTCAATCATATGACTAGTTACTGTGGCCTATAATCTGTTCATCATTACTTGTGGTTGCACTGCACTGGGATCTACAATTGGTATCAGAGCAGATAGACAAAAAGGTTTGATCCAGTAAAAATGTTTGTCTGAAACCCTAAAATCAATTACTTGTGTTAATTGCTTTACTTGCTTTAATTGATTGTTAGTGTTTACATTCTGTGTTATCTGATTGATCGATATCTGTTAAGTTAAGTTTTTTTTTGGTATCTGTTTTTCGATCGAATTTTATATTCTGAAATTTTTTTTATCGATCGAATCTGGGTTTTTCTGTGTGCAAACTTTCGGTCTAAGTGTTTTATGTGTTATCTATCGCATCCGGTCGATTATTTGTTTGATTTTTCTGTGTTTCTTTCGATCGAAGGATCGAAGGATCTGGGTTTGGTTTCGGTCGAATCCCAGAAATTCATCGGGTTCTTCGGTCGATTCTTCGTGTTCTTCGGTCGTTTATGATTAATTGATCTTATCAGTTTATCGTTTTTAAAGTCGTTCGACCTGAGCATTCGACCGGGTACTTTCTCAATCCGGTCTTACCCATTCGACCGGATACTTGTACTCCAGTTTTGCATCTTCGACCGAATAAGTGTATTCCCCGGTCTTACCCATTCAACCGGATACTTGTATTCCCGGTCTTACAACTTCGACCGGGTACTTGTTTACTCCGGTCTTCCCTTCGACCGGATTCGTCTTGACCGGCAATAAGATTCGACCGGTACTTTGTTGATACCGGTCCTTTGGTTCGACCGATACCTTGCATATACCGGTCCTTTTGCTTCACCGGTTCGTTGTCTATATCGGTCTTTCCTTCGACCGGACCTTAGCTTTCCCCGGTCTTTTCTTCGACCGGGTAGGTGTAATCTTCGGTCAAACCCTTCGACCGACCTTAGCATTTCCGGTCTTACCCTTCGACCGGGTTCTTGCTACTCCGATCTTACCTACGACCAGGTGCTTAAAAAAAAAAAGAGTATAAAAGGTCAAATTTTTTTGTCTCACGATCTTTTTGCAGTGTATTTATTTTAGCCCCCGTACTTCAAGGATTCAGCGTGTCATTTGTGACCCTAAACTTTCAAGTTTCACATTTTGTCACTTTTGGTCTCTGCACTTTCAAGTTTCATCTTTCTTCTAAGCCGGATCGAATACAGTCTATTCAATTCGTACAAAATGGTGAACCCACCAAGGCTGCGGTCCAAAAGAGAATATGAAGAGTGGAAAGCTGATTTTTTGTCTTTTGTAGATGAAAATGAAGTGGGCCCCTATATCAGATTATCATTGACTGAAGGAGAGAACCAATCCCAAATTCCGCCAGAAGCTTCTCCTGTGGAAAAGGAACAAAGATAGAGGGCCAATAATAATGCTCGAAATTATATGAAACATAGTATTTCGTGTGAATTTATTAGTGACATATTTAATGAACTTATTGGTCAAATAAATTCTAACAAAATGACAGGAAAAGAGCGGTGGGATTGTACTGAATGGTTGGTGTTAGGGACAAAGGGTTTATTAACAGGAAGAGTATTGGAAGCTGAGAACTCTGAGCTAAAAGGAAAGATCTCTATTTTGGAAGCTAAAACTCAGCAAACAGTCTCTGTTAAAAGTTCTGAGGAAAAGATTTCTGTTCTGAAAGATGCAAATGCAGAACTTCAAAAGCGTTTATCTGATTTGGAGCAACTGCTTGCTAAACACAAATCTGATTTTGAGACGAAAGAGAAATCTTTCGCAAAGGAGTTCTCAGAATTCTCGAGAAAATGTGCTGATGAGAAAAAAGAAGTTGAGCTGAAATGCATAAAACTTTCTCAGCAAGTTTCTGATTTTCAGAAAGTAATCATTCTAGAAAGAGAGAAGTTTGCCAAAGAGAAGAAGGCCATTGAACAGAAGAATGTTGGATTCTTCAAGGAAATATCCGGCCAAAGAAATGATGCTGAGAAGGGATTTGAAGAAGAGAGAAGCATATTTGAGACTGAGATCAAAAAGCTGACTGCCAAATTATCTGAACTATCTGAGAAGGCACTAAAAGAGCAGAGAACGAAGTCTGAATTCACGAAGAAGATTGACCTGCTTGTTAAAGAAAGAGACAACTTTGCTTCGACGATTAAAGTGCTTGAAAAGTCTGTATCAAGTACAAATCAGAAATCTGTCTCTACACAAAGGTCAGAAAAATCTTTTGATTAGATTCGTAAAACTAACCTTTTTTATGATAGCAATATAGATGGTTTAGGTACACATCAAAGAAGAAGGAGATACAAAGATGAGGAACTGGTCTGGAAGAAGAAACCAGTTGAAGATGAGCTGAAAGAAAAAGAATCGTGTGTACATGCGTTTAATGCAAAGAAGAACAATGCGAGTAAAGGTAAACCTGATCACATCTACTCAAGAGATTAATTACTCAAGTTGTCAGGTAAGAAATACCACTGTTCTTATTGTCATACACATGATCACATTCACAAAACCATTGATCATTTCTGGTATGGTTCTTATTCTATATCCCCCACACGAACTGCAACTAACATTCATGGACCCAAATACCAGTGGGTACCAAAGCCGAAAACTGATTCTTTGTTGCAGGCACCTACTGTCAAGAGGGAGTAGAAGAACTATGGCTTCTAAGTAAACCAACTTAGAACCCGAACTTCAACGAAGTTTGGCTTCTGATCATATGACAGATCAGGACCCGTTCTTCAACGTTCAGACCTAGATATTTTGCAACTATCCAGGGGGAGCTTAATAGATCTATATCATTCTATCATGATGTGAAGGGGAGCTTAAAAGGTAAATATATTCTAATCTAGATCTCTGATTGTTTGAAAGAAGAACAACTTTCTCAAAAGGTTTCATGAACAACTTTCTAATTCTCAAAAGGTTTCATGAATCTAGAAGTGTGAATTTAAATGTTTTTCATTTTTTGAGCTTTAATGTTTAACTGACTGTGTGTTTCTAAAGATCAATACTTGCGTATTATCTTATCCTTATACTGTAACGTATTCACACACACAGGTTCAGTACTTCATTTGTATTTATTATTACCATGTCTCATAACGAACCAATTTTTCGATGGTAATACCCCCGTTTGATATTCAATGTTGTTGAGCATCTATCATTATTTCTAAATTTGTGCTTTCATTGCTAAATTATTTATATTTGTTCATATAAACATAATATCTAATTCTTTAATACCCTAACCAGTTCAGTTTTTCAAAGATAAATTGCTCAAATCTCCTGAGCATACTTTTTGACAGTGCTATCTTATTTGAGCAATAATGTTCAAGTTAAACTGTTGATCTACTATTCTTTATAGGATTTACATGAGATTTGTGTGAGAGCTTAAACAGAACTTCCATGGATTCACGTTAACCAGTGTTTCCAACCCCGGAAGTTATCCTAGAGTGATTTGAGGGGTGAGGGGTCATAAATCAAAGAGTGGGGGAGATAACTCATCGTGTTGAGTTTTTCTCTTTGTGTAGAGCGGGAAAAATGAAAAAGAGAGTTTGGTTAGAAGTGAGATTTAATGTTA
This sequence comes from Arctium lappa, assembly GCA_023525745.1. Taxonomy (NCBI): domain Eukaryota; kingdom Viridiplantae; phylum Streptophyta; class Magnoliopsida; order Asterales; family Asteraceae; genus Arctium; species Arctium lappa. The sequence goes on along the minus strand of CM042058.1, from coordinate 56,957,993 downwards.
AAAAGAAAGAGGGTGTGAGAACAGAGTTAAAAGAATACCAGAACTCTGCACCAACCACTTTCTGAGCCGGGCAACCACATATTCTGATTGGTTCACATTCTTTCGTGACCATCATTGAAAAGGCACCTATCCCATGTCAACTCTTGCATTAACCCCACCAGCCACTCGTTTCTTTCTTTACAAAGAAATGTTTCATTTTCTTTGGGGGCGCAGCATAAATGCTATCTAATCTTCTCTCGGAAGATTTAGATATTGAAAAAGAAGGAAAGTTGCCCCACCTTCTCACCTTTTTCATGCACATTGAGTCCGTGTAATATCTGTTGTTGTCTCAACAATTTACACAATTTGAGCTTGATGTAGCTAAGTAGCTTCAATCATTTCTACACTTTCACGAGCACACAAGGAATGAGTTTTCTTGTCATAACATTCATAGAAAATTCCTTTGTGGTTTTTCGATGATTGAATGGAAGCCATGGGGGAGTGATCATCACAAAAGCTCCTTTCCAAAGTACATCCGTTGTACAAAGTGGCTCCGTGCTACTTACAGGCATACTAACTGTATCATTTGTTGATTCAGGTTTTCAATTCCTATTATATCTGAATTTGAAAAGATTCGGATATATATATTTCATGAATTGACGGATACTCAGATCAAAATGCGTAGAATGTCATCTTATCATAAAGGGGAGATCAAAGAATATGTTGAAATTGAAGAGTTTTGATGATCATGATGCTCACAATCATCAAAAAGGGGGAGAAATGTTTACAATGTTCAATTTCAAAGTTTTAAAGAAAGAAAGTCAGTTCTGAAGACAATTTAGAGATCAAGGAGATGAATATATGATTTTAATGCTAAATTTGTTTGTCTGAAGACAGTGAAGATTTCAAAGATTGAAGATTTCAAAGTTTGTATTGATTTTTTTCTGTATCATGTGGTGTCTGCTACAATTTTGTTTATCATTCCTCCTACGCGCTGATTGAAACAAGTTCTTGAGATGAAAGACTATTCAACTCGCGGTTCAAAGACAGATTCTTTGTTTTAAACTGAAGATGCACCGTGGAAAGTCACGTTACTCTCACATTATCTTTCTTGTGTGCTGATCCGATGTGATTGAGTTTCTACAGTTAAAAGTTGCGTGATAGTGTGTTCAGTCGAGGCTACTGTACATTGAATCTGGTTACAAAGTTGAAACTATGAAGACCAAGAGCTTTATTCAAGGGGGAGCTTGGAAAGATATGAAGATATGCAACACCAAAGTTCTTCAAAGACTCAAGAGGGAAAGAAGATCAAACCTGAAGATTTAAAGAAGATCAATGTTTGAAGATTTCAAGAAGATAAATGCTTTATTCAACTTTAGGGGGAGATTGTTAGGACTGAAAGTCCTGAGTGTTAAAAGTGGAATAAAGTATTTATAAGGGTTTAATTTGTAATTAATTGAAAGTTATTTTATTAAGATGGGCCCAAGCCCATAAGCCCAATTGCTTGTAAAGCCTAAGTATATAAAGGCTTATTTATCTCATAATTAGGGTTGAACAGTTTAGAAAGGTTAGAGAAATTCATTATTCAGTTTACTAGTTCTTAAGGTTTACATACCCTTATCAGAAATTCTCTCTGTAAACCTTAACCCTTTGAAGTTATGTCAATCATATGACTAGTTACTGTGGCCTATAATCTGTTCATCATTACTTGTGGTTGCACTGCACTGGGATCTACATCCTTCTAACCTTTTCTATGACAAATCTACTAATGGTTCAGGTAACATAAAAAAGAACAAGTCTCAGCAAAAAAACGTTTTGGAGAAGGAAAGATGAGAAAGAAAAAGAAAAGTGGACTTGGAGTGTAAAAGGATCTACAAATGAGAAGAAGGAACAAAAATCGTCTGTGCATACACCGATTGAAAAGAAGAACAATGCTCATAAACGTAAAACTTTTGGCAAACCTGATCTTGTTTATACTGTTAATCAGTTAATCAGGTTAGCACAGAAGAAAACTAATTGTTCTTACTGTGGTACAAATGATTTTGTTAGCAAAGATTATATGGATTACCGGTATGGTTCTTACTACATCTCTCCTAATAGAACTGCAACTAACAAACCAAGACCCAAATACCAGTGGGTACCAAAAGCTAAATTTGTGTTGCAGGCACCAAAAGACTAAGGGGAGAAATAACAATGACTTCTAGACAAAGCATTCTAGGACTTGTACTTCAGAGATCAAGTAGACTTCTGAATACAACAACTCAGAATTCGTACTTTAAAGAACATTGGTTTCTGATTACAGTAGATCAGGACCTGATCCTCAATGTTAAAGAACAACGACTTCTGATTATGTACAGATCATGACTCTATCTTCAAAGATCAAAGTATGGTTTCTGATTAAAACAGATAAGGACTCGGTCTTTAATGATAAAGATGAAAAGTTACTATTCTCACCGGAGAATACGTAATGATGGCTTCTGGATAACTCAGTTCAGAACCCGTTCTAGAGTTTTTCTTCTTCAGGATGCTTAATAGATAACATCTTTCATAAGGAGTTTTTACTTTGAGGGGGAGTTTATAAGATTTCACTGTTATATATTTAAGGAAGAGATAACAAAAGTTACTTATACTTTAATTGTCATGTTTTATAATGAATTATTTTTTTACAGATACGTAGGGGGAGTATCTGATGTTTTTGTCAAGGATGCTTACAAGATGATATTCATTTTAGGGGGAGTTGAATTTTTCTAACTACAGGTATATTTTTCTGAATATCAAACTCTACCATTCTTTGAAAGAAGAACAACTTTCAAGTGTGAAAAATGGTTTCTTAAATGTTCAAACCACTTCCTATTCTTAAAATGTTTTGATGAATTGAGAAGTGTGCTTCTAAATGTTTTTTTTTTGATACTTTGATGATTATCTGACCGTGTGTTTAAAAAAGATCAATACTTGTGTATTATCTTCTCTATATACTGTCAAGTATTTTTACGCACGTCGATTCAATACATTATTTTTGACTTTGTTATTACCATATCTCAAAAATTTAATCTTCCGATGGTAATACTCCCGGTTGTATTCAATGTTGCTTGAGATCAGACGTCATTTCTATGTTAAATGTGCTTTCATTGTTAAATTGTTTATATCTTGTTCATGTAAACAACTTTCGTTCTTTGATATCCCAAATTATTTTTCTTCATGATATTTGATCTGATTAAATCATTGTCAGATTCTCAAAACAATGAAATTGAATGATCATAAATGTTCAAAGTTTTGAGAGATCTTAAATGTTCAAATTGCTCAAATTTCATTCATATTATTCATGAGCATACATTTCTGATAATGATTTCTTGTGCTTAACTGTCAACATAAATTGTTGAGCAATACAATATTTTTAGGAAAAATTACATGGGACTCAGTGTGAGTACTTAAAAGACTTCCGTGGATTCACGTTAACCAGTGTTTCCTACCCCAGAAGTAATCCTTGAGTGATTGAGGGAGAAGGGTTAAAAGAATTAAGTGTGGGAGTGTGCAGAGGTAAAATGTAAAAGAGAGATTGGTTAGATGTGAGCTCAAATGTTAAAAAGAAAGAGGGTGTGAGAACAAAGTAAAAGAATATCAAACTCTGCACTAAACTTTTTCTGAGTCGGGCAGCCACATAATCTGTTGGTTCACACTTCTTCATGACCTTCATTGAAATAGGAAACTAGCCCATGCCAACTATTGGAAAGAACCCCACCTGCTACTCATTCTTTTCTTAACAAAAGAATGTTTCAATTTTAAAGGAAAAGCAACACATACTCTATTGGATCTTCATTTGGAAGATGCTGATATTGAAAAAGAAGGAATGTTGCCCCACCTTTGATCATTTCTCATGCACATTGAGTCTATGTATAACTATTGATGTCTCAATGGTTTACATAATTTTGAGCCTTATAAAAGTAATCATTATGCTTAATTCTTTCATACACAAGCACATACACACATAATTTTTTTTCTGTCAGAACGTTCATAGATTAACCTTGTGTTTTTCGATGATTGAATGGAAGTCCTAGGGAGTGAACATCACTCAAGCTCCTTATACAGTACATATGTTGTACTAAGTAACTTTATGTTACTTACATGCATCATAACTGTTTCATTCGTTGATTCAGGGTTACCATTCCAAATTTGTCTGAATTTGAAATGATTCAGATGAATACATTTATGAATTGACGACATAATCATTTTATCAGATCAGATTGGGGGAGATTATCTATTTTCCTATTTGGGAGATATTTTTCATGAAGACTGGGCTTAAATTGTTATTTGGGGGAGATACTTCAAAGACAAAACTGACCTTGAAATGTTTTGATGATTCTGATTCTCAAAATTCATCAAAAAGGGAGAGAGAGTTCAAGATTTCAAAGTCAGATCCATTTTAAAGCGAAAGTCAAGTAAGATGTTACAAAGGGGGAGAATACAAGAATGAGAAAGCAAATTCAAGCAAGAAGTGATTAAAGGGAGAAAAGTATATCAAAGCAATGATTAAAGAAAGTTGAAAAGCTTATGATGTTTCTGAAGAGCTTGTTGCATTTCATTAACTCAAAAGGGGAGATTTACTGAAAGCGATATCAAAGTTTGATCAAAATGTCAAAGATTTGAAGATGTCAAAGTTGTGAAAGACTGCTTACTGAGGATTTTTTCAAGGAAAAGAAGACCTGAAGATTCGTGTAATTTTTTTTATCTTGAATCCAAAGGGGGAGATTGTTAGATGTAAATTGTATTCAAGATTAAAAAGGAGGGTCTGTATTGTATTTGTTGTAAAGTGTGTAAGTGTACATTGTAAATAGAGTAAAGTGTTGACCAAAATGCTAAGGTCATGTTGACCATATAAATAGCAGGTCATAGTGTTGATAAGACATAAGAACACACACATATCAGAGTAAGAAACACCATACGAACACACACACACACACACAACTTGTTTATAAAATGCACTAAATAGGGATATGGATTGTTGTAGGTGTTGTGATTAATAAAAGAGAGTGTTCTTGATAATCTGTGTATCAATTGATTGCTAGAAACTGGAACAACACAACTTTACTGACATACACCTGGAAATCATGTCAATGAGAGGTCAACTATTGAAATAGTTAGTCAGATCACTGGTTTTCAGAATGCAATAAAATCTTTGACATAGAAATTGTTTGAATCCGCAGAGTGGCTATAAAATCTAAACAGTGGATATAAAATCCGCACAGTGGATATGTAATTCCGGTTGTAAAACTTGCCCAAGGTATATTGTTGTATGCATAAATGTTGAAGCCATAAGCCTATTACCCAAATGTAATTGACTTGAATGCCCCAAGGTGCATGTTTTATCGCTAACATGCATAACTGAAACAATAATTATGCACTCATGCATTATGCAATGTGAGTGGGGTGTTAACCAAATAGCGCTATCCATAATTACCAATGACTCAATACTTGAGTTAAATGGGTAATGCATGAGTAAACAGGGACTTATTGTACGATAGGAAGAACTCAAAATCAACTAACATAAGCATACATACCATAGAGCATAAGCAATCATAGAAAGATTTAACATTTTCAATGTAAACAAACACAACCGGTGCATAATAATAATAGTAAGATCCTTTTCACTCCAAAATATATGAAAACGGTAAAAAGGGGTTGTGAAAACTCACTGTGATAAGCGAAGACGAATTCAAGACGTCCACTGAATGCAAACCAAGGTCTGATCCTACTTCAATCCTACGAACGTAAGGACACTAGTAAGATTCAAGCTTAGGTTTTATGGTTTCGGTAACGCTTACTTATCCAAAATGTCATAAATGCCTTTATTATATTAACTTTGTTTAAAGTTTCATTTTGTGAAACTTTATAGTTTATTATATTTATCATTAACATTTTGTGCATGTGTTATTTTTATCTTGTTTATTTAACACAAACCTCAATCTCATAACATAAAATGATAAAAGGATTTAAAAGTTGATTTTTAAACAAGGTTTGTAAATTCCCTTTGCTGTCCAGAATTTTGTTGTCACTTTATTTCCATTTTTAGTTGTCTTCCAAGGTTCTTTTGGTCATAAGAATTTTACCCAAGTTGATATATTGTGTTAGGAAACTTTTGGCATAAAAACTTGAGTTTGTATGCCACTAGACCAATCCTTTCAGTGATCTCGAATGGTCCAATATACCTGGGGCTCAACTTACCTCTCTTCCCGAAACGTACTAATCCTTTCTAGGGTGATACCTTTAGAAGCACTTTATCACCAACTTGAATTTCTAAAGGCTTTCTACGGTTATCCGCATAAGGGGTTGTTTGCTTTTTTAAAAAAATCTCTTAATGACTCATAAGTCTGAATCATTCATACTTTTTTACACACCATCTCTTATTAATCATAACTAAAATAAGACTTCAGATTTCTGAAAATCCCTGGCTTCTTTAAGTCTATCTCTGATGATCGAGATCTTGTCAGTAGTCTCTTGCACAATGTCGGGTCTAGTTAAGTGTCTATATCCAATTTCTATCTAACAAAGTGGCGAACGACAGTTACGCCCATATAAGGCTTCATATGGCGCACACTGAATGCTCGTTTGATAGCTATTGTTATAGGAAAACTCGAACAAAGGTAGGTGAGTATCCCAACTCCCTCCAAAGTGTATCGCACATGCTCGAAGCATATCTTCTAAAGTCTGAATAGTTTGTTCACTTTGCTCGTCAGTTTGAGGATGATAGGCAGTGCTCAAGCTCAACTGTGTTGTTGAGTCAAATATTGTATTCAAGATTAAAAGGTCATAGTTGTATTTGCTTGTAAAGTCAAAGTTTGTCAAAGTCATTGTAATAGTCAAAGAATGTTAAAAGTCAAAGAACATTAAAAGGGTTAAAGTCAAGGATGTCAAAGTAGTTAGTTTGGTTAATGTCTTTGTAATTAGAGAGTATATTAGGTTGCTTTGTTGTTAAGCATTAGGTTAAGAGCTTAGATATTGTCATATACGTTTAGAAAGATTCTAGAGAGAGAAACATATTATAGAGAGAGAAACATACAAGATTCATGGAATAAAAGTCAGATTTGTGATTCAATCTTGTTTGTATGGACCTTTCAATTGGTATCAGAGCTTGGGTGAAAGATTTGTGCACTAATTCATAGAGAATTCGTCCAAAATTGATCAAGATTTGAAGAAAATTGAAGAAATTGAAGATCTCAAATGGTTTACACATTTCTTGTTTGTTTTTGAGTTTGATTGCAAAACGTCTCTTCAATGTTATATTTCATGTTTGCATCAAATTTTTTTCAAAAACTTATCAATATTTGAGGAATTTGATGATTTTTGAAAAGTTTTGGGTTATTGAAGAAAAGTGTTCTGTGAAAATATTTTAAACTTGTTTTTGAGATTTAGTGTTGTTTTGATCAAATTGTATATGAATTTGTTTCTAGAAACATGTTTTAGAAATGTTTTTATCATTGATTTCAAGTTTTGATCACCAAATCAAAGTGTTTGAAAATTTTCAAATTCTAGTGTTCTTTAGTGTTCTTGGTGAAAAGTTTCAGATCTGAGATTTTGATCTGAAAAGTTGATGAAACATTTCAAAAATGTGTTTGTGATTGTTTTTAATCCATAATTCAAGTGACAACTTTTTGTTTGTGAGGATTCATATATGTAGGTGAAAGGAATCGACGAACACAACGGTATGAAGAAAGTGAACATTGATCGTTCGTTCAGCAGAATCATTCAAGTTTTCAATCTCAAGACCTAACCAACTTCAACTTCATTAGATTTCCAGTGTTGTGCTATATTATTTAGAGTGGATCATCTGGGTTTGGGGCATGGAAGAACACACATGCTTCTGAATGAAGAACATGCATGGTGCTACTTTTTACATAATTCGCATGCTACTGTAGCTGAAGAACTCGCATGATATTCAAGCAGTGAATAATTCGCATGAGGCAGTGTTCAAGAAATTCGCATGATTTTTTTTTAAAAAGAATTTCGCACACTGCTAGATCAAAATTCACATGATACGTGATAAAGAAATTCGCGTGAGGCTTCAGTTAAGCATTTCGCCTGACCCTATACGAATTTCAAACTTAGTTTTTGAGAGTTGATCAAGGAATACACATCAATACAAATTCTTAACTTAGTTTTTCAAAAGTTTTCTGATTTTTTTTTTACGATGACAAACAAGTGGGTCTTTGAATATGTTGATTTTAATCGATTTCATTACATCTAACCCCTTCCTCTGTTGTTTTAGAGTTCGTAGCAAGTTTCAGAATCGTTTTGGTCGAGTATTCACTGAGATATCATCGATTAAAGTTTCGCCGGAGACCTCACCGGAAAAACCGGATTCTCCGAAATCTTTGTTTTTGTTAGTGTATTTTATTGTATCCAAGATTTAATGAGAAAAGTCAACGATGTAAAGCCAACATAGTCAAACTTAGTGTTTTGAGAGTTTCTTTACTTTGAGAGTTTAGTGTCAAAAGAGTTTAGTGATGTGAGAGTTTTATATCCTTGTATAAATAAGGATATGGGTTGTAAGAGTTTGAAGGACTTAATATTGTAATATCAATAACACATATGATTTCTCTCTCTACTCTCTCTCTAGAATTGTAATTGTCATATTCTTGAATTGATTGTGCTTGATTGATTGGGATATTACATTTTGAATTGTTATCAGAAGAAGACCAAACAAATTCAGAAAGATTTTCACAACAAATTTGGATTAATTTGTGAAATTTTGGATCACACAGTCGACTTTTCTGTGTTTTTGAATTTTTGACCAAATTCATCTTGACTTGTTGTTCTTAGATTGTTAAAATGAATTAGGTCCAATCGATTAGTGTAATAGATTACTTGTTATTCATAATGATACATTTTTTGAAATCAAATTGCAGGTTGAATTGAAATTATGGATCGATTTCTGGAATATCAAAAACACGCAGTCGACTTCTGAGTTTTTACTGCTGAATCAAAATTCGCATTTGTTTGTTGTTATTTGATTGTAAAATGCTTAATGGATGATCGACTTTTGATTTAGAACAATTTGTATTCTCACAATTTCATGATTCAATCACTAGAATAGATTGAATTTTGGATTTCGTTCAAATTTTCTTGAAAACCACTCGAACACTGTATTTTGATCAATGCACTATACTTTGATGTTTTTAGATAGTTTGGATTGATAGAAAAATGTTCTAATCTGTATTTCGAGTATATTGGTGTATTTCAAGAATCAATTTTCAGGTTTGAATCGATTTGGATTGAATCTGTGATCATAAAGAACAAACGCAAAAGATTGGTGTTTGATCTGCGAGTTCATGAGAAACACGTAAACAAAGCCTGCGAGTTCATCTTTCAAGCACAAAGGATATTGCATGAATTGATTTTGAACAAGTAACTTGCGAGTTTCAGTTCATGTGATCTACGATTTTCAGTTTAATTCATCTGCGAGTTCTTGAGAAACATACATCAAGCAGTCTGCGAGTTATACAGAACACGCACATCAAGCTTACTTGGTCTGCGAGTTCATCTCTGATCTTAATGTCTGATTGTTTGAAAGAAGAATAACTTTCAAGCATGAAAAATGTTTTCTTAAATGTTCAAACCACTTCTTTATTCTCAAAAGATTTTATGAATCTAGAAGTGTGATTTTAAAGGTTTTTCATCATTGAGCTTTAATGTTTAACTGACTGTGTGTTCTTAAAGATAAATACTTGTGTATTATCTTATCTATATACTGTCAAGTATTCATACACAACGGTTTAATACTTCATTTTGATTTTGTTATTACCATGTATCAAAAGATAAATCTTTCTATGGTAATACTCCAGTTTGCTATTCGATGTTGTTTGAATCAAACATCATTTCTATACTGAAATGTGCTTTCATTGATACAATGTTTATATATTGTTCATATAAACAACATTCGTCTTTGATTTCTCGAAATATTATTCTTCATGAACTTTGATCTGATTTTAATCGTTGTCAGATTCTAAAAACATTTCTATTCTTTCATGTTCATTCATTCATACAAAGTTTTGAGAAATCTTAAATGCTTAAAATGCTCAAATTTCATTCTTATCTTTATGAGCATATACATATACTGACAAATGATTTCTTGCTCTTCAATGTCAAGAAAATCATTGAGCAACACATTCTTGTACGAAAATACATGGGATTCAATGTGTGAGCTTAAAAGAACTTCCATGGATTCACGATAACCAGTGTTTACTGCCCCAGAAGTAATTCCTTAGAGTGATTGAGGGGAGAGGGGTCAAAAGATTGAGAGTGGTGTGTGATGAGGTAAAATGGAAAAGAGATATTGGTTAGAAGTGAGTTTTGATGTTTAAAAGAAAGAGGGTGATAGATCAGAGTAAAAGAATATCAAACCGCATAAACTGTTGTTTCACATTTCTTCGTGAACGACGATGAAAAAGGCACCTAGCCCATGCCATCTCTTGCAAATACCCCACCAGCTACTCATTCTTTTCTCAAAAAGAAAATGTTTCACATTTTCTTGGGATGCATCACATACTCTATTGGTTCTTCATTCGGAAGATACTGATATTGAAAAAGAAGGAAAGTTTCCCCACCTTCGACCCTTTATCATGCACAATTGAGTCTATGTATAATCATTGCCGTCTCAATGGTTTACATACTTTGAGCCTTATGAAACGCAATAATTGAGCTAATTCTTTCATACACAAGCACGAACACACAGAAAATTTGTTTTTCTATCAGAACATTCATATAAAATACCTTGTGTTTTTTCAATGATTGAATGGAAGTCCTGGGGAGTCAACATCAAACCAACTCCTTAAATTGTACATTCGTTGTACACAGTAACTTTGTGTTACTGACAGGCATTCCTAACTGTTTCATTTGTTGATTCAGGGTTACAACTCATAATTTGTCTGAATTTGAAAAGATTTAGATAAATACATTTATGATTTGACGGTTCTTTATCAGATCAATTGGCGGAGAATATTTAGATCATGAAGACTATTCTACATTGTTTAAAAGAGGGAGAAGTTTTAAAGACTGAGCTGAAATTGAAATGAGTTTTGATGATTTTGATTCTCACATTCAACAGAAAGGGGGAGAAATTTACAGAGTTCAATTTCAAAATCAATTTCAAAGTATGAAGAAAGTTCAAAGTAAAAAGACTTGTGGAGAAATTCTGAAAGTTCAAATCTGTTGAAAAGAAATCATTCCGAGATGATTCAAAGTCAATTCAATATGATTGAGAAAGTTTGTTTTCTGAAGACGATCCAGAGATCAGAGAGATGAAGATAAGAGATCAGAGATTCCTCAAAGTTCAAAGATGAAATTATTAAAGATGTTTCAAAGTTTTTAAAATGTTTGTTCAAGACTTGATGACTATTCAAAGCAACGTGAATGACATTTCAAGATTCTTCAACAACTTCAGAGATTAATGACTGTCAAAGTTGCAAAGTTCAAAGTTGTCAAAGTCAAAGTTTGAAGAATCAAAGCGCTGAAGATTATTGTCAAAATTTTTGTTAAATCTTGAATACAAAGGGGGAGATTGTTAGTGTATTTTATTGTATCCAAGATTTAATGAGAAAAGTCAAGGATGTAAAGTCAACATAGTCAAACTTAGTGCTTGAGTGTTTCTTTACTTTGAGAGTTTAGTGTCATAAGAGTTTAGTGATGTGAGAGTTTTATATCCTTGTATAAATAGGGATATGGGTTGTAAGAGTTTGAAGGACTTAATATTGTAATATCAATAACACATACGATTTCTCTCTCTACTCTCTCTAGAATTGTAATTGTAATATTCTTGAATTGATTGTGCTTGATTGATTGGGATATTACATTTTCAAAGGACGATCTCTCCATCGGTACAGACGTAAAGCCTCCTGTTCTATTCTAGGGTGAATATAAACAGTGGAAGGATCATTTTCTCGACTTCATCGACCGACACGCAAATGGGGAAAACATTCTGCTATCAATTACAGAAGGTCCCATGATACCTGTTGGGAACTGAAGATTTGTTTAAGTATGATTACTGCTGCCAGTACAACATGGTTACTACTGCTGAGACAAGTTACTACTGCTGAGCCAAATTAATACTGCATGAAGAAATTAATACTGCTAAGCATAGTTACTACTGTTGGTGAAGATTAATACTGCTCAGAGTGTTAATGCTGCTATGACTTAATACTGCTTATGTGATAATCTTGGTAAGTCGCGCAGATCATGGTTTGAAGATAATCATGGAAGTTTGAAGATAATCATGGAAGGTTTGAAGATAATCATGGAAGAATATACTGAAGATCTTTTATGTTTTGTAATTATCTTTTATTTTCAGTATATGTATAGAATTATTCAGAATAGTTTGCAAGACGAGTATTCTGAGGTTTTGTTTTTGAGAGAATTAACCTCAAGGTTTACAACCCTAGTTCTAGAGAAGTAGAATTCGTCTTGGTGAGCTTGTTCATCAAGATTGAGGTTTTGTGTGAAAGGTTGTAACTTTAATCATTAAATAAAGTTTACAAGTTGTGATTTCTACTTTACTGTTACATTGATATTTTAAATATTAAAGTGTTTTTCCGCAACTTCTTTATTATTGTTTCTGAGTTTCATTATTCTTGTTAAGAATCAGATCCTGACAAGTGGTATCAGAGCCTAGTATTCTCAGAAACCTTCATTCATCATGGACAACACAGTTGAATCAAACAATACTTTTGTTTCAAAGGTTCCCATGCTCAAACCTAATGACTTTTCTATGTGGGACATTGTTGAGAATGGCCCCTCTGCTGAAGGTAAAATTGGTCAAGATGGAAGAAGATCACCTCCAAAAACTGATGCTGAGAAGAAAGTGAGACAATTGGAGATGAAAGCCTTAAGCACCCTGCTTTTGGCCATTCCTAATGAGTATCAACATCAGTTTCACCACTGCACTGATGCTCAGATTCTATGGAATGCTTTAGAGAAAAGATTTGCTGGCACCAAGAGCACTAAGAAAAATCAAAGGAATATTCTCAAGCAGCAATATGAGAATTTTACATCTTCAAAGAATGAGTCTATGACTCAAACTTTTGATAGATTCAATAAGTTAATTGGTGAGTTGGCTACTATTGGAGTCCAGATGGAACAAGATGATGTCAACCGAAAGTTCCTCAGATCTTTTGGAGATGAATGGACCATGTACACTGTTTCATTCAGACAGAATGACAAATTGGAAGAAAAGGAACTGGATGATCTGTACAATGATCTGAGAGTGTTTGAATATGAGGTGGAAGCAAAGAAGAAGCCTACTGGATATGTTCATAACCCTGAATCAGTTAATGCTGCTAATGGAGTAAATCAAGAAAAAGGCAATGAATCTGTTTTTGAAGCCTTTTTTTCCAGCCATGGTAACTCTTCTTTAATCAATGATGACTTGGAACAGCTTCATCCTGATTATATTGAAGAGATGGATATTAAATGGCAGATGGCCATGCTTTCTATGAGGGTGAAGAAGTTCATCAAGAGGACTGGGAGGAACAACTTCTCCCAAAGAAGAGAAGATGGAGCAGGCTTTGATAAGTCAAAAGTGGAGTGCTACAAGTGTCATATGAAGGGACACTTTGCCAGGGAATGCAGAAGTGGAGTGTCTCACAACAATCACCAACAAGCTCAGACTGGAAGCTTTAACCAGAACAGAAACTCTGCTCAAGCTCTTGTTTCTCAACAAGGAATGGGGCTTGACTGGAGTGATCAAGCAGAAGAGGCCATTCAAAATCAAGCTCTTATGGCAGAGGTATATGATATTCCAACTGAGGTACTCTCTAATCTCTGTTCTCAAACTTGTATAGACACTGTTAAAAGGTACAGGGATCCCAACCAGAGTATGAGTGATGACCTTAAGAGGTTAGAAAAGGATAGAAAAGACTTTGTGAAAATTGTTGAGAGGTTTGAGGAACAAATTAAAGGTTTCCAAGCCAATGAACTTCAACACACATATGATACAAATTACTGGAAGTGGGAGAAAAATGATTTAGAAATCCAACTGACAAAGTCTAGAGAGGAGAATGAAAAGTTGAGAGGAGAACTAGCCAATGTTAAGCTAGATGTGGAAAAGTTTTCATATGCTTGTAAAGCCATGGATTCAATTCTAAAGGTCCAAATTCATGATAAGCTTAAACCAGGAATTGGGTACAATACCACACCACCACCATACAACAACAACTACATCCCTCCTAAATCAGACTTGCTAGAGACCAAGGATAGGAAGGACTTGCATGAAGGAGCCACTAAGATAGATCCTTTAGATGAAGTAGTTTTTGAGGACAAGACTGAGAAAGAAGCTGGTAAAAGTAAGGATAATACTGTGAATGGTGAGATTCCCTTAGAAAATAACATTCTTACCAATGAGGGTGGTGGAAGGGATTGGGTCAAATCTGATGACGTAGAGAAGACTGAGGGAAAGTCTAAAAAGGTCCATTACAAGCAGACTACAGTTATGAGACCTGTTCTTTGCAAACAGTGTGCAGGTAATAAGTCTGAGCCCCTAAAACATGATAAAAGGAGGGGCAATCAAAGAAATTGGAATAATCAGTGGGCTCAGAAACAAGGAGTTGATCAGAGTAGAATCATCAGACCAAAACCTTGTTTCATATGTGGCAAAATGAACCATCTTGCCAAGCACTGTTATTTTAATACTATTAACCAAAGGATAAATTTTCAAAGATCTGTGCAAAAACCCTTTGGTTATAAGAAGGATGAAAGGAACCATGTGGCTAAGAAACCTGTTAAATCTGAAAGCCACATGAAGAAAAAGACTGTAAAAGAGAGTGTCAATATGTGGGTTCCCAAAAGCACTAAAACTGTTAGTACTGCTACCACAAATAGTGTTGCTGACAAAGATAGTGCTACCAGAAGCAATACTGCTGCTATCAATGTTAGTGCTGCTGAGAGTATTAGTACTTCTAAAACTAACATTGTTAGTACTTCATCAGATGTTAATACTGCTAACTCTGTTAGTACTTCTAAAATTAGTACTGCTTCTAGTGTTTGTGCTTCTAGACCAATCATCTTGACAAAGTACTCCAGTAAAGAGTATTCTAAATTTAAAAATCTCATCAAAAAGGAGTGTAAGTACTTTGATGAGAAAGGGAGGACCAAGACCACTTTGGCTTGGGTTCCCAGTCAATACTAATTGATTTATCTTATGTGCAGGGCAACCAGTAGCTCAAGGGAAAGAGCATTTGGCATGTTGATAGTGGTTGCTCTAGGCACATGACAGGGAACATGGCTTGCCTCAAGAATTTCAAGAAAATTGATGGAGGGCATGTTGCCTTTGGTAATACTCCAGATGGAGGTAAAATTAGTGGTAAGGGTGATGTAACAAAAGGTAAGATGACCTTTGAAGATGTTACTATGTTGAGCAGTTAAGGTACAACCTGTTAAGTGTATCACAGGTTTGTGACAAAAAGCATAGTATATTATTCACTAATTCAGAATGCATTATCCTTGCTCCTGGATTCAAGGTAGTTGATGAAAAGATGATACTACTAAGAACTCCTAGAAAGGATAATGTCTATTGTTTGGATATGGAAAATGTTTCAAATGATTCATCCCTAAACTGTCTTGTTTCAAAAGCCTCGTTGGATGAATCATCACTTTGGCACAGAAGGATGTGTCACATGAACTTTAAAACAATGAATTAACTTGTTAAAAACAACCTTGTGAGAGGTCTGCCTCCAAAAGTCTTTTCATGTGATGATCATTATGTTGCTTGTCTCAAAGGCAAACAACACAAAACTTCTCATAAGTCCAAAGAGTTGAACACAATTTCTTCTTCTCTTCAATTGTTGCATATGGATCTGTTTGGTCCTACAAATGTCATGAGTATAGGTAAGAAATCATACTGCTTAGTTATTGTTGATGATTACTCTAGATTTACTTGGGTGTATTTTCTAAAGACTAAGGATGAGACAAGTGGACTGATCAAATCCTTTATTCTAAGAATTGAAAACCAAACAAATCAAAAGGTAAAAGTCATTAGGTCAGATAATGGTACTGAATTTAAAAATCTTGACCTAAACACCTTTTGTGAGGAAAAAGGAATTGACAGGCAATACAGTGCTCCTAGGACACCACAACAAAATGGTGTTGTTGAGAGAAGGAATAGGACACTGATTGAGGCTACTAGATCTCTGTTAGCTGATTCAAAATTCCAATTACTTTCTGGGCTGAAGCAGTTAATACTGCTTGTTATGTCCAAAACAGAGTTCTAGTAGTCAAGCCTAAGAACAAGACACCATATGAGCTTTTAAATAAAAGAAAATCATTTATTGGTTTTTTCAAACCTTTTGGGTGTCCTTGTACCATTCTCAATAACAAAACTCACTTAGGAAAGTTTGATAGCAAAGCAAATGATGGTTTTCTTGTTGGTTACTCATCTCAGAGTAAGGCCTACAGAGTGTTTAATTCTTCTTCTAGAATAATTGAGGAGAGTGACAATGTCAAATGCAATGAGAACTCACCAAATCCTATTGGTTCAGGTCCTTGGTGGTTATTTGACATTGATTCACTAACTAACTCTTTGGGTTTCAGTAGTGATTATCATGCAGGATCAGGAAGTAGAGGATCAGGGGATGAACAAGTACAAGATATTATTCCTCAGTCTGTGATCTTTCCCATACCTACAATGAACCCTGTTGAAATCTGTGAAACAAAGACTGTTACTGAACCAATTCAGAGTGAAGAAGAAAGAAGAGATAAGGAGAATCCAGAGCATGAAGAACCAGAAGTAGCTGATGAGATCCCCTCATCTGACTTAAATGACTCCAATTTAGATGTGGGAATTAATGAAGAACCTAGTCATCAGACAAGAACTCAGAAGAATCATCCTCCTGAGATGGTAATAAGAGACATCACTTCTCCTATGATGACTAGGAATCAAAGCAGACTTCAAGATTTGCAGGATCAGCAGCATACAGTACTCTCTTGCTTTCTATCTCAAATTGAGCCTAAGAAGACTTATGGTGCAATGAAAGATTCAAGTTGGATAGAAGCCATGCAAGAAGAGTTGCTACAATTTAAATTGCAAGATGTTTGGGACTTGGTGGACCTTCCAAAAGGTCATAGAGCAACTGGCACCAAGTGGATTTTCATAAATAAAGAGGATGGGAGAGGAATAGTAATCAGGAACAAAGCAAGGCTAGTGGCACAAGGGTACACTCAGGAAGAAGGCATAGACTATGAGGAAGTCTTTGCTCCAGTTGCACGGGTATAGGCAATTAGGCTGTTTTTAGCCTATGCATCATATATGAAGTTCAAGGTATATCAGATGGATGTGAAGAGTGTCTTTCTATATGGAATAATTGATGAAGAAGTATACGTCTGTCAGCCTTCTGGATTTGAAAATCCATCATATCTTAACAGAGTATACAAACTTAAGAAAGCACTCTATGGTCTACATCAAGCCCCAAGAGCATGGTATGATACTTTGTCTACCTATCTCTTGGAAAAAGGGTTTGAAAGGGGAATCATTGACAAGACCCTTTTCATTAAAAGAAGTAAGAAGGACACCCTACTTGTTCAGATCTATGTGGATGACATCATATTTGGATCCACAAAAGATCAGATGTGTAGAGACTTTGAACAGTTGATGTACAAGAGCTTCAAAATGAGTTCAATGGGTGAACTCACTTTCTTCCTTGGGCTTCAAGTGAAACAGCAGAAAGATGGGATTTTCATAAGTCAATCAAAGTATGTGAAAGACATCCTATATAAGTATGGTTTATCAGACTCAAAGCCAGCAAGCATACCAATGGAAACACATAGACAGATCACTGCTGATCTCGAGGGGGAGGATGTTGATGTCCATCTTTATAGATCAATGATTGGATCTCTCATGTATCTCACAACCTCAAGACTAGATATCATGTTTCCAGTGTGTGTGCCAGATTCCAAGTCAAGCCAAAGCAGTCACATCTTTAAGCAGTTACGAGGATTTTCAGATACTTAAGAGGGCAACCTAGATTAGGTCTTTGGTATCCCTATGAATCTACTTTTGACTTGATTGCATATTCAGATAGTGACTTGGGTGGTGCTAATATGGATAGAAAGTCTACTTCAGGAGGATGTCAGCTTTTGGGTGCAAGACTAGTTATTAGCGGTCTATATATGGTGTATATTTGTATTATCAATTAGCATTTAATTATTGTATATCTTCCCAAAATAAGTGGAAGTTAGTTAGGCAATATTGTACTATTTATAGTATGCTTATCAATAAGATCTAGGGCACGTTTTTCACCCATGATTAAGATGTCAAAAAAAATAGACGGTAGTGGAGAGAAGAGAACCGTAGGGGAGAGAAGAGAACCACCAGAGGCTGGTGGTGATAGGGTTGGTGACGGCTGGAATAAGCTAGGGAGAGAAGAGAGATAGGGTAAAGGCTCTGATACCATATATAGACTGCTAATAGTAATGATGAAACAAGGTTTAGTTTAGGTTTTATTTTGTTTACGTTGCCTGTGTTTCAAGCCTTCTCTCTCCAATATACAATATACGTTTGGAGTTTAACATCGATGCTTCTGAAACTAGGGCATCTCTTTTCGAGGAGTTGGATCTTTCTCCATGTTCATTTGAAATGGGTTCTCATATACCGAGAGGTAAACTTGCACTCTATCGATTTCAGTTCTCAGGTACTATGAGGTAATTATCTTGATTTGATTAATTTGTTAATAAACTGCAGAAACGGTTGCTGTTAGGGTTTAAGAAAGATTTTGAAATTAAGGATACTACTTGTTGTAGATTAGAAATCTAATGGAAGGAACAACTGGATAGTCTACGATTAGGTTTTTGCTGGAACAATTTACTATGGCATATCGAATGGGTTGATAGAATGTTTAACGAATCTTAATTTTTGTACCTTGTCATAGCATTTTAGTATGACCTAATACTTAGATTTTAGACCATTAGCTTTGAGTGGTTGATCGAATAAAGGATACGATAGAAACCTTAAGAATAATATTCTCCATATGGAAATATTCAAGGTAAATTTTCTATGCCAACCTTGATTGTCATTACTACTAGGTAAATAATAGTAAATTTTGTTTGCTTGCCATTTTTTTGGCTTTCGGCCATGAGCATCAGAAACCTCAACCTTACGAGAGGCCTTGCTTAACTTATAGTGAATAATACATAACTATTACTTTTCTTTGTAACATTGTGGATTGTTTAAATGGAAGTGATCCTGCATACCATCTTAGAGTACACCAGTAATGTAACTACGGTTAAGACTGTTGAAACATAGTTGCTTAAGTATTTGGATTTCTTTTTACTGTTCAAAATCTTTCTTGTTCCTTTTGCCCACTAAGATGACAGTGAACTCAACAAATTGGCCTCCAAGATTTGATATTTCAACAATTGGCTACAACATTGTGGTATGATTGCTTCTACTTCGTTGTTTGTCTTTTGATGTCTTAGAGTACTACCAAGCTAGAACATTTGTGAAGAATTGTATTTCACCATTTTTATGCAACTTCCAGAATTTTAGAAAGGTCTTGCAAAGCTTACTCTGCTTATAGAGATGCCTTCTTTGTCCAAATATAATTTTTACAACTACTTGGCGTTTTCTGTACAGGTTATGGTTCAAACAGCAGCATCGAAGCTTCTGGCTGGGTTGATACCAGTTCCAGTAATGGGAATGGTTGCCAAATTAACCGTAAAAACAGCAAATGGAACCTCTGCCAAGTATTAAATCATCCAAGGTTGATATTGCAACCATTTCCTTGGCTCTCAAACCAACTGCAATTGCTTGCTTCTGTGAACAATTGTCATCAGAACCCTTCCTATGGCCATTTTCATCACTTTGTTCTGGTATCATAGCATCCGAACCTTTTTGATGAACTATATTTTCCACCAACTGATGGGGAAAATGTATCCAAGTTTCAGATTCACATATATGGTTGCCATCTTGCAAAACAACTGGAAGCATATTAACAAAGTCCATAGTCCATGTATCCTGAATATTAATAACTTGATTCTGTGCAGGCTAAAACCCAAGATGATCCAAGAGTATTCAACAGCACGTCTTTGATTTGGGATCTGAATGCAACATCATTGTAACTCTGGAATACTTCGATCAGAACTGCACATATTTAGAACTCAAACAGCAGCAAAACTCTGAAATCTGAATGCATTCATATATTCTGGATCAACAGATTTGCAGACTTTCTGAACTGTACAATATGCTGCACATTTCGAATTCTGCATAATCGTAAATGACAGCAGCAACCGGACAATCGAAATCTTGCTTTTCTGGACAGCAAATATTGATGAAACTTTGATCACATTAAGCTCGAAATCTGAATGCATTAGTCGTAAATCTGCTGTCAAAAAAAAATCTGCACAACTCTGAGTTTGAACACAGCAGCAACTTTCTGAAAATCTGTGAACAACGACCGAAATCTGGAAGAACATATCCATTACTCTGTTTACACAAAGCTGAAATTCTGAATGCATTGATCAAAATCTGCAGCTTCCACATAACTCGAACACAACATCTTTTAGAATTATCAAACTCTGAATTCCAAGGTATTTGAACAACTCTGTCAATAAGATTGTAACTTTGATCCTTTCCAAAAAAAAGATTGCAACTTTGAAATCACATTGAATTTTGGACTTATCGAATCTGATACAATCAACAACTGTCAAATTCTTGTGAAAACAATCCATGTGAATTTTGGACAGAAAACTCTGAGAACAATGTTCTTCGAAATCTATACCATGGACAAATTCAGATTTGAGACATTGAATGCATTGATGCAACTTTGTACTGTTTCAGCTGTTGGGTTTGTAAAAAAAATTCATCAACAAATGTACAAAAATTCATCAAATCTTGGGTGTATTATAGTAGGTAATTATTTTTCCAAACTAACAAATACAATTTGGGCTTTTTTAGTCATATAAATTTATTTTATCCATGACTTTAACCATACTTATAAATTTCACACCAATTAATTAAAACCATGGTCTATTTATGGCAAATAATTACTCTACATTTAGAACCATGACTATTAGTACCTTTGGTCACACATAATAATAAAAATCATGGTCATGAACTACTTATTAGCCATACAAATTAGATTGTTAGAACCGCGACGGTTGGTTACCATTTAACCACATGGATTTATTTCACTGTGGCCTTAGCCATACTTATAGCGACACAAAAATCATATTAACCATGGTCAAATCATGATATATAGTTACCAATAACGGCTAATAGTTAGCTTTTAATTCACACAAAATAATAAAAATTGTGGCCAATCCAGATTTATGATTATGCTTAAATTTTAAAACCGTGACTATTGGTTAACTTTTGGTCATGTAAAATAATAAAAACCATGGCCATGAAATACTTATTAGCCACACAAATTAAATTGTTAGAAGCGTTGCTAATGGTTACCTTTTAGCCACATAGATTTGTTTTTAACCGTGACCTAAGTTATAATTATGGCCACACAAATTGTATATTAATCGTTGCCAAATCATGACTTTTAGTTACAATTAATTCTTAGAACCGTTGTAATTGGCTATCTTTTGGTCACACAAAATAATTAAAACTGTGGCCATAAAGCCAAGTACTTTTAGCCACCCATAACATATTCTCGTCGCTAAATATATTTTCATTTTGGCCACGGAAAATGGACTTCATGTGGCCACATGTTTGTCTATGGTCACGCACAATAACAGTCACAACATAAAGCCATGGTTTAAAAAAAACCATGACTATACGTCTGTCTATGGCCATGGTTTTTGGCCATTATTGGCCATGCTAAAAGAAACTGTGGCCATACGGAATCATTTAGTTACAGTTTCATGTAAACCATGACTTTATGTTTGGATGCGTTTGGTAATGGTTACGGTTATTGAGTTAAATCGTGGCTAAACAACACTCTAATTTTGTAAATGACTTTTAGCCAAAGTTCTAAAGCCAACCATGACTAACTTGTTTTTCCAAAACCGTGGCAAAAAGTCATTTTTGTACTAGTGTAATCTGATGATATCCTGACGAAAGAGGGAGATTGTACTAATTGAGCTTAAGGGGGAAATCGAATTGCAAAATCTTTTAGAGATGATCTTGAATCCAAAGGGGGAGATTGTTAGAACATATATTTGTTGGATATAGGATCATGAAGACTGAAGGTGAAAGTCAAGTAAGTCAAAGCCCAAAGTCAGTCTCAAAGTGAAAGTCAAAGTCATTGTAATAAAAGTCAAAAGTCAAAGTATTTGTATTTTAGTGTGTTTGTAAGCGTGTGTTTTGTTTTGTGTTTAATAGGCTTATGACTAGTAGGTGTAACAAGCAGTTAACAATTGTGGAGTTTTAGAGAGAGAAAGTAACAGGGTTCATTGTATACGAATCTTGTGATTAATTGAAATAGGTAGTTTGATTGAAACTGTTTGTGATCTTGTTTGTGATTGCAATTAGATTAGAACTTGACATAATTGGGAAATAACAGACGCTAAAAGGTGACCAATGTACTTTTCTTGACACTAAAGACATGTGTGAACAGTTAATAATCCTAGAAACAATGTAAATCAGATGACAACAATCAATTCCATCAATCTCTATTATTATTTCACAATCACAGAATGATTAGAAGTATGCTCTCACAACTTTCCCTCTCTAAAATATAAACTCTTATGACACTTATAAATCTTACAAGTCTCTTACACGCACAACATAGGGTCATATCCCTATTTATACCCAACACAGAAACTCTCAAGACACAAAACACGCACAGAACAAAACACTCAAACTATTAAACTTTTACAACACATCATACTTTGAATTTGACTTTTATTACAATAGACTTTGACTTTTTGTTTGAGAGTTGATTTGAGCTTTGATTTGCTTGAACTTTGACCTTCAGTCTTCATGATCTTGTATCCAATCAATATGTGTACTAACAATCTCCCCCTTTGGATTCAAGATCATCTCTAAAAGATTTTGCAATACAATCTCCCTTTTTAAGCTCAAAAATTACAATCTCCTCAATTGTAGAATTTAGCAAAATAGTCTTCACAATTTTCTGTAATCTCCCCAACGTCTGTCTTCAAAAAATATTAACAATCTCCCCAAAGATGATTAGAAACCTCTTTCAGACACTAGAAATAAATATCTTCAGATTTAGCTCAGTTTGCTTTAGCAGATTATCTTCAAAGAAAACTTCAGTAAAATCTTCTTGCTTTCGGAAATCTTTGAATTTATCTCATCCAACTTTCAACAATTCTTCAACAATCTTTCTTCAATTTGACATAAATCTCTCCATTAAGCTCCAAACATTCTTTATCAGACCACATTTCTTGAAAATCTTTCCCTTCTTTAACATTTCTTGATACTATCTCCCACTTTTTGATGATTGGAGCATTGAAATCATCAAAACTTTGCAAGAAATGTCTGTCACAATTCTGATCTGACCACAGATCTTTCACTAGAGCCTCTGATTATCTGTCGATACAAAGAATATATTCATCCGAATCTTTGCAAATTCAGAGAAATTATGAGTGTAACACCTTAATCAACAAATGAATTAGTTAGAAGTGCCTATCAGTAACACAAAGTCAGTGTGTGTAACAAATACACATTGGAAAGGAGCTTTTTGATGTTCACTCCCCCAGGTCTTCCATTCAATCATCGAAACACCACAAAGGAATTTATATGAACGTTATGACAAGAAAACAGATTACTTGTGTGTTCGTGCAAGTGTTTGAAAGAATTAAGCACATGATGATTGCTTTTATAGGCTTAAAATTGTGTAAACCATTGAGACAACAATAGTTAAACACATACTCAATTGTGCATAATCGAAGTGCGAAGGTGGGGCAGACTTCCTTCTTTTTCAATATCCATATTCTCCAAATGAAAACCAGATAGATTATGTGTTGCGTCCCCTTGAAATATGAAACATTTGCTTATTAAGAAGAAAATGAGTGGCTGGTGGGGTTTTTATCAAGAGTTCGCATGGGCTAGTTGCCTATTTCAATAATGTTCATGAAGAATTGTGAAACACTAGTAATGTAGATGTCCGGCTCAGAAAAAGTTGGTGCAGAGTTTGATATTCTTTTACTCTGTTTTCAGACCTTCTTTCTTTTAATCATTAAGCTCACATCTAACCAACCTCTCATTTTCATTTTACCTCATCACTTAACCCACACTCAGTATTTGACTCCTCACTCTTCGATCATTGAAGGATTAACTTCTTGCGTAGGAAACACTGGTTAACGTGAATCCATAGAAGTTTCAGTTAAGCTCACACAATGAACCCATGTTGTCCTATAAGAACATGTTGCTCAACTGGTTTAACTTTGCAGGTAAGGCACAAATATATACAAGTCAGATGTTGTTAGTGTATTAATTGTATCCAAGATTTAATGAGAAAAGTCAAGTCTGTAAAGTCAATGTAGTTAATCTTAGTGGTTTGAGAGAACCTTTACTTTGAGAGTTTAGTTGTGTGAGAGAAGTAGTTTTCATATAAATAGGCTTTGTGTAATTGTTGGATGTAACCATTGTAAGAGCTTCAGATTGTAATATCAATAGACGTGTGAATGTTTCTCTCTCTACTTTCTTTCTCTAGACCTAAATTGTTATATCTTGAATCTTGTTTGAGATTGTGCTTGATTTGATCTGGATTTTACTTTTTCAATTGGTATCAGAGCGAGACCAAACAATTTTTAGAAGATTGAAATATCAAATTTAGATAAATTTCTAGAAAATTTTCAAGAACACGCAAACAGTTTTTGGTTCTTCACTGATTAATCAAGTTCACACTTGTTTGTGAAACTTCTTGTTGGAAATTGTTTTCATAAGATGAGTTTGATGTAATTGAATCACTTTTGTTCACAATTTTCACGAATTAATCATAGGAATAGATTCAATTTTTGAATTCTTTGAATTTTTGTTGTTAAAATGTCAAACACTGGGATTTCTTGAATCGCACTGTAGTTTTTTCATTATTAGCTATATTGAATTGATAGAAAAGTGTTTAGAATCTGTTTTTGATCATAGTAATACATTTCTTGAAATCAAATTGCTTGTTGAATTGAACTTGATTGAATCGATCTCTGAAAAATCAAGAATACGCAGTCGACTACTATGTTCACTGTTTGAATCAAATTAGTTTGATGTGTTGATTTTAATCTGAAATTGCCATTAGAAAAATGTTGTATATGAGGAATCGATCATTCTTGTGCATCATCAAGTTTTAATTTGATATTTAGAATGATTTGGATCAATCTGTGACAGCGAGTTCATGAAGAACACACAGACAAGCATCTACGAGTTCCAATGATGAAATTTCATATGATGTGCGAGTTATAGTTCACATGATCTACGCGTTTAGTTCAAGTTCATGAGATTTGCGAGTTTAATGCTGAAATTTCATGTAATTTGCGAGTTTATGATCACTAGCTCTGCGATTTCACCATTCTCTTGATTTGCGAGTTTCAGGTTATGCAGCCTGCAAGTTCTAGTGATTATAATTCATTCAATTTGAGAGTTTCTAACTAAGTTGATCTGCGAGTTTTAAAAATCAATACAACTTGCGAGTTTACATGGTCTGCGAATTCTAAGGATTACTAACTCACTTGATCTGGGACTTTCTTTTCATGCTTACTTGATCTGCGCGTTCAACATTCATTTGATCTGCGAGTTTTAAAACTCATGCTGTCTGCGAGTTCTAATTTGCTTTAGTTAATGTGATTTGCGAGTTTCAAACTCATTCAGTCTGCGGGTTTCATCATTATTCATTCTGCGAGTTTTAACGCAAACAAGCATTTGCTAGTTTTAATCCATGAGTTGAAGTGATCTGTGAGTTTGAATCTACTTAATCTGCGAGTTCCAATTCACATTATCTGCAAGTTTTAACTCAAGTTGTCTGCGAGTTTCAACTCACTCAGTTTGCGAGTTTAAGTCCATTCAATCTGCGTGTTTTAATTCACTTGATCACTTGGTCTACGAGTTTTAATGTTGCAAGAACATTTGATCTGTGAGTTCTAAAGTTTCAAACTCATTTGGTCTGCTAATTTCAATTCATTTGGTTTGTGAATTCTAATTCGTGTGACTTGAGAGTTTTCTAAAATACTCAAATCATTATCTGCAAGTTTCAGTGCTTTGAGAGTTCCAAAGTTGAAATAGTTTTTTCTGAAATTATTTTTTGGTGATCTAAGTTTGACTTTCAGTCAAAAAAAAATTCTGAATTGTTTGGGAACGATCATTCAATTCAAGCTAATCATTCAAGATGTCGACTACAGATGAGAGAGGAAATACTGTACTTTCAACTAGAGATATGGTTGTATTGTACATGCCTGAGATACCTATTATAGAAGCAGAAAGAGAGAAACTGAAAAATCAGAATTCAGATCTTCTCAAACAGATTCAGGAGTTGAAATTTAATTTGTCAAACTCTGATAAAACTCCTGACTGTATAAAGTGTACTAGTACTATTAAATCTAATTTTGCAGGTATTATTTGCACAAGCGAGAAAGAAATTAAAGAACAAGATAAAGAGATTAAAGATAGAGAGAAAATGATGGCAATAAAAGATAATACCATTCAGTCTCTTGAGAAAGTAATCAAGTTCAAAGAGTCCATAATTACAAAACCTCAAAGCCAACTGAAGACAACTGAACAGAAATCATCAGAACTACAAGCTGAATCAGTTGAGCTTCAACAAAAGTATATGAATTCTGAAGAAAATATATATGCATTGAAAGTCAAAAATGCTGATTTGATGAAAAGCATCAAAGCAGATAAAGAAAAATCAAATCTGGAGATATCTTCTGCTCAACAAATATCTGAATTTTCAAAGAAAACTCTACAAGAGAAAAAGGATTTGGAGTTGAGATGTTCAAAACTTTCTAAGCAAGTGTCAAAATTCGAAAAGATAGTAATCACTGAAAGAGACACTTTTGCGAAAGAAAGACAAGTTCTTGAAGATAAAATTACTGAACTTCCCAAGCAGATTTCTACTTTACAAGACTTGCTCGAAAAAGAAAGACAAATTTTCAAAGAAAAGAAAAAGTCTTTTGAGCTTGAAAAGAAAAGTTTTGAAAAGAGAAATACTGGGATTTTCAAAGATATTTCTGAAAAAACCAAGAACTTAGAGAAAGATTTTGAGCAAGAACGTTCACATTTTGAATCTGAGATATCTAAGCTCACATCCAAAATAACTTCTCTATCATCATATATCCAAAAAGAACAGAAGGCCAGATCTGATTTGAAAATAAAGTTTGACACACTTACTTCTAAAAGAAACATTTTATCTGAAAAGATAAAAGACTTAGAAGCTGCAAACATTGATTTGTTAGAAAAGATTACAGCTGATGTGATTAGTCAATCACCTATTGTTAATTCAACATAATGAGTTTGGTCTTTCAAAACAGCTTCAAGTTCTATTCTTGACAAAAATGTTTTCAAAAAGAAAAATGTCAAACCAAACACTGTCAAATCAAGTCAGATCAGACCATCTAATCTATTTATGACAAATCTGTTGATGGTTCAACGAGCTTTTATATAAAATATCTTGGAAAGCAATCAAAGAAAAGTCAGATGGTGTGGAGAGTTAAAGATTCTTCTGAAGAGAAAAAGTAGGACAAAGCATCTGCTTCCACAATTGTTAATCAATAAATCCCAAAACAATCAAGCAATTACTCAATATATGACAATTAAGATCAAGAACTAGAGAGAGAAAGTAGAGAGAGAAAGTAGATCTTGATTATTAACCACAAGTCTCAATGATACAATACGTGCAATTCTAGTTCGTTACTACTCATTACAAAAACCAAAACCTATTTATACAACCAACTAAACAAGACATAACCACTAAGTAAAACTAAACAAGCTTTGACAATCTATTACAAAGACTATGTTGACTTTTACATCTTTGACTTTCCACATTAAATTTTGGATACAATATTTAGACTTAACAATCTCCCCCTTTGTATTCAAGATTTAATAAAAATTTGATACTGATCTTCAGCTCTTGATTCTTCGGCATATATCTCTTTATCTTTGAAATTTGAAGCTTTCACAGTCTTTACTCTTTCAGCTATTGAAGAATCTTGAAAAGTATTTTACACATTGAAGCTTTGAAAGTCAACAAGCCTTGAGCGCGAAACAGAATTCTTGAATCTTTTTTTTTTTGAACTTGAAACTTTATCTTTGAAACATCTTTGAAACAACTGCAAAACTGTATCTTCATCACTTTGATCTCTTGACTGTCTTCAGAAAAACTTCTTTAACACGTCATCTTGATTTAACTTTTGACAACCTTTCATCAGAATCTTTAGAAACAACGGAAGCTTTGAAATTGATCTTTGTAAAATTCTCCCCCTTTTTGATGATTGAGAGCATCATGATCATCAAAATTTCATCAATTTCAGCACAGACTTTGATTTCCCCTTTGTATTCAAATAACAATCTCCCCTTTCACAATTGGCGCGATTTGATCTGAGAGCCGTCAATTCATGAAATGTATATATATCCGAATCTTTTCAACTTGAGACATAATGAACATGGTAACCCTAAATCAACAAATGAAACAGTTAGGAATGCATGTCAATAACACAAAGTTACTGTGTACAACGAATGTACAATGTAAGGAGCTGGTTTGAAGATGACTCCCCAGGACTTCCATTCAATCATTGAAAAACACAAGGTTTATCTATGAATGTTCTGACAGAAAAACAAATTTTCTGTGTGCTCGTGTTTGTGTATGAAAGAATTAGCACAATGATTGTGTTTCATAAGGCTCGAAGTATGTAAATCACTGAGACAACAATGATTGTACATGGACTCAATTTGCATGAGAAAGGGTCAAACGTGGGGCAACTTTCCTTCTTTTTCAATATCAATATCTTCCAAGAGAAGAACCAATAGATTATGTGCTGCTTCCCCAGAAAATGTGAAACATTCTCTTTTTAAGAAAAGAATGAGTAGCTGGTGGGGTTGTATGCAAGAGATGGCATGGGCTATTTGCCTATTTCAATGATGGTCACCAAAAAGATGTGAACCAATCAGTAATGTGGCTACCCGGCTCAGAAAGATGTTTGGTGCAGAGTTCTGATATTCTTTTAACTCTGTTCTCACACCCTCTTTCTTTTAAACATATAAGCTTACATCTAACCAATCTCTCATTTCCATTTTACCTCAGCTCACTCCCACACTCAATTCTTTTAGACCCCTCTCCCCTCAATCACTCAAAGGATTTCTTCCTGGGTAGGAAACACTGGTTATCGTGAATCCATGGAAGATCTATTAAGCACTCACACTGAATCCCATGTTCCTAAAAGTACATGCTGGTCAATGATTTTTTTGATATGTAAAGAACAAGAAATCATATGTCAGTGTATGTATGCTCATCAAAAATCAGAAATGAAATTTGAGCATTTTTAAATATTTAAGATTTCTCAAAACTTTTTATGAATGAATAATCAAGAAAGAATAGAAATGTTTTGAGAATCTGACAATGATTAAGATCAGATTAAATGAAATGGCTAGGGTATCAAAGAACTGGATATTTTGTTTATATGAACAAATATAAACAATTTATCAATGAAAGCACAAATATGAAAAAGATGAATGATGCTCAACAACTTTGAAAGCAAACGGGGGTATTACCATCAAAAAATTTGTTCGATATGAGACATGGTTATAACAAATTCAAATGAAATATTGAACCGGTGTGTGTGAATACTTGACTGTATATGGACAAGATAATACACAAGTATTGATCTTTGGAAACACACGGTCAATTAAACATTAAAGCTCAGTATTGAAAAACATTTAAAAGCCACACTTCTAAATTCATAAAATCTTGTGAGAACCAGAAGTGGTTTGAACATTTAAGAAACTGTTTTCCATGTTTGAAAGTTGTTCTTCTTTCAAATAATCAGAGATGTAGATCAGAAGATATTTACCTTTTAAGCTCCCCCTCAAATCATGAAAGAATGATTTAGGTCATGTAAGCTCCCCCTGGATATTTGCAAAATATCCTTCTTTGATCATTGAAAAACGGGTCCTGCTCTGTCATGTGATCAGAAGCCATCACCTTTACTCCCCCTTAAATTAGGCATCTGAAATATGTCAGTTAAGACACAAGATAAAGATCAATACAACTTCCGTTTGAAGTGTAGACCATCATATCGTAAGTATATTGCAATGAAAAAGTACAGGATAGAGATCAATACAACTCCCTTGTGAAGTGTAGACCGTCATATCTTATCGGATGCAAAAATAGGAGTAAGGTCTTTTAATCGCTGAGTTCCGAGTCCTAAACTGTTGTGTTTAGAAGTCAAACTTCATTGAAGATCGGGTCCTAAGCTGTGTACTTAGAAGCCATAATCTTGACATTGAGGTGCGGGTTTTGAACTGCTTTGTTCAAAAGCCATAGTCTTTCAACTTTGAAGTCCGGGTTTTGAAATGTTGTGTTCAAAAGCCATAGTCTTTCAACTTTGAAGTCCGGGTTTTGAACTGTTGTATTCAAAAGCCATAGTCTTTCAAATTTGAAGTCCGGGTTTTGAACTGTTGTATTCAAAAGCCATAGTCTTTCAACTTTGAAGTCCGGGTTTTGAACTGTTGTGTTCAAAATCCATAGTCTTTCAACTTTGAAGTCTGGGTTTTCAACTGTTGTGTTCAAAAGCCATAGTCTTTCAACTTTAAAGTCCGGGTTTTGAACTGTTGTGTTTAAAAGCCATTGTTCTCTTACTCCCCCTTGACTTGAGGTGCCTGCAACAAAGAATCAATTTTCTTCTTTGGTACCCACTGGTATTTGGGTCCAGAAATGTTAGTTGCAGTTTATGTGGGGGTTACAGAGTAAGAACCATACCAGAAATGATCACTGGTCTTGTGGATATGATCATGTGTACAACAGTAAGAACAATAAAATTTATTACCTGAAAACCTGAGTAATTGGTCTTTTGAGTACATAAGGTCAGGTTTACCTTTATGCTCTTTGTTCTTCTTTGCTTTATGAACATGTACACATGATGTGTTTCCTTTCAGCTCATCTTTCTTGTCGTCTTTGATTGATTTCTTCATCCAGACCAGTTTCTCTTTCTTGTAACTATTTCTCCTCGGATATGTATTTGAACCATCTAAATAACCATCATAGAAAATGTTAGTTCGACGAATCTGATCAAAAGATTTCACTGACCTTTGTGAAGAGACTGATTTCTGGGTTGATCTTGAGGCAGACTTCTCAAGCTCTTTGATCTTTGAAGCAAAATTGTCTCTTTCTTTCACAAGCTGGTCAATTTTCTTCGAGAATTCAGACTTCGTCTTCTGCTCTTTCAGCGCATTAGCAGACAATTCAGATAGCTTGGCAGTCAGCTTTTTGATTTCTGTCTCAAAAATGGATCTTTCTTCTTCAAATCCTTTCTTTGAATCATTTCTTTGGCCTGATAATTCCTTGAATAATCCCACATTCTTCTATTCTATGGACTTCTTTTCTTTATCAAACTTCTCTCTTTCCAAAATAAGTACTTTCTCAAAATCTGAAATTTGTTGAGAAAGTTTTATGCATTTAATATCCACTGTCTTCTTCTTCTTCTTCATAACACTTCCTTGAGAAATCTGAGAACTTGGTTGAAAAACCTTTCTTTTCAATTTCAAAATCAGTTTTAGTTGCAGCAAGCTTTTGTTCTAAATCAGATATATTCTTTCTAAGCTCAGCATTCTCAGATTTCAATCCATTTATCTTCTCATCATTCTGCCCAGAAGATCTTTTCAGAAGATCTTCATTGATGATCTTTAAAGCACTGGTTTCTTCTTTCAGTCTGTTGCTTTCTTCATAATGCTCTTTTGACTTTTGTGAGTGAAAGTCAACAGCATGACCCAGATTAATTTTCTCTAAATTCAGCTTTCTAATCTTCTCTTCAAGCTCAGCAAAATATCCCATCTTGAATGAGTACATTAGCTTGATATAAATGATCGTTCCAAACTGTATATCAGAAAATCAAAAATCAGATCAAATTGAAATCTAGCACAAAATTTAAAACAACACTTGATAAAGCGCAAAGTTGAGTTTTGTGTGAACAGTGTGTTGCGCAAAGTTAGCTTCTCGTGATCAGCGTATAACGCAAAGTGAGCTTTGCGCAAGTCAAGTGAAACGCAAGATGAGGTTTGCGTAAGCCAAGTGATATGCAAACTGAGCTTTGCGTAAGGAGTTGATTGCGCAAACTGAGCTTTAGGTAAGTGCCTTGTAACGCAAAGTAAACTTTGTGTGATAGCCTTGAAGCGCAAAGTGATGTTTTCATGATCCACGTATGGCGCAAGGTAGCTTTGTGTGAACCGAAGGATGCGTAAAGTGAACTTTGCATGAGCCGAAGGATGCGCAAAGTGAACTTTGCGTGATAGCCTTGAAGGATGCGCAAACTATGCTTTGCGTGAATCAAAGGATACGCAAACCTTGCTTTACGTGATAGGCTTCAAACGCAAATAAAGCTTTGCGTGACAAGTACAAGACGCAAACAGACTTTCTTCTTAAAGCTCGGATAATCTCACACAAACGTCTATGAATCTTGCGCAAATCGTATGAACTCGCGCAAACCGTGTTCTTTGCTCTTTCTAACACAAATCGATTCAAACCTGCAAATTTGATCCCAAAAAAATATCAGAATCATCGAAAAACACTTCGAAACACAAATTTATTATCAAATTTCGATTAAAAACAACAATTCACATGATTTCGTTCAAGAACAGTGTTTGAACGTCATTTCAAGAAAATTTCAAAATTCAAAAATTGACAACGAATTTGATCGAATTATGAAATGAAACCAATACAAGAATCAATCCTAAATACAATTCGAATCCAATGATTCCATTTTCTTGCACTAAAACTGATTTTTCAACAAAATTCGTATGAACAGTACAAAAACACGAGTTCGTGAAAATTTTCAGAAAAACTCAATTTTCGATCTAAAAACTCCAGATTTCAATTCAAACTCTGGTCAAATCATTTCTGAAAAGTTTGGTTCAGCTCTGATACCAATTGTTAATCAATAAATCCCAAAACAATCAAGCAATTACTCAATATATGACAATTAAGATAAAGAACTAGAGAGAGAAAGTAGATCTTGATTATTAACCACAAGTCTCAATGATACAATACGTGCAATTCTAGTTCGTTACTACTCATTACAAAAACCAAAACCTATTTATACAACCAACTAAACAAGACATAACCACTAAGTAAAACTAAACAAGCTTTGACAATCTATTACAAAGACTATGTTGACTTTTACATCTTTGACTTTTCACATTAAATCTTGGATACAATATTTAGACTTAACAACAACCAATGCCAAAAAGAAAAATGTGCATAAAGGTAAGTCTTTTGGTAATTCTGATATATATTACTCGATTAATCATTTGATCAGGCTTGCTCAAAAGAAAATCTGTTGTTCTCACTGTGGAGAGAATGACTTCGTTCAAAAAGAAACTGCTCATAACTGGTACGGTTCTTACAGAATTACTTCTCAGAATTCTGGATTTAAAAGATATAAATCTAATGAGAAGTGGATTCCTAAATCTAACATACCAGGACCCAAATACCAGTGGGTACCAAAACCTGTTAAATCTGTTTCGTAGGTACCACAGGTTTAGGGGAGCAAGATGTTTGACTTCTGAGTAAATCAACTCAGGACTCGGACTTCAAAGTCAAAGAGTTATGGCTTCTAAACACTTCATTTTAGAACCCGAACTTTAATGAAAAAGATTGTGGCTTTTGATTACAACAGATCAGGACTCGTTCTTCAATGTTCAGATAAGATAAGGATATTTTGCAAATATCCAGGGGGAGCTTATCTGACCTAAATCATTCCATCATGATTTGAGGGGGAGCTTAAAGGTAAATATCTTTTGATCTAGATCTCTGAGTTTTTGAAAGAAGAACAACTTTCGAACATAAAAAACGGTTTCTAAAATGTTCAAACCACTTTTGATTCTCAAAAGATTTTATGAATTTAGAAGTGTGATTTTTAATGTTTTTCATTATTGAGCATTAATGTTTAACTGACCGTGTGTTTCCAAAGATTAATACTTGTGTATTATCTTTTCTATATACTGTTAAGTATTCACACACACTGGTTCAGTATTTCATGTTGAAATTGTTATTACCATGGCTCAAAGAGAACCAATTTTTCGATGGTAATACCCCATTTGTAATTCACTGTTGTTGAGCATCATTCATCATTTCAATCTTTGTACGTTCATTGCTAAATTGTTTATATTCGATCATATAAACGTTTCAAGTTCTTTGATACCCTAACCATTTTATTTGATCTGATTGATATATTGTCAGATTCTCAAAAAAATTCATTTAATTTCATTTGATTCATTCAATATCCTTGTTTTGAGAGATCTTCATTGTTCAAATGCTCAAACTTCATTCAAATCCTTGATGAGCATACATTTTGACAATGTTATCATATTTGTGCTTCATTGTTCAAGATAAATTGTTGATCAACCATTCTTTATAGGAATTACATGGGATTCATGTGTGAGCTTAAACAGAACTTCCATGGATTCACATAAACCTGTGTTTCCTACCCAGGAAGTAATCCTAGAGTGATTGAGGGGTGAGGGGTCTAAATCAAAGAGTGGGAGAGATAACTCATCCGGTTGAGTTTTTCTCATTGTGCTGAGCGGTAAAATGGAAAAGAGAGTTTGGTTAGAAGTGAACTTAAATGTTTAAAAAGAAAGAGGGTGAGAGAACAGAGTAAAAGAATATCAGACACTGCACCAAACACTTTCTGAGTCGGGCATCCACATCTACTGATTGGTTCACATTCTTTGGTGACCATCATTGAAATAGGCAGTGAGCCTATGGCAACTCTTGCAATTACCCCACCAGCCACTCGTTTCTTTCTTAACAAAGAAATGTTTCATTTTCTTTGGGGATGCAGCATATCTTCTATCTAATATTCACTCGGAAGATTCAAATATGGAAAAAGAAAAAAGTTGCCCCGCCTTCGCATTTCTTTCATGCACATTGAGTCCGTGTAATATATGTTGCTGTCTCAACAGTTTACACAATTTGAGCCTGATAAAGCTAAGTAGCTTCAATCATTCTACACTTTCACGAACACACAAGGAATGAGTTTTCTTGTCATAACATTCATAGAAAATTCCTTTGTGGTTTTTCAATGATTGAATAGAAGCCCTGGGGGAGTGAACATCACAAAAGCTCCTTTCCAAAGTACATCCGTTGTACAAAGTGGCTTCGTGCTATTTACAGGCATACTAACTGTATCATTTGTTGATTTAGGGTCACCATGTTCATTATATCTGAATTTGAAAAGAATTAGATATATAAATTTCATGAATTGACTGATACTCAGATGAAAGGGCGGAGAATGTCAAATTATCATAAAGGGGAGATTGTTAGTCATTAAAAAGGGGGAAATCAAAGAAAGTGCTGAAATTGAAGAAGTTTTGATGATCATGATGTTCACAATCATCAAAAAGGGGGAGAAATTTACAAAGTTCAATTTCAAAGACGAGATTTCAAAAAGGGGGAAAATTTTCTGAAGATTCAATTTCAAAGACAAAAACTGATCTGACAAATCAAAATGAAGAAGCTTTCTGATGAAAATGGTGAAGAGAATTCTGAAAGTCCAAGCCAGATGAAAGTTTTGTTATAGAATTTAAAAGTTTCTGAAGAAGATTCGTGAAAGTTTGTTTTTCCGAAGACGGTCCAGAGATCACAAGAGATGAAGATACAAGTCTTTCAAAGATTACTCAGAGTTTTAAAGATTTTAAAGATTTCAAAGTTTTGTTCAAGAATTGTTGACTTTCCAAAGATGCAAAGTGTTAAAGACTTTTCAAGATTCTTCAAAGACTGAAAGACTGAAGATTGCCAGAGCTTCATTGTCAAAGATTGTCATAAATAGAAGTTGAAGAATCAAGCGCTGAAGACGATTGTCAAATTTTTATTAAATCTTGAATACAAAGGGAGAGATTGTTAGTGTATTAATTGTATCCAATATTTAATGAGAAAAGTCAAGTCTGTAAAGTCAATGTAGGTAATCTTAGTGGTTTGAGAGAACCTTTACTTTGAGAGTTTAGTTGTGTGAGAGAAGTAGTTTTCATATAAATAGGCTTTGTGTAATTGTTGGATGTAACCATTGTAAGAGCTTCAGATTGTAATATCAATAGACGTGTGATTGTTTCTCTCTCTACTTTCTCTCTCTAGACCTAAATTGTTATATCTTGAATCTTGTTTGAGATTGTGTTTGATTTGATCTGGATTTTACATTTTCAGATGTAAATATGCTCACAGGTATAATCATGAAGATTAGAGCATGTTAAACATTGAAGACTTTTCAAAACAAGTACATTGAATGAATGAAATAAATACAAGAAACTTGTTTGAAAATCTGACATTGTATTAAAAAAATCAAAATATCTGAATGATGTATCTATGAAGGCTTAGGTTAGCAAAAATTGAGATTTTCTATACGAAACAAGATATAGACATTCTTGAAAGAACGTTTCGAAATGAAATCACGCTCAAAATTCTATGAAGTTCAATCGGGGTGTATCACCATTGAAAAATTTGTTCAGTTTGAGACATGGTGATAACATTTACAACAAAAATTAAACCGGTGTGTGGCAATACTTGAAAGTATATGGAAAAGATAGTACGCAAGTATTAATCTTTAGAAACACATAGTTTATAAATCACTGAAGCACAAGTAACATGAAAAAATTTAAAATCACACTTCTAAATTCATAAAATCGTTTTAAGAACAAGAAGTGGTTTGAACATTTAAGAACACGTTTTCATATCTGAAATTTGTTCGT
Source organism: Arctium lappa (assembly GCA_023525745.1). Lineage (NCBI taxonomy): Eukaryota > Viridiplantae > Streptophyta > Magnoliopsida > Asterales > Asteraceae > Arctium > Arctium lappa. The sequence continues at coordinate 56,921,185 of CM042058.1, read as the reverse complement.
CTTTCAGACATGTATGAGATTAAGATTAGAAATAAACCTTTTCGCACAGTCTTAAATCTCATCAAGTCAGCTCTATGTCATAATAGATATGATCATTTAAGCTTCCTCTCAATTCTGCAAAAGTCGCAAAGTCGTCAAAGTGCAAAGCTTTATTAACAAAAAACTTTATTGAAAAGAAAATGACATAAAGCAATAAAATTTTGACTCCCCTGCAAAAATGCATCAACAAATTTAACAATGATACACATATGCAACAATATAAACTCCCCCTCAAATGAATGTAGATCATCTAATCATCTTCTCATACTCCCCCTGAAATCATGAGCAGACTTAACGTGCAGATATCTTTCAGATTAAAAATAATGAAATGAAGAAAAATAACATTAACGAAAACTTTAGTAGGTAATCACCGATTGTGTCTTGAGATTTAACATACCAAGTTTAGAAATGAGAAAATTAAATCTCTTTTTGTCGAGAGGCTTGGTAAATAAATCTGCAAGTTGCTAATCAGTGTTTACAAAATAAAGTTCGATTGTATCTTTTTCGACATTATCTTTAATAAAATGATATCGAACATCTATGTGTTTGGTCTTCGTATGTTGAACAGGATTCACAGATATAGCAATGGCGCTCTTTGAATCACAGTATATTGGGATCTTGTCAAATTTGAAGCCATAATCTTGTAGTTGCATCCTCATCCACAACACTTGAGAACAACAACTCGCCGCAGCGACATATTCTGCCTCAACTGTTGATGTGGATACACAGAGTTGTTTCTTTGAAGCCCAACTCATGAGTTTATCGCCTAGAAATTGTATGTGCTCCAACATACTTTTCCTATCCAACATACAACCTGCATGATCTGCATCTGAGTAAGTTGTCAGTTCAAAACTAGTATCCTTAGGATACCACAGACCAAGATCTGCAGTGCCCTTCAGATACCTAACAATTCCTTTGACTGCAGACATTTGGGATTCTTTAGGATTAGCCTGATATCTAGCACATAGACATGTAGAAAACATAATATTTGGCCTACTAGAAGTTAAATACATCAAAGAACCAATCATCCCTCTATAAGTTCTCACATCGACAGCGTTTCCCGAAGGATCAGTGCCAATCTTAGATCCTGGTGCCATTAGGGTTCCAATAGGTATATAATTTTCTATTTTAAATTTTCTAAGAATATCGAAAATGTACTTTGATTGATTAATAAAAATCCCCGTTGAAAATTGTTTGACTTGTAATCCGAGAAAGAAATTCATCTCACCCATCATACTCATCTGAAATCTTGACACCATGAGGTTTGAAAAATTCTTACAGTATTTAGGATTTGTTGAGCCAAATATGATGTCATCCACATAAATCTGAATTAATATGATATCGGCTTTTTCCTTTTTAATAAACAAAGTAGTATCGATTTTTCTCTTTGAGAAGCCCGACTTGACTTGGAATTTAGATAAGACTTCGTACCAGGCTCGAGGTGCTTGTTTCAGACCATAAAGTGCTTTGTCGAGAATGTAAACATGATTCGGTTTTTCTTGATTGACAAAGCCTTCAGGCTGTGAGACGTAGACTTCCTCCTTTAATATGCTATTGAGAAAGGTTGTCTTCACGTCTATCTGGTAGACTAGCGTTCGATTCCGTCTTTCTACGACTCCGTTCTGTTCTTGCATTCTGGCAGCAGAATATTGATGTGTTATCCATATCGATTCGAGATAATCTTCGACAATTTTGTTCTTAAATTCTGTGACGTTATCTGTACGAAGAAGTTTGACTTGCTTTTGTAGATTTACTTGGGTAGTCTTTAAGAATGTGATGATGACTTCAGGCGTGTCATCTTTTGACCTTAGAAATTTCACCCATGTGTACCGCGAATAATCGTCCACAATAACTAACACATATTTCTTTTCGTTAATGCTTTGCGTTCGCATAGGACCGCAAAGATCCATATTCAATAGTTCAAGTGAAGAACATGTACTAGGTTCAGGCTTTGGCTTGTGTGGAGCTCTCTTCATCTTACCCTTCTCGCATGTTGCGCACAGATGTTCTTTGACGAATTTAAGCTTAGGAAGTCCTTTTACCAAATTGCCCGTGACCAGTTTGTTGATGTAACGAAAATTCAGGTGAGAAAGCCTTCGGTGCCATAACCAGCTTTATTGCAGCGAGGCTTTTGACAGTAGGCATACCTCCTTGCCAGTCTGGACTTTGGACAAGTTAATCGTTTAGAGGTTAAACTTTCTCGTGCCGACCAAAAGATCCTTACCGTCTTCAGTACGCACAGAACATCTCTTGGCCTTAAATTTTACCTCTAGATCTTTGTCATAGAACTAGCCAATGCTGAATAGGTTATGCCCTAATTCTTAAACATAGCTCACCTTCGTAATCGTCACATTGTCATGAATCACATCACCATAGCCCAGAATTGGTGAGAACTGGTCGTCCCCAAATCGAACTGTTCCGCAGTATTTCTCTGTATAATTAGATAAAATATCTTTCTACCCGGTCATATGCTTGGAGCAACCAGAATCCAAGTATCACATATGACGGGTCTACACATGAGAAATCAGGGAACAACAACTTTAGGTACCCATTTAAATCTGGGTCCTACAGAGTTAGGACAAGATTTTGGCACCGATTTAAATTTGGGTCCTCTTTTCTTTTGAAAATCACTTGAAGCATGAGAATAATAAGAATATACATGATATGTGCCAAACCAAACATCAGAATATTGTCGAGGCACACAATCATTTCTTTTATAATTAGAAGACTTTCTAGCAGACGGAGATAATTGGAACAATTGCTTTATTGAATATTTCTTGTAAAAAGATACAAGTTTTTATTTATTGAAAGCTACATTCTCAACTATATCAGTACTACTAGTTGTTCCTCTAATAAAATCAGAAATATCAAAAGATGATTTAGCAGTCTCTTCAATCTTCTGCTTTGGTAGCCATGCTGATTTCACTCCAGTCCGTTTCTTTCTCACATCTAAAACATTTGAAACTATAGAGTTAGAATTGTGAGTTTTGAGAGATTGCTTTTTCTTTGGCTTACCAGTGGTGTTCTGTTTCTGTGAATGCCTAGATTTCTTCTTTTTACCTTTGGCACTCTTGGAATTCAAAGAAACTAATTTATCAACTTTGGTTGATGTTTCACCTTTTTCATACACACTAGGTAACCCGAAAGAGTTTATAATAAACTGTGAATGATCAGGAAGTTTAGCATTAAAATCAAATTGACCAACACAGTTATCTAAATCACCTTTAGAGTTTAAGAAATCAAACTCTTCATTAAACAGATCAAAAATATCATCAGATTTTGAAACTTTAGGGGATTTAGAAAAATCAGAATTTTTAAACACAGTGGAGAAAACAATTTGTTTTAAATCCATCAAAATTCTTTCTTCGACTAGAGTATTCTCGAGTTCAGAAATTTTACTTTCCAACACGAGAGGAGGTACATAAATTTTACCTTCGATAGGCTTAGCCTCCAACTCTTTTGAAGAATAACTCTCAAAATAGTCATTAGAAAGGAATTTTTATTTATCAGAACTATAACTATAATTCAAATTCTCATAACGGAATGGAAGTTGCATTTTAGTTGTTTTCTTCCGTTTCTCTTTTTCCTTGGCTTCATCCTCGTCAGACAGTTTAGTCCACTTAACTTTAAGTTCGGGGTATTATGGTGCCAGTTTTAAAAATCCGAAATTGTAAAGCGCAGGCACTTTTGAAATACCCTTTTTGAGGTAGTGTGGGTTCTCATAACCAAGTCCCCAATACTCACTACTCTCTTTAGGTTTGTTTAGATGAATGGTTTGTTCAGTTTGACCCAACGTATACAGTTTCTCTTCCAAAACATTCACCTTTTTAGATAAAAACTTGTTTTCTTTTGAAAGAAATGAACACTTTTTAGTAATCTCTTTTGATTCAAATCGACACAGTTTATACTTTGAAGTAGTTTAAGATAATTTATTATGAAGTATAGTCTTTTCTTTTGTGCTAGTATCGATACGTTTGTGTAAGGCTTCAATCAATACGTTCTTCTCAGGAATATCCTTGTTAAGTTTCAGTATTGATTGTTTGTTTTCTTTATTGATACATTTTTCTCGTTCATGTTTAGACTTTACTTCTTGGAGTTCAATCATCATAGCTTGCATAGCACTAAGAAAGTCTGACTTAGACATATCACATACCTCTTCGTTGTCCTCCTCACAGTCAGAATCCGCTTCGGCTTCAAACTCTATCTTGCCCATAAAGCATAGATGAGCTTTCTCTTCTTTCTCCTCTTCTTCCTCTGAATAATCAATCCAGAACTCATCCTCCGCCATAAGTGCCTAGCCAGCCTCCCGTTGCTTGTCCAAGAGCATCTTTTTCTTATAGTACTCTGAGTTTCGGACTTTGGGATTTCTACAATCTTTAGCAAAGTGTCCGAGTTTGCCACAGTTATAGCACTTAGTCGGTTCTGGCTCTTTCTTCTATTCATCTCTGTACTTCTTCTCTTCAGGACTTGTCTCTTCTATTCTCTTTCCTTCAATCCTCTCCTTGTGTTCATAGTTTCGCGAGCCCGACGAATACCTCTGATTGTTTAAACCAGGCTTTTTGTAGAACTTCTTCTTAAAGGCTTTGATCAGCATCAGCATGGCCTGCTTTAAGTTCTCACAGTCATCGAAATCAGGATTATCTTCACCATCAGCCTCTTCCGACTCAGAAACTATGACCGTCTTCTTCTATTTCAAACTTACAGACTTCTTCTTGACCACCAAGGCAATAGGATCAAAATCCACTCTTTCAGCCTTTTTCTTTTCCTCTTTTATCTCCTCCACCTCTACCTCATTTTGCCTCAAAGTTTCATATACCTCGTGGAGTGGAATCTCGTTCAGGTCTTTCATCTTCTTCATTTGTCTAGTGAACCTTTTCCACTCAGGCTGGAGGATGCTGAGAAACTTGACGTTAAGCTTAATCTGTGACTTCTTTACTTTGTTCTTACTGAGCACGTTCAGTAAAGTCACAAATCTATCATATGTAGTCTCCAGAGTTTCACCCTCTTTGGCCTTGAGCTCTTCATAGTTGTTAAGGCAGTTGGAGACTTTGAGCTGGTTTCCGATCTTTGATCCAAGCATCATCTTCTCTAACTAATCCCACATTTGCTTGCCCGTGGCATTGTAGCTATCAATCTTGACATATATCTCATTTGGGATGCCTTGTAGAATAAATGACCTCGCCAATATGTCAGCCTTATATCTTCTTCGTTGCTCATCTATGCATTCCTCAAGTGGTAGAGGGTACTCTCTTTGTTCCTCTTCTCCATTCTCTCCTGCAATAGTGAGTTTCTTTGTCGGAGGTTTCATAATTCCTTCTTTTAGAGAAATTCTAATATAATCTCCCAAATCGTGTCTGTCTATGAAGTCCAGAAAATGGTCCTTTCACTGCTCGTACTCTCCTTTGAAGAGTACCGATGGCTTTACGTCTGTTCCAATCGCGAGAGATTCTCGGGAAGTCATCTTTGGATTTACACTGCTTTTTATTACCGTCAAAATTCAGAAATAAAGGTTGTATCTACAAAAATCAAACTTAGTCAAATTTCAGAAAAATCCAGAAAAATACTAAGGGGTTGTTTGTTTTTTAAATTTTTTTTTATTAATAGTTCTTAAGTCTGAATCGTTTAGACATTTTTATGCATCACCTCTTATTAATCATAACTAAATTAAGACTTCAGATTTTAGACCTCTTAAAAAACAAACGGCACCTAAGTATAGAAAGCGCATAACACATAAAAACAAATACTTCACGCAAGACTCTTTATGTGCGTTTGAGGTTCGCGTACAAAGAAGAATCAATAGACCTCCACTTCTCGCACACAGGGTTGTGTGAGTTTGTGGTTCGTGCAAGACATTGGATGCGAGTTCTTGATTCTCGCACAATAAGATGTGCAAGTTCTTGTCACTTCTCGCAGATACTTGCGAGTTCAAGACTTAGAATATTTTTCAGAAAATAGGTTCTCGCTAAATGTAAACTCACAAAAAAGGGGCTTGCGAGTTTTGGACTTAGACAAAATTCGACAAATTTACTTCTCGCTAAATGGAAACGCGTAAAACATATCACTTCTTGCAGGTTACACTTCGCGCAGACAAAAAGGGATGAACAGTAGAAACACGCACACTGACTTATACGCGTTTCTACTCCTTGCATGACAAAGCTTGCGAGATCTTCATTTATATGCTAGTTTAGACTTCTGCGAGTTCTTCAATTTTGCGTGTTCTTCACTTGCGTGTTCTTTGAATCTAGCGAGTTCTTGACTTGTTGAACAAAAACTTGAATTTTCCAACTGATTTCAATCCAAAACTTTGCCAAACAGCCTGAAACTTTGTAGAAATCTTCTTTAGCACGATTCGAACCAATTACAAACAACAAAATTTAAGAAAGAACAACAAAAATACGAATTTGATGAAAATTACAGTGCGATTACAGACTTTGAACCAAAATACAACCAAATTCAAAATTTTGTTCTAAACAATGTGAATTAGGAAACACGATACAAACGAAAAGTAATCTAGATATGAAATCGAGTAAAATCAGACCAAACTCTAAGCCAAATCACCAATAATTCAAACCAAATCAGACGACTTGCTTGTTCTTGAAAAATCGACCCAAAATTCTTGAATTTGATCCTTAATTCTGAATTTCAATCTGCTCTGACACCAATTAATAATCCCAGAAACAATGTAAATCAGATTACAACAATCAATTCCATCAATCTCTATTATTATTTCACAATCATAGAATGATTACAAGTACGCTCTCACAACTTTTTCTTTCTAAAATATAAACTCGTATGACACTTATAAATCTTACAAGTCTCTTACACGCACAACATAGGGTCATATCCCTATTTATACCTAACACAGAAACTCTCAAGACACAAAACACTCATAGAACAAAACATTCAAACTATTAAACTTTTACAACACATCATACTTTGACTTTGACTTTTATTACAATAGACTTTGACTTTATGTTTGAGAGTTGACTTGAGCTTTGATTTGCTTGAACTTTGACTTTCAGTCTTCATGATCTTGTATCCAATCAATATGTGCACTAACAACAGTAGATCTACAAAAAAGGTAAATCTTATCTTCAGGTTGACGTGTCTTCTGAACTGGTGTCAAGACTTGTAAGATTTCGCAGTTAGAATCCCAGAGAGAATGTCTTCAGAGCTTTGGCGTAGGATATCTGATGAAGCTATCTTTGATGTCTCTGAGTGTGTTAGTGTATTTCATTGTATCCAAGATTTAATGAGAAAAGTCAAAGTCATGGAAAGCCAACATAGTCAACATTAGTGTTATGAGAGTTTATGTTGTAAGTTTGTTAATGTAGTATGGTTGGTATAAATACCTTATGCCTTGTAGGAGTTTGTAAGGATGTAACACCAAGCATTGTAAATTGTCAAAATAATACACATATGACTTAGTTGCTTTCTCTCTCTACTGTCTCTCTCTCTCTAGATTCATAATTGTCAAATCTTGTTTGTTGATTGTGCTTGAATTGATTGGGAAATACATTTTCAATTGGTATCAGAGCGAGACCAAATCTAATTCAGAAGGATTGGATCATCACAAAAGAATGAATTGATTTTCTTGAAAAAATTTCAAGAACATGCAGAAACGTATCACTGTGTCCACTGTTTGATTAAATTCAAATTAGTTAGTGGATTTTTGTGTTAGAAAATGACTTGAATGTGTTCGATTTATTTCTTAGATCATTTATTGTATTGATTGCATCATGAAATTCGAACTAATTCGATATCAATTTATGAAATTTTGGCTTTTCTTGAAAAATATTTGTCGAACACTGTGTGAATCAAATCATGATAAGTTTGATGTTTTTAGCATAATCATTTGTTAGAAAAGTGTTCTAAATGGTGAATCGACAAACCCTGTACAATTTCATATTTTAATTTGCAGGTTTACATCATTATTGGATCGATTTTGAACGACAGAATTAAGAACGCACAAGTTTCAAAGCTCTCGCTAATCAAGAACACGCTAGAATGAAGAACGCGCACAATGTTGGTATTCATGATGTTTGCGAGTTTCTATGTGGTTCGCGCATAAATTTGTATACGAGAATCTAGTTCACGCACAAAGGTATTTGCGAGAAGTGATAAAACGCGCACAAGTTATCTGCGAGAAGTGGAATGAATAGTGACTTGCGAGTTTTATAGTCGTGCGAGTTCTTCAATTCTCGAAATTCTTCTAAGTATGGAACGCGCAAGGATCTGGTGACATGCGAGTTTACATTCATTTGCGAGAAGTTCAAAGTTCAGACTTATTCTAAGTGTACTTCGTGCACGAAACACTTTGCGAGAAGCTACTTCGCGCATAACGTTGTTAACGAGTTCCTCAGTTCGCGCACCTAGTGTCCTGCGAGTTTTAGTTTCGCGCATATGCCTTCTAGCGAGAAGTATGGTGAATAGTGACTTGCGTGTTTCTGAGGTTTGCGAGTTTTAAGTGTTTGCGAGTTTCAGAGTTAGAATTTTTCTGGAAATATTTTTCTAGTGGTGATCTTGATAATCCAAATATCTCTAAATCCTAGAGAGAGAAAGTAGAGAGAGAAATATCAGTTCGCGCACCTAGTGTCCTGCGAGTTTTAGTTTCGCGCATATGCCTTCTAGCGAGAAGTATGGTGAATAGTGACTTGCGTGTTTCTGAGCTTTGCGAGTTTTAAGTGTTTGCGAGTTTCAGAGTTAGAATTTTTCTGGAAATATTTTTCTAGTGGTGATCTTGATAATCCAAAGATCTCTAAATCCTAGAGAGAGAAAGTAGAGAGAGAGAGAGAGAGAGAAAAGCGCAAGATGAGTTCCTGTATTGAATATGCGTGAAGTGTTACAAAGACACAAGACCAAAGAGAATTAAATACCCTTGGCTTATACAACACTGTATGTGACTCTAAACACAGTATAAGACCAAGGCTATAAATACAATGATTACTATAAAATCAGACTTAACAATCTCCCCCTTAGTAATCATTGGCGCTGTGGTCTTCAAAAACTATCTTCTAAATCCGCATGGACCATCCAAGCGACTTTTTGAAGCAGCTTCTTGACTTTAAAAAAAATTCTTCTTAGCATTGTTCAGACCCAGTTGCTTTTGTTGTCTTGACAAGACTGCACCAATTTGAGTATGCTTGAAAGAACAATAGGTTCATCAGCTTGTGCTCTAGACGATTCACCTCTTTCAAATAAACTTGAATGAACTATGGTGATCGGAGCTAGAACAACAAAAGACTTGTATTGTTGAAGAAATTAGAATCTTGAGAGAATCTTGATCAGCAGATAAACGTTGGAACTCTTTGTCTTTTTAACTTCTCCCCCTCATGACCTTGATGATGTAGATCAACTAGGTCATGCAAATGTTGGAGACGAGACAACTTAAGATATGCAAAATCAGAGTAAAGGAGAAAGAGGAGAGGGTTTGCGCTACACGTTGGTGGCGCAAAGTGAATTTTGCACTAGACGAAGGTGGCGCAAAGTAAGGTTGGCGCTACCAACTGTTGGCACAAAACTGACTTAAACTCAGAAATTTTTTACCTGATAAGCTCTTTTACTCCCCCTACACAAATGCACTAAAATATGACAATTCAAGTTAGCATTTGAATAGAGAATCAGATACTCCCCCTCAAAAACATATATTATCTAATCAAAATAATCTCCTTATTCACTCCCCCTTGAATAATGAACAAACCCATTTAAAAAGATATGAGAACACAAGAATTGAAACATAATGTAGAAAGAAAAATATATTGAATATGTATTTTGAAACAACTAAATATATAAAAAATTTAAACAGAAACAAATAAAAATCTACTTAGTAAAATATCACAATAAAATCCATCAGATGAAATCAAATGAATGTATTTGGATACAGAAACAAGTTTTATTGCATATCAAGTTAAGACATGTTCAGTTTCAAAAACTTTCATCAATCTATTCAGTGTGCTCGCATGCGAACTTTGATTAGCTTCAAGAAATTGCAATTCTAAAAATATAATAGAGAACTTTGCATGTAATCACACTAACCCATCAAGAATTAAGACTTTCACAAATTTACAGGTTTATTGCAACTCAAACATATCACCAAGTATCATGAGATGTGTGCTCATTGACATCTTTTAGCATTGTGCACTATGGCATCTTCACATGAGTGTGCTCTTTGGCATCTTTTAAGCTTGTGCACTTTGGCATCTTTTAATCAAAAAGTTTATTAATTAAAGAAAATGACGTAAACGTAACTTTCTATCTGACCCTATTGTAGGATTTGGGTCAGCCGCTCCCAGACCAGTTGGTCTTAGGGGACTAGGTGTCAAGAACCCCTTGGAACTTACTCTCCCAGATCAGAAAGGCTACATCGACACATCCTAAACCCATTCATACCAGTAGAACATGACTTTCGATCTGATTCTATTGAAGGATTTGTGTTCTATCACTCCCAGATCAATTGACCTTAGGGGACCAGATGACAAGCATCCCATAGAACTTACTTTCCCAAACCAGAAAGGTCACAGGTACAAACTTTTAAACTTAGAGAATTTTGATTTATAATAATTTAATAATCATCTCCAACACAAGATTTTACGTCTAAGTGCTTAGCCCATATTTTCATTACGATCCAAAATTTCGACTTTTTAGGTTTTCTAAGCATTGTAAACTCTAAATATTCCGAATCACGCAACTTTAAAGCGGTATCAAAAGTTACAAACATGATGCTGACTTTTCGACTTTTGTTAGAGCTGAAATTTGAACATATAAAAACTTTAATATAAACAAAGCAACTTGAAAATTTATCCTAGACACACATTTTATTCAAAAGAAAGAAAAAATTGTAAAACTTTTACTTTATAGAATAAAATTTGTGAAGGTTTAAACTTTTAAAACAACATGCCGAGATTAAAAAATAAAAACATTTGATCAGAAAGTTTATATTCAGTTGAAACAAAATATAATTCAATAAAATTATCTTTCACAAAATGTATATAAAAAAATTGTGTCCCTTTTGAAAGATTTTGGGTTGAAAAAAATCAGGGTTTGAATAAGATTGCTCAGATTTTTTTAAAAAAAATATGAGAAAACTGGAACAACATCATTATCAGAGATAAATGCAGCGGAATAAAGTAGATGTACTCACAGTTTCTCATTAGTCAGAAGCTAACAAGCATTGTAGAACGAGTCCTAGACTGACATGTCTAGAAGTCAATGTCTTTGAAGTATGGGTTCTGAGATGAATTACGCAGAAGCCAACTTTCTCTTACTCCCCCTTGACATTTGATGCCTGCAACTTAGAATCAATCTGAGATTTTGGTACCTACTTGAATTTGAGCCCATGTTTGTTAGTTGCAGTTCTTATAGGGAAATAATTGTGAGATTTGATATTGTAAGAATGAGAAAGATCATCAGAATAATAAGCACAATCACCAGAAAAAGACAAAGCATTATCATCTGAACTAGAATCTGAGGAAGAACATGAGACATGTTTTGAAATTCGAATCATTTGCTTTATAGAATATTTTGAAATTTTATTACAAATAGCAAATGAATCACTTTTATAAAGTTTGTCTACACATCTATCCTCATCAGTCGTAGAATCATCTGATATCCGCTTGGCTCTCCAAATCTGCTTGATAGATGTGCTCAAAGTCCTATCTGAAAATTTTGAATCAGAAGAATTAGAATTGCCAGAAATGACTTTATCTTGTCTCTTTGACTTCTTTGACCGTATTCTTTTACGCTTTGGTTTATAATATTGATCATTTAGCGTAAAAGATTCATCAAGAATTTCCGAATTAATATTTAAATCAGAAGAAATAATTTTACCTAAGAAACCAATCTGATCAGACAATAAATCTGAACTTACCTTAGAGTCAGAATTATTTTGAGAAAAGATATCAGATTTAGAAACTTCCTTTTTGTTTAATTGACAATCAGAAGAAAGACTAGAAATAGAATCTTGTTTTTGAGAAAATAATTTTTCTTCAAGACTAGACGTCATGAAAGAAAGAATAATATCATATTCAATTTCTTTTAAAATATTTTGATCTTCCATCTTATATTCAAGATCAATGATTTTGCCTTCTAATATTAAAAGAGGAGTATATTTCTTAGAATCATAAATGATTGGAGAAATATTTTCCTTATCAGATTTATTGTCAAAAATATCAACAAAATCATCAGATACTGAAGACTTGACGGAAGATATTTCATTAAAACCTTTTCTGCCTTTCCTTGATTTATCATGAAAATATTTTGCATTTTCATACGTATAAACAAAAGGAATTTCCCTTTTCTTGTTATTTGTCCTTTTCTCATTTTCGATTTCTAACACTTGCTTCTCATTCATCCAATCAATTTTAAATTGAGGAGCATATTGAGCAAGAGTTAGATAATCGTATTTATATAAAGTAGGGGATTTTTCAATCGCATTGTTTAAACAATGTGGATTTTCAAAACCAAGTCCCCATTTTTCTTTTAAAGCTTCATCACTCCTTGGTTTATTCATAAAAATTGTTTGCTCAGATTGGTTCCTTCGATATAACTTTTCTTCTAATTTATTTATTTTATCCGAAAAACTGTCCTTTAAATTCGTCATTTCAGTCAAAGACTCAAGATAAGTCTTATTTGATTTTTCCAAATCATCTAATTTCTTTTGAAAGATTTCTTTAGTATGAACCAAAATAGATTTTTCATCTTTCAAAGAAATTTTCAGTTTGTCAATCAAATCTGACTTTTCTGAATTTAAATTCTTTTCAGATAATAACTTTAAACGAAGATCATGCAAGGCAGATATGATGATATTCATTTGAGAGGAAAAGAAATTGAAATCAAACTCAGAATATACCTCATCTTCATTGTTAATGTGAATTCCCAAACAAATCAAGCTATTTCTCAAGAATCAACAATATGACCTAGAGAGAGAAAGTGTAGAGAGAGAAAGTAGATCTTCAATAACCACAAATCTGAAATGTTTACAATACGTGCTTACTACATTCCTTCCACAAGAATACAAAGCAAACCTATTTATACCAACTATCTATTACAAGACATAACAACTAAGGAAACTAAACATACTTTGACTTTTACAAGACTTTGACATTGTTAACTTTTAAATCTTTGACTTTCCTCATTAAATCTTGGATACAATATTTAGACTTAACAATCTCCCCCTTTGTATTCAGGATTTAATAAAAATTTGACACTGATCTTTAGCTCTTGATTCTTCAGCTTTTATCTCTTTAACTTTGAACTTTGAAGCTTTCACAGTCTTTACACTTTCAGCCTTTGAAGAATCTTGAAAAGTCTTTTGCACTTTGTAGCTTTGAAAGTCAACAAGTCTTGAACGCGAATCTGAAACCTTGAAACTCTTAAAACATCAACTTTGAAAAATCTTTGGAAAACTTTGGAACTTCTTTCATCTCAGAGAAATCTTTCAAAACTGTATCTTCATCACATTGATCTCTTTACAGTCTTCAGAGAAACAAACTTTCAAAAATCATCTTGATTTATCTTTGAACAATCTTTCTTCAGAATCTTTTGACTTTGACAGAACTTTCAGAAATTCTTTCCAAGTCTATATTCACTTTGATATTCTTCATGACATTGAAATTGAATCTTTGTAAAAATTCTCCCCCTTTTGGATGATTGTGAGCATCATGATCATCAAAACATCTTCAAATTCGACATAGTCTTTGATCACCCCTTTGTAACAATCTCCCCTTTCAATGATAATTTGACAGACGCCGCGCTTTGATCTGAGTAACTGAATCATGAATTGTATATACCCGAATCTTTTCAAATTCAGATATAATGAACTGGGTAACCCTGATTCAACAAATGAAACAGTTAGGAATGTCTGTCAGTAACACAAAGTTACTGTGTACAACGAATGTACAATTTAAGGAGTTGGTTTGATGATGACTCCCCAGGACTTCCATTCAATCATTGAAAAACACAAGGTTTATCTATGAATGTTCTGACAGAAAAACAAATTTTATGTGTACTCTTGCTTGTGTATGAAAGAATTTCGCACAATGATTGTGTTTCATAAGTCTCAAATTGTGTAAACTGTTGAGACAGCAACATGTATTACACGAACTCAATGTGCATGAAAGAGGTGCGAAGGTGGGGCAACTTTCCTTCTTTTTCAATATCTAAATATTCCAAGAGAAGATTAGATAGCATATATGCTGCGTCCCCAAAGAAAATGAAACATTTCTTTGTTAAGAAAAAAATGAGTGGTTGGTGGGGTAATTGCAAGAGTTGGCATGGGCTCACTGCCTTTTTCAATGATGGTCACCAAAGAATGTGAACCAATAAGTAGATGTGGTTGCCCGGCTCAGAAAGTGGTAGGTGCAGAGTTCTGATATTCTTTTAACTCTGATCTCACACCCTCTTTCTTTTTAACATATAATCTCACTTCTAACCAAACTCTCATTTCCATTTTACCGCTCCACACAATGAGAAAAACTCAACCGGATGAGTTATCTCCCCCACACTTTGATTTTGACCCCTCACCCCTCAATCACTCAAGGATAACTTCCTGGGTAGGAAACACAGGTTTATGTGAATCCATGGAAGTTCTGTTTAAGCTCACACACGAATCCCATGTAGTTCCTAAGAATAATGGTTGCTCAACAGTTTAACTTGAACAGTTAAGCTCAAAAAGATAACAGTGTCAGAATGTATGCTCATTTAAAATTATGAATGAAATTTGATCATTTGAACTTTGAAGATTTCTCAAAACAAGAATATTGAATGAATGAAATGAAATCAAGAGAATTGTTTTGAGAATCTGACAATGTATCAATCAGATCAAATCAAATGGATAGGGTATCAAAAAACTGGATATTTTGTTTATATGAACGAATATAAACAATTTATCAATGAAAGCACAAATATGAAAAAGATGAATGATGCTCAACAACTTTGAAAGCAAACGAGGGTATTACCATCAAAAAATATGTTCGATATGAGACATGGTAATAACAAATCAAATGAAATACTGAACCGATATGTGTGAATACTTTACAGTATATGGAAAAGACAATATACGAGTATTGATCTTTGGAAACACACGGTCAGTTAAACATTAAGCTCAAAATGAAAAACATTTAAAATCACACATCTTAATTCATGAAGTCTTTTGAGAACTAGAAGTGGTTTGAACATTTTAGAAACCGTTTTCATGCTTGAAAGTTGTTCTTCTTCCAAACAATCAGAGATCTAGATTAGAAGATATTTACCTTTTAAGCTCCCCTCAAATCATGATAGAATGATTTAGATTTTTTAAGCTCCCCCTGGATATTAGCAGAATATCCTTCTCTGATCATTGAAAAACGAGTCCTGATCTGTCATGTGATCAGAAGCCACTTTATTCACATCATTTATTCAAAAATAAAATGACAGAAAGCAGTAAAACATTTTATAGTATGAGTTCTGATCTGAAATAATCAGAAATCATCACCTTTACTCCCCCTTAAATTAGGCATCTGAAATATGTCAGTTAAATCACAAGATAGAGATCAATACAACTTCCTTTTGAAGTGTAGATCGTCATATCGTAAGTATATTTCAATGAAAAAGTGCAGGATAGAGATCAATACAACTCCCTTGTGAAATGTAGACCGTCATATCTTATCGGATGCAAAATACAGTAGTAAGGTCTTTTGATCGCTGAGGTCCGAGTCCTAAACTTTTGTGTTTAGAAGTCAAACTCCGTTGAAGTACGGGTCCTAAGCTATGTACTTAGAAGCCATAATCTTGACATTGAGGTGCGGGTCTTGAACTGTGTTATTCAAGAGCCATTGTCTTTCACCTTTGAAGTACGAGTTTTGAACTGTTGTGTTCAAAAGCCTTGGTTCTCTTACTCCCCCTTGACTTGAGGTGCCTGCAACACAGAATCAGTTTTTATCTTTGGTACCCACTGGTATTTGGGTCCACGAATGTTAGTTGCAGTTCTTGTAGGGGTGATAGAGTAAGAACCATGCCAGAAATGATCATTCGTCTTGTGAATATGATCATGTGTACCACAATAAGAACAATAATATTTATTACCTGAAAACCTGAGTAATTGATCTTTTGAGTATATATGGTCAGGTTTACCTTTATGAGCTTTGTTCTTCTTGGCTTTGTGAATATGTACACATGATGTCTTTCCTTTCAGCTCATCTGACATCTCATCTTTAACTGGTTTCTTCTTCCAGACCAGTTTCTCTGACTTCTAACTTCTTCTTCTTGGAGATGTATCCGAACCATCTAAATATCTATCATAGAAAATGTTAGTTCGACGAATCTGATCAAAAGATTTAACTGACCTTTGTAAAGAGCCAGATTTCTGGTTTGAACTTGAAACAGTCTTTACAAGCGCTTTGATCTTTGAAGCGAAGTTGTCTCTTTCTTGAACAAGCAGGTTAATCTTCTTTGAGAACTCAGATTTCGTTTTCTGCTCTTTCAGTGCATTAGCAGATAGTTCAGATAACTTGGAAGTCAACTTCCAAGGTAGCTCTGCCAGTGCTTTCAATAGCCGACAAATTTCATTGACATATAAGTGTCTGATAATTCTAAGTTGAAAATTAACATGCACAAGATAATATCATCGAGTTATGAGAGATAATTACCAGGAAGATGAAGCAAGAGAATGGTCTTGATGTGATCATTTTGGGGAGCTTCATGCAAGTTTTGGTGATTCTAAGCAATGGTGGGAGGACTGCTATATATATTCCTGCACTGTGATCGGAAAATTAATTTCAAGATTTGGGAAATTAATTTAAGAGATGAAAATCAGCTGCTAATATATTTTCTTTTTTTTGAATTTATGCAGTTAAGTGTGATAAAATCAAATTTTGAATTTTATGACAGGAAATAAAGAAATTAATTTAAGAGATTCTCATTTCCTCTGCGCTGTGATCGGAAAATTAATTTCAAGATTTGGGAAATTAATTTAAGAGATGAAAATCAGTTGCTAATATATTTTCTTTTTTTTGAATTTATGCAGTTAAGTGTGATAAAATCAAATTTTGAATTTTATGACAGGAAATCAAGAAATTAATTTAAGAGATTCTCATTTCCTCTGCACTGTGATCGGAAAATTAATTTCAAGATTTGGGAAATTAATTTAAAAGATGAAAATCAGCTGCTAATATATTTTCTTTTTTTTTGAATATATGCAGTTAAGTGTGATAAAATCAAATTTTGAATTTTATGACAGGAAATCAAGAAATTAATTTAATAGATTCTCATTTCCTCAATACCTCTGGTTGGAAATCTACTGACAAACTAGTTATGTTTAAGATCTTCACAGGATATAGAAACCAAATTAAGCTAAGAACCCACATGCCATCAAGCTAAGAACTTGATGAAACGAATATAGAAACCAAATTATCAAGAAAATTTACTGATAGCATGAGGTTTTTTCGGATGGTGTGAGCTCACCCAGATTTGGTTTTATAATGGCTCCACCAATGTGCGGTGTTAAAGATCATCTTAGCGGATCACCATTGACCGAATCATATGTATATATTTTGTATTGTTATTTGATGTATATCTCTTCCTAGTTTAGAGGATTCCCTTCCTAGTTTAGAGGTATCTTATTGTATATATTCTGGGATGTTAATAGAGAAAGGGATCACGGAATTATAACAAACTTTAGATCAAGACATCGGCTCCTTTCCATCTGGATGAGCCTTTATCGACAGTATCAATTCGCAATGCCTGCAAGCGTTTCTTGCCAACTCTTGCCTTGCCTTAGCTAACCAAGAAATAGGAGACATAGTATTCGACCGTGCACTTGTAATCCTGTGAGAAAGTAAGCAAATAATAGTAACGGAAGATCGAAACTACATTAAAAATTCTGCAAAATTGACACAATTATTACAGGATACAGTTGGGAAAGAAAGCATTACCACAAATTTGAAACAGTAGTTTCCTTTTTCTTTGGCGTCCATGAACCTCATAGACCCTCTTTGGATCTTTTATGGCACTCATTAACAAACATAGCATGGATTCCCATTGATGGAAATGGAATCACCGGCGAATACTAGTCTTTTTCCTCGCCTTAATTCCAGCATGTTTGTTGCATTGAACCTATATGGAACCAAATCATCCAAAATCAGACACTAAACTCAAAAGACTTTTTGTTAATCAATGTTTTAAGATAAGTGCAAGATTAGGGAAAAGGGTTTGCAAGAGTAAGCATAAAAAGGAAAATTTTGACCTTGGAATGTCACAATCTTCAGGCTTCCACCTCCACTTCATATAATCTTTGTCCAATCTCCCATTGGCCTCACAATTGAAAGCTTCATCTATAAAAGGGCATGTAAAAGCAGAGTAGAGAGGAGATCCGATGACGGTTTCACAATAAGGACATCAGCCGTTTCTATTATATTTAATTAATGTAGAATTAGGCGTTTCATTTAGGGATTGTTTTTTTGTACCCATAATACCCGTATCATAATTGTTCACCTTAATTATCAATAAATGATGCATTTTGTTTTAATTAAAACTAGTGCGGAAACCGCACGTTTTGCGGTAGAATGAGTAATTTAC
The DNA here is from genome assembly GCA_023525745.1 of Arctium lappa. NCBI lineage: Eukaryota > Viridiplantae > Streptophyta > Magnoliopsida > Asterales > Asteraceae > Arctium > Arctium lappa. Next base: position 56,902,597 of record CM042058.1, on the reverse strand, counting down.
ATAGTAAATATATAAAGATTTAAAAATATTAACTCTTATATTGCTATATCTTATGTCTTTCATATTTCTTTTATATACATAAAGATGTTATATAAATACTTTTGTTTTGCAAAATAAAGGTAGTTATTAATCTTATCATTTTTAAAAAAGAAAAACACCATCTTATCATATACCTACATATATTCTTCAAGCTAAAGATGCCTACTTAATACGGGATAACCAAAATCACACTTTACATCAAAAATTTAATATAGTTAACTCTCATAGAGGGGGGTTATTATGCAAAATAAAATGAACAGTGGATAGAGGATAGAGGGGTTGCATCATGTAAATGAGTTGCATTTGAACGCCCCTCTGGCCCTCTATATGAATGGTGGATAAAGGGGTTACATCATGTAAATGAATTGCATTTGAACACCCTTCTTCATATAAATAAGTTTATTTTGCAAAATGAAGGTAGTTATTATCCTTATCATTTTCAAAAAGAAAACACCATTATTTCATATACTCACATCTATTCTTCAAACTAAAGATTTTTATGTAATATGGGATAACCAAGATCACACCATGCATCAAGATTTAAAACTACTTAACTCTCATAATGTCACGTCATATGTCTTTTATCTTTCTTTAATATATATAAAGATTTCATATAAGTAAGTTTGTTTTGCAAAATAAATGTAGTCATTTAGCCAACTAACATTTTCGTTTCGAAATAAATATTTTACCCTTTTATACTCACATTCATTCTTCAAAATAAAGATTTCTCATTAATGTGGGATAGTCGAAATCACACCTACTCCAAGTTTTTAAATATTTGAATCTTATAAGATTTTTTTATTATTTTGTATAGTTAACATGTTTGTCAAAAGATCGTTAGCCAAAATCAACCAACCCGTAAGTTTGAGAATCGGCCAACTTCATGAGTTTAGAGGATCGGGCAATATGAGTCAACTTCATGAGTTACTACAAAGGCATCTCAACCCCTTCATATATCAATCATTCATTGTCAATATTTCATCACTTCATCAATGTGGGATACACAAAACTCAACCACAATTGAAGAAATGTTGAATACTCGTTCCTTATGATGTCACCTCATTCATTGTAGGTTTTACTTTAATATATAAAGATTTTAATTGTGTGTGTTCTCACCATAATTTTACCATTTGTTTGGTTTTAATTTCAACCATGGTTATATATTTTTAAAACATCCATCACTCATTTATATACCTATCATCTTCTGCTAAATTATCAACTTTTCACTAATGTGGGATGTTGAAACTCAACCTTATTTCAAGATTTGAGAAATACTCGATCCTCATTTAAGTGTGTATTTTGTACTATAATCTTTACCATTTGATTGGGTTTGATACGAACCATGGCTTTAGATTTCGAAAGCATCCATCACTCTTTTATATACCCGTTATCTTCTTTTAAATTATCATTTCCCATCAATATGGGATGACGAAACTTAACCTTATTGCCAAGTCATTATACTTGGTTTCTCTTTTAATATATATAATGATTTCAAGATTTGAGGAATACTCAAACCTCAATAAAATATGTGTTTTACACTATAATTTGTACCTTTTGGTTGGTTTGATTCCAACAATGGTTTTAGATGTGAAGAGTATCTACCACTCTTTTATATACCCATTATTTTCTTCCAAACTATCAACCTCCCACCAATGTAGGATGATGCAATTTCAAGATTTGAGAAATACTCAAACCTTATTAAAATATGTGTTTTACACTATAATTTTTACCTTTTGGTTGATTTTGATTCCATCCATAGGTGTTTAGATTTTAATGGCATCCATGACTCTTATATATACCCATCATCTTTTTCTAAATTATCATATTCCTACCAATGTGGGATGATAAAACTCAACCATATTTCAAGATTTGAGTAATACTCAAACCCCATGTTGTCAAGTCATTATGTTTGGTTTCTTTTTTAATGTATATAAAGACAAAGATTAGTTATATATAAAGATATAAGTCAATAATTTTTTTTCCAGAAAGAGGGACAACTTAAATGAGTTAACCCTTTTAAAATAGATATTTTTGCAAAAAAATGAACAACTAAAATGAACCCATCCTATGAGTTTATACAACGAAATTCTCTCATTTGACATACCCATTTTATTCCTTTAATCATTCATATTTCAACTAATGTAGTCATATGGAATAATCAAAATCAATCAAATTTCATTATTTAAGTATAATGCTCAAATCTCATGATGTGAACTCATTATTCTTGTAAAAAGGAGGACGGTTAAAATAACTCAACCATATGAGTTTACACAAAGGAATCATCTCCTCCTTTTATATACATACATTTTTACATCAATGTGGTATAATATATAAACATTTCCCAAACTATCATCTTATAAAATCTACCTCATTATCTACGTCGTTCCTTAATATATATTAAGATTTTAATATATAATAATTATTTTTTTATGCTTTATTTTTTTAATTTTTTTTTTATAATTAGATATTTTTTTTGCAAAAAGAGTGTCACTAAAAATAAGACAACTCTATCAGTTTCTTATACACATCTCTTTTCAATTTAACATCTTCTAAAATCTATTAGTCACCGGCGATTATTTCACACACACACACACACACACATATATATATATATATATATATATATATATATATTGATTTTTGATGACTTACGTTTTCGATTGGCATGTAATATAATATAATATATATATTGATGTAAATAATAATATATGTAGTTTTATATAGTTGTGGATTCTAATTTCAATTATAAAAAAATGAAAAATGAAATTAAAAAAAGAAAGAAAATGAAAGGTTTGACAATTAATGTGTTGAATTAATATTAAAAAATAAATCAAAAAATGAGAAAAAAGATAAATGTTGTTAAATGATTCTCATTGAACCACCTTTTGGTTCTTCTTTTAATATATATATATATATATATATATATATATATATAGATTCACTATTAATCTCAACCATCCATCATCAAGATGGATGGCTTGGATGAGTTCATAAAGTTAACTAGAATATCAAGGTTAACAAAATAACTCAACCCTACATACATACATATATATATATATATAGAGAGACTTGGGAAGAGTAATGTTGAAATCATTCTAAACTCATCATCCTACTTATCTATCCTCCTACGTATCAACCTTCCACATTTTGCAAAATCTAAACGCTTTTTCCTCTCTCTCTCTCTCTCCCTCATCTCTTTCACTTACATTTTTTCAAGTGTCATCGTGTCCCACCCTATCAAGTCATGTCCCAGAATAAATGTAACCACATAATTTTTTTTGTTTAGTCCAGTCCCTGTTCTGAGCACCAAATGCATCCATAATGGCATGAAATTGTACCCATGTTTACAGATGGACAACGATCCTGCTGCTCCTCCTAGAGAGTTTATGGCGTGCCTTTGGACTCAGGCTCCCGAAATGAAATTAGGGTTTGGCAAAGACTTAAAAAGGCGAGTTTAAAAACCTACTCCCTGCTAAAATTACCATTCTATCCCTTGGCTTCACGAGACTATGAAATTTGGGTTGCAAAAAAAAACTTTGATCCATAGACTACCCAATCTCGTTAATTGTTACTTTTTTGGGGAGTGAGGGGAAATCGATGCCCTCTACGATCTCCGCTAAATAAGATGCATCTATGAGCCGAAAGATTGAATTTGTGTTTGAGATCATATATGACATTGTTTCTCTTCTGGTTATTAGTCCTCTAATCCGATTTTAAAATTCGTAGCTAGGAATTTTATGTTAGTACATTTCTCAACCTTAGCTGTAGAGAACCTTCTATGTGCCATCTAGGTTTGGCAGAAAACAAGATCATTTCTTCTTTCTGCACTCAGAGTTATATGTTTTATCTTCCTTGGTACAGTTACCACAAAACCAATAAATCCATTTTTCGGAAACTGGGATATGGGACACATCATCAGCTTTATCCCATAACAACCATAAATTGTATTTGTATCATCACCAAGACACCAACTATAATAGGGATAACATTGTATCCTCAAATTATGATCAAAGTACTATTCAGATATGAAGCAGTTATTAGGACATGAAACATGCGGAGGTGTAACATTTGATCTACCCACAAGTAAGCCAGACATGATATTGAGCCCATATTCCTTTTTGGTAGTAAGTTCGTTGGTCCGTGGTCATTGAATCACAATGTCATGAGAATCAAAGATAAGAGAAGACAATGGGGCATCTTTTTGTAGAAGCATCTTTTTGTAGAAGCTTTAAATCACAATGTCATGAGAATCCTTTATCTGAATTGTTTCTCTGTCCTGATAATTCCTTGAAGAATTCCACATTCTTCTGTTCAATAGCCTTCTTTTCTTTAGCAAACTTCTCTCTTTCCAAAATAAGTACTTTCTCAAAATCGGAAACTTGTTGAGAAAGTTTTATGCATTTAAGATCAATTGATTTCTTCTCTTCAAAACACTTTCTTGAGAAATTTGAGAACTTCTTTGAAAAACTTTTCTTTTCAGTATCAAAATCAACTTTATTTTCAGCAAGTTGTTGTTCCAAATCAGATATATTCTTTCTAAGTTCATCATTCTCAGATTCCAATCTCATTATCTTCTCCTCATTCAGTCCAGAAGTTCTTTTCTGAAGATCTTCATTGATTGACTTTAAATCACAAACTTCTTCTTTCAGTATAATGATTTCAGCAAAATAATCTTTTGACTTTTTCGAGTGAAAGTTGTGGCCCAAGAATTACTAGCATAAAACACATACAAATCTACACAAACATTATTGTTTATTAATCACAAGTATTACATCAAGATAGAATGTGTTTGTGTGTGTAACCAATGTGTGCAACTATGTGTTTTTACTCTCTTAATCACAACTACCTTTTCACCTTGACTTTCACACACTTAATTCTTGCTTACACAAGTCTTCTAAAAACAACACAAGAACTTGCTTATATATAGGTCAACATGACCAAGAAAGGTCAACTCTTCTAAGCTCTCTTACAATACACACAAACAACTATTACAACAATTACAACAAAGACCCTCATTTAATCTTGAATACAATTATAGTCTAACAATCTCCCCCTTTGGATTCAAGATTAAATTTTTTTTGACAATAATCTTCAGGTCTTCTTATCTTCAGAATTGATCTTTAGCTTTGAATCCTTTCTGGCTTTGACAACTTTAAAACTTTGACAATTCTTCAAACTTGTCTCCCTTTGAATTAACTTTTGCATAAACTCTGACTTTCTCTTTGATAAGCTTTCTTTACTCTTTGACTTTAATCATCTGAAAACTTTATCTCCTCTGAAATCTTTAAAACTTCACTTTGATCTTGAACTTTGATTATTCTCCCCCTTTTTAATGATTTGTAAGAATCAAAATCATTAAAACACTTCAAGGTCAGATTCGTCATTGAATGAACTTTCCACCATCTGATAAGCACATTCTTCATGAACTTTCATCTCCTCCTTTGGATAATAGACATTCTCCCCCATATAAGAAAAGTAAACAATTTCCCCCATTCATACGATATTCTGACTTCTGATCTGGATTGGCCTTTGATTCACGAACATATTCATTTGAATCTTTTCAAATTCAAACAAAATAAGAATGGTAACCCTGAATCAACACATGAAACAGTTAGAAGTGCCTGTCAGTAACACAAAGTTACTGTGTACAACGAATGTACAATGTAAGGAGCTTGTTTGATGTTGACTCCCCAGGACTTCCATTCAATCATTGAAAAACACAAGGTAATTCTATGAATGTTCTGACAGAAAAACATATTCTCTGTGTGCTCGTGCTTGTGTTTTGAAAGAATTAGCACAAATGATTGTGTTTCATAAAAACGCTCAAAATATTTAAATCACTGAGACAACAATGATTATACATGGACTCAATGTGCATGAGAAAGGGTCGAAGGTGGGGCAACTTTTCTTCTTTTTCAATATCAGTATCTTCCAAGTGAAGATCCGATAGATTATGTGTTGCGTCCCCAGAAAATGTGAAACATTCTCTTGCTAAGAAAAGAATGAGTAGCTAGGGAGGTTGTATGCAAGAGATGGCATGGGCTATTTGCCTATTTCAATGATGGTCACGAAAGAAATGTGAACCAATCAGTAATGTGCTACCCGGCTCAGAAAGATGTTTGGTGCAGAGTTCTAATATTCTTTTAACTCTGTTCTCTCACCCTCTTTCTTTTAATCATATAAACTCACATCTAACCATTCTCTCATTTCCATTTTACCTCAACTCAATCCCACACTCAATTCTTTTAGACTCCTCTCCCCTTAATCACTCAAAAGGATTTCTTCCGGGGTAGGAAACACTGGTTATCATGAATCCATGGAAGATCTAATAAGCACTCACACTGAATCCCATGTTCCTAACAGTACATGATGTTCAATGATTTTCTTGACATGTAAAGCACAAGAAATCATATGTCAGTATATGTATGCTCACTCAAAAATTAGAAATGTAATTTGAGCATTTTAAACATTTAAGATTTCTCAAAACTTTATATGAATGAAAAGAATAGAAATGTTTTGAGAATCTGACAATGATTAAGATCAGATCAAATTGTCATGAAGAAAAAATATTTGGGAATTCAAAGACGTAAGTTGTTTATATGAACAATATATAAACATATTATCAATGAAAGCACATTAAAAGTGAAATGACGTTTGATTCAAACAATTATGAATACCAAACGACGGGAGTATTACCATAGAAAGATATATCATTTGATACATGGTAATAACAAAGTAAATTTGAAAATACTGAACCAGTGTGTGTATGAATACTTGACAAAGTATGTAGAAAAGAAAATACACAAGTATTATTCTTTAAAGAACACACGGCCAGATAAACAATGAAGTATCCAAAAATCATTTAAAATTCACACTTCTCAAATCATAAAAAACATGTTAAGATCATGAAGTGGTTTGAACATTTTAAAAACATTTTTCACAAGTGAAAGTTGTTCTTCTTTCACAAGTGTTAGAGTATAAGGATTAGAATGTTATACCTGTGAATTAGAATCCTTAACTCCCCCTGGAATGAATATAACAATGAAAGTATCCTTGACTAGATATCCTCCTCCTTGATATCTGTAAAAAAATCAACTTATGAGAAAACAAATATAACAATATAATCTCTCTTTCAAACGAAAAAACTTCCTGAAATGATGTTATCATGAAAACATCCTTCAGAAGAAAACATTTGAAAACGGGTTTTGAACTGAATTATTCAAAAGCCATTCTTCGTTGAATTACGGGTTCTAAGCTGATTTACTTAGAAGCCATTGTTCTCTTACTCCCCCTTAACTGTAGGTGCCTGCAACACAGAATCATTTTTCGATTTTGGTACCCACTGGTATTTGGGTCCGAATTTGTTAGTTGCAGTTCTATTAGGAGAAACATAGTAAGAACCATACCAGTAATTATTAAAATTTTTACTTACAAAATCATTTGAACCACAGTAGGAACAATTAATTTTTTTTTGAGCTAGCCTGATCAGTTGATTAACAGTGTAAATCAGATCAGGCTTGCCAAAAGTTTTACCTTTAGGAGTAGTGTTCCATTTAGCTTTAGATGTATGCTCAAATGATTTCTCTTTCTTCTTCTCTTCCGAAGATCCTTTCACTCTCCAATTCCAATTCTCTTTATCTTTCTCATCTTTCTTTCTCCATGTCATTTTCTTTCTCCATGTCATTTTCTTTTGATTCTCTTTCTTCTTGATGTTACCTGATCCATCAACATTTTTGTCATAAAACAAGTTAGAAGAACGAATTTTATCTTTAAGTGCAGAAGAATGACTATCAATTGAATCAAATAAAGGATTCATAGAAACATGTGTGAAAATTGAACTTGCTGCTGATTTGAATGAACATTCTGATGCAGCTAGATCATCTCTCGGTGATTGAGCAACTGACTCTGGCGTTTTGTGCTCAGTCAGCTTCACCTTGAACATGATCTCCTCAAGTTCTTTAATCTTTGTGGTCAAACAGTTTCTCTCATTTGACAATGTGTCAAACTTCTTATGCAACTCGGCTTTTGCATTCTTCTCCTTAAATATTGTTGATGACAGTTCAGATAGATTCTTTGTAAGCTTAGCCATCTCATTCTCAAACACTTTCTTCTCTTCAGTAAAATCTTCCTTTATAATCTGTGTCTCAACTATCTTCTTCTTTTCTTTCTCAAATTTCTCTCTTTCCAGTATGATTACTTTCTCAAAGTCTGAAACTTGTTGAGAAAGTTTAATGCATTTTAGCTCCACAACTTTCTTTTCTTCAAATGCCTTTCTAGAGAAATCAGAGAATTTCTTTGCAAAATCTTTTCTTTCTTTTTCATAACCTTCTTTTTCTTTCTTCTCTTTTTCAACTTGAGCTTCTAATTCAGATAATTTTTTTTTCAGCTCAACATTCTCTTTTTCAGACTCTTTTCTTTGTTGTTCAATCTTCTTCAAGTCATCTTGACCTTTTGTATTGTCTTTGACTTGGGTTGCTTTTTCCTTCATCATATTAATTTCAATCTCAAGACCAAAGACTTGATTTTTCAGCTTATCTCTCTCCGCAAAAATTTGAGAATTTAACTTTTTAAGTCCATCAACTGTCTCACTGGCAATATTTGCTTGTCTTCTACAATCATCAAGCTCTCTTATCATCTCAACAATATCATAAATGTCATCTTGATACATTTTTGAAATATATTAAAAATATGCTAGGAATGATCGTTAATCCAATCAAATCAAGAAAATTACAGAAATCTTTAAAAAAAATCCAGAGATTTTGATCACAAAAAAATCCAGAGATTTTGATAACAGAAAAATCTTTTGTCCCCCTCCGCAAACTTAGCACGGGGGTCCCCTAGAGAAAAAAATTTCACTATTAAAGAGCATGTTACAGTTTTGAAAATTCTCAGAAAATATTCTAAGTGACAAAACTCGCAGATCACTATTGAAAATGAAACTCACAGGCTGAGAAACACGCAAATCAAGGTCTGCGCGTTTGATAAACTCTCAAGCAAACTCGCAAGCAAACTCGCAAGCAAACTCGCAAAGACTTGCGCGTTCTGATAAACTCGCTAAGCACTAAAACTCGCTAATCGATAAAACTCGCAAGTGCCTAAACACGCAAGTTACTATTCACGCTGAAATGCGCTAATAGAGACGTGCGCGTTCCAGAAACTCGCTAGGCACTACTTGCGCGTTTCAATACTTAGAAAAAATTCTGAAATCTTCAAACTCGCACGACAAAGAACTCGCTGAACACTGTTCCTACTCAAACTCGCTAGCTTTGATTAGCGCGTTTGGAGAACTCGCAGATATCGACCAGCGCGTTTCTAGAACTCGCAACCAACGCCTTGCGCGTTTCGACCAAAAACGAATTTCTTCAGCTTGCGCGTTCTAGCGAAGAATCTTGCGCGTTTTAACGAAGAACTTGCTCGTTCTTCAGATCTAGCGCGTTCTTCAGATATCTTGCGTGTTCTTCATCTGATTCATCGATTTCAACATAAAACTTCGAATCTGAGCATCAAACTTTGAGAATTTGTTCACTTGATCATCGAGAACTCATTTCCAGCAACTATTTTCGATTTACAACACAAAATCTATATAATCGATGTGTATACAGTGTAAAAACTCGAAAACTCAAAAACACACAAAATCATCAAATTGATGATCAATTACAGTGCAATTATCAAAATGAATTATATAGACTCAATCTATATCACTTTGCGAACATAACCTGATCAAATTCAACTCCAAATTTCAACTAAAACTCAAAAATGATTCTGTGAACAGTAACGATGAACAGTACTGTGAACAGTGTCGTTTTTTTTTTTTTAAATCTTGATTTTGAAACGGATTTGGCTTTGATACCAATTGTGGCCCAAGAATTACTAGCATAAAACACATACAAATCTACACAAACATTATTGCTTATTAATCACAAGTATTACATCAAGATAGAATGTGTTTGTGTGTGTAACCAATGTGTGCAACTATGTGTTTTTACTCTCTTAATCACAACTACCTTTTCACCTTGACTTTCACACACTTAATTCTTGCTTACACAAGTCTTCTAAAAACAACACAAGAACTTGCTTATATATAGGTCAACATGACCAAGCAAGGTCAACTCTTCTAAGCTCTCTTACAATACACACAAACAACTATTACAACAATTACAACAAAGACCCTCATTTAATCTTGAATACAATTATAGTCTAACAAAAGTCAACAGCATAACCTAGATTTACTTTCTCTAATTCAAGCTTTCTATTCTTCTCTTCAAGCTCTGTAAAAAATCCCATATTGAATTAGTAATCAGCTTGATATAAAAGATCGTTTCCAAACTGTAAATCAGAAAATCAAAAAATCAGATCAAATTGAAATCTTTCACAAAATTTAAAATTTTAACACTTGTTATGCGCTAACAGTTGGTGGCGCAAGTTGGAGTTTTGCTCTGATACCAAACTTCTCGCGATCAGAGTATGGCGCAAAGTCAGCTTCTCGTGAACAGTGGATAGCACAAAATACGATTCTCGCGAGCAATGTAAGGCGCAAAGTAAGCTTCTCGTGAGCAGTGTATGGCGCAAAGTAGAATTTGCGTGAGATGCAGAAAGCGCAAATGTAACTTTACGTGAGATCCTTGTAGCGCAAACTTAGAGGTCTTGGAGATTATGCACACTTATCTTTGCGTGAAAGAAAAAAAATGATTGGAGATTTACGCGATATATGGATGGCGCAAGATAGACTTTGCACAACCAGACTGAAACGCAAACTTTAATTTGCGTGACTCTAAGAAGACGTAAACTGAATGAAAGCCCTGAAAAAAAACTCGCGCAAATCTGATGAACTCGCGCAAATGAATATGAACTCGCGCAAATCGTAGATCTAGGGCAAACTTGGCTCTGACTTGCACAATTCGATCCAAATTGATTCAAATCTGCAAATTGGTTCTCAAAAACTTATCAGCATCATCGAAAAATAATACTAAGCACAAATTTACTATCAAATTCAGATTGAAATCAACAATTTCCACAAATTCGATCAAGAACAGTGTTCAAACACGACTTTTCAAGAAAATTTCAAAAATCATAATTTAACAATGAATTTGTTCGAATTACTAGATGTAATCAATACAAGAATCAATCCAAAACACAAATCGAATCCAATGATCCCATTTTCTTGCATCAAAAACGACTTTTCCAAGAAATTTGGATGAACAGTACGTGTTCTTCAAAAATTTTCAGAAAATCAATTTTTTCGATCCAACAAACAAGATTTCAATTCAATTTTCTAATCAAATCATTCCTGAAAATGTTTGGTTCAACTCTGATACTAATTGTTAATGTGAAATCCCAAACAAATCAAGCTATTTCTCAAGAATCAACAATATGAACTAGAGAAAGAAAGTGTAGAGAGAGAAAGTAGATCTTCAAGAAACACAAATCTGAAATGTTTACAATACGTGCTTACTACATTCCTTCCACAAGAATACAAAGCAAACCTATTTATACCAACTATCTATTACAAGACATAACAACTAAGGAAACTAAACATACTTTGACTTTTACAAGACTTTGACATTGTTGACTTTTACATCTTTGACTTTCCTCATTAAATCTTGGATACAATATTTAGACTTAACATTCATCAATTTCAGAATCATCATCATTAGATTGATCATCTCCAATAAATCACATCTGAGCAGTCTCGATAGTATCAGCTTCGTCTTCAGAATGATCCAGCCAAAACTCTTCTTCGGCTAGCAAAGCTGTTCCACTCTCTCTCTTCTCAGCAAGTTCCAGTTTCTTTCGATAGTAAGCTGAGTCCCTAACTTTCTTCACTCTACACTCCTTAGATATGTGACTCGGCTTTCCACAGTTGTAGCATTCAACAGTCTTTAAATTATCAATAAAATATAATTCAATAAAATTATCTTTCACAGAATGTATATAAAAAAAATTGTGTCCCTTTTGAAAGATTTTGGGTTGAACAAAATCAGGGTTTGAATAAGATTGCTTAGATTCTTTTAAAAAAATATGAGAAAACTGGAACAACATCATTATCAGAGATAAATGCAGCGGAATAAAGTAGATGTACTCACAGTTTCTCATTAGTCAGAAGCTAACAAGCATTGAAGAACGAGTCATAGACTGACATGTCTAGAAGTCATTGTCTTTGAAGTACGGGTTCTGAGCTGAATTACTCATAAGCCAACTTTCTCTTATTCCCCCTTGACATGAGGTGCCTACAACTTTGAGTCAGATTGAGAATTTGGTGATTTTGACTTTCAGTCAAATTTTTCTGAATTGATTTGGGAACGATCATCATTTCAAGCATACATTTAATATGGCAGGAAAAAAAAATTCTGGGGGCGCTGCCCCCAAACCCTGCAAGGGCGTTGCCCCTTGACCCCACCCGCTAACCGGGTAGCGGGACCCCCATGCTAAGTCTGCGGAGGGGGACATATTTCTCATATTGATCAAAAATTTCTGATTTTTGACGATCTTTTTGAAGTAATTTTTTTTCAGTTATTAAGATGTCTACTATTTTGTCAGGGAGAGATTGTGCTATCATGTACATGCCTGAGATACCAGCAATAGAAGCTGAAAGAGATAAACTGAAAAATCATAATTCAGTTCTTCTAAAACAAATCAAGGAGCTTACATCTACATTGTCAAATTGTGTAAAATGTGCTAATCATGCTAAATCTGATTTTGTAGGTATCATTAGAGCAAGAGAGAAAGAAATCAAAGAGAAAGAGAAGAATATTGCTTTAAAAGAGAATACTATTGAGACATGTGAGAAAGAGTAAAAGCTGAAAGAAAGAAAGATTGTGAATCTTCAAAGACAACTGAAGACAACTGAACAAAAATCATCAGAACGACAAGCTAAATCAGTTGAGCTTCAACAAAAGTTTACGGCTTTTGAAGAAAAGATATATGCTTTGGAAGCCAAAAATGTTGAACTACTAAAAAGTCTCCAAGCAAATAAAGTCAAATCAAATTTAGAGAACGCTTCTACTCAACAACTGTCTTATCTTTCAAAGAAAACTTTACAAGAGAAAAAGGATCTTGAGCTTAGATGCATTAAACTCTCAAAGCAAGTATCCGAGTTTGAAAAGATTATTATAACTGAAAGGGATACTTTTGCAAAGGAGAGAAGAGTTCTTGAAGATAAAGTACTTGAATTTCCCAAACAGATATCTACATTACAAGACCTACTTGAGAAAGAAAGAAAATGTTTTCAAGAAAATAAAAGGTCTTATGATGTTGAAAAGAAAAATGCTGAAAAGAGAAATACTGGGATTTTCAAGGAAATATCTGAAAAGACCAAGAACTTGGAAAAAGATTTTGAACTAGAACATTTAAAGTTTGAATCTGAAATATCTAAGCTCATATCCAAAATATCTATTCTGTCATCAGATGTCTAAAAAGAACAGATGGCAAAATCTGATTTGAAACCAAAGTTTGACACACTTATGGCTGAAAGAAATATTTTTTCCGAAAAGATAAAGAACTTAGAAGTTGCAAATGTTGATTTGTCAGAAAAAGTTTGTGCTGATGTGATTAATCAATCAACAGTTAACAATTCAACCGAATCAGTTTGCTCTTTTAAAACTGCTTCAAGTTCTATCCATGAGAAAAATGTTTTCAAAAAGAAAAGTGTCAAACCAAACAATGTCAAATCAAATCAGATCAGACCATCTAATCTATTTTATGATAAATTTGTTGATAGTCCAGGAAGCTTCTATGTAAAATCTCTTGGAAAGAATTCTAAGAAAGGAAAGATGGTCTGGAAAGTGAAGAGTTCTTCAGAGGATGAAAAGAAGAAGGACAAAGCATCTGCATCCACAACTAATGTCAAAAAGAACAGAACGCATAAAGGTAAATCTTTTGGTAATCCTGATATGTTTTACTCTACTAATCACTTGATAAGGGTTTCTCAGAAGAAAATTTGTTGTTCTTACTGTGGAGCACATGATTTTGTAAGTAATAATTTTGTTAATTACTGGTATGGTTCTTATTATGTAACCCCCAAAAGAACTGCAACTAACACAACAGGACCCAAATACCAGTGGGTACCAAAAGCTAAATCTGTGTTGCAGGCACCCAAGGTTTAGGGGGGAGCATGAACATCGACTTCTGATTATGTACAGATCAGGACTCGTTCTTCAAAGTTTAAAGAACTAAGGTTTTTGAACAAAAAAGTTCAAAACCCGCACCTCAATCTCAAGAGTGTGGTTTCTGATTACAACATATCAGGAACCATTCTTAAATGTTTAAAACAAGGATATTATGCAAATATCCAAGGGGAGCTTATCTGATATAAATCATTGTATCATGATTTGAGGGGGAGCTTAAAGGTAAATATCTTCTGATCTAAATCTCTGATTGTTTGAAAGAAGAACAACTTTCAAGCATGAAAAATGATTTCTTAAATGTTCAAACCACTTCTTATTCTTAAAAGATTTATTGAATTTAAAAGTGTAATTTTTAAAAGTTTTTCATTATTGAGCGTTAATGTTTAACTGACCGTGTGTTTCCAAAGATAAATACTTGTGTATTATCTTGTCTTTATACTGTCAAGTATTCATACACACCGGTTCAGTAATTCATATTGATTTTGTTATTACCATGTATCAAATGCTAAATCTTTCTATGGTAATACTCCCGTCATTTGTTTTCATTGTTGTTTGAATCAAACATCATTTCATCATTATATGTGCTTTCATTGTTAAAATGTTTATATATTGCTCATATAAACATCTTACGTCTTTGATATCCTTTATTCTAATTCTTTATGAATTTTGATCTGATTTTAATCATTGTCAGATTCTCAAAACATTTCTATTCTTTCATGTTTATTCATTCATACAAAGTTTTGAGAAATCTTAAATGTTTAACATGCTTAAAATTTCATTCTTATCTTTATGAGCATACATACACTGACAGATGATTTGTTGTGCTTAAATTGTCAAGAAAATCATTGAGATACACATGCTTTTAGGAAAAATACATGGGATTCAGTGTCAGAGCTTAAACAGAACTTCCATGGATTCACGAATACCAGTGTTTCCTACCCCGGAAGTAATCCTTTGAGTGATTGAGGGGAGAGGGGTCAAAAGATTTGAGAGTGGTGTGTGAAGAGGTAAAATGAAAATGAGAGATTGGTTAGAAGTGAGCTTTAATGTTTAAAAGAAAGAGGGTGAGAGATCAGAGTAAAAGAATATCAGACTCTGCACCAAACTTCTTTCTAAGCCGGGAAGCCACATTACTGATTGGTTCACATTCTTTGGTTACCATCATTGAAACAGGAAGTGAGCCCATGCCAACTCTTGCAAGAAAAATGTTATAGTTTGTATTTCGATCATATTAGTGCAATTTTGAGGATCAATTTGCAAGTTTAGATCGATTTGGATCAAATCCGTGAGCAGAAATGTCAAAAACGTGCAAGATCTGTAGAACGCGCAGGCTTCATCATCAAATGCGCAAGTCAAAGGATTTTATTTTTTGGTCAAAACGCGCTAACCGAGGCTAGCGAGTTTCAAAAACGCGCTAAGTGTGTCTT
Organism: Arctium lappa; assembly: GCA_023525745.1. Taxonomy (NCBI): domain Eukaryota; kingdom Viridiplantae; phylum Streptophyta; class Magnoliopsida; order Asterales; family Asteraceae; genus Arctium; species Arctium lappa. Next base: position 56,887,008 of record CM042058.1, on the reverse strand, counting down.
GCGGGTTTCAAAAGTGTCAATTTTTTTCTAAGTGTTAAAACGCGCCAACAGTGTGTAGCGAGTTTGAGTTTTGCGCGAACCTTGAAAAGCGCAAACCTTGCTTTGCGCGAGCCTCAGAAAGTGCTTACCTTGTTTTGCACGAGCCTCAGAAAGCGCATACTTTGTTTTGCGCGATCCTCAGAAAGCGCATATCTCGTTTTACGCGAGCTTCATAACGCGCAAGTGCTTGTTAGCGCAAACTTCACAAAACGCGCAAGTAGAGTCTAGCGCGAAACATAAACGCGCAAGTGCCTGATAGCGAGTTTCACGGTGAATAGTGTTTTACGCTTTCAGTGGTTAGCGAGTTTTGCGTTTTACGCCACCAGTGCCTTGCGAGTTTGACTTTTGCGCGACCAACGTCTAGCACGTTTCTCTTTGAATAGTGCTTAGCGAGTTTAGTACTTAGCATGTTTTAGTGATCTGCGAGTTTCAGAGTTAAAATTTTTCTTTAAATTTTTTTTAAGTGGTGATTCAATTTTGACTTTTTAGTCAACATTTCTGATTTGTTTGGGAACTATCATTTCATAATCAAGTTCATACATCTTTCAAGATGCCAAAAACATATGAGAGAGGGAATACAATACTGTCACCAAGAGACATGGATGTATTGTACATGCCTGAGATACCGAAAATAGAAGTTGAATGAAATCAACTGAAAAATCAGAACTCAGTGTTTCTAAAGCAGATTCAGGAGTTGAAATTAAATTTATCAAATTCTGATAAAACTCCTGACTGTAAAAAGTGTGTTAATATGGATAAATCTTATTTTGCAGGTATCATTAGTGAGAAAGAGAAAGAGATTAAAGATAGAGAGAAAATGATGGGAATAAAAGATAATACCATTCAGTCTTTTGAAGAAGTAATCAAGCTGAAGGAATCTTATGTTGAAAGTCTTCTGAGCCAATTGAAGAGAACTAAACAAAGATCATCAGAACTACAAGATGAATCAGTTAAGCTTCAACAAAAGTATATGGCTTCTGAAGAAAATGCATATACATTGAAAATAAAAAATGCTGAGTTGATGAAAAGCATCAAAGAAGATAGAGTTAAAGAAAATCTTCAAAGCCAACTGAAGAAGACTGAACAAAAGTCATCTGAGCTGAAAGATGAATCAGTCAAGCTTCAAAACAAGTTGAAGGCTTTTGAAGATCAGATATCTGTTCTGGAGAAGAAGATTGTTGAACTGAAAACAAGCCTCCAAGCAGAAAAAGAAAAATCAAATGTGAAGATATCTTCTACTCAACAGACATCTGAAATTTCCAAGAAAACTTTACAAGATAAGAAGGATCTTGAGCTTAGATGCCTCAAACTTTCTAAGCAAGTGTCTGATTTTGAAAAGATAATAATAATCACTGAAAGAGACACATTTGCTAAGGAAAGAAAAGTTCTTGAAGTTAAACTGCTGAATTTCCTAATCAGATTTCTACTTTACAAGACTTGCTTGAAAAAGAAAGACATATTTTCAAAGAAAAGATGTAGTCTTATGATCTTGAAAAGAAAATTACTGAAAAGAGAAATTCTCGGATGTTCACATTTTGAATCTGAAATATCCAAGCTCATGTCCAAGATCTCTGCTCTATCATCAGATGTGCAAAAAGAATAGAAGGCTAGATCTGATTTGAAAATAAAGTTTGACACACTTACTTCAGAAAGAAACATTTTATCTGAAAAGATAAAAAGCTTGGAAGCTGCAAACGTTGAACTGTCAGATAAAGTTTCAACTGATGTGATTAGTCAATCACCTGTTGATAACTCAACAGAATCAGTCTGTTCTTTCAAAACAGCTTCAAGTTTCATTCATGACAAAAATGTTTTGAAAAAGAAAAGTGTCAAACCACAAACTGTCAAATCAAATCAGATCAGACCATCAAATTTGTTTTATGATAAATCTGTTGATGGTTCAACAAACTTTTATGTTAAATCTCTTGGAAAGAATTCTAAGAAAAATCAGATGGTCTGGAGAGTGAAGAGTTCTTCAGATGATGAGAAAATACAGGACAAAGCATTCAATTTCACAACCAAAGCCAAAAAGAACAGAACACATAAAGGTAAATCTTTTGGTAATTCTGATATGTTTTACTCGACTAATCATTTGATTAGGATTGCTCAGAATAAAATTTGTTGTTCTTATTGTGGAGAGAATGAATTCATTCAGAAAGAAACTGCTCATAACTGGTACGGTTCTTACAGAATAACTTCTCAGAATTCTGGATTGAAAAGTTATAAATCTAATGAGAAGTGGATTCCTAAATCTAACATACCAGGACCCAAATACCAGTGGGTACCAAAACCTGTCAAATCTGTTTTGCAGGTACCACCGGTCTAGGGGGAGCAAGATCAGTGGCTCTTGAATAACACAGTTCAAGACCCGTACTTCAATGTCAAGTTTTATGGCTTCTAAACACTTCAGTTTAGAACTCAAACTTTAATGTTAAGACTGTGGCTTCTGATCATATGACATATCAGGACCCGTTCTTTAATGTTTAAAGATATGGATATTTTGCAAATATCCAGGGGGAGCTTAAAAGAAAACAAATCATGATATAATGATTTGAGGAGGAGCTTAAAGGTAAATATCTTCTGACCTAGATCTCTGATTGTTTGAAAGAAGAACAACTTTCAAGCATGAAAAACGATTTCTAAAATGATCAAACCACTTCTCTATTCTCAAAAGATTTTATGAATTAAGAAGTGTGACTTTAAATGTTTTTCATTATTGAACTTTAATGTTTAACTGACCGTGTGTTTCCAAAGATTAATACTTGTGTATTATCTTTTCCATATACTGTAAAGTATTCACACACACAAGTCCAGTACTTCATTTGACATTGTTATTACTATGTCTCATAACAAAACCATTTTTCGATGGTAATACTCCCGTTTGCTTTCAAATATTGTTGAGCATCAATCATTATTTCTAATCGTGTGCTTTCATTGCTAAATTGTTTATATTTGTTCATATAAACAAACCATCCAATTCTTTGATACCCTAACCATTTCATTTGATCTGATTGATAAATTGTCAGATTCTCAAAACAATTCTCTATTTCATTTCATTCATTCAATATCCTTGTTTTGAGAAATCTTCAAAGTTCAATTGCTCAAATCTCATGAGCATAATTTTTTTTTTGACAATGTTATCATATATTTTATGCTTAACTGTTCAAGATAAATTGTGGAGAAACTATTCTTTATAGGACTTACATGGGATTCTTGTGTGAGCTTAAACAGAACTTCCATGGATTCACGTAAACCTGTGTTTCTTACCCAGGAAGTAATCCTAGAGTGATTGAGGGGTGAGGGGTCTAAATCAAAGAGTGGGGGAGATAATTCATCCGGTTGACTTTTTCTCAGTGTGTGGAGCGGTAAAATGTAAATGAGAGTTTGGTTAGAAGTGACTTTTAATGTTAAAAAGAAAGAGGGTGTGATAACAGAGTTAAAAGAATATCAAAACTCAGCACCAACCACTTTCTGAGTCGGGCAGCCACAAAATCTGATTGGTTCACATTCTTTGGTGACCATCATTGAAAAAGGAAGTGAGCCCATGCCAACTCTTTCAATTAACCCCACCAGCCACTCATTTCTTTCCCGACAAAGAAATGTTTCAATTTTATTTGGGGATGCAGCATATCTGCTATCTGGTCTTCACTCGGAAGATTTAGATATTGAAAAAGAAGGAAAGTTGCCCCACTTCCGTACCTCTTTCATGCACATTGAGTCCGTGTAATACCCGTTGCTGTCTCAATAATTTACACAATTTGAGTCTTATGAAACACAATCATTGTGCTAAATTCTTTATACACAAGCACGAGCACATAGAATTTTTTTTTTCTGTCAGAACATTCATAGATAAACCTTGTGTTTTTCAATGATTGAATGGAAGTCCTGGGGAGTCATCATCAAACCAACTCCTTAAATTGTACATTCATTGTACACAGTAACTCCGTGTTACTGACAGGCACTCCTAACTGTTTCATTTGTTGAATCAGGGTTACCAAGATTCGGGTATATACAGTTCATGATTCAGTTATTCAGATCAAAGGGCGGCAACTGTCAAATCATCATAAATGAGGAGATTGTTACATTGAATACAAAGGGGGATGATCAAAGAGAATGTTGAAATTGAAGATGTTTTGATGATTATGGAGCTCACAATCATCAAAAAGGGGGAGAAATCTACAAAGGACAATTTCAAATCAATTTCAAAGTCATGAAGAAAGTTCAAAGTGAAAAGACTTGTGGAGAAATCTACAAAGTTCAAGAAAGTTCAAGTCAGATTCAAAGAAATCATTCTAAGATAATTCAAAGTCAAATCAGATGATTCGAGAAAGTTTGTTTTTCTGAAGACGATCAAGAGATCACAAAAGATGAAGATACAAGATCAGAGATTCCTCAAAGCTGTTTAAAGATGAAGGTTTCAATCATGTTTCAAGAGTTGAAAGATGAAGATTTCTGAAGTTTCAAAAGATTTTAAAGAATTCAGATTCGTTTTCAATACTTGTTGACTTTCCAAAGTTGCAAAGTGTTAAATATTTTTCAAGATTCTTCAACAATTTCAGAAAGAGTTTCAAAGTTCAAAGCCGTCAGAGTTAAAGATTGAAAAATCAAGCACTCACGACTAATGTCAAATTTTTATTAAATCTTGAATACAAAGTGGGAGATTGTTAGTGTATTATTGTATCCAATATTTAATTTGGAAAATTCAAGTCAAGATAAGTCAACAATGTCAATGTTTGTAAAGTCAATATGGTGTTTAGTCTTGTGAGATTGTCTTGTATAGACTTGTGGTATAAATACCTTAGGTGCCTTGTAAACTTGTAACTAGAACTAAGGAGACTTCATTGTAAAACATTCAGACTTGTGATAAATACGATTGTTACTTTCTCTCTCTACTCTCTCTCTTGATCATGAACATAAATGTCATAATTGTTTTATCTTGTTTGAATTGCTTGATTAAAATCACAATTTCACATTCTCCTACTCTGAACACTCTGCTTCTCTCTGTTTTTACCGAACATTGTGCATACAGATAAGTCAAATCAGCCTTCTCAGTTTTCAGCTAATTAGGTCATTTACATATACCCGATCCTTTAAATTTTCTTCTATATTAGATAGTTCTCGTATTTTTAAATGGCACATCTTAAGTTGTTTACTTAGATCTAAATTTTTTTAGCTTGATTTTTACCATTTAAGGCATTATATAAATCAACAGTCAGATAATCAATAGCATGACGTCTATCAGCTTTGGTGAGAACCGGATCAGAAAAGATTATACCTGAGAAGTAGTAGGAGAGGAAGAAGTGTCAGTGGCTTCTTCCTTTACGTCTGAGATGTTGGCCATCAGACATAGGATGGTTGCCTCTTCTTCATCAGAATCTGATTCTTCCTCAGATTCAACCAATCATATTCTTCAGCGATTAGACCTTTACCTTTTCGCTTGTAATTTTTCAGCTTTTGATATTTTTCTTTCAGCTTTAGGTATTTGTCATCTCTGAGTTTATATGATGAAAAAGGCTTGGACACTTTCTTTGACCTGCACTCACTGGAAAAATGTCCTTTCTTTTCACAGTTATAGCAAGTGGCAATTGTCTTGTTAACAGGAGTTGATTTTGGCTTGTTAGTGATAGCAAGTGGTTTATTTCTTCTGAAATTACTCTTTCATGAAAATCTCCTAAAGGAGTTTGTCAAGAATTCTAGAGATTCATCAAACTCTAAAAGATCAGTGTCTGATAAGTCATCTGAGTCAGATTCCAACTGAGTGATAGTGACAGAAGTTCGCTGAGATGGAGTAATCTCTGAAGATGCTAAAGCAACATGGGTGCTTTTGGAATCTTTTGAATCTTTTACCAGATTTTTCTTAAGTTGACAAGATTGCTCATGATTGAGAAAAATGCCATAAATAGTGTTTAAGGAAAGATTCTTTAGATCCTTTGATAGCTTGAGACACATTGAATAACTGTCCCAGCTTTCAGGAAGACATTCCAAGAATTTTATCAAAGTCTCGGAATTAGGGTATGTCCTACCAACATTCCTTAAATCATTTAATAAGAAATTAAAGCGTTGGTGTACTTTAGACAGAGATTCATTCTTACCACATGTTAGTCCAAGTTTTCAAGCAATTCAATCAAGAACTACTAGATATGACAATTAAGAACAATATTCTAGATAGAGAGAGTAGAGAGATAATATATGAAATCGTATATCTCACAATGTTGAATGTTTCAATCTTTAGAAGTCTTACCAAACAGAAATTCTCAAAAGCCTTATATATGGTCAATGACCATATTCACTCAAAGTAAACTAGCTAACTTTGACTAAACTTGACTTTACAACACTTTGACTTTTCTACTTAAATCTTGTATACAATTATACACTAACATTCTCCCCTTTGTATTCAAGATTTAATAAAAATTTGACAATAGTCTTCAGCTCTTGATTCGTCAAAACTTTGACTCTTACGGCTTAAAACTTTGAAGCTCTGACAATCTTCAATCTTTCATCTTTTGAAGAATCTTGAAAAGTCTTTCATATTTGTTTTGAACAATCATCAAGTCTTGAACAAAAATTGAAATTCTTGAAACTTCTTTTAACTTTGAAACTTCTTCGAAACTTTGAGAAATCTTTCAGTGCTTGTATCTTCATCTCTGTGATTTCTGAATTATCTTTGGAAAACAAACTTTCTTGAATCATCTTTGAAACATTTTCGTCAGAATCTTTTTGAATCTTCTCTTTTTGGTGAGAATGATCTTTCAAACTTCAAAATTATCTTTCAAACTTCACAATGCTTTCAGATTTGACTTTAAAATTCTGAATATCTCCCCCTTTTTGATGATTTGTGAGCAGTAAAATCGTCAAAACCTTTTTAAGTCATCACAGTTTTTGAATATTTATCTTTCCCTTTATGATCTTCTAACATTCTCCCCCTTTATGATATAATAACAATATCCCCCATTATAAAATGACAATCTTCGCTCTTTTGATCTGTAAATCCGTCAATTCATAAGAAATGATATAGTTATTATGCCTGTAAGTAGCATGGAGCCACTTTGTACAACGGATGTACATTGGAAATGGGCTTTTGAGATGTTCACTCCCCCAGGACTTCCATTCAATCATTGAAAAACCACAAAGGAATTTTCTATTAATGTTATGACAAGAAAACATATTCCTTGTGTGTACGTGAAAGTGGAGAATGCTTGAAGCTACTTAAGCTTTTTCAGGCTCAAAATGTGTAAATTGTTGAAACAGCAACAAGTATTACACGGATTCAATGTGCATAAAAGAGGTGCGAAGGTGGGGCAAATTTCCTTCTTTTTCAATATCCAAATCTTCCGAGTGAAGATCAGATAGCATATGTGTTGCGTCCCCAAAGAAAATGAAACATTTCTTTGTTAAGAAAGAAACGAGTGGTTGGTGGGGTTAATGCAAGAGTTGGCATGGGCCCACTGACATTTTCAATGATGGTCACCAAAGAATGTGAACCAATCAGTTGATGTGGCTGCCCGACTCAGAAAGTGGTTGGTACAGAGTTTTGATATTCTTTTAACTCTCATCTCACACCCTCTTTCTTTTAAACATTTAAGCTCACTTCTAACCAAACTCTCTTTTACATTTTTCCACTCCACACACTGAGAAAAGCTGAATTGGATAAGTTATCTCCCCCACTCTTTGATTTAAAAACCCCTCACCCCTCAATCACTCTAGGATAACTTCTTGGGTAGGAAACACTGGTTAACGTAAATCCATGGAAGTTCTATTTAAGCTCTCACACGAATCCCATGTAATTTTTCCTAAAAAGAATAGTTGCTCAACAATTTAACTTAAACAGTTAAGCACATGATATCATTGTCATATAAATGTATGCTCATAAAGAATATGAATGAAATTTGAGCATTTAAACTTTGAAGATTTCTCAAAACAAGGATATTGAATGAATGAAATGAAATCAAGAGAATTGTTTTGAGAATCTGACAATGTATCTATCATATCAAATATCATGAGATATGAACGTGAAATGGTTGGGGTATCAAATAACTTGACAGTTTGTTTATATGAACGAATATAAACAATTTAACAATGAACGTAGAAAAATTGAAATGATGATTGATGCTCAACAACATTGAATTACAAACAAGGGTATTACCATCGAAAAATTGTTTCATTATGAGACATGGTAATAACTAATTCAAATAAAGTACTGAACCGGTGTGTATGAATACTTGGCAGTATATAGAAAAGATAATACACAAGTATTGATCTTTGGAAACACACGGTCAAGTAAACATTAATGCTCAATAATGAAAAACATTTGAAAATCACACTTCTAAATTCATGAGATCTTTTGAGAACAAGAAGTGGTTTGAACATTTAAGAAAATATTTTTCATGCTCGAAAGTTGTTCTACTTTAAAACAATCAGAGATCTAGATCATAAGATACTTACATTTAAGCTCCCCCTCAAATCATGATAAAATGATTTATATTCTAATAAGCTCCCCCTGGATATTTGCATAATATCCTTATCCTTAAACATTGAAGACTGAGTCCTAAACCGATGTGTTTAGAAGTATATATTCTTTAACATGGAAGAACGAGTCCTGATCTGTACATAATCAGAAGTCGAAATCTTTGAACATTGAAGAGTGAGTCCTAAGTTGTAGTACTTAGAATTCATCAATCTTACTCCTCCTAAACCTGTGGTACCTGCAAAACAGATTTGACAGGTTTTGGTACCCACTGGTATTTGGGTCCTAGTAGGTTAGATTTAGGAATCCACTTCCCATTAGATTTAACACTTTTATGTATACTTTTCTGAGAAGTAATCATGTAAGTTCCATACCAGTGATGAGCAGATTCTCTTTGAACAAAATCATTCTCTCCACAGTAAGAACAACAAACTTTCTTCTGAGCAATCCTGATAAGATGATTAGCAGAATAAAACATATCAGATTTACCAAAAGAATTATCTTTATGAGTTCTGTTCTTGTTGGCATTTGATGTGGAAGCTGATAATTTGTCAACCTTCTTTTCATCCAGAGAACCTTTCACTCTCCAGACCATCTTTCCTTTCTTAGAAAAGTTCTTCTCAAGAGATTTAACATAAAAGTATGTTGGACTATCATAAGTTATACGGACGAATCTGATTTGATTTGACAATGTTAGATTTGACACTTTTCTTTTTGAAAACATTCTCATGAATGGAACTTGAAGCAGTTTTAAAAGAAGAAACTGATTCTGTTGAATTGTCATAAGGTGATTGACTAATCACATCTACATAAATCTTTTCTGACAATTGAACATTTGCAACTTCCAAGTCCTTTATCATTTTAGATAAAATGTTATTTTCCTCAAAAAGTGTGTCAAACTTCTTTTTCAAATCAGATCTAGTCATCTGTTATTTTTGAATATCTGTTGATAGAACAGATATCTTGGATGTGAGCTTAGATATTTCAGATTCAAATATTAGACGTTCTTGCTCAAAATCTTTTTCCAAGTTCTTGTTTTTCTCAGATATTTCTTTGAAAATCCCAGCATTTTTCTTTTCAAAAATTTTCTTTTCCGCATCAAAAGATTTTTTCTTCTCTTGAAAATATTTTCTTTCTTTTTCAAGTAAGTCTTGTAATGAAGAAATTTGCTTAAGAAGTTCAATTGTTTTATCCTCAAGAACTTTTCTCTCTCTTGCAAAAGTATCTCTTTCAATAATCAAAATCTTTTCAAATTTTGATACTTGCTTCGAGAGTTTTATGCATCTTAGCTCTAAATCCTTCTTCTCCTGAGAAACTTTATTTGAAAAGTCAGATAGCTTTTGAGTAGAAGCATTCTCCATATTTGCTTTGTCTTTATCTGCTTGGAGGCTTTTCATCAGATCAACATTTTTGGCTTCCAATGCAGAAATTTGATCTTCAAACGCTTTAAACTTGATGTGTAGATCAACTGATTCTGCTTTAAGTTCTGATGAATTTTGTTCAGTTGTCTTTAGCTTGCTCTGAAGATTTGTTATATTTCTCTCTTTCAGATTGATTTCTTTCTCATTAGCCTCAATAATATCATCTTTCCTTTTAATTTCTTCTTCTTTCTCTTTAATTTTTTTCTCTCTTGCTCTGATGATACCTGCAAAATCAGATTTAGAATGATCAATTCATTTAGCACATGCAGAAGGTTTATCAAAATTTAACAATTTAGCTTTAAACTCCTGAATCTGATTTAGAAGAACTGAATTCTGAATCTTCAGTTTATCACATTCAGCTTCTATGATAGGTATCTCAGGCATGTACATAATCGCATAATCTCTCCCTGACAAAACATTAGACATCTTGAATGTTAAGCTTGAAATGACCGTTCTTAAAATATTCAGATAAAATTTGTTTAAAAAATCAAACTTAAAAATAAACTTGAAAAGATTAGAAAAAACTTTCTAAGGCAAAAACTCGCAAAAACTATGGATTGAACTTCGTGCAAACTGCCTTATGCATGTTTCTAGTTCGCGTAGAACACTATGTGTGCTTTTCTGGTTCGCGCAAACAAGGACATGCGCGTTTTGAACTTCAGATTCTCGCGATGCCTTAGCGCGTTCTATACTTAGAAACTTTTTGACAAATTAACTTCGCGCAAAATGTAAACTCGCAGAACTAGAGAACTCACAGATCACAAAACTCGCATAACACTGAAAACAAAAAAAAACAAAACTTGCAAGCACCTTTGTGCGTGTTTTCACTTCCCGCAGAACAAAGCTTGCGCGTTTTAGACAAAAATTTGCAGGACACAAACAAACATAAACATTCTTCTTTCTGCGTGTTCTTAACAAAAAAAGTATTCTTCGTCGTGCGTGTTCTTCACTTAGAATTTTGCGCGTATTTCAAATCTAGCAGGTTCTTCATCTGTGTTCACGAATTCGATTCAAAAACTTCAATACCTGCAATTAACATTTGAAAATGCACAGGGTTGGTTGATTATTGATATTGAACACTTTTTTAGTACAAAATTTTGATTAAAAACAACAAAATCACTAAGAATCAATCAAGAACAGTGTTCGACTATGTCCAAAACCAAAACCTCTCAAAAATTCAAAATTTAATATGAATTAGTGTGATTTTGACATTGAAATCTAAACAAGAAATGTTTTATTATGCAAATCGATCACCAAACAACAAATTTCTTGCATTAAAATCGACTTCTCATGAAAAATTGAATGAAACAATGATTTTTTAAAAACAATTCGTACGAGTTTTTCAAGAAATTGAAAATTGATTAAATCAAATTCAATCCAAATAATCTGAATGATTTTGGTTTAGCTCTAATACCAATTGTTAGGTCACATTGATCAAGGTTTTATTGATGATTAAGATGAACAAAAGATTGGGAGGAACATATTTGTTTTATTCACACAGTCTAGAGAGAGTTACAAGCTTTCTCTCTCTAGAAAACTAAGAACTCGTATACGGCTACATTTTGAAAACTTACTTACAAACAACTACAAACATGTCCCTATTTATACCCCAATACCCTTGTACACATTTAAGCCCAAACCCAAAATACAAGGCCCAACTACAATTACAATTGATTACTTTACTAAACTTTTAAACAAAACATTTATGTTCTAAACAGAACAAATGAAACTTTCATATTGATTTACCAGATTTATCTTTCTAGATTCTTGTACTTCATATGTACCTTCATATTAAACACATATAGTGTCCCATATGGCTTTAGAAGTTTTAAGGTTCATAACAAAGTGATAAGCCTCATCAGGAAGCGCCATAGAGATTATGGTTATGGCTTTAATGTCTATAGCCATCTTCTTTCTGTCTTCAACTTTCCACTGGTGTGGTTGTTTAGGAACTTCTCTTTCAGGGATTGTTGCGGTTGTGGCAGTGGGAAGAACAACAACAGTGATGACGGATGGAACAAAGGGTCCATTTTCAACGTAGTGAGGTATAGTAGGGTCTACACCTTCTAGAAAGAGAATCAATAGATTTTTCCGAAGAGCAAAATTATCTTTGTTGAATCGAGGAGGTTTTGCAAGAGAACCATTATCATAATAGTTACTATTTGTATTAAGAGCCATGACTAGAATAGCAAGGAAGAGAGATATAAGCAAGATCTTGTTTATAAGTTTAAACAACCGGCTTTGATACCACTTGTTGGTCCCAAAGGGGTTCTACAATGGTTGAATTTGTAGATGGGGGGTTGTATACAAACACAAGTTTTATATCTTTTTCAAAATTTTCTATTGATTACAGATAAAATCAAAAACACAATTTACAGTTTCTTGTAGAAATAGATAATGTAAACCTAATCTAAACAAACTCAGAATCACAAAGATTTTCTTGCACTTAGAAGATAGAGAGAAGAGAGTTTGCAGCAGAGAGTTTCTACAAAGAAGCTCCAAGAAGAAGAGAAGGATAGAGAGATTTTTAGATCTACTTCAAAATGAAGGGTTTCACTTCTATTTATACTATATGCATTTAATGCATGCCAGAAGATATAATCCACGTGTACATTAGTCATAGGATTCATGATATTGACTTTATCCTTTCCATGCTTTTAGCAGTAACTATGATCAGTGGAGACAGAGAGAAAGTGTACGACCAAGGACAAAAGGCAGCTTTGCTTTTGTACCTTCGTATGATTTTGTGCAGAGGATAAGACAAACAAATCTTGTTTCCCAAGCTTCATGATTAACTTATAGCTGATGGTTGATGATCAGCTATCGTTGAAGCTTGATCTTAATTTGCCACGCGTTGTAGGCTTGTCTTGGTTTTACTGAGTACCGCTTCAGATCATGAGTAGACTTGTCTTTATCATCAACTTGATCTTTGACTGCTGTTGATGAGTTTCTTTTCATCGTGAGGCTTTGTCTTCATGGATTACATATAACGGTTTTACATATTATGTACTCAGCGATCACTGAACAAACTTAGTGGCTTATCGTTGATGCTAAAATGACTATTTATTTGTTAATGTAATTTTCACTAAGTACAAGGGACATCATTAAATCACTGAGAGAGTTTGCATCAACAACCCTTCAGAACTTATTCAGAAGATTGATAGTTGAAGACATTTCTATTTCAATAAAATGAGGGAGATTGCTAAAAGTCGAAGATTAATGAAGAAAGAGTTAAAAGTATTGAAGATAAAGTTGCTTAAGACTGCTGTCAATTTTTTTCTAAATCTTGAATCCAAAAGAGAGATTGTTAGGTGCAAAATGATTGTATTCAAGATTTAAGGGTCTAATGTATAATTCTTGTAAAGTTGCTTAAAAGGTCAAAGTGTTGACCAAGTATAAATACTTTAGTTTCTTTGTATTTTGTTAGATTTTGGAGATCATTTTGTAATTGTGAGACGAGATCTAGAGAGAGATTATTTGAGGGCTTACATTGAGAGCGTACACGTATTCATACTTCAAATAGTGATATGACTTACTTCGTTGATCTTGATCTTGTATTCATGTTATTATGATTTGGACTTGATTATAGAACTAACACTTTAAACTTCATAGTAAAACACTGTGAAGGTTCAGACTTTTTTTTACCTGCAAATTGTTTACCTTCACATTGTTTTGCTGTGAAATTGAAGTGTAAAAATGTAGTATTACGGATCTCTTGAAAACATGTTGGTCTCATGTGAACCCAACCCTATATATATATATATAGGAAGGATCATGCGAGAAGTTAAACGTTTTATGAGAAGGTGAGAAGTGTGATATCATATATGATTACACGACCTGTAGGTGTGTTTAATCATATATGATTAAACGTCTATGTATTGCCAATATAACATGTGTGTAATCATATATGATTATGCTTGTGTATCATGTATGATTAAACACTTTCGCCTTCTCACAAAATGTTTAGTTTCTAGTTTGAACTTGCCCCTATATATATATATATATATATATATATATATATGTAACACCCCGAATTTCTTTTGGTCGTTTTGCGAGGATGTTTAGAGGATTGGAGGTTTCTGCGTCTGTCTACAGGGCACACGGGTCGTGCGCCCTCCTTCAGAGAAAACGCACGGGTCATGCGTATGAAATAAGTGGCGAGGCAGTGGGCTTGCGCACGGGTCGTGCACATTTTCTTCTTTGAGGGCACACGGTCAGGTTGCTTTTTGGAGTTTGCTTAAATATCTCAATTGTGGGACATTTTCATAAAATATCTCAAAATTTCAGATCTCTTTCTCTCTTTCTTTCTTCTTCGATCTTTGAGTCTCGTTTGGTTACTAGTTTGCGGTGTTTCTAGCAAGAGGTCGGTGTTTTAAGCTTCACCTCTACGTCGTGATCGATATCTGGTTTTCCGGGTTTTATTCTAAAAACCTACTAGTGAGTTCCTACTACCATTTTACAAACTCTATACATGTCAAAACTCTTAATTGCGAAATCTGAAGTATTTCTACGGTATGATTTCATGTTCTCTACATTTTGATATAAATGAAGTTTTTGGTGATTTTTGGGGTTCCCGATCTGTTTTGACTAAAATGATTGTTTTTGCCTTATTGAAGTAAAATGATGTTTTACTTGCCCATTATGTGGATATGTGAAAAAAATGTTTAAGAACTCATTTTTAATGATTTTCATTCTTACCAGAAGTTGAACTGGAAATGACATTTTGTTTATAAAATGTGTTTATACCATATGTTTATTTATGGTTGGTCACATATGTTGTCGTGACGAGTCTGTATCATTACTAGCGGATCCCTAGGTTTTGAGTCGATTGTATTGTTGGGATGTCATATTCCCCATTTTGTAGCTATGGATGCATATGATCCTCGGGGGCAACTTGGTACGATTATGTGAGGCCGGATACTAGCCATGGTTCATAGTGATCCTAGTGAAGGAGTATACATTGGTTTTGCTTGGGGGCTCGATCTCACGTTGTAGCACGGACCTATGTGTTCGTATCCTTGGATTCCAATTGTTTAGCTCATAACTCGGATTTTGGCCAACTTTGTGTTACGCCACAATCCTTGGTAAAAGGTTTTATCGTTGGTCTTTTGATGACATGTTTATAACGGAAAAGACCGGTTGTGGCAAAGGTTTCAATTGTAAAATTTAACCTCTTTGGAAATATTATCTTATGATGCAAATGTTTATATCTTTTGAGCTTTATAAACTGTATGTTCTCACCAGGCTTTAAGTCTGACACTTTTTCTCAAATGATATGTATAACAGGTTTCCCTTAGTGGTGGGATGCACTGGGTTTTGAGAGACGAGTTGGGTCTCGGGGCATTTTGAGATGACTAAAGTGTTGATAGTTGGGCATTGTTAAGTCCCATTCTTTTGATGAATTTTGGATTGTCAACTGATGTAATCTAGATAGTTATGTTTAGATTAGTCTGTTGATGAATTCTAAATTTGTACAGGTTTTTGTAAAGTCTTAAGGACTGATACACCTTTTGAGAAGTTTATAGCAATACAGATGTCATATTGCCTTATTTATGAAGTTTTAAATTACTCTGAATTGTAGAATGTTACAAGTTGCTCAGAATTGTAGGATGTTACAAGTTGATATCAGAGCTCTAGTTTAAGTGAACTAGGCATGAATGTAAGATGTCTAGACTTAGACCGAGTATGATAAGAATTGATCCGCGATATTGGGTAGAGTTTCTAAGATGGGTTAGTCTTAGAGTCGACGGAAAGTACGTTTATCAGGCTTTGTGGCGATGGTGACAAGAACCTTTATGTGTTATATGTTCATAATCTCACTTAGCTAATGTTATTATGAGGATATTGTACGTAAATGTGCTTGAATTTCTGTTACTGTGACAATTGGTAATGTGGTAGTACGTTTCCTTTGTGTTTATTCAATCTCTTTCTCTTATCTCTTTTCCCGTTCTGTGAAGCAGTTTGGCATGGTGAATACGCGTGGTAGACCGCGTACGCGTGTTGATTGTCTGGAAGCGACAGCCTCCACCGCTGGTCAGCCGGAGGGAGTTGAGGTTGTTGTGCGACCATCTGTTCAACAAGGGCTAGGTGGGGGGCCAGAGGTCATTCCGCGAGTAGACCTGGCTTCGTCCCACCCAGTCATCAGGGATGCTAGTTCCCCGTCTGAGTTGATGTCCAGCATGATGTTGGCAATGAGGGAAGAGATGGCAAAGCAGCAAGAGTTTTTGCTGAAAGTGATTGAGGACCGCGATGTGAACAATCGGAGGAGTGAGACGGTTGTGGAAAACATTGTAGCGGGTCCTTGAGGCGCTGGTACAGGGGTCAGGGCTGAGGAGCACGGGATTGTTGGTGCTCCGAGAAATAGGAAAAGTTGTTCCTACAAGTCCTTTCTGGGTTGCGGACCACCAGAGTTCTCTGGTTCCGATGACCCAATCTTGTGTGTGAAGTGGATTCGAGCGGTCGAGCAAGCTTTTGGCTCTTCCGAATGCGGAGATGATCAGAGAGTGCGGTTCGGTACCCAACTGCTGAGGGATACTGCGCTCATTTGGTGGAATGTCATTCAATCCACCCTATCTCCTGCTGTGTTGGCTCAGTTGTCTTGGGCCGAGTTCAAGAAAAAGTTGTTAGAAGAGTTCTGCAATGAAAGAACAATGGACCGAATCGAGAAAGAATTCCGGTCTCTGGTAAAGGGAAGCCTGACGGTGAGGGAGTACACCCGTCAGTTCATGGAGAAGCTTGATCTGGTGGGGCACGCTGCCCCAACAGAGAAGGATAAGATGAAGGCCTATCTGAATGGTCTACCCGTGGACATGCAATCTATGGTCCACAATTCTAAAGCTTCTAACCTCCGCGAGATGGTTGAAGAAGCTCAGTACATGGAAGAGATGTTCGTAAGGAACAAAGCTGAGAAAGCCGTGGTGGTGACTGATAAGAGAAAGTGGGAGAGCAATTCTGCTCATCCCAAGAGATCACGACCTTTTGGCGGAAACCAAAACTTCAGCAATCAGCAGGAAGCTAGGTGGTGCCACAAGTGTCGAACTAAACACCACGCTGACTGTAACACCACTTCTCAAACTTGTTATAAGTGTGGGAAGTCTAGTCACACTGTCAGAGATTGCCCGGTCAGAGGACTTGTCTATTATGAGTGCAAGGCACCGGGGCACGTGAAAAGAGATTGCCCGAAGCTTGTGTCGGGTAGCACGCCAGCAAGGAAGGAGAACCCTCCTAGGGTTCCGGGTCGAGCATTTCAGATGATGGCCGATGAGGCCAAGGCATCCACTGATGTGGTATCGGGTACTTTTCTTATAAACTCTGTACCTGCTCGTATTTTATTCGATACAGGTTCCAGTTTCTCTTTCGTATCTGATTTGTTCTGTCAGAAGATTTCTATGTCCACTACTAGTCTTGAGGATGCATTAGTAGTAGAAATAGCCGATGGTAGTCAAGTTCTGATCCACGATGTTCTGAAGTAGTGTACTCTTAGTATCGAAGGGAGAGAATTCTCGATAGATCTACTGCCGATGTTAATCGGTGGTTTTGATGTTGTGGTCGGCATGGATTGGTTGTCAAACAATCACGCCGAGATTGTATGTTCCAAGAAGTTGATTCGAATTCCCAACCCCTCTGGCGAAGTCATTGTCATCTATGGTGAAAAGAGAAAAGGTGAAGTGGCAATAATCACAATGGCAAAGGCACGCAAGTGCTTAGTAAAAGGATGTTCGTCTTTCCTAGCCTATGTGATCGATGCCAAGTTAGAGAAATAAAAGATGGAAGATGTGAAGATTGTGCGTGAGTTTCCAGACATCTTTCCTGACGACTTGCCTGGGTTACCACCTGATCGTCAAGTAGAGTTTCGGATTGATCTCGTGCAAGGAGCAGCTCCTATCGCTAGAGCTCCTTACCGATTAGCGCCGTCAGAGATGCAGGAGATGATGGCACAACTCCAAGAGCTTTTGGAGAAGGGTTTCATCAGACCGAGCTCGTCACCTTGGGGAGCTCCGGTCCTGTTCGTCAAGAAGAAAGATGGAACGATGAGAATGTGCATCGACTATCGTGAGTTGAACAAAGCTACAGTAAAGAACATATATCCGCTTCCGAGAATAGACGACTTATTCGATCAACTTCAAGGAGCGGGTTGTTTTTCCAAAATCGACTTACGTTCGGGTTATCACCAAGTGAAGGTGAGAGAAGAAGATGTTCCGAAGACAGCTTTCAGAACGCGTTACGGCCATTACGAGTTTCTTGTAATGCCTTTTGGTCTAACGAACGCACCGGCGATATTTATGAACTTGATGAATAGAGTGTGCCGACCATTCCTCGACCAGTCGGTCATTGTATTCATTGATGACATACTCGTGTACTCCAAGAGCGAGTTAGAACACGAACAACATCTGCGGGAAGTGCTTGAAGTGTTGAGAAAGGAAATATTGTACGCCAAGTTTTCCAAGTGTGATTTTGGCTTAAAGAGGTACAATTTCTGGGTCACGTTGTCACTCAAGACGGAGTGAAAGTGGATCCCTCCAAGATTGAAGCTATGATGAATTGGGAATCTCCCAAGAGTCCGTCAGAAATCCGAAGTTTCTTGGGTCAGGCGGGGTACTACCGGAGATTTATCCAAGACTTTTGGAAAATCGCTTCTTCCTTGACAGTTTTGACTCGGAAGAATGTGAAGTTTGAATGGACCGAAACCCAAGAGAAGGCTTTCCGTATCCTTCAAAAGAAGTTATGTGAAGCTCCGATCTTATCGTTACCTGAAGGGTCAGAAGACTTTGTGGTCTATAGCGACGCTTCGAAGATGGGTTTAGGTTGTGTGTTGATGCAGCGGGGCAAAGTAATCGCTTACGCCTCGAGGCATCTTAAAATACACGAGAAGAACTATCCTACCCACGATTTGGAGTTAGCAGCGGTGGTGTTCGCCCTAAAGCTTTGGCGACACTATCTCTATGACACGAAGTGTACACTCTTCACAGATCATAAAAGTCTGAAATATGTCTTTGATCAAAAGGAGTTGAATATGAGGCAACGGCGGTGGCTCGAGTTACTTAAGGATTACGATTGCGAGCTACTTTACCATCCTGGTAAGGCAAACGTGGTAGCCGATGCGTTGAGTCGGACGGTCTATAGCGGTTGTATTTGGGCTACCCATTCGAGAATCGAGTTGGTGTCTAGTCTTGTTAAAAAGATCAAAGCATCGTGTGACAACCGTCAAGATTAGTGCTCAGGTTAATTTCTAAGTTAATAAAAATTAAGATTTAAGTATTTGCCACTCCTTAAATTGCATAAAATTTTTAAGATAAAAGTTTCCTAAAAATTTAGGAGGTTGCGTAGAATGTCCGGAACAGTCCAGTAACTGACCGTCACAATTCAGAAATGCCAAAAATATTAATTAAGGTTCAAAATATATAAAATATATAAAGTTATAAAGTTATATTATTTTAGTTGAAATACTTTCATTTTTTTTTTATAAAAGTTGTTTTAAGCAAAAATTGAGAATCGGGTATTTCGGTTCTCGAATATATCTGATATTTGAAGGAAATAGACTAAGTATTTTAATTAATATTTTTTTTTATTTAACTTTGACTAGTCATGGACACTTGTCATGACATTAAAAATTAGTCATTTTATATTTATTTTTTCTTAAAACCTTTTGATTTAAAAACAAGAAATGAGTTTAGTATCTCATTTTAAATCAAAAACACCCTTCATCTCCCTCTCTCTCTCCCTTGATCGGCCGAACCCCTCCCCACCCCATCTCCTTATCAATTTCAAAAATCAAGCTAATTCAAGAGAAGAATCAAGAAATTGAACATCAAATTGAAGAATAGAACAAAGTTTGCACATCAATTTCACAAGGTATCATCCAAAAACCTACTTTTATTGTCTACATTTAGGTATTTTTGGTTTTAACTTGAAATATTGAAATTATGCATGATTAGGTTATGAAAATTTGATTTTTGTTCATGAAATGGATTACTTTTGGTAGATACAATGTTATGTTGCAAGTTTTGATTTCATTATCAAAGAAAGAAATTGGTTTTCATCAAGAATCTTGGTTTGATGTTCATGCATAAAGAATTTTGATACATTAGTGGCTTATTCTTTCATTTGAAGAATGCATGCATATAAAGTTTGAAGTACTAATGATAATGGTATAGTGATTATGTTTGCATGAAGAATAGTTTAACTTATATATGTTCTTAAGATGGAAATTCTCAAATCCAAATGATTAAGAACATAAAAGTGATGTTTATATCACTTTAGTTAGTAGATTGTTCATTTGGGTGTTGGATGAGCATCTAAAGATTGCTATGAGTCCATGAATCAAAAGGTTTTCATCTCAAGAATATGTGATGATTGATTATGGTGTGATAACATATGGTTATTTTATTAAACCAATGGGAAAATGATCACCATTTCAAAATGTCATAATCTTAACTTTCTGCAGATTTGCTGTCCAGAAAATGGACCTACTTCCAACATGCATAAATCATGTTCTACATGTCAAAATTTGGGCTTTTTGCTTATAGACTTTAATTTAAGGTGTTAACTTTCTAAAAAGTCCAAAAACACAAATTTTGGAGATGATTTGAGCACTTAAATGAATTTTACAAGAAAATGGTGCAATCTGTCCAGTGAAGACAGATTCAAACACCTATCTTGTGGAGGCCATAACTTCCTCATTTCTTATCCCAAATTAAGTGAATCTTTTTCCAAATGATAGGATTTTGAGTTAGGTTTACACCCATATAAGGATTATGGGCTAATTCAAAGAATTGATACCTCAAAAGCATGCTACAAGTGAGGTATGTCACTGATCCGAAAATCAGTGACACACTGCTTTGTGGAAATTATTTCAGGTATCAAAACTCATCCAAAAATTATGAAAAAGTGCAGATTTACTCTTGACACACTATAGTATTACCACAAAAATTTTGGTGAATTCATTCCTTTGGGAAGATATGTTTCTATAGTGGTTTTGTTGACCAAAATATTGGACAGCTTCTGCTGAATTTTCAGAAAAGTGATTATAATGAGTTCTAAAATAGTGTTAAGGCATAATAAGTCTATAATTGGTCTAAATATGGTTTTGGCTATTGAAACCTACTTAATGGCATTTCATAAGTTATTGGGACGGGTTATTTGGACATAGGAACGGGTATTAATGTATTTCCTCTATGGCAACCTTCACTATAGGAAACCAAGGAAGCGGCACTTATTTTGAGCACTATCATTAAGTTTCCAAGTTCACTCTCAAGGTGAGTATTCACAGCCCCTCTTTTATCGTTTTACGTATTTTGGGGTGAAAAGCATGCTTAAGTACGATTATAATGATTCATGAGTTAATTGAAATGTTTTGCGCTGTTAAGTCGCCAAGGCTTGTTTTCAAGCATTTTAAAAAGTAAGATGTATGACGCTAAATAGTTGGTATGTTGAGTATTTAAGAGTTAGTCCCCAGACGACACTACTATTAACCCAGAAAATTGGGCCTATAGTATTAGTGGATAGCGCTATTTGGGCTTGACCAACCCCACTTCTTACAGCTGACGAGCTAGGAGTGCACTATACTAGAGAAGTGATTGAACATGTGGCGCTTGAGACCACCTCTGAGTCAAGGCACACGGGGCAAAAGCAAGGGTCGGGGACGGTTTAGTAGTGGCTCAACCAAGTTTAAGTTATACCGACTCAAGTCATACGTAAAGCAATACTCATGAAATTTTCAAGTTAAACTAATGAGCACGGATATGCTCCAAGTATTTGAGCACGTATATGCTCTAAGTATTCAAGTTAAGCTTTTGAGCACGAACATGCTCCAACTATCAAATCTTGCATATAAAATGTTTTGTGCATATTTAAAACCTGTGAACTCACCAACTCTCGTAGTTGACCATATTTTTGTACATGCTTTTCAGGAAATCAAGAAGGTAAATTTTAAGGGTCGTTCTGCGTATGATCCGAATATGCTTGGGGGATGTACAAACTTTTGGACAATGCTATCTTGAAATATCTCGGGATTGTAATTTCACGATAAACTTTCTACTACTAAACTTTGTAATATATTTTTATTAAATGTATGGTGGTTGAACTTTATGCTTGTGGATTGTTTATCGAAAACTGTTATACCCCGTGTTTCCGCTTTAGCGGGGTGTGACAGATTTGGTATCAGAGCCACAGGTTATAGAGAATACCGGTTTTATACAAAACCATACACTATAACCCTATAAAAAAAAAATTTATTTTATTTTACAAACGAAATTACGAACCCGAGTACATCCCTAGCATGACTAAGATGTGTCTTTCGTAATCACACCCTAACTTAGACAAAGCTTGATCACCTTTGTTTAATTTGAGTGTGCATAATGGAGACATGGATCGGGTATGCTAAAAGTTACTAAAAATAGAAACTTTTCAATTCAAAGACATAAAGCATGTTTTGTTTGTGAGTTCGCATGACATCTTTGGTTATTAAAGGATATTATCATGTGCTTAATAATTAAATTTTGTTAATTATCGCTGTCGAAATGTCTCGTTCCCCACCTAGAGAGCAATCCCCTGATGAGTCAGGTTATCTCACCCACATACCTGGGAGAAATACTCCTCCTAGTGAAGAATATGACCCTTCTGAGCATGAGTATTCCGATTCCGAGCATACACCAGTAAGATCCGCTACGCCCACACCAGATCCGACACCATGTGCTACACCTGAGTGTAAGAAGACTCCTATACCAGCTAGAGATGAGGCAGGGCCTTCTCGGCCCAGGGGTCTGAGGTTATCACCCCCTTCACCTGCTAGGATACCGGCACTCCCACTAGCCGGCATGACTGAGGCTGAGACATACTGGGTTAGGAGTTTGTCTCGGAGTATGGAACGGTTTAGGTTGCAAGTTGATTACCATGAGCATTCCATTGACTCACTTAGGGAAATGATGAGTATGACTGACAATATTACAAAAGGGATGATATCGATGATGGGATCTAGTGATGAGATGATAGGGAAGATATTTGGAGAGCTAGTGGAGACTAGAGCGATGGTGACCTGGCTGCACACTTGTTTGTCGACCGTGATGGGATTCTTAGTAGTGATTTTGGCTTTGGTGATGGTACACTATTGGCGTATGTAGTTTGTGATTGATGCATGATTTGGGTTGTTAGAATTATTTTTTTGGGGGCTTGTAGCCCGTGACTTTAAAACACTTGACTCATTTTGGATTGTCATATTTTGTAAATGTTTGAATGATGTATGTCTTGATGATGGATGCTTATGATATATTTTATTATGCATGATTCTAAGTCTTTAAGAATGTATTCTTTATGATTTAATTATCGTATCATGTTAGTATGGTGGAATGGAATTTAATTAGATTTTAAAAAAAAAATTTGCAATTAGAACTATGCCGCCAAGAAGGGAAGACCCCGAGATTGCTCGACTTGTAAACGAACAAATTCTTGCAACACTCCCTGCCATAGTTAGCCAGATAGCAGCAGGATTAAATGCAAATCCACCTAACCAACCAGGAGTTGGTGTTAACGTTGAAAGAGAATGTACATATAAGACCTTTAGGACTTGTAATCCAAAGGAATTCCATGGTACTGAAGGAGCGGTTGGATTACTGTCTTGGATAGAAGGAATGGAGTCTGTCCTTCATATCAGTAAATGTCCGGAAACTAAGAAGGTAGAATTTGCAACTTGTTTATTACAAGGGAGAGCACTGACTTGGTGGAACACCCAAGTGCAAACGAGAGGAAGAGTTGCAGCAAATGGATTGACATGGGACGAGTTCAAAGAGATGATAAAAGGGGAATATTGTTCAAGGAGTGAAATGCAGAAGTTGCAGGCAGAATTCTGGGATCATGAGATGAAAGGCAATGATGTAGATTCATACACGGCACGATTCAATGAGTTGGCGAAAATTGTACCACATCTGGTAACACCAGAAGAAAATCGAGTTGACAGGTACATCTGGGGATTAGCACCGGAAATTAGAGGAGACGTAACTTCGGGAAAACCGAAAACCCTTCAAGAGGCTGTGGATTTAGCAACGAAGCTCACCAATAATGCAATTCGTTCAGGACTTTTCTCTAGCGACAAAGCCAAAGGAAAGAGGAAAGTTGAAGAGGGTTTAAGGAGACAGGATGACCGAAGGAGGGGAAAGGATCGGAGGATCATGGGTAACTATGGGGTTCAGGTGCAGGCAGCTGATAAGGGAAAAGGGACATACCCAAGATGTGATAAGTGTAATAGGTCACATGTCGGAAACTGTATTATATGTCACAAGTGCCACCGAGGAGGTCATTACGAGAAAGATTGCAAGGCTGGAGGAAGGAGAGTTTGTTTCGAATGCGGGAGCCCGGATCATTTTAAAAACAACTGTCCCATGGTGAACAGAAGGGCGAATGCGAATCAGATTCGTCCAGTTGGACAGAGGGATCAAAGGGGCCAAGCAAGAGGCCGAGTGTTTGAAATTGGGGCGGAAGAAGCAAGGCGAGACCCAAATGTGATTACAGGTATGTTTCTCTTAAACAATCACTCCGCATCTGTACTATTTGATTCTGGAGCAGATAAAAGTTTTGTGTCGTTAAATTTTAGACCGAAAGTTAATCAAATGACACAAAAATTAAAAGAAGACTATGTCATTGAGTTTGCTAATGGGCAAGAAATTAGGGTCAAAGATGTACTTCCAAATTGTACTCTAAGTCTAGCTGAAAAGAATTTCAAAATAGATTTAATCCCAATAAAGCTAGGTAGCTTTGATATAGTCGTGGGCATGGATTGGTTGTCAAAGAACCACGCGGAGATAAGTTGTTCCGAGAAGATTCTCCGAATTCCGTTACCGGGAGGAGAAGTACTTATAGTACCTGGAGAAAAATCTAAGAGAAAACTGAAGATGGTTTCTTGTATGAAAATGCGGAAGTACCTGAGGAAAGAATGTGACGCATTTCTGGCGCATGTAATAAGTAAAGAACCTAAGCAGAAACGTCTGCAAGATATTCCGGTAGTCCAAGAATTTCCTGAAGTATTTCCCGAGGAGTTACCTGGATTACCTCCACCGAGACAAGTCGAATTCCGTATCGAGTTGGTTCCAGGAGCTGCACCGGTGGCCAAGGCACCGTACCGTTTGGCACCTTCTGAGATGCAAGAACTGTCAGAACAACTGCAAGAGCTACTCGACAAGGGATTTATTAGGCCTAGCTCTTCACCTTGGGGAGCACCAGTACTTTTTGTTAAAAAGAAGGACGGGACGTTCCGAATGTGTATTGATTATAGGGAACTCAATAAGCTGACCTTAAAGAATCGATACCCACTTCCCCGAATCGACGATTTATTTGATCAATTGCAAGGCGCATCGTACTTTTCAAAGATTGACTTACGGTCCGGATATCATCAAATGAGAGTGCGTGAAGAAGACATCGACAAAACGGCGTTTAGAACTCGTTACGGTCACTATGAATTTCTAGTTATGCCCTTCGGACTGACAAACGCTCCAGCAGTTTTCATGGACTTGATGAACAGAGTCTGCCGACCATACTTGGACAAGTTCGTGATCGTGTTTATAGATGATATTTTGATTTATTCGCGAAGCAAGAAGGACCACGAACAACACCTGAAGTTGATGTTGGAATTGCTTAAGGAACAGAAATTGTACGCCAAGTTCTCCAAGTGTGAATTTTGGCTTCGAGAAGTACATTTTCTGGGTCATGTGGTTAATAAGAAAGGGATTCATGTTGATCCAGCAAAGGTTGAGGCCATTAAAAAGTGGGAAACTCCTAAGACACCGACGGAAATTCGTCAATTTCTTGGCCTGGCAGGTTATTATCGACGATTTATCGAAAATTTTTCCAAGATTGCTCAACCACTCACGTCGCTAACCCAAAAAGATAAGAAGTTTGATTGGGGAGAAAAACAGGAGGAGGCATTTCAAACGCTGAAGCATAAGTTATGCAACACACCAATTCTAGCGTTACCAGAAGGTACAGAAAATTTTGTGGTATATTGCGATGCATCACATCAAGGTTTGGGATGTGTATTGATGCAAAGAGATAAAGTTATAGCTTATGCCTCAAGACAACTTAAAGTTCATGAAAAGAATTATACCACTCATGATTTGGAGTTAGGAGCAGTGGTATTCGCTTTAAAGATTTGGAGGCATTATCTTTATGGTACAAAGTGTATCGTTTACACTGATCATAAAAGCCTCCAACATATCTTTGATCAGAAAATGCTAAACATGAGACAACGAAGATGGGTGGAACTACTCAGTGACTACGATTGTGAGATAAAATATCATCCCGGAAAAGCCAACGTAGTAGCAGACGCATTGAGTAGGAAGGAGAAGGTAAAACCAACAAGAGTACGAGCTATGGGAATGTTGGTACAAACAAGCCTCAAGACACAAATCTGTGGAGCTCAAAAAGAGGCACTGAAGGAGGAGAATCTAAAGAATGAGGCACTTCATCAGTCAGAAAAAGAATTTGAAACCCGATCAGATGGGGTACAATATTTCAAGAATAAGGTCTGGATACCAAAAGTGGAAGGTCTGCGGATGTCAATCCTGGAAGAAGCGCACCAATCGAAGTATTCGATTCACCCGGGAGCCGACAAGATGTACAAGGATCTAAAAGAATATTATTGGTGGCCAGGAATGAAGAAAGACATTGCTGAATTTGTGAGTAAATGTTTGACCTGTGCTAAAGTTAAAGCAGAGCATCAAAAGCCATCTGGACTCTTGCAGCAGCCGGAGATACCTCAATGGAAATGGGATCAAGTATCCATGGATTTCATCACAAAGTTACCAAGAACAGGAAGAGGTAATGATGCAATTTGGGTTATTGTGGATAGACTTACAAAATCCACGCATTTTCTTCCTATCCGAGAGGATTTCAAAATGGAAAGATTGGCACAAGTATACATTGATGAAATTGTCTCTCGTCATGGAGTACCATTATCCATCATTTCAGACCGAGACAGTCGTTTCACTTCTCGATTTTGGCAAGCGTTTCAGAAAGCTCTGGGTACCAGGTTGGATTTGAGCACTGCTTATCATCCTCAAACGGATGGTCAATCTGAAAGGACCATCCAGACTCTGGAAGACATGTTACGCGCTTGTGCTATAGACTTCGGAGGTAGCTGGGATAAGCACTTACCATTGATTGAATTTTCTTATAACAACAGCTACCATACCAGTATTCAATGCGCGCCATACGAAGCCCTTTATGGACGTAAGTGTCGATCTCCACTTAGTTGGGTGGAAATTGGTGACAGTCAATTGTTTGGGCCTGATATTATACGGGAGACTACCGACAAAATATCGACCATACAAGACAGGCTTAAAGTTGCAAGAGATCGACAGAAAAGCTATGCAGATAATCGCAGAAAACCTTTAGAATTCCAAAAGGGTGACAAGGTTCTTCTGAAAGTGTCTCCATGGAAAGGAGTTGTGAGATTTGGAAAAAGGGGTAAATTAAGCCCAAGATTCATTGGTCCATATGAAGTATTAGAAAGAATTAGACCAGTAGCTTATAAGCTTAAGTTGCCACGAGAGTTGAGTGCCATTCACGACACGTTCCACGTGTCAAATTTAAAGAAGTGTATAACTGACAAGATGGCGATTGTACCCCCAGATGAAATCTTAGTGGACGAACGGCTTATTTTCAGAGAAGAGCCGGTTGAAATTTTGGGTCGTGAAGTTAAGCGACTAAGGAGAAGTAAAATTCCTATTTTAAAGGTTCGTTGGAAGTCGCGTCACGGACCTGAATTTACGTGGGAAAGAGAGGATTTTATGAAGCGCAAGTATCCTCATTTGTTTAATCAAGAGTCGGTCCGGAAGTGACAAACTTTAAATTTCGGGACGAAATTTCTCGAAGTAGGGGAGACTGTGACAACCGTCAAGATTAGTGCTCAGGTTAATTTCTAAGTTAATAAAAATTAAGATTTAAGTATTTGTCACTCCTTAAATTGCATAAATTTTTTAAGATAAAAGTTTCCTAAAAATTTAGGAGGTTGCGTAGAATGTCCGGAACAGTCCAGTAACTGACCGTCACAATTCAGAAATGCCAAAAATATTAATTAAGGTTCAAAATATATAAAATATATAAAGTTATAAAGTTATATTATTTTAGTTGAAATACTTTCATTTTTTTTTATAAAAGTTGTTTTAAGCAAAAATTGAGAATCGGGTATTTCGGTTCTCGAATATATCTGATATTTTAAGGAAATAGACTAAGTATTTTAATTAATATTTTTTTTTATTTAACTTTGACTAGTCATGGACACTTGTCATGACATTAAAAATTAGTCATTTTATATTTATTTTTTCTTAAAACCTTTTGATTTAAAAACAAGAAATGAGTTTAGTATCTCATTTTAAATCAAAAACACCCTTCATCTCCCTCTCTCTCTGCCTTGATCGGCCGAACCCCTCCCCACCCCATCTCCTTATCAATTTCAAAAATCAAGCTAATTCAAGAGAAGAATCAAGAAATTGAACATCAAATTGAAGAATAGAACAAAGTTTGCACATCAATTTCACAAGGTATCATCCAAAAACCTACTTTTATTGTCTACATTTAGGTAATTTTGGTTTTAACTTGAAATATTGAAATTATGCATGATTAGGTTATGAAAATTTGATTTTTGTTCATGAAATGGATTACTTTTGGTAGATACAATGTTATGTTGCAAGTTTTGATTTCATTATCAAAGAAAGAAATTGGTTTTCATCAAGAATCTTGGTTTGATGTTCATGCATAAAGAATTTTGATACATTAGTGGCTTATTCTTTCATTTGAAGAATGCATGCATATAAAGTTTGAAGTACTAATGATAATGGTATAGTGATTATGTTTGCATGAAGAATAGTTTAACTTATATATGTTCTTAAGATGGAAATTCTCAAATCCAAATGATTAAGAACATAAAAGTGATGTTTATATCACTTTAGTTAGTAGATTGTTCATTTGGGTGTTGGATGAGCATCTAAAGATTGCTATGAGTCCATGAATCAAAAGGTTTTCATCTCAAGAATATGTGATGATTGATTATGGTGTGATAACATATGGTTATTTTATTAAACCAATGGGAAAATGATCACCATTTCAAAATGTCATAATCTTAACTTTCTGCAGATTTGCTGTCCAGAAAATGGACCTACTTCCAACATGCATAAATCATGTTCTACATGTCAAAATTTGGGCTTTTTGCTTATAGACTTTAATTTAAGGTGTTAACTTTCTAAAAAGTCCAAAAACACAAATTTTGGAGATGATTTGAGCACTTAAATGAATTTTACAAGAAAATGGTGCAATCTGTCCAGTGAAGACAGATTCAAACACCTATCTTGTGGAGGCCATAACTTCCTCATTTCTTATCCCAAATTAAGTGAATCTTTTTCCAAATGATAGGATTTTGAGTTAGGTTTACACCCATATAAGGATTATGGGCTAATTCAAAGAATTGATACCTCAAAAGCATGCTACAAGTGAGGTATGTCACTGATCCGAAAATCAGTGACACACTGCTTTGTGGAAATTATTTCAGGTATCAAAACTCATCCAAAAATTATGAAAAAGTGCAGATTTACTCTTGACACACTATAGTATTACCACAAAAATTTTGGTGAATTCATTCCTTTGGGAAGATATGTTTCTATAGTGGTTTTGTTGACCAAAATATTGGACAGCTTCTGCTGAATTTTCAGAAAAGTGATTATAATGAGTTCTAAAATAGTGTTAAGGCATAATAAGTCTATAATTGATCTAAATATGGTTTTGGCTATTGAAACCTACTTAATGGCATTTCATAAGTTATTGGGACGGGTTATTTGGACATAGGAACGGGTATTAATGTATTTCCTCTATGGCAACCTTCACTATAGGAAACCAAGGAAGCGGCACTTATTTTGAGCACTATCATTAAGTTTCCAAGTTCACTCTCAAGGTGAGTATTCACAGCCCCTCTTTTATCGTTTTACGTATTTTGGGGTGAAAAGCATGCTTAAGTACGATTATAATGATTCATGAGTTAATTGAAATGTTTTGCGCTGTTAAGTCGCCAAGGCTTGTTTTCAAGCATTTTAAAAAGTAAGATGTATGACGCTAAATAGTTGGTATGTTGAGTATTTAAGAGTTAATCCCCAGACGACACTACTATTAACCCAGAAAATTGGGCCTATAGTATTAGTGGATAGCGCTATTTGGGCTTGACCAACCCCACTTCTTACAGCTGACGAGCTAGGAGTGCACTATACTAGAGAAGTGATTGAACATGTGGCGCTTGAGACCACCTCTGAGTCAAGGCACACGGGGCAAAAGCAAGGGTCGGGGACGGTTTAGTAGTGGCTCAACCAAGTTTAAGTTATACCGACTCAAGTCATACGTAAAGCAATACTCATGAAATTTTCAAGTTAAACTAATGAGCACGGATATGCTCCAAGTATTTGAGCACGTATATGCTCTAAGTATTCAAGTTAAGCTTTTGAGCACGAACATGCTCCAACTATCAAATCTTGCATATAAAATGTTTTGTGCATATTTAAAACCTGTGAACTCACCAACTCTCGTAGTTGACCATATTTTTGTACATGCTTTTCAGGAAATCAAGAAGGTAAATTTTAAGGGTCGTTCTGCGTATGATCCGAATATGCTTGGGGGATGTACAAACTTTTGGACAATGCTATCTTGAAATATCTCGGGATTGTAATTTCACGATAAACTTTCTACTACTAAACTTTGTAATATATTTTTATTAAATGTATGGTGGTTGAACTTTATGCTTGTGGATTGTTTATCGAAAACTGTTATACCCCGTGTTTCCGCTTTAGCGGGGTGTGACACATCGCAAGTTGAAGCATTGTTAGAAGAGAATCTCAAAGAAGAAGTCATGAAAAAGCAGCGTTTGCTCTTAACGGAAGATAGCCGTGGGGTAAAACTGTTCAACGGTCGCGTGTGGGTACCCAAGCTTGGGGGTAACCGTGATCTGTTGCTTGAAGATGCACACAAGTCCAAGTATTCCATTCATCCGGGAAGTACAAAGATGTACAGGGACTTGAAACTGCATTATTGGTGGCCAGTAATGAAACTTGATGTGGCACGTTATGTAGAGCGTTGTGTGACGTGTTCGCAAGTTAAGGCCGAACATCAGCGACCGTATGGGAGTCTTCAGTCTCTATAGATTCCTGAGTGGAAGTGGGAGCATATCACTATGGACTTCGTGACAAAGTTACCTAAAACTCTTCGAGGTCACGATACCATTTGTGTGATAGTTGATAGATTGACAAAGAGTGCTCACTTCTTGGATATGCGCGAGACACTACCGATGGATAAGTTAGCGAAACTCTATATCGATGAGGTGATCTCGAGGCATGGAATACCATTGTCGATCGTGTCAGATCGTGATAATCGGTTCACTTCGAACTTTTGGGATGGGTTTCAGAAAGAGCTTGGTACGCGAGTTAAGTTGAGTACGGCTTACCATCCACAGACCGACGAGCAAAGCGAGAGAACGATCCAGACTTTAGAAGACATGCTGAGATCTTGTGTTATTGATTTCGGGGGTGGTTGGGACTCTCACCTGCCTTTGGTGGAGTTTGCTTACAACAATAGCTACCACTCGAGTATTGGAATGGCACCTTTCGAGGCATTGTATGGGCGAAAGTGCCGGACTCTCGTGTGCTGGCTTGAAGCGGGGGAAAAGCAGTTCGCCGGACCTGAAATAGTGCAAGAGACGTCCGATAAGGTCAAATGCATTTGTGAAAGAATGAAAGCGGCCCAGGATCGGCAAAAGAGCTATGCCGATAAGAAGAGACGACCGATAGAGTTCCAAGTGGGCGACCGTGTGATGCTTAAAGTGTCGCCATGGAAGGGTATTATCCGATTTGGAAAGCATGGGAAGTTGAGTCCCCATTTCCTCGGACCTTTCAAAGTGCTTAAACGGGTGGGTTTGCAAGCCTACCAGTTAGAACTGCCACCGGAGTTGAGCAGAATTCACAACACGTTTCATGTTTGTTACCTTCGAAAGTGTTTGGCTGTGGAAGACAACGTCATACCCCTCGCAGAGTTAAGAGTGGACGAAGGTAACCGTTGTGTGGAAGAACCCGACGCCATCTTGGAGAGAAAGTCTAAGAAGTTGCGTCACAAAGAGGTCACTTTGGTCATGGTGTAGTGGAAGCATCACCGGGGAGCAAATGTGACGTGGGAAGCCGAGGAGGATATGAAGCGAAGATATCCTCACCTTTTTTAGTAGTTGGGATTTCGGGGACGAAATCATTCTCAAGTTGGGGAGGATTGTAACACCCCGAATTTCGTTTGGCCGTTTTGCGAGGATGTTTAGAGGATTGGAGGTTTCTGCGTCTGTCTACCCGTGCGCCCTCCTTCAGAGAAAATGCATGGGTCGTGCGTATGAAACAAGCGGCGAGGCAGTGGGCTTGCGCACGGGCCGTGCGCATTTCCTTCTTTGAGGGCGCACGAGTCAGGTTGCTTTTTGGAGTTTGCTTAAATATCTCAATTGTTGGATATTTTCATAAAATATCTCAAAATTTCAGATCTCTTTCTCTCTTTTCTCTTTCTTTCTTCTTCGATCTTCGAGTCTCGTTTGGTTACTAGTTTGCGGTATTTCTAGCAAGGGGTCGGTGTTTTAAGCCTCACCTCTACGTCGTGATCGATATCTGGTTTTCCGGGTTTTATTCTAAAAACCTACTGGTGAGTTCCTACTACCATTTTACAAACTATATACATGTCAAAACTCTTATTTGCGAAATCTGAAGTATTTCTACGGTATGATTTCATGTTCTCTACATTTTGATATAAATGAAGTTTTTGGTGATTTTCGGGGTTCCCGATCAGTTTTGACTAAAATGATTGTTTCCGCCTTATTGAAGTAAAATGATGTTTTACTTGCACATTATGTGGATATGTGAAAAGAATGTTTAAGAACTCATTTTTAATGATTTTCATTCTTACCAGAAGTTGAACTGGAAATGACATTTTGTTTATAAAATGTGTTTATACCATATGTTTATTTATGGTTGGTCACATATGTTGTCGTGACGAGTCTGTACCATTACTAGCGGATACCTAGGTTTTGAGTCGACTGTATTGTTGGGATGTCAGATTCCCCATTTTGTAGCTATGGATGCATATGATCCTCGGGGGCAACTTGGTACGGTTATGTGAGGTCGGATACTAGCCATGGTTCATAGTGATCCTAGTGAAGGAGTATACATTGGTTTTGCTTGGGGGCTCGATCTCACGTTGTAGCACGGACCTATGTGTTCGTATCTGTTATCCCAGTTTAATCTAGTTGGTAAACAATCAATCAAGTAATCAAGCAACACAATAATAATCAAGAGATATAAAGATTAATAATAACGTACCAATCCCTTGAATAAACAATGAAACCCTTGAGTGTTCTTGATACCCTTTAAATACAGAGAAACCTTCACCTCACTATAATATGATTATTGTAAATATGAGGATTAAACCCTAAAACTAATTAAACAAAACTTTAAATACCTAAGTCATATGGGCTTTAATCTTAATGGTCTTTCTAATGGGCTTGGGCCCAATAGCTAATAACTATTGACTTATTACATAATAAACCCTCTAATTAACTTTAGCACAATTGTAGTTTAAACCCTTAACTTTAACTTTAATCTTGAATACAATTTATTTGATCCAACAATCTCCCCCTTTGGATTCAAGATTAAAAAAAATTGCAATTGTCTTCGTGTCTTCACTAGTCTTCACTTATCTCTTGAGAATCTTCAGATATGACGTTGATAGCTTCAAAACTTCAAAACTTGATATCTTTAAACAATCTTCAAATCTTTAAAATCTTTGAAAATTTGAATATCTTCAGATCTTCAGATTGTATTCTCCCTTTTTGTATCTTCTCCCCCTTTTTATATCTTCTCCCCCTTTTTGATGAGTGGTGAGAATCAACATCATCAAAACTTGGCAAAACAATCTCCCCCTTTTCAAGACAATCTCCCCCTTTGTGTATGATCATCATGTCAGCATAGTCTTCATCATGTAACGAGCCCTGTATGGAAATAAGAGCAGTCTCTCTAAGTGGAAAGAGTGATTATTTCAATCTTTTCAGATTAAAATAGAAAGTAGTAACCATTCAAATCTTTTCAAATTCAAACAGTTAATAAGTGTAACCCTGAATCAACAAATGAATCAGTTAGAATGCCTGTCAGTAACACAAAGTTACTGAGTAACACAAAGTTACTATATAAGGAGCTGGTTTGATGTTGACTCCCCAGGTCTTCCATTCAATCATCGAATAACACATGGTTATCTATGAACGTTCTGACAGAAAACAAATTTCTGTGTGTTCGTGCATGTGTATGAAAGAATTAAGCATAGATGATTGCTTTTCATTATAGGCTCAAAGTATGTTAACTTGTTGAGACAGCAACAAATTATACAAAGACTCAATGTGCATGAGAAAGGGTTCGAAGGTGGGGCAACTTTCCTTCTTTTTCAATATTAGTATCTTCCAAATAAAGAACCAATAGCGTATATGCTGCGTCCCCAGAAAATGTGAAACATTCTCTTTTTGAGAAAAGAATGAGTAGCTGGTGAGGTTGTATGCAAGAGATGGCATGGGCTAGGTGCCTTTTTCAATGATGGTCACTAAAGAATGTGAACCAATCAGATTATGTGGCTGCCCGGCTCAGAAAGTGGTTTGGTGCAGAGTTTAATATTCTTTTACTCTGTTCACTCACCCTCTTTCTTTTAATGCACACGTCTAACCAATCTCTCTTTTTCATTTTACCTCTTCACACACCATCACTCAATTCTTTTGACCCTTCTCCCCTCAATCACTCAGGGAATACTTCCTGGGTAGGAAACACTGGTTATCGTGAATCCATGGAAGTTCTGTTAAGTTCTCACACTGAATCCCATGTATTTTCCTAAAAGAACATGTTGTTCAACAGTCTTGTGTACATGTAAGCACAAATACCACTTGTTACATGAAGAATATAATATTCAGAGATGTCAAAACAGAAGATGTTTGACGATGCAATTCTCCCCCTCAAACTAAAAGAGTTTGACGATTTAAGCCCTTAAGGAGTTTTCAATTAAGCTTATAGACGATTTGTCATGAAGAATACTATGCTGGAGAATCAAAAATGAATGTTGTTTATTTGAACAATATATAAACATATTTTCAATGAAAGCAAATGAAATGACGTTTGATTTAAACAACAGTGAATACAACTAACGTGAGTATTACCATAGAAAGATTTAACTTTTGATACATGGTAATAACAAAGTAAAAATAGAATGTTCTGAACCGTTATGTGTATGAATACTTGACAAAGTATATTGACAAGATAAAACGCAAGTATTTATCTTTAAGAACACACGGTCAGATAATCATTTAAGTATCCAAAAAATCTGTTAGCATCACAGATATATTCTCCCCCTTAAATTAACATAAGTTTTTTTTTTTAAACAAATAAAGCATATAAAAATAGATAAAGCACTGAAGTGCGGGTTCTAATCCGATGTGATTAGAAGCCATAGTCACTTGAACCAACCTGCATAAGTGAAAGAAACAATGGTAATCATTTATGAAAATGATTCCTTTCTCGTTAACAACAGTTGGAAAATAACACACGAGATAAAAACGTAGAATACTCCCCCTAGAATCATGAGAAAGGTTTAAGACATGTTCAACATACCAAGTTTGCTGATTAGAAATTGAAAACGCTTTTCATCCAATGGCTTGGTGAAAAGATCAGCTAACTGGAAGTCAGTTTGAACAAAGTGCATTTCAATATTACCTTTTTCTACATGATCCTTGATGAAATGATAGCGTACATCGATATGCTTAGTCTTTGAGTGCTGTACCGGATTAGCAGTTATAGATATTGCACTCTTGGAATCACAATAAATCGGAACGCGCTTGTAGTTGTATCCAAAGTCCCTTAACTGTGTCGTCATCCAGAGGACTTGAGAACAGCAGCTAGCAGCAGCTACATACTCAGCCTCGGCAGTGGATGTTGAAACACAGTTTTGTTTCTTTGAAGTCCAACTCACAAGTTTGTCACCTATGAATTGACATGACCCAGAGGTGCTCTTCCGGTCTAGCTTACATCCTGCATGATCAGCATCTGTAAAGGCAGTTAGTTCAAAACGAGAATCCTTTGGATACCAAAGGCCTAGATTAGGAGAACCTTTGAGATATCTAAGGATTCGCTTAACAACAGTTAAGTGCGACTCTTTAGGATTAGACTGATATCTTGCACAAAAACATGTGGCAAACATTATATCCGGGCGACTGGCAGTCAGATAAAGTAAAGATCCAATCATGCTACGATACACCTTTTGATCAACAGGCTTCCCGGAGGGATCCGCGTCTAAGAGTGTACCAGTAGCCATTGGTGTTTTCATGACTGAACTATCTGACATATTGAACTTTTTCAAAATATCGTTTATATATTTAGCTTGATTAATAAATATGCCTTCGGGTAATTGCTTTACTTGTAGACCAAGAAAGAAATTCAAGTCACCCATCATCGACATCTCAAACTTTGTTTCCATTATCTTTGAAAAGTTCTTACAAAATTTTGGATTTGTCGAACCAAATATTATGTCGTCAACATAAATCTGAATAAGAATCAAGTCATCACCTTGCCTTTTAAGAAATAAGGTTGTATCTACTGTACCTTTCTTGAAACCAGAAGCAAGTAGAAATTTAGTGAGAGTTTCATACCAGGCTCGCGGTGCTTGTTTAAGATCATATAGCGCTTTGTCTAAGACATAGACATGATCAGGGTGATGAGGATCAACGAAACCTTCAGGTTGAGCCACGTAAACCTCCTCATGCAAAACGTCGTTCAAGAAAGCCGACTTTACATCCATCTGATAGACTGTAAAGTTTTTGTGCGCTGCATAGGCTAGAAAGATTCTGATGGCTTCGATCCTTGCAACCGGGGCAAATGTTTCATCATAGTCAATGCCCTCTTGTTGACAATACCCTTTGGCGACCAGTCGAGCTTTGTTTCTCACGACTACTCCAGCTTCGTCTTTCTTATTTCTGAACACCCACTTTGTTCCAATAACGGATTTACCTTTAGGTAGTGGGATCAAGCGCCATACCTTGTTCCTTTCAAATTGTAGAAGCTCGTCTTGCATAGCAGAAATCCAGAATGGATCACGTAGAGCTTCAGCCGCTTTCTTTGGCTCTAAGGAACTGAGGAAGCTTGAAACATGCAGAAGTTAGCTGTTGCAGATCTTGTTGTGACACCAGATTGTACGTCACCTATCACGTTTTCCAGGGGATGATCCTTAGTCCAACGATGTGTGCTTGGTAGTGCATCAACTGCTTGTTGCGTATTTGATGCATCGTTGTCATCTTGTACGGCAGGTTGCTCCATAGATGTACTCGGGACATCTTGTAGTGGTGTTTCTGACACTGAAGCTTCTGGACTAGCGGTTGAAGTGCTCGGAACTTCGTTTCCAGATGAACTATCTGTAGAGGCAGATTCAGTATTAGTAGAGTCAGAAACTAACGGTGTAGTTGTACCTGATGGAGTTGAAGTGTCAGTGACTTCGTCGGAAGGTCCAGGCATGTCTTCAGAGATAGTAGGGACCTCCGAGCTTGTACCACTTATTATTGATGTTGATATGCCTTTTTCAAAATCTGCACATATATCATCAAAGGCATCAATAAACAGTAAATCTAACTCAGATGAAGTAGAGTTAGAGTTAGAAGAAGTGGATCCTTTAGAATCTGGTTCTATTCTTGATTGAATAGAAGCTTTGTCCTTAAGACCGAGTTTTGAACTGTTGTGTCCAGAAGTCCTTGTAGTATTCTCATCAAAGGAGACATTCATGCTCTCAACAACCGTCTTGGTTCGAATAATGTAAATTCGATAAGCTTTGAATGTCAGAGAGTATCCAACGAGATATCCTTCATCCGATTTCTTATCAAACTTTGATAATCCTTGACGCTCTTTTAGAATGTAACACCTGCAACCAAAAACACGAAGGAACTTGATGTTAGGTGTACGATTGTTGATTAACTCATATGCTGTCTTATTAAAGCGCTTGACCACAATGGTACGGTTCTGTGTAAAACACGTTGTAGCGACTGCCTCAGCCCAAAGGTACATGGGTAGATCTGAGTAAGCAAGCATAGTTCGAGCTGCTTCAACCAGAGTGCGGTTCTTCCGTTCAACAATGTCGTTTTGCTGCGGAGTGTAGGCGGCGGAGAAATTATGTGAAATACCCACGGAAGTAAGATAACTCTTCAGGGTGTCATTCTTGAACTCCGTGCCATTATCACTGTGAATGGTTCTGACTGGCAGTTGAAGGCGTACTTGAATGCGCTTGATGAAAGCGATAATCAACCCTGGCGCATCTGACTTGTTGCAAAGAAAATCGAGCCATGTATACCTTGAGTAGTCATCTATCATTACCAACACATATTTTTTTCCGTTGATAGATGTTGTGCGCATTGGGCCGCAAAGGTCCATATGAAGAAGTTCCAGTGCTGATGAGGTCGATGATTCAGCTTTGGACTTGAAGGAGCTATGCTTCATTTTGCCCAACTCACATGCGGAACAAAGTGAGTCTTTTTCGAACCTCATTTCTGGTAGACCTTTGACCAGACCTTGTCTTTGTAGCTTCGCTATAGATCGGAAATTTTGATGAGACAAGCGTCGATGCCACGTCCATGATTGTGCTTTAGAAGCTTTGGCTAGTAGACATACTGGACGTGTGGCAGACAGTGTAGGGAAATCTACATAGTATAGATTTCCATGGCGCTCAGCTTTGAAGACTTCGTAACCATCGTGATCTTCTAGATAGCAATGAGTGGTTGTGAAGCGGACTTGATATTGCATGTCACAAAAGTGACTGGTACTGAACAGATTGTGATCAAGTCCTTCAACATATAGCACTTTTTGAATCTTCACAACACCGTTATCGAGCATTCCATATCCTCTGACGTGGCCTTCGGCTTCAGAATTGGCAAATCTAACTACTCCGGCAGGCTCCTCCACATAGTTATGCAAGAGGTGCTTGAATCCTGTCATGTGGCGTGAACATCCGGAATCTATTACCCACAATCGACAGGCCTGCAAAAAAGACAATTAGTTTTGCTTAGGCACCCATATCAAGATGGGTCCTTCGCGGTTAGCATCAAGCAACTCAGGAATATCATCTGGTTTGACTTTCACTCTCCATTCATAACGCGGTTTTGGAACCCATTTCCAAACCATCTTAACATTTAATTCCTGAAAGTGCTTTGTAGAAGTAGGATTGGCAACCTTAGCACGATACACTTTTGGTTGTGTAGAAGAATCAGAATTAGAATTAGACTTAGAGTTCAGCTTAGCTTAGCTTTTATTCTTTTTGGACTTAGGAGGGGAGTAGTATTTGAATGAATTATCCCAACAGTGTTTGCAATAAAGATTATTTCGAGCAAAATTCATAAACTTAGATTTATCGGAACAAATCTTACATTCATGTTTATCAAAAGAAGTACTATTCAAAATAACACTGTCTGTAGGACAACTACTAGAATTCAAACTATTCTTTTTATTAAAACTAAGATCTTTATTCTTCTTACTCCTCCCAACTCCATTTCCTTTTATATCTGAAACAGAAACAGGAACATTGTTAGTCTCCAACTTAGAAGGTGGTTCTTTTGTAGTACTCTTTGAAGTCTCACCCTTTTCAAAAATACTCGGCGGATATTCAGGACAATCAGAGTAAACAACTGTAGGTTTTGCAGGAGCATCAAATTCTGGATTGGTTCTTACCTTCCAGTTTGGATCATTGAACATCTGTTTATCACTTGAAGCATTTTTAAACATAGTAACTTTCAAATCATTGATCTCTATGCAAAGCTCTTGATTTACTTTTAAAGACTTTTCAAGTTTATGTTTGAGATCAAAGTTTTCATCTTCAACCTCATCAAGAGACTGTTGCAACAAGTCAATTTGCTTCATCAATTTAGATGTATTATTATTCACAGAATTTGACCCCTTTAAATCAGAAACCGGATCAGAGTCTGAAGCATTCATCATTTCAGAGAATATCTCTTCAGTCATGGACTCAATAAACTCCGTTTTATCATTTTTAGAACAAGATTCATTCGTGTTAGTAGTTTCTTCTTCAACCTCTTCAACAAGTAAAGGTTTAGAAGCAATGGGATTTGAGACTGATGGCATAGTAGATGGATCAACATCCGATTCATACTCATCATATTTGCATGCAGTCTCAGGTAGAACTGTGTTGGTGCTAACTGATTCTTTGGAAGGTGTGGTAAATAGTGATTCATACTCAGTAAACTCGATCTTTCGAGTCGCATAGCTTTTGTTTAAATCACCATATTGAAAACCAACTGATTTAAAAAGATTTTGAGAATCAGTGTCACCAGACTTGTTCTTTCCCATTTCTTCTTGACCTTTGGTCTCAGATAAAGGTGTAGGAGTACTTGCTTCAACAAAAGTAGCGCGAATGTCAGGAATGGGTTTTATTGTGGAGCCAAATTTATCAAAATTATATAGGTGCTCCGGTGCCTTTTTCAAAATTTCATTAATTGGCACACCCAAACCTGGTTTAAGTTTGTAAAACCTTTCGTCTTGGAGTTTATTGGTCAACAAATTTAATGTCTGTTCAGTCTGACCTCGTTTCATGTTAATGTCCTCCAGTTGCTTTATTTTGGTGTAAGCTTCATTTCTTTCTTTATAACAAACTTCAAATTTGATTTGAAACTCACCCTTTTCAGCATTAAGATTCACAAGATCTGTTTCTAAACCAGATATTTTTTCTTTTAAAGACTCTTTTTCAGATTTTAAATCATCTTTTTCCTTTTCCTTTTCTTCCACAACAACTTTTAAAATAGCATTTTCATCACGAAAGCTTAAAACAGATTGATGTGCAGAGCTAAGTTTGCCTTTCAGTAAAGCAAATTCATCTTTCATGCCATGTATTTGGGCCATTAAAGATTCAATGAGTTCAGAATTTTCACTAACCTCAGAGTTTGCTTCTTCGGATTGTGTCTCAGAGTCTTCATCGTCACCTTCCAGGTTTGCCATGTAAGAAACTTGGGTGAAATGTGCTTGCTCCTCATCATCAGAACTTTGGAACAGCCAGTTCTCTTCTTCAGCCATTAGTACTTTTCCTTTTTCAGCTTTCTTGGCAATTAGTGACTTTCTTGAGTAGTACTCTGAGTTCTTCACTTTCTTGAATTTGCAGTCCCTTGAGAAGTGTCCAAATTTGCCACAGTTGTAGCATCTTCCTGGTTCATCCTTTCGCTCTTCTCGCTTCTCCTCTCTCTTTCCTTCTCTTCTATCTTCCTTCCGATCTTCTCGTCCTTCCTCTCTCTTTCCATGCCTCGGCTTGTATCGCATCTCAGACTTCTCTTTCTTGTATCCATCATACTTTGGCTTTGAGTAAAATCTTTTCTTGCCAAAGCTCTTCTTGAATCGTCGTGTAATGAGAGCCAAGTCTTCAGAGAACTTTTGAATATCAGGATCTAAATCAACTTCCAGTTCTTCATCACTTGAATCAGAGTCAGAGTCAGTAACTTCGGTAACTAGAGCTTTAGACGCCTTTTTCTTCGACCTTGCAGAGGATACAGAACCTTTGCCGGCTATGAGAGCCACAGAATCCTTCAGATGATTAGACTCATTATTCATAGATCTCACCTCATCCTCATGTTGAGCAAGAGTTGAGAAGATATCGGTGACATTTTCTCGAGCCATATTCTTCGACATCTGGAGGTTGATAGCAAAGTTCTTCCATTCTGGATTCAGATTCTTGATGAACTTGTAGTTTATCTCAGAAGCAGATTTGGCGATTTTGTTCCTCCGCAAGTCATTGAGAATAATGTTGTACCTATTATAGGTATCTAAAAGCAGCTCTCCTTCTTTTGCATGAAATCCCTCGTAAGCATTTATGCACAGATTCTGCTTAGCTTGAATAGAAGCTTCACTTCCTTCAAACTGCCTTGCTAGTTCATCCCAGATTCCTTTAGTAGTACTCTGACTGTCGACACGATTGTAGATGTCGTTTGGAATTGCCATCGTCAGATAGATTAAAGCTTCTTCTTCTAACTTGAGCTGGTCTTTCTGCTTTTCAGTGAAGAACTGAACAGGTTTAGGAATATCTCTGTCAGGGATTTCAGGAGAGGAATCTGTAGCAGGTTGACCCTTTACTGTAATCATTGGAGTTTTGGGACCTTCAATGATTATTGTCATGAACTCTCTGTTCTTGTGATTCAGAAACTGAATCATTCTTGTCTTCCACTACTGATACTCATTTGCCACGAGGACAGGAGGTTTGATTTGAGAACCCATCGAGAGAAGTTGATTCGACATCTTAGCTGTACGGTTAGTAAATAGACTTTTCTGTACCAAGACAACCAACTAGATGAGATCGTTAGAATCAAAAGTAAAGACTACACTCAAAAATTTTCAGAAAAAATAAATTTCCAAAAATAATCAAATGCAGTCCTCGCACACAGTATAAAGCACTAATATCTATCAATAAAATACTGAAAAATTAAGAAGATTTTGATCAAGAGCAAATCTTTGTCCCCCTTCGCAGACTTAGCACGGGGGGTCAAGGGGCAACGCCCTTGCGGGGGTATGGGGGCAGCGCCCCTAGACAAAAAAAAATTAGGCTTTTAGAGGCCCTGTTACAGCTTGCAAAAATTTGTCTAGGTCTGGAAAAAGTGCTTAGACCGGTCAAACGTAGGACCGGAGAATGAACCGTACCGGTCGAAGGAAAGACCGGAGTAAGCAAGTATACGGTCGAAGGGTAAGATCGGAGTAACAAGTACCCGGTCGAATGGCAAGACCGGAGAATACAAGTACCCGGTCGAATGGTAAGACCGGAACTATGCTTGACCGGTAAAATTGATTCAACCGGTAACTTGTTCGACCGGAAGTATGCTTAGACCGATAATGCTTAGACCGATAGAGGTCTTTGACCGATAGTGCTAAGACCGGATGGTTGTTCGACCGACACTATGCTTCGACCGATAATATGTAAGACCGGTAGAGAGCTAAGACCGATATACTGCAATGGACCGATATACCTTCGACCGATAATATGCAAGACCGGAGTGGACAGTGAGTGTATCGGTCGAATGCTATAGACCGATAAAGGTATTCGACCGGAAGTGGACTTAGACCGATAGAAACAAAGACCGATATGTTCGACCGGAATGTTCTTAATTTACCCAGAACGATGAACAACCCAGAAATATCAACCTAGAAATCACAGAAATTACTCAAATTGAAAGCAAAAATCAGACTTTTGTACCCAGAAACATGTATCGAACAATATTCAATCAAAATCAAAGATTAATTTCAACTTTCATGCATCGATTATGAAGAACACAGTGTTAACTTTTCACGAACCCAGAAAACTCAAAAACACAGATTCAATCACTTGTTAATCCACAATGCAATTAATCAATCAGATACTGATCACTAGCATATATCGCATCTATTCATATCGATTTTAACCATAAAAGCATGTTAATTCACGAAATCA
This sequence comes from Arctium lappa, assembly GCA_023525745.1. Classification (NCBI taxonomy): domain Eukaryota; kingdom Viridiplantae; phylum Streptophyta; class Magnoliopsida; order Asterales; family Asteraceae; genus Arctium; species Arctium lappa. The sequence goes on along the minus strand of CM042058.1, from coordinate 56,843,562 downwards.
ATTTTCACTTGATGAACAGTAAAAAAAAATTCGATGAACAGTAACTTCGCATGAATAGTGATTTTCGATGAACAGTGATTCCGATGAATAGTAAAAAAATTGATTCTTTAGGCTCTGATACCAATTGTTATCCCAGTTTAATCTAGTTGGTAAACAATCAATCAAGTAATCAAGCAACACAATAATAATCAAGAGATATAAAGATTAATAATAACGTACCAATCCCTTGAATAAACAATGAAACCCTTGAGTGTTCTTGATACCCTTTGAATACAGAGAAATCTTCACCTCACTATAATATGATTATTGTAAATATGAGGATTAAACCCTAAAACTAATTAAACAAAACTTTAAATACCTAAGTCATATGGGCTTTAATCTTAATGGGCTTTCTAATGGGCTTGGGCCCAATAGCTAATAACTATTGACTTATTACATAATAAACCCTCTAATTAACTTTATCACAATTGCAGTTTATACCCTTAACTTTAACTTTAATCTTGAATACAATTTATTTGATCCAACAGTATCCTTGGATTCCAATTGTTTAGCTCATAACTCGGATTTTGGCCAACTTTGTGTTACGCCACAATCCTTGGTAAAAGGTTTTATCGTTGATCCTTTGATGACATGTTTATTACGGAAAAGCCCGGTTGTGGCAAAGGTTTCAATTGTAAAATTTAACCTCTTTGGAAATATTATCTTATGATGCAAATGTTTATATCTTTTGAGTTTTATAAACTGTATGTTCTCACCAGGCTTTAAGTTTGACACTTTTTCTCAAATGATATGTATAACAGGTTTCCCTTAGCGGTGGGATGCACTGAGTTTTGAGAGACGAGTTGGGTCTCGGGGCATTTTGAGATGACTAAAGTGTTGATAGTTGGGCATTGTTAAGTCCCATTCTTTTGATGAATTTTGGATTGTCAACTGATGTAATCTAGATAGTTATGTTTAGATTAGTCTGTTGATGAATTCTAAATCCGTACAGGTTTTTGTAAAGTCTTAAGGACTGATACACCTTTTGAGAAGTTTATAGCAATACAGATGTCATATTGCCTTATTTATGAAGTTTTAAATTACTCTGAATTGTAGGATGTTACAAGTTGCTCAGAATTGTAGGATGTTACAATATATAAAGGGAGATGTTCATTTGAGAAATGCTAAATGTATGAGAAATAGAGAAATGATCCTAGCCCTTTATCTGGTCAACATTTGCGGCATTGACCGTGAAGCACCGGATAATTCCTTGTGTGGTATGTAGAAGATAGAGGGGTAGTTTCGTAAAATACGTGGGACGAGTTCATATGTGAACCTATGCGATTCATATATGAACTATACGTTCATATGTGAATCATTTCAATTAGTTCATATGAGAATCGATTAATTAGTTCATATGTGAATCACAAAGGTTCATATATGAATCTGTTAATTAGTTCAACTGATTCACATATGAACCTACAATTAATTAGTTCTTATGTGAATCACAAATGTTCATATATGAATCAGTTAAAATAGTTCATATGTGAATTGCATTGGTTCACATATGAACATATAGTTCATATGTGAATCATACAAGTTCATATATGAAATTGTCCCGTGTATTTGTAAAAATTACGAAAATGTCCTTCTATTTTTGGAATAGCCGTAACTTTTGACCCGTCAAAACCGCAATTGTTGACCAGTCAAAGACGCAATATTTGACCAGTCAAATCCGATCTTAACCGTATGAAAGGCTAGGATTACTTTTCTATTTCTCAAACATTTATCATTTCTCAAATGAACCTAAGGCATATATATATATATATGTATGTATGTATGTATGTATGTATGTATATATATATATATATATATATATACAGAGGGAGAGAGAGAGAGGGAGGATCAAAGGAGAATACTAACTATTTAAAAGAATAAGAGGATAATAATTTTATTAAATAATACCTTAAATAATTAATTCTGAAAATAAATAAATAAATAAGGGTATAAAAGTAATTTAGTTATATAAAAATTATTTTAGCTATTTATTTAAGATTCTACTTTTACTACATTTGTAAATTTAATTTAATATAATTTAATTTTTTATTAAATAAAAGTTTTTATTTAATTCAATTAAAATAAGCATATTTAATTTTCATCTAAAGAATTCTTTTTTTATTTAAAGTAATATTTAAAAAATTACAATTTTCATAAAAATCACATGTGATTCATAATAAATTAATTTTTTTTCAAATTTTTTTTCTAATCATATGTGATTTAAAATTTGAAAAACAATAATTCAAATTAAACATTGAAAAGAAAAAAATAATAAAAACATAATCATATGTGATGTGTAGCAAAACACAATTAAAATTAATGTATAAGATCACATGTACTTTAAAACGTAATTCATAATTTTTCATTAAAATCACATGTGATTCACAATGAATTATTTTTTTTTCAAAATGTTTTCTTAATCATATGTGATTTAAAATTTGAAAAATAATTATTCAAATTAAAAATTGAAAAAAAAATGAAAACAAAATCATATGTGATCTGCAACAAAACACAAGTAAAATTAATGTATAAGATCACATGTACTTCAAAACGTAATTCATAATTTTCATGAAAATAACATGTGATTCACAATGAATTATTTTTTTTTCAAAATATTTTCCTAATCATATATGATTTAAAATTTGAAGAACAATGATTCAAATTAACATTGAAAAAAAACATAATCACATTAAAATGTCGATTAATTATGGATATCACATGTGATTTTTGAAAAAAATTGTAAAAAAAATTCTTAAATAAACTAATTCAATAAAAATAAATATTTAAAATGAAAAACTAAATCACATTTATTTTAATGTTGTAAAAAATTATATAAAAAAAATCGTGAAGAAATACCTTAATTAAATTTGTTGCATAATCTATATATAAATAAATGAGTTTCCATATATAATATGTATACAACAAATGATACATATGCTTTTTTAGACGATTTTTAAGAAAATTTTATTTAAATTATTATTTAATAAAATGATTGTCCAGAATTATTCTTTTATTGTTTTAAATATTTATCATTCTATATATGAGATTATATAAACAAACAATGGTCCAAGGTTTAATTGTCTTGATGCCAATCAAGATTAGAAGACAAGGACTGAAGACACTTGAATTAAATGTATAATGTTAAAATACTATAAAATAGTAATAATTGAGTTCATGGGTTGCCATTTGCAATACTTACTTCTGTCTTGGAATCTTGGTCAACAAGACTGGTCAAACTTTGACCAAACCAATCCTCCCCAATATCAATTTTCAAATTTTACAACAATAGATTTCTTCGGGTATCTCATAATATTAATTTTTATTTCTTTAAACAAACCAAAACATATATTACTTTGTTGAAAATTTTTAGTTTCGTCCCTATGGTTTTGAAATTACAATTTTCATCCCTATGGTTTATTATCTTTACCTCTTTCTTCCTTATGATTTAAATTTTATTGCTTTTTTCATCCCTATGATGTACAATTCATTTTCATTTTAGTCCTTCATATTTAAAACTAGTGTTTTGGCCTCAGGGACAAAAATAGAAATGAATTGTAAATCATAGGGACGAAAACCGAAATTTAAAACCACAGGAACGAAATCTGAAATTTTTAACCAACCATAGGGACGAAAAACGTAATTTACTCTTAAAAAAATTAATTCAATAAGAATGGAAAAAAATCATATACTTCAAGTGCATTTTGTTGATACACTTTGAAATCAAAGATAATATTGTTTTTAAACGTCATATATATGATACAATTCATTGATTCACAATTACATGTATATAGTCAAGAGTTAGAGCTAGAAATTTTATCTAAAGGGAACCTAGAAATTAACATTGTAAGAAAATCTATGATTTTAAAGCTAGAAAGACCCGTTTAAAATATATATTTTCTTTTAATGGATATTTAATCATCAATATAGATGTAAAAAGAATTAAAAATCATGAGTGAGGGGCTGTTTGGCAGTTACTGAATGGTTTAGTGCAGAATGATTAAGAGGTTTATATGATATAGTGTAAAATGAAATATGGTTGTTTGCTAATTGTTCATAATTAAATCAATGCTCTTAATGGTTAAGGGAGGGTCAGGATACAAAATCATTAAGAGGATTTTGGAACCATTAAGAAACAGTCATTTTTTTGCCAAACAAGATTTAACTCTTAACGATTCAGAGGTTGCCTCTTAATGGAACCATTAAGAGATAAACAAACAACCCCTGAGTTAAACAACATAACTATGTTTAAATTTACATAAACAAGCATAAGATGTGTTCACAAGTGTAGATAAACATGTAAACAAGAAAAACTTTTGGAAAATACACGAAATTATCGTAAATTTTTTGTTTATTTAATAAAACAAGACATGTCTAATTTAGGACATTTAAACTTTTTGACATATTAAAAGGAAGAAAAATAATAATTTGATATGAATAAAAGTTTGAAGGGGTAATTGAGATAATAGAGTTTGGGCCTATATCAATTTTTAAGAGTAAATTACATTTTTTGGTCTATGTGGTTATCGTTCATTATCAAGTTTGGTCATTTTTTTAAACTAATTACTATTTTGGTCATTATGGTTGCCATTTTATTTCAGTTTTGGTCCTTCTAACTAACTTTAGTTATAAATATTAGTTAACTTTTTTTGTCTTTTTCCTATTCTGTTTTATTAGATCATAGATTAAGCTAAAGTTGTAGTCCCTGTAGTTTGTCCTTTTGCATTTTTGTATGCACACCATTTTATTTTTTATTTTTTATTTTATAACCTTTATTATCATAATTAACTAATGATAATTTTAACTAAAAACATATTAGACATATGTATTTTTTATTTTATAAAATATAACTTTAAAATGAGTTTAAGTATTAAATATTTTTAAACTTTTATGCAATTTATCAGATATATATACATATATATGTGTGTGTGTGTGTGTCTATGTGTGTGTGTGTGTGTGTAAATCCATCTACACTAATGAAAAAATATTTTCTATCTACGTTGGATTCAAAAAATGTATCATTTTCTTCTTATTAATGTAAGATGAAAATTGAAATATATCTATTTCCATTAATAAAAAATGTACCGCTTTTAGGTATTTCATTTAATTATATGTTTTTCTAAATATGCATCAAATAAAAAAATTTACAATATAATTATTAGTTTTATTCAAAATATCAACATAAAATTATTGTTTGATCCGAGATCCTTGTCTTAACAATAATTTAAACAAATAAACATTTAACAATAATAGTGGAAGCAAATAATGTTTAAACCAGGTTTGATTTGTACTCACAGTAAAGAAGATATATCCAATAGAGTAAATAATGAAAAACAAATATTCACTGCATAATGCAATGTAGATTATGAAGAACATCAAAAAGGTGGATTAATCTTACAAGATGTTCTTGTACAATTCTCAGTAGATAAAGAAATAATTCTTTTGCAAGTAAATAAAGGAAAAGCACACTTTGAGCAATGGGTTGCACGTCCTATTTATAAGACTCAAAAGGTGAACAATGTATTTTTCTGACACACAAGACATGCTTGAACAGTAACTTACCTACCAAGTAAGCTTAAGGCATGCTTGAACAGTAATCTACCTAAAAGGTAAATCTTAACACTAGGTGACGTGTCTTCTAATCTTGTGTCAACACTTGTAGAAATCTTCAGCTCGATCTTCAGAGAGAATGTCTTCAGAGCTCTGATGTAGACCTCTGATGAAGCTATCTCTGATATCTTCTTACTAAATACTCTATCTCTGGAATGTTCTTCAAAGATAGGTTTGCTCTCTGATGGCTATCTCTGGAAGTCCTCTGAAATAGGACTTAAAATATTTTCAATACTTTTACAAATCAGAGTTGGGGCTAACAATCTCCCCCTAAGTATTGAAAATAAAAATTTACAAAATAGCCGAGATATTAACTAGATAGCAAAGAGAAGAAAATCATCCTCTGTTAAATGTTACTTCTCACTAAACGCTTAAGTTACATAATAAAAGAAGATAACAAACAAAAATTACATAAAAGAAAATTACAACCTAACATCAGAACAGATCCTATGGAATTTCATGATCAACTCTCTGAACTGAATCATTGAGCTAATCTTTGTGTACAAGGATTCAAATAAGTCTCCTTCGTGTCTTTCCTTCTTCATATTCAGCATCCGCATCATCCCTTTTAGAGTCTCATCTGAGTATTTGGCCACTTCAGATGCAAGGAAGATCTTCTTCACATTTGATACTCTGAACATGAATCCCAGAGGCTCTGCTGTGATCGAACCAGTCTTGAATTTCTCCAAGTCTTCAATCATTTCTATTAGAGCAATGACCCCTAATCTGTCAACTCCAAGGTTCAGGGTGATTTGAATGTCTAGTCTGGCTCTGAATTGATGTGAGCTTCCATTGCTCTCTTCACTTCATATTCAGCCATTCTAAAAACTCTTCCCTTTTCTGATTTAGCAGAGCAAAGTCATAAAGATGAGTCAAGTCATAAGGATTCAGATTTACCAAATCATTATCATTGAGTTGGTAAACTTTATGATCTGAACGAATGACTTCATAATGTCTATAGATGATTTTGTTATAACCATACTTCTTCTCAGAGATCTTGTTGATTTCAATGATGGGTAGTTCTGAGAGGACATCTCTTTTGCGGCTTGTTTTATCTTTGATAAATCCCTTCTCTATTTTATCCATGCCTTATCTAATTCTTGGGTTCAGGGTAAAAGCAAGTCTTTCCTCTGTGTTGAACTCACAGTATAAGTATCTGAAAGTGTCTTCTATCGATGCCTTCTCTTCAGTGGTAAGGAACACTAGGAGCTTTGTGAATGCGGAGAACGCAGGAATTCCAATACTTAATCTCTGAACAGGTACCTCTGAGGTTGATCTTTCAGCTTCAGAAATGTGATGTACTTGTTCATCATCAACCATTGTTGTGTCTTCAGCAGACGGTTGTTGATGAGTTGTCTCTGGTTCTGTTCTTTGGACTATTGGAGTTGTTGGTGGAGTTTCATTGATTGCAGAAGTAATCATCACATCCATCCACAGTTGGTCTTCAGTCTGTTTCTCTGCCTCTGATGTATTTATTTGGTGAGGTTGAGCATTCAGATAAGCATACTCCACCATTTCAGCATCTTCTTCATCTTTAGAATCACTCCTAAATGCATCTCTTATTATTATCGTTGGGCGTTCTAGGGAGGAGAAAGCATCCTCTGAAAGGGGACTTGGAGTAATCCATAAGTTCATCATCATCAATAGCATCAATTGTCTCTAGGCTGACATTTATCACAGGAACGAGTGGAGTCTATGAGGTTGAAGGTTCTAACAGAATGACTGGTACTGGAGAGCTTAAAATAGTTGAGTGTTTGTCTTCAGCAGAGGTGGGATTCCTCTCTGGTTCATTCATGTCTTGTGCTCCTCCAGATTGTCTTGGTGCAAAGGAGGAAGGGGGAGCAGAGGCACTAGCTTCCTCTGCTCTGATGGTTCCTTGCTTCTTCCCTTTTTGATGAGTTGATGACCCTTGTAACTTATCATTATTATTCTGATCATCAGAGTCATCAAATCATGCCTTCTTCTTAGCCTCCTCTGTGCACGAAGTCTCTAGAAGCTTCCTTTTCATCTTGCACTCAGTCTCGGGAGAGAGAGCACTCTGAAGCAAGTTCTGCACAATTTTCGTCTGTTGTCCTGCTTTGGCAACAAACTTTCTCGATACTGTAAGCATTTTGTTTGTCACCAGCTTTTAGAATTCCTGAAGATCGGCTTTGGTGACCAACTCTGCTACATTTGTGGGTGTTTGGCCTGAAGGTTGAGCAGTAGCAGAGCTGGGTATTACAGCAAGGGCTTCAGTGATTAGCTTCACCATATCAGTCTTTAACTTCTCGAAATCCGCAGGAGTGACAGAGGGTGTTGGAGCTGGATGCTCTGGAATTGCCTTAAGAATATATGTCCTGGCCTTTGAGATCTCCTTTGATAGTGTTGCAGAGCTGCTTTCTGCAATCTTCTCCAGAGAAGCAATCCTTGAGTTGGTTGAGGTAAGTTGAGATCGTAGCTCAGAGACCTCTGAAGTTAGTTTTGAACTTCAGAGTATGAGGTAGAGGCCTCTGAAGTCTTCTCTAATTGAAGTTTTAGATCTTTCAAGGATCCTCTGACTTCATCACTAAAGAGCTTGAACTCTTCTTTAGTGACATAATCAGAGATGGTGACCTTGGATCCAACACATGGATCCAATTTACCCTCGAGTCTAGAGGGGCCTTCTATTAGAGATTGATCGATGTTGTCTCTGGAAGGACTTCCCGCCGATCCTTGAGAATCCTTTTGAGCGGATATCTCTACAACAATTATGACCAATTCTTACTCCTCTGACTGAGGTTCAGGGGAAGAGAATCTGATGTGATGAGTTGACCTGCTATCTAGGCATGTCAACCCTTGTGCCACTAGGTCATGCCATTGCCCCTCAGTAACGCTCTTTACGTGAGATCTTAAAGATCTCTGAAACTAAGGGACGGTCCTCTAAATCATGAGCCACAGAGGAATCATGTGGTGTGGGGGGTGGTGACGTACTCTGAGGCGAATGAGTACTTATATTTTCAACGATTAAGTCCTTTTGATAGGACTTATTCAGATGTGTGGCTTCCCCAAGGTTGTGTGCATCAGAGGCAGAAGGATGTGCCTCTGAGCGGTTGGTTTGGGTAGGGACAAGGTTCTAAATGGCATGAGGCGTGGCGTGGCGACGAGGCCAAGCCTCAAGCCTTAGGAGCCACGGCGAATCCATGGCGTTTTCAAGGTGTGACTTATGGCGTCAAATTTCTAATTCATATATAATATTATATATAAAACGTATGTTTTATAGTGTTACTCAATGAGTCAATAGTAATAAGAAAGTTAAATTTAGGTTATATATTAAAAACTTGCAAATAAGACATTAAAAACATAAAGAAAAATCAAATATCTCATTACGATAATTGCGCATTAGGCCATGGCGTGCCATGGGTTTAACGTGACGTGACACACAAGCCTTGGTGCCATGGCGCGCCACTGCGGCTGTGCGGCGAGTTTTTTTAGAACAATGGGTAGGGATCGAGGTGTGCACCTCTATTTTAATGGGCTTGGAAATCTCTCAGGTGTGCCTTCAGAGGCATCTTTTCCTACCTCTCTGCACTCGGCTCCTAGAGGATCAAGAAGCACTCTCTCTCTCTCTCTCTCTCTCTCTGGGACTCTCTTCCTCACTCTCCTCTACTCTGGCAGAGCTAATCTCTTCGCCAGAGTGAGAGGGACCCTCTGTTCTTCTCTCTTCAGAGGCACCCTTTGGTTGCCCTCTGTCTCTACTTGTATAGCCTCAGAGTCCTCACTATTCTCTTATTCTAATTTAGGCTTAGACCCTAAGTGTATTGGGGATCCCTCCATCGGCTCGATGGTTGCACAACACTACTAAGATAGGTGAGAATTGGGTGTTGTGCTGGAATATACCTGATCATGCTCTGAGGAAACCTTCATGCATATGGGTATGGTGGCATAGTAGTGGCCTTGAAAGAGTTCATCATGTATAGAGGAGTCTTGGGGCCTTCCTCTGGTAAAGTGAACTTCGTCATGGCCCTTCTGATAACCAATGATATGAACCTTGGGAAAAGTACTGAGACTGGGGGTTTCCATTTGGCCAATGCCTTGTTCTTGCGATCAATAGTTGTGTACATTTCAGCAAAAAGCAGTCCTTTCATATCTATACTTCGATTGAAGAAAAGGGCATACATGATGGCTAAGAGAGTGGGATTTGTATAATCTTGACTGCCAATTTTGCAAGTCATGGTTCGGTTTTGGACGCTAAACATAAAGGTCCATACTGGAGGGAGGTGTTGTTTCCTGAACTCACTCAATCGAGTAATGTCCTTGTTGTATCCCAAATGTTGAAGGAATTGAAGAAGAACAGTCTGGGAAAGGGTTTTTCAAACCTAGGAAGTTGAAGGTCAGTTGGTTTTAAGAGAAAAAGTCGACGACAAAGAGTGTTAGGTTGAATTCGAATATTTATAGCTTTATCTCCGAGGTCAATAGATCCTACCAGGCCAACAGCGTCTTCGTTGTACTCACTGGAGTACCACCATTGTTGGACATAGCTTAAAGGTACATTTGAGTAAAAAGCAGTGAGGGCATCATGTAGTTCACAAGAGCAAAAGAACTCCAGGACAAGGCGATATTGTTCGTCAAACTTTGAAGGGGTGAGATCGAGATGGATGTTGTTTCCTTTGATAGGAACATCAAACTATACGAGATTGACGCTTGGAACAATTAGGCTTGAGTCATCAGAACTAGCATGGGTTTGCGCCATTGTTGAAGGTTTTTGAGAGTTCTTAAGCTTTTGAAGACTTGAGAGAGAAAGAATTCTGAGAGAAAAAGATTTGAGAGCGTAAAGGTGAAATGGGATTTGAAATGGGTTTTTATGGATGTGGGATAGGGGGTTATGGAAGCGGCGTAATTGAGTACCCATGTCAGAAATGGAAACGGCGTTTGTGAGTACCCATGTCAGAAACATTCCATCATCCGTCAACTGAATTATCGACACGTGGAGAGTAAAAGTGAAAGGACACATACGTCAGACAGTTGTCATTCTGGATAATCTATTTAAAAATGACAGTTATCTAAGTAAATAACCCACACAAGCCAATTCCTTTTTTTTAATTTCTCAAACATTTAATATTTCTTTCATGGCAAAAAAAATATTTTCCCCTTTTTAAAAAAAATCCAAAACTTGATTGAAGGAATATCTAAGAACACTAAGATTTAGTGCTCTGGTGTATCTTCAGAGAAGATGAAATCAGAGGCTCTGAGGAGTATTGTCAGAGACTAAGTAATATATTATGGGATATGTTTAAAAATTTTGAATCAATTATTGGTTTTCAGAAAGGATATGTTTTAAAGATAAGAATGAAGTGCATACCTTGTAAAGATCCTATGATGAAAGATCAGAGGCTCTGGTATGAATATCAGAGGCAAGATCAGAGACTCTGATATGAGTATCAAAATCAAGAGCAAAGGCTCTTATATTAGTATTAGAAGCTCTGATGTTTGACTTCATTACCTTCAAATAGTTCTTACTCCCCCTCGACAGATAAGGGCAGTTTTCTCCCCCTTAACAGATGATTGATTTCATTTGTTTTCTCTCCCCCTTTAAATGTGCATAGGTGAACAAAATGAGATGATTTGTGACCATGCTATAGAGACTCAGATGCTCTGATAAGTGTATCAGAGGTCCTGGTCTCAAATATGCTACCTTAGGATATCAGAGGCTCTGATCTGTGTTAAGATCAAGTAGACATATTTAGCATGCCCAACTTGCTGATCAAGAAATTGAACCTTCGTTCATCCAAAGCTTTTGTGAAGATATCAGTAAGTTGGTAATCAGTAGGTGTTAGTGTATTTTATTGTATCCAAGATTTATTAGGAAAAGTCAAAGCATGTAAAGTCAACTAAGTCAAAGTTAGTTAAGTCAATATGGTGTTTAGTCATGTGAGTGTTTGTATCTTGTATAGACTTGTGGTATAAATACCTATGGTCTTGTAACAATCATAGAACTAGAATCATTGTATTACATTGTTATATCAATACACATCATATTACTTTCTCTCTCTACTCTCTCTCTAGAATTAACATTGTTACATCTTGATTAGAGATTGAATTGCTTTATTGATTGGGAAATACAATTTCAATTGGTATCAGAGCAAACCAAATCAATTCAGAAGGATCAGATTAATCAGATTGGATAGATTTGAGATTTTTGGTTTTCACGAATTTGTTTCTTGAAACTTACTGTTTGATTTCGATTCATATTGTTTTTGCACAATTAAATCAAGAAATTGATTTGATTGTGTACATATTATCACTAGGATCAAGTTTCATTCAGATCACATAGGCTAATTTCAAATTTAGATTGATCAATTTGATCAATATGTTGATTTCGTGAAAAGTTGAAAGTCTTACACTGTAATTCGATTCAATCACTGTAATTTTCGATTTCTGTTATAAATTCAGTATTGTAATCTTGTTACGAAATGTATCGTGGACTATTTGTGAGATTTTCAGAATCAGAAATCAAGATTTATTTGATTTTTGATCGAACAGGTGAAGAACGCGTAAGAAAACCCAAGAAGGCGCTAGATTCACGAAACGCGCAAGTTCATCCGTAGAACGTGCAAGGTTCATGTGAAGAACGCGCAAGCAAAGCCTGCAAGTTCTAAGAAGTGTCTGAAGAACGCGCAAGCAAAACGTGCGAGTTTGGGTAAAACGCGCTAAAAGAGGCAAGCGAGTTTCATAAACGCGCAAGGCAAAGCTTGCGAGTTTGAGCGAAACATGCTAGAAGAGGCTTGTGAGTTCTCGAAATGCGCACACAGTGGCCTGCGAGTTTTTCAAACGCGCACGTAACGTCTAGCGAGTTTCTCAGTGAACAGTACTTAGCGAGTTCACTTGGTCTACGAGTTTAGTGCTTTGCGAGTTCCAGAGATAGAAAATTTCTGATTTTTTTTTCAAGTGGTGATCCAAGTTTGACTTTCAGTCAACTTTTCTGAATTGGTTTAGGAACGATCATTTTATTCAAGCATTTCTTTCAAGAGAAAATATGTCAGAATTTTTTTTTCTAGGGGCGCTGCCCCCATACCCCCGCAAGTGCGTTGCCCCTTGACCCCACCCGCTAACCGGGTAGCGGGACCCCCATGCTAAGTCTGCGGACGGGACATATTTTGATAGTGGTCATAATTTTCTGATTTTTGAAGATCATTTTTTTAAGCTAACATTCTATTCAAGATGCCAAAGACAAACGAGAGAGGAAATACTGTACTTTCAGCTAGAGATATGGCAGTCTTGTACATGCCTGAGATACCGAAAATAGAAGCTGAACGAAATCAACTGAAAAATCAGATATCAGTGCTTCTAAAGCAGATTCAGGAGTTGAAATTTAATTTGTCAAACTCTAATAAAACTCCTGACTGTAAAAAGTGTGCTAATATGGATAAATCTTATTTTGCAGGTATCATCAGTGAGAAAGAGAAAGAGATTAAAGATAGAGAGAAAATGATGGGAACAAAAGATAATACCATTCAGTCTCTTGAAGAAGTAATCAAGCTGAAGGAGTCTTATGTTGAAAGTCTTCTGAGCCAATTGAAGAGAACTGAACAAAGATCATCAGATCTACAAGATGAATCAGTTAAGCTTCAACAAAAGTATATGGCTTCTGAAGAAAATGTATATACATTGAAAGTGAAAATGTTGAGTTGATAAAAAGCATTAAAGAAGATAAAGTCAAAGCAAATCTTCAAAGCCAAGTGAAGACGACTGAACAGAAATCATCTGAGTTGCAAGATGAATCAATCAAGCTTCAAAACAAGTTTAAGGGTTTCGAAGATAAGATATCTGCTCTGGAGAAGAAGAATGCTGAATTGAAAACAAGTCTCCAAGCAGAAAAAGAAAAATCTAGTATGAAGACATCTTCTACTCAACAGATGTCTGAACTTTCTAAGAAAACTAACCAAGAGAAGAAGGATTTGGAGCTTAGATGCCTCAAACTTTCAAAGCAAGTATCTGATTTTGAAAAAGTTATAATCACTGAAAGAGACACTTTTGCTAAAGAAAGAAAAGTTCTTGAAGATAAAAACACTGAATTTCCCAAACAGATCTCAGTTTTACAAGACTTATTAGAAAAAGAAAGACAAATTTTCAAAGAAAAGAAAAAGTCTTGTGAGTTTGAAAAGAAAAATTCTGAAAAGAGAAATGTTGGGATCTTCAATGAAATTTCTGATAAAACCAAGGACTTACAAAAAGATTTTGAACAAGAACGTTCATATTTTGAATCTGAAATATCTAAGATCATATCCAAAATCTTTGTTCTATCATCAGATATTCTTAAAGAACAGATGGCTAGATCTGATTTGAAAATAAAGTTTGACACACTTACTTCAGTAAGAAACATTTTATCTGAAAAGATAAAAAGTTTAGAAGCTGCAAACGTCAATTTATCAGAATAAATTACAGCCGATGTGATTAGTCAATCACCTCTTGATAACTCAACAGAATCAGTTTGTTCTTTCAAAACAACTTCAAGTTCTATTCATGACAAAAATGTTTTCAAAAAGAAAAGTGTCAAACCAATCATTGTCAAATCAAATCAGATCATACCATCAAATCTGTTTTATGATAAATCTGTTGATGGTTCAACAAACTTCTATGTTAAATCTCTTGGAAAGCAATCTAAGAAAAATCAGATGGTCTGGCGAGTGAAGGATTCTTCAGAAGAGAAGAAGAAAGACAAAGCATCTGCATCTACAACCAATGCCAAAAAGAACAGAGTGCATAAAGGTAAATCTTTTGATAATCCTGATAAGTTTTACTCTACTAATCACTTGACCAGGGTTGCTCAGAAGAAAATCTGCTGTTCTTACTGTGGTGCACATGACTTTGTAAGTAAGAATTTTGTAATTTACTGGTATGGTTCATATTATGTTACCCCCACAAGAACTGCAACTAACTCATCAGGACCCAAATACCAGTGGGTACCAAAAGCTAAAATTGTGTTGCAGGCACCCAAGGTTTAAGGGGGAGCATAGAACAAAGGATTTTGAACACAACAGTTCAAAACCCGGACCTCAAAGTCAAAGAGTATGGCTTCTAAACACTTCAGTTTAGAACCCCGACTTTAATGTTAAGAATTGTGGCTTCTGATCACATGACAGATCAGGACCCGTTCTTCAATGTTCCGATAAGGATATTTTGCAAATATCCAGGGGGAGCTTATCTGTCATAAATCATTTTATCATGATTTGAGGAGGAGCCTTAAAGGTAAATATCTTCCGATCTTAGATCTTTGATTGCTTGGAAGAAAAACAACTTTCAAACATGAAAAACGCTTTCTGAAATGTTCTAACCACTTCTGGTTCTCAAAAGATTTCATGAATTTAGAAGTGTGCTTTAAAATGATTTTCAAAATTGAGCGTTAATGTTTAACTGGCCGTGTGTTTCCAAAGATCAATACTTGCGTATTATCTTTTCTATATACTGTCAAGTATTCACACACATCGGTTCAGTACTTCATTTGAAATTGTTATTACCATGTCTCATAAAGAAACAATTTTTCAATGGTAATACTCTCGTTTGCTTTCAAATGTTGTTGAGCATCATTTATCATTTCCAAATTTGTGCTTTCATTGCTAAATTGTTTATATTTGTTGATACATTGTCAGATTCTCAAAACAATTCTCTTGATTTCATTTCATTCATTCAACAACTTTGTTTTGAGAAATCTTCAAAGTTCAATTGCTCAAATCTCATGAGTATACATTCTGACAGTGTTATCTTATTTGTGCTTCATTGTTCAAGTTAAACTGTTGAGCAACTATTCTTTTTAGGACTTACATGGGATTCATGTGTGAGCTTAAACGAACTTCCATGGATTCACGTTAACTAGTGTTTCCTACCCAGGAAGTTATCCTAGAGTGATTGAGGGGTGAGGGGTCAAAATCAAAGAGTGGAGGATATAACTCATCCGGTTGAGTTTTTCTCATTGTGTGGAGTGGAAAAATGGAAAAGAGAGTTTGGTTAGAAATGAGCTTAAATGTTAAAAAGAAAGAGGGTATGAGAACAGAGTTAAAACAATATCAGAACTCTACACCAACCACTTTCTGAGCCGGGCAGCCACAAAATCTGATTGGTTCACATTCTTTGGTGACCATCATTGAAAAAGGCAGTGAGCCCATGCCAACTCTTGCAATTACCCCACCAGCCACTTGTTTCATTCTTAACAAAGAAATGTTTCATTTTCTTTGGGAACGCAGCATATCTGCTATCTAGTCTTCATTCGGAAGATTTAGATATTGAAAAAGAAGGAACGTTGCCCCACCTTCGCACCTCTTTCATGCACATTGAGTTCGTGTAATACTTGTTGTTGTCTCAACAGTTTACACAATTTGAGCCTTATGAAACACAATCATTGTGCTAAATTCTTTCATACACAAGCACGAGCACACAGAAAATTTGTTTTTCTGTCAGAATATTCATAGATAAACCTTGTGTTTTTCAATGATTGAATGGAAGTCCTGGGGAGTCATCATCAAACCAACTCCTTAAATTGTACATTCGTTGTACACAGTAACTCCGTGTTACTGACAGGCACTCCTAACTGTTTCATTTGTTGAATCAGGGTTACCAAGTTCATTATATCTGAATTTGAAAAGATTCAGGTATATACAGTTCATGATTCAGCTATTCAGATCAAAGGATGGAAAATGTCAAATTGTCAGAAAGGAGGAGATTGTTACGTTGAATACAAAGGGGGATGATCAAAGAGAATGTTGAAGTTGAAGATGTTTTAATGATTATGGTGCTCACAACCATCAAAAAGGGGGAGACATTTACAAAGATCAATTTCAAAATCATCAAAGAAGATATCAAAAGGTGAAGATAATTCTGAAAGATTAAATCAGATGAATGTTTTGTCAAAGAATTCAGAAGATTCTGAAGATGATTTCTGAAGAAAGATGATTCGAGAAAGTTTGTTTGCTTGAAGACTGATCAGAGATTACAAGAGATGAAGATACATATTTGTCAAAGATTCCTCAAAGTTCCAAAGAAGTTTCAAAGATTAAGAGTTTCAAAGATTTGTTCAAGACTTGTTGACTTTCCAAAGCTGCAAAGTGTTAAAGATTTTTCAAGATTCTTCAACAACTTCAGAAAGAGCTTCAAAGTTCAAAGTCGTCAGAGTTAAAGGTTGAAGAATAAAGCGCTGAAGACTAGTGTCAAATTTTTTTAAATCTTTAATACAAAGGGGGAGATTGTTAGTGTATTTTATTGTATCCAAGATTTAATAGGAAAAGTCAAAGCATGTAAAGTCAACTAAGTCAAAGTTAGTTAAGTCAATATGGTGTTTAGTCATGTGAGTGTTTGTATCTTGTATAGACTTGTGGTATAAATACCTATGGTCTTGTAACAATCATAGAACTAGAATCATTGTATTACACTGTTATATCAATACACATCGTATTACTTTCTCTCTCTACTCTCTCTCTAGAATTAACATTGTTACATCTTGATTAGAGATTGAATTGCTTGATTGATTGGGAAATACAATTTCAGTAGGAACAAAATACATCTATATTGTGCCTTTTTCAACATGATCTTTAAGGAAATGATACCTGACATCAATGTGCTTTGTCTTGGAATGTTGTACTGGATTAGCAGAGATGGCAATAGCACTTCTGGACTCACACAAGATGGGAATTCTATCAAATATAAAGCCATAGTCTCTGAGTTAAGTTCTCATCCATATCACTTGTGAACAACAACTAACAGCAACAACATATTATGCTTCTGTTGTGGAAGCGGACACACGGTTTTACTTCTTAGATGACCAACTTACAAAATTATTTCCCAAAAGTTGACAATATCCAGATGTACTTTTTCTATCCAACTTACATCCTGCATGGTCTGCATTAGTGTAAGCTGTTAGTTCAAAACCAGAGAGTTTTGGATACCAAAGACCAGGAGATGGTGTGCCTCTGAGGTATCTAAACACTCTCTTTACAGCAGATAAGTGAGATTCCTTTGGATTAGCTTGATATCTTGCACAGAGACATGTTGCAAACATTATATCAGGTCAACTTGTAGTTAAGTATAAAAGTAAACATATCATGCCTCTGTAGGTTTTAACATCCACAGATTTCCCTGAAGGATCAGTCACGTTTGAGTCCTGCGACAATAGGAGTTTTCATAGGAGTTGAATCATTAAGTTTGTACTTTTTCAAAATATCAGAGACATACTTGGCTTGATTTATGAAAGTGCCCTCTGAAATTTGTTTAACTTGCAGTCCTAGGAAGAAGGTTAGTTCTCCCATGAGACTCATTTCAAATTAACTCTTCATCAACTCCAAAAACTTGTCACAATACTTTTGATTTGTAGACCCAAAGATAATATCATCAACATATATATGTACCAGAAGTAGCTCATTTTTGTACTTCTTCATGAACAGAGTGGTATCAATAGTTACTTTTTCAAAACCATTATCAATCAGAAAGGTTGACAGAGTTGCATACCATGCTCTAGGAGCTTGTTTAAGGCCATACAGAGCTTTATCAAGATGGTATACATGGTTTGGAAACTCTAAACATTCAAATCCAGGTGGTTACTGGACATATACTTCCTCATTGAGTTTACCATTAAGAAAGGTAGATTTAACATGCATTTGATATACTTTGAATCCTTTATGTGCATCATAGGCTAATAAGATTCTGATTGCTTCTAGCCGAGCCACAGGTGGAAAGGTTCATCATAATCAATTCCTTCTTCTTGGCAATATCCCTTAGCAACCAATCTGGCTTTGTTTATGATGATAATGCCATTTTCATCCTTTTTGTTTCTAAAAACCCATTAGGTTCCAATTGCAAATTTGCCTTTGAGATTTGGAACCAGGGTCCAGACCTTATTTCTTTCAAATTCTTGAAGCTCTTCTTGCATAGCATTAATCCAATTTGGATCTACAAGTGATTCATTTACATTTTTAGGTTCAATTATGCTTAAGAAATTGACAAAGAAGCATTCATTGATGGTGGCAGATCTGGTTTTCACACCATCAGAGGGAGATCTTATGATTAAATCATGGGGGTGATTCTTGTCCAACTTGAGATTGGAGCATGAATGTGTGGTGGAGTTTGAGCTTCAAAGATGGCAGGTTCTGGAATCTCTAATGTGTTGTTCAGAGGCTCTGAGGAAATCTCCAGAGATGGTGATGGTGGCTCTAGAGATGCTTCAACAGATGTCTCTGGTTCACCTTCTTCTTCAGAAGATTCTTGTTCTTCTTGAATAATTGGTCTTGATGTTTCATTTAGACCTACATTGATTGAAGTAGGTGTGGTATCAGAAGGACTAGAAAGAGTAATGCCTGAAGTTTGTCGTTCTTCTGATGGTGCTCTGTGAATATCTCTGAAGATGAATTCAGAGGTAATATCTGTTAGTTCATATATTTATTGGATACAAGATCATGAATACTGAAGGTCAAAGTTCAAGCAAGTCAAAGCTCAAAAGTCAACTCTCAAGTGAACGTTAAAGCCATTATAATAAAAGTCAAAGTCAAAGTGTCTTTTTGTTTGTAAGCTTGTAAGTGCGTGTTACTTTGTTTTCTATTTAATAGATATATGACTAGGAGTTAGTTGTTATGATATTGTAATCCCAATCAATCAAGCACTCTTACAACAATCTCTATCAAGAATCAATATGACAATGTTAAGTCTAGAGAGAGAGTAGAGAGAGAGAGAGTTCCAATCTGATGTATATTAAAATGAATGCGATCTCCTTAGTTACATTGATTCTAAACTCATATCCCTATTTATACCAAGGATATAAGCTCACAAGATTAACTACATATTAAGTAAACACATATTAGACTAATACAGACTTTGACTCTGTTGACTTTACATGACTTGACTTTTCCTATTAAATCTTGTATACAATAATACACTAACAATCTCCCCCTTTGTATTCAAGATTTAATAAAAAATTGACATACGTCTTCAGCACTCGATTCTTCAATCTTTTGATCTTTGACAGTCTTGAACTTTGAAGCTCTTAACAGTCTTCAGTCTTTTAATCTTTGAAGAATCTTCAGATAAGCTTGAAAAGTCTTTCACATTGCAGCTTTGGAAAGTCAACAAGTCTTCACTAGTAAATCTGAATTCTTTGAAATTCTTTAAACTTCTTCTAAACTTTGAAACTTCGAGGGATCTCTGATCTTTGTATCTTCATTTCTGCAATCTCTGATCATTCTTCAGAAAAGCAAACTTTCTTGAATTATCTTCAACATGGACTTGTTTTCAGAAATCTTTGAGAATTATTTCTTTTCATCTGATTTGATCTTTCAGAAAATTCTTCACAAGTCTTGACTTTATAACTTTGAAATTCTTTGAACTTGATCTCTGTAGATTTCTCCCCCTTTTTATCTTGACTTGACTTTGAAACATCTGTCTTCTTTAGAATCTTTTGAATCATCTCTTTTGACAATTAATACTTCTTTCAGAATTTGTTCTTTTTGAAATTGATCTCTGTAGATTTCTCCCCCTTTTTGATGATTGTGAGATTCATAATCATCAAAACATCTTCAATTTCAACATAATCTTTGATTCTCCCCCTTGAAAATACATTCTCCTCCTTTTGATCTGAACTGAATCATGAACTGTATATACCCGAATGTTTTCAAATTCAGATATAATGAACTTGGTAACCCTGATTCAACAAATGAAACAGTTAGAAGTGCCTGTCAGTAACACGGAGTTACCGTGTACAACGAATGTACAATATAAGGAGTTGGTTTGATGATGACTTCCCAGGACTTCCATTCAATCATTGAAAAACACAAGGTAATTCTATGAATGTTCTGACAGAAAAACAAATTTCCTGTGTGCTCGTGCTTGTGTATGAAAGAATTTAGCACAATGATTGTGTTTCATAAGGCTCAAATTGTGTAAACTGTTGAGACAGCAACAAGTATTACACGGACTCAATGTGCATGAAAGAGGTGCAAAGGTGGGGCAACTTTCCTTCTTTTTCAATATCCTAATCTTCCGAGTGAAGATCAGATAGCAGATATGCTGCGTCCCCAAAGAAAATGAAACATTTCTTTGTTAAGAAAGAAACGAGTGGCTGGTGGGGTAATTGAACTTTGAAGATTTCTCAAAACAAAGATATAGAATGAATGAAATGAAATCAAGAGAATTATTTTGAGAATCTGACAATGTATTAATCAGATCAAATAAGATGGTTTAGGGTATCAAAGAATTGGATATTTTGTTTATATGAACGAATATAAACAATTTTGCAATGAACGTACAAATATTGAAATGATGATTGATGCTCAACAACATTTGAAAGCAAACGGGAGTATTACTATCGAAAAATTGTTTCGTTTTAGAGACATGGTAATAACTGATTCAAATGAAGTACTGAACCAGTGTGTATGAATACTTGACAGTATATGAAAAGATAATACACAAATATTAATCTTTGGAAACACACGGTTAGTTAAACATTGAAGCTCAAAAATGAAAAAAACATTTAAAATCACACTTCTAAATTCATTAAATCTTTTGAGAATAGAGAAGTGGTTTGAACATTTAAGAACACGTTTTTCATGCTTGAAAGTTGTTCTTCTTCCAAACAATCAAAGATCTAGATCAGAAGATATTTACCTTTGAGCTCCCCCTCAAATCATTATAGAATGATTTAGGTCAGATAAGCTCCCCCTGGATATTTTGCATAATATCCTTATTTGAACATGAAAGAACGGGTCCTGATCTGTCATGTGATCAGAAGCCATAGTCTTGACACTTAAAGTTCGGGTTTTGAACTGTTTTGTTCAAAAGCCAATATCTTTGACATTGAAGTCCGAGTTCTAAGTTGTAGTACTTAGAAGTCATCATTTTGTACTTTGAAGTACGAGTCCCGAGTTGATTTACTCAGAAGTCATAATTTTGTACTTTGAAGTACGAGTCCTGATCTGTACATGATCAGAAGTCAAACATCATGCTCCCCCTTAAACTTTGGGTGCCTGCAACACAGTTTTAGCTTTTGGTACCCACTGGTATTTGGGTCCTGAAGTGTTAGTTGCAGTTCTTGTGGGGGTTACATAATAAGAACCATACCAGTAATTAACAAAGTTTTTACTTACAAAGTCATGTGCTCCACAGTAAGAACAACATATTTTCTTCCGAGCAATCCTGATCAATTGATTAGTAGAATAAAATGTATCAGAATTACCAAAAGAGTTACCTTTATGCACACTGTTCTTGTTTGCATTGGTTGTGGATGCAGATGCTTTGTCTTTCTTCTTCTCTTCAGAAGAATCCTTCACTCGCCAGACCATCTGATTTTTCTTAGATTTCTTGCCAAGAGATTTGACATAGAAGCTCGTTGCACCATCAACAGATTTGTCATAAAATAGATTTGATGGTCTAATCTGACTTGATTTGACAGTTTGTGGTTTGACACTTTTCTTTTTCAAAACATTTTTGTCATGGATAGAACTAGAAGTTGTTTTGAAAGAACAGGCTGATTATGTTGAGTTATCAACAGGTGATTGACTAATCACATCAGCTGTTACTTTATTTGACAATTCAATGGTTGCAGCTTCTAAGTCATTTATCTTTGCAGCTAAAATGTTTCTTTCAGAAGTTAGTGTGTCAAACTTGTGTGTCAAATCAGATCTAGCCAGCTGTTCTTTTAGAATTTCTGATGATAAAACAGAGATTTTGGACATGAGCTTGGATATTTCAGTTTCAAAATATGAACGTTCTTGCTCAAAATCTTTTTGTAAGTTCTTGGATTTATCAGAAATTTCATTGAAGATCCCAACATTTCTCTTTTCAGAATTTTTCTTTTCAGATTCAAAAGACTTTTTCTTTTCTTTAAAAATTTGTCTTTCTTTTTCTAATAAGTCTTGTAAAACTGAGATCTGTTTGGGAAATTCAGTGTTTTTATCTTCAAGAACTTTTCTTTCCTTAGCAAATGTGTCTCTTTCAGTAATTAGAATCTTTTCAAAATCAGACACTTGCTTGGAAAGTTTTATGCACCTAAGCTCAAGATCCTTCTTCTCTTGTAAAGTTTTCTTGGAAATCTCAGATAACTGTTGAGGTGAAGATGTCTTTACATTTGATTTTTCTTTTTCTGCTTAGAGACTTGTTTTCAATTCAGCATTCTTCTTCTCCAAGACAGATATTTTCTCTTCGAAAGCCTTAAACTTGTTTTGAAGCTTGACTGATTCATATTGCAAATCTGATGCTTTCTGTTCAGTCGTCTTCAGTTGGCTTTTGTAACACCCGTAAATTCCTGTCTGTGAAAGTCAATCGCGTCATGAGTGGTCTGTGCGGAAAATGGGAAGAATCGAGCCTCAGTGCACTCTGGGCGATAGTGCCCTGGGCACAATCGCCGGGCACAATCGCCAGCGGGGGTGTGCCCGCGGTACGTGTTGGGCGATAGTGCCATGGCGATAGTGCCCTGGCACAATCGTCGGGCACAATCACGGTCGGCCCCCAGGTCTTTTAAGAGTCGCGATTCTCAACCATTTCCCTCACTCTCACTTCTATCTTCTTCCCTTTTCTCTCCCAAACACCAAAACCGAACCCTAACCTATTTTGGGGGTTTTTCTCTCCCCAAACCTCATGATTCTCAATCATCTAGCTAGTTGGGAGCTTGAACCACAAAACCTTCATCTTCATCTTCCTCATCAAGTTCAACGGTTGGGAGCTCGGGTTGAAATGTTGGATTGGGTGTTCTCGGAAGCCTCTTTGTCTTCAAGGGTAAGTTTTCTTGAATTAAGGTTATAAATGCTCCATTGATGGTTTCTTAGTGTTTGGTATCTCAAATCTCGGATTTGATGATTTTGGAGAAATTAGGGTTTTAATCTTGTTTAGGGATTTCGGTGTATAATGTTTGGGGAATGTTTCTAAATGGTTTGGATTGTATGGATCTAGGTTTTGGAAGTTCTCGGCTTGAGGATTCAAGCGGCCTTCAAAAGGAGCTTGTTGGGTAAAATCTAGATTTAGCCTAAATCTAGCAAGGTGAGTTCAAGTTGATTTGTGAAAACGTTGTACATGCCAAAATGTCTATTTTAAAGTGTTTATGTGTTCTACATGAAATTGTCAAATGTTGGGTTATTTGCTAATCTTTGATTTTTGGAAGTATTTAACTTTACAAAATTTGTATAATACCCACATTTGGGATTTTGGGGCATTTTGATAAATGTGTTACAAATAAATGTGTTTTGAGGTCTTATTGCATAAATAGATCTTTGATCAAAGAAATACGCTTTTAAATGTTTGTCGGGTTTTATGCATCATTCACGAAATGGAACGTTTTGTAAAGTATTAGTTGCACACTTATGCGAGGTACTTGAAAGAATGTTTATAGTCTCATTTTATGATTTTCATTCTTATCAGTAGTTAAATTTGGAAGATGCATATTTTGTGTTAGAAGTACATTTGGAAAATAGGTTGTCTCAACTAAGGTTGAGTTTTGAACTAATCTTACTGTTGGTCGTTGTGTTGGCATATCCTTTGGTCGAGTGCGTTTAATCGTACTTTTGTTTGCATTTATCAATGAGTCAATTGGATTGCTAAGCCTATGGCTTAGCATTGTATTTTGATGGGATTTTGGACAATTGTCCAGTTTTGGTAGTTCGACTTCGAGCCTTGTTGGCGTTATTGGATGAAGCTCGTTAGGTATCGGGTGCGATGTAAGTCCTACGAACTGCACGTTAGGTATCGGGTGCGATGTAAGTCCTTCGTGCTGCACGTTAAGGTACCGGGTTGCGGTATAAGTCCTTCGTGCTCAAGTATTACGATATTAGATGAGGGGCTCGACATAGGAACCCGACGGGGTTGAACTCGAGTTTCCGTGGGTGTACGTTTAAAGCTACTGAGCCTGACATCTCTTGCGTGTACTTTTGTTTATATGACTAGTCATAACAACATAAAATGGTCTTACTTTGGGGACCGCCACATTTTATGGAATCGGGAATCCCCCGTCACCGAAAGGTGTTGTTTTTGGGTATTGAGTTTTATTATCCAAGTTTTCGGTGACGTTTTGTATAATTGGGTTTTACCCTTGATTTATGGGTTGAGTATTATCCCCCACCCGTGTTTTGGGGTGTTTTGGGATATAAGGCTTAACCGTATCTTCATAAATGGAGAGTTCAGTTTCTACTTACGCTTTTATCATTATCTTTGAAGTAGTTGGCTTGGAAAACGTTTTAATTGGTGTTCTTTACCTAAAATCCATATTGTTAAAAATGAGTCATTTTCACATGTAAGACGTATCATATTGAAGGACTATAACTTTTAACCGCATTCTTTCTTTTAAACGATTATTTTATATATGATGAAAACTCTTGAGCTCACTAGGCGTTAAGCCTAACCTTTTTATTTGTCGGCATGTGCATCAGGTTTCAAGGTTGGGAGTTGGTCCTAGCAATCCCATGAAGAGTCGAGCCTTAGCTTGTGCAAATGTAAGTAGTTGGTGAAGTCTTCCGCAACGTTGGAGATAGTATCTATTAGGGGGTTTTAGTAGCACCCGTCCTTATCATAGACTTTTGTATAGAATGAATGGTTGTATTGAGGTTAAGTCATAATTTGTGGTTGAAAATGATTTATTTATTGATGTATTTAGTAAATTTTAATAAATTACTATTTCCAGATTTAGGGGTGTTGCAAGTTGGTATCAGAGCTTAAGTTTGAGAGAATTAGGTATTGATTGTAGGATGCCTAGACTCAAACTAGCGTTTTTATAAGCGATTGTAAGTGAAGTTGCACATTAGGAACCTTAGGATAAGATATGATGGAGTTGATCGAGTCACTAGAAACGGGAAATTTGTCAAGGATCGCAAGGATGATCATGTATGGTACGTTCATAATGGCACCTGGCCAGTGTTATGGTGAACCTACATATTATATGTGTATACTTGAACTACCTTGGTACGATTACCGTTGGGGTAGTGAGAAGGTTTCTAAGTGAGTAATCTAAGAAAACGTTGATGTCTATAGCAATGTCACGTTTAAGTGATAGTTAAGTGAGTTGAATGCATTAAGTTGATCGTCTTGCGTAAGAATAATTGGTTGGAGTAGAACCTTGAGCTTATGGAATTGACGTCATACGAGGAGGGATTGTAAGGTGAACCGATGAAATATCCGAGTGTCGCTTTAGGGGTGTTACAACTTTGAAGATTCGCTTTAACTTTATCTTCTTTGATGCTTTTTATCATGTCAGCATTTTTCACTTGCAATGCATGTGCATCTTCTTCAGAAGCCATATACTTTTGTTGAAGCTTAACTAATTCATCTTTTAAATCTGATAATTTCTGTTCAGTCGTCTTCAGTTGGCTTTGAAGATTGATTATCTTTCTCTCTTTTTGTAAAATTATTTTCTCTTTTACCCCTATGATTTTTTCTTTTATTTCAATTTCATTCTCACTTGCTCTGATGATACCTGCAAAATCAGATTGAGACTTATTAGCATATTTTGCACAAACAGAAGTTTTATCAGAATTTGACAAATTTAATTTCAACTCCTGAATCTGCTTTTGAAGCTTTGAATTCTGATTTTTTAGATTGTCTCTTTCTGCTTCTATTTTTGGTATCTCAGGCATGTACAAGACTGCCATATCTCTTGCGGACAATATAGTATTCCCTTTATCATCAGTAGTAGGCATCTTGACAGATTAGCTGCAAAAAAAAATGATCGTCAGAAATCAGAAAAATATGACCACTATCAAAATATGTCCCCCTCCGCAGACTTAGCACGGGGGCAACGCCCTTGCGGGGGTATGGGGGCAGCGCCCCTAGAGAATTTTTTTTTGACATATTTTTCTCTAGAAAGAAATGCTTGAAAAAAAATGATCGTTCCCAAACAAATCAGAAATGTTGACTTAAAAAGTCAAACTTGGATCACAAAAAAAAATTTAATTTTCGAAAAAAATCTAAGTCTTGAAAACTCGCACGTCAAAGAACTCGCAGACCACTAAACACTATTCACACTGAAACTCGCAAATGGTAGCTTGCGCGTTTCTAGAACTCGCAGATCAATATTAGCGCGTTTGCTCAAACTCGCAAATGATAACTTGTAGACAAACTCGCAGATGAACTCCCAGACAAACTCGCAGATGAACTCGCAGATGTATGGAACTCGCTGACTTTGACTTGCGCGTTTTAGAAACTCGCTAACTTCGACTAGCGCGTTTGAGAAACTCGCTAACTTCGACTAGCGCGTTTGAGGCCAAATCTTCAACTTGCGCGTTCTAGCGACTTGCGCGTTCTAACGACTTGCACGTTCTAACGACTTGCGCGTTCTAGCGATGAACGTGCGCGTTTCACGAAATCTGCGCGTTCTTGGGAAGAACTTGCGCGTTTTCTGGATCTTGCGTGTTTCGACACTTCAGTTCATAAAATCGATTCAAATCAACTTAAACCTGCAAATTGAAACATAAACTTGCAATAATATGATCGATTTGCATATTAGAACACTTTTCTATCACAAGATTTCCATTAAAAACACAAAAATCAACGAATTGATTCAAGAAACAGTGTTCGACTTCAACTTTTTCGAAAAATGCAATTTGATCAAATTAATTGATCTAAAGTTCGAATTTGACTCTGTGATCTGAATAAGATATGATCCAATTAATAAAACGTATACAATCAAATCAATTTCTTGATTTAATTGTACAAAAACAATGAAATTTCGGATCAAACAGTAACTTTTTCACAAACGAGTTCTTGACAATTTTTTTTTTTTCAGAAAATCAATCAGTTTGATAAATCCAATCACTTCTGAAATTGTTTGGTTTGCTCTGATACCAATTGATATTGTAATCCCAATCAATCAAGCACTCTTACAACAATCTCTATCAAGAATCAATATGACAATGTTAAGTCTAGAGAGAGAGTAGAGAGAGAGAGTAGAGAGAGAGAGTTCCAATCTGATGTATATTAAAATGAATGCAATCTCCTTAGTTACATTGATTCTAAACTCATATCCCTATTTATACCAAGGATATAAGCTCACAAGATTAACTACATATTAAGTAAACACATATTAGACTAATACAGACTTTGACTCTGTTGACTTTACATGACTTGACTTTTCCTATTAAATCTTGTATACAATAATACACTAACATGTTAGATTAGCAGTTGCAAGTTAGAGAGAGAAAGTGTTCCAGAGAGAAAAACTTTCCTGTGTATACGAGATCTTGAATTGAAATACATAAACAGGTTAATTGTTACATTGAATTGTTGTAATCTTGTTTGTGTTTGAAATTAGTAATGTGAACTTGATAAAATCTGGGAATAATAATTTGTATCAGAGCAAATCCAAGTAGAAATCGAGAAAAATATGGAGTCGTACTGTGTTCGTTGAGTTCGGATCGAATCTTGAATTTTTGTTGTGTAATTCAAGTTGTAATTGAGTTCATTGTGTGCGTATAAGTAAATAGATCAATCTTGTACAGATTTTAGATTGAATTGCACTGTAATTTTCGTGAATTTTGAAATTTTGGTCATTCGAAGTTTCACGAGTTCATACGCACTGTAATTGGTTCAAATTGTAAGTCTTAGTGTTCTTTATAGAAAATCTTTGATTGTAATTGGTTCTAAAAGTGATAGTGGTCATTTTGGTGAAGTTACATATCGAAATTCAAAGGATATATGGATTTTTCAGTCGATCAGAGAGTATTTTCATCGAAGATCTGAAGAACTCGCAGATCTTTCAAGAACTCGCAGAAAGAACTCGCAAACATTAGTTTTCGCATAATATTTTGTGTTTCTGAAAATTCAAGTGTAGAATTCGCAGATGTGAGATGTGCGAAATTGGTAGAATTCGCATGTGTGTGTTGAGTTTTCTTAGAATTTGTATAAGTTTTCGTGCGAATTGCTAGAATTCGCATAAGAGTTTTGTGCGAAAATTTGATATTCCCAGATTCTAGTTTCTATTCAAGATTAAACAAAACAAGAAATCACAAACAATTACCTGTTTGATTTCAATTCAATTTCAAGATTACACTTTCTCTCTCTACAATCTCTCTCTAATGAACTCTCTCTCTTTCTCAGATATTGCTCTCTCTAGAATCACTGAATTCGTTTTTCTATCAACGTTCTACAGATTACAAAGAAAGGAAACCTATTTATACCTACAACTAATACAAGGAAAAACAAATACAAATTACATTGACTTTTATTACAAAAGATATTGACTTTAATGAGATTTGACTTTCTCAGCTTTGACTTCTTGAACTTTGACTTTCAGTGTTCTTGATCTTGTATCCAACATATTTATGCTCTAACAATCTCCCCCTTTGGATTCAAGATCACTGTTGAAAGATCTAGCAATTCAATCTTCACTTTAAGATCTGTCAGTACAATCTCCCCTTTTTCTTTGACGGTATTCTTTCCAAGACTGTCTTCAAAATATTAACAATCTCCCCAAATCTTTCACAGAATACTTACAGACTTTGGAAAGAAATTATCAGCTCGAATTGCTTTCAGCAAATAATCTTTAAAGAAAATTTCCTTAAAAATTTCAGAAATTCTTTGATCTTCATCAAATCTTCAAATCTTTACTTTGAACTTTTCTTACTTGGACATTTCTGAAAATCATCTCTCAAAACTTTATCATTTCTTGATATCATCTCCCCCTTTTTGATGATTTGAGCATCGATATCATCAAAACTTTCTCCAAGAAATGTTTTTGACCAATCTGATCTGTCAAACGAAGCCTCTGATTCTGTGATCCATAACCAAGTATTCATCTAGATCTTTGTAAATCCAGACAAAATAAGAACAGGTAACTCCTGAATCAATAAATGAATCAGTTAAAAAATGCCTGTCAGTAACATGAAGTCACTGTGTGTAACGAATACACAATATAAAGGAGCTTTTTGATGTTCACTCCCCCAGGGCTTCCATCCAATCATCGAAATACCACAAAGGCAATTTCTATGAATGTTATGACAAAGAAACAAATTCTTTGTGTGTTCGTTCATGTGTAGAAAGAATTAAGCACGAATAATTGCTTTTATAATGCTCAACATTGTGCAAACCACTGAGACAACAGTAGATAAACACAGAATCTAAGTGCATGATTGAAGTGCGAAGGTGGGGCAGACTTCCTTTTTTTTCAATATCCAGATTTTCCAAATGAAAACCAGATAGATTATATGCTGCATCCCCAGAAAAATATGAAACATTTTCTTTTTTAGAAGAAAATGAGTGGTTGGTGGGGTTTAAGCAAGAGTTGGCATGGGCTATTTGCCTGTTTCAATAATGTTCACCAAAGAGTTGTGAAACATTAGTAATGTGGCTGCCCGGCTCAGAAAGTAGTTGGTACAGAGTTTGATATTTTTTTACTCTGTTCTTACACCCTCTTTCTTTTAATCATTAAGCTCACTACTAACCAAACTCTCTTTTCCATTTTACCTCATCACACCCACACTCATTTCTTTTAGACTCCTCACACTCAATCACTAAAGGATTAACTTCTTGGGTAGAAATTACTGGTTAACGTGATTTCATAGAAGTTCAGTTAATTCCTAGCACAAAGAACCCATAATATCCTAATAAGCATGTGTTGCTCAAGATGGTTCAACTTTATCAGTTAAAGCTCAAAATACAAATGTCAGATGAATTTATGTTCACAAAATATAATCATGAAGATTTGAGCATTATTAAACATTGAAGTATTTTCAAACAAGTATATTGAATGAATGAATACGAATGCAAAAGACTTGTTTGAAAATCTGACATTGTATAAAAATGATCAGAAATGAATGATATAACAATCAAAGCTTAAGATCAAGAAAAAAACGGATATTGTCTATACGAAACAAAAATATAGACATTCTTGAAATGACCGTTTCGAAATGAAATATAGCTCAAAATTCATTGAAGTACAAACGGGGTGTCTTACCATCGAAAAAATGTTTCAATTTAGAGAAATGATAATAACAATTTGATTAAAAATTAAACCGATGTGTGTGAATACTTGAAAGTATATAGAAAAGACAATACGCAAGTATTTATCTTTGGAAACACACGGTTTGTTTATCAATTAAACACAAAAATAAAAATGAAAACATTTAAAATCACACTTTGAAACTATAAAATCTTTTTAAAAAATCGGGAAGTGGTTTGAACATTTAAGAACAAGTTTTCGATATCTGAAAGTTGTCCTTCTTTCAGATACATTTGAGATTTAAGATAAGAAATTAACTTTTCACTCAATTTTAATTCTCAGAAAGTTAGCTGAAGTCAAAAATGATATGATCATGTCAGCTTCTCTTATCCTGCATAAGTCTCAAAGTCTAGTCAAAATTTATTCACAAAATTTATTCGAAAATAAAAGACATAAAGCAGTAAAACAATTAAAGAACGAGTTCTGATCAGAAGTAATTAGAAATCAAAGTCTTACTCATTTTGACTTATAAGCTCCCCCTAAAATCATGCATTACAAAAATTTTGTCAGTTAAGTAAAATGCATAAATTAGTTAAGCTCCCCCTCAAATGAATGTAGATCATCTAAAATCTTCTCTTACTCCCCCTGAGATCATGAGCAAACAATTAAAGTGCAGATATCCTTCAGAGATAAAGATAAAGAAAATGATGAAAAAATAACAATACGAAACTTTATTAGGTAACAACCGATTATGTCTTAAGATTTAACATACCAAGCTTAGAGACAAGAAAATTAAATCTCTTTTCATCTAATGGTTTGGTAAATAAATCTGCAAGTTGATAATCTGTTTTTACAAAATAAAGCTCAATTGTTCCTTTTTCTACATTATCTTATATAAAATGATACCTTACATCAATGTGTTTGGTTTTCGTATCTTGGACAGGATTAGCAGATATTGCAATCGCACTCTTCGAGTCACAGTAGATAGGAATTTTATCAAATTTGAATCCATAGTCTTGTAGCTGTGTTCGCATCCACAAGACTTGAGAGCAGCAACTGGAAGCAGCTACGTACTCTGCTTCAGCAGTCGATGTGGAAACGCATAATTGTTTCTTTGAAGCCCAGCTAACGAGCTTGTCTCCAAGAAATTGAACGTGACAAGAAGTACTCTTTCTATCCAACATGCAACCTTCATGATCTGCATCTGAATATGCAGTCAGTTGAAACCCAGTATCCTTAGGATACCACAGACCAAGGTCTGCAGTCCCTTTCAGATATCTAAAAATCCATTTGACAGCATCCAAATGGGATTCTTTGGGAGCAGCCTGATATCTAGAACATAAACATGTTGAAAACATAATATCTGGTCTACTAGATGTAAGATACATTAACGATCCTATCATACCTCTATAAGTCCTAACATCAACACTTTTACCTGAAGGATCAGTGCTAATCTTAGTACCTGATGCCATCGGGGTTCCAATAGGTTTACAATTTTCCATTTTGTACTTCCGAAGAATGTCCAAAATGTACTTAGACTGATTAATAAAAATCCCCATAGAAAACTGTTTAACTTGTAGTCCGAGAAAGAAATTCATCTCTCCCATCATACTCATTTGAAAACATGACACCATGAGGTTAGAAAAGTTTTTGCAAAATTTTGGATTTGTAGAACCAAATATTATATATCTTCAACATATATTTGAATAAGGATAATATCAGTTTTTTCTTTCTTGATGAATAAAGTGGTATCAATCTTACCTTTGGAAAAACCGGACTTGACCAAGAATTTAGATAAAACATCATACCATGCTCGAGGGGCTTGTTTTAAACCATACAAGGCTTTGTCCAAGATGTAGACATGATCTGGCTTCTCTGGATTGACGAACCCTTCTGGTTGAGACACGTACACTTCCTCTTTAAGAATGTCATTCAGAAAGGTTGTTTTCACATCCATCTGAAGGACTGTGAAATTGTTATGAGCTGCGTAGGCTTGAAACATGAGGATTGCTTCTATACGAGCTACTGGATCATACGTCTCATTGTAGTCTATGCCTTCCTCTTACCGATAACCTTTGGCAACAAGCCTTGCTTTGTTTCTTATGACGATACCATCTTCAGCCTTCTTATTCTTGAATACACACTTAGTGCCTATCACGGTTTTACCTTCTGGTTTTGGAACTAATCTCCAAACCTTTAGGGCTTCAAACTGATTGATCTCTTCTTGCATTGCAGATACCTAGTCCAAATCAGCAAGAGCCTCTGATACTCGTGTTGGCTCAACCTTACTGAGGAATGAGTCATGCATACATTGATTAAGAGTCACTGACCTAGTCTGAACAGGCTAGTTGAGATCTCCAATTACTTGGTGTAATGGATGCTCTTTGGTCCAGCGATGCTCATGAGGTAATGGAGTAGATACTGATTGAACATGATCATCATCTAGAAATCCACTATCAGAATCTTCAGTTTGATTAACAAGAGGGGGGTTTGCAGTTGAAGTTTCAGGTGTAGAAGCATCAGTTGGAACAACAGATTCTGGCTGTTTAATAGACATTGTATGACACCCAACTGAAACAGTTACTTCTGGTTCAGCAGCTACTTGTACATCTTCAACTGTAGGAGTAATTGTAGGAATGTGAGTTTCTGACTGAACAGGGGATGCTTGTTCAGTTATTACATCTGAAGTGACTAGATGATTGCAACTTGTATCATCAGACCTGTCAGTCACAACAGATTTAGGTATATTAGAACCTAGAAACTCATCATAAAAGAATTCAAATAACAAATCTAAATCAGTTAAATGTGAAATAGATGTAGAAGCGTTATCCGAATTTTTCGCTGTAGAAACAGGTTCTGGACTAATCTGTCCAGAAGCTAACACTCCTGTGATAACGGGTTCTGAACTGATTTGATCAAAAGCCATATCTTCATCGAATGTTACAATAACGCTCTCAACAACTGTCTTTCACTTGTTCAGATAAACACGAAATGCTGCCGATGTTGAAGAATAACCAATGAAAATCCCCTCGTTCGCTTTAGCACTGAATTTATTCATACTCTCTCTGTCGTTAAGCACGAAACATTTACACCCAAATATGTGAAAATACTTGATGGTTGGTGTTCTGTTGTTGATTAACTCATATAGAGTCTTCTGAAAACGGCGATGTATCATGAAACGATTTTGAGTATGGCATACAGTCGACACAGCTTTTGCCCACAAGAATAAAGGTAAGTCCGATTGGCTAAGCATAGTCCGAGCGGCCTCGACTAGCGTTCGATTTCGCCTTTCGACTACTCCATTTTGTTCAGGCGTACGAGCAGTAGAATACTGATGTGAAATCCCGACTGATTCGAGATATTCATCAACAATCTTGTTCTTGAATTCTGTGCCATTGTCAGTCCGAAGAAACTTGACTTGTCGCTGCATTTTCACCTGGGTCGTCTTTAAGAAAGTAATGAGAACTTTCGGGTTCTCATCTTTTGATCGAAGAAATTTGACCCACATGTATCTTGAGTAATCGTCCACAATAACCAACACATATTTCTTTCCACCCAAACTCTGTGTTCTCATTCGACCACACAAATCCATATGTAACAATTCTAACGGAGAACTAGTGTTTGGTTCAGTCTTTGGTTTATGCGGAGCTCTCTTCATCTTACCCTTCTCACATGCAGCACATAAGTGTTCTTTCTCGTATTTCAGCTCAGGAAGTCCTTTTACCAAATTTCCACTAACCAGCTTGTTGATATAACGAAAATTCAGATGTGAAAGTCGTCGATGCCAAAGCCAACTTTGTTGCATCGAAGCTTTTGATAATAAGCAGACGTGATTGTCATTCTGGACCTTTGAAAGATTGATGGAGTAGAGATTTGTCTGTCGCTTGCCAACTAAGAGTCCTATGCCGTCTTCAGAACGAATCGAACATCTCTTAGCCTTGAAATTTACCTCTAACCCTTTGTCGCAGAATTTACCAATGCTGAACAAGTTGTGCCCTAGACCTTCGACATAACTCACCTTCTTAATCGTTATGTTGTCTTGAATGATGTCACCATATCCTAAGATTGGTGAAAGTTGATCGTTTCCAAATCTGACATTTCCACTGAATTTCTCTGTATAATTAGACAATAAAGCTTTTTGCCCAGTCATATGCTTGGAACATTCACTATCCAAGTACCACATATGTCGGGTCTGCAAGAGAAAATCAGGCAATAACAATTTTAGGTACCCATTTAAAAACGGGTCCTAACAAATTAGCACAAGATTTTGGTATCCACTTGAAAATGAATCCTCTGTTCTTTTGAAAACCTTTAAAAATATTTGATCTTGAAGAATACACATGATAAGATTCATACCAATCAGAAGAATTATGAGAGTAAGCAAAATCATTTCTCTGATAATGATAAGATGTAGTAGAAATAGGAGATAATTGAATAAATTGCTTTATTGAATACCTCTTGTAAGAAGTTACAAGGTTTTGTTTATTTGAAGCAAATTGATCAACTACATCAGTATAACTACTAACTGATCTGTTACAAGACTTATCAGAAACTGATCCGACTATCTCATCATCCTTCCTTTTTGGTCTCCATTCGGATTGAGCTTTCGACTTTTTCATCCTTAAATCTGAAACAAAAGATTTAGATCTATTATGAAAAGCAAATTTCTGAGACTGAGTTTTCTTTTGTGTACCAGTGTATTTCTGTTTCTGTAATCGCTGTTTCTTGTATTTCTTACCTCGAGCATAATAATCAGCAGTTACAGAAACTGATTCACCAACCTTAGTTGATGATTCATCAATGTTAACACCACTTGGTAACACTTTGTCATTTACAAGACAAGTAGAATGATCAGGAAGCATATCATTTGATTCAAACAAATCAATTTCGTTTATGCACCCTTCATCAGAATTAAGAAAATCATTTGCAGACTCAAATAAATCATCAGAATTATCAGAGAAAGTTTGAGGTGCCTTTGAAACTGTAGAACACATTGTAGATTTAGATTAAAAAATTGTGTTCTTTAATACTGTAGAAAACACACTTTGTTGAATATCAACCAAAAGTTTTTCATCAGATAAAACATTTTCAAGCTCAACTATTTTGCTCTCAAGAATAAGTGTAGGAACATAAACCTTTGCAATTGCAGGTTTTTCCTTCATCTCAGAAGCAGAATAACTAACAAAATAGTCGTTTGAAAGAACTTTTGGTGTTTCTGAAAGATAACTATCATTTAACTTTAGATAGTTAAACGGTAGTTGCATATTCTTTTTATTCTTTCTATTTTCAGTTTCTTTGGCCTCAACTTCTTCTGGTAATTTGGTAACAAATTTGGGTTTTAAATGAGGACGTTTACTAGCACATGCAAGAAAATCATAATTATAGAGTGCTGGTTGTTTTCTGATGGCTTTCTTAAGATAATGGGGGGTTTTTAAAACCAAGTCCCCATTTCTCTTTAACATCAACCTCTTCGTTAGGTGCATTGAGAAAAATTGTTTGATCTGTTTGACCTCTCGCATAAAGTTTTGCTTCCAGACCATTTACCTTCTTGTTCAAAAGCTTATTTTCAACCTGCAGTTTGTGAACAGTTAGTGCAGATTCTTTCTTCTCAAACTCATACTTAGAAACTTTAACTTCAAAATCAGATATCTTCTTTTCAAAATAATCTACTTGAAGTTTAGAATCATAATCAGACTTGCGTAAAGAATCAATAAGACCTTTGTTCACAATAACAGACTTATTAAGCTCAAAGATCTTATCGTTTCTTTTAACAACTTTTTCTTTTTCGTTTTCAATTTATTTTGTAAATCTTGAAGCTCAATCACCATGGTTTCCATTTTAGTAATGAAATCTTTTGCAGTTAAGTTTAATACCTCATCACCTGACTCGTCATCTGACACATCATTCTTCACTTCTTTTCCCATAAGACAGAGATGAGATGTTTCTTCCTTCTCCTCGTCTTCACCTTCGGAATGATCAAGCCAAAATTCATCTTCAACCATTAAAGCTACACCCGCTTCTTGTTGTTTTGCCAAAAGCAATTTGTTCTGATAGTACTGAGAGTTGCGAACTTTTGGCTTCCAACAATCTTTAGCAAAATGACCGATCTTGCCACAATTGTAGCATTTGATTGAATCAGTTGTTGGCTTTTCAGCAGTAGTGTAATCATTCACGAACTTCTTCTTCTCACCGGGTTTCTTCTCCACATACCTGTTCTCTTCATATCTCTTTCCTTCCACTCTTTCACGATGCTCATGATTCTTTGAACTTGATGAAGAATATCGTTGAGAATTTGATCCCGGCTTCTTGTAGAATTTCTTTTGAAAGGCACGGGTCAATAAAATCATGGCTTGTTTCAGACTTTCTCCATCATCACCATCTGACGCAGATTCAGATTCTGAACTAATAAGAACTTTCTTCTTCTTCTTTTCTTTCTCCTTCTCTCTGGCTACCAAAGCAATAGGATCGGGAACTTTTTCTGCTTTCTTTTTCTCAGCTCTCTTCTCCTCCACTTCTTCTTCATTCTGCCTCAGAGTCTCATACACTTCATGTAATGGGATTTCATTCAGATCCTTCATTTGTTTCATCCTACGTGTATGCTTCTTCCATTCAGGTCGTAGAATGCTAAGGAATTTGACATTTTTTTCCAGCTGCTTCTTTTTCACTTTGTTCTTTGTTAATTCATTCAGAAGCACATTAAATCGTTCATATGTGTCTTCCAAACTCTCATTCTCTTTGTCTTTGAATTCTTCGTAGCGATTGATGCAGTTAGCCACTTTCATCTGATTCCTGACCTTGGATCCCATCATCATCTTTTCCAATTGATCCCACATCTTTTTAGCATCATGCTTGTAACTATCAATCTTGATGTAGATGTCATTAGGAATGCTTTGGAGTAGAAGAGATCTTGCTTGCTTGTCAGCTTTATACCGACTCTTCTGTTCTTTAGAATACTGAGATAAATCCACTTTAACTAGTTCTGTCTTTTCTTCTCTTTCCTCATCATCTTGTACATTATCAGATTCATCATTAACAGGTACTTGAACCATGATTGGTGCCATATGACCATTTGTAATTGACTCCAAAATATTCTCCCCATTTGCATGTCGGTCTATGAAATCTAGGAATCGATCCTTCCATTGTTCATACTCTCCTTTGAACAGAACAGGAGGCTTGACATCAGTACCAATTGAAAGTGCATCCTTTGAAGTCATCTTGAAAAACCTGTTTGAAAAATATTATCAATAAGAAACTGGAACTGATCGTTAGTCCAAATGAAACAATAAGAAACACAAAAATATTCACTACAAAATCGAAATGCGAAAATTAAAAAAAATCCAAGTCTTTCACGCTTTGCGCTTCTCATAGAAAACGCAAACCTCCACTTTGCGTGTCACACGGGGAACGCAAATCTATACTTTGCGTGTCATATGGGGAACGCAAACCTCTACTCTGCATTTCTCACAATGAACGCAAACCTCTATCTTTCGTTTCTCTTTACTTGCCCAAAATACACTGACTAAAAGCAAACGCAAATCAGACTTTGCGGGTCATGAATAAGACGCATATGATGAACTTTGCGTTTCAAGTTGCAAACGCAAGATACACTTTGCGTTTCTAGTTGCAAACACAAACCACAATTTGTCTCTGAGCCCAAACACTTCTACTTTGCGTTTGTCCTTAAAACCGCAAAACCAACTTCTTGTTTCTCGTTGAAGACAGAGAATCACTTTGCGTTTGTCACTTTGCGTTTGTTACTTTGCGTTTGTCACTTTGCGTTTGTTTAAAAACGCAACCCTTACTTCTCGATTCTTGATTGAAACGCAAACCTGAACTTCTCGATTCTCAAATGAAACACAAACTTGAACTTCTCGATTCTCAACTCTCAATGAAGGAAACGCAAACTTTTTTGAGCATACGCAAACCTTGATGAACACCCGCAAACCTTGATGAACACCCGCAAACCTCTAAAATCGAACAAAATCGCACCAAAAAACTCATTTAGACCTAGAAATTCAACTCTATACTTAGACAAATCACTCGTCTAACCAATTCGAAGACAAAACTAACACAAAAATTCGATCAAATACTCAAACGATACAAATTTGATACACATACAGTGTCAAGAACTCGTGAACAGAAAAACCACAAAAAATTCGAAAATTCGAATTGATTACAGTGCAACTGACAAATCTTTCTATACAAACTCGATCGATTACTCTATTCTAACAAATTCTAATCGATTACAACTCCAAAAACGCACTAAAACTCGGATTTGATTTTTCGCTCAAGAACACAGACGAACTTTCGTATTTTCTTAATTTCTCGATTTGGATCTGCTCTGATACCAATTGATATTCCCATATTCTAGTTTCTATTCAAGATTAATCAAACAAAACAAGAAATCACAAACAATTACCTGTTTGATTCCAATTCAATTTCAAGATTACACTTTCTCTCTCTACAATCTCTCTCTAACGAACTCTCTCTCTCTTTCTCAGATATTTCACTCTCTAGAATCACTAAATTCGTTTTTCTATCAACGTTCTACAGATTACAAAGAAAGGAAACTTATTTATACCTACAACTAATACAAGGAAAAACAAATACAAATTACATTGACTTTTATTACAAAAGACTTTGACTTTAATGAGATTTGACTTTCTCAGCTTTGACTTCTTGAACTTTGACTTTCAGTCTTCTTGATCTTGTATCCAACATATTTATGCTCTAACAAAAGTTTTGCGAAATTTTCTAAGGAAAGAATTCGCAGGTGCCTTTGTGCGAAAAGTGAATGAATTCGCAGATAGTTACTTACGAATTCCTAGAATTCGCATCGTGTCTTGTGAGAATTGATAAGAATTCGCATAAGGGTAATATACGAATTCTTGTTTCTCAAAATTTCCAAGTTCATAATTCGTATAAGGGTTTTGTGCGAAAAGTGTTTCATGCAAAAAGTTTGACTTTCAAAATTTTTTACAAGTCTAGAACTCGCATAAGGTTATATGCGAATTCTTAGAACTCGCATAACACTTCATGCGAATTCTGATTGCTTGCGAATTCTGATTTCTTGTTGTTGTGCGAATTTTTGGTTATCTTTATTGTGTGTGAATTCTGAAGTTTAAGTAGCATACGAATTATGTGTGCGAATTCCTTATACTTCACTATATCCTGCGAATTCCATACTTAGAGAATTTTGGAAATTTTATTTTTGATTTTCTTTCTAAGTTTTTCTGTATTGCTTGATTTCTATTGGACTAACTATTGTTTCTCAAGTTCTTTTTGAATATTTTGAAAACAAAATGACATCAAGGGAAGCACTTGCGATCGGAACTGATGTAAAACCACCGGTACTCTTCAAAGGAGAGTACGAACAGTGGAAAGATCGCTTTCTAGACTTCATTGACTGACATGATTTGGGGGATTATATCAGAATATCTTTGAAGGAAGGTGTCATGAAACTTCCAACAAAGACTTATACTGTAGGATAACCTGGAGAAGAGGAACAGAGAGATTACCCACCACCACCCGAGGAATACACTGAAGAGCAGAGAAAAAGAGTAAAAGTTGATAGACTGGCGAAGTCATTTATTCTACAAGGCGTCCCAAATAAGATCTATGTAAAGATTGATAGCTACAACGCCACTGGCAAGCAAATGTGGGATCAGTTAGAGAAGATGATGCTCGGATCAAAGATCGGAAACCAGCTCAAAGTCTCTAACTGCCTTAACAACTATGAAGAGTTCAAGGCCAAGGAGGGTGAAACTGTGGAGACTACATATGATAGATTTGTGACTTTACTGAATGAGCTCAGTAAGAACA
The DNA here is from genome assembly GCA_023525745.1 of Arctium lappa. Lineage (NCBI taxonomy): Eukaryota > Viridiplantae > Streptophyta > Magnoliopsida > Asterales > Asteraceae > Arctium > Arctium lappa. The sequence goes on along the minus strand of CM042058.1, from coordinate 56,803,256 downwards.
AAGTAAAAACGTCACAAATTTAGCTTAACGTCAAGTTTCTCATCATCCTCCAGCCTGCGTGGAAAAGGTTCACTAGACAAATAAAGCAGATAAAAGATCTGAATGAGATTCCACTACACGAGGTATATGAAACTCTGAGGCAAAACGAGGATGAGGTGGAGGAGATAAAAGAGGAAAAGGAAAAGGCTGAAAGAGTGGTTTCTGATCCTATTGCCCTGGTGGTGAAGAAAAAGTCAGTGAGCTTGAAAAAGAAGAAGAAGGTCATAGTTTCTGAGTCCGAAGAGGCTGATAGTGAAGAAAATTCTGACTCCGACAACTGTGAGAACTTGAAGCAGGCTATGCTGATGCTGACCAAAGCCTTTCAGAAAAAGTTCTACAAAAAGCCTAGCTCAAACAGTCAGAGGTATTCTTCTGGTTCCAGAAACTATGAACACAAGGAGAGGATTGAAGGAAAGAGAACAGAAGAGGCGAGGCTTGAAGAAAAGAAGTACAGAACTGAATAGAAGAAAGAGCCAGAACCAACTAAGTGCTACAATTGTGGAAAATTCGGACATTTTGCGAAGGACTACCGAAATCACAAAGTCCGAAACTCAGAGTACTATAAGAAAAAGATGCTCTTGACAAGCAACAGGAGGCTGGAAAGGCACTTATGGCAGAGGATGAGTTCTGGCTTGATCATTCTGAAGATGAGGAAGAGAAAGAAGAGAAAGCCCATTTGTGCTTTATGGGTAAACAGGTGACTGAAGATGAGGCTGATTCGGATGGAGAAGAAACTGAAGAGGTATGTGATATGACTGAATCAAGAGTTTTAAATGAAATGCATGCCATGATGATTAAACTCCAAGAATTAGAGTCTAAACTTAAGCGTGAAAGAGGTATCAATAAAGAAAACAACCAATCAATATTGAAACTTAGCAAGGATATTGCTGAGAAGAACGTATTGACTGAGGCCTTACATAAAAATATTAATACCAGCGAGAAAGAGAAGACGATAATTCACAATGAATTAGCTGAAACTACTTCTAAATATAAACTGTGTCAATTTGATTCAAAAGAGATTGCTAAAAAGTGTTCATTTCTTTCAAAAGAAAAAAAAAATCTTTAACTGATAAGGTGAATGTTTTGCAGGAAAAACTTTACAGTTTAGGTCAAACTGAACACACCATTCATTTGAACAAACCTAAAGAGAGTAGTGAGTGTTGGGGACTTGGTTACGAGAACCCACACTACCTCAAAAAGGGTATTTCTAAAGTGCCTTCGCTTTATGACTTTGGATTTTTAAAACTGGCACCACAATACCCTGAATTCAAAGTTCAGTGGACCAAATTATCTAACGAGGATGAAGCTAAGGAAAAAGAGAAACTGAAGAACACAACTAAAATGAAACTTCCATTCCATTATAAGAAGTTGAATTGTAGTTATAGTTCTGATAAATCAAAATTCCTTTCTAATGACTATTTTGAGAGTTATTCTTCAAAAGAGTTGGAGGCTAAACCTATCGAAGGTAAGATTTATGTACCTCTTCTCGTGTTGGAAAGTAAAATTTATGAACTCGAGAATACTCTAGTCAAAGAAAGAATTTTGATGGATTTAGAACAAATTGTGTTCTCCATTGTGTTTAAAAATTCTGATTTTTCTAAATCTTCTAAAGCTTCAAAATCTGATGATATTTCAGATCTGTTTAATGAAGAGTTTGATTTCTTAAACTCTGAAGGTGATTTAGATGACTGTTTTGGTCAATTTTATTTTAATGCTAAACTTCCTGATCATTCACAGTTTGTTATAAACTCTTTCGGGTTACCTAGTGTGTATGAAAAGGGTGAAACATCAACGAAAGTTGATAAATCAGTTTCTGTGAATTCCAAGAGTGCCAAAGGTAAAAAGAAGAAATCTAGGCATTTACATAAACAAAACACCACTAGTAAGCCAAAGAAAAAGCAATCTCTCAAAACTCACAGTTCTAAATCTATAGTTTCAAATGTTTCAGATGTGAGAAAGAAACGGACTGGAGTGAAATCAGCATGTGAAGAGACTGCTAAATCATTTTCTGATTCTACTTGTAATAAAGGAACATCTAGTACTCATGATATAGTTGAAAATATTGCTTTCAATAAACAAAAACTTGTATCTTCTTACAAGAAATATTCAATAAAACAATTGTTCCAATTATCTCCATCTGCTAGAAAGTCTTCCAATTATAAAAGAAATGATTGTGTGTCTCGACAATATTCTGATGTTTGGTTTGGCACATATCATGTATATTCTTATTATTCTCATGCTTCAAGTGATTTTCAAAAGAAAAGAGGACCCAAATTTAAATGGGTGCCAAAATCTTGTGCTAACACTATAGGACCCATATATAAATGGGTACCTAAAGCTATTGTTTCGTGATTTATCTTGTGCAGACCCATCATATGTGGTACTTGGATTCTAGTTGCTCCAAGCATATCACCGGGCGGAAAGATTTATTATCTAATTATACAGAGAAATATTGCGGAACAATACGTTTTGGAAATGATCGGTTTTAACCAGTTTTGGGCTACGGTGATGTGATTCAAGACAATGTGACGATTACAAAGGTGAGCTACGTTGAAGGTTTAGGAAACAACCTGTTCAGCATTGGCCAATTCTGTGACAAAGATCTAGAGGTAAATTTCAAGGCCAAGAGATGTTCTGTGCATACTTAAGACGGTAAAGAACTCTTGGTTGACACTAGAAAGTCAAACCTCTATACGATTAATCTTTCAAAAGTCCAGACTGACAATGAGGTGTGTCTACTATCAAAAGGCTCGCTGCAACAAAGCTGGTTATGGCACCGAAGGCTTTCTCACCTGAATTTTCGTTATATCAACAAACTGGTCACGGGCAAACTGGTAAAAGGACTTCCTGAGCTTAAATACGTCAAAAAAACATCTATGCGCAGCATGCAAGAAAGATAAGATAAAGAGAGCCCCTCATAAGCCAAAGCCTGAACCTAGTACAAGTTCATCTTTAGATTTTGCTGCATATGGATCTCTGTGGTCCTATGCGTACGCAAAGTGTTGGATCAGTAATTGTATTCAAGATTAAATTTTAAAAGGGGTCTAGTTTGTAATAGTGTTTAGTACCTTGGGGGGTATTTTAGCTGATATCTAGAAATTGATTAGGTCATGTTGACCTACGTATAAAAGGTATTATTCTCTAGATTTCGGCATATAGTATTGAAGATTAAGGAGGCTGTATTCTCTGTAAAAAAATCAATTATCTTCGGGTCTTCACTTCTCTTGAAAATTGTATCTGATATGACGTTGACAGCTTCAAAGCTTGTAGCTTTAGACAGTCTTCATCTTCCTCTTTCTTTAAATGAAGTGTCCTTTTAACGATCATCTTCAGTCGATAAGTTCAGACACTTTGATATCTTTGAATTCTTCAGCAGTCTTCTTTTCAAAAATTCTTGTATTCTCCTCCTTTGTGTATTCTCCCCCTTTTTGATGAGTGCTGAGAATCAGCATCATCAAAACATTTCAAAACAAAGTAGGAATTTTCTCCCCCATATCAACAATTAAGCGCAGTCTTCATGTATAGATCCCTGTGTGGAAATAAGAGCAGTCTCCGCAGATAGAGAGAGTGATTATTTCAATCTTTGCAGATTCAAATAAGAAAACTGGTAACCCTGAATCAACAAATGACTTAGTTTGTAATGTCTGTCAGTAACACATAGTCACTGAGTAACACAAAGTTACTATATAAGGAGCTGGTTTTGATGTTGGCTCCCCAGGACTTCCATTCAATCATCGAATAACACATGGTTATCTATGAACGTTCTGACAGAAAACAAATTTCTGTGTGCTCGTGCATGTGTATGATAATAAATTAAGCATTGCTGATTGCTTTTTCAGCGTAGGCTCAAAATATGTAAACTTGTTGAGACAGCAACAAATTATACAAGGACTCAATGTGCATGAGAAAGGGTCGAAGGTGGGGCAACTTTCCTTCTTGTTCAATATTAGTATCTTCCAAATGAAGAACCAATAGCGTATGTGTTGCGTCCCTAAAAAATATGAAACATTCAATTTTTGAGAAAAGAATGAGTAGTTGGTGGGGTTGTATGCAAGAGATGGCATGGGCTAGGTGCCTTTTTCAATGATGATCACCAAAGAATGTGAACCAATCAGATAATGTGGTTGCCCGACTCAGAGAGAATTTGGTGCAGAGTTTGATATTCTTTTACTCTAATCTCTCACCCTCTTTCTTTTAAACATTAAATCTAACTTCTAACCAATCTCTCTTTTCATTTTACCTCTTCACACACCAACACTCAAATCTTTTGACCCCTCTCCTCTCAATCACTCAGGGAATACTTCCTAGGTAGGAAACACTGGTTATCGTGAATCCATGGAAGTTTAGTTAAGCTTATACATCAAATCCCACGTATTTTCCTAAAAGAATGTGTTGTTCAATAGCCTTTTGTACATGAAAGCACAAAGGAACACAAATAAACATGAAGAATAAATATTTGGAGAAGTCAAAGACATTTCGTGTTTGACAGTACAACTCTCCCCTTCAAACTAAAAGTGGTTGGCAATTAAGGTCTTTGACAATTAAGCTCCCCCTCAACTTAATAATAATATTTTTTTCAAATCAAATGAAATAGAAAGCAAAACATTGAAGTACGGATTCTAATCAGATATGATTAGAATCCATTGTCACTTGAACTATCCTGCACACAAAAGATATTGGGTAATCATTTGTGAAAATGATTCCTCTATCATTAGCAACAGTTGGAAAATAAATATATAAAACGCAAGATTAAGATTCAGAATACTCCCCCTCGAATCATGAGTAAGGTCTAAGAAGACATGTTCAACATTCTAAGTTTGTTAATTGGTGAAAAGGTCAGCTAACTGGAAATCAGTTTGAACAAAGTGCATTTCGATATCACCTTTTTTACATGATCTTTGATGAAGTGATAGCGTACATCTATATGCTTGGTCTTTGAATGCTGAACTGGGTTAGCTGTAATGGCGATTGCGCTCTTGGAATCACAATAAATAGGAACGCGCTTGAAGTTGTACCCAAAGTCCCTTAACTGTGTCTTCATCCAAAGGACTTGCGAACAGCAGCTAGCAGCAGCTACATATTCTGCCTCAGCAGTGGATGTTGAAACATAGTTTTGTTTCTTTGAGGTCCAACTTACAAGTTTGTCACCTATAAATTGACATGATCCAGAGGTGCTTTTCCAGTCTAGCTTACATCCTGCATGGTCAGCATCTGTAAAGGCAGTTAGATCAAAACGAGAATCCTTTGGATACCAAATTACTAAATTAGGAGTGCCTTTGAGATATCTATGGATTCGCTTAACAGCATTAAAGTGCGACTCTTTAGGATTTGATTGATATCTTGCACAAAAACATGTGGCAAACATTATATCTGGGCGACTGGCAGTCAGATAAAGTAAAGAACCAATCATGCTACGATACACCTTTAGATCTGCAGGTTTACCAGAGAAATCTGCATCTAAGAATGTACCAGTAGCCATTGGTGTTTTCATGACAGAACTATCTGACATATTGAAATTTCTTAACATGTCTTTTATGTATTTGGCTTGATTAATGAAAATGCCTTCAGGTAATTTCTTTACTTGTAAACCAAGAAAGAAATTTAAATCACCCATCATCGACATTTCAAACTTTGTTTCCATGATTTTAGAAAAGTTCTTGCAGAATTTCTGATTTGTCGACCCAAATATTATGTCGTCAACATAAATCTGAATGAGAATTAAGTCCTCACCTTGCCTTTTGAGATAAAAGGTGGTGTCAACCGTACCTTTTTTGAAACCAGAAGCTAGGAGAAATTTAGTTAGAGTTTCATACCAGGCTATTGGTGCTTGTTTAAGACCATACAACGCTTTGTCTAGCACGTAGACATGATCAAGGTAATGAGGATCAATGAAACCTTCAGGTTGTGCCACGTAGACCTCCTCATGCAGAACGCAATTTAGGAAAGCTGGCTTTACGTCCATTTGATAGACTGTAAAGTTTTTGTGCGCTGCATATGCTAAGAAGATTCTGATGGCTTCGATCCTTGCAACAGGGGCAAATGCTTCATCATAGTCAATACCCTCCTATTGATAGTATCCTTTTGCAACCAGTCGAGCTTTGTTTCTCACAACTACTCCAGCCTCGTCTTTCTTGTTTCTGAATACCCACTTAGTTCCAATGACAGTTTTACCTTTAGGTATTGGGATCAAGCGCCAAACCTTGTTCCGTTCGAATTGTTGAAGCTCGTCTTGCATAGCAGAAATCCAGAAGGGATCACGTAGAGCTTCAGATGCTTTCTTTGGTTCTAGGGAACTAAGGAAGCTTGAAAACATGCAGAAATTTGCTGACGCTGACCGTGTCGTGACACCAGATTGTACGTCACCTATCACGTTATGCGGGGGATGATCCTTAGTCCAACGATGTGTGCTTGGTAAGGATTGTTAGAGCATAAATATGTTGGATTCAAGATCATAAAGATTGAAGACAAAAGATCAAGAAGTCAAAGCTGAGAAAGTCAACTCTTATCAAAAGTTAAAGTCTTTTGTTAATAAAGTCAAAGTCAATGTAATTGTATTTTGTTTTCCTTTGTAATCGTCAAGGGTATAAATACCTTTGTTGTCTTTGTAATATGTAGAGAACACTCATTGTAAACAAATCAGAGAAGAGGTGATTAGAAAATCATTCTAGAGAGAGAAAGTGAGTTTGTTTGTAATAGTTGTGATTAGTTCAATGACATATGAATTCGATTCTCATCTTGAGTATTTGTTACTGAATTAGAACTTGAATCTGGGAATAACAATTGGTATCAGAGCAGATTCAAAGGTGAAATCAGTTCAAGAAATTAAAGATTTCGGTGGTTCGTCACTGTTCTTGAAAGGAAAACACTCAAAAAATCAAAATCCGATTTTTCCTTTCAAGAACAGTGACGAACCACCAAAATCTTTAATTTCTTGAACTGATTTCACCTTTGAATCTGCTCTGATACCAATTGTTATTCCTAGATTCAAGTTCTAATTCAGTAACAAATACTCAAGATGAGAATCGAATTCATATGTCATTGAATTGATCACAACTATTACAAACAAACTCACTTTCTCTCTCTACAAACACTTTCTCTCTCTAGAATGATTTTCTAATCACCTCTTCTCTGATTTGTTTACAATGAGTGTTCTCTACAGATTACAAAGACAACAAAGGTATTTATACCCTTGACAATTACAAAGGAAAACAAAATACAATTACATTGACTTTGACTTTATTAACAAAAGACTTTGACTTTTGATAAGAGTTGACTTTCTCAGATTTGACTTCTTGATCTTTTGTCTTCAATCTTTATGATCTTGAATCCAACATATTTATGCTCTAACAAGGATTCAACTATTTGTTGCGTATTTGATGCATTTTATTCATCATGCACGTAAGGTAGATCCACAGATGTGCTCGGGACATCTTGTACAAGTGTTTCTGATACTGAAGCTTCTGGAATGGCAGCTGAAGTACTCGTGACTTCATTTCCAGAAGGAATGTCTGCAGAGACAGATTCAGCATTAGTAGAGTCAGAAACTAACGGTTTAGTTGTACCTAATGGAGATGTAGTTTCAGTGACTTCTTCGGACGGTCCAGACATGTCTACAGAAAGAGTAGGGACCTCCGAGCTTGGTGTTGATGTTGATATGCCTTTGTCAAAGTCTGCACAAATATCATCCAAGGCATCAATAAACAAAAAATCTAACTCAAATGTGATAGAGTTAGTTATAGAAGATGTAGATACTTTAGACGCTGGTTATATTCTGGAGTGAATAGAAGCTTTGTTCTTGAGTCCGAGTTCTGAACAGTTGTGTCCAGAAGTCCGAGTAGAATTCTCATCAAAGGATACATTCATGCTTTCAACAATCGTCTTGGTTCGAATAATGTAGATTTGATAAGCTTTGGATGTCAGGGAGTATCCAACAAGATATCCTTCATCTGCTTTCTTATCAAATTTTGATAGTCCTTGACGCTCTCGTAGAATGTAACACCTGCAACCAAACACACGAAGGAATTTGATATTAGGTTTACGATTGTTGATCAACTCATATGTTGTTTTATCAAAGCGTTTGACCACAATGGTACGATTCTGAGTGAAGCAAGTTGTCGCGACTGCCTCAGCCCAAAGATACATGGGTAGTCAGCATAGGCAAGCATAGTACGAGCAGCTTCAACAAGAGTGAGGTTCTTCCGTTCAACAATGCCATTCTACTGTGGAGTGTAGGCTGGGGAGAAGTTGTGTGAAATGCCCATAAAGATAAGATAACTCTGCAAGGTGTCATTCTTGAACTCCATGCCGTTATCACTGTGAAGAGTTCGGACTGGCAATTGAAGACGTACTTGAATTCGCTTAATAAAATCGATAATCAGTTCTGTCACATCTGACTTGTTACGAAGAAACTCGAGCCATGTATATCTTGAATAGTCATCTATCATTACTAAGATGTATTTCTTGCCGTTGATAGATGTTGTTCGCATTGGGCCACAAAGGTCCATATGAATAAATTCCAGTGCAGATGAGGTTGAGGATTCAGATTTAGATTTGAATGAGCTTCGCTTCATTTTGCTCATCTCACATGCAGAACATAGTGAGTCTTTCTCAAACCTCATTTCTGGTAGACCTTTGACCAGACCATGTCTCTGTAGCTTAGCTATGGATCTGAAGTTCTGATGAGACATTTTAATTTTCTCGTTTCTAAACTTGGTATGTTAAATCTTAAGACATAATCGGTGATTACCTACTAAAGTTTTTGTTATTGTTATTTTTTTCTTCATTTCTTTATTTTTAGTCTGAAAGATATTTGCACGTAATATTTGTTCATGATTTCAGGGGGAGTGTGAGAAGATGTTTAGATGATCTACATACATTTGAGGGGGAGTTCATAATTTATGTATTTGTTTATCACTGATAAATTTTCTGATGCATAATTGCAGGGGGAGTAAGAGAAAAGGAGTATGGTATATGATTTCTGATTATATCTGATCAGAACTCGTACATTCAAAGTTTTACCGCTTTATGTCAATTACTTTTCAATAAATTTTGTGAATAAAGCTTTGCTCTTTGACGAGTTTGTGACGTTTGCAAATTTGAGAGGAAGCTTACACGATCATATTTTATATGACTTAGAGCTGACTTGATGAGATTTAAGACTAAGTGAAAAAGTTTATTTCTAATCTTAATCTCATACGTGTCTGAAAGACGGACGACTTTCAGATATGAAAACATGTTTTTTAAATGATCAAACCACTTATGATTCTTAAATGATTTCATGAATATAGAAGTGTGATTTTAAATGTTTTCATGTTATTTGTGCTTAAAAGAATTATAAACCGTGTGTTTCTAAAGATAAATACTTGTGTATTGTCTTTTCTATATATGGTCAAGTATTCACACACACCGGTTTAACTTTTGTTGAATATGTTATCACCATGTCTCAAATTGAACAAATTTTTCGATGGTGATACACCCCGATTGATATTCAAATTTTGAGTGTTATTTCATTTCGAAACGTTCTTTCAAGACTAGTCTATATCTTGATTCGTATAGGCATTATCCAATTTTAGCTGACCTAAGCCTTAATTGATAAATCATTCCGATTTTGATTATCTTTTTCATACAATGTCATATTTTCAAACAACATTCTTGTATTCATTTCATTTATTCAATTATCTTGTTTGAAAAGTCTTCAATGTTTAAAATGCTCAGATCTTCATGATTATATATGTGTGCATACAGACATCTGACTTGTATATTTTTGTGTTTTAACTGCAAAGTTAAACCAGTTGAGCAACATATACTTATAGGATTACATGGGCTTATTGTGTGAGCCTAAATGAAACTTTTATGGATTCACGTTAACTAGTGTATCCTACCCAAGAAGTTAATCCTTGAGTGGTCGAATGTGTGAGGAGTCAAAATACTGAGTGTGGGTTGAGTGATGAGGTAAAATATAAATGAGAGTTTGGTTAGAAGTGCGCTCAATGTTTAAAAAGAAAGAGGATGAGCGAACAGAGTAAAAGAAAATCAAACTCTGCACCAACTTTTTCTGAGTCGGGCAACCACATTTCTAGTGTTTCACAATTCTTCATGAACATTATTGAAACAGGCAACTACCCCATGCCAACTCTTGATAAAAACCCCACCAGCTACTCATTTTCTTCTTAAAAAGAAAATGTTTCATATTTCAAGGGGACGCAACACATAATCTATCTGGTTTTCATTTGGAAAATCTGGGTATTGAAAAAGAAGGAAGTTTGTCCCACCTTCGCACTTCGATCATGCACAATAGAGTTTGTGTTTAACTATTGTTGTCTCAATGGTTTACACAATTTTGAGCCTTATAAAAGCAATCATCTGTGCTTAATTCTTTCAAACACAAGCACGTACACACAGAGAATTCCTTTTTCTGTCTAAACGTTCATAGAATAAACTTGTGTTATTCGATGATTGAATGGAAGACCTGGGGGAGTGAACATCACAAAAGCTCCTTTCCAATGTGTATTCGTTACACACAGTGACTTTGTGTTACTGATAGGCATTTCTAACTGATTCATGTGTTGATTCAGGTGTTACACTCATAATTTGTCTGAATTTGCAAAGATTCGGATGAATATATACTTTGGATCGACAGATAATCAGAGGCTCTTGTAAAATATCATTGGTCAGATCATATTTGATTAAATACATTTCTTGCAAAGTTTTGATGATTTCAATGCTCCAATCATCAAATAGGGGGAGACAGTATCAAGAAATGTTAAAGAAAGGAGAGATATTCAAGAAATGTGGTCTGATAAAGAAAGTTTGGAGCTTAAATGAGAAACTTATGTCAAGCTGAAGAAAGATTGTTGAAGAATTGTTGAAAGCTGAAAGAGATAAATTCAAAGATTTCCGAAAGCAAGCAGATTTTACTGAAATTTTCTTTGAAGATAATCTGCTAAAGCAATATGAGCTAAATCTGAAGATAATTTTTTTCCACTAACTGAAAGAGGGTTTTAACCATCTTTGGGGGAGATTGTTAATATTTTTTAAGACAGACGTTGGGGAGATTACAGAAAATTGTGAAGACTATTTTGCTAAAGTTCTACAAATTAGGAGATTGTAATTTTTGAGCTTAAAGAGGTAGATTGTATTGCAAAAATTTTTAGAGATGATCTTGAATCCAAAGGGGGAGATTGTTAGTGCATATATTTGTTGGATACAAGATCATGAAGACTGAAGGTCAAAGTTCAAGCAAGTCAAAGCTCAAAAGTCAACTCTCAAGTGAAAGTCAAAGTCATTGTAATAAAAGTCAAAGTCAAAGTGTCTTTGTGTTTGTAAGCTTGTAAGTGCGTGTTACTTTGTTTTCTCTTTAATAAATATATGACTAGGAGTTAGTTGTTAGATTAGTAGTGGCAAGTTAGAGAGAGAAAGTGTTCCAGAGAGAAAAACTTTACAGTGTATACGAGATCTTGAATTGAAATACATAAACATGTTAATTGTTACTTTGGATTGTTGTAATCTTGTTTGTGTTTGAAATTAGTAATGAGAACTTGATAAAATTTGGGAATAATATTATCATCATCAAAGAAGTCTTCAAATATTTTGTTAAGTTCAGACTCTCTAAGCTTTGATGAGTCAGAGGATTCTTTGGATTTTGATTGAGAATTCTGAATGTCAGAGCTTCTAGATTCCTTTTCATCAAAAGAGACATTGATGCTTTCTTGGATAGTCCTGGTTCTAAGGTTGAACACTCTAAAAGCTTTTGAGGTTAATGAATACCCAATGAATTTCCCTTCATCTGCCTTCTTGTCAAACTTTCCAAGATGATCTCTGTCATTTAGGATAAAGCACCTGCACCCAAAAACATGAAAATATTTGACATTTGGTTTTTTGTTGTTAATGAGTTCATATGCAGTCTTCTTTAATCTTTCGACTATAGTGGCTCTGTTTTGAGTAAAGCATGTTGTTGACACTGCTTCCGCCTAAAAGTTTGTAGAAAGATCAGATGCTGCAAGCATTGTTCTTGCAGCCTCAACAAGTGTTCTGTTTTTCCTTTCAACAACACCATTTTGTTGAGGTGTTCTTGCTGTAGAGAAGTTTGGTGTAATGCCCTCTTCTGAAAGATAAAAGTTGATCTTGGCATTTCTGAACTATGTTCCATTATCATTTCTCAGCTTTTGAACTTTGCAGTTGAACAGAACCTGTGATCTTTTCAACAAATTTATCAGAATATGTGGTACATCAGACCTAGCTCTGATGAACTCAATCCAAGTATATCTTGAGTATTCATCTATTAGTACAAGTATATACTTTTTACCAGACAGACTTTCCACATAGATTAGACCACAGAGGTCAACATGAAGCATGTGCAAAGGTCTAGGACAGTTGTTATCACTTTTGGTTTTGTGTGATGATCTTTTCAATTTTCCCATCTCACAAGCAGAACAAAGATGGTCTTTGTCAAACTTCAGAGATGGCAGACCTTTAGCCAAATTAATTTTTACCAACTTATCAAGTGATGAGAAGTTCAAGTGTGAGAACTTCTTATGCCAGAGCCAGGCATCCTCATTGTTTAGAGAGACAAGATAGAGCTTCTCTAAACCAGTATTTGTGTGTTTGACAAAGTTCATGAGATACATATTACCTTTCCTGTCAGCTCTAAGCATTTCTTGACCTATTTTTGAATGTCATAATGAACAATATCTCTCTTGAAATTTGACATCAAATCCATGGTCACAAAGTTGACTTATGCTGAGCAAGTTATGCTTAAGTCCATCAACACAAGCAACTTTGGAAACAGAGACATTTCTTCTTGATAACTCCCCATATCCCCTAATTTGACCTTGTTTGTTATCCCCAAAAGTAACTGCTCCTCCAAGTTTTTCTTCGAAAGAGGATAGTAACTTCTCATCTCCAGTCATATGCCTTGAGCATCCAGAATCTAAATACCAGATGGGCACATGCTGTTTCTGCAAGACAGATTAAAGGCTTCTAGGTACCCATCTCATAATGGGTCCATTCTCGTTCGGCTTTAGAGTTTTCTTTTCTATGTTTGGCATTCTATTCTTTGATGCTTTATTAGATTTGTCTTTCTTTTGCTTCTGAAGTTTAGTCTCTGAAGCTTTCTTCTTCAGAGATTTATTCAGAAAGCAATGGGAACCATTGAAATGATTTTTCAACTTAATCATGAGATTGATGCAATTGCAATTAACTGAACAAGATAAAGTTTGAACAAAGCTTTTGATTTCATTAATCACATTTGGTACATGTTTCTTTTGAAATCTGCCTGATCTAGCACTAGGAACATTACAAGTATTCCTATCTACTTCAGACTTCTTGGCTTGGGAATTGTCCTTCTTTTGAAGTTGCATTTTCTTGGCCCAAAACATCTTCTTTTCCCTTGTGCTCACTACACAATCACGAACAGAATGGTTAATTGCTTGCCATTTTCCTTTTTGTTCAGGAGTGAATTTTATGGGTTTGTAGGCATATAATTGTGAAGTGTAAGTTTTACTCTTTACTTTTTCCTTCAATTCTTTTTCTAATTCAAGAGATGACTTGGCCTTTAGACACATGTTCATAAAGTCATGATAGATTGGCACTCTAGGTTTTAGTTTGGAAATTTGAATTGACTTGTTTAGAATACCAGAGCCCACAATCTATTTTTCTTTATGAATGACTTTTTCTGGAGTGAAAAAGATTTGTCCATCAATCTCTGAATCAGAATCAGAGTCAGAGTCAAGAAAATCTTTCTTGATTCTTTCAGAGGTAACTTTCTTTGAAGTTTTAACAACTTCTCTGGGTTTTGAAATTTTAATGATCTTTTTCATGCTAGTTTTCTTTTGTAAGTCAGAAACAACATTTTCTTCAAAAGTTCGTCTAATGTCTTCTTCAATAGTGATTCTGATCTTTTCTTCAAAGTTTGGTGAAAACAGAGGTGCTTCATAGTTAAGTAGGCTCTGAAGTTCAGAGGTACTTGCTTCAGAGACCTCTGGTGTTTTAATAAGAAAAGAATCAAATCTAAAGATTTCTTTGGGATCATTACTCTAAGTTTGAGGAACTTCTAAAGACTACCTGATAGAATTTTGAAAAGATTTTGAGTTTGTTTTTGCTTCAGAGTAGGAAATGTTTTTAAACTTCAAGTTTCTGAGTTTTGATCCCTCAGAAATTTGAACTATTTTGAAGACATTTAAGTTGTCCAGAGATGGAAAGTTAGGGTTCTGAACTTTTCCAACACAGAAAGTAGAAGACATAGTTGCTTTCTTCTTTCCAGTGAATGGATCCATTTCATTGAATCCCAATCCCTGAGTATCCATTTGTGAGTTGATTTTTGTGTGTCCTAAAATCTAGATTCCTATTTCATTTTCACAAACAAAACAAACAAGATTATCAATTACCTGTTTTGATTTCAGTTTCAATTCAAACGATTACAACTGTTTTCTCACTTTCTCTCTCTAGACAATTCTCTCTCTCTCTAAAACTCTCTCTGGATCTTCAACTAGTCATGCACCTAATAACAAGAAAAACAAAGGTATTTATACCTACAACTAAAATACAAGGAAATACAAAAACAATACAAAGACTTTGACTTTGATAATTTATTACAAAGACTTTGACTTTTAATGAGAGTTGACTTTCTTAGCTTTGACTTCTTGTACTTTAACTTTCAGTCTTCATGATCTTGTATTCAACAGATTTATGCTCTAACAATCTTCCCCTTTGGATTCAAGATCATCATAAAAAGATTTAGCAAATCAATCTCCTCTTTAAGCTCTGTCAGTACAATCTCCCATTTTCTTTATAACATCTTTATCTTCAAAAACTGCTTGAGTTCTTCCAATATCTGTCTTCCAAAAGATATAACAATCTTCCCAAAAATGATAGAAACGATCTTCAATAATCTTCCAAAATTATCACAGAACTCTTTCAGACTTCGGAAAGAAATTATCTTCAGATTTAACTCTCCAAAGAAAATTTCAGAAAATCAGCACATCTTCAAACATTCAAACTTTGAACTTTATCTTCTACAAATCTTTCACTTTGAAATTTCTAACTCTGACATTTCTTTAAATCATCTCCCAAAACTCCAAAACTTTAACATTTCTGGATACCATCTCCCCCTTTTTGATGATTTGAGCATCGGTATCATCAAAACTTTCACCAAGAAATCTATTTGACCATTCGGATCTGTCCAAGAGCCTCTGATTCTGTGATCCATAACCATGTATTCATCTAGATCTTTGCAAATCTAGACAAAATATTCATGTAACATCTGAATGAACAAATGAATCAATTAATATGTCTGTCAGTAACACTAAGTCACTGTGTGTAACGGATACACATAAGAAAGGAGCTTTTTGATGTTCACTCCCCCAGGGCTTCCATCCAATCATCGAAACACCACAAAGGTAATTTCTATGAACGTTATGACAAAGAAACGAATTTCTTGTGTGTTCGTGCTTGTGATAGAAAGAATTAAGCATATGATGATTGCTTATAAGGCTCAAAATTGTGTAAACCACTAAGTCAACAGTATATAAACACAGACTCAATGTGCATGATTGAAGTGCGAAGGTGGGGCAGACTTTCTTCTTTTTCAATATCCATATTTTCCAAATGAAAACCAGATAGATTATATGTTGCGTCCCTTTGAAATATGAAACACTTTCTTTTTTAGAAGAAAATGAGTGGTTGGTGGGGTAGTATCAAGAGTTGGCATGGGCTAGTTGCCTGTTTCAATAATGTTCACCAAGAATTGTGAAACATTAGTAATGTGGCTGCCCGGCTCAGAAAGTAGTTGGTGCAGAGTTTGATATTCTTTTACTCTGATCTCACACCCTCTTTCTTTTAATCATTAAGCTCACATCTAACCAAACTCTCTTTTCCATTTTACCTCAACGCACAACCCACACTCATTTCTTTTCGACTCCTCACACTCAATCACTATAGGTTAACTTCTTGGGTAGGAAACACTGGTAATCGTGAATCCATAGAAGTTTTCATTTAAGTCCTAGCACAAATAAACCCGTATTTTCCTATGAAGCATATGTTGCTCAATATGGTTTAACTTTATCAGTTAAAGATCAAATACAAGTCAGATATTTATATGCTCAGAATATAATCATGAAGATTTGAGCATTTTTAAACATTGAAGTATTTTCAAACAAGTATATTGAATGAATGAATATGAATGCAAAAGACTTGTTTGAAAATCTGACATTGTATGAAAATGATCAGAAAGGAATGATATAACAATCAAAGCTTATGGTCAATAATAATGGATATTGTCTATATGAACCAAAATACAGATATTCTTGAAATGAACGCTTCAAAATGAAATTACGCTCAAAATTCTTTGAATACAAGCGGGGTGTCTTACCATCGAAAAATATGTTTCAAATTTGAGAAATGGTAAGAACAATATCAACAAAAATTAAACCGGTGTGTGTGAATACTTGAAAGTATATAGAAAAGACAATACACAAGTAATTATCTTTGGAAACACACGGTTTATAATAATAAAGATATGATCTTGATAGCTTCTCTCATTCTGCACAAGTCTCAAAGTCTAGTCAAAGCAAATTTTATTCACAAAAAATTATTGAAAAGTAAATGACATAAAGCAGTAAAACGATTAAAGTACAAGTTCTGATCTAAAATAATCAGAAATCATAGTCTTACTCCTTTAACTTGTACACTCCCCCTAAATTCATGCATCACAAAAATTTGTCAGTTTAGTAAAATGCAGAAATTAGATAAACTCCCCCTCAAAAGAATGTAGATCATCTTAAAGTTCATCTCACTCTCCCCCTGAGATCATGAACAAACTATTAAAGTGCAGATATCCTTCAGAAATAATAATAAATAAATGAAGAAAAATGACAATAAAAGAAACTTTAATAGGTAATTACTGATTAGACCTTGAGATTTAGCATACCAAGCTTAGATACAAGAAAATTAAATCCCTTTTCATCTAAAGCTTTAGTAAACAAATCTGCAAGTTGATAATCAGTTTTTACAAAGTAAAGTTCTATTGTACCTTTTTCTACATTATCTTTTATAAAATGATACCTGACATCAATGTGTTTGGTTTTCGTATGCTTTACAGGATTAGCAGATATCGCGATTGCGCTCTTCGAGTCACAATATATCGGAATTTTATCAAACTTGAGTCCATAGTCTCGCAACTGTGTTCGCATCCACAAGACCTGAGAGCAGCAACTGGCAGCAGCTACATACTCTGCTTCAGCAGTAGATGTGGAAACGCATAATTGTTTCTTTGACGCCCAGCTAACGAGCTTGTCCCCAAGAAATTGAATGTGACCTGAAGTGCTCTTTCTGTCTAACATACACCCAGCATGATTTGCATCTGAATAAGCAGTCAGTTAAAATCCTGTATCTTTAGGATACCACAGACCAAGATCTGCAGTCCCCTTCAGATATCTAAAGATCCGTTTGACAACAGCCAAATAGGATTCTTTAGGATCAGCCTGATATCATGCACACAAACATGTTGAAAACATTATATCTGGTCCACATGAAGTAAGATACATTAAAGAACCTATCATACCTCTATAAGTCCTAATATCAACACTTTTTTTTCTAAAGAATCAGTGTTAATCTTAATACCTGGTGCCATTGGGGTTCCCATAGTTTTGCAATTTTCCATTTTGAATTTCCGAAGAATATCAAAAATGTACATAGATTGGTTAATGAAAATCCCTGTTGAAAATTGTTTTACTTGTAATCCGAGAAAGAAATTCATCTCTCCCATCATACTCATTTGAAAACGTGACACCATAAGGTTTGAAAAGTTCTTACAGTATTTAGAATTTTTAGAACCAAATATAATATCATCTACATATATTTGAAAAAGAATGATATCAGCTTTCTCGTTTTTAATAAACAAAGTGGTATCGATTTTACCTTTCGAAAAACCTGACTTGACCAAGAAGTTAGATAGAACATCATACCATGTGCGAGGGGCTTGTTTCAAACCATACAAGGCTTTATCCAAGATGTAGACGTGATTTGGCTTATCTGGATTTACAAAACCTTCTGGTTGAGACACGTAGACTTCCTCCTTAAGTATGCCATTTAGAAAGGCAGTCTTCACGTCCATTTGATAGACAGTGAAGTTCTTGTGAGCTGTGTAGGCTAGAAACATGCGGATTGCCTCTATACGCGCTACTGGAGCATATGTCTCATCGTAGTCTATGCCTTCCTCTTGCCGGTAACCTTTGGAAACAAGTATAGCTTTGTTCCTCATAACAATACCATCTTCGTCCTTTTTATTCTTGAATACCCATTTAGTTCCTATCACGGTCTTTCCTTCTGGTTCTGGAACTAATCTCCAGACCTTCAGGGCTTCAAACTGATTTAATTCTTCTTGCATAGCAGACACCCAATCCGAATCAGCAAGAGCTTCTGATACTCGAGTACACTCTATTTTGCTGAGGAATGAGTCATGCAGACACTGGTTTAAAGTTGTTGATCTAGTTTGCACCGGCTTGTTAAGATCTCCAATTACTTGGTGTAAAGGGTGCTCTTTGGTCCAGCAATGCTCATGAGGGAGTGGAGTAGATGAAGATTGATCATGGTCATCATCTAAAAATCCACTATCAACTTCTTCAGTTTGTACAGTAGGAGGGAGTTGTTCAGTTGAAGGAAGTGGTGCAGAAGTTTCAGTAGGAACAGTTTGTTCAGTCTGTTGATCTGTCCTTATCATACACCCTACTGATGCAGTAACTTCTGGTTCTTCATTAACAGATTCAACTTCAACTGAAGGAGTATGTGTTTGAACTTGAGCTTCTATCTGAACCGGGGGTAAAAGTTCAGTTGAAACATCTGAATTAGTTGGGGGATTTGTCATTGAATCATCAGACCTGTCAACCACAACAGAATTAGGAAATTTAGATCCTAGAAACTCATCATAGAAAAATTCAAACAACAAATCTAAATCAGATAAATGACTAGTAGACGAAGAAGCGCCATCTGATTTGTTCTGTTCAGGTACAGGTTCTGGACTGATTGACCTAGAAGCTAGAACTCCAATTATCATGGGTTCTGATCTGAGTTGTTCAGAAGCCATATTTTCATCAAATGTGACGTTTACGCACTCGACTACTGTCTTTGACTTCTTCAGATAGACACGATATGCATTAGATGTAGAAGAATAACCAATGAAGATGCCCTCATCTGCCTTAGCACTGAACTTGTTCAGACTCTCTCTGTCGTTGAGCACAAAACACTTACAACCAAAAACATGAAAATATTTAATGGTTGGTGTTCAGTTGTTGATCAAAGCATACGAAGTCTTTTGAAATATGCGGTGTATCATGGAACGGTTCTGAGTGTAGCACGCATTCGAAATAGCTTATGCCCACAGAAATAGAGGTAAGTCAGATTGGCTAAGCATAGTGCGAGCGGCCTCGACTAGCGTTCGATTTCGCCTTTCGACTACTCCATTTTGTTCAGGCGTACGAGCAGCAGAGTATTGATGTGATATCCCGACCGATTCGAGATATTCTTCAACAGTTTTGTTCTTGAACTCTGTGTCATTATCAGATCTGAGAAGCTTGACTAGTTTCTGTAGATTCACCTGGGTCGTCTTTAGAAATGTAATGAGAACTTCGGGCGTCTCATCTTTTGATCGTAGAAATTTGACCCACGTGTATCGTGAATAGTCGTCCATGATAACCAACACGTATTTCTTTCCGCCTAAGCTTTGCATTCGCATCGTACCACAAAGATCCATATGCAACAACTCTAGTGGAGAACTGGTACTAGGTTCAGGCTTTAGTTTATGTGGATCTCTCTTCATCTTCCCTTTTTTACATGTTGCACACAAGTGTTCTTTCTCATATCTCAGTTCAGGAAGTCCATTAACTAACTTTCCTTTGACCAGCTTGTTTATGTAACGAAAATTCAGGTGCGATAAACGTCTGTGCCAAAGCCAACTTTGCTGCACGAAACTTTTGTTAGTAAGCAAACTTGATTGTCATTTTGGACTTGTGAATAATTGATGGTACTTTCGATTCCCGACTAAAAGTTATTTGCCGTATTCAGTACAAACCGAACATCTCTTAGCTTTGAAGTTGACCTCTAACCCTTTGTCGCAGAATTGACCGATGCTAAACAAGTTGTGCCCTAAGCCTTCGACATAGCTCACCTTCCTAATCGTTATGTTGTCTTGAATGATGTCACCATATCCTAAGATCGGTGAAAAATGGTCGTTCCCAAATCGCACATTGCCGCTGAATTTCTCTGTATAATTAGACAATAAAGCTTTCTGCCCGGTTATATGCTTGGAACAACCGCTATCCAAGTACCACATATGTCGGGTCTGCAAGAGAAATCAGGAAACAATAGATTTAGGTACCCATTTAAACATGGGTCCTAACAGATTAGCACATGATTTTGGCATCCATTTGAATATGGATCCGCTTTTCTTTTGAAAACTTTTAAAAAATTTTGATTTAGAAGAATAAACATGATAAGATCCAAACCAATCATTAGAATTACGATAATAAGCAAAATCATTTCTCCGATAATGATAAGATTTAGTAGTAGTAGGAAATAATTGGATCAATTGCTTTATTGAATAACGCTTGTAAGAAGTTACCAAGTTTTGTTTAGGAGAAGCAAGTTGACCAACTACAGCATTATCACTACTATCAGATCTATTACATGAATTATCAGAAATTGATTCAGCTGTCTCATCATTCTTCCTTTTTGGTCGCCATTCAGTTCTTGCTTCCGACCTTTTCTTTCTTAAATCTGAAACAAAAGATTTAGATTGATTAGGAAAATCAGATTTCTGAAATTGATTTTTCTTGTGTTTACCAGTGTTGTTCTGTTTCTGTGATCGTTGTTTCTTATGTTTCTTACCCTGAGCATAGTAAGCAGCAGTTACAGAAACTGATTCACCAACCTTAGTTGAAGATTCAGAGAGAGTTTTAGAGAGAGAGAGAATTGTCTAGAGAGAGAAAGTGAGAAAACAGTTGTAATCGTTTGAATTGAAACTGAAATCAAAACAGGTAATTGATAATCTTGTTTGTTTTGTTTGTGAAAATGCAATAGGAATCTAGATTTCAGGACACACAATTGGTATCAGAGCAAATCCATTTGAAATCAAATCAAGAAATTAGTTCGACTCTGTGTTCTTCGAAGTCAGATCAAATTTTGAGTTTTAGTGCGAATTTTGAGTTGTAATCGATTAGGTTTTGTTTGCTGAGTATAATCGATCGAGTTTGTATAGGTAATTTCACGAATTGCACTGTAATTGATTGATAATTTTGAGTTTTGTTGAGTTTTTGAGTTTCACGAGTCGAACACTGTAATTTCAATTAATCATTGTAATTTTCACTTGTATTTGAAATTTGAGAATTGTAAGTGTATTTCGTATAGTGTGGGGATGAAATTGTACAATTTTTAGAGTCAGAAATCGAGTTTACTTGATTTTTTGATCGATCAGATCAAGAACACGCAAGAAAAAGTGAAGAACACGCAAGATCCGAGAAACGCGCAAGTTCTTCGCAAGAACGCGCAAGTTGAAGAATTTGGTCTCAAACGCACAAGGTGTTTTTAGCGAGTTCATAGAACGCGCAAGGCGTTATTAGCGAGTTCTACAAACGCGCAAGTCTAAGCTTGCGAGTTTCATCGGGAACAGTAATCTGCGAGTTTATTCAATCTGCGAGTTTCAGAAAACGTGCATGCTACCATTAGCGAGTTTAAGAGATTAGATCGATCTGCAAGTTTGTTCAAACACGAAAGTAGTGCTTTGCGAGTTCAGGGAACGTGCACACCTATATCTGCGAGTTTCTGAGGAACAGTCACTTGCGAGTTTAGGCTCCTGCGAGTTTCAGCGATCTGCGAGTTTTCCAAAACACGCAAACCTTTGCTTGCAAGTTTCATAAACGCGCAAGCTTAAGCCTGCGAGTTTCTCAGTAAACAGTGTGTTGCGAGTATAGGCATCTGCGAGTTTTAAGCTTCTATAGTGCTTTGCGAGTTTTAACACTTAGTCAAAATTTCTGAGTTTCTGAATTTTTTATATTTCAAGATTTCTTGTATTTTTGTGATTTCATTTGGACTAACGGTCAATTTCAAGTTTCTTAGTAGCTTTTGATTTAAAGTTCTTTTCTCTCCAGAGATTGATGTAAAACTTCCCTTTCTTTTTGAAAAAAGTTGGTTAAAGCAACAGAGTTGAGTCTTTCATACACTGATTTTTTAACTTCTTCTTCTTTTGCCTTTAAAACCTTTTCAAGTTCTTTGTATTTCTCAGAAAAAGTCTTCTTTTGTTCTATAAGATTTTTCAAGCTTAGATTTTTCATCAAATATTTATTTCTTTTCATCCTCTAAGAGATCTTTCTCTCTTTTATAAATGATTTAATCTTTTAGAACTTGTTTTGTCTGTTGTTTTTCTTCAAAAAGTTTTTGCTTTAAGCTCTAAAATTCATCTGTGAGTTTGAGCGCATCTATTTCAAGTTCAGATTCAGAAATGGATGGAGAATTAACCTTTTCATAGTAGTCCAGGCATGATCCATCTGATTGATCACCATTTGCTATAGCCATGCCACAATGGTTGGTTGGCTCTTCTTCTCCATCAGTGGTTGAGTCTGAAAGCCAGTCTTCCATCTCTGCTACGAGTACCCTTTCCTTGATATTATATTTGTACTTGTTCTTGTAGTAGTCCTGATTTTTGATCAATCTACCTTTGCAGTTGGCATAGAAGTGGCCTGGCTTGCCACATCTGAAGCATCTTCCATCATTCTGATTTGTTGGAAGAGCAGCATTTCCTTCTGTCTTTTGAGGTTGATGTTGGTAGTATCTCTGAGGTTGGGGATTCTGTTGTTGAAAATGTTGTTGAGGTCTGGAATGTTGAGCAGGTTCATGGTGGATGTTTTGAACAGTCATTTGATTACTATGTAAAGTAGATCTTGGCTCTTGGTGATATCCTTCCTTCTGAAATCTTCTTTCTCCTTTACTATCTCCTTCATCTCTTCTTCTTTCAAATACTTTCTTTCCAAATCTCTTGTTAAATTGATAAGTTATTAAAGCAAGGGATTGAGCAAAATCTTTTATATCTTCATCTTCATCTGAGTCTGAGTCTGAGTCTGAGTCTGAGTCTGAGTCTGAATCCTTGTCATCTTCAGCTATCATGGCCCTTTTTGATTTTCTTTTGGGCTCATTTTCTGAAAACTTTTCTTTTGAAGCTTTTGATCTTCTGGATCTATTTTCTTCTAAAACTCCTTTTTCTGTTGACACCAGGCCAAGAGGTCTACCCAAAGAGGTTTTGGTTTTTTTCTTGACAACTTTTTTTTGGGCAACAAGTGTGCCATAAATGTCTGTTAGTGACCATGATTCAAGATTTTGATTGGCTTAAAGTGACATAGATAGTTGCAGCCATTCTTCATTTAAATTTTCAGAAAAAGAACATTATTCTCCTTTTTGGATCTTATGACTCCACACTTTTTGCATTTGTTTATCATGACATTAAACTTGGAATATGTTTGTTGTAGTGTTTCTTCAGGTAGTACTTTAAAGGCATGATACTCATTTATGCATTGTGTCCTTCTGTTTTTCTGAGTTTTAACACCACCTTCAAGTTGATTTAACAATTGGTCCTAAATCTCTTTTGTTGTAACACAAAAGTCAAGTTCTTGAAATATATCATTGGGGATGGCTATGATCAACAGTCTAACATCTTTGGAATCATTTCCCATTTTAGTTAGTTCTTCATCAGTGAAGTTAGATGTCTTCTTTCAAAGAATGCAGGTATTTCTACAGTTGTTGTTGTGGCAGAAACTCTAAGAACCAAAACCATTGGTTGGTGAGGTCCTTGAGTGACAGATCTAAGGAAATCTTTGTCCATCCCTTCCAAAAAGTTGACCATCCTGATCTTCCATTGAGGATATTCATCTCTCAGAAGAGTAGGAGGTTTTGTCAAAGATCCAACAGTATATATGGCACTTATACTGGAGTTTGCCATTTTTTCAAAGAAGAAGATGAAGTTTTGAAAAGATGAAGCTTGAGATTAGATCTTTCAACAAACTAAAGTATTGTGAGTAGTTTTCAAACCCGGAGCATATGATGTTCTTAAATAAACAAAAGTTTATATGAACATGCACATATATGAAAAATTGAATCAAAAAGACATGAATCAATCCATGTAAGCAGATTTGATCTTATTTGTTTTAAGAAAAACAAATAAGCTCTGATACCAATTGTTTGATCCCAGATCCTTGTCTTAACAATAATTTAAACAAATAAACATTTAACAATAATAGTGGAAACAAATAATGTTTAAACCAAGTTTGATTCGTACTCACAGTAAAGAAGATATTCATTGGATAATGCAATGTAGATTATGAAGAACGCCAAAAAGGTGGATTAATCTTACAAGATCTTCTTGTACAATTCTCAGTACATAAAGAAATAATTCTTTTACAAGTAAATAAAGGAAAAGCACACCCTGAGCTATGAGTTGCACGTCCTATTTATAGGACTCAAAAGGTGAACAGTGTACTTTCCTGACACACAAGACAAGCTTGAACAGTAACTTACCTACCAGGTAAGCTTAAGGCATGCTTGAACAGTAATCTACCCAAGGTAATAAATGGCGTGACGCGGGGCGTGGCGGTGAGGCCAAGCCTCAAGCCTTAGGAGCCACGACGAAGCCATGGCGTTTTCAAGGCGTGACTTATGGCAGGAAATTTCTAATTCATATATAATATTATATATAAAACATATGTTTTGTAGTGTTACTCAATAAGTCAATAGTAATAAGCAAGTTAAATTAGGTTACATATTAAAAACTTGTAAATAAGATATTAAAAACGTAAAGAAAAATCAACTATCTCATTACGATAACTGCGCATTAGGCCATGGCGTGCCATGGGTTTAACGTGGCGTGACACACAAGCCTTGGTGCCATGGAGCGCCATGGCGGCTGTGCAGCGAGTTTTTTAGAACATTGAATCTACCTAAAAGGTAAATCTTATCACTAGGTGACGTGTCTTCTGATCTTGTGTCAACACTTGTAGAAATCTTCAGCTCGATCTTTAGAGAGAATTCTTCATAGCTCTGATGTAGACCTCTGATGAAGCTATCTCTGATATCTTCTTACTGAATACTCTATCTCTGGAATGTTCTTCAGAGATAGGTTTTCTCTCTGATGGCTATCTCTAGGTTTTCTCTCTGATGGCTATCTCTAGAAGTCCTCTGAAGTAGAACTTAGAATATTTTCAATACTTTTACAAATCAGAGTTGGGGCTAACAATTATCGTAATGAAAAAATAAATAATCAACTAACAACCACACATTTTCATTATTAAAACTATATTTTCTATTACTAAAGATTAAGTTTATGAAAATGTGTGGTTGTTAATTGGTTATTTATTTTTCATTATGATAAATTTAAGTTGATACTCTAAAATTTTTTATTAATTATATTATAAAGTTTTTTATTTGATACACATTTAAAAAACATTTAATTAAATGAAATATCTGAGACGATACATTTTTATTAATAGACATGGATAAGTTTCGATTTCCATCATACATAAATAAGAAAAAAGCAATATATTTTCTGAACCCAACGTCAAATAGAAAATGTTTTCATAGATTAGCATAGACGGATTTGAGATATATTGGATAAATTGCTTATATATTTAAAAATATAACTTAAACTCATTGTAAAGGTATCGACAAAACTTTTTTAAAAGGTAACCTACAAAATAAAATATGTTAAAGGGAAAAATGAATAGAACAACAATAGAATGGAAAGAATGAATCTGTAATTCTCATTAATCAAAAGCCCTTTAAATATGGATGACTTACAAGTAGATAGCTATGAGATATGTTTGTACTAATCTAACTCTGATATACTTATCTCTATCTTTATCTTTATCTCTATCGTCATATCCTTTAGACGATGGCACATTTATCCTACAACACTCCCTCTTGTGCCGAGTTAAAAGAGTGATGGTGCACAATTGTTGCCTCGTTAAAATCTTACGCCAAAATAAAAACCCAGTGGGAAAAAATAAAAGTCTGACGAAGGAAAGAGTACAACGCACCAACTTTTTTGCAGTACATAGACGTATCCTTCAGTCTAGTATTCTCTTAGATTCGTACATTAATCATGAGTTAGGAAAACATGATGGTATATAAACCGTTGCTTCACTAAAACCATACACCAAGGAACAAAACCCAATGGTAAAAATAAAACCATGGTTGAAGGAAAGAGCACAACATACCAATATCACAAATATAGTAGACTCCCCCTTTGGTCTACTACTCCCCCTGATTCGTGCATTAATCAAGGGAGTTTGGAAAATATTTGCATTTACTTTCTACATGTTTCCCAATATATGATTTTAGGTAATGACTTGGTAAAATATGTCACATTCTTTTGACACCTTACTTGATTCACTTGAATCTAAAGGAGAGTCTTTTATTGTTGATTGTATAGAAACTTAAGCAGAATATGCTTTGTGTTATCACCCTTGATGTATCTTATGTTCATTTCTTCGATACATGATGCATTATTTCCATATATGCAAGTAGGATACTGGTTGAACCCAAAATTACTAGCTCCCCTAATATATGTAATGATAGTCCTTAATCATAAACATTCTTTAATTATCTCATGAAGAGTAATTTTATTGGATTAGTTCAAGGAGGTAGTTACAAAGGTTTGCTTAGCTTACATACCAAGACATTGTTTGGTGTTTTTCTATAAGAGCTAGTACTTTTGCTACTTACATTTTAAGTAGGTATTAAAGTTTCATTATCAATCCCATTTTTCTTTCTATGGGGAAAATATAAGCCCATGTCAATGGTTCTAAAAGATTAATTTGAAATCATTCCAATGACTTTGCGTTGGCGTTGAGCTAAATCTAGCTAACAAATTCACTGTGAAATATAATTTATGGTCAAGTGTATTATGCTAAGTACGATAATGCGCATATTGTACTTAGATAGGGAATACCAGCTCCCAACATTTTTCGTCATCATCCTTTAGATGAAATGGATCTTTCCTTATATCTGACACTTCGACCGATCATAGGAGTGCTAAGCGGATGCGCTTTGTCCATATTAAATTGCCTGATTATTTTCTAGACATATGCGATCGGTGAATTAATAGTTCACAAACTCGGTGTCCTAGCTCAAATATCTAGACAAAACCATGTTTTCCCAAGATCTTTCCTCTCAAAATCAGATTTCAAGTAGCTTGTGATTCCTCTTATTTCATCAAGAGTGCCTATTATGTCCATAACCTTGGAATATAGAGCTACTTTGAAAATCTGGAACTTGTTTTCCATAATAAATACGCAAGGGAACAGTTCATCGTTCTTATATATCCTTTCCCAATCAAGTATTCCATTAGGCGGGTATACCACATCCGCTTAGATTGTTTTAATCTATAAAGTGGGCGTTTCAATTTTATTGCAAACGCATTTCGTGGTTTAAAGTTACTTGATTTTGGTAATGTAATATCATCAAGCACTTTTATATATCTCTAAATCTAGATCCCCGTAGAGATATGTGGTAACCACATTCATGAGCTACATTTCCAATCTTTCGGAAAATATTAGGCTAATTAATTAGCAGAACGTTATAACGTCCATCACGGGAGAGTAAGTCTTCTCATGGTCAATCCAGGGCGTTGTGAGAATCCATGCGCCAAAGTATAGCCTCATACATTAGGACTTCATTATTCTCGTTACGCTTTCTGACTAAGACTCAGCTATGTCATACGGGCTTTACCCTTGGTAGGTTAGCACTACCTGACCAAATACCCGATCCTTTGTCAAAGAATATAATTCGTTCTGGATTGTTTCTTTACATTTAGGCCAATATGCTCTTTGTTGATATTATTCAACTGAGCCTGGTTCGATGTCATCATGCTCGATCATCTTATGAGCCATCATATATGCGAATAAATCATTAATGATTATATATGATCTGTCCATCGACTCATATGTACTCTCATAGTTCATTTGAGATTAATATTCATCTCTAGAATCAATATTAACTTCGGAGCGTCCTCCAGTGATGATTCATGGACATAATTATAATTAGAGACAATCTCATGAGAGTTTTGTGTATTGATGATAAATGGATGTGCCTAACTATTCTCTTCCTTTAGAATAGTATCCATCGAACCAAGTAGCTTCCACCACTTCCATTTGGTAGCTACGACCTCAACCACACCTCTACTATGTGTGATTGCAACGCACTTTCCAATGGCGTTGTGCCCCTGTTGGAGACTTTTTAACCTTGCGAGTATATTTGCAGCTCGTATATGTGATCTTGTCACTTTTGGAATAACATTAAACGTATCAGGTATCGAGTCTGATTCGTTTGACTTCAACATTACGTTGTGAAGTTTTGGGGATCAAAATGAGACAGAGTGGGAATATTCAATGACACTTCCTGTCGTTCCCATGGAAAATCCTTTTTCCTATCTCCCCCTAACGACGGGAAGACTGTCTCATAAAAGTGACAACCCGCAAATCTAGCGGTAAAGAGATCACTAGTCAAATATTCTAATTAGCGGATAATTGTTGGGGATTCATATCCAACATATACCAAGTCGTCTTTACGGACCCATTTCGATGCGCTGTGGGGGCGTAATTGGCACATATACTACAGAACCAAACATGTGTAAATGTAAACTATCAGGCTTATATCCAATTACCAACTGGTACGCATGAGGCTGATTAGCAAACAGTGGGTCTAAAAATGAAAAAAAAAATGCATATAATAATTGCATAACCCCAGGTAGATGTGGGTAAATTGGTGCACATTACTAATACCCTAGATGTCATCATATTCTTTTGATAACAACTTCTATGAGACCATTTTATATATACACATAGGGTATAGGAAACTCTACATTGATCCTAACACATATGCAATTAATATCAAATCCTTATGATGTAAATTCTCCAGCATTCCAAGTCATGTAGACTTCAGGGTGGTGAGCCCTTAAACGTATATCTAGTGCTAAGAGTGCAGTATTATATGTGGACAATAATACGACATGTGTTCATCGTGTCGAAACCAAAACCATAAAGTACTTTAATGGCTCGCATTCTGGATGTTTATGTCCATAAATATCACCTTGTATTCGTTGTAACAATGGAATATTTTTATATTATGTCTTTAGCTTTAGGATGGTCTCATTCCTGGCTTGGCTAAGGATTAGGGTATATACAAAAGTTTTAGGTATTCGAGAGGGCATATTATGATAGCAATGTTGTTTCTTATGTTGCAGAAGTCAACAATTGCAATTTTCCTCATTCTGCCTTTCACTTGAAAGAGAATGTGTCTATGTGTATTTTGCAATACACTAATCACAATGTCATAACCATGGTGTCCCACATGGTCATGTCGAAACATATATGTGTCATTGCCCCCAAAGTTCTTTATTGGTGACAAAATATGTTTTGATAACCCAATAATCTACTAGTTTGATACATTAGTTTCCATGATATATGTTTACTTTCATATTCATTAGAACTTATGTATATATTCTCACTTCCATTTCCATTTGATACGAATATCTTTACAAAGTTCCTATTAATCTTGTACCAACAAGAAAGTGACAGTCCATCATCTAAGTATTTTGGTTGGAATAAGTATTAGTCTATCTTTTTTAGATTGTGTGAGAGGTCAAAAAATCAATTCTCCTCGATACATTCCTACACGGAACGGAGAATATTGAAATTTTTTGCATTTGTTATGATGTATTACTTTACATCTATAATGGTTACATATTCGATTACTTAGGCAAATAAATTAATTTTGATACTTAAAATTAATTTCATATAAACATATGCTTAATCAATATTAAATATTAAATTAATATGTTATAGTTCATTTTCAACGTATTCCCTTTTTGACAGGGACACTCTTTAGTGCATTTCTTATTTGACGGTCCATTATCACCTGGGGTAGTAGTTGTATCTCTACTCTAGATGTTGAAAAATCATTCCCGACTCTTATCGAGACCCTGACCCGTTCTAGGGTTTCATCCACATAGTGCATAAACGTCACATGTGTGAAATTGTTTTTAACTCTCTGTTCTTTGGAGTTGTTTCCACCTTTAATGCTTTCATTATTGATCTCGAGAATTTTCTTTGTCTCGACATATGTGGTGTTGTTATTCGAAAGAACCTTGTTATGTCTCTCAACCACTTGAAGTAGGTTGATGAGTTTGTCTAAAGGTTACATTCCAACTTATATTAGTATTTACTTATATATGAAAGGTGGAAATAATGTTAGGAATCATGTCATCTTCTGTGAGTTCCTTGCCACAGAGATTGAGACGCGTTTTGGATATAACATTTCTTTGTTGAGATCAGTTACCTTTTTGTAATCGAGTAAGTGGGTTTCATTCCACTGTACGATTAGTTCGGGAAGTACATATTCATGAGTACTCCCGATTATCATTTTCGGGACATCCCACATTTTTTAGGGGTTTCTAGTAAAGGTATTCCTATGAAACTTAGGATTTATATGTCGTCTTAAAACATGAAGGTATTTGCTTGTACCTTTTCAAGAGGTTGGTTTTATAGTCATAGGGGAGTTGATGGACTTTAGGTATTTTCTTGTACCTTTTCAAAAGGTGGTTTATATACTCATTTATGATACTCAGATTCTTTTGAGTTTACGGCGTTAACTTTGGGATGAGTTGTTTCAACCATTTACATATATAAAGGATAATATATGATTTTCTTTTTTATAAGAAAATGGATTATGGTTATGAAATTTCATTATCATAACAATATTGGATTTTTGTATGCTTATATTTTGTTGATAATACTACATCAATATTTCAATTTGCGAAAAAGAAATCACTCAATCTATTGGATTTTCAGGTAGTAGGGGAATCACATAGATTTCTTAAGTCTCTACAAACCTTAGGGTTGTTTACACCAGTTTGACAAAATCCAGTCGATATCTTGTGATTTATTTAATTTAAATATAACATTGTTAATTATAGAGCATTTGACATGAGACCAAAGTGACTATGAGTTTGGCATATGAAGCCAATTTTAATTCCTTAATAGTATTTTTTTTTTTGAGCTTTTGGTAAAGATCAAAATATATGGGCTTGGAAGTGTAACTTCCAAAAATTAATTATATAGTTTAAAATTATGAGTAGGAACCAAGGTTCTAAATGGCGTGAGGCGGGGCGGGGCGGTGATGCCAAGCCTCAAGCCTTAGGAGCCACGACGAAGCCATGGCGTTTTCAAGGCGTGACTTATGGCAGGAAATTTCTAATTCATATATAATATTATATATAGAAACATATGTTTTGTAATGTTACTCAATAAGTCAATAGTAATAAGCAAGTTAAATTAGGTTACATATTAAAAACTTGTAAATAAGATATTAAGAAAAATCAACTATCTCATTACGATAACTGCGCATTAGGCCATGGCGTGCCATGGGTTTAACGTGGCGTGACACACAAGTCTTGGTGCCATGGCGGCTGTGCGGCGAGTTCTTTAGAACATTGGTAGGAACTCACAATCAAGATAAATGTTTGATTTTAACATTTTCATGCTATTTTTGGACCTTTTGACAAAATAACAAAAGTTATGGGGGTTGGATTTGTAAATTCCAAAGATATTTTATAAGATTGAGATTAATGAGTAGGAACTCATAATCAAGATAAACATTTGAATTATAACAATTATTAATTGTTATAGACATTTGAATATTAACATAAACAAATAAATAATAAATAATATTGTAAAGTAATTGGATAACCATCTAAATATATGGATATTGTAATCTAATTTGATAAACATTAATAAATAATAATAGTTCAAAACATAAATATTATCAAACCCATAATTAAACGTTAATTGATCTAAATAAAATAATATTAACGTAATTAAATTAACCAACTAAACATGTCTGATGCATAGATAAACAATGATATGTTCAAAATTATAGCATAATTTAATATACAATATAAATAACAATATGCTAAAATAAACTCATGTAAAATAAATCATATTAGTCAATTTAAAAAAAGGGGATAATGGTTCAATAGATAATAATAAGTTTTTAATCAATTATTACTTTTAAATACAAATTAAAAACAAATTAAATATTAATAAGTCCAAGTGTAAAGCGAATAATCTAATAAACCCAAACATAATAATTTTCTCTTTTTAAATTAATAATTATAAGTAGATGAAAATTAGGAAAATAACACCCTCACCCTTTTTTTTTACATTCATCGTCACACACAAAGAAAAAAAGCTTCAATATGATTATACATATATATGGAAAAGAAGATAACATATTCAAATATGTATAAGATTTATAAATACGATCTCAAAAAAAATATAAACCCATAAATCTATGGTGGGTGGTTTTGTGTGTTGTTATTCATAATAAGCAACAAGTAAATTCTAAAAATACATAGAATTTTCTATTAATATGTAAAGAAAAATTAGAACAACAACAAACGAATTCTTAGAGAATAAAATATAAACATGTACAATTAGATTTATAGTCATTCTATTAAAAAGAAATTAAATGCATAGTCAAGTAGATGCAAAATTAAATAAGGGTACATTGAATTATCGTGGCTAAAAGAGTTAATCACGATTAATGACAAATAATAGAGAAAAAAATTGTAACTTTTTGTAGAGATACTTGAATTGCAATATTAGAAAAAAAACAGACCTTCTAATGGTGACGGATTGTGAACGATCGTTTAGTAGCGATCGAAACGATCTGAGGGAGCGATAGCGCAAACGAGCTACGTGCTGATAACGTGTTAAAGGGAAAAACGAATAGAACAACAATAGAATGGAAAGAATGAATCTGTAATTATCATTAATCAAAATCCCTTTAAATAGGGATGAATTACAAGTAGATAGCTATGAGATATTTCTGTATTAATCTATCTCTGATATACTTATCTCTATCTCTATCGTCATATCCTTTAGACGATAACACACTTATCCTACAACAAAATACATATTTTTAATGTATTTTTGGTTAAAATTATCATTAATTAATATAATAAGGGGTATAAAATGAAAAATGAAATTGTAGGAAAGACAAAAACAAAAAAAATACAAACCACATGGACTAAAATTGTAATTGACTTCATGATCTAATAAAACAAAACAAGGAAAAAGTCAAAAATTTAACCAATCTTTTTAACTATAGTTAGTTAGGGACCAAAAGTGAAACAAAATGACAACCATGACGACCAAAATTATAATTAATTTAAAAGAGGAACCAAACTTAATAATGAGTAAAAACCATAAGGATCAAAAATGTAATTTACTCAATTTTTAATTTTAAACTTTCAACCAGGGGAGCACATACCTTTCGGCTCTAAGGTGTCACCATACACTTCACAATCACATGTGACTATAAAATATGAAAATTTCAGTTAAAAAGTAAACGAAAAAACTATATTAATATATGTATCAGATTATCAAAGAGGTGCTAGCCTAGTGGTAAGACCCTGGGGGGATAGTGCATGGTATGTCTATCTACCAGGGTTTGAATCCTGGGGGATGCACTTCGGCGATACCCAGACCTTGGGTCGGCCTTCGGGTCGGTTCGAGTCTAGGTTTACGGGCATACCAGTCTATGGGTATGCGGGTTCGGTCTTGACCGAGCTTAGTCGTACCTGGGCGGGTCCAGTCCATTTGGGTTGGGCCGGGTCGCCGCGTATTAGTCGGTGTTGCCCAATTAGATGTCCGGATACCGCGGGTGCGTGTGTGTGTGGACGTAGCCCAAGTTGCTGTACAAAAATATATATTTATATATCTATACTATATAATGAAAATTCTAAAACGGTTATTGTACAAACTATTGTACAATTACATTTACCACCCTTAATCTTTTATACAATAACATTTACTACCCTTATAATGTTACATTTATCACCCTTACAATTACTTATTTAATTTATTTTGTATCTGTAACACCTTAGGCATATCCCATATCGGCCATGGACAGGAGTGATGCTGGGTGTTATAAGTAATATCTTGGCATTCCTAACAACAACGCGTTTTGGGGCCACAAGCACGTCAGGTTCTGTGAACTCTGAGGTTAAGCGTGCTTGGGTGGAAGTAGTCCCAGGATGGGTGACCCCCTGGGAAGTTTCTCACTAGGTCGCCAGAAACAAATCCGTGCGCTACACGTTGGTTAAATCCAGGGGCAAAGCGGACAATATTGTTGTCGAGGCAGGCGGGATGTTAAAGTATCCCTTACTTTTTCATTTTACATTTTACACCGTTATCATATTAACACAAATAATCGTATATGAACAAAAATGCAATGAAAAAATACGTTCATTTTTTTACAAATTATACCATTATAATCGTCTCGTCAATACCTTCAAAACGAGCTCAATATTGAATATTTTTTAATTTAACCATACTATTAAATATCAGAATATATACGAATTATCTATACTACTAAAACGGTTATTGTACAAACGATTCTTGTACAAACTTTTGTACAATTACATTTACCACCCTTACATTGTTACATTTATCACTCTTATAATTACTTATTTAATTTACTTTATATCCCTTATTTTTTTCATTTTACACATATTAACACAAATAATTATATATTAACAAAAATGCAATGAAAAAATACGTTCATTTTTCTACAAATTATATCATTATAAACGTCTCCTCAATATCTTCAAAACGAGCCAAATATTGAATATTTTTTAATTTAACCGTACTATTAAATATCATGAATATCTACGAAATAATTTGTTTTTCTGTCCATACGTTTTATTTTTTTTCTACCGTTAGCACGTTAAAAATACATAATCGTAAAATACGTTTCATTCTTATTATAAATAATATCATTATAATTTTTTTCGTCAATAATTGTAATATAAACTAATTATTGAATATCTTTATGGCTTTAGGTTTCATAAGTTGTGATTTTTAGGTCATGGTTGATTATTGATGAAATGTATATAAGGAAATAGCATTAATTGTTCGTTCTTTACTTACATTCCGCTGCATCGCGCGGGTATATGCCTAGTATATATATATATATATATATATATATATATATATATATATGTATCAAATTAAACAGAATAAAGATTCGTTTTTTTCATATAATTTAGTTGATTAAAAATAATTTATTTAAGATGATTCATATTCTTGTTAAAGGATAAATATATTTTTAAGTTAAAAGAAATGAAAATTGCAATTGTATATTCTCATAAATAAATAAGTGTATGTTTAAGAGATAACAAGTGTCTATTTAGCCTCCTTAATATTGTGGTTTTGAATATATATATAGATGAATGAATTAGATGATATCCCTTTAAGAGTAAACTCCAATTTTGGTTCTTGAAATTTAGTGAAAAGTTTGGAAATGGAACCTGAACTTTGATTAGTTTGGA
This sequence comes from Arctium lappa, assembly GCA_023525745.1. Lineage (NCBI taxonomy): Eukaryota > Viridiplantae > Streptophyta > Magnoliopsida > Asterales > Asteraceae > Arctium > Arctium lappa. The sequence goes on along the minus strand of CM042058.1, from coordinate 56,767,795 downwards.
TATTATCTTTATGATTTGCATTTTACTCTAAAAATGACCTCTAGTCATTATTTTCCTTAAAAAAAATGTCGGTTAAGTAAGAGGTGTTTTCGTCCTTTTACTCTTTTTACTAATTTTCATTTAAAAAAATAATTATCATTATTTATATATTAAATATAATAAGATAATATATGGAGTAATATATTAAATATATGAAAGTAATATATTATTATTATTATTATTATTATTATTATTATTATTGACATTTATATTAAATTAAATCTATTCTATACATATAATAAATAAGTAACTAGAAGGACACGTGTCGCCTTTTGATGAGCCAATTTTTTCATTTTTTCGTCTAAACATGTATCTGGACGCATTTATATTATAAGTTCATTTAACACATTCATATTCATTCCTTCTTAAATCTTTCTTTAATTCAATTTTTTTAATTTATACCTTATATTTACTACTCTTATAATTAGGTATGTAGTTTAATTTTAATTCTTTATTTTTTTTTATTTTTCATTTTAAACTCTTATCATATTAACATAAATAATATATATGAACTAAAATGCATTAAAAAAACATTTTTATTTTTTATAAATTATACCATTGTAATCGCTTCGTCAATACTTTCACAATGAGTCCAATATTGAATACTTTTGGATTTAATTATATTATTAAATATCATAAATATATACGAATTAATGTGTCGTGATTAGTATGGGATTTGTTAAAATTAGTATGAGATTTGATACAAATAATCACTAAATTGTCATGATTTTTTTTTTTGCAATTTCATATCAATTTTAACTATGTATTTTTTTTCATAATTTCATTTACGTTATATTATAAATTTTGTTTTATAAATTCTTAATATTTATTCATATTTTTTATTAATTTTTTGAAAAACATCATTTGTGAAAACTGCCTAAAACAAGAACATTTTGTAACCAACTGCAAAAAAACAACTCTGAAGGAGAAAAAAGCTTGAAAAAGTAGAATCGTACTTTCGATGATCATTCATATCTTTAAGATAAGTTTTCTGGCATAATTTAATTTTTTAAATTACCCCATGTAATACACGAGGTCGAACCTAGTATATATATATATATATATATAATGATTATTTAAAAAATAAGAAAATGGAGGAAATAACTAAAACATCCCCACTTTAATGGACATTGTTAACTAAGTTAGTAACCAATAATCACTTTTAGAACAAAATAAAAACCATAAAAATAAGAGTAAATTACGTATTTAGTCCTTGTGGTTTATTAAAAATTGTGAATTTCATCCCTGTGGTTTTGACATTTTAATTTTCATCCCTATGGTTTGCAATTTATTTCTATTTTCGTCTCTAAGGCCAAAACACTAGTTTTAAGTAAAAAAAACTAAAATAGAAATAAATTGTAAACCATAGGAATAAAAAACACAATAAAAATTAAACTATAAGGATAAAAAAGGTAATAAATTATAAAAATAGGGATAAAAATTATAATTTTAAAATCATAAGGACAAAAACAAAATATTTCAACAAACCATAAGGACTAAAAACGTAATTTACTCTAAAAATAACGTATAAACTTACAAAATTCAGGTCCATTTTTAAACTTTTCACTAAAGACCAAAATTGGGTTTACTCTATCCCTTAATTTATGGATGTCTAAAGTCAAAGTCAACTTTACAAAAGTTTGAATTCCATAGAAGCTTCGAAGAATTGGTCAAAATGAGTGAGTAAAGAAGGCTTCTTGTCAAAGTTTGAAGATGGGGATGCATCAACTTCCCTAGTTTCCATGGAATTTTGTATTTAACGACATTTTCTTTTGCCACCTTCAACCCAACCAAGAATTTTACTTTCAAAATTCTCACCTACAAAACAAACCTTCTTTCACAATCAATTTCCATTAATTAAATTAATCTCATCTATCCATCTTAATTTATTATTATTTTTTTATTAACTGAAAAATATCAATCCCTTATCAATTAAATATTGAGTTTCCTTGAATATCTCAACAAATTGATTTTGAGATATTCTCCATGTTTGGGTTTGAAATTCAATCGTATGAAATCTTCATTCTTGATGTCGAAGCCTGCATCCTTGCTCCATCATTTTCTTTTGTACCGAAGCATGCTTCCTTTCACCATACTTGCTTCATCTCGTTGATATCTCATTGTGATCTGTGTTGCAAATAGGTGTCACACAGTGTGATACAGTGTGTTATCTTACAGCTAAAACAATACCGGTGCATGCTATCTGACGTGATACACAGTGTCACACAATGTGATACATTGTGTTATCTTACGTGATACAATGTGTAACCGAAAGACTTACCTCCTTCGTGATACAAGGTTGTCACACAGTGTCACACAATGTGATACATTGTGTTATCTTACGTGATACAATGTGTAACTATGGTTAAAATCGTTGTAGATTGTTGTGATATATAGTGTAATCGAAATAGTGTAATCGAATTTGATTGATATGTTTCAATATTGTGAGGTTATCACATATGATTCATTGCCTAAATTATCGGTACATGCCTAAATTAGATAACACTGAATTTCAATTTGTTTTGACATTTTTACCCTTTTTACCTATATTAGTGGCCTAAAATTCTGTTTTTAATTAATATGTCTCTTAATTATTTTAAACCCTTGATTATTTAGATGGGTGGATGAGATTGAATCTCATAGTTACCACAAAATACTAGGATCTCACTTGAAAGACCCCTATATATATATCATATCAAATAAAAATGATTGTTGCCAAAATTTTATACAATGACCAACAACAACTTACCATATACTATACGTGAAATATACGATGAATAATGTTGATAGGAAACACATGATTCAAATACTCGATAGAAAGACAAGACAAACGAGGGCGACCATGGAGCAAGAAGGTCCAAAAACGCCCGATTGATAACCTTTTCAACTGTTATGCTTGGCTTTTTACCCGAAAACAAACCATCGTTGTTGCAAAAAGAAAACACTACACTTTGAACAAGATGCCAAATATATGGTGGTTTTTAACATTTACATATTCATAATTTGTTCAAGATCCCTACTTGTTGCACAAAAAGACTTTGTTCTTTATTTGTATTTTCACAACACAATGATCTACAACAAGAAAGACCAAATACAAATGGATTGAAGAACTCAAACCATTGATCAATCACTTCCTCTTGCAATCGAATCAAGTCCTTCAGTTCTACTTCTTACAATCCGATGAAATACTTCCCTCACTTGTTTTTCCAATGGATCCAATCCATTCTTTAAATCTCTATAAACGATCCTCAATTCCTCTACTCGTTTCTTGACCTCTTGTTCCTTTTCTTCCCCTAACGGAAACTGAATTGAATCAGTCAATTCGTTCATATAACGAGCTGATTTTTCAATCCCATGAATCTCCTTCAAAAGCCCACAGGTGTTTCTCCTTTCCCTTTTCTTGGATTCGTCCAAAATCCTTTCGTGCAACGAGAGAATTGGCACACCCCAGATGAAATTCTTGGGCACGTTGAAATGGGATTGTAACCCACGGTCTTGGCAAGGAATCGCAGCCACTAAAGCCCACATCACGAATAAGAAAACGTAACTCATTGTATAAACAGCCACCGAAAGTCCATTAGTGGCTATGATTTCATTAGTTTTCGGGGGAACAATGTTGTACCCAATTGCATGAAGTTGTTTTGAAGCTGACCAAGATCTTGAAACACTCCAAGATAATGATCTGAAATGCTTCAAAGACTTGTGTCTTTGTGAATCCTTTTGATACCGGCCAAAGGATCGGTTTCTGTGAGAAAGATTCGTGCTTGATGATTCTTTCTCATCAAGCATCCCAATTGCTAAATCGATCAAAGCCTTTTTCGCCCTTCGAAGCTGACCTTCTCCAAGACTTTTCTGATTATCTAAAGCACATAAAACAATCTCCAATTGTTTCTGCCATTGTCTGATCTGCTCAATCCCATCTCTAATGGCGTTACAAACATCCAAACCCTTAACACTCCTTTCGAAATAATCAGAAACAAGTTTATCCATGGGTTGTTTACTCAAAAAGGACTTGTTATTGAACAATATAGCTTTGAATTCCTCTTGACAACATAGGAAAACATCAAGGAGCTTGGAAATCCAAGAAACAGACAAGACTTCATGTGAATCAACTGAAGATAGATCATGAAATCTTTGAGTTACCTGCCGTTGAAAAGCTTCGATTTCTTTTTCTTGATTTGGGTTTTCATGGTCTATAGAATGAACCATTGGATCGTGTTTCATACCAAGGATTGAACGCCCAAAACTTGTGAAATTTGGAGACGAAGATCCTTGATAATCTGTTCGCATTTTTCTTCTCACATCCAAAAAAGATAATCCCACAAGTTTGGTGAAAGTACTCAACAACTATAAAACACAAAAGTGAAGCTTTTTTGAGTGATGACACAGGGGAAACGACCCAACTGAACTGACCTCAGAAATTTTTTGAGAATGAAGAAATGGGTTTTAGGAAGAAGCAAGAATCTTGTAATCCCAGATGGTAAAAATCGAAAATTGAGCTGAAGAACAGGTGAAAATGGAAGACGATAGTTGTGAGGAATGTTTGAAACCCTAGAGGATGGAGTGGCTTTTATACGATGGAGCGATATGGACCGCGTATTTTGTGGTGTGTTGAAAGGGAAACGGGGACCTTTTCTATTTTCCTTTATGTCTTTATCATCATTATCTATATTTCTGTATAAAAATTTTCTTATACATGTACAAATGTTAAAACTTTAATAACCTCTATTGTCATCTTCAAAATTAAATTACTTTTAATTTTTAAATTAAATTTTATATTAGTTATTTAGTTTATTTTATATCCCGTAATTTTTCATTTTACACCCTTATCTATTAACATAGATAATCGTATATGAACTAAAATGCATTTAAAAAATACATTTCATCTTTTATAAATTATACCATTGTAATCGTCTTATCAATACTTTTAAACTGAGACTAATATCGAATATTTTTTAATTTAATCTTATTATTAAATATCATAAATACGTAGTGAATTATTTCTATAACTTATGTTTTATACTATATTAGAAGCGTATTCGTGCGATTCAGCGAGATATATCATAATTTTAATGTTTCATTTTATTTTTTTGTTTTTTTGTTGATTTACAGTACGATTTTGGATGGTTTTAAGAAAGGTGATAATGTTATTTTTTATAAATTTGTTTAATTTAGGCATAATAATATAATATTTTTTATATAAAAAATTAAGTATTTTGTTAGAATTCAATAATTATTTTAATTATATTTTAATGACATATAGAAAAAATAACCAATTACATATTTAATAATATAATTAAAACAAATTTATAGTAATATAATATATTAATTAATAGTGATACATGAAAATTACTGCATAAAAGGAAGACTCTGCACATACCAAATTGGTGGGTGTTAGAAGCCTGCAATAGTAATATGTATCTTTTGCTTAGATACTTGTAAATTAAGAGATTTTTAAAATCTTTCATAAAATGATGGTACCTTATAACTAATAATTTGTATTTAAGAGTTTTTTATCCGTGCTTTATAATATAGTATATATAATCTATATGTATACTACTATAATGGTTATTTTCAAGATTACATTTCACACCCTTAGAATTAGTTATTTAGTTAATTTACTTTCAATCCCTTACTTTTTCATCTTTCATTATAAACTCTTATCATATTAAAATAAATAATCGTATATGAACTAAAATGCATTAAAAATGCATTTATTCTTTTTCAAAAAAAAATTATTCTTTTTACAAGTTATATCATTGTAATCGTCTCGTCAATACCTTCAAAATTAACCCAATACCTTCAAAATTAACCCAATATTGAGTATGTTTGGATTTAATCATTTTATTAAATACGTATCGAGATTTTTCAAGAATGACGTGTCAAGATTTTTTTAAACTTGTATTTTATACTCTTATCTATATTTATCAATCTATACTCCTTTAAAAAAGTTATTTACATTTATTCTTAAATTTATAAGAGGTACAAATATCAATACACCGTGTACAAGTTTCAAAGCTTCAAAACCTCTCACGTTCAACATGATAATTAAAAATTAAATTATTATTTACTTTTAAATTACACTTTATACATTATTATTAGTTGTTTAATTAATTTTATATTTTTTCTTCTATTTTCATTTTACATTTTTATCATATTAGCATATATACATAATCGTATATAAACTAAAATACATTAAACAAGTATTTTTTTTTTAATTATACTATTATAATCGTCTTGCCAAAACCTTCAAAATTAGCTAAAATGTTTTGGGTTTGAAGACTCCACTATCGAGCGAATATTTTTCAATTTTTTTGACCAATTGACCATATTGACCTGTAATTTTATACAACTAATATGCGATTTAAAAATACATAAAACCATAAAATTGTCACCATGTAATAGAGAATAAAACTGAACATGAACAAAATTATTATTCTTTTGAATTCTCGGCTTTAGATTCGAGATGTTTCGCCGCATTGCGATCAGGTACGTATCTAGTTTTTTTAAATTAATCAGTTTATACTTGTTATTATAATTGATGATAAAATATAATAATTTAAGAAAAAATCTTTATGAAAGGTACTTATAAAGCATATGTAGTCTTGAATCTCCTAAGAGGTGTATGACTTTGTTATATCAAATTTCTTTCTGTCACATCATTTTTCCATTTCATACATATTTCATAAACCTTTTATACACAATCATGGACCTATCCAAAATACTGTAATAATAAAAATTAGAGTAAACTCCAATTTTGGTCCTTGGCGTTTCTGGATTTCTTTGAAAGTGGGACCTATACTTTCATAATTCAAGATTTCGTCCTCCAGGTATTGATTTTTCTTTGAAATGACCACTAACTCCGTTAAAAAGCTCCGTTAGACCCAGCGATATTTTCGTCCAACCATGTTTTGTCCCCCTTTTTGCAAGTTTCTTTTGTTTTCTTATATTTATAAAATATATCAAACTGTAGGGACCAAATAGGTAATTAACTCTAATATATACACACACATATATGTATATATAACTAACACAGGGACCGACTCCAAATTCTTCCTCATTCTTAAACCTTCGTAATCATCATCATCCTCGCCAACATTAACATCGTCATAAAGATCCTCATAATAATCATCATCCTCCCCTAAAAAAACATGATATACCCAACGTCTTTGTGCATATATGGGGATAGAGAGGTTGAAGATCACGGGATTTGGTGGGGTTTGTGGGTGTGATCGCTGTGTGTGTGGGTTTAAGGATCCAACTTTTACAGTAATGATGACGATCCCATAGGGATCATCGTCCCCATGACCATCATAACCCACGACCACAGGAACGAAACCATAAGGGTGGGTGTCTTCTTTGATATTATCATAGGGCCGATCACAGTAGATGAGTGGAGATGATCACATGGGGAAAATTGTAGGAAAAATTCTCGGGGATCAAATTACAGGGGTGGGGCAGCAACCATCGACGACCAAACAAATATACAGGGGCAGAAGGTGGTAGTAACTATGGCGACGAACAACAAACGACATAGATGATATCCGGCGCAAACGATAAGGACGATATTCGGAGAAGATGTAACAACCTAAAAATTGGGCAATTGATAATTCGAAATTTTGGCAATATAACGTCTAAAATACGGAAGTCCAATATACCCTGTAAATATAAACGTCTTAATAAAAGCAAATCCCAAATTCACGACAACTAAAAACCCAAATTAAGTTGGGTTAGTTTGCACCATAGAGTTTGCAAAAGAATGGGACATATAAGTTAAAACAATCTACTTAATCTAGAATTAATTCAAACTAGATTAAAATGGATGTTGCTATTCCACCAAAAATCTCTCTTCTTAAAGGTTTCCCAAAAAGACTGGCACTTCAAGATCTCCTACGTGCGTGATTGACAAACCCGACATCCTAGATTCCACCGCTAGTGGGACCTATGAGATAATCAACAACCATAACAAGTGTTAGAACGAAGCCTAGTTAGATCTTATAAATTAAACAGTTCACAAACAATAATATTATATTATAAGACTTGTGTTACCGAATCCCTTTGCGTTTCAATGTTATTCCCACTTGCAAGATGTTCCTAAACCTGAAGATGAACACACAAGAGATAACTCTTGAAATACGGGGGAGACCCGTTTCCATCGGGGTGACATGTACATGTGAGTGGAGTCACCCATGATGTTATTGGATAACACCTTATATCCATGTCCTAGTACCTATGCCATCAAGACATCACAACCTCAAACCCCAATATTGCCTTTATTGCCTACTCCGTCGAGTTACACTTCAAGGTCTTACGGGACATTATTGTCTATCCAAATCTAGACGAGTTACACCTCAAGGACTTGCGTCCCCCATTGCCTACTCGCTAGTAATCCATAGTGACAAACAATTATAGGCCTATTAGATATGCAAACTACATCCTCGTGCACAAGGAAGTAGGAGCCAAGAAGATCAACATATCATCACATACAAGTCAAATATGCATCTTTAGACAAGTTTCACATTTCCTTTATGAGTACGATATTTATCATAGGAAGTTTCATTATTCCACAACTAGTCTATTCCATACATATGCCACACACATTTACATCCACCAAATAATTTATCCAACATAATTTTATTAAATGCAAGAGATGATGATTTCATTACTCTTTTCACCTTTTCTTATAAAACCATAAATATTGGGTCATTACATAAATAGGAATATGGATATATACATATACATATATATATATATATAGGTTAATCATGCAAGTAAGTAAGTTGGGATCTACAACCATTTAATAAGCATAAAAGTGGAGGAAATCAAGGTTTATAGGTGAAAAGTCACTAACTAGGGTTTGTATGGAGAAAACCCTAAAATTGATGGACTTGGGAGAAACTTGCTTCACTTGAAACTTTAAGGCACAAACATTACCCACTTGGCTTCAACAACCCTTCTTAAGGTTAATAAATGCTAGGTTAAACTTAGATCATTAAATGATGAGGGAGAAGAGAGGAGAGGATGAAAATCTCCTAGAGGGAGATAGAGTAGATCTGTAGATTTTTTAGGGGAAGAAATCACTTTAATTAGTCTCACAATCGGCTTAAAAACACATCCTCACGTCCCCTTCATGCAACAATATCCCGACAACTTTGCCACGACATTGTCGCCCGTCCCACCCAACTACGGTACTAGAGTGGCGATAGTGCCATCGACGGCTATGCTATGCATTATCGTCGGGTATAGTCGCGCCCTTCGTCCAACCTACTATTTTCTCTGAGAGGTAATGCCAACAGCGGCTATGCCACGACATTGTCGTCGGGCATAGTCGATCTGTCCAAGTCTCGACCCGCTTTGAGTTTCTTTCGGTCTCCAAAGTCTCGGGATGACATGCCTAAAGGTTGAGGGTGGTAATCCTAAAGTATGAACCTCACGAAGACCGACGTAAATACTTATATGTATGTTGTTAAAATGGCCCATGCACACATAGGCAAATAGGAGCACATAAACATGCACACACAAAACGGATATTTATATACATACTCATACATGCATACTTTAACACCTAGGCTTTAACATGCAAACTTATTAAAAGAGGGTTTATGATTGTTCAAACGTTTCATTAGACTTGAAAATGAAGTTGCCAAGGTCCTAAGAGAGAAGTCATAGTGGGTGATGAGGACGTACATCGAAGAAACGGGGTGTTACAATCCTCCCCCACTAGGAATAGATTTTGTCCTCAAAATATCACACTACTCAAATAAATGGGGATACCGTCTCTTCATGTCTTCCTCCACTTCCCAATTTACGTTTGCACCCCGGTGGTGCTTCCATTGTACTTTCACCATGACTACCTCCTTATGACGCAGTTTCTTCGTTTCTCTCCCTAAAATGGTTTCGGGTTCTTCTACACAACGATTATTGTCAACTCGCATTTCTGATAATGGAATGATGTTTTCCTGTTCCGCCAGATACTTCCGTAGGTAACATACATGGAACGTGGGGTGAATCCCACTCATCTTGGGCGGTAGCTCTAGTTTGTAGGCTTGAAGTCCCACACGCTCGATGATAGGAAAAGGCCCGAGAAAACGAGGGATAAGCTTTGTAGATCCCAGTTTCAGTGCAATCAGCAGATATAAGAACAATGATGAACAATATATTGGCCACAGCAACTAGTCATATGATTAATATAAACTTCAAAAGGCTAAGGTTTACAGAGAGAATTTCTGATAATAGTATGTAAACCTAACAACTAAAACTGAATAATGAATCTCTCTGGCAACGATAAATGAAACAGAAATAACTTTAAATACTCGGGCTCGCAGGCCTAATGGGCTTATGGGCTTTAAGGCCCAACAAGCTTACAACAATAGCAACTTGTCACAAACTACCCTGAACTTCTATTTAACATAGAAAATGGCCCTAACAATCTCCCCCTTTAAATAGAAGTTGATAGTCACGCCAGTTAGGAACGAAGATTTTTCGGAAACCAAAGCTGATCTCGAAATATCTAATCTGAGTTCTGTACTCCAGTCGCTCTATAATTTCACCCAGTGATTCAAGCACAAGCACCTTGTATTTAGGATCCAAAAGCTGAACCCCTTTTTCATCTTTATCAAGTGCACGCTTCAACTTGTCTTTCAGCAACATCAACGTACCATCGCAGAATCTGGCAATCTGATTGAAACGAATGAAATGCATAATTCCTTTGTCATTCACATAGGTCATGCCAAACTCTGGAAGCTTTATCACAGTAAACGCAGGTACATTCTGGGTATCAGACGGAATCTTCAAATCAGGCTTGAGCAGATTAATCTTTGGCTGGTTGCTTTCTAACCCGATCTGAAAATCTTCCACCGAAGCAAGTTTCATTGCACACTTCATGTACCTTTTCACTGTTTCTAGAGCATCAATGACTTCTCCGGGTCTGACAGTTCTGGTCTTTAAGTCACGTAAGATATACAGCAGATCTTGTGGCTCCAAGCATGGAAAATCAGCATCAGAAAAGCAATATTGTTGACCATCTTCTCGAGTAACCATAAAGTCCGTATACTTGACCTTCATAAAGTAGGCAGGTATAATCTTATCAACTGATACAATCCTGAGCTTCGTCTTGGAGTACTTGTGCTGGAACTTTCGGTATACGAACACAAGTTCACGCTGTTTTTCTTTGTTTTTCACTGACTGTAGACCATGTATAACAACTTCATCATACTTTCTGATCCAGTGGGCAAATATCCTTTTCTGACTTTCTTCGAGGAAAGGAACTTTTATTCGGACTCTTTCCCACTTGGATGGACGAGCTGGAGTTGTATTAACTGGTTCTCTAACTGGTGAAGCTGGAGGAGATCTCTCGGGAACTACTGTATCAGAAAATTCAGGGTAAATAACAAGATAAGTCAATAGAGGGATCACGACAGAAGACTGATCCTCTGGATGCAGTATTTCATCAATTTCTTCTTGCATAACCACCAGAGCTCTTTCAGAATTTGCACATTCTTCTATCGTGTCTGTTACTTCATACGGATCTAGTATTATCGTCCAATCTTCAGGAACTATCGGAGAATCAAATTCAAATTCCTCAGGCTTTTCAACCGTCGGATAATCATATAGTATCAGATCTGTCACTGGTTCCCGTTCCTGTTCCTGTTCCTGCCTCTGTCCCTCTGTTCTTGTACCCGAACCCGTACCCTGTTCAACCTGTTCCGACTCCACTACATGAGACTCCGGCTCAGATCGACGTTGGCGCTTCTCCCCCTCATGGTGATCAGGATCATCCTGATCATCATGTCGGCGCTTGAGCCGTTCTGCCTGGCCACGGCAGGTATCTTCTACTGCCGAAAGGCGTTCAGTCAAAACAGCTACGGTTTGCTGAAGTGACTGAAGCATAGCTTGTTGGATCTGGAAGGCTTCGACAGAAACGATAGGGTGGGGTGTAGGTGGGGTCGGTGTAGATGCTTGAGAAAGTAAGGATAACAAATCGGCATCCTGGGTGGGTTCGGTTAGAGATTGGGCTATAAGTTTGGCGAGAAGGATAGATTTCAGTTCAGGTATGGACATATCCGCAGCTGATAGAGAAGATGGAGTAGATGTGGTCTCCGGCTCAGTCGCAGGACCTTTGCCTTTGACCATACGTTTGATGTTGTCCAACTCCTCCGTTATCATAGATTGGACAACCTTTAGGGCGCCGTCCATGTATTCCCTTGAGACAAACTCAGTGTGGGTAACGCCGGGGTCACTTAGACTTCCCGTTGTAGCTACGACTGTAGAAGTCGAGCCGCCTACGTTCATGGTTGGCGTGATGATAGCCGTGGTAGGACTTCCATCCAATCCTCGTAACCTACCCGAAGGTGGGTTGACTATGGATGTTCCGGCCGGGCCACTTAGGCTACCGGCGATAGCCGAAAACGGAATCTGTGTCCTAGGAATTGCGTGTAATACAAATGGATCTAGACTCCGTGCATGCAAAGAAGGCGAGAACGGGGGCACCTGTTCTCTTGTTTCAATATCGGCACCCTCCAAGTGAGAGCCCGATAGCGTATGTGCTAAGTCCCCGTGAGTTTGTGAAACCACCATCTGTTGAGAGATGGTGGAGTGGCTTGGTGGGGCGTGCAAGTGCGCCGCTAGGTCCACGGCGGCTTCTTCAATACCCAGTCCCAACACATGAGACTGGATAGCAGATGTGGCTACCTGGCTGGATGTGGCTGGGGGGGATACAACCGAAGATGGTTGTCCCATCACTCGCGTACTCTCAGAATGTAGCTTACTCCGCCTTTCCCTCACACAGCTCACCTCTTGATGTTCAACTAATACTCCCTCCGTTCTTCTTATCTCTCCGGATGGGGGATGATTATCGTCACCATCAGAGTCAGAAGACTCTTCATTTGATGCTGATGTTGCGGTTTGGGTTTCCTCGGTATCTGAAGTGGCTGATGTTCCTTCAGTAGCAGCGACAGAAGAGGACTGAGCTTGAACGGCTTCAGAAACTGTTGCCTCTCCTGTCGTTTGAGTACCTGTTGTTGGTGGCGGAGAAGGTTGTCTCGAAGAACTTGGCTGGCTCGTTCCAACGTCACTGCCCACTCCAGTTCCCCTCACGATAATGGCCCTCGACACACCCTGTCCGGAAGCCCCAGCTATCCGGACGCTCCCACCTCTCGTTCGTGGACGCTGACCCTCACGTCGCTCAGGTCTTGCTCCTTGGGCAGGTCCTGCCGGTCCTGGCCGGACCATAGGAGCTGGGATGTTGTGTGTGTGCCTATAAGCTATCACACTCAGTGTCGTGGGACGAGCATGGTCTAGTACCCCGACTGGGATTTGTCGGGCGACAACACCTTCTGGATCAGCACGGGAAGGAATCTTCCGGGTTGGATGTTGTGGGCACATCGGGTGGGTGGAGCGGCGCTGTATCTCGGGATACAGGTTCATGTAGTTCCGGATGATTATCTGTAGGAACCGCATGAAGGGGACGAAGTTTGACCGCCGAGATGCAGTCGACCGAACTCTCTGAATGAGTTCAAACCATAGAAGATCAGCAAAGTCGACGTGGCGATTGAATGCCACCGCATGAAAGATGCGTAGAATCGGAGCGCTCGTCTGATCAATGCCTTTCGTTATAGACGAAAGACACCGATTAATATAAGTGAACATCGTGTACCATAACGTCGATAGATGTTTGCGGGTGAATGTTGATGGTATGCGGAGTTCTGCGCCGTATCCCAACGAGATAAGATCGGTGCACAATGTAGCCTCTGAGACAAGCGGGTCGAAGTCTTCTTGGCCAGCTACAGATCCGGCGGTCGGTAACCGAAGAAATTGGCGGAATAGATCACTTGTGAGAAGCACTGGTGTGCGATCTATCCGACCTTCAAGGTGGAAACCGCCATCGGCTTCTAAGGCATGAAGGGAACGCCAGAATTGCTGTAGGTATATGATTGGAACGGTGGCTGTTTCTGTTAGAGCATAGGAGAGTGGATGGCCCCTTAGTATCTCGATGATGACCTGATGTTGAATGGCGAGTTGGGTCACATCGAGATGGTAGTTATTTGCTGTAAGTGGAAGGAACTGATCCTCGGGAATCAGTTCTGCATCTGCGATTGGGTCAATCGCTGGTGGCTGATTTTGAGCCATTGTACCTGTGAAGAAGAATCGATTAGTACACAGGTTTGGAAACACAATTTTCGCCGTTGGAGTTATACCGTGATGATTTAGATCACGCCAGATAATAACTCCAAAAAATTTGGAAGAGCAAACCCTACTCGTGAGTTAGGGTCAGTCACCAAGGCGCGCAGACGTGCACCACTTCCTCATAAACACACAGAAGTCCAAGAATGACTATAAGCACCAAACAATAATTTGATTCGACCGAATAAAAATTCAACCGGGGTTTTAATAAGACCGGATAAAAGCATGACCGGACGAGGCATTCGACCGGAGGTCTCTAAGACCGGATATACGTTCGATCGGATGAGGTGCTAGACCGGAGGTCACTAAGACCGGATATGGTCTTCGACCGGAGGAGAGATTCGACCGGGTAAGTGGTCGACCGGATAAGGTCTTCGACCGGAGGTCACTAAGACCGGATAGGGTCTTTGACCGGGGGAGTCTTCGACCGGAGGAGAGATTCGACCGGGTAAGTGGTCGACCGGATAAGGTCTTCGACCGGAGGTCACTAAGACCGGATAGGGTCTTTGACCGGAGGGTCCTTTGACCGGGGGAGTCTTCGACCGGAGGAGAGATTCGACCGGGTAAGAGGTCGACCGGATAAGGTCTTCGACCGGAGGTCACTAAGACCGGATAGGGTCTTTGACCGGAGGGTCCTTTGACCGGGGGAGTCTTCGACCGGGGCGTAACCCTATGTCGGAGTATACCCCCGGAGAAGATGAATCGACCCCAGAGCAACCCCGGGGATCATTCAGAGCAGAAAACCAACGGGAAATCGATCGATTACGATCGATCGATGACGAACGATCGACGCAGACTACAAAACAAAAACAACCGAAACAA
This sequence comes from Arctium lappa, assembly GCA_023525745.1. NCBI lineage: Eukaryota > Viridiplantae > Streptophyta > Magnoliopsida > Asterales > Asteraceae > Arctium > Arctium lappa. Next base: position 56,752,753 of record CM042058.1, on the reverse strand, counting down.
GATGAAACTACCTCGTCGATTGTAGACGATGGAAACGACGGAATCGGTCGAAGCTTTCGGTCGGAGATGAGGTCCGGGCGAGAGAGTATGTATGAGAGAAAACTAGTAGGATCGATCGAATGAGGAAGAACCTGGTTCGATCGGGGTTCTTATACCCCGGAGGTGAGGTGGGCTTGGGCCGGGGGGTGGGGGGGGCCGGGAGACTGTGGGCCGAAAACAAACCAAGCAAACAAGGCACGACAGAAAACAAACAAAAAAAATATTTTTGGAGTTTTCGTAGATATAAAAAAAACTTAAAGAAAAAGAATAACGGGGAAAAAAAAATTAAGATAAAAAGAACTTGAATAAATGAAAAAAAAACATGAGACCTAGCTCCCCCTCGAATGGTTACCAAGAGAAGGACCAACCACATAGCCCTCTTACCTGCTCCCCCTCGAAAGGAGGACCCGTGAAACTTACCAACCATCTGACGCTATTGGTTCCCCTGAACACAGTATCGGGTTGTAGATCTGTCACTAACAACTTACTCTTCAAGGAACAAAGAAATGAACTGCACACACAATCACGAAAAACAGACATACTAACACAAAAAAAAAAAAAAACAAAACGGGAACACAACGAAATCTACTTTGTTAATACAGAAGTTCGTAACGGACACAGAGCTGAACGAGTAAAATGCAATAACCAAGGAGTGTGGAAAATAGCAACCAGAGACAAGTCACTGGGGCACTTGTCACAGTCATTCGTTATTGAATGAAACTCGTAGAGAGCTGCGAACGGATCAAACTTTCAAATTTAGCATACCTAGTTTGGACACAAGGTAATTAAATTGTTTTTCGTCCAAGGCTTTGGTAAATAGGTCTGCTAACTGATGCTCTGAATTAACAAAATAGAGTTCGATAGTACCTTTTTCCACGTGATCTTTTATAAAGTGATAGCGCACATCAATGTGCTTCGTCTTTGTGTGTTGGACGGGATTGCTTGAAATGGCTATAGCGCTCTTCGAGTCGCAGTAGATGGGAATCCTGGAGTAATTAAATCCATAATCTTTGAGCTGGGTGCGCATCCAGATGACTTGCGAGCAGCAACTTGCGGCTGCCACATACTCCGCCTCGGCGGTGGAGGTGGACATGCTGTTTTGCTTCTTCGAAGCCCAGCTGACAAGACGATCGCCCAAGAACTGAACATGACCCGACGTGCTCTTCCGATCCAGCATGTTGCCAGCGTGGTCAGCGTCCGAGTAGGCTGTCAATTCAAAACCTGTCTCTTTTGGGTACCACAAACCGAGATCAGCAGTACCTTTTAAATAGCGAAAAATTCGCTTAACCGCAGCTAAGTGAGACTCTTTAGGGTTTGACTGAAATCTTGCACACAATAATGTCGAAAACATGATGTCAGGCCGACTCGCCGTCAAGTACATCAGAGAGCCAATCATACCTCTATAAATAGTCGCATTCACATCCTTACCGTCAGGATCGGAGTGAAGCTTTAGAGTAGTGGACATGGGGGTTTTCATGGATGAAGATTGTTCCATCTGGTATTTCCGAAGAATATTCGAGATGTACTTAGATTGATTAATGAAAATTCCTGTTTGTAATTGTTTTACTGGAAGACCCAGGAAAAAGTTCATTTGCCCCATCATGCTCATTTGAAAATGTTTACTCATTAAGGCAGAAAAGTTCTGACAATACTTGGGGTTCGTGGAGCCAAAAATTATATCATCAACATAAATTTGTACAAGGATGATATCTTTCTTCTCTCTTTTAATAAATAAAGTAGTGTCAATTTTACCTTTAGAGAAGCCAGACTTGACTAAGAAGGATGAGAGTGCATCATACCAGGCTTGTGGCGCTTGTTTAAGACCGTAGAGGGCCTTGTCAAGAAAGTAGACGTAATTCGGATTTTCAGTACTCACGAAGCCTTCTGGTTGCGAGACATAGACTTCCTCCTTGAGCACGCCGTTGAGGAACGCGGATTTCACGTCCATTTGAAAGACGATGAAATTCTTGTGAGCGGCGTAGGCGAGGAACATGTGGATCGCTTCAATGCGAGCAACCGGTGCAAACGTCTCATCGTAATCAATTCCTTCTTGCTGGCGATATCCTTTAGCCACTAGACGCGCTTTGTTCCGAACTATAATGCCGTTTTCGTCCTTCTTGTTCTTAAAAATCCATTTAGTCCCTATCACCGTCTTGTTCTTTGGTCGGGGAACTAGGCGCCATACTTTGAGGGTCTCAAACTGGTTGAGTTCCTCTTGCATAGCAATTACCCAGTCCGGATCATTCAGCGCTTCAGAGACAGTGGAAGGTTCGATACGGCTGAGGAACGAGGAAAATAAACAGTCATTCGCGGTGGTAGATCTAGTTTGAACTGGTGTGGAAGGATCACCAATGATCTGATGAAGGGGGTGTGCTCGAGTCCACTTGGTAGTGTGTGGATGAGGTTGATATGTCTGATGGGAGGTATCGGCATCCACATGACCACCTGGGGGTAAATCCTGAACTGCCTCGAGGGATGATGGCCTGTGAGGTGGAAGTGTCGTCGTGGGAGTCGAACACGGAGTAGAGGACGACTCAGCTGGAGATGAAACAATAGGAGGTTCCGGGATTGTCGGAGAGGGAAGTTCGAGGGCACCTTCAACAGGAGTCGGTTCATGAGGTTGAACGGAAACAGGAGTCGGTTCAGGAGCACCGTCATCAAGAACTTGAGTAAGAGGATTTCTAGTACTTGAGGTTGGGGAAGCTTGATCATTGGCAGTAGAGGATGGAGCACCAGGCGAGGATGGACCTCCAGAGTCGGTAGGGCCAGTGACTTGTGTCACTTCTGGTGCTTGAGCAGTATTCCTGTCACATGACTTAGAATTAGATTGAACATTAAATAAGTCATTATAAAAGAATTCAAACAGTAAATCCAAATCAGAAAGATGTGCTCTTGACGTAGACGCATGATGTGGATCCACTGGAGATTGTGTAGCTTCCGAACGGAATTGTCCAGAAGCTAACACACCAGTAAGCGCGGGTTCTGAACTGAGATGCTCAGAAACCATATCAGGGGCCTCGTCAAAAGTCACGTTTACGCTTTCAACGACGGTCTTCGTCCGTTTGTTGTAGACACGATAGGCTTTTGCGTACTGAGAGTAACCGATGAACACTCCTTCATCCGCTTTGGGACTGAATTTGCCAAGATCATCCTTATCATTTAGGACAAAGCAGGTGCATCCAAAGGCATGAAAGTAGTTGATGTTCGGAATACGTTTGTTGATGATCTCGTACGGAGTCTTGTTGAACCGCTTGTTAATGATAGACCGATTTTGAGTATAGCAAGCGGTAGGAACAGCTTCTGCCCAAAGAAATAGTGGTAGCTTGGAATGAGATAACATCGTGCGTGCTGCTTCGACTAGAGTTCTGTTTCGACGTTCTACCACTCCATTCTGCTGAGGAGTACGAGCAACGGAGAAAGTATGCGAGATACCCACTGAAGTGAGATAAGTGGTGAGTAACTGATTCTTGAACTCCGTGCCGTTGTCCGTCCTGATGGTTTGAACTACCTGGTGGAGACTTACTTGAATACTTTTCAGAAGAGAGATTATCAACTCGGGAGTCTCATCCTTGGAACGGAGAAATCGGACCCAAGTGTAACGAGAGAAATCATCAACCATCACCAGGACATACTTCTTGTGATTTATGCTTTGGACGCGCATCGGTCCACATAAGTCCATGTGGATTAGCTCAAGGGACCGAGAAGTACTCGGAACGGCTTTAGGCTTGTGAGACGCCTTTTTCATCTTGCCCTTTTCGCAGGCAGCGCACAGATGATCTTTTGCAAACTTGAGATCTGGCATACCTTTGACATGTCCCCCGAGCACCAACTTGTTGATGTTCTTGAAGTTCAGGTGCGAGAGACGACGATGCCATAGCCAGCTTTGTTCAGCAGATGCTTTGGACAACAAACAGACTTCCTTATCGGGTTTCAAGGATGAGAGGTCGATCGTGTAGAGGTTGGTGCGTCGCGTTCCAGCAAGTATTTCTTTACCATCCTCAGTTCGAACGCTACACCTTTTAGCCTTGAAAGTAACCTCGAGATTCTTGTCGCAGAATTGACCGATACTGAAAAGATTGTGACCGAGACCTTCGACATAGGAGACTTTCTTGATTGTGATATTATCTTTGACAATATCGCCGTAACCCCTGATAGGAGAGGAGTGATCATTCCCGAACCGTACATTTCCACAAAACCTCTCGGTGAAGTTTGTGAGAAGCTCCCTTCTTCCGGTCATGTGCTTGGAGCAACCTGAATCTAGATACCACACATGACCGTCCTGCAAAACAGGTTATTTCTTTTTAGGTACCCATTCGTAAATGGGTCCTTTGGGGTTAGATTTAACACCCGCCTTAGAGACCCGTTTATAATTGGGTCTTTGTCTTTCACGGGAAACATTACTATGTGAATTATTAGTAGCAATATGATATGAACCAAACCAATCAGATGCATAACGGCTATCAACAAAATCATTTGATCCACAATGAGAACAACACAAACAATCATGCGACAGTTGAAGTAATTGCGGAATTGAATAAACTTTTAAAGGAAAAGTTCCATTACAATCAACTAGAGGTTTAGAAATAAAAACATCATGATTGTTATTGTTCTTTCTAGACTTTAACACTGAATCAACTAATTCTGATGTTGCCGAGCTTTCTCTTGACTTCTTAGCTACCCAAGCATATTTCACTTCTTTCCGCCGACCATACGTATCTGAAATGCCGTTGAACCCATAGTCAGAGGATTTGAAAATTGACGATTGTGACATTTGAGAGCGACCGGTCCTTTTCTTCTTCTGTGAACGCCTTTTCGATTTTGACATGGAAGGTTTTGAAGGAATGTTCACAGAAGGTTTTTGCGAGGCAGATGTAGAACATTCACCCTTATGAAAATTGACCGGAGGCACACATGACTCATTTAGAAAATCAACATGGCTAGGTAGAGAAGGATTAAAATCAAATTGGCTCAAATTGTTATCTAAACACACCTCAGAATTCAAGAATGCGGAAAATTCAAGTTCCTCATCAGAAAGGACCTTACCACATGAGGACTTCAGAGCATTTGAAGAGTTTGTTGAGTGCAGATCATATGCGGAAGCATTTTTACAATCAGAACACTGATCTGGTTTAAGACTTTGAGGCTCTTTTCCTTTATCTGAAATGATCGGTGACGAGTCACCCATAAAAGCTTTGTAGGAAGATGTGTCAGAAGAAGGATAAGAGTTTTCAGACAGAGACGATAACTCTCTTTGGAGAATGGAAGGCTGAGCATGAGGGTCAACCTTGTGAAGTTGCACTTTCAGATTATCTGCTGCCATAGCAGCCAGTTGTGAGTGCAACTTCTTTATTTATGTCTGGTAATATTCTTTATCTTCTTCCGACATAGTTTCCTTTTTGTTGGAACTGAGACACTCAATTTGAGATAAAAGACTTTGCTTTTCCTTTTGAAAATTTTCCCTTTCCAGTACATACGATTCTTCTAGCTGAACAAGTTTCTTTTCTAAAAGCAGAGTAGGAACATAAACCTTGGGAGCTAGAGGTTCCTCCTCAGTTTTAACGGTTTTAGTATTTAGTTCAGCTTGAGAGTAACTATGGAAAAAATCGGATGACAGGAAACGGGGTTTGTCAGTATTATAAGAAGCATTTAAAGTATCATAAACAAACGGAAATGTCCTTTTAGAAAGAACAGAGTTTTCTCTTCTCAACTTATCTTCAAGGTCTTCCTCCTCAGTGGGTGTGGTCCATTGTATCTTATATTCAGGAAAGATTTTGTCTAATCCAAAAAATTCAGATGCATATAAAGTAGGAACTTTGGATAAAGCCTTGTTTAAATAATCAGGGTTATCGTACCCGATACCCGCATTGCCGTACTTTGGTTCTTTTGGTGCGATTAGCTTTAACGTTTGATCAGATTGACCAAATTTATAAAGTTTCTTTTCAAGCTCTTCTAGCTGATTGGATAACCTTATTTTCTCATTTTTGTAAGTCACGTTTTGATTTAACAAATCAATTTTCTCGGACTCAGACATACGGAGCTTATCGGTCAGGTCATCTACTTTGGTCATTAGACTTTGTGACTCTGTTGAACACCTCACATTTTCTTCTCTTAAATTAGAAATAGTGCACATGTAGCTAGAAATTTCTAAGCTTTGATTTTCCATAAAGTCAGACTGCTTAGTGACACGGTTTTCCAGAGAAGAGAGAAGTTGTTCTTTTTCTTTTAACAGAAGCTTGTAAGAGTCAAGTTTGTTCATAGATAGTTGCATCTGATCAAGTAAAGCTTCATGAAAAGGGGTACATACCTGGCAAGGAGCATTGTTATCATCTTCATCAGTATCAGATGGTGATGAATGGTTACCCATGAAGCACAGATGAGCTTCAGCATCCTCGGGTTCTTCATCCGACACTTGTAGCCAGTAATCGTCTTCAGCCATTAGAGCTTTGCCAGCTTCCTTTTCTTTGGCAAGAAGCAGCTTGGCTCGGTAGTAGTCGGCGTTGCGCACAATTGGCTTGCGACAATCTCTGGCGAAATAACCTAACCGACCACAATTGTAACATTTGATCGGTTCGTCTTTAGGCTTTTCTTCATGTCTCTTGTCAGGCTTCTTACCAGCTTCAAAGTGACTGTTACCTTCAGACTTATTACGATGATCACGATGAGTAGAAACTCTTTGCTTATTGGAAGTCTTGGAGAAAAACTTTCTCTTTTGAAATGCTTGAGTGAGAAACACCATTGCTTCTTTCATCTTGGCAAGTTCTGGATCCGAATCGCTATCGGAATCTTCAGGTTCAGAATCACTCAGCACAGGTTCTTTTCCAGATGATCGGCTGACGGATTTGCCTCTTCTCTCAGATACGAGTGCTATTTGATCAGTTGCTGGCTTTTCTTCTGCTTTCCCAATAAGTTCCATCACTTCCTCTTCGTCTTGGAGCAGCATTTCATAGAGTTCGTGAAGGTACAGCTTCTCCAAGGTTTGAGTGTGGCGAATATGGGAGACGAACGGTTTCCACTCAGACTGTAAGTTGTTCATAAACTTTATGTTGTTTTCCGTGTTCGTCTTTGTGATCTTATTTTTCTGAAGATCATTTAGAAGCATATTAAACCTTTCGTAGGTTTCCGTCAGCATTTCACCCTTCCGTGCTTTAAACCCATCATATCTGGTGATGCAGTTTGTCACCTTTAGCTGGTTATTGATGTGGCTTCCCATCATCATCTTCTCTACTTGGTCCCACATCTTTTTTGACGAGTCTTTGAAACTATCTATACAAGCATAGATGTCATTCGGTAGACTTTGAAGAAGATATGATTTTGCCTGCTTTTCTGCCTCGTACAATTCCTTTTCTCTGTTAGTAAAATCACCAACAGTTTTCCGGATCTGGCGCTCTGGCCAACCTTCAGCTGGGTTTGCCGGTACCACTTTCATTGGCCAATCTTGTGGACCCTCAGTCAGGCATTTGTATATGTCTTCATAGTTGGATTTTGCTTCTATGAAGTTCATAAATCGGTCATGCCACTGAGGGTACTCTCCCCGAAAGAGCACCGGGGGCTTTTGGTCAGAACTGATGGCTAGAGCATCCCTTGAGTTCATCTTTACTTCTTAACTTAAGAGCACTGTAATGATCGTTAGGCAAGCAGAATGATCCAAGTACAATAAAATAGAAGAAACACAGAAACACTTGTTCTAAACAGAAAATCAGGTCACACAAATATCCGGTCGAAGGTATGCCCGGAGGAAGCAGTTATCCGGTCGAAGGACACGTCCGGGGATACACTTATCCGGTCGAATGATACGACCGGGGATACACTTATCCGGTCGAATGATACGACCGGGGATACACTTATCCGGTCGAAAAGAACAAGACCAGATCACCTTTATTCGGTCGAAGGGATAAGACCGGGGACACTCTGTTCGGTCGAAAGGGTTTGACCGGAGCACAAGTGTCCGGTCGAAAGACTTAACTAAAGATAAACACAAACAACCCCGAAGAACACGAAGAATCCGAAGAACCCGAAGAATTTCTGGGTTCGATCGAATGCAAACACAGATCAAAGGATCGAAGGAATTAACAAATCAAGCAACAACCAAACTCACTAAGACCGAATAATCACAACTCAGAAGCAAAGCGATCGAAGGACTTAATGACCAAGACCGAATACAAAAAAATTCCAGAAAAATTACCAGATTCGATCGAAGCCAAATCAACTTCAGAAACAGATTCGATCGATAAACAAAAATTAATAATCACCTAAAACACATATACGCGATTAACACAAAAAATATAGGGTTTTAGACAAACCTTTTTCTGGATCAAACCTTTTGCCTATCCGCTCTGATACCAATTGTAGATCCCAGTTTCAGTGCAATCAGCAGATATAAGAACAATGATGAACAATATATTGGCCACAACAACTAGTCATATGATTAATATAAACTTCAAAGGGCTAAGGTTTACAGAGAGAATTTCTGATAATAGTATGTAAACCTAACAACTAAAATTGAATAATGAATCTCTCTGGCAACGATAAATGAAACAGAAATAACTTTAAATACTCGGGCTCGCAGGCCTAATGGGCTTATGGGCTTTAAGGCCCAACAAGCTTACAACAATAGCAACTTGTCACAAACTACCCTGAACTTCTATTTAACATAGAAAATGGCCCTAACAAGCTTCCCTCGCTTTCCAAACGTTATAATTCCTTTCCAAGGCGACACCTTCAACATTACTCGATCACCCAATTGAAATTCCATCGGTCGTCTTTTCTTGTCCGCATAACTCTTTTGACAATCTTGGGTCGCCTTCAACTATTCTCGAATACACTTTACTTTGTCAGCTGTTTCTTGCACCACTTCCAGTCCGGCGAATTGCTTCTCACCCGCTTCTAGCCAACAAGTTGGCGTTCTACACTTCCGGCCATACAAGGCTTCAAACGGGGCCATGCCCAAACTTGAGTGATAACTATTGTTGTAGGCGAATTTTACCAACGGAAGATGAAAGTCCCAATTTCCCCCAAAGTCAATGGCGCACTACCTCAACATGTCTTCTAGTGTTTGAATAGTTCGCTCGCTTTGTCCATCCGTTTGAGGATGATACGTCGTACTCAACTTTACTCTTGTTCCCAACTTTCTTTGAAAGGCATTCCAAAATGGGAGGTGAAACGACTATCCCGATCGGAAACGATGGATAGCGGTACCCCATGTCTCGAGACCACTTCATTTATGTATAACATTGCTAGCTTGTCCAATGGTAACGTTTCCCTCATAGCCAAGAAGTGCGCGCTTTTCGTCAACTGATCTACTATTACCCAAATGGTGTCGTGACCCTTCAACGTCTTCGGTAGTTTCATCACGAAATCCATCGTGATATGATCTCATTTCCACTCCGGTATCTCTAAGGATTGCAAGCTCCCATATGGTCGTTGATGCTCGGCCTTCACAAAAGAACAAGTGAGGCATCTCTCCACGAAGGTCGCCACATCAAGCTTCAAAACCGGCCACCAGTAGTTCAACTTTAGATCCCTATACATCTTTGTGCTCCCGAGATGAATGAAATAACTGGACTGGTGTGCTTCTTCTAAGAGTAACTTCTGGCATCCTCCTAACTTGGGTACCCAAACTCGTCCTTAGAAAAGTTCCAATCCCCTACCATCTTCCTTCAAGCTAAGACCTTGCTTTGACATAGCTTCATCCTTGAGGTTTGCTTCGAGTAACGCTTTGGCTTGAGTGGTCTTTATCATACTCATAAGGTTTGAAATAATCTCAATCCTTGCTAAAGAGGTTCGCACCGTTCCACTATAATCTTTCCGTCTTAACGCGTCTGGCACTACATTGCCTTGCCCGGGTGGTATTGAAGTTCACAGTCATAATTTTTCAACAATTCTAACCATCTTCATTGCCGCATATTCAACTCTTTTTGATCAAAAACGTACTTCAAGCTTTTGTGGTCGGTGTAGAGTGTGCACTTTGTACCATATAAGTAGTGTCGCCATAGCTTCAAAGCAAACACTACCGCCGCCAATTCGAGGTCATGTGTTGGGTAATTCTTTTCGTGCTCCTTCAATTGTCTTGATGCATACGCTATAACTTTACCTCTCTGCATTAGGACGCAACCTAGTCCCATCTTGGAGGCGTCGCTATAGATGACGAAGTCTTCCGTTCCCTCGGGTAGGGATAAGATTGGGGCTTCACACAGTTTCTATTTCAAGGTACGGAACGCTTTCTCTTGAGCTTCGGCAGGGCCGGCCCTTGCCCATGGCACTGATGGCGGTGGCCATGGGCAGCCGAAATGTAAGGGGCATCAAAAAAAAAATTGTATTAGCATTTTCCAATACTCCTTGCTATAATAAAAATATTTGGATTTTAAATTATTTATCCATCAAAGCCCTCGCAGTCTCCAAAGGGAAGAAAAAAAGAGGCTTATTTTTATTTTATTTTTTTACAGTTGCATCATATCTAAAAGTCTCATTTAAGAATTAGAATTTATATGGGGTCATTTACCTAAATACTTATTTAATAAGATTTAATACTCCAATTTATTTTACCGGATAAGATTGTAGTTCATAAAAAAGGTATCATATGCAACAATTTACCCGATAAGAGTCATCACCCGGTAAGACTCTTCATCATTATCATTGCTCTTATCGGATAAAATTCTCAGCTTTTGTCATATTCATCAAATAAAGTAAACGACCCTAAATGTAAGTCTAAGGTTTTTTTGTGTTCAAATGTTTTATTGCTCAAGTATTTAGAGTTTTTGGTTATTCTCAATTTCTCATTAATTATTAGTTTATATTTAAGTTTTGTAAATGTTTTTTTTTTCTATTTTAGGTTATTCCCATAATCTCAAAAATCATTATGTTTTCTCATTAATCTTGAGTTTACCGTTTATGTTTTATTATTTGGGGTTTTGGCTTATGCTCCCTGTTTATATTATTGTTTGTTATATTTAATAAAAATTGGCATGAAGATGAACCGCCTAACTTGATTAGGTTTCAAACCTTTTCAAATAGTTTATTTTGTTTATATATATATATATATGTACATATATATATATAGAGAGAGGGGTTCATAGAAGAATAACAAGAGAATAAGAAAACAGTCGAATCACATGTGATTTTACACTAAAATCACGTGTAAAATCACATGTGATTTACGTGACCTTGGCCGCGATCGCACGTGGCGGGACACGTCGCCCGCACACCCTTACGTTCACCGTTAGTGTAAATCACATGTAATTTTGCACTAATTTGACTGGTTTTTTATTCTCTTATTTTGTTATTGTTCTCGTTTGAACATCCCTCTCTTTTCTCTCCTCTTTACATAGAGCATTTTTTTTGGCTTGCTGCCACGAGCATCTGAAACCTCAGGACCGGCCCTGAGCTTCGGTCCACACAAACTTCACGTTCTTCCGAGTCAACACGGTCAATGATGAAGCAATTTTGGAAAGTCTTGAATGAACCTTCGGTAGTACCTGGCAAGTCCCAAAAAGCTTCGAATTTCGGTTGGGCTCTTTAGAGGCTCCCAGTTCATCATTGCCTCAATCTTTGCTGGATCTACTTTCACTCCTTCTTGGGTCACCACATGGCCGAGAAATTGAACTTCCCGCAACCAAAATTCACACTTGGAGAATTTGGCATATAACTTCTCCCTTCTTATAGCACCTCTAGCACTTCTCTCAAGTGTTGCTCATGTTCCTCCTCATCCTTGGAGTATACTAAGATGTCATCGATAAACACTATGACCGACCGGTCTAAGAATGGCCGACACACATGGTTTATCAAGTCCATAAATATCTCCGGCGCATTCGTCAACCCAAAAGGCATGACTAGGAACTTGTAGTACCCGTAATGAGTCCTAAATGTCGTCTTCGGAACATCCTCCTCTCGAACCTTCACTTGATGGTATCCCAATCGAAGATCAATCTTGGAAAAGCATTCAACCCCTCGCAATTGATCGAAGAGATCATCTATTCGGGGTAACGAGTATTTGTTCTCTACGGTCACCTTGTTCAACTCTCGGTAATCGATGCACATACGCAACAACCCATCTTTCTTCTTCACAAAAATCACCGGAGCTCCCTACGGTGAAGAGCTCGGCCTCACGAACCCCTTCTCTAGCAACGCTTGAAGTTGGGTCATCATTTCCTGCATCTCTGTTGGCACAAGACGATACGGTGCGTGAGCTATCTGTGCCGCCCCCGTAACTAAATCGATCCAGAACTTCACTTGTCGGTCGGGTGGCAAGCTTGGTAATTCGTCGGGAAACACATCCGGAAACTCGTTGACAATCCTCACGTCTTCCACCTTCTTTTTCTCTGCCTTGGCATCTATCACAAAGGTTAGATACGAAGGGTATTTCTTCATCAAATACATTCTTGCTTTAATAGATGAGATGATGGCCACCTTGCCTTTTCGCTTTTCTCCATACACAAAAATGAAGTCCCCTTCCCGGACGGGTATTCAGAGGAGTTTCTTGGAACACAAAATCTCCGAGTGATGCTTTGCCAACCAGTCCATTCCAATTACCACGTCGAAACTTCCAATGGACATGGGAAGTAATTCCACTTTAAACGATTCACCACTGATTTCTAGACAACAATCCCTTAGAACGTCCCTTAGAACTACTCGGTCCCCATTAGCTACCTCTATGACTAAGGCATCATGAAGAATACTAGTAGGCATGTTCAAAGACTCGTAAAATACATTCGACACAAAGGAGAAATTTGCACTAGAATCAAACAAAACTCTAGCGGGTATGGAGTTGAGTAAGAACATACACGACACCACATCGGCGGTTTCCTTTGCTTCCTTTTTCGTCATTTGGAAGGCTCTCCCTTGAGCCCTAGGAATGGCCTTCTTCTTTGGTTGATTCCCTGAGCTATTTCCTCTCGTAATTCCCTTCAGCTTGGGGCACTCCCTCCTCACGTGCCCCATCTCCTTACACTCATAGCAAATTGTCCCTCTAATGGGACACTCGGAGCTAATATGACCCGGTTTACCGCATTTGAAACATGAGACCAGGTTGGGTTGGAGTTGGTTTTGCAAAACCCAAAATGCTTGCTTTTGCATTTAGGACACCATTTCGCCTCGTGGCGGTTGTCAAAGATTTTACTTCCCGGTTGGAACCTTGGCTTCTTGTACGAACTTGGCGGGCTCTCCCACCTTCTCTTCTCCACCACCTTTGACTTCTCTTCCTTCTCTCGTGCTTAGACTCTCTCCATAACTTTGGCCTCCTCGATTGTTTCATGAAGGTTTGAGGCTTTGGAGTTGCGGACCATTGACATCATGTCCGCTGGCAAGCCCTTCAAGTACGTTTTTACCTTTTCCTTCTCGGTCGGGGCCACATGCCCCACGAAGTTTAGTTTCTCCATGAACAATCGAGTGTACTCCTTCACTGATAAATCCCCCTTTTTAATTGACCGGAACTCCTCCTCTATCAAGTCCATCTCTTCTTCATTACAATATTCTTCCAAAATCTTCTTCTTGAACTCGGTCCAAGACATCTTAGCTAAAACAGATTCCTCTAGAGCTGAGGTGAAGGCATTCCACCATATCAAGGCCGAACCTCGGAGCATCTGAGAACCATATTTTACTTTTTGGCCCTCCTCATAGTCACAAGCTCTAAAGGCTTGCTCAATTTCTCTGAGCTAGTTCATGCACTTGGCGGGTTCATCGGTTCCGGCAAACTTCGGCGGTTTGCAACAAAGGAAAGACTTGTAAGAACAAGTCCTCCCGGGTTGTCTCCTGTCTAGGGTCACCAGTCCCTCGGTGCGGTTCTCATCTCCGGTGCCCTCGGGACCCCCTATGATCTTCAATGTATCGGTGATGGTTAACCTCACGCTCTTCTAGTAGTTTCATGAACAGTTCCTGTTGCTTTGCCATGGTCTCGTTCATAGCTCTCATCATATCCATCATTTGAGTTTGAGGGGTTTCCTCAGTCAGAATTGGATCGGCGGTGGCAATATTGGTCCTCAGTATTTGCTCTACCCTCCCGCTAAGCAAGGGCAAAAGTAGAGGTACAACCGTTACAGTTTCATTTGGCCTATCGACCATGGATTTGGTCATGGCTTGGCCCTCCGGATATGATAGAAGGTGACTCCGAGTATTTACCATTTTCGTCTGTCAAACAATCAAAAAAGGGTAAGAGATAGGCTACACAAGATTATACACCAGAAACGTACTAATACAGTTTATCGATCATCATAATCATAGTAATTCAAGTGTACTCACATAGAAATATATTCATAATAACAACAGATAAGTGAGATTATGAACATAATTTAGATAAGAATTCTCGCTACCAATTCTTACAATTCTCAATGGCGTAGTTTCCATCGACTCTAAGACAGTCCCATCTTAGGAGTTCTACCCGATTCTCACAATTCATTACCTAGTGGTCTTAGCTTAAGTCTAGGCATTGAGATTACATACCTAGTTCACTTAAACTACAGCGCTGATACTAACTTGTAACACCTTAAAATTTGGGCAATTGAAAATTCGAAATTTTGGCAATATAAAGTCTAAAATACGGAGGTCCAATATACCTTGTGTTAGCCCCAAATCTCAATTTGTAAAAGTGTTGAAAATATCCAAGTCCTACTTCAGAGGACTTCCAGAGTCAGGATTCAGAGGACGTGACTGCCTCTGAAGCACATTCCAGAGATATGGACTTCTCAGCTGAAGACATTAGAGATGGCTTCATTAGAGGCTCTGAAGACTTCCTCAGAGCTCTGAAGATGTTATCTCTGAAGATCAAGATACATTGAACCTAACAGATGACACATCACTTAGTGATAAGATTTACTTTCTAGAGTAGGTCAGTGTTCAAGCATGCTTCTATTGTCAGGAAAGCACACTGTTTACTTTATGGTCCTATAAATAGGACCATCACTCCATTTACAAGGGTGTGCTTTTTGATATCTTGTTTTCGAAGATTCAATTGAATATATTTCAAAGAAGATCTTGTTCTTTCTACTTGCTTAATATATGAACTGTGATATTTGAATCTGGTTTTGATATTAAACTATATTGCTTCCGTTGTTATTACTCTTGTTGTTTGTATCATTATTATTGTAAGATTAAATCTGGGATCCAACAATTGGTATCAGATCTTCCTTTGTTTTCTAAACAAAGAAATATCATATCTACATACTCGGATAGATTTAAATCTTACTGATTCAAGCTTTTAAAATTTGTGCATGTTAATATATACCTTGGTTTATTAAAAAGAACTTCATATGCTCCGGATTTGAAAGTAAATCACAGTTACATCCTTTGATAAAAGATCTTCAAAGAAAAGCATCAGTTCTACAAATCTTCATCTTTTCTTCACAAAATGGCAAACTCAAGTATAAGTGCCATTTATACAGCTGGATCATTAACCAAGCCTCCTACACTTCTAAGGGATGAATATCCTCAATGGAAGATAAGGATGGTAAACTTTTTAGAAGGTATGGACAGGGATCTGTTAAGATCAGTGAACGATGGACCTCACCAACCAATGGTGTTGGTACCAAGAGTTCCAGCAACAGCAGATACTGCTGAAATCCTTGCTTACTATGAAAAGAAAACTTCAAACTTTACGGATGAAGAAACTAACATGATGGAAAATGATTCAAAAGCTGTTAGATTACTTATAATGGCCATTCCCAATGATATCTTCCAAGAACTTGATTCTTGTGTAACTGCAAAAGAGATATGGGATCAGTTGTTAAATCAACTTGAAGGTGGCTTACAAACTCAAAAGAACAGGAGAAATCTTTGTATCAATGAATATCATGATTTTCATGTATTACCCGAAGAAACCTTACACCAAACATACACAAGGTTCAACATTCTCATCAACAAATGCAGAAAATTTGGAGTGATGAGGACAAAAGAAGAAAATAATGTTCTTTTTCTTAAAAGTCTAAATGAAGAATGGTCACAACTGTCCATGTCAATACAAGCCAATAAAAATCTTGAATCATGGTCATTGACTGACATTTATGGCACCCTGGTTGCACAGGAAAAAGAAATTGTTAAACAAAAATCAAAAACCTCTTTAGGTGGACCACTTGCACTCATATCAAAACAAAAAGCAATCATTCATGCTTAATTCTTTCTATCACTTGCACGAACACACAAGGAATTTGTTTTCTTGCCATAACGTTCATAGAAATTGCCTTTGTGGTGTTTCGATGATTGAATGGAAGCCCTGGGGGAGTGAACATCATAAGAGCTCCTTTACAATGTGTATTTGTTACACACAGTGACTTCGTGTTAATGACAGGCATTTTTAACTGATTCATTTGTTGACTCAGGGGTTACATTTCTAATTTGTCTGGATTTGCAAAGATCTAGATGAATATCTTGGCAGGTTGATGGTGAATCAGTGGCTCAGTTCAACAGATCAGCATGGTCAAAGACATTTCTTGGAAGAAGTTTTGATGTTGTCGATGCTTTATTCATCAAAAAGGGGGAGAACATAATGTTTGAAGAAATGTCCATTACAAGTTGTGTTTCAAGAGACATTGGAGAAGAAAAGTTAACCAAGAAATGGGAGAATACAATTTTAAAGAAATGTCCAAGTCAGAAATATTCTGCTAAAGCATTATGAGCTGAATCTGGAGATAATTTCTTTCCATCATCTGAAAAGAGAACTTTTCTAGAATTTTTCTACGTCTCTTGGGAAGATTACAAGATGTGTTAAAGACAAAGAGGGAGATTGTATCTTCTGAGATTAAAGAGGAGATTGGATTACTAAATCTTTTTAGTAATGATCTTGATCTAAAGGGGGAGATTGTTAGATCATAGATTTATTGGATTCAAGATCATCAAGATGAAAGATTCCAGAAGTCTAAGCTCCAAAGTCAAACTCAATAAAAGTCTAGGTCCTTTGTAATAAATAGTTAAAGTTATTTCCTTGTATTTTTTTTTTGTTATTTTTGTCTTTTCCCTAAATAGGTATAAGGTTTTATAGGTGCTAGGGTTGTGAGAATGTCAGGTGGGCAAGAATAGAATTATCAGCCGCCATTCTGATATTCTAGAGAGAGAGAGAGAGAGCTTAGAGAGAGAAAATCCATTCAAGAGAGATTTGTAATCTTTGTTTGAGAAATCAATATCAGGTTTGCTAATCTTTTGATTGTGAATATATATGTTTATGCGATAAAAAACTGATTTTATAGGGACAATCAAGATGGTTTTGCTAAGATTGTTGAAGTTTGTTGAAAGCAGAAAGAGAAAAGTTCAAAGATTTCAGAATATGAGCAGAGTTTTCTGAAATTTTCTTTGAAGACAATTTGCTGAAGCAAACTAAGCTGAAACTGAAGATAATTTCTTTCCGATGTCTGAAAGAGGTTTTACAACCTTAGGGAGATTGTTAATATTCTTGAAGACAGACTTTGGGAAGAATACAGATTTGTTTTTGATCCGAGTTGATAAGAAGTCTACAAGGGGAGATAGTTTGTGTTGTATAGAAAAAGGGGAGATTGCACAAATTGAGCTTAAAGAGGAAGATTGATTTGCAAAATCTTTTAGAGATGATCTTGAATCCAAAGGGAGAGATTGTTAGAGCATATATTTGTTGGATACAAGATCATGAAGTCTGAAGGTCAAAGTCAAGCCAACTCAACTATTAAAGCAAAATCAAAGTCACATTGTAATAAAGTCAAAGTTTTTGTGTTGTTTTGTTTTGTGCGTGTGTCTTTGTTTTAATAGACATGTGACTAGAAGCTTTGGTGTAACAAGTCTTAGAAGTTGAGACTGTATCTTGTTCTAGAGAGAGAAAGTGACACAGAGAGAATTTTGTACGAAATCTGTGAATTGAATTGAAGAAACAGGTTGAGTAATTGTTAGAGTCTCTTGTTATTGTGTTTGTGATTAGAAATTGATAAAATTGGGACATATCACTTTTCGGCCAATCCATCTCTTTTCGTCTACTCGTTCCTAGTCGATCTTTGTGGAGTCCCTACTAATCGAACTCTTTTCGGCTACTCCATCATTCGGCTAGCCCTTGACATTCGGCAAGTATCCCTTTTGGCACGTTCAATCACTTCTAGAACATGTTTCGGCTAGTCCACTTTCGGCTACTCTTGTTCAGATGGTCATCCTTCAGCCACTCTCGGATTGTCCGCTCCTCACTCTTCGGCCACTACCTCTTCGGCTAGTCCCTATTATCCGAACCCGTTTCGGCTAGTTCCCACTAACCGATTCTTAACCTTTAGGCCATCATTGTTCGGCTAGTTACATTTCGGCTAATGACTATCCGATTCCACTCCGATTTTCAATTTTTTTTTGTCCTTACCCATTCGCGGTTATGTCATGACGTATTCCACGTCATGTGTCAGGGACGTGACCATCCCACTAACCCTCGTTCTCAAAAACGGTGGGCCAACTTCTGTCATTTCGACTGCCCTCATAATTATTTATCCTTTTTTTCATAAAACCCAATCACCTTATAACCCTATAACCCCTATTTTTTTAACACCTTTTTTATTCCTCGAACTATATAAACCCACTTCACCCCTCTCATTTGCTCTTTACCACCATTTTTCAACTTCAAGCACTTCTGCAACCTGAAAATTCATCATCTCTTGTTCATCAATGGCATCTTCAACTACTCCCACCAAAGGCTCTAAGTCAAGCAACAATGAGCCTCTCACCCGCGATTCATTGGTTTTCAATCACTGCAACCACACGGCTTGTTTCGAGCTCGATCCGACTTACCTAGAATTTAACCAAGTGTCCATCTTCCTTCAACGCTTCCCTCTCCAATACTCTTTCACTGCCACTCCCAAAATAAGCAAACTACTCCTCGGGAACTTCTGGCTCACCTGCGTCTATGATCCTACGAATGACTCCATCTTGGACTCCATTCTTTCTGATACGAAGGATTAGGACCTGACGTTTGGTTGTGAGGATGTTAGGGAGGCTCTCAAATTCCTTACATTCTCTTCGTATGATGAGTTCCCCACCGGAAAGGAGCACGAGGAGGTGGTTACTGACCTCACTACCTCTCTGAGGGCAAGGATAAAGGTACCGAGACTCTCCTCCGCAAACATATGGGGGGAGTTTGGAATTTCTCCAATATCATTCACTGTATTTCCTGGAAGACCGGAGGCTTGGATCAGTATCCTTCATACGTTACCCAGCCGACTCACGTACTGATGTTCCAACGAAAGATCGACTTTGCTCGATACTTCTTCAACGACATCATCGCGGTGATCTCTCCTCCTCGGTGTCCATAGGTGGATCTTCCCCGTTTTGTCTCACCGATCATCAACCACAAACTCAAGGATGCCTTGTTGGTTGATTGCCTTTTACCTAAGTTGAAGATCATCTTTGATTTCTCTGCTCCCAAAGATAGGAATCAGATTATCAAGAAGGGTCCCTCCTCCACCGATCGGCCACTACTCCCAGGTATGGTTTCTTTCATTCTTGCTCCCAATACAAAGTGGGGAGAAGCCACAACCTCATCGACTACTCAGTCAAGGGTTCCGTTGGCTGCTCTCCCTTCGGTGGCCCCCAAGTCCCCTTCCCGAGCAAAATCGATGACCAAAAAGAAGAAGAAAACCAAGGTCATCAGTGCCTCCGCCCTTGCTTCTATGACTATGCCACCGAAACAACCTTCAGTGGCTCCCCATCCCCTCCTAAGTCTCATCTAAAGAGACTTAGGAAACTTATCGTGGCCAAGCCCCACACTCCACCAACCGATTCTAAAAAATCGGTAGGTGTTGAAATTGTCCCCACCGGGCCAGGGGAATATACTAAGCCCGAAGCCACCTCCTTCGTACCCACTCAAAAGGGTGCGATTTTAAAAACGAGGACCCTCACCAAACTCTCCTCGCTTACTCTTTAGTCGATGAGGATGACTTGGACACCTCCCTAGTTCAGGGCCCCTCTTCAACACCGCATTGCCTAACACCCGGGACTCATAGTCCTGATGACTTTGCACGATCCAAGGAAGGATCAGCCATTCTAGGGGCCGATTTGGAGGATCCGAAACACTTTCTGTATTTTCTTCTATTTGATACAGGCTTCAAACCCTCTCCCAAGCTTGACCTGCATCTTCTTGAAGAACGGGATCCCTTCCCGGCTAAATGCAAAGAGGTTTCTCCATCTCGTCTTCCCTCACCAAAATCCCAAACCACCCCACCTAAATCACCGATATCCCAAGCCACTCTAACAAAAATTTCTTCCTCCCCCCCACCGAAAACCTCACCGAAGCCCTCATCGAAACAAAGCCCCTTTCCAAAGGCCTCACCATCCAACACCTCTTCCTCCAACTCTTCACCCGATCTCCCTCCTACCTGCCGACCTCTTTCCCTTATCCGAATTCTCCCTCACAACCCGTCGACCCCAACCCAACCCTCTACCTTCCAAAACCCAATAAATTTTCCTGGAGATGTGTTGGCCGATATTCTTGACACAAACCGGCAACACCAATTACTTGGTGCTCAGGTGGCCTCTCTCACAGCCAAATTTGATTGATTTACAACTGGTCATCGAGTAACCGTCTTGGAGCATAATGTTATTCGGGAAGCACAGATCGCCCGAGATCTCGACCACAACAACTCCTCTATTGATGATCTACTTCGGATCATCAAGGAGAAAAATACTAAGGTCCAACGAATACAAACCAATTTCTTTTGGTGCATGGATGGCATAGGCCAGGATGTTTCTGATATGGCCGAACCTCTTCTTTCTTCAGTCGGTGCGGTGAACACTCGGCTAGAGCGGCTTCTCTCTTCAAACCTCGACCTCACCTTATCCAGTGTAGCCCTAAAGGCTTATTCAGATGCAAGGGATAAGAAGCTCCAATTCTTGAAGACCAAGGTCCTCTCCTACAACTTGGTAAATTCTCAGATATTGGCTTCTCTCACTAGCCTTCATCAGAAAATTGATGGTCTCCCTGCCTCTGTCTCCAAATCTGGACGGAGAAGTGGGACATTGATCTTGGAGATGTAGTTTTTGGTGACGATGATCGGGATTGCCTCCGCTGAGTAGATCGGCGGGTGGGTCGTGTGTCAAACCATCTTGGGGTTTCTTCTCCTTCGGCCACTGAGGGAGAGAAACCTATTGAGGGGGAGAAGCCAACCCCTCAAGTCATTATTTACAGCGTCTGAACCAAAGGGGAAGGCACAGGTCGATCGACTCCTACCGATCGAGCCGAAGAATCTGCGGGGAAAGATCAGAAAAATAAAGGGAAGTTGCCAATAACTCCCGAAGAAGAGGCATCCCACTTAAAGCGAAGGAAAGAAGAACAGAACAAACGTGGTTCGGGGTTGGATGTTCTAAAGCTTCAACCTCCCCCAAAGATTGTATCCCAGCTGGAGATGTTTGCAGATGAGATCAAGGCTGCCGAACTCACTCAAAGAGCGTACGACGATAACCAAGAACTCATCCGAAAGTTGGCCGAAGAAGAGGCCAAGGAGGCTAAACTTTCTGATGATCCGATTGAAGCTCAGAAATTTGAGCTTGGGAGTTTGGAGAATTCGGGTAGGGACACAGATGAGCAGAAAGTAAAGTGTATCCGATGGTACAAGAAGACCTTGACCGACCGACACGACAGCTCCCCAATCTCAAGTGTTAGGATTTCAAGGCCAAAATCTACAAAGGATTCTATATGGCTAATCATAACTCGCGAAAACGGTACGAGCCAAACTGACAAGCTGGAGTGGTTAAGAGCTTATGGTCTCAGCGAATGGTTCGAAATCATTAACATTTTGAAGAAGAGTATGAGTGTCTTCAAAGACCAAGTCGTGGAACACATCAACTCCCTTGAGAACAAGATGAGGACTTACCGAAGCAAGTACCAGATTCAACACTTGGTTGCCAAAGGTGAGTTCATCTAGAAGCTCAAATCCGAACATCATTCCTCATCTTCCTCCTCCAAATCCAAGCCCAAATCGGTGAAGAAGGAATTTGTCTTCCAAGAAATGGCAAAGGAAGGAAAAGTCCCAAAAGTCTCCAATCTTGACCTTTCCTTGCCTACTCTTGTGGATCAACCCTCAACCACAGTCATCCTCCATCCGACATATGGTATCTTCTTCAATGATGGCTTCGGCCACATCCGCTTCTTTAGAGTCGAACAGATACATATGGCCGACAGCCTCTTCCTTGCTGGGATTCTTCAAATCATTCCAATAAGGCCTCATGCAGTTCCTATCTTCAAAGCAGTCACTGATGAGTTGAAGAAGAGGGAATACATTCAGGAATATCCTTTTGAAGAATCTTCGTATATTTTCTATCTCTTTTGAATTGTACTTGTAATTTTCCTTATCGTGTACTCAAACTTTTGAGATTAATACAAGTGCAATTTTCTTTTAGTATGTATTTAAATAGTTTATTCTTTCATTCATTTATACTTGTAAATGTCGGATATCTTAAAAAATCCCAAAAAGAAACAAAAATAATGGACTATGTGAAAAATAACCCAAAAGATTAAAATAGGGTCAAAGTGCACTAGTCATTTACTTACTCTTTTATTTTAAGTATGGGATATCTTCATCAAATAAGGGGAGATTGTTGGGTCATCAAGGATTTGAAGATGACCTCCATTTCGGATCATCACCTCCTATTTGTATTATTTGAACATCTTTTGTACTTAGATTATTTTAAGATTCTTTGTAATAGCTTAGTCATGCTTCAATGGATCGGTGAAGTCGAAGACCAACCGAAATCAGCAAGAAGTAAATCTTCAAATGTGGATCAAGATAAACTTCCAACCTTAACTAAGTTATCTACCTACCGATTTGAGTCTCATCAATCGGCTGGTATCCTTCCTGCCAATGTGGAACTCTTCAAATCAGCAGGATCCCTTTCAGCCGATTTCCTCTTATCGGTTGGATCGAACCTGCCGATTTCATCCTCACAAATCGGTTGGTTCTCTATCTACCAACTTTTCTCTCACAAATCAAGGAATGATAGGGACATTCTCTAAAGGTTCAAAAAAGGGATGTTTGTCGTTTACATCATTTTCAGGTGTTATCTACAACAAGATCCTAAGGTCAACTATGTTCCATGTTAAGACAAAAAGGAAACTAGTCTTTTTGAATGACATCTCTGACATTCAATCCCAAGATGACAAGTGTCCTCAACATTTAATGCACATGGTGGTATATAAAGGTGAAGATTCATCCCATGCAAGGTTACGCTTTTGAAAAGAGATCTTAATGCACTCAACCAAAAGTTGGCAAACTTGCTCTCTCATTTCCATAGCTTTAATCTTTGTGTTTTAAGTAGTGTTATTGTTTCATTGTGAAAGATTGTTAGAATAATTTTACGTGTTCTTTTCGCAACAATCTTAAAAGTTTTCTATGTGTAATTCTTGATTTTATATCAATAAAGAATTAAATTAAGTGAAAAAAATTGTGTATTGTATTCAACCCCCTTCTACAATACTTGTTTATTGTTGTCATTACTTTTTGAGACCAACAAAATTATCAAACAAATACACACAGTTCATACTGGCCAAACTTCAAATGAAATTAAAATACATTCAAAATTATTGATGTTTCTTTTTAGAACAAATTATCCACATAATGGATCAAGAATGTGCATATCTTCAGTTATAATTTTAAACTTTGAATTAACAACCCTACAACTTTCAAAACTCACAACAACTTTAAATATTTTCACATTGCTTCAGCAAATGCTTGAATTTGGACACACATATTCCACATGATTGTTGTAGCCATTAGGGTTACTTTAAAAAAAGTGAAAAAATGAAGTAAGTCATAATAAACCCATTATATATAATGTTGTAATTTAAACTTTTGATTGGATATTGATCCATTTACAAACACAAACATAT
Source organism: Arctium lappa (assembly GCA_023525745.1). Taxonomy (NCBI): domain Eukaryota; kingdom Viridiplantae; phylum Streptophyta; class Magnoliopsida; order Asterales; family Asteraceae; genus Arctium; species Arctium lappa. Next base: position 56,728,920 of record CM042058.1, on the reverse strand, counting down.
CTTAACATCCAATAATCATTTATGTCTTTCAAATCTTCCAACTTTACATAATCAATTAGCAAAAAACATAAAATACAAACAATAAAACCTTCATATTTCTCTATAAATACACCTCCCTTTTATGCATAGCAAAGAAACAAAAAAAACACCCAACTCATCAATGATAAAGTCATAATACATGGTCCATGATGCAACTATAACACAAAATCAATAAAAAACATTTCAATAAAAAATACATTGTTAGGACACAGCCTCATTGGATTCAAGATCATACAATACGAAGATCGCAATCTGAAGCTAAAGAAGAAAAGTCGTCTCATTAATATTAGTCTAAGTCGTTTGTAATAAAATAGTCAAAGTTAGTTTGAATTGTATTTTATTGTTTAAGTAATTAGTTTAATTAGTTTAGATATTATATTAGTTTAACTATAATATCTAGATATTAGTTAGATATAATATATAGATATTGTTTTTCTAGATATTATGTATGTTGGTTGAAGCAAGTGTGTTCAACACTCTAAGAAACTATCAGACACACACAACAACACACACAACCACGGTGTAAAATTTGAGAGCTTCAAAGATCAAATATCAAACCTTGTAATAGTTGTTATTAATCAAACAGGTTGGTAATCGTTTATGTGTTGTAATCTATAAAACTTGATATAGTATTGTGGACCCACAATTGCTATCAAAGCCTGATAATAGATCAAAATCAAGTTTATATAAAAAACGACTCTGTGTTCTTCATTTCAAAATAATTTTCGTGATTTAGTGTGTTTTTGGGTTAGAAATCGATCAGGTCTTGATCGATTTGTGTGCTAAATCGAGTTGGTAGTGTTTGATTTCAATTTAGAACTTCAATCGATTCAAATTTTGGGATTTTAGTGCAAAACTTTTCACGACCAAAAAGTCACTATGCCATCGATTTTTTCTTCAAAAAGTGATTTTTATCGAAATCGAGTGGTAAAAAACTGTTAGTGATCGATTTGTCAAAGTTGGGACTGCTAATTCAAAGTTTAGAAAGGTTTTTTAGTTGAAATTCGAAGTTGCAAGGACGAACTCGCGCAAACCTCAACTTTGCGCAACCAACTGCTTGCGCAAACCTCAACTTTGCGCAACCTACTTCAAACGCAAACTTCAACTTTGCGCAACCTACTTCAAACGCAAACTTCAACTTTGCGCAACTCAAAGCTTACACGAACCTTACTTCTCGCATCAACAAGCAAACGCAAACCCCAGTTTGCGCGACCCACGTAATACGCAAACCTCAGTTTGCGCAACCTTCTAGTCACGCAAACCTCAGTTTGCGCAACCCTCTAGTCACGCAAACCTCAGTTTATGCAACCAACATCTCGCGCAAATCTTACTACGCGCCAGCAACCTTGGAATTTTTTTTTCTAAGAATTTTTCGAAAAGGATGACTTCAAAAGACGCACTTTCCATTGGCACGGATGTCAAACCCCCAGTTCTGTTTAAAGGGGATTACGAACAATGGAAAGACAGATTTCTTGACTTTGTGGATCGACACGTAAACGGAGATAACATTCTTTTATCAATAAAAGAAGGTCCCATGGCACCACTTTCTGTCCAAGTACCTGATGATGATGATGATGTTGAAGATGATTCTTCTGACAGTGAGGATGGGAACGTGGAAAGAGAACAGAAGATGAAAACTGTTACAGTAGAGTATACCTAATTTTCTGAAGAACAAAAGAACCGTTTTAAAGCTGATAAGCAAGCAAGATCTTTACTTCTTCAAAGTATCCCGAATGATATCTACATCAAAATAGACAACTACAAAGCTACTGCTAAGAAGATGTGGGATCAACTTCAAAAGATGATGATGGGATCTAAGGTTGGAAACCAGATGAAAGTAGCAAACTGTATAAATAGTTATGAAGAATTCAAAGCCTTTGAAGATGAAAGCCTGGCGGACACTTATGAACGATATGTTCTGCTTCTGAACGAGCTGTCAAAGAATAAAGTCAAAAAGAAACAGATTGAGAACAACTTCAAGTTTCTTAGTGCCATTCAACCTGAATGGAAAAAGCATACATGAAGAATGAAACAGATGAAAGATCTGAGTGACATTCCACTCCACGAGGTGTATGAGACACTAAGGCAGAACGAAGAGGAGGTAGAAGAGAAAAGGAATGGAAAGAAAAAGGAAGTTGAGAAAGTTCCTGATTCCGTTGCACTTGTTGTGAAAGATAAGAAGAAAAAGAAGAAAGTAATTACAAGTTCTGAATCAGAAACTGAATCTGATGGAGATGATGGAGAAAGTCTCAAGCAAGCACTGCAAATACTGACCCGTGCATTCCAAAAGAAATTCTATAAGAAACCGGGATCAAATACACAAAGAAATTCTTCAACAAGCTCCAAGAACCGTGAGCATAGAGAAAGAGTAGAAGGAAGTAGATCTCAAGAGAAGAAACCAAGAGAAAGGAAGCAATTTGGGAATGACTACACCAGTACAGACAAGAAAACTGATGTCCCAATCATATGCTACAACTGTGGCATGACTGGCCATTACGCCTCAAACTGTCGAAAGCCAAAGGTTCGCAATACGACGTATTACCAGAACAAACTAATGTTAGACAAACAAAAGGAAGTCGGCAAAGCGTTAATGGCTGAAGACGAATTCTGGTTAGATCATTCTGAAGAGGAAGAAGAAGAAGAGAATGAAGAAGCTGCTAATATGTGCTTGATGGCCAATCATGCAAAGTATGATGATTCAGATAATGAAGCAGCTGAAGAGGTAATGAACTTATCAGAAAATACTTTTATGATCAAAATGGATGCAATGATGGTCGAACTTCAAGACCTTCAGTCAAAACTGAAAAGAAAAAAGGCAGAGTTGCTAGGCGTAATCAAAAGATCTTTGAGCTAAATACGTCAGTTATTGGGAACAAAGATCTCATGGATTCCCTACGCAAATCTGCTTCTGATTTTAATCTTGAAAAGGTTTGTTTAGAAAAGAAGATTTCTGATTTTGTTTCTCAAATTTCTAAGTCTGATTTAGAAAAGAAACAAACTGCCTTAATTGTTTATAAGCTGCAGTTTGAGAACAAGAATCTAAACAAGAAGGTAAATGGTCTGGAAACCAAACTTTACTCAATAGGCCAAACAGATCAAACTATTTTCATGAATACACCAAATGAAGAGGCTGATTTTAAAGCAAAATGGGGATTAGGTTGTAATAATCCTCATTACCTGAAACATGTTATCAGAAAACAGCCTGGTTTATATAATGCAGATTATATGTATGCTGCTCGTAAACTTTCTCATTTGAAACCCAAATTTGTTACCAAAGCATCAGAAGAAGTCGAGGCAAGAGAAGATACAAATAGAAAGAATTTGAAGAAAATTCAACTACCATTCTGTTATGCAAGACTGAATGATAGTTATCTTTCGGAAAAACCAAAAGTTCTTTCAAAAGAATTTTTTGCTACATATTCTTCTACTGAAATGGAGGCAAAACCTGTTTGAGCTAAAACTTATCTACCTCCACTCGTATTAGAAAGCAAAATAATTGAGTTAGAAAATGTCCTGTCTGACGAAAGAATTTTGGTGAATATAGAACAAAATGTGTTTTCTACTGTTTTGAAGAACACTGTTTTTCATTCTAAATCTACAAAGTGTTCTATAGTTTCAAAAGCACCTCACACTTCTACTGATTTCTTTGATGACTTATTTGAGTCTACAAATGATTTTTTAAATTCAAAAGAAGGGTGTATAAAAAGAGTAAATATGGTTGATTTCAATGCTTCACTTCCAGATCATTCTATTTTTCTTGTAAAAGGAAAGGCTTTACCAAGTGTTTATAAAAATCAGCTTTCACCGAAACAGAACACCTCTGGTAAATGCAAGAAAAGCCAATCTCAGAAATCTGATTTTCCTAATAAATCTAAATCTTCAAATGAGATTCGTGCTACTAACCTTCCTTTTCACAGAAAGTTAGATGGTTCAGGTTCACTTCAAAGGAAAGGGAGCTACAAGGAAGAAAATATTTTCTAGAAGAATAAACTAGTTAAAGATGAAAGCTCATGTGTACATACGCTTAATGAAAAGAAGAACAATGCACTGAAAAGTAAACCTGCTCATGTTTACACGAGAGATCAAATGACCAGGTTATCAGGTAAGGAAAATTCTTGTTCTTATTATCGTACACATGATCCTGTTCACAAGACTAGTGATCATTACTGATGGTTCTTATTCCATAACCCCCATACGAACTGCAACTAACACATATGGACCCAAATACCAGTGGGTACCAAAGAAAACTAATTCTATGTTGCAGGAACCTACTGTCAAGGGGGAGTAGAAGAACAAAGGCTTCTGATTACGACAGATCAGAACCCGGACTTAAATGTCAAGACTAAGGCTTCTAAGTAAATCAGCTTAGAACCCGGACTTAAATGTCAAGACTAAGGCTTCTAAGTAAATCAGCTTAGAACCCGGACTTCAATGAAGTTGACTTCTAAACACAACAGTTTAGGACTCGCACTTCAATGATCAAAAGACCTTACTCCAATGCTGATATGAGAGATTGTACTCAGATACTCAAAAGAGGAAATCAACCTTCAAGGGGGAGTACATATTTATTTCTGAAATTTTAAATGCATATCTTTTCTAATGAGAATTTTTTCAAATGCATAATTTCAGGGGGAGTAAGAGAAGTTATTTGTTTTACTGCTTTTTGTCTTTTCAATATTAGTGAATAAAGTTTCTTTGACTTGACTTAAGACTTTTGCAGAATTTTTGAGAAGAGCTTACACGATCATATGTTTATGACTTTAAGCTAAGCTTCATGAGATGTAAGATCACACTTAAAGGTATATTTCTTTATCTTAATCTCACATGTGATTGAAAGAAGAACAACTTTCAATCATTGAAAACATATTCTTAAACGTTCAAACCACTTCCTGATTTTTCATAAGATTTTATATTTCGGGAGTGTACTTTAAATGTTCTACATGAGCTTACATGATTATAAATCATTTTGAGCAACATATTTTGTATAGGATATACGGGACCAGTGTGCTAGGACTTAACACAACTTCTATGGAATCACGTTAACCAGTGATTTCTACCCATGAAGTTAATCCATAGTGATTGGGTGTGAGGAGTCAAAAGAAATGAGTGTTGATTGGATAATGAGCTATCATGAAAAATAGAGTTCGGTTAGCAGTGAGCTAAATGATTAAAAGAAAGAGGGTGTGAGAACAGAGTTTAAAGAATATCACAACTCTGCACCAACTACTTTCTGAGCCGGGCAGCCACATTTCTAATGTTTCACAATTCTTTGGTGATCATTATTGAAATAGGCAACTAGCCCATGCCAACTCTTGAAATTACCCCACCAACTACTCATTTACTTTTTAACAGGAAAATGTTTCATTTTCAAAGGGGAAGCAGCACATATGCTATCTGATTTTCATTTGGAAAATCTAGATATTGAAAAGAAGGAAATTTGCCCCACCTTCACACTTCACTCATGCATATTGAGTCTGTGTTTAACTTACTGTTGTCTCAGTGGTTTACACAAATTTTGAGCCTATAAGCAATCATCAAGTGCTTAATTCTTTCTATCACAAGCACGAACATACAAGGGATTTGTTTCTTTGTCATAACGTTTATAGAAATAACCTTTGTGGTGTTTCGATGATTAAATGGAAGCCCTGGGGGAGTCAACATCAAAACAGCTCCTTTCCAAAGTGTATTTGTTACACACAGTGACTTAGTGTTACTGACAGACGTTTCTAACTGATTTGTTTATTGCTACAGGTGTTACATGACTATTTTGTCTAGATTTGCAAAGATCTGGATAAATATCTATTGCATTGACGAATCAGCAGCTACTAATGACCAACATTTCTTGTCATCAAGTTTTGATGAAATCGTTACACTTCTCATCAAAAAGGGGGAGAAGATCTACCCAAGAAATGGAGAAGAGCTAACCAAGAAATCATGTTTCAAGAATCACGTTTCAAGAATCACGTCCAAGATTGAATTCTTCAAAGAGCAAGTATTCTGAAGATATGCTAATCCGAGAGAAATTTTCTTTTGAAGATACTTTGATGAAGAATTTCAAGCTGAAACTAGAGATAATTTCTTCCCATGAACTGAAACTAGAGATAATTTCTTACCAACATCCAAGAAAGATAATCTACATATTTTGGGGAGTTTACTATATCTTGAAGACTAAGAGAGAGATTGCATCTTCTGTGCTGAAAGAGAAGATCGTATTGCTAAATCATTTTCGTAATGATCTTGATCCAAAGGGGGAGATTGTTAGGACATAGTCTCATTGGATTCAAGATCATACAATACGAAGATCGCAATCTGAAGCTAAAGCAGAAAAGTCGTCTCATTAATATTAGTCTAAGTCGTTTGTAATAAAATAGTCAAAGTTAGTTTGAATTGTATTTTATTGTTTAAGTAATTAGTTTAATTAGTTTAGATATTATATTAGTTTAACTATAATATTATTAGTTAGATATAATATCTAGATATTGTTTTTCTAGATATTATGTATGTTGGTTGAAGCAAGTGTGTTCAACACTCTAAGAAACTATCAGACACACACAACAACACACACAACCATGGTGTAAAATTTGAGAGCTTCAAAGATCAAACCTTGTAATCGTTTTTATTAATCAAACAGGTTGGTAATCGTTTATGTGTTGTAATCTATAAAACTTGATATAGTATTGTGGACCCACACAACTCATCAATGATAAAGTCATAATACATGGTCCATGATGCAACTATAACACAAAATCAATAAAAAATATTTCAACGTTCATCAACTGAAACGAACCTAACACCATGATTCATCAAAAACACAAACCACAGTTTATAATTTATTAAATGAACAAGACCAAATTTGTGAATTAAAAAAAGATGAAGAAATCAAATATATACGATACCTTTGTTGTTAAATGATGTTGTTGAAACTCTAGCATGTATTCTCGAAGGTCATCAAAGCCTTTACTACTATGCAAATATTTTAGTTGTTAATTTCAAACAAACAAAGACACTCAACTCATCATATATCAAAAATCATAATACACATGATCCAACTAAAAACACAAAAATCAAGAGAATTTTTTTTAAAATTTTATCAAATAAAACAAACCCAAGATCATGATATATCAAAAGAACAAACTACAATTTATTATTGTACACGACCCTTTATACACAATTTCCACGATCGTGTTCTCGGAACTATGCAAATATTTTAGTTGTTAATTTCAAACAAACAAAAACACTCAATTCATCATATTATCAAAAATCATAATACACATGATCCAACTAAAAACACAAAATCAAGAGAAAAACATTTCATATTTCATCAAATAAAACAAACCGAAAATCATGATATGTCAAAATAACAAACTACAATTTATTATTGTACACGACCCTTTGTACACGATTTCCACGATCGTGTTCTCGGAAATGTTGTTCTTCAAGGTTGCTATCAACATCCTTAAATAGGAACTTTTGGAGTTATGTAGTTTTAATGTAAGATAAGATCAATAGTTGGAAGGGATTAATGGTTTCGAGTTATGTTAATTGAATTAATATAGAAGAAGATAGGGGTGGCAAAAAGTGATCCAACCCGCTAACCCAACCAACCCAACCCAAAATTAGCAGGTTGGGTTGAGAATTTCAACCCATTTAAGTTAAATGGGTCAACCCGCCTAACCCATTTATTAGTTGGGTTTGGGTTGGGTTGAAATTTTCAACATGTTTTCAACCTGATTTCGACTCATTTACAACCTGATTTCGACCCATTTACAACCTGTTTCTAACTCATTTACAACCTGTTTCTAACCCATTTATAATATTATCTAATATTTTATTTTTAATTATTAATCAATATTTAATACAATTAATATTTTAATATAATTCTTAAAGATTAAAAAATAATTTCTATATTGAAATTTGAAAGTTGAAAACCCTAATCGACTAAATTAGTAAATCTTATTCTTAATTTGAAACGCCATACACCTCCAGCCTCCTCTCCTTCCTCTTCCCTAATACACCGTCGACATTATGTGGAGCAATCATGACGGAGAAGATAGAATATCGAGAGGAAAGTAATACCGAGAATGAAATTGGAGTCGATGAAAGTGCAAGTCGAGTTACTTAGAAACATTTTTGGAACTTTGATTTATATAACTTTGTGGTTGTGGGAAACTTGGAGCTATTTATTTTACTTTATGGTTGTGTTTTATTAAACTTCAAACAATTTATTTGACTTTGTTGTTGTGTATTTGTCGTGGAATGAAGTAGTTTAAGCATTTTTATTTCATTTACAATTTTAAAATTAAGTGGGTCAACCCAAGTTTAACCCATTTATTTAACAGGTTGGGTTGAGATAATCATAAACGGGTCAACCCACTACCAACCCATCAACCCAACAGGTTGGGTTAAAAATTTCAACCCATTTAATTAAACAGGTTGGGTTGGGTTGAGATTTTCAACCCAATTAATAAATGGGTTGAACTCGAACCCAACCCAACCTGACCTATTTACACCCCTAGAAGAAGATGAATGGTTTGGAATTGAATGCATAAATTTAACAAAAAAAAACAGAAATTGACAAAAATGATATTGAGAGAATTAAGGAGAAAATAGAAAAATGAGGTTCTAGGTTTTAGGAGAGGTCACGTCAAACACTCGTGGTTTCTTCTTTAATATATATATATATATATATATATATATATATATATATATATATATATATATATATATTGATATTGATTCCGTCCCTATGATTTGTAATTTATTTCTATTTTCCTCCTTGAGACTAAATCAATTAAAAATCCTCCATTTAATTTAGGAGTATTAGTCTTTTTTTTTCTTTTTGGTTTATTAAATAACTATTTTGGTTTATTGTTTAGGTACTTTAGTCTTTTTGATTTACTAATAATATATTATTTTGTTATTGTTCATATTGGACACTTTATTTAAAAAATGTTTAATAGAAGTACTCGTTAGTAGGGGTGCTCATGGGTTGGGTTGACCGGGTTGAAGACACTTGAACAACTCAATCAAATGTTTGCGGTTTGTAAATTTTCAATCCAACTCAACTCAATCAAAAGTGCAACCTAACCCAAACCGTGCGGGTTGGGTTGGGTTGGTCAGGTTGAAACTTTAATACATCATTTTACAGTCTAACTAAGTGATTCCGTTTAAAAAAACTAAAATCAAAATGAAAATATTAAAATAAGGATAATAAGAGAAGAGAAAAGTACTCATCTCATGTCTCTTGATTCTATCGATGTTGAAGATTTTTGTAGACTTGAGGTTTGATTTGTGCGATTTTAATCGGCGTGGTCTCGTTGACAAATCTAAACTACGGCTAAGATATGAAGACTTGAGAATTGATAGAAAAAAGAGTCGCTAAAAGTCTAAAACCATTAAAAAAAAGTAAAAGCGTTTTGGTCGGGTTACTTTGAGCCCAACCCGTTTCCAACCCAATAGATGCGCTTTGGGAAAATTTTCTATCGATTATGTATCAGGTTACCTCGGTTTGAAGTTTTTTGCGTTTTTTTCGGGTTGGGTTGGCCGAGTTGGTCGGAACTTTGAGCACCCTCGCCTACTTGTTTGGTATCATTGAATTACTTATGAGATCAAACAATGGTACATCTTTTAATAAAGTCATATTTATTTTCTTGGTAAAAATAGCCTTAAAATAGTTAATGCTTGGTCTTATAAAAAATATAATCATATGGATTCTAACGAAGAAAAAAATTAAAATATTTTTATGTGAGAGGTACTCAACGGCATGCACCAGAACGATGTTAATGGCAGCAATCGAACTCATAAGAAACTAAAACTATAATGATGAAAAATATAAAAATACCAATTGTATTAAAATATTTAATTATATTATCATATATAATAACAAAATAATATAATTTTTTTAATCAAAAAATTTATAGTTTTATTAAATATGAGACTAAAATACCAAAAAGAAACCAAAAAATATATTTAATAAACCAAAAAAGAAAAATAAATCAAATAGACTAAAATACCCCTAACATAATGGAGGATTTTTAACATATTTAGTCTCAGGGAGAAAACAACAATAAACTACAAACCATAGAGACGAAAATCATAGTTTACTCTTTATTTTTCTACCTATTTTTTTAGATGGGTAATCTTAGAATTTTATAACATCTAGTTATGTGAATCCTATTTATGAAAAGTTTATGAAATATTTACAAAATAGTTACTGAAAGTTAGATGATAAACTTAGATGAATTATATCCATACCCCCTTCCTATAAGGGGTATGTGAGTGAGATAAGGTGGCGTATGGGAATTTTGTGAGTGAGGAGGGGTAGGGATAACAACACCCTAAACTTAACATTCACGTCATCAAACATTACACTAAATAAGTAATTTTTGATATTCATTATATTGATTTAAAATTTTGAAACTTTGTTATATTAAAAGTAAATAACGGATTTGGTCCCCATGGTTTGCTAATTTTTTACAAAAATAGTCCTTGAACTTCATTTATTACAGATTAGGACTCGTCGTATGTCGTTTTGTAACGAATTGATCCCTCACTCTAACGGTCATCCAGTTTCTCCGTTATTCTTGAGGGCATTTTTGTCCTTTTTCTTTTTTTGTCTTTACTCTAAGGACCAATATTGTAATAACCACACAAACCACAAGGACCAAATCTATAAATAAGTTTGAAAAATAAAAATCATTAAAATTTTTCATAATTCAAGTTTATTAAATTAGTTAATTATTATACTTAATATATATTAATTATTATATTTTATGTTTAATTTTAATTTTAATTAATATATTCTCTTCCAGAAAAATATAATATCTATGTATGCACACATACATACATAGTGAGGTTCAACCTTTATCAACCATTAGATTAGTTGATGTGATTAAATAGACATTATAATGATATATTTTTTAAATTTTAAAAATCCTCACCCCCTATTTTTATTCAGAAAAAAAAACGAAATATAATAAAAATTCATGCAAAATAATTACATTATATTGATATATTTTTTTCATGCATAATTTCATTTATTTAGTATTTTTTTTCCTTGAACTCAACTCTCTCTATCTCTCTTTGAACGCAAAATATATGAAAAACGAGAAAACTTGTGATTGTTTTTTGATGCAATTTATTTCTCTCGATTTTTGTTTGTATTTTGTCTTTTCGGAATAAAAAATAGGGGGTGAGGTTTTTTTACTTTAAAAAACTTGTTTGAGAAAATTAATGATTGTTTTTTGGTGTAATTTATTTCACTCGATGTTTTATTGTATTTCGTTTTTTTCCGAATAAAAAATAATGGGTGAGGGTTTTTAAAATTTAAAAAATATTGTTGTAAATGTTCATTTAATTATATCCATAAAATCAACTAATCTAATGGTTGATGAAGGTGATTTTCCCATGAACATCACTGTATGTATATGCATGTATGTACATTAGGTAGTTTTTTTTTTTGAAGAGAATATATTAATTGAAATTAAACTTAAAATATAATAATTTATATAAATTAAAGTATAATAATTAATTAATTTAATAAACTTAACGTATGAAATTTTTTTAATAATTTTTATTTTTTAGACTTAATTTATGGATTTGGTCTATGTGGTTTGTGTGGTTATTACGATATTGGTTCCTTGAGTAAATTAAAAAAGGGAAAAAAGACGAAAATGTCCTCAAGGATAACAGAGGAACTGGATGACCGTTAGAGAGAGGGACCAATTCGTTACAAAACGACATACGACGAGTCCTATTCTGTAATAAATGAAGTTTGAGGACCATTTTCATAAAAACCACCAAATCATAGGGACCAAATCTGTAATTTACTTTTATATTAAATATATAATTTTAAGACTTTATTACATCAAAGAGAATTAATTTTTATTGCATTAAATAAAAACTAGGACAAATTTTGTTTCATTTTATATAAAAAAAAATGGAGAATCGGTTCAAAATAACCATTCTGACTCCTAAATTCATTTTATAGCCATTTTTCTACTCAATTGATCGAAATAACTGAAATTTCGTAATTAACATTTTAACTAGGGGTGACAATGGGTCAGGTTGGGTTGTGTTCATTTTGACCCATTTACTTAAATGGGTTAAAATTTCAACCCAATCCAACATGTTTAATTAAATGGGTTGAGATTTTTAACCCAACCTGTGACATCTGCCTTCTGGAACCTCCAAGTTAGCACCCGAGCTGTGTAAATCACGATTAAATATATAGGAACACCCTTTTACGACCTAATTTTATAGGCAAGGTCTTTAGTTTCCTAAGGTTCCCGGCAATGCGCTTAGAATATCCGGTTACTGCGCATAACGGGATACACAGTCTTATAAAATGCCAATCCGATAAAATTAACATTTTATTTTATTAATAGTAATAATAATGAGTGGGTTAATTATAAAATTTAATTAACCAAATATAAATTCTAAATTTTAATCATTCAAAACAAAAATTTAAGCAAATAATTGAGAATTTACCTACCCATAACCTATCTTTTTATAAAAATTACATTATATATATAAAACTTAAATTTAAAAAAAAAAATATATATATATATATATATATATATATTTTTAAGAATTGGCCATGTGGCCGCCCCCCCCCCCCCCCCTATATCCCCACTTTTGTTCTTCAAAAACACCAACACTCCATCATTTCTCTCTCTCTCTAGCGTCATTTCTCTTTTCATTTCTCTCTAAACTCCAGCCCCAAACCTCCTTCCAAATCATAATTATTGAAGATCAAAACAACTCCTCATCATCAAGGTAACATTCTACTCTTGTATTTCATGAATCTTACATTTAAATCTTCATAAAAATCAAATTTTCATCATTTTTTCCTTCATTTTTCTTCATCTTCTTGAAGGTTTTCTGGAATTTAGGGCTTTGTAAAGTCCCTAAATGGTAGGTTATACACCAATGACATGTTAAATGTCAAGCAATGGTGATAACCCATGATCCATACCTCTAAAACTCAAGAAAATGAAGTTTGGATGACATGCATGTCCATTTTTCTTACAATCTAAAGATATTAGAGTCCATACATGTGTTTCAAAAAGTTAAAGGATGATTTTTACTAAAACTTATGTTAAAATGGAAGATAAAAACGTTTTCAATCAAGAAACCCCAACATATGGGTCAAAAGGTGTTAAAATACTCATAAAATTTAGTTATTTCAATTTTTATTTTCTGTCAGATTCATTGCATGTTAGTATTTTGGGCATAACTTGAAAAATATGGACTCAAATGCTATGAATCTTCTTCTGGAATTTAATATAATGAAATACCAATCAAACCCCACTGGAATCACTCAAAAATATTGATGAAATACCAATCAAACCCCACTGGAATCACTCAAAAATATTGAGTTTTGACCCCTCAACCTTACCTCTAAAGTTTATGGTGCAATCAGAATCCGGCTGCACAAAATCTTTCAATCAATCAACCATAACCATCATGTAAAACCATAAAAATTAATGATTCTTTTTCTTGAAGTAACTTTAATGAACTGGGAACCAAACAAAATTTGATTCACTTGAAAATATAAAGATTTGAGTACTCAACCATCATTAACAAGTTGAGTGTGCAAAAAGCAACTTTCTGTCAGATTGGGACACTTGTCTTAAAACGAATGTAACTCACTAATTATTGGTCCAAATAAGATGAATCTTTTTCTGGAAGTTTCTTCTTTGAATAAGGAACAAAACCCAACTTGAATCACCAGAAAAGAGTAAGTTTTGACCCTTCAAATGATCGAGACAAGCAGAAGGTGTACTCTGCATGGATCCCTGTGACCAATGAACTTTAAGAACATCATTGCCCTATCTAATCAACTCCAAAAAGGGTGTTACCTATGCCAAAAGTTCCCCAAGTCAGTAAATTAAACACTATAAAAATTTGGTAAAATAATAACATATGGAAAATGGTTATAATATCATTAAAAGTAGGCATAAAATTCTGACAACTTAAATCAAGGGTCAGATTTGTTAAAAAGGGGATTTTTGGACTTTATAACTCTATAATTTATTCAAAGATTTACATATATGTATTTGAAATCACATTATAGTAAATAGACTAAAACAACTAATTAAATGATTTTGGACTAAAATATACACTTATTGGCATTTCATAAATCACTCGGAAGGATTATTTGGACTTAGGGACGAGTAATGACGTATTTTCCTTGTGGCATCTTTCGTTATAGGAAATCTAGGGAGTAACGACCTTCGGTGATCACTATCTCAAAATCTTCGCACTTTCTCCAAAAGGTGAGTATTCACAGCCCCACTTTTATCGTTTTAACTGATTTTGGGGTGAAAAGCATGCTTTAGTTGCGTATTTAAAGATTCATGAGAATTGTTTGAAAGTATTGCGAATTGGCAATTTATAAGGCTTTGTTAAAAGCATTTGGAATTATAAGCTATATGATAAGTATGCAATTGATGTGTTGAGTATTAAATGTTAAGACCCCGTGACACTACTATTAACTCGAAGAAAATCGGGCCTATAGTATTAGTGGATAGCGCTATTTGGTGTGACAAACCCACCTTAATGCTGACGAGCAGGGGTGCACTATACTAGAGAAGATGACTAAACATGTGGCTTGAACCACCGCTGAGTTAGTTCATCGGGGGCGTTGAAATTGGTCAGGGACGGCTTAGTAGTGGCTCAACGTAATATTATCTTTGCATACTCTTATCATAAAGAAATTAAATTGTGGTACTCATGAATCAAAGAATTGAAGTTTGGTTTATACGTATGTTTTACAAATGACAACTTGCATATAAAAATGATTTGTGCATATTTAAAACCTGTGAACTCACCAACTCTTTGTAGTTGACTTTGTTTTATACATGCTTTTCAGAAGTCAAGAAGGTAGACATCGATGTTTAAATTACCTGAATATTGTTTTGAAGCAAGCTTACCTTTACGAATATATTCCGTTATGTTTAAGATTTTGGAAATTGTAAACGACGATAAATATTTTTTTATGTAATGTTTTAAATAATTAAATTGTATGGTGGTATGAACTTTAATCTTGTGCTATGCGTATCGAGCTGTTATGCCCCGTGTTTCCGCTTTAGCGGGGTGTGACAGATTTGGTATCAGAGACACATGTTATAGAGAATACCGGTTTTATTATAAAACCATACACTATAACCTCTATTTTCAAAAAAAAAAAATTGTTTTACAAATAAAATTACGAATTCGAGTATACTACTAGTATGACTAGAATATGTTTCATATTATTATATTCTAACTTAAACGAAGCTTGATCACCCTCGTTTAATTTAGATGTATATAATGGGGACATGGACCGGTTATGCTAGGGGTTACTAAAAATAGAAACTTTTGTTCATGAAAATGAAAAGCATGGCTGTTATGTGAGTTTACATGGTATTTTTGGGTTTTGATAAATATTTTAGCATGTTTTAACAAATTAAACTTTGTTAATTATCGCAGTCATTATGTCACGGACACCACCTCACCGAGAGCAGTCACCTGACGAGTCAGGATATTTTACTCACATACCTAGAGGGGATACTTCTAGGAGTGAGGACTTTGACCCATCCGAGCACAATTTTTCAGAGTCTGGTCAGTCTCCTGAGAGATCCGTCACACCTTTGACCGATTCATCTACACAGTCTGCACCTAGAGTGAGAGCCCGGGCCACCGCTCGGATGAGTGTGCGGCCACCCGTTCGGGAGACCTTTACCATTCCACGTAGGGATGAAACTGGGCCCTCTCGACCGAGAGGAAGGAGAGTATCACCACCCCCATGTGTTGGGATACCGGTGCCACGTCCAGCTGGTATGATAGCAGCTGAGAGCTATTGGGTTTCGGGCATGTCCCGAGACATAGAGCTGTTTAGGACGGAGTTAGAGCATCATGGGCATTCCATTGACGCACTCCTGTCTATGTTGAAATCGAATGATCACATTGTGGATGGGGTTATATCGATGATGAGCATGAGTGACCAGATGGTGAATGGAATTATGGGTGGGCTGGTTGATACTAGGGCGGCGGTGAGGAGGTTGTACGCGTGTTTATCCTTAGGGATGGGATTTGTGGTGGTTGTGATCGCATGGTTGATGATGTTTTTCATGCGTCGGTAGTCTAGTTTGATAAAGGATATTGGGATGTTAAACTTTCTTTTGGTAGCATGTAGCCCGTTGTTTTGAATAATTACTTTTTGCATGGCTACTACTTTTGGTTGGATATTAAACTTTCGATGTGGTATCTTTATGATTTTGAAAATGTCTATGAAATGCTGATTATGATTACCTACAACGTGTGGTTTTGAAATATATGTTGTTAATATATTATGTATCGAATGTATGTTTAATCAATTGCAATGAATATATATGGTATTAAGAATGTAGAATAGATATAAAATGAGTACGGATATAGTAATAGATGATGATTAGATTTTAATTCGAAACTTTGCCTTAGAATTATGCCTCCAAAAGGGAAAACCCCAAAATTTCGTGACTCGTGTCTGAACAAATCTTAGCTGCACTTCCCAATAAAGTTAGTCAGGTAGCGGCAGGTTTGAATGCTAACCAAGTTGACAATCCAAGGGTCGGTACAAACGGAGATAAAGAATGTACATATAAGACCTTCAGATCTTGTAACCCGAAAGAATTCCATGGTACTGAAGGAGCTGTTGGATTATTAACTTGGATTGAAGGAATGGAGTCCGTACTCCATATTAGTAAGTGTACAAAAGCAAACAAGGTGGCGTTTGCAGCTTGTCTACTGCAAGGGAGAGCGCTGACATGGTGGAATACTCAGGTTCAAGCACGAGGACGGGATGCTGCTAACAAAGTCACATGGGATGAATTTAAGGAGATGCTTAAAGAGGAATATTGTCCGAGGAGTGAAATGCAAAAGTTACAAGCGGAGTTGTGGGATCACGAAATGAAGGGAAATGATATAGATGCATACACAACACGATTTCATGAATTGGCAAAGATGGTACCCCATTTGGTTTCACCAGAGGAGAATCGAGTGGACAAGTATATCTGGGGTTTAGCTCCATTAATCCGAGGGTATGTGACTTCGGGCAATCCAAAAACCCTCCAAGAAGCAGTAAACTTAGCAACCAAACTTACCAACAATGCCAACCGTTCGGGACTTTTCATTAATGACAGAATTAAGGGAAAGAGGAAGATTGAGGAAACTTCAAGGAGACAGTTCAACAGGAGCAGAGGAAAGGAGCAAAGAATAGTGGAGAATTATGGAATCCAAACTCAGGCAACTGACAAAGGAAAAGGAACGTATCCGAAATGTGACAAGTGTAACAACTATCACATTGGGAATTGTATTATTTGTCACAAATGCAACAGAGGGGGTAATTATGCGAATGATTGTAAGATTGGGGGAAGACGAGTTTGTTTTGAGTGTGGAAGTCCGGATCACATCAGGAACACCTGTCCCAAGATGAACAGAAGGCTGAATTTTAATCAAGCTCAACCGGCCAACCAAGGGAATCAAAGAGGTCAGGCACGGGGTCGGGTATTTGAAATAGGGGCAGATAGAAGTTTCGTATCACTAAATTTTAGATCAAAAATTAATCGAAAACCCCAAAAGTTAAAATAAATTTATAATGGACAAGAAGTTAGGGTCAAGGATCTAATTTCGAACTGTACCCTAAACCTAGCTGAAAAGGAATTTAGTATAGGCTTAATTCCAATTAAGTTAGGAAGTTTTGACATAATTGTGGGCATGGATTGGTTGTCTAAAAAGCAAGCGGAAATATGTTGTTCTGAGAAAACTCTTCGAATTCCATTATCGGAAGGAGAAGTACTTTTTGTACATGGAGAGAAGCCCAAAAGGAATTTAAAGATGGTATCATGTATGAAGATGCAGAATTATCTGAGGAAAGAGTACGTTGCATTTCTGGCGCATGTAGTAAATAAAGAGACTAAGAAAAATGCATTCAAGATTTTCCTATAGTCCGGGATTTTCCCGAAGTATTTCCTGATGAATTACCCGGATTACCCCCACCAAGACAAGTTGAATTCCGCATAGATTTAATTCCAGGAGCTGCACCAGTATCCAATGTGCGCCATATGAAGCTTTATACGGACGTAAGTGTAGATCCCCACTCAGTTGGATGGAAACCAGTGATAGTCAATTGATCGGTCCTGATATTATACAAGAAACCACTGATAAAATATCTACTATCCAGGATAAACTAAAAGTTGTGAGAGACCGTCAGAAAAGTTATGCAGATAACCGTAGAAAGCCGTTAAAATTCCAATCGGGTGATAAAGTCCTTCTGAAAGTGTCACCTTGGAAAGGATTGGTTCGATTTGGGAAAAGAGGTAAATTGAGTCCAGGATATATTGGCCCATTCGAGATACTGGAAAGAATTGGACCAGTAGCTTATAAACTCAAATTACCACAAGAGCTGAGTGCTATACAGGACACTTTTCATGAGTCAAATTTAAAGAAATGTTTAACTGATGAATCATTGGTTATAAATCCTGAAGAGGTTCAGATTGTCGAGCGTTTGCGCTTCGTAGAAAAACCAATTGAAATCGTTGACCGGGAAGTCAAACGCCTGAGGCGTAGTAAAATTCCAATCTTGAAAATTCGTTGGAACTTGAGGCATGGACCCGAGTACACCTGGGAGCCGGAAGATCATATGAAGCTCAAATATCCCCACCTCTTCACAAAGGATCAGTCCAAAGATAACAATCATTAATTTCGGGACGAAATTCTTTTAAGGAGGGGAGACTGTGACATATGCCTTCCGGAACCTCCAAGTTAGCACCCGAGCTGTATAAATCACGATTAAATATATAGGAACACCCTTTTACGACCTAATTTTATAGGCAAGGTCTTTAGTTTCCTAAGGTTCCCGGCAATGCGCTTAGAATATCCGGTTACTGCGCGTAACGGGATACACAGTCTTATAAAATGCCAATCCGATAAAATTAACATTTTATTTTATTAATAGTAATAATAATGAGTGGGTTAATTATAAAATTTAATTAACCAAATATAAATTCTGTTAATCATAAAAACCCAATCTATCAAGCTAATTACTCAATATATCATCATTATGCACAAGAACTAGAGAGAGAAAGTAGATCTTGAATAACAAACACTCTAGACTATTACAATGTATGCATAAGCTCTAGTTCCTTACCACATTATTACAAACACAAACCTATATATACTCAATACTAATACAAGACTTAATGGCTAAGGAAAGTAAACTAGCTTTGACTAAGACAATGTTGACTTTTACATTGTTGACTTTCCTATTAAATCTTGGATACAATATTTAGACTTAACAATCTCCCCCTTTGTATTCAAGATTTAATAAAAATTTGATGCAGATCTTCAGCTCTTGATTCTTCATCTTTTATCTCTTGATGCTTTCACAATCTTTTCTCTTTTGCAGCTTTTAAAGAATCATGAAAAGTCTTTTTCTCTTTGAAGCTTTGAAAGTCAACACGCCTTGAACATGAAACAGAAATTCTTGAAACTTTTTTGAAACTTGAAACTTCAATTCTGAAAAAATCTTTCGACTTCAAACAAAATTATATCTTCATCACTTTGATCACTGAATCGTCTTTGGAAGAATCAAACTTTCTTAAATCATCAAATTTTCTTTGAACATTCTTCAGAATCTTTTGGCTTTGAATTTCTTTATCAGACTTGAACTTTAAATCAGCGGAAGCAAATTGAAAGTCTGACTTGAACTTCGAACTTTGAACTTTGAAATTGATCTTTGTATAATTCTCCCCCTTTTGATGATGTGAGCACCATAATCATCAAAATATCATCAATTTCAGCACAAACTTTGATTTCCCCCTTTGTTAACAACAAACAATCTCCCCTTGATATTGTTGTACTTTTGATCTGAAGAGTCGAATCATGAACAATATATATCTGAATCTTTTCAAATTCAGACATAATAATCGTGTAACCCTGATTCAACAAATGAAACAGTTAGAAATGCCTGTCAGTAACACGAAGTTACTGTGTACAACGGATGTACAATGTAAGGAGCTGGTTTGATGTTGACTCCCCAGGACTTCCATTCAATCATTGAAAAACACAAGGTAATTCTCTGAATGTTCTGACAGAAAAACATATTCTCTGTGTGCTCGTGCTTGTGTTTTGAAAGAATTAGCACAATGATTGTGTTTCATAAGGCTCAAAGTATGTAAATCACTGTGACAGCAATGATTATACATGGACTCAATGTGCATGAGAAAGGGTCGAAGGTGGGGCAACTTTCCTTCTTTTTCAATATCAGTATCTTCGAAAAGAAGATCTGATAGATTATGTGCTGCTTCCCCAGAAAATGTGAAACATTCTCTTTTTAAGAAAAGAATGAGTAGCTAGTGGGGTTGTATGCAAGAGATGGCATGGCTATTTGCCTATTTCAGTGATGGTCACCAAAGAAATATGAACCAATCAGTAATGTGGCTGCCCGACTCAGAAAGATGTTTGGTGCAAAGTTCTGATATTCTTTTAACTCTGTTCTCACACCCTCTTTCTTTTAAACATATAAGCTCACATCTAACCAATCTCTCATTTCCATTTTACCTCTACGCACTCCCACACTCAATTTTTTTAGACCCCTCTCCCCTCACTCACTCAAAGGATTTTTTCCGGGGTAGGAAACACTGGTTATCGTGAATCCATGGAAGATCTATTAAGCACTCATACTGAATCCCATGTTCCTAAAAGTACATGCTGGTCAATGATTTTTCTTGAGATGTAAAGCACAAGAAATCATATGTCAGTGTATGTATGCTCATTGAAAAATATGAATGAAATTTGAGCATTTGATCTTTGAAGATTTCTCAAAACAAGGATATTGAATGAATGAAATGAAGTTAAGAGAATTGTTTTTGAGAATCTGACAATGAATCAATCAGATCAAATCAAATAGTTAGGGTATCAAAGAATTGGATATTTTGTTTATATGAACAAATATAAACAATTTATCAATAAAAGCACAAATATGAACAAGATGAATGATGCTCATCAACTTTGAACTTCAAACGGGGGTATTACCATCGAAAAATTGGTTCGAATTTGAGACATGGTAATAACAATTTCAAAGAAAATTTGAACCGGTGTGTGTGAATACTTAATAGTATATGGACAAGATAATACACAAGTATTGATCTTTGGTAACACACGGTCAGTTAAACAATAAGCTCAAATATTGAAAAACATTTAAAAATCACACTTCTAAATTCATGAAATCGTTTGAGAATAGGAAGTGGTTTGAACATTTAAGAAAAGGTTTTTCATGTTCGAAAGTTGTCCTTCTTTCAAACAAACAGAGATCTAGGATCAGAAGATTTTTACCTTTTCCAGCTCCCCCTCAAATGATGATATAAAGATTTGATCTTTTGAGCTTCCCCTGGATATTAGCACAATATCCATCTTTGATCATTGATGAACGGGTCCTGATCTGTCATGTTATCAGAAGCCACTTTATTTATATTATTTATTTAAAAATAAAAGACAGAAAGCAGTAAAACGGTTTTCTAGAATGAGTTCTGATCTGAAATAATCAGAAGTCATCACCTTTACTCCCCCTTAAATTAAGCATCTGAAATATGTCAGTTAAAACAGGATAGAGATCAAGCATTCCCTTTGAATTGTTAGACCATCAATATCAGAAAAATCTAGCAAAGAAAAAGTTTAGGATAGAGATCAGATCAATTCACTTGGGATGAAGACCATCAATATCCATCGGATGCAAGCATACAGAAGTAAGGTCTTTTTGATCATTGAGGTCCGAGTCCTAAACTATTGTGTTTAGAAGTCAAACTCCGTTGAAGACCGGGTCCTAAGCTGATGTGCTTAGAAGCCATAATCTTCCAGCTTTGAAGTCCGGGTTTTGAACTGTTGTGTTCAAAAGCCATTGTCTTTCTTACTCCCCCTTGTCAGGATCGAATTCTCAACAAGAATTAATTCTCAGAAACTAATATCAAAGAAGTTTGCGGAATAACACTTTGATATTCAATGAAACAGTAATCACAAACAGTAAATATGAATAACAAACTGTAAACTTGTATTGAATGATTAAAATCACAAGATTACACACTCAACCTCAATCTTGAAGAACAGACTCTTGCAAGACGAATTCTACTTCTCTAGAATTAGGATCTATGCCTTGAGGTTGATTTTTCTCTAGAACTTTGAATGAAATATTCTCAAAAAAAAATAATTCTAACTATTCTAAACAATACTATATATATACTGAAGATAAAAGCTAATTACAATTAATAAAATATCTTCAGAATATCTTCCATCATTATCTCCAAGCTTTCCATAATCTTTAGTTTATCCAGTTGTCATCCTTTCCATACAGATCTCCATCTTATAAGCAGTATTAATCATAAGCAGCATTAATACTTTGAGCAGTATTAACTCTAGCAGTACTAACCATGCTCAGCAGCATTAATCTCTTCAAGCAATACTAACTTTGAACTAGCAGTACTAATCTTGTTGAGCAACATTAACCATCAACTAGCAGCATTAATATCAGAAGTACTAACTAGAAGTATTAACAACTAGAAGTATTAACTGTTTTCTTCTAGCAGCATTAACTAGAAGTATTAATCACAGAAGTACTAACTAGAAGTATTAACTGTTTTCTTCTAGCAGCATTAACTACAACTAGCAACATTAACCACAGAAGTAGTAACCATGATGAATATTAACTTCAGAAGTAGTAACCATGATGAACTAGAAGTAGTAACCATCCTTGGCATATTTCAGACCCAACAATCTCCCCCTAACTTAACTTTTCAAAACTGAGAAGTTAAGTTCTTCAGCATAGGGTCTTTATGATAATTTTCAAAACTTTCTGCAATTACTAGTTCTTCTTGATTCAGTTTCTGCTGTTATCTTCTTTTCTGTTTTTGCTGTAGTTAATGCTTTATTTCAGCTTCTTCACTTATCTCCCCCTCAAAATAAGATTTCATATCAACTTGATTCTCCTTCTCATGTCTTCTCAAGTTCAGTTGTTTAAGTCTCCCCCTTTTTGAAATAATCATGATATGTGCTCCTTTTCATCTCTTTTATCTCCATAATTTGATTGTGAACTTTCAGACTAATTGTACCAAGTGTATCCATCAATTCTTTGTAGTTAAACTGTCCTCACCTCCTTTAGGTGTGTTTACCACCTTTGAAGGATCCTTGGATCTTTTAGTAGAGATCTTCTGCCTAGCAGAAGCACCTTCTACTCTCTTGGTTTCTTGGCACCTGGGACCTTTAGATAATTACTCATCTAAAGTTGCCATGGGGAAGGTCTTAGATATGTTCACACTGTCCTGTCCTGCACTTTGTGCAAAGTCAGTAGTGTGAGCCTTACAACCCATATGCTCATGCATCTCCTTATTGAGCACCTTCTTGGGGTTGGGAGACACCCCTATGGTTTCCCTTTGGATATTCTCTGATGAAAAAATGCTCCATCAGAGGGCTTGTAGGTTTTGAGGTTTAAGATACAAGAAGGGAAGGAACCTTCAGTATCTTTTCCTTATATAATATAGTAATGGGGAATGTTGGTTTGACAAAAGGAATCTGAAGATTTATGCTTGGTAGTGGAAGGTGTGGATAGGTCATCAGTGGGTTGGTCTAATGAGGGCTTTGACCCTGATGCCTTACCTTCTTGATTGTGGGACATCACCATCATTGTAGAGAACAATGGTATGTCAACTCCTTCCGAGTCCCTAGCAGATCTTCTCATGTTTGAGAAAACCTTGCCTTTAGGGGGTTTAGGTACATATATCTCATTAAAATGAGGTTAATCCGTCAATTCCTTATTAAGTACTTCTTGTACAAACCTTGGATACAGATAAAAGCTTTTTGATTGATATCCAGGTTTGACATTAAATCATTGAAGATCATTTTTAGGTATAGAAAACTTACATTAGCAGTAGTAACACTTATCAGCAGCATTAACACAGACTGGCAGTAGTAACACATACCAGCAGTATTAACACAATCTGACAGTGTTCACTGAACTAGAAGTACTAACTACCTTTCAGTATTAGCAACCTGAAACACTTACAGACACAAGGTTAGTAGTACCATATACCATAAAATTTTCAAAAGTTACTTTATCTTTTGAAACTATACCTTTTTCACTTTTCTTACCTTCTGCTGGATCAGAAGTAACATGTCCTTCATCAAATCTTTTAAAGAATTTGAAGGCAATCCATGTTCCTTGTTATGTGCCAAGAGCAATCATTATCTTCATTCCAAATGCTCTTCCTCTTGAGCTTTTGATTGCCCTGCACACTTGATAAATCAGTTAGTCTTTGAGGGAACCCAAGCCAAAGTGGTCTTGGGTTGACCTTTCTCATTTATATAATCTGTCAGTTTGGTCTGGATGAGTTGTTTAGGAATCTCATGACTGGAGTACTTTGTCAAGATTATAGGCTTTGCAACATTAATACTAGTAGAAACACTATCTTTGTTAGCACTAGTATTGGTTGCAGCAGCACTATTTCTGTTAGCAGTACTATCTGGGATAGCAGTACTAACAGGTTTCTTTACAATTGGAACCCAAACTTGAACAAAGTTGTTTGCTTTCTTTGTCTTTAAATTACTCCTTGGCTTATTTGGAGCATTTTTCTTTGTATTATCAAACTTGTTCTGAGCATGAGACTTTAAAGGTGCTCTTTTCTCAGCCAATTGATTCCTTCTTTTATTCCTATAACCAAAAGAGTTTTGTGGTTTTCTTTGAAAAGTGACTCTTTGGTTGATAGGGTTGAAATAACAGTGTTTGGCAAGATGATTCAATTTGCCACAGATAAAACAAGGTTTTGGTCTATTGATTTTACTCAAATCAACCCCTTGTTTTTGTGCCCACTGATTATTCCAGTTTCTCTGATTTCCCCTTGGTTTATCATGTTTTTGGGGCTCAGATTTATTGCAAGAACACTGTTTGCATGGGACAGGATTCACAACTGTGGTTTGCTTATAATGGACCTTCTCAGACTTTCCCTCAGTCTTCTCTATGTCCTTAGATTAGGTCCAAGTCTTTCCACATCCCTCATTGGTGATAATGTGATTTTCTAGAGGAATCTCACCACTCCCAGTGTTCTCCTTACTCTTTTCACTAGAGTTCTCTTCTTCAGAGTCTGTTTCAACCACCACTTTGTCTAAAGGATCTACCTTAGTGGCTCCAACAGGCAATTCCTTCCTATCCTTGGTCTCTAGTAAGTTTGATATAGGAGGAATGTAATTGTTGTTGTATGGTGGTGGTGTGGTGTTATAGCCTATTCCTCTTCTAAGTTTGTCATGGATTTGAGTTTGGAGCAAAGAGTCCATTGCTTTAGAAGCATTGGAAAATTTCTCAATATCCAACTTGGCTTTCTCAAACTCACTCTTTATCTTCTCATTCTCCTCTTTAGACTTTTTCAGCTGAAGTTCTAGGTCATTCTTCTCCCACTTCCAGTAATTTGTATCATAAGAATGTTGAAGTTCATTGGCTTGGAAAACTTTGATCTGTTCCTCAAAACTCTCAACAATTCTTACATAGTCTTTTATATCTCTCTCTAATCTTTTAAGGTCATCACTCATTGTCTGGTTGTGATCCCTGTACCTTTTAACAGTTTCCATACAAGTTTTAGAGCAAAGATTAGACATTACCTCTGTGGGGATTTCTGTGCTTGAAGAATCTGAAACTTTAGCCATTGATGATTTCTCAATCTCAAGGAAGAATGATGATTGCAGGTTTCTGAGAATACTAGCTCTGATACCACTTGTCAGGATCGAATTCTCAACAAGAATTAATTCTCAGAAACTAATATCAAAGAAGTTTGCGGAATAACACTTTTATATTCAATGAAACAGTAATCACAAACAGTAAATATGAATAACAAACTGTAAACTTGTATTGAATGATTAAAATCACAAGATTACACACTCAACCTCAATCTTGAAGAACAGACTCTTGCAAGACGAATTCTACTTCTCTAGAATTAGGATCTATGCCTTGAGGTTGATTTTTCTCTAGAACTTTGAATGAAATATTCTCAAAAAAAAATTTCTAACTATTCTAAACAATACTATATATATACTGAAGATAAAAGCTAATTACAATTAATAAAATATCTTCAGAATATCTTCCATCATTATCTCCAAGCTTTCCATAATCTTTAGTTTATCCAGCTGTCATCCTTTCCATACAGATCTCCATCTTATAAGCAGTATTAATCATAAGCAACATTAATACTTTGAGCAGTATTAACTCTAGCAGTACTAACCATGCTCAGCAGCATTAATCTCTTCAAGCAGTACTAACTTTGAACTAGCAGTACTAATCTTGTTGAGCAACATTAACCATCAACTAGCAGCATTAATATCAGAAGTACTAACTAGAAGTATTAACAACTAGAAGTATTAACTGTTTTCTTCTAGCAACATTAACTAGAAGTATTAATCACAGAAGTACTAACTAGAAGTATTAACTGTTTTCTTCTAGCAGCATTAACTACAACTAGCAACATTAACCACAGAAGTAGTAACCATGATGAATATTAACTTCAGAAGTAGTAACCATGATGAACTAGAAGTAGTAACCATCCTTGGCATATTTCAGACCCAACAATTGTCTTTCTTACTCCCCCTTGGATTGAGGTGCCTGCAACACAGATTCAGGTTTCGGTTTTGGTACCCACTGGTATTTGGGTCCAGAAATGTTAGTTGCAGTGCGTGTGGGGGACACAGAGTAAGAACCATACAAGAAATGGTCATTTGTTTTATGAAAATGATCATGTGTACAACAAATAGAACAATAATATTTGTTACCATTTGGTGCTTTGTTCTTCTTTGCTTTGTGTACATGTACACATGATTTCTTCTCTGTCAGCTCATCAGTCTTGTCATCTTTGACTGATTTCTTCATCCATACCAGTTTCTCGTTCTTGAAACTTTTTCTCCTTGGATAATAATCTGAACCATCTAAATATTCATCAAAGAACAGGTTAGTGCGACGAATCTGATTGAATGAATTGATTGACCTTTTTGAAGAGACATATTTATGATTTGAACTTGAAACAGATTTTTCAAGCTCTTTGATCTTTGACGCAAAGATGTCTCTTTCTTTCTCAAGCAGATCAATCTTTGTCTTGAATTCAGACTTCGTCTTTTGCTCTTTCAGCCCTGTAGCAGACAGTTCAGACAATTTTGAAGTCAGTTTCTTAATTTCATTCTCAAAGATTAAACGTTCTTCTTCAAACAATTTTTCTGAATCAGTTCGCTGGCCAGATAATTCTTTAAAAAACCCTACATTCTTTTGTTCTATGGCCTTTTTCTCTTTTTCAAACTTCTCTTTTTCTAAAATCAGTACTTACTCAAAATCGGAGATTTGTTGAGAAAGTTTTATGCATTTAAGCTCCAACGACTGCTTCTCTTCATAGCATTTCTTGGAAAAGTCTGAGAACTTTTTGGAAAATATTTTCTTTTCACTTTCAAACTCAGCTTTGTTTGCAACAAACTGTTTTTCCAAATCAAATAAATTCTTTTTAAGCTCAACGTTCTCAGATTCCAATTCCTTTATCTTCTCTTCATTTAACCCAGAAGATCTTTTCAGAAGATCTTCATTGATATTCTTTAAGGCACTGATTTCTTCTTTCAATGATATGACTTCAGTAAAATACTCTCTTGACTTTTGTGAATGAAAGTCAACTGCATGAGCCAGATTAATCTTCTCTAAATCCACCTTTCTAATCTTCTCTTCAAGTTCTGCAAAATATTTCATGATAAAAGAGTAATCAGCTTATAATGAATGATCGTTCCAAACTTATGTAACAGAAAATCAAAAATCAGATCAAATTGAAATCTTAAAAAAAATATTTCGTGAAAATTGAAATTTGAACAATACTTGATATTTCGCAGAGTAGAAAAAAAATATTTCCAAAGAAGACAAAAAAAAATTTCAGACTTTTTTTTTTTTTTTTTTTTTTTAACGAAAAGAAGTTTGCGTGTGTTGACCGAAACGCAAAGCTGTGGTTTGCGGGTCAGGCTTGAATCGTAAGATGAGCTTTGCGGGTCAGCCTTGAAACGCAAAGGAAGCTTTGCGTTTTGAACTAGAAGCGCAAGATGAGGTTTGCGGGTCCTGAGTGAATCGCAAACTAATACTTCGCGGGTGAAGTATGAAGCGCAAAGTGTGACTTTGCGGGTTGGTCTTGAAGGGCAAAGTAACACTTGTCGAACTTTGCGTTGCAAGAACCCGTATGATTGAAACGCAAACAGTATGATCGACGCGCAAAGTCGTATGATAGAAGCGCAAACCGTGTTCTTGACAGTTTCGTACTCAAATCGATCAAAACCTGCAAATTGATCTCAAAAACTTTATCAGCATCATCGAAAAACAGTTCTAAATGCACAAATACAATCAATTTTCGATTAAAAACATCAAATTGAATATTTTTGATCAAGAACAGTGACAGAACACGTTTTTAAGAAAACTTCAAAATTCAAAAATTGGAATTGATTTTGAATGAATTTTGATATGGAATCTAAACAACAATCAATCACCAACATAAATCGATCACAATAAATCCAATTTCTTTCATTAAAATATATTTTTCACACAAAAATCATATGAAACAGTAAAAAACCGTTTTCTTGAAAAATATTCTGAAAATGACGAATTTTCAATGCAAATCACACAAATTTCAATTCAAACTCATGATAAAATCTTTTCTGAAAAGTTTGGTTCAACTCTGATACCAATTGTTAATCATAAAAACCCAATCTATCAAGCTAATTACTCAATATATCATCATTATGCACAAGAACTAGAGAGAGAATCTAGAGAGAGAAAGTAGATCTTGAATAACAAACACTCTAGACTATTACAATGTATGCATAAGCTCTAGTTCCTTACCACATTATTACAAACACAAACCTATATATACTCACTACTAATACAAGACTTAATGGCTAAACAAAAGTAAACTAACTTTGACTAAGACAATGTTGACTTTTACATTGTTGACTTTTACATTGTTGACTTTCCTATTAAATCTTGTATACAATATTTAGACTTAACAAATTCTAAATTTTAAGCATTCAGAACAAAAATTTAAGCAAATAATTGAGAATTTACCTACCCATAACCTATCTTTTTATAAAAATTACATTATATATATAAAACTTAAATTTAAAATAAATATATATATATATTTTTTTAAAGAATTGGCCATGTGGCCGCCCCCCCCCCCCCCCCCAATACCCCCACTTTTGTTCTTCAAAACCACCAACACTCCATCATTTCTCTCATTTCTCTCTCTCTCTCTAGCATCATTTCTCTTTTCATTTCTCTCTAAACTCCAGCCCCAAACCTCCTTCCAAATCATAATTCTTGAAGATCAAAACAACTCCTCATCATCAAGGTAACATTCTACTCTTGTATTTCATGAATCTTACCTTTAAATCTTCATAAAAATCAAATTTTCATCATTTTTTCCTTCATTTTTCTTCATCTTCTTGAAGGTTTTCTGGAATTTAGGGCTTTGTAAAGTCCCTAAATGGTAGGTTATACACCAATGACATGTTAAATGTCAAGCAATGGTGATAACCCATGATCCATACCTCTAAAACTCAAGAAAATGAAGTTTGGATGACATGCATGTCCATTTTTCTTACAATCTAAAGATATTAGAGTCCATACATGTGTTTCAAAAAGTTAAAGGATGATTTTTACTAAAACTTATGTTAAAATGGAAGATAAAAACGTTTTCAATCAAGAAACCCCAACATATGGGTCAAAAGGTGTTAAAATACTCATAAAATTTAGTTATTTCAATTTTTATTTTCTGTCAGATTCATTGCATGTTAGTATTTTGGGCATAACTTGAAAAATATGGACTCAAATGCTATGAATCTTCTTCTGGAATTTAATATAATGAAATACCAATCAAACCCAACTGGAATCACTAAAAAATATTGATGAAATACCAATCAAACCCCACTGGAATCACTCAAAAATATTGAGTTTTGACCCCTCAACCTTACCTCTAAAGTTTATGGTGCAATCAGAATCCGGCTGCACAAAATCTTTCAATCAATCAACCATAACCATCATGTAAAACCATAAAAATTAATGATTCTTTTTCTGGAAGTAACTTTAATGAACTGGGAACCAAACAAAATTTGATTCACTTGAAAATATAAAGATTTGAGTACTCAACCATCATTAACAAGTTGAGTGTGCAAAAAGCAACTTTCTGTCAGATTAGGACACTTGTCTTAAAACGGATGTAACTCACTAATTATTGGTCCAAATAAGATGAATCTTTTTCTGGAAGTTTCTTCTTTGAATAAGGAACAAAACCCAACTTGAATCACCAGAAAAGAGTAAGTTTTGACCCTTCAAATGATCGAGACAAGCAGAAGGTGTACTCTGTATAAATCCCTGTGACCAATGAACTTTAAGAACATCATTGCCCTATCTAATCAACTCCAAAAAGGGTGTTACCTATGCCAAAAGTTCCCTAAGTCAGTAAATTAAACACTATAAAAATTTGGTAAAATAATAACATATGGAAAATGGTTATAATATCATTAAAAGTAGGCATAAAATTCTGACAGCTTAAATCAAGGGTCAGATTTGTT
The DNA here is from genome assembly GCA_023525745.1 of Arctium lappa. Taxonomy (NCBI): domain Eukaryota; kingdom Viridiplantae; phylum Streptophyta; class Magnoliopsida; order Asterales; family Asteraceae; genus Arctium; species Arctium lappa. The sequence goes on along the minus strand of CM042058.1, from coordinate 56,698,248 downwards.
AAAAAGGGGATTTTTGGACTTTATAACTCTATAATTTATTCAAAGATTTACATATATGTATTTGAAATCACATTATTGTAAATAGACTAAAACAACTAATTAAATGATTTTGGACTAAAATATACACTTATTGGCATTTCATAAATCACTCGGAAGGATTATTTGGACTTAGGGACGAGTAATGACGTATTTTCCTTGTGGCATCTTTCGTTATAGGAAATCTAGGGAGTAACGACCTTCGGTGATCACTATCTCAAAATCTTCGCACTTTCTCCAAAAGGTGAGTATTCACAGCCCCACTTTTATCGTTTTAACTGATTTTGGGGTGAAAAGCATGCTTTAGTTGCGTATTTAAAGATTCATGAGAATTGTTTGAAAGTATTGCGAATTGGCAATTTATAAGGCTTTGTTAAAAGCATTTGGAATTATAAGCTATATGATAAGTATGCAATTGATGTGTTGAGTATTAAATGTTAAGACCCCATGACACTACTATTAACTCGAAGAAAATCGGGCCTATAGTATTAGTGGATAGCGCTATTTGGTGTGACAAACCCACCTTAATGCTGACGAGCAGGGGTGCACTATACTAGAGAAGATGACTAAACATGTGGCTTGAACCACCGTTGAGTTAGTTCATTGGGGGCGTTGAAATTGGTTAGGGACGGCTTAGTAGTGGCTCAACGTAATATTATCTTTGCATACTCTTATCATAAAGAAATTAAATTGTGGTACTCATGAATCAAAGAATTGAAGTTTGGTTTATACGTATGTTTTACAAATGACAACTTGCATATAAAAATGATTTGTGCATATTTAAAACCTGTGAACTCACCAACTCTTTGTAGTTGACTTTGTTTTATACATGCTTTTCAGGAAGTCAAGAAGGTAGACATCGATGTTTAAGCTACCTGAATATTGTTTTGAAGCAAGCTTACCTTTACGAATATATTCCGTTATGTTTAAGATTTTGGAAATTGTAAACGACGATAAATATTTTTTTTTATGTAATGTTTTAAATAATTAAATTGTATGGTGGTATGAACTTTAATCTTGTGCTATGCGTATCGAGCTGTTATGCCCCGTGTTTCCGTTTTAGCGGGGTGTGACACAACCCAACATGTTACGTAAATGGGTTGACAACGGGTTGACTTGTTTATGATTTTCTCAATGTACAAGAAGTCAAAGCTGAAAGTCAACTCTCATTAAAAGTCAAAGTCATTGTGTAATAAATTCAAAGTTAATTGTATTTGTTTTTAGTTTCTTTGTTTTTAGTAGTGGGTATAAATAGCTTTATTTGCTGTTTAATAGATAGATTGTTAGAATTTGAGATTGCATTTTTTCAGAGGGAATTGTAGAGAGAGAAAGATATTTTTAGAGAGAGAAAATTGTAATCGTTTAATCAAGATCAATAAAGGTAATTGATTTGATAATTCTTTGTGATAAATCTTGATCTATATTGCTTGTGGGACACACAATTGGTATCAGAGCAGATTAAATTCAGAAAGATTGGATCGATTTTGTGAATTTCAGATTGAAAGTGGACGAACTCGCTAAATGTACTGTTGGATTTGATTTTATAGATTTTCAATTGTTTTGAATGCAAATTTGTTTGTAATAGAATCGAATTGATAGCTAGAATAGTTTGTGTTTGATTCACTTAGGCTAATTCGCATTGGATTAGGGTGAATTTTGGATTGTTGTTTGTATTTCGAACTTGAGTCTGTACGCACTGAATTTGGTTCGAAAATGTATCAATCTGTGTTTCTTGTTGTAATAGATTGATAGGTTTGTATTCGAATCGTGTATTAGAAGCCATCTGTAAATTTTCAAGCCAATTGATAAAGGTTTTGATTGTCCCTGTAGATTCAGTTTCTTATCACATAAACAATGTAATCACAATCAAGAGATTAAACAAACCTGTTTTTGATATTCAATCCAAATGGTTACAAGGTTTTTCTCTTGAAAGGATATTTTCTCTCTCTAAGTTCTCTCTCTTACTTTGGCGGCTGAATAATACTGAATATGCACACCCTTGCTTACACAACCCTAGCAAGGAATAGGTTATATACCTATTTTAGGAAAAACACTAAAATAAATAAAAAATACAAATAAAAATAACTTTCAGAAAGAATGTCCCTTTTTGTCTTCAAAATGTAGCAATCTCCCAAAAGATGTAGATAAAATCTCTTTCATATGATGGAAAGGAATTATCTCCCGATTTAGCGCAGAATGCTTTAGCAAAGTATCTTCAAAGAAAAATTCTCAAAAACTATGAACTTTCTGACTTGGACATTTCTTTAAGAATTGTATTCTCCCATTTCTTGATTAGCTCTCCCCCTTTTTCATGAATTGAGCATCAATATCATCAAAACTTCTTTAGAACAAGAAATGTCTTTGACCATGCTGATCTTCCACGAGCCTCTGATTCACCGTCAATTCGAACAATGTATTCATCCAGATCTTTTCAAATCTAGACAGAATAGGAATGTAACACCTGAATCAATAAATGAATCAGTTAAAAATGCCTGTCAGTAACACGAAGTCACTGTGTAACGAATACACATTGGAAAGGAGCTTTTTGATGTTCACTCCCCCAGGGCTTCCATTCAATCATCGAAACACCACAAAGGCAATTTCTATGAACGTTATGACAAAGAAACAAATTCCTTGTGTGTTCGTGCAAGGGATTGAAAGAATTAAGCACGGATGATTGCTTATATAGGCTCAACATTGTGTAAACCACTGAGACAACAGTTAGTTAAACACAGACTTAATGTGCATTAGTGAAGTGTGAAGGTGGGGTAGACTTCCTTCTTTTCAATATCCAGATTTTCCAAATGAAAACCAGATAGTATATGTGTTGCGTCCCCTTTGAAAATGAAACATTTTCTTGTTAAGAAGAAAATGAGTGGCTGGTGGGGTATTGTCAAGAGTTGGCTTGGGCTAGTTGCCTGTTTCAATAACGTTCACCAAAGAATTGTGAAACATTAGAAATGTGGTTGCCCGACTCAGAAAGTAGTTGGTGCAGAGTCTGATATTCTTTTACTCTGATCTCACACCCTCTTTCTTTTTATCATTAAGCTCACATCTAACCAAACTCTCTTTTACATTTTCACCTCCACGCATGTCCCACACTCATTTCTTTTGACTCCTCACACTCAATCACTATGGATTAATTTCTTGGGTAGGAAACACTGGTTAATGTGAATCCATATAAGTTCAATTTAGTCCTAGCACAATGAAATCCCATGTTTTCCTATAAAGCATGTGTTGCTTAGATGATTTAACTTTATCAGTTAAAGCTCAAAAATAGGTCAAATGTATGTATGCTCAGAAAAGTTTTAAAATCACACTTCCAATTCATGAAATCCGTTTAAGAATCGGGAAGTGGTTTGAACATTTAAGAACAGGTTTTTCTTATTATTGAAAGTTGTCCTTCTTTCAACCATAGATGAGATGAAGATAAAGAATTATACCTTTTGCGTGCAGTCTTACATCTCATGAAGTCAAGCTTAAAGTCATAAAGATATGATCTTGTAAACATCTCTCAAACTGCAAAAGTCTTAAAGTCATAGTCAAAGCAACTTTATTCACATAAATTAAAATGACATAAAGCAGTAAAACAATTAAAGTACGAGTTCTGATCTGAAGTAATTAGAAATCCTATCCATACTCCTTTGACTTGTAAAGCTCCCCCTAAAATCATGTATCACTAAAATTTGACAAATAAGTAAATGCAGAAATTAGATATGCTCCCCCTCAAGATAACAATGATAATTTATGAAGTACTTCTCACACTCCCCCTGAGATTATGAACAAACAATTAAAGTGCAGATATCTTTCAGAAATAATGATAAAGAAATGATGAAAATTACAATAAAAGAAACTTTAATAGGTAATTACTGATTAGACCTTGAGATTTAGCATTTCAAGCTTAGATACAAGAAAATTGAATCTCTTTTCATCTAAAGGTTTGGTAAACAAATCAGGAAGTTGGTAATCAATTTTTACAAAGTAAATTTCTATTATACCTTTTTCTACATTATCTTTTATAAAGTGATACCTGACATCAATGTGCTTTGTTTCAGTTTGGTGCACAGGATTAGTTGATATGGCGATAGCGCTCTTCGAGTCACAATAGATTGGTATTTTATCAAACTTGAATCCAAAGTCTCGAAGTTTTGTTCGCATCCACAAGACCTGAGAGCAGCAACTGGCAGCAGCTACATACTCTGCTTCAGCAGTCGATGTGGAAACACATAATTGTTTCTTTGACGCCCAGCTAACGAGCTTGTCTCCAAGAAATTGAATATGACCTGAAGTGCTCTTCCTGTACAACATGCACCCTGCATGATCTGCGTCTGAATAAGCAGTTAGTTCAAACCCTGTATCCTTAGGATACCACAGACCAAGATTTGCAGTCCCCTTCAGATATCTAAAGATCCGTTTGACAGCAGCTAAATGGAATTCTTTAGGGTCAGCCTGATATCTTGCACACAAGCATGTTGAAAAACATTATATCTGGTCTACTTGAAGTAAGATACATTAAAGACCCTATCATACCTCTATAAGTCCTAACATCAACACTTTTTCCTGAAGGATCAGTGCTAATCTTAGTACCTTGTGCCATTGGGGTTCCAATCGGTTTACAATATTCCATTTTGAATCTCCGAAGAATATCAAAAATGTACTTAGATTGATTAATGAAAATCTCTATTGAAAACTGTTTTATTTGTAATCCGAGAAAGAAATTCATATCTCCCATCATACTCATTTGAAACCGTGACACCATGAGATTTGAAAAGTTCTTACAGTATTTGGGATTTGTATAACCAAATATAATATCATATACATATATCTGAATAAGAATGATATCTGCTTTCTCCTTTTTAATAAACAAAGTGGTATCGACTTTACCTTTTGAAACACCTGACTTGACCAAGAATTGAGATAGAACATCATACCAGGCGCGAGGTGCTTGTTTCAGACCATACAAGGCTTTATCCAAGATGTAGACGTGATTAGGCTTGTCTGGATTTACAAACCCTTCTGGCTGAGAGACGTAAACTTCTTCCTTAAGTATGCCATTTAGAAAGGCAATATTCACGTCCATATGGTAGACAGTGAAATTCTTGTGAGCTGCGTAGGCTAGAAACATGTGTATTGCCTCTATACGCGCTACTGGAGCATACGTCTCATCATAATATATGCCTTCCTCTTGCCTATATCCCTTGGCAACAAGTATGGCTTTGTTCCTTATAACAATACCATCTTCGTCCTTCTGGTTTTTGAATACCCATTTAGTTCCAATCACGGTCTTTCCTTATGGTTTTGGCACTAGCCTCCAAACCTTCAGGGCTTCAAACTGGTTTAACTCTTCTTGCATGGCAGACACCCAATCCGAATCAGCAAGAGCTTCTGATACTCGAGTAGGCTCTATTTTGCTGAGGAATGAGTCATGCATACATTGATTCAAAGTTGCTGACCTAGTTTGCACCGGCTTGTTAAGATCTCCAATTACTTGGTGAATAGGGTGCTCTTTGGTCCAGCGATGTTCATGAAGGTGTGGAGTAGATGAAGATTGATCATGGTTGTCATCTAAAAATCCACTTTTAGGTTCTTCAGTTTGAACATCATGAGGAAGGGATTCAATTGAAGTAATTGGTGCAGAAGCTTCAGTAGGTACAACTTGTCCAGTCTATTGATCTGTTCTTACATCACATCCTACTGACTCAGCAACTTCTGACTCATCATTAGTAGATACAACTTCAACTATTGGAGTAGGCATTTGAACTGGAATATCTTGCTGAATCGGGGAATTTGGTTCAGTAGAAACATTTGAAGTGGTTGGATGATCAATCGTTGAATCTTCAATCCTTTCAACCACAACAGGTTTATTCACATTAGATCCAAGATATTCATCATAAAACAGTTCAAATAAAAGATCTAAATCAGATAAATGATTAGAAGACGATGATGCTTCATCTGATTTGTTCGCTTGAGACACAGGTTCTAGACTGATTTGTCCAGAAGCTAATGCTCCTGTTATCACGGGTTCTGAACTGAAGTGTTCAGAAGCCATATCTTCATCAAATGTAACATTGACGCTCTCAACCACATTCTTTGACTTCTTCAGGTATACACGGTATGCAGCAGATGTCGAAGAATAGCCGATAAAGATGCCCTCATCCTCCTTAGCGCTGAACTTATTCAGACCCTTTCTGTCATTTAGCACAAAACACTTACAACCAAAAAACATGAAAATATTTAATGGTTGGTGTTCGGTTGTTGATCAACGCATACGGAGTCTTCTGAAATCGGCGGTGTATCATGGACTGATTTTGAGTGTAACACGTAGTCGACACAACTTCAGCCCACAGGAATAGAGGTAAGTCGGATTGACTGAGCATAGTACGAGCGGCCTTGACTAGCGTACGGTTTCACTTTTCGACTACTCCATTCTATTCAGGCGTACGTGTAGCAGAGTATTGATGTGTTATCCCGACCGATTCGAGATACTCTTCAACTGTCTTGTTCTTAAACTTTGTGTCGTTGTCAGTTCGAAGAAGCTTGACTGGTTTCTGCAGATTCACCTGGATCGTCTTTAGAAATGTAATGAGAACTTTGGGTGTCTCATCTTTAGACCGTAGAAATTTGACCCACGTGTATCGCGAATAATCGTCCACAATAACTAACACGTATTTCTTTCCGCCTAAGCTTTGCGTTCGCATAGGACCACAGAGATCCATATGCAACAACACTAAAGAAGAGTTGGTACTCGGTTCAGGCTTCGGTTTGTGTGGAGCTCTCTTCATCTTCTTTTTTTCACACGCTACACACAAGTGTTCTTTTTCGTACTTGAGTTCAGGAAGTCCTTTTACTAACTTTTTACTGACCAATTTATTGATGTACCGAAAGTTGAGGTGAGAGAGTCGTCGATACCATAGCCAGCTTTGTTGCATTAAGGCTTTTGAGAGTAGACACACTTGATTGTCAGTCTAGACCTTTGACAAATTGATGGTGTAGAGGTTTGACTTGCGAGTGCCGATCAAGAGTTCTTTCCCGTCCTTAGTGCGTACCGAACACTTCTTGGCCTTGAAATTAACCTCTAATTCTTTGTCATAGAACTGCCCAATACTAAAAAGGTTGTGTCCTAAGCCTTCAACATAGCTCACCTTCTTAATCGTGACATTTTCGTGTACCACGTCACCATAACCCAGAATTGGTGAAAACTAATCGTTACCAAAGCGAACTGTGCCGCAGTATTTCTCTGTAAAGTTAGTCAACAGACTTTTCTGCCCGGTCATATGCTTGGAACATCCGCTATCCATGTACCACATATGACGGGTCTACACAAGAGAAATTAAGAAACACGAGGTTTAGATATCCATATAAAAACTGGGAGTAAAGACTTTTGAGCATTGAAGTGCGGGTCTTGAACTGTAGTATTCAAGAGCCATCGTTTCTTTCACTCAACATTGACTTGACATTCCTGTAACATAGATTCAGCCTTTTTCTTTGGTACCCATTTGTATTTGGGTCCAACTGTGTTAGCACATGATTTTGGTACCCATTGAAATTTCGGTCCGCTTTTCTTTTGAAAACTATATGAAGAATTGGAACGATAAGAATATGCATGAAAATTTCCAAACCAAACATCAGAATATTTACGAGAAGCATAATCATATCTATCATAATTTGAAAACTTTCTAGCAGACGGAGATAACTGGAATAATTTTCGTCTGGAATATTTCTTGCGAGAATTACCAAGTTTTGGTTTAAAATTAGCAACATCCACAATCAAATCATCTTTACTAGCAGTCTTTCTATTACAATCAAAACTAGAAAATGATTTAGCATTCTCGTCTATCTTCTGTTTCGGTATCCATTCCGACTTAACTCCAAGCTTTTTCTTTCTCAAATCTGAAACATTTGAAACTTTAGAGTTAGAAAGGTGAGAATCAACCAAATGCTTTGTTAGGTCTGATTTTATAGTAATCATTGTATTTATAGGACTTGGTCAATACTGTGTTTAAAGCTTATCAGTATTGTATTTGACCAAGGGTATTTAAGTCCCTTTGGTCTTTGTTTGTTGTAAGTTTCACACACACATTCAATTCAATTTCTACTTTGCGCTCCATAGTTTCTCTCTCTCTACTTTCTCTCTCTAGAAGTTCTAGTGATCTTGGCTTATCAATTGGTATCAGAGCTTGCTAGATCTTGAGAGGATTGAGAGATTACATTTACTGAATCTGAATTAGTGATCGAAATCGAAAATTTGATCGATTTTCTTGAATTGTTCAAGAAAATCTCGTTTTCTTGATTTCTCATCAAATTCGGAGGTGTTTGTGACTGATTTACATTGATTTTTGCTTCATTTGATTCGTTTTTGATATGTGATCATATTTGTTTCATATTTTGTTGCAAGAAAATCGGATTTAGTTCTTCGATTTTGAGAAAAACGGTTTTTTCTGGAAAAACGACGTTCGTGTTTTGTTCTTGTCGAATTTTAAGATTTTGTTGATTTTAATCGAAATTGTTTGATATAATGTGTTAGAATTGTGTTTTCGAAAATCAGTATGTGATTTTCTTGGTTAAATTTCTTGATTTGATCTGATTTTGCAAAATTTTACGAGTTTTTGAAGTTTGCGTTTCTGTTATACACTTTGCGTTTCATTCATATTGTTTGCGCTTCATTCATCACACTTTGCGTTTGTTTCATTATTGAACTTTTCAGGTTTGCGGTTCTCATTGGATACGCAAAGTCAAGCTTCTCGGTTCTAGAAGGTTTGCGTTCCTATCTTCAAGTGAAAAGTCTCACGAACAAAGTCTCTCACCCGCAAAGTCTCACTTTGCGTTTCCCACTTCACCCGCAAAGCTCACTTTGCGTTTCCCACTTCACCCGCAAAGCTCACTTTGCGTGTCCCACTTCACCCGCAAATCATACTTTGTGTTTCTCACTTCAAACGCAAAGTCCACTTTGCGGTTCTAACTTCACCCGCAAACCACGTTGCGGGTCTCTCTGTCTTAGTTAAAAAAAAAGTATTTTTTTGGAATATTTTGGAAATATTTTTTTGGTCATCTTTGGAAATATTTTTGGTCTCTCTGTCTCTGGAAATTTTTTTTGGTCATGTTTGGAAATATTTTTTTCTTCACTGCGAAATATCAAGTATTATTCAAATTTCAATTTTCACGAAATATTTTTTTAAGATTTCAATTTGATCTGATTTTTTATATTCTGATATATAGTTTGGGACGGTCATTCACTTCGAGTTGATTATTTTCTCAAGATGTCTTTGCAAGGACAGATCTACAAGAATGACCTCATGATGTCTTTGGGGTCTGATACTCGTCCACCAGTACTGATCAATGAGAACGAATTCGAACAGTGGCAGGATCGGTTCATCAACTTTATTGAAAGGCAACCAAATGGGGAAAACATGATGAAATCTCTGTATGAGGGTCCTATGGCGAAGAAAATGAAAGTGATCCCAGCTACTGCTACTACTCTAGCTACAGCAGTTGAAACTCCTTTGAGTGAATATGACAAAAAAGAGCTATCAAGATATAAAGCAGACAGTCTGGCTAAGTCAAATCTGATCCTTGCTCTTCCCAACTCCATTTATAACATAATCGATTATTTCAAACATAATCCAATGCTGATGTGGACACAACTTGAGAAGATTATGCTTGTTACTGCTATGTCTACTCAGTTACGACAGACCAGATTCATGAAAATTTTTGAGAAGTTCCAAGCTAAGGATGGAGAAAGTTTGAAGAGTGTGTTTGATCGATTTTGGGATGTCATCAATGATCTTTTCAAAATTAAAGTTACCAAGACTGAATTGGAGGCTAACTTGAAGTTTCTGAACGCGTTACAACCTGAGTGGAACAAGTCTTGCCACAGAATGAGAAACGATGTTAGAATCTCAACAATGCCAATTCAGGAGTTATATGAAATCTTGATGATAGATGAATCTATGGTAATGGAGAAGAAGGCAAAGATGGATAAGAATAATAAGCCTCAGTCAGTAGATCCCATTGCTCTTATTGCTAGCCAACTGGTTGAGCAAACTTTGACTGAATCAACCTATGATGGGTCTACAGATGATGATGGTGAAGCTCTAGAGAAGGCCATGACTCTTTTGACTCAGCTTTATCAGAAACGGTTCAAGAACAGATCTGGGTCAAACATTCTGCAGTTTACTTCTGGTTCTAAGACTGGTTCTTCTTCAAAGACATACACTCCAAAGTATGAACAGGCTAAGACAGTTGATCAGAAGAAAGATGACAAAAAGGTGATGAACTGCTTTAACTGTGGGAAGCCTGGACATATGGTCAAGGATTGCAGAGTCAAAGTGGTAAAGAATGCTGAATTTTACCGAAAGAAGTTGGCTCTAGCTGAAAAGAAGGAGAGTGGAACCGTCCTATTAGTTGAAGAAGAGTACTGGTTGGATCATTCGGACGATGAGGCTGAAAATGAGGAGACTGCAGCCATATGCTTTGTTGGTGACAATCAAAGTGATGATGAGGAAGATGATACCTCATCTGATGGTTTTGAGGTAATATCTGATTTTAACTATAACTTCTTCTTATCTCAAATGAATGTTTTTATCTCTGCTTTGCATGATCTGCGTTCAAAGTTGGTTTCTGAAAAGTTTAAAAATCAAGAAAAGTCTGATTTTATTGAGAAACTGCAAATTTCTTTCAAAGATGAAAAGTCAATTTTAATTGATATAAAAGAGAAATTTCAAAAGCAGTTAGTTGATCTAGAAAAATCAAATCAGACATATCGTGATTCTTTGACTGATCTGACTTCTTCAAATAAAAATCTTTCTGAGAAAATAATTGGGTTAGAAAGGAAATTATATAAAAGAGAACAATCTGAGCAAACCATTTACATGAACAAGCCAAGAAGTGAAGAAGCTATTAAGGATAGATGGGGACTTGGTTTTGAAAATCCTCATTCTTTAAACAAAGTGATAGATGAAGTTCCCACTTTATATAAATACGAATATCTAAATCTTGCACACTATGGTCCTCAATTCAAATTATTTTGGACTAGTGAAAAGCAAATTTTAGATGTTGAAAATGAGAAAAGGATATATAAAAAGAAAAATGAAATTCCTTTTGTTTATACTTCTGAAAATGCAAAATATTTTCCAGAAAAATTAAGAAGAGGAAAAAGAGTTTTAAATGACATATCTTCTATCAAATCTTCAATATCTGATGATTTTATTGCTCCTTATGCACCTGATACTTCTAAGGAAAATAGTTCTCCAATCTCTTATGATTCGAAGAAATATATTCCTCCGATAGTATTAGAAGGAAAAATCATAGATCTTGAAGATCAGATAGAAGATCAAAATATTTTAAAGAAAATTGAATCTGACATTATTATTTCTTTTATGACTTCAAGTCTAGAAGAAAATATATTTTCTCAAAAATCAGATTCTATTTCTAACATCTCTTCTGATTTCAAGGAAAATAAAAAGGAAGTTTCAAATTTTAAAATCCTTTCTCAAAACTCTTCAGATTCCGAGCCTAGTTCTTCAATTTCAAAATCACAGAATGTTTTCTTTGATAAAGTTTCTTCTTCTGATTCAATTATTGATAATTCTTTACTGCTAAATGATCAATTCTATAAAAAGAAGCGTAAAAGAAGAAGATCAAGGAAGTCAAAGAAACATGACTCTGTTTTATCTGAAAATTATAATGTTTCTGATTCTTATTCTTCAGATCGGACTGTGAGGGAGTCACCAAGGCAGATCTGGAGAAAGAAGCAGATCTGGAGAGCTAGGCGGACATCAACTGATTCTATGTTTGATGGAGATCGATGTGTAGACAAATTTTATAATAGTGATTCATTTGCTGTTTGTAATAAAGTTTCAAAATACTCTATAAAGCAAATGTTTCAAATTTCCAAAAATGTCTCATATTCGTCTTCTGATTCTAGTTCAGATGATCATGCTTTATCTTCTGATAGTTGTGATTATTTCTCTGATCATATTTCTCATGCTTCTCATATCAAATCTGCTAATTGTATCCCCATAAGAACTGCAACTAACAAACAAGGGCCCAAATTCAAGTGGGTACCCAAATCTTTATCTGATTCAAAGTTGTAGGCATCACATGTTAAGGGGGAGTAAGAGAAAGTTGGCTTCTAAGTATTTCAGCTTAGAACCCGTGCTTCAACGACATTGACTTCTAAACACATACAGTTTAGAACTCGTTCTTCATAGTTAAGCTTCTGACTAATGAGATACTGTGAGTACATCAATTTTATTTCCGCTGCATATATCTCTGATTATGATGTGTTCCAGTTATTCTCAATGTTTCAAGAATCTAAGCTTGTTTATCTATCTCATGAATTTGTATTACCCAAATTCTTCTTTTAATATGAGACACAAATTATTTTTATAATGTGAAAGATGAAATAGTTGAATTTTATTTTGTTCCAACTAAATATTAATTAAAAGTTTAAATCTTTACAAATTTTATTCTATAAAGTAAAGTTTTACATTTTTTCTTTCCTTTGAATAAAATATGTGTCTAGGATAAATTTTCAAGTTTTTTTGTTTATATTAAAGTTTTTATATGGTCAAATTTCAAGTCTTATTAAAGTCGAAAAGTCAGCAACATGTTTGAAACTTTTATTAATGCTTTAAAGATATGTGAGTCGGAATTTTTATAGTTTACTTTGCTTAGACTACCTAAACGATCAAAATTTTAGATTGGAATGAAAATATGGGCTAAGCATTTAGACGTTGATCTGAGTGATTGAGATGAATATTAAATTCTTAAAATACAGAAATCTCTAAGTTTAAAAGTTTGTAACTGTGACCTTTCTGGTTTGGGAAAGTACGTTCCGTGGGATGCTTGTCATCTGGTCCCCTAAGGTCATTTGGTCTGGGAGTGATCGAACAGAAATCCTGCAATAGAACCAGATCGAAAGTCATGTTCTACTGGTATGAATGGGTTTAGGATATGTCGATGTAGCCTTTCTGATCTGGGAGAGTAAGTTCCAAGGGGTGCTTGACACCTAGTCCCCTAAGGCCAACTGGTCTGGGAGTGGCTGACCCAAATCCTGCAATAGGGTCAGATAGAAAGTTACGTTTATGGCATGTTCTTTACTTAATAAACTTTTTGATCAAAAGATGCCAAAGTGCACGAGCTTAAAAGATGCCAAAGAGCACACTCATGTTAAGATGCCAATGAGCACAATGCTAAAAGATGCCAATGAGCACACATCTCATGATACTTGGTGATATGTTTGAGTTGCGATAAATCTGTAAATTTATGAATATCTTAATTCTTGATGGCTTAGTGTGAGTACATGAAAAGTTCTCTATAATATTTTTAGAATTGCATTTTCTTGAAGCTAATCGAAGATTCGCATGTGTGCACACTTAATAGATTGCTGGAAGTTTTGAAACTGAACATGTTTTAACTTGATATGCAACTAAACTCGTTCTTTTATCTTACAACATATGTTTGATTTCAAATGATTGATAAATTTGTGATATTTTACTATGTAGAATTTAATTTGTTTAGTATTTAAAATTTTATATGTTTAGTTGTTTCAAAATTTACATTCAGTATATTTTTCTTTCTACATTAATTTCTCATTATTGTGTTCTCATAAATATATTTTAATGGGTTTATGCATTATTCAAGGGGGAGTGAACAAAGAGATGTATTTCAAAGATTATATCTGTTTTTGAGGGGGAGTGTCTGATTTTCTTTATATGAATGCTATCTCGAATTGTCATATCTAATGCATTTGTGTAGGGGGAGTCAAAGAGCTTAAAAAGGTAAAATTTATTCTAAGTCAGCTTTGCGCTTCCAGTTAGACATGCAAACCCTGTTTTGCGTTTCCTTCATGACCCGCAAACCTTGTTTTGCGTTCCCTTCTTGAAACAAAAACCTTGGTTTGCGCACCCTTCTTGAATCGCAAACCTCCTCTGTTTTCTCTGTTTCTTTGATTTTGCAGATCTTTTGTTGTCTCGTCTCCAACATTCGCATGACCAAGTTGATCAAGATCATCAAGGTCATGAGGGGGAGAAGTCAAGGAGAAGTTTAAGAGACAAAGAGCTCAAAAGATTATCTGCTGATCAAGATTTGTTCAAAGATTCTATTCTCTCAGCTACATCAAATCTTTTGCTGTTCCTGCTCCGAACACCACAGTTCATTCAAGATCATTCAAAAAAGGTGTATCGTCTTGAGCTTAAGCAGCAAAAAAAAATTTCAATCTGCAAGATGCTGAAAAGAATTTTTTTCTTAAAAGTCAGAAAGCTTCTGAAAGTCGCTTTGTTGGTCCGTGTTGTTATAGAAGATAATTGTTGAAGACCAAAGCGCCAATGATTACTAAGGGGGAGATTGTTAGGTCTGATTTTATAGTAATCATTGTATTTATAGTTCTTGGTCAATATTGTGTTTAAAGCTTATCAGTATTGTATTTGACCAAGGGTATTTAAGTCCCTTTGGTCTTTGTTTGTTGTAAGTTTCACACACACATTCAATTTAATTTCTACTTTGCGCTCCATAGTTTCTCTCTCTCTACTTTCTCTCTCTAGAAGTTCTAGTGATCTTGGGTTATCATGCTTCTTCTTTGACTTACCAGTGGTGATCTGTTTCTGTGAATTCCCGGATTTCTTCTTCTTACCTTTGGCAACTTTTGATTTCATAGAAACTGATTTATCAACTTTCGTTGAAGTTTCACCTTTTTCAAACACACTTGGTAATCCAAAAGAACTAACAACAAAGGAGGAATGATTAGGAAGTTTAGCATTAAATTCAAAATCACCAACACAGTCAGCTACACAACCATCAGAGTTTAGAAAATCAAACTCATTGTCAAGAAAACCAAACCTATCATCAGATTTTAAAGCCTTGGAAGATTTAGAAAACTTAGTATATTTGAACACAGTAGAAAAAAATAGTTTGTTCTAAGTCCATCAAAATCCTTTCTTCTGTGAGAGTATTCTCGAGTTCATAAATTTTAATTTCCAAAATGAGAGGAGGAACGTAAAGCTTACCTTCGATGGGCTTAGCCTCCATTTCTTTTACAGAATAACTCTCAAAATAGTCATTTCAAAGAGATTTTGATTTATCAGAACTATAACTATTATTCAACCTCTCATAACGAAATGGAAGTTGAACTTTAGTTGTGTTCTTTCTTTTAGCATATTCCTTGGCTTTATCCTCTTCAGGCAGACTAGTCCAGAAAACTTTGAGTTATGGGTATTGAGGTGCCAGTTTCATAAATCCAAAATCATAAAGAGTAAGCGCTTCAGATATACCCTTTTTGAGATGGTGTGGGTTCTTGTAACCAAGTCCCCAACAGTCGGGTTTCTCTTTAGGTTTATTTAGATGAATGGTTTGTTTAGTTTGACCCAAAGTATGTAAT
The DNA here is from genome assembly GCA_023525745.1 of Arctium lappa. Lineage (NCBI taxonomy): Eukaryota > Viridiplantae > Streptophyta > Magnoliopsida > Asterales > Asteraceae > Arctium > Arctium lappa. The sequence continues at coordinate 56,682,836 of CM042058.1, read as the reverse complement.
TTTCCTTCCAAAGCATTCACCTTTTCAATTAAATATTTGTTTTCTTTTGAAGTCGAAGAAAATACATTTTAGAAAGCTCTTTAGATTTAAACTCACACTCTCTATACTTTGAAACAGTTTCAGATAACTCTTTTTGAATTATAGTCTTCTTTTTCGCGCTGGTGTCAATGTTTTTGTGCAAAGTTTCAATCAATACATTTTTCTCAACAATATCATTGCTAAGTTTCTGTATAGATTGATTTTTATCATTAATGACACATTTTTTACGCTTAAGTTTAGACTCTAATTCTTGGAGTTTAGTCATCATGGCATGCATTTGATTCAAGAAATCTGATTCGGTTAAATCACATACCTCATTGTTATCTTCTTCATCTGAATCAGCTTCAGCTTCCATATGACCCATCAAGCATAAGTGTGTTGTCTCATCCTTCTCTTCTTCCTCACTTTCAGAATGATCAAGCCAAAATTCATCCTCGGCCATTAATGCTTTACCTACCTCTTGTTGCTTGGCCAATAGCAGTTTATTCTTGTAATACTCAGAGTTTCTGACTTTGGGCTTGCTGCAGTTCTTAGCAAAATGACCAAATTTGCCGCAGTTGTAGCACTTTGGAGGTTCTGCCGGTTTGGTCTCTTCAGCTCTGTATTTCTTCTCTTCTGGTCTCCTTTCTTCAATTCTCTTTCCTTCAATTTTCTCTTTGTGGTTGTAGTTACTTGAGCCAGATGAATACCTCTGACTGTTTGAGCTAGGCTTTTTGTAAAATTTCTTTTGAAAAGCCTTTGTTAGCAAAAGCATAGCCTGCTTCAGGTAGTCACAGTCATCAGAATCAGATTTAATCTCTCTTTCATCCTCATCCGACTCAGAAACTATCATCTTCATCTTCTTCTTAAGGCTTACATTCTTTTGTTTCACAACCAAAGCAACTAGATCTACAAATTCCTTCTCAGCCTTTCTCTTCTCATCCAAAATCTCATCAACCTCTTCTTCATTATGTCTAAGAGTTTCATAGACTTCATGGAGTGGTATGTCATTCAAGTCCTTCATTTGATTCATTTGCCTAGCAAATCTCTTCCACTCAGGGTGCAAAATACTCAGGAACTTGACATTAAGCTCAACTTGTGACTTATTCACTTTGTTCTTGATAAGTTCAATCAACAAAGTTACAAATCGGTCATAAGTAGACTCCAATGATTCACCTTTCTTAGCCTTGAACTCTTCATAGTTATTGAGACAATTGGATATTTTGAGTTGGTTCACAACTTTTGATCCTAGCATCATTTTCTCCAGCTGATCCCACATTTGTTTTCCAGTGGCATTATAGTTGTTAATCTTGACATATATCTCGTTTGGTATGCCTTGAAGAATGAAAGACCTTGCCAATTTGTCGCCCTTGTGTCTTCTCTTCTGCTCGTCAGAGTATTCATCGAGTGGTAATGGATACTCTCTTTGTTCTTCTACTCCGTTCTCTCCGGCTACTGTTAGAACCTTGGTAGGACGTGTCATAATACCTTCCTTTAGGGATAATCGGATATAGTCTCTCAATTCATTTCTATCAATGAAGTCCAAGAATCTGTCTATAATAACCGGACATTTCATATCGAACTTTATGTGAAAAGTTAGTGTTTAGAGTTGGTCATTGCTTTGTACATTGGTGTTCCATTAGTTGAGCACGACTTAGGACTGTTCCAAAGTTTGTTGCTCCTAATAGGGACCGTTGGCCCAGTTCTTGAGTTTTACTCTGAATGCTAAGGTGCGAATGGAATGGAATAAATATGATTTGTTGAATTGGTACAATGACCGTGATATTATCATATTGAGAATGGCACAACTAGATAGAGTCAAGCCATATTGACTTGTTCATTGATTGTTGTTATATCTTTGTGATCCGGTTAGATCACATACGTTGTGATCCTTTACCCAGACACTTAGTCGGGGGCACCGACTTTGTGATGCTTCCATGGTGGCTATAATCACTATGGCGTCCTTGTGTATGCGTGGAAAGTGCGCTGGCCCTGATCCGGACATAGGGGCGAATGGATATCCTAGGAATAGAACAGAACCAGGACTGCTTTAATAGTAGTCGAGGGCTAGTGGGTGTCGTGCCCACACCGCTAGTTCTCACTTATGCCCATAGAACCGTACATTCTTTGGGAACAACGGGTTTAGTGTATTCGGGTGATTTATGTGAACTTGAATAACACGAAACACGGAACGGGTGAATACGTGAACCCTTTGTTATATCTTTGTGATATTCGATTGCTTATTTTATCGTTTCATGATTATAGGGATAATTTGTACTTACCCTATATTGTTTATTGTTGATTTCATTGATCTGTTCACTGAGTTATTGCTCAGCCACGTTTGTTATTCCGTGGCAGGTTCTAAAGACAGACTTGGGGAATATCCGGGTTGAGAGACCAAGAGTGGATATTTTGAAGACTAACTTACCGGACAACCTTATTTTGTTAATAGATACTTTTGGGATTGTATATATATGTACCTTAATGTCCGGGTGTCAATAACTAGTACTATTTTGCTATATAGTTTTACTTAGTTGCTCTGTATGTGTTTAAGCGAATATGGAGTTAGTATGGGATGTTACACTGTCCTTCCATTGTTCGTACTCTCCTTTGAAGAGAACAGGTGGCTTTACATCGGTTCCGATGGCGAGAGCTTCTCTGGAAGTCATCCTGTTTTGAAAGAGATGCAATAAGAAACTTAAAATTGATCGTTAGTCCAAATAAAATCAAACAATACTGAAAATCTTAGAATGAAATTCAGAAAATTTTGATCAAGAACAAAACTTTGTCCCCCTCCACAGACTTAGCACGGGGGTCTCGCTAACCGGGTGGGGTCAAGGGGAACGCCCTTGCGGGGGTATGGGGGCAACGCCCCTAGAGAAATTTTTTTTGAAATTTAGAGGCCATATTACAGTTTGCAAAAATTTGTCTAAGTATGAAAAAGTGTGAACTTGGGGCAAAACTCAGAAATGCGTTAAAGCACAGTGGCGCAAAAGAAGTTTTGCGCTAGAAGAGCCAGGCACAAAAGCCAAGTTTGCGTTAATGGAGTCTAGCGCAAAAGCCAAGTTTGCGCTAATTGAGTCTGGCGCAAAAGCTATCTTGCGCTTTTGAGATTTGCGCGAGCTGAGGCTTGCGAGATCTGGAGTTTTGCGCGAGACGAGGGTGGCACAAGAAGGACTTTGCGCGATGAACTGATGGCGAGAAACTGGTGAGAAACTTTGCGCGAAGAGCTGGTTGCGCAAACTTTGTTTTGCGCGAGGAACTGTTGGCGCAAAAATGACCTTTGCGCTATGGTGAGTTGGCGCAAAGGTCCTTATGAACTGGCGCAAAGACGTATGAACTGGCGCAAACTTTCTGTTCTTCATTGTTCCTTCGAAAAACGACCTGATAATTCCAAAAACCTATCTAGGCTTCGATTTACAACCCTACACTTTGACATTTTGACCTCCTAAACATCTAGAATCGATTACAAACAAGTAATTTCAATAAAAAAAAACACTCTAAATGAGAATCGATTGAAGAACCAGTGTACGACTCGTGAAAACTAAAAAACACCAAAATCATCAAATAGATGATCGATTACAGTGCAATACTCGATAAAATCGATACAAACTCACTCTAAAACTGTTTTCAAATAAAACCCAATAGATTTCTAAGTGAAAAACGCACTAAAAATCGAAAATCGATTTTGGAAGATGATGAACAGTGCCGACTGAAAATATTTTTCTGAAAAACTTTGATTTTAATCTGGTTTAGCTCTGATACCAATTGATTGTCCCTGCAGATTCAGTTTCTTATCACATAAACAATGTAATCACAATCAAGAGATTAAACAAACCTGTTTTTGATATTCAATCCAAATGGTTACAAGGTTTTTCTCTTGAAAGGATATTTTCTCTCTCTAAGCTCTCTCTCTCTCTTACTTTGGAGGCTGAATAATACTGAATATGCACACCCTTGCTTACACAACCCTAGCAAGGAATAGGTCATATACCTATTTTAGGAAAAACACTAAAATAAATAAAAAAATACAAATAAAAATAACTTTCACTATTTATTACAAAGGACCTAGACTTTTATTGAGAGTGACTTTTTAACCTTGACTTCTTGAAATCTTTCTTCTTCAATCTTGATGATATTGAATCCGATAAATCTGTGATCTAACAGGTTTCAATCGATTTCAATGGAAAAATCAAGTTTCGAGTTCAACAAGTTAAGAACTCGCAAGACCCACAAAACTCGCTAAGGAAGAACTTGCAGAAGGTAGAACTCGCAAGCTTCGAAGAACTCGCAAAGAACTATTTGAAGTGAGGAACTCGCTAATTGAGTCGTGCGAGAAACTAAAACTCGCACATAACTAGGTGCGACTTTCTACTGTTCAACATCATTGTTGTGTGTGAAGTTTCATCTGCGAGAAATAGTGTCGTGCGCGTTTGGTGTTTGCGCGTTTGGTGAAGTATCTTTGCATTATTTTTCCTAAGTCTAGAACTCACAAGTTTTAAATCTTGCATGTTTACATTTAGCGCGAAGTTGAATTTCAAAAATATTCTAAGTGTCAAAACTCGCAGAGTACATTGTGCGCGTTTCTGAAACTCGCATATAGGGTCTTGCGTGTTTCTCAAACTCGCAGATAGGCTCTTGCGTGTTTTCTGAAACTCGAAGATAGGCTCTTGCATGTTTTCTCAAACTCGTAGATAAGCTCTTGCATGTTTCTCAAACTCGCAGGTAGGCTCTTGCGCGTTTCTCAAACTCGCATACAGGCATTTGCGCGTTTTGTTAAAGTTTATTTGGTTTGCGAGTTTTATACTTAGAAAATTTTTCTGAATTTTTCTGAAATTTAACTGAGTTTGATTTTTGTAGATACAGCTTTACTTTCTGAAATTTTGACGATCAAGTAAATAGTGTAGATTAAGGTGACTTCCAGAGACGCTCTTTCAATTGGCACAGATGTCAAGCCCCCAGTATTGTTTAAAGGGGAATATGAGCAATGGAAAGACAGATTTCTCGATTTTATTGATCGGAAAACGAATGGAAAGAATATTCTAGCATCAATAGAAGTTGGTCCAATGCCAAAAAATTTTGAGGAGATTCCTGCTGAAGGTAATGATTCAGATGGAGCTCCGAAAACAAAGAGAGTTGAGAAGGATTACGCAAAATTCTCTGATGAACAAAAGAATCGGTTTGATGCTGATAAAAAGGCCAGATCTTTTCTTTTACAAAGTATGACCAATGACATTTATGTGAAAATAGACAGCTACAATGCATCTGCAAAATCTATGTGGGATCAGCTTCAGAAGATGATGTTGGGTTCAAAAGTAGGTAACCAGATGAAGGTAGCTAACTGTATAAATAACTATGAAGAGTTTAAAGCTAAGGAGAATGAAAGTTTGGAGGATACATATGAAAGGTTTGTTCTGCTTCTAAATGAGCTTTCCAAGAACAAGGTTAAGAAGCAACAGATTGAGAATAATGTTAAGTTTCTCAGTATCTTACAACCCAAGTGGAAAAAGCATACTCGTCGTATGAAGCAGATGAAAGATTTAAGTGAGATTCCACTACATGAAGAAATCAAAGTTGGAAGATGTTCGTCTTTCCTGGCTTATGTGATTGATGCCAAGTTAAAGAAATCAAAGTTGGAAGATGTGAAGATCGTGCGTGAGTTTCCAGATGTCTTTCCAGACGACTTGCCCGGGTTACCACCCGATCGACAGGTAGAGTTTCGGATTGATCTTGTGCCTGGAGCAACACCAATTGCTAAAGCTCCTTACCGTTTAGCACCGTTGGAGATGCAAGAGATGATGGCACAACTCCAAGAGCTATTGGAGAAAGGCTTCATAAGACCGAGTTCGTCACCTTGAGGAGCTTCGTTCTTATTCGTCAAGAAGAAAGATGGCACAATGAGGATGTGCATTGACTATCGTGAGTTGAATAAAGCTACAGTAAAGAACAGATATCCGCTTCCGAGAACAGACGACTTGTTCGATCAACTTCAAGGAGCGGGTTATTTTTCCAAAATCGACTTACGTTCGGGTTATCACCAAGTGAAGGTAAGAGAAGATGATGTTCCAAAGACATCTTTCAGAACGCGTTACGGCCATTACGAATTTCTTGTAATGCCTTTTGGTCTAACGAACGCACCAGCAGTGTTCATGGACTTGATGAATAGAGTGTGCCGACCAATTCTCGACAAGTCGGTCATTGTATTCATTGATGACATACTAGTGTACTCCAAGAGTGATTCAGAACACGAACAGCATCTACGTGAGGTTCTGGAAGTGTTGAGAAGAGAAAGATTGTACGCCAAGTTTTCCAAGTGCGACTTTTGGCTTAAAGAAGTACAATTTCTGGGTCACGTTGTCACTCGAGACGGAGTGAAATTGGATCCCTACAAGATTGAAGCTATGATGAATTGGGAGCCTCCTAAGAGTCCGTCCGAGATCCGAAGTTTCTTGGGTCTGGCGGGATACTACAGGAGATTTATCCAAGACTTTTCAAAGATCGCTTCTTCCTTGACAGTTTTGACTCGGAAGAATGTGAAGTTTGAATGGACTGAAGCCCAAGAGAAGGCGTTCCGGATCCTTCAAAAGAAGTTGTGTGAAGCTCCGATCTTGACATTACCTGAAGGGTCGGAAGATTTCGTGGTATACAGCGACGCTTCAAAGATGGGACTAAGATGTGTGTTGATGCAACGAGGTAAGGTGATCGCTTATGCCTCGAGGCAGCTTATGATACACGAGCAGAATTATCCAACCCATGATTTGGAGTTAGCAGCGGTGGTGTTCGCTTTGAAACTTTGGCGACATTACCTTTACGGCACAAAATGCACTTTATACACGGATCCCAAGAGCCTGAAGTATGTCTTTGATCAGAAAGAGTTGAATATGAGGCAAAGGCGGTGGCTCGAGTTACTTAAAGATTTCGACTGTGAATTGCTTTACCATCCCGGTAAGGCGAACGTGGTGGTCGATGCGCCAAGTCGGAAGGACTATAGCGGGAGTATTCGGGCTACCCATTCAAGAATCGAGCTAGTGTCTAGTCTTGTTGAGAAGATCAAGACATCACAGATGGAAGCATTGTTGGAAGAGAATCTTAAAGGGGAAATCATGACAAAACAGTGTTTGCTCTTGACGGAAGATAGCCGTGGAGTGAAACTGTTCAACGGTCGTGTGTGGGTGCCCAAGATTGGGGGAAACCGTGATCTGTTGCTGCAGGATGCTCATAAGTCCAAGTATTCCATTCATCCGGGAAGTACAAAGATGTATAGGGACTTGAAGTTGCACTACTGGTGGCCGGTAATGAAACTTGATGTAGCGCGTTACGTTGAGCGTTGTGTGACGTGTTCGCAAGTTAAGGCCGAACATCAGCGACCATATGGGAGTCTTCAGTCTTTAGAGATCCCCGAGTGGAAGTGGGAGCATATCACTATGGACTTCGTGACAAAGTTACCTAAAACTCTTCGAGGTCACGATACCATTTGGGTGATAGTTGATAGATTGAAAAAGAGCGCTCACTTCTTGCCTATGCGCGAGACCTTACCGATGGATAAGTTGGCAAAGCTTTATATCGATGAGGTGGTCACGAGGCATGGGATACCGTTGTCGATCATGTCGGATCGCGACAGTCGGTTCACTTCGAACTTCTGGGATGGGTTTCAGAAAGAACTTGGTACTCGAGTGAAGTTGAGTACGGCTTACCATCCGCAAACCGACGGGCAGAGCGAGCGAACGATCCAAACTTTGGAAGACATGTTGAGGTCTTGTGTCATCGATTTCGGGGGTAGCTGGGACTCTCACCTGCCTTTGGTAGAGTTTGCTTACAACAATAGCTAACACTCGAGTATCGAAATGGCACCCTTTGAGGCTTTGTATGGGTGAAAGTGTCGGACTCCCGTGTGCTGGCTTGAAGCGGGAGAAAAGCAGTTCGCCGGACCTGAAATCGTGCTAGAGACTGCCGATAAGGTCAAGTGCATTCGTGAAAGAATGAAAGCGGCTCAGGATCGTCAGAAAAGTTATGCAGATAAGAAGAAGCGACCGATGGAATTCCAAGTGGGCGACCGCGTTATGCTTAAGGTGTCGCCGTGGAAAGACATTATACGGTTCGGAAAACGTGGGAAGTTGAGTCCCCGTTTCCTCGGACCTTTCAAAGTGCTTAAGCGGGTGGGTTTGCAAGCGTACCAGTTGGAACTGCCACCGGAATTGAGCAGAATACACAACACGTTTCATGTTTGCTACCTCCGGAAATGTTTGGCGGTAGAAGACAACATCATTCCCCTTTCAGAGTTAAGGGTAGACGAAGGTAACCGTTATGTGGAAGAACCCGACGCCATCTTAGAGAGAAAGTCTAAGAAGTTGCGTCATAAAGAAGTCACTTTGGTCAAGGTACAGTGGAAGCATCACCGGGGAGCAAATGTGACGTGGGAGGCCGAGGAGGATATGAAGCGAATATATCCTCACTTTTTTTGAGTAGTTGGGATTTCGGGGACGAAATCATTCCCAAGTTGGGGAGGATTGTAACACCCCGAATTTCGTTGTTTTGCGAAGATGTAAAGAAAAAGGAAGTTTATGGAGTTGTCCCGTGCGTCCTCCTTCAGAGAAAACGCACGGGTCGTGCGTAGGATCCAGGGTCGAGGCACAGTGCAAGCGCACGGGTCATGCGCATTTCCTTCTTTGAGGGCGCACGGGTCGTGCGCCCTGTCAGGCCACTTTTTGAGGATTGCTTTAATATCAAGAGTAAGAGATATTTTCAATAATATCTCAAACTCAGTTCTCTCTCTCCTCTTTTTCTCTTTTTCTTCTTTTGATCTTCAAGGTCTTGTTTAGTTGCTAGTTTTCGGTGTTTCTAGCAAGGGGTCGGTGTTTTAAGCTTCACCTCTACGTCGTGATCGTTAGCTGGTTTTCCGGGTTTTATTCTGAAAACCTACCGGTGAGTTCCTACTACCATTTTACAAACTTTATACATGTCAAAACTCTTATTTGCGAAATCTGAAGTATTTCTACGGTATGATTTTATGTTCTCTACATTTTGATATAAATGAAGTTTTTGGTGATTTTCGGGGTTCCCGATCAGTTTTGACCAAAATGACGGGTTCCACCTTATTGAAGTAAAATGGTGTTTTACTTGCACATTATGTGGATATGTAAAAAGAATGTTTAAAGACTCATTTTAATGATTTTCATTCTTACCAGAAGTTGAATTGGAAATGATATTTTGTTTATAAAATGTGTTTATACCATATGTTTATTTATGCTTGGTCACATATGTCGTTATGACAAGTCCTGACTGTACTAGTGGATCCCTAGGTATCGAGTCGACTTATGGCTGGGAAGGATATGCCCCTTCCGTTGTTATGGATGGGAAGGATATGCCCCTTCCGTTGTAGTTAGCTACATTTGATCCTCGGGGGCAACTTAGGTACGGTTATGTGAGACCCGATCCTAGCCATGGTTCAAATGTAGTCTAATGAACGAGTATGACATGGTTCCTTGGGGGCCCTCCCTCACATCGTAGTACGGACTGAAGAGTTCGTGGCCATGGTTCCATGTATTTAGCTCATAACTCGGATTTGGTGGTCTACTTTGTGTTACACCACAATCCTTGGTAAAATGGTCCTTTTGTCATCGTTTAATGAGTTTTGGACCGAAAAGGCCCGGTTGTGGCAAAATGTTATCTTTATGAGCTAAACCTTTATGAAAAGATTTCCTTATAATACGGATGTTTATATCTTTTGAGCTTTATAACTGTATGTTCTCACCAGGATTTAAGTCTGACACTTTCTCTCAAATGATATGTATAACAGGTTTCCCTTAGCCGTGGGATGCATTGGGTTTTGAGAGACGAGTTGGGTCTCGGGGTATTTTGAGATGACTAAAGTGTTGATAGTTGGGCATTGTTAAGTCTCATTCTTTTGATGAATATTGGATTGTCAACTGATGTAATCTAGATAGTTATGTTTAGATTAGTCTGTTGATAAACTCTAAATCCGTGCAGGTTTTTGTAAAGTCTTAAGGACTGACCCACCTTTTTGAGGGGTTTATAGCAATGCAGATGTCTTATTGCCTTATTTATAAATTTTTAATTTACTCTGATTTTTAGGGTGTTACATAAGCAAGCGATGCTTTTACTGACCCGTGCTTTTCAAAAGAAACTCTACAAGAAACCGGGTTCTAATTCTCAGAGATATTCTTCATTAAGCTCAAAGAACCACGAGCATAGAGAAAGAGTGGAAGGAAGTAGATTTGTTGAGAATAAGCCGAAAGAAAAGAAAAAGTTTGTGAATGACTACACCAGTACTGAAAAGAAAGGTGATGATCTGATCAAATGCTACAACTGTGGCAAGGTCGGACATTACGCAAAAGAGTGTCGAAAGCCAAAAGTTCGCAACTTAGAGTACTATAAGAACAAAATGCTCTTGGCCAAGCAACAGGAAGCTGGCAAGGCATTAATGGCAGAAGACGAATTGTGGTTAGATCATTCTGATGTGGAGGAAGAACCAGAAGAGTCAGCTCACTTATGCTTGATGGGAAAAGTGGTGAAAGATGATGATTCTGATGATGAGACTGCTGACGAGGTAATGAACTTAACTGAAAATGATTTCATGACCAAAATGGAAGCCATGATGGTCGAACTTCAAGACCTTCAATCCAAACTGAAAAAGGAAAAAGACAAAGTTGCTAGGAGAAATCAACGGATCTTTAAACTTAATAAATCAGTTATTGGGAACAAAGATTTAATTGATTCTCTACGCAAATCTGCCTCGGTTTTTAAAAATGAAAAGGATTGTTTTGAAAATAAGATTTCTGATATTGAAAAACAATTGTCTAAGTTTGATTCTAAAAAACAATAATGTGTTCTAAAAGCATTTAAACTGCATGTTGAGAACAAGACTTTAGAGCAAAAGGTAAATGGTCTGGAAGCAAAACTATATGTTCGAGGCCAAACAGATCAAAAGATTTTCTTGAATACACCTAATGAAGAAGCTGATTTTAAAGAAAAATGGGGACTAGGTTATGATAATTCTCATTACCTAGAAAAAGCTATCAGAAAACAGCCAGCTATATATAATGCAAATTATATGTATGCTACTGATAAATATCCTCATTTGAAACCCAAATTTATCACCAAATCATCTAAAGAAGTTGAAGCAAAAGAAGATGAGAAAAGAATGAATTTAAAGAAAATGCAACTACCATTCTGTTATGAAAGACTGAATGATAGTTATCTTTCTAAAACATCAAAATTTCTTTCAAATGATTATTTTGCTAGTTATTATTCTACTGAGATGGAGGCAAAACTTGTTCAAGCTAAAATTTATGTACCTCCACTCGTTTTAGAAAGCAAAATAATTGAATTAGAAAATATTTTATCTTGTGGCCCAAAAATTACTAGCATAAACACATACAGATTGACACAAAACACTTTTATTGATTAATCACACAAATTACATAAATCCATATACCTATTTGTGATAATCCTTTCAAGACAGAGTGTTTGTGTGTGTTCTCAAGGTGTGCAACTATATGTTCTATCTCTCTCAACAATTACAACCACTACTCAACACTATGACAAGCTTATATATAGGTCAACATGACCAAGCAAGGTCAAACCTTCTAAACACATTTACAAGACACACACTCACACTTACAACAAATACAATAATGACCCTCATTTAATCTTGAATACAGTTTCAGTCTAACAATCTCCCCCTTTGGATTCAAGATTAAAAAAAAATTGGCAATAATCTTCAGGTCTTCTTTTTCTTCAGAAATGTCTTCAGCTTTTAGCTTTTGCTCTTTCTTAACATTGACATCTTCAAGTCTTTTTACACTTTTGTAGAATCTTTGACAATTCTTCAAACTTGTCTTTCCCTTTAGATTAACTTTTGAATATTCTGAATAGTCACCTTTACTTTCAAACTCTGACTTTCTTTCACTATCTCTTTGACAAGCTTTCTTTAACCTTTGACTTTGATCATCTGAAAAATATTTATCTCTCCTGAAATCTTTAAAACTTCAATCTGATCTTGAACTTTGATTAATCTCCCCCTTTTTAACGATTTGTAAGAATCAAATCATTAAAACATTTCAAGGTCAGATCTGTCGTTGAATGATCTCCCCCAAATAACCAATGAGTATAGTCTTCATGAGCTTTCATCTCCCCCTTATGATAATATGAGAACAAATTCCCCCTTTGTGAAGTAATAGACAATCTGACATCTGATCTGGATTGGCCTTTGATTCACGAATGTATTCATTTGAATCTTTTCAAATTCAAACAAAAATAAGTTGTAACCCTGAATCAACAAATGAAACAGTTAGAAATGCCTGTCAGTAACACGAAGTTACTATGTACAACGAATGTATAATTTAAGGAGCTGGTTTAATGTTGACTCCCCAGGACTTCCATTCAATCATTGAAAAACACAAGGTAATTCTATGAATGTTCTGACAGAAAAACAAATTATATGTGTGCTAATCCTTGTGTTTGAAAGAATTAGCACAATGATTGTGTTTCATAAGGCTCAAAGTATGTAAATCACTGAGACAACAATGATTGTACATGGACTCAATGTGCATGAGAAATGGTCGAAGGTGGGGCAACTTTCCTTCTTTTTCAATACCAGTATCTTCCAAGTGAAGAACCAATAGATTATGTGTTGTTTCTCCAGAAAATGTGAAACATTCTCTTTTTAAGAAAAGAATGAGTAGCTGGTGGGGTTGTATGCAAGAGATGGCATGGGGTATTTGCCTATTTCAATGATGGTCACCAAAGAAATGTGAACCAATCAGTAATGTGGCTGCCCAGCTCAGAAAGATGTTTGGTGCAGAATTCTGATATTCTTTTAACTCTGTTCTCACACCCTCTTTCTTTTAAACATATAAGCTCACATCTAACCAATCTCTCATTTCCATTTTACCTCAGCTCACTCCCACACTCAATTCTTTTAGACCTCTTTCCCCTCAATCACTCAAAGGATTTCTTCCGGGGTAGGAAACACTGGTTAATGTGAATCCATGGAAGATATATTAAGCACTCACACTGAATCCCATGTTCCTAAAAGTACATGCTGGTCAATGATTTTCTTGACGTTTTAAGCACAAGAAACATATGTCAGTGTATGTATGCTCATCAAAAATCAGAAATGAAATTTGAGCATTTTTAAACATTTAAGATTTCTCAAAACTTTATATGAATGAATAACCAAGAAAGAATAGAAATGTTTTGAGAATCTGACAATGATTTAGATTAGATCAAATTATCATGAAGAAAAAAATATTTGGGAATTCAAAGACGTATGTTGTTTATATGAACAATATATAAACATATTATCAATGAAAGCACATTAAAAATGAAATAACGTTTGATTCAAACAACTGTGAATATCAAACGGGAGTATTACCAAAGAAAGATATAACTTTTGATACATGGTAATAACAAAGTCAAAATAATGTACTGAACCAGTGTGTGTATGAATACTTGACAAAGTATATAGAAAAGAAAATATACAAGTATTATTCTTTAAAGAACACACGGTCAGATAGACAGTTAAGCAACCAAAAATCATTTAAAATTCACACTTCTCAAATCATAAAAAAAACAGTTTAAGAATGTGAAGTGATTTGAACATTTTAAAAACATTTTTCACAAGTGAAAGTTGTTCTTCTTTCACAAGTGTTAGAGTATAAGGATTAGAATGATATACCTGTAGATCAGAACCCTTAACTCCCTCTGGAATGAATATAGCATTTAAAGCATCCTAGTCAAACAATAGATATCCTCCCCCTTGATATCTGAAACAGTCAACTTATCAGAAAAAAAAATATAACAATATAATTTCTAAACTCCCTTTCAAACGAAAAACTTCCTGAAAAGATATAATCATGAAAGCATCCTTCAGAAGAAAACATTTGAATACGGGTTTTGAACTGAATTGTCCAAAAGCCATTGTCACATAAAATATCCTGCAAGAAAAAGATTTTGGTAATCATTATAAAAATGATTCCGCTTTAGTCAGTCAGCATGTGATGAAATATCCAAGATATCTTCAAATAAAGAATAAGACTAGAAAACTCCCCCTAGAATCATGAATTAGCGTTTAACATACCAAGTTTGCTTACTAAAAAGTTAAACCTCTTCTCATCCAACGGCTTGGTGAAAAGGTCAGCCAACTGGTAGTCTGTAGTCACGAAGTGCATCTCGATATCACCCTTCTCAACATGATCCTTTATAAAATGATAATGCACGTCTATGTGTTTCATCTTGGAATGTTGCACTGATTAGCTGTTATCGCAATTGCACTCTTGGAGTCACAATAGATAGGGACTCGTTGGTAAGTATATCCAAAATCTTTTAACTGTGTTCTCATCCAAAGGACTTGTGAACAGCAGCTTGCGGCAGCTACATATTCAGCCTCGGCAGTGGATATAGAAACACAATTTTGTTTCTTAGACGTCCAGCTAACCATCTTATCACCTAAGAACTGACATGAACCAGAGGTGCTCTTTCTATCCAGCTTACAACCTGCATGATCAGCATCTATATAAGCAGTTAGATCAAAAGACGAACCCTTAGGATACCAAAGGCCTAACTCGGTAGTAGCTTTAAGATACCTAAGAATCCGTTTAACAGCAACCAGGTGTGATTCCTTCGGGTTGGCCTGATATCTAGCACAGAAACATGTAGCAAACATAATATACGGTCTACTTGCAGTTAGATACAGCAGTGAACCAATCATGCTACGGTACACTTTTTGATCTACTGATTTGCTATAAAGATTTGCATCCAAAAGTGTGCCCGTTGCCATCGGTGTTTTCATCACTGAACTGTCAATCAAGTTAAATTTCTTTAAAATATATGATGAAAGAATTTTGGGTGATCTAACACTAGATGTGTTTTCTACAGTGTTGAAGAACACATATTTTCATTTTAAATCTAAAGTGTGTTCTCCATCTTCTAAAGTACTTCAAACTTCTGAGACTGATTTTGATGATTTATTTGAGTCTGTAAATGATTTCCTAAATTCTGATGAAGGGTGTATAGAGGAAATTGATATGTTTGACTTTAATGCTCCACATCCAAATCATTCTACTTTTGTGATAAATGGACAAGCTTTACCAAGTGTTCATGAAAAAGGTGAATCATCAACTAAGGTTGGTGAATCAGTTTATGTTAATGTTGATTACTATGCAAAGGGTAAGAAATATAAGAAACGGCGCTCACAGAAGCAGAATAACACTGGTAAACACAAGAAAAATCAATTTCAGAAATCTGATTTTCCTAATAAATCTAAATTATGTGTTTCAGATATAAGAAAGAAAAGGTCAGAAGAGAGATCTGAATGGCGACCTAAAAGGAAGAGTGATGAAAAGGCAGAATCAATTACTGATAGTTCTTGTAATAGATCAACTAGTAGTATGTGTGATGTAGTTGGTTCTATTGCTTCTTCAAATAAAAACCTTGTAACATCTTACAAGAGATACTCAATAAAGCAATTGTTCCAATTATCTCGTCCTACTACTAAATATTATTCTTATTAGTGGAATGATTTTGCTTATCATCATAATTCTAATGATTGGTTTGGATCTTATCATGTTTATTCTTCTAAACCAAATGTTTTCAAAAGTTTTCAAAAGAAAAGAGGACCCATATTCAAATGCATGCCAAAATCTTGTACTAATCTGTTAGGACTCGTTTTTAAATGGGTACCTAAAATTGTTGTTTCCTGATTTCTCTTGCAGACCCGGCATATGTGGTACTTGGATAGCGGATGTTCCAAGCATATGACCGGGAAAAAAGCTTTATTGTCTAATTATACAGAGAAATTCAGTGGCAATGTACGATTTGGGAACGACCAGTTTTCACCCATCTTAGGATTTGGTGACATCATTCAAGATAATATAATGATTACGAAGGTGAGTTATGTTGAAGGCTTAGGGCACAGCCTGTTTAGTATTGGCTAGTTCTGCGACAAAGACTTAGAGGTTAATTTCAAAGCTAAGAGTTGTTCGGTGCGTACTGAAGATGGCAAAGAACTCTTAGTTGGCACTCGAAAGTCAAACCTCTATACCATCAATCTTTCAAAGGTCCAGACTGACAATCAAGTTTGCTTACTGACAAAAGCTTCGATGCAGCAAAGTTGGCTTTGGCACCGACGGCTGTCACACCTGAATTTTCGTTATATCAACAAATTGGTCAAAGGCAGATTGGTGAATGGACTTCCTGTGTTGAGATATGAAAAGGAACACTTGTGTGCAGCGTGTGAAAAAAGGAAGATGAAGAGAGCTCCACATAAACCGAAGCCTGAACCTAGTACTAGTTCTCTATTAGAGTTGTTGCATATGGATCTTTGTGGTCCGATGCGAACGCAAAGCTTAGGCGGAAAGAAATATGTTCTTGTTATCGTGGACGATTATTCGCGATACACATGGGTCAAATTTCTACGGTCAAAAGATGAGACGCCTGAAGTACTCATTACATTTCTGAAGAAGACCCATGTGAATTTGAAGAAACCAGTCAAACTTCTTAGAACTCATAATGGCACAGAGTTCAAAAACAGAACTGTTGAAGAGTATCTCGAATTGGTCGAGGTATCACATCAATACTCTGCTGCTCGTACGCCCGAACAGAATGGAGTAGTCGAAAGGCGAAATCGAACGCTAGTCGAGGTCGCTCGCACTATGCTCAGCCAATCAGACTTACCTCTATTTCTGTGGGCAGAAGCTATTTCGACTGCGTGTTACACTCGTTACCGTTCCATGATACACCAAAAAATTCAAAAGACTCCATATGCTTTGATCAACAACCGAACACCGTCTATCAAATATTTTCATATATTTGGGTGTAAGTGTTTTGTGCTAAACGACGGAGAGAGTCTGAACAAGTTCAGTGCTAAGGCAGATGAGGGCATCTTCATTAGATATTCTTCTACATCTGCTGCATATCGAGTTTATTTGAAGAAGTCAAAGACTGTTACCGTGAGCGTAAATGTCACATTCGATGAGGAAATGGCTTCTGAACAAGTCAGTTCAGAACCCGTGATAACTAGAGTATTAGCTTCTGGACAATTTCGTTCAGAACCTGTACCTGAAAAGGACAAATCAGATGAAGCATCATGATCTACTTCTCATTTATCTGATTTAGATCTTTTATTTGAACTGTTTTATGATGAATATCTTGGATCTAATGTGCATAAACCTGTTGTGGTTGACAGGATGGAAGATTCAACTGCTACTCATCTAACCACTTCAGTTGTTTCTACTAAATTAAATTTTCTGATTCAGCAAGATATTCCAGTTCAAATGCCTACTCTTATAGTTGAAGTTGTATATACTAATAATGAGCCAGAAGTTGCTGAGTCAGTAGGATGTGCTGCAAGGACAGATCAACAGACTGAACAAGTTGTACCACTAAGGCTTTTGCACCAATTACTTCAACTGAATCCCTCCCTCATGATGTTCAAATTGAAGAAGCTGATAATGGATTTTTGGATGATAATCATGATCAATCTTCATCTACTCCACTCCCTCATGAACATCGCTGGACCAAAGAGCACCCTCTTCGCCAAGTAATTGGAGATCTTAACAAACCGGTGCAAACTAGGTCAGCAACTTTGAATCAATATCTGCATGACTCATTCCTCAGCAAGATATAGCCCACTCGTATATCAGAGGCTCTAGCTGATTTGGATTGGGTGTCTGCTATGCAAGAAGAGTTAAACCAATTCGAAGCCCTGAAGGTCTGGAGACTAGTGCCAAAACCAGAAGGAAAAACCGTTATCGGCACTAAGTGGGTGTTCAAGAATAAAAAGTACGAAGATGGTATTGTTATAAGGAACAAAGCAAGACTTGTTGCCAAGGGATATAGGCAAGAGGAAGGCATAGATTACGACGAGACGTATGCTCCAGTAGCACGTATAGAGGCAATCCGCATGTTTCTAGCCTACACAGCTCACAAGAACTTCACTGTCTATCAAATGGACGTGAAGACTTCTTTTCTGAATGGCATACTTAAGGAGGAAGTCTACGTCTCTCAGCCAGAAGGGTTTGTAAATACAAATAAGCCAAATCACGTCTACATCTTGGATAAATCTCTTTATGGTCTGAAACAAGCCCCTCGCGCCTGGTATGATGTTCAATCTCAATTCTTGGTTAAGTCAGGTTTTTCAAAAGGTAAAGTTGATACCACTTTGTGTTAGTGCATTATATTGTATCCAATATTTAATGTGTTAAGTCAATGGTGTAAAGTCAACAAAGTCTTTGTCATGTCTTAGTCAATGTTGGTTAAGTCTGTATAAGTTCCATGTCAAGTTTAGTCTTTGTGTTTAGCTTGTGGTATAAA
Organism: Arctium lappa; assembly: GCA_023525745.1. Taxonomy (NCBI): domain Eukaryota; kingdom Viridiplantae; phylum Streptophyta; class Magnoliopsida; order Asterales; family Asteraceae; genus Arctium; species Arctium lappa. Next base: position 56,664,485 of record CM042058.1, on the reverse strand, counting down.
TAGGCTTAGTGCCTTGTTTGTTGTAAGAACTTAATTGTACACATTCAGTTTAAGAGATATATGACAGATTTACTTTCTCTCACTACTCTCTCTCTATAGACTTTGATTGTTGTATCTTGATTGATTGAGATATTGTTTGATAGTTAGGGATTATCAATTGGTATCAGAGTCGTACCAAACAAATTCAGAAAGATTATCAAATCAAATTTGATCAATTTTCTCGAAATTCTCAAGAACATGCATAGAAAAGTTTTTTTTTACTGTTCTAATTCGATTTCTTGTGCTTTGATGTTGTTAACCTGAAATTAGTATTGGATTCGTGTTCTAAATATGTTTTTGATCATAGTGATACAATCTTTTTAATCAAATTGCAGGAAATTTTGGATTGAATTCTGAATATTCAAGAACGAGTAGAACGATATTTGAGTTTTTCTGTTGAATCAAATTAGTTTGATGTGTTGATTTTAATCTGAAATTTCCATTGGAGAAGTATTCTAAATGATGAATCGATCATTGTTGTGCATTATCAAGTTTTAATTTGCAGGATTAAAATGTCTTGGATCAATCTGTGAAAGTGAGTTCATGAAGAACACGCAAACATGGCCTGTGAGTTCTAACTGTTGAAATTTCAAAATTGAAATTGATTTCCTAGTTCTGATTCGATTAATCTATGATTTCTAATTGATTTGCAGGTTTCAATTGAAGCAATCTATGAATTTTTGAGTTTTGCGCTACCACCTTCACAATCTGCGAGCTATACAGATCATACAGACCAAGCCAATTGATTTGCGCTACTTTCTTCAAACATTATCAAATTTGCGCCAGTTCATTTGGTGATTCCAGGTTGTTCGATTTGCGCGATTCCAGGTCTTCTGCAAACCCGAAATTGCTAATGACCCCGGTCGAGTTGCTCATGACACCGGTCCCCTCATGACACCGGTCCTCTCATCATGACCCCGGTCCCCGGAGTAAAAATGACCCCGGTCGCTAAGATATTTCATCATCAAACAACCTGTGAATTCATGAAGAACACGCAAACTTGATGTGCGAATTTCAAAATTCAACTTGATTTGCACTATCTAGGTTAATTGGTTTTGCGCTATAAAGGCTCATTCGATTTGTGCGTTCAAGGCTCATTCCATTCCATTTGATTTGCGTGATTCAAACTCAATTGATATGCGCATTCAAGACAAGTGATTTGCATGTTTCAAATTGTTCAATCTGAAAGTTCACGATTCTTCATCCAATTAATCTGTAATTTTCAATTTTATTTGATTTGCAGATTCCATTTGAAGTTCCATTTGACTTTCGAGTTCCAATTCATTTGATTTGTGATTTTCAGTCCAATTTGCTATGTGCATTTATGAGAAACACGCAATCAAAGTTTGAGATTTCATGGTTTCAAGTTAATGAGTTGTTTGTTCTGCACGTTTCTAACTCAAGTAATCTGCGAGTTTTGAGTAACTCAGTCTGCAAGTTTATAGTACACATGGTTTGCGAATTTTAATCTGTGTGGTCTGCATGTTTAATGCTGAAACTTCAAGTTGTCTGCAAGTTTTAATTCATTTCATTCTGTGAGTTTCAGGCTAAGTGGTATGTGTGTTTATGATTATTTGCGAGTTTCAGGATATTGATCTGTGAGTTCAACACAGTTTGCAAGTTCTAATGTTTCAAATTCACAGGCTCTGCGAGTTCCAATTTTAAGCTTTGAGAGTTTCATGATCATTTGAATTTGCATCATCTAGTGCATGTGTTTTGCGACAGCTTCCTTTATCACATTTCTAGTTTTGCGCTATTACCTTTAACACAATTCTAAGTTTCAGGTCACATAGCTTGCGAGTTTTAGTGTTACTAAGCTGTTTGATTTGCAAGCTTTCATGCTGAAATTTCAAGAAGCCTGCGAGTACATGGTTATATGATCTGTAAAGTGATTTGCGTGTTTCAAATTCATGTGTGCTCTGTTTTAAACCATCTGGTTTGTGAATTTTAATGCTAAAATTTCATGGTTTGCGAATTCCAGTTCAAGTGATCTGCAAGTTCACACTTCACTTAATCTGTTAATTCAAGTTCAAGATCATTAAATCTGCAAGTTCTGGTGTGCCAAGTTCATGTGATTTGAGAAGTTTCAATTCCAAGTGATCTGATTCAAGTGACTTTCAGTCAAATTTTTTCTGAATTGTTTGGGAACGATCATTCTTATCAAGCTAATCTCAAATTCTTTTTGTTACAGGAATCATGGATGATTATTATTGTACAAAGCCTAGAGAGAAAATTCTGGCACAACAAATTTTTGAACTTCAAGAAAAATATAAACTAGATCAGATGTCTTTTGTCAAAGAAGTTTTATGTACTAAAACTTGTGTGAAACTTCCTGTTTTAGTCAGAGGAGAATATGAGAAGTGGAAAGACCATTTCTTAGACTTCATTGACCAACATGAGTTGAGTGATTATATCAGATTATCTTTGCAGGAAGGATTGATGAAAATTCCGACAAAGTTTTAATCTTATCCAGGAGCTTATGGACTATTGCAAAGGAAAGAGGTTCCAATATATCTTAACGAATATACAGATGAGCAGAGAAAGAGACATGAAGCTGATAAATTTGCCAAAGTTTTTGTTTTGCAAGGAATTTCAGATGAGATTTCTATTCAATTAGATTACACATATGCTATTGCAAAACAGATATGGGATCAACTTGAAAATAAATCAAAGTTGTCTTCAAAAAAAAAGTAAAAGTTTTGGAATCTGTGAATTCTGAGCTAAAAAGAAAAATCTCTGATTTTGAAAAACAGATTGAGCAAATCCAGCTAGCAACATCTGTTGAAAGTTATGAAGAGAAGATTAAAAGTCTGGAAGAAGCTAATGCTGATCTTCAAAAAAGAATATCTGATTTGGAGCAAAAGCTTGCTAAAGACAAATCTGATTTTGAGAATAAAAAGAAAGAGTTTGCTAAGAAATTTTCAGAGTTTTCCAACAAGAGTTTTGAAGAAAAGAAGACTGTTGAGCTTAAGTGTATAAAACTTTCTCAGCAAGTTTCTGATTTTGAGAAAGTAATCATTCTGGAAAGGGAAAAGTTTGCCAAAGAGAAGAAGGCAATAGAACAGAAGAATGTTGGATTTTTTAAAGAAATATCTGATGGAAGAAAGAGTGTCGAGAAGGATTTTGAAGAAGAAAGAAAATTATTTGAAGAAGAGATAAAGAAGCTTACTGACAAGCTATCTGAACTGTCTGAGAGTGTACTGAATGAGAAGAAAACGAAGTCTGAATTTAAGAAGAAGATTGACCTTCTCGTCAAAGAAAGAGAAAACTTTTTTTCAAAGATTAAAGAGCTTGAAAAAACAGCCTCAAGTTCAAATCAGAAAACTGTTTCTTCAAAAAGGTCAGTTAAATATTTTGATCAGAATCGTAGTATTAACATTTTCTTTGATGAAAATGTAGATGGTTCAAGTACACAAAGAAGGAGAAGAAGAAGATATAAAGAAGAGGAACTGGTCTGGAAGAAGAAACCAGTTGAAGATGTGAAGAAAGATGAGCTGAAAGGAAAGAAATCATGTATACACACACAAAGCCAAGAAGGACAATACGCGTAAAGGTAAACCTGATCATATCTACTCGAGAGATCAATTAATCAGGTTGTCAGGTAAGAAATACTATTGTTCTTATTGTCGTACACACGATCCTATTCATAAGACCAGTGATCATTTCTGGTATGGTTCTTATTCAATCACTCTCATTCGAACTGCAACTAACATTCATGGACCCAAATACCAGTGGGTACCAAATCCTAAAGTTGATTCTGTGTTGCAGGCACCTACTATCAAGGGGGAGTAAGAGAACCAAGGCTTCTAAGTAAATCAGCTTAGAACCCGTACTTCAACGGAGTTTGACTTCTAAACATAAAAGTTTAGGACTCGTACTTTAGTGATCAAAAGACCTTACTCCTGTCCTAATAAGAGATTGTACTCAAATACTCGAATGAGGAAATCAACCATCAAGGGGGAGTACATTATTTTCTGAAATACTTTGCATTCGATAGATATGACGATCTACAATTCACAAGGGAGTTGTATCTGATCTCTATCATGTGCTTTTTCGTTGACAATATATTTGAAGGATATGACGATCTACAATTCTAAAGGGAGTTGTATCTGATCTCTATCTTGTGCTTTTTCATTGACATATTTTAGATGCATAATTTATAGGGGGAGTAAAGGTGGTGGCTTCTGATCAAATGACAGATTAGGACCCGTACTTCAATGTTCAGACTTGGATATTTTGCAAATATCCAGGGGGAGCTAAATAGACCTAAACCATTCTATCATGATTTAAGGGGGAGCTTAAAAGTAAATATCTTCCAATCTAGATCTCTGATTGTTTGAAAGAAGAACAACTTTCAAGCATGAAAAACGTTTTCTGAAATGTTCAAACCACTTCTGGTTCTCAAAAGATTTTATGAATTTAGAAGTGTGATTTTAAATGTTTTTCAATTTTGAGCTTTAATGTTTAACTGACCCTGTGTTTCCAAAGATCAATACTTGCATATTATCTTATCTTTATACTGTAAAGTATTCATACACATCGGTTCAGTATTTCATTTGAATCTGTTATTACCATGTCTCATAATGAATCAATTTTTCGCTGGTAATACCCCCGTTTGCAATTCACTGTTGTTGAGCAACAATCATCATTTCAACTTGAGCGTTCATTGCAAAATTGTTTATATTCGTTCATATAAACAAACAATCAATTTCTTTGATACCCTAATCATTTCACGTTCAAATCTCATTTTATTTGATCTGATTGATACATTGTCAGATTCTCAAAACAATTCTCTTGATTTCATTTCATTCATTCAATATCTTTGTTTTGAGAAATCTTCAAAGTTCAATTGCTCAAATCTCATGAGCATACATTTTGACAATGTTATCATACATTTTTATGCTTAATTGTTTAGTTAAACTGTTGAGCAACCATTCTTTTTAGGACTTGCATGGGATTCGTGTGAGAGCTTAAACAGAACTTCCATGGATTCACGTTAGCCAGTGTTTCCTACCCAGGAAGTTATCCTTGAGTGATTGAGGGGTGAGGGGTCATAAATCAAAGAGTGGGGGAGATAACTCATCTGGTTGAGTTGTTCTCATTGTGCTGAGCGGAAAAATGGAAAAGAGAGTTTGGTTAGAAGTGAGCTTTAATGTTAAAAAGAAAGAGGGTGTGAGAACAGAGTTAAAAGAATATCAAAACTCTGCACCAACCACTTTCTGAGTCGGGCAACCACATCTTCTGATTGGTTCACATTCTTTGGTGACTATCATTGAAAAAGGCAGTGAGCCCATGCCAACTCTTACAATTACCCCACCAACCACTCATTTCTTTCCCGAAAAAGAAATGTTTCATTTTCATTGGTGACGCAGCACATCTGCTATCTAGTCTTCACTCGAAAGATTTAGATATTGAAAAAGAAGGAAAGTTGCCCCAACTTCGCACCTATTTCATGCACATTGAGTCCGTGTAATACTTGTTGTCTCAACAGTTTACACAATTTGAGCCTGATCAAGCTAAGTAGCTTCAATCATTTCTACACTTGCACGTACACACAAGGAATATGTTTTCTTGTCATAACATTCATAGAAAATTCCTTCGTGGTTTTTCGATGATTGAATGGAAGCCCTGGGGGAGTGAACATTACAAAAACTCCTTTCCAATGTACATCTGTTGTACAAAGTGGCTCCGTGCTACTTACAGGCATACTAACTGTTTTATTTGTTGACTCAGGGTTACCAAGTTTAATATATCTGAATTTGAAAAAATTCAAGTATATTCATTTCTTATGAATTGACGGATACTCAGATCAAAGGGCGGAGAATGTCAAATTATCATGAAGGGGAGATTGTTAGTTCGTCACAAAGGGGGAAATCAAAGAAAGTGCTTAAATTGAAGAAGTTTTGATGATCATGATGCTCACAATCATCAAAAAGGGGGAGAAATTTACAAAGTTCAATTTCAAAGTAAAGATAGACTTGGAAAGAAATTCTGAAAGTTCTGTCAAATAATTTAAAAGATTTTGAATAAAGATGATTTGAGAAAGTTCTGAAGATGATTCAAAGATAAATCAAGATTCGTGAAAGTTTGCTGTTCCGAAGATGGTCCAGAGATCACAAGAGATGAAGATACAAGATCAGAGATTCCTTAAAGCTGTATCAAATTTCAAAGATGAAGTTTTCAAAGAATTTTCAAAGATCAAAGAAGTTTTAAGAATTTCAAGAATTCTGATTCATGTTCAAGACATGTTGACTTTCAAAGGTGCAAAGTGAAAAAGACTTTTCAAGATTCTTCAAAGGCTGAAAGACTGAAGATTGTTAAAGTTTCAAAGTCCAAGACTGTCAGAGATAAAAGTTGAAGAATCAAGAGCAGAAGACTAGTGTCAATTTTTTATTAAATCTTGAATACAAAGGGGGAGATTGTTAGTGCATTATATTGTATCCAAGATTTAATGTGTTAAGTCAATGGTGTAAAGTCAACAAAGTCTTTGTCATGTCTTAGTCAATGTTGGTTAAGTCTGTTTAAGTTCCATGTCAAGTTTAGTCTTTGTGTTTAGCTTGTGGTATAAATAGGCTTAGTGCCTTGTTTGTTGTAAGAACTTAATTGTACACATTCAGTTTAAGAGATATATGACAGATTTACTTTCTCTCACTACTCTCTCTCTCTCTCTCTAGACTTTAATTTTTGTATCTTGATTGATTGAGATATTGCTTGATTGTTAGGGATTATCACTTTGTTTATTAAAAAGGAGAAAGTTGATATCATTATTATTCAGATATATGTAGATGATATTATATTTGGTTCTACAAATCCTAAATACTGTAAGAACTTTTCAAATCTCATGGTGTCACGTTTTCAGATGAGTATGATGCGAGAGATGAATTTATTTCTCGGATTACAAGTCAAACAGTTTTCAACGGGGTTTTTCATAAATCTATCTAAGTACATTTTTGATATTCTTCGTAAATTCAAAATGGTAAATTGCAAATCAATTGGAACCCCAATGGCACTAGGTACTAAGATTAACACTGATCATTTGGGAAAAGTTGTTGATGTTAGGACTTATAGAGGTATGATAGGGTCTTTAATGTATCTTACTTCAAGTAGACCAGATATAATGTTTTCAACATGCTTGTGTGCAAGATATCAGGCTGATCCTAAAGAATTCCATTTGGCTGCTGTCAAACGGATTTTTAGATATCTGAAGGGGACTGCAGATCTTGGTATATGGTATCCTAAGGATACAGGGTTTGAACTAACTGCTTATTCAGATGCAGATCATGCAGGGTGCATGCTGGACAGAAAGAGAACTTAAGGTCATATTCAATTTCTTGGAGACAAGCTCGTTAGTTGGGCGTCAAAGAAACAATTATGTGTTTCCACATCGACTGCTGAAGCAGAGTATGTAGCTGCTGCCAGTTGCTGCTCTCAGGTCTTGTGGATGCGCACACAGCTTCGAGACTATGGATTCAAGTTTGACAAAATAACGATCTATTGTGACTCGAAGAGTGCTATCGCCATATCAGCTAATCCTGTGCATCACACTAAAACAAAGCACATTGATGTCAGGTATCATTTTATTAAAGATAATGTAGAAAAAGGTACAATAGAACTTTACTTTGTAAAAACTGATTATCAACTTGCAGATTTGTTTACCAAACCTTTAGATGAAAAGAGATTCAGTTTTCTTATATCTAAACTTGGTATGCTAAATCTCAAGATCTAATCAGTAGTTACCTATTAAAGTTTCTTTAATTGTAATTTTTCATCATTTCATTATAATTATTTCTGAAATGATGTCTGCACTTTAACATGTTGTTCATGATCTCAGGGGAGTGAGACAAGCTTATAAGATGATCAATATTATTTTGAAGGGGAGTTTCTAGAACTTTATGCATTTCTTAACTGCTAAAATTTTGTGATGCATATTTTTAGGGGGAGTCTATGAGTACAACAAAAGGAGTAAGGATAAGATTTCTGATTATTTAAGATCAGAACTCCTACTTTAATCGTTTTACTGCTTTATGTCTTTTAATTTTTCAATAAATTTTGTCAATAAAGTTGCTTTGACATGACTTTGAGACTTGTGCAGAATGAGAAAAGCTATCAAGATCATATCTTTATGATTTTCCGCTGACTTCATGAGATTTAAGACTGCATAGAAAGGTTAATTTCTTATCTTAATCTCATATATGGTTGAAAGAAGAACAACTTTCAATTATAGAAAACATGTTATTAAATGTTCAAACCACTTCACGATTCTTAAACATATTTCATGAATTGGAAGTGAGATTTTAAATGTTTTTCAAAATTTATTTGTGCTTACATGATTACAAACCGTGTGTTTCCAAAGATAAATACTTGCGTATTGTCTTTTCTATATACTTTCAAGTATTCACACACACCGGTTTGACTTTTTGTTCAAAATGTTCTTACCATGTCTCAAATTTTGAAACATATTTTTCGATGGTAAGACACCCCGCTTGTATTTCAATGAATAATTGAGCTTTAATTCATTTCGAAACGTTTTTCAAGAATGTCTATATTTTGTTTCATATAGACAATATCCATTATTCTTGACCATAATCCTTGATTGATACATCATTTTATTTCTGATCATTTTCATACAATGTCAGATTTTCAAACAAGTTTCTTACATTCATGTTCATTCATTCAATATACTTGTTTGAAAATATCTTCAATGTTTAAAAATGTTCATATCTTCATGATTATATTTCTGAGCATACACATATCTGACTTGTATTTGAGCTTTAATTGTTCAAGTTAAACCATTTTTTGAGCAACATTTGCTTCATAGGAATATGGGTTCTTTGTGCTAGGACTTAAATGAACTTCTATGGATTCACGATAACCAGTGTTTCCTACCCAAGAAGTTAATCCATAGTGATTGAGTGTGAGGAGTCGAAAAGAAATGAGTGTGGGTTGTGCGTTGAGGTAAAATGGAAAAGAGAGTTTGGTTAGATGTGAGCTTATTGAATTAAAAGAAAGAGGGTGTGAGAACATAGTAAAAGAATATCAAACTCTGCACCAACTACTTTCTGACCCGGGCAGCCACATTACTAATGTTTCACAATTCTTGGTGAACATTATTGAAACAGACAAATAGCACATGCCAACTCTTGATAAAATCCCACCAACCACTCATTTTCTTCTTAAAAAGTAAATGTTTCATATTTTTTAGGGGACGCAACACATAATCTATCTGTTTTTCATTTGGAAAATCTGGATATTGAAAAAGAAGGAAGTCTGCCCCACCTTCGCACTTCAATCATGCACATCGAGTCTGTGTTTATCTACTGTTGTCTCAGTGATTTACACAATTTTGAGCCTTTATAAGCAATCATCAAGTGCTTAATTCTTTCAACACTTGCACGAACACACAAGGAATATGTTTTCTTGTCATAACATTCATAGAAATTTCCTTTGTGGTGTTTCGATGATTGGATGGAAGCCCTGGGGGAGTGAACATCAAAAAGCTCCTTTCCTATGTGTATTCGTTACACACAGTAACTTCGTGTTACTGACAGGTATATTAACTGATTCATTTGTTGATTCAGGTGTTACACGAATATTTTGTCTAGATTTGAAAAGATCTAGATAAATACATGGTTACGGATCAACGAATTAGAGGCTCTTGGATAAATCAGAATGGTCAACGACATTTCTTGATGATAGTTTTGATGATATCGATGCTCGTTTCATCAAAAAGGGGGAGATGATTTAAAGAAATGTCCGAATCAGAAATTTCAAAGATTTGAAAGTTTGGATAAAGAGTTGAAGAAGATAAAGTTCAAAGTTTGAAAGATTGTTCAAGCAAAGTCAAAGTTGTTTGAAGATGTGCTGCTTTTCTGAAAACTTTCTTTGAAGATTATTTGCTGAAGCAAGTCGAGCTAAATCTGAAGATAATTTCTTTTCGAAGTCTGAAAGAGTCTTGTGATAATTTTGCTTCTACCATATTTGAGGAGATTGTTAACTTTGTTCAAAGACATACTTAGGAAGAATAAAGTTAAACAAAAGGAAGAGATTGTCGAGATTGAACCAAAGGGGGAGATTAATCTGCTAAATCTTTCAAAGATGGTCTTGAATCCAAAGGGGGAGATTGTTAGAGGAGAAATATGTTGGATACAAGATCATGAATACTAAAGGTCAAAGTACAAGAAGTCAAAGCTGAAAGTCAACTCTCATTGAAAGTCAAAGTCATTGTGTAATAAATTCAAAGTCAATTGTATTTGTTTTTAGTTTCTTTGTTTTTAGTAGTGGGTATAAATAGCTTTATTTGCTGTTTAATAGATAGATGGTTAGAATTTGAGATTGCATTTTTTCAGAGAGAATTGTAGAGAGAGAAAATTGTAATTGTTTAATCAAGATCAATAAAGGTAATTGATTTGATAATTCTTTGTCATAAATCTTGATCTATATTGATTGTGGGACACACATCTATCTTCTCTGTCATGATTGCTCCACATAGGGCCTCAAGATGCGATTCCATATGTGTTATACAAATAAATTAATTAACTTAGTTTGTAACAAGTACATGGTTTTATAACATAATATGAAATATACAAATAAAAAGTTAGAACAAACCTTCTCCATATACCCAATCTCTTAGACAAATAATAGTCTCAACTGTAGAAGACTTCAATGAACTTCTATAAGGATCAAGGACCCTACCGCCAATGCTAAAAGCAGATTCAGATGACACTTTGATATTGGAATAACTAAGATGTCGCTATCCATCCTGCAAGAGTTCGATATCGAATCTCATGAGTTCTCCAATAGTCCAAAATGTTTAGATTGTTCATGCGAGACATGAGTTTCTCCTCTAAATAACATTCAAGTTCAGATTTTATAGCTTGAGAAGTCACCTTAGTTGAAAAGTTATTGAAGTCCTGATAAACAATTGAATCAACAGAAAAACAAAAAGTGTATACACAGAAAACAGTAGATGTATATACTATCAATGTATAAACAGAAAAACAGTAAATGTAAACAAAAAATGTATACACAGATATCAGGTATGGACGTTTGCAAAGGAAACGACTAGGATTTGACATCATATTTTCATATTTGAATCGAATAATATTTTAAATAGATATTATAATTTAATAATGATATTTAATTAAAATAAAATAAACTTATACATTATTTTAAATGGGTTGAAATTGGGTTAAAAACAGGTCAGAAATTTCAACTTAACCCAACTCATTTAAATAAATGGGGTAGGTGGGTTGACCCATTTACTTAAATGGGTTGAAATTTTCAACCCAACCTGCTAATTTTGGGTTGGGTTCGGGTTAGGTTGACGGGTTGGATCACTTTTTGCCACCCCTAATTTTAACAACTTGTGGAATCTAATTTTCATGAATTTAAAATTCATTAAGTACAAAGTTAGCAAGTTGTATAAGTGTTACTTACGAAATGCTGACAAGGCATGTAGCACTTTCGCAAGTGCGTAAGTGGCACTTCCATATCAACATTTCTCAAGTAACACTTCACCAACTTGCAAAATTGTTATTTTATAAATAAAAAAAACAATGGATTTTGCAAGTTGTTAAAGTGCTACTTAAAAAAATCTTGGTTATTTCGATCAATTGATTGAAAAGATGGCCATAAAATATAGAAGGGAGGCTAAAATTACTATCTTAGACAATTTCCTTAAAAATCTCGAACTTAGATCATCTCCAACAACTATCTTGAAGACTTTGAATTTTTTTTTTTGTTACTCCAATAGTTATGCTAAATGATATGGTAAAATAGAAAAAATAAAAAAGATAAGATAGAAATTTCTAAATTTAGAGATAACTCTAAATTTTATAAAAAGTAGAGAAATAATATTTTAGTTCTTTTTCACCAATAAAAGCTAATGAAACAAAATGTATAAGAGAAAAAAATAATATATTTATGAAATATATTAAATATTTTGTTAATATTAGAATTAGAGTAAATTACATTTGGTCCGTATGGTTTATGTATTTTAACAGTCTGGGTCCCTACTTTGAAATATCTATGGATTGCATCCCCGTGGTTTGCATTTTAACGTCCTGGGTCCCTAAAACTAACTCGGTTATAAAATTTGTTAAATAGGTTAAGTAAAAGGGTATTTTTGTCATTTTATTTTTTGTTTACTTTTAAAACAATAGGGACCAAACATGTAATTTTACTCTATCCCTTGTATTCCACCACGTGACCTCCCACCTACACCTGCACTTCATATTCCTAAACCCATCTGACTTCATCTTCAAAGTCAAGAGATGGAACTGGTTTATATCCAGATCTAGATCTAAGACCACCGCCCACCTCCACGTCATCTGCACCACCGCCCGCCTCCACCTTCCATCACCGCTCGCCTCCACCTTCCATCACCATCGTCACCTTTACTGTACGCCATCGAGATTGTGAAACCCAAGCCGCCGAGACAGGGACCATTCTCCGGCAAACACCAGGACCATTCTCCAGCGAATACTGATCAAGCAACGAATACCCATTCCCCCACTTCTTCTTCTCCTTCTCTCGGTGACCCCCTTTCCCCTTCGCACCTCCATCGCTGCAACAGAATCGAGGCCAGATTTTAGCAGGGGTGACATATTTTTTATAGGTTTGGGGAATGGGGATCGATGTTAGGTCGCTAGACAAAGAGACCGAAAGGAGGATCGACCACTCTGGTAGATCCACCGACCCTCACCTTCTTCTCCGATGAAGCTTCGATTTCTTCTTCAACAGGGTTTCAATTTTTTCTAGGGTTTTAATTTTCATTTTTTTGCGGTTTATTTAGTCTTCAAAAGTTGAGTTTGTAATTGATTTTGTTGCATTTGATTTGTTTGTTCTTTAATAAGGAAAATTTTCTATAGGTTCATGAATTTGATCTGATTTTGAATATGGATTTGTTTGAGTTTGATTTTAATTTTGATTTTCATGTAGGTTTTTTTATTTTGATTTTGATTTTTAGTTATTAGTGTTTGGATTTCAATTGTTTGTTATGTTCGATTGTTTGGTTTGTGATCTAGTATACGGTGGTCGGAGATATGGTAGTGGTCAGAGAAGATGATCGAAGAAAGGAAAGGGTGGGGCGTTTTACTGAAGAAGATGATGAAGATTGAGTAAATTACATTCTTGGTCCCTGTGGTTTAATAAATAAATAGAGTAAAATTAATTCAAAATAAAAAATACATTAAATGACTAAAATACCCCTCTAAACTAATGAAGTTAACAGAACTTTTTGAATGAAGTTAATTTAGGGACCCAACAGGTTATAAAATGCAAATCATAGTGATGTAATTCATAAATATTTCAAAGTAGGGACCCAGAGTGTTAAAACACATAAACCACATGGAGCAAAAATGTAGTTTACTCTTAAAATTATTAAAGTAGAGGAGTTATTGCAGTGAAAATATTAATTAGAGTGAATTACATTGGTGGTCCTTGTAGTTTGCTTAAATTTTGGATTTGGTTCCTAAAACAAACTATCTATGTTGATGGTCCCTAACTTAACCCCATCAGTTAACAATCATTATGAATGGCTAATTTACCTTTACACAAACTACATGGACAAAAATGTAATTCGCTCTAAAACAATTATTAAAAACATTAGATTTTTTGAATCATGTCTTTTAAAAAAAACAATTATTGAAACAATTTTTGTATTTAATCATAAATTAAACTTTTAAATGAAACTACATATTAAATAAATATTTTTATATTTATTCTAAAAATATTAAATAAAAAAAATTATTTTAAAAATCCCATTTTATTTTTTGTGATTCACGTTTTTTTAGTTAAATTCCTTCGCTAAAAATATACTTTATACAACCAATCATAAATCAAAATTTCTAAATTAAAGTAAATATCATATAAAACTATTTATCTATACTATATTATAAAGTACGGATAAAAAACTCTTAAATACAAATTATTAGGCATAAGATACCATCATTTTATGCAAGATTTTAAAAATCTCTTAATTTACAAGTATCAAAGCACAAGATACCTATTACTACTGCATGCTTCTAACACCCACCAATTTGGTATGTGCAGAGTCTTCCTTTTATGCAGACATTTCCATATATCACTATTAATTAATATATTATATTACTATAAATTTGTTTTAATTATATTATTAAATATGTTATTGGTTATTATTTCTAGATGTCATTAAAATATATAAGATAATCATTGAATTATAACAAAATACTTAATTTTTTATATAAAAAACATTATATTATTAATCCTAAATTAAAAAAATTTATAAAAAACATTATCACTTTCTTAAAACCATCCAAAACCGTACTGTAAATCGACAAAAAATAAAATGAAACATTAAAATCGTGATGTATCTCGCTGCATTGCGCGAGTACGCTTCTAGTATTTATTTAAAAACTATTAAATTAATAAAATGACTTTTACATTAAAAAAATCCGAAGTTTGGAAAAGTAAAAGAAATTAAGAGAAATTTACTTATCTTTTCAGTTTGAGGTTAAAATATTGATAACTCTCATTTTGAGTGTTATTTACACATTGTTTGTGTGTGTTTTTGTTTAATTTTAGTATGTGTTTTCCCTTTACGTGTTCATGTTTCTCTTATTTATTTATTTATTTATTTTCGTTTGGAGGTGTTGAGGATAAAAATTTGTGTTTTAATGGTTGAAAGCATCATTTTTGGGCTAAATGTTGGACTGCAGAAAGTGGCCACTTTATCGCCACGTTGGTGAACGATGTAAATACGAGGACAACTGAAAAATATCATATTTTGCATGTATTTTTATGTCCATTTCAGCTGCATAATGACATTCTTAAAGACTAAGCTTTAGAAACCAAGGGGATGAAGAGAAGACAAAAAATAAAAGCAATATCTTGGTGGAAAAATATCAATGCCAAAAATGCCTATCTAAAAGCCTAAATGAGATAAAGCAAAATATGAGCTTTCATGAGAAAATAAATGAAAAAGGCAAGGAGCCTTTGGGTCAAAGAAGGCTTGAACTCATTGAAAGGTTTTGTGGGTAAAATCCTCCACCACCCTTTTCATCTTCCACTATAAATTGAAGCCATGAATGTCATTTGAAAGAGAGCTCCAACATGTAGCATAATTCAGATATTGTTCTTTTTTTTAGATAGTTGTAGTTGTATTTGTAATTGTAATTTATTTTCTAGTATTTAATTTCCTTGTAACAGCTGTCGCCAAAGTGGCCACTTTGTCACCACGTTGGCAGCAGCTTTTAAGTTTCATTTATGCAATTTAAGTTTATGTTCTCTCCTTCTTCCTTCATGCTTTTACTTGTATTATGAGCTAAGCACCCCTTGGGTGTGGGTATGAGCCAAGGCTAAGACTAGTAGGCAACACTTGGGTGTTGCCATCTTTGCTAACACTTAGACTTGGTCGCTCGAGTCGGGACTTCAACTCAACGCGGACAAGCCGATCACTTGTTAGTGTTAATATTAGATCTTAGACCTCGAGAGGGGCGGATCCAAAATACGGCTTGAGTGATTCAAAGAAGATTTGAGAAAGTCTTTTATAACCACATAGAGATACGGGTTTTTGCATGACTTAACTAAGGTTCAAAATGTCGGTCGATATAGGTGTCACAAAGAGATTTGGGCTTCTATATCCATACTGGTGGAACTGAAATCCTTAAAGGTTTACTTAGTTAAGTCGGCAAGTCTTGAGTTGGCGAAAGTTGTGACTTTGTGGGTGCAACGTGGCCACGTTCCGAGGAAGCTCACTTTCGAGAGAAAGGGGTTTTTAAAGATATTGTGTGTCATTTTGTTTCTGACCACGAGGTTACTACAAATGTTTTAGATAAAGGCTACACCCATCCCCTTTTCTTTAAAGTATTTGTTAATTGTTAAAAGCACCAATTTCGCTCAAAGATATTTTCTTCTTCTCTAATTGAAACTGTAACACCCCGATTTTTGAAAGGTATCATTCCAAGTTAATTCAGAAACCGATATATAAAGAAAAAATAAGATTTTTGATTTTGGACTTGAATCCTTGATTTTATAGTCTAGATGGATGAAGGATTCAATTACGAGTCCAACGGTTCTTTCCGGAGCAAAAACGGAGCTATAACGAAGAATTTATGAACAAAACGAAATTTGAACATTTGTGAAGAGACTGAGTGTGCCACTGGGTGTGGCACACGACCCGTGCGCCCTCCCTTCACAAATAGCGCACGGGTCGTGTACATGGTGCAGAGGCCTTTTACGGGTTTTTAATGACTTTAACCCCAAATATCCTCATTTCTCATCTTTCTCATTTCTCTCATTCTCTCCCAACCCTTCCTCTCAACCTACCTCATCTAAACTCCTACCAAACACCAAATCATCACCAAGTGTTGCTAGAGTGAGGATCTTCACCCAAGGATTCGGTTTGGAAGCTTCATCACCAACCTCACCTTCATCTTCTCCAAATGTTCTTCACCATTGTTGGCCAAATTTGGAGGTTTTCCAATAAACCTACTTGTAAGTCATTCTAACCATTTCTAAACCATGGAATAAGTTATAAAAGCTTTATTGATGGTTTTCTACTATTTGATTTCTCTAGATTTCGGTTTAGATCTTTGTTGGAAGTTTTGGGTCAAAATTAGGGTTTTGCCCAAAATAGAGATCTCGTTAATTAAGTGTTTGAGAATCAATTGTTTATGGTAGAATATGTATATTTATGGTTGGAACCTTGTGGATCTAGGTTTTGGAAGATTTGGTTTGAAGAATCAAGTTCTTCAAGGAAAGTTCTAAGTGGGTAAAATCTAGATTTAGTCTAAATCTAGCAAGGTGAGTTTACTAAACTTTTGTTAAAACTGGATACACATCATATTTGCTTAATTGTTGTTATTATCACATATTGCTCAAAATGGTCATCTTTACAAGTTTATGTATTTGATGGTATTTCCATGAGATTATGTGAGATATGTGTATATGAAGTATCATCCCATGATTTACTCTATGTTGTGTAATTATTTGGGAAACTTACATATGTGTGCCCACAATGGGTATTTGACATTATTATGGAATATATGTTTGGTATAACATGATGATTTCCATTTGGAATACACACTTGGTGTTATTGTATCTACTACGTGGTTATGTGGATATTTAAGTCTTATGTTAGACTCATGCTATTAGGAGGGTGTTATCGTACCCGTGGTTGGTACCGGATTATATTTGGTTGAAATATACCTAAGGACCTCCTTATATGCATTATGTTGGACGAACCAAGGCAAATTCACTAGGAGGATGTAGTCTCGGGGTGCCACTGTGAAAGTATGTGCCTAGTATACCTCCGTCACTCGGAAAGTTTCCTGCACGGTCTGATCTCCGAGTGGGTCGGGCCTTTGGGGTGTTCCTTGTTAAGGGCATCAAGGTGCATCGACTCTTTGGAGTGGAATTGATTGGTGCTATGGGTATCCCCCGTTGACTCCAGACATGTGGAAAAGTAGTTAACTGCTGATAAGAATTGTAAAATGGGTTAACTGCTGATAAGAATCTATGACTGTTCATGCATGCTATTTATTGTTCAACTCACTAGACTTTTTGGCCTAACACTTGTTTGGTATCGATGTGTATCTCAGGTTTTAGCGGCACCGGTTCTAAGCGGGCATTTTGCTTGGGTGAGAGATTTGAAAATATCGCAATTGGACTTACTTTTGGTAGTAGAATCCTTGGGTTTATAAATGACACCCTTGATTGTAATCTCTTTTCTGGTTCTAGAAATTAGATTAGTTTGTTGTTATTTATTATCCGTTTAATTACGTTTGTATTTAAACAGGTTTGTGTACTTTCCCCATTTTTGGGAGGCTCTTTGCTTTGGCAATTTTAAATATCGCATGTCCGTTTTTCGGATTTTTGTTATCCCTATTTTTAGGGTGTTACAAGTTGGTATCAGAGCTCTAGTTTAAGTGAACTAGGCATGAACGTAAGATGTCTAGACTTAGACTGAGTATTTTAAGCAATGATTGTGAGATGGGTAGAATTTCTAAGATGGGTTAGTCTTAGAGTCGACGGAAACTATGGTTATAAAGCGTTGTGGCGATGGTAACGAGAACCTTTATGTATTATATGTTCATAATCTCACCTAGCTAATGTGATTATGAGGATATTTATACGTGATGGTACTTGAAATGCCGTTACCGTGACAATTGATAAGGTAGTAATACGTTCTCTTGTGCTTGGTTTTCTAATGTTATAATAGTTGGTAGACGTAGTAGTACGTTTCCTTCGTGTTCAATTATGTTAATCTCCTTCTTATTCATCATTGTGCTTGTATGAACTACCTTGGTATGTCGACCGTTGGAGTAATAAGAAAGCTTCTGGATGGGTAACTATTAGAAAAGGTTGATGATTTTATTATTCGTCACTTGGAGTGACGGTAAGTATGGTGATTGCATTAAGTGGACAGTTTCGAGTCGGATTAATTGGTTGGATTAGAACCATTGACTTTTGAATCGGTGTATTCGAGGAGAATTGTAAGGTGAACCTATGAAGTCCGTGGTTTTCCTTTAAGATGTTGAATATCTGGATGACGATAGTGTAACTATAGAAATCGAGGAGCGGGAGTTCAAGTTGATTTGTTAAAACGGTGTACATGCCAAAATGGTTATTTTAAAGTGTTTTACATGAAATGGTTAACTACTGGTAAGTTTTGAGTATTTTGAAGTAAAAATGTATTTTACTTGGTATTTGTCAAAGTGTGAGTATTTTAATGAGTTTTCGTATTTGATATACTTGGCTTATTTTAGTTCCTTAAAATACTCATATTTGGAATTTGGACATCTTGATAAGTAGTAACATGATTATAGCATTTTGGGATTTCGTACAAATAGAGTCCATTTCATGACTTAAGCATCTTGGTAATTTTGGTACAAATGAAGTCTATTACATGTTGTATGCATTTTTGTGAATTTGCATTCATAAACCCTTTTGAAACTCTTTGGTTCCAATACGTGTTGAGTTTTGGGTTAATCACGTCTTTGAGGCATGTGTCTTTATAAACGTCGCTTAAAGACATTTCATTATTTGGGGGACCGATAATTATTGGTCAAATGGATTTTGAGCATTTTAGCTCGGTGTTGGCTTAAAAAGAGTCTTGTGGACATTGGTCCGATTTTAATGGCTCGATGTAGAATCCAATTTATGACGTACATCTTAATGCATTTCATTGCATATGCATAATCATTACACGCTCGAGTGCTTTTGTCATTCATGTGTAGTCGCGTAATTCTTTTTTTTTTGGGCTGTGCTGCATTGGATCCATAGGCACGTGAGTCAGTCTTATTGGATGGTCAATTGGGTAGTACGGGGTTGGACTCCGGGACTCATGTTTTATGACCAAAACTTGACAAGTAGGCACTAGGATGAGGTAGTCTTGGGCGACACTGTGTGGGTGTGCGCCTAGATCTCCGCCGTAGGGGAATTTCCTCAGTTGTAGTCCTCGGACATGCCGAGCCTTTTGGGTGTCCTTTGTGGCATCAAGGTATCTCGTCTCTTGGGTGGAACTTGTCAAGGATTCGTAGGGACACTTGGGCTTTCTTGTCGTTAGGTGTCATACGATGAACGTTGTAGGAGTAGCATACTTCGTGCTCTTCCGCTCTCAACGGATACGGGTATCCCCGTTGTTGGCCGCTGTATTTTGGATATTTAATTGTCCATTTGGTGCATACGATTTTATAAACCGTTGGAAAATGCATGTCATTGAACTAAGAGTCGTTTTGGAAACATGAAGAGAAATAGTTCATTTGAAAAATGATTTGTCTCAACCAGTGATGAGAATTTAGTTAATTATACTTTTGGTCATGTTTGCATAATTGTTGGTCAAACGTATTTCAATGTCTCTACTGGCTTTCATTGGGTATTTATGGAAACCGTTGGGTCGTTAGCTCGGTTTTAACTAAATGGAGTTTTGAAGAAAATTGTCCGGTTTAAAAACAATGGTATTGTTTCCCTTTGAGTTTAGTGGGAGCAGTTCAGTTGCACATATCATGTATGCATATTTTATTGGAAATTTCTGTCATGGTGTTTTAACTCATGTTTTAGAACGATGAGACCATGTTTATCTTTGGCTTTGAACTCGAAACCGACATAAATTATGTATGTGTTTAACCGGGTGCATACACGTGTCAATCTGCTAGCTTTGTGAAATAAACGGTCGCGTGCAATTTTTGTAGTGAAATCTTATTTCGTGCCGCATTGTGACTGAAAGAGAGAAAACTTTAAAAGTTCGATATTATGAGCATGTGGTCTTGGATTTTGCGAACATTTTATTTATACAGTTTGGAATTAAACAAAATGCTCTTACAATTGCTCAAATCGCATACAGATGTCTTTACTAAATCTTGGGGAAGAAACCGATGTATGCGAGTCACTATGAGAAATTTTATTTCATGACATTTCATGGTTAATTACAGAAATTTTAAGGTTCGATTTTGCGAATTTCCCTTCTGTAGCTTTGTACGAAAGATTTATGGTAATTCGGGTAGAACTTTTGCCCAAAACATATTTCGGTTATTGATTTTACTGATAGGAGCTTTTCCGCAATGCATGAAATGAATTTTCGGTTTGCATGTCATAGTAATTACAATTTTGGGCAAGTACGTTTTATCGGTGCGGCCTAAATTTGAAACGCGAATAAAAATATATATACATATATATTAATTTATTTATTTACGTTCCTATTGTGTTGTTACATTTGGGAAATGATCGGACGTATATATGTTTTGTTGGAAATTTTATTTTCCGACTTTTTGTGTTAAATTAAAAGATTTTAAAGTTGAAGTTGTAAAATCCTCTTTTGTGAGTTGTACAAACTTTTGTTGCTCGTGTTATAGGGCGGAAAGTTATTTTCATATGCATGGCATAAATTGATGCATACTAAGACCATGGTAGTCCGTTGAAAATTTTGTTACGCATGTTTCGTTATCGTTTTATTAGCGTAGGTAATGAGCAAATGAGTTTTGAAAATGGTTTTATATGTATGGCATTGGCGATCGATTTTGAAAACTATCGAATGCACGATAGTGTATTTTCACCGCACGTGTAATTGTTATAAAACTTATGTATTTGAGAGTCTTATAAATTTCAAATTGGCATCATAGTGTGAAAAACCTTGAACTCATTGGGCTATAGGTGTAAGCCCCCTCGTGTTAGGAGTCGATATTAAGGATTTAAAGAGTCCTCGGAGTTTGAGGCGTTAGACAAGTGTTTTCTCTCAGTTAGTTAGGTAACGATCTTTATGCTTCGTTAAACCTACGGATTAAAATCGTGTTCGGTTGTTTGGGTATGGTTGGTTTTGGAATTGTGGGATTTTGATACAACGGTATGTTATGTGTCGGTGGTGTACTATATTGTTGGATATTCGTGATTAATGACGATGTTATGGTTGACTGGTAAGGATGTTGGATTTGGGGGACTATTTCCAAGAGTAGGTGTCAACTTGGAATCGACATTACTAATCGGGAAGGAAATATTTGGTAGTATACCCACGTTTGCAGAATGGCCGTCTCGAGGTTAGGTGTTGGCGCGTAATTTGAGGACAATGATTGTTGGTGTGCTTCATTGTATTTCCGTTAGATCTGGTGCGTCTGTAGGACGACCGGTAAACTTAAGGAAATTAGACGTCGATAATTAAGAAATCAACCATTGGTATGTTGATAATTGTCGGTACTTTCGTTGATTTGGAAATCGATGCTTGAGAGCATGGTGGGAGTTAGTGGTAATGTTTATTGGATACATTTGATGAGAATGTCGAGGTGGATTTTAAGTACAAATCAATTATCAAGGAGACCTTGATACGTCGTATTTAGAGGTATCTAAACGAAATGTTTGATTTGGGGTATTTTTGGTGGAAATGATTGAATAAGGTTGTAGATTACTCTTGGGGTAATGCGAGCAATCTAAGGTTGGGAGGCAATCGAGATTTAATGATTAAGAAAATGGTTAATCAGGGACTCAATGTTCATCCTGTCATCGGCAAAACATATTGAACGATAAGATTTAGTCTGTAATGGCACGATATGAGAAACGCAGCGACAACCTAAACCGGGATGCAATCGGGCCGTATATGAGGTGAAGTCTCATGAAGGTATTTCTTTTGGTTAGTAAATCAATCAATATTTCCAAGTGTGATGTTGGGTTCTTGGTGGTTCCAGATTTCGAGGACGAAATCTCTTTTAAGGTTGGGAGGATTGTAACACCCTGATTTTTGAAAGGTATCATTCCAAGTTAATTCAGAAACCGAGATATAAAGGAAAAATAAGATTTTTGATTTTGGACTTGAATCCTTGATTTTATAGTCTAGATGGATGAATGATTCAATTATGAGTCCAACGGTTCTTTTCGGAGCAAAAACGGAGCTATAACGAATAATTTATGAACAAAACGAAATTTAAACATTTGTGAAGAGGCTGAGTGTGCCACTGGGTGTGGCGCACGACCCGTGCACCCTCCCTTCACAAATAGCGCACGGGCCGTGCGCATGGTGTAGAGGCCTTTTACGGGTTTTAAATGACTTTAACGCCAAATATCCTCAGTTCTCATCTTTCTCATTTCTCCCATTCTCTCCCAACCCTTCCTCTCAACCTACCTCATCTAAACTCCTACCAAACACCAAATCATCACCAAGTGTTGCTAGAGTGAGGATCTTCACCCAAGGATTCGGTTTGGAAGCTTCATCACCAACCTCACCTTCATCTTCTCCAAATGTTCTTCACCATTGTTGGCCAAATTTGGAGGTTTTCCAATAAACCTACTTGTAAGTCATTCTAACCATTTTTAAACCATGGAATAAATTATAAAATCTTCATTGATGGTTTTCTAGTATTTGATTTCTCTAGATTTTGGTTTAGATCTTTGTTGGAAGTTTTGGGTCAAAATTAGGGTTTTGCCCAAAATAGAGATCTCGTTAATTAAGTGTTTGGGAATCAATTGTTTATGGTAGAATATGTATATTTATGGTTGGAACCTTGTGGATCTAGGTTTTGGAAGATTTGGTTTGAAGAATCGAGTTATTCAAGGAAAGTTCTAAGTGGGTAAAATCTAGATTTAGTCTAAATCTAGCAAGGTGAGTTTACTAAACTTTTGTTAAAACTGGATACACATCATATTTGCTTAATTGTTGTTATTATCACATATTGCTCAAAATGGTCATCTTTACGGGTTTATGTATTTGATGGTATTTCCATGAGATTATGTGAGATATGTGTATATGAAGTATCATCCCATGATTTACTCTATGTTGTGTAATTATTTGGGAAACTTACATATGTGTGCCCACAATGGGTATTTGACATGATTATGGAATATATGTTTGGTATAACATGATGATTTCCATTTGGAATACACACTTGGTGTTATTGTATCTACTACGTGGTTATGTGGATATTTAAGTCTTATGTTAGACTCATGCTATTAGGAGGGTGTTATCGTACCCGTGGTTGGTACCGGATTATATTTGGTTGAAATATACCTAAGGACCTCCTTATATGCATTATGTTGGACGAACCAAGGCAAATTCACTAGGAGGATGTAGTCTCGGGGTGCCACTATGAAAGTATGTGCCCAGTAGACCTCCGTCACTCGGAAAGTTTCCTACACGGTCTGATCTCCGAGTGGGCCGGGCCTTTGGGGTGTTCTTTGTTAAGGGCATCAAGGTGCATCGACTCTTTGGAGTGGAATTGATTGGTGCTATGGGTATCCCCCGTTGACTCCAGACATGTGGAAAAGTAGTTAACTGCTGATAAGAATTGTAAAATGGGTTAACTGCTGATAAGAATCTATGATTGTTCATGCATGCTATTTATTGTTCAACTCACTAGGCTTTTTGGCCTAACACTTGTTTGGTGTCGATGTGTATCTCAGGTTTTAGCGGCACCGGTTCTAAGCGGGCATTTTGCTTGGGTGAGAGATTTGGGAATATCGCAATTGGACTTACTTTTGGTAGTAGAATCCTTGGGTTTATAAATGACACCCTTGATTGTAATCTCTTTTCTGGTTATAGAAATTAGATTAGTTTGTTGTTATTTATTATCCGTTTAATTACGTTTGTATTTAAACAGGTTTGTGTACTTTCCCCATTTTTGGGAGGCTCTTGCTTTGACAATTTTAAATACCGCATGTCCGTTTTTCGGATTTTTGTTATCCCTATTTTAGGGTGTTACAGAAACCATTGTATTCTCGACCTACTACTCGAAACTTTGAAGTCCGGTCCCTGTAGATACGATCTCGGTATTTTTACCACTTTATTACTTATAGCGATCATAGTGTCCGGTGTGCACTTGCACCGCCACTGTGGCAACATAGTGTCCACGTTGTGGAACTATACGACCTTCCGCTATCAAATATGCAAACAAAATATTAGAAATCAAGTACGGTTAAAGTGAGATTAATTATATGAGCAAATATTAAGAAAATTTTTGTTGTCTAAATAAAAAAAGTTGTGTCATATCAACATCATATCCTTAGAATTGTTTGTGTGACATTTTAAAGTTAATATATTGTAACTTTTTATATTTTTAGATAACAAACATTTTCTTTATAGTTGCTCATATAATTAAACATTATTCTTGTAGGATTTTGCGATAGTTTTTCTTACTTGTTTGAACAATCGTTGCATTTTTTATTTTAATTTATAGTTTGTATTTTTATTTGTTATTACTTTAATTATTTGTAGTTTGAATATATATAAATAATCCACGTTAAGCGTACTTGATTTGTAGTATTTTATTTATAAATTAATGCCCAACCAAAAAAATATGTGAATTTTTCTTGATTTTTTTAAATTTTTTCCAAACTTGGTATTTTCTAATGCAAAAGTCAATTTATTAATTTAATAGTATTTAAATAAATATAGAGATTTTTATTTAATATGTAATTTAATTTAAGAAATTTAATTTCTGATTGGTAATTTAAAATATTTTTTTTAACAAAACAATTTAATTAATAAAACGTAAATCACAAAATTTCTAACACAAATTATTTTGTTAATTTAAAGGTTTCAGAATATTTATAAATATTTTTATTTAATACAAAGTTTAATTTAAGAAATTTAATTTGTAATTAAATATATAAAAGACTTTTAATAATTATAAAAAAATCGTGAATAAGTGAAATACTGAAATGTAATAAATTTTGAGTGAATTACATTTTGGTCCATTTAGATTGTGTAAAAGCTGATTAGTCATTTATAATGATTGTTAATTGATGGGGTTAAGTCTAGGGACCATGAGTATGATAAAATTGAAAAATTAAGGACCATCAATATAGATAGTTTGTTTTAGTGACCAAATCTAAAATTTAAGCAAATTACAGGAACCATCAATGTAATTCACTCTCTAAATTATTTTAAGAGTAAATTACATTTTTGGTCATTGTGATTATTACTCATTATCAGGTTTGGTCCCTCTTATAAACTAATTATAATTTTAGTCATTTTGATTGTCATTTTGTTTCACTTTTGATCCTTTTGTCTAACCTTAGTTGAAAGTACTAGTTAACTATTTTTGTCTTTTTCCATCTTATGTTTCATTAGATCATATAGTAATTGTAATTTTAGTCCATGTGGTTTTGTCTTTTTTGTAATATCCGAATCCGAAATTTTATTAATTTTGGAAGTTGGGTGAAAAGTGTAACGATAATAAAAGTGCAAGGGGGTTATTTGAAACTTAGGTTTTATATAACCTAACATATCAGATCTTATCCTAAGAAGCACGATGTGTCGATCTTATCCTAAGAAGCACGAGGTGTCGATCTTATCCTAAGAAGCACGAGGTGTCGATCTTATCCTAAGAAGCACGATGTGTCGATCTTATCCTAAGAAGCACGAGGTGTCGATCTTATCCTAAGAAGCACGAGGTGTCGATCTTATCCTAAGAAGCACGAGGTGTCGATCTTATCCTAAGAAGCACGAGGTGTCGATCTTATCCTATAAGCACGAGGTGTCGAGTTCTTATAAGAGTGCAACCTTTAAAGCAAGAAGAACAAGTAGTTGATACCTTATGTTTAGCTATAAATAAAGGTAGATGCTAAGCATTTGAATTGATATCAAATCTCTCTCTCTCTCTCAAAATACTACAAAGCTTGAAGTAGAAGGTCAAGGAAGAAGTTAAGCTTAATCAATGTGGTGTTAATCAATAGAAGTCAGAGTTTAATTCAGAAGAAGCAGATGTGAGTATTTTAAACTAAATCTTTTATGATTTGAGCAGTTATTTTATAAATGTGAGTTTTTATATACTGCGCATTTATAATATTGAAAGTTAGCAGAATTATTTCAAAAGATTGATTTAATTAGTGGGGCATGTTTATGCTGAGGGTATATAAACGTGTTTTATATACTGGCAGGACCAAATGTATGCATACATTTGAGTCAGAAGTCTGACCTAAGTCGGGAAGTGTGACCCGCCTGCTCATACCGGGGAGTATGGACCATTTATGCCATTAGGGTGTGTCCCTAAAATAAGGCAGTGCGAGACAGACATACCGTCTTTGACGGGAATGTTGGTCAGTAGTTTAAAGTACGCTTGCGAGCGTAGAAAGTGGTCAGTGATGGCTTGCGAAGCATAAAGTGTTTTAAAGTGTGAGTTAAAGAGCAAGTTATGTATTGAGATATACAGTTTTGTTTAAATATTTTAATTAATATTTGAACTGTTGTAGTAGTGATTGGAGGGGACTTACTAGACCTTTGGTCTAACCCTCGCTATTTCGAAATTTTAATCCTGTTTCAGGTTATCGAAAAGTAGCAGATAAAGGTAAAGGGAAGATTTGAGCTTTAAGCAGGAGATAGAAGACTTCCTGTGATAGTTATCTTTTTGAGACTCAGTTGTGTAATAGTTGATAGTTAAGACCCTTGTACTCTGAAATGTAAGCTTGGGACAGTATTTAGTAATGAATGTTATTTTATTTTATAAAGAAATGTTCAGGTTGTTACAATTGGTATCAGAGCACTAGTTTAAGGGATCTAGGTGACCAGATGGGCCTAGACTTAAACTGAGATAGTAGAAGCACAACTGAGTAGTAGGAAGACCGTAAGAAGATAACATTAAGGTAGTAAAGACTAGCATGTAAGGTAAATTTGGAATTCCATATGGCCAGTGTAATTGTAAATTTACAAGTACATGCTTGTGCTTAAACTGCCGTAATGTGTAGAATGTTAGATTGAATATCTTATGTTTATTCTTAGCAAAAGTATGTCTGAGCGAGTGACCAGGAGTAGATCTGTAGTGAATCCAGAAATGGATCCAGAGAATGAAGTCATTACAGAAGAGCGAATGACTAATGTCAACCCGACTGCTATCCAAGGAAAGAGTCGAGGTCGACCTAAAGGTAAGGCAGTTCAGAAAACAGCTACTCAGATAGGAGTTTCCAATGTGGGAACTCGAGGTGGAAAGACGAGTCATGGTATTCGTCAGAATGAAAGTGTAGAGATAAGAGATGAGCAAGAAACTTCTCATCAAGAAAGTTCGGCTTCTATAAGGGGTCGAAAGCAGAAGGAAACCGATAGAGTTTCAGATAGGAGATAAGGTAATGCTGAAAGTATCGCCCTGGAAAGGGGTAGTCAGATTCGGGAAGAAAGGAAAGTTGAGACCAAGATTTTTAAGACCATTCATCATCACTAGTCGTGTTGGTGAAGTGGCTTATGAACTTGATCTACCAGAAAGTTTGTGTGGGATTCATTCCACATTTCATGTGTCAAACCTGAAGAAATGTTTGGTAGAAGCAGATATAGTTGTTCCTTTAGAAGATATTCAGGTAGATGAGAAACTAAGTTACATTGAGGAGCCAGTAGCTATTACGGACCTCAAGATAAAGAAGTTAAGGAACAAAGAGATTCTCTTAGTGAAAGTTCAGAGGAAATTTCACCAAGAACAAGAGTCTACGTGGGAAGTAGAGTCAGAGATGAAGTCTCAGTATCCCCAGTTGTTTAACGATAGAATTCCGGGGACGGAATTCTTTTAAGGGGGGAAGATTGTAATATCCAAATCCGAAATTTTATTAATTTTGGAAGTTGGGTGAAAAGTGTAACGATAATAAAAGTGCAAGGGGGTTATTTGAAACTTAGGTTTTATATAACCTAACATATCAGATCTTATCCTAAGAAGCACGATGTGTCGATCTTATCCTAAGAAGCACGAGGTGTCGATCTTATCCTAAGAAGCACGAGGTGTCGATCTTATCCTAAGAAGCACGAGGTGTCGATCTTATCCTAAGAAGCACGATGTGTCGATCTTATCCTAAGAAGCACGAGGTGTCGATCTTATCCTAAGAAGCACGAGGTGTCGATCTTATCCTAAGAAGCAGGAGGTGTCGATCTTATCCTAAGAAGCACGATGTGTCGATCTTATCCTAAGAAGCATGAGGTGTCGATCTTATCCTAAGAAGCACGAGGTGTCGAGTTCTTATAAGAGTGCAACCTTTAAAGCAAGAAGAACAAGTAGTTGATACCTTATGTTTAGCTATAAATAAAGGTAGATGCTAAGCATTTGAATTGATATCAAATCTCTCTCTCTCTCTCTCTCAAAATACTACAAAGCTTGAAGTAGAAGGCCAAGGAAGAAGTTAAGCTTAATCAATGTGGTGTTAATCAATAGAAGTCAGAGTTTAATTCAGAAGAAGCAGATGTGAGTATTTTAAACTAAATCTTTTATGATTTGAGCAGTTATTTTATAAATGTGAGTTTTTATATACTGCGCATTTATAATATTGAAAGTTAGCAGAATTATTTCAAAAGATTGATTTAATTAGTGGGGCATGTTTATGCTGAGGGTATATAAACGTGTTTTATATACTGGCAGGACCACATGTATGCATACATTTGAGTCAGAAGTCTGACCTAAGTCGGGAAGTGTGACCCGCCTGCTCGTACCGGGGAGTGTGGCCCGTTTATGCCATTAGGGTGTGTCCCTAAAATAAGGCAGTGCGAGACAGACATACCGTCTTTGACGGGAATGTTGGTCAGTAGTTTAAAGTACGCTTGCGAGCGTAGAAAGTGGTCAGTGATGGCTTGCGAAGCATAAAGTGTTTTAAAGTGTGAGTTAAAGAGCAAGTTATGTATTGAGATATACAGTTTTGTTTAAATATTTTAATTAATATTTGAACTGTTGTAGTAGTGATTGGAGGGGACTTACTAGACCTTTGGTCTAACCCTCGCTATTTCGAAATTTTAATCCTGTTTCAGGTTATCGAAAAGTAGCAGATAAAGGTAAATGGAAGATTTGAGCTTTAAGCAGGAGATAGAAGACTTCCTGTGATAGTTATCTTTTTGAGACTCAGTTGTGTAATAGTTGATAGTTAAGACCCTTGTACTCTGAAATGTAAGCTTGAGACAGTATTTAGTAATGAATGTTATTTTATTTTATAAAGAAATGTTCAGGTTGTTACATTTTTCAATTTTATGTTTTGTATCATTTTATTTTTCATTTTATACCCCTTATTATAGTAATAATAATTTTAACTAAAAATACATTAAAAATATGTATTTTATTTTGTAAATTACACTTTTAGAAAAGTTATGCCGCTACCTTTAAAATGAGTTAAATATTAAATGTTTTTAAATTAATATGCAATTTATCCAATATATATTTGCAAATCAATCTACATTAATCCAAAAAAACATTTTTCTATTATAAGTTGGATTCGAAAAATGTATCCTTTTTTTCCTACATAAATAAGAAAAAAGGGCACATTGTTCAAACCCAACTTAAAATAGAAAATGTTTTTGTGGATTAGTGTAGATGAATTTGAAAATATATATCGGATAAATTGCATATAAATTTAAAAAATATTTAATATTTAACTCATTTTAAAGGTAGCGACATAACTTTTCTAAAAGTGTAATTTACAAAATAAAATACATATTTTTAATGTATTTTTAGTTAAAATTATCATTACTATAATAAGGGGTATATAAAATGAAAAATAAAATGATAGAAAGCATAAAATTGAAAAAAGACAAAACCACAGGGACTAAAATTACAATTACCATATGATCTAATGAAACAAAAGAGGGAAAAAAACAAAAATAGTTAACTAGTATTTTTAACTAAGGTTAGACAAAAGGACCAAAAGTGAAATAAAATAACAACCACAATGACTAAAATTGTAATTAGTTTATAAGAGGGACCAAACCTGATAGTGAGTAATAACTACAAGGACCAAAAATGTAATTTACTCTTATTTTAAATATTTTAATATATTATATTTTACTATAAGCGTACTCGCGCAATGAAGCGAGATATATCACGATTTTAATGTTTTATTTTATTTTTTTGTCGATTTACAGTACGATTTTGGATGATTTTGAGAAAATTATAATGTTTTTTTTTATAAATTTGTTTAATTTAGTCTTAATAATATAATGTTTTTTTACATAAAAAATTAAGTATTTTGTTAGAATTCAATTATTATTTTATATATTTTGATGACTTCTAAAAAAATAACCAATTACATATTTAATAATATAATTAAAACAAAATTATAGTAATATAATATATTAATTAATTAATAGTGATACATGGAAATGTCTACATAAAAGAAAGACCCTACACATACCAAATTGGTGGATGTTAAAAGCCTGCAGTAGTAATATTTATATTGTGATTTGATACTTGTAAATTAAGAGATTTTTAAAATCTTGTATAAAATGATGATAGCTTGTGTCTAATAATTTGTATTTAAGAATTTTTTATCCATACTTTATAATAATAGTATAGATTAGTAAAAAATTATAAGATATATATTGGAAATGAGATAAATGATACGACCGAATGAATACCAATCGAAGCCAACAGAAACTTTGAGGGGTGTTTTTATGCGAGGAACGAGTAGTGAAAAGCATCTACGCGCTACGAACACGCACCACACACGCCTCCTCAACAATCCTACAATTATTCTCAGCCGTTAATCTCACACTCTCTCATCACCGACGATTCATCCAATGGTGGAATTGTAAGATTGCATACGTCCTATCATGTCATATTTGTATCATTTTTTTTATATTTTCTTTTTCTATTTAAAGAACACTTTCTAACAAGAGTAAGTAAATTACTCCCTCCGTCCCAAAATAAGTGTCTACATTTCTATTTATGTTTGTCCCAAAATAAGTGTCTACTTTCAAAAAGTAGATAGCTAAATTCTCACATGTACCCTTAATTAATGCACAAATACATAAGAGTAGTGAAGAAAGAGAAACATTAAATAAGGATAAAGATGTCATTTGATATAAAAAAGAGGTAATGAGTATGCATGTCTAAAACTGTGTGCCAAGTCAATTGTGGACACTTATTTTGGGACGGAGGGAGTATATGTTTTGTCCCTCCAGTTTGAAGATATTAACGAATTGAGTCTCAAAAGAAAAAAAAGGTAATGAAAAGTGTCTTTGTGA
This sequence comes from Arctium lappa, assembly GCA_023525745.1. Classification (NCBI taxonomy): domain Eukaryota; kingdom Viridiplantae; phylum Streptophyta; class Magnoliopsida; order Asterales; family Asteraceae; genus Arctium; species Arctium lappa. The sequence goes on along the minus strand of CM042058.1, from coordinate 56,633,071 downwards.
TTTGCATATTTAGCGGTTTGGATACATCATCTTAACTCTGTTAAAAATGTTTATTAGAATGAGTGGTATTTTGAATTTGTAAGTTTTTGTCTCATTTTCTATTAAAAAGTCAGAATGAGGGCTAGGGTTTGTTTGGGACAGAGTGAGAGGGATAGGAAATCAGAGTGGGAAGTGGGGTTTTACTTTTTAGGCCTAACTTTTGTGAGATCCATGAGATCCATTACTTTTCTCATTTAGAGACTTGACCCATTAAAATTATTAAACCGTAAGGACGAAACATGCAATTGTAACAACCGTGGTTTAATTATTAAAGTGGAGAGTGTAGGGTTTGTTGGTCAAAACCTTAAGTAAGAGGGGCTAGATGTAATTTGAGTAGAAAGAGGATTTAACTCTATTACTCTACCCTAATTTCATTTTGGTATTGTTGGCGGCTGGAGATATTGGAGAAGGAGGAGAGGGTGATTCGGAGAAGAAATCAAAGGAAGCTTTGTTCTTGGATTCTAACCTCATCAATCAATCAAGGTAATCTCCCTCTTATTCAACTTATGCCCTTATGATGGTTTAATTTCTTTAGTTGAGCTCTTGTAGTAAGAAATGGATGAAAACCCTAGAAAGGATTTTATTGATTGTATGAAAGTTTTAGCCATAAGGATTTAGATTAACGTTAACATGTTGCTAATCGGTTGATGTATCGAGCCTTCATTATGTTAGTAAGAGGCATTTTGGTTTTGGTTCATCTCCCTTGTCGGTTTGGATTTTTAGCCCATCGAAAAGAGAATCGGCGGTATCGACCTTTCTGTCGAATACCGTTCGATTATGTGCAGGGGAGTGGAACCACGGGCTCGCACCGGGGGAGTCCACACCGGGCACCGGGGGAGTCCATACCGGGCACCGGGGGAGTCCATACCGGGCGGCTTGGCCCCGGTCGTTGGTGACCCCGGGCAAGCCATCCCATCACGGGCGGTGATACACCCGACCCTGGGCGGTGACCAATCTCAGCCCCGGGCGGTGGCAAGCCGACCCCGGGCGTTTAGGTAAGTGGGTCGGCCTAGTGTCGTGACCCCAGTGTTATTAGTGCTCTTGCCTCGTATCGTGGGTTTGTGAGTCGTAAGGTGTTGCGAGGAGGATAAAACCCTTATCAGTTTCTTTTATCGTTTTGATCGGTAGGTTGTAGGCCAATTGTAAGGAGCGCGTAAGAGGTCTCTAGCGGGGGACAACAGGTGAGTCTTTCTAACCCAATCCCCGACGATGATTACATGACATTTTATATAAATGCGAGATTTTGTTAAAAGCGAGTTATGTTTATTATTCAATGCGAGTTATGTTTTTATCGTGCTTGATATGTGGAAATGTATGCATACATTGTTGTTAGCGAGATGATCAAGTCGAGGGTGTATCCCGCGTGTGATCAAGTCGGGGGGGGGGGGGTCCCGCCTGTGCTCATACCGGGGGGGGGGGGGGGTGTCCCGTATATGCCATTGGGGTGTGTGTCCCAAATAAGGCAGTATGAGTCAAACACGTTGTTATCCATGCGTGACAGTAGTGTGTGCCAGAAGCGTGTTTGTATGTATGATGTTTATTTTGTTAAAAGCTGAATTGGTTTATATATTTCGATAAATCTTTTATATGGCTTTGGCGTGAACTGTATTATAGGTTCCTCATTAGACCGTTCGGTCTAACCCTCGCTATTTCAAAACTAAAAACCTTTTCAGGAGATCGAGAAGTAGGAGGATTCGGAAGAAGAACGAGAAGTTGTGTTACCGGGGCGTACTATAGAAGATTGCTAATTTTAGTTCTCTAGTTTTAGTCGTTATTCTAAATTCTCAGTTGTGTAATTGGTTGTTTCCGCGAACTATGTTATTTGAAATTTTGATTTGGGGCTGTTTGGCCTTGATTTATATTAAAGTCAAGTAAGCTTTATTTCTGTGAGTTTTGTGTCGTTACAGCAATTTAGTCTTACAATAACATTATTTGATTACCATTACAATGAAATTATCAATACAACTTCGTATGTTAATATGAGCTATCATAATAATAATAATTACTTTTAAATTATTGAAATTGACTAAAATAGTCAATTTACCCGATCAAATCATTTTTTAACAATTTTTTCAAATGAATTATCATTTTAGCCAGATTTCAATAAATGTCTAATGCATTTATGTAGACAAAATATGAAATTAGACTTTATTTGCTTAAACTCTGGTAAAATTAAGGATTTAGTTCCAAAAGTGGTTAAAAAAAGTTGATTAGGAAGATTGGTTATAATTATTCTGATGTCCGTAATTTCAACAAATCAATATAAAAAACTATATATCTAATGCAAATATAATTATAAAATCTTAAATTACGATTAGTTCACAAAATTGAATGGCCAATTCTCCTTTAGAATCTCGATTCGATTGTTTTCGATGGGATATCCCCAAATTAGAGACCTCTGTGGCATATGGAAAATCTATTCGAAAAATATTTGTTACCATAATTAATACAAAAATATTAGCTTATTAATTGATACTAGATGTGTACTCGCGCAATACAGCTAGATACATCACGATTTTAATGTTTCATTTTATTTTCTGTTTTTGTCGATTTACATTACGATTTTGGATGGTTGTGAGAGAGTGATAATGATTTTTTTTATATAAATTTGTTTAATTTAGACTTAATAATATAATGTAAATTATTTTGGTTTAATAATATAATTTATTTTATAAAATATTTTGTTAGATTTTTTTAATTATATTTTAGATTTTTTATATTTAAAATTTGATTTTTATTTTATATTTAATTATGCTGAGAGTTATTTTAGGGGAGTTAAAGTGGGAAATGATTTTAGGGGAGTTAAAATGATTAGAGATAATGATTGAAAATTAATAAATAACATTAAATGTAGTACATACAACTTTAATGATTGTTTTTTAAGTAATTAACATTAAATAGCGGTACATTAAGCTTTAAGACTTGTTTTTAAGAGGTTTTTATGTCATCTTTATAATATAGTATAGATAATAATACAAATAAACTAATTGTAAAATAAAAGTAATTATAGTATAGATAAAATAAATTAATTAGAACTAATTTATTTGAATTTTATCTTTTTTTTTTAATTTTTAAATTTTTTTTCATTATCTCAATGAAGTGAATTACTTTTAATTTATTATTTATCGAAAGTAATAACAAAAATAATACTTTTGGAGAGAGGATCAGAGGACGCTAACAATTAACTATTAATATTTATTTATGCAAACTAATTCGATTGAAATTAAAACATAAATATTGTGTGAAAATAAAGTAATAGCTTATGTTTTTTAGGATAATATGGTCACAATTTGTCATAACTATGATTGGCTATACATCGTTTCTTTAGAACGACATTTTATGAAACTTTTTTCATACGATGTAGAGACATGATGGGCAACGTAGGCCTAAGATCGGGAGGCAATGTTGGGACATAGTGTTTGAAAAATATTTGTATTTTTAGAAAACTAAAATCGTTTTATAATTAAAGCTTCTTGAACAACCTTAACTAGGGGTGTAAATGATGCGAGTCGAGTTCGAGTATCATTATACTCGACTCGACTCGTTAGTATATCGAGTCGAGTGTTGACCGAGTCGATCTGAAGTGAGTCGATCTCGAATAGCTCGCGAGTTGTCTCGTCTCATTTACACCCCCTATATAGGCTCAAACCATTTAACAAAGACAAAAGATGTAAAACAAGGGAGAAGAAAGATCTATATATAGTGGCGTTCAAAGCATTGAGTTCTATATCCCGCCAATGTGGGATGGATTAGACACACCATCAAGAGTTTACCCATGTCTATTATACTATCATTTTCCAAAAAAAATCAAAAAACTTGAGTTTATTATTATTATTATTATTATCAATTAAATTAAAATAATATTACTAATTATTATTATTCTTTTGCTTATCGAGTATCTTACGAGCTTATCGAGTCGAGTATCAGGTCGCTCGACTCGACTCGTTAGAATATCGAGTTGAGCTCGAGTTCGAGTCAAACCTATTCGAGTCGAGTGTTGACCGAGTTTTGACCGAGTCGATCTCGAGTAGCTTACGAGTTGTCTCGTCTCATTTACACCCCTAACCTTAACATATAATAAACTTATTTAATGTTTTATTCATTGATAACTTGTACTACACAAGTTAACAACCCCATAGATTGACCGCTTCCCAACCCCGTCATGGCATTTCCACCCCCTCCCTCTCCCCCTTGCTTGTCTCACAACCCCCTGTTTCGTCGTTGTTGCTACCCCACACCTCATTATTTTATCCAAACTTTTAGATCACATTTGGTTTGTGGTCAAAAATCACTCTTAAGTATGTGTTTGTTAGTAAGGTCAGACCCGTTCCTGACATTTTATAAGCTCTAGGTGAGATGTAGAAAAGGGCCTTCGATAATTATGTAAAAAAAATACTTGATATATTGGTTTTTATTACAAGAAATAAAATTGAATTCAAGAAATACTAATAATTCATATAATAGTTTTTCCGAGTATTCCTAGACGTAAAATCAATCAATAATTATTTCTAAATTAACTTTATCCGCCATATCAATTTTATATGGCATCGTTAATCTGTGTGTCTCAATATGTAATCATTCAATCAAGTAAATCAATAAACAACACAATAATGCAAACCTGATATTGATTAATCAAACAGTTACAATTGTTCTTGACAAGAAATCGACCCTTCTCTCTGCTTTTCTTCTGTAAACGGCGCACCACCACCACAAGCCAACCTCCAATAATTAATTTTCTAATTAAGCTCCCTTTCTTAACCTCTCTGACCTAATTACCACTAAATTAAACAAATTTATACTTAGGCTAATTAGACTAATGGGCTTGGCTTGCTTAGGCCCAACAACTAAAACAAATTAAATAAAGGAAACAAACTTTGACTAATTATTACAAAAAGATCCTAGACTATTTGTTGAGACGACTTTATCAACTTTAACTTCAGTCTTCTATCTTCAGATAATTATGATCTTGAATCCAATAAATATGTGCTTTAACAATCTCCCCCTTTGGATCAAGATCATTCTCTAAGCTCAGAAAATTTAATCTTCCTCTTTGTCTTCAGAAAGTAGCAATCTCCCCAATCGATGAGAATATCTTTTGGAAAGAAATTATCTCCAAATTCAGCTCGGAATGCTTTAGCAAATCATCTTCAAGGAAAATTTCTTCATTTCAGCATATCTTCAGAATATCTTCCATTTCTTGATTGACGCTTCTCCCCCTTTTTGATGAAAAGAGCAAATAGTTCATCAAAACGTGTCTTCAAGAAATTTCTTCCACCATTGATCTTGCAAACAGAACCACTGAGTATCCGTCAATTCATTAAGATGTTCATCCAGATCTTTGCAAATCTAGACAAGTTAGTAAATGAAGTGTAACACCTGAATCAACAAATGAAATCAGTTAACAATGCCTGTCAGTAACACAAAGTCACTGTGTGTAACAAATACACAATATAAAGGAGCTTTTATGATGTTCACTCACCAAGGGCTTCCATTCAATCATCGAAACACCATAAAGGCAATTTCTATGAACGTTATGACAAAGAAACAAATTCTTTGTGTGTTCGTGCAAGTGATAGAATAAATTAAGCATAAGATGATTGCTTATAAGGCTCAAAAAGTGTAAAGCACTGAGACAACAGTTAGTTAAACACAGACTCAATGTGCATTAGTGAAGTGTGAAGGTGGGGCAGACTTCCTTCTTTTCAATATCTAGATTTTCCAAATGAAAATCAGATAGCATATGTGTTGCGTCCCCTTTTGAAAATGAAACATTTTCTTGTTGAGAAGAAAATGAGTAGCTGGTGGGGTAATGTCAAGAGTTGGCATGGGCTAAGTGCCTGTTTCAATAATGTTCACCAAAGAAATGTGAAGCATTAGAAATGTGGCTGCCCGACTCAGAAAGTAGTTGGTGCAGAGTTTGAAAATTCTTTTACTCTGATCGCACACCCTCTTTCTTTTAATCTTTAAGCTCACAGCTAACCGAACTCTCTTTTGACATATTCTCTCATCACACATCCCACACTCATTTCTTTTGAACTCCTCACATTCAATCACTACAGGATTAACTTCTTGGGTAGGAAACACTGGTTAACGTGAATCCATAGAAGTTTCTTGTGAGTCCTAGCACACTGATCCCATGTTTTCCTATGAAGCATATGATGCTCAGGTGATTTAACTTTAGCAGTTAAAGTGCATAGATGAAGCAGAAAACATTTAAAATCACACTTCCAATTCAAGAAATCTGTTTGAGAATGTGGAAGTGGTTTGAACATTTAAGAACATGTTTTCTTATGATCGAAAGTTATCCTTCTTTCAACCATAGATGAGATGAAGAAAAGAAATTATACCTTTCGAGTACAGTCTCACATCTCGCGAAGTCAAGCTTAAAGTCATAAAGATATGATCTTTGAAGCATCTCTCAATCTACAAAAGTCTAAAAGTCTAGTCAAAGTAACTTTATTCACTGAAATTGAAATGACATAAAGTAGTAAAACACTTAATGTACGAGTTCTGATCAGAAATAATCAGAAGTCATCACCTTTACTCCCCCTGAAATTATGCATCAGAAAAATTATCAATGAAAAATATAAACATTGACTCCCCCTCAAATGTTGATTATCATATCTGACAGATGCATAAAATTTCAGAAAAGTATGCACTCCCCCTTGATGGTTGATTTCCTCATTGGAGTATTGGAGTACAATCTCTTATCAACACAGGAGTAAGGTCTTTTGATCATTGAAGTACGAGTCCTAAACTGTTGTGTGTAGAAGTCAAACTTCGTTGAAGCACGGGTCCTAAGCTGATGTACTTAGAAGCCTCTGTTCTTCTACTCCCCCTTGACAATAGGTGCCTGCAACATAGAATCAATTTTCGGCTTTGGTATCCACTGGTATTTGGGTCCATGAATGTTAGTTGCAGTTCTTGTGGGGGGTGATAGAATAAGAACCATACCAGAAATGATCACTGGTTTTGTGAATGTGATCATGTGTACGACAATAAGAACAATAGTATTTCTTACCTGATAACCTGAGTAATTGATCTCTCGAGTAGACATGATCAGGTTTACCTTTACGCACATTGTTCGTTTTGGCATTAGACGCTTGTACACGTGATTCTCTTTCTTTCAGCTCATCTTCAACTGCTTTCTTCTTCCAGACCAGGTCCTCTTCTTTGTATCTCCTTCTTCTTTGATGTGTACCTGAACCATCTATATTGCAATCATAGAAAAGGTTAGTTTTACGAATCTGATCAAAAGATTTAACTGACCTTTGTGAAGAGACATATTTCTGATTTGAACTTGATACAGTCTTTTCAAGCACTTTAATCGTCGAAGCAAAGTTGTCTCTTTCTTTAACAAGCAGATCAATCTTCTTCGTGAACTCAGACTTCGTTTGTTGCTCTTTCAGTGCCTTAGCAGATAGTTCAGATAGCTTTTCAGTAAGCTTTTTGATTTCGGCCTCAAACATGCTTTTTTCTTCTTCAAATCCCTTCTCAGCATTATTTCTCTGGTCGGATATTTCTTTAAAGAATCCCACATTCTTTTGTTCAATGGCCTTCTTTTCTTTTGCACACTTTTCTCTTTCAAGGAAGATTACTTTCTGAAAATCAGAAACTTGCTGAGAAAGTTTTATGCATTTCAGCTCAACTTCTTTCTTCTCATCAGCACATTTTCTCAAAAAATCTGAGAATTTCTTTACAAATTCTTTCTTATCAATCTCAAAAACAGATATTTCTTTGGCCATCTTTTTCTCCAGATCAGATATCTTCTTTTGAAGATCAGCATTTGCACTCTCCAAATCATTAACTTTCTCATTATTCTCAACAGAATCTAGTTTCTGGATTTGAGCTTCCAAGACAGAAATCTTTTCTTTTAGTTCAGAGTTCTCAAATTCCAGAAACTTTACTCTTGAAGACAACTTTGGCCCTGTCTCAATCTTCTCAATATGTTCCCATAACAGTTTTCCTGTAGCCTTTTTACTGTCTAATGTAGAAAAGATCTCTTTCGAAATCTCTTCTGACATTCCTTTCATTAGGAAAGATCGAGCTAATCTGTCAGCTTCATATCTTTTTCTTTGCTCGTCTGAGTACATATCAAGTGGTAATGGAAGCTCTTTTTCTTCTCTTTCTCCATTCTTCTTTATATCAGTAAAAACTTTCCTTGGAGTTGTCATACTCCCTTCCCTCAGAGATAGTCTAATAAGATCCCTTAATGCATGTCTGTCAATGAAATCCAGGAACTGATTTTTCCATTTTTCATACTCTCCTCTAAAAAGTACTGGTGGATTCTCATCCGTACTGATTTAAGGAGTTTCCCTAGAATTCATTCTGATAGATATAAGATAAGAACTTGAAAAATGACTGTCAGTTCAGATAAAATCAAACAATACTAAAAATCTTAGAATGAAATTCAGAAAATTTTGATAACGAACATAACTTTATCCCCCTCCGCAGACTTAGCATGGGGGTCCTGCTACCCGGTTAGCGGGTGGGGTCAAGGGGCAACACCCTTGCGGGGGTATGGGGGCAGCGCCCCTAGAGAAAAAAAATTTGGACATTTAGAGGCCATATTACAGTTTGCAAAATTCTCAAAAAAAAAAAAAATTCTAAGATAGGAACAGTGATTGGCGCAAACAATGGAATGCTCGACCGGTATACTTGTTCGACCGGGGAATTGCAACGACCGGTAAGATGATACGACTGGTACTTTACTTGACCGGTAAAAAGAATTCGACCGGTAAAGAGCAAACCAAAGATTGACCGGTATTGGAGAAGACCGATAAAGAGAGTTTGAAGCTTCGACCGGTATTGACTTGTGCCGGTATAAGGCTTCGACCGATAGAGTCCCTTAGACCGGTATTCACTTAGACCGGGGTGGACTGTGAGTGTACCGGTCGAATGCTATGGACCGATAAGAGGTATTTGACTGGAAGTAATCAAAGACCGATAGAGGTATTCGACCAGAAAAACACAAAGACCGATACTAACAAAGACCGACATGTTCTTGAAAGTGTATCGACCCAGAAATCAAAATCAACCCAGAAATCACTTGAAATCATGAATTAAACAACCAAACTTTGCCAAAACGATTGATTAATCAACTAGAACTTATTGCTTTCAAATAATTTCAGTAATTAGCACTTTTATGAAAAATCATTGAATGGACCAGTGTTGTGCTCGAACGACCGAACATCTCCAAAATCATCAAATAAGCAAACACGATCGATGCAATACTCAAATCAAACAATACCCAATCACTATAATATATAAAACAAACACAATCTAACCAATAATAACTTGAAAGAACAATCACACAATAAAAATTATGAATCTTTGACAGAAAACAGAACCGAACAAAAACTTATTCAATTCAATCTGTAACCAGCTCTGATACCAATTGTGTGTCCCAATATGTAATCATTCAATCAAGTAAATCAATAAACAACACAATAATGCAAACCTGATATTGATTAATCAAACAGTTACAATTGTTCTTGACAAGAAATCGACCTTTCTCTCTGCTTTTCTTCTGTAAACGGCGCACCACCACCACAAGCCAACCTCCAATAATTAATTTTCTAATTAAGCTCCCTTTCTTAACCTCTTTGACCTAATTACCACTAAATTAAACAAATTTATACTTAGGATAATTAGACTAATGGGCTTGGCTTGCTTAGGCCCAACAACTAAAACAAATTAAACAAAGGAAACAAACTTTGACTAATTATTACAAAAAGATCCTAGACTATTTGTTGAGACGACTTTATCAGCTTTAACTTTAGTCTTCTATCTCCAGATAATTATGATCTTGAATCCAATAAATATGTGCTTTAACATAATCTGTTCCATTGTTGGGTCTAAAATGTGCTAAGTCCAGTTAGTGCTGCTAAGTACTGAAAGAATTAATACTGCTGAAGACTTTAGTACTGCTATTCAAAGGTATTACTACTGCTTGTAGGATTACTACTACTAGAGGTATTAATACTGCTAGTAGTTAGTACTGCTTGAAGAATTACTACTGCAAGCATGGTTAGTACTGCTGAGGATGAAGTTAATGCGGCTTATGAAGATAAAGATGGATTGATTTGTAACAACCTCAAAAATCAGAGTAAAATAAAACCTGGAAACCTGACAATATGACGAAAGCAATTCCATTAACTTCCCATAAATGGGATCAGTCCTTAAGACTATACAAAACTCATACGGATATAGAATTTAACAACAATACTAATCTAAACATAACCGTCTAGACTACAACACTTGACAATCCAAATTCACTAAAAGATGGGACTTAAACAATGCCCAACACCAAAATACTAGACATCTCAAAATATGCCTCGAGTCCACGCTCGACTCTCAAAGACCCTGTGCAAATCCACCGCTAAGGGAAACCTGTTATACATATCATTTGAGAAAAAGTGTCAGACTTTAAAGCCTGGTGAGAACATACAGTTTATAAAGCTCAAAAGATATAAACATCAGTATCATAAAGAAATCTTTTCATAAAGGTTTAGTTCGTAAAGATAACATTTCGCCACAACCGGGCCTCTTCGGTCCAAAACTCTTAAGCGGTGATAAAAGGACCATTTTACCAAGGAGAGTGGTGTAACACAAAGTAGACCACAAATCCGAGTTATGAGCTAAACACTTGGAGTCCTCAGCAATGAACCCAGAGTCCGTGCTACGAGGTGAGATCGCGCTCCCAAGGGAAACCAATGTATACTCCTTCACTAGGATCACCATGAACCATGGCTAGTAACCGGCCTCACATAACCGTACCATAAACTCATCATGGAACATGTGACCCATAGCTACAATTTGGGGAATATAGCCTCCCAACAAAACAGTCTACTCCAAAACCTAGGGATCCACTAGCAATGGTACGGACTAGTCACAACAACATATGTGACCAACCATAAATAAACATATGGTTACAAGTACATTTTATAAACAAAATGCTACTTCCAGTTCAACTTCTGGTAAGAATGAAAATCATTAAAATGAGTTCATAATCATCCTTTTCAAACGACCACATAATGCGCAAGTAAAACATCATTTTACTTCAATAAGGCGGAACCCGTCATTTTGGTCAAATCTGACCGGGAACCCCGAGATTCACCAAAAACTTCATTTATAACAAAATGTAGAGATCATAAAATCATACCGTAGAAATACTTCAGATTTCGCAAATAAGAGTTTTGACATGTATAAAGTTTGTAAAATGATAGTAGGAACTCACCGGTAGGTTTTCAGAATAAAACCCGGAAAACCAGATAACGATCACGACGTAGAGGTGAAGCTTAAAACACCGACCCCTCGCTAGAAATACCGGAAACTAGCAACCAAAAGAACCCTTGAAGATCGAAAGAAGAAAATGAAAAGAAAGAGAGAGAGAAACTGAGATATGAGATGTTTTTTTGTAATATCTCTCAAATGAGATATTTAAAGCAACCTCAAAAAGCAGACTGTCAGGGCGCACGACCCGTGCGCCCTCAAAGAAGGAAATGCGCACGACCCGTGCGCTAGCACTATGCCTCGGCCCTGGATCCTACGCACGACCCGTGCGTTTTCTCTGAAGGAGGACACACGACCCGTGCGTCCTGTAGACAGCCCCAAAATCTTCCTTTTTCTTAACAACCTCGCAAAACGGCCAAACGAAAATTCGGGGTGTTACATGATTGCTTAAAACGAAAGACTAGGAGCTGAAGATAATGTTGAAGATAATTATGGACTGGATGCTGAAGATCAATATTATTTTCATATTTATCTTGTAATCTGATTTGTATATATATAGTCTAGAAGTCTTAGCATAGAGATATAGTTTTTGATAGAATATACAGAGAATACGTATTGTTTTTGTTCTAGAGAGAATTAGCCTCAAGGTTCTTTGTAGTCCTTTCAATAGAGAAGTATTGAACGTCTGTTGAGCCTGTTCAACAGATTGAGGTTGTGGTTGTAATCATTAAGTTAATTCAATATAACTTGTGATTTGATCCATATACTGTTTCATTGATTTACTGTTAAAGTGTTATTCCGCAAACTTCTTTAACATAGCTTCTGAGTGTTTAATTAAATTCTTGTTTAGAATTTCGATCTTGACAAGTGGTATCAGAGCCAAGGAACTCAGAAAGCTATAATCATCATGGACGGATCACATGACAGTGTTCTTGTTTCAAAGGTTCCCATGCTCAAACCCAATGAGTTTGACATGTGGAAAATCAGGATCATGCAATATATTCTTCTTACAGATTACTCAATGTGGGATATCATTGAGAATGGTTCCTCCAATGAAGGAGAGATGAGAGCAGATGGAAAAAGACCTCCACCAAAGACTGATGGAGAAAGAAAGATGAGGCAGACTGAGATGAAGGCCTTGAGCACTCTGCTCTTGGCTATTCCTAATGAATACCAACATCAGTTTTGCAACTGTACTGATGCCAGAATCTTGTGGAATGCGTTGGAGAAGAGATTTTCAGGTACTAAAAGCACTAAGAGAAATCAAAAAGCTATTCTCAAGCAACAATATGAAAACTTTATGTCTACAAAGAACGAGTCTATGACTCAAACTTTTGATAGATTCAACAAGTTGATTGGAGAATTGGCCACTGTTGGTATCAAGATGGACCAGGATGATGTCAACAGAAAGTTTCTAAGATCTATTGGTGAAGAATGGGTGATGTATACAGTATCATTCAGGCAGAATGATAATCTGGAGGACAAGGAACTTGATGATCTCTACAATGATCTCAGGGTGTTTGAAGCAGAGGTTGAATCTAAGAAGAAGCCATCTGGGTACTCTCATAATGCTGCTCTCTTATCATCTACTACTGATTCTTCTACTAATACAGAATCAATTAGTACTGCTTGTGGCTCAAAGCAGGATGGACCTAATGATTCTATTTTGGAAGCCTTTCTTGCTAGTCATGCAAAATCTTCTCTTATTAATGATGATCTGGAGCAAATTAATGTTGATGATCTTGAGGAGATGGACATCAAGTGGCAAATGGCAATGCTCACCATGAGAATCAAAAGATTCATTAAAAGGACTGGAAGAAACAATTTTTCCATGAAAAGAGAAGATGGTGCTAGATTTGACAAATCCAAAGTGGAATGCTACAAGTGTCATAAATTGGGGCATTTTGCAAGAGAATGAAGAGGGGAATCTCTCAACAGCATGTGAGCAACAATCAACAATCAAAGTCCACCAACAACTGGAACCCATCTCAAGCACTTGTCTCACAAGATGGAATGAGATTTGATTGGAGTGATCAAGCAGAAGAGGCAATCCAGAATCAAGCATTGATGGCTGAGGTTTCAGAGTCTTCAAGCACTGCAATCCCCACTGAAATTGTATTCCCAGATTCAATTATCAAGCAATCAAGTACTCTCAATTAAGAATATGATATAACAGTGTATAAGATCTTAGAGAGAGAGTAGAGAGAGAAATATTCATATTACAATTAAGCTCTTACAACAATTACAAGTAACAAACCTATTTATATGAACTAATAAACTCTCAAGTAATCCAACTAAACTCTCAAGTAACTTGAATAACTATCCACTCAAACTCTCAAGTACTTAAACTCTCAAGTACTTAAGCACCCTCTAAAACTTATGTTGACTTCTCACTATTTGACTTTCATTGACTTCCATTGACTATGCAATTACAAAGGCTTTTTACAAGACTTTCCTAATTAAATCTTGTATACATATAATGCACTAACACCCATAGAGGTAAAATCTAAATTATGCTCTAAAGCCTGTCTTGAAACTGTTAAGAAGTACAGGGATCACAATCAGAGCATGTGTGATGACTTTAAAAGACTGGAGAAACATAGGAGAGAGTCCAATTTGATCATTGTGAATTTTGAAGAACAAATTAAGGCATATCAGGATAATGAACTTCAACATTCATATGATCAAAATTATTGGAAGTGGGAGAAGAAGGAATTAGAGATTAAGCTAGAGAAGGCTAGAGAAGAATGTGAGAAAGTCAGAAGTGAATTTGAGAAGGCCAAACTAAACATTGAGAAATTTTCCAATGCCTCTAAAGCAATGGATACTTTACTCAAATCTCAAGTTCATGACAAACTGAAGAGAGGTATAGAATATAATAACACCCCCCACCTTACAACAACAACTATATTCCATCCACTTCAGACCTCTTAGAAAGGCAGGATAAGAATGACTTACCTGAAGGAGCCACAGAAGTAGATCCTTTAAACACTGTAGTGGTTGAGGCAGAATCTGAAGAAGAGAACAAGGTAGACCAGAAAGAAATTCCCCTAGAAAACCATATTCTGACAAATGAGAGGGGAGGTAAACCATTTGTCAAGAGTGAGAAAGTAGAGAAGTGCAAGACTGGGGAAGAGACTGTTAAGAGTGAGAAAGCTGAGACCTCTAGGAAAGGAAAGGAAAAGGTACAGGGAGATCACTATATGCAAACTACTGTTTTAAATCCCTATACTTGTCAACAGATCAAGCCCCATCAACATGATAAAATAAGGGGAAATCAGAGAAACAGAAATAACCAGTGGGCTCAAAAACAGGGAATTTATCTAAGCAACGTCAATAGACCAAAGCCTTGTTTTATTTGTGGCAAGTTGAATCATCTAGCTAAACACTGTTATTTCAATCCTATTAACCAAAGATTAACTTTTCAAAGACAACATCAAAATTCTGTTGGTTATAGGAAGCAATCAAGAAGATCAAGGAACCACATGGCTGAGAATGTGAGAACAGCACCAGTGAAAACTGGTACTGCAAAATCTCATATTCAGAATAAGTTTGTTAAAGCAAAAGAAAATAATCCAAGCAAATAAAGGAGTAACACAAAGAATAAGAAAGCAAACAAATGTGTCTTAATTTGGGTCCCAAAAGAAATTAAACCTGTTAGTACTGCTACCTCAAACAGTACTGCTAACAGAAATAATGCTACTGATAGCAATACTACTGCTGACCAAGTTAGTACTGTTAATAAAGTTAGTACTGCTGACCAAATTAGTACTGCTAATGAGGTTCGTACTGCTAACAAAGTTAGTGCTGCTGACCAAGTTAATACTGCTAACAAGGATAGTTCTGCTACCAGTGTTAATACTTTCAAGCCTATAATTAAGACAAAGTATTCCAACCATGAAATTCCTGACTCTGATCAACTCATCAAGACTAAGCTTAATGAATATGAGTATGTTGATGAGAAAGGGCAACCCAAGACCACTTTGGCTTGGGTTCCCTCAAGAAACTAACCGTTTTATCTTATGTGCAGGGTAACCAACAGCTCAAGGGGAAGAGCATTTGGCATATAGATAGTGGTGGCTCTAGGCACATGACAGGTAACATGTCCTGCCTTCAAAATTTCAAAAGGTTTGATGGAGGACGTGTTGCTTTTGGTGACAATCCAGCAGGAGATAAAATAAGTGGTAAAGGTATGGTATCAAAAGGTAAGATGTCATTTGAAGATGTGTACTATGTTGAGCAATTGAGATACAACCTGTTAAGTGTATCACAGGCCTGTGACAAGAAACATAGTATATTATTTAATGATACTGAATGTATTATCCTTGCTCCAGGATTCAAGGTAGTTGATGAAAATATGATACTACTTAGAAATCCTAGAAAGGACAATGTTTATTGTTTGGACTTAGAGAGTGTTTCATCTGATTCATCACTAAACTGTCTGTTTTCAAAAGCTTCTTTAGATGAATCATCTCTTTGGCACAGAAGGATGTGTCACATGAACTTTAAAACTATGATCAATCTTGTGAAAAACAACCTTGTAAGAGGTTTGCCTCAAAAAGTATTTTCATGTGATGATCATTGTGTTGCATGTCTTAAAGGCAAGCAGCACAAAACTTCTCATAAGTCCAAAGAAATAAACTCAATCTCTTCACCTCTTTAGTTATTGCATATGGATCTCTTTGGTCCTACAAATGTGATGAGTATTGGTAAGAAATCCTACTGCTTAGTCATTGTTGATGACTTCTCTAGATTCACTTGGGTATATTTTCTAAGGACTAAGGATGAGACAAGTGGACTGATCAAATCCTTTGTTCTTAGGGTTGAAAACCAAAAATATCTAAGAGTTAAAGTCATCAGATCTGATAATGGAACTGAATTTAAAAACAGTGACTTAAACAACTTTTGTGAGACTAAAGGTATTGAGAGACAATTCAGTGCTCCTAGAACTCCTCAACAGAATGGTGTTGCTGAGAGGAGAAATAGGACATTGATTGAGGCTGCTAGATCTCTGTTGGCAGATTCAAAATTACCAATTACTTTTTGGGCAGAAGCAGTTAATACTGCTTGTTATGTCCAAAACAGAGTTCTAGTAGTCAAATCCCAAGGAAAAACACCTTATGAACTTTTCAAAAAGAAGAAACCATTTATTGAATTTTTCAAACCTTTTGGGTGTCCTTGTACAATCCTCAATACCAAATCTCATTTAGGCAAGTTTGAAAGCAAAGCTGAGGATGGATTCCTTGTTGGATAATCCTCTCAGAGTAAGGCATATAGAGTTTTCAATAGTTCTTCAAGGATTATAGAGGAAAGTGATAATGTCAAATGCAATGAGAACACACCAAATCCAATTGGTGCAGGTCCTGATTGGCTGTTTGACATTGATTCACTAACTAAGTCTTTGGGTTTTAGTGATGTAAAAATTGAAGGAACAAGTTCAGAAGAGAAACAAGCACAGAAACCAGAGTTTATGTTGTTTCCTATACCTACAGTTGATCCTGTTGACTTTTGTCAACAAGAACAGAAGGATGATTCAGAAAAAGAGGAGTCAGAACCAGAACAGAATGAAGAGAATAAGAGTGATAAAGAGGATGCTCATCCTTCAGGAAACACAGGTCCTGAGATGCCTATGCTGTCAGAAGATGATACTGATGAAGAAAATTCTTCAGTATTTAGTGGAAGCACTTCTGAGAAGAATGACTCTAATCTGGATGCTAATATCAATGAGGAGGCTGCACATCAAACAAGAACTCAGAAAAATCATCCTCCTCAGTTGGTGATTGGTGACATCAATTCTCCTAGGATCACAAGGCATCAAAGTAAGATAGGAGGATTGAAAGACTTGCAGTCAGGGTTGTTATCTTGTTTTCTATCTCAGATTGAACCCAAGAAGGCCTATGATGCAATGAAAGAACCAAACTGGATAGAAGCAATGCAAGAGGAGTTGCTGCAGTTTGAGCTGCAAAATGTGTGGGATCTGGTTGATCTTCCACAAGGACAAAGGCAATTGGTACTAAATGGGTTTTCAGGAATAAGAAAGATAAGAGAGGAATTGTGATAAAGAATAAGGCCAGGCTTGTGGCACAAGGGTATACACAAGAAGAGGGGATAGATTATGAAGAAGTATTTGCACCAGTAGCCAGAATTGAGGCAATTAGGCTGTTTCTAGCCTATGCTTGTTTCATGCAGTTTAGAGTATTTCAGATGGATGTCAAGAGTGCATTTCTATATGGGAATGAGAGTCCAAGAATCTCTAAATCTTTAGAGAGAGAAAGTATGGAAGCGCAAAGTAATCAGATCAATTAAAGTGTGAGTGCCAAAGTTACAAAACAAAGGCTCTAAGGGGACTTAAATACCCCAAGCCTTTACAAAACAGATAGAACATTAAGAACAGACTAGGCTAGAAAATAAATACAATGATTACTATAAAAACAGATCTAACAATCTCCCCCTTAGTAATCATTGGCGCCGTGGTCTTCAAAAACAATCTTCAAAAACAGCATAGACCATCCAGGCGACTTTGGAGAATCACTGACGCTCTTCTCGTTGACGAAGTCTATTCAAACCAACTAAAACTTCCAGTCGTCTTAGAGTTGAGCGGAGATTCAATCTCTCTTGAATTGAATCTAAAGTCTTCTGGATAAGTCGGATTTCATCATTATCAACTAGGAATGCATTTTATCTTGTTTCCAAAAACCTTCTTTTAGCCTCCTTCAGACGTTGCTCCAACTGAAGTTTGATCACCTTTAATGTTCCATCGGAGTAGTGAGCAATTTCTTCAAACTTGAGAAAGCATTTTTCATTAGAGCTATTACACAACTCCATATGGATCTTCAACAATGGTGAGAAGAGGATAAAACTCTAAGTTTGGTAAGCTTCGGTTGGGCCTGAGAAGATTAACAACCGGTTGGAAGCTTTCAACAGCCATCTGGAAATCAAAAACCCTGAAGAATCGGATTTGTCGTCGAATGAATCTTTTAATGACGAACAAAGCTTGTGAAATATCCTGAGATCTATGATACAGATTCCTGAAGTGATCATATAAGAATTCAATATCATCTATAGAAAGGTCAGTGAAGTCTGCCTCTGAAAATTTATACCGCTTGCAGTCTCTTCTTTCAACTTCAAAATCAGGATACCATATATTCACAAACTTGTTGATTGTGACACTGATGACTCGAACAATCAAGTGTTGAGAAGACACGATATTATTCCTTTTGCGCTGGCACTTAATGAACATTAAGTATTCATATTCAGAAGAAGGATCTGGAGGCGGCATATGTTGGAAGTTCCGTAGCAAAGAAAGAAGATCTTGATCCTGATGTTGTGGCGGTGACATAGACAGTAGACGCGCATACAGTAGATCAATCAATTCAAAAATGGGAAGATCATGAAGAGAAGACCTTGAAGATGTACCAGAAGGAGCAGACATAGAAAGTCCTGCAAACATAGAAACCACCGAAGGAAACGGAAGAGTAACAATCGGAGAAGTATTTGAAGTCACAACACTATAAGGTTCACGAAGAACTACCCCAGTTGGTCGTCTGAAAGGAATCTCTGGAGGAATGACAGATGTATCAATCTCAGGCATCTTGCCTTTGAAGAAAGTCTTCAACTTCAGAAATTGAGCTTCCTTTTCTGCATCCCTTTTCTCTGATAACTGATGAATAACATCATTCAAAGTAGAGAATTTGTCAGAAGATACCCGAGCTTGATCAGAAGAAAGCTCTACAGCTGGAACTTGATCAGAAGACTGAATGGCCGCAAGCGAAGTTGCTGGAGCTTGACTTTGTACCGGAGCTGAGGCTTGATCAAATGCTGTATCCAATTCATCTACTTGAAGATGTGCAACAGAAGGATTAACAGGAACAAAATCATCTTCAGAGAGAACTTCTGTTGAAACAACCACTTCCGGTGTCCTAACCTTCCTTTCATAAACCTTAAGACTTGGTTTATCACTATCATCATCATCATCATGATCAGAATCTTCATCATCATCATGCCCATCAATATCACTAACATGAACATCACCATCATCAGCATCATCAGCATCATCAGAAGTAACATGAATAGGAGACTCAGTAACAATTTCAGTTAGAACATTCTCAATTTGTTGAGAAGCAACATCCTCTTGAACTATTTCTTTTTCAACAAATACCACAACTTCTTGCTCATCTTCAGCCTCTTTTTCAACTTCAGGCTTTTGTTCAGGAATAGCTGCTTCAACTTCAACATCTCTTTCAACAGCTTGATTGTCATGAGAAGGCTCATCTTGTACAGCTTCCATAAACTCATTCTCCATGCAATATTCTATGACATCCTCATCTGTAACATCAGCATAGTTGGCAATAAGAGCATACGGAATGGTCATAGAATAGTTGAAAGACCTCTTCTACTTCTGAATATAAGTCATTTCAGAGTCTGGAACCTGAGGCCAAGATAACCTGCGAGGAATGGCTGGATTGCTGCGAAGCATGCTTCGAACAATAAGTTTCAGAAATCTAATGAACGGAATGAAATTTCGTTTCTTGTTGGTGAACTTGTCATGTACCACCTCCGAGAGTTCGGTCCAAAAAATAAAAGTGTAGTCGACATGCAAGTCATAGACGACGGCATGGAACAATCGGAGATACATTAGACTTGCACTGTCTGTGCCAGAATGCTTCGATGTCAGAAACCTGATGATTACTGAGAATAGTGCATACCATACTGGAGGTAGATTAGACTTGTCAAAGTCTGTAACTTTGTTTAGTTGACCAACATATCCAAGCTGTTTGATTCCCTCAAATACTTGCTCTTCTGATGGAAAACTGTCATAGGTAGTACGACCTGGTCTGGAATTCGGCTCAGGAAGCTCCAGTATCAATCTCAGTCGCTTGTAGGAAAGAAAAGATTCAAATTGATCAATTTGAAGATCAAAGTGATGCGGACGAGATATTTCATTCTTTGTTATAGAATTCCAAGCCTGTTGAATGTAGACCTCCAGAACATCAACAACAGAAGACAGAGCTTGAGCAATTGGATGTCCTCGAAGAATAGATCGAATAATTGGATGGATCTTTATTCTATCAAAGTCCACAAAATAGTTGTTCGACTTGTAAGGCATGTACATGATGGTTGGGAACACATCATTTGGTGTACGACGAGAAGCAGAAAGATCGGCTCCAACAGAAGGATGAGACGACATGGGAGTATCATGAGAAGCTCGATCAGACGGATCATCGAGAATGGCATTCTCGTCTTGAATCATTGGATCTGTATTTGTTTTAGAAGACATAATAGACCTGATGATCGATTATCAGTTCTAAGCAAAACCAATATCCAATTCAAACCACAATCAAACACAAAATGAATATGAGAATAAGAACAGTTCGAAAAACAATGAGTAGCAGATTAAGAGCATTCAAGTCGAGAAAACATACAATATAAACCAAATCAAAAACGAAGAATCAAAAACATACCTTGAGTTCGAGTATCAAAATCTGAAAGAAATCAGATTAGGGTTTAGCACAAGAAAAAATTTGACCGAGAGAGAGTAGAAGGCCGAAGGTCAGATAGAAGGAACAAACAAGCGGGAAAAAGAAATGAAATAGAAAAGCACTATTTAAACCAAGAAAAACTAAAACAAAACTAAAGCTAAAAAACATAACATAAAAAAAAAATAAAAATAAAAAAATTGTAAAAATATACCTGAAATCCTTTTACTCCCCCTACACAAATGCACAAAAAATTTAACTGTTAGTATAGCAAATGTGTAGAAAAATCTGAGAAACATACCTGTTTAACTTCTGATCAGCACAAATAATTTTCTTACTTACTCCCCCTTAAACACAGAATGTTGTCATATTTGACAAGCAGATGATCTCTCCCCCTCGAAATATGCACAGACCATATACAAAAAAATACAGATACTCAAACATAAAGACATTAGTATGAAAGATGATCATATTGAATATAAAATTTGTAACAACTGAACATATAAAAATTTAAACACTAAACAAATTAAAATCTACTCAGTAAAATTTCACAGATTTATCAATCAGTTGAAATCAAGCATATGTTGTTGGATGCAAGACCAAGTATAATTGCATATCAAGTTAAGACATGTTCAGTTTCAAAAACTTCCATTTGTCTATTCAGTGTGCTCGCATGTGAACTTCAATTAACTTCAAGAAAAATGCAGTTCTAAAATTATTATAGAAAACTTTTCATGTACTGACACTAATTCATCAAAAATTAAGACTTTCACAAATTTGCAGGTTTATCACAACTCAAACATTTCACCAAGTATCATGAGATGTGTGCTCATTGGCATCTTTTTAGCAGTGTGCACATTGGCATCTTCACATGAGTGTGCTCTTTGGCATCTTTTAAGCGTTGTGCACTTTGGCATCTTTTAATTAGAGAGTTAATTAAGTAAAGAACATGCCGTAAACGTAACTTTCTATCTGACCCTATTGCAGGATTTGGGTCAGCCACTCCCAGACCAGTTGGCCTTAGGGGACTAGGTGTCAAGTACCCCTTGGAACTTACTTTCCTGGATCAGAAAGGCTACATCGACATATTCTAAACCCATTCATACCAGTAAAACATGACTTTCAATCTGATTCTATAGAAGGATTTCTGTTCGATCACTCCTAGACCAAATGACTTTAGGGGACCAGATGTCGAGCATCCCACGGAACTTACTTTCCCAAACCAGAAAGGTCACAAGTACAAACTTTTAAACCCAGAGATTTCTGTATTTTAATAATTTATTATTCATCTCAATCACTCAGATCAACGTCTAAATGCTTAGCCCATATTTTCATTCCGATCTATAATTCTGATCATTTAGGTAGTCTAAGCAAAGTAAACTATAAAAATTCCGACTCACATATCTTTAAAGAAAAATCAAAAGCTACAAACATGTTGCTGACTTTTCGACTTTTGTAAGACTTGAAAGTTGAACATATAAAACTTTAATATAAACAAATAACTTGTAAAAGATCCTAGACATACGTTTTATTCAAAAGAAAGAAAATCTGTAAAATTTTACTTTATAGAATAAAATTTGTAAAGATTTAAACTTTTAAATTCAACATGCCTAATTTTGAAAGCAAAAAATTGAAACGTTTTTTATTTAAGGCTTTTGTAAAGATATCAGCAAGTTGATATTAAGTTGGTACAAAATACAATTCAATAGTACCTTCTTCCATGTGATGCTTTATAAAATGGTATCTCATGTCTATGTGCTTGGTCTTGGTGTGCTGGACTGGATTGACTGATATCGCAATTGCTGACTTGCTGTCACAATATATCGGCACTATCTTGTATAACATTCTGTAATCACGAAGTTGTGTTTTCATCCAGAGCACTTGAGCACAACAACTAGCTGCAACGACGTATTCAACTTCGGTTGTTGATATTGAAACACAATTTTGCTTTTTCGACGCCCAACTTATCAGTCTGTCACCTGAAAACTCAAGATGACCTGAAGTACTCTTCCTGTCCAATTGATTACCACCAAAATCTGCATCTGAATAAGCAATCAAATTATAGTCAGAACTTTTAGGACACCATTATCCTAAATAAGGAGTTCCTTTAATATATCTAAAAATGCGTTTGACTGCTAAAAGATGAGATTCTTTTGGTTTAGCTTGGAATCGGGCACATAAGCATGTGGAGAACATTATGTCCGGGCGACTGGCAGTTAGATACATCAGTGATCCGATCATCCCTCTGTATGTCTTTTGATCCACAACTTTTCCATCTGGATCGAGTCCGAGTTTGGCACCGTGAGCCATCGGTGTTCCGATTGAAGTAGATTTGTCCATCTTGAATTTCTTCAAGATGTCAAATACATACTTTGACTGGTTGATGAAGATACCATCAGGAAGCTGCTTCACTTGTAAGCCGAGGAAGAAATTGATTTCTCCTATCATGCTCATCTGGAATTTAGAGGTCATAAGATCAGAAAACCATGTACACAAAGATTTGTTAGTCGCACCGAAAATACTATCATCTACGTATATTTGTACTAAGCAGATATCAAGATTAGTTCTATAAATGAAAAGAGTAGTATCGATAGACCCTTTGGTGAAGCTGGATTTGACTAAGAAAGCTGATAATTCGTCATACCACGCCCGTGGAGCTTGTTTCAAACCATACAGTGCTTTATCGAGAAAATATACATAATCTGGACGATCTTTATCAACAAATCCCTCTGGACGAGATACATATACTTCTTCTTTTAGCTTGCCATTGAGAAATGCTGTCTTGACGTCCATTTGATATACTGTGAAGTTGCGATAAGCAGCAAAGGCAAGAAACATTCGGATAGCTTCCAATCTGGCAACGGGTGCAAATGTTTCATCGTAGTCAATACCTTCTTCTTGTCGATATCCTTTGGCTACCAACCTTGCTTTGTTCCGCACGACGATACCATCTTTATCCTTTTTGTTCTTAAAAATCCACTTAGTGCCAATAACACTTTTTCCTTTCGGCCTTGGTACAAGTCTCCACACTTTGAGCGCATCAAATTGATTAAGTTCCTCTTGCATAGCAATAATCCAATCCGGGTCCTCCAATGATTCAGAAACTTTTGAAGGTTCAATCTTTCTTAGGAAGCAAGTGAAGAGACATTCGTTGGAAGTAGCTGACTTGGAGCGTGTAGAAACACTGGCTTAAGGATCTCCAATAATTTGATGAATTAGATGAGATCTTGTCCATTTTTTTGTATGAGGGAGAGGATCAATTACATCTTGAACCACTTCTAATTGAAGAGAGGGAGGTTCAAAAACTTCTACATCAGATGAAGAGATAGAAATAGTTTCAACTTGAGGAGGAGGTATCTCAACAATCTCTGAATCAGATTCGGGAACAGTTTGTTGAATAACATCATTCTGTACTTCTTCCTGAAGTGATTCCTCTTGAACAGGTTGATCTTTAATTGACTCTTCTTGAGTATGTTCTTCATGAATAAGCTCAGTTTCTGATTGAACATTGTCTGATTGAACAAAATCTTGTTGTGCCGGTTCTTGTTGAATAGGAGAGACTGTAGCAGCATCATTGTCAGAGATAGATGCAGCGGAATTTGGAATAGATGAGCTCTCAGTTTCCTGATTCAAAACATTAGAAACATTTTCAGAGTTAGATCTAGGCACATCATCTTAAAAAATTTCAAACAGAAAATCAAGATCAGAAAGATTAGGAGAGGGAGTAGAAGAATCCTGGTTATCTGGTGAAAGAGAAGGTTCTAAACTGATTTGTTCAGAAACTGAATTTTCAGTAATAGCGGGTTCTGAGTCTGAGTGACTAGAAACCAAATCAGCAGCTTCGTCAAATTTTACATTGACACTCTCTATGACCTTTCTTGCAGAGATCAGAAAAACTCTATAAGCTGCAGAGTTTGAAGAATAACCCACGAATACACCCTCGTCTGCCTTTGGACTAAACTTGTTGAGATTCTCCCTGTCATTCAGAACGAAGCATTTACACCCGAATGACTTGAAATACTTGATGTTTGGTTTGATCCCGTTCATAAGTTCATACGGTGTTTTGTTGAAACGACGATGCAGAATTGATCTGTTTTGTGTATGACAGGCAGTTGATACTGCTTCAACCCAGTAAGACAAAGGTAGACCTGAATAAGCGAGCATTGATCTGGCGGACTCAACGAGCGTTCTGTTTCTTCTTTCAACAACACCGTTCTGTTGCGGAGTACGTGCAGCAGAAAATTGTTGTTGTATTCCTTGAGATTCATAGAATGCCTGAAGAGTACTGTTTTTGAATTCAGTGCCATTGTCAGATCTTACCACTTTCACTTGCTTCTGCTTATTTGTCTGAGTTGTTTTGATGAGGTTGATGAGTACTTCAGGAGTCTCGTCTTTTGACTTCAGAAATTTTACCCAAGTATATCTGGAGTAATCATCAACAATCACCAAAACATATTTCTTATGTCCTAAACTCTTCGTCTTCATCGGACCACACAAATCAACATGCAAAAGATCAAGAAAAGCCGACGTGCAGTGTTCAGGTTTAGGCTTGTGAGGAGCTTTCTTCATTTTTCCTTTCTCACAATCCTGGCATAGATGGTCTTTCTGGAAACGGAGAACTGGAAGACCTCTCACTGAATCATTCTTGACCAGATGATCCATATACTTAAAATTGAGGTGAGCTAAACGTCTGTGCCAAATCCAACTTTCTTGAACTGAAGCTTTAGAAAGCAAGCAGATATCTAAAGGAATTTTGATCTTGGAAAGATCAATGGTATACAAATTTGAGTGTCTTTTTCCCACCAGAAGATCCTTGCCATTATCATTCTTCACTGCAACTCTTTTGGATTTGAAGCTGACTTCAAGGTCTTTATCGCAGAACTATCCTATGCTGAAAAGGTTGTGACTTAGACCCTCGACGTAGCTTACTCTTTTGACAGTTATGTTTCCTTGAACTAAATCACCATAACCAAGAATCGGAGCTGTCTCACAGTTGCCAAATTTCACACAACTGCAACATTTATCTTTAAAATTAGACAGAAGTGATTTGTTGCCAGTCATATGTTTTGAACATCCCGAGTCCATATACCATAATCTACTTAGCTGCACACACTGAAACTACACCTTTTTAGGTACCCATATGCTTATGGGTCCCTTGTTAGATTTATGTTTTTTATTTTTCACAGATTTAATTTTCATGCAAGAATGAAAGCAATTATCAATAGAAGATAAAACACAATTATCAGAATCAGAACTAGAAGAAGCATATGAGATATTCTTTGATATATCAAACATTTGCTGAAAAGAATATTTTGGATTTTTATTACATGTAGCAAATGTATCAGTATCACAAAGATTGTCTACACAGTTAACTCCTAACAGTTCAGATTCTAAAATTTGCTGTTTCATCCTCCAAATCTGCCTACTTCCTCACAGTCCGATCTGAAGAAGAAAAATCAGAAACATTAGAATTTTCAGATAAGACAGTATCATGTTTCTTTGACTTCTTTGATTTTCTTCTTTTACGCTTCTTTTTATAAAATTGAGCATTTAGCAGTAAAGAATCATCAATAATTGAATCAGAAGAAGAAACTTTATCAAAGAAATCAGTCTTAGCATTTAACATTGAAGAACTAGCCACAGAGTGAAAATTTTCAAAATTGTGCAAGTCTGGAGGAGGTTTGCGCTTCCCATTGGAGGCGCAAACTGAGCTTTGCGCGTCCAACTGCATGCGCAAACCATCAGTTTGCGTTTCCAACGTGGAACGCAAATGGCCATTATTTTGTAAAACTTTAGAATTTTCCTTAGAATCTTTTGACAATCCAGAAGAAATTTTATCTTCAAAACTTGTTTTCATTATAAAAATAAATAAATCATTTTTTAAACAAGTTTGAAGATTTTGTTCTTCCAATCTATCTTCAAGGTCAACAATCTTTTCTTCTAACACTAATGGGGGAATGTATTTCTTAGTATCATAAGACACCGGAGATACATTTTCATTATCAGTGTTAGCAAAAATATCAACAAAATCTGTTGATAATGAAGATTTATTGGAAGATTTGATATTTAAAATATTTTGAAATTTTCTGGATTTCTTAGATTGATCAGGAAAATACTTTGCATTTTCAGAGGTGTAAACAAATGGCATTTCCATCCTCTTGTTTTTCATTCGCTTCACATTTTCTTTTTCCAAAATTTGTTTCTCAGTTGTCCAAAAGAATTTAAACTGAGGAGCATATTTTGCAAGAGTAAAATGATCATATTCGTATAAAGTAGGAACTTCATTTTTAGCATGATTTAAAAGATGCGGGTTTTCAAAACCAAGTCCCCACTTTTCTTTTATGGCTTCTTCACTCCTAGGTTTATTCATGTAAATGGTTTGCTCAGACTGTTCTCTTTTATAAAATTTCCTTTCTAAAACAATTATTTTGTCAGAAAGAATTTTATTTGAAGAAGTCAGTTTAGTCAACGAATCACGATAAGTCTGATTTGAATTTTCTAACTCGACCAACTGCTTATTAAATTTCTCTTTTGTGTCAATTAAAATTGACTTTTCTTGATTTTTCTAACTCGACCAATTTGCAGTTTTTCGATTAAATCAGACTTTTCTTGATTTTTAAACTTTTCAGAAACGAACTTTAAGCGCAATTCATGCAAAGCAGTGATAAAAACATTCATTTGAGATAAAAAGAAATTATAGTTAAACTCTGATATTACCTCAGAACCATCAGATGAGGTATCCTCTTCCTCATCATCAGATTTGTCATCACCCATAAAGCACATAGCCGCTGTTTCCTCATTTTCAGCCTCGTTGTCCGAATGATCCAACCAGTATTCTTCTTCGGCCAACAGGATGGTTCCACTTTCCTTCTTTTCAGCTAGAGCCAATTTCTTTCGGTAAAAAGCAACATCCTTTACCACTTTGACTCTGCAATCCTTAACCATATGTCCAGGCTTTCCACAGTTAAAGAAATTCATCACCTTTTTCTCATCCTTCTTCTGTTCAACCACCTTAGCTGGTTCATACTTTGGAGTGTATGTCTTTGAAGGAGCACCATCATCAGAAGTAAACCGCAGGTTGTTTGAATCAGATCTGTGCTTGAATCTCTTCTGATAGTGCTGAGTCAAAAGTATCATGGCCCTTTTGAGTGCTTCGCCATCATCATCTGTAGATCCATCATAAGCCGATTCGGTCAAAGCTTGCTCAACCAGTTGGCTAGATATAAGAGCAATGGGATCTACTGACAGAGGTTTGTTCTTCTTATCCATTTTTGCCTTCTTATCCATTACCATAGATTCATCTGTCATCAAGATTTCGTATAACTCCTGAATTGGCATGGTTGAGATTCTGACATCGTTTCTCATTCTGTGGCATGACTTGTTCCACTCAGGTTGTAAAGCGTTCAGAAACTTCAAGTTAGCCTCCAACTCAGTCTTGGTAACTTTAATCTTGTAGAGATCATTGATAACAGCTCATAATCGATCAAAAACATTTTTCAAACTTTCCCCATCCTTGGCCTTGAACTTTTCAAAGTTGTTCATGTACCTGGTCTGTCGTAACTGAGGAGACATTGCAGTACCAAGCATAATCTTCTCAAGTTGTGTCCACATCAGCATTGGGTTATGTTTGAAGCAATCGATTATGTTATAGATGGAGTTGGGAAGAGCAAGGATCAGATTTGACTTAGCCTGATTGTCTGCTTGATATCTTTAGAGCTCTTCAGCTTCATAATCTCTTAAAGCTTTCTCAACTGTTGTAGCTGGAGTAGTAGCAGTAGCTGGGATCACTTTCATTGGCCTCTCCATAGGACCCTCATTCAGAGATTTCATCATGTTTTCCCCATTCGGTTGTCTTTTAATAAAATTGATAAACCGATCCTGCCACTGTTCGAATTCGTTCTCATTGATGCGTACAGGTGGACGAGTATCAAACCCCAAAGACATCATGAGGTCATTCTTGTAGAGTTGTGCTTGCAAAGACATCTTGTGAAAAAAATCAGAAAATTTAGAAAATTTTCTAAGTATAGGAGACGCGCAAACTAGAGGTTTGCGTTTCAAGAGAGAACCGCGAACTGAACTTCGCGTTTACTAAGTGAAACGCAAGATGATGCTTTGCGTGAGTAGACTTTGCGGATTGAGACTTTGCGTTTGTGAGAGAAGCGAAAACTTGATGCACGAAGAACTTTGCGTTTGTTGAACTTTGCGATTGAAGAGAGAATCGCGAAGTATACTTTGCGTATACAGAGTGAAACGCAAACTGATGGTTTGCGTATTAAACTCGAGCCGAGAAACTAGAAGCTTTGCGTTTCCAACGTGAACCACAAACCTGAAAATTCACTAACACACTAGTTAGACCACAAAGAACTTTAAGCAAAATATATGAATGAGGCGCAAAGCATTATGAATGAGGCGCAAACATATATGAATGAGGCGCAAAGAATTATGAATGAAGCGCAAACTTTAACAACTCACAAAATTTTCGCATGATCAGATCAAACCAAGAAATTTATGCATGAAAAACACACACTTAATATCGAAAACACCTTTCTAACACTTTTTGATCAACAATATCGATTAAAATCAACAAAATCTAAAAATCTAGAATGAAACAGTACCGAACTCGTGTTTTTCCAGAAAACTTTTAAACACAAAATTGATGATCAAATGATGATTTTTATGCAAAATAACATGAAGCAATTATGATCGATTAGCAAAAACGAATCAATTAAGTCCAATTTCAACACAAATTGATCAAAATCCTGTACAAATTTGATGAAGAAGCAAAAAACGAGATTTTCTTGAAAAATCAAGAAAATCGATCGAGTTTTCTGCTTCAATTCACAAATCCAGAAACTAAATCACTAATCTCTCAATTCTCTCAAGATTCAGATTCCTCTGATACCAATTGAGAGTCCAAGAATCTCTAAATCTTTAGAGAGAGAAAGTAGAGAGAGAAAGTATGGAAGCGCAAAGTAATCAGATCAATTAAAGTGTGAGTGCCAAAGTTACAAAACAAAGGCTCTAAGGGGACTTAAATACCCCAAGCCTTTACAAAACAGATAGAACATTAAGAACAAACTAGGCTAGAAAATAAATACAATGATTACTATAAAAACAGATCTAATAGGGAAAATTGATGAAGAAGTGTATGTTTGTCAGCATCCAGGGTTTGAGAATCCTACCTTTCCTGATAAAGTATACAAATTAAAGAAGACACTCTATAGGCTACATCAAGCACCAAGAGCATGGTATGACACTCTGTCTATCTATCTCTTGGATAATGGTTTTGAAAGGGGAATAATTGACAAGACTCTATTCATCAAAAGGAAGAAGAAGGACATCCTGCTTGTGCAAATCTATGTGGATGACATCATCTTTGGATCCACAAAAGATTATATGTGCAAGGAGTTTGAGGAGCTGATGCACAAAATATTCAAGATGAGCTCTGTGGGTGAACTTACATTCTTCCTTGGGCTACAAGTTAAACAGAAGAAAGATGGTCTCTTCATCATCCAATCCAAGTATGTGCAAGATATACTTACAAAGTTTGGATTTTCAGATTCAAAGCCTGCAAGCACACCTATGGAAACACACAAACAGATCACTGCAGATCTTGAGGGCCAGGATGTAGATGTTCATCATTATAGATCTATGATAGGCTCCCTCATGTATCTAACAGCTTCAAGGCCAGATATTATGTTTGCTGTCTGTGTGTGTGCCAGATTTCAAGTAAGACCTAAGCAATCTCATTTTCAAGTAGTCAAGAGGATCTTCAGATATCTCAAAGGACAACCTAGGTTGGGTCTTTGGTATCCTCATGACTCACCATTTGATCTACTTGCATATTCTGATAGTGATTTGGGTGGTGCAAACTTGGATAGAAAGTCTACATCAGGAGGATGTCAGTTTTTGGGTGCAAGACTAGTTTCATGGCAGTGTAAAAAGCAAACCACAGTGTCCACCTCTACAATAGAAGCAGAGTATATAGATGCTGCAAGCTGCTGCTCACAGGTGCTATGGATTCAGAATCAGATGTTGGACTATGGTGTTACTTTTCTTCACACTCCAATCTTCATTGATAACAACAGTGCTATAGGCATTGTTAACAATCCAGTCAAGCACTCTAAAACCAAGCATATAGAACTCAGGTACCATTTTATTAGAGATTGCAATCAAAAGAAGTTAATTCAGGTTTTGAAAGTACACACAAGTAACCAATTTGCTGATCTATTCACCAAAGCTTTTGATGTGGGTAGATTCACATTCTTGGTCACAAGTGCAGGCATGATAAACATTGAATAAGCCTCTTGATTTTCTTTATGTACCATTTCTGTATAGATTCCTTCCTGCTTACTTTCTCATATTGTAGTGTGCATGGTGCTGCTAACTATATGTGTTTAAGTGTTTTAGATTACCTTACTGATTAGAAACTTAGTACCTCTGGTTAAGTTAATACTGCTCTCACTATTAATCCTACTGACAGTTCAAATATGGTTAAGTGTGGTTAATACTGCTTGGTGGTTTATACTGCCAGTGCAAAGTTACTACTGCTTACCTTATTTCTACTGCCAGCCAGTGTTAATACTGCTGGTATGTGTTAATACTGCTAGTCTGTGTTAATGTTGCTGGTGTGTGTTACTACTGCTAGTCTGTGTTAATACTGCTAGTCTGTGTTAATGCTGCTGGTATGTGTTACTACTGCTTATATGGGTTAGTATTGCGGGCTTGTTAATGCTGCTAGGGTACTTAGTACTGTTTCTAACTGAAACCCTCCACCTATAAATACCCTCTCTGACCGCCAAAATCCAAACGACTCTTTGAATTTCCTACGAGTGTTCTCTCTCTCTCTCTCTCTCGAATTCTTGCTTTCCAGTGCATAAACCCTAGTATTGCTTCGATCCCAAGAACGATGGCAGGACTGGAATTTATGGACGATCACAATGAACTCGCAATGCTGTAGAAACCCAAACAAGCAGTGGGTTTTGAAGAAATTGTAGATTTCCTGAAAGCATCCCACATTACCTATGCACTTACAGTCAATCCCACAATCTATGTGGAACATCTGCGTCAATTATGGACTATTGCCTCCATTCAGACTATCAATGGCAATCAGGTCATCCAATCCAGGGTCTGTGATAAATCCATCACAATCACAGAAGGCTGCATTCGCACTCATCTACGTCTAGATGATGCCACAGGTATATCTTCACTCCTAAAGGAAGACCTATTTCTTGAAATTGGTCGAATGGGGTATGAAGGTCCCAATGAGGTCTTTAAGTTCTTCAAGAGCAAATTTTCACCTCAGTGGAGATTTTTTGTTCATACCCTTCAGCATTGTATTTCTCGCAAAACAACTGGATGGAGTGAGTTCAGCAGTACCATAGCTTATGCACTGGTCTGCTTAGCAACCTCTAGAAAGTTTATTTTTTCACAAATGATTTTAAATGATTTACTGTCAAACCTGGATACCAAAACCAAAACAAAGAGATTTAATATGTATCCAAGGTTTGTACAAGAAGTACTTAACAAAGAATTGACGGATTTACCCTCTTTTCAAGAGGTGTATGTACCTAAACCTCCCAAAGGGAAGGTGTTCTATAACATGAAAAGGCCTAGTAAGGACTTTTCTGGACAAGACACTCCATTGTTCTCTACAATGATGCGTGTGTCTCATTCCCATGGTGAGGCATCAGGGTCAAATCCCACATCTGACCAACCCACTGATGACCTACCCACACCATTCATTTCTAATGATCCTCCTCAGATCCCTACTGTGAAGTCAATTTCCCCCATCACCAAAACATATATAAGGAAAAAGGTACAAAAGGTTCCTTCCCTTCCTGTATCTTCACCCCAACAGCCTGCAAGCCTTCTAATGGAGCATTCTTCATTAGAGAATATCAAAAGGGAAACCATAGGGGTGTCTCCCAACCCCAAGAAGGTACTCTCTAAGGAGAAGGAAGAGCATGTGGGCAGTAAGGCTCACAGTACTGATTCTACACAAGGTGTGGATCAGGACAGTGTAAACATCTCTAAGACCTTCCCCACGGCAACTTTAGATGAGAAATCATCTAAGGGTCCCAGGTGCCAAGAAACCAAGGGAGTAGCAGGTGCTTCTGCTAGGCAGAAGACCTCTACTAAAAGATCCAAGGATCCTTCAAGGGTGGTTAACACACCTAAAGGAGGTGAGGATAAGATATAACTATGATTAATTGATGGAAACAATCGGCAATGTCAACCTGGATGTACTCAGATAGGGTTCTGAGATAAAGGCAATGCAAAAGGTGATAATCTCTTAACAGGAGCAGATAGCCCATCTCAAGAAGCTGGTGTTGAAACTAGTGCATAAAAAGAAGAGAACCCAGTTTGTTTTAAAGGGAAGAGGAAGTGCACATGATGCTTCCAAAAAGGGGGAGAGTTCAGAGGGGGAGTTTGATGCTGAATCTGAAAAGAAGGGTGAGAAGGAAATTGTGAAAGCAGCAGAAACTCAGTCAGCAGCAGAAACAACAGTAGAAAATGTAAAGGCAGCAGCAACCACTAACCTGCAGTAGAAACAGCTACAACAGTAAAAACAAAGCAAGCAGTAGCAGAAACTGGTATGTCTGTGGAAGAGATTGAGATTGCTGAAACTTTGGTCAAAGCAAAGAATGACACTCCTAAGGCCACTCAAAAGGCTAAGGGAGTGGTGATCAATGAAGGAGGCTCAGAACAGAAAAAGAAGAAGATAAGTGAGGGCAGAGGTCAAAAAGAAAGGGAAAGAAAAAGTAATTGAACTTGTGAAACCATCAAAGAAATCCTCACAAATAGAACTGGATGAAGAGTTAGCTAAGAAGTTGCAAGAAGAGCTTGAAAAGGAGGAAGAGACCCAAACTGCGAAAGATAGAAAGATTGCATTAGATTTGGCTACAAAGCTCAATGAAGAATATCAGAAAAGTTTAAAGCTTGCTGCTAAGAAAGTTACCATGAAAGCATCTAGGCAAAGGCAGCCATTAAAGACAAGACAAAGACAACCTTCTAAGACCTTTCTGGCTGCATAGGAAAGGAGAAAGATGATAAACTTCCTGAAAGGGTCTATTGGAGTCCCTGAAGGGATGTTTACCAAAATGCCTTTTGGTAGAATAGAAGAGTTGTAAAAGAAGGAGATGGCCAAGCTTCAAGGAGACTTCAGTCAGAGGGTTGAGTTTGAAAGAAAGATGAAAGAAAGGCATGATCTGAATATTCAACAACCTTTCCCTGACAGTGAAGAAGGTACTCCTACAAAAGAAAGGGCAGAAGTCAAGAAAGAAGAAACACTAGCCCAGTAGATCAGAGCTGTTAAGAGAATGAAGTCTATTGCTTCAAAGAAACAGGCAAAAAGGCCAAGGATTGAGGAAGTTGAGGAAGAGAAGGAAAGTGAAAGCATGGAAGCCAAATCATCAAAATCCACTGCTGCACCTCATGTAGAGCAGCAGAAACAAGCTGAGCAGGTTGAAAATCAAGAGAATAACCTCTGAAGGTTGATCCTATTTCAGTGAATGCTCCTGAAATCATTCATTGGGATACACTCTTGGATAAAAGAACATAATACTTCAGAATAAAGAGAATGGGTGACAAATATGAGGTATATTCAACTTGGGGAAAGATAATCAGAAGCTGTACCAGAGCTGATCTAGAAGAAATGTACAAAGTTAGGTTAAGGTTACATGGTGACGTATTGAAAGGAGCTGGGATGAGTCTAATAAAGATGGCCATGGAGTACTTATGCATGATGTTTGATCCTGTTAAGATTGAACATATTATCAAAGATGTGCATCATGAGAATGGTTTTAAAAGTATTGATAACTGGATGCTCTTTGAAAGATCTGGAGTCTATGTCATTACAATTGACAAAAGTTTCCATGAATACTACTTGGTTCATAAGATGTATGACCACAACAAAGTGAAGCTGGAAAGAATGCTGAAAGCAAAGTTGGTCTGCCCTAAAGGTTCAGAAATGGCAAGAATAGTGATAAGAAGAACCATCAATCAAAGTGTAGGATTGGATCCTAATCTGGGAAATTGAGAAGTTATTTTGAAAGCATCATGAAGACCACATTTTGAAGAACTTAACTTCTTGTTTTGAAAAGTTAAGTTAGGGGGAGATTGTTGGGTCTAAAATGTGCTAAGTCCAGTTAGTTCTGCTAAGTGTTGAAAGAATTAATACTACTGAAGACTTTAGTATTGCTATTCAAAGGTATTACTACTGCTTGTAGGATTACTACTGCTAGAGGTATTAATACTGCTTGAAAGTTAATACTGCTAGTAGTTAGTACTGCTTGAAGAATTACTACTGCAAGCATGGTTAGTACTGCTGAGGATGAAGTTAATGCGGCTTATGAAGATAAAGGTGGATTGATTGCTTAAAGGGAAAGACTAGGAGCTGAAGATAATGTTGAAGATAATTATGGACTGGATGCTGAAGATCAATATTATTTCCATCAAAAACATTCTTATGATGTTGATTTAAAATATATGTCACACCCTCAAATTTGGAACGAACAACTAATTTAAAATCTTCAATAATACATCAATTGACGAATAAAATCTCTTTCTACAAATTAATACTTGAAATACCTAAAATGGAATTCTAGATTTAACCTCAACAAATAATAAAGCAAGTCTTATATAAAGAGTAAATAAAGGTCGAGTGTTACTAAACCCATCAACAATTGCTATCTCCAAATGTGCGGAAGACATCACCCATTAACTATATCCTTCTCGTGCGTCTAACTAGCACTCAACTCTTCACGGTGTCGCTACTACCACTCCCAACAATGACCTGATGCACATGCCGACAAATAAAAAGGGTTAGGCTTAACGCCTAGTGAGTTCAAGAGTTTTCAACATTTAAATAAAACGGTAAACTGAAGAATGCCTTTTAAATCATGGTTTCTAAAACGGAATGTACAAAAATATGAAAGTAACACCTTTCCCAAAACCCACTATTTTCGTGATGAAAACCCCAATACAAAACATTCTTTCGAATATGAGTTCAAAACCCAATACTCACACAAAACGTGAATAATGATAAATGTTAGATCACAGATTTATTGGATTCAAGATCATCAATATTGAAGACGGAAATCTGAAGTCATAGCTGGAAAAGTCAACTCTCATTAAATAGTCTAGGTTATTTTGTAATAAATGTCAAATAATGTTTTCCTTGTATTTTGGGCCTTTATGGCTTTTTCCTAAAATAGGTGTGTGGGCCTATTAGGCTCTAGGGTTAGGGTGCAAGGGTGTGCTCTTTTGGAATACACCAACCGCAAAAGTTAGAGAGAGAGCTTAGAGAGAGAAAATATCCTTTCAAGAGAGAAACCTTTTAACCTTTGATTGAGAAATCTAAAACAGGTTTGATTAATCTCTTGTTTGTGAATATATATCTGTTATTGTGATAAGAAACTTGATCTTTCAGGGACAATCAATTGGTATCAGAGCCAAACCAGATTGAAATCAAATTTTTTTTTTTCAGAAAAATACTGTTCGACACTGTTCATCATCTTCCAGATTTGATTTTTGAGTATTTGTGTATTTTTTGAGTTCAAATCATTTGGTTAATGGTCGAAATCAGTTTTAGAGTGAGTTTGTATCGATTTTATCGAGTATTGCACTGTAATCAATCATCTATTTGATGATTTTGGTGTTTTTTCAGTTTTCATGAGTTGGCACTGGTTCTTCACTTAGAGTGATTTTTATTGAAATTACTTGATTGTAATCGATTCTAGATGTTTAGGAGGTCAAATTGTAAAAATTTGGGGTTGTAAATCGAAGCCTAGATAGGTTTTTAGGATTATCAGGTCGTTTTTCGAAGGAACAGTGAAGAACAACAAGTTTGCGCCAGTTCATCACATTTGTGCCAGTTCATCGATACTTTCTCGCCAGATTCAAGGGTCTTTTGCGCCAACTCACCATAGCGCAAAGTTCATTTTTGCGCCAACAGCTCCTCACGCAAAACCCTCCTTTGTGCCATCAACTCCTCGCACAAAACTATCTTTGCGCCACCTTCGGTTCGCGCAAAGTCCTTCTTCGCGCGATCCATTTCTCGCGCAAAAACCTCTTTTGCGCCAACTCCTTGTAGCGCAAACTTATCTTTTGCGCCAACCGTACTTAGCGCAATTCTGCCTTAGCGCATTTCGGGGTTTTGCGAATTTTGTGCTAATTCTGTATAGCTTGCGAAATTTATACTTAGACAAATTTTTGCAAACTGTAATATGGCCTCTAAATGTCAAATTTATACTTAGACAAATTTATACTTAAATTTTTGCCCCGTGCTAAGTCTGCGGAGGGGGACAAAGTTCTATTCGTGATCAAAATTTTCTGAATTTCATTAGTTTTTCAGTATTGTTTGATTTTATCTGGACTAACGATCAATTTCGAGTTTCTTATTGCATATCTAAAATAGAAACAGGATGACTTTCAGAGAAGCTCTCGCCATCGGAACTGACACAAAGCCACCAGTACTCTTCAAAGGAGAGTATGAAAAATGGAAAAATCAGTTCCTGGATTTCATTGACAGACATGAATTAAGGAATCTTATTAGACTATCTCTGAGAGAAGGGAGTATGACAACTTGAAGGAAAGTTTTTACTGTCATAAAGAAGAATGGAGATATAGAAAAACAAGAGCTTCCTTTACCACTTGATATGTACTCAGACGAGCAAAGAAAAAGACATCAAGCTGACTGTTTAGCCAGATCTCTTA
The DNA here is from genome assembly GCA_023525745.1 of Arctium lappa. Classification (NCBI taxonomy): domain Eukaryota; kingdom Viridiplantae; phylum Streptophyta; class Magnoliopsida; order Asterales; family Asteraceae; genus Arctium; species Arctium lappa. The sequence goes on along the minus strand of CM042058.1, from coordinate 56,595,602 downwards.
TATTGCAAGGAATTTCTGAGGAGATTTTAAAGGAGATTTCTATCAAGATAGAATGCAAAAAGGCTATAGGAAAGCTTTTATGGGAACATATTGAGAATTCTGTTAAGGAAGAAGAGAAGGAAGAGACAACTCATATCTGCCTGATGGGAAGGATGGTGGATGAAGCTGAAGATAAAGCTGAGTTAGTTGAAGAAGAAACTGATGAGGTATGTGATTTAACCGAATCAGATTTCCTGAAACAAATGCATGCCATGATGACTAAACTCCAAGAATTAGAGTCTAAACTTAAGCTTGAAAAAGGTGTCATTAATGATAAAAATCAATCTATACATAAACTTAGCAACGATCTTGTTGAGAAAAATGTACTGATTGAAACTTTGCACAAAAGCATTGACACCAGCATGAAAGGGAAGACTATAATTCATGAAGAGTTATCTGAAACTGTTTCAAAATATAGAGAGTGTGAGTTTAAGTCTAAAGAGCTTTCTAAAATGTATTCTTCGATTTCAAAAGAAAAGAAATCTTTAATTGAAAAGGTGAATGCTTTGGAAGGAAAATTATATACTTTGGGTCAAACAAAACAAACCATTCATCTGAACAAACCTAAAGAGAATCCTGAGTGTTGGGGACTTGGTTACAAGAACCCACACCACCTCAAAAAGGGTATTTCTGAAGTGCCTTCTCTTTATGATTTCGGATTTATGAAACTGGCACCTCATTACCCTGAACTCAAAGCTTTCTGGACTAGTCTGTCTGAAGAGGTTAAACAAGGAATATGCCAAAAGAAAGAACACAACTAAAGTTCAACTTCCGATAAATCAAAATCTCTTTCTAATGACTATTTTGAGAGTTATTCTGTAAAAGAAATGGAGTCTAAGCCCATCGAAGGTAAGCTTTATGTTCCTCCTCTCATTTTGGAAACTAAAATTTCTGAACTCGAGAATACTCTTGCAGAAGAAAGGATTTTGATGGACTTAGAACAAACTATTTTTTCTACTGTGTTTAAATATTCTGATTTTTCTAAATCTTCCAAGGCTTTAAAATCTGATGATAGGTCTGGTTTACTTGATAATGAGTTTGATTTTCTAAACTCTGATGGTGGTTTAGATGACTGTGTTGGTGATTTTGACTTTAATGCAAAACTTCCTAGTCATTCTTCTTTTGTTGTTAGTTCTTTTGGATTACCAAGTGTGTATGAAAAAGGTGAAACATCAACGAAAGTTGATAAATCAGTTTCTGTGAAATCCAAAGTTGCCAAAGGTAAAAAGAAGAAATCTGGGCATTCACAGAAACAAATCAACACTGGTAAGTCAAAAAAGAAACATTTGTTTTATTCTCACCATTCTAACTCTAAAGTTTCAAATGTTTCAGATCTGAGAAAGAAAATGCATGAAGTTAAGTCTGAATGGCAACCGAAACAGAAGATAGACGAGAATGCTAAATCATTTTGTAGTTTTGATTTCAATAGAAAGACTTCTAGTAAAGATGATTTGATTGTGGATGTTGCTAATTTTAAACCAAAACTTGTTGATTCTCGCAAAAAATATTCCATACGGCAATTATTCCAGTTATCTCCGTCTGCTAGAAAGTTTTCAAATTATGATAGATATGATTATGCTTCTCGTAAATATTCTGATGTTTGGTTTGGAAATTATCATGCACATTCTTAACGTTCCAATTCTTCATATAGTTTTCAAAAGAAAAGCGAACCCAAATTTCAATGGGTACCAAAATCATGTGCTAACACAGTTGGACCCAAATACAAATGGGTACCAAAGAAAAAGGATGAATCTGTGTTACAGGCACCTACTGTCAAGGGGAATTAAGAGAACAAAGGCTTCTAAGTAAATCAGCTTAAGACCCGTACTTCAATGAAGTTTGACTTCTAAACACAACAATTTAGGACTCGTACTTTAGTGATCAAAAGACCTTACTACTGTGCTGATATGAGAATTGTATTCCAATACTCGATTGAGAAAATCAACCATCAAGGGGGAGTACATCTTTGTCTGAAATTTTATGCATCCAACAGATATGATGATCATTATCTGAGTGGGAGTTAATGCTTATATTTTCCTCTGATAATTTTTCTGATGCATAATTTCAGGGGGAGTAAAGGTGATGACTTCTGATTATTTCAGATTAGAACTCGTACTTTCATTGTTTTACTGCTTTATGTCTTTTAATTTCTGTGAATAAAGTTGCTTTGACTACGACCTTAAGACTTTTGCAGTTTGAGAGATGCTTACAAGATCATATCTTTATGACTTTAAGCTTGACTTCATGAGATGTAAGATTTCACGCAAAAGGTATAATTCTTTATCTTCATCTCATCTATGGTTGAAAGAAGGACAACTTTCAATCATAAGAAAAACCTGTTCTTAAATGTTCAAACCACTTCCCGATTCTCAAATGGATTTAATGAATTGGAAGTGTGATTTTAAATGTTTTCTGAGCATACATACATTTGACCTGTTTTTGAGCTTTAACTGATAAAGTAAAATCATCTAAGCAACACATGCTTTATGGGAAAACATGGGATTTCATTGTGCTAGGACTAAATTGAACTTCTACGGATTCACATTAACCAGTGTTTCCTACCCAAGAAGTTAATCCATAGTGATTGAGTGTGAGGAGTCAAAAGAAATGAGTGTGGGACGTGCGTGGAGGTGAAAATGTAAAAGAGAGTTTGGTTAGATGTGAGCTTAATGATAAAAAGAAAGAGGGTGTGAGATCAGAGTAAAAGAATATCAGACTCTGCACCAACTACTTTCTGAGCCGGGCAACCACATTTCTAATGTTTCACAATTCTTTGGTGAACGTTATTGAAACAGGCAACTAGCCCAAAGCCAACTCTTGACAGTACCCCACCAGCCACTCATTTTCTTCTTAAGTAGAAAATGTTTCATTTTCAAAGGGGACACAACACATATACTATATGGTTTTCATTTGGAAAATCTGGATATTGAAAAGAAGGAAGTCTGCCCCACCTTCACACTTCACTAGTGCACATTGAGTCTGTTTTTAACTAACTGTTGTCTCAGTGGTTTACACAATGTTGAGCCTATATAAGCAATCATCGCGTGCTTAATTCTTTCTATCACATGCACGAACACACAAGGAATTTGTTTCTTTGTCATAACGTTCATAGAAATTGCCTTTGTGGTATTTCGATGATTGAATGGAAGCCCTGGGGGAGTGAACTTCATAAAAGCTCCTTTCCAATGTGTATTCGTTACACACAGTGACTTCGTGTTACTAACAGGCATCTTTAACTGATTCATTTGTTGATTCAGGTGTTACATTTCTATTTTGTCTAGATTTGAAAAGATCTGGATGAATACATTGTTCGAATTGACGGTGAATCAGAGGCTCGTGGAAGATCAGCATGGTCAAAGACATTTCTTGTTCTGAAGAAGTTTTGATGATATCGATGCTCAATTCATCAAAAAGGGGGAGAGCTAATCAAGAAATATCAAGATTAAAGAAATGTCCAAGTCAGAAAGTTTCAAAGTTTTTGAGAATTTTTCTTTGAAGATAATATGCTAAAGCATTCTGTGCTAAATCGGTAGATAATTTCTTTCCATCATATGAAAGAGAGTTTATCTACATCTTTTGGGGAGATTGTTATATTTTGAAGACAAAGAGGAAGATTGCGTCTTCTGACCTTAAAGAGAAGATTGGATTGCTAAATCCTTTTTCTGTAATGATCTTGATCCAAAGGGGGAGATTGTTAGATCACAGATTTATTGGATTCAAGATCATCAATATTGAAGACGGAAATCTGAAGTCATAGCTGGAAAAGTCAAATCTCATTAAATAGTCTAGGTTATTTTGTAATAAATGTCAAAGAATGTTTTTCCTTGTATTTTGGGCCTTTATGGCTTTTTCCTAAAATAGGTGTTTGGGCCTATTAGGCTCTAGGGTTAGGGTGCAAGGGTGTGCTCTTTTGGAATACACCAGCCGCAAAAGTTAGAGAGAGAGAGAGCTTAGAGAGAGAAAATATCCTTTCAAGAGAGAAACCTTGTAACCTTTGATTGAGAAATCTAAAACAGGTTTGATTAATCTCTTGTTTGTGAATATATATCTGTTATTGTGATAATAAACTTGATCTTTCAGGGACAATCAATAAATGCTCAAATATTGAAATTCGGATAAAACTTTATCATCCAAACTACCAAAATATGAGTAAGACTCAAGCCCAAAACTATAACTTATGAAGAACAACCCATACACAAAACGTCACAAAAAAATCTGGATAAAACTGAATACCCAAAACAACACCTTTCGGTGACGGCGGAGACCCGATTTCCATGGTTAGTGGCAGAACACAAAAGTAGGCCACTTTCCAAGTTATTGAGCTCATCATACTAGGACCCATGGCCACAAGCTCACCAACTCGTACTAAGATGTGAATGAGGGCACCAAAGGATCCTAATTATACTCATTCACTAGGATTACATTTATGGCCCATGGCTAGTATATGACTCCACATAACCGTACCAAGTTGCCTCCAAGGACCCAATGTCTCAACTAGTTACAAATGGGAAATAACTATCCTATAAAAATTGACTCATAAATTACATCACAGAGTCAATGGCAGATGTTTGACTCCAAGACCCCGCACCATATGGCCCTCAATGACCCCATGACTAATCCTGGTCCCCACATGAAAACAACCGTCCCATTTAAAATAATAAAGACTGACTCCTATGCCTATAGATCCATTGCATTACAGTCTATAACATTACATGACTCCAATTGAATGACCAAAGCACTCAAAACATGTAATTCTCAAATGATGCGTAATAAACGCAATCATACTCAAAACTCCATAACGGGCTATTAAAACCGAACATATGTCCCCAAGACTCAGCTTAGTCAAAATTGAGCCAAAAGCTCAACAATTTACTTTATCGTACAATAAAAGTCAATGTAAACAATAAAACGCAATAACCAACGGTTATTCAAGCACAACGACCAAAAGTATGATTAACCCCAAACTCATCATTAGTTGAGACAAACAATTTTCCAAATGAACTCATACCCTTATATTTCCAAAATACCTCACAAGTCACAACACAATAATATGCATTTTCCAAACTATTTATAAGATCAACTACACTAAAAGGACATTTATATCAAATGGCTCCATTTATATATTAAATCATCAAGGAAGCATATCAACATGATTTATTTATCAAAGTGTCCAAATATCCCCAAAGGTGTTTCACAAGATTTATAAAACCAAATAACCCAAATGAGTAAAACTCTTCAAATCTTCCAACTTTTAATAAAACCATGTAAACACATAATCACCCTAAAATGGTCATTTTGGCATGTACAAAGTTTTCACAAATCAACTTGAACTCACATTGTTAAATTTAGGCTAAATCTATATTTTATCCCAATATGATCTCCTTGAAGAAACTTGAATCCACAAGCAATTCCTCTAAACCCCAGATTCACAAGTTTTCCAAACAAAAATATACATATCCAAACACTTAGAATCATTCCCTAAACATCTTATATCAAGATTTCCATTTTGACCAAAACTCTAGTTTTGACCTAACTCCCAAAATCCTCCAAACCAAAATTTGAGAAACATAAACACTAGGAAGTCATCAATGGAGAATTTATAACTCATAACAAGGTTTAGAAACTAGGAGAATGAACTCACCACTTAGGTTTTTGTGAAAACCTAGAAAACCCTAAATTTCTTGAAATAGAGGTGATGATGACGATCATTTGATCTTTGCTTCCACTCCACCACCAAAAACTATTGGATATTCCCAAAACTAACAATCTATCTTTGAAAAACTCTCAAAAACAAAACCATAGCACTTTGAATCACCAAAAGCGGAGTAGAAATGAGAGAGTTATGAAGAAACGAAGAATGAGGCATAAAATACGACTTTTAAGCTGTCTGGTACTGCTGTGCTACATTGGCATACGAATTTTCCATGGAATTGTCTCATGGAATAGTCACACAAGGTGTCCAGAGTGCTCCCCCTTGGCTGCTACTTTGCCAGTGCAACTATGAAACTGTCATAGTCACCGGACATTGTAGCCAGACCCGTACCAAGCCCCGAAACTCGACTTTTTCTATGCCAACATTCTTGAAACTCTTAGGGACTTAAAGTAGTTATTTCTTAACATTAATCCCATCATTTAAAAGTTGCAACTACATACGGGTTGATTTTCACTTATCAAAAATTACGGGTGTTACAATATACAATAACATAATTTTGGGTCAAAATGTTGACTGTTAGAGCACATATTTGTTGGATACAAGATCATTAATACTGAAGATGAAAATCAAGCAAGTCAAAGCCTCAAATTCAACTCTCAAGCAAGAATGTCAAAGTCAAATGTAATAAAAGTCAAAGTCATAGTATGTGTTTTGTTTCTTTGTATTTGTTGCTAGTATAAATAGCCTTGTGTTGGTCCCGAAGGTGCTTAACATGTTTGTTGAAGGGGGGGGGGTTGAATACAAACACATAATTTAAAGTTTAATAAATTTTTTATTGATAAATCAAACATAATTTACAAGTCTGTTGCGGAATAAGATTAAATAAAACTCAATCTAAACAAACTTAAGAAAACACTAAGATGGTTGCACAAGAATATAGATAATGGGGGATTGGGAGAATATAGAAAACAAGGGTTTCTATATATTTAGAAAGATTAAGGCTAGAAGTGCTCTCTTCAGATAGAGAGGTGATCTTTCTATTTATACCCTATGCATTAAATGCATGGCAGGGCACTTTACACGTGTCCTTTATTGATTGGCAGAGAGGGTCTGACTTCGGGAGACAAGCTTTCGGCCTTATCATGAACAATGTAGTTGACAGAGTTGTTGTACGATTTGTGGCAGAGGTATGTCCGTTATGACACATCGTACTGGGTGTGCAAGGGAAAGACAAAAGAGACTTGAGGCATAAGATAAGTGATCATCGATCGCTGAATATATCTTCCTTTAGAGATACAAAGGAGTTCAGCTATCGCTGAAGCTTTTCCTCAGGTTTCTTCGCGTGTGTAGATTTGTCTTGCTTCACTGATATCCGCATCAGGTCACTAGTAGACTTGTCTTTGGTCAGCAGCTTCATCTTCGATTCAGCTATGAACATCTGTTGACGCGAAACTTGTCTTCAGGGATTACATATAACTGTTTACGTTAGAAAACATCAGCGATACTGAACATACTCTGTATTGAATCGCTGATAGTGAAACACTAATACATATGAATGTTTACAAGAAGGATCATTAGTGATAACTGAACATACTCAGTCTGATCGCTGATGATGAAACACTAATACATATTATTTAAACGTAATTTTTACTAAGTATAGAAGAGGGTCTTTATCAAATCACTGAGAGAGTTTGGATCAACAATCTCCCCCTATTTGATAATGACAAAGTAACTGAAGAAAATTACATTATAATTCAAAATGTGGAATAATCAGGACTCATGACAGACATGTCCCAATTACTATTTTGAGGGATCTTTTGCAGTACTGATAGGGTTAAGTACTTCACTGAAATTTTCATTAATTCAAAGAAAGAATTACAAGATATGAAAATATAAAGTACAAGTGAAGAACTAACTACTGTAAGTCTAACTAATAGATTACAAGAATTAAGAAACTAATCTATCAACTATCTAGAGAAGACTTTGGAGAATTGATCATATAGTCAGGTATTTCTTCTCCTCTTTGCCTTCGATCTGAAGATTCTTGACTAATGATTGTCTTGATCGATTCAACTAAAGGAGAAAAGTCACACCATAAGCATAAGAGATCCTTAAGATGACTTAGAGGACAGATAGGAATCTTAGAGACTCTATGGAATCTGAGCTGTTCATCATCATCTCTGAAGAAGATTCCATGAGGATCTTTAAGTACTTGCCCAGGAATATATGGTCCACTAGGAGGCAGAGATAGATCTAGAACTTAGAGATCAGGAGGAGGACCAAACAATGCTTCCTTTGAGAATTTGATGGAGGTGTCATTTCTGATAGCAACGACATTCTCAGAGGAGGAGGCAGGCTTTCTTTTGAATTGCCTTGTCTTAGAAGGAAGAGCAGATAGCACTTTTAATATAGCAGCGACTCTGTTGATGAGAGCATCATTGATCCCTTCAACATAACCTCTGTAAGTTAACCATTCCATGTAGCCGAAGCTTTTAAGTCTTGAGACGAACATTTCCTTTGAGCATCCATCTTTTCTGGTTATCTCCATTGTTACAGAAGTTCGGTCCTTCTTCTTTCTTCCAAAGACGACAACAGTTGTTATCTTCAATGGCTCGGAGCGATAGTCGAATTTATGCTTACACCATTCGACATTATTACCCCTGACCTTTTGTTCTTTTGAGCGCTCCTCTTCAATTTCTTTGAGTAGAGCATCCTGAACTTCCACTGGTTTTTTCTTTAGCTTCTTGTCTTTGACTTGAAAAGACTGAACCTTGAGAGCTAGAGAATCATCTTTTTTACATTCAACGATCAATTTCTCAACTCTGACAGATTCTTCAATTTCATCTTCAGTCAAGAAGTCGAGCTCTGTAGATGGAGTTTGAAGAGGGATCTTCAGCCGTTGACTCTCCAGATAAGAGCTCATCAATGTTCTTCTGTTCATTTCTTCCTCTGACTAATGAGCTGGTCTGGAGGGCCTTCCTGGGTGGAGCAGGGCTTCTTCTTCTTATTCATCAATATCACTGAATGAGATTGGGATTATTTGTTCTTCAGCTGTAGAAGCTGGGATTATTTGGAGTTCAGTTCCCTTAAGTAGGGGAGAGAACTGTCTGGTCAAGAAGTGAAAAAGGAGTTAGTGTTTATTTTAGGAAGGAGAAAGATAAAGGCTTAGAAAGAAATAGGGGTGGGAGAGGTATAGAAGGATATGGATACAATAGAAAGACATACCTGAGAAGGATGCTCCCCCTCAGATTGTGAAACTATGTTCAGGTTTCCCTCGGCAACTATACCCTTCTGCTTGCCTTGGGAAGGAGCACCTGAAGAAGTTCCACTTCTCCCCCCTGATGTGACAACTTCTTTCGAAGCTATCGTTTAAGAGACATTCGCTGCTGAGAACCAAAAAGATTGATCCTCTTCATCGTCGTCGTCGTCAGCTTGTTGCTCTTTCTATTGATCTTGAAGATCAAGTTCTTCATCATCTTTTTCATCCTCTTCCTCTTCTTCTTCATCAAGAATTTGAGCGAGAGAAGCAGAGGGAGGAGTTTTGTCAGCAACCTTCTCCCCCTCAACATGAGAGGGAGATTCTTCCGTCTGGACTTCGGCAACAACTTCCTCATTTTCTTCTTCGTTCAGATCTTTCTCCCCCTTTTTGTCATTATCAGTTTGGGGGACTTCAGAGGTTGAAGGAGTAGCTTTTGCAGTTTCCAGGGACTGGAATTCAGCCTCCAAATGTGCGAGACGACCCTCGATTTCAGGAATGTCTGAAGTAGCTAGATGAATAAATTCAATGGCTACGTTCAGAGAGGTGCGATCATTCTCTATAAAGGAAGGTGTTGGCATTGGAGCTGCTTCATTCAGCTTCAGAAGTACTTGCTGTAGCATGGAGGTACAGGAATCAACCTTGAGATATAGATCCCTAAAGTCATCCCTGAAGGTGTTCTGCGATCCCTGAATAAGAGTGACCTGTTGGTGAGTCCTGACCAGGTCGTCCTTGATCTTGATGATGTCCTCATGAACAATTGATAGCTGAGAAGAATCAACTTTGGAGGAGGAGGCATCAGTCAATTTATTTAGCTCAACACCAGCGATATTAACAGTGCTAGCGGATTCGTTGACCGAGGTGGTGAGAGACTCCACCTTCTCAGCAAGTGTGTTGACGTGAGTGTCAACAGTGGCCAAAGTAGGACCTGCAAGTAATGTTAGTAGATGAGCACAACGATGCTCAGGCTTATATGGTGAGATGGGAGTAGTGTTTAGGGTTATAGGAGTACATGAGTTTTCAAACATATTGTAGAAATGCATAGATTCTTCAAACGTTTGATTATCAGGTCCTATAGGTGCAAACTGAGGTTGCTGTGAAAGAGATGGAGGGTTAGAGACCATATAAATAGAAGGAAGAGTAATAGGGATAAAAGAAGTTTGGATAGTGGAAATTACCTCAGGAGGTTGTTGAAGAACTGAGGTGATGGGTGGCGTCACAGTTGTTGTGGCAGGCGTTTGTTGAGAAACTACTTCAGGTATTGAACCACTAGGGGCGGTCTCCTTAGTCTTTTTGGACTTTTTAGAAGGACCATGAAGACTAGTTGATGGTCATTTTTGAGCGATGGTAGCGGTAGGGATAGTAGGAGAAGGAACCTCCTGCATGGCCACTGAAGTCGAAGAGTGGAGAGAGAGAGAGACGAGTGCGTAGAGTTGAAAGACTGACCTCATTGGCAACCACCTTGACTTCCAGAGATCGCTGACCAACTTTTGAAAAAGTACCATCTTGAGAAGTTGGGTACTTGTCAGCGTATAGAAACTTTAGGTACACACAGATAAAGCGTACATAAGGGATCTTGGGATCCCTCTCTGTCTTCTCTATCTTTGACTTAAGGTCATCAAAGATAGCGCCAACATAATCAAAATGCTTGCAAGCGATTACAGAATAGCCCATCTGGAGATGAACTTTGCTCGCCTGATCCAAGGAGCCAATCTTCCCACTCATGATTTGAATGATGTGTGAGAAGATGTAGTTCAGTTGAGAAGGCATGTTTGCCTTCTGGATTTTTGTGAGGCGCTTGTTGGGGATGGTGGAACGGGGCTTGTTATCCCAGGAGTACTCCATGTCATCCAGGAACTGGATGAGTTCAGCGTCAGTGGGGAGGGCATCGAAACCATGTTTCGTCTTCTCAGGGAGGCGAAGTGCTTTCCTGAGGCCATAGGCAGTGAGCATGCCTGATCCTAGTTTAGTTGAGAAGGAGATAGCGGGAACCACTTCACCCTTCTTGTTGGTGATGGTGGTGATATCAACGGTGAACCAAAAAAGTTGGAGAAGAGTCTTGGATGGTTTGGGATCCACGTTTAGAGCGTAGGCTAAGCAGGACTGCTTCAAAAATGCAGCTGCATCCACCAGGTGTGGGTATTTGGCAGCTTCAAAGTCCAATCTTGCGAGGTGGTTGTTCTTTGGGACCTCAGATTCAGTGATAGAGAATTTGACATTTTTGGAGGCAATGAGCGTAGCTTGAGCCATTTCTGAATATAGAAAGGAGAATAGAATAGAAAGAAAGGTTTAGAGTCCAAAAATAAATAAAGTTTTTATCAGTTGTTGTATTTAGAAAGAAACATAGAAAAACCAAGTTATTTTCAGATTAAAGCAATGTTCTTTGTGAAGAATAAAGAACATGAAGAAAACCAAAAGTTTTTAAACAAGATAAAATCAAAAAAAATGATTTTAATGTTTTTAAAAAATCCATTATAAAGAAAAATGAAGGATTTTAAGAATAAGATAAGAAGATGTGAAACAAAAACCTGTTGATCTGAAGAAGATGAAGATCCAAAGATATGAATGAGTTTTTGTTTGCTTGAATGCCTTGAGAGTTTTTTTTGCTTGAGAGGTTTTGCAGAAAGCGTAAAAAGATAGGAATTGAAAAAACATTCTTTTTATATGGAGGAGAGAGAGAGAGAAGAATGAAAGAGAATGAGTGAGGCGGGAAAACAAATGCTCATCATGACATGGACACGTCTTACGAAGTTGATTGGATAGAAGGGCAACGGACGAACCTGTCAGAGAAAAATGCATGTCGTGGATTGTCGGTTCAAATGACGTCATAGGAGAGAGAAAAAAAAGTTTCATTTGTCATTTTTGAAATTATCTCTGAAGAAAAGTCAGAGATAGGTTTTCTTTTTGAAAGAATCTCTGATATAATTCAGAGATTGGTTTTTCTTTTTAGAAGGATCACTGATGAGAAATGTCAGTGATAAATTTTGTTTATCAAAAATCTTTTAATCATGTGAAGAGAAATCAGTGATTAAAGTCTTGATTTTGAAAGACGTCTTACTGAATGAATATTCAATGATTGAGAGTGAGAGAACATACCTGAGAGTCAGAGATAATTGTTCAGAGAGTAAGTGATAAAGGGGAACTTTGAGTCACTGACATAATGCATGAAAGATGAAGAATCACTTTTCAAGATTCAACATTCCAAGCTCACTGATGAGAAAGTTGAACCTTGTCTCATCAAGAAGTTTGGTGAATAAATAAGCTAGCTGATAGTTAGTGGGGATAAAGTGAAGTTCAATATCACCATTCATCACATGATCTCTGATAAAATGATATCTGATCTCTATGTGTTTTGTCTTTGAATGTAGCACTGGATTATTTGCTATAGCGATAGCACTAGTGCTGTCGCAATAGATTGGAATTTTTGATAGCTGTAGGTCATAGTCTAATATTTTATTTCTCATCCATAAGACTTGAGCACAACAACTTCGAGCGGCTACATATTCTGCTTCAGCTGTGGAAGTGGACACATAATTTTGCTTTTTTCTTGTCCAACTTACCAGCTTTCCTCCTAGGAGTTGACATCCACCAGTGGTGCTCTTTCTATTGAGTTTACAACCTGCAAAATCACTATCTGAATATCCAATTAGATCGAACCCTGAGTCTTTGGGATACCAAAGACCGAGGTTAGGACTTCCTTTCAGATATATGAAGATTCGCTTGACAGCGATCAGATGGGATTCCTTGGGTTCAGATTGATAGCGTGCACATAAACAGGTAGAGTACATGATGTTAGGTCGGCTCGCTGTAAGATACAGCAGGGAGCCTATCATTGCTCTATAGACAGTGGCATTTACAGTTTTCCAGATAGATCATTGTTTAATGTCAGAGGAGGTGCCATAGGAGTTTTTATCGCTGAAGTTTGAGTTATATCAAACTTCTTCAACATATCTTTAACATACTTACCTTGGCTGATAAAAGCACCTTTTTCAGATTGTTTAATCTGAAGACCAAGAAAGTAAGTTAGTTCGCCCATCATACTCATCCTGTATTCTTTCTTCATTCTTTTAGCGAAGCGAGTACATAGAGATGGGTTAGTAGAACCAAATATTGTGTCATCGACATATATTTACACAAGAATAATATGACCTTTTATCTTTCTGAAAAATAAGGTGTTATCGATCTTACCACGTTCAAAATTTTCAGAGATAAGAAAAGATGAGAGAGTGTCATACCAAGCACGAGGGGCTTGTTTTAGACCATAGAGAACCTTATCTAATTTATAAACATAATTTGGATGCTTAGGGTCATAGAACCCTGGAGGTTGTTCTACATAGACTTCTTCATTCAACTTTCCATTTAGGAACACTGATACCACATGTTAGGATCAAGCGCTTACCACTACACCAAAAGCAATTGCTGATGGAGAAGGCACAACTTTATTTTCTTATAGCGTAGCAGCCAGTGCCACGTTTCGATTTAGGAAGATGCTGGTCAATGACCCAACAACCCCCCCCCCCAGCATCTTCCAGCACTAACAAGATCTTCGCTAGAAGTCAATGGCTACACAACATGCCTTTGGCATTTAAATGCACTCCATGGGATTCGAACCCGTGACCTGCTCTGATACCACTTGTTGATCCCGAAGATGCTTAACAAGTTTGTTGAAGGGGGGGGGTTGAATACAAACACATAATTTAAAGTTTAATAAATTGTTTATTGATAAATCAAACATAATTTACAAGTCTGTTGCGGAATTAGATTAAGTAAAACTCAATCTAAACAAACTTAAGAAAACACTAAGATGGTTGCACAAGAATATAGAGAATGGGGGATTGAGAGAATATAGAAAACAAGGGTTTCAATATATTTAGAAAGATGAAGACTAGAAGTTCTCTCTTCAGATAGAGAGGTGATCTTTCTATTTATACCCTATGCATTAAATACATGGCATGACACTTTACACGTGTCCTTCATTGATTGGTAGAGAGGGTCTGACTTTGGGAGACAAGCTTTTGGCCGTATCATGAACAGTGTAGTTGATAGAGTTGTTGTACGATTTGTGGCAGAGGTATGTCCGTTCTGACACATCGTACTAGGTGTGTAAGGGAAAGACAAAAGAGACTTGAGGCATAAGCTAAGTGATCATCGATCGCTGAATATCTCTTCCTTCAGAGATTCAAAGGAGTTCAACTATCTCTGATGCTTTTCCTCAAGTTTCTTCGCGTGTGTAGATTTTTCTTGCTTCACTGATATCCACATCAGGTCACTAGTAGACTTGTCTTTGTTCAACAACTTCGTTTTCGATTCAGCTATGAACATCTGTTGACGTAAAACTTGTCTTCAAGGATTACGTATAACTGTTTACATTAGAAAACATCAGCGATAATGAACATACTCAGTATTGAATCGCTGATAGTGAAACACTTATACATATGAATGTTTACAAGAAGGATCATCAGTGATAACTGAACATACTCAGTCTGATCGCTGATGATGAAACACTATTACATATTATTTAAATGTAATTTTCACTAAGTATAGAAGATGGTCTTTATCAATTCACTGAGAGAGTTTGGATCAACACCTTGTCTTTGTGTAAGTAAGTAAGCTTGTAAGTAAGTCATTGTTAGAAAGTTACACGGAGCAGATTAGAGAAGAATAGATTGAATATCATTCAAGTGAGAGAGTGTAGAGAGAGAAAGTGAGACTGTAATCTTTGTGAATTTGAATCAATGACATATGGCTTATGGAATTGTTCATCTTGATTGTTTGTATTGATTAGAACTTGAATTAGGGACATTATCAATTGGTATCAGAGCAGATCCAGAGTGAAATCAAGAAAATTTGTTTCGACACTATTTCATCGAAGTCCAAATTCAATTTTTGAATTTTTGGGTGAAATTCAGTTTGTAATCAATTTGATTGTATTCGTATAGAGTTCTAGATCAATCTTGTATAGATTAATTGGAGTATTGCACTGTATTTTGTAATCAAATTTGATGATTTTGAGTTTTGAACTTCACGAATCTGTCGATACTGTAATTGAATCAATTTGTAATTATGAGTGATTTGTGTTGTAATTCTTTGAAAGGAATTGGTTCTTAATGTGTTAGAGAGAAATTATTCAAAGTTTCAGTTCGAAATTTGGAGATTAGATGGGTTTTTGAGAAAATCAGAAGATATTTTGTTCGAGATCTGAAGAACTCGCAAGTCCTTCAAGAACTCGTAGAGTCTTCAAGAACTCGCAGGATTGCAACAAGAACTCGCTAAATCAAAGGGTTTTGCAGAAAGTGTGAAGAATTCGCATATTTATTGGGTCTCGCAGAGTTCATAGAGGATTTCGCAGATTGTGTTTTTTTGAAAATGTTTCAAGTATAAAATTCGCAGAGGAGTTTCTTGCGAATTTCATAGGATTCGCATCAGTGTGTATTGCGAATTGTATAGGATTCGCATACGTGTCTTATGCGAATTTCATAGGATTCATACTTGTGTGTTTTAAGAAAAGCTAAAGATTCGCAGAGTTGATTTGTGCGAATTTTTAGAATTCGTATAAGTGTGTGTACAAAAAGTGTTTTTAGAAAAACTTCAAGGACAAAATTCACATATATCTCTTTTGCGAAAAGGTATTCAGGAAAATTCTTTGAAGGACAGAATTCGCAGATCTCTTGTTTACGAATTCTGATTTCTTTACTTGCGAATTCTGAAGTTGGTCTATGTTATGTGCGAATTCTTGTTAACATTGTGGAGTGACCTGCGAATTCTTATTGGATTTCTCTTGGTTACGAATTCTGAAGTTATAGTTTGTGCGAATTCTAGTTTGCTTGCGAATTCTTGACTTGGTGAATTTTTGGAAACTTAAATTTCTAATTTTGTTTCAAAGTTTTCAGTATTTTTGAGATTTCATTTGGACTAACGGTCAAATTCAAGTTCTTTTTGTGATAACAGGTATGAAGATCAAGATGTCATCAAAAGAAGAGATTACTAATCTGAAAGCCAAGATTGCCTCTCTTGAAAAGAAGATTGTACAAAAAAATGAGAAACTTGAAAAGTTATATATTGAAGTTGTTGTGTCTAAAGAAAATATTGAGTACTATAAGGAGAAAGAAAATTATCAAGTTGCTACTTTTATTAGTCTTAAAGAATGGATGCATTCACATATGGGCTTACTGAAAAAGGCAACTAGTTCAGGAAAATTTTCAGATTTCTTTGCTGCATATAAAGAACATATAACTCAACTTGAAAGAGAAGTTCTTCATGCTTTGAAAGAAGACAAATGATTGGAATATGAGAAATTAAAGGCTGAGAATGCTGAGCTGAAAAGAAAGATCTTTGACTTTGAAAATCAGATTGTGCAAATCTAGCAAGCAGCATCTGTTGACAGTAATAAGGAGAAGATTAAGAATCTAGAGGATGCTAATGAAGAGTTGAACAAGAAGATTACTGATCTGGAACTGCAGATAGTCAAAGACAGAGATAATTTTGAGATTGAAAAGAAAGCATTTGCAAAGAAATTCTCAGACTTTTCAAGAAAGAGTTGTGAGGAGAAGAAGACAGTTGAGCTCAAATGTATAAAGCTTTCTCAACAAGTTTCTGACTTTGAGAAAGTGATCATTTTGGAAAGAGAAAAGTTTGACAAAGACAAGAAGACCATAGAATAGAAGAATGTGGGAATCTTTAAAGAGATATCCGGTCAGAGAACAAATGCTGTAAAAGGCTTTGAAGAAGAAAGAAACATATTTGAAGCAGAGATAAAGAAGCTGACAGAGAAGTTATCTGAACTATCTGAAAGTGCACAGAAAGAACAGAAAACGAAGTCTGAATTCCAAGAGAAAATTGACCAACTTGTCAAAGAAAGAGACAGTTTCACTTTAAGGATAAAAGAGCTTGAAAGTATTATTTCAAAGGTGGTGGTGACTGAGCAAATGACTCAGAGTCAAAAATCCACACACCTAGAGATGATTCAGCTGATTCTGAATGTTCATTCAAGACAACTGCAAACTCACATCAGAAAACTGTTTCTTCAAGAAGGTCAGTTAATTCATTTGATCAGATTCGTACTACTAACATTTTCTATGATCAAAATGTAGTTGGTTCAGGTACACAAAGAAGGAGAATAAGGAGATATAAAGAAGAAAAACTGGTCTGGAAGGTGAAACTAGCTGATGATGAAAAGAATGATGAGAAGAAAAAAGAAAAGAAAGGAAAGAAGGAAGAGAAGACAAGTAACAAATCATCTGTACAAGCATCAAAAGCTAAGAAGAACAAAGTACTGAAAGGTAAACCTGATTTTGCTTACTCGAGAGATCAATTGATCAGGTTGTATAGAAATGGGTATTGTTCTTACTGTCATACATATGATTTTGTTCATAAGTCTAGTGATCATTACTGGTATGGTTCTTATTCAATTACTCCTATTAGAATTGCAACTAACAAATATGGACCCAAATACAAGTGGGTACCAAAGCCAAAGGATGATTCTGTGTTGCAGGCACCTCAAGTCAAGGGGGAGTAAGAGAACCGATGCTAGGGTTCTGAATAAATTAGTTCAGAACCCGTGCTTCAATGAACTGAGGCTTCTGAATAAATCTGTTCAGGACCCGTACTTCAACGGAGTTTGACTTCTAAACACAACAGTTTAGTACTCGCTCTTCAACGATCAAAAGAGATACTCCCGTGCTGATAAGAGATTGTACTCCAATATTCAAATGAATAGATAATAATGTAATCAATAGATGACAATCAATTTCATTTAATAAAAACTTTCCATTAATCTCAGAAATCGATGTTACAAACACTCTCAAACTTTCTCTCTCTAACTCTGGAACGCGTATAACCCTCTCTGTTGTGCTACATGTCTAACACGCATAACACACAAGGAAATTTGTTTTTCTTGTCATAACGTTCATAGAAATATCTTTGTGGTGTTTCGATGATTGAATGGAAGCCCTGGGGGAGTGAACATCAAAAACCTCCTTTCCATTGTGTATTCGTTACACAATGATTCATTTGTTGATTCAGGTGTTACACTCATAATTTGTCTGAATTTGAAAAGATTCGGATAAATATATTTTGGATCGACGGTGAATCATAGGCTCAGTATTAAACATCAATGGTCAGATTATATCAAAGACATTTCTTGTTGAAAATTTTGATGATCTCGATGCCGCAATCATCAAAAAGGGGGAGAGATACTAAAGAAATGTTAGAAGAAGTTGAAGAAATGTTCAAGAATTGATTGTGAAAGAAAGATGTTAAAGAAAGATTGTTGAAGTTTGTTCAAAGATTTATGAAGATGAGCAAATTTTAGTGAAATTTTATTTGAAGATAATTTTGCTGAAGCAATCAGAGTTGTGTCTGAAAGAGGTTTTACAACCTTTGGGGAAGAATGTTATTATTCTTGAAGAACAAACTTTGGGAAGATTGCTGAAAGTTTAAAGACAGAGTTTATCAAAGAAAAGAGGATAATGTTTTAAGCAGAAAAGGGGAGATTGTTTCTCATTGATTATGTTTATTTTTGAAGATGTTCTTAATTGACAAGAAATCAACAAAGGGGGAGATAAAGTTAATTAAAGGGGGAGATTATTCAAATTGAGCTTAAAGAGAGAAGATTGATTTGAAAAATCTTTTTCAGATGATCTTGATCCAAAGGGGGAGAATGTTAAAGCACATATTTGTTGGATACAAGATCATTAATACTGAAGATGAAAGTCAAGCAAGTCAAATCCTCAAAGTCAACTCTCAAGCAAGAATGTCAAAGTCAAATGTAATAAAAGTCAAAGTCATAGTATGTGTTTTGTTTCTTTGTATTTGTTGCTAGTATAAATAGCGTTGTCTTTGCGTAAGTAAGTAAGCTTGTAAGCAAGTCATTGTCAGAAAGTTACACGGAGCATATTAGAGAAGAATAGATTGAATATCATTCAAGTGAGAGAGTGTAGAGAGAGAAAGTGAGATTGTAATCTTTGTGAATTTGAATCAATGACATATGACTTATGGAATTGTTCATCTTGATTGTTTGTAGAGATTAGAACTTGAATTAGGGACATTATCATTAACTAGTCAGAGTAATACTATATGTCAATTAATATAAATCAGCAGTGTTTCCATCTCATCTTTGGTTGAAACAGTTTTTTTTTTCGGGGCCATCAATCTTAGAATCAAAACCCATGTTGGTTATAGCTTAAGAGTTAAGATATTGTTCTTGATTTAGAGATAGGAGAGTACTCAAGATTCTTGCACTCAATATTAGATAATAAAGAGTCAATAATGTTTGAAAAAACAAGGGTATAAATATAAGTTCAACCGTCTCATATGGTTGGTAATTATTTTCAAAAGATAGGAGTGCGTTCTCTTAGTTAATAACAAGAAATCTACTATATTCTAATACAAATACATAATTCATGCGGATGAAATAATTAAAAGAGTCAGTAAGCGATGAATGTTGGATAATATATCAATATTTTTTTAGTTAAGTAGTTTTAGAATTTGATACTAGATAAAAAAATGTGTGTCCCTAATTGTGCAATATGATCAAGATAACAACAACAAGTCGATCCAAATAGCCATATGATTAATTTCAAATCACAAGATTACAATTCATATATGACTTTCTCTCACACAATATTTCTCTCTATAGATTCTCAATTGTAAGCGTATTTTCTTCGTTGCAAGATTCTACAAAGCAAAAACCTATTTATACCTAGGAAACACTACAAGGGAATCTAAACAAACAAACTAACAAGCTAACTAAACATTTTGACTTTTCTTCCTTTGAGCTTTGACTTTGACTTTTCATTGAGAGTTTGACTTGGGCTTTGATTTTCAACCTTCAATGATCTTGGACCCAACATTTATGCACTAACAATCTCTCACTTTGGATTCAAGATCATCTTCAAAAAGATAAGAACTTTATCTCCCCTTTGGATTCATAAAGAATTTTATCATTAAGAAGCAATCTCCCTCTTTTATGTCTCTGACAAACAATCTCCTCCTTTGAAATGAATCTCCCCTCTTTAGGTAAATTTGTTCAAAGTCAATCTCCCCTTTCGTCTCTTTAAGAATCTCTTCAAAATCTTTGACAATCTCTCCTTTTCTTTGGAATGTCTTCAAATTTTCTACATTCTCCCCTAAAAACTGTGATTATCCTCTTCAAGAACTTTAACAATTTTCCCCAAGATTTATAGTAACCTCTTTCAGATTTCGAAAAAGAAATTATCTTCAGATTTAGCTCACTTTGCTTCAGCAAATAATCTTCAAAGAAAATTTCAGTAAACTTCAACAATCTTTCTTGAACTTTTCTTTCATTCTGTACATTTCTCCCCATAATTCATTCACCAAATCATTTCTTGTATCTCTCACCCATATTCCAAACATGTAACTTTCTCTAAATCCAACATTTCTTGATCATCTCTCCCCCCTTTTGATGATGTAGAGCATAAAGATCATCAAAACTTCTTCAAGAGATGTCATGTACCCATTTTCTGTCAATGATCTTTCCAAATGGATTTCTAAACATCCGTCAATTCAACAAAAGTATTCATTCAAATATTTTCAAATTCAGACAAATATGAATGTGACCCTGAATCAACAAATGAATCAGTTAGAAATGCCTGTAAGCAGCACGAAGCCACTTTGTACTCCGAATGTACATTGGAAAAGAGCTTTTTAATGTTCACTCCCCCAGGGCTTCCATTCAATCATCGAAAAACCACAGAGGAATTTTCTATGAACGTTATGACAAGAAAACAAATTCCTTGTGTGATTATGCATGTGTAAGAAAGATTGAAGGTGCTTAGCTTTATAGGCCCAAAGTGTGTAAACCATTGAGACAACAATATTACATAGACTCAATGTGCATGAACGAGATGCGAAGGTGGGGAAGACTTCCGTCTGTTTCCATATCCAAATCTTCCAAATGAAGACCAAATAGCGTATGTGTTGCGTCCCCAAGAAAATATGAAACATCTTTTTGTTGAGAAAAAGATGAGTAGCTGGTGGGCTGTAATACAAGAGTTGTCGTGGGCTAATGCCTGTTTCAATGAAGGTCACCAAAGAATGTGAACCAACAGTAGATGTGGCTGCCGGGCTCGGAAATTAGTTGGTACAGAGTTCTGATATTCTTTTAACTATATTCTCACACCTTCTTTCTTTTAAGCATTTAAGCTCACTTCTAACCAATCTATCTTTTCATTTTACCTCATCACACACCCACTCTTTGATTTTGACCTCTCTTCTCTCGATCACTCAAGGATAACTTATTGGGTAGGAAACATTGGTTA
This sequence comes from Arctium lappa, assembly GCA_023525745.1. Taxonomy (NCBI): domain Eukaryota; kingdom Viridiplantae; phylum Streptophyta; class Magnoliopsida; order Asterales; family Asteraceae; genus Arctium; species Arctium lappa. The sequence goes on along the minus strand of CM042058.1, from coordinate 56,574,376 downwards.
TCGTGAATCCATGGAAGTTCTTTCAAGTTCTCACACTGATCCCGTGAATTTTTCCTAAAAGCCTAATGTTGCTTAAGAGTTTAACTTCAACAGGTCAAGCACAGTAATATGAAGTACATATTGCAGATAAATGTATGATCAGTAATATAATCATGAAGATTTGAATATTTTAAACATGGAAGATTTTCTCAAAAATAAGGAAATTGAATATACGAAGTGAAATCAATAGATATGTTTTGAGAATCTGACAATGTATGGAAAAGATCAAATATGAATGATTTATCAATAAAGGCTTATGTCATTAAATAACTGGAATGTGTCTATATGAACAAATATAGACTATTATGAAAGAATCGCTTAGTTTTGAATGAATATAACGCTCAACAACATGGAAATTCAAACGAGGTTTATTACCATCGAAAAATAGTTTTACTTTGAGATATGATAATAACAAAATCAACAAAAATACTAAACCGGTGTGTGTGAATACTTGACAGTATATGGAAAAGATAATACACAAGTATGTATCTTTGGAAACACACGGTTAGTGAATCATGAAAGCTCATAAAATGACAACATTTAAAATCACACTTCTAAATTCATAAAATATTTTGATAATCGAGAAGTGGTCTGAACATTTAAGAAAACTGTTTTCATGTATGAAAGTTGTCCATCTTTCAAATGCGTATGAGATTAAGGTTAGAATAATCTGATATTTCCCAAGATCAAGTTCTTATCACTAAATTATGACAATCAAATTCCAATTTGAACGATTTTATTTCACTCTTTAATTGATTACAATAGAGAACTCTTAGATACTTTCTCTCTCTAACAATCTGATATGCGCACTTGATACAACTCTCTAATTTAACCATATCCCTATTTGATAAAACACTTATACCACTAAACACTCACACTACATACACTTTGACTTTGGCTTTAGCTTGAAGGGCTTTGACTTGAGCTTTTGATTTTTACTTTCATCTTCAGTCTTTTATGATGTTGTATCCAACATATTTCTGCACTAAAAATCTCCCCCATTGGATCAAGATCATCTTCAAAAAGATATGCAATAAAATCTTCCTATTGTTGATTATTAGCAAAATAAGCATTAAAGTCCAATCTCCCTTTTAAGCTAAAAAACAATCTCCCCTTTCTTGGATAAAAAATTGTCTTCAAAAATAGTAACAATCTCCCCTAAAGTTGTAAAAACCTCTTTCAAACATCGAAAAGAAATTATCTTCAGATTTAACTTGCTTTCAGAACTCTTTGAACTTGCTCTTTCAAACTTGTACAGTCTTCTTACAAATTTGATTCTTTGACAAAATTTTGCAATGAACTTTCTTCAGATCATCTTTCGTAACAAAATTTCTCCAAAAATTTTACAAACTTTCTTTCAACCAACATTTCTTGAACAAAACTTCTCCACTTCAAACATTTCTTGATCAAATCTTCTCCACATCAAACATTTCTTGATCACCTCTCCCCATTTTTGATGATGTAGCACGAAATCATCAAAACTTTACAAGAAATATCCTTGAAAATTCTGACCAAGACCTTTTCCACTGAGCCTCTGATTATCCGTCAATTCATAAGATATTCATCCGAATCTTTTTAAATTCAGACAAATTATGAGTGTAACACCTGAATCAACAAATGAATCAGTTAAAAATGCATGTCAGTAACACGAAGTCACTGTGTGTAACAAATACACTTTGGAAAGGAGATTTTTGATGTTCACTCCCCCAGGTCTTCCATTCAATTATCGAATAACACAAGGTTAAACTATGAATGTTTGGACAAAAAAAACGAATTTCCTGTGTGTTCATGCTTGTGTATGAAAGAATTTAATCAGAATGATTGATTTATCAGGCTCAAAATTGTGTAAACCATTGAGACAACAGTATAACACAGACTTAATTATGCATGATCGAAGTGCGAAGGTGGGGCAGACTTCCTTCTTTTTCATTATCCAGATTTTCCAAATAAAAATCAGATAGATTATATGCTGCATCCCTAAGAAAAATTGAAACACTTCTCTGTTAAGAAAGAAATGAGTAGCAGGTGGGGTTTAAACAAGAGTTGGCATGGGCTAGTTGCCTGTTTCAATGATGTTCACCAAAGAAATGTGAAACAATCAGTAATGTGGCTGCCTGACTCAGAAAAATTTTGGTGCAGAGTTTGATATTCTTTTACTATGATCTCACACCCTCTTTTTTTTTTTTATCATTAAGCTCGCTTCTAACCAAACTCTCATTTCTATTTTTCTGCACATCACACACCTACACTCATAAATTGACTCCTCATACTCGATCACTCAAGGATTAACTTCTTGGGTAGGAAACACCAGTTAACGTGAATCCATAGAAGTTCTGTTAAGTCCTCACATAATGACCCCATGTATTTGTCCTATAAGCATAATGTCGCTCAAATTGTTTAACTTTGACATTTAAAGCATGATAGGTCGGGTTTACACCCTTCCCATACGGACCGCAAGTGTACGGTGTCATATCAAGTAATACGTACGGAAGTATGAGTATCGAACACGTAGTGTACGGTTTACACCCTTCCCACACGACTATATTAACTATTAACTAGACGAAATGAAAATTGGATTGGTTTGAAGTTTTGCAGAAAGAATTAAGCTCAAACGACAAAAAGGAGGCTTTTAGAAACTGAAACAGTCAACTGCTGATAAGAAAGTTGGGGGTTGGATTCATATAAGGATCATTTCTAAAAACAAGTAATGGGTTGAATTAGATGATTCACCGGTTCAATGATTAATTTTAAGGTGATTGCTACACTTTCTCAAGCTATAACAATACTAGCAATTAACAATGAAATTTCTTCTTTCGAACTCCAACTTCAAGTTAATATACTCATAAGGACAAAATTAACAGATCTATGATGAAATTGGTATATCTCTATCCAATTTGCATCATAGGCTTTTGATAAACACATCTAATCATCTTACACTTCTCTCGAAGAGTAAGATAATCAAGAAATATCCAACTAGTTGATCATACCAAAATGAATTACATTAAAAACTCATCAAATGCTTCATTGAGAAATTAATCATCAAAATACAAACCAAATCACAAGTTTATCAACATCACCAAATAATCACCCAACCCCCAACATGAGAAGTTTAGCTCATGTTGGGGTTAACAAAAATGAAAACTGGAAGTGGAAGAAAAGTAGATCTAAACATCGTTCATAAATGAAGAATGCTACAAAAATATAAAACACTCCCTGAAATCTTTGAATCTTGAAGTAAAAGATTGTAACAAGATTGAGAATCCGTTTCCACCAAGTCTCCCCACCTTTTTGTCTCGCTTCTGCCTTGAATCTGTTCCCAAAAATCGCCTCTAGCCGCCGCCGTCTCTCGTCCAATTACGTGATACCTAGATCTGATTGAAACAGTCGACTAAACATAAACAACACGTGGTGCGACTTATGGTGCAGGTTAGGTCACGCCACAAGTCGCCCGAAATTCCTAACTCGCGCGGCCCCACTAACTCGCGGCCTAAACCGCCCCATGCACTGTTTTCGTCAGAAATTTTGTCTTGATAAACATCCTTCAGCCCCAAATTGAGTTTCACTTTCCACAACATGGTTTCTAGCAAATTCTTCTTAAAAGCCACGCTTTCATCTTTAAATTATGCTGCTTTGTACTTTTCTCTCAAAACCATTAGAATTACCATTATTTTATCTGGGATCAAACAATTTCTTCTCACTTCAGTGTTTCAATAATGTCAAAATTTTGACATTATCAACAACCCCAAACCGAGCATTGCTTGTCCCCAAGCAAAATAGTGGTACATTATAACCAAACAGAGAAGGGAATTTGCATAACAGATACGTCGATGATGAAATTGATGAAGCTTAACACACCCTTAAACCAGACTAGGCATAAATTGAGACTTTGAGTTGTATGATTAAAGTATTAGTATTCATTAAGGACTAAACTGCAGACAACCACACCACCTTTACTTCAACCTATGTTCAACAAGCTTAGGGAGGATTTCTTCTCGACCCTACCTCATTGGATGCTCTCAGAACACTTGAACCTAGGCTTTCACACAATTGTTCATGCTAAAGGAGTTTAAGTACAAAGAATATCAAGAAGAGCATGAATCATTTATGAAAGATGCATGATGTAAGCAACTTTTGATCTCGAAAGGGGCTCACTAGCTAGATTAGGTGCGATTGGGTGCTCTGTTTTCAAACTTCACTTGCTCTTTTCGTATTTATTTACTGCTTTGGGTTTATGATGATTCAGAATCTGTAATTGATTCTTCATCATTCTCCAGAGATACCCATCTTTACCACGCCATTTGTCTTCATTATTTCCTCCATTTCCCCCTTTCATTATTTTTTTTGAAGATCGGGCTTATTATCTATAAGCTGGGGAGGGGGGGGGGGATTTCTTAGACTGGCTGGTTAGCAACAGTTGGCTACTTTTCCAAGTTCTTTTGACTAGAGCTTCGTGAAGTAAGTTTCAAAGTTGAACCCAATTTCCCTAACTTGTTAGACGAGTCAATGTTATAGCGAGATCACTCTACAACTTACGACAAGGATTCAGACGAGTGAATAGAAGTTATTTATTAAACCTTACGCAATTGACGTGCAATATAGGCTCAAAAATTACTCTCAGGTTGGTCTCCACTAATGTCCCTAATTCAAGTAGTCCCCTAGGTTGTCATCTTAGCTATATTATCATCGGCTAGTTCATGCCTCAATAAATGAGATTAACACTTTCACATACAACAAAATTTCTACAACTATGCTCCAAACACACTGACATATTAAACAAAATCAATTAAATCACCGACACCAACCCCAAACCAAACCTCACATTATCCCTAATGTGATCAATGAATATATAGAGAAGCATAAAATCGAGTATCCACCAACCAAGTTATGAAAATTACATTACAATCATCCAACATTTAATAAGTTCAAGAAAAGAAATTGTCTTAGAAATGCCAAAATTTACCCCATATGGCGCTTTATGATGCTTGCCGCCTATTACGCCCGCGCACATTTCAGACCGGCTGACGTCTAGAGGGTCCAGCTTCATCAGTTGATGATATCTCTTCCAGCAACCTTCGTATCTCCCGAAGCTCATTGGTCATCGTTTGGAACCCTTGAATGAAGTGGTTGTTCATGCGAACTTCCCATTCCAGTGTATTTGCTGGAAGTACAAAATGGTCCGGATTGTAATCAGTGTCATCGACATCCAGATCGTCGGCATTGGGTTGCACATGAACCTGTTCCGCTGCTTGTGCCTGCCCTCGCTCGAGGTTCCTTTGGGCCATCAACGGATATTGGTACATGCGTCTATCAATTGGTCCTGGCGTCGAAATTCTCTAACCAACGGGCACACCTGCATCACTACAAAATTTAGTTATTAAACACGGGAACAGAAGAACTCCATTACAACATGTTTCACCTGCATCCAACATCTCCAATTGTATGATATGTCCTACATCCAAAGGCAAATTGTGCTGGATACAATATAGGACACGAGCAACTAATGGATCAACATAGGTGTTGTGAGTAGATGGCAGCAGATTAGTTTTCACGAAAAGCATCCACAACGCTAAAGCGGGAGAAAGTTCACTTTTCCTTATCTCAACCGTGTTTTTCCGTCAAAACCATTCACCGGACATCCTCAGAGATGAAGCGATGAGACTGGGCCTTTCATCATTTTTTGCAACGTCTGGAATAGGGGAAACCCCATAGTGAAGACCTAGGTGTTGCGGTCTCTGAATACCAAAATGCTCACAGATATCGTCCATCGTTATACGGACTGGGATTCCCTCACCACCACAGTGTAAAATTCATTGAAGATGGGTGGGTTCATTGATGCATAAAATTCCACCACTAGTGTTGGATCATAGGGTCCTGGATTCCATCCCCTTTGGCGAGCAATGGTGATGACCGCCGGGTCGTCGATGTCAGGGAATTTGATTCCGCGCTCGATCCATACTTTCCGTTTCCGATCGTTAATTTCAAACATTCCTTGGCCATAGTCTGGATTTCGCCAAAGGTGGTATCAAAAGGAAGAGAATTGGAAACTGAAAATATATTTCTGAAGAAGAAAATTTCTCAGATAGAAAGTGAAAATATTAAACTAAAAGAAAAGGTTTCAGATCTGAAAGCTCAACTTGTCCAAATCCAAATGCAACCAAAGATTGACCAGAAGAATGAGGAGACAATCAAAAGTTTGGAAGATGCTAATGCTAAGCTTCAGAAGAATATATCTGCTTTGGAGCAAAAGCTTTCCAAAGATAAATTTGATTTTGAAAAAGAAAGATCAAAGTTTGCACAGAAGTTCTCAGAACTTTCCAAGAAAAGTTGTGAAGAAAAGAAGATGGTTGAGCTTAAATGCATTAAGCTTTCTCAACAAATGTCTGACTTTGAGAAAGTAATCATTTTGGAAAAAGAAAATTTTGCCAAAGAGACAAAGGCAATTGAACTGAAGAATGTCGGAATATTCAAAGAGATATCCGGTCAGAGAAAGATTGCTGAAAATGGTTTTGAGGAAGAAAGGAATATTTTTGAGGCTGAGATTAAGAAGCTTAATGAGAAGCTATCGGAACTATCTGAAAGTGCACTGAAAGAGCGAAAAACGAAGTCTGAATTCAAGAAAGAGATTGACCTGCTTGTCCGAGAAAGAGACAGTTTATCTTCAAAGATAAAAGAGCTTGAAGACATTGTTTCCAAGGTGGTGGTGACTGAGGAAACGAATCCAGAGTCACAAATCCACACACCTCGAGATGATTCAGCTGATTCTGAATGTTCATTCAAGACTGCCGCAAGCTCACATAAGAAAACTGTTTCTACAAAAAGGTTAGTCAATTCATTTGATCAGATTCATAAAACTAACATTTTCTTCGATAAATATGTAGATGGTTCAGGTGCACAAAGAAGAAGAAGAAGAAGATACAAAGAAGAAGAACTGGTATGGAAAGTGAAACCAGTTGATAAGGAAAAGAAAGATGAGAAGAAAACCGAGAAGAAAGGAAAGAAGACATGTGTACATGAGACTAAAGCCAAGAAGAACAATGTGCGAAAAGGTAAACCTGATCATGTCTATTAGAGAGATCAGTTAATCAGGTTGTCAAGAAAGAAATATTATTGTTCTTATTGTCGTACACATGATCATGTTCACAAAACTAGTGATCATTACTGGTATGGTTATTATTCTATTACTCCTAACTGAACTGCAACTAACAAATATGGACCAAAATACCAGTGGGTACCAAAGCCGAAAAATGAATCTGTGTTGCAGGCACATACAGTCAAGGGGGAGTAAGAGAACCGATGAGAGGCTTCTGAATAAATCAGTTCAGGACCCGTACTTCAACAGAGTTTGACTTCTAAACATAACAATTTAGGACTCGCTCTTCAATGATCAAAAGAAATGATACTCCCGAGTTGATAAGAGATTGTACTCCGATACTCAAAAGAGGAAATAAACCTTCAAGGGGGAGTACATATGTTTCTGGAAATATGTATTTGGAAGATATGATGAACTACAATTCAAAAGGGATTTGTAGATCTCTATCATATGCTTTTTCACTGACAAATTTTAGATGCATAATTTCAGGAGGAGTATATGACTTCTGATTATTTCAGATCAGAATTCGTACATTCAAGGTTTTACTACTTTATGTCATTTACTTTTCAATAAATTTGTGAATAAAGTTGCTTTGACATGACTTTGAGACTTTTGCAGATTGAGAGAAGCTATCAAGATCATATCATTATGATTTTTAGCTTGACTTCATGAGATTTAAGACTATACAACAAAGGTTAAATTTCTTATCTTAATCTCATATATGATTGAAAGAGGGACGACTTTCAATCATAGAAAACATATTCTTAAATGTTCAAACCACTTCCCGATTCTTAAATAGATTTCATGAATTGGAAGTGAGATTTTAAATGTTTTTCATTTCCAAAGATAAATACTTGTGTATTATATTTTCCATATACTTTCAAGTATTCACACACACCGATTTAATTTTTGTTAACTTTGTTCTTACCATGTCTCTAAATTGTAACCAATTTTTTTGATGGTAAGACACCCCGCTTGTTATTCAGAATTTGAGCGTGATTTCATTTTGCAACGTTCTTTCAAGAATGTCTATATATTGGTTCATATAGATAACATTCATTTTTTGTTGACCTAAGCCTTTAATAGATATATCATTTGATTATGATCATATCATACAATGTCAGATTTTCAAACAAGTTTATTGCATTCATGTTCATTCTTTCAAAATACTTGTTTGAAATATCCTCAATGTTTCACAATGCTCAAATCTTCATGATTACATCTATGAGCATATAGACATCTGACATTTGTATCTGTGCTTTAACTGTTCTAGTTAAACCATATTGAGCAACATTACGCATTAATAGGAAAATATGGGTTCACGTTAACTAGTGTTTCCTACCCAAGAAGTTAATCCATAGTGATTGAGTGTGAGGAATAAAAAGAAATGAGTGTGGGTTGTGCGACGAGGTAAAATGTAAATGAGAGTTTGGTTAGATGTGCGCTCAATGATAAAAAGAAAGAGGCTGTGAGATCAGAGTAAATGAATATCAAACTCTGCACCAACTACTTTCTGAGCCGGGCAGCCACATTACTAATGCTTCACCATTCTTCGTGAACATTATTAAAACAGGCAACTAGCCCATGCCAACTCTTGATTATAACCCCACCAGCCACTCATTTTCTTCTTAAAAACAAAATGTTTCATATTTTTTTGGGGACGCAACATATAATCTATTTGGTTTTCATTTGGAAAATCTGGATATTGAAAAAGAAGGAAGTCTGCCCCACCTTCGCACTTCAATCATGCAAATTGAGTCTGTGTTTATCTACTGTGTTCTCAGTGGTTTACACAATGTAAGCAATCATCAAGTGCTTAATTCTTTCTACACTTGCACGAGCACACAAGGAATTTGTTTTCTTGTAACAACATTCATAGAAATTTCCTTTGTGGTGTTTCGATGATTGAATGGAAGCCCTGGGGGAGTAAACATAACAAAAGCTCCTTTCTAATGTGTATTCGTTACACACAGTGACTTAGTGTTACTGACAAGCATATTAACTGATTCATTTTGTTGATTCAGGTGTTACATTCCTAATTTCTCTGGATTTGAAAAGATCTGGATGAATATCTCTTTGGATCGACAAATAATCAGAGGCTCAGTATAAAAGGTCAGTGGTCAAAAAGATTACAAAGACATTTGTTGTTGAAAGTTTTGATGATTTCATGCTTCTATCATCAAAAAGGGGGAGACTGTATCAAGAAATGTTAAAGCTGGGAAAAAATGTTCAAGAGTTGATTGTTAAAGAAAGATTGTTGTTCAAAGCTGAAATAGTTCAAAGATTTCAGAATTGTTGAGGATCTTACTGAAATTTTATTTGGAGATAATTTGCTGAAGAAATCAGATTTGTGTCTGAAAGAGGTTTGTTTATAACCTTGGGAGAGAATGATGTTATTCTTGAAGATCAAATTTTGAGAAATATTGCTATAAGTTTTTGAAGATACAGAGTTTATCAAAGAAGGGGAGAATGTAAATTTTTCATATTAATAGGGGAAGCATGTTAATTGCTTGAGAAGATCTTTTTTCTACAAAGGGGGAGAAGATTCAAATTGAGCTTAAAGAGAGAAGATTGAATTGCAATATCTTTTTAGAGATGATCTTGATCCAAAGGAGGAGAATGTTAGATCACATATTTGTTGGATTCAAGATCATAAAGATTGAAGATTAAAGTGAAGCATGTCAAAGCTGAAAGTCAACTCTCAAGCATGAAGATCAAAGCCTTTGTTAATAAAAGTCAAAGTCAAAGTTTGTGTTTTGTATTTGTTTTCTTGTTTTAGTTGTGGGTATAAATAGGTTTCTTGTAAGTCTTTGTAAGAATTAGTAAGAATAAGAATTCATATTCTAAGGGGGTGAGCAAATTAGAGAAGAATTGTATAGAACATATCATTCTAGAGAGAGAGAGAGTGTTTGTCGTGAGAGAAAGTGAGTTTGTAATCTTGATGATTGATCCAATGACATGTGATTACAATTCATGATCATATTTTCTGTTTACGATTGGAACTTGATGAAATATTGGGAATAGCAAACTGGGATTCCCCTCACCACCACAGTGTAAAATTCATTGAAGACGGGTGGGTTCATTGATGCATAAAATTCCACCACTAGTGTTGGATCATAGGGTCCTGGATTCCTAGCATAAGGAATCTATCCCCTTTGGTGAGCAATAGCGATGACTGCCGGGTCGTCGATGTCAGGGAATTTGATTCTGTGCTCGGGCCAGACTTTTCATTTCCGATCGTTAATTTCAAACATTCTTTGGCCATAGTCCGGATTTCGCCTCAAACTGAGGCTTTGGCGTTGACACCGTGATAGCTGGAAATATTTTCCCCATCTACCGGACTGTTCAGGGTCTGTCCTCATCCTGGAGCTGAAAATGCAAAAGTGAGTACATGAACATTCTTTCCACCCCAAACCGAGTCCAAAGACTCGGTTATCTGTTAAGTGGGGTGATTGAATCCAATTTTGTTGATTGAACTCCAAACCTGTGGTTTGTCCGTCTCTCAACTTCTGGTTAAGGATTACTACTTTTGCTAACTCCAACCATTAACAAGACTTTCATGGACCCAATCAATTGCACAGAGCTCTACGAAAATGTCCCACAATTCTGATCAGCAGTTAAACAAATGTGGGTTCTTGTCAGCAGTTAAGCACATAGACAAACCACAATCAAAAGGGATGACTAGAATGACAAAGAAATAAACATTAAGCATCCACATAAAAACACAATCACTCACTCACTCCTTTTTGAAAGATAGAAAGTTCAAGAAAAATCTAAAATCATCACGTCAACACATGTACAATCACAATATCTTACTCACTAAGCCACAATCACATGAATAACATCGATAATTTCAAACTTTTCATAAATGGGTTGAAAAACCCCAACTTGAAGAACCCAAAAGTAGAGTGAAGAAGTATGTTACATTTGAAGTTTGAAGGGTTCCAAGTACACAATCGGTTGAGTGGAGGATTCTCTAGCTTTTGGAGTGTGAGACTTGGTGGAGAATGGTGGTTAACGGTGGTGGAGAGGGTAGAGAGAAGAGAGAAATCGAGAATGATAAAAAAATTTAGGGTTTACACCCTTTCAAACCCGCGACGGCTGGTATAAAAATATCTCTCAGATAAGCCGGGCGGGTTATGCCGTGGGTTGGCCTGCACGGCTTCCCGCGTCGTGCTCTGTTGAAGTCTAAACAATCAGTGCATTGGGCGGCTTATGGTGCGACTTAGCCCGCCCGGTAACTCGCCCCGTGTACTGTTAAGGTCTAAACAACCAGTGCACCGGGCGGCTTGTGGTGTGACTTAGCCCGCCCGGTGACTCGGCTCATGCAACAATTTGGCATCTACACAGAGGTTGGGGCGACTTGTACCGCGGGTTAGCCCGCCTGGTAACTCGCCCCAGTCCTATTTTTATTCTCTCACAACTCCTGGTCACCCTCTCTTTTTCCAAATCTTTGATGTTACTTCTCAACAACCAAAATAGAACACAAAGCACACCAACTAAAATCAGGAAAGCAAACTAACTAAAAAAAAATATTTAAAAACAAGAGGTCAAACCTCCGGTGGGTTGCCTCCCACCCAACGCCTTATTTAGTGTCGTGGCATGACCTACTTCTCCAATTACTCCTTCGGTACGTCAAGGTACATGCTTGATGGTTCCATCGGTTCACCGGCTATATAGGGCTTCACCCGCTGACCGTTCACCTTGAAAGTGGACCCATCTTTTCCCTGTAGTTCAATTGCTCCATACGGAAACACTTCCTTGATGGTGAAGGGACCCGACCACTTAGACTTCTGTTTTCCTGGAAACAAACGCAATGGTGAGTTAAACAATAAAACACTCATACCCGGTGTGAGTACCTTTTCGTGAATGCGTTTGTCGTGGAATCGTTTGGTCCGTTCCTTGTAGATGATAGTATTCTCATAAGCGTCTTGCCTGATTTCGTCCAATTCATTAAGTTGAAGGAATCGGTGCTTTCCGGCGACTTGAAGATCCATGTTTAACTGCTTGATTGACCAGAAGGCTTTGTGCTCAAGCTCGACCTGTAGATGGCATGACTTACCAAACACCAACCGATAAGGAGTTGTGCCAAGCGGGGTCTTATATGCTGTCTGATAGGCCCATAACGCGTCGTCTAATTTAGACGACCAATCTTTTCGTGAAGCACTGACAGTCTTTTCAAGGATTTGTTTGAGTTCCCGATTTGACACTTCAGCTAGTCCATTGGCCTGTGGATGGTACAGAGTGGTCACCCGATGCTTGACTGAATATTTCTTAAGTACAACATCCAAGTAGCGGTTACAAAAGTGGCTTCCTCCATCACTGAGTAATGCCCTTGGAACCCCAAACCTTGAGAAAATGTGTCGCCGAAGGAAGTTTATCACCACCTTAGAGTCATTTGTAGAGGTCGCTATTGCTTTTACCCACTTCGACACATAATCTATCGCGACGAGAATGTATTCGTTTCTGTACGATTGTGGAAAGGGTCCCATAAAATCAATGCCCCAACATCGAACAACTCCACTTCCATGAAGATGTTCATTGGCATTTCATCCCTTTTCGTTAGATTACCAACTCTTTGACACCGGTCACAATGGAGAATGAAGTCTCTTGCATCTTTAAACATAGAGGGCCAAAAGAAACCTGCTTGCACTACTTTTGCAACCGTTCAAACAGTACTGAAATGACCTCCACATGCTATCGTGTGACAGTGTGTTAGGATGTCTCTCTTTTCGTTATCTGGCACATATCTTCTGATCATCCCGTTTGCGCACCACTTGTATAAACATGGTTCGTCCCAATAATATTGTTTTGCATCAAATAGGAATTTCTTCCTTTGATGTGAATTAAGCTTGTACAGTACCACAAAACTCACCAAGTAATTCACAATGTCTACGTACCAAGGTTTAGAATGAGTTACCTTAAACAACTATTCATCTAGAAATGAGTCATTGATGACCAAATTGTCCGTCTCTCCATTCTCTTCAAGTCTTAACAGATGATCTGCTACCGTGTTCTCTGACCCCTTTTTGTCCAAAATTTCCAAGTCAAACTCTTGGAGTAGTAACACCCAACGGATGAGCCTTGGCTTCGCATCTTTCTTCGCCATAAGATATTTTAGAGCTGAATGGTCCGTATAGACTATCACCTTGGCTCCCACCAGATATGAGCGGAATTTCTCACAAGCATAGACAATTGCAAGTAATTCCTTCTCGGTTGTAGCGTAATTGACTTGAGCCTCATCAAGTGTCTTGCTAGCATAATAGATGACATGCATCTTTTTATCTTTCTTTTAGCCCAATACTGCTTCCATCGCAAGATCACTTGCATCACACATGAGAATGAATGGAAGACTCTAATCAGGTGTGGTCAGGATTGGCGCTGAAGTGAGCTCCTTCTTTAATCTGTCAAAGGTAGAAATACATTCATCAGAGAATTCAAATTTGGCATTTTTAAGTAATAAAGAACATAATGGTTTTGTAATCTTAGAAAAATCCTTAATGAACCGCCGATAGAACCCAGCATGTCCCAGAAAGCTCCAAACACCCTTCACTGAAATCGGGTACGGTATATTTTCTATTACCGCAACCTTCGTCTTATCCACTTCAATGCCTTCTCTTGAAACCTTGTGGCCCAGTACAATGCCTTCGGTCACCATAAAGTGACACTTTTCCCAGTTGAGAACTAAGCTTGTTTCCTTACACCTTTTCAGAACCGCTTCCAAGTGCGCCAAACATGTATCAAAAGATGGTCCGAATACCGGGAAATCATCCATGAAAATTTCTATTGTTATCTCCACCATATCTGAAAATATTGCCATCATACATCTCTGGAAAGTGGCTGGAGCATTGCATAACCCAAAAGGCATCCTTCGGTAAGCGAACGTGCCGTATGGACAAATTAATGTTGTATTGTCTTGATCTTCCGGGGCTGTGGGTATTTGATTATACCCGGAATATCCATCCAAGAAACAATAATACTAGTGCCCCAACAATCTTTCCAACATTTGATCAATGAATGGGAGAAGGAAATGATCCTTCTTTGTAGTATCGTTCAACTTCCGATAATCTATGCATACTCTCCATCCAGTGATTGTTCTTGATGGAATAAGTTCATTACTGTTGTTTCGAACCACTGTAATCCCTCATTTCTTGGGTACCACTTGAACAGGACTAACCCAAGAATTATCCGGAATCAGATAGATAATCCCGGCATCCAAGAGTTTCAAAATCTCCTTGCGTACCACCTCCTTCATGTTTGGATTTAGCCTTCTTTGCGGTTGAACTACAAGCCGATACCCATCTTCTAAATTGATCCGGTGTGTGCAAAAAGTTGGGCTTAAGCCTTTCAGGTCAGCTATGGTCCACCCAATTGCGGTTTGGTGCTCACAAAGAACTCTAAGAATCTTTTCTTTATTTGCTGCTCTCAAACTGGATGAGATAATCACCGGTAATGTTTCCTTGTCGCCCAAGTATGCATACTCCAAGTGCTTTGGTAACTGTTTAAGATCTAGCTTTGGTGGTATCTTTGATGATGGTTGATATTTTGGGATAGGAGTTCCCAAATCCTCAATGGCTAACTTGCGGTGTCCCTTGTAATTGGGTAATGCATTTAACTGCATTACACTTTCACTTTCTTCATTGGAATTGACACCGGTAAGTGCATTTTGTAATGGATCTTCAGACAACACCGTGCTACTACCTTCTTGAACAACTGGTTCCATGACATCTACTCGATAACATTCATTCGATACCGACTTATGTTTAGCCGCTCGAAAGACATTGAAAACAACTTTCTCTTCACCAACTCTAAGTGTCAATTTCCCACCTCTCACATCAATCAGAGCTCATCCGGTGGCTAGAAACGGTCGGCCAAGGATATGTGGTATCTCCTTGTCCTCGTCCATGTCCAATACCACAAAGTCCACTAGAAAATAGAACTTGTCCACCTTAATCAACACATCTTCAATCACTCCATACGGGTACTTGATTGACCTATCAACAAGTTGGAGTGTAATGGATGTTGGTTGCACTTCTCCTAATCCAAGCTTCCTGAAAATAGACAATGGCATTAGATTGATACTCGCACCTAAATCACATAAAGCTTTGCTAAATTCAGAAGTCCCTATATGAACGGGAATAGTAAAACTCCCTAGATCCTTTAATTTGGGGGGAAGCTTGTGTTGAATGATGGCACTGCACTCTTCAGTAAGTGCAACATTGGCTTGCTCTTCTATCTTCCTGTTGGATCATAAATTGTATTCAAGATTAAATCGTAATAGGGGTCTAATTTGTAATAGTGTTTAATACTCTAGGTGGTATTTTAGCTAATATTCAATAATGTTTAGGTCATGTTGACCTCAATATAAATAGTTTTATTTTATTAGTTTTAGGGTGTGAACAATATTGGTGATTAGAAGGCAGCTGTATTTTCTCTGTATTCTACACAAGGTATTCTGTACACCAAGAACACACACTCGTATTTATCAAATTAATCAAGAGATCATTGGTATGTTGTTTTGGTTTATTTATCTCTTGATCTTTAATGTGTTGTGTGATTATTTGTCAACTATAATTCTAGGTTTAACAAGTGATATCAGAGCCAAAGAATCAAGCTTTTTGGATTAAAACAGTTTTATCGACAACTTTCTGTGTGAAAATCGATTTCACGATTTAAGGTGTTTTTATGCTTAAAATCGAATTGATTAGGTGCGTTCTATGTTATTGAATATCATCTGATTGTTTAATTGAAGTTAAAATCATAAATCAATTGGCTTTTGATGATTTTTGGATACTAGGTTCATGAAACTATCGTCTACTGTCTCATTCTAATTGAAGCATAAAAGTTGTTTTTAGGCATTGATTCTGATTGGGTTTTGATCGTAGCATGTTTGTAGATGATTTATATGATTTATACACTAACAATTAATATGTTAAGTGGATTCTGGGTTGAAAATCGATCAGAGGGTCGAACTGTGATGAACTAGGGCATTTGTTCAAGAACTCTCTTTTGCGCCAGATTCATAGTGAGTTTTTCGCCACCGCCTCTTAGCGCAATCTATATTTTGCGCCATCTTCGCTTGGCGCAAAGTTTTCTTTTGCGCCACTCATTACACCGATCCACACCGGTCGGGGGAGACACCGGTCACAGTACACCAGTCGGTCCATACCGGTCACAACACCCCGGTCGCAGGAGACCGGTTGAAGGAGGACACCGGTCGAAGGAGGACACCGGTCACATCACAACACCGGTCGGATGGATACCGGTCAAGCAACTCACCGGTCACAGCAAGATACCGATCGCGATACTTGATTTCTTTGCACCATCAGTGCTTCACGCAAACCTCCTCTTTGCACCACCTTCTATTCGTGCAAACCCACTTCTCGCGACCAATTACTAGCGCAAAACCTCTTCTTACGCCACCTCCTTGTAGCGCAAACTTAACTTTTGCGCCAGACTCTTTTAGCGCAAAGATTCTTTTGCGCCAGGTTCACTTAGCGCAAAGTTGTCTTTTTGTGCCACTGTCCTTTAGCGCAAACTGTCTTTTGCGAGCGTATTCTGTGATTTGCGCCAGATTTTCTGCTTGCTAATTTATTTGTGTTTTATACTGTTTGCGAATTTTGCATTTGATTATTTTTGGAAATTTATTTTTCTGAAAATTTTTGAGTGTAGTTTTTATCCAATTCTTGATTCAAAAGATCTTATTAGTTGATTCTCTTGGTAAAGATAAGTTTGCTTACTAACTATACAACTAAAGATGTCGAACCAACTTCTCTCCATGGGCTCTCAGTCTAAACCTCCTGTTCTCTTAGCTAATGAGTATCAGCAATGGAAGAAACGAATGATTCAGTTTCTGAATCACAAAAATAGAGATTATATGGAATCAAGCACTACTGGTCCAGTAAATCCAATGATCACAGTTCCTGGTAGAGCTGCAACTGAAACCTCTCCGGAAATCCCTGACAGATATGTTCCCAAACCGTATCAATACTTCACCGATAAGGATAAAGATCTGTAAAAGATAGATGAAGAGGCTCTCATTTATCTGACGATGGCCATCCCAAATGACATCTACAACCGGGTAGACAGTCGAAATTCAGCCAAGAAAGTATGGGATGAACTAGCAAGACAATTTGAGGGAAGTGAAGCCTCAATTCAAGCCAAGCAAAATATGTGCTTTAATACCTATGAGGGATTTCATGCAAGGGAAGGAAACACACTACTTGATACCTATAACAGATACAACATCATTCTGAATGACCTGCGGAGGAACAATATCTCTAAATCTGCTTCAGAGATAAACTATAAGTTCATCAAGAACTTGAACCCTGAATGGAAGAACTTTGCCATCAATCTTTAGATGTCAAAGAACATGGCTCTAGAGAATTTCACAGATATTTTTTCCACTCTTGCTCAACATAAAGAAGAGGTGACAACTATCAACAATGAGTCCAACAATTTGAAGGACTTTGTGGCTCTCATAGCTGGCAAAGGAAAAAGTTCAAGTTTTGGTCCTGTATCTGCTGCAAGGTCAAAGAAGAAAGTGTCTAAAGCTTTCGTTGCGGAGATTACTGAGTCCAATTCTGCTTCAAGTGATGAAGAACTGGAGATTGATTCTGATGATGATATATAGAAGTTCTCTGAGAACTTGGCCATGATAACTCGTTAATTCAAGAAGAGCTTTGGCAAGAAAAAGTACTATTCAAAGCCAAAGCAAGAAGGGTACAAGAAAGAGAAGTCTGAAGTAAGATACAAGCCAAGGTATGGATGAAGAGAGGAAAGACAAGAAGAGAGGATAGATGAAAGGAAGGAAGATAGAAGAGAAGAAAAGAGAGAGGAGAAAAAAGAAGAAAGAAAGGATGAACCAGGCAGATGCTATAACTGTGGCAAATTTGGACACTTCTCCAGAGATTGCAAGTTCAAGAAAGTCAAGAACTCAGAATACTATGCAAGGAAGTCACTCATTGCCATGAAAGTTTTAGAAGGAAAGGTGCTTATGGATGAAGAGGAAAACTGGCTGTTCTAAAGTTCTGATAAAGAGGAGCAGGTGCACTTCACCCAAGTCTCTTACATAGCCAAGTTTGATGGTGATGATGAAGCTTCTGAGGCTTATCTCGAAGATGACAACTCTGAGGTAAATTCTGAACTTATTGAATCTCTGATGGTCCAAATACACAATATGAAAGATGAATTTGCTTTGTTGAAAGGTAAACTTAGCTCCGCACATCAAACTGTCTTGAGTTTTCGTGATGAAAACGCTTTACTAAAAGTTGTTGTGGAAGAAAAGGAAAAAGAGAAACAAAGTTTAAAAGCTGAAAAAGAATCTTTAAAAGGAAAAATATCTGGTCTAGAAAAGGATCTTGTAAATCTTAATGCTGAAAAAGGTGAGTTCAAAATCAAATTTGAAGTATGTTTTCAAGAAAGAAATGAAGCTTACACAAAGATTAAGCAATTGGAGGATATTAAAATGAAACGAGGTCAGACTGAGCACACATTAAATCTGTTAACCAATAAACTCCAAGATGAAAGGTTTTATAAACTAAAACCAGGTTTGGGTTTGCCAATTAATGATGTTTTGAAAAAGGCACCGGAGCACTTGTATAATTTTGATAAACTTGGCTCCACAATCAGACCCATTCCTAACATTTGTGCAACCTTTGTTGAAGCAAGCACATCTAAACCTTTTACAGAGACCAAAGGTAAAGAAGAAATGGGAGAAAACAAGTGTTGTGACACTGATTCTCAAAATTCTTTTAAATCGGTTGCTTTTAAATATAGTGATTTGAACAAAAGCTATGTGACTCGAAAGATCGAATTGGCTAAGTTTGATTCACTGTTTACCACATCTTCAAAAGAATCAGTCAGCAATGACACGGTTCCACCTGAGACTGCATGCAAATATGAATCGGATGTTGATCCATCAATTATACCATCAGTCTCAAATCCCATTGCTCCTAAACCTTTACTTGTCGAAGAGGTTGAAGAAGAAACTGTCATCACAAATGGATCTTGTTTTAAAAATGACAAAAAGGAGTTTATTGAGAACATGACTAAAGAAATGTTTTCTGAAATGATGAATGCTTCAGACTCTGATCCTGTTTCTACTGCAAAAGAGTCAAATTCTGTGAGTGATCATACATCTGAATTGATAAAACAAATTGATACTTTGCAACAGTCTCTTGAAGAGATTGATGATGAAAACTTTGATCTCAAGGTTAAACTTGAAAAATCTTTGAAAGATAATCAAGAACTTTGCACAGAGATCAATAATTTAAAAATTACTCTGTTTAAGAATGTTTCAAATGATAAACAGATGTTTAATGATCCAAGCCGGAAGGTATGAACTAATCCAGAATTTGATGCTCCTGCAAAACCTTCAGTTATTTACTCTGATTGTCCTGAATATCCACCTAGTATTTTTGAGAAGGGTCAGACTTCAAGTAACTCTAGAAAAGAATCACCTTCTAATAAAGAGACTAACAAGATTTCTGTTCCTGTTTCAGATATGAAAGGAAATGGATTTGGGAGGAGTAGGAAGAATAATGATGATAGTTTGAATAAAAATGATAGTTTGAATTTTAGTGAAACTTCTGTTACAAAGAGTTGTACTACAGACAGTGATGTTTTGAAAAGTAATTCTTTTGATGGACATGAATGTCAGATTTATTCCGATAAATCTAAATTTATGACTTTTGCGCGAAAGAATCTATATTGCAAACACTGCTGGGATAATTCTTTCAAATACTACTCCACTCCTAACTCCAAAAAGAGTAAAAGAAAAGCTAAACCTAATCTTAATTCCAATTTTTCCACACAACCCAAAGTGTTTCGTGCTAAGGTTACCAATCCTAGATCTAAAAAGCATTTTCAGGAATTAAATGTTAAAATGGTTTGGAAATGGGTTCCAAAACCCCGATATGAATGGAGAATGAAAGTTAAACCTGCTGATATTCCTGAATTGATTGAAGCTAACAACGAAGGACCCATTTTGATATGGGTACCTAAGCAAAACTAATTGTTTCTTGTGAAGGCCTGTAGAGTGTGGGTGATAGATTCCGGTTGTTCACGCCACATGACAGGATTCAAGCACCTCCTACATAACTATGTGGAGGAGCCTGCTGGAGTAGTTAGGTTTGCTAATTCAGAAGTAGAAGGAAAGGTAAAAGGTTATGGAATGCTTGATAATGGCATTGTGAAGATACAAAGGGTGCTATATGTTGAGGGTCTTGATCATAATTTGTTCAGCACCAGTCACTTCTGTGACATGAAATATCAAGTTCGCTTCACAACATCTCATTTCTATCTAGAGGATCCATATGGTTACGAAGTCTTCAGAGCTGAACGCCATGGAAATCTATGTTATGTAGATTTTCCGACACTGTCTGCCATACGTCCAGTATGCCTATTAGCCAAAGGAACTAAAGCATAATCATGGACGTGGCATCGCCGCTTGTCTCATCAGAATTTCAGAGCAATAGCCAAGCTACAAAGACAAGGTCTGGTCAAAGATCTACCAGAAATGAGGTTTGAGAAAGACTCACTATGTTCTGCATGTGAGTTGGGCAAAATGAAGCGAAGCTCATTCAAGTCTAAAACTGAATCATCGACCTCATCTGCACTGGAACTTATTCATATGGACCTTTGTGGCCCAATGCGAACAACGTCTATCAACGGCAAGAAATACGTCTTAGTAATGATAGATGACTATTCAAGGTATACATGGCTCGAGTTTCTACGCAACAAGTCAGATGCGCCAAAGTTGATTATCGCTTTTATTAAGCGCATTCAAGTACGTCTTCAATTGCCAGTCCGAACTCTTCATAGTGATAACGGCACGGAGTTCAAGAATGACACCTTGCAGAGTTATCTTATCTCTGTGGGAATTTCACATAACTTCTCCGCAGCCTACACTCCACAATAGAATGGCATTGTTGAACGAAAGAACCTGGACTCTTGTTGAAGCTTCTTGTACTATGCTTGCATATTCTAATCTACCCATGTATCTTTGGGCTGAGGCAGTCGCGACAGCTTGCTTTACTCAAAATCGTACCATTGTGGTCAAACGATTTGACAAAACAACATATGAGTTGATCAACAATCGTAAACCTAACATCATATTCCTTCGTGTTTTTGGTTGCATATGTTACATTCTACGAGAGCGACAAGGTTTATCAAAATTTGATAAGAAAGCGGATGAAGGATATCTTGTTGGATACTCTCTGACATCCAAAGCTTATCGAATCTACATTATTCGAACCAAGACGATTGTTGAAAGCATGAATGTCTCCTTTGATGAGAACTCTACACGGACTTCTGGACACAACAGTTCAGAACTCGGACTCAAGTACAAAGCTTCTATTCACTCCAGAATAGAACCAACATCTAAAGAATCTACTTCTTCTAACTCTAACTCTACTTCATCTGAGTTAGATTTGTTGTTTATTGATGCCTTCGATGATATTTGTGCAGACTTTGACAAAGTCATATCAACATCAACACCAAGCTCGGTGGTCCCTACTTTTTTTGTAGATATGTCTGGACCGTCCGAAGATGTCACTGAAACTGCATCTCCATCAGGTACAACTAAGTCGTTAGTTTCTGACTCTACTAATGCTGATTCTGTCTCTGCAGATATTCCTTCTGGAAATGAAGTCACGAGTACTTCAACCGCTATTCCAGAAACTTCAGTATCAGAAACACCAGTACAAGATGTCCTGAGTACATCTGTGGATCTACCTGCAGTGCATGATGAATATAATGCATCAAATACGCAACAAACAATTGAATCCTTACCAAGCACACATCGTTGGACTAAGGATCATCCCCTGCATAACGTGATAGGTGACGTACAAGCTGGTGTCAATACACGGTCAACGTCAGCTAATTTCTGCATGTTTTCAAGCTTCTTTAGTTCCCTAGAACCAAAGAAAGCATCGGAAACTCTACGTGATCCCTTCTGGATTTCTGCTATGCAAGACGAGTTTTTGCAATTCGAACGGAACAAGGTTTGGCGCTTGATCCCACTACCTAAAGGTAAAATTGTTATTGGAACCAAGTGGGTATTCAGAAACAAGAAAGACGAGGCTGGAGTAGTTGTGAGAAACAAAGCTCGACTGGTTGCAAAAGGGTACTGTCAACAGGAGGGTATTGACTATGATGAAACATTCACCCCTGTCGCAAGGATCGAAGCCATCAGAATCTTGTTAGCTTATTCAGCGCACAAAAACTTTACAGTCTATCAAATGGACGTAAAGTCAACTTTCCTAAATGGCGTTCTGCATGAGGAGGTCTACGTGGCACAACCTGAAGGTGCCATTGATCCTCATCACCCTGATCATGTCTAGGTGCTAGACAAAGCACTGTATGGTCTTAAACAAGCACCAAGTGCCTAGTATGAAACTCTAACTAAATTTCTCCTAGCTTCTGGTTTCAAGAAAGGTACGGTTGACACCAACTTATTTCTCAAAAGGCAAGGTGAGGACTTGATTCCCATTCAGATTTATGTTGACGACATAATATTTGGGTCGACAAATCAGAAATTTTGGAAGAACTTTTCTAAAATCATGAAACAAAGTTTGAAATGCCGATGATGGGTTAGTTAAATTTCTTTCTTGGCTTACAAGTAAAGAAATTACCCGAAGGCATTTTCATCAATCAAGATAAATATATAAAAGATATATTAAGAAACTTCAATATGTCAGATAGTTCAGTCATGAAAACACCAATGGCTACTGGTACACTCTTGGATGCAGATCCCTCTGGTAAACCTGTAGATCAAAAGGTGTATCGTAGCATGATTGGTTCTTTACTTTATCCGACTTCCAGTTGCCCAGATATAATGTTTGCCACATGTTTTTATGCGAGATATCAGTCTACTCCTAAAGAGTCGCACTTTAATGCTGTCAAGCGAATCCTTAGATATCTCAAAGGCACTTCTAATCTAGGCCTTTGGTATCCAAAGGATTATCGTTTTGATCTAACTGCCTTTACAGATGCTGACCATGCAGGATGTAAGATAGACCAGAAAAGCACCTCTGGATCATGTCAATTTATAGGTGACAAACTTGTAAGTTGGACCTCAAAGAAACAAAATTGTGTTTCAACATCTGCTGTTGAGACTGAATATGTAGTTGCTGCTAGCTGCTGCTCACAAGTTCTCTGGATGAAGACACAGTTAAGGGACTTTGGGTATAACTACAAGCTAGTTCCTATTTATTGTGATTCCAAGAGTGCAATCGCAATAACAGCTAACCCGGTTCAGCATTCGAAGACCAAGCATATAGATGTACGCTATCACTTCATTAAAGATCATGTAGAAAAAGATGATATCGAAATGCACTTTGTTCAAACTGATTTCCAGTTAGCTGACCTTTTCACCAAGCCGTTGGATGAAAAGAGGTTCCAGTTTCTAATCAGCAAACTTGGTATGTTGAACATGTCTTCTTAACCTTACTCATGATTCGAGGGGGAGTATTCTGAGTCTTAATCTTGTGTTTTATTCTCCAACTGTTGCTAACGATAGAAGAATCATTTTTCACAAATGATTACCACATTTGCTTTTATATGCAGGATTGATCAAGTGACAATGGCTTCTAATCACATCTGATTAGAACCCGCACTTCAGTGCTTCGTTATTCTACTTGTTTTTCAAAAAAAAAATTATTATTAAGTTGAGGGGGAGCTTAATTGTCAAAGAGCTTAATTGATAAACTCTTTTAGTTTGAGGGGGAGAATAGTATTGTCAAAACATCTTATGTTTTTGACTTCTCCAACATTTTTTTTCATTTTTATTTGTATTCCTTTGTGCTTACATGTACACAAGGCTGTTGAAAAGCTCGTTCTTTTAAAAAAATACATGCGATTTGATGTGTGAGCTTAACAGAACTTCCATGGATTCACGATAAACAGTGTTTCCTACACAGGAAGTATTCCCTGAGTGATTGAGGGGGGAAGGGTGAAAATATTGAGTGTTGGTGTGTGAAGAGGTAAAATGGAAAAGAGAGATTGGTTAGAAGTGAGATTTAAACAATTAAAAGAAAGAGGGTAAGAGAACAGAGTAAAAGAATATCAAACTCTGCACCAAATTCTTTCTGAGTCGGGCAACCACATTATCTGTTGTTTCACATTTCTTCGTGAATGACATTGAAAAAGGCACGTAGCCCATGCCATCTCTTGCATACAACCCCACCAGCTACTCATTCTTTTCTCAAAAAGAGAATGTTTCACATTTTCTGGGGACGCAACACATACGTTATTGGTTCTTCATTTGGAAGATACTAATATTGAAAAATAAGGAAAGTTGTCCCACCTTCGACCTTTTTCTCATGCACATTGAGTCTTTGTATAATTTGTTGCTGTCTCAACAAGTTTACATACTTTGAGCCTACATTGAAAAGCAATCATCGGTGCTTAATTCTTTCATACACATGCACGAGCACACATAAATTTGTTTTCTATCAGAACGTTCATAGATAACTATGTGTTATTCGATGATTGAATGGAAGTCCTGGGGAGCCAACATCAAAACCAACTCCTTATATAGTAACTTTGTGTTACTCAGTGACTGTGTGTTACTGACAGACATTCCAAATTGAGTCATTTGTTGATTCTGGGTTACCATTTTTACTTATTTGAATCTGCAAAGATTGAAATAATCACTCTTTCCATTTGGGGAGACTGCTCTTATTTATACATGAAGATTGCACTTAATTGATGAATTGGGGGAGAAAATTCCTAGTTTATTTTGGCTATGTTTTGATGATGCTGATTCTCACCACTCATCAAAAAGGGGGAGAATAAAAAGAGAAAGAAGATACAACAATTTTCAAGATTTTTACTGAAGATTGTTGAAGAACTCAAAGATATCAAAGTGTCTAAGCTTATCAGATACAATTTTCAAGAAAAGTGAAGACCCGCAGATAATTGCCAATTTTTTTTTAATCTTGAATCCAAAGGGGGAGATTGTTGGATCATAATTTGTATTCAAGATTAAATTGTAATAGGGGTCTAGTTTGTAATAGTGTTTACTACTCTAGGGGGTATTTTAGCTAATATTCAATAATGTTTAGGTCATGTTGACCTAAGTATAAATAGTTTTATTTTATTAGTTTTAGGGTGTGAACAATATTGGTGATTAGAAGGCAGCCGTAATTTCTCTGTATTCAACACAAGGTATTCTGTACACCAAGAACACACACTCGTATTTATTAGATTAATCAAGAGATCATTGGTATGTTGTTTTGATTTATTTATCTCTTGATCTTTAATGTATTGTGTGATTATTTGTCAACTATAATTCTGGGTTTAACACTTCCTTTTGCTGGAAAGGACGTCCTTCAGAAACTTCACATCGGATGGAATTTATGCCAATGCATCTGCAAAAGGAATATTGATATGCAATTTTTTAAACACTTCTAAAAATTTGGCAAAATTTAATTCATCCATGAGAGCTTTCAGACGGTTAGGATATGGCACTTTAGGAAGAGTGGGTTTGACTGGCTGCTTCACTATGGTGCTTTCTTGTCTCTCTTTTTTATCCTCGACTTCTAGCCTGTCCATCTCTATATCTTCATCCACTTTCTCTTCATTCTCTTCGTCCTCCATCACCAATTCCGGTTCGTTCATTTTCTCTACCACCTACTCTTTATTCAAATTATTTTCCAATTCATTGCCACTTCTTAATTTGATCGCGTTACAATTCTCTCGCTGCGGTTTTTCCGTTTGACTTGGAAATTGGTCGTGTATTCTTGATTTCAATCCCTCCGCAATTTGGCCCACTTGCCTCTCTAAAATTTGGATAGAGGCGGTATTCTGATCGGTGGCCGCTTTGACTGTACTAATTGTATTTGTTAGTGTGCTCATAGACGAAGTGATCCCATCATCCGTTGAGTCTATTTTCGAACTGAACTTCATCATCATTTCCTCCATCCCCGTATTTTTGTCAGAAGTCTTCCATTCTTCTTGCCTCCTTTGATTATGACTTGGATGGCGATAAACATTAGTAGAATTAGAGGAGGAATTAAAATTAGAAGTGTTACAATAGTTTTGAGGATTTCCCATTGTTTCCTTAGGGCCATTTGTCGATTGGCTCCAAGAAAAGTTCGGATGCTTCCTCCACCCCTCATTGTATGTATTAGAGAAGGGGTCATTCCGCTGACGGTTGCGGTTCTGAACAAAATTCACTTGTTCCGGTGAGTCGAATGGTGAAAACTGCTTCATTATCCCATCATTTAAGGTCTGGCCTTGAATGGAAGATCACTTCAACTAATTTTTGATCGCGACCAGTTGTGCTTTTATTTGCCGAAGCTCATCAGTATCTTGAGCCTTAGCTACCCTTCAAACGTTTGATCTTGGTGTGGCGTAACTATTTTCGGCCAAGTTTTCAATCAACTCCCATGCCTCTTCGTAGGTCTTATTCATTAACGCGCCTCCCGCAACTCTAGTGATGTCATTTTTGAATTGGGGGTGTAATCCTCCAAAGAATGTTTGGATGACTACCCACCCGTGTAAACTGTGGTGTGGACATCTCTTCAACATGCCCTTGTACCGCTCCCACACCTCATATAGGGATTCTTGATCCCATTGTGCAAAATGAGTAATCTCGGATAGTAACTGAGTCGTCCGGCCGGGAGGGAAAAACTTATTCAAGAATGCGGCGACCATTTCCTCCCACGTGTTGACCGAATTCGGCGGCAATTTTTCTTTCCACATGGCTGCTCTATCACGAAGGGAGAATGGGAAACATCTCAACTTAATGGCATCTTCAGAAACCCCGTTCCATTTGAATGTGTTGCAAATTTTTTTAAAGGAACGGAGATGGCCGTGAGGGTCTTCGGTTGGCCCTCCTACGAATTGGTGAGCTTGAAGAAGCTGGATAGTTACATGATTGATTTCAAAAGAGTTGGTGGCAACCGCCGGTGCTTGTACTCCTCGTTGACCCACGACTACCGTTGGTGTAGCATAATTCCTCATGGGAATTCGATTTGGTGGTGGTAGTGGATTGTTATTGTTGTTATTGTTGACCGGAACCTCGCCATTCATGTTGTTATCGCCCATATTTCTACGATTTCGGTCTCTGGCTTCTCGACGTAGTTGTAGTGTGGTTCTTTCAATTTCAGGATCTAACGGCTCAAGATCTCTGAAGAGTCTTCTTCTTGGCATAAACCAAAAAGAATCCTGCAATCAAAACACAAGTCGTAAGTACTTTAAAATTGAATTGAAATAATAATACTGAAAAAAATGTCTAATATAATAATCTCTATAGACCATAGTGATATCAACATAAAACAAGTTCCCCGACAACGGCGCCAAAAAACTTGATAGGTCGGGTTTACACCCTTCCCACATGGACCGCAAGTGTATGGTGTCGTATCAAGTAATATGTATGGAAGTACGAGTATCGAACAGTAGGAACTTGGTATTGAGTACCACAAGACTATATTAACTATTAACTAGACGAAATGAAAATTGGATTGATTTGAAGTTTTGCAGAAAGAATTAAGCTCAAACGACAAAAAGGAGGCTTTTAGAAACTGAAACAGTCAACTGCTGATAAGAAGGTTGGGGGTTGGATTCATATAAGGATCATTTCTAAAAACAAGTAATGGTTTGAATTAGATGATTCACTGGTTCAATGATTAATTTTAAGGTGATTGGTACACTTTCTCAAGCTATAACAATACTAGCAATTAACAATGAAATTTCTTCTTTCGAACTCCAACTTCAAGTTAATATACTCATAAGGACAAAATTAACAGATCTATGATGAAATTGGTATATCTCTATCCAATTTGCATCATAGGCATTTGATAAACACATCTAATCGTCTTACACTTCTCTCGAAGAGTAAGATAATCAAGAAATATCCAACTAGTTGATCAGACCAAAATGAATTACATTAAAAACTCATCAAATGCTTCGTTGAGAAATTAATCATCAAAATACAAACCAAATCACATGTTTAAATCAACATCACCAAATAATCACCCAAACCTCAACATGAGAAGTTTAGCTCATGTTGGGGTTAACAAAAATGAAAACTGGAAGTGGAAGAAAAGTAGATCTAAACATCGTTCCTAAATGAAGAATGCTTGAAAAATATAAAACACTCCCTGAAATCTTTGAATCTTGAAGTAAAAGATTGTAACAAGATCGAGAATCCGTTTCCACCAAGTCTCCCCACCTTTTTGTCTCGCTTCTACCTTGTATCTGTTCCAAAAATTAGCCTCTAGCCGCCGCCATCTCTCGTCCAATTGCGTGATACCTAGATCTGACTGAAACAGTCGACTAAGACAGAATCAACACGTGGCATGACTTATGGCGCGAGTTAGGTCGCGCCACAAGTCGCCCAGAATTCCTAACTCACGCGGTCCAACTAACTCGCAGCCCAAACCGCCCCGTGTACTGTTTTCTTTAGAAATTTTGTCTTGATAAGGATCCTTCAACCCCAAATTGAGTTTCACTTTCCAGAACATGGTTTCTAGCAATTTCTTCTTAAAATCCACGCTTTCATCTTTAAATTATGTTGTCCTGTACTTTTCTCTCAAAACCATTAGAATTACCATTATTTTATCTGGGATCAAACAATTTCTGCTCTGTTCAATGCTTCAATAATGTCAAAATTTTGACATTATTGAAAGCACATAATGAAATACATGTCAGATAAATGTATGCTTATGAAGATAATCATGAAGATTTGAGCATTTTTATCATGAAAGATTTTCTCAAAAACAAGTACATTGAACGAATGAAATGAATATAAAAGACTTGTTTGAAAATCTGACATTGTATGAAAAAGATCAAATACGAATGATTTATCAATCAAGGGTTAGGTCATGAAAAATAGATTTTGTCTATAAAACAATTATAGACATTCTTGAAAGAAACGTTTTGAATGAATCAATGCTCAACAAACATTGAATATCAAACGGGGTGTCTTACCATCGAAAATATGTTTCAATATGAGACATTGTAAGAACTTGGTTAATAAAAATACTAAACCAGTGTGTGTGAATACATGAAAGTATATGGAAAAGATAATACACAAGTATTTATCTTTGAAAACACACGGTTAGTTTAACAATTAACCTCATGAAAAATGAAAACATTTAAAATCACACATCTAAATTCATGAAATCTGTTTAAGATTCAGAAGTGGTTTAAACGTTTAAGAACATGTTTTTCATATCCAAAAGTCGTCCTTCTTTCAGACATATATGAGATTAAGTTTTGAATGAACCTTACGCTCAGCTTAAATATCATGATGTCAGCTCATAAGTCATAAAATATAAGATCGTGTAAGCTCCCCCTCAAAATCTGCATCAGTCATATAGTCGTTAAAGCACAAAGTCTTATTCACAACATTCATAGAAAGGTTAATGACATATAGCAGTAAAATGTGTTAAGAACAAGTTCTGATCAGATGTAATCATAAATCATTGTCCTTACTCAACTTCCCCTGAAATTATGCATTAAAAAATATTTCAGTGAAGAATCTATGCAAAAATTTATTAACTCCCCTAAAATTTAAATCATCTAACTCTTGTGTCACACTCCCCCTGAAATCATGAACAAACCTTTCAGTGCAAATATCTTTCAGATTAAAAATAAAGAAATGAAGAAAAATAACAAAACTAAACTGTACTAGGTAACAACAAATTAAGTCTTAAGATTTAGCATACCAAGTTTTGAAATGAGAAAATTAAATCTCTTTTCATCAAGCGACTTGGTAAATAAATTAGCAAGCTGATAATATGTGTTTACAAAGTAAAGTTCGATTGTACCTTTTTCAACATTATCTTTTATAAAATGATATCTCACATCAATGTGCTTGGTCTTAGTATGTTGCACAGGATTAGCAGATATTGCAATAGCGCTCTTCGAATCGCAGTAGATCGGGATTTTGTCGTACTTGAAACCATAATCTCGGAGTTACGTTCGCATCCACAACACTTGAGAACAGCAGCTAGCCGCAGCTACATACTCTGCCTCAGCTGTTGAAGTAGATACACATAGTTGTTTCTTCGAAACCCAACTCACGAGTTTATCTCCAACAAATTGTATGTGTCCCGACGTACTCTTTCTATCAAGCATACAACCTGCATGATCTACATCTGAATAAGCCGTGAGCTCAAAACCTGTATCCTCAGGATACCACAGACCAAGATCTGCAGTGCCCTTTAGATATCAAAAAATACGCTTAACTGCAGACATATGAGATTCTTTAGGTGAAGCCTGATATCTAGCACATAAGCATGTATAAAACATTATATCCTGCCTACTAGATGTCAAGTACATTAAGGAACCAATCATACCTCTGTAGGTTCTAACATCGACAACTTTTCCAGAAGGATCAGCTCCGATCTTAGTTCCAGGTGCCATCGGGGTACCAAGAGGAGTACAATTTTCCATTTTAAATTTTTTGAGAATATCAAAAATGTACTTTGCTTGATTAATGAAAATCCCGTAGAAAATTGTTTGACTTGTAATTTGAGAAAGAAATTCATCTCTCCCATCATACTCATCTGAAATCGTGATACCATGCGGTTAGAAAAATTCTTACAGTACTTAGGATTTGTTGAGCCAAATATGATGTCCTCCACATATATTTGGATTAATATGATATCAGCTTTCTCCTTTTTAATGAAAAGAATAGTATCGATTTTACCTTTTGAGAAGCCCGACTTGACTAAAAATTTGGATAAAACTTCGTACCAGGCACGAGGGTCTTGTTTCAGACCGTAAAGAGCTTTGTCCAGAATGTATACATGATTTGGTTTCTCTGGATTGACAAAACCTTCAGGTTGCGAGACGTAGACTTCCTTCTTGAGAATACCATTCAGAAAGGCAGTCTTCACGTCCATCTGGTAGACGGTGAAGTTCTTGTGTGCGACATAAGCTAGAAACATGCGGATTGCTTCTATGAGCGCAACTGGAGCATAAGTCTTGTCATAATATATACCTTTCTCTTGCCTATATCCTTTAGCCACAAGTCTTGCTTTGTTTCTTATGACGATACCATCTTCATCTTTCTTATTCTTAAACACCCACTTTGTGTCGATAACTTTATTTCCTTCAGGTTTAGGCACTAGTCTCTAGACTTTAAGTGCTTCGAATTAATTAAGCTCTTCTTGCATCGTAGTCACCCAGTCAGAGTCAGCTAGAGCTTCAGATACTCGTGTAGGCTCTATCTTACTCAAGAATGAATCATGCATGCACTGGTTTAGTGTAGCAGACCTAGTTTGCACCGGTTTGGACGGATCTTCAATGATTTGATGTATTGGGTGCTATTTGATCCACTTGTGTTCATGAGGGAGTGGATTAGATGTAGATTGATCATGATGTTCTTCTAAAAATCCACTATCTTCTTCATTTTGTTCAGTTAGGGGTTTAGTTGAAGTATTCGGTGCGGAAGCTTCAGTTGGTTGGACATTTGTTGTCTGTTGAATAGACGTTGTAGTACACCCAA
This sequence comes from Arctium lappa, assembly GCA_023525745.1. Lineage (NCBI taxonomy): Eukaryota > Viridiplantae > Streptophyta > Magnoliopsida > Asterales > Asteraceae > Arctium > Arctium lappa. Next base: position 56,542,781 of record CM042058.1, on the reverse strand, counting down.
CTGATTGAGTTACTTTTGGCTCTTCATTTATAGTTTCAGCTTCAACTGATGGAGTAGGCGTTTGAATTGGAATTTCTTGCTGAATCAGGGAACTGGATTCAGTTAATATATCTGAAGTGGTTGGATGATTGTTTCTCAAATCGTCCAATCTGTCAACCACACCAAGTTTAGTCACTCTAGTATTGAGAAATTCATCATAAAACAATTCAAATAATAAATCTAAATCAGATAAATGTGATTTAGATTAAGATGCTTTATCAGAATTTGGAACATTAGTCACAGGTTCTGGACTGATTTGTCCAGAAGCTAATACTCCGGTAAGAACGGATTCTGAACTGCTTTGATCAGAAGCCATCTCTTCATCAAATATCACGTTGACGCTTTCTACAACAATCTTTGACTTCTTCAGGTATACTCTGTAGGCAGCAGACGTTTGTGGATAGCCGATAAAAATGCCTTCTTCAGCTTTTGCACTGAACTTGTTCAAGTTCTCCTTGTCATTTAGTACGAAACACCTGCATCCAAAAATATGAAAATGTTTAATGCTAGGTATTCTATTATTTATTAAAGCATACAGTGTTTTACGGAACCGACGATGGATAATGGAGCGATTTTGAGTATAGCAGGCAGTCGACACAACTACAACCCATAGAAATAGAGGTAGATCTGATTGACTTAACATAGTTCGAGCGGCCTTTACTTATGTTCTATTTCGTCTTTCTATGACTAAATTCTGTTCAGGCGTTCTGGTAGCAGAGAACTGGTGTGTTATCCCGATCGATTCGAGATAATCATCAACAATTCTGTTCTTGAATTTTGTGCCATTGTCCGTTCTAAGAAGCTTGACTATCTTGTGCAGATTCACTTGAGTGGTCTTTAAGAATGTGATGATGACATCGGGTGTCTCCTTTTTTGATCTCAGAAATTTGACCCAAGTGTATCTAGAATAATCGTCCACAATCACTAATACATATTTCTTGCCGTTGATGCTTTGAGTTCGCATCTGACCATAGAGATCCATATGCAACAGTTCCATTGAAGAACTTGTACTCGGCTCAGACATCGGATTATGAGCGGCTCTTTTCATCTTTCCTTTCTCACACGCTGCACGGAGATGTTCTTTGACATATTTAAGCTCTGGAAGTCCTTTCACCAAATTACTCGTGACCAGCTTGTTAATGTACCAAAAATTCAAGTGAGATAACCGTCTATGCCATAACCAGCTCAGCTGCATAGAGGCTTTTGATAGTAGACACACCTCATTATCAGTCTGGACTTTTGACAAGTTAATCGTGTAGAGGTTTGATTTTCTTGTCCCGACCAAAAGTTATTTTCCATCTTCAGTTCGTACATAACACCTTTTGGCCTTCAAATTCACCTCTAAGTCTTTGTCACAGAACTGACCAATGCTAAATAGGTTATGTCCTTGTTCTTCTACATAGCTCACCTTCTTGATCGTTACGTTTTCTTGAATAACATCACCATATCCCAGAATAGGTGAAAACTGGTCATTTCCAAATCGTACGTTTCCGCAATATTTCTCTGTATAATTAAACAATATATCTTTCTGCCCAGTCATATGCTTGGAGCAACCAGAATCCAAGTAACACATATGACGGGTCTGCACATGAGAAATCAGGAAACAATCGGTTTAGGTACCCATTTATAGATGGGTCCTACAGTGTTAACACATGATTTTGGCACCCATTTGAATTTGGGTCCTCTTTTCTTTTGAAAATCTTTTGAAACATGAGAAAGATATACATGATATGGACGAAACCAATCATCAAAATATTGACGAGACACAAAACCATTACTACTATAAGTAGATGTCCTATTAGTAGACGGAGATAATTGGACTAATTGCTTTATTGAATATCTCTTGTAAGAATTTACAAGTTTTTGTTTATGAAAAGCAACATTGCCAACTACATCAGTTTTACTATTAGTCTTTCTATTACAATCACCATTCTGATCTCACTCACGACTTTTTGTTACTCATATCCGAAACATTTGAACTTTTCAAGTTAGAACTGTGAGATTTGAAAGATTGCTTGTTCTTAGATTTACCAGTGGTTGTCCGTTTCTGTGAATGCCTAGTTTTCTTCTTCTTACCTTTGGCATCCTTGGTATTCACAGAGACTAGGTTATCAACTTTCGTTGATGTTTCACCCTTTTCAAACACACTGGGTAATCCAAAAGAATTGATAATAAATTGCGAATGATGAGGAAGTTTTGCATTGAAGTCAAATTGATCAACACAATCATCTAAACAACCATCAAAGTTAAGGAAACCAAACTCTTCATCAAACAGACTCTTAACATCATCATATTTTAAAGCTTTAGAGGATTTTGAAAAATCAGTGTTGAGAAAAAAGTTGAAAACACTATTTGTTCTAGATCAGTCAAAATTCTTTCTTCTACCAGAATGTTCTCGAGTTCAGAAACTTTACTTTCTAAAACGAGTGGAGGAACATAAATTTTACCTTCAACTGGTTTAGCCTCCAATTCCTCTGTAGAATAGCTTTCGAAATAGTCGTTAGAAAGAAATTTTGATTGATCAGAACTGTAACTAGAATTCAACATCTCATATCTAAATGGAAGTTGCATTTTTGTTTTGTTCTTTCTTTTCTCCCTTTCCTTAGCTTCATCCTCATCTGATAGTTTAGTCCATGTAACTTTGAGTTCAGGGTATTGTGGTGCCAATTTTAGAAATCCGAAATAATATAAGGCAGACACTTTAGAAATACCCTTTTTGAGATAGTGTGGGTTCTCGTAACCAAGACCCCAACACTCACTACTCTCCTTTGGTTTGTTCAGGTGAATGGTTTGTTCAGTTTGACCCAAAGTATAAAGTTTTTACTCCAAAACATTCACTTTTTCAGATAAAGATTTGTTTTCCTTCTTTAATGATGAACAGTTTTTCGCAACTTCTTTGACTTCAAATTCACACAGTTTATACTTTGAATTTGTTTCAGATAGTTCATTATGAATTATAGTCTTTTCTTTGGCACTGGTACCAATGTTCTCTTTATTGATACCTTTCTCGTGTTTAAGCTTAGACTGTAATTCATGGAGTTTAATCATCATAGCTTACATTTGGTTTAAAAAATCCGATTCAGACATATCACATATCTCTTTATAGTCTTCATCATCAGAATCTGCTTCCGCTTCAGTATCATTTTTACCCATAAAGCACATGTGATCCTTTTCTTCTTTCTCTTCATCATCTTCAGAGTGATCAAACCAGTACTCATCTTCGGCCATAAGTGCTTTGCCAGCTTTCTGTTGCTTGGCCAAAAGCATCTTGTTCTTGTAATACTCGGAATTGCGGACCTTCGGTTTCCGACAATCCTTTTCATATTGGCCTACTTTCCCGCAATTGTAGCATTTAATTGGCTCAAACTCTCTCTTTTCCTCACGCCTATACCTCTTCTCTTCAGGCTTCTTCTCTTCAAATATCTTGCTTTCAACTCTCTCTTTGTGCTCGTAGTTTCATGAACCCGATGAGTATCTCTCACTGTTCGATCCCGATTTCTTATAGAATTTCTTCTGAAAAGCTTTTGTCAATAACATCATGGCCTATTTTAGGTTCTCACAATCATCGGAGTTAGAATCCATATCACTTTCCATCTCATCAGACTCAGAAACTATAATCTTTTTCTTCTTCTTCATACTCACATATCTCCTTTCTTTCTTTATCACCACCAAAGCAATAGGATATGCAACCACTTTCTCAACTTTCTTTTTCTCATCCTTAATCTCATCAACCTCTTCTTCATTTTGCCTTAATATCTCGTATACCTCATGGAGTGGTATCTCGTTCAAGTTCTTCATCTGCTTCATTTGCCTAGTGAACCTCTTCCACTCGGGCTGTAGAATGCTCAAGACATAGACATTCAACTCTATTTGAGAATTTCTGACTTTATTCTTGTCGAGCTCGTTCAGAAGGGTTGCAAATCTATCATATGTTGCTTCAAGAGATTCACCCTCTTTAGCCTTGAACTCTTCGTATTTATTCAAGCAGTTTGAGACTTTCAGTTGATTGCCGATCTTGGATCCTAGCATCATCTTCTCGAGCTGATCCCACATCTCTTTGCCCATGGCATTGTAACTGTCAATCTTGACAATATCTCGTTCGGAATCCCTTGTAAAATAAACGACCTTGCCAATGGCAATGGGTATCAACTTTAATTCTTTTTCTCTATTCATCTGTGTATTCATCCAGTGGCAATGGGTACTCCTTGTTGACTACCTCCTCACCATTTTCTCCTTTGGTAGACAAAATCTTGGTGGGAGGTTTCCTCACTCCTTCCTTGAGAGATAATCTGATGTCGTCACCCAAGTCATTCCTATCTATGAAATCTAAGAAGCGATCCTTCCACTGTTCATATTCTCCTTTAAAGAGCACCGGAGGCTTCACATCCGTACTAATGGCCAAAGCTTCTCTCGAAGTCATCCTGTTATTCCCAATATTCTAGTTCTAATTGATACAAACAATGAAGATGATAATCGAAATCATAAGTCTTTGATTAAACCATAAAGATTACAAACTCTCTCTCTACTTTCTCACTCTGGAAAGATATACAATGAACTCTTTCTCTCATAAGCTCTCTCTCTACAATCTGAAATCTACTCACTTACATACACGCTTACTACTTTACAAAGGAAACAAGGTATTTATACCCTTGACAATTACAAAGGAAAAACAAAAATACAATATGTTGACTTTGACTTTATTAACGAATGACTTTGACTTTCACTAGAGAGTTGACTTTCAGCCTTTGACTTCTTGAACTTTTGTCTTCAATCTTTATGATCTTGAATCCAATAAATATGTACTCTAACAATCTCCCCCTTTGGATCAAGATCATAACTAAAAAGATTTAGCAATTTAATCTTCTCTCTTAAGCTCAATTTGAATCTCCCCCTGTGATGTAAAAACAAATCTTCTCAAGAAATCAACATTCTCCCCCTATTCTTATGAACATTAACGTTCTCCCCTTTCTTTGATAAACACTCTTTCAGACATTGATAGAAATTATCTTCATTTTCAGCTCTGAATGTTTTATCCAACTTTCTTTCAATAAAATTTCTCCAAAATCTGCTTGCTTTCGAGATTCTTTGAACTTTCTCTTGTCAACTTTGAACAAACTTATCTTCAACAATTCTGAAATCTTTTAATTCTTTCAGCAAACTTTCTTTAACAACTTTCTTTCACAACTTCAATATTGCTTTGAATCACAGATTTCTTGATATCTTCTCCCCCTTTTTGATGATTTAAGCATCTATATCATCAAAACTTTTCCAAGAAATGTCATTGACCATTGTGATCTGTCAAACTGAGCCTCTGATTCTGTGATCCATAACCAAGTATTCATCTAGATCTTTGCAAATCTAGACAAAAATAAGAATGTAACACCTGAATCAACAAATGAATCAGTTAACATGCCTGTCAGTAACACAAAGTCACTGTGTGTAACGGATACACAATATAGAGGAGCTTTTTGATGTTCACTCCCCCAGGGCTTCCATCCAATTATCGAAATACGACGAAGGCAATTTCTATGAATGTTATGACAAAGAAACAAATTCTTTGTGTGTTCGTGCATGTGTAGAAAGAATTATGCACGGATAATTGCTTTTTAAGTAAGACTCAACATTGTGTAAACCACTGAGACAACAGTAGATAAACACAGACTCAATGTGCATGATTGAAATGCGAAGGCGGGGCAGATTTCCTTCTTTTTCAATATCCAGATTTTCCAAATGAAAATCAAATAGCATATGTGTTGCGTCCCCTTGAAAAATATGAAACATTTTCTTTTTTAGAAGAAAATGAGTAGCTGGTGGGGTTAAAATCAAGAGTTGGCATGGGCTAGTTGCCTGTTTCAATAACATTCACCAAAGAATTGTGAAATGCTAGTAATGTGGCTGCCCGACTCAGAAAGTAGTTGGTGCAGAGTTTAATATTCTTTTACTCTGTTCTCACACCGTCTTTCTTTTGATCATTAAGCTCACTACTAACCAAACTCTCCTTTACATTTTACCTCATCACACCCACACTCATTTCTTTTAGACTCCTCACATTCAATCTCTATGGATTAACTTCTTGGGTAGAAATCACTGGTTAACGTGATTTCATAGAAGTTCAGTTAATTCCTAGCACAAAGAACCCATGTATGATCCTAAAAGAACGTGTTGCTCATATACAAATGTCAGATGAATGTATGCTCATATACAAATGTCAAATGAATGAATATGAATGCAAAAGACTTGTTTGAAAATCTGAAATTGTATGAAAATGATCAGAAATGAATTGATATATCAATTAAGGCTTATGGTCAAGAATAACAGTAAATGTGTCTATATTAAACAAAAATATAGACATTCGTGAAATGAATGCTTCGAAATGAAATGACGCTAAAAAATTTATTGAAGTACAAGCTGGGTGTCTTACCATCGAAATTATGTTTCAATATGAGACATGGTAAGAACGATTTGAACAAAAACTCAAACCGGTGTGTGTGAATACTTGAAAGTATATGAAAATATAATACGCAAGTATATATCTTTGGAAACACACGGTTTGTAATCAAGTAGGTACAAAAATAAAATGAAAACATTTAAAATCACACTTTCAAATTATAAAATCTGTTTAAGAATTGGGAAGTAGTTTGAACATTTCAGAACATGTTTTCTATATATGAAAGTTGTCCTTCTTTCAGATACATTTGAGATTAAGATAAGAAATTTACCTTTTCGCTCAATCTTAATTCTCATAAAATCAACTGAAGTCATAAAGATATGATCTTGATAGCTTCCTCTCATCCTGCACAAGTCTCAAAGTCTAGTCAAAGCAACTTTTATTCACAAAGATTTATTCAAATGTAAAAGACATAAAGTAGTAAAACGATTAATGTACGAGTTCTGATCTGAAATAATCAGAAATTATAAGCTTACTCCTTTTGACTTGACTTATATGCTCCCCCTAACTTCATGCATCACAAAAATTTGTCAGTTAAGTAAAATGAAAAAATTAGATAAGCTCCCCCTCAAAAGAATGTAGATCATCTTAAAATGCATCTCACTCTCCCCTTAAGATCATGAGCAAACTATTAAAGTGCAGATATCTTTCAGAAATAATGAGAAAGAAAATGATGAAAAATAACAATACTTTACTTTATTAGGTAACAACCGATTACGTCTTAAGATTTAGCATACCAAGCTTAGAGACAAGAAAATTAAATCTCTTTTCATCTAAGGGTTTGGTAAATAAATCTGCAAGCTGATAATCTGTTTTTACATAATAAAGTTCAATTGTTCCTTTTTCTACATTGTCTTTAATAATGATACCTGACGTTAATGTGTTTGGTTTTCGTATGCTGAACATGATTAGCAGATATCGCGATTGCACTCTTCGAGTCACAATATATTGGAATTTTATCAAACTTGAATCCATAGTCTCGTAGCTGTGTTCGCATCCACAGGACTTGAGAGCAGCAACTTGCAGCAACTACATACTCTGCTTTAGCAGTCGATGTGGAAACGCATAATTGTTTCTTTGATGCCCAGCTAACGAGCTTATCTCCAAGAAATTGAATGTGACCTGAAGTGCTCTTTCTGTCCAACCTGCAACCTGCATGATCTGCATCTGAATAAGCAGTCAGTTAAAAACCAGTATCCTTAGGATACCATAGACCAAGATCTGTAGTCCCCTTCAGATACCTAAAAATTCTTTCGACAACAGCCAAATGGGATTCTTTAGGAGCAGCTAGATATCTAGAACATAAGCATGTTGAAAACATAATATCTGGTCTACTAGATGTAAGATACATTAAAGACCCTATCATACCTCTATAAGTTTTAACATCAACACTTTTACTAGAAGGATCAGTGCTAATTTTAGTACCTGGTGCCATCGGGGTTCTAATTGGTTTACAATTTTCCATTTTAAACTTCCGAAGAATATCCAAAATGTACTTAGATTGGTTAATGAAAATCCCCGTTGAAAACTGTTTAACATGTAATCCGAGAAAGAAATTCATCTCTCCCATCATAATCATTTGAAAACGTGACACCATGAGGTTAGAAAAGTTTTTGCAATATTTAGGATTAGTAGAGCCAAATATTATATCATCAACATATATTTGAATAAGGATGATATCGAATTTTTCCTTTTTGATAAACAAAGTGGTATCAACTTTACCTTTGGAAAAACCTGACTTGACCAAGAATTTAGATAGAACATCATACCATGCTCGAGGGGTTTGTTTTAAACCATACAGGGCTTTATCCAAAATGTAGACGTGATCTGGCTTATCTGGATTAACGAACCCTTCTGGTTGAGACACGTATACTTCCTCTTTAAGAATACCATTCAGAAAGGCTGTTTTCACATCCATATGATAGACTGTGAAATTCTTATGAGCTGCGTAGACTAGAAACATAGGATTGCTTCTATACGCGCTACTGGAGCATACGTCTCATCGTAGTCTATGCCTTCCTCTTGCCGGTAACCTTTGGCAACAAGTCTAGCTTTGTTCCTTATGACGATACCATCTTCATCCTTTTTATTCTTGAATACCCATTTAGTTCCAATTACGGATTTTCCTTCTGGTTGTGGAACTAATCTTCAGACCTTCAGAGCTTCAAACTTATTTAATTCTTCTTGCATGGCAGATACCCAATCCGAATCAGCTAAAGCCTCTGATACTCACGTGGGATCTATCTTGCTAAGGAATGAGTCATGCATACATTGATTAATAGTCGCTGACCTAGTTTGTACAGGCTTGTTAAGATCTCCAATTACTTGATGTAAAGGATGCTCTTTGGTCCAGCGATGCTCATGAGGAAGTGGAGTAGATGAAGTTTGAACATGATCATCATCTAAAAATCCACTATCAGACTCTTCAGTTTGAATAATAGGAGGGAGGTTTGCAGTTGAAGTTTCAGGTGCAGAAGCATCAGTTGGAACAACAGACTCTGGCTGTTGAGTAGACAGTATATCACACCCAACTGAAATAGTTACTTCTGGCTCAACAGTTACTTGTATATCATCAACTGTAGGAGTATTCAATGGAATATGAGTTTCTTACTGAACGGGGGATATAAGTTTAGTTATAACTTCTGAAGTGACTGGATGATTGTAACTTGTTTCTTCAGACCTGTCAGTCACGGCAGATTTAGGCAAATTAGATCCTAGAAACTCATCATAAAAGAATTCAAATAACAAATCTAAATCAGATAAATGTGAAACTGAAGTAGAAGCGTTATCCGAATTTTTCTCTGTAGTAACAAGTTGTGGACTGATCTGTCCAGAAGCTAATACTCCAGTAATCACGGGTTCTGAACTGAGTTGTTCAGAAGCCATTTCTTCATCGAATGTTACATTGACGCTCTCAACGACTGTCTTAGATTTTTTCAGATAAACACGATATGCTGCAGATGTTGAAGAGTATCCAATAAAGATGCCTTCGTCCGCCTTAGCACTGAATTTATTCAGACTCTCTCTGTCGTTAAGCACGAAATACTTACACTGAAATATATGAAAATACTTGATTGTCGGTGTTCTGTTGTTGATCAGGTCATAAGGAGTCTTTTGAAAACGGCGGTGTACCATGGATCGATTTTGAGTATGACATGCAGTTGACACAACTTCTGCCCACAAAAATAGAGGTAAGTTCGATTGGCTAAGCATAGTACGAGCGGCCTCGACTAGCGTCCGATTTCGCCTTTCGACTACTCCATTCTGTTTAGGTGTACGTGCAGCAGAGTATTGATGTGATATCCCGACCGATTCGAGATATTCTTCAACTGTTTTGTTTTTGAACTATGTGCCGTTGTCAGTTCGAAGAAACTTGACTTGTCTCTGCAAATTCACCTAGGTCGTCTTTAAGAAGGTAATGAGATCTTCGAGCGTCTCATCTTTTGATCGTAGAAATTTGACCCACGTGTATCTTGAATAATCATCCACAATAACCAACATGTATTTCTTTCCTTCTAAGCTTTGTGTTCTCATTGGACCGCATAAATCCATATGCAACAACTCTGATAAAGAACTGGTGCTTGGTTCAAGCTTCGGTTTATGTGCGGCTCTATTCATCTTACCCTTTTCGCATGCAGCACACAAGTGTTCTTTCTCATATCTTAGCTCAGGAAGTCTTTTTACCAACTTATCTTTAACCAACTTGTTGATATAACAAAATTCAGATGTGATAGTCGTCGGTTCTAAAGACAACTTTGTTGCATCGAAGCTTTTGATAATACGCAAACGTGACTGTCATTCTGAACCTTTGAAAGATTGATGGTGTAGATATTTGTCTTTCCCTTGCCAACCAAGGGTTTTGTGTCGTCTTTAAAACGAACCGAACATCTCTTAGCTTTGAAGTTGACTTCTAACCCTTTGTTGCAGAATTTACCGATGCTAAACAAGTTGTGCCCTAAACCTTCGACATAACTCACCTTCCTAATCGTTATGTTGTCTTGAATGATATCACCATATCCTAAGATTGGTGAAACTTGGTCGTTCCCAAATCTGACATTGTCGCTGAATTTCTCTGTATAATTAGACAATAAAGCTTTATACCCGGTCATATGCTTGGAACAGCCGCTATCCAAGTACCACATATGTCGGGTCTTCAAGAGAAATAAGGAAACAATAACTTTAGGTACCCATTTAAAAACGGGTCCTAACAGATTAACACATGATTTTGGTATCCATTTGAATATGGATCCTCCTTTTCGTTGAAAACTTTTAGAAACATTTGATCTTGAAGAATAAACATAATAAGATCCAAACCAATCAGTAGAATTATGAGAATAAGCAAAATCATTTCTCCGATAATGAAAAGATTTAGTAGTAATAGGAGATAATTGAATCAATTGCTTTATTGAATAACGCTTGTAAGAAGTTACAAGGTTTTGTTAAGGTGAAGCAAGTTGACCAACTACATCATTATCACTACTAACATATCTAGTACATGAGTTATCAGAAACTGATTCAGCTATCTCATCATTCTTCCTCTTTAGTCTCCATTCAGATCTTGCTTTCGACCCTTTCGTCCTTAAATCTGAAACATAAGATTTAGATTTATTAGGAAAAGCAGATTTCTGAGATTGAGTTTTCTTTTGTGTACCAGTGTATTTCTGTTTCTGTAAACGCTGTTTCTTATGTTTCTTACCTTGTGCATAGTAATCAACAGTTACAGAAACTGATTCACCAACCTTAGCTGATGATTCACCAACATTAAAACCACTTGGTAACACTTTTTCATTAATAAGACAAGTGGAATGATCAGGAAGAGGAGCATTGAAGTCAAACATATCAATTTCTTCTATGCACCCACCATCAGAATTAAGAAAGTCATTTGCAGACTCAAATAAGTCATCAAAATTATCAGATGAAGTTTGAGGTGCCTTTGAAACTGTAGAACACTTTGTAGATTTAGATTGAAAAACAGTATTCTTTAAAACTGTAGAAAACACACTTTGTTCAATAACTACCAAAATTCTTTCATCAGAAACAACATTTTCAAGCTCAACTATTTTGCTTTCAAGAATGAGTGGAGGAACATAAACCTTTGCAGTTGCAGGTTTTGCCTTCATCTCAGAAACAGAATAACTAGCAAAATAGTCATTTGAAAGAACTTTTGGTGTCTCAGAAAGATAACTATCATTTAACTTTGCATAGTTAAATGGTAGTTGCATTTTATTTAAATTCTTTCTATTTTATGTTTCTTTGGCCACAACTTCTTCTGGTAATTTGGTAACAAATTTAGGTTTTAAATGAGTATGTTTACCAGCACAAGCAAGAAAATCAAAATTATAAAGTGCTGGTTGTTTTCTGATGGCTTTCTTTAAATAATGGGGGCTTTCAAAACCAATTCCCCATTTTTCCTTAACATCAGCCTCTTCGTTAGGTGCATTGAGAAAAATGGTTTGATCTGTTTGGCCTCTTGCATAGAGTTTGGCTTCCAGACCATTTACCTTCTTATTCAAAAGCTTGTTCTCAACCTGCAATTTATGAATAGTTAGTGCAGATTCTTTCTTCTCAAATTCAGACTTAGAAATTTTAATTTTAAAATCAGAAATCTTCTTTTCAAAACAATCTACTTGAAGTTTAGAATCAGAAGCAGACTTGCGTAAAGAATCAATTAGATCTTTGTTCCTAATAACGGACTTATTAAGCTCGAAGATCTTATTGTTTCTTTTAGCAACTCTGTCTTTTTCCTTTTTTAGTTTTACTTGAAGGTCATTAAGCTCAACCATCATGGCTTCCATTTTGGTTATGAAATATTTTTCAGTTAAGTTCATTACCTCATCAGCCGCTTCATCATCTGACTCATTATATTTCACCGCCTTGCCCATTAAGCATATATGAGCAGCTTCTTCTTTATCTTCCTCTTGACTATCTGAATGATCCAGCCAAAATTCGTCTTCAGCCATTAATGCTATGCCCGCTTCTTGTTGTTTGGCCAATAGCAGTTTATTCTGATAATACTGGGAGTTGTAAACCTTTGGCTTTCGACATTCTTTAGCAAAATGTCCAATCTTGCCACAGTTGTAGCATTTGATTGGATCATTTGCTGGCTTTTTAGCAACGGTATAGTCATTCACAAACTTCTTTCTTTCTTCGGGTTTCTTCTCAACAAATCGGTTTCCTTCTACCCGTTCCCTGTGCTCATGGTTCTTGGAGCTGGATGAAGAATATCTTTGTGAATTTGATCCCGGCTTCTTATAGAATTTCTTTTGAAAAGCTCGGGTCAGTAAAAGCATAACTGGTAAACATTTTCTTCTTTTTCTTCTTCTCTTTCTTTTCTTTCTTCTTATCTCCGGCTACCAATGCAATAGGATCGGGAACTTTTTCTGCCTTCTTTTTCTCAGCTCTTTTCTCTTCCACTTCTTCTTCATTTTGCCTCAGAGTTTCGTAAACCTCATGTAATGGAATGTCATTGAGATCCTTCATCTGTTTCATCCTACGTGTATGCTTTTTCCACTCTGGTTGTAGGATGCTCAGGAATTTGACATTGTTCTCAAGTTGCTTCTTTTTCATCTTATTCTCTGACAACTCACTTAGAAGCAAGACAAAACGTTCATAAGTGTCTTCCAAGCTTTCATTCTCTTTGGCTTTAAATTCTTCATAACTGTTAACGCAGTTAGCCACTTTCATTTGATTCCCGACCTTGGAACCCATCATCATCTTTTGCAACTGATCCCACATATTTTTAGCATTTGCCTTGTAGCTGTCTATTTTTACGTAGATGTCATTCGAGATACTTTGAAGAAAGAAGGGATCTTGTTTGCTTGTCTGCTTTGAACCGACTCTTTTTCTCATCAGAATACTGAGCATATTCAACTGGAACTGTTTTCATTTTCTGATCTCTTTCCTCAGTACCATCTTCACTATCAGATGAGTCATCATCATGTATTTGAACTGTGATTGGTACCATAGGACCTTCCATGATGGACAGAAGAATATTTTCTCCATTTGTGTGCCGGTCCACGAAATCAAGGAATCGATCCTTCCACTGTTTGTACTCTCCTTTAAAAAGAACTGGAGGCTTGACATCCGTGCCAATAGAAAGAGCATCTTTGGAAGTCATCTTGTCTGTACCTGTTTGAAAAGATATGCAATAAGAAACTAGAAACTGATCGTTAGTCCAATTATGAAATCACAAGAATATAGAAATATAGAAAAAAAAAAGAAATTTAACAAAAATTTTTGACAAAGTGACAAAACTCGCAAGTCACTGTAGAACTCGCAAGTCACTATTCACAGAAAAACTCACAGGCTTAAACTTGCGTGTTTGTGAAACTCGTACGCAAAGGGTTGCGTGTTTTGGCAAACTCGCTAATTGTTGACACTTGCTAATCGCTGAAACTCGCTGAATGTTGAAACTCGCAAGTGACTATTCTCGATGAAACTAGCTAATGCCTAAAACACGCAAGTAATTATTCACGTTGAAACGCGCTAATAGAGACGTGCGCGTTCCCAAAACTCGCTAGGCACTACTTGCGCGTTTGAGCAAAACTCGCTAACCATAGCTTGAGCGTTCCAACACTTAGACAATTTTCTGAGATTTTCAAACTTGTACGATGAACAAACTCGCAGAATCCTGTTCCTGATGAAACTCGCACACTTAGACTACCGCGTTTGTAGAACTCGCTAATCACTACGTGCGTGTTTTGGTACTTAGAAAATTATCCCAACTTTCAAAACTCGCAGACTTCAACCAGCGAGTTTCTAGAACTCGCTAATAACGCCTTCCGCGTTTTAGCCAAAAATGAAATTCTTCAGCTTGCACGTTCTATCGAAGAACTTGCGCGTTTCGCCGATCTAGCGCGTTCTTCAGACTTCCTTGCGTGTTATTAACTTTTTCGAGTCTTTCGTCTTGAAATCGATCAAATTCTTCAAATTTGATCTTGAAACTTTGTAATTATACTCGATGTCAACACAAGAACAGGTTACAATACTTGAAATTTACAGTCAAATACACATTGAATCAAATTGATTCAATTTACAGTGCACAAAAACTCGTGAAACAAAAACTCTACAAAATCCACAAATTTGAGAAAATTACAGTGCAATTCTAAAAATAAACCATACAGACTCGATCTAATTCACTCAACAATCATAACCTGATCAATTACAACTCGCAATTTACACAAAAACTCAAAAAATTGATCTGGACTTCGACGAACACAGTGTCGACTTGTTTCTTGATTTGATTTCACTTTTGGATCTGCTCTGATACCAATTGTTATTCCCAATATTCAAGTTCTAATTGATACAAACAATCAAGATGATAATCGAAATCACAAGTCTTTGATTAAACCATCAAGATTACAATCTCTCTCTCTACTTTCCCACTCTAAAAAGATATACAATGAACTCCTTCTCTCATAAGCTCTCTCTCTACAATCAGAAATCTACTCACTTACATACACACTTACTACTTTACAAAGGAAACAAGGTATTTATACCCTTGACAATTACAAAGGAAAAACAAAAATACAATATGTTGACTTTGACTTTATTAACAAATGACTTTGACTTTCACTAGAGAGTTGACTTTCAGCCTTTGACTTCTTGAACTTTTTTTTTCAATCTTTATGATATTGAATCCAATAAATTTGTACTCTAACACATCCTGTCAATAATATTGTACAATAAGAACCTGAAATGATCGTTAGTTCAAATGAAATCAAAATACTTAGAAAGAATTTTTAGAAATAGAATTTCCAAAAATTTCCCAAGTGTGGAATTCGCACACCACAAATAACTAAGCAATTCTCACAAACAAAATTATTCTTCAGAATTCGTACACAAGCACCAAATTTAGAATTTGCACACTTCAGAATTCGCACGAAGCTATATGCAAGTTCTAAGAATTCGCACACAACACTATGCGATATCTATACTTGGAAAAAACTTTAAAACAACTTTTTGCATGAACTTTTCGCACAACAGAAACATACGAATTATGTACTTCGAAACTTTTTCAAACTCACACAATTCGCATCGATACAAATTCTATACTCAGAAAATTTTAAAAATGCGAAATATGATGAATTCGTATATCATTCTTATGCGAATTCAAGGAATTCGTATGCCACTGTATGCGAGTTCTTCACTTTTCGCACGCAGGCATATGCGAATTCTTTCCTTAGAAAATTTTCAAGAAACTTTTCATATAGAAGTCTTATGCGAATTCTGACTTTTCGTACACACGCTTGTACGAATTCTCGGGAATTCTCATACAACACATATGCGAATTCTATACTTGTAAAAATTTCAGACAAAATTTTATGCTAAATCTTCTCTTTCTGCGAGTTCTTCAGTATACCGTGCGAGTTCTTCAGATCTCGACTTAAAAACACTCTGATGCACTCAACAACCCATCAATTCTTCGAATTATGATTTGAAACATTGTCAATTTGATCACTAACACATCTGGAATCGATTACAACCAATTAATTTCAACAAAGTTCAATCAAACATACAAATTGAATCTAGACAGTGCTTTCAAACTCGTGAACTTACTAATTTACAAAATCACAAAATTGATCAAAATTACAGTGCAAAAACTACACAAATCAATGCAAGAGTTTTCTAAAATATTAAACGAACACAACAACTCTAATGATCTCACAATTACACTTCAAAAATCAAAAAACTCGATCAAATGTCAGAAGACAGGGTGCGAAACTCCATTTTTCTTGATTTCCTTTGAATTTATGCTCTAATACCAATTGATATTTCCCAAGATCAAGTTCTTATCACTGAATTATGATTAAGATGACAATCAAATTCCAATTTGAACGATTTTATTTCACTCTTGAATTGATTACAACAGAGAACTCTCAGATACTTTCTCTTTCTAACAATCTGATACGCGCACTTGATACAACTCTCTAATCTAGCCATATCCCTATTTGAAAAAACACTAATACCACTAAACACTCACACTACATACACTTTGACTTTTACTTTTATTACAAATGACTTTGACTTTAGCTTGAAGGGCTTTGACTTGAGCTTTTGATTTTGACTTTCATCTTCAGTCTTCTATGATCTTGTATCCAACATATTTCTGTACTAACATAATCTTTATGCTCAGCGTTAATATCATAAAGTCAACCCAAAGTCAATATGAATTGAAACGTTGTAGCTCCCCCTCAAAATCTGCATTCAGTCAAAAAGTCGTCAAAGTAACAAAGTCTTATTGAAAGAAATAAATAACAACATTTATTGAATGTAAAGACCTGGAAAACGAGTTAAAAACTTTAAAGAATGAGTTCTAAACTGAATGTTTAGAATTCAACTACTCTTACTCCCCCTAAAATGATGCATCATGAAATTTGTCAGTATAAAATATATATAACATTTCTCTAGCTCCCCCTAAAAAGTAGATCAACTAATCTTTGTCTCACTCCCCCTGAAATCATTAGCAAACCTTCAGTGCAGATATCATTCAGACTAAAGATAAAGAAATGAAGAAAAAATTATAAATCAAACTGTACCAGGTAAATACGGATTATGTTTTAAGATTCAACATGCCTAATTTCGAAATGAGAAAATTAAATCTCTTTTCGTCCAAAGGCTTGGTGAATAAATCAGCATGTTGATAATTCATGTTTACAAAGTAAAGTTCAATTGTACCTTTTTCAACATAATCCTTGATAAAGTGATATCGCACATCAATGTGCTTCGTTTTCGTGTGCTGAACAGGATTAGGAGATATCGCAATGGAGCTCTTCGAATCACAATATATCGGGATTTTGTTGAAATAGAATCCATAGTCTCGAAGTTGTGTCCTCATCCAGAATACTTGAGAGTAGCAGCTTGCAGCAGCTACATACTCTGCTTCAGTTGTTGAAGTGGACACACAAAGTTGTTTTTTTGACGTCCAACTAACGAGCTTGTCTCCCAAAAATTGTATGTGACCCGATGTGCTCTTTCTGTCTAGCATACAACCTGCATGATCTGCATCTAAATATGCTATGAGCTCAAAACCAGTATCCTTAGGATACAACAAACCAAGGTCTGCACTCCCTTTCAGATATCTAAATATACGCTTTACAAACGATAGATGAGACTCTTTAGGCTTAGCTTGATATCTAGCGCACAAACAAGTAGAGAACATAATATCCAGTCTACTAGCCGTTAAGTACATTAAAGAACCTATCATGCCTCTATAGGTTCTAAGATCAACAACTTTTCGAGAAAGATCATCTCCGATCTTAGTTCTAGGTGACATCGGGGTTGAAATAGGAGTATAGTTTTCCATTTTAAACTTCTTCAAAATATCATAAATGTACTTCGATTGGTTTATAAAAATCCTCGTAGAAAAATGTCTAACTTGTAATCCGAGAAAGAAAGTCATCTCTCCCATCATACTTATTTGAAATCTAGACACCATTAGAGCAGAAAAGTTCTTACAATACTTAGGGTTTGTTGAACCAAAAATTAGGTCATTGACATATATTTGAATAAGAATGATATTAGCTTTTTCCTTTTTGATAAGTGAGTGGTATCTATTTTACCTTTCGAGAAGCCTGACTTGACTAAAAACTTGGATAGAACATCGTACCATGCTCGAGGAGCTTGCTTAAAGCCGTAGAGGGCCTTGTCAAGGATGTAGACATGATTAGGTTTTTCAGCATTGACAAACCCTTCTGGCTGTGAGACGTATAACTCCTCCTTCAATATGCTATTAAGAAAGGCAGTCTTCACGTCCATTTGGTAGACGGTGAAGTGTTTGTGTGCTGCGTAGGCTAGAAACATTCAGATTGCCTCTATACGTGCAACTGGAGCGTAAGTCTCATCATAGTCTATTCCCTCCTCTTGCCGGTATCCTTTTGCTACAAGTTGAGCTTTATTTATTACCACGATACCATCTTCATCTTTCTTGTTTTTAAATACCCATTTCGTGCCTATAATGGTTTTTCCTTCTGGATGTAGCACAAGCCTCGAGACTTTAAGCGTTTCAAACTAGTTGAGTTCCTTTTGCATAGTTGTTATCCAATCTGGATCTTCTAGAGCTTCTGATACGCGAGTATGATCTATTTTACTCAGAAAGGAATCAAACATGCACTCGTTTGTAGTAGCAGACCTAGTTTGCACCGGCTTTGACGGATCTCTTATAATTTGATGTACCGGGTGCTCTTTGGTCCACTTGTTTATGTGAGGGAGTGGATTTTATGTAGACTGATCATATTGATCATCTAAGTATCCAATATCTTCTTGTTGGGGTTCAAATGAAGTAACTGGTGCAGAAGTCTCAGTTGGTTGTACATTTGATGTCTGTTGAGTAGGCATTGTTGTACATTCAACTGATTGGGTAACTTCTGGCTCTTCACTATCTTGTGCAACTTCATTTGATTGAGTAAGTATTTGAACTGAGTTTCTGTTTGAACTGGGGGAACTGATTCAGTTGAGACATCTTATGTGATTGGTTGATTATCACTTGAATCTTCAGATTTGTCAATCACAATAGGTTTAGTCACTTTAGATCCGAGAAACTCATCATAGAAATGTTAAAATAATAAATATAATTATGTTAAATGAGATGTGGAAGTAGATGGTTTATCAAAATTAGTAACACAAGAAGCAGGTTCTGGACTGATTTGTCCAGAAGCTAATACTCCTGTAATAACGGGTTCTGAACTAATGTGCTCAGAAGCCATCTCCATAGCTTCACCAAATTTGACATTGACGCTCTCCACTAGGATCTTTGAATTCTTCAGGTAGACTCTGTATAATACTGATGTCTGACAGTAGCAAATGAAAATTCATTCTTCTACTTTAGAAATGAACTTGTTCAAGCTCTTCTTATCATTCAGCACGTAACACCTGCATCGAAAAATGTGAAAGTGTTTAATGCTTGGTGTTCTGTTATTATCAAAGCATAAGGCGTTTTACCGAAGCGACGATGGATGATTGAGCTATTCTGCGTATAACATGAAATAGAGACAACTTCAGCCCACAAGAATAGTGGTAAATCTGACTGGATGATCATCGTACGTACAACCTCAACTAACATTATGTTCCGTCTTTCAACTACCCCATTCTGTTCTGTCGTTCTGGCAGCAGAAAACTGATGTGTTATCCCGACTGATTCGAGATAATCTTCAATAGTTTTGTTCTTTAATTCTATGCCATTATCTGTTCTGATCAGCTTTACTGTCTTCTGCATGTTCACTTGAACACTCTTGAGAAATAAGATAATGATTTATGGAGTCTCGTCCTTTGATCTCAGAAATTTGACCCAAGTGTATCTGGAGTAATCATCCACAATCACTAAGACATATTTCTTGTCGTTGATGCTTTGTGTTCGCATATTACCACAGAGATCCATGCGCAACAACTCTAATGGAGCTCTTGTACTCGGTTCAGTCCTAGGCTTGTGTGAAGCTCTTTTCATTTTTCCCTTCTCACACGCATCACACAGATGTTATTTCTCGTATTTCATCTCAGGTAAACCTTTGACCAAATTACTAGTCACCAACTTGTTAATGTACCGAAAGTTGAGGTGAGACAGCCTTCTATGCCATAACCGACTCTGTTGCATAGAGTCTTTAGTAAGTAGACACAACATTATCCGGCTTGACATTGAACAGGTTGATAGTGTAGAGGTTTGACTTTCTCGTGCCAACCAAGAGTTCTTTTCTATCTTTAGTTCTTACACAACACTTCTTAGCTTTAAAACTCACCTCTAAATCCTTGTCGCAAAACTGTCCTATGATGAAAAGATTGTGTCTTAGGTCTTCAACATAACTCACCTTCTTTATCGTGATGTTCTCTTGAACTACGTCTCCATACCCCAAGATTGGTGAAAACTAGTCATTCCCGAAGCGCACATTGCCACAAAATTTCTCTGTATAATTAGGTAAAATATATTTCTGCCCTGTCGTATGCTTGGAACAGTCTGAATCCAAGTATCACATATGACGGGTATGCACAGGAGAAATCAAGCAACAATCGTGTGAGTCCAAGATCTTATGAATCCTAGAGAGAGAAAGTAGAGAGAGAGAGAGAGACTTGAAGCGCAAAGTGTAAAATCAGATTAATGTTCGTGTCGAACTTACAAGACACAAAGACCAAAGGGACTTAAATACCCTTGGTCAGATACAAGACAGATAAGCACTAAACACAGTATTTGACCAAGCCCTATAAATACAATGATTATTATAAAATCAGACCTAACAATCTCCCCCTTAGTAATCATTGGCGCTTTGGTCTTCAAAAATTGTCTTCTATAACAGCACAGACCAACAAAGCGACTTTGTGAAGCTTTCTGAATTTTAAGAAAAAATTTCTTCTCAGCATTTTGCAGATTGAAAATTTTCTTTGCTGCTTAAGCTCAAGAAGATACACCTCTTTTGAATGATCTTGAATGAACTTTGATGATCGGAGCAGGAACAGCAAAAGAATTTGTTGTAGCTGAGAGAATAGAATCTTTGAGCGAATCTTGATCAGCAGATAAACTTTTGAGCTCTTTGTCTCTTTAACTTCTCCTTGACTTCTCCCCCTCATGACCTTGATGATTGTGATCAACTTGGTCATGCCAAAGTTGGAGACGAGACAGCGAAAAATCTGCAAAATCAAAGAAACAGAGAAAATAGAGGAGGTTTGCGCTTCATGATGGACGCGCAAACCAAGATTTGCGTTTCATGTTGGACGCGCAAACCAAAGTTTGCATTTCATGTTGGACGCCCATACCAAAGTTTGCGTTTCATTAAGGGAGCGCAAATCAAAGTTTGCGTTTCATGTGGGACGCGCAAACCAAGGTTTGCGGGTCATGCTGGAAGCGCAAAGCTGACTTAGAAAAAAATTTACTTTTTGAAACCCTTTGACTCCACCTACACAAATGCACTTGATATGACAATTCAGATTAGCATTCATATAAAGAAAATCAGATACTCCCCCTCAAAAACATATATAATCTTTGAAATACATTCTCTTTGTTTACTCCCCCTTGAATAATGCATAAACCCATTAAAATATATTTATGAGAACACAATGATCAAATATTAATGTAGAAAGAAAAATATACTGAATGTAAATTTTGAAACGACTAAACATATAAAATTATAAACACTAAACAAATAAAATTCTACTTAGTAAAATATTACAGATTTATCAATCATTTGAAATCAAACATATGTTGTTGGATACAACAACAAGTTTTATTGCATATCAAGTTAAAACATGTTCAGTTTCAAAAACTTCCATCAATCTATTCAGTGTGCTCACATGCGAATCTTCGATTAGCTTCAAGAAAATGCAATTCTAAAAATATTATAGAGAACTTTGCATGTACTGACACTAATTCATCAAAAATTAAGACTTTCACAAATTTACAGGTTTATCACAACTCAAACATATCACCAAGTATCATGAGATGTGTGCTCATTGGCATCTTTTTAGCAGTGTGCACATTGGCATCTTAACATGAGTGTGCTCTTTGGCATCTTTTAAGCTTGTGCACTTTGGCATCTTTTGATCAAAAAGTTTATTAAGTAAAGAACATGCCGTAAACGTAACTTTCTATCTGACCCTATTGCGGGATTTGGGTCAGCCACTCCCAGACCAGTTGGCCTTAGGGGACTAGGTGTCAAGCACCCCTTGGTAAAACTTTACTTTATAGAATAAAATTTGTAAAGATTTAAACTTTTAATTGATATTTAGTCAGAACAAAATAAAATTCAACTATTTCATCTTTTACATTTTATAAAATAAATTTGTGACTCATAAAAAAAAATTGGGTTATACAAATTCACGAGATAGATAAACAAGCTCAGATTCTTGAAACATTGAGAAAAATTGAAACATTAAATACCCTTGGTCAGATACAAGACAGATAAGCACTAAACACAATATTTGACCAAGCCCTATAAATACAATGATTACTATAAAATCAGACCTAACAAATCGGTTTAGGTACCCATTTATAGATGGGTCCTATCAGGTTAGTCCTAGATTTTGGCATCCATTTGAATTTGGATCCTCTTATCTTTTGAAAAACTTTTGAAATATAGGAATGATATACATGATATGAACCAAACCAACTATCAGAATATTGTCGAGTAACAAAATCATTTCGACGATATGTGGAACACTGAGTAGTAGACTGAGATAATTGGATCAATTGCTTTATTTTATAAGACGTGTAAGGATGTCCATGTTTTGTTTTATTAGAAGAAAACTAATCAATTACATCACAACCACTAACAGTAGTCCTACTACAATCTGATACAGAAAATGATTTTGTAGACTGTTCAATCTTCTTCTTTGGTCTCCATTCTAGTTTCCCTTTAGATCTTTTCTTTCTCATATCTGAAACATATGAATTATTCATGTTAGAACTGTGAAGTTTCTGAGATTGTTTCTTCCTAGACTTACCAGTGTTGGTACGTTTCTGTGAGTGTCTTTTCTTTTGTTTCTTACCTTTGGCATAATAGGTGCTCACAGGAACTGTTTCATCAACCTTAGTTGATGATTCACCCTTTTCAAAAACACTTGGTAATTCATCGGAATTAACAACACATTAAGAATGATTTGGAAGTTTTGCATTGAAATCAAACAATTCAACACACTCATCGAAACAACCATCAGAGTTTAGAAAATCAACATCATCATCAAACAAATCATCATCATCATCATCAGATTGAGGAGCTTTGGAAGCACTTGGAAGCATAAAATCATTAAATTATTTTGAATACTTCTTTTGGTAAGGCGTTTGTTCAAAATCTGATGGTTTTAGATTAGGAAAATATCACTCATGAAAAGTTTACAAGATGATTTATCTGAATAAGTAGAGTTGTTTTCACAATCTCTTACTGATTCTGATTTATCACCTGTAACTTCAGATTTGAAATCAGTATTCAAGAAAACAGTAGAAAACACCATTTGTTCCAAATCAATCATAATTCTCTCTTATACTAGAGTATTCTCAAGCTCAGAAATTTTACTTTCTAGGATGAGTGGAGGAACGTAAATCTTACCTTCAATAGGTCTTGCCTCCATTTTCTCAGTAGAATAACTTTGAAAATAATCATTTGACAGAAACTTTGATTGTTTAGTATTGTAACTAGCATTCAGTTTACTGTAACAAAATGGTAGTTGCATTTTATCTTTATTTTTCTTGTTTTCATCTTCCTTAGCCTCAACCTCGTCTGAGGACTTTGTCTATTTGGCTTTGAGCTCAAGGTGTTTCTTGGCCGGTTGTAGAAAATCAAAATCATATAAAGCATGCCTTTTAGAAATAGCTTTCTTCAAGTAATGTGGGTTATTGTAACCAATACCCCAAAATTCGTTGAAAATTTTGAGCTCTTTTGGTTTGTTAAGATGAATGGTTTGATCGGTCTGACCTCTAGTATACAGTTTTTCCTCCAAAGCATTGACCATTTCAACCAATGTTTTATTTTCTGATTTTAAAGATAAATATTTCTTAACAACCTCTTACATCTCACGTTCATACATTTTAAATTTAGAAGATGTTTCAGATAATTGACTTTGAATTGCAGTCTTTTCTTTACCAAATGTATCAATGTTTTTATTTAAAGATTCAATCAATACGGTGTTCTCCACAATGTCTTTGTGGAGTTTTAGTATTGTTTGATTTTTCTTATCAATGACACCCTTTTCACGTTTAAGTTTAGAATACAGATCCTGAAGTTCAACCATCATGAATTGCATTTGATTAAGAAAATCAGATTCAGTCATATCATTTACCACATCTGAAGCCTCTTCATCAGAATCTACCTCAGCTACCTTCTTTTCCATCAAACATATATGGGCATACTCCTCCTTTTCACTTTCAGAGTCGGTGACATCCAACCAATGGTCATCCTCGGCCATCAAAGCTTTGTCTGCCTCTTTTTGATGTGCCAAGAGTATTTTGTTCTTGTATTAGTCTGAATTATGAACTTTAGGCTTCCAACAATCTTTGGCAAAATGACACAACTTTCCATAGTTATAACATTTGGGTGGTTCATCAGCTTTCTTCTCCTTATATTTGTTTACATACTTCCTTTCTTCTCTTCTCTTCTCATCAACTCTCCTATCCTCAAACCACTTCTTTCCTTCCACTCTTTCTTTATGCTCATAATTCTTTGACCTAGAAGAATACCTTTGACTGTTTGATCCATGCTTCTTGTAGAACTTTTTTTGGAATGCCCTGGTCAACAAAAGCATGAATTGCTTCAAATTCTCTCCATCATCAGAATCAGACTCAACACTCTCTTCTTCCTCAGTTTCAGACACAATCACTTTCTTCTTCTTCTTCTTCAGACTAACAAACTTCTTCTCTTTTCTCTTGACAACTAAGGCAACAGGATCAACTATTGGTTTCTCAGCTCTTATCTCATCAACTTCTTCCTCATTCTGGCGAAGAGTTTCATAAACCTCATGAAATGGAATCTCATTAAGATCTTTCAGTTGTTTCATATGATGAGTAAATCTTTTCCATTCAGGCTGTAATATACTCTGAAACTTCACATTTGTCTCAATCTGAGCTTTATTCACCTTGTTCTTGCTTAGCTTATTCAGAAGTGTGACAAATTTGTCATACGTTACCTCTAAGTTCTCACCATCTTTAGCTTTAAATTCTTCATAGTTAATAAGACAGTTTGACACCTTCAACTGATTGCCTACTTTTGAACCCATCATCATCTTTTCTAGTTGATCCCACATTTGTTTACCGGTTGCTTTATAGCTGTCAATCTTCACATAGATTTCATTCGGAATCCCTTGAAGTAAGAAAGATCTTGCCAGTCTATCTGCTTTTTGCCTCTTTTTCTGTTCCTCTGTATATTCTTCTGGATCAATCACATATTCTTTTGTGATGATCTCTACTCCTTCCTCTTCTGTGGAAAGAAGCTTTATTGGAGGTTTCATCAGTCCTTCTTCTAATGATTGCCTTATGTAATGACCAATCTCATTTCTATCAATAAAATCCGGAAACCTATCCTTCCACTGTTCATATTCACCTTGAATAGTACCGGTGGTTTGACATCGGTTCCGATAGCTAGAGCATCTCTTGAAGTCATCTTGATATTTGCAAAGATTTTTAAACAAAAAATCAGAAATTTCTCAAAAACTGAAAATCAGTCAAAAATTGACCAAGTATAGAATCCTTAAGGCACATGAATCACTTTTCGCAACTTAAAGAAATCACTTTCCTCAGATCATTGCTCACACGCAATCCGCAGAAAGAAGCTTGCAAGAACCTCACTTTCCGTAGAATGAGGTTTGCGGATTTCCCACTTTCTGAAGATTGAACTCTGAGGATTCTGGACTTCGAATTTTCTCAAGCTTTCAAAGAGACATATCATAAAATATTTTGCGAATTCAACACTTAGAAAATATCAACCAAATGAACTTTTTGCAGAATACTTGACTTAAGTCTGAACTTGCGAATTCTCCCACTTTTCGCAGACTGAAGAAATCAAACAATAGCTTTCCGCAGACTGAGGCTTGCGTATTCCAACTTTCCTTAAGCAATGATGTGCGAGTTCATGACTTGACCAATAATCCAAAGTGTAATAAGAACTTTCCGCAAAACAAGACTTACGAATTCAAGAACTTTCCGCAGATTAAACAAAATCAACAGTAACCTTTCACAGGATTTGATCTATGAATTCTATCCTTTTCGTAACTAGCTTCTGTGAGTTCTACCCTTTTCGTAGACAATCTCTTGCGAATTCTGCACTTACAAAAATCACCAAAACACCAAAATATGCTCTGCGAGTTCTTCAGAGGATGAACTTGCGGATTATTTGAATCTTGTGAGTTCTTCTCTTTTCGAACACAAAATCTCAAGATCAATCCAAAATCACTTCAAAACTCCAAATTCGACCCTGAAATTCTGCAAATTTGACCTCGATCATTGTCTGAACACTTTACAATCAAACAATATCAAATACAACAAAAAAAATCACAAGTATTGATCCAAAAACAATATGTGAACAGACTCAAACCAAACTTTCACATAAATCCAAAATTCACACAAACAGTTGTGAATTAGACAAAAACAGTACAAATCAAACCTGTTCTAATACACAAAACGATTACAAAACAGCAATTATAATTCCAAAAACAATACATAATAAAGAAATTTGATTTGAACAGACACGATTAGCTAGTTCTTCATGTTTTGGCTATTTTTCCATATTATTGAGATTTTCTAAAAGATGTTTGCTCTGATACCAATTGTATGTCCTTAATTGTGTAATATGATCAAGATAACAACAACAATTCAATCCAAATAACCATATGATTTATTTTAAATTACAAAATTACAATTCAAATATGACTTTCTCTCATACAGTATTTCTCTCTCTAGATTCTCAATTGTAAGCGTATTCTCTT
This sequence comes from Arctium lappa, assembly GCA_023525745.1. Classification (NCBI taxonomy): domain Eukaryota; kingdom Viridiplantae; phylum Streptophyta; class Magnoliopsida; order Asterales; family Asteraceae; genus Arctium; species Arctium lappa. The sequence goes on along the minus strand of CM042058.1, from coordinate 56,515,903 downwards.
CGTTGCAAGATTCTACAAAGCAAAAACCTATTTATACCTAGGAAACACTATAAGGGAATCTAAACAAACAAACTAACAAGCTAACTAAACACTTTGACTTTTATTTCTTTGAGATTTGACTTTGACTTTGCATTGAGAGTTTGACTTGGGCTTTGACTTTCAACCTTCAATGATCTTGGATCCAACATTTCTGCACTAACAAAAGACCTTAGAGAAACGATAGACAATACTATAAAATGAACGACTAATTAACTTTTTACTTATTTTCTTTTTCAATGTAACTAATTAATACATGTTTGGGCCCTTAATATAATACAAATTTTTTTGGGTCCCATTAGGATTTCTAAGAGGACAAGTGGGAGATGAATGATTGTAAGACTCCGTTTTAAGAACGTATAATTTATCTTACCCGAATTGTATCGTAATTAAAATGGCAACCAAATATAGTTGAAGGTTAAAACCATCAATTAGCAAACTATTTAAAATTATATATATAAAATAAAGGAAAAAAATAAGAGTAGATTACATCCATTGTGTCCTTCATTCTCATCTCACCATCACCATCTCTTTTACTCTCTCTTTCTCTCTTTAAATTCTTGCTTCTCTCTATTTTCTCTCAATTCATTAAAGGAACCAAGGTTTCAATTATATATCCGGAATCCACTCTTCGAATGTTTCTTAGAGGTATAAGGGGTTGTTTGTTTACCTCTTAATGGTTCCATTAAGAGGGAAACTCTTAATCGCTAAGAGGTAAATTTTGTTTGGTGAAAAAACTGTCTATCTTGACCCTCTTTTAACCATTCAGAGCCCTAATTTCATTCTAAACAAATAGAAAACAACCGTATTTCATTTTGCACTATATCATTAGAGCCTCTTAATCATTCTGACCACTTAATCATTCTGCACCAAACCATTCAGCAACTACCAAACAACCCCTAAATTTCTTCTTATCTTATAAAATTTGTATGTTTGGGTAGTTGAAATTGATTGGTAGATTATGGTGTGATATTGCAATTTTATGATAATAAACATGTTTAAAAATGTTTGTTTTGGTCAAAGTTGAAAAAGGGTACATTTTGGAATCAAAATGATGAATATTGTATCTATATGTATAACCGCACACCAAATGTTTGATTAAATGCCTAAGAGAGCAAAATTCTATGATTACGCCTAGGATGATAACCATTGGATTCCATTTTAGTGTTTAGTATGTTAATTTATATTTAGAACATGTTTAATTGAGTAAAAATTGGAGGTTGGATCATAAAAGTTAATTGGGATAAGTTTGGAAATCGAACGTTAGGATATGTGCAGATCAACTTCTTTAACTGTGCATAACTCTCAAACCGTAAGTTCGAATGAGCTCAAATTTTACAGGTAGGACGTCCTAAATGTATACCACAACTCTTATTAAGGGCCTCAAACCAGTTGTTACTCTAAGTAACTCAAAATTGTGTGTTTTTGGGACTGATCACATTGTATACAGGATCAGTCCCAGTGTTTTTATAAAATCTATATAAAATTGATGGATAATCCAAATGGGGTGATTCCAATTCGAGTAGAATCATAAGAGTTCATAGCAAAACTTTCATTTAGACATTATAATCTGTTTTGGCCTCTAAGTAGGATAAAAATGCTCGAAAAGAAGAGGTTTTGAAGCTGTCAAGTGCAAGGGGGAACTGCACTTGACTATGTGTGGGGTATAGTTTCGCAATGAGTATCGGGTTGTCCCTTTTTAAATCTAAGTTGCTTAAATACCTTTAGAAACTACATACATTATTAGAATAATTACGGTGTGAGTTTTATGTTATGCGAGTAATAATAATTTATGGTTTAAATAGGCAATCAAACGAGTTAAACTTCGTCGTGAGTCTCGGTTGATCGCGTGATACATATCAATTTGGTTAAGGTATGGATTTCATTTCTTTTGAATCGTGGGCAACTATTTGTTGTAGTTGACACTTCCTAAAGGTGGTTCTCCTCCTTGTGATTGATCAATTGAACATGATCAACGAAATGTGTACTTATACACACATACATTGATTTTGATTTGAATCTTATGTTAACGTTTTCGTGCTTTGTTATCTCATATTCAATTAGTTATGAAACTTGTGAAGTATATTGACCTTCATTTTTATGTACGCCATTCGGGTAAGTAGCATATGTTTAGTTTTTGTTATTTTTAGAACAACCAAATTAATGGGCACATTATTTGGAATGCCTTATATGGCGACTTGGTAGTCATGGCGTCTTGCAGGTGAACTCGGTCCACCAGGGTTAGGCTCAATAGTGGCTTCCGTGAACTCGACTCTAGGTACTAGGCCAACTTTGTTGGCTCCAGGGCGGATTGATCGATCATAGAACTTTTATCCATAAAACATGTGATCATGGTTATATACACGGGGGATTTAGGTGTGTGTGCCCGCACACCGGCCCAATGGTTTGTGTAGTTTGGCCACCTCACAACCACTTGAACAGGAACTGACGGACTTTGTTTATATTACGTTTTGAAATTAAAGTGTGAACCGTTCTTGAGATTCTTTCTTTTGAATATTACTGAATATTTCTTTTGAATTAAATGAACTATGAACTTGAATTTCATGAACTTTCTTCAATTGAATTTTTAAGTGTTCCGCTTTGTTATCGATGTGTTTATTGCTATTTCCAAATTTATATTACAATCCATTCACTGAGCCCTTTGCTTAGCTATGTTTTTGTTTTCTGGCACAACAGGTTCGAAATGACGCTTATGGGGATGGGAATTGAGATCGAACGTGAAATTTTGGAGTTTTTAGACTCACCTTATCATATAAACGTTCTAAGTTTATAAACACTTTTTGAAGTGTAATATTTTGGATTTTAAAATATGTTTTAGAAATCTAAAATATATGTTTAGGGTTTAGTTATAGCTCTGAATTAGTTGTGTATTAATGTTAAGTCCCGTTAGTGACATCACCCGTTCTATACCACGGGGATAGGGGATGTTACAAATGTGGTGTCAGAGCATATGTATCGACTTGTGGATTAACTAGGCTTGACATGTGAGGATTGGGTAGACATAAGAATGAGTAGACTAGAATTTAATTCTATTTACCTATTTTCAATCCGTAACCGTTTTGAATTCTGATCTTGATATTGTTATATGTTTGAATGTCGAGACGTGGTCGCCCACGCAAATCCAGATCTCAACATGAGGGGTAAAAAAATCCCAACCCAACGGGGGGTACAAGTGAGCCTAATATTGCTGATGTGGTGCATCAGACCATGTCAAGTATTTTGTCTACATACCTTGAGCAGGCCATGCTAACTTAATCGATTTATCTGTTTATGCATTATTTGATACTGGGGCGACATACTCTGTTGTTTCTGAACAATTAGAATCCCGTTTAAAACCTTATAAGCAAACCACCGAAATTCCAGTGGTGAATCTACCCCTATGGGTGGTGCAATCTGTGTGTTAACTCGATTTTCGAACTGTCTGTTGCTTATTGGAGACCGCATATAGGAGGCCATTCTACTACCAATGCATATGTCCCACTTTCAACTAATATTGGGTATGGGTTGGTTGTCACACCACCGTGAAACTATAGACTGTAACGCCAAACAAATATTGTTTGGGGATATTGACAAACCAGAGGCAATCTTCCAAGGAGGTACTCCAAAAGAAGATGTTAGTGCTTTAGCTTCTATTACTGTGAAACAGTATACTTGGCAAAGCAATTAAGGTTTTCTAGCTGCTTTACAAGACCCTGAACATGAATTCCTTACTCCTGCATCTATACATGTTGTTTCTGAATATCTTGATGTGTTTCCTGACGATCTACCGGGTATACCACCAGTGTGGGAAGTCGAATTTACCATCGATCTAGTCCTGAGAGCTTCCCCTATTTCCAAGATTCCCTATCGAATGGCACCAAAATGAAGGAGCTCAAAACTTAACTCGATGATCTATTATAGAAAGGTTTCATTAGACCCAGTGTTTTACCCTGGGGGGGATCCGGTTCTCTTTGTCAAAAAGAAAGACGACACGATGCGTCTTTGTATTGATTACCGGGAGCTTAGTAAATTAATGATCCGTAACAAATATCCGTTGCCGAGAATCGACCATCTGTTCGATCAATTACATGGGGCACAATACTTTTCCAAAATTGATCTTTGGTTCGGGTACCATCAACTTCGTATCCGAGATTGTGATATTCCGAAGACCACATTTAGAACTCGCTACGGGCTCTACGAATTCATGGTATTGCCTTTCGGGCTAACTAATGCTCTAGCGGTCTTTATGGATCTCATGAATTGGGTTTTCAAGGATTATCTTGACGACTTTGTTATCGTGTTTATCGATGACATATTGATATACTCAAAGTCAAGAGAGCAACATGATCAACATCTTCAAATCATTTTGGAATCTCTTCGAACGAAACAGTTATAAACAAAATGTTCCAAGTGTGAATTTTGTCTTGATCAAGTGTCTTTTCTTGGACACGTAATCTCTGCGGATGGTGTCAAATTCGATCCAACGAAAATTGAAACCGTCACTAAATGGCCTCGACCTACAAATGTATCTGAAGTTCTTGTTTTTCTGGGTTTGGCTGGTTATTACAGACGATTCATTGAAGGCTTCTCTAAAATATCTCTACTATTAACCCGATTACTCCTGAAAGGAGTCAAATTCAATTGGGGTTCCGAACAAGAATATAGTTTCGAGGAACTGAAGTATTGATTGGTTACCGCGCCTGTTCTTGTATTACCGTCTGGCACCGGCGGATTTCAAGTTTATAGTGATGCTTAAAAGAAAGGTATCGGTTGTGTTCTTATGCAAAACGAAAGAGTGATTGCATATGCTTCACGTCAATTAAAGCCTTATGAGGTCAATTATCCGACTCACGACTTCGAATTGGTTGTGGTTATCTTTGCACTCAAGATTTGGCGTCGTTATTTGTACGGTAAGACATGTGAAGTGTTCACTAACCACAAGAGCCTTAAATACATATTTACTCAAAAAGAGTTAAATATGCATTAACGGAGGTGGCTCGAACTTCTAAAGGATTACGAAGTTCAAATACAATATCATCCGGGTAAGGCTAAGGTAGTCGCTGACGCCTTAAGTCATAAAGTTGTGGAACAAGTTTCCTCGTTACTTGTTCCTACCGAGTGGGCTTTGCAGATCGAACGATTCGGACTGGAAATCTATCTGAGTTCGCAAACGGAAATTCTATCGAATCTAATGGTAGAATCAACTCTAATTTCTCAGATAAAAGAAGCTCAACAAGGCGATAGTGAATTATGGGCAAACTTCCAGCAGGCATAAGAGAATGTTAATTCGGAGTTTAGAATCTATGATGATCATGTGTTGTGGTTTCAGGATTGTCTTTGTGTTCCAAATAACTCGGAGCTTAAAGATCAAATTCTGACCAAAGCTCATAAATCTATGTTTTCTGTTCACCCAGACACAAGAAAAATGTATCGTGACTTAAAGACCCATTTCTGGTGGGTTGGAATGAAGCGAGATGTCGCCAACTTTGTAGCTCGTTGGCTCACTTGTCAACAAGTTAAAAGTGAGTATCAACGTCCGGGTGGTCTTCTCCATTCGTTGAACATTCTAGTATGGAAATTGGAACACGTAATTATGGATTTTGTAGTTGGACTACCCCGCACGACCTTGAAACACGATGCAATTTGGGTAGTGGTTGACCGGTTGATGAAATCAGCTCATTTTCTTCCTATTCGTCGAACTTAGTCAGTTGATAAATGACATAAGTATTCCAACGTGAGATTGTACGTCTCCATGGCACTCCTGTATCGATTACCTTCGATCGAGACCCACATTTTACATCTCAATTTTGAGAAGGTTTACATAAAGCTTAGGGCACACGTTTGAATTTTAGTACAACCATTCATTCGCAAACTGGTGGGCAATCTGAACGTACGATTCAAACATTGGAGGATATGCTCTGAGTATGTGCGTTGGAATGGCATGGGAACTGGGATAACTAATTATACTTAATGAAGTTCTCCTATAATAAAAATTGGTAGTCGAGTATCGGCATGGCCCCGTATGAAGCACTTTATGACCGAAAATGTCGTACACCGACTTGTTGGAATGAAGTCGGAAAATGTACTCTCGAAGGTCCATAATTGGTACAAGTTACTACCGGGAAGGTTGAGATTGCACGTCAAATGATGAAAGAGGCTTAGACTCGTCAAAAGAGCTACGCCGACAAGCGATGACAACCTATCGAGTTCCAACTAGGAGATAAAGTTTTGTTGAAGGTTTCCCCAACTCGTGGTATTAGACGTTTCGGTCTCAATGGAAAGTTGAGCCAGAGATATGTTGGTCCCTCTGAAATTCTGGAAAGGGTCGAAGTTATAGCATACCGGTTAGCTCTATCGCCACATTTATCTCATGTACATAACATGTTCCATGTCTCTTTACCTCGAGGGTACAACTATGATCCCTTACACGTCATTGAATATCCCTTGCAGCACATAGAACCTGATCTTTCTGTTAGAGTATAAATATGTTGGATGCAATATTATAGAAGACAGAAGGTTAGAGTTCAAGAAAGTCAAAGCTGAAAGTCAACTCTCTTTGTGAAAGTCAATGAAATAAGTCAAAAGTCAAAGTCTTGTTTGTGTTTTGTTTGTAAGCGTTTATAGTTTAGTTTTTCCTTTAATAGACTTGTAGCTATTAGTTGTGTAGTTGAGTAGTTCATATAACAGAGAGTTTTCGCATATTGTAGAGAGAGAGAAAGCTAGAGAGAGAAAGTTTGTATACGAATTGTGAAATCAGAATTGAAATACATGTTGAGTTTTATTATGATAAATCATCTTGTTTGTGATTGTTAATTTGGTAAGAACTTGATTAGATTGGGACATTATCAATTGGTATCAGAGAAAATCCAATCAGAAATCAAAAAAAGATAGAAGTTCACACTATTCATCGAGTCCAGATTCAGTTTTGAGTTTTTGAGTGTATTCTTGGTTGTAATTGAGTTCAGTTTGTACGTATATTGTGTTAGGAAAAATCTTGTATAGGTTTGTTAGTTAATTGCACTGTAATCTTGGTAAATTTTTTATTTTTAGAGTTTGAGTTCACGAGTTTTTAGTCGCACTATATTTTGATTCAATTTGTAATAGTCAGTGTTTCATATTGAAATTCATTGTTTGAATTCGATTCTAGAAGTATAGAAGTTCGAATTGTTGAAGTTTCATATCGAATTTCGAAGTGTAGATAGATTTTTGAGTAAATCAGTGTGGTTTTTCATCGAGATTTGAAGAATTCGCAGAAAATCTCAAGAACTCGCAGAAAGAACTCGCACAACCCTGGGGTTCGCATATTCATATATTAGATTTCGCATAGTTGATTCTGGAAAATTTACTAAGTGAAGGATTCGCATATGTATCTTGTGTGAATTACATAGAATTCGCATATTTGTATGTTAAGAATTCTTCAGAATTCGTATTGGCCTATCTGCGAATTGCCAAGATTTCCCATAAGCCTAGTTTGCGAAAAGTTCTGAGAAATTTTTTATAAGGATATAATTCGTAAAAGTCCTTTGTTCGAAAAGTTTTTGATAAAAATTTTACAAGGACATAATTCGTTTAAGTCTCATCTGCGAAAAGAGTAGAATTCGCATAAAGCAAGATACGAATTCCTTAGAATTCGCATCTGCTTTCATACGAATTCGCATAAGTGTTTGATACGAATTCTTTAAGTTTTCAAATAATTGTCTATGAACAAAATTCGTATGATTCCTGTGTGCGAATTCTAGTGTGCTAATTCTGTAATTGTTTTGTCTACGAATTCTGGAACCTTTGTAGTCTGCGAATTCTTGACTTGTTTTTTCTTGCGAATTCTGATTTTATTCTTTATACGAGATTTGCATGCGAATTCCTTGGGCTTCATTGTGATCTGCGAATTCCTTACTTGGTGATTTTTGGAAATTTTAATTTCTGAAAATTTTTCTGTATTCTTTTGATTTTTATTGGACTAACGATCATTTTCAAGTTCTTATTGAATATTTTTAATAACAGGATGACTTCAAAGGACGCTCTTTCGATTGGTACGGATGTAAACCCCCTGTTCTGTTTAAAGGGGAGTACGAGCAATGGAAGGACAGATTCTTAGACTTCATTAACCGACACGCTAATGGGGAAAATATTCTGTTATCTATCACTGAAGGTCCTATGATTCCTCATATAATGGAGATACCGGATAATGAAGACACTAACGAACAAAAAAGCATAGTTAAAGCCGATAAACAAGACATATCTCTTCTTCTTCTTCAGAGTATCCCAATTGAAATATACATCAAGATTGATAGCTACAAAGCAAACGCCAAAAAGATGTGGGATCAGTTGCAAAAGATGATGATGGGTTCAAAAATTGGAAACCAGATCAACATCTATGAAGAGTTTAAGGCTAAGGAAAATGAGAGTCTGGAGGAAACTTATGAAAGATTTGTGCTTCTACTGAATGAGTTGTCTAAGAATATAGTTAAGAAGAAGCAAATTGAGAACAATGTAAAGTTCCTCAACATTCTTTAACCTGAGTGGAAGAAGCACACTCGAAGAATGAAGCAAATGAAAGATTTGAGTGACATTCCACTACATGAAGTCTATGAGACTTTGCGAGAAAACAAGGAAGAGGTTGAAGAGAAAAGAAGTGAGAAGAAGAAGAAAGCAGAGAAGGTTGTTGATCCCATAGCTTTGCTAGCTGGATAGAAGGAAAAAGAGAAGAAAGAGAAGAAAAAGAAGAAGAAGATTGTTATCCTAAGCTCAGATGATTCTAGTTCTGATTCGGACAGTGATAACGGGGAGAACCTCAAGTAAGCCATGTTGCTATTGACCCGTGCTTTTCAGAAAAAGTTCTACAAGAAACTGGGATCAAATTCTCAGAGGTACTCTTCTTCTGGTTCAAAGAATCATGAGCACCAGGAGAGAATAGAAGGAAGGAAGTTTGAGGAAAAGAGATTTGTGGAATGAAAGACATATGAGAAAAAGAAATATCTGATTGATTATGGGGCTGAAAAGAAGAATGATGACCTGATCAAATGCTACAACTGTGGCAAGACTGGTCATTACACCAAAGATTGTCGAAAGCCCAAAGTCAGAAACTCATAATACTATATGAACAAGATGCTCTTGGCCAAGCAACAAGAGGCTGGTAAGGCATTGATGCCTGAAGATGAGTTTTGGCTGGATTATTCAGATGAAGAAAAAAGAGAGGAGACAGCACACATGTGCTTGATGGGCGACACAGTGAAGTATGATGACTCTGATGAAGAGACAACTGATGAGGTACTAAATCTATCTGAATCTGATTTTATGAGTAAAATGGAAGCTATGATGATCGAACTTCAAGATCTACAATCTAAACTGAAAAAGGAAAAGAACAGAGTTATGAAGAAAAATCAAAAGATATTTGAACTTAACAAGGAACTTGTTGGGAACAAAGATCTGATTGATTCTCTAAACAAATCTGCTTCTGTTCTTAAACAAGAAAAATATTGTTTTGAAAGTAAGATTTCTGATTTTTAATCTAAACTATCTAAGTCTAATCTTGAAAGGCATGAATGTGTTCTAAATGCTCATATTTTGCAGGTAGAAAACAAGAACTTAGAGAAAAAGGTAAATGGTTTGGAAGCCAAACTTTATGCACGTATAATTCTTCGTAAGGGGGAGAATATTTGTAAGACTTCGTTTTAAAAACGTATAATTTATCTTACCCGAATTGTATCGTAATTAAAATGAAACCAAATATAGTTGAGGAGTTAAAACAGTCAATTAGCCAAACTATTTATAATTATATATATAAAATAAAGGAAAAAAAATAAGAGTAGATTACATCTACCGTGTCCTTCATTCTCATTCTCATCTCATCATCACAGTCTCTTTTACTCTCTCTCCCTCTCTCTCTAAATTTTTGCTTCTCTCTAAAGGTGGTTCACCGCCTTGTGATTGATCAATTGAACATGATCAACGAAATGTCTACTTATACACACATATTGATTTTGATTTGAATCTTATGTTTGAATATTTTCGTGTTTTGTTGTCTCATATTGAATTAGTTATGAAACTTGTGAAGTATATTGACCTTGATTTTTATGAATGCCATTCGGGTAAGTGTCATATGTTTAGTTTTCATTATTTTTAGAACAACACAATTAATGAGCACATTATTTGAGATGCCTTATATGGCGGCTTTGTAGTCATGGTGTCCTGCAGGTGGACTCGGTCCACCAGGGTTAAACCCAATAGTGGCTTCCGTGAACACGACTCTAGGGACTAGGCCGACTTTGTTGGCTCTAGGGCAGATGGATCGATCCTAGAACTTTTACCCACAAAACATGTGATCGTGGTTATATACACCGGGGGATTCGGGTGTGTGTGCCCGCACACGGGCCCAATGGTTTCGTGTGGTTTGGCCACCTCATGAACACTTGAACAGAAATTGACGGACTTTGTTTATATTTCGTTTTGAAGTTAAAGTGTGAACCTTTCTTGAGATTCTTGCTTTTGAATATTATTGAATATTTCTTTTGAATTAAATGAACTATGAACTTGAGTTTCATGAACTTTCTTCAATTGAAATTTTAAGTCTTCCGCTTTGTTATCGATGTGTTTATTGTTATTTCTAAATTTATATTGTAATCCATTCACTGAGCCCTGTGCTCAACCGTGTTTTTGTTTTCTGACACGACAGGTTCCAAATGACGCTTATGGGGACGGGACTTGAGATAGAGCGTGAAATTTTGGAGTTTTTAGACTCACCTTATAATATAAACGTTCCAAGTTTATAAACACTTTTTGAAGTGTAATATTTTGGACTGTAAAATATGTTTTAGAACTCTGTAATATATGTTTAGAGTTTATTTGTAGCTCTAAATTAGTTGTGTCTTTATGATAAGTCCTGTTAGTGACATCACCCGTTCCGGACCACGGGGACGGGGGATGTTACAATGATGGAGAATATATCAAAGTTTTTCAAGCAAGTAGTTTTAGACTTTGGTACTAGATAAAAAACTTAGATAAACAATAAACAATACTATAATATGTACGGCCAATTAACTTTTAACAAATTTTATTTTCCAATGTAATTAATTAATACATGTTTGGGTCCTAATATTATACGAAATTCTTTGGGTCTTATTAGATACTAAGATAATTTGTCTCTTTTATTTCCTATTACTAGTACTACTATATACTAAAAAATCAGGTCCTATTTCTCGTGGGCCCTGGGCATACGCCCGTCCCGCCCTCCCCAGGCACGATCCTGAGTAGGGTCGGATAAAAATGAGAACGGCTACGGGAAAGAGAAGTCATAAGTTAAGAATAAACTACTTTAGATTTGTAGAAGAGAATAAAATGATGTACTTGTTGTGCCAAACATATTAACTTCATCAAAATCTATTTTGATTTTTGAATTTGTAGCTTGTGGATTGAATAATGTCTATCTATAGATGACTAGTACTATACAATTTAACAACCTCGTCCCCCACCATTGACCCTCTGTTGTTGTCGTCCTTCAACCCCATTGACCCCATCCTTCCAACCCCATTGTAGCATTGCCAGTTTCCCACCCCTCCTTGTTCCCCTTGCGCTGTCTCCCAGCCCCTTGTGTCGTCGTTGTTGTTAACCCTGCACCTTATTTTATTTTATTCATAATTTTAGGGGATGTTTTGGTAGTCAACTATCACTAAGAGTATATGATTGATAGTAGAATAGAATAAGACCGAGAATTATTACCGACAAGAAGAGAAGTCATGAATTGAGAAGCGTTAGCTTTGTAGGAAAAATAATAAAATGACGAAAAATAATAATAGGCCCAGGAACGATGTTTCCTTTAAGAAGAATACAAACAACCTATCTCCAAACTCTCTTTCCTCTCTTGTCTATCAATCAACTCGACACTTCATCACTTTATTGAAACGAATGAAAAAGAAGATGAATTATAAATGAATATTAAATAAAGTAATGATGTATGAGTAGTTGCTTAAAGAAATTAATAGGGAAACCTAAGTCTGAGTGACAAGGCCTTTGGGTTTCATTTCCGTTTTAGAAATATACCCCATTAACCAAATCAATATATATATATATATATATATATATAGGAAGAGGTTCATTTGAGAAATGCTAAATATATGAGAAATATAGAAGTAATCCTAGCCTTTCATTCGGTCAAGATCGGCTTTGACTGGTCAACAATTACGACTTTGACTGGTCAAAAATGGCGGTTATTCCAAAAATAGAAGGACAGTTTCGTAATTTTTATAAATACACGGGACAAGTTCATATATGAACCTGTATGATTCACATATGAACTATATGTTCATATGTGAACAAGTGTAATTCACATATGAACTTTTTTAACTGATTCATACATGAATCAATTAACTGATTCACATATGAACTAATTAACTATAGGTTCATATGTGAATTAGTTGAACTAATTAACAAATTCATATATGACCCTTTGTGATTCACATATGAACTAATTAATTGATTCATATGTGAACGTATAGTTCATATATGAATCACAAAGGTTCATATATGTATTAGTTAAAAGAGTTCATATGTGAATTACAGTGGTTCATATATGAACATATAATTCATATGTGAATTATACATGTTCATATATGAACTCGTCCCATAATTCATATGTGAATTACAGTGGTCCCTATAGCTTCTAAAGACTACACAAGGAATTATCCGGTGTTTCACGGTCACGGTCAAAGTCGCAAATGTTGACCATATAAAGGGTTAGGACCATTTCTTTATTTATCATATTTTTAGCATTTCTCAAATGAACCTAATCTTATATATATATATATATATATATATATATATATATATATATATAAGAAAGCAACTGAGAGAGAGTTAAGGAGAAACCTCCATTGATACTTTAGAATTTTGTGAAAGTTTTGAGTTTTTTAAATTAAAATGTTGCATTAATTGATTAGACCATTTCATTTTCTCTTTTTTTTTCATTTATTTAAGTGAATAATTTTTTTAACTCACCAACATTCACTAAAATTATAAAACTATAATCACTATTTTATAACAATGGTTATTTTATTTTTATTAAATGAATTTACTTATGTTATTATTTATTTATTTAGTAAACTTACATAAAATAAATATTATAGGAACTTAAAAAGATAGATAAATTCAATCAATCTATATATATCTATAAGGAAAACCAAACCAAACCAAAATGATGTGACACCTTCTTAGAGTTAGATTCTTAGTTACAAATTTTGTGGTTTTTTTGAATTTTTTAAAATATTAATTATGTTAAAGACTTCTGTACCTTATATGAAAAAAATGTATTTTTCATGGCAATCAAGTCATTTTGGTAATTTTGCAACCACTTTTATTAATTTTTTACCTCCAAACCCTCCAGCTTATAGAAAGTTTTATTAATTGTTTACTTTCTCAATCTCATAATCAAATCCCAACCTCTAACCTTCTTACTCTCTTCATCCCTTAATTTCTTCATTTTGTTTCTGGTTTGTTTTTATTCTTATATATATCTCCATCCCTCAATCTACGTCTTTCTATTGTTTTCCTTACCAATTATCCCTACCGACAAAGAGAAGTATACACATGAGTTTAATCGGGTAAACCGATACAACTCTCAGTTTGTTCATCTACGGCAAAATAGTATACATGTGTTCATCAATATATATATATATATATAGGGGAGCGATCATTTAAAAACTAGTATTATTATGCAAACTTTGTAAACCGAAGTCCACCAATCACTAATTTTCTTTTTCTTTTATTTTATTTTTAATTATAAGCGCTTAATAGTCAAATTACAATAAATAATTTTAAGTATGGTAATTATCTTTGGTTTTATTTTCGGAAATGTACAAGATCTTAACCCACTAATTATAGTAAATCAATTACTCCTATTTTTTTTAAAACAAATCTCCAATTTTTAAATAAATATCCACCTTCATCTCTCTTCGTGCTTTTAGCCTTCCTTCAAAAAGGTACTCGTTTTTCTGAAATTTTAATGAAATATATCTCACATGTTTCATTTGGGAAACATTAATGAAACATAAAATCATTAACAAAGTAGACGAAATCTGTTTCACCTGTTTCATTTAGAAAACATTAATGAAACATGAAATCATAACAATGAAATCACAAGTTCTTTCATTCATGAAACCATGAAATGAAACATGAGATCAGAACAATGAAATCACAAGTTTTTTCATTCATGAAACCATGAAATCATGAAACACTAGTATGAATTATGAAACATGAAATCATAACAATGAAATCACAAGTTCTTTTATTCATGAAACCATTAATTCATGAAACACTAGTATGAAACATGAAAAATGGAAGAAAAAAAATTATGGAAAAATATGAATAAAAAATAAGCATTTAAATTGTTACCAAAAATATTACATACCATTAATTGTTATAGAAAATAAAAAATAAACTAAAAAATGATAATAAATATTTAAAAATATCTTTTGACTATTTTACCTTTTTTAAATCTAATTTAGGTATTATGCATTTATTGCTTTTTTTTAACATAAATAACTTATATTAATTTTCAACCGTTGATCAATAAAATCAATTGTGGAGATGAGTTTGCAAAGTTTGCAGAATTAATATAGTTTGCAAATGAAACCACCTCTCTCTCTCTCTCTCTATATATATATATATATATATATGTTAATAAATATAAGAAGGAATTAAGAAGATGCCTTCATTGAGGGTTTAAAATTTTGTTTTAATTTTTGTTTTTGTTGTGGATTCTCATCTCTGTTTTTTATGTTTTTTTTATAGTTTATCAATTTATAATTTTATAAGAAAAAACACCAACAATAAGGTGACATTTTTTAAACATCTCAATCCCAATTTTCTTTGTTCTCAAATTTTACCTTTTTTTTTATTAATGTAACTATTATCAAAACATTAAATTAATTAGACTATTCATGTGGGTTACACCCGATATTTTTTTAATTCTTTATTTCACATGACTCTAATTTTCATTTACATAACAATAATTGAATATATATATATATATATATAGATATATAGATATATATATATACACACATATATAATCAAAATAGTTATAGACTAGACTCATTTATATAAATGAAGTTACGATTAATATATGTATAATTTTATTTACATACTTACTTGAATATAATATGTATATATATGTATTTATATATATATATATATATATATATATATATATATTATTAAACCTTCTATCACATTTTTTTAATTTCTCATGATTTTTATTTTATTTTAAATAAAAAGTTTCTCATTAAATGAGTTGTAACGTTTCATTTTCTTTAGAGTAAACTTTACTTTTGGTCCCTAACGTTTGTCAATTTTAACGATTATCATCCCTAGACTATTGAAACTCAGATTTGGTCCCTCACATTTGTCATTTCCCTTTGGTTTTGGTCCCTCCCACTAACGACCGTCAACTTTTTCCATTGAACAAGTAAGCAAATCTTCATCTCACCACGACAAAACGCCACCATTAGATTTGCATTGAACTCCTACACCATCACGAGGTCACCACCACCAGATCTATAATCAGACTCCCACCATCGCTACCAGTTTTCTCCGTACCTCCGCCTTGGATTTGTGATGTTGCCGCACATTGGTCTCCAGCTCCCCCTTCAACCTCGGTCTCTTTCCCTTATCTCTAACGTGAACGAACCATATATGTGATGTAATCACATCCATTAATATTCTGAACCCAGATCTTTGCCGAACTAGATTTTTGATTTTAAGGGTTATTATTCAGGTTATGATCTTACGATTTGATTTATGTTATATAGTTTGTATACATCTCATTCTCATCTCTATCTCCATCTCCATCTCCATCTCCATCTCAATTTTCATTTGATTTAGTTTTTGTTTGATTTATGGTTCTAGGTTTTGATTTGAGATCAATTTAGGTTTAGGGTTTTATGGTATTGATTCAATTTAGATTTTGTATCCATTTGAAGGACCTTGTTGGTCCCAAAAGTAAAGGCAGAAGTAAAGGAAGTATTGTACAAGGGGGACGGGTTAAATACAATACACAAAATTTTTCACTTAATTTTAATTATTTATTGATATAACTATCAAGAATTACACATAGAAAAACTTTTAAGATTGTTGCGGAAAGAACAGATAAACTATTATAATAATCTTTCACGAAGAAACAAGAACACAACTTAAAACACAAAGATTAAAGTTACGAAGATGAGAGAGCAAGGTTGCCAACTTTCTTGAGTGCACTGAGTTATCTTCAAAAAGTGTGGCTTGCATGGAGAAGTTCTTTGTACCTTTATAAGACAACACCTTAAAAAAAGTAGACCTTTGTACATTGATAAGATAACACCTTAAGAAAAGTAGACCTTTCTTAAAGTATTGGACACTTGTCATCTTGGTATTGGATTTAGAGATTTTCTTAAAGTATTTGATGTGACCCATCATGAAGCAAAGTAGACCTTTGTACCTTGATAAGACAACACCTTAAGAAAATATATCTAGCAACTATCCCTTTTTTTTCTTATGGAGAAGGTCTCCATCATTTCAGAACTTGGGTGAAAATGTCCCGTGCAATAGAATGTTCCATCCTTTTTGTCAAAAGGATGTTGGCAAAGAGGGGACTAGCCAGATTATGAGGATAATTTGGCTAGTGGGAGATCCTGCCGAAAATGAGGTGTTGATTCGGTAGGTAGAATACCTGCCTACCAAAGAGAGGCAATTCGATAGGTAGGATACCTGCCTATCAAAGAGAGACAATTCGGTAGGTAGGATATATGCCTATCAAAGAGAGGCAATTCGGTAGGTACGTATCTTAGTAAGGTTGGAAGTTTATCTCGATCTGCATCTGAAGATTTACTTCTTGCTAATTTTGATTGGTCTTCGACTTCACCGACCTTTTGAATCATGACTAAGCTATTACAAATAACCTTAAAATAATCTAAGTACAAAGGATGTCTCAAAGGTAGCAAATGGAATTCGGTAGCTCATCCTCAAGGCTTTGGTGACCCAACAATCTTCAAATCCTTTAAGACCCAACAATCATATTCAAATCCTTGAGGACCCAATATGATGTCATCTTCAAATCTTTGGTGACCCAACAATCTCCCCCTATTTGAGGATGGCATCCTATACTTAGAAAATTTGAGTAAATATATGAATAATACAGTTTGACCCTCTTTTACTCTTTTCAGTTCTTTTTCACATAGTCCATTCTTTTTTTATATATTTAATTTTTTTAACTAGGTACAAAAGAATAAATAAATACAATGAATAAAGAATGAGAAAGCAAATAAATATATACAAAGATACATAAGACAATAGCCGGAATTGTTTGAACTTGATTGGATGGTTGCTCCCCCTCAATTCATACTCCCCCTCAACTAATTTCTGGTGGCTTTGATCACACAGTCCATCGCAAAACTAGTTTCAACAGAGTTTAAGCTTGAGTGGTGAGTTACTCCCCCTCAACTAATTCCCAGTGTCGAAAAGTAAGAAGTCAAAAAGTTTTCGGGATCGTCCGAACCTGCTCCTGAAAGGCAAATTCATCCTTGGATCGTGCAGAAGCATCGGGACTGAGAATCCCGGGTGATAGGCTGTGAGGTGGAGAATAGGTACCTTGGATTGGTGAGGAGTCCAAGTCATCCTTATCAACCAAGGAAAAAATTGATGATGGAATAATAGGGGTCCCCGATTTTACAATTGTATCCTTTTGTGAGGATACAAAGAAGGTGGCTTTGGCCTTTGGGTAAAGCAGATTCCCTGGGCCTTGTAGGGACAAGTTCCACAACCTTTGATTTTTGAGAATCGATGACTGGTTAAGATGGTTTGGCCCCAAAAGGTTTCATGAGCCTCTTTAGAGGAGACTTAGGAGGGGAAGGAGAGTGCCTCCGCTTTTGTGAAGGGATTTTGACTTGGGTAGCCACCAAAGGTGACAATCCAAGATCGGTCTAAATCTTTAGAGAGAGAATAATATGCAGAAAGCTCCATATGTATTCAATATCAGCGCCATGTTCTTACAAGCTTATTACATCTCTTATTACAACTCCTTCTACAAAACAAGACACAAGAGCCTTATATACCCAAGGCCTAAACAGACACAAAGGGAAGCAAAACAACAGATAAAGCCACAAGTAATAATTACATTGATTACTACAAAATATGACTTAACAATCTCCCCCTTAGTAATCAATGGCGTTGAGATCTTCTTTGTTGTCTGACTAACCCGATTAGGACCTCTAAGCGACTTAAAGAAGCACGAAAATTTAATCTTTCTTCCAATCTCTGATGCCTTTGCTGTCTAGACAAGGAAGGACCTGATTGTAACATTCTTGAAGATATACTCACATTAAATTCAGAAACAGGAACCTCAACTTGTGCTCTTTACAACACACCTCTTTCAAATGTACAAGATAGATCTGCGGTGGTCGGAGCTAAGACAACAAAAAGGCTTGATGAGACTGGAGGAATGACTTCTTGATTTTCACAAAATCATGATCTTCCGAATCAGATATAACAAAGATATCATCTTGGTCTTCTTCTTTGATTTTCCAGAACTTCTCATACTTTACATCATCATCATCCTCATATTCTTTAGCAGCAGATTCAGATTCTTTCCTTTAAGTTTCTTGAACAGAAAAACTTTCAACTATTTGTCTCTTTGCAGATTCAGATTCTTTCCTTTATGTTTCTTGAACAGATAAACTTTCAACTCTTTGTCTCTTTGACATCTCCCCCTCATGACCTTGATGATCTGGATCATCTTGGTCATGTCTTCGTTTAAGAGACGAGCCATCTTCAGATCTGAATCAAAACACGATGATGAACAGTTCGAAATATGAGAGCAAAAATAGTTTTGCGCTATAAGTGGGTGGCGCAAAAATAGTTTTGCGCTTCGTATAGGAGGCGCAATGTAAACTTTGCATTACTTATGATTGGCGCAAAAGTATATTTGCGCTATCCACTTGTAACACAAACTTGTACTTAAAACAAAATTTCATTTTTCACCTGTTAAGCTCTTTTACTCCCCTACACAAATACACTGGATGTAACAAATCAACTTAGCATTTGTATAGAAATTACTTACCTGATCAACCTATGATCTGGACTTTAATCACTGTATCAAAAACGTACCTGTCCAGATTATTCACTCCCCCTCGAAATTACATATCTTCAGATTTTTCTTTCATAATTTCTCCCCCTCAAAATATACACATATCAATTTTCAAAGATATGGGAACACAAACATATAAACATCACTGTATGAAGAAAAATATACTGAATATAGATTTTGAAACAACTGAATATATAAATTTTTAAACACCATACAAATTAAGTTCTACTCAGTAAAATATCACAGATTAATCAATCAATTGAAATCTAGTGTGTGTTTTTGGATACAGATACAAGTGTCATTACATATCAAGTTAATACATGTTCAGTTTCAAAAAAACTTTCATCAATCTATTCAGTGTGCTTGCATGTGAACTTTGTTTAGCTTCAAGTAAATGTAATTCTAAAAATATAATAGAGTAGTTTGCCTTTACTCACACTAAGTAGTCAAGAATTAATACTTTCACAAATTTATAGGTTTAACGCAACTTAAAAATATCACCAAGTATCATGATATGTGTGCTCATTGGCATCTTTTAGCATTGTGCACATTGGCATCTTCACATGATTGTGCTCTTTGGCATCTTTTAGTGTTGTGCACATTGGCATCTTGACATGATTGTGCTCTTTGGCATCTTTTGATCAAGAAGTTTTGTAAGTAAAAAACATGTCGTAAACGTAACTTTCTATCTGATCCTATTGCAGGATTTGGGTCAGCCGCTCCCAGACCAGTTGGCCTTAGGGGACTAGGTGTCAAGCACCCCTTGGAACTTACTCTCACATATCAGAAAGGCTATATCGACACATTCTAAACCCATTCATACCAGTAGAACATGACTTTCGATCTGATTCTATAGAAGGATTTGGGTTCGATCACTCCCAGACCAATTGATCATAGGGGACCAGATGACAAGCATCGCACGAAACTTACTTTCCCAAACCAGAAAGGTCACAGGTACAAACTTTTAAACTTAATGATTTCTGAATTTTATATATTTAAATTTCATCTGAATCACTTCGTTAAGTGCTTAGCCTATATTTTCATTACGATCCATAATTCTGACTTTTTAGGGTTTCAAAGCATTGTAAACTATAAATATTCCGAATGACACAACTTTAAAGCATTCCTCAAAAATTTTAATCATGTTTTGCTGACTTTTCGATTTTTGAAAAAATTTGAAATATGAACATATAAAACTTGGATATAAACAAATCAACTTGAAAATTTATCCTAGACACACATTTTATTCAAAAAAAAGAAGAATTATAAAAATTTTACTTTATAGAATAAAATTTGTGTAGGTTTAAACTTTTAAATTCAACATGCCGAGTTTTGAAAGCTGAAAAGTAAATCTTTTTTCATTTAAGGCTTTTGTAAAAAATATCGGCAAGTTAATATTCAGTTGGAACAAAATATAATTCAATAATACCTTCTTCCACATGATGTTTAATGAAATCGCACCGCATATTCTTGAATAGTTTGATTGTAACTGGAACAACATCACTGTCAGAGATAGGTGCAGCGGAATTTGAAGTAGATGCGCTCACAGTTTCTCATATGTCCAGAAGCTGTAAATCAGAATCCTTAACTCCCCCTGGAATGAATATTTTCATTTAAGATTTCATTCCCTTTAAATCTGTAAAACCACAATATATCAGAAAAATATAACAATGAAAGTATAAAGCAAAAACTTCTAACTCCCCCTCAAATCAAAAACTTCTAGAAAAGATAGTATCTGATTAGCATCCTTCAGAAGAAAATATTTGAGTACGGGTTCTGATCTGATATAATCAGAAGCCAACACCTTTACTTCCCCTTAAATTAAGCATCAAAAATATGTCAGTGAAAACGCACATGATAGAGATCTACTAATCTATTTAGAAATGTAGTTCATCATATCCATCGGATGCAAAATATTTCAGACAAGTATGTACTCCCCCTTGACGGTTGATTTCATCATTCGAGTACTGGAGTACAATCTCTTATCAGCACAGGAGTAACGTCTTTTGATCACTGAAGTAAGAGTCCTAAACTATTATGTTTAGAAGTCAAACTACGTTGAAGAACGGGTTCTAAGCTGATTTACTTAGAAGCCTTTGTTCTCCTACTCCCCCTTGACAGTATGTGCCTGCAACACATAATCAACTTTAGGCTTTGGTACCCACTGGTATTTGGGTCCATGAATGTTAGTTGCAGTTGCAGATCACTGGTCTTGTGAATAGGATCATGTGTACGACAATAAGAACAATAGTATTTCTTACCTGACAACCTGATTAATTGATCTCTCGAGTAGTAATGATCAGGTTTACCTTTACGCGCATTGTTCTTCTTTGCTTTGTGTGTATGTACACATGATTTCTTTACTTTCTTTTCAGCTTTCTTCTCATCTTTCTTTTCATCATCAAGCGATTTCACCTTCCAAACCAGTTCTTCTTCTTTGTATTTCCTTCTTCTTTGATGTGTAGCTGAACCATCTATATTTCTATCATAGAAAATGTTAGTACTACGAATCTGATTAAATGATTTAACTGACCTTTTTGATTAAAGAGTTTTCTGATTTGAACATGAGGCTGTCTTTTCAAGCTCTTTAACCTTTGAAGCAAAACTGTCTCTTTCTTTGATGAGACGGTCAATCTTTTTCTCAAATTCAGACTTCGTTTTCTTCTTATTTAGTACACTCTTAGACAGTTCAGATAGGTCTCTCTGTTAGCTTCTTTATTTCTGTCTCAAATATATTTCTTTCTTCTTCAAATCCCTTTTCAGCATTGTTTCTCTGGCCGGATATTTCTTTGAAGAATCCAACATTCTTTTGTTCAATGGCCTTCTTTTCTTTTGCAAACTTCTCTCTTTCAAGGATGATTACTTTCTCAAAGTCAGATACTTGTTGAGAAAGATTTATACATTTGAGCTCAATCGTTTTCTTCTCGTCAGCACATTTTCTTGAAAAATCTGAGAACTTCTTTGCAAATGATTTCATTTTAGTCTCAAATTCGAATTTGTTTTTAGCAAGCTTTTGCCCCAAATCAGATATTTTCTTTTGAAACTTAGCATTAGCATCCTTCAGACTCTTAATCTTCTCCTCATAACTTTCAATGGATGCTTTCTGGATTTGGATAATCTGATCTTCCAAGTTAAAGATTTTTCTTGTCAACTCTGTGTTCTCAGCTTCTAAACTAAGTATTTTCTCATCATTCAGCCCAGAAGTCTGTTTAAGAAGATCTTAATTAATTGTCTTTAATGCACTAATTTCTTCTTTCAGTATGTTGCTTTCATCAAAATATTGTTTTGTCTTCTTAGAATAGAAATCAACAGATAAAGCAAGATTTATGTTCTCTAATTTGAGCTTTTCAATCTTCGCTTCAAGTTCAGAAAAATATTCCATCTTGAATTATCTGAAACAAAAAGAACTTGACAACAAAAATTATCGTTAGTACAAGTATGAAACTGATTGAAATTGGCGCAAACCCCAGAAATGTGCTAATAGGCAGTTAGCGCAAGAGATGATTTGCACTAAAGGAAGATGGCGCAAGTAGAGCTTTGCGCGAAGAGAAGGTGGCGCAAGAAAGACTTTGCACGAACTGATGTTGGCGAGAAACTCAGAACACCGCAAGAAACTTTGTGCTATGTGTAGATAGCGCAAAATCCAAAAATTCTCTAAGTGAAGCTTGCGAGAAATACAAATTGCATGAACCAACACTCTCTTGCAAAACAATCTTGCGTGAAACTTAGAACACGCAAAACATCACTTGAATCTGGCGTAAAACAAAGATGAACTGGCGCAAAACGTGGATCTGGCGAAAACTCAAGAAATCTACTAATTCGATCACAAACACGAATCTAATGAATTCTACCCACTCAGATACGATCGAAATATGATTTATAACCACGATTAACAACCAATTCGAACCAATTTCAACATAATCGAAAATTGAAGGATCGAACAGAAACTTTATCGAACAGTCCAAAAAATCACTAAAATGCACAAATTGATTTATAATCACTGAAATTCTCGCAAAAAGATGTGAATCAAAACTGATCTAACAAAGAATACGAATCCAACAAACCTATTTGTAAGAAAAAAGAATCAAGATTCAACTTGTTAGTGTATAAAATTGTATCCAAGATTTAGTGTGAAAAGTCAAGTCTAGCAAAGTCAACAAAGTCAAAGTCTAGATAATTCAAAATGAGATTATCTTGTTTAGCATTGTGGTTTAAGCATGTGGTTTCATATCTTGGTATAAATAGCTTGTGGTTGTTAGTAATCTTGTAACTCTAAGCATTGTAATATTTCACATTGTCAGATATATGATGAATACGCTTTCTCTCTCTACACTCTCTCTCTAGATCTTTATTGTCAAAATCTTGAATTGATGATTTGAGAGATTTCTTGACTGATTGGGAATTACAATTTCAATTGGTATCAGAGCGAGACCAAACATATTCAGAATGATTATAATACTTGATTGAATCAATTTCTGGAAATTTTTAAGATTTTAATCGTATTCTTGAAAAACCTCTGTTTGATCGATTGTTTCTTGAATTGTTGAAATTTGTGTGTAATTTTGTTCTAGCAGTGATTGATTTGTGTTAGAAATCAGGTTGTAATCACACACAAACACCAATTGATCATTTGTTTGATGTAATTTTGATTTTCTTGAAGTTTTGTTTCGCGAACTTCACAGAGTCTGTAATTCACGTTAATCACTGTAATTTTTTATTGCTTTCGTAATTTCAGTGTTGTAATATTGTTTCATATTGGTTCGTGAACTAATTGTGAAAATTTTAGAATCAGAAATCAAGATTGACTTGATTTTTGATCAATCAGGCCAAGAACACGCAATGAAAATCAAGAACGCGCTAGATTTGTCAAACACGCAAGCTTCATCAAGTGAAGAACGCGCAAGTAACTGAAGAACACACAAACGTCTTCTGCGAGTTTCTCATCAAATGCGCAAACAGTAGCTTGCGAGTTCTCAAAACGCGCAACTCAAAGCCTGCGTGTTTTGCTCTTCGGTCTGCGAGTTTGTGTGAGCTTCGATCTGCGAGTTTTAGCTTGCGAGTTTGTTAAAAAGCGCAAGTAGGCATCTGCGAGTTCTAGAAACACGCACGTTACCATTTGAGTGTTTATTAGGAACGGTGTTTTGCACAAGCCTCATAACGCGCAAGTCGTGTTTTGCGCGAAACCAAAACGCGCAAATGCTTGTCAGCACGAAATTCAGTTAATAGTGTTTTGCGCGAAGTAGTGTTCTACAAGTTTCTTTGATTTGCGAGTTTTATACTTGAAAACTTTTTAGAGATTATTTTTTTTGTGCTAATCCAAGTTTGACTTTCAGTCAACTGTTCTGAGTTGTTTGGGAACGATCATTCATTCAAGTTAATCATTCAAGATGCCAAAGACTGATGATAAGGGAAATACAGTACTTTCAGCTAGAGACATGGATGTATTATACATGCCTGAGATACCTGTTATAGAGGCTGAATGAGACAAACTGAGAATTCAGAATGCAGCCTTTATCAAACAAATTCAGGAGTTTAAATCAAAATTGCCAAATTCTGATAAATCTTCTGATTGTGTAAAGTGCGCTAATCATGCTAAATCTGATTATGCAGGCATCATCAAGGCTAGAGAGAAGGAAATTAGAGAAAAAAAGACATAAATTAAAGATGGAGAGAATATGATTAAAATAAAAGAATATGCCATTCAGTCTTTTGAGAAAGCAATCAAGGTTAAAAGTCTATAATTGCAAAACTTCAAAGCCAACTGAAGACGACTGAACAAAAATCATCTGAGCTGAAAGATGAATCAGTTAAGCTTCAATAGAAGTTTAAGGCTTTTGAAGATCAGATATCTGCTCTGGATAAGAAGAATGTTGAACTGAAAACAAGCCTCCAAACAGAAAAAGAAAAATCAAATGTGAAGACATCTTCTACTCAACAAACATCTGAAATTTCTAAGAAAACTTTACAAGAGAAAAAGGATTTGGAGCTGAGATGTTTAAAACTTTCTAATCAAGTGTCTGAATTCGAAAAGATAATAATCACTGAAAGAGACACTTTTGCCAAAGAAAGAAAAGTTCTTGAAGATAAAAATTTTGAATTTCCCAAACAGATCTCTATTCTACAAGACTTACTTGAGAAAGAAAGAAAAGCTTTTCAAGAAAACAAAAAGTCTCTGGGGATTGAAAAGAAGAAATATGACAAGAGAAATGTTGGGATCTTCAATGAAATTTCTGATAAAACCAAGAACTTACAAAAAGATTTTGAACAAGAACGCTTACATTTTGAATCTGAAATATCAAAGCTCATATTCAAAATAACTGCTCTATCATCAAATGTTCAAAAAGAACAGAAGTCCAGATCTGATCTGAAACAAAAGTTTGACATACTTAATTCTGAAAGAAACATTTTATCCGAAAAGATAAAGAGCTTAGAAGCTGCAAATGTCAATTTATCAGAAAAGATTATAGCTGATGTGATTGATCAATCACCTGTTGATAATTCAACAGAATCAGTCTGTTCTTTCAAAACAGCTTCAAGTTCTATTCATGACAAAAATGTTCTCAAAAAGAAAAATGTCAAACCAAACACTGTCAAATCAAGTCAGATCAGACCATCAAATATATTTTATGACAAATCTGTTGATGGTTCAGCGAGCTATTACGTTAAATCTCTTGGAAATAATTCGAAGAAAAATCAGATGGTCTGGAGAGTGAAGAGTTCTTCAGATGATGAAAAGATGAATGCAATATCATTAAAATCCACAACAAAAGCTAAAAAGAACACTGCATATAAAGGTAATTCTTTTGGTAATTCTGATATGTTTTACTCGACTAATCATTTGATCAGGATTGCTAAAAGGAAAATCTGTTGTTCTTACTGTGGAGAGAATGACTTTGTTTAGAGAGAAACTGCTCATAACTGGTACGGTTCTTACAGAATAACTTCTCAGAATTCTGAGCTTCACTAGCTGTAGGAAAAACACAGTTTCTGTTAGGATAAACTATTGGAATGTCAGTTGGAATATAGGGCTCATCTTCTTGTGCAACCACATTCACTTGTACTAGTTCAGCAGTCTGTACTGGTTCATCTTCTTGATCATCTTCTTGATCATCTCTTCCAAAATCATTACCAAATATGTCATCAAAGACACTTTCATTTAGAACACTTCCAGGAATTTCTGCTTCAGATGCATTTTTGACAAATTATTCAGCATTGACAGAGTTTTCTGGAAGACTTGCACATTGAAGACCAAAATCTATTTCCTTTTCACCTTCTTCCTTCACCTTCCAAAACATTTCATATTTATCTTCAGTTGTTCATCTGTGTCTAGCTCATCTACATCAATAAAGTTGCAAGCTGTGATTCCCATACCCTCCATTACTTCTTCACAAGTTGCAGTTGTAGGCTTTTCAACCCTTGACTCGTCATTAGCAACATACACAACTAAGATACTTGTCTCTTCTTCTTCTAAAACTTCTTCATCATCACTAATATTCTGTACCAAGTCCTGAATAGATCTTTCAGTATGCTCAGCTCTCTGACTTATACTTGTACATTCACTTTGATTGCTAGATTTTTCTCTTCCAGATACAGTACTTATGGGCACAACATCCTCCACCACAACCAATTGTCTTCCAGAGGCAGACTGTTCTCTCTTTGTCTCCCCTTCATGATCATGATCATGTCTACTGAACTGAACAGCTGCTTGGGTTTGGCAAGATAACTGAAAAGCATGATTTAAAACAATGAAAGCTTTCAGTACATCTGCATCAGAAAAGTTTGACTCTGTGGCTCTACCTATATCTGCTGGTTGCACAAATATTGGTTGTTGTTGTTGTTGATGGTGGGAGTGCAGAAGTGAAAAAAGATATGTATCTTGTTGGTTATCCGGAGCTTCAATTAAAAGTTTTGCGAGAAGCAAAGACTTTAGCTCATCAATGGATAAGTCAACATGGATTGGTGTATTTGGTGATGGGGTAGGTACTGCTGGTTCTCTCCTTGTAGGCTCAGGTTCAGCAACGTGCTTCCACTTTAACATTCCCTTTATATCCCCCATCTCCTTCTTAACTCTATCATATTTTTCTGACCACCTGTTCTCAGCAGCCTTTAGGGCGCTATCAAGATATTCCTTGACACATAGTCGGGTGAGCTAACATCGGGATCACTTAGATAGCCCATTTGCACAACAGGAGGTGATTCTACTATGTGACATGTGCTCATAGCTGGCATGGAGTTAGCTATGACAGGATTTCCTTCCGGTCCTCGTAGTCCGGATTGCGAATCTACTCGGGATGTTCCGCTCAGGTCACGAAGACGATTGAGATCAAAACCTGCAAAAAGTTTCCTATTTACAAAATTTGGTTTTCTAACAAGTGGCTCTAGGACTTGTGCATTTAAAGGAGTTGAGATCGGGGGCAACTAATCTCTGTTTTCAATATCAGATGTCTCTGAATGAGACATTGATAAATTATGTGTTGAATCTCTGTGAGAAAATAAAACTAACTCTTGTTGAGAGGAATCAGAGTGGCTGGTTTGGGCGTACAATTGCATGAGTGATCTGCTCATGTCTACATCTTCAGGCAACAAATGCACCGAAGTGTTTGACTTGGTTGATCTTCGGGAATAGTGGGTTGTAGATCTCTCTCTCTTATATTTTTTTTCTCTCCCTTTCTCTCAAACTCTCACTTTCATCTTCAACTATGTCTCCCTCAGTTCTCCTTATTCCTCCAATAACATTATCAATGACTGCATCAACAGTGGCAGTATTAAGTTCAGTAGTATTGGTGTCCATTTCCATATTATAGATACCTGCAAAGGCATCTATTTGTTCATCATCCTCAGCATTTAGAATTCCTGCACCATCATCATTATTGTTGTCATCATCCTCATCATCTGATTCATCCACATCATTTCCATCATCATCATCTCTTCTTTCAGTTATAGTTTTCTCAGAATCGGTTTCATATCTTCCCAAGTCAATATTTTCAGTGATTCTGTCTGGTGAGCTGGTAGCAGAATGCACTTCTTTATCACCGCTTTGATACATCAACTTAAGAGCTTGAGTTTCAGATTGGTCATTAGCTTGTACTTCTCTATCTTGTTCTTCCACAGAAAGTTGTTCAGTGATAAGGTGTTGTTGTTGTTGTTGTTGATCCAAGGCATTTTCAGAGCCTAGACCTTCATTGACTACAGGTGTCACATGAGGTGGGGTAAGAACCCGTGACCCTGAAGTATCAATTCTTGGTCTCTGACCCTCTCCGGTTCCCCTCTCTATATATTTTCTTTTCACACCCCGTGCCCGAACTCCCTGAGTTACAGGTACCCTCTCAGACTCCGATCGCCTAGGGGATGAACCTTGGGTAGGTACAGCCGGTTCTGGATGTGCCATAGATTCTCTATACTCTACAAGACACTCGGCCTCTGGATCAACATATCTCAGTAACACTTCTAGAATGGGCATGAGGTAACCAAACTGTTTCTTTTGCTTAACCAAGAATATCATTTCATGCACCACAACTACTTCATGATAACTCCTTCTGGGGATCTGCCTGTTCCATCTCAGTAAACTTCTGACCAAGATAGTCATGAACCTTTGATATGGCAAATAATTTAGGATTTTGATAGTGTTGCTGTTGGTAGATACCTTCTCAAGAAGTTAAGTCCAAAATACTAAAGCATAGTCTATATGCAAGTCATGCACTATGGAATAGAAGAGCTTCAGTATATGGCTGCTGGCATTGTCAGTTCCATATGTTTTTTCTGTTAAGCAATGGTTGATAACTGAGAACAAAGCATAGTAGTAGGGTGGCAGATTGTTCTTCTTTAATTGGCTGAATTTGTTTAGTTCACCAACATAGCCCATTTCTCTAATTCCAGCAAGAGCAGTCTCTTTAGTGGGTAATTCATCAAATACTGTTCTGCCCTCCCTTGAATTAGCTTCTGGCAATTGAAGGGATCTTCTGAACAATTCAAGAGAAATATCAGCAAAGTAGAAGTCAACATTGACTCTGAGAACTGGACATCTGATTTGTCCAACAGTGATGTGAGTGATATGGATGGTCTTCCATGCTTGTTGAACATATATTTCTAGTACATCAGCACTATCAGACAGTGCTTTATTTAAAGGGTGATTCTGAAGGATGTGGTTCACCAGTGGATTGATGTTAAACTTGAATTCAAGCTTGTGGTTGTTTGCAGTTTGAGGCACCATGTCAGATGGTAGAATGAGTAACATGTCAGGATTGACATTTTATGGGGGATGGACAGTTGTTCTGCATGAGGGAATGGAGTGCTCCTGATGAGCCTCATGGACAGAGTTGTCATCCATTTGCACATTTGGGGAATTGCTAGCTGCCATTTGACCTGAAAGATGAGACAAAAAGGTTTGGACAAGGTCCAAGATGTCAGAAACAATATTTGAAAATTTTGAAATTTAAAAAATATTTTTCTGAAATTCACCAAGTATAGGATTCGCAAAACACTAAATTGCGAATCCCTAGAATTAGGAATGGAATAACAAAGGAAATGTTCAGGCTTCACAAGGAAGCATTCTGTGAATCCTACACTTAGGAAAATTAGACATGACACAGAATTCGCAAGATGTTAATCTACGAATTCTTTACTTAGAAGAATTTGACACTTAAGAACATTCAGGATTCGCAAGATTAGGTTTAGCGAATCCTGTCCTTAGGGTTTTTCTAGGAGATAAAACAAAGGATTCGTGAACAATCAAACACCTCAAGAATTCGTAAAACACATGAATCTTTCAAAAATTTGAGAGACTTAACACTTTTCTTGAATATTCAAAGTGTTCTCAAGAACACCAAGAACACTGTCTTAAAACCCAGATTACAAAAATCATGAAACTCGATGATTGAACCTTGAACTTTGCATAAATGTAATCGATTGAGTGTTTTAAACATTCATTTAACCTTTAATTTGACTTTTAACATCATTAACCACTGATTTTTTGAAAATCGACTAAGAACAGTTGAGAAGTCGTGAAAGCAGACCAATCGACAAATTTGATTTTATGAGTCAAATGTTTAAGTTTTTGATTTAACAAGTAATCAAATGGTTTCTAAACAGTATTGCGAGGGTTATGAGGTCATAATAACATCAAGTTTTAGACATTAATTTCCAAAAATTTAAGAGTTCATC
Organism: Arctium lappa; assembly: GCA_023525745.1. Taxonomy (NCBI): domain Eukaryota; kingdom Viridiplantae; phylum Streptophyta; class Magnoliopsida; order Asterales; family Asteraceae; genus Arctium; species Arctium lappa. Next base: position 56,485,599 of record CM042058.1, on the reverse strand, counting down.
ATGTGTCTGTTCGAAGTCCGTAGGTCCAAAAAGTTCAAAATCAGACCCTAAATTTAACCTAGATCAGAAAACCTGCATTAAACAATCACATTGACAATAGCAACATAAAACGAACAAGATTTAAACAACTAATCAACCTGATTTGAAAAACGAAGATGGAATCAGAGGGGTTTAATGAAGAACTCGTGAAAAAGGGTTTTTGAAAGGGTTTTAGCTCTCAAAGGTTGCGAGTTTGAAAAGTGAGGATGAAAAAAATACCAAGTGTCGTATTTATACTAAAAAAGACTCAAACACGTGGCAAAAGTGAAATGTACCTCAAACTTTCGCAAGCTGATGTGTTGCTTAACTGAAGAATTAGCAAGTAACGTGTGCGAGGATTCGCAAGAAAGAAATTTACGAATCCTGTGCAAGATAGACAACTTTCGCAAGCAAGCTATCTACGAATTCTGAAGCTTTCGCACGCATGAAGGTTGCGAATTCTTAAGGATACATAGATAGTATTTATGTGAATGTCTAAAATTCATAAGCCTATAGTTTACGAATTCCGCAGCTTTCGCAAGTATTCACTCTGCGAAACCTGAAGCTTTCTCAAATTAATAGGTTGCGAATTCTAGACTTAGCACAATTTCCATTTTTCAAAAACATTCCAAATTGGGAAATTTGCTATTTTAGGAAACTTTTCAAAGAACTTGCCAAAAATAGAAACTTTCTATCTTAAAGAAACTTTCTAAAAATGGCATTTTAGCCAATTTTAATTTAGAAAAGGTTTTACACACACACACCACTTACAATACATCTTTACTCCCCCTTGATGTAGCAGTATAGTACTCCTTTGAGTTCATCAAATACTCCCCCTTGATCTGATATTTGTTTGATCTTGTTTGACACTATTTGTTGTTGTCAAATATCTGATATTCATTGATGTTTGTAATTTCTTTTTGCAGCTCCCCCTTAACATAATGTGGATCTTTGTTAAGGTTTATGCAGACATGCTCCCCCTTCATATCTACATGTAAAATATAACAATTAAGCTCATTTTCCTCCTATACCTTCAACATAAAGATATGACATTGAAAATACTAATTGTTGATATTAATTGTTGAAAATACCGAACAATGTGAGATAGAGATTGAGAGTAAGAGAAACTCCCTGTAATCCAAAAGATCACCAATATTTGACAGTTGAGTATGAGTTCTAAGTTGTTGTACTTAGAAGTCATAGTTTTGACATTGAGGCAAGACTCCTGATCTATAGTAATCAGAAGTCATTGTTCCTTCAGTCCTTCTTGACTGGGACATCTTCTATCTTCTCTTTTCCTTTTTCTTCTACCTGCAACACAGGTTTAGGTTTTGGTAACCAGATAAACTTGGGTCCAGTTTGGTCAGTATTTGAGAATTTCTTTGACTGATTCTCATACCTGTGATAAGCACTATGATGATAAGATCTATTATATGCTTGTGCTTTGTGAGTGAACTTATAAGAGTAACAATAAGAGCAACAAAATTTTATTTTTGCTATCCTGATCAAATGAGTTGCTGATTTGACAAAGTCAGGTGCAAAGGACTTACCTCTTGAAGCTCTGTTCTTCTTCTTGTTAGCTCTGTGAAGCTTTGCTGCTTCTGGAGAACCCTTTACAACCCAGACCATTTGATATTTCCTTGGAGACTGAGTTGGATTTTTTGAAAATGATTAGCACTCTTATCAGCTGATTTTACATAAAAGGAATGTGGAGTGTTAATCTAATATGGTTTAGAAACATTAGATTTCACATTTTGTTTTCTACAAACCATTTTCTGAAACATGCTTGATACTGACTGAAAAGAACACACTGATTCAGCTGAGTCATCATCATAGGAGGATGAAATAGATGTATCAGTTGTTAACTTGTTAGACAAGTCAGTATTGTCAATCTCAAGTAGTTGAATTTTATCACACAACTTGGATTTCTCATTACAGAGTTTATCATATTTGCTTTGAATTCCAGATTTACTCCTTTTCTCTTTCATAATATCAGTAGATAAGTTTGCCAATTTGCTGCTTAGCTTTGAGATTTCCTTTTCAAAAATCTTTCTTTCTTCCTCAAAATCTTTTTCTATAAATTTATTTTTATCAAAAATTTTTTGAACAGATTTACATTTTTGTTTTTAAAAACTTTTCTTTCATTATCAAAGGATTTCCTTTAAGATATAATGAACTTTTCAAAGTCAGAAACTTGTTTTAAAAGATTTGAGACTTTAATCTCTAATTGTTTCTTCTCAGACTCAGACTTCTTGGAAATATCAGACAGTCTTTGGTTAAACGTCTTTTCCAGGTGAGCTATGTCTTTGTTCTTTCTCTCATCCACTCTCTTAAGCCAGTCATGACCTTTGTGTTGATACAGCTTCACTTGAACTTCAACCTTTGCCACTATGACATTTAAAGCATCCATATCATCTCTCAATTTCTTGTTTTGACATCTGAGAGTTTCAAGTTCAGCTTCCATTTTGGGTATCTCTGGCATGTAGGATAATGCACAGTCTCTTGGAGTGAGTACAGTGTTTCCCATATCATCTGTGTATGGCATCTTTCCTGTGTGTCTGAAATATGTGCTTGAAGTGATCTTTAGTCAGAAAATCAGATATTGAAGTATAGAAAATCAACAAGTATGAAAAAATATAACATCCTAAAATTCAGAGTAATTTAAAACTTAATAAATAAGGCAATATGACATTTGTATTGTTATAAACTTCTCAAAAAGTGTATCAGTCCTTGAGACTATACAAAAACCTGTACGGATTTAGAATTCATCAACGAACTAATCTAAACATAACTATCTAGATTACACCAGTTGACAATCCAAAATTCATCAAAAAAAATGGGACTTAACAATGCCCAACTATTAACACTTTAGTCATCTCAAAATGCCTCGAGACCCAACTCGTCTCTCAAAACCCCGTGCATCCCACCGCTAATGGAAACCTGTTATACATATCATTTGAGAAAAAGTGTCAGACTTAAAGTCTGGTGAGAACATACAATTTATAAAACTCAAAAGATATAAACATTTGTATCATAAGATAATATTTCCAAAGAGGTTTAATCTTACAATTGAAACCTTTGCCACAACTAGGCTTTTTCGTTCTAAACATGTTATCAAATGACCAACGATAAAACATTTTACCAAGGATTGTGGCGTAACACAAAGTAAGCCAAAATCCGAGTTGTGAGTTAAACAATTGGAATCCAAGGATACGAACACATAAGTCCGTGCTACAACGTGAGATCTAGCCCCAAGCAAAACCAATGTATACTCCCTCACTAGGATCACTATGAACCATGGCTAGTATCCGACCTCACATAACCGTACGAAGTTGCCCCCGAGGATCATATGCATCCATAGCTACAAAATGGGGGATGTGACATCCCAACAATACAGTCGACTCAAAACCTTGGGATCCGCTAGTAATGGTACATACTCGTCACAACAACATATGTGACCAACCATAAATAAACATATGGTATAAACACATTTTATAAACAGAATGTCATTTCCAATCAACTTCTGGTAAGAATGAAAATCATTAAAATGAATTCTTAAACATTCTTTTTATATATCCGCAAAATATACAAGTAAAACATCATTTTACTTCATTAAGATAAGATCCATCATTTTAGTAAACATAATGATCGGGAACCCTAAAATCTCCCAAAACTCAAGTTATATCAAATATGTAGAAAACTTAAATCTGAAACCATTGAGATATATAGGAGTTCCAAAAAGGTAACTTTTGATATGTATAAAGTTTAAAATGATAGTAGGAACTCACCAGTAGGTTTTAGGATAAAACCCGGAAAACCAGATAACGATCACGACGTAGAGGTGAAGCTTAAAACACCGAAACCTTGGATCGAACACCAAATATAACTACCAAACTCTAGAGAGAGAGAGAGAGAAAAAATTTAGAGAGAGAGAGAGAGGAGAGAGTTAGAGATTTTGAGATTGAGAGAATGAGATAATTTTGGAAACTGAACCCTTAAGTCGGTCCAGGGGGATTCACGGGTTATGCCGCGACCTCAACTCGCGACATAACTCGTCCGTGCCATAAAACCCTAAAACCAACAGAGGCTTTCGCGACTAATGCCGCGAATACCCCTCTCATGCAAGTTGCGAAGCTCGTAAACCCATAATCAACAGTGGACGTCACGACTTATGCCGCGACTCCAAGTTGCGAGCAAGTTGCGAAACTCACTGGAAGTTCACATTTCCACCAAAGACCACGCATTTGAACGATAAACTAAAAACAGTGTTAACGACAACGGTTAAACACAAGATTACAACGATATGTATAATGAAAATCCAGGGTGTTACAAAAAATGTGAATGATATAAATTCGCAAATAATACACAAAGGATACTCAAAGGATATAAATTTCGTAAACCAAAGGATTAGAACCAAGATTCGCAAGCAAGAGGGTTGAGAAAGTTGTGGAATTCGCAAGATAGTTGTCTGCGAATTCTGAAACTTTCGTAAGCTATACTCTGCGAATTCTCAAGAATTCGTAAGCAAGCAATCTGCGAATATTTTGACTTTCGCAGGGAACACTTATGCGAATCTTGCACTTTGAATATTTTCAACATTAATCTTGAGAATTCTTAATCCTGCGAGTTCTAGCCTCTGTCCTGCGAGTTCTAGGAGTTTTGCGAGTTCTTCCCCATGTCTTGCGAAAACTTTATGTTTTAAGCCTTTTCTTCAACTTTTCACCAAATCCATAGAAATACTTGTTCAATCAGTACCAAATTTTGACATTATGCTCTATTACTGATCGTGAGCTGTTATTTCCAGATTCTAGTTCCTAAATGCAATTAATCAAAACAAACACAAACAAGAATCAATTACCTGTTTGATTTCACTTTCAAATTCAACGATTACAATCTTTCTCTCTCTAGAACTCTCTTTCTCTCTCTCTACAGAGTTCTCTCTCTAAAACGTATTCTCTCTGTTAAGCTCCCTCTGATAGTTACTATCCTCAACAGAAAATACAAGGTACAAAGTATTTATACCTACATCTAAAATACAAGAAGATTAAAAACAAAATACAAATACAATAAAATTTGACTTTTATTACAAAAGACTTTGACTTTGACGAGATTTGACTTTCTTCAGCTTTGACTTTCTTGAACTTTGACCTTCAGTCTTCTTGATCTTGTATCCAACATATTTTAGCTCTAACAATCTTCCCCCTTTGGATTCAAGATCACTGTTGAAAGATCTAGCTATTCAGTGTTCACTTTTAAGCTTTGTCAAAACAATCTACCCTTTTTATTTGACGGTATTCTTTCCAAAATTGTCTTCAAACGATTAACAATCTCCCCAAAACTTTCACAATAATACTTTCAGACTTTGGAAAGAAATTTTCTTCAGAATCAGCTCGAATTGCTTTAGCAGATAATCTTCAAAGAAAATTTCCTCAAATCTTCATAAATTATTTGATCTTCTTCAAATCTTCAAATCTTTACTTTGAACTTTTCTAACTTGGACATTTCTGAAAAATCATCTCTCAAAACTTTATCATTTCTTGATATCATCTCCCCCTTTTTGATGATTTGAGCATCTATATCATCAAAACTTTTCTCCCAAGAAATATCATTGACCAATCTGATTTGTCAAACTAAGCCGTTGATTCTGTGATCCGTAGCCAAGTATTCATCTAGATCTTTTCAAATCTAGACAAAATAAGAACATGTAACTCTTGAATCAACAAATGAATCAATTAAAATGTCTGTCAGTAACACAAAGTCACTGTGTGTAACGAATACACAATATAAAGGAGCTTTTTGATGTTCACTCCCCCAGGGCTTCCATCCAATCATTGAAATACCACAAAGGCAATTTCTATGAATGTTATGACACAGAAACAAATTCTTTGTGTGTTCGTGCAAGTGTAGAAAGAATTAAGCACGAAAATTGCTTTTATAAAGGCTCAACATAGTGCAAACCACTGCAACAACAGTAGATAAACACATACTCAATGTGCATGATTGAAGTGCGAAGGTGGGGTAGACTTCCTTCTTTTTCAATATCCAGATTTTCCAAATGAAAATCAGATAGATTATGTGTTGCGTCCCCAGAAAATATGAAACATTTTCTTTTTGAAAAGAAAATGAGTAGATGGTGGGGTTTTATCAAGAGTTGGCATGGGCTATTTGCCTGTTTCAATAATGTTCACGAAAGAATTGTGAATCATTAGTAATGTGGCTGCCCGACTCAGAAAGTAGTTGGTGCAGAGTTTGATATTCTTTTACTCTGATCTCACACCCTCTTTCTTTTGATCATTAAGCTCACTACTAACCAAACTCTTCTTTACATTTTACCTCATCACACCCACGCTCATTTCTTTTAGACTCCTCACACTCAATATCTATGGATTAACTTCTTGGGTAGAAATCACTGGTTAACGTGATTTCATAGAAGTTCATTGAAGTCCTAGCACAAGAACCCATATTTCCTATGAAAGCATAAAGTTGCTCAATATAGTTTAACTTTATCAGTTAAAGCTCATATACAAATGTCAGATGAATGTAAGCTCATAAAATATAATCATGAATATTTGAGCATTGAAATATTTTCAAACAAGTATATTGAATGAATGAATATGAATGCAAGAAACTTGTTTGAAAATCTGACATTGTATGAAAATGATCAGATGTAAATGATAAATCAATTAAGGCTTATGGTCAAGAATAATGGATATAGTCTATATGAAACAAAAATATAGACATTCTTGAACTAAACGCTTCGAAATGAAAATACGCTCAATTTTGTTTGAAGTACAAGCGGGGTGTCTTACCATCGAAAATATGTCTCAATATGAGACAGGGTAAGAACAATGTGAACAAAAAGTAAAACCAGTGTGTGTGAATGCTTGAAAGTATAAGGAAAAGACAATACACAAGTATTTACCTTTGGAAACACACGGTTTGTAATCATTTAAGCACTAAAAAAATTGAAAACATTTAAAATCACACTTCCAATTCATGAAAACTGTTTAAGAATCTGGAAGTGGTTTAAACATTTAAGAATATGTTTTCTATGATTGAAAGTTGTCCTTCTTTCAACCATATAAGAGATTAAGATAAGAAATTAACCTTTTCTCACAATCTTAAATCTCATGAAGTCAAGCTGAAGTCATAAAGATATGATCTTGTCAGATTCTCTCATCCTGCATAAGTCTCAAAGTCTAGTCAAAACAAATTTATTCACAAATATATTCGAAAAATAAAAGACATAAAACAGTAAAACGATTAAAGAACGAGTTCTGATCAGAAGTAATCAGAAATCATTGTCTTACTCCTTTTGACTTGACTTATAAGCTCCCCCTAAAATCATGCATTACAAAAATTTTGTCAGTGAAATAAAATGCAGAAATTAGTTATGCTCCCCCTCAAAAGAATAATGATTCAGCTTTAATCTTCTATTACTCCCCCTGAAATCATGAGCAAACAGTTAAAGTGCAGATATCCTTCAGACATAAAGATAAAGAAAATGATGAAAAATAACAATTCGTAATTATATTAGGTAACAACTGATTATGTTTTCAGACTTGAGAGAAGCAACTAGCAGCAGCTACGTACTCTGCTTCAGCAGTTGATGTGGAAACGCATAATTGTTTCTTTGATGCCCAGCTAACGAGCTTGTCTCCAAGGAATTGAATGTGACCTGAAGTACTCTTTCTGTCCAACATGCAACCTGCATGATCTGCATCTGAATAGGCAGTCAGTTGAAACCCAGTATCCTTAGGATACCACAGACCAAGGTCTGCAGTCCCCTTTAGATATCTAAAAATCCGTTTGACAGCAGCCAAATGGGATTCTTTGGGAGCAGCCTGATATCTAGAACATAAGCATGTTGAAAACACAATATCTGGTATACTAGATGTAAGATACATTAACGATCCTATCATACCTCTATAAGTTCTAACATCAACACTTTTACCCGAAGAATCAGTGCTAATTTTAGTACCTGGTGCCATCGGGGTTCCAATATGTTTACAATTTTTCATTTTGTACTTTCGAAGAATATCCAAAATGTACTTAGATTGGTTAATGAAAATCCCCGTAGAAAATTGTTTAACTTGTAATCCGAGAAAGAAATTCATCTCTCCCATCATACTCATTTGAAAACGTGACATCATAAGGTTAGAAAAGATTTTGCAAAATTTTGGATTAGTAGAACCAAATATTATATCATCAACATATATTTGAATAAGGATGATATCGGATTTTTCCTTTTTGATGAATAAAGTGGTATCAACTTTACCTTTGGAAAAACCGGACTTGACCAATAATTTAGATAGAACGTCATACCATGCTCGAGGGGCTTGTTTTAAACCGTACAGGGCTTTGTACAAGATGTAGACATGATCTGGGTTCTCTGGATTGACAAACCCTTCTGGTTGAGAAACGTACACTTCCTCTTTAAGAATGCCATTCAGAAAGGTTGTTTTCACATCCATCTGAAAGAATGTGAAATTCTTATGAGCTGCGTAGGCTAGAAACATGCGGATTGCTTCTATGCGCGCTACTGGAGCATACGTCTCATCGTAGTCTATGCCTTCCTCTTGCCGGTAACCTTTGGCAACAAGTCTAGCTTTGTTCTTTATGACAATACCATCTTCATCCTTTTTATTCTTGAATACCCATTTAGTTCCTATCACGGTTTTACCTTCTGGTTTTGGAACTAATCTCCAAACCTTTAGGGCTTCAAACTGATTGATCTCTTCTTGCATAGCAGATACCCAGTCCGAATCAGCAAGAGCATCTAATACTCGCGTTAGCTCAATCTTACTGAGGAATGAGTCATGCATACATTGATTAAGAGTCGTTGACCTTGTTTGTACAGGCTTGTTAAGATCTCCAATTACTTGATGTAAAGGATGATCTTTGGTCCAGCGATGCTCATGAGGGAGTGGAGTAGATACTGATTGAACATGATCATCATCTAGAAATCCACTATCAGACTCTTCAGTTTGAATAGATGGAGGGTGGTTTGCAGTTGAAGTTTCAGGTGCAGAAGCATTAGTTGGAACAACAGACTCTGGCTGTTGAGTAGATAGTGTATTACACCCAACTGAAACAGTTACTTCTGGATCAGCAGTTACTTGTATATCTTCAACTGTAGGAGTAGATGTTGGAATGTGAGTTTCTGACTGAACGGGGGATACAAGTTCAGTTATAACTTCTGAAGTGACTGGATGATTGCAACTTGTGTCTTCAGACCTGTCAGTCACAGCAGATTTAGATACATTAGAACCTAGAAACTCATCATAAAATAATTCAAATAACAAATCTAAATCAGATAAATGTGAAACTGAAGTAGAAGCGTTATCCGAATTGTTCTTTGTAGAAACAGGTTCTGGACTGATCTGTCCAGAAGCTAATACTCTAGTGATAACGGGTTCTGAATTAAGTTGTTTAGAAGCCATCTCTTCATCAAATGTTACATTGACGCTCTCGACAATTGTCTTTGACTTTTTCAGATAAACACGATATGCTGCTGAGGTTGAAGAATAACCAATGAAGATACCCTCATCCGCCTTAGCACTGAAGTTATTCAGACTCTCCCTGTCATTAAGCACAAAACATTTACACCTAAATATGTGAAAATACTTGATTGTTGGTGTTCTGTTATTGATCAGCTCATATGGAGTCTTTTGAAAACGGCATTGTATCATAGACCGATTTTGAGTATGACATGCAGTCGACACAGCTTCTGCCCACAAAAATAGAGGTAGATCGGATTGGCTAAGCATAGTACGAGCGGCCTCGACTAGCGTCCGATTTCTCCTTTCGTCTCCATTTTATTCAGGCGTACGAGCAGCAAAGTACTGATGTGATATCCCGACCGATTCGAGATATTCTTCAACTGTCTTGTTTTTGAACTCTGTACCGTTGTCCGTTCGAAGAAACTTGACGTGTCTTTGCATATTCACTTGGGTCGTCTTTAAGAAAATATTGAGAACTTCGGGTGTCTCATCTTTTGATCGAAGAAATTTGACCCATTTGTATCTTGAGTAATCGTCCACAATAACCAAAACGTATTTCTTTCCACCCAAACTCTGAGTTCTCATTGGACCACACAAATCCATTTGTAAAAATTCTAACGGAGAACTAGTGCTTGGTTCAGGCTTCGGTTTATGCGGAGCTCTCTTCATCTTACCCTTCTCGCATGCAGCACATAAGTGTTCTTTCTCGTACTTCAGCTCAGGATGTCCTTTAACCAACTTATCTTTGATCAGCTTGTTGATATAACGAAAGTTCAAGTGTGATAAACGTCTGTGCCAGAGCCAACTTTACTGCATTGAAGCTTTTGTCATTAAGCAAACTTGATTGTTAATCTGAACTTTGGACAGGTTAATGGTATAGAGATTTGTCTTTCGATGTCCACCTAAGAGTTATGTGTCGTCTTCAGTACGAACTGAGCAACTCTTAGATTTGAAGTTGACCTCTAAACCTTTATCGCAAAATTGACCAATGCTAAACAGGTTGTGCCCTAAGCCTTCGACATAACTCACCTTACTGATCGTTATGTTGTCTTGAATGATGTCACCATATCCTAAGATTGGTGAAAGTTAATCGTTTCCAAATCTGACATTTCCACTGAATTTCTCTGTATAATTAGACAATAAAGCTTTTTGCCCAGTCATATGCTTGGAACATCCACTGTCCAAGTACCACATATGTCGGGTCTGCAAGAGAAATCAGGAAACAATAACTTTAGGTACCCATTTAAAAACGGGTCCTAACAGATTAGCACAAGATTTTGGTATCCATTTGAAAATGGACCCTCTGTTCTTTTGAAAACCTTTAAAAATATTTGTTCATGAAGAATAAACATGATAAGATCCAAACCAATCAGAAGAATTATGATAATAAGCAAAATCATTTTTCCGATAATGATAAGATTTAATAGTAATAGGAGATAATTAAATCAATTGCTTTATTGAATATCGCTTGTAAGAAGTTACAAGGTTTTGTTTATGTGAAGCAAGTTGTTCAACTACATCATTATCACTACTAACTGATCTATTACAAGAGTTATCAGAAACTGATTCAGCTATCTCATCATCCTTCCTTTTTGGTCGCCATTCGGTTCGAGCTTTTGACCTTTTCTTGCTTATATCTGAAACAAAAGATTTAGATTTATTAGGAAAAGCAGATTTCTGAGATTGATTTTTCTTTTGTATATGAAATTGTTTTTCCCAATCCAAATCAAGCAATCAAACACAATCTCTATTAAGAATATAACAGTATCAAGATTCTAGAGAGAGAGAGTGTAGAGAGAGAAAGCGTAATTGTCATATATCTAACAATGTTGAGTACAATACTTCTAGTTACAAGTTTAAAAAAGCACCTAAGGTATTTATACCAAGGATGCTTTCACAATACTTAACAACTAAGTAAACTCATATTGACTAAACTAAACAGACTTTGACTTTGTTGACTTATCTTGACTTGACTTTTCCTATTAAATCTTGGATACAATAATACACTAACATTCTCCCCCTTTGTATTCAAGATTTAATAAAAATTTGACATAAGTCTTCAGCACTTGATTCTTCAATCTTTTGTCTCTGACAACTTTGAACTTTGAAGCTCTTTCTGAAGTTGTTGAAGAATCTTGAAAAGTCTTTAACACTTTACAGCTTTGGAAAGTCAACAAGTCTTGAAAACTTTGAAATCTTTGAAAACTTCTTTGAAACTTCTGGAACTTCGATGAATCTATGAAAACTTATATCTTCATCTCTTTGATCTCTTGACCGTCTTCGGAAAAATAAACTTTCTCGAATCATATTAATTTGGACTTGTCTTCAGAAAACTTTGAGAATCTTTTCATCTGGTTTGAACTTTCAGAAATTCTCCACAAGTCTTGACTTTGAACATTCTTCAGGACTTTGAAATTGATTTGAAATTGATCTTTGTAAATGTCTCCCCCTTTTTGATGATTGTGAGCTCCATAATCATCAAAACATCTTCAAATTCAATATTCTCTTTGATCATCCCCCTTTGTCAAATATTCTTCCCCTTGAGATACATTTGATATTTTCTGCCACTAGATTTCCATTAAAAACATCAAAAAGAAACAAATTGATTCAAGAAACAGTGCTCAAGTTCAAGAATATAACAGTATCAAGATTATAGAGAGAGAGTGTAGAGAGAGAAAGCGTAATTGTCATATATCTAACAATGTTGAGTACAATACTTCTAGTTACAAGATTAACAAAGAACCTAAGGTATTTATACCAAGGATGCTATCACAATACTTAACAACTAAGTAAACTCATGTTGACTAAACTAAACAGACTTTGACTTTGTTGACTTATCTTATCTTGACTTGACTTTTCCTATTAAATCTTGGATACAATAATACACTAACAGTATACCAGTGTATTTTTGTTTCTGTAATCGCTGTTTCTTATGTTTCTTACCTTCAGCATAGTAATCATCAGTTACAGAAACCGATTCACCAACCTTAGTTAATGATTCACCAATATTAATAACACTTGGTAACACTTTATCATCTATAAGACAAGTAGAATGATCAGAAAGAGAAGCATTGAAGTCAAACATATCCATTTCTTCTATACACCCATCATCAGAATTAAGAAAGCATTTGCAGACTCAAATAAGTCATCAAAATTATCAGACGAAGTTTGAGGTGCCTTAGAAACTTTAGAACACTTTGTAGATGTAGATTGAAAAACCGTGTTCTTTAATACTGTAGAAAATACACTTTGTTGAATATCAACCAAAAGTTTTTTCATCAGATAAAACATTTTCCAACTCAACTATTTTTCTTTCAAGAATGAGTGGAGGAACATAAACCTTTGCAACTGCAGGTTTTGCCTTCATCTCAGAAACAAAATAACTAGAAAAATAATCGTTTGAAAGAACTTTTGGTGTTTCTGAAAGATAACTATCATTTAACTTTGCATAGTTAAATGGTAGTTGCATTTTCTTTACATTATTTTTATTTTCAGTTTCTTTTGCCTCAACTTCTTCTGGTAATTTGGTAACAAATTTGGGTTTTAAATAAGTATGTTTACCAGCACAAGCAAGAAAATCAAAATTATAAAGTGCTGGTTGTTTTCTGATGGCTTTCTTAAGGTAATGGGGGTTTTCAAAATCAAGTCCCCATTTTTCCTTAACATCAACCTCTTCGTTAGGTGCATTAAGAAAAATGGTTTGATCTGTTTGGCCTCTTGCATAGTGTTTGGCTTCCAGACCATTTACCTTCTTATTCAAAAGCTTGTACTCAACCTGTAATTTATAAACCAATAGTGCAGATTCTTTCTTCTCAATCTCATACTTAGAAATTTTAACTTCAAAATCAGAAATCTTCTTTTCAAAACAATCTACTTAAAGTTTAGAATCAGAAGCAGACTTGCGTAAAGAATCAATTAGATCTTTGTTCTCAATAACAGACTTATTAAGCTCAAAGATCTTGTTGTTTCTTTTAGCAACTCTGTCTTTTTCTTTCTTCAGTTTTACTTGAAGATCATTAAGCTCAACCATCATAGCTTCCATTTTGGTTATAAAATTTTTGTCAGTTAAGTTTAATACCTCATCAGCTGTCTCGTCATCTGACTCATCATACTTGATCTATTTTCCCATTAGACAAAGATGAGCAGTTTCTTCCTTCTCTTTGTCATCCTCTTGATCAGAATGATCCAACCAAAATTCATCCTCAGCCATTAATGCTATGCCTGCTTCTTGCTGTTTGGCCAATAACAATTTGTTCTGATAATACTGAGAGTTTCGAACCTTTGGCTTTAGACAATCTTTAGGAAAATGTCCAATTTTTCCACAGTTGTAGCATTTGATTGGATCATTTGTTGGCTTTCCAGCAACAGTGTAATCATTCACAAACTTCTTCCTTTCTTCCGGCTTCCTTTCCATATATCGGTTCTCTTCATGTCGCTTTCCTTCAACTCTTTCTTTGTGCTCATGGTTCTTTGAGCTTGATGAAGAATATCTTTCAGAATTGGATCCCGACTTCTTGTAGAATTTCTTTTGGAAAGATCGGGTCAGTAAAAGCATGGCTTGTTTGAGACTTTCTCCATCATCACCATCTGATTCAGATTCAGATTCAGAACTTGTAAGCACTTTCTTCTTTTTCTTCTTCTCTTTCTTTTCTTTCTTCTTCTCTCCAGCTACCAATGCAATAGGATCAGGAACTTTTTCTGCCTTCTTTTTCTCAGCTCTTTTCTCTTCCACTTCTTCTTCATTTTGCCTCAGAGTCTCATATACCTCATGTAACGGTAGGTCATTCAGATCCTTCATCTACTTCATCCTACATGTATGTTTCTTCCATTCAAGTTGTAGGATACTCAAGAATTTGACATTGTTCTCAAGCTGCTTCTTTTTCACTTTGTTCTTTGTCAGTTCATTCAGAAGCAAAACAAATCGTTCATAAGAATCTTCCAGGATTTCATTCTCTTTGGCTTTAAATTCTTCATAATTGTTGATGCAGTTAGCCACTTTCATCTGATTCCCGACCTTGGATCCCATCATCATCTTTTGTAATTGATCCCACATCTTCTTAGGATTTTCCTTTTACTATCAATCTTGATGTAGATCTCATTCGGAATACTCTGAAGAAGTAAGGATCTTGCTTGTTTATCTGCTTTATATCGAATTTTCTGTTCATCAGAATACTGAGAAATATCCACTGGAACTGTTTTCATCTTTTGATCTCTTTCCTCAGTACCATCTTCACTATCAGATGAATCATCATCAGGTATTTAAACTGTGATTGGTACCATAGGACCTTCCATGATAGACAGAAGAATATTTTCTCCATTTGTGTGCCGATCCACAAAATCCAGAAATCGATCCTTCCACTGTTCGTACTCTCCTTTGAAAAGAACTGGAGGCTTGACATCAGTGCCAATGGAAAGAGCATCTTTAGAAGTCATCTTGTTTAAACCTGTTTGAAAAATATTTTCAATAAGAAACTAGAAACTGATCGTTAGTCCAAATGAAACAATCAAGAAAATACAGAAAACTTGATATAGAAATTCAGGAATTTTGATCACAATTAAAACTATGTCCCCCTCGGCAGACTTAGCACGGGGGTCCCGCTACCCGGTTAGCGGGTGGGGTCAGGAGGCAACGCCCTTGCGGGGTCGAGGGGCAGTGCCCCTAGAGAAAAAAATTCACTATTAAAGGCCATATTACAGTTTTGAAAAATTCTCAGGAAAAAAAAATTCTAAGTAAAACAAGCTTTGCGTAACACTCTGAATACGCAATCCACACTTTGCGTGTCACTCTGAATACGCAAACCACACTTTGCATGTCACTCTGAACTGGTTAAGCAAACCTTACTTTTCGTATCAAGAAGCGCACGCAAACCAAATCTTGTGTGTTGTGTAGTTTACGCAAACCTTACTTTGCGTATCAAGAAGCGTACGCAAACCAAATCTTGCGTGTTGTGTAGCTTACGCAAACCTTACTTTGCGTTTCGAGAAGCGTACGCAAACCAAATCTTGCGTGTTGTGTAGCTTACGCAAACCTTACTTTGCGTTTCGAGTTGAATACGCAAACCTCAATAATGATCACGATGAATTTTCTTGATGAATCTTGCGCAAACCTCTGATGAACTTGCGCAAACCTCGGATGAACTTGCGCAAAATTTGGATCTTGCGCAAACTTTAACAATCGTTCAGAATGGCACTAAAAGCACATCTAGACCTCGAATTCTAACTCGAAACTTTGACAATTTGCTAGTCTAAACATCTAGAACACAATTCTAGCACTTAATTTCGATCAAACAACACAAAAATGTACAAATCAAAGTGAATACAGTGCGTTCAACTCGTGAAAAAAAACTCAATAAAATTCCCAAATTCAAGAAAATTACAGTGCAAATCATGAAACAAACTAAACAGACTCGATCGATTACACTTTTCTAACAAAACCTAATAAAAAACAACTCGAAATTGCGCAAGAATGGTATCAAGAAATGATAAAGTTTTGAGAGATGATTTTCAGAAATGTCCAAGTCAGAAAAGTTCAAAGTAAAGATTTGAAGATTTGAAGAAGATCAAAGAATTTCTGAAGATTTGAGGAAATTTTCTTTGAAGATTATTTGCTAAAGCAATTCGAGCTGATTCTGAAGATAATTTCTTTCCAAAGTCTGAAAGTATTATTGTGAAAGTTTTGGGGAGATTGTTAATCGTTTGAAGACAGTTTTGGAAAGAATACCGTAAAAAAAGGGGAGATTGTACTAACAGAGCTTACAAGTGAAGATTGAATTGCTAAATCTTTCAATAGTGATCTTGAATCCAAAGGGGGAGATTGTTAGAGCATAAATATGTTGGATACAAGATCAAGAAGACTAAAGGTCAAAGTTCAAGAAAGTCAAAGCTGAAGGAAAGTCAACTCTCATCAAAGTCAAAGTCTTTTGTAGTAAAAGTCAATGTATTGTATTTGTATTTGTTTTTCCTTGTTTTAGTTGTAGATATAAATAGTCTTGTTTTTCTGTAGTGGTATTCAGTTGTACGAAGAAGTCATTGAGAGAGAGAAAGTTCGTTTGAGAGAGATCTGTAGAGAGAGAGACAGAGTTCTTGAGAGAGAAAGTTGTAATTGTGGAATTTGAAAGTGAAATCAAACAGGTAATTGATTCTTAATTGTGTCTTTGTTTGATTAATTGTAGTTAGAAACTAGAATCTGGGAATAACATGAGCAAACCCTAATCACTTAATTTCCAAAAACATCAATAAATCTGACTTTGTGATTCTTAACAGTTCGCAGATGAGTAATTCCAAAAACCCAAAGATTGATTAAATAGATTAATCAAACTTGATCAAATCTATTTCTAACCAACATGAAACATTTTTATCTTCATCATACGCATCTATTGAACCTAAAGTTGCATCAAAATGACCACTGAATCACAAAATCACTAATGGAACAGTGAAGTTTCCGAAAATGAAAAACTGGAACTAATTTATGCACATATTGGTTGAATCTGAGTTTCTGAGGTAGCTTAGATACCAATTGTTGTTCAAGAATCAAGCACACACAATAATAATCAGAGTAATAATAGACATGAATCAATGGAAATAGATCATTGATTGAGAAAATACTATATTCATCTATCTCACAAAAAGGAGGTTGGCCACCATAGTATGAATGAGATAATTTCTAAGAGTTAACCTAAAAATGAAATAGCAAGGGACTATATATAGGGTCAATTTACTTGACACCTACAAAATTCATACTAACAAAATGCATAACAAAATATAACAAAGGACTAACTATTACAACTTGATTACACATGATCTAACATTTACGGACTAACTATGTCATCGTTTGTGCGAATACTGCATCGTTTGGCTTGGAAGTTGACTTCAAGATTCTTATCACAAAACTGACAGATGTTGAATAGATCGTTTACTATTCCTTCCACATACTAAACCTTCTTGATCGTGATGTTCTCTAGCACAATATCCCCATAACCCATAATCAATGAAAATGATCGTTGCCAAATCGAATTGTGCCGCAATACTTGTCGGTGAAATTCAACAACAGCTCCTTTATTCCAGTCATGTGTTTGGAGCAACTAGAATCTAAATACGACACATGACTGGCCTACAAAACCGATTAGCGAGGTTTAGGTACCCAATCTTAAATGGGACCTTTTGGGTTAGGAGAAGTGCCAGATTTAGGCACCCATTTATAAATAAGGCCTTTGTGTCTTTTATGTGCAAACGAATGTGAATAACGAGAAGACGAAGTATACATGCCAAACCAAACAGACGCAGTATATTTATCAACGAAATCATTCAAGCCACATGAATAGCAACAAATATTATCATGGGTAATATTAATAAAGTGCTTAATGGAATTAACTTTGCATGGAAAAGGGAAACATTGTCCAAAAGTGGCAGTCGTATTAAAAACACCACGAGAAAATTCATTTTTCCTATCACTAGATGCAGAATTAAATGACTTATTATTGTCTTTCAATGATTGTTTTGCTACCCAAACTTGCTTAACCCCCTTTTGATTGAATTGATTATCTGAAAAAATCAGTAAACCGTGGGTCAGAATAGTGAAATTGGGATGTACGTGAGCTTTGATATTTGCCAGATTTTCTTCGTTTCTGTGAACGCCTTTTGGATTTAGATTTTGATTGAGAGGCGTTCACAGAGACACGTTGAGAGGTGGATTTTGAGCTTTCCCCCATACCCATGAGATCTGGAAAAATCTTATTCTTCCCTTTATCAAGAAACTCAGTATTGCTTGGAAGTTTAGGATCCAAATCAAACTTGTTCAGATCATCATTCAATCATTCCTCAGAATTCATTAGGGCATAAATAAGTTCTTCGTCAGATTTTATATCCTCTCCAATATTAGATGAGTCACAAGAATTTGGAGGCATGTCAAAATGAATATCAGTTACCCTTATGAAAGCTTTCTATGAAAGCTGGGGTTTGGAGTTTAAGTTCCTCAATCTTAGAAACTAACAGATGCCTTTCCCTGTCAAACGAACTCATAGTTACTTCCAGATCCATTTGAATATTAGTTTTAACTTGTTGTTCCTGTAAAATTTCAGTTGCTAAACTAGACAACTACTGTGACAGCTTATGAATCTCTATTTCGTAAAGCTTTCTACCATTTTCAAAATACTTTACAAGTTGAACCAATTTCGTTTCTAAAACCAATGGTGGTACATAAATCTTTGGTTCAACAGGTTTTGAGTGGATCAATTTGATAGTCCCTGATTCAAGTTTCTAATCACAAACAATCAAATACAAACAAGATTATTAATCTACCTGTTTCAATTTCAATTTCACAAATCAAATGATTACAAATCTGTTTATGACTTTCTCTCTCTACAAGTTTCTTTCTCTCTCTAAAACTCTCTCTGCGAATACAAATACAAATCTCAGAACTTGTTACATGTACAACTCTACAATCTGAATTCTTCTACTACAAAGACCAAGACACAAGGTATTTATACCAACACACAAAAACAAGGAAAAACAAAAATACAAGACACTTTGACTTTCACTTTTATTACAAAGATCTTGACTTTGCTTGAGAGTTGACTTTCAGCTTTGACTTGTTTAACTTTCACCTTCTGTATTCTATGATCTTGTATCCAACATATTTCTGATCTAACAATCTCCCCCTTTGGATTAAAGATCATCACAAAAAGATTTAACAAATCAATCTCCTCCTTTGGTGATTTCTACTCAAAGTCTGTCTTCACACAAATAAAAATCTTCCTTAAAAATGATACAGAAGCTCTTCAACAATCTTCTCAAAGTTATCTCAAACCTCTTTCAGTCTTCAGAAAGAAATTATCTTCAGAGTTTGCTCAGACATCTTCAGCAATTAATCTTCAAAGAAATTTTCTGTAATTTCAGAACAGCTTCAGAAAACTTTAAAAAAAAAATTCTTTCAGTCTTTCAATCTTTGCCATCCTCTGCACGTTTCTTTATCAACTCTCTTATTTCTTGTATCTTCTTCCCATAAGTAAAATTATACAAATTATTCTGTTCTTTCAGTCCTTCCATACATTTCTTTAACTTTGTCATCTCCCCCTTTTTGATGATAGAAGCATGAAATCATCAAAACTGCAACATGAAATGTCTCTGTAATCTTTCTGACCACTGATCTTTTATACTGAGCCTCTGATTCACCATCGATCCAAAATAAGATATTCATCCAGATCTTTTCAAATCCAGAGAAAATAGGAATGTAACACTTGAATCAACAAATGAATCCGTTAATATGTATGTCAGTAACACTAAGTCACTGTGTGTAATGAATACACATTGGAAAGGAGCTTTTTGATGATCACTCCCCCAGGGCTTCCATCCAATCATCGAAACACCACAAAGGAAATTTCTATGAATGTTATGACAAGAAAACAAATTCCTTGGGTGCTCGTGCAAGTGTAGAAAGAATTAAGAAAATGATGATTGCTTATAATAAGGCTCAACATTGTGTAAACCACTGAGACAACAGTAATTATACCCAGATTCTATTGTGCATGATCGAAGTGCGAAGATGTGGCATACTTCCTTCTTTTCAATATCTAGATTTTCCAAATGAAAATTAGATAAATTATGTGTTGCGTCCCCTTGAAATATGAAACACTTTCTTGTTTAGAAGAAAATGAGTGGTTGGTGGGGTTTTTATCAAGAGTTGGCATAGGCTAGTTGCCTATTTCAATAATGTTCACGAAGAATTGTGAAACATTAGTAATGTGGCTGCCCGGCTCAGAAAGTAGTTGGTGAAGAGTTTCATATTCTTTTACTTTGATCTCTCACCCTCTTTCTTTTTAATCATTTAGCTCACTTCTAACCAAACTCTCATTCACATTTTACCTCATCACTCATCCAACACTCATTTCTCTTTAACTCTTCACACAAACGATCACTAAGGATTAACTTCTTGGGTAGGAAACACTGGTTAACGTGAATCCATAGAAGTTTCATTAATGTCCTACACAATGAACCCATATTTTCCTATAAAGCACAATGCTGCTCAAAAATGGTTTAACTTTATCAGTTAAAGCATAAAAAATGAAATACAAGTCAGATATATGTATGCTCAGAGATGTAATCATGAAGATTTGAGCATTTTCAACATTAAAGACTTTTCAAACAAGTATATTGAAAGAATGAAATGAAGACAAGAAACTTGTTTGAAAATCTAACATTTTATGAAATGATCAGAATCAAATGATATAACAATCAAGACTTAGGTCAAGAATAATTGAATGTTGTCTATACGAACCAATATATAGACATTCTTGAAAGAACGTTTTAAAATGAAATCACGCTCAAATTTTGAATAACAATCGGGGTGTCTTACCATCGAAAAATATAGTTTCAATTTAGAGACATGGTAAGAACAAAGTCAACAAAATAATAAACCGGTGTGTGTGAATACTTGAAAGTATATAGAAAAGATAATACGCAAGTATTAATCTTTGGAAACACATGGTTTATAAACATGTAAGCACAAATAAAAAATGAAAACATTTAAAATCACACTTCCAAATCATGAAATCTATTTAAGGATCAGGAAATGGTTTGAACATTTAAGAACATGTTTTCTATGATTGAAAGTTGTCCTTCTTTCAACCATATATGAGATTAAGAATATAAATAAACCTTTCCGTTCAGTCTTAAATATCATCAAGTCAAGCTTAAAGTCATAAGAAATATGATCTTGTAAGCATCCTCTCAATCTGCATCAGTCAGAAAGTCCGTCAAAGTACAAAATTTATTCACAAAAACTTTTATTGGAAAAAAATAAAATGACATAAAGCAGTAAAACATAGAATGTACGAGTTCTGATATGAAATAATCAGAACTCATAATCCTTTACTCCTTGCTTTGCTCTTACTCCCCTTGTATTTATGCAACAGAAAATTTATCAATGACAAACATATGCAAAAATTATTAACTCCCCCTCAAATGGATATAGATCATCTGTATCTTCTCTCACTCCCCCTGAGATCATGAACATACGTGAAAGTGTAGATATCTTTTCAAAATAAAGATAAAGAAATGAACATTCTCTTGAACCGCGTCACCATATCCCAAAATCGGTGAAAATTGATCATTGCCGAATGGAACATTTCCACAAAATTTCTCTGTATAATTAGACAATAAAGCTTTATGCCCAGTCATATGCTTGGAAAACCCGCTATCCAAGTACCACATATGACGGGTTTGCATAAGAGAAATCAGGGAAGAACAGATTTAGGTACCCATTTAAAAACGGGTACTTTTAGTTTAGCACAAGATTTTGGCATCCATTTATAAATGGATCCTCTGAACTTTTGAAAAACGTTTGAAACAAATGGCTTATAAGAACCAACATGATAATATCCAAACCAATCATTAGAAAATCGGTGAGAACTAAAATCATTCCATCTATAATTAGATTTCTTAGTAGGAAACCGGGATAATTGGAGTAATTGCTTTATTGAATATTGCTTGTAAGGAATTACAAGGTTTTGTTTGTTGAAAGCAATACTACCAACTACATCAGAATTACTACTATTAGATCTATTACAATCCAAATCAGGAGATGATTCAGAACTCTCATCGATCTTCCTTTTTTGTCGCCATTCCTTTCATTCTTCATATTTTTTATTTTTCACTGAAACATAAGACTTAGATCGGTTAGGAAAATCAGATTTCTGAGATTGTCTTTTTGAAAGCTTACCAGTGTTAGTCTGTTTCTGTGAGCGCCTTTTCTTTTGCTTCTTACCTTTAGCATAATAATCAGCATTCACAGAAACTGTTTCACCAACCTTAGTTGATGATTCACCAACTTCATGCACACTATGTAAAACCTGACCATTAATAACAAAAGGAGAATGATCTGGAAGTTTAGCATTGAAGTCAAACATATCAATCTCATCTATACACCCTTCATCAGAATTTAAAAAATCATTTGCTCACTCAAATAAATCATCAAAATCAGGTTCATAAGTTTGAGGTGCTTTAGAAGATGGAGAACACTTTTTAGATTCAAATTGGAAATATGTGTTCTTTAAAATAGTAGAAAATACGTCTTGTGTTAATTCACTCAAAATTCTTTCATCTGATAAAGTACTTTCTAGCTTAATTATTTTGCTTTCTAATACGAGTGGAGGAACATAAATTTTCACCTCAACCGGTTTTGCCTCCATCTTAGAAATAGAATAGCTAGCAAAATAATCATTTGAAAGAAATTTTGGTTTTTCAGAAAAATAACTATCATTCAGCCTTTCATAACATAATGGTAGTTGCATTTTCTTTAAATTCATTCTTTTCTCATCTTCTTTTTCCTCAACCTCCTTCGAAGATTTGGTGACAAATTTGGGTTTCAAATGAGAATATTTAGCAGTCGCATACATAAAATTGGCATTATATAAAGCTGGCTATTTTCTGATGGCTTTCTTTAAGTAATGAGGGTTATCATAACCGAGTCCCCATTTCTCTTTAACATCATTCTCTTCATTAGGGGTGTTTAGAAAAATTGTTTGATCTGTCTGGCCTCGAACATATAATTTGTTTTCCAAACCATTTACCTTTTTCTCTAAAGTCTTGTTTTCAACCTGCAGTTTAAATGCTTTTAGAACACATTATTGTTTTTCTGAATCAGACTTAGACAATTTAGATTCAAAATCAGAAATCTTACTTTCAAAACGATATTTTTCATTTTTAAAATCAGAAACAAATTTGCGAAGAGAATCAATCAAATCTTTGTTCCCAACAACTTGCTTGTTTAGTTCAAAGATCTTTTGATTTTTTATTTCAACTCTGCTCTTTTCCTTTTTCAGTTTGTTTTGAAGATCTTGAAGTTCGACCATCATGGTTTCCATTTTGGTTAAGAAATTAGATTTAGATAAGTTTATTACCTCATCAGATGTCTCATCTTCAGAATCAGAATCAGCATCTTTCATCTCTTTGCCTATCAAGCACATGTGTATTGTCTCTTCTTGTTCATCCTCAGAATGGTCTAGCCAAAATTCGTCTTCCGCCATCAGTGCTTTCCCTGCTTCCTTTTTAGTAGCAAGCAACATCTTCTGCTTGTAGTATTCAACATTCCTGACAATTGGCTTTCTACAGTCATTAGCAAAATGGCCGACATTTCCACAATTGTAGCACTTAATCATCTCATTTATCTTGTTTTCAGCACTACCATATTCATTCACATATCTTTTCTTCTCTCCGGGCTTTCTCTCCACATACCTTTTCTCTTCAAATCTTTTTCCTTCCACTCGTTCTTTGTGCTCATGGTTCTTTGATCCAGAAGATGAATATCTCTGATAATTTGAACTCGGTTTCTTGTAAAACTTCTTCTGAAATTCTCGAGTCAGTAAAAGCAAAGCTTTGAGATTTTCACAATCATCACCATCTGAATCAGAACTGGAATCATCTGAGCTTGGAAGCACAATCTTTTTCTTCTTTTTCTTCTCTTTCTTCTCGGTCTCTCCAGCTACTAAGGCAATGGGGACAGAAACTTTCTCAGTTTTCTTCTTCTCAGATCTTTTCTCTTCAACCTCCTCCTCATTCTATCTCAATGTCTCATAAACTTCGTGGAGAGGTATCTCACTCAAATCTTTCATCTTCTTCATCCTTCTAGTATGTTTCTTCCATTCATGCTGCAAAACACTGAGAAATTTGACATTGTTTTCTATCTGCTTCTTTGTGACTTTATTCTTGGAAACCTCATTCAATATAAGGACAAATATCTCATACGTTTCTTCAAGGCTCTCATCTTCCTTAGACTTAAATTTATCATAACTGTTTATACAATTTGCCACTTTCATCTGATTTCCCACCTTGGAACCCAACAACATCTTTTGTAACTGGTCCCACATAGATTTGGCAGTTGCATTGTAGCTGTCTATTTTGATGTAGATCTCGTTAGTTATGCTTTGCAACAGTAGAGATCTGACTTGCTTGTCGGCTTTGAATCTATTCTTTTGTTGGTCAGAAAATTGAGAAATATGTTTTTCACCAGTTTGTGTCTTCTGAACTACATCTGATTCATAACCCTCAGCAGGAATCTCATCAGTCGGCATTTTCATTTGACCCACTGTAATTGATAACCAAATATTCTCTCCATTTGGGTACCATTCAACAAAATCAATAAAGCGATCCTTCCACTGTTCGTAATCCCCTTTAAACAAAACAGGAGGTTTGACATCAGTGCCAATTGAGAGAGCGTCCCTGGAAGTCATCCTGTTTCAATTTATGCAATAAGAAACTTGAAATTGATCGTTAGTCCAAAAATGAAAGCAAGTAAAAAAAATTGCAGAATACTTAAAAGAAAATCAGAAATGAAATTTCCAAAAAAAATTCAGGTATGAAATTCACAAGATATATAATGAAGTATAGAATTCGCAAACTCAAAATTTTGAAACATAATTCGTAATCAACAGAATTCGTGAGTATTTTGAAACTCACAATTCGTAAGAAACACTTTTCTACGAAATCTTAAATTTGAAATTTTGAACAACAAGAATTCGTAAGCAAAGAAAAATTTAGAATTCTCAAGCAATGACAATTCAAAAAAATTCGCAGATAACATATACCAACTTCAGAATTCGCAGACAATAAGAAGTCAGAATTCGTAACTCTCAAACCTACGAATCCTGATAAATTCGCAATAACCTGAGAACAAAAACTTCACTTTTCGCAAAAGAGACACCTGCGAATTCTATCCTTAAAATTTTCAAAACTTTTCACATAAAGAAATTTGCGAATTCTTTTAAAAACTATGAATACTTAGCAATATTGACTTCTGCGAATCCTGAATTTTTCGTAAAACACACTCAGCGAAATTTGGAGAACTCTCAACACACAGATTTACGAATCCTCAACAATTCACAATATTCACACCTGCGAATTTTACGCTTAAACAATTTTTAAAAACAACATATTCTGTGAAAATTAAGGATTCTACAAAAACTAAACTCTTCTTGCGAGTTCTTGTCGAGGTTTGCGAGTTCTTTAAAAATCTTGCGTGTTCTTCAGATCTGAGACGAAATATCGATCTGCTCGGCCCAAAATCCTATCTAGACTTCGAATTACAAATCCAAACTTTAACAAATTGATCAACAACACTTTTAGAACCTATTCCTACCAACTAATTACAACAAGATTCATACAAATGAACATATTGATCAATGACAAAGTGTTCGAACACGTGAGACTCAAAAACCAACAAATTCTAAATTGGTGAAAAATTACAGTGCAATTACGGAACAAATCTATACAAACTCAGTCTAAAACATGATTCGACCACAATTCAAACAATTACAACTTGACAAAACGACACAAATTCAGAAATGAATCTGAACTCGATGAAACAGTGTCGAACAACTCAATTTCTTGATTTCTTGATTGGATTTGCTCTGATACCAATTGATAGTCCCTGATTCAAATTTCTAATCACAAACAATCAAATACAAACAAAATTAGTAATCTACCTATTTCAATTTCAATTTCACAAATAAAATTATTACAAATCTGTTTATGACTTTCTCTCTCTACAAGTTTCTTTCTCTCTCTAAAACTCTCTCTGCGAATACAAATACAAATCTCAGAACTTGTTACATGTACAACTCTACAATCTGAATTCTTCTACTACAAAGACCAAGACACAAGGTATTTATACCAACACACAAAAACAAGGAAAAACAAAAATACAAGACACTTTAACTTTGACTTTTATTACAAAGATCTTGACTTTGCTTGAAAGTTGACTTTTAGCTTTGACTTATTTAACTTTCACCTTCTGTCTTCTATGATCTTGTATCCAACATATTTCTGATCTAACACTATTCATTCGAGTAGCTATGAAAGTAGTCGTTAGAGAGTGTTTGTTCCCTCGTTCAATAACCCGCATTGAGTTCATTATAGACGAAAGGAAGTTGCATTTTTTCAGTTCTTTTTCGATTTAAATCCTCCTGTGCCTCAACCTCCTCTAGAGATTCCTTAAAGTGTATTTGATATTCTGGACCAAGATCCAGATATTAAAATTTGTACAATGTCTGAGTTTCTGACAAAGCCTTAGCAAGATAGCCAGGATTATCATATCCCAATCCTTTCATCTCTTTAAAAAACTTGAATTCTTTGGGTTTGTTCAAATGAATAGTGTGATCAGTTTCTCCAACTTTGTACAGTTTGAGTTCAAGATCTTTTAATTTATCAAGCAAATCATTCTTTTGAACTATGACAAACTCATATTTATTTACGTATTCTATAGTCTCACTTTCAGACCTTTTTAGATGTGATATTTGTTTATTTAAAGCCTTGTTAGTTTCAGCAAGTTTGGTTTTCTCTTTTTGCAAGCTCTGTGCGCAACTTAGATTGTCAGGGCATTCATCGTTTACTTGTATAAGAACTTTATCATTATTTTGTAAATGTGCTTCTAGTTTGGCAACAAGAGCTTGTTCACTTTTTAAACGACTTGTTAGATCTTGTAGCTTAAGCATTATTATTTGCATCTGATCAAGAAAAACTATATAACTAGATGAACTTACCTCAGAACCATCTTCAGAAGATTGTGATGCACAATCATCATTATCTGAGTTGTATGCCTCAGAGTTCTTTGCCATGAAGCACAATTGAGCGGTTGCATCTTCTTCATCTTCATCATCGGTGAGAGTCAACCAGTGATCATCTTCAGCTAACAGTGCTTTCCCAACTTCCTTTTGCTTGGCAATGAACACTTTATTCTTGTAGTACTCTGAATTTCTGACTACTAGTTCCGACATTCTCGAGTAAAGTGTTCTGTGTTTCCACAATTGTAACTCTTAGATGGCTCGTCAGTTCCCTTGATTTCCAGCTTAGCCTCACATGGCCTTTTTGCATCAAACCGCTTCTTTCCCTCGTACTTGTTCTTGTACTCATAATGTTTACCCCCTGTGGCGTACCGCTAATTGTTGGGAGTAGAGCGCTTGAAGAACTTCTTCTGAACGACCTTGGTTAGGAACAACATGGCTTGCTTGATGTCTTGAAGTTTTGGATCTACGTCACTGTCATCATCTTCTCCCTCTGATTCACTAGGATCCCTTTCTTTCCTTAACATTCAAGACAAAACTCTATCCCTTTTCTCAGAAATGAGCGCAAGAGAATCAGTCGGTTTCTCAACTTTCCTGTTTGCCTCAACAAATTCCAGAACCTCTTCTTCGTTTTGCTTCAGTATCTCATACACCTAATGCAGTTCGATTTCAGGCAAGGACTTGTTTTGCCTAATCAGAGAGGTGAAACGCTTCCATTCTGGCCGCAGGTTGTTGAGAAACTTGACGTTGTTCTCAATAAGTGTTTTGTGGATCTTGTTCTTGTTGAGTTCATTTAACAGGAGACAGAACCGGTCATAAGTCTCTTCCAATGATTCTCCTTCCCTAGCCTTGAAGTCTTTATAGCTGTTGATGAAGTTGGTAATTTTCAGTTGATTTCGAACCTTGGTTCCCATCATCATCTTCTCTATCTATTCCCACATACCTTTGGCAGTTTCTTTGTAGCCGTCAATGGTGGTGTAGATATCGTTTGGAAGACTCTGAAGCAAGTAAGATTTGGTTAGTTTATCTCCTTTAGCCTATTTCTTCTCTTCATCTGAGTATTTCTCTTTTTCCTTCACTTTCACTCCTGCTGGTCTAGGTGGATCCGCGTTCGGTAGAGGAGGTATTTCAGAGTAAAATAATGTCGGTTCTTCAGTGAGGGAAGCAAGAATCTCCTCACCAAGATCATTTCTAACAATGAAGTCGACAAACCTTCCCGCCACTAAGGATATTCGCCTCGGAACAGGACCAGAGGTCACGTATCCGTACCCATGGCTAATGCCTCACGTGTAGACATTGTTCCAACACTTGCAATTGATAATAAGACGATCTTGATTTCATTCAGAAATGTTAAATGGAACGAAAAATACTTTATGATGAGAGTTTGACCAAACGCAGAAAAATAGTTAAAACAAGGAACATGGATTGGAACACAGACCAAAACAGGGGAACAGATACAGGTAAGTCGGGGTCTGGGTAAACCTTGGTCCAAGGTTCTAAATGGCGTGAGGCGTGGCGTGGCTGCAAGGCCAAGCCTCGATCCTTAGGAGCCATGGTAAAGCCATGGCATTTTCAAGGGGTGACTTATGGCGTCAAATTTCTAATTCATATATAATATTATATATAAAAAATGTATGTTTTATAGTCTTACTCAATGCGTCAATAGTAATAAGAAAGTTCAATTAGGTTATATATTAAAAACTTGCAAATAAGACATTAAAAAACATAAAGAAAAATCAAATATCTCATTACGATAACTACATATTAGGCAATGGTGTGCCATGGGCTTAACGTGACGTGGCACACAAGCCTTGGTGCCATGGCACACCATGGAGGTTGTGCGACGAGTTTTTTAGAACAATGTCTGGGTCCAGTTAAACCGGGTTCGGGAGGAGCCAGGTCGTGGTGAACCTGGGTCCGGGTGAACCTGGGTCCCGGTAGCAACCGGGTGGCGATGCTCTCGGATGGTGACAACCCAGGTTGATTTAGTCCGGGTAGGAGATACCCAGATGGAAGGTCGCCCGGATGAGGAGATCATCCGGGGAAGGACTCGGGATGGGGGTGTCGGCCAGGTAGGAGATACCCGGCTAGCAAGGACTCGGGATAGGAAGGGGGGCCCGGGTAATAAAGTGACTCGGGTTTAACATTATCGGCCGAACCAAAAAAAATAATCGACAAAAACGTCGAGTAAAGAGGATCTGAGAATTATTATCAACCCTAAAAATCTTTGAATCTTGAACTGAATGCGAAAAACACTTATCCAACTTGATTTTGAAGCAAACAACAATGGTGTTTAAGCAAGAATTTTAAGAGATTCAAAAACACAGAACAAAGAATTCCAGATGCAAAAATCCAAAATTCGACTTCAATACTACAAACTAAAGCTCGATATTTTACCTAAACCATTAACTAATCTAACGAAAGAGAATGGAATCGATATAACTCAAAGATTTTGCAAAAAATTAAATAACCCAGAAACCACACAAAAGTCGATCGAATGAAAGAAAAAATCAAAGAAAATTTAATACCTTTATGAATCAAATCTTCGTCTTTTTGCGCTGATACCAATTGTGAATCCCAATGCAAGTGTATTAATCAAACAATGAAGAACAATCAAAGGATTTCATCAACTATGGTCATATGATTTGTATTGATAATCGATAAAACTCAAAAGGTTTACAGAGAGAATATGAGTTAGGCATGTAAAACCTTAATGACCATTAACCTAAAAACCTAGGTTAAGAAAACTATTTATACCAAACATAGAAATTACATTTTGCATCCCTCTACTTCTATTCAACATATAAAGTTAGCCATAACAGAAACCAACACTTTCCAAGAGTGAAACACCAAGAAATTAACGTAGGAAATAATTCAAGTTTCCGGGTCTCACACAAATTATTATTGTCATTGGGATATAAATAATTTAGATTAAATTGTGACGTACCGTTAACCCTATTAAATCTAACATGTGCTTTGCAACCATTTACTTTGAAGTTGGAGTTACAAAGCACCTTTTCGTGTTCAACAACATTCATGCTATCAACAGAACGTTTGTTAAGAACACCATATCTATGACATACCAAATATTTCAACCTCACAGATATTTCTTTAAAAGTGTCTTCTGTAAAGCGCCTAATATCAAAGTCGACATAATCTGCATACTTCCTATACATATCAGTGCAATGACCAATGGTGGAAAACATTGAACCAACAACCGGTTTACCTACTTCCGGGACATTCGCTATAACACTTATGGATGTACTATATCTATCCTTCTTCGATACATTTGAGCTTCCAAATTTGCCTATCATCTCAAAAGAGACTGCAAGACAGTTGAAATTCCCTGTGTTATGAAGTACATAAGGATGTACAAAAAAACCGTCAACCCGTGAAACCCTTCGATAATTAAGTGGTGATATTTTGCTTCGGTAAACCTTCGGGATAAATCTTTGGGTGGTTTCTTCACTTCGGTAGTATAGGAGCCAATGGGTTGGATGTGTACCATACGATTGAGTCTTAAGGAATAAGGAAATTATGGTGATTTGTTTGTCGGAATTTAGTATCATGATAGGTGTCAACTTTGAATCATCGGTGTAAAATATGGAAGGAAATTTATGGTGGTATATCCACGGTTGAGGTGTAAACGTTTTGAACATAAGTGTCGACATTCGATTTGAGGATAATAACCGTTGGGATGCTTCATTATACTTCCGAGGAAACCGGTGCGTCGGCAACTTAAGTGGTAACCTTGAGAAGATTGGATGATGGAAACTAGGAATCGATCATTGGTAATTCTGTAATCAACAAGGTTTCACTGATTCGTCGACCGATGCTTGACCGCACTCTCGGAATTGGGTAACCATGTAGTTGGGGTAATTCGTTGTCCACCAATGTCGTGCTGCGTCAATTGAGGAATGGATCGAAGGTTATGATTGGATCAAAACTAACTAGTGTTAGGAAATATCATCAAGGAAGGGGACGATAAATCCTTTATAGTATGGATTATCGAGGATTTGGGTTTAGAATGTCGAGGTAAACATTAAGTAGAAATCGACTATTGAGTAGACCTTAATGGGACGAAATTAAATTCCTAAGGGATGAGTTCGCTTGGGAGCATTCTTGGTGGAACTATTCTTGAGGGGATATGTGCAACCCAAGGTTGGGAGACAACCGAGATCTTAAGGATAAGAAAGTGGTTGATAAGGACTCGATGTTCGTCTCGTCAGTAGTAAGACACATTGAACCTTGGGATCAAGTTGTGACGGTTCGTTACGGAAACTATAGTGACAACCTTAAATGGGAGGTGATCGGTTCGTGCATGAGGCAAGGTATCGTGGAGGCATTCCTTTTGGGTAAAGAGCCGATTGACCTTACAAAGGGCGATGTTGGGTGTTTGATCGGTGCTAGATTTCGAGGACGAAATCTCTTTCAAGGTTATGAGGATTGTAACACCCCGATTTTCGAAAGGTATCATATCGAGTTAATACCGAAACCGATATATTAGGGAAAAATAAGATAAAAGATTTTGTACTTGAATCCTGGATTTTATAGTCTAGATAGATGAAGGATTCAATTACGAGTCCAACGGTTCTTTCTGGAGCAAAATCGGAGCTATAACGAAGAAGTTATGGCCAAAACAGTATCGAGAAGAAAACCAGGGGAAGCGGGTGACTTATGCTGCGACCCAAGGTCGCGAGACAAGTCGCGAAACCCCCTGGACGAGCTTAATACCGATTTTCAGCTCCCAAACTTCATTTCTTCATATCTCCTTCATCCTAACTCCGATTTGGGTGATTCAAATTGCTACAGTTTCGTTTTTGAGAGATCTTCAAGGATCTAGCAAGAGATTGGAATTCTATTGGAGTATACAAGATTATTTCGTGGTGGTAATCTCCTCATCCCTCCCTCTTCATCTTCTTCCCCAAAGTTTTCTAGGGTTTCATCCACCCTTTGTGCTTCCTTTCATAGATTAGAGGGTTGTAACCATTTTGGTGAACTAGAGGTGTTTTGGTTGATGGATTCAAGCTTGGGTTAAGGTAATCTTCTATTCTCTTCAGTTTTGGAAGTTAGGGTTTCGATATCAGTTAAGGTATTCATGTATAGAGTTTAGGGAAATGTCTCTTTGTGGTTGATTATGAGTATTTATGGTTGGATCTTTATGGATTTAGGTTATTGGAAGTTTTTGGCTCGAGGATCCATGTGTTCTTCAAAAGAGCTCGTTGGGTGAAACCTAGATTTAACCTAAATCTAGCAAGGTGAGTTCAAGTTGATTTGTGAAAATGGTGTACATGCCAAAATGTGTATTTTAAAGTGTTTTACATGAAATGGTTAACAGCTGATAAGTTTTGAGTATTTAGAAGTAAAATATGTTTTACTTAGTTATTTATCAAAGTGTGAGTATTTTGATAAGTTTTCATATTTGGTAAATTTGGGCTGTGTTAACCTCTTAAAATGTTTCTATTGGGTTTTGAACGTTTCCAACAACTAAATAACATGAATTACGTATTCTTAGTGATTTTGTACAAGGTCTATTTTATGAGTTATACGT
The DNA here is from genome assembly GCA_023525745.1 of Arctium lappa. Lineage (NCBI taxonomy): Eukaryota > Viridiplantae > Streptophyta > Magnoliopsida > Asterales > Asteraceae > Arctium > Arctium lappa. The sequence goes on along the minus strand of CM042058.1, from coordinate 56,452,975 downwards.
CTTTGACAATTTTGTACAAATGAAGTCTAATTCATGTTATATGCATTTGGTGTATTTGCATTCATAAACACTTTGGAAATCTTGAGTCCCATCTCGTATGGAGTTTTGGGTAAATCTAGTCTTTGAAGTACGTGTCTTCATAAACGTTATTTAAAGACATTTCACTATTTTGGAGACCGGTAATTATTGGTCAAACGGATTTTGAGCTCTTTAGTTCGGTATTGGCTTAAACGAGTCGTGTGGACATTTGTCCAGATTTTTAACCATCGTGGGTTTTGGATATGATGACACTTAATTTGTGTCAGTGGTGAGTTACATGTTTTGGGATCTTTGGTCTTTCAATTGGAGTCATGTAACGTTAGACAATGTGTAATGGATCCATAGGCATGTGAGTCAGTCTGTTTTAGATGGTCAATTGGGTATTGCGGGGTTGAACTTCGGTACCCATGTTTTATGACCGGAAACTTTACAAGTGATCGCTAGGAGGGTTGAGTCTGGGGGTGCTATCGGGGAGTGAGCGCTAGGACCTCCGCCACTTGAAGTAATGCCTGGGAGGTAGTCTTTAAGTGTGTCGGGCCTTCGGGATGGAGTTCTTCGGAATGATCCATCAAGGTCAACTGACTTGAGGTGACACTTGGTAAAGAAGTCGTAGGGACACTTGGGCTGAGATGTCGTGAGGTGTCATGCGATTAACGTTGAACGGGTGGTATACTTTTGTGTTTCCTCCACTCTCAACGGATGCGGGTCTCCCCCACTGTCGGCTTTCAGTATTTCAATAAGAGGACGCCTTATTTTATTGTCATTGTTTCCTTGCGGGCGCGTGAGTTTTGGACCTAGTGTCCATGTTTTCGGACGTACGATATATGTGGTTTTGATAACGAATCATGGGTCGAGCAATATGTCCTGTCCACGTTTTGGGTATTTTGGGTTATGAATTGTCATTCATGTTTTACCAATTAAGTGTCGAACTATGATCCCGCTTGGGTGAGTTATGCGTTGCACCATTTTTATAAGAAACGGGTGTTTTGGGAGCATTGTCTTTAAAAGTGCATATTATGGGAAATTGTGTCGTTTCTATTTTGACCTATAATATTTCAAAAAACCTTGCTTTAAACTGCATTCTTTCCTTTAAAGATATATGCATTCATGTTAAAACTCTTGAGCTCACTAGGCGTTAAGCCTAACCCATTTTATTTGTTGGCATGTGCATCAGGTTTCAAGGGTGGGAGTCGGTTATAGCAGTCCTATGAAGAGTAGAGCCTTAGCTAGATCCGAAAGTAAGTATTCGGTGAAGTCTTCCGCTTTATGGAGATAGTGACTATGCATGGGTATTAGTAGCACCCATCCTTTCTTGTCCGTATGTATAAGATAGTATATGGGCATTGTAGTTGAATTTAAATTCGCTGATGTAGATGATTCATTTATGAATGTAATTATAAATTTTTTAAATAAGTTGCTATTTCCATATTTGAGGGTGTTACAAGTTGGTATCAGAGCTTAAGTTTGAGAGAATTAGGTATTGATCTTTGGATGCCTAGACTCAAACTAGAGTTCTTATAAGTAATTGTAAGTCAAGTTGCACATTAGGTACCCTAAGATGAGATATTTTGAGGATAGATCGAGTCGCTAGAAATGGGAAACTTGTCGAGGGTCGCAAGGATTATCATGTACGGTACGTTCATAATGACACCTGGCCAGTGTTATGGTGAACCTACATGCTACATGTGTATACTTAAACTACCTTAGTATGATGACCGTTGGGGTAGTGAGGAAGTTTCTAAGCGAAAAATTTAAGGAAGGATTGATGTTTATAGCAATGTCACTTTGGAGTGATAGTTAAGTGCGATCAATGCATTAAGTTGACCATTGGAAGTCAGGAAAATTGATTGGAGTAGAACCTTAGGCTCATGAAATTGACGTTATTCGAGGAGGAATTATAAGGTGAGCCGATGAAATATTCGAGTATTGCTTTAAGATGTCGAGCTTTCAGATGGCAATAACATAAACTGAGGAGCGTGATTTCGGGATGCCCATGCCGACCAATTTTATGCATGAAATTCATTTCTAACAATAAATTGCATTGATTATTTCTCATATTTCCTGAAACATAAAGTATGTTATACTACGAAGTCTTGGTACAACATTTAGCACTCATCAGATTTTAAACCGTGAGCTTAAGCATGCATGGTATTGTTTTGTTGCAGGTTACTGCAATTTATATGGAAAAATCTCTCCGTCCCTGTTTTGTGTTTAACGCTATCTTTGGACATCTTAAGATCCGTGTTTTAAATGCCATATGTGGTATTGGGCAAGTAACTGTAGAATTTTTAACCTTGACATTGGATCTCCTCTACATATGTTAAGGTTTTAAAGGAAGAGTTGTCCCACTATTCTCGAGTCGGAATTTTCTGGGAAATTTTAATCTGTACGAGTCGCGTTTAATTTTACGGGGTATAGTTTTACAACCTTTTTGAGTTCGTGGGTGAAATTTGAGATGCGTGGATTTTAATTTTATGGCGTATCATTTACGAGCTTTTGGGTGTCGCCTCTAATGAGAGTTTTGTGGAAAATGGTCACTTTATCTTACGCGGTGGTTTTAGAGTTTTGACATTTTTAGACTTATAGTCGTTTTACGCTTTTATGTTGCACCGCTTTATTTTACCGTCAATGAGTTTATGAAAGTTTAGTTGGGTTTATGGCGTTTTAGTTTATGACCATTTGAACCGCGTAATAAATAGAAATTTTGGAACGTGTAGACTTGCGTTATTGTGGGCGTTAATTTACGAGTTTTGTTTAATACTTTGTCTCACGCGAGTCTTACACCTACATTTTTGCAACCATAAAAGGCACCTTGAAAATCTTAATGTCGCACGATTGCATCTTGAGTTTCACGCGGTATATGTGCATACTTTTGGGTTAAATCTGATTTTCACTTGCGTGAGTAAATATGTAAAATATTTATGTTATCTCATATGAAACTTTTAATCTAAATGTGCTTCAATTGTTGACCCTGCTGTTATAAATTTTCTGCAATGCATGAAAGGATTTTTCGGATTGCATGTCGTTGTAGTTACCATCTTGGTTGAATGTGTTTTATCGGTGCGACTCAAGGCTTTAAACTCAATTTGAAAGTTTATTTGCGTTCCCATCATTCTACAAAGTTTTGGGGAATAAAATGATGCGTATGGGACTTGTTGAAAATTTTATGCCACAACGTTTTTGGTTAGAGAAGAAATTTTTTAAAGACAAAAATTGTGAAGTTCTCATTTAGGGTTATACAAACAGTTATTGCACGTTGTGTGGCGCAAAAATTAATTTTCATATTTATAGTGGAAATTTTGCTGCACACCTGTTGTTACCATTTCATTTACGAAAATGTTGATCAAACAAATTTTAGAAATGGTTTTATACGTGTAGCGTCGGTGATCAATTTTCAACCTATCGAGTGATTGGTAGTGGATTTTACTGCACAAGCAATTGTTATAAAGCTTGTGTATTTGAAAGTTTCATAAAGGTTTAAATTGGCATAGTTGTTGAAAACCTTGAACTCATTAGACCTATATATTTAAACCCCTGTCGTGAAAGGAGTTGTAACTAAGAAACTAAGGAGTCCTTGGGAAATGAAGCGTCGGATTATTCGATCTGTGGTCAGTCCGAAATTTGGATTCCAATTTATGAATCGGTACACGCGCGAATAATTGAAGTAGTAGAATTGTGTATTCTCATAGATAATTAAGTGGTGATATTTTGCTTCGGTAAACCTTTGGGATAAATCTTTGGGTGATTTCTTGACTTCGGTAGGATAGGAGCCGATGGGTCGGATGTGTACCATACGGGTGAGTCTTAAGGAATAAGGAAATTATGGTGATTTGTTTGTCGGAATTTAGTGTCATGATAGGTGTCAACTTTGAATCATCGGTGTAAAATATGGAAGAAAATTTATGGTGGTATATCCACGGTTGAGGTGTAAACGTTTTGAACATAAGTGTCAACATTCGATTTGAGGATAATAACCGTTGGGATGCTTCATTATACTTCCGAGGAAACCGGTGCGTCAGCAATTTAAGTGGTAACCTTGAGAAGATTGGATGATGGAAATTAGGAATCAATCATTGGTAATTCTGTAATCAACAAGGTTTCACTAATTCGTCGACCGATGCTTGACCACACTCTGGGAATTGGGTAACCATGTAGTTGGTGTAATTCGTTGTCCACCAATGTCGTGCTGCGTAAATTGAGAAACGGATCCAAGGTTATGATTGGATCGAAACTAACTAGTGTTAGGAAATATCGTCATGGAAGGGGACGATGAATCCTTTATGGTATGGATTATCGAGGATTTGGGTTTAGAATGTCGAGGTAAACCTTAAGTAGAAATCGACTATTGAGTAGACCTTAATGGGACGGAATTAAATGCCTAAGGGATGAGTTCGCTTGGGAGCATTCTTGGTGGAACTATTCTTGAGGGGATATGTGCAACCCAAGGTTGGGAGACAACCGTGATCTTAAGGATAAGAAAGTGGTTGATAAGGACTCGATGTTCGTCTCGTCAGCGGTAAGACACATCGAACCTTGGGATCAAGTTGTGACGGTTCATTACGGGAACTATAGTGACAACCTTAAATGGGAGGTGATCGGTTCGTGCATGAGGAAAGGTATCGTGGAGGCATTCCTTTTAGGTAAAGAGCTGATTGACCTTACAAAGGGCGACGTTGGGTGTTTGATCGGTGCTAGATTTCGAGGACGAAATCTCTTTCAAGGTTGGGAGGATTGTAACACCCCGATTTTCGAAAGGTATCATATCGAGTTAATACCGAAACCGATATATTAGGGAAAAATAAGATAAAAGATTTTGGACTTGAATCCTGGATTTTATAGTCTAGATAGATGAAGGATTCAATTACGAGTCCAACGGTTCTTTCTGGAGCAAAATCGGAGCTATAACGAAGAAGTTATGGCCAAAACAGTATCGAGAAGAAAACCAGGGGAAGGGGGCGACTTATGCCGTGACCCAAGGTCGCGAGACAAGTCGCGAAACCCCCTGGACGAGCTTAAAACCGATTTTCAGCACCCAAACTTCATTTCTTCATATCTCCTTCATCCTAACTCCGATTTGGGTGATTCAAATTGCTATGGTTTCGTTTTTGAGAGATATTCAAGGATCTAGCAAGATATTGGATGTCTATTGGAGTATACAAGAGTATTTCGTGGTGGTAAGCTCCCCATACCTCCCTCTTCATATTCTTCCCCAAAGTTTTCTAGGGTTTCATCCACCCTTTGTGCTTCCTTTCATAGACTGGAGGTTTGTAACCATTTGGGTGAACTAGAGGTGTTTTGGTTTATGGATTCAAGCTTGGGTTAAGGTAATCTTCTATTCTCTTCAGTTTTGGAAGTTAGGTTTTCGATATCAGTTAAGGTATTCATGTATAGAGTTTGGGGAAATGTCTCTTTGTGGTTGATTATAAGTATTTATGGTTGGATCTTTATGGATTTAGGTTATTGGAAGTTTTTGGCTTGAGGATCCATGTGTTCTTCAAAAGCGCTCGTTAGGTGAAACCTAGATTTAGCCTAAATCTAGCAAGGTGAGTTCAAATTGATTTGTGAAAATGGTGTACATGCCAAAATGTGTATTTTAAAGTGTTTTACATTAAATGGTTAACTGCTGATAAGTTTTGAGTATTTAGAAGTAAAATATGTTTTACTTAGTTATTTGTCAAAGTGTGAGTATTTTGATAAGTTTTCATATTTGGTAAACTTGGGTTGTGTTAACCTCTTAAAATGCTTCTATTGGATTTTGAACATTTCCAACAACTAAATAACATGAATTACGTATTCTTAGTGATTTTGTACAAGTAAGGTTTATTTTCTGAGTTATACGTCTTTGATGATTTTGTACAAATGAAGTCTAATTCATGTTATATGCATTTGGTGTATTTGCATTCATAAACACTTTGGAAATCTTGAGTCCCATCTTGTATGGAGTTTTGGGTAAATCTAGTCTTTGAAGTACGTGTCTTCATAAACGTTATTTAAAGACATTTCACTATTTTGGAGACCGGTAATTATTGGTCAAACGGATTTTGAGATCTTTAGTTCGGCATTGGCTTAAACGAGTCGTGTGGACATTTGTCCGGATTTTTAACCATCGTGGGTTTTGGATATGATGACACTTAATTTGTGTCAGTGGTGAGTTACATGTTTTGGGAGCTTTGGTCTTTCAATTGGAGTCATGTAACGTTAGACAATGTGTAATGGATCCATAGGCACGTGAGTCAGTCTGTTTTGGATGGTCAATTGGGTATTGCGGGGTTGAACTTCGGTACCCATGTTTTATGACCGAAAACATTACAAGTGATCACTTGGAGGGTTGAGTATGTGGTGCTATCGTGGAGTGAGCGCTAGGACCTCCGCCGCTTGAAGTAATGCCTGGGAGGTAGTCTTTAAGTGTGTCGGGCATTCGGGATGGAGTTCTTCGGAATGATCCATCAAGGTCAACTGACTTGGGGTGACACTTCGTAAAGAATTCGTAGGGACACTTGGGCTGAGATGTCGTGAGGTATCATGCGATTAACGTTGAACGGGTGGTATACTTTTGTGTTTCCTCCACTCTCAACGGATGCGGGTCTCCGCCGCTGTCGGCTTTCAGTATTTCAATAAGAGGACGTCTTAATTTATTGTCATTGTTTCCTTGCGGTCGCGTGAGTTTTGGACCTAGTGGCCATGTTTTCGGACGTATGATATATGTGGTTTTGATAACGAATCATGGGTCGAGCAGTATGTCCTGCCCGCGTTTTGGGTATTTTGGGCTATGAATTGTCATTCATGTTTTACCAATTAAGTGTCGAACTATGATCCCGTTTGGTTGAGTTATGCGTTGCACCATTTTTATAAGAAACGGGTGTTTTGGGAGCATTGTCTTTAAAAGTGCATATTATGGGAAATTGTGTCGTTTCTATTTTGATGTATAATATTTCAAAAGACCTTGCTTTAAACTGCATTATTTCCTTTAAAGATATATGCATTCATGTTAAAACTCTTGAGCTCACTAGGCGTTAAGCCTAACCCATTATATTTGTTGGCATGTGCATCAGGTTTCAAGGGTGGGAGTCGGTTATAGCAGTCCTATGAAGAGTAGAGCCTTAGCTAGATCCGAAAGTAAGTATTCGGTGAAGTCTTCCGCTTTATGGAGATAGTGACTATGCATGGGTATTAGTAGCACCCGTCCTTTCTAGTCCGTATGTATAAGATAGTATATGGGCATTGTAGTTGAATTTAAATTCGCTGTTGTAGATGATTCATTTATGGATGTAATTATAAATTTTTTAATTAAGTTGCTATTTCCAGATTTGAGGGTGTTTCAGTAAATTACAACAATCAACTTAAACAATTAAAATCAGAAGAATCAAATAAAATAACGATCAAAATCAATACGATGAGGAAAACAAAAAAGTAAAATAAACCTTACCATCGACATCCTGTATTAATGTATCATGAATTGAATCAACATTCTCAATGGAGTAGGGAAGTCGACCCTATTAGCTTCTTTTGATGAATCAATTGCAGAATCGAAGTTGAATTTATCTGTTAATTTAGGGATAATCAGAACTTCAAACACATTACAGTATTTTGATGGATCGATTGCATAATCTAAATTGATTAGGTCTCTGTTTTTGTCCCTAGTTTCATCTCTAACTTCGACTCTGTTGATATCAATCGCAAATTTCATCAAAAAAGACACCAATTGATAGGAAAATATGATAATTCGTGGATAGCTTCAAAAGAGAGAACAAATTCATACTCAACAATTGATCGAGATCTAATAGTTCACACGTAATAGTTAATATGACCCATATACCGTTTTAACATTTTTTTAAATATTTTAATTTATAAAATTTAATTACTCAAATGATTGGTTAAGGATGCTCCTCTTATTTTCTTAAATAGTTATAATTCTCACATGAACCTTCCTTATATATATAGGCCGATAATCAAATGAAAACCAAAAATATGTTACAAACCCTTGAGAACCGATATAAAAATATTTTTTACATGATTTTTTTCATCAAAACCTATGATTTAAGATATTGTTTCATATATATTTTTGTTCAGCTTGTGGAAAGATTACACGTGAAAAATAAAATTTGATTCACCTAGTGAAATGAAAAATACAGGTAAAAAATATTAATGTGGTGAAACAGATACATGTAAAATTATCATATTATGAAACAAATATATGAGAAGAAATATATTAAATCCAATCATTTGGTGAAAATATATTACGTGAAAAAATATTTTTATATTGGTTCTCACATGTTTGTAACATATTTGTGATTTTCATTTGATTTAGCCCCTATATATATATATATATATATATATATATATATATAGGGGAGGGATCAATTGGAAACCAGTATTACATTGCAAACTTTGGAAACTGAAATCAACCAATCATTGATAAGGTTATTTTAGTCTTTTACATAATTTCATAATATATATGGTAATTGTTACTATTATTATATTAATAATTATTTATTTTTAATTTATTTTATATATGGTAATGTTAGTCATTATTAATGTAAAAATGAGATATTTAATTTAGAAAAACAAATTTTAATCATACAGATCGTCTATTTTTGATTCTGTTGATTGATTAAAATATTAATATAAAAAATAAATATTTAATTTTTCAAGTATTCATATGAAATTACCTCCAGGCACAAAATATTAATATAATGAAACATAATGGATTTGATATAGTGAAACAAAATATTAATATAATGAAACCTGATGAAACATAAAATGTTAATATAGTGAAATCTGATGAAACAGATTTGATATAGTGAAACATAATGGAAAGGTAATGAAACAAAATATTAATATAGTGAAACCCGATATAGTGAAACAAAATATTAATATAGTGAAACCTGATGAAACATATTTGATATAGTGAAACATAATGAAAAGGTAATGAAACAATAATGGTAATGAAACTTAATTGGGTTTTTATATACTGCATATTGATGAACATGTAATAAAAAGGTAGTCTTGATATATTGTTATTATCTTTTATTAATAAATTCATTAATTTATTACCATATATAATTATTATCTTTTATTAATAAATTAATTAATTTATTACCACATTTCATCTTTGTTGCCAAATTTGAAACACAAAAGAAAAAGACACATTTACCCTTTTGACATATTATTATTATCTTTTATTAATAAATTAATTAATTTATTACCATATATAATTCAAATGAATCTTAACCATTGATTAAAAAGATCAATGGTTGAAATTTGGTTTCCAAAGTTTCCAATGAAATTTGGTTTCCAATTGAAACCACCCCTATATATATATATATATATATAGGGTTAGGTTCATTTGTTAACCATATTTTTTGTGTTAACTTTATGAACCATTCTAAGCCCTTGATTTTGAAAATCAACGATTGAGATTGAATTTTCTTTAAAAGCCTTATTAAATTTACAATTGAAGAAAAATGGGGAATGAACCATAGTGATAAGGGTATTTTGGGAAAAAAAATCAATGAAATTTAATATGACTTTATTATCTCTCAATTAATGTTTTCTTCCAATTGAATCGTAACCCCCCACTTGAATTTCTTTTAAAAATTGTAATTTTAAACAAATAATGAGGTGCCCTTATGTTTGTATTTTAGTGTTCACAAATGTTTATCTGAGGTTTTTTATGTCAACATAGGCTAGAATACATCATAATATACAAGTTGATTCCAAAGGTTCATTAGTGTTCATGTTCATTCTTTGAAAAAAAAATATGGTGCACACTAATAAACACATTCTTCTGAAAAAACTATGGTGCAAACTATGGTTCATTATAGTTCATTCTTTTGAAAAAACTACGGTGCACGCTAATGAACACGTTCTTTTGAAGAAAAAAAACTATGGTACACACTAATGAACACATTCTTTTGAAAAAAACTATGGTGCACACTATGGTTCATATTCAAATGAAAAAATATGAACATTATTTCGTTTAAAAGTTGAAATTTTGACCAAAAATGCGGTTCCTTATGATTTTACATTATTGTTCATATAGTTTCGTCTGAGTGGTGTAAAATGTAAAGGGACAATCATACATGGATTTACAGAAATCATCATACTTAATCGGTGGACAAAAAACTTGAATTGAAACAAGTAGCCACTAGACTTCTTGTGATGTTCATACAATTTTAGCAATTGATTATAGAAAATATTTTGTTATCAAGGAATTAGCTAGAATTGTGGAATTTCAATTTTTGTAACTCCCACATTGTTATAATAAATATTGTATATATTTAGATTTACCTTTCTACCCTTTGTCATTAATGGTTAAAGGAATAGAAACAACATATCAAGGTGCAATTCTATTGGTTGGAGTGGTTCACAAAGTTAACAAGAAAATGTTGGATAACAAATGAACCTCCCTCTCTCTATCTCTCTCTCTCTCTCTCTCTCTCTCTATATATATATATATATATATATATATATATATAAGGTCCCCTACATTTGCTACCCACGACATTGGTGCTAACTAATTTTCAACCAATCAGAATCATCCTATAGTTTATGTCCTCAAAGGGTAATATAGGCATTTCCTAATTCACATGTATTTAATGTATTTGCATATTTCAAGGAGTTATTAATATGATAGTTATTTAAATATTAAATATAATATTTAATATTTAATGTATTTCCATATTTCAAGGAGTTATTAATATGGTAGTTTTCTAAATATTAAATATAATATTTAATATTTAATGTATTTTCATATTTCGTGTGTGCATATATGTATGTCTAGATGTCAGTGTGTATCTCAACCAATGCAGAATAGATCAGTTGATATGCACATATACAACATATACATATTCACAATACTCAATGTGAACATATGCATATTAGATACCAGTTTGTAGATATGCATATGCTCAATGTGCACATATGCATATACTCAATATGCACATATGCATATTAGATATCAGTGTGCATATATGCATATAATATTTCAGCAAACATATGCATATATGCACTGTATGCAAGTATGCACATATGCACTATCCTGAAAATCGATTTCTTCAAATCCTTAAAATCTTTAACCAACTTTCCGGCCAAATTCTGGCGACCCCTATCTTGGTTCAATTCAACTCCACTTCATTTTCCGGTAATGTTGATTTATGCGGCGATGCGTTTAACCTTCCATGGATTATTTCTCCGTCTCCCTCTTTTTCTACGGCGAACCCAACCCCACCCACCACCGCCGCCAAGAAATCGAACCATCGCCGGAAAATCAAGATTCTCATAATCGTCTTTTTCGTTGGTGAGTTTTTGTTATTATGCATCTTGGTTGCATTATTAACGATTTGTTTGAAAAGAAAAAAAAAAGACGCCGGCGGTGGGTGTGAAAGGCGCTAAAGCAGTTCGAACGGCGCGTGGTGGCGGTGGCGGCGGAGGTGCGGCGAGTGCTAGTGGGAAGAATGGTGGAGGTGGGTTTTCAAGTGAAAGTGATGACGGCGGTGGGATTGGGAAGTTGGTATTTTTTATGGGATGAAATCCCTAATTATTTGGGTTTTTAATTTGGTAGGCCCATGTTCCCCAAATTAAAAGGAATTGTATTTTGACCGAAATACCCCTATACATACATACATTGTATTTTTTCTACCGTTTTTAATATTTTAATTTAATAAAAAACAATTAATTGTGGACCATTGATCTCATCAATCTACGGTTGAGATTGGTTAGCACGGTTAACAACAATGTCGTGGTTAACGAATGATTAGTTAAATTCGAATACGAATAAATCGACTAAAGATAAATGTAAACGAATAAACCAAATATGAAATCAAACGACGCTGAGGCTCGTGTGTGACACGATTCCCTTAAACAGATTCGCCGTCTGTTCCCAGGGTACAAACCGTAAGCAGATGTACTGTCGGAGATGACCACTTGCCTGAACATTTCCGGAGAGAAAATGTATTCAGAAGATATTTCAGAGAATATGTATCGTTCGATATTTGGTGTATCGAGAATTTTTAGGAATGAACCCGGACTCCCATTTTATACTCGAGATCGAAACCGACGATTTAATATGAAGTTAATCAGTAATTAAAATTAATTTTAATTACCAATAAACATATTAATATCATATAAAATGAGAATCACTTGGGAGTTACAAACAGACTCTTGTTAGGACTGAAAGTCATGAGTGTTGAAAGTGGAATAAAGTATTTATAAGGGTTTGATTTGTAATTATTTAATAGTTGATTAATTAGATGGGCCCAAGCCCATTAGCCCATTAGGCCTGTTAGCCTAAGTATATAAAGGCGGTTTTATTTCATAATTAGGGTAGAACAGTTTAGTTAGAGATTCATTATTCAGTTTACTAGTTGTTAGGTTTACATACTATTATCAGAAATTCTCTCTGTAAACCTTAGCCCTTTGAAGTTTATATTAATCATATGACTAGTAAAAGGGGGAGAAATGTTTACAATGTTCAATTTCCAAGTATTAAAGAAAGAAAGTCAGTTCTGAAGACAGTCTAGAGATCAAGGAGATGAATATATGATGAATATATGATTTTAATGCTAAATTTGGTTGTCTGAAGACAGTGAAAATTTCAAATATTGAAGATTTCAAAGTATGTATTTATTCTTTCCCGTATCATGTGGTGTCTGCTACAAATTTGTTTATCATTCCTCCTACGAGCTGATTGAAACAAGTTCTTAAGCTGAAAGCATATTCAACTCGCGATTCGAAGACAGATTCTTTGTTTTAAACTGAAGAAGCACCGTGGAATGTCAAGTCACTCTCACATTATTTTTCTTGTGCGCTGATCCGATGTGATTGAGTTTCTACAGTTAAATGCTGCTTGATAGTGCGTTCAGTCGAGGCTACTGTACATTGAATCTGGTTACAAAGTTGATACTATGAAGACCAAGAGCTTTATTCAAGGGGGAGCGTTGAAAGACATGAAGACATGCAACACCAAAGTTCTTCAAAGATTCAAGAGGGAAAGAAGATCAAGGCCTGAAGTTTTTCAAGAAGTTAAATGCTTTATTCAACTTTAGGGGGAGATTGTTAGGACTGAAAGTCCTGAGTGTTGAAAGTGGAATAAAGTATTTATAAGGGTTTGATTTGTAATTATTTAATAGTTGATTAATTAGATGGGCCCAAGCCCATTAGCCCATTAGGCCTGTTAGCCTAAGTATATAAAGGCGGTTTTATTTCATAATTAGGGTAGAACAGTTTAGTTAGAGATTCATTATTCAGTTTACTAGTTGTTAGGTTTACATACTATTATCAGAAATTCTCTCTGTAAACCTTAGCCCTTTGAAGTTTATATTAATCATATGACTAGTTGTTGTGGCCAATATATTGTTCATCATTGTTCTTATATCTGTTGATTGCACTGAAACTGGGATCTACAACTCTTCAACAGTGTGTGGCGCGAGTTACCACGCGGGTAAACTCGCAGCATAACCCGTGTGATGTACTGTTTCTCGTCCTCATGGCAGTGCATGGCATGACTCACGGCGCGGGTAAGCCCGGGGCCTAACCCGTGTGGTGCACTATTTTTTCCACTCTCCAGTGCATGTCGCGAGTTGCCACACGGTTTAACCCGCGGCATAACTCGCCTAATGCATTGGATCAAAACAAAATTTTCGCAAAAACCAAGTTGCGCGAGCACAAGATTTCGGAGGTCCATTCGTGTCCGCAGGTCGCGCCCATGCACAAGTTCGCCGATTTTAGCCTACAAAAGTCGCAGTCGACACCCCCCCCCCCGCGCGCGGGTAGGTGTTGGAGTAAAACCAAACAAAGAGCTTGTAAGCTCCTCCCACATTCAAGGTTATAAACCACAAGGAATTTGTTCCTCCTTCCTATGTGCGACAAGATTTCCACACCCACTTGATTTTTGCCAATTTCATCCCAAACACTCAACTTTGAGCATCGATATCTCATTCACACATATTCCGTTTTTGACACATAATATATCGATTTGAAGCTCTCATATAGGAGAACACAAACCCACGAAGAGTTTGATATATATAATACATATACATGTATTTAAATGTGTCCAAAGTTAGTAAAAAACCATATTTTTACTAACATTTTTCCAACAATCCCCCACATGAACGGAAATCGATCTTTGCAAACGAAAATTTCCTTACAAAATTTCAATGGTCGAATCCTGCATAGGATTGGTAGATGTTAATCTTTGAACCTTCCTTTGTAAAACACACTTAGTCTCCTAGCTGTCAGTAGACTCAATGTCCTTGAATTGAACAGCCATTTATGTAGACGACAACACATTTCACACAAAACTCTTCCTAACAAGGTCATATCCTCATAGACGTGTTCGTTATGGTCATGAACACTAGCCTGGTTCAGCGAGAGCTGTTAGGAATTGAGCCCCCACAATTCCCTTCGAAGCGACCCCACTTCTCTCTCACATAGGTGATCTTCAATAATCATTAAAAGCCATAGGCTTAGCCTCATCTTCACTGATTCCAGAATTGGAATAGGAAGTTTATTACCTTCCCTACAGTGACCTCTCTTATTCATACAACTAGGTTGTCCTTTTGAACCCAGATCTTGGGATCTCCAGTCTTCTGGGTAAGGTTTCCTTTGCATGAATTACTCATTCAAGGGCTTTAGTCCCATTCCTCTTGACGACTTGTACACCAAATCTCTACTTAGGCCTTTCGTAAGCGGATCCGCAATGTTATCCTTTGATATCACATAGTCAATTGTGATAACTCCAGTAGAGAGTAATTGTCGAATCTGTTAGCTCCACTCTCATTGTATAGAAGTATTGAAAAATAGGGTAAGTATGGAAATCGCAGAAGTCAGCCGCTGAACACCCAAGTACACCACAGAAGGTGCAAAGCTCAGAAGTTACTCCACAGAAGATGCACCTGAGGTCAAACCTGATGATGATTCTCAGATCACAGAGCCTCTGTGATCACTCACAGAGCCTCTGTGAAGGCTAACCTCTGGAGATCAATGTTGAAGCTTTTCTTAGAAAGTTCAAGACAAGATCACGTGCAGAACACGTGAGGCCTGCTGTACGAAGATCCTCAAGATCAAAGTAATGGGTGTCTCACGCTGTTTACTTTACAGGTGACATTCCTTTTATGGAATGTCAGTTTCTGTCTTGTACTAAGGGGTGCATCCCTCTGCTATATTAAGGGAGCACCACCTTAGAACATAAAAAACGAGAACACACACAAAAATAGCAGTCTGTATAATCCTTGAGCATATTTCCACATACCAGTGCGTGTTCTTGGTGTTCTTGAGTGATCAATGAAACGGTTCTTTGAGTAACTTTCTTGTAATACTTTACTTTCTGTTCATTAATTGCTTGTGTATTTACTACCTTGTATGGTCAACCTTTTCTACATATCTTAAACGCTTCCGCACTCTATTTAACTAATCTGTGTGCAGTAAAAGGTTAAATCAAGTTAAAGAACATCATAACTGGGATCAAAAATTGGTATCAGAGCCAACTTTGATTTTCAATATCAAAGGATCTTGTTCTATACTTGTTTCCAGTATTCAAGGTAGTAGTTTGAGTCTGTTCTTCGTCCAAAACTCCATTTACAGTCACACTCTGTTTTCTGAAGCTATATCAACCTGTTTAGTATAGAAACAAGTACAAGTGTGTCCTTCATTCAAAGACAGATTCAAAGCTAGTTGGTTGGTCATCTGTTCTTACTGATTCATATTCTCATCATTTCTAAAATCATTACTGTTATACTCTTTCTGGTTCATGCCATACTCTATTTTTCCTCTCTAAACTAAAATGGCAAACACTGTTAACTACTTCAGTGCTGGATCTCAGTCTAAACCTCCCACTCTTCTAAGGGATGAATATCCTCAGTGGAAGATCAGGATGGTGCACTTCCTTGAAGGTGTGGATCCTGGTCTGGTTGAGTTTCTTCACAATCCTTCTTTCATCCCAATGACAACTGTTCCTCGTGTTCCGGCCACTGCCAATACTCCTGAAATCCTTGAATATCAACATCCCAAACCTGTCTTTGAATGGAGTGAAGAAGAAAAGGTACAACATAAGCTTGCAAAGAAAGCCAAAAGATTAATCATAATGGCTATCCCAAACGATATCTTTCAATCTCTTGACTCATGTGAAACTTCAAAGGACCTATGGTTAGAGCTAGAGAAACAACTTGAGGGTGGTGCCAAAACCCTCAAGAACAACAGAGCCTTATGCATAAATGAGTATTTTGCATTCAAAGTTCTGCCGGGTGAATCCATTCAAAGCACTTACAATAGATACAATTCTTTGATAAACAAGTGTAAAAGGTATGGCATCCACAGAACCTCTGAAGAAAACAATGTCAGATTTCTACAGAGCCTGAATGATGAATGGTTTCATCTAACCATGTCCATGCAAGCCACATTGGATCTTGATGTTTGGTCCATATCTGATCTCTTTGGAACACTGATTAGCCAAGAGAACAGAATTTCCAAACTGACAACCTCTTGGAGGTCCTCTGTCTCTTGTGGGAAGTGCCTTAGAAGGCAAAGACAAGGGAAAGAAGGATAAGGCAGCTGAGGAGGCACAGAGGAAGAAGAAAAAGAAGGTACTTGTAGCAGAGAGTGAAAGTGAAGAAGATTATGAGGAGGAGATTGACATGGCTGCTCTGGCCAAAGCACTTGCACTTATGACCCGACAATTCAATCGAGGTCTCAAGAAGCCGGAGTACAGAGGGAGATAAGAAAGAGATGACAGAAGCAGAGGATATGATGAAGCGAGAAGACATGAAAGAGAAAAGTCTGGGGAGCCAAGGGAAGAAGAGAGGAGTGGACAGAGGTCAGACGGCAGAGGTGGCGTCAAATTCTCAAAGCAAACTGAAGGCTGCTTCAAATGCGGAAAACCAGGTCACTTCGCCGCAGAGTGCAGGTCCTCTGCCAACAAAAGGAAAACCACAAGGGACGCTCCTTTCTATATTGAAAGCAGAGTACTACACTCAGAGATCCCTAATGGCAGAACAAGAGAACCTTGTAACCGATGAATCCTCTATTGAAGAAGACAACGCACTCTTCTGTGGAATGGCAGAAGTCCACTCTTCTAACAACGAGAGTGAGGTATCCACTTCTAACTCTTGTAACTCGGACTTTGAAAACAAGCTTCTTGAAATACAAAATGATCTTCTAGCTTATAAAAATACATGCTCAGATCTTGAGAAAAAGCTTGCCTTTTTTGAAAGAGAAACTAGGCTTCTCACAGAGGAGAAGGACAAGCTTTACCTTGAAAAAAAATCTCTTACCTCTGAACATATTTCAACAAAAAAGGGTTTCAAGGAGAAAATTACAAATCTTGAAAAAGCCTTGAAAGATAAGGTTAAAGAGCTAAAGAAATGTGAGAGTGATCGTTTAAATGCCATTTCTTTGAAAAACTTTTTTCAAAAAGAAAGAGAAGTCCTTCATCAAGATCTATTCGACAGAGATCTCCAAATTAAGAGGTATCAGGATGCTCAAAAGGTTAATGCGAAGGTAAACACCCAAATCGGCAGAAGAGGATTAGGGTTCGAGGACATTGACCCTTACACAGGAAATAAAAGAAACAAATCTTTATCAAACATCTTTTGCCCTAGACAATTTTTAAAACCAAGTCTTCCAAACCTTTTATCCACATTTAAGAGGCGCAGAACCTCTGAAGGACCACATCTGAGGAAACCTCTGCAGATGGCAAGTGTATGGTATGAAAACAATGATTTACCATCTGCACTTTCATCTAAAAGAAAATCTATACCAAAGAAATATCTGTCTCAAAAACAGATAGGGGTCTTCATATTTGGTCATCCAAAAACACAAACTCAAATGGATTTTGTATGCATGATGACTCCTGAAAAGGAATTGTCCTCTGAAGCTCCAGAGTTTGTTCCGGCCTCGGTGGAAGAAAAACTTTTTAAAAGATTTCTGGAAAATGACTTGAGAAAGGCCTATGAAAACCATTTTCTTAATCATCCTGATATTATCTCTGAAATAAGAGAAATCTTTGAGCAAGATCTACAAAACTGTCTTAATGTTCCTATGGTCATTCCTTGTATTTCAAAAATTCTAAATACTTCAGAGGACACCAATGGGCAAGACAAGGCACTTATAGAAGGTCAGGCTCTCATTCACAGAGACTTTCTCGATTCAGACTCCGAGTCAGAATCAAAGTCCTCGGTCGACAATGGGACAAGTTCTGTGGAACTTAAGATACTCCCCTATGGTCCAGAGAAGAGTAAACTTACCTCTGGCATTCTTAATAGAACAGTTCTTCCCAAAAGGAAAACCACAGGTGTTCCTATCTGTCCTGATTTTCTGGACATGTGCTTGCAAGCAAAGACTTCTCTTGATCTTAAAAATTCTAAGAAAAAACAAGATCTCTCATATTTCAAAAGCTCCAAGACCATTAAAACCTTTTCAAGAAAAATTCACTTGGCAACAGAAGGATAAATGGCCTAAAATTGATAAACTTGATGCTTCTGTTGCAGTGAAAGCAAGGAAAGAAGATCAAGGGAGAGTACAACCACAGAGCCACTCAAGAGGATTGTTTGAAAAAACTCAACCTAGATTAGACAAAGCTTTCTGTAAAAAGAAACCCAATTCTAAAATGGGTTGTAGTAAAATTTGCTCTGTACCCTCCTTTGACAAATTTAATGAGATTTTCAAGAAGTTTGCCTCAAATGTTCCTTATTGTAAATGCTTTGATCTTATGCATGCTTTGAATCAACATTTCTCGAGGCCCTCCTGTCTTATATCTCACCCCAAACCCAAGAATGCAAAATTCAAGGGTGAGAAGAGACAATCTGGTACCTCAGTAAATGAGGATAAATTTAAAACCAAGGGTGTTAAGGCATCTTCACAGCCTCCTAGCAAAAATGGATCCATTTGGAAATGGGTACCTAAATCTCTCTAATCTGTCCACAGGAGAAACAACATGTGCCTATCTGGTACCTAGACTCCGGGTGCTCAAGACACATGACTGGCGACAGAGGGTTGCTTTCCTCCTACAAAGAAAAACATCGAGGAAAATCTGTGACTATTGGAGATAACAAAAAGGGTCAAATAAAAGGCTATGGAATCATTGCCAAAGGAGACATCGATGTCAACAGAGTTGCCTATGTAGATGGCCTCAAGCACAATCTTCTGAGTGTAAGTCAACTCTGTGACAATGGACTCGATGTGATGTTCAAAAGACAGTACTGCTCTCTATTGAAAGAAGATACAACCACAGAGCTTCTGCGAGCCAAAAGACGAGGTGATTTATACCTCATGGACTTTAAATCAATAACAGAGAAGAAAAGCTCTTCTTAGTCTCAAGTAAGAATGAAGAAGCTTGGCTCTGGCACAACAGGTTCTGTCATCTAAACTTTCACACACTTAACAAACTTGTGAAACTAGAACTAGTAAGTGGTCTACCAAGTATTAGATTCGACAAGGATCATCTATGCTCAGCTTGTGAGATAGGCAAACTCAAAAGGGCTGCCCACAAAACTAAGTCTGACATATCTTGCACCAGACCTCTGAAGATGCTTCATGTTGACCTCTGTGGTCCTATATCTGTGCAAAGTCTTGGTGGCAAGAAGTACATCCTTGTACTCATAGATGAATTCTCTAGATATACTTGGGTTGAATTCGTTCGAAAGAAATCGGATGTTCCTGAAGTACTAATCAATCTTATCAAGAGAATACAAGTTCTTTATGACTGCAGGGTACAGAGAATCCGAAGTGACAATGGGACAGAGTTTAAGAATTCAACCATTGAAGCCTATCTTTCGACAGAAGGCATATCACAGAACTTCTCTACTGCAAGGAATCCACAACAAAACGGTGTTGTTGAACGAAAGAACAGAACACTAGTGGAAGCCGCAAGAACTATGCTCACTGCTTCAGGGCTCTCTATTTCTTTCTGGGCAGCAGCCATTTCAACCGCATGCTTCACCCAAAATCGATCCTTGATAGTGAAGAGACATGCAAAGACACCATATCACTTACTACACCAGAGGAAGCCAAACATTAAGTACTTCCAAGTCTTTGGATGCAGGTGCTTTGTACTAAACGACAGAGACCAGATACGCAAATTCTGTCCCAAAGCCGATGAAGCCAAATTTGTTGGCTATTCATCGAAGTCCAAGGCATACAGAATCTATGTACTCAAATCCAAGCATATACTCGAAAGTATTAATGTCTCATTTGATGATTATTTTTAGGTGACTTCTGAGCAAATCAGCTTAGGACTCAAGATTCAAGATGAAGATTCTAGTGGATCATCACGAACAAATGATCTTCATCATCTGTTTGAAGAGATGTTCAATGATGATGAACCCTCTGAAGGTGACCGCAGAGCCTCTGAAGCCGAACCCTCTGAGGACCAAACAGGTACTTGTCTAACTGGTCCTAGTAATGCTTCACCCACTTCCAGTAATACTGCAGGTGCAACCATCGAGGGGGAGCACTCAGAGGACAATACGAATCAAGGCCCCAAGCTTAATCAAGATCATGGTCATCCTCAAAATCTCTCTAAAGGGTCAACACCAGGTCAAGGCTCCACAGAGCTCTCTACCTCAACTCATAATGAACAACCAAGCCCTGTGACAAGTACAAATGATCAATTTCTCTCAACAGAAAATGATCTACATCAAGACGAACGTGCTCCTGAATTAACCACAGAAGTTTCCAATGATCACCTGCCCCGTATGACAAAGTGGACCAAGAGTCACACACAGAGCCAAATCATTGGTGACGCTTCTGACAAGGTCCAAACTCGATCGAGTACTGCAAATTTCTGTTACTATACAAATTTTGTGATTATCATCGAACCCAAAAAGATATTTGAAGCTCTTGAAGACCCAAACTGGGTAGAAGCTATGCAAGATGAGCTTCTGCAGTTTGAAAGAAATGAAGTATGGACCCTAGTGCCTCTGCCAAAAGGCAAAACCGCAATAGGGACCAAATGGGTCTTCAGGAACAAAAAGGATGAAGACGGTGTGGTGATCAGAAACAAAGCAAGACTGGTGGCCAAGGGATACTGTCAAGAAGAAGGTATTGACTATGAAGAAACATTTGCCCCTGTGGCACGACTCGAAGCAATAAGAATCTTTCTTGCCTTCGCTGCCCACAAAGGTTTCAAAGTATATCAAATGGATGTCAAGTCAGCCTTTCTGAACGGGCATATTCAAGAAGAAGTATATGTCCAACAACCACCAGGGTTTGAGAACTCTAAGTACCCAAATCACGTCTATTTTCTGGACAAGGCTCTGTATGGACTGAAACAAGCCCCCAGAGCATGGTACGACAGACTTTCAAACTTCCTCCTTGCAAATGGTTTTGAAAGAGGTACTACTGATACGACTTTATTCTATAAGAAGAGAAAAGTTGATATTCTGCTTGTACAAATTTATGTTGATGACATTATCTTTAGGTGTACAAATGATTTATATTGCAAAAACTTCGAGTCATTGATGAAAAGTGAGTTTGAGATGAGCATGATGGGAGAACTTACATTCTTCTTAGGATTGCAAGTCAAACAAACCACAGAGGGTATTTTCATAAACCAATCAAAATATGTCTCTGACATACTTGAAAAATACAAGCTTTCTGACTCTTCACCAATGAAAACTCCTATGGTCACTGGATCCAAGCTCCATGTAGATCCAGAGGGCAAATCTGTGGAGTGTAAACTCTACAGTGGGATGATAGGATCTTTGTTGTACTTAACCGCGAGTATACCTGATATAATGTTTGCCACATGTCTATGTGAAAGCTTTCAAGCTAACCCCAAAGAATCTCATCTTTATGCTGTCAAGAGGATCTTCAGATACCTAAAAGGGACCAAAAATCTTGGTCTCTAGTATCCGGAGAACTCTGGCTTTGATCTCATGGCTTATACAGATTCAGATTACGGAGGATGCAAGCTCGACAAAAAGAGTACCTCTGGGAGTTGCCAATTCCTAGGAGGGAAACTAGTAAGTTGGACTTCCAAGAAACATAACTGTGTCTCGACCTCTACGGCAGAAGCAGAATATGTTGTGGCTGCAAGTTGTTGTTCACAAGTTCTGTGGATGAGAACCCAATTCAGAGACTATGGATTTGATATCGAAAAAATCCCCATCCTCTGTGACTCCAAAAGTGCCATTGCGATCTCTGCCAATCCTGTGCAGCACTCCAAGACCAAACATATCGATATCAGGTATCACTTTCTGACACATCATGTGGAGCATGGGACAATAGAAATGTACTTTGTGCTCCCAGACTACCAACTTGCCGACCTTTCCACGAAGGCATTGGATGAGAAAAGATTCACTTTTCTAGTTGGCAAGATTGGTATGCTCAACATGAGGTGACCACAGAGCCTCTATACCCTCTCACAGAGCCTCTGTTGTACATATTTGTATGTAACATATCCCTTGTTTGTAAATAATCTCTTCGACTTTCTTTATCGTATATTCTTTTCTGCGAATCTATGCCTTGTGCAAATCTTATCTGCACTTGATCTAAGCATAGTTGAAGGGGGAGCAGACTGAACCATCAAAGGCCAATCTTGATTATTCAAGGGGGAGCAAGACAGTTCTGCGCAACACAGACTACAGAGTAAGGTTAGTCCATCTGAACCAAGGGTCAAAACTCTTTCTCGAGCACTATGTCCTCAGAAAGATCACCCTCTGTATCATATTTTCTGTCAAAACTTTGAAATGATCAAATCTTTGAAAATCTTTCCTAAAAAGGAAATTTTTGGTCTCAGAACCTCTGAGGTCGACCACAGAGCCTCTGCGATCTATCAAAGAATCTTTGCACCTCTAAACTGAGGATGTTCGACCAAATGCCCTTTAAAAAGAAGTAGATCATTTTATCGCACTTTCCTCCCTCATAAAAAGCTCTTCTGATCATAACCTTGCCTATGACCTCAGAAGCCTCTTATCCACAGAGCTTCTGTCATTCCCATCACTTGAGAAATTCAGGTCATGTGCTGCGGGTTATTTTTTGAATCTCACTGTCACGTGAGAATAGTAAATGCCATACGCGTGAGAATAGGGTGGCGCACGTCCTAGATTGTGGACCGCCATCATCTGACGTGGCAATATTTGATTGGTTCGTAACCTGTACCGTCGGTTTTTAGAACGACTTCTTATCCGTTACCACTCATCACGGATTTGAAAATTTTATCTTTTACCGCTCATTCTTTTTACCCTCTCTCCTTATATATAAACCCCTCTCATACCCCAAATTCTTTTTTACCTGCTATCTTCTCTCTTTCAAGAATCCCTTTGCAAAGAATTCTCGCTCTCCATATCTTTCCATGGCATCTCATTCTTCTTCTTCCAAGAACTCCAAGGGATCTTCTGCATCAAAACCACTCGATGCATTCTGAAGCTAAAAAGGACGATTCCCATTTTGTTGAATAGGAACATGTCCTCACAAGCAGAATGCTCTCCTTCACAGACCATGATTATCACTCCAGGCAACTGAATCTCAAGCCTAACAATCACTATGTTGTCTTGGAACCAAAGGGATATCCTAAGGAAGCTGCTCCTTTAATTCAAATCCTAAAGAACCACATTCTCACAAAAACCCTAACCCTAAAAAGAACTGATATTCCTGAAACTTACATTCAACAATTCTGGTTGAGTGCTAAGCATGAAAAACTGGACCGTTATGGCTACTGTGTCATGGGTTATGCCACCCATCCTTCCATTACTCAAATACTGGACCTTGGTATAAACCGAAGACGGGTCGCATAGGTATTCGAGCTTCCCACCAAGCCCCAGCTAAACCTAAAAAGATACTCTGACGAGCCCTCTGACGATGAGATTCTGGAGTTCCTTAGGTTCATCGGGTACGCTGCACCAATTTCCAAAAGAACCAACTTCAGACGCCAGAACCTTCCACCTCTATGGAACGTTCTCTTCTCTATTCTAAATCGTTGCTTGACTTGCAAGGTAGGCAGTCCTGACCAATCTAGCCATACCATACTTGCAATAATGTATGGTATGTACTACGATTTGCCTCTGGACTATGCAACTCTAATATTCAGGGAAATCAGAAACGCGGTCTTAGCCAAGCAAGAGGACCAAGCTCGAGGCACAGAGCCCAAAAACCTTGTCTTCAACAGATTTTTTGCCATTCTGTTAGGAGACGCTCTGATAGGAGAAGGGAAGTTACCTACAGAGGGTAATATGATCAAGGTCTATGACATGAAGTCGCACAAGCCCACAGTTCTCAAATCTGGGTATCCGGGAGCAAGACCTCTACTAGCCCGAATTTTGGCCTACCTGAACAGTGAAGATGGGGTGAAAACTTACATTCGTGGGCACAGGACTCCTGAACGAGTCCTATAAACCCCCCCCCCCCCACGTGTAGAATTCCAAGTGGGTGAGATAGCTGTTTTCCTTAGGACAGAGATAGGTGAGGGAGTTGAAGTTAGAACAGAGGAGGTTGAAGGAGCTGAAGTACGAACAGAGGTTGTCGTTGAGAAACGAGAAAAGAAGCTTAAAAAGAAAATAACTCCCAAAAAGAGAGTCGTAGAAGAAGAGGCTCCAAAATCCCCAACCGATGTTGCCAAGTCAAAGAAGAAGGATAAGAAATTGACCAAGGCAGCAACCTCTGAACCTGTACCCTCTCCAAACGTGAGTGAACCTGCAGAATCCAAACAACCTCTGCAGAGGAGAAGAAGAAATGCCCAAGTCATTGACAGCTCTGAGGAAAGGCCATCCAGCCCTCTCCGAGTCGCATTGGCCATAACTGAGGAGATACAGAAGCTGCACTCTGTAACCTTAGGGGAATTCGCAGATTTTACAGTGCAAGACGTTACGGGGCTTTCAAACTCTGATGATGAGGGTAACAAAATCTCAGAGGAGATAGGAGAAAAAGATGCCCTTGGTACACCACCAAAACCAACTCCAATGCAACCCACACTTCTACCCCTGCAGTTCTAGTGCAGAGGGGTATTGAAACAGGACCGCACAGTCCGAACCCAGCCCAAGCCATCCGGACAGAGGATATTCCTTCATCCTCTGTACCATCATTCGGGGAAACCAAACCCACCTCACCCTCTCAAAAGGGTGAGAGTGTTGCTTTGCGTGTCCATTCGCCCTAGGACACGTCTCTTCCACAAACAGAGGTATTCGTTACCTCTGTCACACACAAGAGTGACGCCCAAACCACCTCAGAGTTGGTGGTGAAAGAACATGATGGTTCTGTGGCTCTAGAACAACCACAGGATCCATTCAACATAAGTCTTAAGGGAGTCTCTGAACCCTCCCCTAAAGAACGTGTTGACAAAACTTCCATAGATACTTCCTCGGTGGAACATCGAGGATTGGAAGGAAATCCCTCAGAGTTCAACATCCCAACAGGCTCTATGGGTGCCAAAAACTCGTTGGCTAAATCTGGAACATGTGTTGTTCCAGAGGTTACCTCTAACACTTTTGTCACAAAGGGAAAGTTTCAAGCCTTTGCTGACATGGTGCTCACAAAACTTGACGAGTTGAAAAGCTCTGTCTCTGTGGATTCTCAATCCATCGCAGATGCTCTTCAAGCAAACACCGCCGCCTTGACTGATCTTCGTCAATCCTCAACTCAACATTCGACGGCGATCAATGAACTAAACACAAACTGCGCGAAAAGGGCTGATCTTCAAGCTTATGGACAAGCCATCATTGCACACTCCAATCAAATTCAGGTACTCGGGGATCTTTGCACATAAGAGTTCCCAAAGTATGCTACACAAGGAGTTTAGACTGTAGTGAATGAAATGGCCAAGCTTCGAGAGGAAATAAAGGACATAACTCGCAGTGTTATGGTCCCATTCAATCCCCAAGCATCAACCTTTGTGCCTGACCCCTCTGCCTTTGCCACAAAAGCCGACCTAGAAGCAATGGGAAGTCAGTTTCTGAGCAAGCTCAACCTTCTTCGATCCCATTTCAATGAACAAGGAGAAAAGGTGGCTACGGACTTGAAGAAAACCGTAGCCACATTTCGGTTCAAATCTGACTTGGAAATCAACGAGCTATCAATGGCCGCAGGGGACGCTCTACAGAAGATCAATAAACATGTTGATGAGTACCTCTGCAAAAGGAAAAAGAGAAAAGCCCCGGCTACTTGCCAAGCGAAGGCCTCACAGAAGGTTTCAAGGCATGAGCACCAGGATCCAGATGCCTCTGGCCCTGGCCATCATGAGGGGGAGAAGGCATTAACACCAAAAGCACCTTTCATCTCAGCCACTCATCTTCAATCCCTACCCTTACAAAGAACATCTTCAGAGGCACACAAAACACAGAATCTCACGCCCTGTGCCTCTGAGGACCCAATACCGACTTCAATTGTCCAAGGAACAACTTCTGCAGGGTCTCAGAAAGGGAAGGTTAGTGTGGGCTCTGAACGGATCGCAAAATGACTCAAAAAGTTTGTAGAACCCTCAAGTCCTGAACTTATGCCCACTGCACCCACACCCGTTGTACAGTTTCAAAGCCTTGATCCAGTAAACGCTGCAGATACTTCAGAGACCTCTCCACGGAAGAAACAGTCCTCAGAGTAGAACTCAGAGCAGAAACGTCAAGAGGACAGAGTAAAATAGATAATTCAATCGATGGACACCATGAGAGTTCCAATCCCAAGGCCTCCACCGAAAGAACTTAAGTTTCAAGAGAACATTCATACCTATCTTTACAGCGCAGAGCCCGAAGCCGTCTTCTTAGCACCAAATTTGCATCCCTTAATAAAAGAAAACATCAGAAGACGCTTTGAGCGAACTGCACTAGAAAGGGATGAAGTATTCTCCACAGAAGATATCAAAACCGTGATGAGTATCTCTCTGCACTCCTTCGCCAACAAGTCAATCATGTATGGAAAATACTTAGTTGAGGGAAAAGATGGGAAGCAATACACGTTCACAGATGCAGACTTAAAGAACCTCTGTGCCTACGATCTTCCTCAACTACATGCCTTCACAGAGCAAAGACTTAAAAAGCGTAAGGAGTACATGATAGCGAATGGCAGGATCAAGGAGGTGATGCACGAACATGTAAAATATCACAGCAAAATGGACTTCGAGGTAGCTCTACAACTCGGAGTCGAAAAGCTCTCGATTACCAAACCACATGATCAATTCCCCAGAATCGAGAACGTTCCTTCAAACTCCTTAATCACAGAGCCTGAGTTCGGATTCATTTACAGAGACGATGATGGGCTTAAAAAGATGTATCAGCCAAATCAAATTCACAAGTATTCGAACAACACTCTGCAAAAGATAAAGAACACGATTCTAAGGAAGAAAGGCTCTGAGATTGTGCAAGCAGGACCTGCAGAGACAATGATAGGACAGATTGATGCACAACTGAAGTACTGGGAACTCATTCTATCGATGAGAAAAACTCTAGCTGAAATCTTTACCAACCCGATAAATGATTTTCCCCAATGACTTCTGTAACCTTTTGTTGTTCATTCATGTATTTCGATGCTTAATGTAATTGCCTTTTGGCATTTTTCTTTTATGAATGAATATCACTTTTCAGAGGTTGAGTTCCTTTCACCTCTTTTGGTTTCCATCTTAGCCAACACCTCAATTTTCAAATTTTATTTTTTCAATACTTAGGGGGAGATTGTTAGCTCCACTCTTACTGTATAGAAGTATTGAAAAATAGGCTAAGTATGGAAATCGCAGAAGTCAGCCGCTGAACACCCAAGTACACCACAGAAGGTGCAAAGCTCAGAAGTTACCCAACAGAAGATGCACCCGAGGTCAAACCTGATGATGATTCTCATATCATAGAGCCTCTGTGATCACTCACAGAGCCTCTGGGAAGGCTAACCTCTGGAGATCAATGTTGAAGCTTTTCTTAGAAAATTCAAGACAAGACCACGTGTAGAACACAAGAGGCCTGATGTACGAAGATCCTCAAGATCAAAGTAATGGGTGTCCCACGATGTTTACTTTACAGGTGGCATTCCGTTTATGGAATGTCAGTTTCTGTTTTGTACTAAGGGTTGCATGCCTCTGCTATATTAAGGGAGCACCACCTTAGAGCGTAAAAAATGAGAACACACACAAAAATAGCAGTCTGTATAATCCTTGAGCATATTTGCACATACCATTGCGTGTTCTTGGTGTTCTTGAGTGATCAATGAAACAGTTCTTTGAGTAACTTTCTTGTAATACTTTACTTTCTGTTCATTAATTGCTTGTGTGTTTACTACCTTGTATGTTCAACCTTTTCTACACATCTTAAACACTTTCGCACTCTATTTAACTAATCTATGTACAGTAAAAGGTTAAATCAAGTTAAAGAACATCATAACTGGGATCAACCAAATCGTATTATGTCTACGTCTAATATGTCTATATTTCCCATTATACATTGTACTTTGATCTCTACCAATTGCCGATTGGCTATCACAATGTATACATATGGCCGTTACCGGCTTAGGCCATTTGAGAATATCTTCCATGAACTGACGTAGCCATTCTGCCTCTTCACCACATTTATCCAAGGCAATAAATTCAAATTCCATAGTGGATCTGGCTGTAATAGTTTGTTTGGACGATTTCCAAGATATAGCCGCACCTCCAAGTGTAAACATATATCCACTTGTCGATCTGGAATCCTTTATATCAGATATCCAATTTGCATCAATGTATCCTTCGATTACCATGGGATATTTTCCATAATGCAGTTCATATTCACGTGTGTATCTTAAATATCTTAATAATCTAGTAATACTCTTCCAGTGTTTTAAATTGGGATTAATAGTACACATACTTAGCCTGCTTACAACATATGCTAAGTCAGGTCTAGTACAACTCATAAGACACATCCGACTGCCAATTATTCTTGAGTATTTCACATGTGCAACACCTTCCCCTCTATTCTTAGATAGATGTTGACTAGTGTCAATCGGAGTTCTAGCTATACTAGTATCTCCTTCATTGAATTTCTCAAGAATCTTGTCCACGTAGTGTGTTTGATTTAACACCAAACCACTTTGGGTTCTTGTGATCTTGACCCCAAGAATCACATTTGCTAAACCCAAATCTTTCATGTCAAACTTATATTTCAACATATCCTTCGTGGACCTTATCATTTTGTCATCACTGCCAATGAGAAGCTTATCATCAACATATAAACACAAGATGACATATCCATGAGTGGTGTCTTTCATATAAACACACTTATCACACTAATTTATCTTAAAACCGCTTTCTAACATGGTTTGATCAAACTTTTGATGCCATTGCTTTTGTTGATCCAAACTCTCTCAGTGATTTGATAACGACCCTTTTCTATACTTAGTGAAAATTACGTTTTAATATATATTAGTGTTTCACCATCAGCGATCAGACTGAGTCTGTTCAGTTATCGCTAATAGTATTCTTATAAACATCTAGTATGTATTAGTGTTTCACTATCAGTGATCAAACTGATCTTGTTCAGTATCGCTGATAGTTTCTAATGTAAACAGTAACGTAACCCCTAAAGACAAGTCTCGCGTCAACAGATGTTCATAGCTGAATCGAAGACGAAGTTGTTGAACAAAGACAAGTCTACTAGTGACCTGATGCGGATATCAGTGAAGCAAAGACGAATCTACTTATATGCGAAGGAACATGAGGAAAAGCTTCAACGATCGCTGAAATATTGATATCTCTGAAGAAAGAGATACTCAGCGATCGAATGATCACTTGGCTTATGTCTCAAGTTTCCTTTTGTCTCTCCTTGCACAACTTAGTACGATATGTCAGAACGGACATGTCTCTGCCAAAATTCGTACAACACCTCTGTCATCTACACTGTTCATTGTCCGGCCGAAAGCATGTCTCCCAAAAGTCAGACTACCAAAGCCAATCAGTGAACGCCACGTGTAAAGTGCCCTGCCATGCATTTAATGCATAGGGTATAAATAGGAAGATCACCCCTTCATCTGAAGTGTGCTCAATCCTTAAACCCCATATAGAAACCCTTGTTTTCTATATCTCTTAATCCCCCATTCTCTAAATTTCTTGTGCAACCATCTTAGTGTTTCTTAAGTTTGTTTAGATTGAGTCTGTCTTAATCTTATTCCGCAACAAACTTGTAAATTGTATTTGATTTATCAATAAACAATTTATTAAACTTTAAATTCTTGTGTTTGAATTCAACCCCCCCCCCCTTTTACAAACTTGTTAATCACCTTAGGGACCAACAAGTGGTATCAGAGCAGTTTGTTTAATCTAATAAACAAGATCTTGCTTTACTCGCTTCTTTGTTGTTTTATATGGCACTTAACACAAACACAAACTACTATGATAATGGTTCACTTTCTAAACCTCCTCGATTTAGCAGAGATAACTTTTCTCTATGGAAAAATCGAATGATGCTATTTCTTGAAGGTGTGGATCCTACTATACCTGAATATATAGAAAATGGACCCTATGAACCTGTTAGAATTATAGTTGTTGTTCCTGTTACTGCCACCACTGAAGTTGTCCCTGAACGATATGTCGTTAAGGAAATAAGACAGTGGAGTGATGAAGATAAAAAGAAGGTAGGAATAGATGCAAGAGCGAAGACCATTATTTCAATGGCTCTGCCCGATGAAGTTTTCCATTCCATCATGCATCTGAAAACTTCTAAAGAAATGTGGGAAACCATATGTGTTCAATATGAGGGAACCACTGAAATCCAAGAAACTCGTAAGATTAACTTGGTAAGACAGTATGAAAGTTTCATCGCTGGTAAGAATGAATCTCTCTCTGACGTTCATCAGCGGTTTAACTGCTTAATCATTGACCTAAGAACTGTTGGTAGGACCTATTCTAATTCTGAGGTCCTAACAAAATTCTTAGAATGTCTTCCTGAAAGTTGGGACAGTTATTCAATATGTCTTAAGCTTACAAAAGACTTAAATTCTCTTTCTCTCAGCACTCTATATGGAATATTGCTCAACTATGAGCAATCGAATCTCCTGAAGAAGAATCTTGTAAAAGATTCTAAAGACTCCAAAAGCACTCCTGTTGCTTTAGTCTCTTCAGAGATAATTCCATCTCAGCGATCTACTCTCACCATCATTGAGTTAGATTCTGAATCTGAGGATCTATCAGACCCTGATCTTTCAGAGTTTTATGAGTCCTTAGCACTCTTGACAAACTCTTTTAAAAGATTTCCAAGAAAGAGCAACTTCCGAAGAAGTAAGCCTCTCTCTCTTATTGAAAAGCCAAAATCAACACCTGTTGATAAGGCTAATGCTACTTGCTATAACTGTGAAAAGATTGGACACTTCGCTAGTGAGTGCAGGTCGAAAAAGGTCTTCAAACCTTCTACCTCAAGAAGATCCAATGATGACAAATACCTAAAGCTAAAGAACAAATATCAAAAGCTGAAAAGCTACAAGCGAAGAGGTAAAGGTCTCATCGCTGAAGAACATGACTGGGCTGAATCAGAAGAATCAAGTTCTGATGAAGAAGTCGCAAATCTTTGCCTCATGGCCAAGATTAAAGAAGAAGTAGAAGAACCATCTGAACCTTCTATGAGTTACATATCATCACAGGTATCTATCTTCACAAATCCCTCTCTTCCTAAAGCTGAGAGAAGTCGCGCTGTTGATGTGTTGACGATTGACCTCTATAATGCTTTAAACGACAAAACTCAAGTTGAGAATAAAAATGTTCATTTAACTCAAGAGCTAGAGAAATGTCATGAGAATATCAGAGAACTAAATCTTTTAGAAGAAAAGTTGAAAGATCAAGTCATTATAAATGAAATCATCAGCATTGAACGCGAACAATCCATCGCTGCTCTAAAAGCAGAAAAGGCTCATGTTGAAAAATGGTGCAAATCATCAACAAAGATCTCTGAGATAATAAATGCTCAAACTCCTGAAAGTGATAGAACCGGTCTTGGCTTCTGGACACCTCAGGATAAGCCTAAAGAAGAAAGTTCCTCGCTTAAGTTTGGACCGTTTGTCACTTCTTTCTTTGACACTTCTTATAATCAATTCTATCCCTGTTCTTCTTCTAATTCTATCCCTGAGGAAATATCCAAAGACATTAAGTCTGCGGATAAAGGAAAATCCATTCTTCATCCTCAGAAGGCTACCAGGAAAACAAAGCTGAAAGTTCCTTCTAAACCTTCAGCAAATCAATCCTCTTGCTCTATGATAGAAATCTTTGATCTCTGTCCTCCAAAGCTAAAGATTGATCTTAAATCCACGAGATCTGAAGAAATGAAAATTCCTCCCAGATCTCATGAGAAAAGCCTTCTCGGACCTGGTCCTGCTCATCTTAAACTTGCAAAACCTTCTACTTCTAATCCTAAAACCGTTTTCAAATACAGAAAATGTTATCACTGTGGTTTAACTGACCATATTGCAAGCAAATGTCCAACTGCCACTAAAGCTGATAAAACAGCTAAAGTGAAGATAAATGCCTCTAAAGCTGAGAAGGTCACCAAAGTTGAAAAATCGACCAAGGTGAAGAATACCAACAAGGTTAAGAAATTAACCAAAGTAAAGATCACCACTGAAGCTGAATCTTCATCTGCTGTGAAGACTGCTGAAACTTCCTTATCCACTAACTCTAAAGGACCCATTTGTTAGAGCATAAATATATTGGATACAAGATCAAGAATACTGAAGGTCAAAGTTGAGAAAGTCAAAGCTGAAGAAAGTCAAATCTCATTAAAATTCAAAGTCTTTTGTAATAAAAGTCAATGTATTAGTTTAGTTGTTTTTGTTGTTTCCTTGTATTAGATGTTAGTATAAATACTTTTTCTCTTTGTATTTTAGAAGTGTGTGACATTAGAACATATAACAGATTTGGAGAATACGATTTAGAGAGAGAGAGAAAGTGTAATTTGAGAAATCAAGTAATCAAACAGGTAATTTGGTTGTTCAATTTTTTTTGTTTGATTATATTGATTAGGAACTAGAATCTGGAACACACAATTGGTATCAGAGCAGATCCAAAAGGTGAAATCGATTCATGAAAATCAAGGAACGAGTTCGTCACTGTTCATGTGCAGAAAATTCGAGATTCTGAGTTTAAGTGAATTTTTGGAGCAGATTTGTGTTAGGATTTGGTCGAAATATGTAATAGATTGAGTCTTTGTAATCAATTGCAAGTTTTAACACTGTAATTCATTCGATTTTGTTGATTTTGTTAAGTTTTTCTTCGAAGTTGTAAATGTACTGTTTCATCGAATTATTGAGTTGTAATTGTTTGTTTGTAAGTTTTTTTTATTGTAATTCGTTCTAGAGTTGTAATCGAGCATCAATCCAGAGTTTCAGAACTATTGGACCAAGAAAAGATCGATTGCAGGTGAAAAAGATGGTTTTTGGGTCGAAAAACGATAGAACGCGCTAGATCGCTAGAACGCGCAAGTTCATCGTTCAAACGCGCAAGGTTCATCCACAAGAACGCGCAAGTCGAAGGAAGTTTTTGGTCAAAACGCGCAAGCAACGACTAGCGAGTTCTAGAAACACGCTAATTGGATTCTGCGAGTTTGGAAAAGTGAGGAAAATTTTTCTAAGGACCAGAACTCGCACGTAGTTATCTGCGAGTTCTACAAACGCGCTAATCAAAGGGTGCGAGTTTGAGCTGAAATAGTGTTTAGCGAGTTCTTCAACGTGCGAGTTTGGTGATCAGCGAGTTTATCGACCTGCGAGTTTGAAAATTCAAGAAATAATTCTAAGTGTTGAAACGCGCAAGAGTAGCTAGCGAGTTTTGTTCAAACACGCAAGCTTCGATCTGCGCGTTTGGGAAACGCGCACATCACAGTTAGCGAGTTCTAGTGTGAACAGTGCTTAGCGAGTTCAGGCGTTTGCGAGTTTCGTCGATCTGCGTATTTGCTTGCGAGTTTCTCAAAACGCGCAAATATCTGCGAGTTTACTTGCGAGTTTGTCTGCGCGTTTGGTTGAGAATTTATAGAACACGCAAGTCTTAGTCTGCGAGTTTTAGGGTTTGCGAGTTCAATAGTGACTTGCGAGTTCTGATACTTAGTCATTTTTTTCGAATTTTCTGATTTTTCCAGATTTCAAGATTTTTTCTTGTGATTTCATATTTTGGACTAACGATCAGTTCTAGTTTCTTATTGATATATTTTTACAAAACAGGTTAAACGAGATGACTTCTAAAGATGCACTTTCAATCGGAACAGATGTCAAGCCTCCAGTTTTTTCAAAGGTGAATACGAACAATGGAAAGACAGATTCCTGGATTTCATAGATAGACATTCAAATGGAGAGAACATACTTCTATCGATCACTGAAGGTCCCATGAAACCAATCACAATTCATGTACCTGTTGATGATCATGATGGTAATAATGTTGATGGTGAAAGTGATGATGGAGATGGAGAAAAGGAAATAAAGACAAAACCAGCTAAAGTTGACTTCTCTTAGTACTCAGAAGAACAAAAGAGTAGATTTAAAGCTGATAAGCAAGCAAGATCTCTTTTACTCCAAAGCATTCCAAATGATATCTACATCAAGATTGACAGCTTCAAACATAATGCTAAACAGATGTGGGATCAATTGGAAAAGATGATGATGGGATCAAAGATAGGGAATCAGATAAAGGTGGCCAACTGCATCAATAACTATGAGGAATTCAAGGCAAAAGAGAATGAGAGTCTAGAAGACACATATGAAAGATTCACTTTGCTTCTGAATGAACTCACAAAGAACAAAGTTAAGAAGAAGCAGCTGGAAAACAATGTAAAATTTCTGAGCATCCTACGTCCTGAATGGAAGAAACACACACGTAGGATGAAGCAGATGAAAGATTTAAGTGAAATCCCTCTTCACAAAGTTTATGAGACATTACGTCAGAATGAAGAAGAGGTTGAAGAGAAAAGAGCTGAGAAGAAGAAGGCAGTACAAGTTCTTGATCCGATTGCTTTGGTTGGAGAAACAAAGAAAGAAAAGAAAGAAAAGATTGAGAAGAAGAAGAAAAAGATAGTGAGTTCAAGTTCAGAGTCTGGTTCTGTGTCTGACAGTGATGATGGCGAAAGTCTGAAACAAGCCATGATATTGCTGACCCGTGCATTTCAGAAGAATTTTTATAAAAAGCCGGGATCTAATTCTCAACGCTATTCGTCATCAAGTTCAAAGAACCACGAGCATCGGGAAAGAGTGGAAGGAAAGAGATTTGATGAGAATAGGTATGGTGAGAAGAAACCAGATGAGAAGAAGATGTTTGTGAATGATTACACTGCTGCTGAAAAGCCTTCAACTGATTCAATCAAATGTTATAACTGTGGCAAGTTAGGTCATTATGCCAAAGACTGTCGGAAGCCGAAAGTACGCAACTCTCAGTACTATCAGAACAAGTTGCTTCTGGCAAGACAACAAGAAGCTGGTGTAGCTTTAATGGCAGAGGATGAGTTTTGGTTGGATCATTCCGAGGATGAAGGAGAAGATAAAGAAGAAAATGCTCATATCTGTCTAATGGGCAAAGAGGACAAGAATGACCAGTCAGATGATGAAGAAGTGAATGAGGTATTAAACTTAACTCCAAAAGATTTCATTACCAAGTTGGAAACCATGGTGGTTGAGCTACAAAATTTACAAAATAATCTGAAAAATGAAAAGGAAAAGGTTGCTAAAAAGAACAAGAAGATCTTTGAACTTAATACTTTTGTTATTTCAAACAAAGATCTAATTGATTCTTTACGCAAATCTGATTCTGATTCTAAATCTAAAGTAGATAATTTTGAAAAGAAGATTTCTGAGTTTGAAGGTAAAGTAAATAGATATGAGTTTGAGAAAAATGAATCTGCACTAACTATTTATAAACTGCAGGTTGAAAACAAGAATTTGAACAAGAAGGTAAATGGTCTGGAAGTTAAACTTTATAAAAGAGATCAAACAGATCAAACCATCTTTCTTAATGCTCCTAATGAAGAGGTTGATGTTAAGCAAAGATGGGGACTTGGTTTTAATAATCCCCATTATCTTAAGAAAGCTATCAGAAAACAGTCGACAATTTATAACTATGATTTTCTTGCCTGTGCTGATAAACATACTCATTTGAAACCGAAATTTGTTACCAAATTGTCAGATGAAGATGAGGCCAAAGAAACTGAAAAAAGAAAGAATAAAAAGAAAATGCAACTACCATTTAACTATGTCAAGTTAAATGATAGTTATCTTTCAGAAACACCGAAAGTTCTTTCAAAAGACTATTTTGTTAGTTATTCCGCATCTGAGATGAAGGCAAAACCTGCGATTGCAAAGGTTTATGTTCCTACATCTATTCTTGAAAGCAAAATAGTCGAGCTTGAAAATATTTTATCTGATGAAAAACTTTTGGGTGATATACAACAAATTGTGTTTTCTACAGTTATAAAGAACACTGTTTTTCAAGTTAAATCAACAAAGTGTTCTACAGTTTCAAAGCACCTCAAATTTTCTCTGATAATTCTGATGACTTATTTGAGTCTGCAAATGATTCTTTTAATTCTGATGATGGGAGCATGGAAGAATTTGATATGTTTGACATTCATTCTAAACTTCCTGATCATTCTACTTGTCTTGAAAATGATAAAGTGTTACCAAGTGGTGTTAGTAATGACAAAGTTTCTGTAACTGCTGATTACTATGCTAATGGTAAGATGCATAAGAAGCATCGATTACAGAAACAGAAATACACTGGTACCCAAAAGAAACCTCAGTCACATAAATCTATTTTTCCTAATAAATCTACATCTTATGTTTCAGATTTAAGGATGAAAAAGATGAAAGCTCAATCCAAATGGAGACCAAAACAGAATGATGCTGAGATAGCTGAATCGGTTACTGATAATTCTTGTACTAAATTTGTTAGTAGTGATTCTGATGTAGTTGATCAATGTGCTTCTCATAAACAAAACCTTGTAACTTCTTACAAGTGTTATTCAATAAAGCAGTTGATTCAATTATCTCCTATTACTACTAAATTTCATTTTAATTATCGAAAAACTGACTTTGCTTATTCTCATGATTCTTCTGATTGGTATGGATCTTATCATGTATATTCTTCTAGATCAAATGTTTTTCAAAGTTTTCAAAAGAACAGAGGATCCATTTTCAAGTGGATACCAAAATCTTGTGCTAATCTGTTAGGGCCCGTTCTTAAATGGGTACCTAAAATTGTTATTGCCTGATTTCTCTTGCAGACCCGGCATATGTGGTACTTGGACAGTGGATGTTCCAAGCATATGACTGGGCAAAAAGCTTTATTGTCTAACTATACAGAGAAATTCAGTGGTAATGTCAGATTTGGAAACGATCAGCTTTCACCTATCTTAGGATATGGTGACATTATTCAAGACAACATAACGATCAGTAAAGTGAGTTATGTCG
Organism: Arctium lappa; assembly: GCA_023525745.1. Taxonomy (NCBI): domain Eukaryota; kingdom Viridiplantae; phylum Streptophyta; class Magnoliopsida; order Asterales; family Asteraceae; genus Arctium; species Arctium lappa. Next base: position 56,415,634 of record CM042058.1, on the reverse strand, counting down.
AAGGCTTGGGGCACAACTTATTCAGCATAGGTCAATTCTGTGATAAAGGGTTATCTCACTTGAACTTTCGTTACATAAACAAGCTGGTTCGTGGGAAATTAGTAAAGGGACTTCCTGAGCTGAAATACGAGAAAGAACACTTATGCACAGCTTGTGAGAAGGGTAAGATGAAGAGAGCCGCACACAAACCGAATCCTGAATCAAGCACTAGTTCTCCGTTAGAATTGCTACACATGGATTTATGTGGTCCAATGAGAACTCAGAGTTTGGGTGGTAAGAAATACGTGTTGGTCATTGTGGATGATTATTCAAGATACACGTGGGTCAAATTTCTTCGATCTAAAGATGAGACACCGGAAGTTCTCATTTCATTCTTAAAGACGACCCAGGTGAAACTGCAGTGACAAGTCAAGTTCCTTCGAACTGACAATGGCACAGAATTCAAGAACAAGATTGTTGATGAATATCTCGATTCAGTTGGGATTTCACATCAGTATTCTGCTGCTAGAACCCCTCAACAAAATGGAGTAGTAGAAAGACGTAATCGGACACTAGTCGAGGCCGCTCGAACTATGCTTAGCCAATCAGATCTACCTCTATTCTTGTGGGCGGAAGCTGTGTCGACTGCATGCCATACGCAAAATCGTTCCATAATACACCGCCGTTTTCAGAAGACTCCATATGAGCTAATCAACAACAGAACACCTATTATCAAATATTTTCACATATTTGGGTGTAAATGTTTTGTGCTTAACGACAGAGAGAGTCTGAATAAATTCAGTGCTAAAGCGGACGAAGGCATCTTTATCGGTTATTCTTCAACTTCTGCTGCATATCGGGTTTATCTAAAGAAGTTAAAGACAGTTGTGGAGAGCGTCAATGTTACATTTGATGAAGAAATGGCTTCTGATCAAATCAATTCAGAACCCGTTATCACTGGTGTATTAGCTTCTGGGCAGATCAGTCCAGAACCTGTGTCTACAGCGATAAATTCGGATAACGCTTCTACATCTACTTCACATTTAACTGATTTAGATTTGTTATTTGAATTCTTTTATGATGAGTTTCTAGGATCTAATATTGTTATCCCAGATTTAATCTAGTTGGTAAATAATCAATCAAGTAATCAAGCAACACAATAATAATCAAGAGATATATAAATCAGAGTAACATACCAATCCCTTGAATAAACAATGAAACCCTTGAGTGTTCTTGATACCCTTTGATTACAGAGAAACCTTCACCTCACTATAATATGATTATTGTAAATATGAGGATTAAAACCTAAAACTAATTAAACAAAACTTTAAATACCTAAGCCATATGGGCTTTAATCTTAATGGGTTTTCTAATGGGCTTGGGCCCAATAGCTTAATAACTATTGACTTATTACATAATAAACCCTCTAATTAACTTTAGCACAATTGCAGTTTAAACCCTTAACTTTAACTTTAATCTTGAATACAATTTATGATCCAACAATCTCCCCCTTTGGATTCAAGATTAAAAAAAATTTGCAATTGTCTTCGGGTCTTCTCTTATCTTCAATTTTCTCTTTAGAATCTTCAGATATGACGTTGATAGTTTCAAAACTTCAAAACTTGATAACTTTAAACAATCTTCAAATCTTTAAAATCTTTGAAAATTTGAATATCTTCAGATTGTATTCTCCCTTTTTGTATCTTCTCCCCCTTTTTATATCTTCTCCCCCTTTTTGATGAGTGGTGAGACAATTTCCTCCATTGTGTATGATCACGTAAGCATAGTCTTCATCACGTAACGAGCCCTGTATGGAAATAAGAGCAATCTTCCCAGATGGAAAGAGTGATTATTTCAATCTTTTCAGATTAAAATAGAAAGTAGTAACCATTCAAATTTTTTCAAATTCAAACAGTTTAATAGGTGGAACCCTGAATCAACAAATGACTCAGTTAGAATGTCTGTCAGTAACACAAAGTTACTGAGTAACACAAAGTTACTATATAAGGAGCTGGATTGATGTAGACTCCCCAGGTCTTCCATTCAATCATCGAACAACACATGGTTATCTATGAACGTTCTAACAGAAAACAAATTTCTGTGTGCTCGTGCATGTGTATGAAAAAAAAAATTAAGCATAGATGATTGCTTTTCATTTTAGGCTCAAAGTATGTAAACTTGTTGAGACAGCAACAAATTATACAAAGACTCAATGTGCATGAGAAAAGTTCGAAGGTGGGGCAACTTTCCTTCTTTTTCAATATTAGTATCTTCCAAATGAAGAACCAATAGCGTATGTGCTGCTTCCCCAGAAAATGTGAAACATTCTCTTTTTAAGAAAGGAATGAGTAGCTGGTGGGGTTGTATGCAAGAGATGGCATGGGTTAGTTGCCTATTTCAATGATGGTCACCAAAAAATGTGAACCAATCAGATTATGTGGCTGCCCGGCTCAGAAAGAAGTTTGGTGCAGAGTTTAATATTCTTTTACTCTGATCTCTCACCCTCTTTCTTTTAATGCTCACGTCTAACCAATCTCTCTTTTTTCATTTTACCTCTTCACACACCATCACTCAATTCTTTTGACCCTTCTCCCCTCAATCACTCAGGGAATACTTCCTGGGTAGGAAACACTGGTTATCATGAATCCATGGAAGTTCTGTTAAGTTCTCACACTGAATCCCATGTATTTTCCTAAAAGAACATGTTGTTCAACAGGCTATTTGTACATGTAAGCATAAATACCACTTGTTACATGAAGAATATAATATTCGGAGGTGTCAAAACAGAAGATGTTTGACGATGCAATTCTCCCCCTCAAACTAAAAGAGTTTGACAATTAAGCTCATAAGAGTTTTGTCATGAAGAATAATATTTTGGAGAATCAAAAACGAATGTTGTTTATATGAACAATATATAAACATATTTTCAATGAAAGCACATGAAATGACGTTTGATTCAATCAACAGTGAATACAAATAACGTGAGTATTACCATAGAAAGATTTAACTTTTGATACATGGTAATAACAAAGTGAAATGGAATGTTCTGAACCGTTATGTGTATGAATACTTGACAAAGTATATTGACAAGATAAAACTCAAGTATTTATCTTTAAGAACACACAGTCAGATAAACATTTAAGTATCAAAAAAAAATCTGTTAAAATCACAGATATTCTCCCCCATAAATCACTATAGGTTTTTTTTTTTAATAATAAGGAAATAAAGCATATAAAAAATAGATAGAGCACTGAAGTGCGGGTTCTAATCCGATGTGATTAGAATCCATAGTCACTTGAACCAACCTGCATAAGTGAAAGAAACAATGGTAATCATTTATGAAAATGATTCCTTTCTCGTTAACAACAGTTGGAAAATAACACACGAGATAAAAACGTAGAATATTCCTTTCTCGTTAACAACAGTTGGAATCACAATAAATCGGAACGCGCTTGTAGTTGTATCCAAAGTCCCTCAACTGTGTCGTCATCCAGAGGACTTGAGAACAGCAGCTAGCAGCAGCTACATACTCAGCCTCGGCAGTGGATGTTGAAACACAGTTTTGTTTCTTTGAAGTCCAACTCACAAGTTTGTCACCTATGAATTGACATGACCCAGAGGTGCTCTTCCGGTCTAGCTTACATCCTGCATGATCAGCATCTGTAAAGGCAGTTAGTTCAAAACGAGAATCCTTTGGATACCAAAGACCTAGATTAGTAGAACCTTTGAGATATGTAAGGATTCGCTTAACAGCAGTTAAGTGCAACTCTTTAGGATTAGACTGATATCTCGCACAAAAACATGTGGCAAACATTATATCTGGGCGACTGGCAGTCAGATAAAGTAAAGATCCAATCATGCTACGATACACCTTTTGATCAACAGGCTTCCCGGAGGGATCCGCGTCTAAGAGTGTACCAGTAGCCATTGGTGTTTTCATGACTGAACTATCTGACATATTGAACTTTTTCAAAATATCTTTTATATATTTAGCTTGATTAATAAATATGCCTTCGGGTAATTGCTTTACTTGTAGACCAAGAAAGAAAATTAATTCACCTATCATCGACATCTCAAACTTTGTTTCCATAATCTTTGAAAAGTTCTTACAAAATTTCGGATTTGTCGACCCAAATATTATGTCGTCAACATAAATCTGAATAAGAATCAAGTCCTCACCTTGCCTTTTAAGAAATAAGGTCGTATCAACAGTACCTTTCTTGAAACCAGAAGCAAGTAGAAATTTAGTGAGAGTTTCATACCAGGCTCGCGGTGCTTGTTTAAGACCATAAAGAGCTTTGTCTAAAACATAGACATGATCAGGGTGATGAGGATCAACGAAACCTTCAAGTTGAGCCACGTAGACCTCCTCATGCAGAACGCCGTTCAGGAAAGCCGACTTTACATCCATTTGATAGACTGTAAAGTTTTTGTGCGTTGCATAGGCTAGAAAGATTCTGATGGATTCGATCCTTGCAACCGGGGCGAATGTTTCATCATAGTCAATGCCCTCTTGTTGACAATACCCTTTTGCGACCAATCGAGCTTTGTTTCTCACGACTACTCCGGCTTCGTCTTTCTTATTTCTGAAAACCCACTTTGTTCCTATAACGGATTTACCTTTAGGTAGTGGGATCAAGCGCCATACCTTGTTCCTTTCAAATTGTAGAAGCTCGTCTTGCATAGCAGAAATCGAGAAAGGATCACATAGAGCTTCAGCCGCTTTCTTTGGCTCTAAGGAACTGAGGAAGCTTGAAAACATGCAGAAGTTAGCTGTTGCAGATCTTGTTGTGACACCAGATTGTACGTCACCTATCACGTTTTCCAGGGGATGATCCTTAGTCCAACGATGTGTGCTTGGTAGTGCATCAACTGCTTGTTGCGTATTTGATGCATCGTTGTCATCTTGTACGGCAGGTTGCTCCATAGATGTACTCGGGACATCTTGTACTAGTGTTTCTGACACTGAAGCTTCTGGACTAGCGGTTGAAGTGCTCGGGACTTCGTTTCCAGATGAACTATCTGTAGAGACAGATTCAGTATTAGTAGAGTCAGAAACTAACGGTGTAGTTGTACCTGATGGAGTTGAAGTGTCAGTGACTTCGTCGAAAGGTCCAGGCATGTCTTCAGAGATAGTAGGGACCTCCGAGTTTGTACCACTTGTTATTGATGATGATATGCCTTTTTCAAAATCTGCACATATATCATCAAATGCATCAATAAACAATAAATCTAACTCAGATGAAGTAGAGTTAGAGTTTGAAGAAGATGATCCTGTTATAGCTGGTTCTATTCTTTCTTGAATAGAAGCTTTGTCGTTAAGACCGAGTTCTGAATTGTTTTGTCCAGAAGTCCTTGTAGAATTCTCATCAAAGGAGACATTCATGCTCTCAACAACCGTCTTAGTTCGGATAATGTAAACTCGATAAGCTTTGGATGTCAGAGAGTATCCAACGAGATATCCTTCATCCGCTTTCTTATCAAATTTTGATAATCCTTGACGCTCTTTAAGAATATAGCACCTGCAACCAAAGACACGAAGAAATTTGATATTAGGTGTACGATTGTTGATTAACTCATATGCTGTTTTATTAAATCGCTTGACCACAATGGTACGGTTCTGTGTAAAACATGCTGTAGCGACAGCCTCGGCCCAAAGGTACATGGGTAGATCTGAGTAAGCAAGCATAGTACGAGCTGCTTCAACCAGAGTGCGATTCTTCCGTTCAACAATGCCGTTTTGCTGCGGAGTGTAGGTGGCGGAGAAATTATGTGAAATACCCACAGAAGTAAGATAACTCTTCAGGGTGTCATTCTTGAACTCCGTGCCATTATCACTGTGAATGGTTCTGACTGGCAGTTGAAGGCGTACTTGAATGCGCTTGATGAAAGCGATAATCAACTCTGGCGCATCTGACTTGTTGCGAAGAAACTCGAGCCATGTATACCTTGAGTAGTCATCTATCATTACCAACACATATTTCTTTCCGTTGATAGATGTTGTGCGCATTGGGCCACAAAGGTCCATATGAAGAAGTTCCAGTGCTGATGAGGTCGATGATTCAGCTTTGGACTTGAAGGAGCTACGCTTCATTTTGCCCAACTCACATGCGGAACAGAGTGAGTCTTTTTCGAACCTCATTTCTGGTAGACCTTTGACCAGACCTTGTCTTTGTAGCTTTGCTATAGATCGGAAATTTTGATGAGACAAGCGTCGATGCCACGTCCACGATTGTGCTTTAGAAGCTTTAGCTAGTAGGCATACTGGACGTATGGCAGACAGTGTAGGAAAATTTACATAGTATAGATCTCCATGGCGCTCAGCTTTGAAGACTTCGTAACCATCGTGATCTTCTAGATAGCAATGAGTGGTTGTGAAGCGAACTTGATATTGCATGTCACAGAAGTGACTAGTACTGAACAGATTGTGATCAAGTCCTTCAACATATAGCACTTTTTGAATCTTCACAACACCGTTATCGAGCATTCCATATCCTCTGACGTGGCCTTCGGCTTCAGAATTGGCAAATCTAACTGCTCCGGCAGGCTCCTCCACATAGTTATGCAAGAGGTGCTTGAATCCTGTCATGTGGCGTGAACATCCGGAATCTATTACCCACAATCGACAGGCCTGCAAAAGAGACAATTAGTTTTGCTTAGGCACCCATATCAGGATGGGTCCTTCGCGATTAGCATCAAGCAACTCAGGAATATCATCAGGTTTGACTTTTACTCTCCATTCATAACGCGGTTTTGGAACCCATTTCCAAACCATCTTAACATTCAATTCCTGAAAGTGCTTTTTAGAAGTAGGATTGGCAACCTTAGCACGATACACTTTTGGTTGTGTAGAAGAATCAGAATTAGAATTAGACTTAGAGTTCAACTTATCTTTGCTTTTATTCTTTTTGGACTTAGGAGGGGAGTAGTATTTGAATGAATTATCCCAACAGTGTTTGCAATAAAGATTCTTTTGAGCAAAATTCATAAACTTAGATTTATCGGAACAAATCTTACATTCATGTTTATCAAAAGAAGTACTATTCAAAATAACACTGTCTGTAGGACAACTAGTAGAATTCAAACTATTCTTTTTATTCAAACTAAGATCTTTATTCTTCTTACTCTTCCCAACTCCATTTCCTCTTATATCTGAAACAGAAACAGGAACCTTGTTAGTCTCTAACTTAGAAGGTGGTTCTTTTCTAGTGCTCTTTGAAGTCTCACCCTTTTCAAAAATACTCGGAGGATATTCAGGACAATCAGAATAAACAACTGAAGGTTTTGTAGAGGCATCAAATTCTGGATTGGTTCTTACCTTCCGGTTTGGATCTTTGAACATCTGTTTATCACTTGAAACATTTTTAAACATAGTAACTTTCAAATCATTGATCTCTATGCAAAGCTCTTGATTTACTTTTAAAGACTTTTCAAGTTTATGTTTGAGATCAAAGTTTTCATCTTCAACCTCATCAAGAGACTGTTGCAACAAGTCAATTTGCTTCATCAATTCAGATGTATTATTATTCACAGAGTTTGACCCCTTTAAATCAGAAACCGGATCAGAGTCTGAAGCATTCATCATTTCAGAGAATATCTCTTCAGTCATGGACTCAATAAACTCCGTTTTATCATTTTTAGAACAAGATTCATTCGTGTTAGTAGTTTCTTCTTCAACCTTTTCAACAAGTAAAGGTTTAGAAGCAATGGGATTTGAGACTGATGGCATAGTAGATGGATCAACATCCGATTCATACTCATCATATTTGCATGCAGTCTCAGGTAGAACTGTGTTGGTGCTAACTGATTCTTTGGAAGGTGTGGTAAATAGTGATTCATACTCAGTAAACTCGATCTTTCGAGTCGCATAGCTTTTGTTTAAATCACCATATTGAAAACCAACTGATTTAAAAAGATTTTGAGAATCAGTGTCACCAGACTTGTTCTTTCCCATTTCTTCTTGACCTTTGGTCTCAGATAAAGGTGTAGGAGTACTTGCTTCAACAAAAGTTGCACGAATGTCAGGAATGGGTTTTATTGCGGAGCCAAATTTATCAAAATTATATAGGTGCTCCGGTGCCTTTTTCAAAATTTCATTAATTGGCACACCCAAACCTGGTTTAAGTTTGTAAAACCTTTCGTCTTGGAGTTTATTGGTCAACAGATTTAATGTCTGTTCAGTCTGACCGCGTTTCATGTTAATGTCCTACAGTTGCTTTATTTTGGTGTAAGCTTCATTTCTTTCTTTATAACAAACTTCAAATTTTATTTGAAAGTCACCCTTTTCAGCATTAAGATTCACAAGATCTGTTTCTAAACCAGATATTTTTTCTTTTAAAGACTCTTTTTCAGATTTTAAATCATCTTTTTCCTTTTCCTTTTCTTCCACAACAACTTTTAAAATAGCATTTTCATCACGAAAGCTTAAAACAGATTGATGTGCAGAGCTAAGTTTGCCCTTCAGTAAAGCAAATTCATCTTTCATGCCATGTATTTGGGCCATTAAAGATTCAATAAGTTCAGAATTTTCACTAACCTCAGAGTTTGCTTCTTCGGATTGTGTCTCAGAGTCTTCATCGTCACCTTCCAGCTTTGCCATGTAAGAAACTTGGGTGAAGTGTGCTTGCTCCTCGTCATCAGAACTTTGGAACAGCCAGTTCTCTTCTTCAGCCATTAGTACTTTTCCTTCTTCAGCTTTCTTGGCAATTAGTGACTTTCTTGAGTAGTACTCTGAGTTCTTCACTTTCTTGAATTTGCAGTCCCTTGAGAAGTGCCCAAATTTGCCACAGTTGTAGCATCTTCCTGGTTCATCCTTTTGCTCTTCTCGCTTCTCCTCTCTCTTTCCTTCTCTTCTATCTTCCTTCCGATCTTCTCGTCCTTCCTCTCTCCTTCCATGCCTCGGCTTGTATCGCATCTCAGACTTCTCTTTCTTATATCCATCATACTTTGGCTTTGAGTAAAATCTTTTCTTGCCAAAGCTCTTCTTGAATCGTCGCGTAATGAGAGCCAAGTCTTCAGAGAACTTTTGAATATCCGGATCAGAATCAACTTCCATTTTTTCATCGCTTGAATCAGAGTCAGAGTCAGTAACTTCAGTAACTAGAGCTTTAGATGCCTTTTTCTTCGACCTTGCAGAGGATACAGAACCTTTGCCGGCTATGAGAGCCACAGAATCCTTCAGATGATTCGACTCATTGTTAATGGATCTCACCTCATCCTCATGTTGAGCAAGAGTAGAGAAGATATCTGTGACATTTTCTTGAGCCATATTCTTTGACATCTGGAGGTTGATAGCAAAGTTCTTCCATTCTGGATTCAGATTCTTGATGAACTTGTAGTTTATCTCAGAAGCAGATTTGGCGATGTTGTTCCTCCGCAAGTCATTGAGGATAATGTTGTACCTATTGTAGGTATCTAAAAGCAGCTCTCCTTCTTTTTCATGAAATCCCTCGTAAGCATTTATGCACAGATTCTGCTTAGCTTGAATAGAGGCTTCACTTCCTTCAAACTGCCTTTCTAGTTCATCCCAGATTCCTTTTGCAGTGCTCTGACTGTCGACACGATTGTAGATGTTGTTTGGAATTGCCATCGTCAGATAGATTAGAGCCTCTTCTTCTAGCTTTAGTTGGTCTTTCTGCTTTTCAGTGAAGAACTGAACAGGTTTAGGAATCTCTCTGTCAGGGATTTCAGGAGAGGAATCTGTAGCAGGTTGACCCTTTACTGTGATCATTGGAGGTTTAGGACCTTCAATGATTATTTTCATGAATTCTTTGTTTTTATGATTCAGGAACTGAATCATTCTTGTCTTCCATTGCCGATACTCATTAGCCACGAGGACAGGAGGTTTGACTTGAGAGCCCATAGAGAGAAGCTGATTCGACATCTTAGCTATACTGTTAGTAAATAGTCTTTTCTGTATCAAGACAACCAACTAGATGAGATCGTTAGAATCAAAATAACAACCACACTCAAAAAAATTTAGAAAAATAAATTTCCAAAAATAATTAAGTGCAGAATTTGAACAGTATAACACACAAAGAAATAATACTGAAATTAGGAAAATTTTGATCAAGCACAAAACTTTTGTCCCCCTTCGCAGACTTAGCACGGGGGTCCCAGATTTAATCTAGTTGGTAAATAATCAATCAAGTAATCAAGCAACACAATAATAATCAAGAGATATATAAATCAGAGTAACATACCAATCCCTTGAATAAACAATGAAACCCTTGAGTGTTCTTGATACCCTTTGAATACAGAGAAACCTTCACCTCACTATAATATGATTATTGTAAATATGAGGATTAAAACCTAAAACTAATTAAACAAAACTTTAAATACCTAAGCCATATGGGCTTTAATCTTAATGGGCTTTCTAATGGGCTTGGGCCCAATAGCTTAATAACTATTGACTTATTACATAATAAACCCTCTAATTAACTTTAGCACAATTGCAGTTTAAACCCTTAACTTTAACTTTAATCTTGAATACAATTTATGATCCAACAAATATATCTAAATCTGTTGTGACTGACAGGTCTGAAGATACAAGTTGTAATCATCCAGTCACTTCAGAGGTCATTACTGAACATGTATCCCCAGTTCAGTCTGAAACTCATATTCCTATTGTTACTCCTACAGTTGAAGATGCACAAGCAAATATTGAGCCAGAAGTAACTGTTTCAGTTAGGTGTAATACTTTGTCTACTCAACAGCCTGAATCTGTTGTTCCCACTGATACTTCTGCACATGAAACTTCAACTGACAAACCCCCTCCTGTAATTCAAACTGAAGATTTTGAAAGTGGATTTCAAGATGATGATCATGTTCAGAATTTATCTATTCCACTTCCACATGAGTATCGCTGGACCAAGGACCATCCATTACATCAAGTAATTGGAGATTTTGACAAGCCTGTTCAGACAAGGTCAGCGACTCTTAATCAGTGTATGCATGACTCATTCCTAAGCAAGATTGAGCCAACACGAGTATCCGAGGCTCTTGCTGATTCGGACTGGGTATCTGCAATGCAAGAAGAGCTCAATCAGTTTGAAGCCCTAAAGGTTTGGAGATTAGTTCCTAAGCCTGAAAGAAAGACCGTGATAGGAACTAAGTGGGTATTCAAGAACAAAAAGGATGAAGATGGTGTCGTCATCAGAAACAAAGCTAGACTTGTTGCCAAAGGCTATCGGCAAGAGGAAGGCATTGATTATGATGAGACGTATGCTCCAGTAGCGCGCATAGAGGCAATCAGAATGTTTCTCGCCTACGCCGCTCATAAGAACTTCACAGTCTTTCAGATGGATGTGAAAACAGCCTTTCTGAACGGCATTCTTAAAGAAGAAGTGTACGTGTCTCAACCAGAAGGGTTCGTTAATCAAGACAAGCCAGATCATGTCTATATCTTGGACAAAGCCCTTTATGGATTAAAGCAAGCCCCTCGAGCCTGGTATGATGTATTATCAAAATTCTTGGTCAAGTCTGGTTTCTCAAAAGGTAAGATCGACACTACTTTATTCATCAAGAAAGAAAAAGCTGATATTATACTTATTCAGATATATGTTGATGATATAATATTTGGTTCTACTAATCCAAAATATTGTAAAAACTTTTCTAACCTCATGGTGTCACGTTTTCAAATGAGTATGATGGGAGAGATGAATTTCTTTCTCGGATTACAAGTTAAACAACTTTCTACGGGGATTTTTATAAATCAATCTAAGTACATTTTGGACATTCTTCGGAAGTACAAAATGGAAAATCACAAATCTATTGGCACCCCGATGGCACCAGGAACTAAGATCCACACTGATCCTTCGGGAAAAAGTGTTGATGTTAGAACTTATAGAGGTATGATAGGATCGTTGATGTATCTTACTTCGAGTAGACCAGATATTATGTTCTCAGCATGTCTTTGTTCTAGATATCAAGATGCTCCCAAAGAATCCCATTTGGCTGTTGTCAAACGGATTTTTAGATATCTGAAGGGGACTGCAGACCTTGGTTTGTGGTATCCTAAAGATACTGGGTTTCAACTGACTGCATATTCAGATGCAGATCATGTAGGTTGCATGTTGGACAGAAAGAGTACTTCTGGTCACGTACAATTCCTTGGAGACAAGCTCGTTAGTTGGGCTTCAAAGAAACAGTTATGAGTTTCCACATCGACTGCTGAAGCGGAGTATGTAGCTGCTGCTAGTTGCTGCTCTCAAGTTTTGTGGATGCGAACACAACTACGAGACTTTGGATTCAAATATGACAAAATTCCGATATACTGTGACTCGAAGAGCGCGATTGCCATATTTGTTAATCCTGTCCAACACACCAAAACCAAACACATTGATGTAAGGTATCACTTTATCAAAGATAATGTAGAAAAAGGAACAATTGAACTTTATTTTGTAAAAACAGATTATCAACTTGCAGATTTATTTACCAAACCCTTAGATGAAAAGAGATTTAATTTTCTTATCTCTAAGCTTGGTATGTTAAATTTTAAGACCTAATCGGTTATTACCTACTAAAGTTACAAATTGTTATTTTTTCATCCTTTTCTTTATCTTAATGTCTGAAAGATACCTGCACTTTAATGGTTTGCTCATGATCTCAGGGGGAGTATGAGAAGATTGTTAGATGATCTATATTCATTTGAGGGGGAGTAAAACTAATTTCTGAATTTTACTTAAATGATTAAGTTTTGTAATGCATGATTTTAGGGGGAGCTTATCAAAAGGAGTAAGACAATGATTTCTGATTACTTCTGATCAGAACTCGTTCTATAATTGTTTTACTGTTTTTCCGTCGTTTATTTTCGAATAAATTTTGTGAATAAATTTTTGACTAGACTTTGAGACTTATAGGATGAGAGAAGCTGACACGATCATATCTATATGACTACAGCTGACTTTCTGAGATTTAAGATTGAGCGACAAGGTAAATTTCTTATCTTAATCTCACATATATCTGAAAGAAAGACAACTTTCAGGTATAGAAAACATGTTTTTAAATGTTCAAACCACTTCCCAATTCTTAAACAGATTTTATAATTTGGAAGTGTGATTTTAAATGTTTTCCATTTTTATTTTGTGCTTAATTGATAAACAAACCGTGTGTTTCCAAAGATAAATACTTGCGTATTGTCTTTTCTATATACATTCAAGTATTCATACACACTGGTTTGAATCTTTATTCAACATGTTCTTACCATGTCTCTAAATTGAAACAATTTTTCTTCGATGGTAAGACACTCCGCTTGTATTCAAAGAATTTTGAGCAATATTTCATTTCGAAACGGTCATTTCAAGAATGTCTATATTTTGTTTCTTATAGACAAATATCAATTATTCTTGATCATAAGCTTTAATTGCTATATCATTCATTTCTGATCATTTTCATACAATGTCAGATTTTCAAACAAGTCTTTTGCATTCATTTTCATTCATTCAGTATACTTGTTTGAAAATATTTCAATGTCTAAAAATGCTCATATTTTCATGATAATATTCTGAGCATACATATATCTGACCCATATTTCCTATGATTTAAATGTTCAAGATAAACCATTGTGAGCAACATATGCTTTGTAGGACTGGGTTCTTTGTGCTAGAACTTATCTGAAACTTCTATGGATTCATGTTAACCAGTGTTTCCTACCCATGAAGTTAATCCCTTAGTGATTGAGTGTGAGGAGTCAAAAGAAATGAGTGTGGGTGTGATGAGGTAAAATGGAAAAGAGAGTTTGGTTAGTAGTGAGCTTATTGATTAATAAGATAGAGGGTGTGAGATCAGAGTAAAAGAATATCAAACTCTGGACCAACTACTCTCTGAGTCGGGCAGCTACATTACTAGCGTTTCACAACTCTTTGGTGAACGTTATTGAAACAGGCAATTAGCCCATGCCAACTCTTGCTTAAACCCCACCAACCACTCATTTTCTTCTCAAAAAGAAAATGTTTCACATTTTCAAGGGGACGCAGCATATAATCTATCTGATTTTCATTTGGGAATCTGGATATTGAAAAAGAAGGAAGTCTGCCTCACCTTCGCACTTCAATCATGCACTTAGAGTCTGTGTTTATCTACTGTTGTCTCAGTGGTTTACACAATGTTGAGCCTTATCATAAAAGCAATTATTCGTGCTTAATTCTTTCTACACTTGCACGAGCACACAAAGAATTTGTTTCTTTGTCATAACATTCATAGAAATTGCCTTTGTGGTATTTCGATGATTGGATGGAAGCCATGGGGGAGTGAACATCAAAAAGCTCCTTTATATTGTGTATTCGTTACACACAGTGAATTTGTGTTACTGACAGGCATATTAACTGATTCATCTGTTGATTCAGGAGTTACATGTTCTTATTTTGTCTGGATTTGAAAAGATCTAGATGAATATCTTGGAGAGTTCACTGAATCAGAGGCTCAGTTGTACAGATCAGAATGGTTAATAACATTTCTTGGAAGAAAAGTTTTGATGATATCAGATGCTCAAATCATCAAAAAGGGGGAGATGGTATGAAGAAATGTTAAAGTTTTTGAAGTTAAAGGGAGATGGTTTCAAAGAAATGATAAAGATTTGAGGATTTGAAGATGATCAAAGAATTTCTGAAGATTTTGAGGAAATTTTCTTTGAATATTATCTGCTAAAGCATTCGAGCTGATTCTAAAGATAATTTCTTTCCAAAGTCTGAAAGTATTCTGTGAAAGCTTTGGGGAGATTGTTCATCATTTGAAGATAATCTTGGAAAGAATATTGACAATGAAAAAGGGGAGATTAGTTTGACAGAGCTTAAAGAGAAGAACTGAATTGATAGATCTTTCAACAGTGATCTTGAATCCAATGGGGGAGATTGTTAGAGCATAAATATATTGGATACAAGATCAAGAATACTGAAGGTCAAAGTTGAGAAAGTCAAAGCTGAAGAAAGTCAAATCTCATTAAAAGTCAAAGTCTTTTGTAATAAAAGTCAATGTATTAGTTTAGTTGTTTTTGTTGTTTCCTTGTATTAGATGTTAGTATAAATACTTTTTCTCTTTGTATTTTAGAAGTGTGTGACATTAGAACATATAACAGATTTGGAGAATACAATTTAGAGAGAGAGAGAAAGTGTAATTTGATAAATCAAGTAATCAAACAGGTAATTTGGTTGTTCAATTTTGTTTGTTTGATTGTATTGATTAGGAACTAGAATCTGGAACACACACCATTGAAAAGTGGGTACCAAACAACGCTTAATCTTTCTTATGTGTGCAGGGATCTAAGGGCATCTGGTATCTCGATAGTGGATGTTCTCGTCATATGACTGGACAAAAAGACCTGCTCACTGAATACAAGGAAGAGAAAGGTCCCTCTATGACCTTCCGTGGAAATGGAAAAGGATATACCCGAGCGTTTGGTGTCCTCAGCAATGGGACAACTACCTTTCGAAGAGTCGCTTATGTAGATGGACTGAAGCACAACCTTCTGAGCATCAGTCAGCTATGTGACAAAGACTACGAAGTTCTCTTTTCTAAGAAAGTATGTTCAGTGGTGGATGAGAAAGGAAAACTTGCTCTCAGTGGTTATCGCAGAGAAAATGTCTATGTAATAGATATGGACTCTACTATCACTGAAAAGTTATGTTTTCTCTCTAAGGCCTCTTCTGATGTCAACTGGCTATGGCATAAAAGGCTCTCTCATCAAAACTTCAAAAACCTGAATTCTCTCTCATCTATGGAACTTGTTTATGGTCTTCCACAACACTCATATGCTAAAGAATCTCTCTACTCAGCATGTGAAAAAGGAAAACAAACAAAAGCTAGTTTCAAGTCTAAACAAGTTTCCTTAGTGACAAGTCCTCTTCAGCTCTTGCATATGGATCTGTTTGGCCCTGTCAACATCCAATCAATAGCTGGAAAGAAATATACGCTTGTCATTGTAGACGAATTCTCTCGTTATACCTGGGTTATCTTTCTTTGCTGTAAGAGTGATACTCCAGAAGAACTAATATCTTTTGTTAAAAAGATGGAAGTGTTGAATAATCTTACTGTTCGTTCAATAAGAAGTGATCATGGAACTGAATTCAAAAACAGTTCCCTGAACAACTTCTATGAGAACAAGGGAATCCCTCATAACTTCTCCTCAGTAAGAACACCTCAGCAAAATGGAGTCGCTGAAAGAAGAAACAGAACGATCATTGAAGCTGCTAGATCAATGCTCAGCGATTCTCATCTCCCTACTCAATTTTGGGCAGAAGCTGTAAACACTGCATGTTTTACTCAAAACAGATCGCTGATAGTAAAGCGATTTGGGAACACAGTTTATGAACTTTTTCATGGAAGGAAACCTTCTATCAGTTTTCTTCATATATTTGGTTGTCAGTGCTTTATCTTAAACAATAGAGATCAACTTGGAAAGTTTGACTCAAAAGCTGATGATGGAATATTTCTAGGATATTCCTCCATATCCAAAGTCTACAGAGTTTTCAACAAAAGAAGACAATCTGTGGAAGAAACAATTCATGTCACATTCGATGAAACTCGCTCAGCGAACTCTAAACCAATCACTGACAATGAAGATTTAAATGCTTGGATGTTCTCTCACTACAGAGAAACTGAACCTTTCTTCTCAAACCATCAGCATTCAGATCCTCCAGCCGCTGATAATGATCCAAACATTATACCTCCTAGCGCTGAATCCAACTCATGGGTTTCAGCTGAACCTCTAAACACTTTGCTACCATCAGATCTACCTCTATCTGAAAACCTCTCTGATAACAACTGTTTGTCCACTACTCATTAGTTAATTGGTGATGAACCTCAAACATCCTCATCAGTAAACATCCCAATTGTTGATCCAACCTCCGAGTTAAGCGATCATGCTCCTGCTCAACGATGAACCAGAGATCACCCAATAGATCAAATTCTTGGTGATCCAGATGCAGGTATTCAGACACGACGAAGATCAGGTAATATATGTCTCTTCGTCAATTTTCTTTCTTTAATAGAACCAAAGAAGACTGATGATGCCCTCAGAGATCCAAACTGGGTTAGCGCTATGCAAGAAGAGCTGACTGAATTCTCTCGAAACAAAGTTTGGAATCTCGTTCCTAGACCATCTAATAAAACTGTTATAGGCACCAAATGGGTGTTTAGAAACAAGTTAGATGAACATGGAACTGTAACCCGCAACAAGGCTCGACTAGTTTCTCAGGGATACAGACAAGAGGAAGGTATAAACTATGATGAAACCTTTTCCCCTGTGGCTAGGCTCGAAGCAATTCGACTATTCTTAGCTTATGCAGTCTATAAAGACTTCATCGTCTATCAAATGGATGTAAAATCAGCGTTCCTAAATGGAAAGCTGAATGAAGAAGTCTATGTAGAACAACCTCCAGGGTTCTATGACCCTAAGTATCCAAATTATGTTTATAAATTGGATAAGGCTCTCTATGGTCTTAAACAAGCCCCTCGTGCTTGGTATGACACTCTCTCATCATTTCTTATCTCTGAAAATTTTGAACGTGGCAAGATTGATAATACGTTATTTTTCAGAAAGATAAAAGGTCATATAATTCTTGTACAAATATATGTCTATGACATCATATTTGGTTCTACTAACCCATCTTTATGTACTCGATTCGCTGAAAGAATGAAGAAAGAATACAAAATGAGTATGATGGGTGAGCTGACATATTTTCTTGGTCTTCAGATTAAACAATCTGACAAAGGTACTTTTATCATCCAAGGTAAATAAGTTAAAGATATGCTGAAGAAGTTTGATCTTACTCAAACTTCAGCAATGAAAACTCCTATGGCACCACCCCTGACACTTAACAAAGATCCTTCTGGAAAACCTGTTGATGTCACTGCCTATAGAGGAATGATAGGATCCCTGCTGTATCTTACAGCGAGCCGACCTGACATTATGTACTCTACTTGTTTATGTGCACGCTATCAATCTGAACCCAAGGAATCCCATCTGATCGCTATTAAGCGAATCTTCAGATATCTAAAGGGAACTCCTAACCTCGGTCTTTGGTATCCCAAAGACTCAGGGTTCGATCTAACTGGTTATTCTGATAGTGATTTTGCAGGCTGTAAATTTAACAGAAAGAGTACCACTGGTGGATGTCAACTCTTGGGAGGAAAGCTGGTAAGTTGGACAAGCAAAAAGCAAAATTCAGTGTCCACTTCCACAGCTGAAGCTGAATACGTAGCCGCTGGAAGCTGTTGTTCTCAGATCTTATGGATGAGAAATCAACTATTAGATTATGACCTTCAGCTATCAAAGATTCCTATCTATTGCGACAGCACTAGTGCTATCACTATAGCAAATAATCCAGTGCTACATTCAAAGACGAAACACATAGAGATCAGATATCAATTTATCAGAGATCATGTGATGAATGGTGATATTGAACTTCACTTTATCCCTACTAACTTTCAGCTTGCTGATTTATTCACCAAACCTCTTGATGAGACAATGTTCAACTTTCTCATCAGTGAGCTTGGAATGCTGAATCTTGAAGAATAAATCTTCAGCGTTCATGTATTGTGTCAGTAATCATAAGTTCCCCTTTTATCATCTCTCTGATAAACAATCTGACTCTCAGGTATGTTTTCTCAATTCCTACAACTGAATCTTCATTCAGTTAAGATGTTTTTCAAAATATAAACTTTAATCACTGAAACTTTCTTCAAATGATTAAAAGCTTTTTGAAAAATAAATTTATCACTGATATTTCTAGTCAGTGATCCTTTTAAAAAGAAAATCTATCCCTGTCTTTTCCATCAGGGATACTTTCAAAAAGAAAAATCTATCGCTGACTTTTCTTCAGCGATAATTTCAAACGGACAAATGAACAGTCTCTCTCTTCTATGATGTCATTTGAACCGACAATCAACGACATGTTTTTTTTTCTGACACGTTCGTCTGTTGCTCTTCTATCCAATCAACTTCGTAGGACGTGTCCATGTCATGATGAGCATTTGCTTTCCCGCCTCTCACATTCTCACTCCTTTCTCACACGTATAAAAGGAATGTTTTTCCATTCTTATCATTTTATGCTTTCTAGAAATACTTTCAAAGCAAGAATACTTTCTCAAGCATTTGCATCATCTTCTTCAAAGATCAACAGGTTATTCTTGATCTTTTTATAATTTTTATCTGAAATCTTTTTACATAAACCTCCATTTATGGGTTTATAAGATACTAATCACATAAAATCATTTTTATTTTTGATTTTATTCTTTAAAAACCATGTTATTTTGATTATTCTTCATTCAAAATCTTTGGTTTTTCTTCTTGTTCTTATATCTTATATTAAGAACACCTTTTTAATCTTCAAATTTGTTGATTTTCTATGTTTCTTTTCTCAAATAGAAACTAGAAAATCTTCTTTATTTTTAGACTAAAATATTTTCTTCTACTCTTGTATCTACTCATATTCAGAATGGCTCAATCTGCATTTGTCGCCTCTAAGAACGTCAAGTTCGCCATCACTGAATCAGAGCTTCCGAAGAACAACCATCTCGCTCGCCTTGATTTTGACGGTGTTAAGTATCCACATCTGAAGGAAGCTGCAATATTTCTCAAGCAATCCTGCATTGCTTATGCTATCACTGTGGATCCCACACCCTCCAAAGCTCTTCTCCAGCAATTCTGGTTTACTGTTGATGAAACCTCTATCACCAACAAAAAGGGTGAACAGATTCCTGCTATCTCCTTCAGCACTCAACTTGGCTCAGGGATGATGACTGCCCTAGGCCTGAGGAAAGCTCTGCATTTTCCTGAAAAACCCAGGAATGGATTCGACGCCCTGCCTACTGACGCTGAACTCATCCAATTCCTGGATGCCATGGAATATGCTTGGGAACCCAAACCAAGGACGACTATTCCAAACAAGAAGTTGACTCTTGTGAAGAAGGCACTGATGCCTTCCCAGCTAAACTACATCTTCTCACACTTCATTCAGTGCATGAGTGGGAAGAGTGGGTCACTGGACCAAGCCAGCAAGGTTCAGGTCCAGATGGCTTACTCAGTGATAGTTGGACGAAACTTCGACTATGCAACAGCCATCTTTGACGACCTGAAGTCAAAGATAGAGAAGACCGAGAGGGATCCCAAAGTCCCCTACGTACGCTTTATCTGCGCGTACCTGAAGTTTCTCTACCCTACTACTTACCCCACCAACTCGTATGCCTCTTTTCCAAAAGTGGGTCAGCGCTCTTTGGAAGTCAAGCCGCTCCCCAACGAGGTAAGTATCTCTGAACTTTGCTCCCGACTCTCTCTCCTCACTTCTTCTACTTCAGCGGCCACGCAGGAGGTTCCTTCTTCTGCTATCCCTGCCGTCACCCCTTCCAAACGACCATCAACTAGCTCCCTTGGTCCTTCGAAGAAGGCCAAGGTGACCAAGGAGAAAGCTACTTCTAGATCTATACCTAAGGATGTTTCTCTACAAACTTCCTTGGATGCTTTCGTGGGTCTCTCCTCCACATCCTCAGCGACAACCACTTCAACCGTGCCAGCGATCTCGATCGCTGTCACAACAACAGTGACGCAACCCACAATCTCAGTTCAACAACCTGAGGTAACTGCCCCTATCCCTACATCTTCTATCCCCATCTCTAGTCCTTCTATTTCTTTGATCTCTAACCCTCCATCCATCTCTACTCCACAGTTTGGACCCATAGGACCTGAACATCAATCTTTTGAGGAATCTTTACAATTCTACAAAATGTTTGATAATTCAGGTATCCCTATAACCTTAAACACTTCTCCCAACTCACCATATAAGCCTGTTTCTCAAAAACTAACTTATATTTCAGGTCCTACTTTGGCGACTGTTGACACCAATGTCAACAATCTGAGTGCAAAGGTGGAATCTATGACTGCCTCTCTCAATAACACCACTAACGCTGTTCAATCAGTTGGTGAAGCACTGAAGACGCTGACTGCCACCGGCGCCTCCAAAGCTGACGTTTCTCACATCGCTACTCTCCAAGAAGCGATTGACAAAGTCAAGGAAGACTCACAGCAACAGTTTACAGCTCTGACTACAAAGGTTGATGCCTGTGAACTTCTACTTCAGCAAATCCTGACTCACCTGAAGGCCCCAGCTCCAACTCCTACTCCCTCATTCATAGAGAACGATCGAACATCGCTGAACATTGCCGTGGAATTTATTCATCAGGCAACGTCTGATCTTCCTGCATTTGAAGGTCGTCTAGACTGTTTAGAGGCTGAAGTTCAGTTGTTGGCCGTTGCAAAAGCTTCATCTCCTTCCAAAGATCTCTCCCTTAATGATAATGACAAAGAGGGGGAGAAAGCAGCTGAAGAAAATACGGAGTTTAAAGTAGCTGCTGAGGTCCAACAGAAGGAAACTCCCTCTCAGGTTGAGGGGGAGATAGTTGTTGACAAAGCCCCTCCTTCCATCGCTGATCTAGTCGATGATGAAGAGGAAGAAGACGATGATGATGAAGACCTTGATCTTGAAGATCAAGAGGATGATTCTCATCAAGATGATGATGATGATGACGATGAAGATCAATCTCTATGGTGTTCTTCAGTCGTCACTTCATCAGCGATAGCTTTGAAAGAAGTTATCAAAGTAGGGGGGAGTCAAGAGACACCTTCAGGAACCCCTTCCCAAAGCAAAGGTGCAACTGCTGAGGGAACCTTGAAGATGATTTCACTACCTGAGGAGAATCCTTCTCAGGTATGCCTTACTCTTGTTCCTTTATCCTTCTATAAAAATCCCACCCCTGTTTCTTTCTAGCCTTTATCTCTCTCCTTCCCTAAATAAACCTAACCTTTTTTTTCTGACCAGACAGTTCTCTCCCCTGCTTAAGGGTAAAGAGCTCCAAATAATCCCAGTTGCTGAAGCTGATGACCAAATAATCCCAATCTCTGTCCGAGAGATTGATGAAGAGGATGAAGAAGAAGAAGAAGAAGAAGAAGAAGAAGAAGAAGAAGAAGAAGAAGAAGAAGAAGAAGAAGAAGAAGAAGAAGAAGAAGAAGAAGAAGAAGAGTCCCTACAACATCATGGAAGGCCCTCTAGACCATCTCACTGGTCAGAGGAAGAGAGAAAGAAAAGAACAGAGATGATCTCTCATCTGGAGAATCAAAGACGAAAGGTCCCCTCTCAATCATCAGATCTGGAGTTCCTGACTGAAGCTGAAATTGAAGAATTCGTCAGGGCTGAGAAGCTGATTGCTGACTGTCAAAGAGATGCCTCTTTGGCTCTCAAAATTTAGTCTTCTCAAGTCAAAGACAAGAAGCTGAAAATCAAACCAGTGGAAGTTCAGATAGCTCTTTTGAAAGAGATTGAATAGGAACGCTCCAAAGATAAAGCGGTCAGCGATAATTCTATCGATTGGTGCAAACACAAAATCGACTATCGCTCTGACCCACTGAAGATCGTAGCGGTTGCTAACTCTGTAAGAAAGAAGAAGGATAAACTCTCCGTCACCATGGAGATTACCAGAGAGGATGGAAGCTGGAAGATCTTGGCTACATGGAGTGGCTTGAGTTCAAAGATGCGATGAAGAAATCAAAGTCTACATACAGAAGCTATGTTGAAAGGGTAAATGATGCTCTCATCAATAGAGTCGCTGCTATACTAAAAGTGCCATCCACTCTTCCTCCAAAGTCCAAGCAAATCAAGAGAAAGCCTATCTCCTCCTTATCTGATAATGTCGCAATGATCAGGAATGAAACCTCCATCAAATTCTCAAAAGAAGCTCTGTTCGGTCCTCCTCCTGATATTTCAGTTCTGGATCTATCTCTGCCTCCTGGCGGACCATATGCTGCGGGACAAGTACTCAAAGAACCTTTTGGAATCTTCTTCAGAGATGACGAGGAACAGCTCAGATTTCAAAGGGTCTCTGAAATCCCTATCTGTCCCCTCGCTCTTCTCAAGGATCTCATATGCCTATGGTGTACTCTCTTTCCTTCTGCTGAGCCAATCATAGCGATCATCTGCAAAGAATCTTTAGAGCGAAGGCAAAAAGGAGAAGAAATACCTGAGTACTTGATCAATCCTCCTAAACCCTCTTTAGATAGCTGATAGATTAGTTTTTTTTCTCGTAATTTATTAGTTTAACTTACAGTAGTTAGTACATCACTTGTACTTGTAATTTTCATTCCTTGTAATTCTTTTCTTGGATTTATGAGAATTTCAGTGAAGTACTTACTCTATCAGTACTGTAAAAGATCCCTCAAAATAGTAATTGGGACATGTATGTTATGAGTCCTGATTATTCCATCATTTTGAACTATAAAGTAATTTTCTTCAGTTACTTTGTCATTATCAAATAGGGGGAGATTGTTGATCCAAACTCTCTCAGTGATTTGATAACGACCCTTTTCTTTACTTAGTGAAAATTACGTTTTAATATGTATTAGTGTTTTTCACCATCAGCGATCAGACTGAGTCTGTTCAGTTATCGCAGATA
Source organism: Arctium lappa (assembly GCA_023525745.1). Lineage (NCBI taxonomy): Eukaryota > Viridiplantae > Streptophyta > Magnoliopsida > Asterales > Asteraceae > Arctium > Arctium lappa. Next base: position 56,392,219 of record CM042058.1, on the reverse strand, counting down.
GTATTCTTATAAACATCTAGTATGTATTAGTGTTTCACTATCAGTGATCAAACTGATCCTGTTCAGTATCGCTGATAGTTTCTGATGTAAACAGTAACGTAACCCCTGAAGACAAGTCTCGCGTCAACAGATGTTCATAGCTGAATCGAAGACGAAGCTGCAGAACAAAGACAAGTCTACTAGTGACCTGATACGGATATCAGTGAAGCAAAGACGAATCTACTTATACGCAAAGGAACATGAGGAAAAGCTTCAGCGATCGCTGAAATCTTGATATCTCTGAAGAAAGAGATACTCAGCGATCGAATGATCACTTGGCTTATGTCTCAAGTTTCCTTTTGTCTCTCCTTGCACAACTTAGTACGATATGTCAGAACGGACATGTCTCTGCCACAATTAGTACAACACCTCTGTCATCTACACTGTTCATTGTCCGACCGAAAGCATGTCCCAAAAGTCAGACTACCAAAGCCAATCAGTGAACGCCACGTGTAAAGTGTCCTGCCATGCATTTAATGCATAGGGTATAAATAGGAGGATCACCCCTTCAACTGAAGTGTGCTCAATCCTTGAACCCCATATAGAAACCCTTGTTTTCTATATCTCTTAATCCCCCATTCTCTAAATTTATTGTGCAATCATCTTAGTGTTTCTTAAGTTTGTTTAGATTGAGTCTGTCTTAATCTTATTCCGCAACAAACTTGTAAATTGTATTTGATTTATAAATAAACAATTTATTAAACTTTAAATTCTTGTGTTTGTATTCAACCCCCCCCCCCTTCTACAAACTTGTTAAGCACCTTAGGGTTGGAGCTTGCTTTAGGTCATACAAGGATTTAATAAGTTTACAAACCTTGTTCTCTTGCCTGGGGCAACGAATCCCTCAGGCTACTCCATATAGATTTCTTCTTCTAAATCTCAGTTTCGAAAAGCAATTTTCACATCCATTTGGTAAATTTGCAGATTTCTAATGGCTGCAATTGCTAACACCAATCTAATGGATGTTATTCTTCTCACCGGCGAATAAGTATCAAAATAATCTAGACCTTCCTTTTGTCTATATCCTTTGATCACTAATCTCGCCTTGTATTTGTCAATACTGCCATCAGCATTTGTTGGGAAATTCAGAAATGATCAAGTATGGTTAATGCTGCTACAACAAAATTACTACTGCCAGTTGAAGTTAATGCTGCTAATACAAGTTAATGCTGATCATCAATGATTACTACTCCTAGTAGATTTTACTACTACTAGTAGTTAGCACTGCTGGAGTTAGTACTGCTAGAACAAATTTAATACTGTTGAGCATGGTTAGTACTGCTGAACTTAATACTGCTCAGAGTATTAATGTTGCTTATAAGATGAAGATCCGTATGGAAAGGATGACAGCTGGATTGAAGATATTAATGAAAGCTTAGAGATAATGATGGAAGATTATACTGAAGATCTTTTATTATTTTGTAATTATCTTTTATCTTCAGTATATGTATAGAATAGTTTTGTTTTGTAACACCCCGAATTTTCGTTTGGTTTTGCGAGGTTGTAAATAAGAAATGAAGAGGATGTTTCTGTCTACAGGAAGCACGGGTCGTGCGCCATCCTTCAGGAAATGCGCACGGGTCGTGCGCATAGATCAGGGTGCGAGGCAGTGGAAAACGCACGGGCCGTGCGCCCTCCCCTTTGGAAAACGCACGGGCCATGCGCTGTGTTGGGAGGTGTGCAAAGCCTTGGCTAAATATCTCATTTTGTTGAGATATTTTGTAAAATCTCAGATTATTCTCTCTCTCTCCTCTTTTTCTCTCTTTTTCTCTTTCAATCTTCAAAGGTTCATTTGGTTGCTAGTTTCCGGTGTTTCTAGCGACGGGTCGGTGTTTTAAGCTTCACCTCTACGTCGTGATCGTTATCTGGTTTTCCAGGTTTTATTCCGAAAACCTATCGGTGAGTTCCTACTACCATTTTACAAACTTTATACATGTCAAAACTCTTATTTGCGAAATCTAAAGTATTTCTACGGTATGATTTTATGTTCTCTACATTTTATTATAAATGAAGTTTTTGGCGATTCTCGGGGTTCCCGGTCAGATTTGACCAAAATGACGGGTGCCGCCTTATTGAGGTAAAATGATGTTTTACTTGCACATTATGTGGTCGTTTGAAAAGGATGATTATGAATTCATTTTAATGGTTTTCGTTCTTACCAGAAGTTGAACTGGAAATGACATTTTGGTTATAAAATGTGTTTATACCATATATTGATTTATGGTTAGTCACATATGTTGTTGTGACGAGTCCTTACCATTACTAGTGGATCCCTAGGTTTTGAAGTAGACTGTTTTGTTGGGATGTTACATTCCCCAGAATTGTAGCTATGGATTACTTGTTCCTCGGGGGCAACTTGGTACGGTTATGTGAGGCCGGATACTAGCCATGGTTCGTAGTGATCCTAGCGAAGGAGTATACCTTGGTTTTGCTCTTGGGGCTTGATCTCACGTTGAAGCACGGACTTTGTGATTCGTATCCGCGGATACCAATTGGTTTAGCTCGTAACTCGGTTTGTTGGCCTAACTTTGTGTTTCGCCACAATCCTTGGTAAAAAGATTTGTTTTCGGTCCTTCGGTGGCATGTTTATAACGAAAAAGCCCGCTTGTGGCAAGGACCTAAATTATAAATTTAACCTCTTTGGAAATGTTATCTTGTTGCAAATGTTTTATCTGTTGAGCTTTATAAACTGTATGTTCTCACCAGGCTTTATAGTCTGACATTTTTTTCTCAAATGATGTGTATAACAGGTTTCCATTAGCGGTGGGTGTCGGGGTTTTTGGAGAGACGAGTTTTGAGTCTCGGGGTTTTTGGAGATGTTTTAAGTATTGTTGTTCGGCATTGTTAAGTCTCATTCTTTTGATGGAATCCTTGTATATAATTGTATAGTCTTAAGAACTGATCCCATTTATGGGAAGTTAATGGAATTGCTTTCGTCATATTGTCAGGTTTCCAGGTTTTATTTTACTCTGATTTTTGAGGTGTTACAAGTTGGTATCAGAGCTCTAGTTTAAGCGAACTAGGCATGAATGTAAGATGTCTAGACTTAGACTGTGTATGCTAAGAATTGATCCGCGAGATTTGGGTAGAGCTCCTAAGATGGGTTAGTCTTAGAGTCAACGGAAAGTACGATTATCAGGCGTTGTAATAGCGGTGACAAGAACCGTTATGTGTTGTTTGTTCATAATTTCACTTAGCTAATGTTATTATGAGGATATTGTACGTAAGAGTCCTTGATTTGCTGTTGATATGACAATTGGTAATGTGGTAGTACGTTTTCCTTTCGTGTTATCCTATCTCTCTCTTATCTCTTTCTTTGTTCTGTGAAGTTGTTCAGCATGGTGAATACGCGTGGTAGACCGCGTACTCGTGTTGATGGTCTGGAAGCGACAGCCTCTACAGCGGGTCAGCCAGAAGGAGTTGAGGTTATCGTTCGACCACCCGTTCAGCAAGTACTAGGTGGGGGGGCAGAGGTCATTCCGCGAGTAGACCTGGCTTCGTCTCACCCAGTCATCAGGGATGTTAATCCCCAGTCAGAGTTGTTGGCCAGCGTGATGTTGGCAGTGAGGGAAGAGATGGCGAAGCAGCAAGAGTTTCTGCTAAAAGCAATGGAGGACCGCGACGTAAACAACCGGAGAAGTGAGACGGTTGTGGAAAACGTCGTAGCAGGTTCTGGAGGCGATGGTATAAGGGTTACAGCGGTAGAGCGCAGGATTTTTGATGCTCCGGGGAAATAGGAAGAGTTGTTCCTATAAGTTCTTTCTGAGCTGCGAACCACCTGAATTCTTCGGTTCAGATGACCCGGCGGTGTGTGTAAAGTGGATCCGAGCGGTTGAGCAAGCTTTTGGCTCTTCCGAGTGTGGTGATGATCAGAGGGTGGGTGCGGTTCGGTACCCAATTGCTGAGAGACACTGCACTCATCTGTTGGAATATCATCCAATCCTCTATCTCCTGAAGTATTGGCCCAGTTGTCTTGGGCCGAGTTTAAAAAGAAGTTGTTAGAAGAGTTCTGCAACGAGAGGACCATGGACCGAATTGAGAAAGAATTCCGGTCCTTGGTGAAGGGAAGCCTGACGGTGAGGGAGTACACCCGTCAGTTTATGGAGAAGCTTGGTCTGGTGGGGCACGCTGCCCCAACAGAGAAAGACAAAATGAAAGCTTATCTCAACGGCTAGCCAGCGGACATGCAATCGATGGTCCATAATTTCAAGGCTTCTAATCTCTGAGAGATGGTGGAGGAAGCTCAATTCATGGAAGAGATGTTCGCGAAGAGCAAATCTGAGAATTCTGTGATAGTGTCTGATAAAAGAAAGTGGGAGAGCAGTTCAGTACCTCCCAAGCGGACCCGACCTTTTGTCGGAAACCGCAACTTCGGTAGTTATCAGGAAGCAAGGTGGTGCCCGAGGTGTCGGACCAAGCATCACGGTAACTGTTACAACAATTCTCAAACTTGCTTCAAGTGTGGGAAGCCTGGTCATACTGTCAGAGATTGCCCGGTCAGGGGGATCATCTGTTTTGAGTGTAAGACACCGGGACACTCGAGGAAGGATTGCCCGAAGCTTGTGTCGGGTAGCGCGCCAGCAAGGATGGAGAACCCTCCGAAGGTTCCGGGTCGAGCATTTCAGATGACGGTCAAACAGGCTAGAGCATCCGCTGATGTGGTATCGGGTACTTTTCTTATAAACTCTGTACCTGCTCGTATTTTGTTTGATACGGGTGCTAGTTTCTCTTTCGTATCTGAATTGTTCCGTCAGAAAATTTCTATGCCCACTACTAGTCTTGAGGATGCATTAGTGGTAGAAATAGCCGATGGTAGTCAAGTTCTGATCCACGAGGTTCTGAGGCGGTGTACTCTTAGTATCGAAGGGAAAGAATTCTCGATCGATCTATTACCGATGTTAATCGGGGGTTTTGATGTGGTAATCGATATGGATTGGTTGTCAAACAATCAGGTCGATTTCGTGTGTTCCAAGAAGATGATTCAACTTCACAACCCCTCTGGAGAGGTCGTGGTCATCTATGGTGAAAAGAGGAAGGGTGAAGTGGCAATAATCACAATGGCAAGAGCATGCAAGTGTTTAATAAAAGGATGTTCGTCTTTCCTAGCCTATGTGATCGATGCTAAGTTAGAGAAGTCAAAGCTGGAAGATGTGAAGATCGTGCGTGAGTATCCAGATGTCTTTCCGGACGACTTGCCCGGGTTGCCACCCGATCGTCAGGTAGAGTTTCGGATTGATCTTGTGCCTGGCGCAGCACCGATCGCTAAAGCACCTTATCGTTTAGCGCCATCGGAGATGCAAGAGATGGTAGCACAACTCCAAGAGCTATTAGAGAAAGGCTTTATAAGACCGAGTTCGTCACCTTGGGGAGCTCCGGTCTTATTTGTCAAGAAGAAGGATGGCACAATGAGAATGTGCATTGACTATCATGAGTTGAACAAAGCTACAGTGAAGAACAGGTATCCGCTTCCGAGAATAGATGACTTGTTCGATCAACTTTAAGGAGCGGGTTGTTTTTCCAAGGTCGACTTACGTTCAGGTTATCACCAAGTGAAGGTAAGAGAATAAGATGTTCCGAAGACGGCTTTCAGAACGCGTTACGGCCAATACGAGTTCCTTGTAATGCCTTTTGGCCTGACGAACGCACCAGCAGTGTTTATGGACTTGATGAATAGAGTGTGTCGACCTTTCCTCGACAAGTCGGTCATTGTATTCATTGATGACATACTAGTGTACTCCAAGAGTGAGTCGGAACACGAACAACATCTACGTGAGGTTCTGGAAGTGTTGAGAAGAGAAAGATTGTACGCCAAGTTTTCCAAGTGCGACTTTTGGCTTAAAGAAGTACAATTTCTGGGGCACGTAGTCACTCGAGACGGAGTGAAAGTAGAACCCTCCAAGATTGAAGCTATGATGAATTGGGAGCCTCCTAAGAGTTCGTCAGAGATCAGAAGTTTCTTGGGTCTGGCGGGATACTACAGGATATTCATTCAAAACTTTTCCAAGATCGCTTCTTCCTTGACAGTTCTGACTCGGAAGAATGTGAAGTTTGAATGGACCGAAACCCAAGAGAAGGCATTCCGGATCCTTCAAAAGAAGTTGTGTGAAGCTCCGATCTTGACATTACCTGAAGGGTTGGAAGATTTCGTGGTTTACAGCGACGCTTCATAGATGGGATTGGGTTGTGTGTTGATGCAACGAGGCAAGGTAATCGCTTATGCCTCGAGGCAGCTCAAAATACACGAGCAGAATTATCCAACTCATGATCTGGAGTTAGCAACGGTGGTATTCGCCTTAAAACTTTGGCGACATTATCTTTACGGCACGAAGTGTACTCTTTTCACAGATCACAAGAGCCTGAAGTATGTCTTTGATCAAAAAGAGCTGAATATGAGGCAAAGGAGGTGGCTTGAGTTGCTGAAAGATTACGACTGTGAATTGCTTTACCACCCAGGTAAGGAGAACGTGGTGGTCGATGCGCTAAGTCGGAAGGACTATAGCGGGAGTATTCGGGCTACCCATTCAAGGATCGAGCTAGTGTCTAGCCTTGTTGAGAAGATCAAGGCATCACAGGTGGAAGCACTGTTAGAAGAGAATCTCAAAGAAGAAGTCATGACAAAACAGCGTTTACTCTTGACGGAAGATAGCCGTGGAGTGAAACTGTTCAGCGGTCGTGTGTGGGTGCCCAAGATAGGGGGTAACCGTGAACTGTTGCTAGAAGATTCACACAAGTCCAAGTATTCCATACATCCGGGAAGCACAAAGATGTACAGGGACTTGAAGTTGCACTATTGGTGGCCGGTAATGAAGCTTGATGTGGCACGTTACGTTGAGCGTTGTGTGACGTGTTCGCAAGTTAAGGCCGAACATCAGAGACCATATGGGAGTCTTCAGTCTTTAGAGATTCCCGAATGGAAATGGGAGCATATCACCATGGACTTCGTGACGAATTTGCCTAAAACTCTTCGAGGTCACGATACCATTTGGGTGAAAGTTGACAAATTAACGAAGAGCGCTCATTTCTTGGCTATGCGCAAGACACTACCGATGGATAAGTTAGCAAAGCTTTATATCGATGAGGTGGTCTCGAGGCACGGCATACCATTGTCGATCGTGTCGGATCGCGACAGTCGGTTCACTTCAAACTTCTGGGATGGATTTCAGAAAGAGCTTGGTACTCGAGTGAAGTTGAGTACGGCTTACCATCCGCAAACCGACGGGCAGAGCGAACGAACGATCCAAACTTTGGAAGACATGTTGAGGTCTTGTGTCATCGATTTTGGGGGTAGCTGGGACACTCACCTGCCTTTGGTGGAGTTTGCCTACAACAATAGCTACAACTCGAATATCGGAATGGCACCCTTTGAGGCTTTGTATGGGCGAAAGTGTCGGACTCCCGTGTGCTGGCTTGAAGCAGGAGAAAAGCAGTTCGCTGGACCTGAGATCGTGCAAGAGACTGCCGATAAGGTCAAGTGCATTCGTGAAAGAATGAAAGCAGCTCAGGATCGTCAGAAAAGCTATGCCGATAAGAAGAGGCGACCGATGGAATTCCAAGTGGGCGACCACGTTATGCTTAAGGTGTCGCCGTGGAAAGGTATTATACGGTTCGGAAAGCGTGGGAAGTTGAGTCCCCATTTCCTCGGACCTTTCAAAGTGCTTAAACAGGTGGGTTTGCAAGCCTACCAGTTGGAACTGCCACCGGAGTTGAGTAGAATACACAACACGTTTCATGTTTGCTACCTCCGGAAATGTTTGGCGGTGGAAGACAGCGTCATTCCCCTTTCAGAGTTAAGGGTTGACGAAGGTAACCATTGTGTGGAAGAACCCGACGCCATCTTAGAGAGAAAGTCTAAGAAATTGCATCATAAAGAAGTCACTTTGGTCAAGGTGCAGTGGAAGCATCACTGGGGAGCAAATGTGACGTGGGAAGCTGAGGAGGATATGAAGCGAAGATATCCTCGCCTTTTTGAGTAGTTAGGATTTCGGGGACGAAATCATTCCCAAGTTGGGGAGGGTTGTAACACCCCGAATTTTCGTTTGGTTTTGCGAGGTTGTAAAGAAGAAATGAAGAGGATGTTTCTGTCTACAGGGCGCACGGGTCGTGCGTCATCCTTCAGGAAATACGCACGGGTCGTGCGCATGGATCAGGGTGCGAGGCAGTGGAAAACGCACGGGTCGTGCGCCCTCCCCTTTGGAAAACGCACGGGCCGTGCGCTGTGTTGGGAGGTGTGCAAAGCCTTGGCTAAATATCTCATTTTGTTGAGATATTTTGTAAAATCTCAGATTATTCTCTCTCTCTCTCTCTCCTCTTTTTCTCTCTTTTTCTCTTTCAATCTTCAAAGGTTCATTTGGTTGCTAGTTTTCGGTGTTTCTAGCGAGGGGTCGGTGTTTTAAGCTTCAGCTCTACGTCGTGATCGTTATCTGGTTTTCCGGGTTTTATTCCAAAAACCTATCGGTGAGTTCCTACTACCATTTTACAAACTTTATACATGTCAAAACTCTTATTTGCGAAATCTAAAGTATTTCTACGGTATGATTTTATGTTCTCTACATTTTATTATAAATGAAGTTTTTGGCGATTCTCGGGGTTCTCGGTCAGATTTGACCAAAATGACGGGTTCCACCTTATTGAGGTAAAATGATGTTTTACTTGCACATTATGTGGTCGTTTGAAAAGAATGATTATGAACTCATTTTAATGGTTTTCGTTTTTACCAGAAGTTGAACTGGAAATGACATTTTGGTTATAAAATGTGTTTATACCATATATTGATTTATGGTTAGTCACATATGTTGTTGTGACAAGTCCTTACCATTACTAGTGGATCCCTAGGTTTTGGAGTAGACTGTTTTGTTGGGATGTTACATTCCCCAGAATTGTAGCTATGGATCACTTGTTCCTCGGGGGCAACTTGGTACGGTTATGTGAGGTCGGATACTAGCCATGGTTCATAGTGATCCTAGCGAAGGAGTATACCTTGGTTTTGCGCTTGGGGCTTAATCTCACGTTGAAGCACGGACTTTGTGATTCGTATCCGCGGATACCAATTAGTTTAGCTCGTAACTCGGTTTGTTGGCCTAACTTTGTGTTTCGCCACAATCCTTGGTAAAAATATTTGTTTTCGGTCCTTCGGTGGCATGTTTATAACGAAAAAGCTCGCTTGTGGCAAGGACCTAAATTATAAATTTAAGCTCTTTGGAAATGTTATCTTGTTGCAAATGTTTTATCTGTTGAGCTTTATAAACTGTATGTTCTCACCAGGCTTTATAGTCTGACACTTTTTCTTAAATGATGTGTATAACAGGTTTCCATTAGCGGTGGGTGCCGGGGTTTTTGGAGAGATGAGTTTTGAGTCTCGGGGTTTTTGGAGATGTTTTATGTATTGTTGCTGGGCATTGTTAAGTCCCATTCTTTTGATGGAATCCTTGTATAGAATTGTATAGTCTTAAGGACTAGTCCCATTTATGGGAAGTTAATGGAATTGCTTTCGTCATATTGTCAGGTTTCCAGGTTTTATTTTACTCTGATTTTTGAGGTGTTACATGTTTCTTTAGTTAGAACATTCATTCTAAGTTTTAGCTTTTCATAAGAGAATCAACCTCAAGGTTAGAACCCTAATTCTAGAGAAGTAGAATTCGTATTGGTGATCCTATTCATCAATATTGAGGTTATGTGTTTAATCTTGTTACTTTAATCTGTCAATACAAGTTTAAAAGTTGTGATTTTGATTCACTGTTACATTGTTTGTTTGAATTTTAAAGTGCTTTTCCGCAGCTTCTTTAATATTGTTTTCTGAGTATTTATTCTTGTTAAGAATTAAGATCCTGACAAGTGGTATCAGAACCTGTATTCTCATAAATCTTATTCATCATGGAAAACATTGTTGAATCAAACAGTACCTTGGTCTCAAAGGTTCTAATGCTCAGACCCAATGAATTAGACATGTGGAAGATCAGAATCAAGCAATAGATACTCCTCACTGATTATTCTATGTGGGACATCATTGAGAATGGCCCATCTGAAGCATGAAGGATTGGTGCTGATGGAAAGAGAACACCACCAAAAACTGATGCAGAAAGAAAGACTAGACAGATAGAGATGAAAGCCTTGAGCACTTTGCTCTTGGCTATTCCCAATGAATATAAACATCAATTCTGCAATTGCACTGATGCAGAGATGCTCTGGAATGCTCTAGAGAAGAGATTCTCAGGTACCAAAAGTACCAAGAGAAATCAGAAAGCCATTCTGAAGCAACAGTATGCGAACTTTATGTCAACCAAGAATGAGTCCATGACTCAAACTTTTGACAGGTTCAACAAGCTAATTGGTGAACTAGCTACAGTGGGAGTACAAATTGATCAAGATGATCTAAACAGGAAGTTCCTAAGGTCCCTGAGTGATTAATGGAACATGTATACTGTGTCTTTCAGACAGAATGATCAACTGGAAGAAAAGGAACTTGATGATCTATACAATGATCTAAGAGTTTTTGAATCTGAGGTAGAGCCTAAGAAGAAGCCTTCTGGGTACGTTCACAATGTTGCACTCCTATCAGCATCAATTGATTCTACTTCCAACCCTGAATCAGTTAGTGCTGCTAATGGAGCAAATCAAGAGAAAGGCACTGAAACTGTGTTTGAAGCCTTTCTGTCCAGTCATGGAAACTCTTCTCTAATTAATGATGACTTGGAACAACTCCATCCGGATGACCTTGAAGAGATGGACATTAAGTGGCAGATGGCCATGCTCTCTATGAGAGTTAAGAAGTTCATCAAAAGAACTGGGAGGAACAACTTCTCCCAAAAAAGAGAAGATGGAGCAGGATTTGACAAGTCAAAGGTGGAATGCTATAAATGTCATCAGAAGGGACACTTTGCTAGCGAATGCAGAAGTGGAGTGTCTCACAACAACAACCACCAACAAGCTCAGTCTGGAAGCTTCAATAATAACAGAAACTCTGCTCAAGCCATAGTCTCTCAATAAGGTATGGGGTTTGATTAGAGTGATCAAGCAGAAGAGGCTGTCCAAAACCAAGCTTTAATGGCAGAGGTGTCTGATCTCCCAACAGAGGTAACTTCTAATCTTTGTACTCAAAACTGCATTAACACTGTTAAAAGGAACAGGGATCACAACCAGAAAATGAGTGATGACCTGAAGAGATTAGAAAAGGACATAAAAGACTATGTTAGGATTGTTGAGAGGTTTGAAGAGTAGATTAAGAGTTTTCAAGCCAATGAGCTTCAACATTCCTATGACACAAACTACTGGAAGTGGGAGAAGAATGACCTAGAACTTCAACTGACCAAATCCAAAGAGGAGAGTGAAAAGTTAAGAGGAGAGCTAGCTAAAGTCAAGCTAGATGTAGAAAAGTTTCCAATGCTTCTAAAGCAATGGATTCTTTACTACAAACTCAGATTCATGATAAACTGAGAAGAGGAATAGGGTACAATACCACACCACCACCCTACAACAACAACTACATCCCTCCTAGTTCAGACTTGTTAGATACAAAGGATAGGAAGGACCTGCCTGAGGGAGCCACTGAGATTGATCCCTTAGATGAAGTAGTTGTTAAGGATAAAACTGAGAAAGAAACTGTCAAAAGTAAGGACAGCACTGTGAGTGGTGAGATTCCTATAGAAAACCACATAATTACCAATGAAGGATGTGGAAAGCATTGGGTCAAGTCAAATAAGGTAGAGAAGACTGAGGGAAAGAACAAGGAGATTCACTATAAGCAGACTACTGTTGTGAACCCTGTCCCTTGCAAACAATGTGCTTGCAGTAAATCTAAGCCCTAAAAACATGATAAAAAGAAGGGTAATCAAAGGAACTGGAATAATCAATGGGCACAAAAACAAGGGGTTGATTTGAGTAAAATCAATAGACCAAAACCCTGTTTTATTTGTGGAAAGCTCAATCACATTGCCAAATATTGTTATTTCAATCTTATGAACCAAAGGCTGAATTTTCAAAGACCTATTCAAAAACCCTTTGGGTATAGGAAGAAAGAAAAGAACCATGTGGCCAAGAAAACTGTTAAATCTAAAAGCCACATGAAGAAACAGAATATGGAAGACAGTGTCAAGATGTGGATTCCTAAAAGTACTAAAACTGTTAGTGTTGCTACTTCAAATAGTGTTGCTGACAGTGATAGTACTGCTAGAAGCAATACTGCTGCTAGCAATGTTAGTGTTGCTGACATTGTTAGTACTTCTGCAACTGTTAATACTGCTAACTCTGTTAGTGCTGCCAACAAGGTCAATACTGCCAAACCTGTTAGTGTTGCTAACTCTGTTAGTACTTCTAAAGATAGTACTGCTTCTAGTATTAGTGCTGCTAGACCAATAATCTTGACAAAGTACTCCAATAACAAGTGTTCTGATTTTAAAAACCTTATTAAAAAGGAATGCAAGTATTTTAATGAGAAAGGGAGACCCAAGACCACTTTGACTTGGGTCCCCAATCAATACTAATTGTCTAATCTCATGTGCAGGGCAACCAACAGCTCAAAGGGAAGAGCATCTGGCATGTTGATAGTGGTTGCTCTAGGCACATGACAGGGAACATGTCTTGCCTCAAGAACTTCAAGAAGATTGATGGTGGGCATGTTGCTTTTGGGAATACTCCAGATAGAGGTAAAATCAGTGGTAAAGGTGATGTGACCAAAGGTAAAATGACCTTTGAAGATGTTTTCTATGTTGAACAGTTGAGGTACAACCTGTTAAGTGTATCACAGGTTTGTGACAAACAACATAGTATACTGTTTACAGATTCTGAATGTATTATACTTGCTCCTGGATTCAAAGTAGTTGATGAAAAGATGATACTACTAAGAACCCCCAGAAAGGACAATGTATATTGTTTAGATATGGAAAGTGTTTATCTGATTTATCCCTAAATTGTCTTGTTTCAAAAGCTTCTTTGGACGAATCATCACTTTGGCACAGAAGAATGTGTCACATGAACTTTAAAACAATAAATAAACTTGTTAAAAACAACCTTGTAAGAGGTTTGCCTTCTAAAGTCTATTCATGTGATGATCATTGTGTTGCTTGTCTTAATGGCAAACAACACAAAAATTCTCATAAGTCCAAAGAAGTGAACACTATTTCTTCTTCTCTTCATTTATTGCATATGGATCTGTTTGGCCCTACAAATGTTATGAGCATAGGGAAGAAATCATACTGCCTAGTTATTGTTGATGATTACTCTAGATTTACTTGGGTATACTTTCTAAGGACTAAGGATGAGACAAGTGGACTGATCAAATCCTTTATTCTAAGAATTGAAAACCAAACTAATCAAAAAGTAAAAATCATTAGGTCAGACAATGGTACTGAATTCAAAAATCATGACTTAAACACCTTTTGTGAGGAAAAAGGAATTGAGAGACAATACAGTGCTTCTAGGACTCCACAACAAAATGGTGTTGCTGAGAGGAGGAATAGGACACTGATTGAGGCTGCTAGATCTCTGTTAGCTGATTCTAAACTTCCAATAACTTTCTGGGCAGAAGCAGTTAACACTGTTTGCTATGTCCAAAACAGAGTACTAGTAGTCAAGCCTAAAAACAAGACACCTTATGAGCTTTTAAATAAAAGAAAACCCTTTATTGGATTTTTCAAACCTTTTGGGTGTCCTTGTACAATCCTCAATACCAAATCTCATTTAGGAAAGTTTGATAGCAAGGCAGATGATGGATTTCTTGTTGGTTACTCATCTCAGATTAAGGCATACAGAGTCTTTAATACTTCTTCTAGAATAATTGAGGAAAGTGACAATGTCAAATGCAATGAGAACACACCAAATCCTATTGGTATGGTCCTCAGTGGCTATTTGACATTGATTCACTAACTAACTCTTTTGGTTTTAGTAGTGATGATTATGCAGGTTCAGGAAGTGGAGGATCAGGGGACACATAAGTTCAAGACATTATTCCCCAGTCTGTGATCTTTCCTATGCCTATAACAGAACCTGTTGAATTCTGTGAAAAAGAAACTATATCTGAGCCAATTCAGAGTGAAGAAGAAAGAAGAGAAGAGGAAACTTCAGTGCATAAAGAGCTAGAAGTAGCTGAGGTGATCCCCTCAGCTGACTTAAATGATTCCAATCTAGAGGAGGGAATTCATGAAGAACCTAGTCTTCAGACTAGAACTCAAAAGCATCACCCTCTAGAACTGATCATAGGAGACATCTCTTCTCCTATGATAACAAGAAATCAAAGCAGACTTCAAGAGCTGCAGGATCAACAACACACAGTACTCTCCTGCTTTCTATCCCAGATTGAGCCTAAGAAGGCCTATGATGCAATGAAAGATTCAAGTTGGATAGAAGCCATGCAAGAAGAGTTACTTCAATTCAAACTACAGGATGTTTGGGACTTGGTGGACCTTCTAAAAGGTCATAGAGCTATAGGCACCAAGTGGATTTTCAGAAACAAAAAGGATGAGAGAGGTATTGTGATCAGGAACAAACCAAGGCTTGTGGCACAAGGGTACACTCAAGAAGAGGCCATAGATTATGATGAAGTGTTTGCTCCAGGGGCAAGAGTAGAGGTAATCAGGCTGTTCCTAGCCTATGCCTCATACATGAAATTCAAGGTCTATCAAATGGATGTAAATAGTGTCTTTCTGTATGGTACAATTGATGAAGAAGTATATGTCTGTCAGCCACCTGGTTTTGAAAATCCTACATATCCTGACAGAGTATACAATCTGAAGAAAGCACTCTATGGTCTACATCAAGCCCCAAGAGCATGGTATGACACTCTGTCTACCTATCTCTTGGAGAATGGGTTTGAAAGGGGCATAATTGACAAGACCCTGTTCATTAAACGAAGTAAGAAGGATATCCTACTAGTTCAGATCTATGTGGATGATATCATTTTTGGATCCACAAAATATCATATGTGTAGAGACCTTGAAGAGTTGATGCATAAGAGCTTTAAAATGAGTTCAATGGGTGAACTTAACTTCTTCCTTGGACTTCAGGTGAAACAGCAGACAGATGGGATCTTCATTAGTCAATCAAAGTATGTGCAAGACATCCTGGAGAAATATGGTTTAAAAGACTCAAAGCCAGCAAGCACACCAATGGAAACTCACAAACAGATCACTGCTGATCTTGAGGGGGAGGATGTTGATGTCCATCTATACAGATCAATGATTGGATCTCTCATGTATCTCACAGCCTCAAGACCAGACATCATGTTTCCAGTGTGTGTATGTGCCAGATTCCAAGTCAAGCCTAAACAATCACATCTTCAAGCTGTGAAGAGGATTTTCAGATACTTAAGAAGGCAACCTAGATTAGGTCTTTGGTATCCATATGAATCTTCATTTGACTTGATTGCTTATTCAGATAGTGACTTGGGTGGTGCCAACATGGACAGAAAGTCTACTTCAGGGGGATGTCAACTTTTGGGTTCAAGACTAGTGTCTTGGCAGTGTAAGAAACAAACCACAGTGTCCTTATCAACAACATAAGCTGAGTATATTGCTGCTGCAAGTTGCTGCTCTCAGGTTCTATGGAGTCAAAATTAGATGCTGGACTATGGGGTAACATTTCTTCACACTCCAATCTTTATTGACAATAGCAGTACTATAAGCATTGTTAACAAACCAGTCAAGCACTCCAAAACAAAGCACATTGAGATCAGGTATCACTTTATCAGAGATTGCAATGAAAAGAAACTCATTCAAGTTGCTAAAGTCCATACTGACAACCAGTTTGCAGATCTATTCACTAAAGCTTTTGATGTGGGTAGATTCACTTTCTTGGTCTCAAGTGTGGGCATGATCAACTCTGAATGAGCTCATGTTTTAAAAGGTGTTTCTATACCTACTACTTTGGTTATTTGTGTGCTGCTAATCATCTTTCACAGGAAGTTATTGCCTTGATCAGACCTTCATAAGCTTCAAAAAGAGTAAGTATGGTTACTACTGCTAGTGCATTTTTAATACTGCCAATGCACAGTTAATACTGCTAGTTAGTTAATACTGCTAGTGGTTAATACTGCTCTTAGTTAATACTGCTAGTTAGTTAATACTGGTAGTGGTTAATACTGCTCTCAGTTAATACTGCTAGTTAGTTAATACTGCTAGTGGTTAATACTGCTCTTAGTTAATACTGCTAGTTAGTTAATACTGCTAGTGGTTAATACTGCTCTAAGTTAATACTGGTAGTTAGTCAATACTGCTAGTGGTTAATACTGCTCTCAGTTAATAATGCTAGTTAGTTAAAACTGCTAGCGGTTAATACTGCTCTCAGTTAATACTGCTACTCAGTTAATACTGCTCTAGGTTAATACTGCTTATGTCCCGTATACTATAAATACCCTTTGCCCGCCTAAAAGATCATAACGACTCTTTGAATACTGTTCATTGTCTCTCTAATTCTTTCTCTTTCCAGCTCCTTAGTAAGTTTCAGGCAAGAACTCTCAAGAATCAATGGCATCAATGTCATTCGTAGATGAGCATAACGAGATTGCAATGCTAAAGAAGCCCAAACAGGCCGCTGAATTCCACCAGATTGTGGATTTTCTCAAGACAAGCCACATTGCCCATGCTCTCACTGTATCGCCAACTATTTACATAGAGCATCAAAGGCAATTTTGGGCTAATGCCACCATTGTTACTGAGAATTGTGTGCAAATGATCAAGACAAGGGTGTGTGAAAAACCCTTAACAGTTACTGAAGAGGTGATACGCATCTGTATACGTCAAGACGATGCTGCAGGTATAACCTCTATTCCTAATGAGGAATTATTCTCAACTTTGTCAAGAATGGGGCATGGAGGCCAGTTGGGTGGTTTTAAATTCTCAAAGGCTAAATTTTATACCCAATGGCGTTTTCTTGTTCATACCTTAATGCATTGTATCTCTAAAAAGACTACTGGATGGAGTGAGTTCAGTAGCACCATTGTTTATGCTTTGGTGTGCTTGGCCACTGCCAGAAAGTACAATTTTTCTCAAATGCTTTTTAATGATCTTGTCTCAAACCTGGGAAGTAAAAAGAGTTTTTATATGTACCCCAGGTTTGTACAAGAAGTAATAACCCATGAATTGACGGATATACCTCATTTTGATGAGGTATATGTACCAAAAATCCCCAAAGGTAAGGTCTTTTCAAACATGAAAAGATCCCCTCTGGACTCGGAATGAGTTGACACCCCATTGTTCACTACAATGATGGTGGTGTCCCACACTGAAGAAGGTATGGCAGCAGGGTCAAGGCCCTCATCAGACCATCCCACTGCTAGCCAATCCCAACCTTCCCACTCTATATCTATCCCACAGTCCCTACTTCATAAGCCCACTTCTCCAATCACCCAAACTTATACAAGGAAACAGGTAAAGAAGGCTCTTTCCCTTCTTGTACTATCACCCACTGAGCCTTCAAGCCCTCTAAGGGAGAATTCTCCTTTAGAGAATATCTACAGGGAAACCACAGGGGTGTCTCCCTAAGGAGGTGCTCACTGAGGTGGAGGTTGAGCATATGGGTGCTAAAGCTGCCACTACTCCTGCTAGCACAGAGGAGGTCAGTGGTAACATACATAAGACCTTCCCCATGGCAACTTTGGGTGAGCAATCATCCAAAGGTCCCAGGTGCCAAGAAACCAAGGGGGTGGATAGTGCTTCTGCTAGGCAGAGACTTCCAATACAAAAAAATCCAATGATCCTTCAAAAGAGGGTAACACTTCTGGAGAAGGTGAGTACAGGTATAACTATTTTGAATTGATGGAAACCATGGGAAACATCAACATGGATGTAATCAAATAGGGTAAAGATATAGAAGAGCTTAAAATGATAGTTCTGTCACAACAAGAACATATTGTAAACTTAAAGCAGATGGTGAGGAAATTGATTATGCAAAAGAAGAAGAGACAATTTGTGCTTAGGAGAAGGAAATTAGGGGATAATGCTCCCAAAAAGGGGGAGTTCAACATGGAAGAAACCAAAGATAAGGGGGAGCTTGATGGGGAAAAACATGATGTTGAGGGGGAGTATGAAGAAGAAGCAGTAACAGAATCAATAGCAGCAGAAACAGTTAATGTTGCTCAAGCAAATAAAGCAGCAGAAACTGTTAATGCTGCTGAACCAAGTGAAGCAGCAGAAACAGTGAAAGAAGTACTTACAGATCTTGAGATTGCAGAAACTCTAATCAAAGCCAAGCATGATACTCCCAAGGTCATCTCAAAGTCCAAAGGAGTTGTCATAAAAGAAAGAGGTGATGCTGCAAAGAAATCAAGCACTGAGAAGGTAATGAGTAAAGAGAAAGGCAAGGCAAGCTAGTTGAATCTGATCAACCAATGAAAAAGCAGAAGCTGATTGAGTCAGATGAAGCTCTAGCTAGAAAGATACAAGCTGAACTTGAAGAGGTAGAAAATGTGCAAGTGGAAAAAGATAGAGAGATAGCTAAAGCAATGGCTGCAGAACTGAATAAAGCCTATCAACAGAGTCTTGCAACTGAAATAGCCAAGCAGAAAGCCACATCTCTGAGGAAGCATGGAAAAATCAAAATGGCTGCAAAGAAAAGACAACTTTCAAAGACATACCTTGGTGCTCAAGAGAGAAAGAAAATGATTACTTTCCTCAAGGGTGCTGTAGGTGTCAAAGTAGAAATGTTCTCAAAGATGTCTTTTGAGAAAATCAAAGGGTTGTATGATGCAAAGATGACAAAGCTTCAAGAAAATGAAACTGCCAGGGTGGAGATGGAAAAGAGAATGAAAGAAAGCAATGATTTCATAGAAAAACCTTTTCCAGATGAACAAGAAACTCCAAATAAAGAAGCCACTATTGGTGAAAGTCTAAGGACTTTAAAAAGAATAAAGATGATTACAAGAAGAAGGTCAACAAAGAAGCCTAGAATAGATGAAACAGAGGCAGAGAAGGTTGCTAAAGAAGAAGAGGCACCTGAGTCATCAGAAAAGAAAGAGCCTCCAAGCTCTGAGGATGTAAAGATGTACATGGTAGTGATGGACAAAGTGCCTGAACCAATTTCAGCTGAACCTGTAGGAGTTAAACCCCCTGAAGTCATTCACTGGGATGTACTGGAGGTAAATGGAAAGGAGTACATAAGGCTGAAGAGGAAAGATGAAAAGTATGAAGTTTACAGTACTTGGGCAAAGATTGTTAGAACATGCTCAAGGTCGGATATTGAAGAAATGTTTGATATAGGGATGAAGTTGTATGCAGATCAGTTGAAAGTTCCAGGGATTTCAATTACAAAACTGGTAATGGAGTATTTGTGTATGATGTTCAAACCTGATGAAGTAAAGGAGATCATAAGGAATGTTTTTCAAACAGTCAACAATTGGACTCTATATGAAACTAGTGGAGTATATGCAGTGACTTTGGATTTAAATCACACAGAGTACTTCCTAGTGGATAGAGTGTACAATCATAGCAGACTGAAGCTTCATGCAATGCTGAAGAAGAAGTTAGGATGTGTTCCAGATTCAGAGATGGCTAAGTATTTGATCCAAAGAACAATCAATCAGAGTTTGGGGTTGGATGCAAATACTGGAATATAAGCCATGATGAAGTTTTGGGAGCATCTAAAAAGATCATCTGAAGAACTTGACTTCTCTTCCTAAAAGTCAAGTTAGGGGGAGATTGTTGGGAAATTCAGAAATGATCAAATATGGTTAATGTTGCTACAACAAAATTACTACTGCCAGTTGAAGTTAATGCTGCTAATACAAGTTAATGCTGCTCATCAATGATTACTACTGCTAGTAGATTTTACTACTGCTAGTAGTTAGCACTGCTGGAGTTAGTACTGCTAGAACAAAGTTAATACTGCTGAGCATGGTTAGTACTGCTGAACTTAATACTGCTCAGAGTATTAATGCTACTTATGAGATGAAGATCCGTATGGCAAGGATGACAGCTGGATTGAAGATATTAATGAAAGCTTAGAGATAATGATGGAAGATTATACTGAAGATCTTTTATTATTTTGTAATTATCTTTTATCTTTAGTATATGTATAGAATAGTTTTGTTTCTTTAGTTAGAACTGACTACACAAGAAATGGCAAAGATCACATGTTTCATGAATCACGTCCACTCTTCAAAGGGAGAGTTTGTTAGATTGAAGACATGCTGATTAAAGAGAAAGAGATTGCATCTTCTGAGCTGAACAAGAAGATCGAATTGGATAAATCTTTTTATTAAATGATCTTAATCCAAAGGGGGAGATTGTTAAGACACAGTCTCATTGGATTCAAGATCATCCAAACTGAAGATCGCAATCTGAAGCTAAAGCCGAAAAGTCGACTCTCGATATTAAAGTCTATGACTATTTGTAATAAATGTCAATGTAATTGTTTGTTTATTGTTCTAGTTAACTTAGTTTAAATATCTAATTCTATTAGATATTAGACTTAGTTAGTTTCTAGTTTCATATATTAGACTTAGTTAGTTTCTAGTTTGATATATTATAACTAAATCTAATATATCAACCCGTCAGAATTAAGAAAATTAAACTCTTCGTTTGATGAACCAAACATGTCATCAGAAGTAGAAGCCTTTGTAAAAACAACATTTTTCATAACAGTTGAAAAAACCTTTTGTTGAATCTCAATCATAAGTTTTTCATCTGATAAAGAGGTCTCGAGTTCAGAAATTTTACTTTCTAACACGAGAGAAGGGACATAAATTTTACCTATAACAGGCTTCGCCTCCATCTCTTTTTCAAAATAACTTTGAAAGAAGCTTACAAGTTCATATGTTTATGACTTTACGCTTAGCGTCATGAGATGAAAGATCACTCGTTAAGGTATAAACCTTTATCTTCATCTCACATATGGTAGAAAGAAGGACAACTTTCAATCATAAGAAAACATTGTTTTTAATGTTCAAAACACTTCCCGATTTTTCATCACATTTTATATTTTGGGAGTGTATTTTAAATGTTTTCATGATCTAAATTGTGCTTTAACTGAAATAGTTAAACCAACGAATCATTGTGCTAGGTATTAACACGACTTCTATGGAATCACCTTAACTGGTGATTTCTACCCAAGAAGTTAATCCTTAGTGATTTAGTGTGAAAATAGAAAAGAAATGAGTGTGATTAGAGAAAGCAAAAAGTTTAAAAGAAAGAGGATGTGAGAACAGGGTTAAAAGAATATCACAACTCTGCACCAAGTTTTTCTGAGCCGGGTAGCCACCATTCTAGTGATTCATAATTCTTTGGTGATCATTATTGAAACATGCAACTAACCCATGCCAACTCTTGATCAAACCTCACCATCTACTCATTTTCTTCTCAACAAGAAAGTGTTTCACATTTTCAAAGGGGATGCAGCACATTTGCTATCTGATTTTCATTTGGAAAATCTGGATATTGAAAAGAAGGAAGTCTGCCTGCCCCACCTTCGCACTTCAATCATGCACATTGAGTTTGTGTTTAACTTACTGTTGTCTCAATGGTTTACACAATTTTGAGCCAATAAGCAATCATTCGTGCTTAATTCTTTCAAACACAAGCACGAACACACAAGGAATTTGTTTCTTTGTCATAACGTTTATAGAAATAACCTTTGTGGTGTTTTGATGATTAGATGGAAGCCCTGGGGGAGTCAACATCAAAACAGCTCCTTTCCAATGTGTATTCGTTACACTCAGTGACTTAGTGTTACTGACAGGCATGTTAACTGATTCATTAGTTGATTCAGGTGTTACACGACATATTTGTCTGGATTTGCAAAGATCTAGATGAATCTCTTATGAATTGACGAATCAGGGGCTCTAACCGAAAGATTGACATTTCTTACCACAAATTTTGATGAAGTCGTTGCACTTAACATCAAAAAGGGGGAGAATGACTACACAAGAAATGGCACAGATCACATGTTTCATGAATCACGTCCACTCTTCAAAGGGAGAGTTTGTTAGATTGAAGACATGCTGATTAAAGAGAAAGAGATTGCATCTTCTGAGCTGAACAAGAAGATCGAATTAGATAAATCTTTTTATTAAATGATCTTGATCCAAATGGGGAGATTGTTAAGACACAGTCTCATTGGATTCAAGATCATCCAAACTGAAGATCGCAATCTGAAGCTAAAGCCGAAAAGTCGACTCTCGATATTAAAGTCTATGTCTATTTGTAATAAATGTCAATGTAATTGTTTGTTTATTGTTCTAGTTAACTTAGTTTAAATATCTAATTCTATTAGATATTAGACTTAGTTAGTTTCTAGTTTCATATATTAGACTTAGTTAGTTTCTAGTTTGATATATTAGATTTAGTTATAATATAGTTTGTTAGTAAATATCTAGATATTATTCTAGATATTATTGCAAGTGGTAGATAGTGTGTTAGACACACTTGGTTAGATTAAGTGTATCTCAATCTCTCAAGATCAGATCATAGATCACACACACAAACACACACAAAAAGGTGTATTTGAGAGAAAACATAGAGAACACATCAAAAGCTTAATCGATCAACCTTGTAATCGTTTGATATATTCAATACAGGTTGGTAATAGTTATTGTGTCGTTGTTTCTATAAACTTGATAAGTATTGTTGGACCGACAAGAACATTCATTCTAATTCTAGAGAAGTAGAATTCGTATTGGTGATCCTGTTCATCAATATTGAGGTAGTGTGTTTAATCTTGTAACTTCAATCTGTCAATACAAGTTTAAAAGTTGTGATTTTGATTCACTGTTACATTGTTTGTTTGAATATTAAAGTGCTTTTCCGCAGCTTCTTTAATATTGTTTTCTGAGTGTTTATTCTTGTTAAGAATTAAGATCCTGACAGCATTCATCTTTCTTTTAAAGATCCAACGGTAACCTAGTGGCTTACTACCCGGAGGTAGATCCACTAGTTCCCATGTAAGGTTTTGTAAGATAGATTCTATCTCACTCTTGATGGCTTCTTTCCATTGAGGTCCCTCCGAAGACGTAACCGCCTCACGATAAGTTTTGGGTTCACTTTCCACCACGTAGGTGAGAAAATCGGGACCAAACGATTTTTCAACCCGATCCCGTTTACTTCTTCTAGGTTCCACTTCTTCTTCCTCAGATAGAACTTGTTCATCCTCTCGAACAATTTCTTTATCCTTAGAAGATGAAGTTTGATCTTCCTTGTTCAAACAAGGAAATACGTCTTCAAAGAATGAAGCATTTCTTGACTCCATAATTGTATTCTTATGTATCTCGGGATTTTTAGATTCATACACAAGAATCCGATAAGCACTACTATTTTGTGCATATCCAATAAATACACAATTCATTGTTTAAGGTCCTAACTTTTGTACCTTAGGTGGAAGTACAACCACTTTAGCTAGGCACCCCTACACTCGTAAGTACTTGTAAGATGGTTTTCTACCCATCCAAAGTTCATACGGTGTTTCATCTTGTTTCTTGCGGGGTATCTTATTCAAACGATAATTAGCCGACAAAATAGCTTCCCCCCACATGTTCTGATTTAAGCCAGAACTAATCAACATGGCATTCACCATCTCTTTCAAGGTGCGATTCTTTCTCTCAACAATACCGTTTTGTTGAGGTGAGTAGGGTGTTGTGAATTCATGTCGAATTCCATTGTTAGAACAAAAATCAGCAAACGGTGAAACATATTCACCTCCCCTATCGCTTCTAACAACCTTGATTTTCTTGTTAAGTTGTTTTTCAACTTCATTTTTATACAAGACAAACTTGTCTATTGCTTCATCTTTACTCTTAAGTAAATATACATAGCAATATTTCGTGCTATCATCGATAAACGTGATAAAATATTTATTCCCACCTCTAGTAGGAACCGGTTTTAAATCACACACGTTAGTGTGAATTAAATCAATGGGTTCGGTTTTACTTTCAATCGATTTGAAAGATGTTCTAGTAAGTTTGGCTTCTACACATGTGGGGCACTTGTGATTTGAGTCAATATCGAATTTAGGTATGTAGTTTAGTTTAATCAAACGTTGAATGGAATTAAAGTTTACATCTCCTAAACGGCCATGCCAAACATTTGAAAACTCAATCATATAAGCAGAACTAGTACTTGGTTTATTCATTCCATTGATAACAATTACATTCAACTTAAACATGTCATTCATTCCATTGATTTTACAAACTGTTTACAAATAGTAATTATTTAAATCGACAAATACGATTTAAAATATGTTTACACAAAACATAAAAAGAATTAAATCGAACCAAAGTCGATAGAAGTTCTTTTTCACATAAAATGAATTAAATCGAAACAACTCGATTCTATCCGTTTATACAAACAAATCCTTATACCCTAAAATCGAGACAAAACTCGAATCGTATTAAATCGAAATAAATTCGATATAAAATCTGTTTACACAAAACAGACAACCAATTGAATCGAGTTAAACTCGATTCGATTCACGTGTAAACAATCTGTTTACACAAAACAGAATACGATACCACAGTTTCTATCTGTTTACACAAAACAAAAAAACTAATTGTATCGAGACAAACTCGATTGGAATCTGTTTAAGATTGTTAGTAAATCGATATGTATTTTAATAATACATATAAAATTACAAAGAATGAAAGAACTAAATACAATCAACGAATGATTAGTTAAGTTCGAATACAAATAAATCGACTAAAGATAAATGTAAACGAATAAACCGAATATGAAATCAAACAACGCTGAGGCACGTGTGTGACACGATTCCTTAAACAGATTCGCCGTCTGTTCCCAGGGTACAACAGCGTAAGCAGATGTACTGCCGGAGATGACCACTTACCTGAAAATTTCCGGAGAGAAAACGTATACAGAAGAGATTTCAGAGAATATGTATCGTTCGGTATTCGGTGTATTTAGAGTTTTTAGGAATGAACCCGGACTCCCATTTTATACTCGAGATCGAAACCGACGATTTAATATGAAATTAATCAGTAATTAAAATTATTTTTAATTACCATTAAACATATTAATCTCATATATAAATGAGAATCACTTGGGAGTTACAAACGGACTCTTCAACAGTGTGTGGCGTGAGTTACTACGCGGGTAAACTCGCGTGATGTACTATTTCTCGTCCTCATGGCAGTGCATGGCGCAGGTAAGTCCGCGTGGTGCACTGTTTTTGTCTACTCTCTAGTGCATGTCGCGAGTTGCAATGCGGTTTAACCTGCGACATAACTCGCCCAATGCATTGGATTGAAACAAAAATTTCGCAAAAACCAAGTTGTGTGAGCACAAGATTTCGGAGCTGCATTCGTGTCCGCAGGTCGCGCCCACGCACAAGTTCGCCGATTTTAGCCTTACGAAAGTCTCAATCGGCAACCCCCCCCTGTGTGCAGGTAGGTGTTGGAGTAAAACCAAACAAAGAGCTTGTAAGCTCCTCCCACATTCAAGGTTATAAACCACAAGGAATTTGTTCCTCCTTCCTATGTGGGACAAGATTTCCACACCCACTTGATTTTTGCCAGTTTCATCCCAAATACTCAACTTTGAGCATCGATATCTCATTCACACATATTCCGTTTTGGACACATAATATATCGATTCGAAGCTCTCATATAGGAGAACACAAACCCACGATGAGTTAGATATATATAATACATATACATGTATTTAAATGTGTCCGAAGTTAGTAAAAAACCATATTTTTACTAACATTTTTCCAACATATATATCCCTTTTGAGGTACTAATGGACACAATTAAATATGAGAACTTTGGTTGAGTATTACATGTATAAATGATTCTGCATATGATGATTTCTAATTTCTTTGTAGCATCATGTCAATTTAATTGTTATTGGTTGAGCTTATATGTTGTTGCATTTTATTGGTTGATTGTTTAATTTTGAATTTTTGACCGGGTCGAGGGTCGGGTGTGAACCGGGGACGAGGAATTGGGAGAGGACCGGGGATTGACCGGGTTTGACCGCATTAAAAACTGGGGTCGGGGCCCTTTACCAAAAACCGGGGTCGGATATTGTGAAACCTGCCCCAAACCCACCTCGGTACCAACTTAAATAAATAAGTTAACAATGATAATGATTCACACAAAGTTTGCATAAATAGAAATCAAATGATATTGAAAGAACAAATCTTAACACAATCTCGAGTCAAATGATTACATGTTTATTGCTCAGTTGAGAGAGAAAATACTAACTACGAATGTTAATATTAAACCTAAATCTATGTTATCTAATTAACGGAATGAAAACTTGATTGAAGCACCCAATATTTACTCTTCCCTTTGTTAAGGACCATTTCCAACCCTTAAAAACCCCGAAGAAAACGTTTCCCCATTAATTGATACGTTATTTGAAACACATGCCTAAGCCAACGATCATTTGAATATGTCTGCTTGAATGATTATCAAGAAAATATGATCATTCCTGTGATCATCTGACAACCTATGCTCCATAGTGAGTTAGGCAACTTATGGCCAAAGGTTGCTATAGCCACTTTCTCACAAATTTTCGTCCTTTTTTCGCTCCTATTCACCAATAATTAGGGGACTTAGGGACCATTTACGCACTTACCTGGTAAGCACTTACCGGTAAGAGTCAACACTCTAAATTACTTTATTGGGTAAGATTGTAGTCCATAAAAACGGTATCACATGTAAGAATTTACCCGGTAAGACTCTTCACCCTCTCTTACCGGGTAAGACTCTCAATCCTTATCATCACTTTTACCAGGTAAGATTCTCGGCTCTTGCTATGTTCAACCGATAAGGTAAATATAATAACATGATAAGTGTTTACTGATTAAACGTTTACTGGTTAAGCGTTTAGTAAACGACCCTTTAGATAACATACCTAAAATCATAATAAAAAAGGTCTATGGACTATAAAATAAGGTTCAAATATGTGGTCATCAAACAACAATATATAAATTCAAAGACGGCATGGCTTTTTGTTTTATTTATTTTTCCAATCCCGTCTTGTTTCTCATTTAACCATCATGAACTATTTTACTCGATGAATATGGAATCAAAATTAAATTATACATTAATATACGTCATATGTGATAGTGTTATATGGAAAAATACTAATATTTAACTTTATATGATTGTGTGTCTGTATATATAAAAATCTCCTTCTCTACATATATAGAGAGAGAGAGAGTAAAGTTCAAATGAAAACTCATTTTTCATTGTGTACGTGATGACAAATCTCAGTCACTCGATCTTTTTTGATCCAACAACTCATATTAAATAGAGTTTTTAATTTTAAAATGCTTAGGATAAAAATGGAAGAAAATTTAAACACACTCCTACCACATTTGACTTTTTAGTTTCTTTTTTAATTAAAAACTTTTTACCCAATTAAAGTTTAAAATAAATTATCTTAAAAGTTACTAATATTTTAATCAAACAAATTACATCAAAAAAACGAGAATTTCATGCTCTTCGATATGACATCCATCTCGATATAGTTTTTTTGTCGTTTTAACCGTTTTTTACGTGAAATGCTATATATGCGTTATACTCATAATGAATATTTATGTACGTTCAAGTTTGTACAACGCCTCGACACCGTAAGTATGTAACTCGACATCACCTTCTTCAACACTTTCTTCAATGTCGTAAGGCATCACATTTCTTCAGCACCGTAACCCAACACCCATCAAGACGAATCGAGAACCTATCGAGTAATTCTGTTGTGAATCGGGGAACAAAAGAGGGTGCGTCACGTCTCCACATTTTCACAGGTCATTCATGATGAATAATGTATAATTAAGGATGAATAATACAACATTCAGGGTGAATAATTCACGATTCATGAATTCATTTATTATTCGTCATGAATGTTGTGTAATTCATCCTGAATACTATATTATTCATCATGAATAATGTATCATTCAGGATGAATAATAGAACATTCAGAGTGAATAATACACGATTCATGATAAATAATACATGAATCATGGATTCGTGTATTATTCATCCTGAATATTGTATTATTCATCTTGAATACTGTATTATTCATCATGAATAATGAATGAACGTTCACCTTTGTTATTCATACTGAATGTGGACATCCGAAACGTGCATTCATGTTCATAATGAATATAACACATATATAGAATTTCACGTAAAAAACGAAAAAAAATCAAGAATATTGTATTATTCATCCTGCATACGGTATTATTCATCATGCATAGTGAATGAACGTTCACCTTTCTTATTCATACTAAATGTGGACACCCGAAGACGTTCATGCATATTCATAATGAATATAACGCGTATAAAGAATTTCACGTAAAAAACGGTTAAAACGAAAAAAAACTATATCGAGATAGATGTCATATCGAAGAACACGAAATTCTCGTTTTTTTGATGTAATTTGTTTGATTAAAATTAGTAATTGTTAAGATAAATTATTTTAAAGTTTAAGGGGGTAAATTTTTTTAATTAAAAATAAAAATAAAAAGTCAAAAAAGGTAGACGTTGATTCAAAATTACAATTTTGTCCTTAATCACTTCTCAATTAACCTTATTATGTATTAACCATTGATTAGTTTTCTAAGTTTTGATCAATGGTTAAGATTTGTCCTCATGTGCACAATGAAAGATGAGTTTTCATTTGAACTCACCCTTATTATATATATTTCAACCGGGTAGTAGGTAAAGAAAAATATCGTTTATTCGTACTCCATCCACCAAAATGTCAGGTAAACTGGTAATAGATAAAGCAAAAAAAACTTTACCCATACTTTTATTGAACGGGTCGGAACATCACGGGTAACAGGTTTATCTTTATCCATTGTCAGCCCTAGAAACATCCCTCCTCTCTTGAAATCCTTTTTTTAGAAAGTAATCTAATGAGTCCATGAATCTTTTATTTACGATGAAGATATATGTGTTGGTAAAGATTTTAATTTTTTTTAAAGCAGCATATGTTGATTGCTTGGATGTGTAAATTGTAATATATTTCTAGAAAGAGTTTCAAGAAAACCTTTACTAGTTCAAATATGTCATGGTCAAATCTTGTATGCTATATAATCTAGATGTTTCCAAAGTGACCATGGATTTGGTCTTCATAATTACCATATGGTCCTTCATACTCTTTTGGAGGTGGGGAGAAAATGGTTAACATTTGCAATAATGACCATTTCTTGGATTGCCCTTATCTGGTCATTTGGACTTGTCATATGGAGACACAATCTACAATAGGAATTCAACTCTCTTAGGACTAACTAGCTTTGGTCGTAAAATAGAAAAGGGTAAAATAGTCTTTTTACAACTGAAGTAATTGATAACTGAGAGAGGTTGTTTGTTTTTCCTATTAAAATTATGTGTTGAAATAATATGATTTAATTAAAACACAGATATATGATGGCCTATCTAATTCAATCATTTTCGAACATTGTTTAGAAATTACGGAAAAAAACAAACACTACTAAATGGTTGAGCGAATAAACTATTTTGATGGTAACACAAAAACAAACAAGTTCGTGCTAGAAATCACTTAGAGAGTCCGTAGATTTGTGCTATATGCACCATGCCTTGGAATATCGTCAAGTTATCAGATTACACATTTTGTTAGTATCAACTTTTTATTCGATAACAGTAAAATAGTGATGGATCCAAATGTTTATATATTTACCAAAAATGACTTAAATCCTTCTTCTACATGTTGATGGTCGATCACCGACTTTCTTTTTAGCTCTTTTCATATCATGATAGCTTCATTGCTCGATCGCATTTTTAATGTTATAAATTAAATTATTACCATGTTTTAAAGTGTTAAAAAAACAAGATGGTCAAAGTGGAATTGATAATTCAATTTAGTTAAGAAAATAGTTTGCTTAATTAAATTAAATTTTTATAATTCAAGAATCTATTATTAATATATATAATTAAATATTTAACTCAAGAACTAATCTTGATTAAGTGGATATACACTAAAATTAAAAATGCTAATAATTCATTTTAATTAATAAAATAGTTTGCTTAATAAAATTGAATTTTTATAATTCAATAATCTACTATTATGTTATATATTTAATCAAATATTTTACTCAAGAAATAATATTGAGTAAGTGGATATAAACTAAAATTAAAATGGTTAATAGTCACTGTTCTAAAAAACTTGTCGCACAGCCGCCATGGCACGCCATGGCACCAAGGTTTGTGTCTCACGCCACGTTAAGTTCGAGGCACGCCATGGCCTAATGCGCATTTTTTGTAATGCAATATTTGGTATTTTTTATGTTTTTAATGTCTTATTTGCGGGTTTTTAGTATATATAACCTAATTTAACTTGTTTATTATTATTGACTCATTGAATAACACGCCAAAACATATGTTTTTATATATAATATTATATATAAATTAGAAATTTGAAGTCATAATTCACGCCTTGAAAACGCCAAGGCTTCGCCATGGCTCCTAAGGCTTGAGGTTTGGCCTCGCCGCCACACCACGTCTCACGTCATTTAGAACCTTGTTAATAGTTCAATCTGATTAAGAAAATATTTGCTTCATTAAATTGATTTTTTATAATTCAAGAATCTACTATATAATAATCTCATGTCATTGTTACGACCAAGACATGTGTGAATTAAATATGAAAAGTTCATATATCGCTATCACAACCTGTCATCCCTATATTGTTTTTTTAGGCAACATAATATTAAGGGAAATTAATTAAATTAGTCATTTTAGAAAATCGGCTTTATATTAATCAATCTCTTCCTCAATTTATTAAAATAGCCCATAAGTTCATGAAATGTGTTCGTATATACGAACACATCCTTAAAACTAATAAATTTGACATGTGTTCGTAATATACGTTCGTATATACGAACATAATTTAAAAACTCATTAAAAACCGATACCTTCGTGAAATGGTTCGTGGAATTCCAATATATTACGAAGATGTGATATATCACGAACTGAAAGTTTCATTTTTAGCCCAATATCGTGAAATGCCTTGTTATATACGAACCTGGAAGTTACAATTTTGGCCCTTGATCGTGATATTAGAATTACGAACTCAAATTCAAATTAAAAAAAACAAAGTTACAATTATGGTTCCTTATCTTTGGAACATAATTCAAAAATATTTACAAATCTAACCTAACATCGTGATATGTGTTCGTGTATCACAAACTCATTTTATTAAAAAATTAAGAAAGTTACAATTAGGGTCCCTCAACTTTGGCCCTAATATTTAGGGGTTGTTTGTTTTTTTTTTAAATATCTTAATGACTCTTAAGTCTGAATCATTCAGACCTTTTTACACATCACCTCTTATTAATAATAACTAAATTAAGACTTCAGACTTTAAACCTCTTAAAAAACAAACGGCACCTAAGAGTAAACTACGATTTTCATCCATGTGGTTTGATGTTTCTAACGATTTTCGTCACTGATCTTTAAAAATTGTTTTTTTCATCCCTATGGTTTCCATTTTACTTCTATTTTAATCCTTCCATCCAATTCCTTTAAATATAAACGTTAACTCATCCAAAAAAATTATATATTTGGTCCTTGTAGTATTCCAACTTTTACATTTTTATCCTTAAATTACATAGTTTACATTTTTTACTTTTTTCTACTTTTTTCTCTTCTTTCTTTATTATATTTCATGAATACATTTAGTTTTCTATTAACTATATTATATATTTTCAAAATAATCATAACTTTAATTATTAAAATAATCAAATAATTATTAAAATTATTGACAAGTACATGACATTTTTTTTCTTCCAAAGGTTAGGTTGAAATCTCGTAAAATTAATATTTTTTATCTATTGGTTTATTAAAACTTTTAATTTGTTAAAGGGAAAAACAAATAGAACAACAATATGGAGAGAATAACAATAAGACAGAGAGAAGAAATCTATATTTCTCATTAATCATAGCCCCTTTAAATAGGGAGGAGTTTACAAAGAAAAGGAAACATTCATTATGGTAATCTAATAATAAAAAAATATTCTGTCAATCACTTCCTTTTGATGATGGCACATAATCCTTCAACACTCCCCCTTGTGCCAAGTCAAATGAGTGATGGTGCACAATTGTTGCCTCTTTAAAACCTTACGCCAAAATAAAAACTCAGTGGGAAAAAATAAAAGTCTGACGAAGGAAAGAGTACAACGCACCAGCTTCTTTGTAATACATAGACTTTTCCTTCAGTCTAGTTTTCTCTTAGATTCATACATTAATCGAGAGAGTTAAGAAAACATGATAATATATAAACAGTCGCCTCACTAAAACCTTACACCAAGGAACAAAACCCAATGGGAAAAATAAAATCTTGGTTAAGGAAAGAGTACAACATACCAATATCACAAATATAGTAGACTCCCCCTTTTGTCTACTACTCCCCCTGATTTGTGCATTAATCCAGAGAGTTTGGAAAACATTTACGTTTACTTTCTACATGTTTCCCAATATATGGATTTAGGTAATGATTTGGTAAAATATGTCATGTTCTCCTGGCATCTTACTTGATTCAGTTGAATCTCGAGGAGAGTTTTCTTATTGCTGATTGTATAAGACTTAAGCAGAATATGCTTTGTGTTATCACCCTTGATGTATCTTATGTTCATTTCTTCGATACATGATGCATTATTTCCATATATGCAAATAGGATATTGGTTGAACCTAAAATTACTAACTTCTCTAATATATGTATGATAGTCCTTAATCGTATACATTATCTCATGGAGAGTAATATTATTGGATCAGTTCAAGGAGGTAGTTACAAGGGTTTGCTTAGCTTACTTCCAAGCAATCGGCGTATTCCCAGTGGTAATTCCTTATCCAATTTGAGAACAACCTTTGTATGAGTCAGACAGATACCTAATATCAGCAAAGACATACCAAGAGGTTGTTTGGTGTTTTTTTATAAGAGCTAGTACTTTTGCTGCTTACATTCTAAGTAGGTATTGAATTTTCATTTTCATTCTTAATCTCATTTTTATTTCTACAGGGAAAGTATAAGCCCATGTCAACAGTTCTAAATGATTTACTTGATATCATTCAAAATGACATTGCGTTGGCGCTGAGCTAAATCTAGCTAATAAGTTCACTGAGAAATACAATATACGGTCAAGTGTATTGTGTTAAGTACGATAATGCGCATATTGTACTTATATAGGGAATTCCAGCTCCTAACACTTTTTCGTCACCATCCTTTAGACGAAATGGACAATTCCTTATATCCAACACTTTGACCAATCATGGGAGTGCTAACCGAATGAGTTTTGTCCATATTAAATTGCCTGACTATTTTCTAGACATATGCGATCGGTGAATTAATATTTCACAAACTCGGTGTCATGGCTCAAATAGCTAGACAAACCCAAGTTTTCCCAAGATTTTTATCTCAAATTTAGATTTCAAGTTGCTTGTGGTTTCTCTTATTTCATCAAGAGTGCTTATTATGTTCATAACATCGACATATAAAGCTACTTTGAAAATCTAGAACTTGTTTTTCTACATAAATACGCAAGGGCACAGTTCATAGTTCTTATATATCATTTCCCAATCAAGTGACTTAGGGGGGTTATACCACATCTGCATAGATTGTTTTAATCTATAAAGTGAGCGTTTCAATTTTATTGCAAACGCACTTCGTGGTTTAGAGTTACTTGATTTTGGTAATGTAATGCCATCAAGCACTTTTATATCTCTAAATCTAGATCCCCGTAGAGATATGTATTAACCACATCCATGAGTTGCATTTCCAGTCCTTCGGAAACTACTAGGCTAACTAATTAGCAGAACATTATAACGTCCATCATGGGAGAGTAAGTCTTCTCGCGGTCAATCCAGGGTGTTGTGAGAAACCTTGCGCCAAAGGAGAGTCTCATACATTATGACTTAATTATTCTCATTATGCTTTACGACAAATGATTTATCTATGTCTTGCAGGCTTTACACTTGGTAGGTTAGCACTACCAAACCAAATACCTGTTCATTTGTCAAATAATATGATTCTCCTGGATTGCTTATTTAGGCCAATTTGCTCTTTGTTGATATTTTTCAACTGAGCATGGTTCGATGTCAATGTGCTCTATCACCTCATAAGCAACAATATGTGTGAAATATATCATAAATGAGTATGTATGATCTGTCCATCGACTCATATGCACTCTCATAATTCATTTGAAATTTCTTTGATCTTTGGAATCAATATTAACTTCGGAGCGTCCTCCAGTAATGATTCATAGACATAGTTTAATCAGAGACAATATCATGAGAGGTCTATGTATTGATGACAAATAATTGTGCCTTACTCTTCTCTTCCTTTAGATGAGTATCTATCGAACCAAGTAGCTTCCCCCATTTCCGTTTGGGAGCTACGACCTCAACCACACCTCTACCATGTGTTATTGCAACTTACTTTCCAGCAACGTTGTGCCCTTGTTTGGGGACTTTAACCTTGCGAGTATATTTGCAGCTCGTATATGTGATCTTGTCACTTATGGAATAACATTAAACGTATCAGGTATCGAGTCTGATTCGTTTAACTTCAACTTTACATTATGAAGTTTCGGGATCAAAATGAGACAGAGTGGGAATATTCAATGACACTTCCTGTAGTTCCTATGGAAAATCCTTTTTCCTATCTCCCCCTAACGACGGGAAGACTGTCTCATCAAAGTGACAATCCGCAAATCTAGCGGTAAAAAAAATCATCCGTCAAGGATTCTAATTAGCGGATAATATTTGGAGATTCATATCCAACAAATATACTTAATCATTTTAAAGACCCATTTTGGTGCGCTGTGGGGGCGCAATTGGCACATATACTGCACAACCAAACATGCGTAAATGTAAAATATCAGGCTGATATCCAGTTACCAACTGGTACACATGAGACTGGTTAGCTAGTAATAGGTCTCAAAATGAAGAAGTAAAGTTGCATATAGTATTGCATAACCCTAAACACATGTAAGTAAATCAGTGCGCATAACTAATGTCTTGGCTACCATCTATATTCTTTTGATGACAACATCTACGAGACCATTTTAGATATACATATGGGGTATAGGAAACTCTATATTGATCCCAATACAAAAGCAATAATCATCAAATCCTTATGATGTAAATTCTCCAGCATTCCAAGTCATGTAGACTTGATGAATTAATCAGGGTGGTGAGCCTTTAAACGTATAGCTAGTGTTAGGAGTGCAGTATTTCATGTGGACAATAATACGACATGCGTTCATCGTGTCGAAACCAGAACCATAAGTTTTAATGGCCCGCATTCTGGATGTTTATGTCCATAAATATCACCTTGTATTCGTTGTAATAATGGAATATTTTTGTATTATGTCCTTAGCTTTAGGATGATCTCATTCCTGTCTTGGCTAAGGATTAGGGTATATACAAAAGTTCTAGGTATTCGAGAGGGCATATTATGATGGCAATGTTGTTTCTTATGATGCAGAAGTCAACAGTTGTAATTTTCCTCGTTTTGCCTATCACTCGAAAGAGAATGTGTTTATGTGTATTTTGCAATACACGGATCACTATGTCATAACCATGGTATCCCCACATGGTCATGTCGAAACATATATGTGTCATTTCCCTAAAGTTCTTTATTGGTGACAAAAATGTTTCGATGGCTCAATAATCTACTAGCTAGTTTGACACATATATTTAAGACTTATGTATATATGCTCATTATAACTTCCATTTGATACGAATATCTTTACAAGGTTCCTATTGATCTTGTACCAACAAGAAAAATGACAGTTCATCGTCTAAGTATTTCGGTTGAATGAATTATTAAATAAGTATTTGTCTATCATTTTAGATTGTGTGAGAGGTAAAAAAAATCAATTCTCCTTGATACATTCCTACACGGAACGGAGAATATTGAATTTTTTGCATTTGTTATGATGTATTTCTTTACATCTATAATGGTTACATATTCGATTACTTAGCAGAGAAATTAATTTTAATACTTAAAATTAATTTTCAAAGAAACATATGCTTAATCAATATTAAATATTAAATTAATATGTTATAGTTCATTTTCAACTTGTTCCCTTTTTGATAGAAGCACTTTTTAGTGCATTTTTTATTTGATTGTCCATTATCACCTAGGATAATAGTTGTATCTCTACTCCAGGTGTTGAAAAATCCTTCCTGACTCTTACCAATACCCTGGTCCTTTCTAGGGTCTCGTCCACATGGTGCATAAATATGTCAAATTGTTTTTAACTCACAATCATTTGGAGTTGTTTCCATCTCTAACGCTTTCATTATTGATATCGAGAATTTTCTTTGTCCCGACATATGTGGCGTTGTTATTTGAAAGAACTTTGTTATGTCTCTCAACCACTTGAAGTTGGTTGATGAGTTTGTCTAAAGGTTACATTCCAACTTATATTGGTTTAATAATATTTACCGATGTATGAAAAGTGAAAATAATGTTATGAATCATGTCATCTTCTATGAGCTCCTTGTCATAGAGATTGAGACGCATTTTAGGATACATCATTTTTTTTTGTTGAAATCAGTTACCTTTTTGTAATCGTATAAGCGGGTTTCATTTCGCTGTACGATTACTTCGAGAAGTACATGTTCATGAATACTCCTGATTATCTCTTTTGGGGCATCCCACTGTTCTTTGGGGGTTTTAGTGAAGGTATTCTTATGAAGGTTATGATTTATTTATCGTCTCAAAACATGATGGTATTTGCTTGTACTTTTTCAAGAGGTTGTTTTAGGGTCAATAGGAAGTTAATGGACTTTAGGTATTTTCTTGTACCTTTTCAAAAAGAGGTTTATATACTCATTTATGATACTCAGATTCTTTTGAGTTTAAGACGTTGATTTTGGGATAAGTTGATTCAACCATTTACGTATATAAGGGATAATATATGATTTTCTTTTTGATAAGATAGTGGATTGTGGTTATAATTATTATTTTATGTATGAAATTTCATTATCATAACCATATTGGATTTTTGTATGCTTTAATTTTATTGATAATACTTCATCAATATTTCAATTTGCAAAAACAAATCACTCAATCTATTGGATTTCCAAGTAGTAGGGGAATCACATGGATTTCTTAAGTCCCTACAAACCTTAAGGCTATTTACACCCGTTTGACAAAATCCAATCGATATTTTGAGATTTATTTAATTTAAATATAAAATTATTAATTATAGAACATTTGGCATGAGGCCAAAATGACTATGAGTTTGACATATAAAGCCAATTTTAATACCTTAATAGTATTTTTGGAGCTTTTGTTAAGATGCCAAAATATGGGGGTTGGAAGTGTAACTTCTAAAATTTAATTACAGAATTAAGAATTATGAGTAAAAACTCAAGATAAACATTTAAATTTATATATTAAATTTTATAAAGCATTCAATGTCAAAATGAATAAACTACGAAATATTTTAACAATTATATGATCCTCAATCACAAATATGACTACTAAGAATTCAAGAGACTTTAAATATACTTAAATACTAATATAATATTTGAATATTACAATGTAAATAATAGGAACATATTTACATATCCATATATAGTTGGCTTAAAATAGCAACTAGAATATTAAATAACCCATATAATTGAATTAAATAAATTATCATGTCTTAAATTAGCTTGTTATAAAACTAGCATATATGATAAAAGTGTATATTTTAGGAATATTTAAACAAATATATAATTTTTTTATTAACTAAAATAAAATAATAATGAATTTATAAATTGATATACATATAGAAGATTTCAAAAGAGATAATAATAGTATTAGAAATCCATAATCAAGTTTATAAATATTTATTGGCTCATATAATTAAATTAAAAATGGCAAGTCAAGTTAAATAAATTAAATATCATATTCAAATAATAATTAATTAGCATATCTCACAATAATATATTAGTCTAATTTAAAAAATACCATCAAATTGTAGACATAAATAAATACATAACACTATATGATGAAATTGACCATCTAAACATGTTTAAACTAATTGAATAATCATAAATAAATAAAAATAAAAATAAATTCAAAATTATAAATCTATCATATACATAAAAGCTATCATTTCCCATTAAAACACAATAAGTTAATATAATAAATATTTAATAAATAAAACCAATTTAATAGGAGGTAAATACAAACCATATTTTAAGTACATACGGTGAGCTACATCCGTGAAAATTAATTGAAGAATACGATTTTTTTTACTAATTGCTTTTTTTTTAACAACAATTCTAAAGTTGCAGTCCCCAAAAAAAATTATTAATTTCAAATCAAATTAAATAACGATCAATTACAATTATAAAAAAAAACCATATCACCATTAAAAAAAATAGAAGGATTTTAAAAGTAATTGGTTACAACCTTTCAAATTGCCAGAACCATTTTTATGTTTATTAAAATTGATTGAGACCACAAACTAATAAGAATAAGAAAAAAATAAAAATAAAAACTGAAGCATATAAGCATGATCATGGCTAAAAGAGTTAATCATGATTGATCATATTTCATAGAAAAAAAAATTATAAGTTTTTGTAGAGATACTTACTTGAATTGCAATATTGGAAAAAACAGACCTTCTAATCGTGGTAGATTGCGAATAGAACAACCGTTTAATAGCGGCGGAAACGATTTGAGGGAGCGATAGCGCAAACGAGCTACGTGCTGATAACGTGTTAAAGGGAAAAACAAATAGAACAACAATATGGAGAGAATAACAATAAGAAAGAGAGAAGAAATCTATATTTCTAATTAATCATAGCCCCTTTAAATAGGGAGGAGTTTACAAAGAAAAGGAAACATTCATTATGGTAATCTAATAATAAGAAAATAATCTGTCAATCACTTACTTTTGATGATGACACATAATCCTTCAACATAATTCATTTTAAATTACCATTATTGGAAGAAGTTTAATCAAATTCGAGAAGAAATTAGTTTTATGTTATAACAACCGGCTGCTGATTTTATTAATTACACTTTACTCCCATTTTTCACCGGCTGCTGATTTTATTGATTACACTTTACTCCCATTTTTCCATATTTTCATTTAAACTTTATTTTTTATTATTTAATCAAAATTAAACACTCACACACACACAAAAAAATATATATATATATATATATATATAGAGAGAGAGAGAGAGAGAGAGAGATGATCAAATGAGAACAGTAACTATTTAAAAGAACATGAAAACTAATAAATTCATTAGTGATTTTACTTTAACGTACAAAAAAACCACGTGGACCTGAAGCCACGACCAAAGTCCTTTTTTGTGCGTTAATGTAAAATCACTAATGATTTTGTTAGTTCTCGTGTTATCTTAAATAAGTATTGTTTTTGTTTGAATCCGACTATATATATATATATATATATATATATATATATATATATATATATATATATATATCAAGGTTTTAAATAGCGTGAGACATGACTTGTGGTGGCAAATTTATATATCGTTTATAATGTTACACATATAAACCTTTGTTTTCTATAATTAATCAATGAGTTAATGATACTGAACATTTCATATTAGTTTATATATTAAAAACAAAAAAAAGGCAATAAAAGGATAAGAAAAATTCAATATGGTGTTACAAAAAGCACGTATTGGGTCATGGCGTGCCACATAGTTAACTTGACATCAGACACAATTTTAAGTCTCACGGTATTTAGAACCTTTGTGCGTGTATATATATATATATATATATATATATATATATATATATATATATATGTACGTGTGTGTTTAATTTAAATATTAAACAAATTTGATTAATTAATAAAAAAATAAAGTTTAAATGAAAATATGGAATAATGGGAGTAAAATGCATTTAATAAAACAACAGACAGGTTGTTATAAAATAAAACTAACTTATTTCTCGAATTTTATTAAACTTCTTCCAATAATAGTAATTTAAAATGAATAAAAAGTTTTAATAAACCAATAGATAAAAAAAAATATTAAATTTACGAGATTTCAACCTAAACTTTTGAAAAAACAATGTCATTTACTTGACAATAATTTTAATGAAATTATTTGATTATTTTTATAATTAAAGTTATAACAATTTTGAAAATATAATATAGTTAATAGAAAAATAAATGTTTTCATGAAATATAACAAAGAAAGAAAAAGTAAAAAGTAAAAAAAATAATTTAAGGATAAAAATGTAAAAGTTGGAATACTACAAGGACCAAATATGTAATTTTTTGGATGAGTTATCGTTGATATTTAAAGGAATTGGATGGAGGGACGGAAATAGAAGCAAAGTAGAAACCACATGGATGAAAAAAACCAGTCTTTAAAGACCAAGGACGAAAATCATAGTTTACTCTAATATTAAGAAGAGAAAAAAACAGTATAGAGAAGAAACAAAAAACCCCAATGAAGACCAACTGCGAGATGCAGTTAAAACGGGGCCGAAACGACAACTAAAAGCAAATAGAAAGCACCCGAAAAACGACCAAACAAACTCACAACAAAGAGAAAGCCAAGAAGTACACAAAACGAAAGGCAAAAGACAGACTCGAAGCGAAAGCGAGCTAAAAACCACCAAAGAGATTACATGGAGAAAGACAACAGGTTAGGATTATCGACCCACGACTCCCAATTTATGGAGCCCTTTTGCAGTCTTCTTGAAACCCAATCGAAAGCACGAACCTGAATCTATGAAAAAAGAATCAAAGCCTAGGATATATTTTTCATAAACACAATGTTGTTACGATTACCCCAAATTAGATAGCTCGTGGCGCAAACAATTTATTGCCATATCTTCTTCAACCAAGGAAAAAAAGAGGTGGACCCTCGACGTAATATTATATATATATATATATATATATATATAGGGTCCCCTTCATTTGCTAACCACGACATTGGTGCTAACCAATTTTCGACCAATCAAAAGCTTCCTAGAGATTATGTCATGCGATTAATGATTTTAAATATCAAAGGGCAATATTGGTATTTACCAATTCACGCCCCATCCAATCTCATTCCATATTTTGAGGAGTTTGTTATGGTAATTATCTATTCTTTAAATGTAATATTTTTAAATTAAAATTTGATGTCTATCAAGTTAATATGGAAGTTATCTTCTACCTAATTTTAAGCATCCAATAACTTTCAACCTGCATGAAAATATGCTCATATGCACAACTCCTAATGATAACTTCTTACCATAATCCCATATGCACAATTACCAAACAATGCACATATGCATATACAAAATTATAAAAGTAGTTATCTATGTGCAAAAATCCACAACAATGCATACATGCACTTTCAAAATTCAATAAAATATGCTTATACGCACAGATTCCAAACATAATTCTTTTTTCCATGCCTATATGCAGAAATCCATAACAATGCATACATGCACTTTCAATTTTCAATAAAACATGTTCATATGCAGAGACTATCCACAAATACATAACAATGCATATATGCACCATAATAATTACTATTTGAATCCATAGGTTGCATTATTTAACATTCAAAATTCCAGAAGAATGGGACTCCAGACAAAAAAACCATAAGATTGTACAATATATCGAAATAAAATCGTTTTGATGGGTTTTGAAATTTGTTGGGTTTTGAAATACTTCGATGTCTTCGACATTGACATCTTGTGCGATCACCTTTCGTTTGCTGGTGGCGGTATCTTCGACGGTACCGACGGCCATGGCGGCCGAGTTGTGTTCTTCCGTTTGGACCGCCGGCGGCGGTGGTGTTTTTCCGTTTGGACCGCCGGCGGCGGTGGTGTTCTTCCGTTTGTTGGGTGATTTTCCGACGGGCGAAGTGGGAGGTTTTGGGTGTGGTTGTGGTGGGGAGAAGATGAAACTGTTGAGAAATTTGTGGGGTAATTTAAAATTGCCTTAATTTTTAGCTTATTTCTTTTGTGTTTATTTAATGAATGGATATGCAAATTTACAATTTTGACCCTATGCGGTTATGCACATTAATTTCATAACGTTTTTTTATAAAATTAAAATTGTCATTAATTGTTAACCATTGATCTAAATAATCAACGGTCTAGATGTGTTAGCATGGTTAGCACCAATAGTTTGGTTAGCAAATGAATGACCCTCTCTCTCTCTATATATATATATTATCTTTTCTTTTAATTAAACAATATTTAATAGAATTATTTGATATATTTTTCTAAAAGAATTATAATGTATATTTATGTCAAAGTATTCTTTTGAAAGTAAATTATATAAAAATAAAATATAATTTATTTTTAGAGAATCTGTTTTAAAAAAAGGAAATTAACCCAAATGGCTAAACCACGGGGAGGGATTGGCCTCCTAGCCATCCCTCTCCCTCACTTGCGTGAATAGCCTAACTTGCGCAATTGAGCAGGGGTGCGCATTCGAGGTCCCTTTTTTTAATACTCGATCGACGCAACCAGAACCCCACCTTCCTTTTTTTAATACTCGATCGGCGCAAAGGAGCAGATCGGTCGGCGTATTTGGGACCACAATGGCTGAGGTTAGTGACTTCCCTCTCACTCTTCTACTCTCTTGCGGACCCTTCGATTTTTTTCGCTGTTTAACACGGAGCAGCGGCAGGCCCACCGAAAGGGGTTCCACCGGTGCGCAATGGCGGTGTACGCCATTTGCGTACATGTCTTTTTTTTTCCAGTTTCGGCCCTTGTTGAGGTGATAGATCTTGTAGTTATGAATGATGTTGATGTTGAATTTTTAATAATCAGAAAAATTCAGTTGTGA
Organism: Arctium lappa; assembly: GCA_023525745.1. NCBI lineage: Eukaryota > Viridiplantae > Streptophyta > Magnoliopsida > Asterales > Asteraceae > Arctium > Arctium lappa. The sequence goes on along the minus strand of CM042058.1, from coordinate 56,349,502 downwards.
ACAATAAACCAATTTTATAAATAAAACACAACTTTATTTATAAAAAATCACAAATTAATAAAGATCCGAACTTTATAAAGATTGAAGCTTTATTTATAAAATTAAAGTCTTTATGATTAAAGTTCGACAATTATCAAGCTAAACAGATTTACAAAGTAATCCTAACAACGTATCTATCCTTCGCGATAGATACGATAGAAGAAGGGGTAGAAGATAGAGTGTCCACCCTACTGGACGAAAACTAAAACAGTGCAGAAAATAAACACCAACCTGATTTCTTTTGACGATGAAATAGAAAACTGTACGGTATGAACCTGTCCTTAAAGGTTTTGGTGACACTCTAAAACAACTGTGAGCCTACTATCGCTTAGCCCAGGATTTGATGCAGTATTAATCTAACACTAACAGCTATAGTGTTTGATTATCAGTGCAAAGCTTCGACAGGAGATTAGTAGAAAAACGGAACTGTTTTATGATGAACAGTTCGAGACAGAGTACAGAGATCGAGAGAGAGAGATAGCAGATCGTAGAGAGATAGCAGATTGTTTTTTTTCCAGTGATTAATCAGGAACCAAAACTCTAATTTATACTTGAAAACCCAACGGAATAATCTGAGAATATTCCTTGTTTAATCCCCAAGAATCGGATTAAGAGGTTAAGTTGGAGACTAATTCTCCAACTGATTTTCAGATTAATAGCCACGTTTTTAATAAGCTGGAAAATTAAAAACTTTATCTGAAAATTAATTATCTGCTCATTATCTAATTAAATAGAATTTTATCTGCTTAAATCTCTATATATCGATCCTCAAAAAGAAAGCTCGTAGCTCGTAGCTCGGGGCGAGGCTCCTCAGCTCCGATGCGAAGTGCAAAGTGCAAAGTGCGCGTCATTTCGCGAGAACCGCGCCCGCGCCCTCGGCCACGGCCACGGCCACGCGCGCGCGCGCGCGTGCGTTGCACTTCTTTGAGACCCCCACCATAAGTCCATCATTTTACTCAAGACCCACTTGAGAGTCTAGACTTATAAACTCAAGTTTCTTTTGTATTTCTACCAATGTGGGATGGAAACATTCCAACCTCACACTCAAATTTCCAACAATCCCCCACCAGGTTGGAATGTTTTTTGCCTTTCAAGAAAAGTGATGTTACAGTGGTGTCACTAAGATTAAACCTCCGTTTAATGTGAATAAGCAAGAAGGAATCAATTCAGAAGTATCCTTAGGATTTAAACTTTGAATCTTGTAACTACTTCGGCTAATTCACACACATCATCTTTTGTCTTTGCATTCTCGCTGAGCGCGAATATGGCCATGCGCTAAAATCCTATTTCATGACCTTTTAGAAGAGAAACCATAACTCTCCATTTGAGGCGGCACCACCTCTCGGTCCTATAGGCAAAATTCTATAACATCTTCGTTGCTAAGATGCCTCTAAATTTTGTTAAGAGTTTTATCTCATCCTAGTTCTCGGCAACGACGTACTATCATATACCTTACATGGGTCTATCATTTGATAGTACCTTCTATCGGTCAAATGACTTGTTGTTACCCATTAAACTTGATAGATAGGAGCACTAAATTCAAGTTGGGTTCCCATCACTAACCGATTCTGAGTGGGTTCAGACCCATGTCTCTGGTAGTTGATCCTACTAAGTCTCTCGTCAGAGGCTTAGTCAATGGATATGCCAAGTTTCCACATGACTTGACATACACAATACTAATGGTACCATTTTCGATCAATTCTCGAACATAGTTATGCCGTAAACCTATGTGTCGAGATTTCCCATTATATACGACATTGTACACTTTTGACAATGTGGCCTCACTGTCACAGTACATGGGAATCAAGGGAGTTGGTCGAGGCCACAAATGGATATCTGTCAATAGATCTCTAATCCATTCAGCCTCTTTTCCTGCCGCTACCAAGGCAATTAATTCGGCCTCCATTGTTGAATGGGCAATACAAGTTTGTTTCTTGCTTGCCCAAGAAACCGCTCCTCCAGCTAGAGTATAAATCCACCCACTTGTGGATTTAGAGTCACCTGAGTGATCTATCCAACTGGCATCAGAATATCCCTCTAATATTCCTGGATGTGTAGAGTATGTCAGTTCTAGGTTACTAGTCCTTTTCAAGTAACCTAATACTTTACTAATTGCCTTCCAGTGCTCTGGACCTGGATTGCTAGTATATTGACTTAGTTTACTCACAGCAAAAGCAATATCCGGTCTAGTGCAATGCATAGCATACATCATGCAACCTATAGCACTTGCATATTCTAGTTGAGCCACTGCTCTTCCAGAGTTTTTATCAAGTTTTACACATGAATCAAAAGGTGTGTTAAACTCCTTTATATTCAAGTGTTGAAACTTTGTCAATATCTTCTCAATGTAGTGTGATTGACTTAAAGAGATTTGTGATCCAGATCTCTTCACTTTTATTCCAAGGATAGTGTCTACTTCTCCTAGATCTTTCATCTTAAAGATAGAAGAAAGGTAGTCCTTAGTTTCAAGGATCCCCTCAAGGTGAGTACCGATGATCAACATATCATCTACATAAAGACAGATTACTACAGTGGATCCTTTTGTGCATTTTGAGTAAATGCATCGATCAGCCCCATTATGTCTGAACCCGAAAGAGGTGATAGTTGTATCAAATCTTTCATGCCACTGTTTAGGCGCTTGTTTCAACCCATACAGAGATTTAACAAGTCTACATACCTTGTTCTCTTGTCCGGGTATCACAAACCCTTCAGGTTGCTCCATATAAACTTCCTCGTTTAGATAGCCATTCAAAAAGGCTGTCTTCACATCCATTTGATGAATGTACAGTCCCTTTATGGCTGAGATTGCTATAAGAGTTCGAATAGAACTAATTCTAGCAACCGGAGCATATGTGTCGAAGTAATCGACTCCCTCTTTCTGTCTATATCCTTTAGCCACTAATCTTGCCTTAAAAGCTGATATTGATCCGTCAGGATGCAACTTTCTTTTAAATACCCACTTGGAACCTATGGGTTTCACTCCCTTGGGTAAATCAGCCAATTCCCAAGTTCCATTTCCTATAATGGAATCCATTTCATCATTTATTGCTTCCTTCCATAGTGGAGCGTCCCTTGAAGACATGGCCTCTTTAAAAGTCTTAGGATCATCTTCGATGTTAATCGATAAAATGACTTCTCTAGTCACTTTCTTTTGTGTTCCTTCTACTAGGTAGGAGAAGAAATCATCTCCTAGACTTTTCTCTTTTTTTACTCTAGTACTTCTACGTGGTTCGTCAACCTTGTTAGAGGTTTTTGATTTATCATGAGATGTACTAGGAAGATTTGAAACCAAATTTCTCTCAGAGTTTTCAGCATCTTCTGAAAACTTGTCTTCAAAGAATTCCACATCCCTGGATTCTACTATTACTCCTGATTCCTTATCCAACAACCTATAAGCCTTGCTATTTCTAGCATATCCTACAAATACGCTTTTAATAGCACGAGCTCCCAGTTTTGATCTTTTAGGGTCAGGAGTCCGATAGTAGGCAACACATCCCCAGACTCTAAAATAATTCAGATTGGGTTTTCTTCCTTTCCATAGTTCATATGGACTAGTTGGAATCACACGACTAGTGATCCGGTTGTGAATATGACAAGCGGTCAATAGGGCTTCTCCCCACAAATTGTTTGGCTGACCCGATTGGTTCAACATACAGTTGACCATCTCAACAAGGGTACAATTCTTTCGTTCCGCCAAACCATTCTGTTGAGGAGTGAACGGTGAGGTGCGTTCATGTTTGATACCATTTTCTTCACATAAAGTATCAAATTCTCTGTTAAAGTATTCCCCGCCTCTATCTGATCGAAGTATTTTGATTCGTTTTTCAAGTTGATTTTCCACTTCAGATTTATAAAGTTTAAAAGCATCAAAAGCTTCGTCTTTTGAATGTAATAAGTAAACGTATAAATACCGACTGAAGTCATCACAAAATATAATGAAATACCGTTTACCACCACGGGTAAGTATTCCATTTAATTCACAGATATCGGAATGAATCAACTCTAAAATAGTAGTCTCCCTTTTAACTGATGGAAAAGGTCTCTTAGTAAACTTCGATTTTACACATGTTTAGCATTTTCCAAAAACTTTGTTGTCAATTTTAATTAATCCTTTGTTTTGCATTTTTTCAATATTTTTAACATTTGTGTGTGCTAAACGATTATGCCATAAAGAAATTGAACAAGCAAAATACTCAAAGGAATTAACTTTATTAAAATCATCAGAAAGAGTTACATCAATAGTGGAAACATAAACTTCATCAGAAATAGCCGAAACATCATTAACCCCACTCGGCCCGGCTCCATCCTCATCATTACTCAAGTTCAATCGATACATACCCGACAGGTTGTATCCTTTTCCTATGAATGTCTTTCGTTTGTAAATCAATAGCTTCCTTGCCTCGATGTTGATTCCAAACCCATGTTCATCGAGTTTGTTCCCAGAAACGAGGCACTTATTGATGGAAGGAACGTGAAGAACATTCCTCAAAGTAACAGTCTTCCCGGAAGTGAACTTGAGTAGCACCGTACCCATTCCCGCAACATCGGCCTTGCCGTTGTTTGCCACGATTACCTGTTTTCCTTCTCGAATAGGGCCATAATCAACAAACTTGGACCAAGAGTTACAAACGTGAACTGTTGCTCCCGTGTCCAAGTACCAACCTCTTCTACTAGCAGTGATTCTGGTAGCTGCTTCTGAGATCATATCAATCTCCTCCATATGCAAGTTTGCAACAAGATTCTGGATTCCTTCAACAGAGTTGGCTACTGGCGGTCCGGACTTTCTTTCCTTGCATTCTCGGGCATAGTGTCCCGTCTCTCAGCAGACGTGACATTTCCCAGTTCTCTTTAATTGTTGCACAGGTTTGGATTGTTGTCCGGATCTCTTAAAGCTCTTCTTTTGTGGACCCAGATTCCACTTCTTAGAGCCTCCAACCTTTCCCTTTCCTTTGGTGTTCCCATCCTTCACGCTGTTTGCACCACCCATCACAGACTTGCCTCTTTTATCCCGATTTCTAGTTTCTTCTTCGATCCTTATGTGCTTTAGCAGGTCATCCAAAGAATAGTCTTCAGACTTGTGCATCATTCTCTTTGAGAAATCTTTCCAAGATGGGGGTAATTTATCAATCACCGCCCCCACTTGGAAAATTTCTGGAAGCGTTATGTTAAGCGCTTTGGGTTTGTTTACTATAACCTGGAGTTCATGAATTTGTTCTAAAATAGGTTTTTCGTCATTCATTTGAAAACGTAAAAATTGGGACACAAGATATTTATTAGTTCCCTCTTCTTGTGCCTTATATTTGAACTCAAGCGCATTCCACAACTCTATAGGATCGTTTATCGGGGAGTACAAGTCATAGAGTCTATCGGATAGGGTATTTTTAATATGTCCGCAGGCCAAGGATTTCTCCTCCTTGCGGAGTAGCCTTAACTTTTCAAGCTCGGCTATTCTTGCCCTATTCGGTTCTTTTCCCTTTTCGGGAATCGGATCATCAGGGATAGGCGGGAGGTTCGGGTCCAAAACATGATAAAGCTTTATAACCATTAGCAAAAACTTGATCTTTTCGGCCCATCGGGTGTAGTGGCACCCGTCGAACCGGTCAAGCTTCACAAACTCTTGATTCACCATTCGAACGTTGGAAGAGTTTCCGAAGTCCATAACAAAACCTTTAAGATTGTTGAATTTTTAATAATCAGAAAAATTCAGTTGTGAACAATAAACCAATTTTATAAATAAAACACAGCTTTATTTATAAAAAATCACAAATTAATAAAGATCCGAACTTTATAAAGATTGAAGCTTTATTTATAAAGTTAAAGTCTTTATGATTAAAGATCGACAATTATCAAGCTAAACAGATTTACAAAGTAATCCTAACAACGTATCTATCCTTCGCGAAAGATACGATAGAAGAAGGGGTAGAAGATAGAGTGTCCACCCTACTGGACGAAAACTAAAACAGTGCAGAAAATAAACACCAACCTGATTTCTTTTGACGATGAAATAGAAAACTGCACGGTATGAACCTGTCCTTAAAGGTTTTGGCGACACTCTAAAACAGCTGTGAGCCTACTATCGCTTAGCCCAGGATTTGATGCAGTATTAATCTAACACTAACAGCTATAGTGTTTGATTATCAGTGCAAAGCTTCGACAGGAGATTAGTAGAAAAACGGAACTGTTTTATGATGAACAGTTCGAGACAGAGTACAGAGATCGAGAGAGAGAGATAGCAGATCGTAGAGAGATAGCAGATTGTTTTTTTTCCAGTGATTAATCAGGAACCAAAACTCTAATTTATACTTGAAAACCCAACGGAATAATCTGAGAATATTCCTTGTTTAATCCCCAAGAATCGGATTAAGAGGTTAAGTTGGAGACTAATTCTCCAACTGATTTTCAGATTAATAGCCACGTTTTTAATAAGCTGGAAAATTAAAAACTTTATCTGAAAATTAATTATCTGCTCATTATCTAATTAAATAGAATTTTATCTGCTTAAATCTCTATATATCGATCCTCAAAAAGAAAGCTCGTAGCTCGTAACTCGGGGCGAGGCTCCTCAGCTCCGATGCGAAGTGCAAAGTGCGCGTCATTTCGCGAGAACCGCGCCCTCGGCCACGGCCACGGCCACGCGCGCGCGCGCGCGTGCGTTGCACTTCTTTGAGACCCCCACCATAAGTCCATCATTTTACTCAAGACCCACTTGAGAGTCTAGACTTATAAACTCAAGTTTCTTTTGTATTTCTACCAATGTGGGATGGAAACATTCCAACCTCACACTCAAATTTCCAACAGTTGATTACACATTGTTTTGTTATATAGAAAAGTATATTATGATTTTATATTTTGGATTATACCTTTCAATTTTTTGACAAAATACCCATGCTACTTACATCCAAAAAGATGTGTAATGACTAATGATCCATAATATTTTTTATTATAATATAAGAAAATATGTTTTTCAATTATTATAGTTTTAGTGTCAACGTAATTTACATAAAATAAAACATAATAAGATATTAGATTAAATGGTTGTAGTCATTAGGTTATATTAATTTTGTTACAAAATAACCATCGTTTGAAATTGCTCTATATTTAATTTTTGAGCTCTTTGTAACAAACTTTAAAATTTAATGTTTTGAGATCTATTTTATACACATTTTAGTACTTGTAAATACCCAAAATTCCAATTATTTTTATATTCTTGCATTGATGTAAAATCCACCCAAGATACATTTTAGGTCCCTTTACTTTAGAAAGTGACAATTTAAGTCCCTTTAATTTTAAAATTGACAATTTAGGTCCATTTACATTAGAAAGTGAAAATTTAAGTCCCTTTAATTTTAAAATTGACATTTTAGGTCCATCTACAATAGAAAGTGACAATTTAAGTCCCTTTAACTTTAAAATTAACAATTTAAGTTCCTTTACTTTAGAAATTTACACTTTAGGTCTATTTATCTTAGAAATTTACACTTTAGTTCCCTTTACATTACAAACTGACACTTTAGGTCCCTTTACCTTAGAAATTTACATTTTAAGTCCCTTTACTTTAGAAATTGACAATTTTGGTACCTTTAATTTTAAAATTGACAATTTAGATCCATTTACATTAGAAAGTGACAATTTAAGTCCTTTTAATTTTAAAATTGACAATTTAGGTCCATTTACATTAGAAAGTGACAATTTAAGTCCCTTATTTTAAAATTGATAATTTAGGTCCATTTACATTAGAAGGTCACAATTTAAGTCCCTTTAATTTTAAAATTGACAATTTAAGTCCATTTACTTTAGAAATTTACACTTTAGGTCTCTTTACCTTAGAAATTTACACTTTAGTTCCCTTTGTTGGGTTACGGGATCTCAAGTACAGTGGAAAATAAAACCGTAATCCTCCAAGGACCCATACGAACCAGAATAAATCGGGTGTTTCAAAATTATACCTCATAGTTAACGAGACTTTGAATCACAACAACAAAGCAAGCTTGATGCCTCCACGGTATCCATGCGAACAATCCGAATCCTTTGCCTTCTCGTGATGCTAGTCACGGTTTCAAAACTTAGAAAGGAAAGAGAGCATATAGTTGTAGGTGATTTTAGAGAGAATTGCAAGAACAAAAATCTTGCATACAATGTATTACATTATATATGGATATGAGAGGCATGGCATGAAAACACCACCATCCCTACACCATACTTGAGTGTAGAAGTATCCATGCACTATAACTCATCTTTTCAAGACCATCCCTAGTCAACTTTATTTATGTCCAACATAAATAATATCTGATTTTATTTAATTCGATTAAATCAATACAAATCAGATATAATAATTAAACGTTTTAATTATTTAAACTCCTTATTCGAATATGTTCAAAGCATGTGACCCAATGGGTTCTCGACATGCTGCTAATAATTATAAATATTGTATTTATATTTATAAACAATGAGCGACATCTAGCAATACATCATCGTCACCCAAATGACGAGAATTGGTGATACAACAAATTATCGGTTTGTAGTCAATTTTAGTTTACACATTTAATTCCTTTGTCCTTGATGTCTAGATTGAACACGAGACATTGAATGTGTCATTCTCGTCATGTCCAATCTCTAGTTTCTTGATTCCCGAATATTCAAATAAAAACAGAAATTGATATCTCATATAATTTATCTGAGCATGTATGCATTTCCTTAGTATATATTTATCAAGGGGTACAGAGACATCACTCCCGTCATAAAGGAGGGACAAATCCTATCTCGATACATGCTAGTTCTACCATGTGATTTATAACATACCCAACAATAATTCTGTTACCCAGTTACGGAATGATTAGAACAAATGTCAAAATATATTACTCACATATAACAAACTCCATATTTCTCAAGTCAAAGAATTGCATGTATATTGACCACATGAGAAACACTTATGACACTCACATGACATCCAATGAAGTGTTCTCATAGCGAGTCACGTCCGATACACAAAATCTCCATTTTCTACCCATATGCAGATTCAATATCTCTATATCAATCCCTACATATGCTAGTCATTATCATATTACTTCAACCTTAAAACCCAAAATAATATTTAACTAGGGACATTTAGAATACATTATTCTAAGGTTATTTATTATGAATAATTAAAACACAAAATATAACATATACATAATAAATTGGGCAATGTCTTTTATTTATTTATTAATTTCATGAAACAAAACTCAAAATTACAATCATCGTATGATTAGCTTTTGGGCATTCACTAACAATCTCCCACTTGCACTAAAGCCAATCACCCATGCATCGTATACCAATGGATCTACAGTGGCCATCATGCTTCTGCTGTGTTAACGGCTTGGTTAGTGGATTAACAACATTGCTGTCAGTTGACACTCTGCTTATACTATCATCGCCTCTTTCAATAATCTCTCTAATGAGATGATATCTTCTAAGAATATGTTTGGATCTTTGGTGAGATCTAGGTTCCTTGGCCTGTGCTATAGCTGCATTGTTGTCGCATAACAACTCTATAGGACAATCACTGCTAGGAACAACTCCAAGTTGAGAAATAAATTTCTTGATCCAAACGGCTTCCTTGGTGCATGTGATGCTGCGATGTACTCAGCTTCCGTTGTAGAATCAACTACTGTTGCTTGCTTAGAACTCTTCCAGCTCACAGCACTACCATTAAGACAAAACACAAAACCCGACTACGATCGAAAATCATCTTTATCCGTTTGGAAACTTGCATCAGTGTAACCCTTTACACTTAACTCTTCTTCACCGCCATATACCAATAATGAATCCTTTGTTCTTCTTAAGTATTTTAGGATATTCTTGATGGCAATCCAGTGACCATCACCTAGATTGGATTGGTATATACTCGTCATTCTTAAAGCATATGATACATCAGGTCGAGTACATATCATGGCATACATGATAGATCCAATTGTCGAAGCATATGGAATCTTACTCATTCGTTCACTCTCTTGAGATGTAGTAGGGCACTGCGTCTTAGAAAGTGATATGCCATGAGACATAGGTAAGAACCCTTTCTTGCTATCAGACATGTTAAACCGTTTCAACACTTTGTCTATATGTGTACTCTAACTTAAGCCAAGTAATATCTGCGATCTATCTCTATAGATCCGAACGCCTAATACATAGGCATCTTCACCTAAGTCTTTCATTGAAAAACATTTTCCTAACCAAGCCTTTACAGACTAATGTGTCGGAATATCATTTCCAGTGAGTAGTATGTCATCTACATATAATAAAAGAAACGATACGGTGCTCCCACTAACCTTTTTGTAGACACAAGGTTCATCCTCATTTTTTTAGAAGCCAAACTCTTTAATTGCTTCATAAAAACGATGATTCCAACTCCTTGAAGCTTGTTTCAATCGATAAATAGATCGTTGCAACTTATATACCTTATGAGATTTTTTAGGAGTGAGAAAACCTTCGGGTTGTATCATATATACGTCCTCAAGTAACTTTCCGTTGAGGAAAACTGTTTTGACATCCATTTGCCAAATCTCATTATCGTGGTATGCTGCAATGGCTAGTAAAATTCTAATAGACTTAATCATTGCGACTGGAGAGAAAGTTTCATCATAATCAACACCTTGAATTTGTTTGAAACCTTTTTGCAACCAATCGTGCTTTATAGGTAATCACATTACCATCCATGTTAGTCTTTTTCTTGAATACCCATTTTCACCCTATAGGTCGTACCTCGTTGGGTGGGTCAGTTAAGTTCCAAACTTGGTTTTCATACATGGAGTTCATTTCTATTCTCATAGCATCTAGCCATTTCTCAGAGTTAATGCCATAGCATCTTGGTAACTAGTGGGCTCATTATCCATGAGCATCATATCCCCGGTATAAGTGATGAGAAATCCATATCTCTCAGGCTCATTCCGTTTTCTACTAGATCTACGAGCACTTTGTGTTATGACATCAGACTGCCTTTCCACATCACTTTGTGTATCCACAATTACTTGTGGTGTCTGTGTTGGTTCCATCTGTGTTGACATATTTTGATCTTGAATAATTTCAAGTTCTACATTCCTCCCACTAATACCTTTGGAAATAAATTCCTTTTCTATGAAGACACCAGTACGCCCAACAAACACTTTATTGTCGTGAGGATGATAGAAGTAGTATCCCATAGTTTCTTTGGGATATCCTACAAACATGCATTTATCAGATTTTAGTTCTAATTTAGTTGTGATTAGACGTCGTACGTAAACCTCACAACCCTAAATCTTCATAAAATATAATTTAGGACTCTTCCCAGTCTATATCTCATATGGTTTCTTTTCAACAGATTTTGGATTAGTGTGAAAGCTGCTGCTTCTAGAGCTTATCCCCAAAAGAATGTCGGAAGGTCAGCTTGACTCATCATAGATCGTACCATGTCCAACAGTGTACGGTTCCTCCTTTCAGAGACACCATTCCATTGTGGTGCTCCAGGTGGAGTGAGTTGTGATACAATACCACAATTTCTAAGATGATCAAGAAAAGCATGGTCTAAGTATTCGCCACCTCGATCAGATCGAAGATGTTAGTGTATAAATTGTATCCAAGATTTAATGAAGAAAAGTCAAAATCTATAAAGTCAACAAAGTCAATCTTAGTGATATAAATGTTTAGCCTTATGAGAGTTTGTAAAGGTTGTAAGCTTGTGAGAGTTTGTCTTAGGTATAAATAGCTTAGGCTTTGTAAGAGATTAGTAACAAGACACATTGTAATCTTTCATATTAATAGACTTGTGACTTTCTCTCTCTACTCTCTCTCTCTCTAGAACCTTGAATGTCAAATCTTGATTATTGAATTGTGCTTAATTGAATTGGGAATATTACATTTTCAATTGGTATCATAGAAAGACCAAAATTATTCAGATGGATTGAATTACACTTGCTTGATAGAATTTTTGTTTTTTGAAGAACACGCATCTCGTCTTTTTGAAATTCACTGTTCAATCAAATTTCTTGTGCTCAGACATTTTTAATGCAAGAAAATGAGTTTATGATGTTCGATTATAGTTTTAGGAACTTTCTTGTTTAGATTGTTTCACGAATTGATCACAAAATCAGATCGAATTTTTGAATTTTTAGAAAAAAAAATTCAAAAAAGTTCGAACACTGTATTGATATGGATCGCACTGTAATTTCTTGGTTTTTAGCACTTTCAGTGTATTAGAAAATTGTTTAAAACATAATTTCGATCATATTGGTGCATTATTGGAATCAATTTACAGGTTTACATCGATTTGGATCGACTCCGTGAGTACAAGTGTCAAACGCGCAAGATCCATAGAACGCGCTAACGAAGAACACGCACATCAAAGAACGCGCTAGCAACCAAGAACACGCACGAAGAAGAATATTTGATGTTTCATGTGATACGCGAGTTCTTGACAAACGCGCAAACAGTTATATGCGAGAAGTCAAAACGCGCACGATGTTCTTTGCGAGTTTCTGATTTTCTATTCCTTCGATTTGCGAGTTTGTGTTTCTTTGCAAGAAGTTCAAGTGTTCAAATTTTTCTAAGTCCAATACGCACACAAAGTACCTTACGAGAAGTCACTTCGCGCACAACGTTATTAGCGAGTTTCTCAAAACGCGCAAACAGTAGTGTGCGAGTTCTACAAACGCTTATAAAGCATTCAGCGAGAAGTTCATTGAACAGTTACTTGCGAGTTCCAAGGGTGTGCAAGTTTCAGTTGTATGCGAGTTCTGGAGTTAGAATATTTTTCTGATCTTTTTCAAGTGTTGTTCAAGTTTGATTTTAAAGTCAAATTTTTATCTGAATATTTTGGAAACGATCATTTCAAGCATACATTTAATATGCCAGAAAAAAAATTTGACTTTAAAATCAAACTTGAACAACACTTGAAAATTTTCAACCCCCCGTGCTAAGTCTGCGGAGGGGGACATATTTCTCATTGTGATCAAAATTTTCTAATTTTTGACGATATTTTTGAAGTAATTTTTTCCAGATATCAAGATGTCTACTATTTTGTGTGGGAGAGACTGTGTTATGATGTACATGCCTGAGATACCGGCAATATAAGCTGAAAGAGATAAACTGAAAAATCAGAATTCAAGGAGTTTACATCTAAATTGTCAAATTTTGAAAAAACTTCTGATTGTGTAAAATGTGCTAATCATGCTAAATCTGATTTTGCAGGTATCATCAGAGCAAGAGAGAAAGAAATCAAAGAGAAAGAGAAGAATATTGCTTTAAAAGAGAATACTATTAAGACAAGTGAAAAAGAGTTAAAGCTGAAAGAGAGAAAGATTGTGAATCTTCAAAGCCAATTGAAGTCAACTAAACAAAAATAATCTGAACTGCAAGCTGAATCCGTTGAGCTTCAACAAAAGTTTAAGGCTTTTGAAGACAAGATTTCTGCTTTGGAGACAAAGAATGTTGATCTGATAAAAAACCTCCAAGCAGATAATGAAAAAGATAATTTAGAGAAAATTTCTACTCAAAAGTTGTCTGAACTTTCAAAGAAAGTTATCCAAGAGAAAAAGGATCTTGAGCTAAGATGTTTGAAACTCTCCAAGCAAGTGTCAGTGTTTGAAAAGATTTTAATTACTGAAAGAGACACTTTTGCTAAAGAGAGAAAAGTTCTTGAAGACAAAATTGTTGAACTTCCCAAACAGATTTCTACATTGCAAGACTTACTTGAAAAAGAAAGAAAATCTTTTCAAGAAAAGAAAAAGTCTTTTGAGATTGAAAAGAAAAATGCTGAAAAGAGAAATACTGGGATTTTCAAAGATATTTCTGAACAAAACAAGAACTTAGAAAAAGATTTTGAGCAAGAACGTCAAATCTTTGAATCTGAAATATCTAAGCTCACATCCAAGATCTCTGTTCTATCCTCAGATATTCAAAAAGAACAGATGGCTAGAACTGATTTGAAGAAGAAGTTTGACATATTTTCTAATGAAAGAAATATTTTGTCTAAAAAGATAAAGGACTTAGAAGCTGCAAATATTAAATTATCAGATAAAGTTTCAACTAATGTGATTGATCAATCATCTGTTGATAATTCAACAGAATCAATCTTTTCTTATAAAACAACTTCTAGTTCTATTCATGAGAAAAATGTTTTCAAAAAGAAAAGTGTCAAACTAAACATTGTCAAATCAAATCAGATTCCTCCATCTAATCTGTTCTATGACAAGTCTGTTGATAGTCCAGCGAGCTTCTATGTAAAATCTCTTGGAAAGCAATCAATGAAAGGACATATGGTCTGGAGAGTAAAGGTTTTTCCTGATAAGAAGAAGGACAAAGCATCTGAATCCACATCAAATGCCAAAAAGAACAGTGCGCATAAAGGTAAATCTTTTGGTAATTCTGATATGTTTTATTCTACTAATCATTTGATCAGGATTGCTCAGAAGAAAATTTGATGTTCTTACTGTGGAGCAAATGACTTTGTAAGCAATAATTTTGTCAATTACTGGTATGGTTCTTATTATGTTACCCCACAAGAACTGCAACTAACACATCAGGACCTAAATACCAGTGGGTACCAAAAGCTAAATCTGTGTTGCAGGCACCCAAGGTTTAAGGGGGAGAAAGAACAAAGACTTCTGAGTAAATCAGCTCAGAACTCGGACTTCAAAGTCAAGAAAATTTGGCTGTTGAATAAAACAGTTCAAGACCCGCATCTCAATGTCAAGAGTATGGTTTCTGATTACAACAGATCAGGACCCGTTCTTAAATGTTTAAAATGAGGATATTATGCAAATATCCAGGGGGAGCTTATCAGAATATAAATCATTCTATCATGATTTGAGGGGGAGCTTAAATGTAAGTATCTTCGGATCTAGATCTCTGATTGTTTGAAAGAAGAACAACTTTCAAACATGAAAAATGTTTTCTGAAATATTCAAACCACTTCTTATTCTCAAAAGATTTATTGAATTTAGAAGTGTGACTTAAAATGTTTTTCATTATGGAGCTTTAATGTTTAACTAACCGTGTGTTTCCAAAGATCAATACTTGTGCATTATCTTGTCTTTATACTGTCAAGTATTCACACACATCGGTTCAGTACTTCATTTGAACTTGTTATTACCATGTATCAAAAGTTTAATCTTTCTATGGTAATACTCCCGTTTGTTATTCATGATTCTTTGAATCAAACGTCATTTCATCATTATATGTGTCTTCATTGTTAAAATGTTTATATATTGTTCATATAAACAACATTCGTCTTTGATTTCCTAAAATATTATTCTTCATGAATTTTTGATCTGATTTTAAATCATTGTCATATTCTCAAAACTTTTCTATTCTTTCATAATTATTTATTCATACAAAGTTTTGAGAAATCTTCATTGTTTAAAATGCTCAAATTTCATTCTGATTTTTGATGAGCATACATACACTGACAATTGATTTATTGTGCTTTAATATCAAGAAAATCATTGAGATACATTCCTTTAGGACAAATACATGGGATTCGATGTGAGTGCTTAAAAGAACTTCCATGGATTCACGATAACCAGTGTTTCCTACCCGGGAAGTATTCCCTGAGTGATTGAAGGGAGAGGGGTCAAAAGATTTTAGTGTTGGTGTGTGAAGAGGTAAAATGGAAATGAGATATTGGTTAGAAGTGAGCTTAAAAGATTAAAAGAAAGAGGGTGTGAGAACAGAGTAAAAGAATATCAGACTCTGCACCAAATTCGTTCTGAGCCGGTCAGCCACATAAACTGTTGTTTCACATTTCTTGGTGAACGACATTGAAAAATGCACCTAGCCCATGCCATCTCTTGCATACAACCTCACCAGCTACTCATTCTTTTCTTAAAAAGAGAATGTTTTACATTTTCTGGGGAAGCAACACATACGCTATTGGTTCTTCACTCGGAAGATACTGATATTGAAAAAGAAGGAAAGTTGCCCCACCTTCGACCCTTTCTCATGCACATTTGAGTCTTATGAAACACAATCATTGTGCTAATTCTTTCATAACACAAGAACGAGCACACATAAAATGTGTTTTTATGTCAGAACATTCATAGAAAATACCTTGTGTTTTTCAATGATTGAATGGAAGTCCTGGGGAGTCAACATCAAACCTGTTAGATCACAGATTTATTGGATTCAAGATCATCCAATCCGAAGATTGAAATCTGAAGCTAAAGCTGAAAAGTCAATCTCAATATTAGTCTAATGTTAAGTTTGTAATAAATGTCAAAGTTAATTATAGTATTTAATATTATTCCTAAAAACATCTAATAAATAGATATTTAGGATATTTAGTTTAGATATTATTTTAGTTAGGTAAGATATTATATTATGTTAGTATTTTAGATATTAGGTAAGGTGAGATATTAGAATATCTCATAACTCATCAGATCATCATCGACCCAACATCATCCAGAGAGAAAAGAGAGAGCTTCAAAGAGAAAACCAACTCTAATCTGTATTCTGTGTTTGTAATCAAAACAGGTTGGTTTATCATTTATGTTTGTGATTGTTATTGTCTGGTAAGATCTTGTTCAAATATAAGGGACCGACAATTGGTATCAGAGCTGAAACCAGAGTCAAATCAAATTTATAGAACTCACTATGTTATTCATCTTCAAAGTCACTGTACCGTCGATCAAATTTTCAAAAAGTGTTTGTTTTTGAAATTACTTGGTTGTAACTTGTTATAGATGGTTAGGCGATCGTGTTGTCAAATTTTAGAGTTGTATATCGATTTCTAGATAGGTGTATTTTGGGTGTTTCAGAGCCGATTATCGAAGAAGAACACGCACCGGTCGACACCTGTCACACTCACATCGGTCCACACCGGTCAGAACACACCAGTCGCAACACCGGTCGCTCCACCCCGGTCACAGCTCTACCCAGGTCACAGGACCCAGTCGAACAACCCCGGTCGAGCACACCGGTCGCAGACACCAGTCACCACAACGCCTAGTCGGACAACACCCCAGTCGAGCAACTCTCCGGTCGAAGGTAGGACACCGGTCGACGCATCACTCCGGTCGCAACATCATACCGGTCGAGCACCCCGGTTTGCGCCATCAACGTCTCGCGCAAAGCTCCATTTCGCACGACCAACTACTTACGCAAACTCTGTTTTGCCCCACCCATTACTCGCGCAAAGTGCTTTTCGTGCGTCCCATTCCTCGCGCAAAACTCCATTTTTGCGCCAGCTTCTTCTAGCGCAAAGTTGACTTTTGCGCCAGATTCCTTTAGCACAAATTGTGCTTTTTGCGCCAGTACCTGACTTAGTCTTTTTGAATAGTATTATTCAGTATTTATCTGATTTTATCTAGACTAACGATCAAATACAAGTTTTTATTGCTCATTAATCAAACAGGATGACATCAAGAGAAGCTCTAGCTATCGGAACTGACACAAAGCCACCAGTACTCTTCAGGGGAGAGTATGAGCAGTGGAAAGATCGGTTCATGGACTCCATAGAAAGACATGATTTGGGTGGTTTAATCAGGAAATCCTTAGAGGAAGGAGTTATGGCACCTGCTATGAGGACTAGTACGGTTGGGACTGATGAGATAGAATATCAACTTAAGTTTGATGAACTAGATGGTGAAGATCTAAAGAGAGCAAGAGCTGATAGATTAGCAAAGTCTTTCATTCTTCAAGGCATTACTAATGAAATATACGTGAAGATTGATAGCTACAAAGCTACAGGCAAAGAGATGTGGGATCAACTGGAGAAAATGATGCTTGGTTCAAAAGTTGGAAACCAGCTCAAGATATCCAACTGCCTCAACAACTATGCAGAGTTCAAAGGCAGAGTTGGAGAATCTCTAGCAGAAACATACAACAGATTTGTGACCTTGCTGAATGAGTTAAGCAAGAACAAGGTCAATAAATCATAGATAAAGCTGAATGTCAAACTCCTCAGCATCCTTTAACCTGAATGGAAAAGGTTTACAAGACAGATGAAGCAAATAAAAGATCTAAACGATATTCCACTTCACGAGGTCTATGAAACCCTCAAGCAGAATGAGGAAGAGGTGGATGAGATCATGGATGAAAAGAGACAGTCTGGGAAGACAGTTGATGATTCAATTGCTCTTGTTGTGAAGAAGAAGAAGAAAAAGATGATTATGTCTGAATTAGAAGAGGTTGAAATCTGACTCTGACGACTGTGAAAATCTAAAGCAGGCTATGCTTATGTTGACTAAGGCTTTTCAAAAGAAGTTCTACAAAAAGACTAGCTCGAACAGCTAGAGGTATTCATCTAGCCTAAGCAACTATGTTCACAAGGAGAGATTTGAAGGAAAGAGGTTAAAGGAAAGGAATCCAGAAGAGAAAAGGTTTAAAACTGAAGAGACCAAACATCCAAAACCTCCAACATGCTACAACTGTGGCAGACTTGGACATTTTGCCAAAGACTGCCGAAGACCCAAAGTCCGGAACTCCGACTACTACAAGAACAAAATGCTTCTAGCCAAGCAACAGGAAGCTGGAAAGGCATTGATGGTAGAAGATAAGTTCTGGCTAGATCAATCAGACCAAGAAGATGAAAATGAAGAGAAGGACGAGACAACACACCTATGCTTCATGGGAAAGCTGGAAATAGAAGCTGAAGCTGATTCCGATGAAGAGGACAATGAAGAGGTATGTGATTTAACTAAATCAGATTTCATAAATCAAATGCATGCCATGATGACAAAACTCCAAGAATTAGAGTCGAAACTTAAGCGTGAAAAGGGTGTTATTCATGACCAAAACCAATCAATACAGAAACTTAGCGAGGATATAGCAGAGAAGAAAGTATTGGTTGAGACTTTACATAAAAACATTGACACCAGCGCAAAAGAAAAGACCATAATTCTTAAAGAGATTGCTGAAACAAATTCTAAATTGAGAATGTCTGAGTTTGATTTCAAAGAGCTTACGACAATGTATTCTTCGCGTTCTGAAGAAAACAAATCTTTACATGGAAAATTAAAAGCTATGGAAGGGAAGTTATACTTATTGGGTCAAACTGAACAAACCATTCATCTAAACAAACCCAAAGAGAATAAAGAGAGTTGGAGAGTTGGTTATAAGAATCATCACTACCTTAAAAATGGTATATCTGAAGTGTTTGCACTTTATGATTTTACATTCTAAAGACTTTCTCAACCTTACCCTGACCTTAAAGTTTTCTGGACTGGACTGTCTAAAGAGGATGAAGCCAAGGAAACAGAAAAACGAAAGAACACATCCAAATTTCAACTTCTATTTTGTTATGGGAAGTTGAATCAAAGTTATAGTTCTGTTCAATCAAAATCTCTTTCAAATGAATTCTTTTAGAGTTATTCTGTAAAAGAAATGGAGGCTAAGCCTGTTGAAGGTAAACTTTACGTCCCTCTTCTCATTTTGGAAAGTAAAATTTATGAACTTGAGAAATCTTTAGCAGATGAAAGACTTTTGATTGATGTTGAACAAAAAGTGTTTTCAACAGTGCTCAAGAATACTGTTCTTTCTAAATCAACAAAGGCTTCAAAATCTGATGATATGTTTGGTTTAACTGATGGAGGGTTTGATTTTCTAAACTCTGATGGTGTTTTAGATGATTGTTTTGATCAATTTGATTTTAGTGCCAAACTTCCTAATCATTCATCTTTTGTTGTGAATTCCTTTGGATTAGCCAGTATGTTTGAGAAAAGTAAATCATCAACGAAAGTTGATGAAACAGTTTCTGTGAAAACTAATAATGCAAAAGGTAAGAAGAATAAATCTCAGCATTCACAGAAACCGATCACTACTGGTAAGCCAAAGAAGAAGCATTCATTTGTTTCTCAAAAATCTAACTCAAAAGTTTCAAATGTTTCAGATCTGAGCAAGAAAAGACTAGGAGTTAAATCTGAATGGCAACCAAAACAGGAGATTGACGAGACTGCTAAATCTTTTTCTAGTGTTGATTGTAATAAGACTACGACTAGTAAAGATGTTTTGATTGCGAATGTTGCTACTATAAAACCAAACCTTGTCGTTTCTCGCAAGAAATATTCTATGCAACAATTATTCCAGTTACGTCTGTCTGCTAGAAAGTCTTCATCTTATGATAAACATGATTATGCTTCTCGTAAAGATTCTGATGTTTGGTTTGACACATATCATGTACACTCTCATAATTCTAATTCTTCATTTGATTCTCAAAAGCAAAGAGGACCCAAATTTCAATGGGTACCAAAATCATGTGCTAACACTGTAGGTCCCATTTATAAGTGGGTACCTAAATCTCTTGTTTCGTAATTTCTCTTGTGCAGACCCGTCATATGTGGTACTTGGATAGCGGGTGTTCCAACCATATGACCGGGCAGAAAGGTATGTTGACCAACCATAAGAGAAATACTGCGGAATAGTTCGATTTGGTAATGATCAGTTT
Organism: Arctium lappa; assembly: GCA_023525745.1. Classification (NCBI taxonomy): domain Eukaryota; kingdom Viridiplantae; phylum Streptophyta; class Magnoliopsida; order Asterales; family Asteraceae; genus Arctium; species Arctium lappa. The sequence goes on along the minus strand of CM042058.1, from coordinate 56,329,074 downwards.
TCACCTATTCTGGGTTATGGTGATATGGTACATGACAAAGTCACGATTAAGAAGGTGAGCTATGTTGAAGGCTTAGGACACAACCTTTTTAGTATAGGCCAGTTCTGTGACAAAGGCTTAGAGGTAAATTTCAAGGCCAAGAGGTGTTCTGTTCGCACTAAAGAAGGCAAGGAACTCTTGGTCGTTACTCGAAAGTCCGACCTCTACACAATTAATTTGTCAAACGTCCAGACTGACAAGAAGGTATGTCTACTCTCAAAATCATCGATGCAACAAAGCTGGTTATGGCATCGACGACTCTCTCACCTCAATTTTCGGTACATCAATAAACTGGTCAGTGGAAAGTTAGTGAACGGACTTCCTGAGTTAAAGTTTGTCAAAGAACATCTGTGTGCAGCATGTGAAAAAGGTAAGATGAATAGAGCTCCGCACAAACCAAAGCCTGAACTGAGTACCAGCTCTCCATTAGAGTTGTTGCATATGGATCTCTGTGGTCCGATGCGAACACAAAGCTTAGGCGGAAAGAAATATGTTCTAGTTATCGTGGACAATTATTCGCGATACACGTGGGTCAAATTTCTACGTTGAAAAGATGAGACGCCCGAAGTACTCATCACATTTTTGAAGACGACCCAGGTGAATCTGCAGAAACCAGTCAAGCTTCTCAGAACTGACAACGACACATAGTTTAAGAACAAAACAGTCGAAGAATATCTCGAATCGGTCGGGATTTCACATCAATACTCTGCTGCACGTACGCCTCAACAAAATGGAGTGGTCGAAAGGCGAAATCGTACGCTAGTCGAGGCCGCTCGAACTATGCTAAGCCAATCTGACTTACCTCTATTTTTATGGGTCGAAGCTCTATCGAATGCGTGCTACACTCAGAATCGTTCCATGATACACCACATATTTAAGAAGACTCTGTATGCATTAATCAACAACCGAACACCGACAATCAAATATTTTCATATATTTGGGTGTAAGTGTTATGTTCTAAACGACAGAGAGAGTCTGAACAAGTTTAGCGCTAAGGCAGATGAGGGCATCTTTATTGGCTATTCCTCTACATCTACTGCATACCGTGTATACTTGAAGAAGTCAAAGACTGTTGTTGAAAGCGTCAACGTTATATTTGATGAATAGATGGCTTCTGAGCACGTTTGTTCAGAACCCGTGATAACAGGAGTACTAACTTCTGGACAAATCAGTCTAGAACTTAGGTCTCAAGAGAACAAATCAGATGGGGCATCAACGTCTACTAATCATTTATCTGATTTAGATTTATTATTTGAACTATTTTATGATGAATTTCTTGGATCTAAAGTAACCAAATCTGTTGTGGTTGACAGGATGGAAGACTCAATGACTACTCATCCAACCATTTCAGATATTTCTGTTGGATCATAAATTGTATTCAAGATTAAAGTTAAAGTTAAGGGTTTAAACTGCAATTGTGCTAAAGTTAATTAGAGGGTTTATTATGTAATAAGTCAATAGTTATTAAGCTATTGGGCCCAAGCCCATTAGAAAGCCCATTAAGATTAAAGCCCATATGGCTTAGGTATTTAATGTTTTGATTTTTTAGTTTTAGGGTTTAATCCTCATAATCATATTTACAATAATCATATTATAGTGAGGTGAAGGTTTCTCTGTATTCAAAGGGTATCAAGAACACTCAAGGGTTTCATTGTTTATTCAAGGGATTGGTATGTTACTCTGATTTATATATCTCTTGATTATTATTGTGTTGCTTGATTACTTGATTGATTATTTACCAACTAGATTAAATCTGGGATAACAATTGGTATCAGAGCCTAAAAGAATCAAGATTTTTTTTAGGTTACTGTTCATCGATTTAAATCTGCTTATTGATATTTTTTTTTGGTTCATCATCTATCGATACCTGTGTGCTTAAGATTGATTCTTGAAAGTTGGATTTGGCTTTTGTTTTTTATTGTATGATAATCGATAAATGTTATTAGATACCAAAGTCTGTTTTCTGAATTTGATTTTGTGCTCTCGACTTGTTTTCTGGGTTAATTTTCTGGGTTCATCATCGTTCTGGGTAGACTAAGAACATACCGGTCGAACACCATATAGGTCGAACCTAATACCGGTCTAATCAATCTATCGGTCTAATTTTGTTCCGATCATAACAGTTCATCGGTCCTTAGCACCATACCGGTCCTTACTCTTCCGGTCGAATACCTTTATCGGTCTATAGCATTCGACCGGTACACTCACTGTCCACTCCGGTCTTGCATATTATCGGTCTTAGCTCTCTACCTGTGACACCTGGAAAATTCTGAATATTGAGGTTAGCACCCTCAGATTAATTTATAAGTTTTGTCACTTTTAAATTTTTATTAAAAGCCTTTCAGATAAAAAGTTTCCCGAAAAATTTAGAAGTTGCGTTAAAAACCCGGAACAGTTCCGTATCTGACCGTCACGGTCCATAAATGCCAAATAAGTGAATAGAAGTCCAAAATCCTTAAATTATAAAAATCAGTATGTTAATTTCCCTTGCATTGCAAAATTTTCAAATTTGTCATTTATTTAGCAAATATTGAGAATTGGGTATTTTGGTTCTCAATTATATCTGATATTATAATGTAGACTAGTAATTTATTTAAAAATATATATAAATTAAACTAATTTTTTTTATAATGATAAGTCACATAGGACACTTGTCCTAGTCCTACAATATTTTAATTATTTTTAATAATTGAAAACCAAATTTAAAAACTAGAATCACTCTCATTTCTCAAAATTAACTCTTCACCTCCTCTCCCTCTCTTCTTCTCTCTAGTTCGGCCGAAAGCCACCACCACCACCACACCATTTTTTTTTCTTCTCTTTGCTAAGAATCAAAATCCAATCAAGAATCCATCTCCAATTTGAAGTTAGAATTCAAGTCTTCATCTCCTTTTGTGAAGGTAATCACTTAACACTCTCATTTTTCAAGTTTATTATCAAAAAGTTTGTATATTTCATATCTTTTCATGTAAATGATGTACAATCCAAGTTTTGGAAGTGAAATGGGATACATTAGTATCAATATATTTGCTAATGAACCATTGAGTGATCTTCCAATGAAATTAGGGTTTCCAAGTGTATTATTTTGGGATTTTATCAAGAAATGATAATTTTATGAAATGTGGTTTTTGGTCCACAAAATTTTAATAATGTTGGATTGAAATATATGCATTTACATCAAATTTGAGTATAAATAAACTCTTAGGATGAGATTGTTCAATCTCATATGATTAAAGAGTTTCTAAATAGTGTTAAATCACTAATTTAGTGTTTATTTTGTCTTGCATGTGATTGGATTTTGATGATGAGATGGATTACCTTTGATATATATAATATGAGTTTTTGACTCTTGTTACAATGAAATGTTAGTATAAAAATGTTCTTATGAAGGAATTTTCCAAGTTCCACATGATTAAGAACTTAACAATAGTGTTAATGTCATTTTATTTGGTGTTATGTTCATGCATGCATGTGGATGAGCATTTTAATTTCAATGAATCCATGATGCATAAGTTAGTTTATTATGTATTGAGGAGTGAAGACATGGTTTATATCCAAAAACCATGTCTAATGATCATTATTTTGGTGGTATAAAATGGTATTTATTTCATTTTAGAATCTGTCCAGAAAATGGACTTCACTTCTAGCTTGCACAACTCACAAACCACTTGTCCAAATTTGGGGTTTTTGCTTCTAAACTTTAATTTAGAGTGTTAGCTTTCTAAAAAGTCCAAAAACATTGAATTTGGAGTTGATTTGGGCACTTAAATGGATTTTACAAGAAAATGGTGCAATCTGTCCAATAAAGACAGATTCATACACCTATTTTGTAGAGGCCATAACTCCCTTATTACTCATCCAAATTAAGTGAATCTTTTTCCAAATGTTTGCATCCATATATGGATCACTATCTAATTCTAAGAATTGATACCTCAAAAGCCTGTTACAAGTGAGGTATGTCACTGATCCGAAAATCAGTGACACTCTATTTTGTAAAAATTATTTGAAGTATCAAAAGTTATTCAAAAATTATAAAAAAATGCAGATTTACTCTAAACATATTATAGTATCATCACAAAATTTGTGATTAAATAATTCTCTTGGGAATTTAAGCTTCCGTGTTGAATTTACCGGATAACTTTCTGGACAGCATGTGCTGAATCCAGAAAGGTAATTTTATCAAGCTTAATTTATGTCTTATTGTATTTTGGAACTTTGTATAGTTAAAAATGGATATGGACTAAGAAACTTATTTGATGGCATTTCATGGGACAATTGGACATATTGGTTGGACATCGGAATAGGGCATTAATGTGTTTCTTATGACAACTCTTGTATAGGGAAATTAAGGGCGTGACAAAATTCAATAAGTATTAAAGTAAAGCTTCACCCGTTATTTTCGGCAAGGTGAGTATTCACAGACCCACTTTTATCGTTTTAATTGATTTTGGGGTGGAAAGCATGTTTAAATTGCGTATTTAAAGATTCATGAGAATTGTTTGAAAGTATTGCGAATTGGCAATTTATAAGGCTTTGTTTAAAGCATTTGGAATTATAAGCTATATGATAAGTATGCAATTGATGTGTTGAGTTTTTAATGTTAAGACCCCGTGACACTACTATTAACTCGAAGAAAATCGGGCCTATAGTATTAGTGGATAGCGCTATTTGGTGTGACAAACCCACCTTAATGCTGACGAGCAGGGGTGCACTATACTAGAGAAGATGACTAAACATGTGGCATGAACCACCGCTGAGTTAGTTCATCGGGGGCGTTGAAATTGGTCAGGGACGGCTTAGTAGTGGCTCAACGTAATAATGTCTTTGCATACACTTATCATAAAGGAATTAAATTGTGGTACTCATGAATCAAAGAAATGAAGTTGGTTTATACGTATGTTTTACAAATGATAACTTGCATATAAAAATGATTTGTGCATATTTAAAACCTGTGAACTCACCAACTCTTTGTAGTTGACCTTGGTTTCTATTCATGCTTTTCAGGAATCGAGAAGGTAATTCCATGATGTTTGTAACACCCTCAATTATTAGAAATAGCAACTAATAAAAAAATTCTAAATACATCAATAATTGATTCATCTGCAATCACAATCTAAGATTTAACCTCATTACACACATGCATTCTATACATAAAGTCTACAATACGGACGGGTGCTACTAAAATCCAAAAGAAGTCACTATCTCTAAACTGCGGAAGACTTCACCAAAACTTACACTCGCGAAAGACTAAGCACATCTCTTCATAGAACTGCTAGGACCAACCCCCACCTGGAACCTGATGCACATGCCGACAAATAAAAGGTTAGGCTAACGCCTAGTGAGTTCAAGAGTTTTAACATGAGTGGGTATATCTTTACAAGAAAGGAAAACAGTTAAAATCAAGATCTTTCAAACTAATTTACTTTAGAAATAAAGACGACCCGTTTTCCACAGTTTACACCAATAAAGACAACGTTCCAAAACAACCATTCTTTATAAAACGATGTGATCCAAAACTCACTCAAAACGTGAATATAAATCGACTCCCAATTACGATACCGTGAATAACACTTCACATCCCAAAACACCCACATCACGAGTGGGGCATAACACTCAACCCATAAATCATGGTTAATAAACCTCATATGCAATATGTCACCGAAAACATGGACACAAGACTCAGTACCCAAAACAACACCTTTCGGTGACGGGGAAGACCCGATTCCATTGAATGTGGCAGGTACACAAGTTAAACCACAGATGTATGTTATAAGTGTATCTTCAAGGATAAACAACCATTGACATCAACCCTATCTAGGTCTTTAGTCACGGTAGACATCAACCCTCTCCAGGTCTTTAGTCATGATAGACATCAACCCTATCCAGGTCTTTAGTCAGAATTAACATCAACCCTATCCAGGTCTTTAGTCAGAATAGACATCAACCCTATCCAGGTCTTTAGTCGGAATAGACATCAACCCTATCCAGGTCTTTAGTCGGAATAGACATCAACCCTATCCAGGTCTTTAGTCAGAATAGACATCAACCCTATCCAGGTCTTTAGTCAGAATAGACATCAACCCTCTCCAGGTCTTTAGTCATAATAGACATCAACCCTATCCAGGTCTTTAGTCAGAATAAACATCAACCCTATCCAGGTCTTTAGTCGGAATAGACATCAACCCTATCCAGGTCTTTAGTCAGAATAGACATCAACCCTATCCAGGTCTTTAGTCAGAATAGACATCAACCCTCTCCAGGTCTTTAGTCATAATAGACATCAACCCTATCCAGGTCTTTAGTCAGAATAAACATCAAGTTCAATCCTATCCAGATCTTTACCTTGGTATCTCTCCATCCTTGACACACTTGATTATGTAGGACTTACATCGTATTATCAACGCCTATTTCCAGATTAAAACACAGGAATCTTATCCCATTTACACGATAAAACCAACCTCTATGCCTATGGATCCATGGCATTACAACCTAACACGTTACATGACTCCAACGGATGAGCTAACGCCTCCAATACACGTAACTCACAAATGAGATGCAACTAGGTACACCATACGACAAGGCTCCTTAACAGGCTACCAAAACTGAACAATTGTTCCGAAGACTCATTTCATGAATGATGCATAAAACCCGACAAACACTTAAAAGTGCATTTTTGACCAAATACCCATTTATGCAATAAATCACCAAGTCACTTTCCTTTGTAACACATTTATCAAAATATCTCAAAGGTGGTGTTTTACAAGGTTTAATAAGCTAAACACTTCAAGTAATCAAAAGTTACCAAACAACTCAACAGTTGATAGTTTCATGTAAAACACATAGATGCTTTAAAATAAACATTTTGGCATGTACAACGTTTTCACAAATCTACTTGAACTCACCTTGCTAGATTTAGGCTAAATCTAGATTTTACCCAACGAGCTCTTTTGAAGGCCGCTTGAATCCTCAAGCCGGAAACTTCCAAAACCTAGATCCAAACATTTCAAACCATAAATATCCATACTCAATCATTTAGAAGCATTTCCCCCAAACAATACACCAAAACCCCAAACGAGATCAAAACCCTAGTTTTCTCCAAAACTTACCAAATCCGAGATTTGAGAAACCAAATCACTAAGAAACCATCAATGGAGCATTTTATAACTTATTACAAGAAAACTTACCCTTGAAGACAAAGAGACTTCCGAGAACACCCAATCCAACATTTCAACCCGAGCTCCCAACCGAAGAACTTGATGAGGAAGATGAAGGTGGAGCTTCTAATCTTTGTTAGGTGGAGGAGAACACTTGGAACATCATGGATTTGGTGACTTGAAGGTATAAAACCGATTTTTAGGGTTTGGGTTCGGTTTCTAGAGAGAAAAGGGTGAAATGGGTTGAGAAATAATGAGGTGGGCTGCTCAAAGATCGATTTTAAAACAACCAGGGGCCGCAGGCGATTGTGCCCGGCGATTGTGCCCAAGGCACTCTCGCCAGGGCACTATCGCCCAAACTGTACCGCGGGCACCACTCTGTTGGCGATTGTGCCCGACGATTGTGCCCAGGGCACTATCGCCAGGGCACTATCGCCCCGAGTGTCCCGAGCCCCGATTTCTTCTATTTTCATCCGGAGCACCCACGATGCGATAAGGCTTAAAAGGTAAGGCGTAAGGGATGAAATTCCATGATCAGAATCAAGGATTCCTCAAAGGATTGGCTTTCACAGACAGGAATTTACGGGTGTTACAATCCTCCCAACCTTTGAATGATTTCGTCCTCGAAATTACTCCTATCGATGGAACGTCGCCAGTTGAAAAGGTTGACCTTAATCCATTTGCCAAAACCACTACCACGACCCCTACACCGATATTCACGTGTGCTGCTCCTCTTGGGCACAACATACTCATAACTGAGCGAACACTGAACTCTCCAAAGTAATCTTTTACCCACAAAGTTACAGTCGTCTCCCAACCTTGGATGACAATTACCACCCCCAGGTAACTTATGACTCCAAGTCTCACCGACCAATCTCCTTCGGGTCTAAGCAATCCCGGACCCAACATCAAAGATCAAAACCACGCTTCCAAATCCTCTTATTTCACTGATCAATTCCTAATATTCATAAAGGCATTCTTCCAAGGCGTACCAAAATGTCTTTTATGCAACCGGTTAACACAGATTCGGCTGTCACTCAACCCCGATTCCACACCAATCTCACAACATTCCTAAAGTAACATCCTTATCACCACAGGAATGCTTGGGTACCTCGATACTCAATCCTCCATACCCAAACTCCTTTCAAAATCCAATACCGAAAGGTCACTATTTTCCATAATCCAACCAGGTTACATCCATCCATTCCAAGATCCAATGACCTCAAGAAAATAAGTCGACGCCTAGGACTAAACGGTTACCTCGAAAATGTGGACATCTCGCCCAAAATCCCATTCCAGACGGGTTGTCGCACTAAGGTCGACACTTAACCGAATACTAAAATCACAATTCTCACATTTCCCACAAATAGACCGCCAGAAATTTCTTTGATTGCGAAAACCACTAAGACGACACCCCAACAACATATACCACGATGCCACACCGACGAGCAACCAACCAAACCGAATCCAAATTAAAACACCGATTAACTCATAAAATCCCATCCCGCAGGATTTCTCAAGTATAAAATCCTTCCTCAATTATTCGGGAAGACTTAAATCTACTACCTCCATAAATCAAACGCGCACATACTCAAAACGGGAACCCAAAATCCAAGGCTGACCGCAAGTCAGATCATCCGACGTTTCAAATCCCAAGGGCTCCCTCAGTCCCTAAATACCACTCCTTTCACGACGGGGTATAAATCCATAGGCCCAATGAGTTCAAGGTTTTCAAATAATATGCCAATTTAAACTTTTATAAAACCTTCAAACACATAAGTTTTATAACCATTAGTCGTATGGTGAAAACACACTATTATTCTTCCGATAGGTTTCCAAACTGGTTACCAACTCTACGCATATAAAACCATTTTCAAACTCATTTGATCCATATTTACGTAAATAAAATGGTAACAAAAGGTGTGTAACAAAATTTACACTATTAATCATGAAAATAAATCTCTGCATCCCAACATGCGTGATAAATGTTTGTACAATCCCCAAAAGGGAACTTCATGATCTTAACTTTAAAGCTTTCCTCTTTAACCAAGATGTTGCGACATAAAATTTTCAACAAGTCCCACATGCGTCAGTTTATTTCCCAAAATTCAGTAAAGTGATAGGGACGTACATAATCGTCAAATCAAATTTAAACTTTGAGCTGCACCAATAAGGCACACTTGACCAAAATAGTAAATATTACGACTTGAAAACTGATGCTCGATTAACGCATTGCGGAAAATTTCTAACAGTAAAATCAATAACTGAAACGACATAAATCCCTTATATGCTTACTCAAACCAACCGTACAATTTAATCCAATGCCAATAGTATACAACGATTGACTTTTGTATAAAGTTCGAAGATAATTCACATAATAATGAAACTTCCCCAAAACAACATGAGGGACAACATCTATTAACAAAACTCATCAATTAACGCACCCAAGATGCCTATGCACACGTACCCAAAATTTGCTTACGCGACGCAAAATGTCGTACAATAAGAAACCATAAAGCCAACTGAGTTTTCACAAAACTCATCGACGCTAGAGTCAAGCGGTGACAAAACTTTCACTTCCCAACATAAAAGCTTAAAACGTCGACACGTCTAAAATGTCAGAATTCTAAAACCACCCCATACAATAGAGCGACCCATTTCAACAAAACTTTCCTAAGACACGACGCCCAAAAAGTTCGTAAATTTACGCGCAACAAAAATAAAACACACGCATTTCGAAGTACACTCACGCGCCCAAACGTCGCAAAACAATATTCCATAAAATTCAACGCGACTCGTACAGACCCAACATTCCCAGGGAAGCTCAGACTCAACAACATGAGGACAACTCTTCCTTTAAAACCTTAACATACGTGGAGGAGATCCAATGTCAAGGTTAAAAATTCTACAGTTACTTGCCCAATGCCCCATATGGCATTAAAACACGGATCTTAAGATGTCCAAAATAGCGTTAAACACCAAAACAGGGACGGAGAGATTTCCAATATAAATTGCAACCACGTGAAATCAAAACAACTTCATGCGGGATTAAACTCACGGTTCAAAATCTGATGAGTGTTAAATGCTTTACCCAGACTTCGCAACATAATTCACTTTATACTTTGAAAACGTGAGAGATAATTTATGCAAACTTATTTAGAAATAAATTTTGTGCATGAATTTGGTCGGCACTCGGCATCCTAGGACCACGCTTCTCAATTCATACTATTATCATTCAAATGCTTAACATCTTAAGACAATACTTGAATATTTTATCGGTTCACCTTATAATTTCTCCTCGACTGACATCAATTCCATAAGTCTAAGGTTCTATTCCAACCAATTGTCCTGACCCACAATGGTCAACTTCCAGCATTCATCATGTCTTAACCGTCACTCCAAAGTGACATTGCTATAAACGTCAACCCTCCTTAGATCACTCGCTTAGAAACTTTCTCACTACCCCAACGGTAATCATACCCAGGTAGTTCAAGTACACACATGTAGCATGTAGGTTCACCATAACACTGGCCAGGTGCCATTATGAACCTACCAGAAAAGTTCATCCTTGCGACCCTCGACAAGTTTCCCGTTTCTAGCGACCCGATCAACTCCAAAATATCTTATCTCAAGGTTCCTAATATACAACTTCACTTACAATCACTTATAAAAATACTAGTTTGAGTCTAGGCATCCAAAATCAATACCTAATTCTCTCAAACTTAAGCTCTGATACCAACTTGTAACACCCTCAATTATTAGAAATAGCAACTAATAAAAAAATTCTAAATACATCAATAATTGATTCATCTGCAATCACAATCTAAGATTTAACCTCATTACACACATGCATTCTATACATAAAGTCTACAATACGGACGGGTGCTACTAAAATCCAAAAGAAGTCACTATCTCTAAACTGCGGAAGACTTCACCAAAACTTACACTCGCGAAAGACTAAGCACATCTCTTCATAGAACTGCTAGGACCAACCCCCACCTGGAACCTGATGCACATGCCGACAAATAAAAGGTTAGGCTAACGCCTAGTGAGTTCAAGAGTTTTAACATGAGTGGGTATATCTTTACAAGAAAGGAAAACAGTTAAAATCAAGATCTTTCAAACTAATTTACTTTAGAAATAAAGACGACCCGTTTTCCACAGTTTACACCAATAAAGACAACGTTCCAAAACAACCATTCTTTATAAAACGATGTGATCCAAAACTCACTCAAAACGTGAATATAAATCGACTCCCAATTACGATACCGTGAATAACACTTCACATCCCAAAACACCCACATCACGAGTGGGGCATAACACTCAACCCATAAATCATGGTTAATAAACCTCATATGCAATATGTCACCGAAAACATGGACACAAGACTCAGTACCCAAAACAACACCTTTCGGTGACGGGGAAGACCCGATTCCATTGAATGTGGCAGGTACACAAGTTAAACCACAGATGTATGTTATAAGTGTATCTTCAAGGATAAACAACCATTGACATCAACCCTATCTAGGTCTTTAGTCACGGTAGACATCAACCCTCTCCAGGTCTTTAGTCATGATAGACATCAACCCTATCCAGGTCTTTAGTCAGAATAAACATCAACCCTATCCAGGTCTTTAGTCAGAATAGACATCAACCCTATCCAGGTCTTTAGTCGGAATAGACATCAACCCTATCCAGGTCTTTAGTCGGAATAGACATCAACCCTATCCAGGTCTTTAGTCAGAATAGACATCAACCCTATCCAGGTCTTTAGTCAGAATAGACATCAACCCTCTCCAGGTCTTTAGTCATAATAGACATCAACCCTATCCAAGTCTTTAGTCAGAATAAACATCAACCCTATCCAGGTCTTTAGTCGGAATAGACATCAACCCTATCCAGGTCTTTAGTCAGAATAGACATCAACCCTCTCCAGGTCTTTAGTCATAATAGACATCAACCCTATCCAGGTCTTTAGTCAGAATAAACATCAAGTTCAATCCTATCCAGATATTTACCTTGGTATCTCTCCATCCTTGACACACTTGATTATGTAGGACTTACATCGTATTATCAACGCCTATTTCCAGATTAAAACACAGGAATCTTATCCCATTTACACGATAAAACCAACCTCTATGCCTATGGATCCATGGCATTACAACCTAACACGTTACATGACTCCAACGGATGAGCTAACGCCTCCAATACACGTAACTCACAAATGAGATGCAACTAGGTACACCATACGACAAGGCTCCTTAACAGGCTACCAAAACTGAACAATTGTTCCGAAGACTCATTTCATGAATGATGCATAAAACCCGACAAACACTTAAAAGTGCATTTTTGACCAAATACCCATTTATGCAATAAATCACCAAGTCACATTCCTTTGTAACACATTTATCAAAATATCTCAAAGGTGGTGTTTTACAAGGTTTAATAAGCTAAACACTTCAAGTAATCAAAAGTTACCAAACAACTCAACAGTTGATAATTTCATGTAAAACACATAGATGCTTTAAAATAAACATTTTGGCATGTACAACGTTTTCACAAATCTACTTGAACTCACCTTGCTAGATTTAGGCTAAATCTAGATTTTACCCAACGAGCTCTTTTGAAGGCCGCTTGAATCCTCAAGCCGGAAACTTCCAAAACCTAGATCCAAACATTTCAAACCATAAATATCCATACTCAATCATTTAGAAGCATTTCCCCCAAACAATACACCAAAACCCCAAACGAGATCAAAACCCTAGTTTTCTCCAAAACTTACCAAATCCGAGATTTGAGAAACCAAATAACTAAGAAACCATCAATGGAGCATTTTATAACTTATTACAAGAAAACTTACCCTTGAAGACAAAGAGACTTCCGAGAACACCCAATCCAACATTTCAACCCGAGCTCCCAACCGAAGAACTTGATGAGGAAGATGAAGGTGGAGCTTCTAATCTTTGTTAGGTGGAGGAGAACACTTGGAACATCATGGATTTGGTGACTTGAAGGTATAAAACCGATTTTTAGGGTTTGGGTTCGGTTTCTAGAGAGAAAAGGGTGAAATGGGTTGAGAAATAATGAGGTGGGCTGCTCAAAGATCGATTTTAAAACAACCAGGGGCCGCAGGCAATTGTGCCCGGCGATTGTGCCCAAGGCACTCTCGCCAGGGCACTATCGCCCAAACTGTACCGCGGGCACCACTCTGTTGGCGATTGTGCCCGACGATTGTGCCCAGGGCACTATCGCCCCGAGTGTCCCGAGCCCCGATTTCTTCTATTTTCATCCGGAGCACCCACGATGCGATAAGGCTTAAAAGGTAAGGCGTAAGGGATGAAATTCTATGATCAGAATCAAGGATTCCTCAAAGGATTGGCTTTCACAGACAGGAATTTACGGGTGTTACAATGTTTTAGCAGTGCACCTCATATTTTGAAGCAAGACTATTTTTGCTTTATGCGTATCGTTATATTTAAAAGATTTGGGATTTGTAAATAATGACGATACTATGTTCTTAAAAATGTAATGTATTTTGAATGTTAAGTAAATGTTGGTATGTTTTTAATCTTGTGCAATGACATCGGAGCTGTTATGCCTCGTGTTTCCGCTTTAGCGGGGTGTGACACTACCGGTCTTACCCTTCGACCGGATACGTTCTCCGGTCTTGCACCTTCGACCGGGTACCTGCTCAATCTGGTCTTACCCTTCGACCGGATACCTGTATACCCCGGTCTTGCACCTTCGACCGGGTACTTGTTACTCCGGTCTTACCATTCGACCGGGTACTTGCTTACTCCGGTCTTCCCTTCGACCGGATACCTGTTACTCCGGTCTTGCCATTCGACCGGTGTCTTGCATGTTCCGGTCTTTCCTTCGACCGGTACAGTTCATTCTTCGAACACATCCCCGGTCGATTTTTGCAAACTATGATAGGGTATCTAATTGTCAAATTTTTTTTCTCCGGTCTTACGTTTGACCGGTCGAAGCACTTTTTCTAGACCTAGACAAATTTTTGCAAGCTGTAACAGGACCCCCGTGCTAAGTCTGCGAAGGGGGACAAAGGTTTTGTGCTTGATCAAAATTTTCCTAATTTCAGTATTATTTCTTTGTGTGTTATACTGTTCAAATTCTGCACTTAATTATTTTTGGAAATTTGTTTTTCTGAAAATTTTTGAGTGTGGTTGTTATTTTGATTCTAACGATCTCATCTAGTTGGTTGTCTTGATTGAAAAGACTATTTACTAACAGTACAGCTAAGATGTCGAATCAGCTTCTCTCGATGGGCTCTCAAGTCAAACCTCCTGTCCTCGTGGCTAATGAGTATCGGCAATGGAAGACTAGAATGATTCAGTTCCTGAATCATAAAAACAAAGAATTCATGAAAATAATCATTGAAGGTCCTAAACCTCCAATGATCACAGTAAAGGGTCAACCTGCTACAGATTCCTCTCCTGAAATCCCTAACAGAGAGATTCCTAAACCTGTTCAGTTCTTCACTGAAAAGCAGAAAGACCAACTCAAGCTAGAAGAAGAGGCTCTAATCTATCTGACGATGGCAATTCCAAACGACATCTACAATCGTGTCGACAGTCAGAGCACTGCAAAAGGAATCTGGGATGAACTAGAAAGGCAGTTTGAAGGAAGTGAAGCCTCTATTCAAGCTAAGCAGAATCTGTGCATAAATGCTTACGAGGGATTTCATGCAAAAGAAGGAGAGCTGATTTTAGATACCTACAATAGGTACAACATTATCCTCAATGACTTGCGGAGGAACAACATCGCCAAATCTGCTTCTGAGATAAACTACAAGTTCATCAAGAATCTGAATCCAGAATGGAAGAACTTTGCTATCAACCTCCAGATGTCGAAGAATATGGCTCAAGAAAATGTCACAGATATCTTCTCTACTCTTGCTCAACATGAGGATGAGGTGAGATCCATTAACAATGAGTCGAATCATCTGAAGGATTCTGTGGCTCTCATAGTCGGCAAAGGTTCTGTATCCTCTGCAAGGTCGAAGAAAAAGGCATCTAAAGCTCTAGTTACTGAAGTTACTGACTCTGACTCTGATTCAAGCGATGAAGAAATGGAAGTTGATTCTGATCCGAATATTCAAAAGTTCTCTGAACACTTGGCTCTCATTACACGACGATTCAAGAAGAGCTTTGGCAAGAAAAGATTTTACTCAAAGCCAAAGTATGATGGATACAAGAAAGAGAAGTCTGAGATGCGATACAAGCCGAGGCATGGAAAGAGAGAGGAATGACGAGAAGATCGAAAGGAATATAGAAGAGAAGGAAAGAGAGAGGAGAAGCGAGAAGAGCAAAAGGATGAACCAGGAAGATGCTACAACTGTGGCAAATTTGGGCACTTCTCAAGGGACTGCAAATTCAAGAAAGTGAAGAACTCAGAGTACTACTCAAGAAAGTCACTGATTGCCAAGAAAGCTGAAGAAGGAAAAGTACTAATGGCTGAAGAAGAGAACTGGTTGTTCCAAAGTTCTGATAACGAGGAGCAAGCACATTTCACCCAAGTTTCTTACATGGCAAAGCTGGAAGGTGACGATGAAGACTCTGAGACAAAATCCGAAGAAGAAAACTCTGAGGTTAGTGAAAATTCTGAACTTATTGAATCTATAATGGCCCAAATACATGGCATGAAAGATGAATTTGCTTTACTGAAAGGCAAACTTAGCTCTGCACATCAATCTGTTTTAAGCTTTCGTGATGAAAATGCTAATTTTAAAAGTTGTTGTGGAAGAAAAGGAAAAGGAAAAAGATGATTTAAAATCTGAAAAAGAGTCTTTAAAAGAAAAAAATATTTGGTTTAGAAACAGATCTTGTGAATCTTAATGCTGAAAAGGGTGAGTTTCAAATCAAATTTGAAGTTTGTTATAAAGAAAGAAATGAAGCTTACACCAAAATAAAGCAACTGGAGGACATTAACATGAACGCGGTCATACTGAACAGACATTAAATCTGTTGACCAATAAACTCCAAGACGAAAGGTTTTACAAACTTAAACCAGGTTTGGGTGTGCCAATTAATGAAATTTTGAAAAAGGCACCGGAGCACCTATATAATTTTGATAAATTTGGCTCGACAATATAACCCATTCCTGACATTCGCGCTACTTTTGTTGGAGCAAGTTCTCCTAAACCTTCTGAAGAGACCAAAGGTCAAGAAGAAATGGGAAAGAACAAGTCTGGTGACACTGATTCTCAAAATCTTTTTAAATCTGTTGGTTTTACATATGGTTATTTGAACGAAAGCTATGCAACTCGAAAGATCGAATTTACTGAGTTTGAATCACTATTTACCACACTTTCTAAAGAATCAGTGAGCACCAACACAATTCTACCTGAGACTGCATGCAAATTTGATGAGTATGAATCGGATGTTGATCCATCTACTATACCATCAGTCTCAACTCCCATTGCTTCTAAACCTTTACTTCCTGAAGAGGTTGAAAAAGTTACTGCTACCGTGGATGAATCTTGTGTTCAAAATGATAAAACGGAGTTTATTGAGTCCATGACTGAAGAGATATTCTCTGATATGATGAATGCATCAGACTCTGATCCTGTTTTTGATTTAAAGGGGTCAAATTCTGGGGATAGTAATACATCTGAATTGATGAAACAAATTGACTTGTTGCAGCAGTCTCTTGATGAGGTTGAAGATGAAAACTTTGATCTCAAACATAAACTTGAAAAGTCTTTAAAAGTAAATCAAGAGCTTTGCATAGAGATCAATGATTTGAAAGTTACTATGTTTAAAAATGCTTCAAGTGATAAACAGATGTTCAATGATCCGAACTGGAAGGTAAGAACCAATCCAGAATTTGATGCTCCTGCAAAACCTACAGTTGTTTACTCTGATTGTCCTGAATATCCACCGAGTATTTTTGAAAAGGGTGAGACTTCAAAGAGTACTAGAAAAGAACCACCTTCTAAGTTAGAGACTAACAAGGTTCCTGTTTCTGTTTCAGATATAAAAGGAAATGGAGTTGGGAGGAGTAAGAAGAATAAAGATCTTAGTTTGAATAAAAAGAATAGTTTGAATTCTAGTAGTTGTCCTACAGACAGTGTTATTTTGAATAGTACTTCTTTTGATAAACATGAATGTAAGATTTGTTCCGATAAATCTAAGTTTATGAATTTTGCTCGAAAGAATCTTTATTGCAAACACTGTTGGGATAATTCATTCAAATACTACTCCCCTCCTAATTCTAATTCTGATTCTTCTACACAACCAAAAGTGTATCGTGCTAAGGTTGCCAATCCTACTTCTAAAAAGCACTTTCAGGAATTAAATGTTAAGATGGTATGGAAATGGGTTCCAAAACCGCGTTATGAATGGAGAGTGAAAGTCAAACCAGATGATATTCCTGAGTTGCTTGATGCTAACCGCGAAGGACCCATCTTGATATGGGTGCCTAAGCAAAACTAATTGTCTCTTTTGCAGGCCTGTCGATTGTGGGTAATAGATTCCGGATGTTCACGCCACATGACAGGATTCAAGCACCTCTTGCATAACTATGTGGAGGAGCCTGCCGGAGCAGTTAGATTTGCCAATTCTGAAGCCGAAGGCCACGTCAGAGGATATGGAATGCTCGATAACGGTGTTGTGAAGATTCAAAAAGTGTTATATGTTGAAGGACTTGATCACAATCTGTTCAGTACCAGTCACTTCTGTGACATGCAATATCAAGTCCGCTTCACAACCACTCATTGCTATCTAGAAGATCACGATGGTTACGAAGTCTTCAAAGCTGAGCGCCATGGAAATCTATACTATGTAGATTTCCCTACACTGTCTGCCACACGTCCAGTATGTCTACTAGCCAAAGCTTCTAAAGCACAATCATGGACGTGGCATCGACGCTTGTCTCATCAGAATTTCCGATCTATAGCGAAGCTACAAAGACAAGGTCTGGTCAAAGGTCTACCAGAAATGAGGTTCGAAAAAGACTCACTCTGTTCCGCATGTGAGTTGGGCAAAATGAAGCGTAGCTCCTTCAAGTCCAAAGCTGAATCATCGACCTCATCAGCACTGGAACTTCTTCATATGGACCTTTGTGGCCCAATGCGCACAGCATCTATCAACGGAAAGAAATATGTGTTGGTAATGATAGATGACTACTCAAGGTATACATGGCTCGAGTTTCTTCGCAACAAGTCAGATGCGCCAGAGTTGATTATCGCTTTCATCAAGCGCATTCAAGTACGCCTTCAACTGCCAGTCAGAACCATTCACAGTGATAATGGCACAGAGTTCAAGAATGACACCCTGAAGAGTTATCTTATTCCGTGGGTATTTCACATAATTTCTCCGCCGCCTACACTCCGCAGCAAAACGGCATTGTTGAACGGAAGAATCGCACTCTGGTTGAAGCAACTCGTACTATGCTTGCTTACTCAGATCTACCCATGTACCTTTGGGCCGAGGCTGTCGCTACAACATGTTTTACACAGAACCGTACCATTGTGGTCAAGCGATTTAATAAAACAGCATATGAGTTAATCAACAATCGTACACCTAATATCAAATTTCTTCGTGTCTTTGGTTGCAGGTGCTATATTTTTAAAGAGCGTCAAGGATTATCAAAATTTGATAAGAAAGCGGATGAAGGATATCTCGTTGGATACTCTCTGACATCCAAAGCTTATCGAATTTACATTATCCGAACTAAGACGGTTGTTGAGAGCATGAATGTCTCCTTTGATGAGAATTCTACAAGGACTTCTGGACACAACAGTTCAGAACTCGGTCTTAACGACAAAGCTTCTATTCAAGCAAGAATAGAACCAGCTATAACAGGATCATCTTCTTCAAACTCTAACTCTACTTCATCTGAGTTAGATTTATTGTTTATTGATGCCTTTGATGATATATGTGCAGATTTTGAAAAAGGCATATCATCATCAATAACAAGTGGTACAAACTCGGAGGTCCCTACTATCTCTGAAAGACATGCCTAGACCTTTCGACGAAGTCACTGACACTTCAACTCCATCAGGTACAACTACACCGTTAGTTTCTGACTCCACTAATACTGAATCTGTCTCTACAGATAGTTCATCTGGAAACGAAGTCCCGAGCACTTCAACCGCTAGTCCAGAAGCTTCAGTGTCAGAAACACTAGTACAAGATGTCCCGAGTACATCTATGGAGCAACCTGCCGTACAAGATGACAACGATGCATCAAATACGCAACAAGCAGTTGATGCACTACCAAGCACACATCGTTGGACTAAGGATCATCCCCTGGAAAACGTGATAGGTGACGTACAATCTGGTGTCACAACAAGATCTGCAACAACTAACTTCTGCATGTTTTCAAGCTTCCTCAGTTCCTTAGAGCCAAAGAAAGCGGATGAAGCTCTACGTGATCCATTCTGGATTTCTGCTATGCAAGACGAGCTTCTACAATTTGAAAGGAACAAGGTATGGCGCTTGATCCCACTACCTAATGGTAAATCCGTTATAGGAACAAAGTGGGTTTTCAGAAATAAGAAAGACGAAGCCGGAGTAGTCGTGAGAAACAAAGCTCGATTGGTCGCAAAAGGGTATTGTCAACAAGAGGGCATTGACTATGATGAAACATTCGCCCCGGTTGCAAGGATCGAAGCCATCAGAATCTTTCTAGCCTATACAGCGCACAAAAACTTTACAGTCTATCAAATGGATGTAAAGTCGGCTTTCCTGAACGGCGTTCTGCATGAGGAGTTCTACGTGGCTCAACCTGAAGGTTTCTTTGATCTTCATCACCCTGATCATGTCTATGTTTTAGACAAAGCGCTTTATGGTCTTAAACAAGCACCGCGAGCCTGGTATGAAACTCTCACTAAATTTCTACTTGCTTCTGGTTTCAAGAAAGGTACTGTTGATACAACCTTATTTCTTAAAAGGCAAGGTGAGGACTTGATTCTTATTCAGATTTATGTTGACGACATAATATTTGGGTCGACAAATCCGAAATTTTGTAAGAACTTTACAAAGATAATGGAAACAAAGTTTGAGATGTCGATGATGGGTGAATTAAATTTCTTTCTTGGTCTACAAGTAAAGCAATTACCCGAAGGCATATTTATTAATCAAGCTAAATATATAAAAGATATTTTGAAAAAGTTCGATATGTCAGATAGTTCAGTCATGAAAACACCAATGGCTACTGGTACACTCTTAGACGCGGATCCCTTCGGGAAGCCTGTTGATCAAAAGGTGTATCGTAGCATGATTGGATCTTTACTTTATCTGACTGCCAGTCGCCCGGATATAATGTTTGCCACATGTTTTTGTGCGAGATATCAGTCTAATCCTAAAGAGTCGCACTTAACTGTTGTTAAGTGAATCCTTAGATATCTCAAAGGTTCTCCTAATCTAGGCCTTTGGTATCCAAAGGATTCTCGTTTTGAACTAACTGCCTTTACAGATGCTGATCATGCAGGATGTAAGCTAGACCGGAAGAGCACCTCTGGGTCATGTCAATTCATAGGTGACAAACTTGTGAGTTAGACTTCAAAGAAACAAAACTGTGTTTCAACATCCACTGCCGAGGCTGAGTATGTAGCTGCTGCTAGCTGCTGTTCTCAAGTCCTCTGGATGACGACACAGTTGAGGGACTTTGGATACAACTACAAGCGCGTTCCGATTTATTGTGATTCCAAGAGTGCAATATCTATAACTGCTAATCCGGTACAGCACTCGAAGACTAAGCATATCGATGTACGCTATCATTTCATCAAGGATCATGTAGAAAAAGGTAATATTGAAATGCACTTTGTTCAAACTGACTTCCAGTTAGCTGATCTTTTCACCAAGCCGTTGGATGAAAAGCGTTTTCAATTTCTAATCAGCAAACTTGGTATGTTGAACATGTCTTAAACCTTTCTCATGATTCTAGGGGGAGTATTCTACGCTTTTATCTCGTGTGTTATTTTCCAACTGTTGTTAACGAGAAAGGAATCATTTTCATAAATGATTACCATTGTTTCTTTCACTTATGCAGGTTGGTTCAGGTGACTATGGCTTCTAATCACATTGGATTAGAACCCGCACTTTAGTGCTTTATCTATTTTTATATGCTTTATTTGTTTTAAAAAAATATATATATGTTAATTTAAGGGGGAGAATATCTGTGATGCTAACAGATTTTTTTGGATACTTAAATGATTATCTGACCGTGTGTTCTTAAAGATAAATACTTGCGTTTTATCTTGTCAATATACTTTGTCAAGTATTCATACACATAACGGTTCAGAACATTCTATTTTGACTTTGTTATTATCATGTATCAAAAGTTAAATCTTTCTATGGTAATACTCACGTTATTTGTATTCACTGTTGATTGAATCAAACGTCATTTCATGTGCTTTCATTGAAAATATGTTTATATATTGTTCATATAAACAACATTCGTTTTTTATTCTCCAAAATATTATTCTTCATGACAAAACTCCTATGAGCTTAATTGTCAAACTCTTTTAGTTTGAGGGGGAGAATTGCATCGTCAAACATAACTGTTTTGACATATCCGAAAGTCTTATTTTTCATGTAACAAGTAGTATTTGTGCTTACATGTACATCAGACTGTTGAACAACATGTTCTTTTAGGAAAATACATGGGATTCAGTGTGTGAGCTTAACAGAACTTCCATGGATTCACGATAACCAGTGTTTCCTACCCAGGAAGTATTCCCTGAGTGATTGAGGGGAGAAGGGTCAAAAGAATTGAGTGATGGTGTGTGAAGAGGTAAAATGGAAAAGAGAGATTGGTTTGAAGTGAGCATTAAAAGAAAGAGGGTGAGTGAACAGAGTAAAAGAATATTAAACTCTGCACCAAACCACTTTCTGAGACGGGCAGCCACATAATCTGATTGGTTCACATTCTTTGGTGACCATCATTGAAAAAGGCACCTAGCCCATGCCATCTCTTGCATACTACCCCACCAGCTACTCATTCTTTTCTCAAAAAGAGAATGTTTCACATTTTCTAGGGACGCAACATATACGCTATTGGTTCTTCATTTGGAAGATACTAATATTGAAAAAGAAGGAAAGTTGCCCCACCTTCAAACCCTTTCTCATGCACATTGAGTCTTTGTATAATTTGTTGCTGTCTCAACAAGTTTACATATTTTGAGCCTATATTGAAAAGCAATCATCTATGCTTAAATTTTTTTTCATACACATGCACGAGCACACAGAAATTTGTTTTCTGTCAGAACGTTCATAGATAACCATGTGTTATTCGATGATTGAATGGAAGACCTGGGGAGTCAACATCAAACCAGCTCCATATATAGTAACTTTGTGTTACTCAGTAACTTTGTGTTACTGACAGGCATTCTAACTGAGTCATTTGTTGATTCAGGGTTACACTTATTAACTGTTTGAATTTGAAAAGATTTGAATGGTTACTACTTTCTATTTTAATCTGAAAAGATTGAAATAATCACTCTTTCCACTTGGAGAGACTGCTCTTATTTCCATACAGGGCTCGTTACATTATGAAGACTATGCTTACATGATGATCATACACAAAGGGGGAGATTGTCTTGAAAAGGGGGAGATTGTTTTGCCAAGTTTTGATGATGTTGATTCTCACCACTCATCAAAAAGGGGGAGAAGATATAAAAAGGGGGAGAAGATACAAAAAGGGAGAATAAAATCTGAAGATCTGAAGATATTCAAATTTTCAAAGATTTTAAAGATTTGAAGATTGTTTAAAGATATCAAGTTTTGAAGTTTTGAAGCGATCAATGACATATCTGAAGAAAAGTGAAGACAAGAGAAGACCCGAAGACAATTGCAAATTTTTTTTTAATCTTGAATCCAAAGGGGGAGATTGTTGGATCATAAATTGTATTCAAGATTAAAGTTAAAGTTAAGGGTTTAAACTGCAATTGTATTAAAGTTAATTAGAGGGTTTATTATGTAATAAGTCAATAGTTATTAAGCTATTGGGCCCAAGCCCATTAGAAAGCCCATTAAGATTAAAGCCCATATGGCTTAGGTATTTAATATTTTAATTTTTTAGTTTTAGGGTTTAATCCTCATAATCATATTTACAATAATCATATTATAGTGAGGTGAAGGTTTCTCTGTATTCAAAGGGTATCAAGAACACTCAAGGGTTTCATTGTTTATTCAAGGGATTGGTATGTTACTCTGATTTATATATCTCTTGATTATTATTGTGTTGCTTGATTACTTGATTGATTATTTACCAACTAGATTAAATCTGGGATAACAATTTCTACTGAATTCGACTCCCCGATTCAACAAGAAGTTCAAGTTCAAATATCTACTCCGACAGTTGAAGTTGTGACCAATAATGAAGAGACAAAAGTTGCTGAATCAGTAGAGTGTTCTATAAGGACTGATCTACAGACTAACCAAGCTGTACCTACTTAGACTTCTGCACCTACTACTTCAACTGAACCCCCCATTCCTACTGAACAACCTGTAGAAGATAACAATGGATACATATATGATGATATTGATCTATCTACATATAATCCACTCCCTCATGAACACAAATGGACCAAAGAGCACCCGATAAGCCAAATCATTGGAGATCCAACAAAACCGGTGCAAACTAGGTCTGCTTCTATGAATATGTGTATGCATGAATCCTTTCTGAGCAAGATCGAGCCTACTCGCGTATCTGAGGCCCTTGCTGATTCCTATTGGGTGACTGCAATACAAGAAGTGCTGAATCAGTTTGAAGCACTTGAAGTCTGGAGACTCGTACCCAAACCTCAAGGTAAATCTATTATCGGTACGAAATGGGTTATCAAAATCAAGAAAGATGAAGATGGTACTGTTATCAGAAATAAAGCAAGACTTGTTGCCAAGGGATATAGGCAAGAGGAAGGAATAGATTACGACGAGACTTATGCTCCAGTGGCGCGTTTAGAGGCAATTCGGACGTTTCTAGCCTACGCAGCCCACAAGAACTTCACGGTCTTTCAAATGGACGTGAAGATGGCATTTCTGTATGGCATTCTCAAGGAGGAAGTCTACGTCTCACAGCCAGAAGGCTTTGTTAATCAAGAGAAACCGAATCATGTATACATTCTCGACAAAGCACTTTATGGACTGAAACAAGCTCCTCGTGTCTGGTGTGATGTCTTATCTCAGTTCTTGGTCAAGTCACGTTTTACAAAAGGTATGGTCGATACCACTTTATTCATTAAAAAGGAAAAATCCGATATCATTCTTATTCAAATATATGTGGATGATATTATTTTTGGCTCTACAAATTTTAAATACTGTAAGAAATTTCAAACCTCATGGTGTCACGTTTTCAGATGAATATGATGGGAGAGATGAATTTCTTTCTCGGATTACAAGTCAAACAATTTTTAATGGGGATTTTCATCAATCAATCTAAATACATTCTTGATATTCTTCGGAAGTTCAAAATGGAAAATTGTAAACCGATTGGTAGCCCAATGGCACCGGGTACTAAAATTGGCACCGATCCTTCGGGAAAGGCTGTTGATGCTAGGACTTATAGAGGAATGATAGGTTCTTTGAAGTATCTTACTTCCAGTAGGCCGGATATAATGTTTTCTACATGTTTATGTGCTAGATATCAAGCTAATCCTAAAGAATCCCATGTGTCTACAGTTAAGAGCATTTTTAGGTATCTGAAGGGGACTGCAGATCTTGGTCTGTGGTATCCTGAAGATACTACCTTTGAACTAACAACATATACAGACGCAGATCATGCTGGTTGCATGCTAGACAGGAAGAGCACGTCATGTCATATACAGTTCCTCGGTGATAAACTCGTCAGTTGGGCATCGAAGAAGCAATTATGTGTCTCAACTTCAACGGCCGAAGCAGAATATGTGGCTGCTGCTAGCTACTGTTCTCAGGTCTTGTGGATGAGAACGCAACTGCGAGACTATGGTTTTCACTCCAACAAAATCCCAATCTACTGTGACTCGAAGAGCGCTATCGCGATAACAGCTAATCCTGTTCAGCATACAAAGACCAAACACATCAATGTCAGGTATCATTTTATAAAAGATAATGTCGGAAAAGGAAAAATTGAACTTTACTTTGTAAAAACTGATTATCAGCTTGCAGATTTGTTTACCAAACCCTTGGACGAAAAGAGATTCAATTTTCTTGTCTCTAGGTTTAGTATGCTAAATCTTAAGACCTAATCGGTGGTTACCTAATAAAGTTTCTTATTGTAAATTTTTCATCATTTCTTTTTTCTCTATGTCTGCAAGATATCTGCACTTTTTTATTCTATTCATGATCTTAGGGGGAGTGTGAGAAGTACTTCATAGATGATCATTGTTATTTTGAGGGGGAGCATATATAATTTCTGCATTTATTTTTTTGTCAAATTTTTGTAATGCATGATTTTAGGGGGAGCTTTTACAAGTCAAAGGAGTATGGCTATAACTTATTGTTAGACCACAGTCTCATTGGATTCAAGATCATCCAAACTGAAGATCGCAATCTGAAGCTAAAGCCGAAACGTCGACTCTCGATATTAAAGTCTATGTCATTTGTAATAAATGTCAATGTAATTGTTTGTTATTATATTAGTTAAGTTAATATCTAGTTTGTTAGATATTATTTAACTTAGTTAGTTATTAGATTAAGTTTAGTTAGTTTCTAGTCTAGTTTAAATTAGAAATAATATCTAGATATTATCTTAGGTAGTGTGTTAGACACACTTTAGTTTAGATATTGTGTTATCTCACCAACTCTCTAATCAGATCAGATATTAAGAACACATACAAACACACACTTAAAGGTGTAATAGAGAGAAAAACAGAGAACACAATCCAAGCTTAAATCTGATCAACCTTGTAACCGTTGTTATAATCAATACAGGTTGGTAATCGATATTGTGTTGTTTAATCTAAGAACTTGATATAGTATTGTTGGACCCACAATTGGTATCAGAGCCTGATTAAGATCAAAATCAAGTTCTTTGCAAAAACGTTTTTGTGTTCTATTTGAAAATTTGATTTCAAGTGTTAAAGTGTTATAGGTGTTAAAATCGATCAAGTTGTGATCGATTAAGTTGCGAGATAGAGTTGTTGTTATTTGATTTCACTATAAAGAATAAATCGAGTTCCATTTTGTGATTTTAGTGAGAAAAAGTCGAGTTTGAAAAAGGTATTGTACGATCAAATTTTTCTTCAAAAAGTGTGTATTATTGAGATCAAGTACTCACATTTAGTTCTAGAAGTGTTTCTAGACATAAGGGTAGAGTTTGGTATTGCTAAATCGTTTCAATACAGATTTTAGACGATTTTTAGAAGTACAGGACGAATAAAGCGCAAAGCAGAGGACGAACACACGCAAAGTTCAAACTTTGCGTGTCCAACATCAATCGCAAACCTCAACTTTACGCTCCTCAAGAGAAACGCAAAGCTCACTTTGCGCCGCTCAAGCCAAACGCAAAGTCCACTTCTCGGTTCGAAAAAGCATATGCAAACCTCAGAAACGCAAACCTCAAGCCTTCGTGTTCATCTCTTCAAAAGATCAAGTCAACTTTGCACTTCCAACTTGAACCGCAAACCTCAACTTTGCGCTTCCAACGTGAACCGCAAACCTTACTTTGCGCGTCCCAAGTGAACCGCAAACCTTACTTTGCGCGTCCCACGTGAACCGCAAACCTTACTTTGCGCGTCCCACTTGAAACGCAAACCATACTTTGCGCTTCCCACTTGAAACGCAAACCACACTTTGCGCACTGTGCTAGACACGCAAACCTCTCTGCTCCAATCCAGACTTAGAATTTTTCTTCAAAATGACATCCAGAGAAGCCCTTGCTATAGGAACTGACACCAAGCCACCAGTTCTTTTTAAAGGAGAATACGAACATTGGAAGGATCGGTTTCTGAATTTCATTGACAGACATGAGCTGGGTGATTTCATCAGGAGATCTATAGAAGAAGGGGTTATGAAACCAGTCATGACGACTCGTGTAGTTGGAAATGTGCTTACTGAAGTTGAACTTAAGTTTCATGAGCTAGGAGATGATAACCTCAGAAGAGCCAAAGGCGACAGATTAGCTAAGTCATATATTCTACAAGGAATTTCGAATGAAATCTATGTAAAGATTGAAAGCTACAAGGCCTCCGACAAAGAAATGTGGGATCAACTTGAAAAGATGATGCTGGGTTCGAAGGTTGGGAATCAGCTGAAAATCTCCAACTGCCTAAATAATTATGAAGAATTTAGAGGCAGGGTGGGAGAAACTTTAGAAGAAACCTATGACAGGTTTGTGACTTTGCTGAACGAAATTAGCAAGAACAAAGTCCACAAATCTCAAATTGAGCTGAATGTCAAATTCCTGAGTATTCTTCAACCGGAATGGAAAAGATTTGCTAGACAGATGAAGCAGATCAAAGATTTGAATGAGATTCCACTTCATGAGGTGTATGAAACCCTTAGACAAAATGAAGAAGAGGTGGATGAAATTCTAGAAGATAAGAGACAGAAAGGAAAGACGGTTGAAGACACAGTCGCTCTTGTAGTCAGGAAGAAGAAGAACAAGGCGATTGTATATGAATCAGAAGAAGATGAAGGTTATGCAAACTCTGACATAGATGAAAATGACCAACTGAAGCAAGCAATGCTTATGCTGACAAGTGCTTTTCAGAAAAGCTTCTACACAAAGACGAGTTCAAATAGTCAGAGATATTCTTCTAGTCCAAACAACTACATCCACAAGGAAAGGGTTGAAGGAAGCAGATATGAAGGAAAGAGACTTGAAGGGAAGAGAACAGAAGAGAGAAGGTATCGGTCTGAAGGGAAGTGATTAGAGGATAGGAAACCTGAAGAAAGAAAGTTCAAAGCAGAAGGATCAAGTCAGCCAGAACAACCGACGTGCTACAACTGTGGCAAAACCGGTCACTTTGCCAAGGACTGCCGCAGATCAAAAGTCAGAAACTCGGATTACTACAAGAACAAGATGCTTCTTGCAAAACAACAGGAGGCAGGAAAGGCACTGATGGCTGAGGATGAATACTGGCTTGATCACTCAGATGATGAAGAAGAGGATGAAGAGAAAGATGAAGTCGTCAACATGTGTTTGATGGGCCAGATAAAATCAGATGCTGATGCTGATTCAGATAATGAAGATGAGGAGGTATGTAATTTCTCAGATTCATATTTCATGAATAAAATGCATGCCATGAGTTTAAAACAAAAAGAGTTAGAATCTAATCTTGAGCAAGAAAATGGTGTCATAACTGACAAAAACCAATTGATACAGAAACTTAGCAATGAACTTGCTGAGAAGAAAGTATTGATTGAGATTTTACATAAAGATAATGACACCAACGCAAAAGAAAAGACAATAATTCTTAAAGAGAATTCTGAACTCAAGTCTCAACTGCTAAAAGGTGGGATTGATTTATATGAGCTTAAAAATTTGCATGCTTCTTGTATCAAAGAAAACTTTTCTTTATTGGGAAAATTAAAAGGTTTGGAAGAGAAGTTATACAAAATGGGTCAAACTGAATAGACTATTTTTCTGAACAAACCCAAAGAGGAAATAGAGAGATGGGGAATCGGTTATAAGAATCCTCACTGTCTACAAAAAGGGATGTCTGAAGTGCCAGGACTTTATGATCACCTTTCAATGCAATTAGCTCGCAGAATCCCTGAGTTTAAAACTTTCTAGACTAAACTGTCGGAAGAGGATGAAGCTAACGAAACTGAAAAACGTTTGAAATCATCTAGAGTTCATCTTCCATTTAATTATGCGAAGACGAATAATAGTTATAATGAAAGTCCAATATATCAAAAGAAGAAAACTCTTTCAAGTGATTTATTTCCAAGTTATTCTGAAAAAGAAATGGAGGCGAAGCCTATTCAAGGTAAACTATATGTCCCTCCTCTCGTTTTAGAACGTAAAATTTCTGAACTCGAGAATTCTTTATCAGATGAAAGACTTTTGATGAATATTGAGCAAAAAGTTTTTTCAACTGTGTTTTCACATTCTGTTGTTTCTAAGGCTTCAAAATCTAAGGATATGTTTGGTTCATCAAATAAAGGATTTGATTTTTTGAACTCTAATGGTGGTTTAGATGATTGTTCTGAACAATTTGACTTTAATGCAAAACTTCCTAACCATTCATTTTTTGTTAAGAAAACTTTGAGAAAAACCAGTATGCATGTGAACAGAGCAAAATCAACGAAAGTTGATAACTCAGTCTCTGTGAAAGCTAAGAGTGCTAAAGGTAAGAATATATCTAAGCATTCACAGAAACCGAACATTGCTGGTAATTCTAAAAAGAAGCATTCACTTGTTGCTCCAAGGTCTAACTCACTAGTTTCACATGTTTCAGATCTGAGCAAGCAAAGGCCAGAAGTAAATTCTCAATGGCAACCGAAACGGAAGCTTGACAAGACCATTTTATCGTTTAGTAGTGTTAATTGTAGTAAGACTTCACTTAGTAAAGATGTCTTAATTGCTGATGTTGCTCTTTTGAACTCAAAACTTGCTGTTTCTCGTAAACAGTATACAATGAATCAATTATTTCAGTTATCTTTATCTGCTAGAAAGTCTTCTATTTATGATAAACATGTTTCTATCTCTTGTCAAGATTCTAGAGATTGGTTTGGAAATTACCATGTGCATTCATCTCATACTAATCCTTCTCATACATTTCAAAAGAAAAGAGGACCCAATTTGAAATGGGTACCAAAATCTTGTGCTAACACAGCAGGACCCAAATTCCAGTGGGTACCTAAGGCTAAATCTATGTTGCAGGCACACAAACTTAAAGAGAAATCGACTTCTGATTATGTACAGATCAGGACTCGTTCTTCAATGACAAAATAGGTTTTTGGATAATGCAGTTCAAAACCCGAACATCAAAGTCAAAATAGGCATTTGAACAAATCAGTTCAAGACCCGCACTTCGATAATCAAAGTGATTTTTCCAATGTTGTCGTATAAATCTCTAAATTTGTAATTTCTCTTGTGCAGACTAGTCATACATGGTTCTTGGACAACAGATGTTCCAAGCACATGACAGGACAAAAAGAGATACTGTCCAATTTTAAAGACAAATATTGTGGAATAGTCAGATTCAGCAACGACCAGTTTTCTCCAATAATGGGATACGGTGATGTACAACATGACAATGTCACGATCAAGAAGGTGAGCTATGTAGAAGGCTTACGACACAACTTGTTCAGTATAGGCCAGTTCTGTGACAAAGACTTAGAGGTCAACTTCAAAGCCAAGAGATGTTCAGTTCGCAATGGAGAAGGCGAAGAACTCTTGGTCGGTACTCGAGAATCAGACTTCTACACAATCAATTTATCAAATGTCCAGACTGACAAGCAAGTTTGTTTACGGACGAAAGCATCGATGCAACAAAGTTGGTTATGGCATCGAATGCTCTCTCACCTCAACTTTCGGTACATCAACAATCTGGTCAGTGGAAAGCTCGTCAAAGGACTTCCAGAACTCAAATATGAAAGAGAACATCTTTGTGCAGCTTGTGAAAAGGGCAAGATGAAGAGGGCACCTCATAAACCAAAGCCTGAACCAAGTACAAGCGCTCCGTTAGAGTTATTGCATATGGATCTATGCGGTCCGATGCGAAATCAGAGTCTAGGCGGAAAGAAGTACATACTCGTGATCGTGGATGATTACTCGCGATACACATGGGTCAAGTTTCTACGTTCAAAGGATGAGACACCTGATATTCTCATCACATACCTAAAGACGACCGAGGTGAATCTGCATAAACCGGTTAAGTTTCTAAGAACATACAACGACACAAAGTTCAAGAACAATAAAGTTGAAGGATATCTCGAATCTGTCGGGATTTCACATCAATACTCTGTTGCTCGTACGCCTCAACAAAATGGAGTGGTCGAAAGAAGAAATCGAACGCTAGTCGAGGTTGCTCGTACTATGCTAAGTCAATCTGACTTACCTCTATTTTTGTGGGCATAAGCTGTATCGACCGCGTGCTACACACAGAATCGCTCCATGGTACATCGGAGATTAAAAAAGACTCCTTATGCGTTAATCAACAACCGAACACCGACAATCAAATATTTACATATATTTGGGTGTAAGTGTTTCGTTCTAAACGATAGGGAGAGTCTAAATAAGTTCAATGTTAAGGCGGACAAAGGAATCTTCATTGGCTATCCCTCGACATCAACTGCATTCCGTATTTATCTGAAGAGGTCAAAGACGGTGATTGAAAGCATCAACGTCTCGTTTGATGAAGAAATGGCTTCCGAACAACAACGTTTAGAACCCGTTATAACATGAATATAGCTTCTGGGCAACTCAGTCAAGGACCTACGTCTCAACAGAATAAATCAGACGAAGCTTCAACTTTTACTAACCATTTATCTGATTTAGATTAATTATTTGAATTGTTTTATGATGAATTTCTTGGATCTAATGTAAAGAAATCTGTTGTGGTTGACAGGATGGAAGACTTAACGACTACTCATCCAACCAGTTCAGATGACTCTATTGAATCCAACGCCCCAACTCAATAAGAGATTCCAATTCAAATGCCGACTCCAACAGTTGAAGAAGTGACAAATGATAAAGAGACAGAAATAGCTGAAACAGTAGGAAATACTATTCAGATCAATATACAGCCAGATCAACCTGTACCTGCTGAGCCTTCTGAACCTATCACTTCAACTGAAACCATCAATCCTCCTAAACAAACCGAAGAAGGTGCAAGTGGATTTGTAGATGATACAACTGACATACAGTCATCTAATCCACTGCCTCATGAAAATAAATGGACCAAAGAGCACCCGCTAAGCCAGAATATTGGCGATCCTTCAAGACCGTGCAAACTAGGTCAGCTTCAATGAACATGTGCTTGCATGACTCCTTTCTGAGCAAGTTCGAGCCAACACGTGTATGAGAGGCACTTGCTGATCCAAAATGGGTGATCTCAATGCAAGAAGAGATGAATCAGTTCGATGCACTTCAAGTCTGGAGACTTGTACTGAAACCTCAAGGTAAAACCATTATAGGTATGAAGTGGATTTTCAAGATAAATAAAGACGAAGATGGTACCGTTATCCGAAACAAGGCAAGACTAGTATCCAAAGGATACAGACAAGAGGAAGGAATCGACTACGACGAGACATATGCTCCTGTGGCGCGATTAGAGGCAATCAGAATGTTTCTAGCCTACGCATCCCACAAGAACTTCACGGTCTTTCAAATGGACGTAAAGACAGCATTCCTGAATGGAATTATGAAGAAGGAAGTCTACGTCTCTCAGCCAGAAGGTTTTGTCAATCAAGAGAAGTCGAATCACGTTTACATTCTCGACAAAGCACTCTACGGTCTGAAACAAGCACCTCGAGCCTGGTATGATGTCCTTTCCACTTTTCTAGTCAAGTCTGGGTTTTCAAAAGGTACGGTTGATACCACTTTGTTTATTAAAAAGGAAAAAAGGCGATATCATTTTAATTCAAATCTATGTAGATGATATTATCTTTGGTTCTACAAATACTAAGTACTGTAAGAATTTTCCAAATCTTATGGTGTCTAGATTTCAGATGAACTTGATGGGAGAAATGAATTTCTTTCTCGGTTTACAAGTAAAACAATTTTCATCGGGTATTTTTTGTCACACCCCGCTAAAGCGGAAACACGAGGCATAACAGCTCCGATGTCATAGCACAAGATTATAAACATACCAACATTTACTTAACATTCAAAATACATTACATTTTTAAGAACATAGTATCGTCATTGTTTACAAATCCCAAATCTTTTAAATATAACGATACGCATAAAACAAAAATAGTCTTGCTTCAAAATATGAGGTGCACTGCTAAAACATCATGGAATTACCTTCTCGATTCCTGAAAAGCATGAATAAAAACCAAGGTCAACTACAAAGAGTTGGTGAGTTCACAGGTTTTAAATATGCACAAATCATTTTTATATGCAAGTTATCAATCGTAGAACATACGTATAAACCAACTTCAATTCTTTGATTCATGAGTACCACAATTTAATTCCTTTATGATAAGTGTATGCAAAGACAATATTACGTTGAGCCACTACTAAGCCGTCCCTGACCAATTTCAACGCCCTCGATGAACTAACTCAGCGGTGGTTCATGCCACATGTTTACTCATCTTCTCTAGTATAGTGCACCCCTGCTCGTCAGCATTAAGGTGGGTTTGTCACACCAAATAGCGCTACCCACTAATACTATAGGCCCGATTTTCTTCGAGTTAATAGTAGTGTCACGGGGTCTTAACATTAAATACTCAAC
This sequence comes from Arctium lappa, assembly GCA_023525745.1. Lineage (NCBI taxonomy): Eukaryota > Viridiplantae > Streptophyta > Magnoliopsida > Asterales > Asteraceae > Arctium > Arctium lappa. Next base: position 56,295,588 of record CM042058.1, on the reverse strand, counting down.
ACATCAATTGCATACTTATCATATAGCTTATAATTCCAAATGCTTTTAACAAAGCCTTATAAATTGCCAATTCGCAATACTTTAAAACCATTCTCATGAATCTTTAATATACGCAAATTAAACATGCTTTTCACCCCAAAATCAATTAAAACGATAAAAGTGGGGCTGTGAATACTCACCTTGACGAAAGTAACGGGTGAAGCTTTACTTTAATACTTATTGAATTTTGTCACGCCCTTAATTTCCCTTTACAAGAGTTGCCATAAAGAAACACATTAATACCCTATTCCGATGTCCAACCAATATGTCTAATTGTCCCATGAAATGCCATCATATAAGTTTCTTAGTCCATATCCATTTTTAACTATACAGAGTTCCAAAATACAATAAAACAAAAATTAAACTTAATAAAATTACCTTTCTGGATTCAGCATATGTTGTCCAGAAAGTTATCCGATAAAATCAACACGGAAGCTTAACTTCCCAAGAGAATTATTAAATCACAAATTTTGTGATGATACTATAATATGTTTAGAGTAAATATGCATTTTTTTTATAATTTTTGAATAACTTTTGATACTTCAAATAATTTTTACAAAATAGAGTGTCACTGATTTTCGGATCAGTGACATACCTCACTTGTAACAGGTTTTTGAGGTATAAATTCTTGGAATTAGATAGTGATCCATATATGGATGCAAACCTAACTCAAAATACTAACATTTGGAAAAAGATTCACTTATTTTGGATGAGTAATGAGGGAGTTATGGCCTCTACAAGATAGGTGTATGAATCTGTCTTCACTGGACAGATTGCACCATTTTCTTGTAAAATCCATTTAAGTGCCTAAATCAACTCCAAATTCAGTGTTTTTGGACTTTTTAGAAAGATAACACTCTAAATTAAAGTTTAGAAGCAAAAACCCCAAATTTTTAAGTTATATAAACCGATTTATACAGCTTGAAAGTGAATATAATTCCATGACAGCAAGCTGTTAGTAAGATGAGGTTTATATTAACATGAAATGATGATCATTTGCCATGGTTTTTGCTAATAACACATGGCCTCACATCTTAAATCATTATTCAATGATTCTTATAAAACAAATTTTGCATCATGGAGTCATAACAACAACCAATGTTCATCCAATCACATGCAAGACAAAATAACCACTAATTTAGTGATTTTACACCATTTAGAAACTCTTTAATCATAGGGGATTTGAGTAATCTCATCCTAAAAGTTTCTTTGTACTCAAAATTGTTGTAAATACATAAATTTCACTCCAAAATAACAAAATTTCGTGGTTCATAAAACCACACTTCACAAGATTGAAATATTTGGTAAAAATCTCAAAGATTACATTTAAATCCCCAATTTTTACTTGGAAAATCATACAATGGTTTTACTTTACAATGGTATAATCTACCAATGCATCCCATTTCATTTCCAAAAACAAGGTTATGTAACCACAAGAAAATATGATGAAGAATACATAAACTTTTGATAATAAACTTGACAAATGAGAGTGTTAAGATGATTACCTTCTCAAAAAGTGATGAAAACTTGTATTGTTGATGAAATAAGGTGGTTCTTTCTTGAAGATTTCTTGAAAATTGATGGAGGTGAGGGTGTGGTGGTGGTGGCCGGCGATTAGAGAGAAGAGGAGAGGGAGAGGAGGTGAAAGGTTAATTTTGAAAATGAAGAGTGAATCTTGTTTTTAATTTGGTTTTTAATTGATAAAAAAAAATTATAATAGAGTAGGATTAGGACAAGTGTCCTAATGACTCATCACACAATTATAAGTTAATTTAACTATATATTTTTTATTATAAAATAATAGCCTAAACCATAAAATATCAGATATATTTGAGAACTGAAATACCCGATTCTCAATATTTGCTAAATAAATGACAAATTTGAAAATTTTGCAATGCAAGAGAAATTAACATACTGATTTTTATAGTTTAAGGATTTTGGACTTTTATTCACTTATTTGGCATTTCTGGACAGTGACGGTCAGATGCGGAACTGTTCCGGGTTTTTAACACAACTTCTAAATTTTTCGGGAAACTTTTATCTTAAAGGCTTTTAATAAAAATCTAAAAGTGACAAAACTTATAAATTAATCTGAGGGTGCTAACCTTAATATTCAGAATTTGACAGGTGTCACAGTCTCCCCTCCTTCAAAGAATTTCGTCCCGAAATTTATGACTGATAATTCTGGACAGGCTTTTCGTTAAACAATTTAGGATACTTGCGTTTCATGAAATCTTCTCTTTCCCAAGTATATTCAGGTCCATGACGTGAATTCCAACGGACCTTTAAAATTGGAATTTTGCTGCGCCTAAGACGTTTAGTTTCACGATCAAGAATCTCAATAGGTTCCTCTCTAAGACACAGGCGCCCATCAACTTTTACTTCATCTGGAGACACAAACATTGATTTGTCTATCAAACATTTCTTTAAATTTGACACATGAAAAGTGTCATGAATAGCACTTAACTCTTGAGGTAGACTCAGCTTATAGGCTACCGGTCCAATTCTTTCCAGTATCTCAAACGGGCCAATATATCTTGGACTTAGTTTACCTCTTTTCCCAAATCTGATCAATCCTTTCCATGGTGATACTTTCAAAAGAACCTTGTCACCTTTTTGGAATTCTAATGGTTTTCTGCGGTTATCCGCATAACTTTTCTGACGATCTCTTGCAGCTTTGAGTCTGTCCTTGATGGTTGATATTTTCTCGGTGGTTTCTTGTATAGTGTCAGGCCCAATTAGTTGACTATCACCAATTTCCACCCAACTAAGTGGAGATCTACATTTACGTCCATAGAGAGCTTCGTATGGCGCACATTGAATGCTGGTGTGATAGCTGTTATTGTAAGAGAATTCAACTAACGGCAGATGCTTATCCCATCTTCCTCCAAAATCTATAACACACGCGCGTAGCATATCTTCCAAAGTTTGAATGGTCCTTTCCGTTTGTCCATCTGTCTGTGGATGATATGCAGTACTCAGATCCAACCTGGTACCCAGCGCTTTCTGAAATGCTTGCCAAAATCGGGAAGTAAAATGACTATCTCTATCAGAAATGATAGATAGGGGTACTCCATGCCGAGAGACAATTTCGTCTATATACAACTGTGCCAATCTTTCTATTTTGAAATCCTCTCTTATAGGAAGAAAATGTGCTGATTTCGTAAGTCGGTCCACAATGACCCAAATTGCGTCGTTCCCTTTTCCAGTCCTGGGTAGTTTGGTGATAAAATCCATAGATACCTGATCCCATTTCCATTGTGGTATCTCAGGTTCTTGAAGAAGTCCAGAAGGTTTTTGATGTTCTGCTTTAACTTTCGCACATGCTAAACACTTGCTTACAAACTTAGCAATGTCCTTCTTCATTCCTAGCCACCAATAATATTCCTTCAATCCTTTGTACATTTTATCGGCTCCTGGGTGAACCGAATACCTTGATCGGTGAGCTTCTTCCAAAATAGTTGATCGCAGATCATCAACCTTTGGTACCCAAACTTTATTCTTGAAATATCGTACTCCATCTGATTGTGATTCAAACTCTTTTTCCAAATTATGCAAAGCTTCGCAACAAAGATTTTCTGTTTTCAATGCTTTCTCTTGAGCTTCACGAACTTGTGTCTTAAGGCTTGATTGGACCAACATTCCCAAAGCTCGTGTCCTTATTGGTTTTACTCTTTCTTTCCTGCTTAATGCATCAGCTACCACATTATCTTTACCAGGATGATACTTTATTTCACATTCATAATCATTAAGCAGCTCAACCCATCTCCGCTGTCTCATGTTCAACATTTTCTGATCAAAAATATGCTGAAGACTTTTGTGATCAGTATAGATGGTACATTTAGTGCCATAAAGGTAATGCCTCCAGATTTTTAATGCAAATACTACCGCTCCCAATTCCAAGTCATGAGTGGTGTAGTTCTTTTCATGAACTTTGAGTTGTCTTGACGCATAAGCTATAACCTTATTCCTCTGCATTAATACACATCCTAAGCCTTGATGTGATGCGTCACAATACACCACAAAGTCATCCGTACCTTCCGGTAACGCAATAATTGGTGCGTCACATAACTTGCGTTTAAGCATTTGAAATGCTTCCTCCTGTTTTTCTTCCCAGACAAATTTCTTATCTTTCTGAGTCAGTGCTGTCAGCGGTTGAGCGATTTTTGAAAAATTCGCTATGAATCTTCGGTAGTAACCTGCCAGACCAAGAAATTGACGAATTTCTGTTGGTGTCCTTGGAGTTTCCCATTTCTTGATGGCTTCAACTTTTGCCGGGTCAACATGAATTCCTTTTTCATTAACCACATGACCCAGAAAGTGTACCTCTCGAAGCCAAAATTCACATTTGGAAAACTTAGCATACAACTTCTGATCTTTGAGAAGTTCTAAGATCAACTTCAAATGTTTCTTATGATCTTCCTTACTTCGCGAATAAATCAAAATGTCGTCTATGAATACAATCACGAACTTGTCTAAATACGGCCGACATACTCTATTCATTAAATCCATGAAAACTGCCGGTGCGTTCGTCAATCCAAAGGGCATAACTAGAAACTCATAATGTCCATAACGAGTTCTAAATGTCGTCTTATCAATATCCTCTTCACGAACTCTCATTTGATGATAACCAGATCGCAAGTCAATCTTTGAGAAGTACGTTGCGCCTTGCAGTTGATCAAACAGATCATCAATTCGAGGAAGTGGGTATCGATTCTTGAGGGTTAGCTTATTGAGTTCTCTGTAATCGATACGCATTTGGAATGTTCCATCTTTCTTCTTAACAAATAGGACTAGAGCTCCCCATGGCGAAGAACTGGGTCTGATAAATCCTTTGTCAAGCAGCTCTTGGAGTTGTTCAGACAATTCTTGCATTTCGGATGACGCCAGACGGTATGGTGACTTGGCCACTGGTGCAGCTCCCGGAATTAAATCAATGCGGAATTCTACTTGTCTCGGTGGAGGTAACCCAGGTAGATCTTCAGGAAATACTTCGGGAAAGTCTCGAACCACAGGAATATCTTGTAAGAACTTCTCCTTGGTCTCTTTATTGACTACATGAGCTAAAAACGCAATATATTCCTTTCTTAAATACTTCTGCATCTTCATGCAGGACATTATTCTTAACTTCCTTTTGGATTTTTCTCCATGTACTATAAGTACTTCTCCTTTAGGTAACGGAATTCGAAGAGTCTTTTCGGAGCAACATATTTCCGCTTGGTTATTAGACAACCAATCCATGCCCACAACTATGTCAAAGCTTCCTAACTTTATTGGAATTAGATCTATCTTAAATTCCTTTTCAGCTAGACTTAGGGTACAATTCGAAAATACATCTTCAACCCTAATCTCTTGTCCGTTAGCGAACTCAATGACATAAGTTTCTTTTAGCTTTTAGGGCATTTGATTAATTTTTGATCTAAAACTTAGTGACACAAAGCTTCTATCTGCTCCGGAATCAAACAATACAGATGCACGATGATTATTTAAGAGAAACGTACCTGTGATCACATCCGGATCTTGTCTCGCTTCTTCCGCTCCAATTTCAAATACTCGGCCTCGTGCTTGACCTTTTTGATTCCTCTGATTGACCGGTCGAGTCTGATTTGCGTTCATCCTTCTGACAAATTTAGAACAGGCATTTCTGAAGTGATCCTGACTCCCACATTCAAAACAAGCTCGCTTTCCCCCATTCTTACAATCTTTCGCATAATGACCTCCTTTGTTACATTTGAGACAAATAACACAATTTCCGAAATGACGATTGTTGCACTTGCCGCATATCGGATATACTTCCTTTCCTTTATCGGCTGTTTGAGTCTGAATCCCATAATTACCCCCTGTTCTATGTTCCTTCCCTCTTCTTCTGTCAAACGGTCTCCTTGAAGTTTCCTCGACCTTCCTTTTTTTTCCTTTGACTTTATCGTGAATGAAAAGTCCCGATCGATTGGCATTATTGGTGAGCTTGGTTGCCAGATTTACCGCCTCCTGAATGGTTTTTGGATTACCCGAGGTCACATCCCCTCGGATTTCTGGAGCTAAACCCTAGACATACCTGTCTACCCGATTCTCTTCTGGTGTAACCAGATGTGGCACCATCTTCGCCAGCTCATGAAATCGTGCCGTGTACGTATCAATGTCTTTTCCTTTCATTTCATGCTCCCATAACTCTACTTGTAATTTATGCATTTCGCTTCTTGAACAATATTCTTCCTTAAGCATTTTTTTAAACTCATCCCAAGTGAGTTTGTTAGCTGCTTCTCTTCCTCGAGTCTGCACTTGAGTGTTCCACCGCGTCAGTGCTCTCCCTTGTAGTAAGCAAGCTGCGAATTCTACTTTGTTTGCTTCTGAGCATTTACTTATGTGAAGAACGGATTCCATTCCTTCAATCCAAGATAATAACCCAACCACTCCTTCGGTACCGTGAAATTCTTTTGGATTACAAGACCTAAAAGTCTTATATGTACATTATTTTTCTATATTTGCACCGACTCCTGGTTGATTAGGTTGGTTAGCATTTAAACCTGCTGCTATCTGACTGACTATGTTAGGAAGTGTGGCTAAGATTTGCTCGGATACGAGTCGTGCAATCTCAGGATCTTCTCTTCTTGGCGGCATAATTCTAATGCAACAATTTATTTTAAAGCCACGTCAATATTTAATTCCATATTCTTATTTCCCTTATTTCTATCCTATAATCTTAATACAATATAAATTGTATTTGTTTATTCATACATCCAATATATCATAAATCAACCTCAAGGCATTGAAATTCACAATTTATAAGCAAACATAATCAATATATCATAAACATATCCAATGTCAATAAAATACTACATCAAATATTCAACATTCATCCAAAAATAATAGCCATGCTATTTAATAATGTATTAATACGACGAGTTACATATCTCCAAAAAGAAAGTTAGTCATCCTATTATCCAACAATGAACCACACTACTGACGCCTGAAAAACAACATCATCACCCATGCTATCACAATTACCAAAATTCCCATCATCACAGATAAACAAGTGTGCAGCCATGCTACCATCGCCCTAGTTTCCACCAGTTCCCTCATAATCCCACTCATAGTTTGATCACCCGTACTTACCATTGATATAAGTCCATTTAAAATCTGATCACTTGAATTCATTATAATCATGAGTGAATCGATGGAATGCTCATGATGATCAATCTCCATTCTAACTCTCTCCACTTCTCGAGCCATACCCGAGACCCAGTAATTTTCTAACGCTGTCATACCGGCTGGTTGAGATACTGGTATTTCAGCACATGGTGGTGGCGATACCCTCCAACCCCTAAGTCGAGAAGGGCCCGCCTCGTCCCTACGTGGGAAAGGTGTACTCTCTCGCTCGAAAGTGGCGGGTGAAGTCGGCTCCAAAGTAGGTGTGACCGATCTCTCCGGTGATCGATCAGAATCTGAATAATCGTGCTCAGATGGGTCATAATCATCACTCGTCGGAGTATTTCTTCTAGGGATGTAAGTGAGGTAACCTGATTCGTCAGGCGACTGATCTTGGTGAGATGGTGATCGTGACATAATGACTGCGATAATTAATAAAGTTTAATTGTCAATCATGCTATAATTTTTATTAAAAATCAAAAGTACCATGCAAACTCACATAACAATCATGCTTCTCATCTTTGTATTCAAAAAGTTTCTATTTTTAGTAATTCCTAGTATAGCCAATCCATGTCCCCTTTATACACACTTAAATTAAACAAAGGTGATCAAGCTTTGTTTAAGTTAAAATATGATAATGTGAAACACATCTTAGTTACACTACAACGCACCTTAATTTGAAAACTTTATTTGTAAAAGGTTATAGTGTGTGGTTTTAAAATAAAACCGGTATTCCCTATAACCTGTGGCTCTGATACCAAATCTGTCACACCCCGCTAAAGCGGAAACACGAGGCATAACAGCTCCGATGTCATAGCACAAGATTATAAACATACCAACATTTACTTAACATTCAAAATACATTACATTTTTAAGAACATAGTATCGTCATTGTTTACAAATCCCAAATCTTTTAAATATAACGATACACATAAAACAAAAATAGTCTTGCTTTAAAATATGAGGTGCACTGCTAAAACATCATGGAATTACCTTCTCGATTCCTGAAAAGCATGAATAAAAACCAAGGTCAACTACAAAGAGTTGGTGAGTTCACAGGTTTTAAATATGCACAAATCATTTTTATATGCAAGTTATCAATCGTAGAACATACGTATAAACCAACTTCAATTCTTTGATTCATGAGTACCTAATTCCTTTATGATAAGTGTATGCAAAGACAATATTACGTTGAGCCACTACTAAGCCGTCCCTGACCAATTTCAACGCCCTCGATGAACTAACTCAGCGGTGGTTCATGCCACATGTTTAGTCATCTTCTCTAGTATAGTGCACCCCTGCTCGTCAGCATTAAGGTGGGTTTGTCACACCAAATAGCGCTACCCACTAATACTATAGGCCCGATTTTCTTCGAGTTAATAGTAGTGTCACGGGGTCTTAACATTAAATACTCAACACATCAATTGCATACTTATCATATAGCTTATAATTCCAAATGCTTTTAACAAAGCCTTATAAATTGCCAATTCGCAATACTTTAAAACCATTCTCATGAATCTTTAATATACGCAAATTAAACACGCTTTTCACCCCAAAATCAATTAAAACGATAAAAGTGGGGCTGTGAATACTCACCTTGACGAAAGTAACGGGTGAAGCTTTACTTTAATACTTATTGAATTTTGTCACGCCCTTAATTTCCCTTTACAAGAGTTGCCATAAAGAAACACATTAATACCCTATTCCGATGTCCAACCAATATGTCCAATTGTCCCATGAAATGCCATCATATAAGTTTCTTAGTCCATATCCATTTTTAACTATACAGAGTTCCAAAATACAATAAAACAAAAATTAAACTTAATAAAATTACCTTTCTGGATTCAGCATATGTTGTCCAGAAATTTATCCGATAAAATCAACACGGAAGCTTAACTTCCCAAGAGAATTATTAAATCACAAATTTTGTGATGATACTATAATATGTTTAGAGTAAATATGTATTTTTTTATAATTTTTGAATAACTTTTGATACTTCAAATAATTTTTACAAAATAGAGTGTCACTGATTTTCGGATCAGTGACATACCTCACTTGTAACAGGCTTTTGAGGTATAAATTCTTGGAATTAGATAGTGATCCATATATGGATGCAAACCTAACTCAAAATACTAACATTTGGAAAAAGATTCACTTATTTTGGATGAGTAATGAGGGAGTTATGGCCTCTACAAGATAGGTGTATGAATCTGTCTTCACTGGACAGATTGCACCATTTTCTTGTAAAATCCATTTAAGTGCCTAAATCAACTCCAAATTCAGTGTTTTTGGACTTTTTAGAAAGATAACACTCTAAATTAAAGTTTAGAAGCAAAAACCCCAAATTTTTAAGTAATATAAACCGACTTATACAGCTTGAAAGTGAATACAATTCCATGACAGCAAGCTGTTAGTAAGATGAGGTTTATATTAACATGAAATGATGATCATTTGCCATGGTTTTTGCTAATAACACATGGCCTCACATCTTAAATCATTATTCAATGATTCTTATAAAACAAATTTTGCATCATGGAGTCATAACAACAACCAATGTTCATCCAATCACATGCAAGACAAAATAACCACTAATTTAGTGATTTTACACCATTTAGAAACTCTTTAATCATAGGGGATTTGAGTAATCTCATCCTAAAAGTTTCTTTGTACTCAAAATTGTTGTAAATACATAAATTTCACTCCAAAATAACAAAATTTCGTGGTTCATAAAACCACACTTCACAAGATTGAAATATTTGGTAAAAATCTCAAAGATTACATTTAAATCCCCAATTTTTACTTGGAAAATCATACAATGGTTTTACTTTACAATGGTATAATCTACCAATGCATCCCATTTCATTTCCAAAAACAAGGTTATGTAACCACAAGAAAATATGATGAAGAATACATAAACTTTTGATAATAAACTTGACAAATGAGAGTGTTAAGATGATTACCTTCTCAAAAAGTGATGAAAACTTGTATTGTTGATGAAATAAGGTGGTTCTTTCTTGAAGATTTCTTGAAAATTGATGGAGGTGAGGGTGTGGTGGTGGTGGCCGGCGATTAGAGAGAAGAGGAGAGGGAGAGGAGGTGAAAGGTTAATTTTGAAAATGAAGAGTGAATCTTGTTTTTAATTTGGTTTTTAATTGATAAAAAAAAATTATAATAGAGTAGGATTAGGACAAGTGTCCTAATGACTCATCACACAATTATAAGTTAATTTAACTATATTTTTTTTTTATCATAAAATAATAGCCTAAACCATAAAATATCAGATATATTTGAGAACTGAAATACCCGATTCTCAATATTTGCTAAATAAATGACAAATTTGAAAATTTTGCAATCCAAGAGAAATTAACATACTGATTTTTATAGTTTAAGGATTTTGGACTTTTATTCACTTATTTGGCATTTCTGGACAGTGACGGTCAGATGCGGAACTGTTCCGGGTTTTTAACACAACTTCTAAATTTTTCGGGAAACTTTTATCTTAAAGGCTTTTAATAAAAATCTAAAAGTGACAAAACTTATAAATTAATCTGAGGGTGCTAACCTTAATATTCAGAATTTGACAGGTGTCACATTTTTATCAATCAATCAAAATACATTAGGGATATTCTTCGGAAGTTCCAAATGGAAAATTCAAAAACGATTGGTACCCCAATGGCACCAGGTACTAAAATTGGCACCGATCCTTCGGGAAAGGCTATTGATGTTAGGACTGATAGAGGGATGATAGGTTCTTTAATGTATCTTACGTCTAGTAGGCCAGATATAATGTTTTCAACATGCTTATGTGCACGATATCAGGCCAATCCTAAAGAAATCCATATGTCTGCTGTGAAGCGCATATTTAGGTATCTAAAGGGTACTGCAGATCTTGGTCTGTGGTATCCTAAAGATACTAGTTTTGAACTAACAGCCTACACAGATGCATATCATGCAGGTTGTATGTTAGACAGGAAGAGCACGTCAGGATATGTGCAGTTCCTCGGTGACAAACTTGTAAGTTGGGCATCGAAGAAGCAACTTTGTGTTTCAACTTCCACGGCCGAAGCAGAATATGTAGTTGCTGCTAGCTGCTGTTCTTAGGTCTTATGGATGAGAACTCAATTGCGCGACTACGGTTTCCAATTCAACAAGATCCCGATATACTGTGACTCCAAGAGCGCCATCGCAATATCAACGAATCCTGTTCAACACACCAAGACTAAGCGCATAGACGTCAGGTATCATTTTATTAAAGATCATGTTGAAAAAGGAACAATTGAACTTTTGTTTGTAAAAACTGATTATCAACTTGCCGATTTGTTCACCAAACCCTTAGACGAAAAGAGGTTCAAATTTCTTGTCTCTAAGCTTGGTATGCTAAATCTTAAGATTTAATCAGTAGTTACCTATCAAAGTTGTCTAATTGTATACTTTTTCATCATGTCTTCATTCTTAACTTTGATTGATATCTGCACTTCTATATTATGTTCATAATCCAAGGGGGAGAATGAGAAGAAATTGACAAGTGGTCAATATTACAACGAGGGGGAGCTCATAAAATTTTGCATTTACCTTTTAATGTCATAATTTTTTTTTGTAATGCAAGAATTTAGGGGGAGCTCTTCAAGTCAAGGAGTACGGATATGACTTCTGATTATTTCTGATCAGAACTCGTACTTTAAAAAGTTTTACTGCTTTTTGTCTTTTCAATTTAAGTGAATAAATTTTACTTTGACTTGACATAAGACTTTTGCAGAATTTTTGAGAGGAGCTTACAAGTTCATATGTTTATGACTTTAAGCTTAGCTTCATGAGATATAAGATCGCACGAAAAGGTATAATCCTTTATCTTAATCTCATATATGGTTGAAAGAAGGACAACTTTCAATAATTGGAAAACATTGTTTTTAATGTTCAAAACACTTCCCGATTTTTCAACACATTTTATATTTTGGGAGTGTATTTTAAATGTTTTCATGATCAATATTGTGCTTTAACTGACATAGTTAAACCAATCTGAGCATCACGTGCATCATAGGAAAACATAAATATCATTGTGCTAGGTACTAACACAACTTCTATGGAATCACCTTAACCAATGATTTCTACCCACGAAGTTAATCCTTAGTGATTGAGTGTGAGAAGAGAAAAAGAAATGAGTGTGATTAGAGAAAGCAAAATGTTTAAAAGAAAGAGCGTGTGAGAACAGAGTTAAAAGAATATCACAACCCTAAACCAACTTTTTCTGAGTTGGGTAGACACATTACTAGTGTTTCACAATTCTTTTGTGAACATTATTGAAACAGGAAACTAACCCATGCCAACTCTTGAACAAACCTCACTATCTACTCATTTTCTTCTCAACAAGAAACTGTTTCACATTTTCACAGGGGACGCAACACATATGCTATCTAATTTTCATTTGGAAAATCTGGATATTGAAAAGAAGGAAGTCTGCCCCATCTTCGCACTTCAATCATACACATTGAGTCTGTGTTTAACTTACTGTTGTCTCAGTGGTTTACACAATTTTGAACAAATAAGCAATCATCAGTGCTTAATTCTTTCAAACACAAGCACAAACACACAAGGAATTAGTTTCTTTGTCATAACGTTTATAGAAATTACATTTCTAGTGTTTCGATGATTAAATGGAAGCCCTGGGGGAGTCAACATCAAACAGCTCCTTTCCAATGTGTATTCGTTACACACAGTGACTTAGTGTTACTGACAGGCATGTTAACTGATTCATTAGTTGATTTAGGTGTTACACGACTACTTTGTCTGGATTTGCAAAGATCTGGATGAATATCATATGAATTGACGAATCAGGGGCTATAACCGAAAGATAGAAATTTCTTACAAAAGGTTTTGATGAAGTCGTTGCACTTAACATCAAAAAGGGGGAGAATGACTACACAAGAAATGGCAAAGATCACATGTTTCAAGAATCACGTTCACCCTTCAAAGGGGGAGATTGTTAGAAAAAGACATGCTGATTTAAGAGCTAGAGAAAGAGATTGCATCTTCTAAGCTGAAAAAGAAGACTGAATTGCTAAAATCATTTTCGTTATGATCTTGATCCAAAGGGGGAGATTGTTAGACCACAGTCTCATTGGATTCAAGATCATCCAAACTGAAGATCGCAATCTGAAGCTAAAGCCGAAACGTCGACTCTCGATATTAAAGTCTATGTCATTTGTAATAAATGTCAATGTAATTGTTTGTTATTATATTAGTTAAGTTAATATCTAATTTGTTAGATATTATTTAACTTAGTTAGTTATTAGATTAAGTTTAGTTAGTTTCTAGTCTAGTTTAAATTAGAAATAATATCTAGATCTAATATCTAGATATTATCTTAGGTAGTGTGTTAGACACACTTTAGTTTAGATTTTGTGTTATCTCACCAACTCTCTAATCAGATCAGATATTAAGAACACATACAAACATACACTTAAAGGTGTAATAGAGAGAAAAACAGAGAACATAATCCAAGCTTAAATCTGATCAACCTTGTAACCGTTGTTATAATCAATACAGATTGGTAATCGATATTGTGTTGTTTAATCTAAGAACTTGATATAGTATTGTTGGACCCACACTTATGATTATTTCTGATCAGAACTCGTACTTTCATTGTTTTACTGCTTTTTGTCTTTTTAATTTCAGTGAATAAAATTGCTTTGACTATGACTTAAGACTTTTGTAGTTTGAGAGATGCTTACAAAATCATATCTTTATGACTTTAAGCTTGACTTCATGAGATGTAAGATTGCACTCAAAAGGTATAATTTCTTATCTTCATCTCATATATGGTTGAAAGGAGGACAACTTTCAATCATAGAAAACATTGTTCTTAAATGTTCAAACCACTTCCCGAATCTCAAACCAATTTCATGAATTGGAATTGTGATTTTAAATGTTTTCAAGATCTACTTTGTGCTTTAACTAATATAGTTAAACCATTTTGAGCATCATATGCTTTCTAGGAAAACATGGGATTTCTTTGTGCTAGGACTTAACACAACTTTTACGGATACACGTTAACCAGTGTTTCCTACCCAAGAAGTTAATCCATAGTGATTGAGTGTAAGGAGTTCAAAAGAAATGAGTGTGGATTGTGTGATGAGGTATACAGAAAAAGAGAGTTTGGTTAGAGTGATCTTAATGTTTAAAAGAAAGAGGGTGTAAGAACAGAGTTAAAAGAATATCATAACTCTGCACCAACTTTTTCTGAGTCGGGCAGCCACAATTCTAATCTTTCACAACTCTTTGGTGATCATTATTGAAACAGGCAACTAGCCCATGCCAACTCTTGATCAAACTTCACCAGCTACTCATTTTCTTCTTAACAGGAAAGTGTTTCACATTTTCAAAGGGGAAGCAACACATTTGCTATCTGATTTTCATTTGGAAAATCTGGATATTGAAAAGAAGGAAGTCTGCCCCACCTTCGCACTTCAATCATGCACATTGAGTCTGTGTTTAACTTATTGTTGTCTCAGTGGTTTACACATATTTGAGCCTATAAGCAATCATCAGTGCTTAATTCTTTCTATCACATGCACGAACACACAAGGAATTTGTTTCTTTGTTATAACGTTCATAGAATTTGCCTTTGTGGTGTTTTGATGATTGAATGGAAGCCCTGGGGGAGTAACCATCAAAAAGCTCCTTTCCAATGTGTATTAGTTACACACAGTGACTTAGTGTTACTGACAGGCATTTTGACTGATTCATTTGTTGATTCAGGTGTTACACGATTATTTTGTTTGGATTTGCAAAGATCTGGATGAATATCTTTTGGATTGACGAATCATAGGCTTCTTATGAAAGACATTTCTTGCTAAAAGTTTTGATGAAATCGTTGCTCTTTTCATCAAAAAGGGGGAGAAGAGCTAACCAAGAAATGAGAGAGATCAAAAGTTTAGAGAATTGTCCAAGATAGAATTCTTCAAAGACAAAGTATTATGAAGACATGCTGATTTGAGAAATTTTCTTTGAAGATACTTTGCTAAAGCATTATGAGCTAAAACTGGAGATTATTATATATTGAAGACAAATAAGGAGATTGCATCTTCTGAGCTGAAAGAGAAGACTGAATTGCTAAATCATTTTAGTAATGATCTTGATCTAAAGGGGGAGATTGTTAGATCACAGATTTATTGGATTCAAGATCATCCAATCTGAAGATTGAAATCTGAAGCTAAAGCTGAAAAGTCACTCTCAATATTAGTCTAATGTTAAGTTTGTAATAAATGTCAAAGTTAATTTTTGTGTTAATTATAGTATTTAATATTATTCCTAAAAATATCTAATAAATAGATATTTAGGATATTTAGTTTAGATATTATTTTAGTTAGGTAAGATATTATATTATGTTAGTATTTAGATATTAGGTAAGGTGAGATTATAATATCTCATAACTCATCAGATCATCATTGATCCAACATCATCCAGAGAGAAAAGAGAGAGCTTCAAAGAGAACACCCACTCTAATATGTATTATGTGTTTGTAATCAAAACAAGTTGGTTTATCATTTATGTTTGTGATTGTTATTGTCTGGTAAGATCTTGTTCAAATATAAGGGACCGACAAAACCAGCTCCTTAAATTGTACATTCGTTGTACACAGTAACTTTGTGTTACTGACAGGCATTCCTAACTGTTTCATTTGTAGATTCAGGGTTATCATTCTAATTTGTCTAAATTTGAAAAGATTCAGATGAATCCATTCATGAATTGACGGCTCATAATCAAATCAGTTGAGGGAGAATGTTAGTATTTTACCAAAAGAGATCATGAAGATTGTTCTACATTGATCAAACTGGGAAGAAGTTTCAAAGACTGAGCTGACTTTGAAATAAGTTTTGATGATTTTGATTTTCACAATTCATTAATAAGGGGGAGAAATTCTGAAAGTTCAATTTCAAAGTCATAAAAAGATGTCAAAGTGGAAAAGATTTGTGGAGAAATTTTGATGAAAAGAAATTAATTCAGAGATGATTCAAAAGATTCTGAAGAAATAAAGATGAATCGAGAAAGTTTGTTTTTCTGAAGACGATCCAGAGGTCACAGAGATGAAGATAAGAGATCAGAGATTCCTCAAAGCTGTCTTAAAGTTCAAAGATTCAAAAGTTTCAAGAATTCTGTTTCGTGTTCAAGACTTGTTGACTTTTCAAAGATGCTAAATGTGTATGACTTTTCAAGATTCTTCAAAAGTTGAATGTTGAAAGATTTTCAAAGAATCAGTTTAGAGCTGTCAGAGTCAAAGTTTGAAGAATCAAGAGATGAAGACGATTGTCAAATTTTTATTAAATCTTGAATACAAAGGGGGAGAATGTTAGTGTATAAATTGTATCCAAGATTTAATGAAGAAAAGTCAAAATCTGTAAAGTCAAAAAAGTCAATCTTAGTGATATAAATGTTTAGCCTTATGAGAGTTTGTAAAGGTTGTAAGCTTGTGACAGTTTGTCTTAGGCATAAATAGCTTAGGCTTTGTAAGAGATTAGTAACAAGACACATTGTAATCTTTCATATTAATAGACTTGTGACTTTCTCTCTCTACTCTCTCTCTAGAACCTTGAATGTCAAATCTTGATTCTTGAATTGTGCTTGATTGAATTGGGAATATTACATTTTCAGAAGAATATTAATACTCTTTCCATGTTGGTTATGTACTTCATTTTGAAATTCTTTGAACATTTCAAAGGACTCGGACTTATGTCGCATTAAATATACATAGCCGAACCTACTGAGATCATCAGTAAATGTAATGAAGTATCTATAACCACCTCCAGCATGTATGTTCATTGGACCACATACATCTCTATGTATGATTCCCAATACATTACTTTCTCTCTCACTCTGTCCAACAGAAGGAGCCTTTGTCATCTTTCCAATTAAACAAGCTTCACACGTCCCATATGATTCAAAATCTAATTTGTTCAATAATCCATCTTTATGGAGTTTGGTAATGCGAGTTTTGTTTATATGGCCAAGAGGACAATGCCAGAGATAGGTTAAATTTGAACTATTCGATTTGACCTCCCTTTAATCTATGTTATAAATCGGATTATCTATATTAAGAACATAAAGACCATTAATCAAACTTGCATCACCATAATATATATTACCAAAAGAGAATGAACAACATTTGTTCCCAATATTAAAGGTAAAACCTTTCTGGTCCAAACAAGATACAGAAATAAAATTTCTAGAAATAGATGGTACATAATAACAGTCATGAAGTTCTAATAATAATCCGGTCGGTAAAGTTAACAAAATAGATCCTACGGCTATAGCAACAACCTTTGCCCCATTTCCAACACGCAGATCAACTTCACCTTTACTCAACCTTCTAGTCCTTTTTAGTTCCTGCACGTTTCTACAAATATGAGAACCACATCCAGTATCTAATACCCATGATGTATAAGAAGTAGAAAGATTAGCTTCTATCACATAGATACCTGAAGTGGAAGTTACACTTCCTTTCTTCTTTTCCTGAAGGTAGAGAGGACAATTCCTCTTCCAATGCCCGGGTTTGTTGCAATGAAAGCACTCACCCTCCTTAGGTACAATTACCTTGGGTTTCTTAATGCCTCCTTTTGGCTTCAAAGATTTAGAAGTGGGTTTGGCAATGGACTTTCCTTTGCTTTTCCCTCTCTTGTCCTTACGGACCATCAAAATGGTGGACTTGTTCTTTGCAAGCTCTTGCTCGGCTGTTCGTAACATATTGAGCAATTCTGGAAGAGATTTTTCAAAGTTATGCATGTTGTAGGTCATCACGAATTGACAGTAGCTATTTGGTAACGATTGCAAAACTACATCAATGGCCAACTCCTTTCGTAAAGAAAAACCTAACCCTTCAAGACGCTCAATATGCCTAATCATTTTAAGCATACAAGTGCCAACAGGACTACCTTCGGACATTCTACAACGGAACAGTTCCTTGGATGTTTCGTACCTCTCATGTCTAGCTTTCTCTTGGAATAGCAATTTTAGGTGTTTGATCATATCGAAAGTGTTAGATCATAAATATGTTAGATACAAGTTCATAGAATACTGAAGATTAAAGTCAAAGTTGAGGTCAACTCTCAAGCATCAAAGTCAAAGTCTAGTGTAATAAAAGTCAAAGTCAAAGTTGTAATGTGTTGTAATAGTATAGTTGTTTGCGCGTTCCTGTGGTGTGTGTGTTTTGTTGTGTGTATATATATGTGTGTTGTGTGTGTTAGACATTGAGAGCACAACAGAGAGAGATATACGAGATATATAGTTAGAGAGAGAAAGTATTGAGAGCGTTTTGTAATCAAGTTATGTGATAATACAAAGATGAAATTTGAATAAATTTGATTGTGTCATCGTGTTTACATTGTTATCTGGGATAACAATTGGTATCAGAGCATACAAAATTCAGAGAATTAAGGATCGATTTTGAAGATTTTGAATCACCGGTTCACGAAGTCGCAAACAAACTGTAGAGATTCGATTTTTTGGATTTTAGTGATATTTTTTATTTGAGTCTTGTATCTTTTTATTCGATTTTGCATTTAGATAAAGTTTTGTTTGAATTGCATTGCATAATTCACATTCATTAATGTGAATTTTGGATTTGTTGTAAGTTTAGTTCGAGTTCATATTAGTTTGTTCTTTAGATCGAATTTGTAATATTGGTGTATTTGTTTGAAATCAAATCAATGTAATCCGTTCGAAATATGCTTTAGATCAAGCCTACAAAATTTCAGACTAATTGAAGAAGGTCTGAATCGATTCAGTTGGAAAAATCGAGTTTTTGAAACTGTGAAAGTCAAGAACTCGCAAGATTCAGAAAACTCGCAGGACAAGAAATCGCAAGGTTGGAAGAACTCGCAGAGGAAGAACTCTCACAAGTGTAAAACTCGCAAGAAATCAAGAACACGCAAAGTCCTTAATTTCTGTTTGAAGTGAAGAACTCACTAATAGCCTTGTGCAAGAAGTAGAAACTCGCACATATCTAGGAGCGAGTTTGTTCTATTCATCGTCTTCATTGTGCGCGAAGTGGTTTCTGCGAAAAGTTCAAGTTTTCACATTTGTGTTTTGCGTGAATTAATTTTGTTCAAAATTTTTCTAAGTCCTAAACACGCAAGTCTTTTGCGTGTAGCATCAGAACTCGTACATAGTTGTGTGCGAGATCTAAGAACTCGCATAAGCCTTCTGCGCGAACCTTGGTTCACGCAAGCTTTGTCGTGTGCGAAGATAAAACTCGCACAACTCTTTGTGCGAGAAATGCAGTTCACGCAGCCTTTGGTGTGCGCGAATCTTAAATTCGCACATAGGCTCTTACGCGTTTATGTTTGATCTCTTTGGTAAGCGCGTTCTATACTTAGAAATTTTTCTGATTTTTCTGAAATTTAACCGAGTTTGATTTTTGTAGATACAGTTTGTTTTCTGAATTTTGACAATCACAATAAGCAGTGTAACACAAAGATGACTTCAAAGGATGCCCTCTCGATTGGTACTCACGTAAAGCCTCCTGTTCTATTCAAAGGCGAATATGAACAGTGGAAGGATCGTTTTCTCAACTTCGTCGACCGGCATGCAAATGGGGAAAACATTTTGCTATCTATTACAGAAGATCCCATGATACCACCCACTGTTGAAATACTTGATGATGAATCTAGGCTACGGTGACCTCATTCAAGATATTGTGATGATTGCGAAGGTGAATTACGTAGAAGGATTAGGACATAACCTATTCAGTATTGGCCAGTTCTGCGACAAAGATTTAGAGGTATATTTCAAGGCCAAAAGGTGTTCTGTACGTACTGAAGATGGTAAATAACTCTTGGTCTACACACGAAAGTCTAACCTCTACACCATAAATCTGTCAAAAGTCCGGACTGACAATCAGGTTTTTCTACTATCAAAAGCGTCGCTGCAACAAAGCTAGTTATGGCACCGATGACTTTCTCACCTAAATTTTCGCTACATCAATAAACTGGTCGTGGGCAAACTCGTCAAAGGACTTTCTGAGCTGAAATATGAGAAAGAACATGTTGTTCCCGAAGGTGCTTAACAAGTTTGTAGAAAGGGGGGGTTGAATACAAACACAGAAATTTAAAGTTTAATAAATTGTTTATTGATAAATCAAACACAATTTACATGTTTGTTGCGGAATAAGATTAAGACAGACTCAATCTAAACAAACTTAAGAAACACTAAGATGGTTGCACAAGAATTTCAGAGAATGGGGAATTTAGAATATAGAAAACAAAGGTTTCTATTTGGGGTTCAAGGATTGAGCACCCCCTCAGATGGAGGGGTGAACTTCCTATTTATACCCTATGCATTAAATGCAAGGCAGGGCACTTTACACGTGGCGTTCTCTGATTGGCTTTGAATGTCTGACTTTGGGAGACATGCTTTCGGCCGGATCATGAACAGTGTAGTTGACAGAGTTTGTTGGGTCTGAAATATGCCAAGGATGGTTCAACATGGTTACTACTTCTAGTTCATCATGGTTACTACTTCTGAAGTTAATATTCATCATGGTTACTACTTCTGTGGTTAATGTTGCTAGTTGTAGTTAATGCTGCTGGAACAAAGTTAATGCTGCTAGAAGAAAACAGTTAATACTTCTAGTTAATGCTGCTAGAAGAAAACAGTTAATACTTCTAGTTAATGCTGCTAGAAGAAAACTGTTAATACTTCTAGTTAATGCTGCTAGTTGATGGTTAATGTTGCTTAACAAAATTAGTACTGCTAGTTCAAAGTTAGTACTGCTTGAGGATATTAATGCTGCTGAGCATGGTTAGTACTGCTAGAGTTAATACTGCTCAAAGTATTAATGCTGCTTATGATTAATACTGCTTATAAGATGGAGATCTGTATGGAAAGGATGACAACTGGATAAAGTGAAGATTATGGAAAGCTTGGAGATAATGATGGAAGATATTCTGAAGATATTTTATTAATTGTAATTAGATTTTATCTTCAGTATATATATAGTATTGTTTAGAATAGTTAGAAATAACTTTTTGAGAATTAGAGATTAATTCTTAGTTTGAGAGAGAAATCAACCTCAAGGCATAGATCCTAATTCTAGAGAAGTAGAATTCGTATTGGTGAGTCTGTTCATCAATATTGAGGTTGAGTGTGTAATCTTGTAGCTTCAAGCATTCAATACAAGTTTACAGTTTGTTATTCATATTTTCTGTGTTATTTTATTGTTTTATTAAATATCAAAGTGTTATTCCGCAAACTTCTTTGATATTAGTTTCTGAGAATTAATTCTTGTTAAGAATTCGATCCTGACAAGTGGTATCAGAGCTAGTATTCTCAGAAACCTGCAATCATCATTCTTCCTTGAAATCAGAAATCATCAATGGCTAAAGTTTCAGATTCTACAAGCACAGAAATCCCCACAGAGGTAATGTCTAATCTTTGCTCTAAAACTTGTATGGAAACTGTTAAAAGGTACAGGGATCACAACCAGACAATGAGTGATGACCTTAAAAGATTAGAGAGAGATATAAAAGACTATGTAAGAATTGTTGAGAGTTTTGAGGAACAGATTAAAGTTTTCCAAGCCAATGAACTTCAACATTCTTATGATACAAATTACTGGAAGTGGGAGAAGAATGACCTAGAACTTCAGCTGAAAAAGTCTAAAGAGGAGAATGAGAAGATAAAGAGTAAGTTTGAGAAAGCCAAGCTGGATATTGAGAAATTTTCCAATGCTTCTAAAGCAATGGACTCTTTGCTCCAAACTCAAATCCATGACAAACTTAGAAGAGGAATAGGCTATAACACCACACCACCACCATACAACAACAATTACATTCCTCCTATATCAAACTTACTAGAGACCAAGGATAGGAAAGAATTGCCTGTTGGAGCCACTAAGGTAGATCCTTTAGACAAAGTGGTGGTTGAAACAGACTCTGAAGAAGAGAACTCTAGTGAAAAGAGTAAGGAGAACACTGGGAGTGGTGAGATTCCTCTAGAAAATCACATTATCACCAATGAGGGATGTGGAAAGACTTGAGTCAAATCTAAGGACATAGGGAAGACTGAGGGAAAGTCTGAGAAGGTCCATTATAAGCAAACCACAGTTGTGAATCCTGTCTCTTGCAAACAGTGTTCTTGCAATAAATCTGAGCCCCAAAAACATGATAAACCAAGGGGAAATCAGAGAAACTGGAATAATCAGTGGGCACAAAAACAAGGGGTTGATTTGAAAAAAATCAATAGACCAAAACCTTGTTTTATCTGTGGCAAATTGAATCATCTTGCGAAACACTGTTATTTCAACCCTATCAACCAAAGAGCCACTTTTCAAAGAAAACCACAAAACTCTTTTGGTTATAGGAATAAAAGAAAGAATCAATTGGCTGAGAAAAGAGCACATTTAAAGTCTCATGCTCAGAACAAGTTTGCTAATACAAAGAAAAATGCTCCAAATAAGCCAAGGAGTAATTTAAAGACAAAGAAAGCAAACAACTTTGTTCAAGTTTGGGTTCCAATTGTAAAGAAACAGGTTAGTACTGCTATCCCAGATAGTACTGCTAACAGAAATAGTGCTGCTGCAACCAATACTACTGCTAACAAGGATAGTGCTTCTACTAGTATTAATGTTGCAAAGCCTATAATATTGACAAAGTATTCCAGCCATGAGATTCCTAAACAACTCATTCAGACCAAACTGACAGATTATATAAATGAGAAAGGACAACCCAAGACTACTTTGGCTTGGGTTCCATCAAAGACTAATTGATTTATCAAGTGTGCAGGGCAACCAAAAGCTCAAGAGGAAGAGCATTTGGAATGAAGATAATGGTTGCTCTAGGCACATAACAAGGAACATGGACTGCCTTCAAATTCTTTAAAAGATTTGATGGAGGACATGTTTCTTTTGATCCAACAGAAGGTAAGAAAAGTGAAAAAGGTATAGTTTCAAAAGATAAAGTAACTTTTGAAAATTTTATTGTATATGGTACTACTAACCTTGTGTCTATAAGTGTTTTCAGGTTGCTAATACTGAAAGGTAGTTAGTACTTCTAGTTCAGTGAAAACTGTCAGACTGTGTTAATGCTGCTGGTATGTGTTACTACTGCCAGTCTGTGTTAATGCTGCTGATAAGTGTTACAACTGATAATGTAAGTTTTCTATACCTAAAAATGATCTTCAATGATTTAATGTCAACCCTGGATATCAATCAAAAAGCTTTTATCTGTATCCAAGGTTTGTACAAGAAGTACTTAATAAGGAATTGACGGATTAACCTCATTTTTATGAGATATATGTACCTAAACCCCCTAAAGGCAAGGTTTTCTCAAACATGAGAAGATCTGCTAGGGACTCGGAAGGAGTTGACATACCATTGTTCTCTACAATGATGGTGATGTCCCACAATCAAGAAGGTAAGGCATCAGGGTCAAAGCCCTCATTAGACCAACCCACTGATGACCTATCCACACCTTCCACTACCAAGCATAAACCTTCAGATTCCTTTTGACAAACCAACATTCCCTATTACTATATTATATAAGGAAAAGATACTGAAGGTTCCTTCCCTTCTTGTATCTTCAACCTTAAAACCTACAAGCCCTCTGATGGAGCATTTTTCATCAGAGAATATCCAAAGGGAAACCATAGAGGTGTCTCCCAACCTCAAGAAGGTGCTCAATAAGGAGATGCAAGAGCATATGGGTTGTAAGGCTCACACTACTGACTTTGCACAAAGTGCAGGACAGGACAGTGTGAACATATCTAAGACCTTCCCCATGGCAACTTTAGATGAGTAATTATCTAAAGGTCCCAGGTGCCAAGAAACCAAGGGAGTAGAAGGTGCTTCTGCTAGGCAGAAGATCTCTACTAAAAGATCCAAGGATCCTTCAAGGGTGGTAAACACACCTAAAGAAGGTGAGGACAGATTTAACTACAAAGAATTGATGGATACACTTGGTACAATTTGTCTGAAAGTTCACAATCAAATTATGGAGATAAAAGAGATGAAAAGGAGCACAGATCATGATTATTTCAAAAAGGGGGAGACTTAAACAACTGAACTTGAGAAGACATGAGAAGGAAAATCAAGTTGATATGAAATCTTATTTTGAGGGGGAGATAAGTGAAGAAGCTGAAATAAAGCATTAACTACAGAAACAGAAAAGAAGATAACAGCAGAAACTGAATCAAGAAAAACCAGTAATTGCAGAAAGTTTTGAAATTATCATAAAGACCCTATGTTGAAGAACTTAACTTCTCAGTTTTGAAAAGTTAAGTTAGGGGGAGATTGTTGGGTCTGAAATATGCCAAGGATGGTTCAACATGGTTACTACTTCTAGTTCATCATGGTTACTACTTCTGAAGTTAATATTCATCATGGTTACTACTTCTGTGGTTAATGTTGCTAGTTGTAGTTAATGCTGCTGGAACAAAGTTAATGCTGCTAGAAGAAAACAGTTAATACTTCTAGTTAATGCTGCTAGAAGAAAACAGTTAATACTTCTAGTTAATGCTGCTAGAAGAAAACTGTTAATACTTCTAGTTAATACTTCTAGTTAATGCTGCTAGTTGATGGTTAATGTTGCTTAACAAAATTAGTACTGCTAGTTCAAAGTTAGTACTGCTTGAGGATATTAATGCTGCTGAGCATGGTTAGTACTGCTAGAGTTAATACTGCTCAAAGTATTAATGCTGCTTATGATTAATACTGCTTATAAGATGGAGATCTGTATGGAAAGGATGACAACTGGATAAAGTGAAGATTATGGAAAGCTTGGAGATAATGATGGAAGATATTCTGAAGATATTTTATTAATTGTAATTAACTTTTATCTTCAGTATATATATAGTATTGTTTAGAATAGTTAGAAATAACTTTTTGAGAATTAGAGATTAATTCTTAGTTTGAGAGAGAAATCAACCTCAAGGCATAGATCCTAATTCTAGAGAAGTAGAATTCGTATTGGTGAGTCTGTTCATCAATATTGAGGTTGAGTGTGTAATCTTGTAGCTTCAAGCATTCAATACAAGTTTACAGTTTGTTATTCATATTTTCTATGTTATTTTATTGTTTTATTAAATATCAAAGTGTTATTCCGCAAACTTCTTTGATATTAGTTTCTGAGAATTAATTCTTGTTAAGAATTCGATCCTGACATGGTGCCATAGGAGTTTTCATCGCTGAAGTTTGAGTAAGATCAAACTTCTTCAGCATATCTTTAACATACTTACTTTGGCTTATAAAGGTACCTTTGTCAGATTGTTTAATCTGAAGACCAAGAAAATATGTCAGCTCACCCATCATACTCATTTTATATTCTTTCTTCATTCTTTCAGCGAAGCGAGTACATAGAGATGGGTTATTAGAACCAAATATTATGTCATCGACATATATTTGTACAAGAATTATATGACCTTTTATCTTTCTGAAAAATAACGTATTATCAATCTTGCCACGTTCAAAATTTTCAGAGATAAGAAAAGATGAAAGAGTGTCAAACCAAGCACGAGGGGCTTGTTTTAGACCATAGAGAGCCTTATCCAATTTATAAACATAATTTGGATACTTAGGGTCATAGAACCTTGGAAGTTGTTCTACATAGACTTCTTCATTCAGCTTTCCATTTAGGAACGCTGATTTTACATCCATTTGATAGACGATGAAGTCTTTATAGACTGCATAAGCTAAGAATAGTCGAATTGCTTCGAGCCTAGCCACAGGGGCAAAGGATTCATCATAGTCTATGCCTTCCTCTTGTCTGTATCCCTGAGCAACAAGTCGAGCCTTATTGCGGGTTACAGTTCCATGTTCATCTAACTTGTTTCAAAACACTCATTTGGTGCCCATAACAGTTTTATCAGATGGTCTAGGAATGAGATTCCAAACTTTGTTACGGGTAAACTCAGTCATCTCTTCTTGCATAGCGCTGACCCAGCTTGGATCTCTGAGGGCATCATCAGTCTTCTTTGGTTCTATTAAAGAAAGAAAGTTGACAAAGAGACATATATTACCTGAGCTTCGTCGTGTCTGAATACCTGCATCTGGATCACCCAGAATTTGATCTATTGGATGATCTCTGGTCCATCGCTGAGCAGGAGCATGATCGCTCAACTCAGAGGTTGAATCAACAATTGGGATGTTTACTGATGAGGACGTTTGAGGTTCATCAGCAATTAACTGTTGAGTAGTGGACAGACTGTTGTTATCAGAGAGGTTTTCAGACAGAGGTAGATCTGATGGTAGCAAGGTGTTTAGAGGTTCAGCTGAAACACATGAGTTGGATTCAGCGCTAGGAGGTATAATGTTTGGATCATCATCAGCGACTGGAGGATCTGAATGTTGATGGTTTGAGAAGAAGGGTTCAGTTTCCTTGTAGTGAGAAAACATCCAAGCATTTAACTCTTCATTGTCAGCGATTGGTTTGGAGTTCGCTGAGCGATTTTCATCAAAAGTGACATGAATTGTTTCTTCCACAGATTGTCTTCGTTTGTTGAAAACTCTGTAGGCTTTCGAGATGGAGGAATATCCTAGAAATATTTCATCATTAGCTTTTGGGTCGAACTTTCCAAGTTGATCTCTGTTGTTTAAGATATAGCACTGACAACCAAAGATATGAAGAAAGCTGATAGAAGGCCTCCTTCCATAAAAAAGTTCATAAGCTGTCTTCCCAAATTGCTTTACTATCAGCGATCTGTTTTGAGTAAAACATGCAGTGTTTACAGCTTCTACCCAAAATTTAGTAGGGAGATGAGAATCACTGAGCATTGATCTAGCAGCTTCAATGATCATTCTGTTTCTTCTTTCAGCGACTCCGTTTTGCTGAGGTGTTCTTAATGTAGAGAAGTTATGAGAAATTCCCTTGTTTTCAAAGAAATTGTTCAGGGAACTGTTTTTGAATTCAGTTCCATGATCACTTCTTATTGAACGAACAGTAAGATTATTCAGCACTTCCATCTTTTTAACAAAAGATATTAGTTCTTCTGGAGTATCAATCTTCCAGCGAAGAAAGATAACCCAGGTATAGCGAGAGAATTCATCTACAATGACAAGCGTATATTTCTTTCCAGCTATTGATTGGATGTTGACAGGGCCAAACAGATCCATATGCAAGAGCAGAAGATGACTTGTCACTGAGGAAACTTGTTTAGACTTGAAACTAGCTTTTGTTTGTTTTCCTTTTTCACATGCTGAGTAGAGAGATTCTTTAGCATATGAGTGCTGAGGAAGACCAGAAACCAGTTCCTTAGAAGAGAGAGAATTCAAGGTTTTGAAGTTTAGATGAGAGAGCCTTTTGTGCCATAGCCAGTTGACATCAGAAGAGGCCTTAGAGAGAAAACATAAGTTTTCACTGGTAGTAGAGTCCATATCTATTACGTAGACATTTTCTCTGCGATAACCACTGAGAGCAAGTTTTCCTTTCTCATCCACCACTGAACATGCTTTCCTAGAAAAGCGAACTTCGTAGTCTTTGTCACCTAGCTGACTGATGCTTAGAAGGTTGTGCTTCAGTCCATCTACATAAGCAACTCTTCGAAAGGTAGTTGTCCCATTTGCTGAGGACACCAAACCCTCGGGTATATCCTTTTCCATTTCCACCGAAGGTCACAGAGGGACCTTTCTCTTCCTTGTATTCAGTAAGCAGGTCTTTTTGTCCAGTCATATTACGAGAACATCCACTATCGAGATACCAGATGCCCTTTGATCCCTGCACACATAAGGAAGATTAAGCGTTGTTTGGTACCCACTTTTCAATGGGTCCTTTAGAGTTAGTGGTTATGGAAGATTCAGCAGTCTTCACAGCAGATCAAGATTCAGCTTCAGTGGTGATCTTCACTTTGGTTAATTTCTTAAACTTAGTGATATTCTTCACCTTGGTCGATTTTTTAACTTTGGTGACCTTCTCAGCCTTAGAGGCATTTATCTTCACTAAAACCACAGTGATAACATTAGTGGAAGTTGGACATTTGCTTGCAATATGGTCAGTAAAACCACAGTGATAACATTTTCTGTATTTGAAAATGGTTTTAGGACCAGAAGTAGAAGGTTTTGCAAGTTTAAGATGAGCAGGACCAGGTCCAAGAATGCTTTTCTCATGAGATCTGGGAGGAATATTCATTTCTTCAGATTTCATGGGTTTAAGATCAATCTTTAGCTTTGGAGGACAGAGATCGAAGATTTCTATCATAGAGCTAGAGGATTGATTCACTGAAGGTTTAGAAGGAACTTTCAGTTTTGCTTTCTTGGTAGCCTTCTGAGGACGAAGAATGGATTTTCCTTTATCAGAAGACTTAGTGTCTTTGGATTTTTCCTCAGGGATAGAATTAGAAGAAGAACAGGGATAGAATTGATTATAAGAAGTGTCAAAGAAAGAAGTGACAAACGTTCCAAACTTAAGCGTGGAACTTTCTCCTTTAGTTACATCCTGTGGTTTCCAAAAACCAAGACTTGTTCTATCACTTTCAGGAATTTGAGCATTTATTATCTCAGAGATCTTTGTTGATGATTTGCACCATTTTTCAACATGAGCCTTTTCTGCTTTTAGAGCAGCGATGGCTTGTTCGTGTTCAATACTGATGATTTCATTTATAATGACTTGATCTTTCAAATTTTCTTCTAAAAGATTGAGTTCTCTAGCTCTTGAGTTAAATGAACATTTTTATTTTCAGCTTGAGTTTTGTCGTTTAAAGCATTATAAAGGTCAATCGTCAGCACATCAACAACGCGACTTCTCTCAGCTTCAGGCAGAGAGGGATTTGTAGAGATAGATACCTGAGATGATATGTAGCTCATAGAAGGTTCATATGGTTCTTCCACTTCTTCTTTAATCTCAGCCATGAGGCAGAGATTAACGACTTCTTCTTCATCAGAACTTGATTCTTCTGATTCAGCCCAGTCATGTTCTTTAGCAATGAGACCTTTACCTTTTCGCTTGTAGCTTTTCAGCTTTTGATATTTGTTTTTCAGCTTTAGGTATTTGTCATCACTGGATCTTTTTGAGGTATAAGGTTTGAAGACCTTTTTCGACCTGCACTCACTAGCAAAGTGTCCAATCTTTTCACAGTTATAGCAAGTGGCAGTAGCCTTATCAACAGGCGTTGATTTTGGCTTTTCAGTAAGAGAGAGAGGCTTATTTATTCGGAAATTGCTCTTTCTTGCAAATCTTTTAAAAGAGTTTGTCAAGAGTGCTAAGGACTCATCGAACTCTGAAAGATCAGGGTCTGATAGATCCTTAGATTCAGAATCTAACTCAGTGATGGTGAGAGTAGATTGCTGAGATGGAATTATCTCTGAAGAGACTAAAGCAACATGAGTGCTTTTAGAGTCCTTAGAATCTTTAACAAGATTCTTTTTCCGGAGATTCGATTGCTCATAGTTGAGCAATATTCCATACAAAGTGCTTAGAGAGAGAGAATTTAAGTCTTTTGTCAGCTTAAGACATATTGAATAACTGTCCCAGCTTTTAGGAAGACATTCTAAGAATTTTGTTAAGACCTCAAAATTAGAATAGGTCCTACCAACAGTTCTTAGATCAATGATTAACCAGTTAAATCGTTGATGAACGTCAGAAAGAGATTCATTCTTACCAGCGATGAAACTTCCATACTGTCTTACCAAGTTAATCTTTCGAGTCTCTTGGATTTCAGTGGTGCCCTCATATTGAACACATATGGTTTCCCACATTTCTTTAGAAGTTTTCAGATGCATGATGGAATGGAAAACTTCATCAGGCAGAGCCATTGAGATGATGGTCTTTGCTCTTGCATCTATACCTACCTTCTTTTTGTCTTCATCACTCCACTGTCTTATTTCCTTAACGACATAGCGTTCAGGGACAGCTTCAGTGGTGGCAGTAGCGGGAACTGCAGCTATAATTTTAACAGGTTCATAGGGTCCATTTTCTATATATTCAGGTATAGTAGGATCAGCACCTTCAAGAAATAGCATCATTCGATATTTCCATAGAGAAAAGTTATCTCTGCTAAATCGAGGAGGTTTAGAAAGTGAACCATTATCATAGTAGTTTGTGTTTGTGTTAAGTGCCATTTAGAATAGCAAAGAAGAGAATAAAGCAAGATCTTGCTTATTTGATTAAACAAACTGCTCTGATACCACTTGTTGGTCCCGAAGGTGCTTAACAAGTTTGTAGAAGGGGGGGGGGTTGAATACAAACACAGAAATTTAAAGTTTAATAAATTGTTTATTGATAAATCAAACACAATTTACAAGTTTGTTGCGGAATAAGATTAAGACATACTCAATCTAAACAAACTTAAGAAACACTAAGATGGTTGCACAAGAATTTCAGAGAATGGAGAATTTAGAATATAGAAAACAAAGGTTTCTATTTAGGGTTCAAGGATTGAACACCCCCTCAGATGGAGGGGTGAACTTCCTATTTATACCCTATGCATTAAATGCATGGCAGGGCACTTTACACGTGGCATTCTCTGATTGACTTTGAATGTCTGACTTTGGGAGACATGTTTTCGGCCGGATCATGAACAGTGTAGTTGACAGAGTTGTTGTACGAATTGTGGCAGAGGCATGTCCTATCTGACACATCGTACTGAGTGGTGCAAGGTAAGACAAAAGGAAACTTGAGGTATAAGTTAAGTGATCATTTGATCGTTGAATATCTCTTTCTTCAGAGACATCAAGAGTTCAGCGATCGCTGAAGCTTTCCTCATGTTCCTTCGCGTATAAGTAGAGTTGTCTTTGCTTCACTGATATCTGCATCAGGTCACTAGTAGACTTCTCTTTGTTCAGCAGCTTCGTCTTCGATTCACCTATGAACATCTATTGATGCGAGACTTGTCTTTAGGGATTACGTTACTGGTTACATCAGAAACTATCAGCGATACTGAACAAAATCAGTTTGATCACTGATAGTGAAACACATACATACTAGATGTTTATAAGAAGACTATCGGCGATAACTGAACAGACTCAGTCTGATCGCTGATGGTGAAATACTAATACATATTGGACGATTATTCCAGATATACATGGGTAAAATTTATGAGATCTAAAGATGAGACGCCCGAAGTCATCATCAGTTTCTTAAAGACTACCCAGGTATATCTGCAAAAGCCAGTCAAGCTTCTAAGAACAGATAACGACACAGAGTTTAAGAACAAAACTGTTGAAGATTATCTCGAATCGGTCGGGATAACACATCAATTCTCAGCTGCTAGAACACCATAACAGAACGGAGTAGTAGAGCGACGTAATAGAACGCTAGTCGAGGCCGCTCATACTATGCTTAGTCAATTTGATCTACCTCTGTTTATGTAGGCAGAAGTTGTTTCAACTTCGTGTTATACACAGAATCGGTCCATAATAAATCGCCAGTTTGGATAAACTCCTTATGCTTTGATTAATAATAGTACACCTAATATTAAATACTTTCATATCTTTGGATGTAGGTGTTTCGTACTTAATGATCGAGAGAACTTGAACAAGTTTGGACCGAAAGCTGATTAAGGCATCTTCATTGGATATTCTCAAACATTTGTTGCATACCGGGTGTACTTGAAGAATTCCAAGACAGTGATAGAAAGCGTTAATGTTACATTTGACGAGCAGGTGGCTTCTGAACAAAGCAGTTCAGAACCCGTGCTTACAAGAGTTTTAGCTTCTGGACAGGTCGGTACAGAACCTGCGATTAATGCGACTAATTCGGATAAAGCATCTACTTCTACATCTCACTTATCTGAATTAGATTTATTGTTTGAATTCTTTTATGATGAGTTTCTTGGATCTAAACTGCCTAAATCTGTTGTGATTGACAGGTCTGAAGAATCAAGCTGTCAACATCCAATCACTTCAGAAGTGTTAACAAAACTCGTTCCCCCGGTTCAGACAGAAACTCAGATTCAAACAATTACTCCTACGGTTGAATGCGTTCAAGAAAATGTTGAACCAGAAGTTCCTACTTCAGTTGGATGCACTGTGATGGATAATCAACAGACTGAACAAGTTGTCCCAACTGAAACTTCTGCACCATCTACTTCAATTGAACCCCTCCCTGCTGTAGAACGAACTGAAGAAACTGAAAGTGGATACTTAGATGAGCATTATGATCAATCTACATCAAATCCACTCCCTCACGAACACAAGTGGACCAAAGAGCACCCGATAAGCCAAATCATTGGAGATCCAATTTTACTGGTTCAAACTAGGTATGCTACTTTGAACATGTGTATGCATGAATCCTTTCTAAGTAAGACAAGGCCCACTCGCGTATCAGAAGCTCTATCTGATTCGGATTGGGTAACTGTCATGCAAGAGGAGTTGAACCAGTTCGAAGCTTTAAAAGTGTAGATACTTGTGCCAATACCAGAAGGTAAATCCATTATTGACACCAAATGGGTATTCAAGAATAAAAAGGACGAAGACGGTATCGTAATCAGAAACAAAGCACGACTTGTTGCAAAAGGCTACCGGCAAGAGGAAGGCATTGATTATGATGAGACTTACGCTCCAGTGGCACTCATTGAAGCAATCAGAATGTTTCTTGCGTATGTTGCTCATAAAAATTTCACAGTCTACCAGATGAACGTGAAGACTGCCTTTCTAAACGACATTCTTAAGGAGGAAGTCTACGTATCACAACCAGACGGCTTTGTGAATCCAGATAAACCAGATCATGTCTACATCTTGGTAAAGTACTTTATGGTCTGAAACAACCGCCTCGAGCCTGGTACGAAGTTTTATCAAAGTTTTTGGTCAAGTCGGGCTTCACAAAAGGTAAAATCGATACTACTTTGTTCATTAAAAAGGAAAAAGCCGATATTATTCTTATTCAGATATATGTGGATGACATTATATTTGGCTCTACTAATCCCAATATCTGTAAGAACTTTTCTAACCTTATGGTGTCACATTTTCAGATGAGTATGATGGGAGAGATGAATTTCTTTCCGGATTACAAGTCAAGCAGTTTTCAACGGGGATTTTAATCAATCAATCCAAGTACATTTTTGATATTCTGAGAAAATTCAAAATGGAAAATTGTACAACAATTGGAACCCCGATGGAACCAAGAACTAAGATTGGCATGGATCCTTCAGGAAAAGCTGTCGATGTTAGAACTTATAGAGGGATGATCGATTCTTTGTTGTACTTAACTTCAAGTAGGCCAGATATAATGTTTTCTACATGTTTATGTGTTAGATATCAGGCTAATCCCAAAGAATCCCATTTGTCCGCGGTCAAAAGGATCTTCGGATATCTGAAGGGCACTGCAGATCTTGGTCTGTGGTATCCTAAAGATATTGGTTTTGAACTAACCGCTTGCTCAAATGCAGATCATGCAGGCTGTATGTTAGACATGAAGAGTACATCGGGTAATATACAATTTCTTGGAGATAAACTCGTTAGTTGGGCATCAAAGAAACAATTATGTGTTTCCACATCAACCGCTGAAGCAGAGTATGTTGCTGCTGCAAGCTGTTGCTCTCAAGTCTTGTGGATGAGGACGCAACTGCGAGATTATGGCTTCAAATTTGGCAAGGTCCCGATATATTGTGACTCTAAGAGCGCCATGGCAATATCAGCAAATCCTGTACAACATACAAAGACCAAACACATAGATGTACGATATCATTTTATCAAAGACAATGTCGAAAAAGGTGCAATAGAACTTTATTTTGTAAACACTGATTATCAGCATGCTGATTTATTTACCAAGCCTGTCGACGAAATGAGATTTAATTTTCTTGTTTCTAAACTTGGTATGTTAAATTTTAAGACTTAATCAGTGATTACCTACTAAAGTTTTTCTTATTGTTATTTTTCTTCATTTCTTTATTTTTATTTTGAAAGATATCTGCACTTTAAGGTATATTTATGATTTCAGGGGGAGTGAGAGAAGATGAAAAGATGATATATATCCAGTTGAGGGGAGTTCATATTTTTGTACATGTTTTTCACTGATGATTTTCTGATGCGTAAATTTAGGGGGAGTAAGAATTATGACTTCTGATTAATTCAGATCAGAACTCGTACATTCAATGTTTTACTGTTTATGTCTTTTTTTTCAATAAATGTTGTGAATAAAACTTTGTACTTTGACAGACTTATGACTGATGCAATTTGAGAGAATGCTTACAAGACCATATGTTTATGATTTTAAGCTGACTTCATGAGATTTAAAACAGATCGAAAGGTTTATTTCTATTCTTAATCTCATATATGGTTGAAAGAAGGATGACTTTCAATCATATAAAACATCTTTTTAAATGTTCAAACCACTTATGATTCTTAAATGATTTCATGAATATAGAAGTGTGATTTTTAAATGTTTTCATGATTAATTGTGCTTAAATGTTAATAAATCGTGTGTTTCCAAAGATAAGTACTTGTGTATTATCTTTTTCATATACTTTCAAGTATTCACACACACCGGTTTAATTTTTGTTGGATATGTTATCACCATGTCTCAAAATTAAACAAATTTTTCGATGGTGATACACCCTGATTGAATTTCAATGAATTGTGAGCGTGATTTCATTTCGAAACGTTCTTTCAAAAATGTCTATATTTTGGTTTGTATAGACACTATCCAATTTTTGCTGACCTAAGCCTTATTTGATAAATCATTCATATTATGATATTTTTCATACAATGTCAGATTTTCAAACAAGTTTCTTGTATTCATTTCAATATACTTGTTTTGAAATATCTTCAATGTTTAAAAATTCTCAAATCTTCATGATTATTTTATTGAGCATACCGACATCTGACTTGTGTATATTTGTGCTTTAACTGATAAAGTTACACCATTTTGAGCAACATGTTCTTTTAGGAAAACAACATGGGTTTCTTTTATGAGGACTTAATTGAAACTTCTATGGATTCACGTTAACCAGTGTTTCCTACCCAAGAAGTTAATCCTTGAGTGATCGACTGTGTGAGGATTCATAATACTGAGTGTGGGTTGACTGACGAGGTAAAATGAAAAGAGAGTTTGGTTAGATGTGAGCTCAATGATTAAAAGAAAGAGGGTGTGAGAACAGAGTAAAAGAATATCAAACTCTGCACCAACTTTTTCTGCGTCGGGCAGCCACATTACTAGTGTTTCACAATTCTTTGTGAACATTATTGAAACAAGCAACTAGCCCATGCCAACTGTTGATAAAAACCCCACCAGCTACTCATTTTCTTCTTAACAAGAAAATGTTTCATATTTCAAGGGGACGCAACACATATGTTATATGATTTTTATTTGGAAAATCTGGATATTGAAAAAGAAGGAAGTCTGCTCCACCTTCGCACTTCGATTATGCACAATAGAGTCTATGTTTAACTATTGTTGTCTCAATGGTTTACACAATTTTGAGCCTTATATAAGCAAACATCATGTGCTTAATTCTTTCTAACACTTGCACGAACACACAAGGAAATTTGTTTTTCTTTTCATAACGTTCATAGAAATTCCTTTGTGGTGTTTCGATGATTGAATGGAAGCTCTGGGGGAGTGAACATAACAAAAGCTCATTTCCAATGTGTATTTGTTACACACAGTGACTTCGTGTTACTGACAGGAATCATAACTGATTCATTTGTTGATTCAGGTGTTACATTCTTATTTGTCTGGATTTGAAAATCTCTAGATGAATACATTTTTTATGAATTGATGACGAATCGGAGGCACTTGATGAGATTAGTGGTCAGAATAGATGGAGTGACATTTCTTGTTGAAAGTTTTGATGATCTCGATGCCGCAATCTTCAAAAAGGGGGAGATGACAAAGTTAAAGAAATGTCTGAAAACAAAAGTTTGTTGTCAATTTGAAGAAAGTTTGAAGAATGATTATTGAAAGCTGAAAGTGAAAGTTCAAAGAATTTCAAAAGAAAGCTGGTTTTAGAGATTTTTTTTAAGATAATGTTGTGGAGAAATCCCAACATTTGCTGGGAATGTCGCAAGCATCCAGCGCCCTCACCTTCGACTCGAGAGTACGTAACTGGCCGGGACTAACAGCCCGACCCGCTGGCTCCACGAAAGTGGTGCAGCCCATCATGTCCGCATGTCGCTTAGTACGGGGCTTTGCGCTACCATGGTTTAAGGAAATAAAGTTGCGCCTTCACCACCAGCAATTGCTTTTGGTGTAGTGGTAAGCGCTTGATCCTAACAAGTTAAGGGTGCTCGGGCGAGAGCAATCCTAGGATGGGTGACCTCCTGGGAAGATCAAGCCTTGGGACCTAAAAATTGGTATCAGAGCAGATCCAAAGGTGAAATCAGATCAAGAAATTCGAGAAAAGCTTGGTTCGTCACTGTTCTTGAAAGAAAAATCGAAGTTTGAGTTTGAGTGAGTTTTTGGAGCAGATTTTGATTAGGAATTGTTACAAAAGTGTAATAGATCGAGTCTATGTACTTTAATTTCAGTATTGCACTGTAATTCTCACAATTTTTGTGATTTTGGTTGAGTTTTTGTTCACGAGTCGTTCTCACTGTTTCATCGATCTTTTTGTATAATGAGTGTTTGTTTGTAAAATTCATGTATTGTAAAATGTTCTTGGATTGATTGCAAAGGATTCTGTAAAGTTACAGATCATTTCGACAAGTTTGAATCGATTTCAGATGGAAAAACTCAGTTTTTGAGTCGACAAACTGAAGAACGCGCTAGATCTCTCAAACGCGCAAGTTCTTCGTCAAATGCGCAAGGTTCATCAGCTAGAACGCGCAAGTCAAAGGAATCGATTTTGGTCAAAACGCGCAAGTAACCACTAGCGAGTTTTAAAAACGCGCTAGTTGAAGTCTGCGAGTTTGGAAAAGTTGGAAAATTTTCTAAGGACCAGAACGCGCACGTAGTGATCTGCGAGTTCACCAAACGCGCTAATCGAAGCTAGCGAGTTTGAGGAGGAACAGTGTTCAGCGAGTTCTTCGACGTGCGAGTTTAGTAAACGTGCAAGCCTCTGTTAGCGAGTTTCAGCGTGAACAGTTTTTAGCGAGTTTAGGCACTTGCGAGTTTCATCATCTGCGAGTTTGATCTGCGAGTTTGCTTGGGAGTTTGTCTGCGAGTTTGCTTGCGAGTTTGTCTGCGAGTTTGCTTGAGAGTTTATCAAACGCGCAAGTCTCGATCTACGAGTTTCACTTTGAATAGTGACTTGCGAGTTTCTATACATAGAATTTTTTTTCTGTGAAATTTTCAAAACTGTAATATGGCCTTTAATAGTGAATTTTTTTTCTCTAGGGGCGCTACCCCTCGACCCCGCAAGGATATGGTGACATCATTCAAGACAACATAACGATAAGTAAGGTGAGTTATGTCGAAGGCTTGGGGCACAACTTATTCAGCATAGGTCAATTCTGCGATAAAGGGTTAGAGGTCAACTTCAAGTCTAAGAGTTGCTCAGTTCGCACTGAAGATGGAACAGAACTCTTATCTGGAAATTGAAAGACCAACCTCTACACCATCAATTTGTCCAAAGTTCAGATTGACAATCAAGTATGTTTGATGACAAAAGCTTCAACGCAGCAAAGTTGGCTCTGGCACAGACGTTTATCTCATTTGAACTTTTGTTACATCAACAAGCTGGTTCGTGGGAAATTGGTCAAAGGACTTCCTGAGCTGAAATATGAACGAGAACACTTATGCGCAGCATGTGAAAAGGGTAAGATGAAGAGAGCCGCTCACAAACCGAAGCCTGAACCAAGCACTAGTTCTCCGTTAGAACTGTTACATATGGATTTGTGTGGTCCAATGAGAACTCAGAGTTTGGGAGGAAAGAAATACGTGTTGGTTATTGTGGATGATTATTCAAGATACACGTGGGTCAAATTTTTTTGTTCAAAAGATAAGACACCGGAAGTTCTCATTACTTTCTTAAAGACGACCAAAGTGAAAATGCAGCGACCAGTCAAGTTTCTTCGTACTGACAATGGCACAGAATTCAAGAACAAGATTGTTGATGAATATCTCGAATCAGTTGGGATTTCACATCAGTATTCTGCTGCTAGAACGCCTGAACAAAATGGAGTAGTCGAAAGGCGAAATCGAACGCTAGTCGAGGCCGCTCGGACTATGCTTAGCCAATCGGACTTACCTCTATTCTTGTGGGCAGAAGCTGTGTCGACTGCATGCCATACTCAAAATTGTTCTATGATACACCGCCGTTTTCAGAAGACTCCATATGAGTTGATCAACAACAGAACACCATCTATCAAATATTTTCACATATTTGGGTGTAAATGTTTTGTGCTTAACGACAGAGAGAGTCTGAATAAATTTAGTGCTAAGGCGGACGAAGGCATCTTTATCGGTTATTCTTCAACATCTACTGCATATCGTGTTTATCTAAAGAAGTCAAAGACAGTTATCGAGAGCGTCAATGTCACATTTGATGAAGGAATGGCTTCTGATCATCTCAGTTCAGAACCCGTTATTACTGGAGTGTTAGCTTCTGGGCAGATCAGTCCAGAACCTGTTTCTACAGCGAAAGATTCGGATAACGCTTCTACATCTACTTCACATTTAACTGATTTAGATTTGTTATTTGAATTCTTTTATGATGAGTTTCTTGGAACTAATGTATCTAAATCTATTGTGACTGACAGGTCTAAAGACACAAGTTGCATTCATCCAGTCACTTCAGATATCATAACTGAACAAGCATCCCCTGTTCAGACAAAAACTCACATTTCAACATCTACTCCTACAGTTGAAGATGAAAAAGTAAATGCTGAGCCAGAAGTAATCATTTCAGTTGGGTGTAATACATTGCCTTCTCAACAGCATGAATCTGTTGTACCAACTGATACTTCTGCAACTGAGACTTCAACTGAAAACCCCCCTCTTGTTATTCAAATTGAAGATTCTGAAAGTGGATTTCTAGATGATGATCATATTCAAAATTCATCTACTCCACTTCCTCATGAGCATCGCTGGACCAAAGAGCATCCATTACATCAAGTAATTGGAGATCTCAACAAGCCTGTACAGACTAGGTCAGCGACACTTAACTAATGTATGCATGACTCGTTCCTCAGCAAGATTGAGCCATCACGAGTATCTGAGGCCCTTGCTGATTCGGACTGGGTATCTTTAATGCAAGAAGAGATCAATCAGTTTGAAGACCTAAAGGTTTGGAGACTTGTTATTAAGCCAGAAGGTAAAACCGTGATCGGCACTAAATGGGTATTCAAGAATAAAAAGGATGAAGATGGTATCGTCATAAGAAACAAAGCTAGACTTGTTGCCAAATGCTACCGGCAAGAGGAAGGCATTGATTATGATGAGACGTATGCTCCAGTAGCGCGTATAGAGGCAATCAAAATGTTTCTAGCCTACGCAGCTCATAAGAATTTCACAGTCTTTCAGATGGATGTGAAAACAGCTTTTCTGAACGGGATTCTTAAAGAGGAAGTGTACATGTCTCAACCAGAAGGGTTCATCAATCCAGATAAGCCAGATCATATCTATATCTTGGAAAAAGCCCTTTATGGATTAAAACAAGCCCCTCTAGCATGGTATGACGTTTTATCCAAATTCTTGGTCAAGTCTGGTTTCTCCAAAGGTAAGATTGATACTACTTTATTCATCAAGAAAGAAAAAGCTGATATTATTCTTATTCAAATATATGTTGATGATATAATATTTGGTTCTACTAATCCAAAATATTGCAAAAACTGTTAGAGCACAAATATGTTGGATTCAAGATCATAAAGTTTGAAGACCAAAAGATCAAGAAGTCAAAGCTGGAAAGTCAACTCTCATCAAAGTCAAAGTCTTTTGTTAATAAATGTCAAAGTCAATGTATGTGTAATTTGTTTTCTTGTATTTGATAGAGGGTATAAATACCTTTGTCCTTGTCTTTGTTATCAGAAGTACACACACGAATTAGAGAGAGAGAGCAGATTAGAGAAGAAGCTATTGAATATCATTCTAGTGTAAAAAAGTAGAGAGAGAAAGTTATGATTTGTAATCTGTGTTGTTTGAATCAATGACATATGGATTCGAATTCTCATCTTGATTGTTTGTAACAATTAGAACTTGAATATCTGGGAATAACAATTGGTATCAGAGCAGATCCAAAGGTGAAATCAAACCAAGAAAAAGTGGTTCGTCACTGTTCATCGAAGAGAAAATCAAGATTCTGATTTTTGAGTGTTTTTGAGCAGATTTTGATTAGGAGTTGTACGAAAAGTGTACTAGATCGAGTCTATGTACTTTAATTTTCGTATTGCATTGTAATTTCAATCGAATTTGTTATTTTGGTCGAGTTTTGTTACACGAGTTGTTTTTCACTGTTTCATCGATCTTTTGAATTGTAATTGTTTGTTTGTAAAATTCATGTATTGTAATCTGTTCGTTGATTGATTGTAAAGACTTCTGCAAAGTTTCAGATCATTTGGACCAAGAAAAGATCGATTTCAGTTGAAAAAGATGGTGTTTGGGTCGACAAGTTCCTAGATCGCTAGAACGCGCAAGTTCTTCGTGAAACGCGCAAGTTCTTCGTGAAATGCGCAAGGTTTATCAGGGTAGAACACGCAAGTTGAAAGAAGAGTTTTAGTCTAAAACGCGCAAGGCTACCTGCGAGTTTCAAGGAAACGCGCTAGTAGTGGCCAACGAGTTTATCAAATGCGCTAATTGAAGCTAGCGAGTTTCAGAAGGAATAGTGATTTGTGAGTTCTTCGTCTTGCGAGTTTGAGGAGAAACAGTGGTCAGCGAGTTCATCGACCTGCGAGTTTGAAACTTAAGGAAATAATTCTAAGTGTTGAAACGCTCAAGAGTAGCTAGCGAGTTTGGTTTAAACGTGCAAGCTTCGACGTACGAGTTTGTGAAACGCGCACGTTTCAATCTGCGAGTTTCAGCGTGAATAGTCTTTAGCGAGTTTAGGCACTTGCGAGTTTCGTCGATCTGCGAGTTTTATCTGCGAGTTTGATCTGCGTGTTTGCTTGCGAGTTTCTCAAAACGCGCAAATATCTGCGAGTTTGCTTGAGAATTTATAGAACGCGCAAGTCTCAGTCTGCGAGTTATTCAGTCTGCGAGTTTTAGGGCTTGCGAGTTCAATAGTGACTTGCGAGTTCTGATACTTAGTCAAATTTTTCAAAATAGTAATATGGCCTTCAATAGTGAAAAAAATTTCTCTAGTGCCTAGGTATTTTTGCTA
This sequence comes from Arctium lappa, assembly GCA_023525745.1. Classification (NCBI taxonomy): domain Eukaryota; kingdom Viridiplantae; phylum Streptophyta; class Magnoliopsida; order Asterales; family Asteraceae; genus Arctium; species Arctium lappa. Next base: position 56,254,296 of record CM042058.1, on the reverse strand, counting down.
ACCGGGTAGCGGGACCCCCGTGCTAAGTCTGCGGAGGGGGACACAAGTTCTTTCTGTGATCAAAATCTCTGATTTTTTTTTTAAGATTTTTGTATTTTTCTTGTGATTTCATATTGGATTAACGATCATTTTTGTCAAGTTCTTTTTGTGTCAGGTATTCAAGATGGGATATTTTTCTGATGATGATGATGAAAAGAAGATTAAAGAGCTCAAAATGGAGAATCAAAGTCTTACTTCCTTCGTTGATTATTACAAAAAGAGGTCAAAATGATTTAATGATGAAAGGGAGCTACTGAGAGAAGAAGTTAATGTCTTGAAGAAGATAAATGAAGATCTTCTGAAACAGACTTCTGGACTGAATGATGAGAAAATACTGAGTCTGGAAACTGAGAATACTGAGCTGAAAAATAAAATCTTTGACTTGGAATATCAGATTATCCAAATCCAGCAGCAAGCATCTGTTGAAAGTTATGAGGAGACGATTAAGAGTCTGGAAGATTCTAATGCTGAGCTTCAAAAGAAAATATCTGATCTGGAGAAAAAGATGGTTGAAGAAAGATTTGATTTTGAGACTAAAAAGAAAGGATTTGCAAAGAAGTTCTCAGATTTTTCTATAAAATGTGCTGACGAGAAGAAGACGGTTGAGCTTAAATGCGTTAAACTTTCTCAACAAATCTCTGATTTTGAGAAAGTGATCATTATTGAAAGAGAAAAGTTTGCAAAGGATAAAAAGAAAATTGAGCAGAAGAATGTTGGATTTTTTAAAGAGATATCTGATGGAAGAAAGAATGTGGAAAAGGATTTTGAAGAAGAAAGAATTATTTTCTGTGTTGTTTGAATCAATGACATATGGATTCGAATTCTCATCTTGATTGTTTGTAACAATTAGAACTTGAATATCTGGGAATAACAAAAACTTTTCTAACCTCATGGTGTCACGTTTTCAAATGAGTATGATGGGAGAGATGAATTTCTTTCTCGGATTACAAGTTAAACAATTTTCTACGGGGATTTTCATAAACCATTCTAAGTACATTTTGGATATTCTTCGGAAGTACAAAATGGAAAATTGTAAACCTATTGGAACCCCGATGGCACCAGGTACTAAGATACACACTGATCCTTCGGGTAAAAGTGTTGATGTTAGGACGTATAGAGGTATGATAGGTTCATTAATGTATCTTACATCCAGTAGACCAGATATTATGTTTTCAACATGTTTATGTTCTAGATATCAAGCTGCTCCCAAAGAATCCCATTTGGCCGCTGTCAAACGGATCTTTAGATATCTGAAGGGCACTGCAGACCTTGGTTTGTGGTATCCTAAGGATACTGGGTTTCAACTGATTGCATATTCAGATGCAGATCATGCAGGTTGTATGTTGGATAGAAAGAGTACTTCTGGTCACATTCAATTTCTTGGAGACAAGCTTGTTAGTTGGGCATCAAAGAAACAGTTATGCATTTCCACATCGACTGCTGAAGCGGAGTATGTAGCTGCTGCCAGTTGCTGCTCTCAAGTCTTGTGGATGCGAACACAGCTACAAGACTATGGATTCAAATTTGATAAAATTCCAATATACTGTGACTCGAAGAGTGCGATTGCCATATCTGCTAATCCTGTCCAGCATACGAAAACCAAACACATTGATGTAAGGTATCATTTTATAAAAGATAATGTAGAAAAATGATCAATTGAACTTTATTTTGTAAAAACAGATTATCAACTTGCAGATTTATTTACCAAACCCTTAGATGAAAAGAGATTTAATTTTCTTGTCTCTAAGCTTGGTATGTTAAATCTTAAGACGTAATCGGTTGTTACCTACTAAAGTTACGAATTGTTATTTTTCATCATTTTCTTTATTTTTATGTCTGAAGGATATTTGCACTTTAATTTGTTTGCTCATGATCTCAGGGGGAGTAAGAGAAGATTTTAGATGATCTATATTCATTTGAGGGGGAGTATAGCTAATTTCTGCATTTTTTTATTTCATTGACAAATTTTTTTTAATGCATGATTTTAGGGGGAGCTTATAAGTCAAAAGAAGTAAGACTATGATTTCTGATTACTTCAAATCAGAACTCGTACATTAATCGTTTTATTGCTTTATGTCATTATATTTTCAAATAAATTTTTGTGAATAAATTTTTACTAGACTTTGAGACTTATGCAGGATGAGAAAAGCTGACACGATCATATCTAAATGACGATAGCTTGACTTTCTGAGTTTTAAGATTGCTCGAAAAGGTAAATTTCTTATCTTAATCTCAAATGTATCTGAAAGAAGGACAACTTTCAGGTATAGAAAACATGTTCTTAAATGTTCAAACCATTTCCTGATTTTTAAACAAATTTTATAATTTGGAAGTGTGATTTTAAATGTTTTCATTTTTTTTTGTCATTAATTGATAAACAAACCGTGTGTTTCCAAAGATAAATACTTGCGTATTGTCTTTTCTATATACTTTCAAGTATTCACACACACCGGTTTGACTTTGTTCAACATGTTCTTACCATGTCTCTAAATTGGAACAATTTTTCTTCGATGGTAAGACACTTCGCTTGTATTCAAAGAATTTTGAGCGATATTTCATTTCGAAACGGTTTTTCAAGAATGTCTATATTTTGTTTCGTATAGACAATTATCAATTATTCTTGACCATAAGCTTTAATTGTTATATCATTCATTTCTGATCATTTTCATACAATGTCAGATTTCCAAACAAGTCTTTTGTATTCATATTCATTCATTCAATATACTTGTTTGAAAATACTTCCATGTTTTAAAATGCTCAAATTTTCATGATTATATTCTGAGCATACATTCATCTGACATTTGTATTTGAGCTTTAACTGATAAAGTTAAACCATTTGAGCAACATTATTCTTTCATAGGATTACATGGGTTCTTTGTGCTAGGAATTAATTGAAACTTCTATGGATTCACGTTAACCATTGTTTCCTACCCATGAAGTTAATCCTTTAGTGATTGAGTGTGAGGAGTCTAAAAGAAATGAGTGTGGGTGTGATGAGGTAAAATGGAAAAGAGAGTTTGGTTAGTAGTGAGCTTAATGATCAAAAGAAAGAGGGTGTGAGAACAGAGTAAAAGAATATTAAACTCTGCACCAACTACTTTCTGAGCCGGGCAGCCACATTACTAGTGTTTCACAACACTTTGGTGAACGTTATTGAAACTGGCAAATAGCCCATGCCAACTCTTGCTTAAACCCCACCAACCACTCGTTTTCTTCTCAAAAAGAAAATGTTTCATATTTTTCTGGGGACGCAGCATATAATCTATCTGGTTTTCATTTGGAAAATCTGGATATTGAAAAAGAAGGAAGTCTGCCCCACCTTCGCACTTCAATCATGCACATTGAGTCTGTGTTTATCTACTGTTGTCTCAGTGGTTTACACAACTTTGAGCCTTATTGAAAAGCAATTATTTGTGCTTAATTCTTTCTACACTTGCACGAACACACAAAGAATTTGTTTATTTGTCATAACATTCATAGAAATGGCCTTTGTGGTATTTCGATGATTGGATGGAAGCCCTGGGGGAGTGAACATCAAAAAGCTCCTTTATATTGTGTATTTGTTACACACAGTGACTTTGTGTTACTGACAGGCATATTAACTGATTCATCTGTTGATTCAGGAGTTACATGTTCTTATTTTATCTAGATTTGCAAAGATCTAGATGAATACTTGGTTATGGATCACAGAATCAGGGGCTCAGTATGACAGATCAGAATGGTCAAAGACATTTCTTGGAGAAAAGTTTTAATGATATAGATGCTCAAATCATCAAAAAGGGGGAGATGATATGAAGAAATGTTAAGGTTTTGAAGTTTGGAAGAGATGATATCAAGATCTGATAAAGTTTTGTGAAGTTGATTTTCTGAAATGTTCAAGTCAGAAAGTTCAAAGGGAAGATTTGAAGACAATCAAAGAATTTCTGAAGTTTTGAGGAAATTCTCTTTGAAGATTTTTTGTTAAAGCAAGGTGAGCTGAATCTGAAGATAATTTTCTTTCCAAAGTCTGAAAGTATTGTATGAAAGTTTTGGGGAGATTGTTAATCGTTTGAAGACAGTTTTGGAAAGAATACCGTTAAAGAAAAAGGGGAGATTGTACTGACAAAGCTTTAAAGTGAAGACTGAATTGCTAGATCTTTCAACAGTGATCTTGAATCCAAAGGGTGAGATTTTTAGAGCATAAATATGTTGGATACAAGATCAAGAATACTGAAGGTCAAAGTTGAGAAAGTCAAAGCTGAAGAAAGTCAAATCTCATTCAAAGTCAAAGTCTATTTGTAATAAGTCAATGTACTTTGTATTTGTTGTTTCCTTTGTATTAGTTGTAGGTATAAATAGGTTTCCTTTCTTTGTAATTAGTAAGATATATTGTAATATCAGAATTGAGATTTGAGAGAGAATACGTAGAGAGAGAGAGAGTTCTAGAGAGAGAAAGTGTAAATTGAGAATTAAAGAGTAATCAAACAGGTAATTCAATTGTTTAATCTTGTTTGTTTGATTGTTTTGTATTAGAAACTAGAATCTGGAACACACAAACATGGTCTTTTAGAAAATGGTACCTTACATCAATATGCTTTGTTTTGGAGTGCTGCACTGGATTGGCAGAGATGGCTATGGCACTCTTTGAATCACACTGAATTGGAATCCTGTCATACTATAAGCCTTATTCTCTCAGTTGAGTCTTCATCCTGAGGACTTGAGAGCAACAACTAGCAGCAACAACATATTCTGCCTCTGCTGTAGAAGTTGAAACATAGTTCTGCTTCTTGGATGTCCAACTTACCAGCTTATTTCCCAATAATTGACAACATCTAGAGGTACTCTTTCTGTCTAGTTTGCATCCTACATGATCTGCATCAGTGTATACTGTTAAATCGAAGCTAGACAGTTTAGGATACCAGAGACCTAAAGAAGGTGTGCCTCTGATATATCTAAAAATTCTTTTGACTGCATACAAATGAGATTCTCTTAGATTTGCTTGGAATCAAGCACAAAGACATGTTGCGAACATTATATCAGGCCTTCTTGCAGTTAAGTATAGAAGTGAGCCTATCATGCCTCTGTAGGTTTTGATATCTACAGATTTTCCCGAAGGATCAGAGTTAAGCTTGACTCCTGTTGCAATAGGTGTTTTCATAGAAGTTGAATCATTGAGTTTGTATTTTTTTCAAAATGTCAGAGACATACTTAGATTGACTAATAAAAGTATCCTCTGATGTTTGCTTTACTTGTAAGCCTAGAAAGAATGTTAATTCTTCCATGAGACTCATCTCAAATTCACTCTTCATCAACTTTGAAAACTTATCACAATACTTTTGATTTGTAGAGCCAAATATAATGTCTTCAACATATATCTGTACTAACAACATCTCATTGTTGTATCTTTTTATGAACAATGTTGTATCAATTGTACCTTTTTCAAAACCATTTTTTATCAAAAATGTGGACAGAGTAGCATACCATGCTCTTGGAGCTTGTTTATGTCCGTATAGAGCTTTATCAAGATAATAAACATGGTTAGGAAACTTTGTATTTTCAAATCCAGGTGGTTGCTGGATATAAACTTCTTCATTTAATTTACCATTCAGAAAGGCAGATTTAACATCCATATGATATACTTTGAACCCTTTGTGTACAGTATAGGCTAAGAAGATTCTAATTGCTTCTAGCCTAGCTACAGGTGCAAATGTTTCATCATAATCAATACCCTCTTCTTGGAAATATCCCTTAACAACCAACCTAGCTTTGTTTCTGATTATAATGCCATCCTCATCCCTTTTATTCCTGAAGACCCATTTAGTTTCAATTGCAAATTTTCCTTTAGGAAGGGGAACTAAGGTCCAGACTTTGTTTCTTTCAAACTCTTGAAGCTCATTCTGCATTGTAGATATCCAATGAGGATCTTCAAGAGCTTCATTTACCTTCTTTGGTTCAATGATGCTTAAAAAGTTTACAAAATAGCATTCATTGATTGTGGTTGATCTGGTTTTGACACCCTCTGAAGGTGATCCAATGATCTGATCATGGGGATGATCCTTTGTACATCTTGTGAGTGGAGCATGAATATGAGTTAGAGTTTGAGCTTCAGAGATGATTGTAGCAGACATCTCTGTTGTGTTGTTCAGAGGCTCTGAAGTGGGTTCTAGAGGCTCTGAAGTGGGTATCAGAGATGGTGAAGCGTGCTCTGAAGTCTCATCAAGAGATGTCTCTGGAAATTCTTTAGATGTCCCTTGATCATCTTCTGATTCTGAAGAGAATTGTCCTCCAGTTTGTCTTGTTTCATTTCTTGGACCTATATTCATCGAAGAAGTCTTCGAATATTTTGTTCAGTTCAGATTCTCTTATGTTGGTTGATTCAGAGATATTCTTGGCAGTTGAATTGACATCATTGGTGGCCAGACTTCTGTCATCATCAAAAGACACATTGATACTCTCTTGGATTGTTCTTGTTCTCTGATTGAACACTCTGAAAGCTTTTGAGGCTAATGAATATCCAATGAATTTGCCTTCATCTGCTTTCTTGTCAAACATTCCAAGAGACTCTCTATCATTTAGAATATAACATCTGCATCCAAAAACATGGAAATATTTAACATTAGGTTTCCTATTGTTAATGAGTTCATAACATGTTTTCTTGAATCTTTTGACAATGGTAGCCCTGTTTTGAGTGTGTTAGGTCCGAGATCTAGACATTTCAAGCTTTTGTAGCTAGGTTAGGATAGGAAAGGATTAATCTTTATTTATTGAAAGCATATAAACCTAATCTAGAGAGAGCTTTGAGATGTAAAGGCTACATTTTATATAATGGAATGATTCTCAAATATTACAAGCCTTAGCCATCTATTTATAGCTACAATTCCTACTTACCACCTTCCCTTGCTACATCTTTTAAGCACAAAGCCCTTGCATATCATTTTACAAAATATAAAATACATTTAAAATAGATTTACTTTCCAAACTTTCAATGCACTAACATTCTCCCCCTAAAGTTTGAGAAAGTAAATCATCTTCTTGAAGCTTAGATCCTTTCCCCCTTGATTTACTTGACAAACTTTGGCACAACTTTGACAATGAAAGGCTCGGCTCCCCCTTTATTGTTGCTCTCACTCTTGAAATTTCGGCTTTAAAATCGAATTCATTGTAGACATTAATCTCGACTAAGAGCACTTCGAAGCATCTTGGAATGTTGAAATCCAACTTGTTACGTTAAGCCCACAAGAATGACAACAAGAGGATTTGACGTGACGAACCGGTGCAAACTTAGTGTAAAACAAAGAATCCGTCGATTAACCGCGAGCCGAATAAGCATTCCGCTTGAGAGACATAAACTTTTAGCTCGAAGAGGGAACGTGTAGTCGTGCACCACAAGGTAGGGTCGAGAAACAATTTTTGGCCAATTTTAGGAAACTTTGGACCAAAAATGTTAGAAAACTAACTGGACTAACAGAAGTCCGTTAGTTTACTATTCACTGTCTCTTTAAAATGAAAAGCCACGATCTGCACCATTTTTTCTTCCCTTTTTACATAAAATCACGATCATACAATTTTTTTATTGCATCAAATGGCTGCAACAATCAACAAATAAACGTTTTCAAGCATCTAATATCAACATGCATCGTGAAATGAAGTCGTTGTAGCAAACCGGTGATGTAACAGAAATTTTCCGGCGAGTAACAACCTTTTTCCGGCGAGATCAACAAACGGCTTAAAAACTTTCGAAATCATGATAGAAATCTTTGTAATGATCTTGCAAAATGATTATCATGAAGAAATAACAAGATCTGGACGACGATGCAAGAAAATTCCGGCTAAAACTGTCCAGAATCCGGCGACTGCGTTTTTCCGGCGAGGACTTTTAACAGACCACATAAACTCGATCTCATGCTCAAAATTCCGTCAAGCAATTAAAAATATATCGAATTAAACATTAAGAGCAGATCTGTGACGAATAAAAATAAAAAACGAAGATGTGATGAACGGTCGAAGAGTGAAACAGGTTGTTGCCACTGCCTCTGCCAAAAATTTGTGGGAAAATCAGATCTTGCAAGAATAGTTCTTGCAGCTTCAACAAGTATTCTGTTTTTCCTCTCAACAACACAATTTTGTTGAGGTGTTCTTGCTGCAGAGAAGTTTGGAGTTATGCCTTCTTCTGAAAGATATGAGTTGATTTTGACATTTCTGAACTCTGTCCCATTATCACTTCTCAGCTTCTGAACTTTGTTATCAAACAGAACCTGCAATCTTATTAAAATATCAGGGACATCAGACTTGGCTCTGATGAATTCTATCCAAGTATATCTAGAGTATTCATCAATTAAAACTAGAATATACTTTTTACTTGATAGACTCTGCACTGAGATAGGACCACAGAGGTCCACATGTAGCATATGCAGAGGTTTTGGACAATTATTATCACTTTTGGTCTTGTGAGAAGATCTTTTCATTTTTCCCATTTCACAAGCAGAACAAAGATGATCTTTGTTGAACTTTAGAGATGGTAAACCCTTAACCAGATTTAGTTTGACCAATTTATCAAGTGAAGAAAAGTTCAGATGAGAGAACTTTTTATGCCAGAGCCAGACATCTTCACTGTTCAGAGATACTAGACAGAGTTTCACTGAGTCAGTTTTTATGTGTTTGGAAAAATTCATTCTATATAGATTACCCTTTCTGTCAGCTCTGAGCATTTCTTGACCTGTTTTTGAGTAAAGTAGTGAACAATGTTTTTCTTGAAATTTCACATCAAAACCATGATCACAAAGTTGACTTATGCTGATTAAGTTCTGTTTTAATCCATCAACATAAGCAACCCTTGATACATAAATATTACCTCTTGATAGCTCACCATAACCTTTAATCTGACCTTGCATATTGTCTCCAAAAGTTACTGCTCCTCCAGATTTAACTTTGTAAGAAGATAGTAACTCTTTATTTCCTGTCATATGCCTTGAGCATCCAGAATCCAAGTACCAGATAGGCATAGACAATTTCTGCAAGACAGATTAGAGTTTCTTAGGTACCCATCTCATTATGGGTCCTGTCTTGTTAGGTTTCTGATGACTTTTTTGAAAACTTGCCATCTCATCTTTTGATATTTTGGCAGAGTTGTCCTTTTTCTTTTGAGGCTTTGTCTCTGAATTTTTATTCAGAGACTGATTAAGAAAACAGTGAGAACCTCTAAAGTGATTTTTTTAGTTTCATCAAGAGTTGGAGGCAATTGCATTTTACAGAACAAGAAGAAGTAGAAGCAAAGGTTTTCATTTCATTAAATGCATTTGATACATTATGATTCCTTTTTAAATTAGTACTAGGAATATTACAAGTATTCCTAACTACTTCCTTTCTTCTAGCTTGAAAGACAGCCTTCTTTTCAAGTTGTCTTTTCTTGTTTAAAAACACCCTCCTCTCTTTGTTGCTCACTGCACAAACAGGATCAGAATGGTTAATTTCTTGCCATTTTTCTTTTTGTTCAGGAGTAAACCTGATTGATTTATAAGTGTAGAGTTGAGAAGTGATAGTTTTATTCTTTGCCTTTCCTCGTAATTCTTTTTCAATATCCAGAGAAGTTTTTGCTTGAAGACACATTTCTACAAAGTCAGGACATATTGGTATTCTAGGTTTATTTTTCAAAACAGAAATAGGAATGTTCAAAATTTCAGAACCAACAGTCTCTATCTTTTTGTGAATTACTTCCTCTGGTCTGTAGAATATCTGTTCATCTATCTCTGGATCAGATTCAGAATCAGAGTCAAGAAAGTCTCTTTCAGCCTTACCAGAGATAACTACCTCTGTTGATTTCTCAATTTTCTTGGGTCTAGAGACTTTAATGATTCTTTTCATGCTTTCTTTCTTTTTCAAATCAGCTATGATATTTTCTTCATTTATTCTTTTGATGTCATCCTCAAATGTAGTTCTGATGCATTCATCAGAGATTGGTGAATACAGAGGAGCATCTGGATTAAGTAAACTCTGAGGTTCATCTTCATAAGTACTTGTGTTAGAGGTACTTTGTTCAGATGTTTCTGATTCATTTGTGATAAATGCATCAAATTTGAAAATTTTTCTAGGATCATTGCTCTGAGGTTTTGTGAAAAGTACCTCTGAAGTTTCTTTTTCTATTTTTAAGATAGATTTTGGAAAGTTTTGTACTTCAGAGTATGCAACATTTTGAAAGTTCAGAGCTCATGCTTTTGATCCCTCTGAGGTTTTTATTCTCTTGAAATTGTTCAGAGATGGACAGTCAGAGCTCTAGACCTTTCCTATACAGAAAGTGGAAGAAAGTGAGGTTTACTTCAATCCAGTGAATGGATCCAATTAATTGAATCTCAGCCCTTGAGTATCCATTTGAGAGTTTATCTTTATATGCACATCTTGAGCATCAAGATAGCTTTTGATTTGAAGTTCTTTCCTTTCCAGAGATTGATGTAGGATTTCTCTTTCTCTTTGAAAAAAATTGGTTAAGGCAACAGAATTGAGTCTTTCATACTCAGATCTTTTTACTTCTTGTTCTTTAACTTTTAAAACTTTCTCAAGTTCTTTGAATTTTTCTGAAAAATATTTTTTTTTGTTTCTGAGCTTTTTCAAGTTCAGATTTCTCAACAAAGATATCTTTCTTTTCTGACTCAAAAAGATCTTTTTCCCTTTTGTAAAAACTAAGATCTTTTTGTCATTTGTTTTCTTTTTTTCTTTTTCCTCAACAAGTTTTTGCTTTAAGATTTGAAGTTCATCTGTTAGCTTAATAACATCCAATTCAAGTTCACTTTCAGAGGTTGAAGGAGAGTTTACCTTTTCAGAGTAGTCCTCTGATGATCCATCATTCTGATCATCTGTAAAAGCCATACCACAGAGATTGGTAGGTTCTTCCTCTCCATCGCTTGTTAAGTCTGACAGCCAGTCTTTCATCTCTGCAACAAGTACTCTTTCTTTGACATTGTACTTGTATTTGTTTTTGTAGTAGTCTTCATCTTTGATGAGCCTACCTCTGCAGTTTGCAGAGTAATGGCTTGGCTTTCCACATCTGAAACATCTTCCATCGTTTTGGTTTGGTGGAAGAGCAACATCTGACTCTGTCTTCTGAGCTTGTGGTTGTGGTTTGAAGTACCTCTGAGGTTGAGGATACCTTGGCTGAAATGATTGTTGAGATTCTGATTGTTGAGTAGTATCAAGATTAGTGAAATGAACACCCTTTTGATCACTATGCAGAGTAGATCTGGGCTCTTGTTGATAGTCAGCTTTCTGAAATCTCCTTTCTGGATTTCCTGTCCTTTCTTCATCATCTCTTCTTCCTTCAAAAACTTTCTTGCCAAATTTCTTGTTAAATTGATGGGTGATTAATGCAAGAGATTTGGCAAAAGCATTGATGTCATCATCTGAGTCTGAATCTGAGTGTTCAACTTCTTCAGTTGTCAGAACTTTCTTGGATTTTCTTTTAGATTCCCTCTTTAAACAATTATCTGTTTCTGCATTTCTGCCTTCTTGTGATACACCTTTTTGTTTTGAAATGAGTGCAAGTGGTCCACCTAAAGAAGTTTTTGATTTTTGTTTAACAACTTCTTTTTCCTGTGCTACCAGGGTGCCATAAATGTCAGTCAATGACCATGATTGAAGATTTTGATTGACTTGTATTGACATGGACAGTTGTGACCATTCTTCATTTAGACTTTTCAGAAAAGGAACATTATTTTCTTCTTTTGTCCTCATGACCCTAAATTTTTTGCATTTGTTGATGAGAATGTTGAACCTTGAGTATGTTTGGTGTAAGGTTTCTTCGGATAATGCATGAAAATCATGATATTCATTGATACAAAGATTTATCCTGTTCTTTTGAGTTTGTAGGCCACCTTCAAGTTGATTTAACAACTAATCCCATATCTCTTTTGCAGTTACACAAGAACAAGTTCTTGGAAGATATCATTTTCCATCATGTTAGTTTTCTTCATCTATAAAGTTTGAAGTTTTCTTTTCATAGTAAGCAGGGATTTCAGTAGTATCTGTTGTTGCTGGAACTCTTGGTACCAACACCATTGGTTGGTGAGGTCCATCGTTCACTGATCTTAACAGATCCCTGTCCATACCTTCTAAGAAGTTTACCATCCTTATCTTCCATTGAGGATATTCATCCCTTAGAAGTGTAGGAGGCTTGGTTAATGATCCAGCTGTATAAATGGCACTTATACTTGAGTTTGCCATTATGAAGAAAAGATGAAGATTTGAAGAACTGATGCTTTTCTATGAAGATCTTCTATCAAAGGATGTAACTGTGATTTACTTTCAAATCTGGAGCATATGAAGTTCTTTGTAATAAACCAAGGTTTATATGAACATGCACGGATTTTAAAAGCTTGAATCAGTAAGATTTAAATCTATCCGAGTATGCAGATATGCTCTTTCTTTGTTTAAAAAACAAAGGAGGCTCTGATAGCAATTGTTGGATCCCAGATTTTAATCTTAAAATAATAATGATATAAACAACAAGAGTAATAACAGCGGAAGCAATATAGTTTAATATCAAAAACAGATTCAAATATCACAGTTCATATAAAAAGCAAGTAGAAAGAACAAGATCTTCTTGAGATATATTCAGTTGATTCTTTGAATACAAGATATCAAAAAGCACACTTTTGTCAAAGGAGTGATGGTCCTATTTATAGGACCATAAAGTAAACAGTGTACTATACTGACAAATAGAAGCATGCGTGAACAGTGTCTTACCTAATAGGTAAGCTCAAGACATGCTTGAACAGTAACCTACTCTAGAAAGTAAATCTTATCACTAAGTGATTAGTCATCTGTTCTTCTAATACTTGAGGAAATATGCTCAGCGTCATCTTCAGAGAGAATGTCTTCAGAGCTCTGGGAAGCCTTCAGAGCCTCTGATGAAGCTATCTCTGATGTCTTCTACTGAAAAGTTTCTATCTCTGGAATGTGCTTCAGAGGCAGTCACGTCCCTTGAAGCCTGTCTCTAGAAGTCCTCTGAAGTAGGACTTGGATATTTTCAACACTTTTACAAACTGAGATTTGGGGCTAACACGAGTATTCCCTACGAAAGACGATCTTACACTCGCTCTCGGGTTGAAGTTTCTTGAAGAGGGTTTTGAGTTTGGAGTGTGCAGGTCAAATAAAACCAGATACGATGCCAGATGTAGCAAGATGGTTGTTCTTGGCGTATCTATTCAACCTTTGTCGAAAACACCAATATGTTTCATGCTCGTATATTGAATGGCGTACACACTTGCTCTAGGACGTAGCTGCATCCCAGCCACCATCAAGCAAACATTAGAGTATTGGGTAATTATATTTTCCCTAAAGTGTAGGATACTAGCAGAACATACCGTGGATCCGACATTGTCAACGACGTAAAAGCGGATTTGAAAATAGATATTTCTTACTGGCAAGCTTGGCGCGTGAAAGCTTATGCACTAACGATGGTGTGTGGTAGCCCTGAAGAATCGTTTATCCGACTCCCCTGCTTTCTCTATAATTTGGAGCTCCGGAATCCTGGTACCGTTACCAAAATAAGGACAGACAGTAGAGGACATTTTGAGATATGTTTCGTTGCCCTCGGTTAGGCGGTACGTTGTTATTCTAATAACTTTCACGTCACTATATGGTTTATTGAACTGCTATATTGAATAATGTTATAATATGTAAATGCCTTAAATATCCAAATTCGGTCGTTTACGACACACTTGCGTTCGATCATTATCATATATGCTACTCATTTGAAGGGGACTTACTTGGGCACAATGTTCTTAGCCGTTACTATGGACGCAAATAACCAAATTGTGCATATCGCTTTCGGAGTGGGTAGGTCTGAGAGTGGGGAGGTGTGGATTTGGTTCTTAACCATGCTGAAGTGTTGTATCTGGGAACCTGAGGGGTTGATGTTTGTATCCGATAGGGCTGCTTCAATTCACCAAGCAATTAATACAGTGTACCCAAGGGCCCATCATGCACTTTGTTAATGATGAACGTAAAAGGAATAAGTTACTTTGGAGGACGTGTAAAGCATATACGGTAGAGGAGTTTGAACTGAACATGGCGGGTCTACGAGCTACTTTACCTGTTGGAGCTCCGCTTATAGACCAGGTTGGGCTGGAGAAATGGTCAAGGGCCCATTTCCTAGGAATGCATTACAACATAATGACCTAGAACAGTGCCGAGTCGGTGAATGCATTGTCGCGTTTTGCACGGAGCCTATCTATTGTGGGCCTTATGGATTACTTTCGATGTTTTCAGCAAGAATGGTATTCGATTCGTCGAAGAAATGGAGGTTATTTTCCTTGGATTATTGTTTTAATTTTATGCTTTTATTTTTGGAATACTAACATAACAAATTCGTGTTATCGCAGAGGAAATGGTGAATCATGTCACGCCGTGGGCGGATGCCAAAATTGAAAATTGAATTTACATGTCCGCAAGCTGGACTGTACATGAGATTGGCCGAGGTTACTAGGAAGTCTGTGATAGGGATAGGGATGCAGAATTTGACTCCAATAATCGTATTTGCTCGTGCAAGAAATGGTAGCTCTCAAGAATACCATACCACCATGCAATCGCCGTCGCAAGAAATCAACGGTGTACAGATGTTTCACATCTGGTGACTGGTTACAACGTGTCGGATAATTTCCGACAAACATACACAGAGCTCATACATCCAGTCGGTCCAAGAGAAACATGGGTTGTTCCAGACAAACCCGCTTATGACCGATAGACCAACGGTCGTAATAAGACGGGTTGCCGATCGAGTAACCATGATCGTATCCCATCTTAGGGTGAGGATCCCATCCAGAGAAGATGTTCTCGGTGTGGACAAACAGGACACACTCAAGCAAACTGTCCATCTTCTGCACCAGCAAATGTGAGCCATCAAAGGGCATCTGGTAGTCGACAAACTTAAAGGGCATCTGGTAGTCAACAAACTCAACCAATATCAACCCATGAGAATTATGAAAGTTTTAGACATAGTACTTTCGATTTAAACATTGATCTAAACGAGTAAACCATGTCTGTAATAAACCTTTTATAAATATTATTATTGCTCTCTAAGATTGACTTTCCTTGATTGTAACGACTACATCTTGTATTCTAAGTGATATTGTTTTTATGTTTAGTGTTGATTTTATCTACCTTAACGTACTTGTTAAGTTTTCTTGTGGTATTTAATAAAGTAAACATTAAAGCATCATTTTATTGAAATCAGAGAGAACGGATTAAGTGTAACCATACAACAACCACCCTTGGAGAAACCTACTATGGGTAGATTTCCTGGATCTTGATGATCTAGTCAGACTTTTCCTTCATCAACTCCTCCATGCTGGTGTAGATGTCTTTGATTTCTATCACTTCATCTTCTAACTCATTAATCTCTTGCTGCATCTCCCTAACATCGTGCTTCATTCGTCCCAAGAACTCCTTCTTCTCCGCAAGACATGCCTCTTTCTCTTGCTGAAGTTCCATGTTGCTTAGCCACATCCTTCTTATATTTTGTATCTACGCATTCGCCTCATCACATGACTCTTTCAACTTGGCAGGCAGTACTTGAGACATTGGTAGGCTCAGCCGCTGGTTAGATTGATACTCAGGTGGGGATTCTCCCCCATGAGCTGGGTAGCCTCTTGTGCATTGTTAAACTGCTCCCACTCCTGAGGCATAATCAGGAGATCGGCTATAGTTCTCCCAAACTACGTCCACTCCTCCGTTGTCTCGGGTGCCTTCTAGTCAATCCTTCTAGCTTCATCATTCAATTGTTGGATGTAGGCGGCGCGTGAAGTGCCAACCCCATTCGCTGACCTTTTCCCCCTAGAGTGTGAACCTCCAGTCATTAAGTTATGAAAAGGTTGAGAATGTTTGTAAATGGTGTAGAGGGTAGAAAGGATAGATAGCAAGTTGTGAAATACTACTTCACCAGAGCATCTACTTATAGTCGATGACAAGATAGGGTCGTAATCGCTTTTATGCATATGGTCAAATGATTCGCCTGCAAAGTGCCTGCCCGGATTCTCCTGAAAAAGCTGAAACGATTCCCCTGAAAAGCCTGTCAGGATTCCCCTACAAAGGCTGAAACAATTCCATTGAAAAGCCTGTCAGGATTCCCCTGCAAAGGCTGAAACGATTCCTCTGAAAATCCTGCCAGGATTCCCCTGCAAAGGCTGAAACGATTCAACTACAAAGCCTGCCAGGATTCCCCATAAAAGGATGAAACGATTCCCCTGCAAAGCCTACAAGATTCCCCAGAAAAGGCTGAAGGTTTATGTTAAGCCAGTTGCTCCTTGTGGCTATAAATACCCTTGTTAATACCGACTGTAAAACGCACAACATCCATACACCATTTTTATAGAATAATAGTCTCCTCTTTCACCAAACACATGGCCAAAAATGCATCATCTTCAAATCCACCGTCTTCATAAAATAACGCCCTCGAGACTAAAAAGAGTGATAGAGAAAAGTGAAGCGGAGATCGAACAACTCACCGAAGATTGGAAGGAAATGATGGCCAAGAAGGATGGACACTTGAGAAGGATCGACACGGACAAGGAGGAGGTAAGAAGGTTGAAGAGAGAGATAAAAGAGAAAGAAGATCGTATTCGCTACGATAACGTTCAAGTCAACAAGCTTATGCAAGAGTTCGTAGTACTACAAGTGCAGGTTACCCAAAAACAAAATTGGATTGATCAATGTAAAGTACTTTATCCTTAGATGGTGCTAGTGTTGTTGTTTGCGTATTTGGATTTTCTATGTTGCTAGTTTGTACCTGTACTTTCTACGCCTTTGTTTCATGGTGCTAGTGTTGTTGGTTTTGTATTTGTATATGTTCTATGTTACTAGTTTGTACCTGTACATTATATGCCTTTGTTTCAAGAATTAAATCGGCTAATCTATTTTTTGGTTTGATGCATATATATGTTTATATTACATCAAAACAAGTGTTTCCGACAAACAACCAAATTGATAGAGGTCGATAGGAAACGGTATGGTATAACAGGAACAAGTTCAGGTGAATCTGGAAGCTTTTCAGGCGAATCTGTAAGGCTTTTTACAGAAAAATCTATAAGGCTTTTTAGGTGAATCTGGAAGGCTTTTTACATGAGAATCTGGAAGCTTTTCAGGCGAATCTTGAAGCTTTTCAGGCGAATCTTGAAGCTTTTTAGGCGAATCTGCAAGGCTTTTTACAGGTACGCAATTGCGAAGATGGTTTTTGTGCATTACCTTTGGCTATAAATACCGAACGCTGGGGAGTCCTAAACCATACAAAACAAAGTTACATGGCATCCCCAAATCTTCATGTATGGAATTTCATATGTTTATCTCAATCGCTTCCAGCCTCTACCACTGAGTTATATGGTTAGTGTTTATATTTTTTTGGGTTTTGCTTGCGTTGAAAATTGTGTAAGGCTAACGTTGTTAACCCCTATCATGAACAACTGAGTATCCACAAATATTCACCATGAAACTCTACCATCAAGGGTACTTCGCGAAACCACCTAGAAGACAGTACTTCCGTGGTCTAGAAGTCTATGTTGACGTGTTAGATGTCGACGGTCTTTCCATGCGACTGTTTCACCAGATCATGAAAGAGCTATGTTTCGATGAAAAAAATATATTGTAAGTTGTATTTTAAACGTCCGAATGCAGACTTAGTAACTGGACTGGAACCTATGGATATCAATGAAGGTGTAGCCATTATAGGTCAGTATGTTGACGGCCATACCGTCATTGAAGTGTACAAGGAGAAAGTGGAGCTTAACACCTCCAAAATTGTATCACCAGAGCATATAAGAAGTCGACGGGGATTCCAGAAAAACAAAACATCGTGTAGTCGTACTTTGACATTTAAATGAACATAGTGTTGGTTGTTTAGTTCATATGCACTGTATCCGTTCAATGTTCTTGAATACGTGCATCTTAATGAAATGAAGCTTTAATTTAACTACACGACTTAATTTTTAATAAATTGTCTCGAAATTAACTAAAACTTCCAAAAATTGTATATACAAAGAGAAATCATCGTTCATATACAAGCTCCTAAAATCAATCATACAACGAGATCTATCTGTATCATGCCACAAAAGATATCTGCCATATTACACCTCCAGTACGTAGCCCGTGCCACCTCATCCTCCGTCATTGTTGGGACCTTGTTATTTGCCAACTGTGTGAGGAACAAACATGTTAAAGGACCACAATCGCCCAATGAACCCTGCTGGTGCGATATCCCATCTGTGTGTACCCAAGTGAACTCGTGGCTATGCGTTGCAAGTGTCGGGCACCTTGCCGGGGTAAAAAACTCCTCTAGACGCTCGGTGAACTTATCCATCATGTCTTTAAAAGTGTTCTTATATGAGTCGCACCTAAAGCTATCATATATGCTCATCTCCATGGTCTCTAGCTTGTAATCGCCAACTACCCAATGCTTCTAATCTATATAAATCGGAAGAAAGACCTGAAATATTTGTTCATAAACAAACCAACATTAAATAACATTAAACTATACATAGTTATAAATAACAACTAAATTTAAATTGAAAATCATACCCACTGCAGAGCCCACCATGGTGCACCTAATGGATCCTTCGCCATTTCGAAGATAGAAGTCGTCCCTCCACCAGCGATCAAGAAATGCATGAAATCAGCCGTCATCATCGTCCACTGTGCATTAAGCGAACGTGACTCAAAGATAAACCGAACCCATCTGTCGACGTGCTATTTAAAAAAGAAAAAAATGTTAGACATATAAATAGACATGATATTATAATAGAAATACTTAAACGGCGTTTTAGTACTAACATCGGTTTTGAGCCATCCCAAACCCTCCAACGCGAGTAATAAGCCCCACCATTCCTTATTAACAGGATGTGTGGGTATGCACCTAAGCCAATAATCAGACAATTCATTACGATGCCATTTTGCGGCAATAGCCTATGAAGTGTAAGTACAGGTAGGATGAGAAGAGGTAGCAACAGTGGTGGTGGCAGTACGACGAGGAGGAGCCTTTGATACGCGGCGCTGGGCAGGTGGGACTGTACTAGGAGGCAAAGGCATGAAAGAAGACACCAATTCTTTCCCAGGAGCTTTCTTGCGTATCGGCCTTTGGGCAACATTCGTCGGTGGTGCCATATGAATATTAGGGGACACTGGTTGATGGACGTACGTCAAGGTCAACAGGCCGGCGTATGTACTCGCCTGTGGCGTATCCGGGAACAAAGCCCCAACAAATCCTAACAAACCTGACATACCGTCAGTAGTCGACCCAGTCTCATGGAGCAACGACCCGAATGTGCCCTGCAAAATAAGTTGGGTCCTCACAAGTTTGTTTTAAGAAATAAATATCAAATGTAACAAACGTATTTGTTAACTTACAGGCTGCGTATACTTGCCCTGTGTAACGAATGTAGATCCGCCAATGGACTGACCACTAAACCCCGTGTATGCTGCCCTTTTGCCCTGCAAAATAAGATTGAGGTTGTTCATTTCTATTCAGAATATAAAAATCAAATTACCCACCAAATGCAATAACTTACATGTGCCATGTAGTGGGGTGGTATAACGAACGACGAACCTCTGAATAAGTTATCTAAAAAGGCTGACGAACTCTGCACATTAATCGAAATCATTGTTTTTATGTATTACTGAAAACAAATAAAAATGATGCAACCAAACGATTGAAATAACTCACATGCTCCGTGTAATGAGACGGGCCTCCGAAGATCGAAGATCCGAACCCATGTGACATGTCGGCGGGCCGGGATGGCTCGCCACCCTGCTGCTGGGCTGGAATCAGTCATCAAGCATATTAAACCACATAAAGGTTCAAAAGATACCAATTAAAACCATGTCCGATAAATTAAGTTAAACATTTACCTGAAATGTGACACCTGTCAAATTCTGAATATTAAGGTTAGCACCCTTAGATTATATTATAAGTTCTGTCATTTCTAGATTTTAATTAAAAGCCTTTAAGATAAAAATTTCCTGAAAATTTTAGAAGTTGCGTTAAAAACCCAGAACAGTTCCTCATCTGACCGTCACTGTCCAGAAATGCCAAAATAAGTGAATAAAAGTCCAAAATCCATAAACTATAAGAATCAATATGTTTAATTTGCCTTGCATTGCAAAATTTTCAAATTTGATATTTTTTTTTTGATCAGAAAATGTTAAACATGAGACAGAGGAGATGGGTTGAGCTGCTTAATGATTATGATTGCGAAATAAAGTATCATCCTGGTAAAGCTAATGTGGTAGCAGATGCATTAAGCAGGAAAGAAAGAGTAAAACCAACAAGGACACGAGCTTTGGGAATGTTGGTTCAATCAAGCCTTAAGACACAAATTCGTGAAGCTTAAGAGAAAGCATTGAAAACAAAAAATCTTTGTTGCGAAGCCTTGCATAATTTGGAAAAAGAGTTTGAATCACAATCAGATGGAGTACGATATTTCAAGAATAAAGTTTGGGTACCAAAGGTTGATGATCTGCGATCGACTATTTTGGAAGAAGCTCACCGATCGAGGTATTCGGTTCACCAGGAGCCGATAAAATGTACAAAGGATTGAAGGAATATTATTGGTGGCCAGGAATGAAGAAGGACATTGCTAAGTTTGTAAGCAAGTGTTTGACATGTACGAAAGTTAAAGCAGAACATCAAAAACCTTCTGGACTTCTTCAACAACCTGAGATACCACAATGGAAATGGGATCAGGTATCTATGGATTTTATCATCAAACTACCCAGGACTGGAAAAGGGAACGACGCAATTTGGGTCATTGTGGACCGACTTACGAAATCTGCGCATTTTCTTCCTATAAGAGAGGATTTCAAAATAGAAAGATTGGCACAGATATACATAGATGAAATTGTCTCTCGGCATGGAGTACCCCTATCTATCATTTCTGACAGAGATAGTCGTTTTACTTCCCGATTTTGGCAAGCATTTCAGAAAGCCCTGGGTACCAGGTTAGATCTGAGTACTGCATACCATCCACAGAATGACGGACAAACGGAAAGGACCATTCAAACTTTGGAAGATATGTTACGCGCTTGTGCTATAGATTTCGGAGGAAGCTGGGATAAGCATCTGCCGTTAGTTGAATTCTCTTACAATAACAGCTATCACACCAGCATTCAATGCGCGTCGTACGAAGCTCTCTATGGACGTAAGTGTAGATCTCCACTTAGTTGGGTGGAAATTGGCGATAGTCAACTGATTGGGCCTGACATTATACAAGAAACCACGGATAAAATATCAACCATTCAGGACAGACTCAAAGCTGCGAGAGATCGTCAGAAAAGTTACGCTGATAATCGCAGAAAACCTTTAGAATTTCAAAAAGGTGATAAAGTTCTTCTGAAAGTATCACCATGGAAGGGAATGATCAGATTCGGTAAAAGAGGTAAGCTAAGTCCAAGATATATTGGTCCGTTTGAGATACTGGAGAGAATTGGACCGGTAGCCTACAAGCTTAGACTGCCTCAAGAGATAAATGCAATTAATGATATTTTCCATGTGTCAAACCTAAAGAAGTGTTTGACTGAAGAATTGACGGTGGTGACTCCGGACGAAATCCAAGTAGATGAACGCCTTTGTTTCCGAGAGGAACCAGTTGAAATTTTGGATCGTGAGGTCAAACGATTAAGGCGAAGTAAGATTCCAATTTTAAAAGTCCGCTGGAATTCACGTCATGGACCTGAATATACTTGGGAAAGAGAAGATTTCATGAAACGCAAGTATCCTCAATTGTTTAATGAAAAGTCTGTTCAGAAATAACAGTTTTAAATTTCGGGACGAAATTTTTTCGAAGAAGGGGAGACTGTGACACCTGTCAAATTCTGAATATTAAGGTTAGCACCCTTAGATTATATTATAAGTTCTGTCATTTCTAGATTTTAATTAAACGCCTTTAAGATAAAAGTTTCCCGAAAAATTTAGAAGTTGCGTTAAAAACCCAAAACAGTTCCGCATCTGACCGTCACTGTACAGAAATGCCAAAATAAGTGAATAAAAGTCCAAAATCCATAAACTATAAGAATCAGTATGTTTAATTTGCCTTGCATTGCAAACTTTTCAAATTTGATTTCTTTTTAGCAAATACTGAGAATCGGGTATTTCGGTTCTCAAATATATCTGATATTTTATGGTTTAGGCTAATAAAAAAAAATATTTTATTTATTCATAATAGTATTGACGAGTCATTAGGACACTTGTCCAAAACCTACACTATTCTAATTATCTTTAATTAATTAAAAATCAAATTAAAAACCATTTAATCCCTCATTCAAAAACTTAACTCTTCATCTCCTCTCCCTCTTCTCTCTTGTTCGGCCGAAGAACCCACACCACCACCACCACCATTTCATTTTGTTACTCAAAATCAAAATACAATTAAGAATCCATCAACAAATTGAAGATAGAATCAAATTTCTTCATCAAATCTTCAAGGTATTCTCAAAAATTACATCTTCTCTCTTCATGTTTTCAATTTTCGATTTTTGGGTTTGAGGAACAAAAGATTTCATCTAAATGTGGTATAAATTAGGTTTTTGTTGATAAAATATATTTCAAATTTATGTTCATATATTCAAAAAAATGAGTTTTTGATTCTTGTTTTTCAAAGAAAACTTGTTTATCATCAAGTTTAGAGTTTATGATGAAAATGTTGAATTTTGGTATCATAAACCACTAAAATATTGGTATTATTGAAATTATGATTATGTTATCATAATGAAATGTTAGTATAAAAATGTTCTTATGAAGGAATTTCCCAAATTCCACATGATTAAGAACTTAGTAATAATGATAAAGTCACTTATTTGGTGTTGTGTTCATGCATGCATTTGGATGAGCATTTAGATTGCAATGAATCCATGATATATAAGTTAGTTTATATTGTAATGAGGGGTGAAGACATGGTGTATAACCAAAAACCATGTCTAATGATCATCATTTTTGGCTTAAAAATAGTATTCTTTACATTTTAAGAATATGTCCAGAAAATGGACTCCACTTCTAGTTTGCACAACTCACAAACCACATGTCCAAATTTGGGGTTTTTGCTTCTAAACTTTAATTTAGAGTGTTAGCCTTCTAAAAAGTCTGAAAACACTGAATTTGGAGTTGATTTGGGCACTTAAATGGAATTTATAAGAAAAGGGTGCAATCTGTCTAGTGAGGACAGAATCATACACCCAACTTGTAAAGACCATAACTCCCACATTATTCATCCAAAATAAGTGAATCTTTTTCCAAAAGATAGGATTTTGAGTTAGGATTGCATCCATATAAGGATCACTGTCTAATTCCAAGAATTGATACCCCAAAAGTCTGTTACAAGTGAGGTATGTCACTGATCCGAAAATCAGTGACACTCTGTTTTGTAAAAATTATTAGAGGTATCAAAAGTTATTCAAAAATTATAAAAAAATGCAGATTTACTCTTAACATATTATAGTATCATCACAAAATTTGTGATTAAATAATTCTCTTGGGAAGATAAGCTTCCGTGATGATTTTATCAAATAACTTTCTGGACAGCATATGCTGAATCCAGAAAGGTAATCCTACTAAGTTTAAATTTTGTTCTATTGCATTTTGGGACTTTGTATAGTTTAAAAATGGATATGGACTAAGGAATTTACATAATGGTATTTCATGGAACAATTGGACATATTGGTTGGACATCGGAATAGGTTATTAATGTGTTCCACTATGGCAACTCTTGTATAGGGAAACTAAGGGCGTGGCAAACTTCATAAAGTAAAGTTTCACCCGTTCCATTCGTTAAGGTGAGTATTCACAGCCCCACTTTTATCGTTTTAACTTATTTTGGGGTGAAAAACATGCTTTAGTTGCGTATTTAAAGATTCATGAGAATTGTTTGAAAGTATTGCGAATTGGCAATTTATAAGGCTTTGTTAAAAGCATTTGGAATTATAAGCTATATGATAAGTATGTAATTGATGTGTTGAGTATTAAATGTTAATACCCCGTGACACTACTATTAACTCGAAGAAAATCGGGCCTATAGTATTAGTGGATAGCGCTATTTGGTGTGACAAGCCCACCTTATGCTGACGAGCAGGGGTGCACTATACTAGAGAAATGACTAAACATGTGGCTTGACCCACCGCTGAGTTAGTTCATCGGGGGCGTTGAAATTGGTCAGGGACGGCTTAGTAGTGGCTCAACGTAATTTTTATCATTGCATACCTCTTGTCATATAAACTAAGTTATGACACTCATGAATCAAAGAAATTGAAGTTTGGTTTATACGTATGTTTTACAAATGACAACTTGCATATAAATTGATTTGTGCATATCTAAAACCTGTGAACTCACCAACTCTTTGTAGTTGACCTTGGTTTTTATTCATGCTTTTCAGGAATCGAGAAGGTATTTCCATGATGTTTTAACAGTGCACTTCATATTTTGAAGCAAGATTATTTTGCTTTATGCGTATCGTTATATTTTAAGTTTTGGAATTGTAAACAATGACAATACTACGTTCTTAAAAATGTAATGTCTTTTGAAAGTTAAGTAAATGTTGGTATGTTTATAATCTTGTGCTATGACATCGGAGCTGTTATGCCTCGTGTTTCCGCTTTAGTGGGGTGTGACATGAAAAGAGCTGAACTGGCTAGTAAGTCTCTCCACCTCGACAAGGCGTATCTCAACAGCTTCATGCTCTGTGCAATAAGATCTCCGAAAGTCATAGAAATCATCCTTAAATGTCGTAAACTCAGCCCACCGGTCAACATAGGGGTCAATATGTGGACTATGCTGATGGTGACCTGATGAACTATGCTCACAGTGAAAGGATGGACTATGCCAATGGTGAAAGGATGGACTATGCCCATGATAAAATGGTGGCTCCTCGTAAGACGTACCCTCATGTCCCCTACTCACGTCTGCATGGGATGGGGGGACCGTGTCATCATCAGGGTGCTCGCCTCCCTCTGACTCGGAACCTCCGTATATAAAAACAATTAACAACATTATTATAAATATCAAATAATTTAAAATGACTTCTTTTTATAATATTATTATAAATATCAGATAATTTAGAATGACTTCTCACCTTCGTTGACAACCTGCATAACTCTCGACTTCTTCGTCGGTCAACGCCCCTCCGAGCTACTAAACTAGCGACGACTCTAAATATACCATTATGCGCCCTCCTCAACCAGCGTAGGAATAAGCCTCTGGCATGGCGCCCGGTCCTCCTAATATATTGAAAAATAAACATATTAGAAGTCCTCATGAGGGTCTCATCTATTACAATTTCTTTTTGTTGTAGTCAATGTAACTTACCGTCGACACATACAAAAGAACATATGCATGGTTACTAACAATAACGGTTGAAGACCTATCCCAACGAACCGTACATGGCATCCTGTCACACAGTATAAAATACGTGTCGGCGATAGGAAATGTCTCTAAAATCCATATATGTGAATTAGAATACCAAGATAGTAATTAATTTATAGAAATAGGGAATCCGTGTAGATTGCAAAAATATTAATTTAATATCAACTAACATTGAATGCAAATAGAAAACCAGATAACGACATCCTGTCCTTTTTGTCCGGCCGTCTCCGGATCGCTCCATTCATCAGCCTGAAGGTGGGCGCCCAGATATATGATCCCTAGGGAAACCGATTAAACACCCTCAAATCATCAATAGTTCGAAGTAGCGTGTCGTGGATATGTTGGGTGGGCTGATGACCGAGGAAGAACATCTCAACCGTCATCATGAGTCAAATACGGACGGCATAATTGTCATTGATATGGCGCTGACCCTCGCCATCGGTGCCGATAACATTGAATAAATCCTGAATGTCCTGCACTTTTAAATTCCGGCTTGGGAACACCCGTCTAACAAAACCATCGGACTTATTCTTGTACATCTTCAGTTCGAGTCCGAAACGAAGTGTTGTGATAAGACAGAACTCCTCTCGGTCGTACCGAAGCGCGTAGTCACCAACCTGGAAGAACATCTCGTCATCCCGTACATTTTCCGGGAAGACCTGCGTCTGTAAGAACATGGGGAGCATGATAGGGTCGGTAGATGTGTCGTTCAGATCCAACCAGTGACTGAAACATGTACCCCTGAATAACGCTATCCGCGCGGGGTTCAATTTTTTGCATATCAAATCCACCATTGATATCGTATTCTTCAGATTCAAATTTGCCTTGTAAAAAATTCTTCCCTGCATAGTAATGATTTATACATATCATGCTCATCACTTAGAGATATGATAGATATGGATTTCACATCACTTATACCGGGGATATGATGCTCATGGATGATGATCCCACTAGTTACCAAGATGTTATGGCAAGTACTGACTCTAAGAAATGGCTAGATGCTATGAGAATAGAAATGGACTCCATGTATGAAAACCAAGTTTGGAACTTAATTGACCCACCCAACGAGGTACGACCTATAGGGTGCAAATGGGTATTCAAGAAAAAGACCGACATGGATGGTAATGTGATTACCTATAAAGCACAATTGGTTGCAAAAGGTTTCAAACAAATTCAAGGTGTTGATTATGATGAAACTTTCTCTCCAGTCGCAATGATTAAGTCTATTAGAATTTTACTAGCCATTGCAGCATATCACGATTATGAGATTTGGCAAATGGATGTCAAAACAGCTTTCTTTAACGGAAAGTTACTTGAGGACGTGTATATGATACAACCCGAAGGTTTTGTCGCTCCTGAACAATCTCATAAGGTATGCAAGTTGCAACGATCTATTTATGGATTGAAGCAAGCTTCAAGGAGTTGGAATCATCGTTTTGATGAAGTGATTAAAGAGTTTGGCTTCTAAAAAATGAGGATGAACCTTGTGTCTACAAAAAAGGTTAGTGGGAGCACCGTATCATTTCTTTTATTGTATGTAGATGACATACTACTCACTGTAAATGATATTCCGACACATGAGTCTGTAAAGGCTTGGTTAGGAAAATGTTTTTCAATGAAAGACTTAGGTGAAGTTGCCTATGTATTAGGCGTTCGGATCTATAGTGATAGATCGCAGAAATTACTTGGCTTAAGTTAGAGTACACATATAGACAAAATGTTGAAACGGTTCAACATGTTTGATAGCAAGAAAGGGTTCTTACCTATGTCTCATGGCATATCACTTTCTAAGACGCAGTGTCCTACTACATATCAAGAGAGTGAACGAATGAGTAAGATTCCATATGCTTCGACAATTGGATCTATCATGTATGCCATGATATGTACTCGACCTGATGTATCGTATGCTTTAAGAATGACGAGTATATACCAATCCAATCTAGGTGATGGTCACAAGATTGCCGTCAAGAATATCCTAAAATACTTAAGAATAACAAAGGATTCATTCTTGGTATATGGCGGTGAAGAAGAGTTAATTGTAAAGGGTTACACTGATGCAAGTTTCCAAACGGATAAAGATGATTTCCGATCGTAGTCGGGTTTTGTGTTTTGTCTTAATGGTAGTGTTGTGAGCTGGAAGAGTTCTAAGCAAGCAACAGTAGCTGATTCTACAACGGAAGCTGAGTACATCGCAGCATCACATGCACCAAGGAAGCCGTTTGGATCAAGAAATTTATTTCTCAACTTGGAGTTGTTCCTAGCAGTGATTGTCCTATAGAGTTGTTATGCGACAACAATGCAGCTATAGCACAGGCCAAGGAACCTAGATCTCACCAAAGATCCAAACATATTCTTAGAAGATATCATCTCATTAGAGAGATTATTGAAAGAGGCAATGTTAGTATAAGCAGAGTGTCAACTGACAGCAATGTTGTTGATCCACTAACCAAGTCGTTAACACAGCAGAAGCATGATGGCCACTGTAGATCCATTGGTATATGATGCATGGGTGATTGGATTTAGTGCAAGTGGGAAATTGTTAGTGAATGCCCAAAAGCTAATCATACGATGATTGTAATTTTGAGTTTTATTTCATGAAATTAATAAATAAATAAAAGACATTGCCCAATTTATTATGTATATGTTATATTATGTGTTTTAATTATTCATAATAAATTAATCATAATTTATTCTAAATGTCCCTAGTTAAATATTATTTTGGGTTTTAAGGTTGAAGTAATATGATAATTACTAGCATATGTAGGGATTGATATAGAGATATTGAATCTGCATATGGGTACAAAATGGAGATTTTGTGTATCGGACGTGACTCGCTATGAGAACACTTTATTGGATGTCATGTGAGTGTCATGAGTGTTTCTCATGTGGTCAATATACATGCAATTCTTTGACTTGAGAAATATGGAGTTTGTTATGAGTGAGTAATATATTTTGACATTTGGTCTAATCATCCCGTAATTGGGTGACAGAATTATTGTTGGTTATGTTATAAATCACATGGTAGAACTAACATGTATCGAGATAGGATTTATCCCTCTTTTATGACGGGAGTGATGTCTCTGGGCCCCTTGATAAATATATACTAAGGAAATGCATGAATGCTCAGATTAATGATATGAGATATCAATTTCTGTTTTTATTTGTATATTCGGGAATCAAGAAATAGAGATTGGTCATAACGAGAATGACACATTCAATGTCTCGTGTTCAATCTAGACATCAAGGACAAAGAAATTAAATGTGTAAACTAAAATTGACTACAAACCGATAATTTGTTGTATCACCAATTCTCGTCATTTGGGTGACGATGATGTATTGCTAGATGCCGCTCATTGTTTATAAATATAAATACGAGATTTATAATTATTACCAATATGTCGAGAACCCATTGGGTCACACGCTTTGAACATATTCGAATAAGGAGTTTAAATAATTAAAACGTTTAATTATTATATCTGATTTGTATTGATCCGATTAAATAAAATCAGATATTATTTATGTTGGACATAAATAAAGTTGACTAGGGATGGTATTGAAAAGATGAGTTATGGTGCATGGATACTTCTACACTCAAGTATGGTGTAGGGATGGTGGTGCTTTCATGTCATGCCTCTCATGTCCATATATAATGTATGACATTGTATGCACGATTTTTGTTCTTGCAATTCTCTCTAAAATCACCTACAACTATAGGCTCTCTTTCTTTTCTATGTTTTGAAACCGTGACTAGCATCACGAGAAGGCAAATGATTCGGATTGTTCGCATGGATACCGTGGAGGCATCAAGCTTGCTTTGTTGTTGTGATTCAAAGTCTCGTTAACTGTGAGGTATAATTTCGAAACACCCGATTTATTCCGGTTCGTATGGGTCCTTGGAGGGTTACGATTTTATTTTCCTATGTGCTTGAGATCCCATATCCCAACAGTTGTATCAGAGCTACTTACGAACCTCTAGATCGGTTTTTGGTGACATGCATGCATTTTTAAAAACTGTTTTGCTGCTGTATGTTTTTGCTTCGTAAATG
The DNA here is from genome assembly GCA_023525745.1 of Arctium lappa. NCBI lineage: Eukaryota > Viridiplantae > Streptophyta > Magnoliopsida > Asterales > Asteraceae > Arctium > Arctium lappa. The sequence continues at coordinate 56,224,854 of CM042058.1, read as the reverse complement.
TTTTGGTATTTTCGTCCCAGAAATATTCTGAATCTGGGAAAACTTAAAACATGAAAAATGTGGAACTTTCTGTTAGTGTTCCACATGATTTTGAATCGCATTATTTTGACTTCGTATCATTATTTTATGATTTGTTTACGACAGTGTCGCAATGTTGTCCGAAAATCGAACCCACTACGGGTTTGACTTGATTTTTGACCCATAAGGGTTCTGGATCTTTGAAATCCTAAAACATAAAAGATGTGCATCTTTTTGTTGATTTTCTAAAGAACTTTGAATCACCCTTTTCGATATCGTATGAATCTTGTATTAATTTTATACGGTGGTGTTACAAATCGGCTTTATGTTTCAATGTGATTGAATATGTATAATGTGATTTGCTTGGTGAATAGTTATAGCCCTTAGTCATGGATGTATTATATTTGATAAATACGACTTGCATGTCGTGCCTTTCTCTATATACTCTCTTTGTACATTCTCCTCTCATCCAATCCACTTGAATGTAACTCGAGGTTTCTTTGTTTGAAATGTAAAATATTTTGTATAAAAGACAGCAAAAGATGGAGGCGTTATGAAGTGATGAAGATGAGAAGACTTAGAACCATAAGAGTTTATTTTATGTAATGATATTCATACTTGGCTCTATAAATATCGCATAGGGGGGTTATAACCATCTCACATTTATTTTTATGCTTTATTTTACGCTTTACATATATTGTGATATATTATGCGTGGTTGTATGTATGTGATACTTGTTACAACATTTTAAAATAAAATATGATTTTAATATATATAAATAAAAGGAGTTTTACAATTCAAAATGAGTTTTGATAAAATAAAAATTGGTATTATATAAGATATAAAGTGGACCGTCGATCTTGAGTGATAAGGTCTTAGTACATCATAGTTAGATTTCAACCGGTTTTGTCACAAAGGCCTAAACCGCCAAAGAAAGGAAGGTATTTAAGTGATCCTCGTGATCCTCCTCCAATCTGGATTCCGGTTAAATCAAACTATGAGGAAACGATCTATTTCAAAAGAAAGAATGGTAAAAATCAAACTAACTAAAATCACTCACCAAAATATTAAGTTTAAGATGTCTTCCAAACATGGCACTTGTCAAGACATTGATCATCAAGGGTGGGTTATGCTAAAGCTGGGTACTCTCTTTAATCTTAGTAAGATAAGGTAATCATAAGATTCCTACAAGTCATTTTGGGTCAGACTTAACCAAATTAAGCCTAATAGGATTAGGGATTTGGAGGCATGTGTTGGGAACAATCATATGATGAATTTAAATAAAAGTTATTTACCTAACTATCCAAGAGTTACATAGAGATGTAATTAGCAATGTTGTTGCTTACCTAAAACATTATTGGTTGATCGGTTAGCTGAAGTTAAATTGATCGATAATGAGAATATGGATCTTGGCCTGCTAGAAAGCTTATAACGTTTTTCGAAACAATAAAAGAGGGTTGTTGTTTTGATTAAAATAGTGGGATCTTATTTGATGAAAGTACTTATTTAACAATAAAATTTCATGACACTAAGAACTCTGCTTCTCTATTGTAGATTACCAATGGCACAAACCAACAATGGAAACAATAACACTTTGCGATCGATTCTCGAGAAAGAAAAACTAAATGAAACAAATTTCATCAATTGGTATCGTAATTTGAGAATTGTCCTCAAAGCTGAAAAGAAACTGTATGTCTTGGTATCCTAATTCTAGTGCTCCTAGAACTGAAAGGGACACTTTTAAAAAACATGATGAAGATGCTTTGGACGTCTCATGTCTAATGCTAATAACCATGAAACCTGAGCTTCAGAAGCAACATGAAAACATGGGGGCCTTCTGTTATCCCAGATTGTTAAGTCTAAATATTGTATCCAAGATTTAATTAGAAAAGTCAAAATGTAAAAGTCAACAATGTCAAAGTTAATTTTGTAAAAGTCAAAGTTTGTCTTGTTTATGTTTCCTTAGCCTCTAAGTCTTTGATAGTTTGGTTGTATAAATAGATTTAGTTGTCTTGTAATCTAGTAAGCACGTATTGTAATCATTCAGCATTGTGAGACTTGTGGTTAATGGTTTCTCTCTCTACTTTCTCTCTCTACTTTCTCTCTCTAGACTTTCATGTTTAATCTTGAGATTGCTTGATATGTTTAAGATTTTATGATTCACAATTGGTATCAGAGCCAAACCAAACATTTTCAGGAATGATTTGATTAGAAAATTGAATTGAGATCTTGATTGTTGGATCGAAAAAAAAAATTGATTTTCTGAATTTTTTTTCAAGAACACGTACTGTTCATCCAAATTTGTTGGAAAAATCGTTTTTGATGCAAGAAAATGGAATCATTGGACTCGATTTTTGTTTTGGATTGATTCTTGTATTGATTACATCTAGTAATTCGAACTAATTCAAAGTTAAATTTTGATTTTTGAAATTTTCTTGAAAAATCGAGTTCGAACATTGTTCTTGATTGTTTTTGTGGAATTTGTTGGTTTTAATCGAAAATTGATTGTAAATTTGTGTTTAGTATTGTTTTTCGATGATACTGATAAGTTTTTGAGAACCAATTTGCAGATTTGGATCGAATTGAGCAAGTCAGAGCCAAGAATCGAATAGATCTATACTTTGCGCTAGTTCTTATAGCTTTGCGCGAGTTCATCAGATTTGCGCGAGTTTTTCAGGGCTTTAAGACAAAATTTAGTTTGCTTCTTCTTAGAGTCATGCAAATCTAAGTTTGTGTTTCAGTCTGGTTGCGCAAAGTCTATCTTGCGCCAATCATATATCGCGCAAATCATCATTCTTTATTCGCGAAAAGTTCAGTATGCATCACTTCTAGAAAATCGAAGTTTGCGTGTCAAGGCTCTCACGCAAAGATATATTTGCGCTACAAGGCTCTCACGCAAAGTTACATTTGTGTCTTCAGTGGGTCACACAAATCCTACTTTGCGCCACGGTTGTCTCGCGAAAAGCTTTCTTTGCGCCATACATTGATAACGAAAAGCTTACTTTGAGTCATACTCTGATCGCGAGAAGTCTGTTTTGCGCTTCCTACAGTTCACGCAAAGTGAAGTCTTGCGCTACCATCTGTTAGCGCATATCAAGTGTTCAAATTTTAAATTGTGTTCAAGATTTCAATTTGTTCTGATTTTTGATTTTCTGATTTACAGTTTGGGAGCGATCTTTTACATCAAGCTGATTACTAATTCAATATGGGATTTTTTACAGAGCTTGAAGAGAAGAATAGAAAGCTTGAATTAGAGAAAGTAAATCTGGGTTATGCTATTGACTTTTACTCAAAAAAGTCAAAAGAGTATTTTGTTGAAATCATTATACTGAAAGAAGAAGTTTGTGCTTTAAAGTCAATCAATGAAGATCTTCAGAAAAGAACTTCTGGACTAAAGGATGAGAAGAAAATGAGATTGGAATCTGAGAATGCTGAACTTAGAAAGATTATATATCTGATTTGGAACAACAGCCTGCTGAAAATAAAGCTGATTTTGATACTGAAAAGAAAAGTTTTTCAAAGAAGTTCTCAGATTTCTCGAAAAAGTGTTTTGAAGAGAAGAAATCAATTTATCTTAAATGCATAAAACTTTCTCAACATGTTTCCGATTTTGAGAAAGTACTTATTTTGGAAAGAGAGAAGTTCGCTAAAGAAAAGAAGGCTATTGAACAGAAGAATGTGGATTTCTTCAAGGAACTATCAGGCCAGAGAAACAATTCAGAGAAAGGATTTGAAGAAGAACGATCTATCTTTGAGACTGAAATAAAAAAGTTGACTTCCAAGTTATCTGAACTATCTGCTAATGCACTGAAAGAGCAGAAAACGAAGTCTGAGTTTTCAAAGAATATTGACCTGCTTGTTCAAGAAAGAGACAACTTCGCTTCAAAGATCAAAGCGCTTGAAAAAACTGCTTCAAGTTCAAATCAGAAATTTGTCTCTTCACAAAAGTCAGTTATATCTTTTGATCAGATTCGTCGAACTAACATTTTCTATAATCTTTTGATCAAATTCTCCAAGAAAAAGAAGTTACAAGTCAGAGAAACTGGTTTGGAAAAAGAAACCAGTTAAAGATGAGATGTCAGATGAGCTGATAGGAAACACATCATGTGAACTTGTACATCTAGCAAAGAAGAACAAAGAGCATAAAGGTAAACCTGACCATATATACTCAAAAGATCAATTACTCAGGTTTTCAGGTAATAAATATTATTGTTCTTATTGTTGTACACATGATCATGATCATGTATGGTTCTTACTCTATATCCCCCACAAGAACCGCAACAAACATTCATGGATCCAAATACCAGTGCGTACCAAAACCGAAAACTGATTCTGTGTTGCAGGCACCTCAAGTCAAGGGGGAGTAAGAGAACAAAGGCTTTTGAACAAATCAGTTCAAAACCCGGACTTCAAAGTTGAAAGACTATGGCTTTTAAGCACATCAGCTTAGGACCCGTACCTCAACGATTAAAGATCTTTACTCCTGTCATGATATGAGGATTGTACTCCAATACTCAAATGAGGAAATCAACCATCGAGGGGGAGTACTTTCTTTTCTCAAATATGCATTAGAGAGATATGACGGACTACATTCCCGAAGGAATTGTAGATCTCTATCCTGTACTTTTTCAATGATAAATCGTACTGATATGACGGACTACATTCCAGAAGGAATTGTGGATATCTATCTTGTTTTCATTGATAAATCTACTGTTGCATAATTTATAGGGGGAGTAAAGGTGATGGCTTCTGATCAAATAACAGATCAGGACCCGTTTTTCAATGACCAGAGAAGGATATTCTGCTAATATCCAGGGGGAGCTTAAAAGATCTAAAACATTCTATCATGATTTGAGGGGGAGCTTAAAAGGTAAATATCTTATAATCTAGATCTCTGATTGTTTGAAAGAAGAACAACTTTCAAGCATGAAATACAGTTTCTGAAATGTTCAAACCACTTCTGGTTCTCAAAAGATTTTATGAATTTAGAAGTGTGATTTTAAATATTTTTTTATTTTGAGCTTTAATGTTTAACTGACCGTGTGTTTCTCAAGATCAATACTTGCGTATTATCTTATCCACATACTGTAAATTATTCACACACACCGGTTCAGTACTCCATTTGAATTTGTTATTACCATGTCTCATAACGAACCAATTTTTCGATGGTAATACCCTCGTTTGAAATTTCGATGTTGTTAAGCATCAATCATCTTTTCTAAATTTGTGCTTTCATTGCTAATTTGTTTATATTTGTTCATATAAACAAATTATCTAATTCTTTGATACCCTAACCATTTCATTTGATCTGATTGATACATTGTCAGATTGTCAAAACAATTCTCTTGATTTCATTTCATTCATTCAATATCTTTGTTTTGAGAAATCTTCAAAGTTCAATTGCTCAAATCTCATGAGCATACATTTTTGACAATGTTTTCATATTTGTGCTTCATTGTTCAAGCTAAACTGTTGAACAAATATTTGTTTTAGGACTTACATGGGATTCATGTGTGAGCTTAAACAGAACTTCCATGGATTCACGTAACCAGTGTTTCCTACCCCGGAAGTTATCCTTGAGTGATTGAGGGGTGAGGGGTCAAAATCAAAGAGTGGGGGAGATAACTCATCCGGTTGAGTTTTTCTCAGTGTGTGGAGCGGAAAAATGGAAATGAGAGTTTGGTTAGAAGTGAGCTTTAATGATAAAAAGAAAGAGGGTGTGAGATCAGAGTTAAAAGAATATCAGAACTCCGCACCAACCACTTTCTGAGCCGGGCAGCCACATCTACTGATTGGTTCACATTCTTTGGTGACCATCATTGAAAAAGGCAGTAAGCCCATGCCAACTCTTGCATTAACCCCACCAGCCACTCGTTTCTTTCTTAACAAAGAAATGTTTCATTTTCTTTGGGGATGCAACATATATGCTATCTAGTCTTCAGTCGGAAGATTTAGATATTGAAAAAGAAGGAAAGTTGCCCCACCTTTGCACCTCTTTCATGCACATTGGGTCCGTGTAATATCTGTTGCTGTCTCAACAATTTACACAATTTGAGCCAAATGAAACACAATCATTGTACCTAAATTCTTTCATACACAAGCATGAGCACACAGAAAATTTGTTTTTCTGTCAGAACATTCATAGATAAACCTTGTGTTTTTCAATGATTGAATGGAAGTCCTGGGGAGTCATCATCAAACCATCTCCTTAAATTGTACATTCGTTGTACACAGTAACTTTGTGTTACTGACAGGCATTCCTAACTGTTTCATTTGTTGAATCAGGGTTACCACGATCATTTTATCTGAATTTGAAAAGATTCGGGTATATACAGTTCATGATTCAGCTATTCAGATCAAAGAGCGGCGACTGTCAAATTATCATTGAAAGGGGATATTGTTATTTGAATACAAAGGGGGTGATCAAAGACTGTGTCGAAATTGAAGATGTTTTGATGATCATGATGCTCACAATCATCAAAAAGGGGGAGGCATTTACAAAGATTCAATTTCAATGTCATGAAGAGTTGTCAAAGTGAAAAGCCTTGTGAAGAGATTCTGAGAGTTCAAAGTCAATTCAAAATGCTTCCGCTAATTCAAAGTCAAAAGATTCTGAAGAAAGATTGTTCAAAGATAAATCAAGATGATTTGTGAAAGTTTTGTTTCTCTGAAGACAGTCCAGAGATCACAAGAAATGAAGATACAATTTGTCAAAGATCCCTCAAAGTTCCAAAGTTTTTCGAAGATGTTTCAATGTTCGAAGTTTCAAATGTTTCAAGATTTCTGTTTCATGTTCAAGACATGTTGACTTTCAAAGCTGCAAAGTGTAAAAGACTTTTCAAGATTCTTCAAAGGCTAAAAGACTGAAGACTGTTAAAGCTTCAAAGTTCAAAGTTCAAGAGATAAAAGCTGAAGAATCAAGTGCTGAAGACTAGTGTCAAATTTTTATTAAATCTTGAATACAAAGGGGGAGATTGTTAAGTCTAAATATTGTATCCAAAATTTAATTAGAAAAGTCAACAATGTAAAAGTCAACAATGTCAAAGTTAATTTTGTAAAAGTCAAAGTTTGTCTTGTTTAAGTTTCCTTAGCCTCTAAGTCTTTGATAGTTTGGTTGTATAAATAGGTTTAGTTGTCTTGTAATCTGGTAAGCACGTATTGTAATCATTCAGCATTGTGAGACTTGTGGTTAATGGTTTCAAGATCTACTTTCTCTCTCTAGACTTTCATGTTTAATCTTGAGATTGCTTGATATGTTTGGGATTTTATGATTCACACAGATAACAATGTAAACACGATGACACAATCAAATTTATTCAAATTTCATCTTTTTATTATCACAGAACTTGATTACAAAACGCTCTCAATACTTTCTCTCTCTAACTATATATCTCGTATATCTCTCTCTGTTGTGCTCTCAATGTCTAACACGCACAACACACATATATATACACACAACAAAACACGCACACCACAGGAACGCACAAACAACTATACTATTACAACACATTACAACTTTGACTTTGACTTTTATTACACTAGACTTTGACTTTGATGCTTGAGAGTTGACTTCAACTTTGACTTCAATCTTCAGTCTTCTATGATCTTATATCCAACATATTTATGATCTAACAATCTCCGCTTTGGATTCAAGATCATCTCAAAAAGATTTTTCATTATAATCTTCTCTCTTTAAGCTCAGTAAAAGTAATCTCCCCATTTGATCAACTTTAGCAAAATAGACATCTAAGCTCAGTCTTCCCTTTGTACACAAAAACAATCTTCACAATTTTCAGTATTCTCTCCAAAATCTATCTTCAAAGAAAGTAACAATCTCCCCCAAGGTTAACAAAAACCTCTTTCAGACTTGGAAAGAAATTATCTTCAGGTTAAGCTCAGAATACTTCAGCAAACTTATCTGTTAGGTCCCAAGGCTTGAGCTTCCCAGGAGGTCACCCATCCTAGGATTGCTCTCGCCCGAGCACGCTTAACTTGTTAGGATCAAGCGCTTACCACTACACCAAAAGCAATTGCTGGTGGTGAAGGCGCAACTTTATTTCCTTAAACCATGGTAGCGCAAAGCCCCGTACTAAGTGACAGGCGGACATGAGGGGCTGCACCACTTTCGTGGAGCCAGCGGGCCGGGCTGTTAGTCCCGGCCAGTTACGTACTCCCGAGTCGAAGGTGAGCGCGCTGGATGCTTGCGGCATTCCCAGCAAATGTTGGGATTTCTCCTCAACAATCCCCCCCAGCATTTGCACACTGGGAGACTCGAACCCGCGACCTCGCTCTGATACCAATTGTGTGTTCCAGATTCTAGTTTCTAATACAAAACAATCAAACAAACAAAATTAAACAATTGAATTACCTGTTTGGTTACTCTTTAATTCTCAATTTACACTTTCTCTCTCTAGAACTCTCTCTCTCTCTCTCTCTCTACGTATTCTCTCTCAAATCTCAATTCTGATATTACAATATGTCTTACTAATTACAAAGAAAGGAAACCTATTTATACCTACAACTAATACAAAGGAAACAACAAATACAAAGTACATTGACTTATTACAAATAGACTTTGACTTTGAATGAGATTTGACTTTCTTCAACTTTGACTTTCTCAACTTTGACCTTCAGTATTCTTGATCTTGTATCCAACATATTTATGCTCTAACAATGTTGAAAAGGGAAAAATCGAAATGTATTTTGTACCAACTAAACTTCAACTTGCTGATATTTTCACAAAAGCATTGGATGAACGAAGGTTCAATTTCTTAATTAGCAAGTTGGGAATGTTGAACATGTCTACCTAAAACAACAAAACTTCAGAGTCTCTGATCCTCTCATCAGAGCCTCTGACATATGTAGCATGTTCTCAACAGAGCTTCTGAAACTAATTTCAGCATCTCTGAACATTTTTTTTTCACAGAGTCAAAATCATTCTTTTGTATCTCTAAGCATCTGTCAAGGGGGAGAAGATAAAAAGAAACCATTCTTTGGTTAAGGGGGAGTAAAAGAACCTTTCATCTATCAAGGGGGAGTAAGAGAGTCAGAATCTCTGATAATCATATCAGAGCTTCTGATCTTGTCTTTGATACTCATATCAGAGCCTCTGATCTTGTCTCTGATACTCATATCAGAGTCTCTATTCTTTTCTCATTTTAAGAATATTCCAGGAAATGATCATTTTTTTCTCAAAAAGAATTAATTTATTAATTCTCATATTTTTCAAGAAATATTTTTTGAGAAAAATAATTAAATATAAAAGCTCTTTTGGATAACCATTCGTTTTTTTTAATTCAAAAATCCTACTGGCGGTTATCTGACACCAAGCGTCTCTCCCCTACACACCTCAACGTGTCACCTACTTATTAGGAGATGATGGAACGTCATTTCTGACATTGGAACAATTAATCGCCGTTTCTATAACCTCTCACTCTACCTTTGTCCATAAAAACCCTTTTCCTCCTCTCTTTATTCTTTACGCTCTCAGAATCCAAAATTCTCAAATTCTCTCTCTCTCTCTAGTTCTCATCCTTCTCAGAACCTGCAACAATGGCTGCTCAATCTCAAAACTCAGACAACTCAAGTAGACTCGTTCCAAGCTTGAACATGGCACAGTTTGAAGTACCAGTGAAAGGTAACAACTACTTTCTGGATGTCACCCCTACCAAGTACGACGAGCAGTTTTGTCCTGTACTGGATTTTTTGAGCAACTGCGAACTTAACGACGTCTTCACCAAACATGCTTCCGATGTTCCTTTAAGATTTGTCCAACAATGGTGGTATTCAAGTGAATACGATGATCAAAAGGAAGGACTAGTTGGGTATATTGACCTAGGTGACCAAGGCATGAACATAAGAATCACCCCATAGACATTGACTCGCAGATTCAACCTACTCACGACACAAGATCTTCAAATAGAGAAATTTGAGAAACCACCCACTCAAGAAGTTTTTCTTCAGTTCCTCCAGCACTTAGGCTACAACAAGGAAATCACACGCCTAAGTCAGTTTAGATGTCAATTCTTTCCTCCCAAGTGGAACTTCATGTTTAGTGTGTTAAATCGCACACTTACCTGCAAAATTGGAAGCCAGGATCAGACACATCCAACAATCCTTGCCATAATGTATGTTATCTTCTTCAATAGAAGCATAAATATGGCTCATATCCTTTTCTGTGAGATGCTGACTACGGTGGACAAGAAGAACAAAGATTTGGTAAAAGGAAAACAACCTATTTCAGTTCTATTTCCCAGATTCATTTCAGTTGTCATCGAACGAGCAATGGAGAAATTCTCTCTCACCGAGGATGGACCGAAGACACCATTGTTCATCATGAACTCTTTCAAAGCAACAGAGGTCCCTCCTTACCCAAATGAGCAACGTTTTCCACATTCCATGCTTGAGGTAATTCCTGCTGACTCTAACACCCATATTCTACTTAGTCGTGTTGCCCAATCATCAGAATCGATGGTGGGATCCCCAACACACTTAGGGTCTGAGTCGGAGTTAGAATCAGAGAGTGACATCTCTGATACTGCTCCACATTATCACAGAGAGCAACCAGAGGGTGGCTCTGTGAGAGTGAGGGAGAGAAGACAAGAGAACCATCCTAATGACGAAGAGCTTACCTCTGTCAGACCAGAGGAAGGTGAGGAAGAGAGGCTACCAGAGGGAGAGTTTCTTAACCTAGTATCCGAGGGAAGTAAGGTAGAAAAAGATGCCCTTGATGGCACAAATGAGCAATTCTAAAACCCCAATCCATATGTAAACATATCTACTGTCCAAGGTGGTCCAGCACCAGTGGACATTGAAATAGAGGTGCACGCCTCGACCCCTACCCAAGCCGTCCGCTCAGAGGCATATTCTTCAGCCTCTGATGCAAGCACAACTGGGAACCTCTAATACGGCTAAGTCCTCCCAAAAGGACTTAGACCAAAACATAAGTACTCATTCGCCCCAGAGTACGTCACATCCTCACACACATGATGCCTCTGTGGCTCATGCTACAACTGACCGAACCTTAGATCAAGAGAAATTTAACATTTCTCGTAAGGACTGTCTGTCAGAGAAATAATGGCATGACCTTCTTGCACATGGACTCCTTAGCCTGGACAGCAAGGTTTCCACACATATTAGGTTCTCGTCATCATCAGACTCTGACTCTGATGATCACAGACCTATCGGAATCATTATAGAGAAATCCTTGAAAAAGGGTCCTCAAGGATTAATGGGAAGTCCTTCCGGAGTCAAACTCAAACCAACTCCGAAACAAGGCCCCTCTGAACTCGAGGGAAAATTAGAATCATGTGTTGATCCTAAGGTCACCCCCTCTGATTATGTCACCAAAGAAGAGTTCAGAATCTTTGGTGATGAAATCAGAGAATCTCTGAAGGAGATTAAACTTCACCTGGAGAAGACCTCAGAGGCCTCTGCCTCTAACTCTGAAGTTGCAAAGCTCACTTCAAAGGTCTCTGAGTTGTGCACGACCCTTCTCTCTCAAAACACCAAACTGGAGGATCTGGAAAACCTGGTTATCAAGAATGACTCGGTCCTGTCCCGAGAAATTCAGACTTCAAGAACAGAGCTACTAAAGGCAAGTCTACCTCCCTCTGCTCCAACTCCGACTTCTGCACACTTTTCTCAATTCAAAGAGGAAGTCTTGCGAACTTTGACATAGGTGATTGCAAAAATCCCCACTCCCTCTGCTGCTCCTGTCACATCATCAGAGTTCATTACAAAAGCTGACCTCAACAACTTCTCTAAACGCATCACCAGCAATGTAATGAACATCTCCAGCAAGTTTGTCTCCAAGGCTACTCAGCAGAACAAGACGATTGAAGACCTTCTGAAGAATGTCATATCTTAAGAGGGATCACTGAAGAGAAAGGCACCAGAGGTAGCATGCTCTGAAGAAGCCAGGAAGAAGGCGAGGTATGAAGACTCTGATGACCAAGATGACCAACCTCAGGAGTCATCAGGCCTTCATAAGGGGGAGAAGACTCAAGAACCCAGAACTGCTGAAACACAGAAAGAGTCCACTCCCTCTGAATCCAACAAAGGTCAAGAACCAGAGAGGCACTCAACCTCTGCTGAAGACAATCAAGCCACTCTCAAATATCCAGTACTTGTCATCTTCGTAGCACCATCAACTTCAGAAGCTCCAGTAATACCAATCATAGATGCTACTCCAGAAACAATTGGGGCTCTTGAAGAAGATGAAGACGAGCAGCTGATAGACTTCTCTACATCCGAAGATGCATTCTCATCACTTGAAAGACCAACTTATGTGATAAGAGATTCTTTCGAATCAGAGTCTGAAAAAGCAGAACCATAATCTAAAAAAGAAGAAAAATCAGATTCTGGAAAAGAAGAAGAAGTTGTTGAAGAACAAATTGAAGTAGTTGATGTTGAAGAATATGTCTTCAAAAATGCTCAACCGCATCATACTTCAACAACAACAGGGTTGAGAGAATCACCAGAGATTGATAGGTACATCTCTGAACCTACTACAGAAGATCCTCCACAGGCAAAAGAACTAGAGACCATGGTTGTCGATGAACAGGCTCCTCCAGAGAATCTTGTTCAGAAGGCAAGTATTGGTTTAGCAGCCAAAGTCTTTACTCAACCTCCCACATTCCTAGCATCCAATCCCGAAGCCTCAATAAGAGACCACTTCTGATACATCTACTGTGAGTTCAATCTGGAAGACACTCAAGTCATACCTCTAAATCCAAGAATCAGAGAGGATATGCCGGACTATGAGCGAAGATTCATCAGAGATAAAACCACACCAATAGAAAGAGTCCTCTCTGATGACCCAATCATCAAAATAAACAAAATCTTTGAGAAGACTTTTGCCTTCAACAAGATCATCTATAGGCACTATGTGGTAACTCGCTCTGATCAGAAGATTTACGAGTTCAATGATAATGATCTCGTAAATCTAAATCCATATGATCTACCTCATTTATATGCCTATTGCTCTGATAGATATGATCATGGAAGAAGAGAAATCAGAATGGGCATGGTTGAAGTCAAGCGGGCAATGGAGGCCTATGTCAAACTCAGAGCAGAACGTGACTTCCAGATTGCTCTGAACCTGGGAGAAGAAAAGCTGAAAGTGACTGAACCTGTGGAATCAATTGATAATCTTGACAAACAGAAGACATGATCAATCATTACAGAACCTCTGGGTTTCGTCTACAGAGTAAACCAAGTAAAGAAAATATTTCTAGCTTCAGAAGTTTTAAAGTACTCTGATGAAACCTTGAGAGGAATACAGAAAATGATCCATGTGAAGAAAGAACGGCACAGAGCAGATCTATTGGCGAAACTAGACTTAGAGATTGGCTCGATGATTAACTTCAGAGCGCTTATCATGAAGTTTCATGGAATCTATTCTAGTGACAAGTTTTAGTTTAGTTTCTTTATTTTTTGAATGTTACTTTCTCTGTATTGAATTTCCAATTGTTTGAGAAGTAATATTTAAGAGGATGATTTTCTCCTCTATGCTCTCTAGTGTAAATTTTATGTTCTCTGCTATTCTTACATTTTTTTTATTTTCAACACTTAGGGGGAGATTGTTAGCCCCAAATCTCAATTTGTAAAAGTGTTGAAAATATCCAAGTCCTACTTCAGAGGACTTCCAGAGACAGGCTTCAGAGGGCGTGACTGCCTCTGAAGCACATTCTAGAGATAGGAACTTTTCAACAGAAGACATCAGAGATAGCTTCATCAGAGGCTTTGAAGGCTTCCTCAGAGCTCTAAAGACATTCTCTCTGAAGATGGCGCTGATCATATTTCCTCAAGTATCAGAAGAACAGATGACTAATCACTTAGTGATAAGATTTACTTTCTAGAGTAGGTTACTGTTCCAGCATGTCTTGAGCTTACCTATTAGGTAAGACACTGTTCAAGCATGCTTCTATTTGTCAGAATAGTACACTGTTTACTTTATGGTCCTATAAATAGGACCATCACTCCTTTGACAAAAGTGTGCTTTTTGATATCTTTTATCCAAAGAATCAACTGAATATATCTCAAGAAGATCTTGTTCTTTCTACTTTCTTTTTATATGAACTGTGATATTTGAATTTGTTTTTTATATTAAACTATATTGCTTCCGTTGTTATTACTTTTGTTGTTTATATCATTATTATTGTAAGATTAAAATCTGGGATCCAACAACTTGCCCCAAACTTACTCTTCCACTACGATTATAACATGGGGTAGGTTAGGTGTGATGACGGGAGCCGATGATGGAAGTGGAGGGGGCATGTCAAAGAAATCATTTATCCCACCTTAGTTTCTGTTTCGTCACCGTCTTCATCAGTATCAACATCAGATATATTCAAGTGGTAAACATGAGACTCCTCATCATGTCTATAAACTTCGTCGTCATCTTCTTCTTGTTGTGTTTCGGGAACAACATTTGAGGTATCATCAGATTCATCCACACCGCCTTCAGTGTTCGAAGTACCACCAACATCGCTTCCACTGGACATCGATGAATCGACAAACACACAAAGTATTGGCGGATTATTTCACCGTCAATAAATTGAATGAAAGACAAAACATCGTCAGAGTCACATAACTCATAAAAGGCACCATCATACATATACGATATTCTAATCATACCAAGAGAAGGATCGGTACCAAAATTTCCTTTGAATACAACTAACCAACCTCGGATGTGTAATGTTTGATGCCACCTTGACGCGGGTTATCGGTTGATCGGTAACATACTCCCACCCGTTATCATTCTGCTGCTATGGACCACCACTTAGGAGATGTAACTTGACTTTATCATCTCCAGAACTCATATTTTTAAAAAAACCACACAGAGATGAAGAAACACAAGCAAATAAATTGTATGAAATTTTGGATGAAAAATGTGAATTACAACTTCCATCGTTGTTGTTATTATAGCAATAATTGAGGGAATCAAATTGTACGAACACAGTGAAATAATTCATTTGCTAAAGTTGAGTTAATATCCCAACAGGTTGAAAAAAACAGTAGACAAAATCAGGAAAAACCAGCTTAAAAACATGGAAAACTAGTTTTTGAACCTATTTTTTTGGATCAACCCTAATTAGGGTTAGTCTAGTGGCGACACGTGGCCAGGTGCGCATTTGAGTAGGGGTGCGCAATTGCGCAAGTTGGGCTATTTACGCAAGTGAGGGAGAGGGATGGCTAGAAGGCCAATTCCTCCCCGTGGTTTGGCCATTTGGGTCAATTTCCCTTTAAAAAAATCTATTTCAAAAACATATTACATGTTTGATGTAATTATAGGAACATATGATATATTTGATCCGGTCAAGAAATGATGTTTATGCAAAATTACATTCGGCCCCCTAGATAATTAAAATTTTCTAATTAGTCATGATGTTTATAATTGTTTACATTTTATTAATCTTTTTAGTCTTGGTCTACTAAAGTACATTTGTTGCATAAATAGAGTTATAGAGTACATTGCTCAAATTGGCAAATACAAAAAAAGTTTTTTTTATCTACTTGGCTTAACATTTTAGTAATACTTTCAATTGGGAACAAAAGGTACGAAAAAAAAACCTTTTAGTTCAAAACGAGAGAAATCAGAGGTTGAAACAAACAATACACGAACTTGTACAAGTTTCCTTTTAGGTTATAAATTTTCTAAGATGGAGTTTGGTTTCTAGGAATTCGATGTAGAACAACCTCTAGGGTTCTATGACCCTAAGTATCCAAATTATGTTTATAAATTGGATAAGGCTCTCTATGGTCTCAAACAAGCCCCTCGTGCTTGGTATGACACTCTCTCATCTTTTCTTATCTCTGAAAAATATGAACGTGGCAAAATTGATAATACATTGTTTTTCAGAAAAATAAAATGTCATATTATTCTTGTACAAATATATGTTGATGACATCATATTTGGTTCTACTAACCCATTGTTGTGTACTCGCTTCGCTGAAAGAATGAAGAAAGAATACAAAATGAGTATGATGGGTGAGCTGACATATTTTCTTGGTCTTTAGATGAAACAATCTGACAAAGGTACTTTTATCAGCCAAGGTAAGTATGTTAAAGATATGCTGAAGAAGTTTGATCTAACACAAACTTCAGCGATGAAAACCCCTATGGCACCTCCTCTAACACTTAACAAAGATCCATCTGGAAAACCTGTTAATGTCACTGCCTATAGAGGAATGATAGGCTCCCTGTTGTATCTTACAGCGAGCCGACCTGACATTATGTACTCTACTTATTTATGTGCACGCTATCAATCTGAACCCAAGGAATCCCATCTGATCGCTGTAAAGCGAATTTTCAGATATCTAAAAGGAACTCCTAACCTCGGTCTTTGGTATCCCAAAGACTCAAGGTTCGATCTTAAAGGATATTCTGATAGTGATTTTGCAGGTTGTAAACTTGATAGAAAGAGTACCACTGGTGGATGTCAACTCCTAGGGGGAAAGCTGGTAAGTTGGACAAGCAAAAAGCAAAATTCAATGTCCACTTCCACAGCTGAAGCTGAATACGTAGCCGCTGGAAGTTGTTGTGCTAAGGTCTTATGGATGAGAAATCAACTATTAGACTATGACCTTCAGCTATCAAAGATTCCCATCTATTGCGACAGCACTAGTGCTATCGCTATAGCAAATAATCCAGTGTTACATTCAAAGACAAAACACATATAGATCAGAGATCATGTGATTAATGGTGATATTGAACTTCATTTCATCCCTACTGACTATCAGCTTGCTGATTTACTCACCAAACCTCTTGATGAGACAAGATTCAACTTTCTCATCAGTGAGCTTGGAATACTGAATTTCGAAGAGTAAATTCTTCAGAGTTCATGCATTATGTCAGTGATTATAAGTTCCCCTTTATCACTCTATCTCTGATTAAAACTCTGACTCTCAGGTATGTTCTCTTACCCCAAATCACTGAATCTTCAGTCAGTAAGACGTTTTAAATAAAACTTTGATCACTGAAGTTTTCTTCAAATGATTAAAAACTTTTTGATAAACAAAATCTATCACTGACATTTCTCTTCAGTGATCCCTCTGAAATAAAAATCAATCTCTAAATTTTCATCAGGGATTCTTTTTAAAGGAAAACCTATCTCTGACTTTTCTTCAGATAATTTCAAAAACAGACAAATGAAACGTTTTTCTCTCTCCTATGACGTCATTTGAACCGACAATCCATGACATGCCTTTTTATGACACGTTCGTCCGTTGCCCTTCTATCCAATCAACTTCGTGGGACGTGTCCATGTTATGATGAACATTTGTATTCCTGCCTCTTTCTCTCTCCTACTCTCTACGTATAAAAGGAATGTTTCTTTTCATTCTTATCTTTTACGCTTTCTGGAAATTCTTTTTCAAGCAAGAACTCTCTCAAACATTTGCAAGAACATCTTTCAAATCATTCGCATCTTCTTCCTTAAGGATTAACAGGTTATTTTGATCTTCTTTTTACTTAAATCTTGTTACTTAATCCTACTTATGTTCCATCATTATGGATTTTTATAAGATTTCTACTCTCTAAAATCATTCTTTTTGATTTTATTCTTTCAAAACCTTTGGTTTTCTCATTGTTCTTCCTTCTTAAACTAAGAACAGTTTCTTAATCTTCAAATATTTTTGTTTTTATCTTAATCTGGTAAAAACTTCTTTATTTTTAGACTTTAATCCTTCCCTTCTATTCTTTATTTCTTTCCTTATTCAGAAATGGCACAGTCAGCACTTGTTCCCTCCAAGAACGTCAAGTTCGCCATCCCTGAATCTGAAGTCCCCAAGAACAACCATCTTGGACGCCTCGACTTTGATGGAATCAAATACCCACACCTGGTGGATGCTGCCAAATTCCTGAAGCAATCCTGCATTGCTTATGCTCTCAATGTTGATCCAAAACCCTCCAAAACTCTCCTTCAACAGTTTTGGTTCACAGCTAAAGAAACGACTATCACCAACAAGAAAGGTGATAAGGTCCCTGCAATTTCCTTCTGCACTGACCTCGGCAAAGGAATGATGACCACTTTTAGCCTAAGGAAGGCTCTCAGGTTTCCTGACAAACCTAAGAGTGGCTTTGAAGCTCTACCTACTGACGTTGAACTCATCCGGTTTCTGGATGATATGGAGTACTACTGGGACAACAAGCCATGCTCCACAATTCCCAACAAGAAGTTGACACTCATCAAAAAGGCGAACATGCCTTCTCAGCTGAACTTCATCTTTTCTCACGTCATTCAATGCATGAGTGGGAAAAGTGGTTCTCTTGATCAGGCCAGCAAGGTACAGCTCCAGATGGCCTACTCGGTCATCGCTGGCAAAAATTTCGACTTTGCAACCGCTATCTTTGACGACCTAAGGTCAAAGATAGAGAAGACGGAGAGGGATCCCAAGATCCCATATGTACGGTTTATCTGTGCATATCTGAAGTTCCTCTACGCCAACACTTACCTCACTACTGCTCATGGCTCCTTCGCCAAAGTGGGTCAGCGTTCACTGGAGGTCAAACCGCTGGCAAACGAGGTAAGTATCTCTACCCTTCGCTCTCGACTCTCTCTCCACACTTCTTCTACTTCATCGGCCACGGAGGAGGTTCCTTCTTCTGCTACCCCTGCCGCTACCACCTCTTCCAAACGACCATCTGTTAGTTCCTTTGGTCCATCGAAGAAGGCCAAAGTGACTAAGGAGACAAGCGCCACTAGTTCAAGGCCTAAGGATGTTTCTCGACAAACTTTCTTGGATGATTTCGTGGTTCTCTCCTCCACATCCTCAGCTCTCACATCATCACCCGTGCCAGCGATCTCGGTCGTTGTCACAACATCAGTGACCCCACCCGCTATTCCAGTTCAACAAACAACTGAGATAACTACTCAAATCCCAACTTCTTCTATCACCATCTCTAATCCTCCTATTTCATTGGTCTCTAACCCTTCTTCTCATATGCAGCAACCTTATGTTGCATTTATAGGACCTGGTCCTCAATTGCTTGAAAGAGACATGCAATTTTTCAACATGTTTGATCGATCAGGTATACCTAAAACCGCCAATACACCTTCCCTCTACTCAGCAACTAATTTTTCTTTCAGGTCCTAGTTTGGCAACTGTTGACACGAATGTCAACAGTTTAGTTGAAATGGTGGTTTCTCTCACTGTTGTCGTCAACAACACCACCAGCGCAGTCAATACCGCTAGTACTGAACGGAAGACGTTGACAGCTGCCTCCCAAACCAAAGCTGAAGCCTTTCACATCTCTGCTCTTTAAGTAGAGCTTGTCAAAGTAAAGGAGGACTCTCAGCGAAAGTTTGACGCTTTATCGTCAAAGGTTGATTCTTGCACAACTCCTCTTCAGCAAGTCCTTGACAAGCTGAATGCACCAGCTCCGACTCCATCCCCTTCCTTCACATCGGATGACCGCACCTCACTGAATGTAGCTGTTGAATTCATTCATCAAGCGACTTCAGATCTCCCAGTGATTGAAGCACGGCTGGATAGCCTAGAGGCTGAAGTCCGAAAGTTAGCCTCTGCACAACCTTCCTCTTCTACCGAAAATCTCTCCTTGGCTGATAATGACAAAGAGGGGGGGAGAAAGCAGCTGAAGAAATTAAAGAAGGGAAAGCTGAAGCTGTTGAGGTTCAACTTAAAGATCCTCCCTCTCATGTTGAGGGGGAGAAGGTTGCTGACCAAATCCCTTCTTCTTTCAAAGACTTTGTCGAAGAAGAAGAAGAGGATGAAGATGAAGAAGATCTTGATCTTGAAGATCAAGAGGAAGAGAAACCTCATCAATAAGATGATGATGATGATGACGATGAAGAAGATCAGTCCTTATGGTGTTTGTTGGTCAAACATATTCTAAGTAGGATGATGTAAGATGGAAGATCAGGAGGTCATCTTCAAATCTTCAGATGACCCAACAGTGTTCTTCAGCAGCCATCACATCTTCAGTGATAACTTCAAAAGAAGTTGTCACAACAGGGGGAGTCATGGAACATCCTCAGGAACCCATTCCCAAAGCAAATCCAAAAGTGCGGTTGCTGAGGGAAACCTGAAGACTATTTCACTATCTGAGGAGAATCCTTCTCAGGTATGCCTCTCACTTGTCCCTGTTTCTTTCTACAAACCCTCTCTCTCTCTTTCTAGCCTTTATCTTCTCTCTTCCCAAAACATACACTAACTCCTTTCTTTCTATTTTCTGACCAGATAGTTCTCTCCCCTGCTTAAGGGTAAAGAACTTCAAATAATCCCATCCACTGTAGCTGATGAATAAATAATCACAATCTCTGTAAGAGAGATTGATGAAGAAGATGAGGAAGAAGAGTCCCTGCAACATTAAGGGAGGCCCTCCAGACCATCTCACTGGTCAAAGGAAGAGATGAAGAGACGAACAGAGATGATTTCTCATCTAGAGAATCAACGACTGAAGATCCCCTCTCAATCAACAGATCATAGAGTTCCTGACTGAAGCTGAAATCGAAGAATCTGTCAAGGCTGAGAAGCTGATAGCTGATTGTCAAAGAGATGCCTCTTTTGCTCTCAAGATTCAGTCCTCTCAAGTCAAAGACAAAAAGATAAAGAAGAAACCAGTTGAAGTCCAGACTGCTCTTTCGAAAAAGATTGAAGAGGAGCGCTCAAAAGAACAAAGGGTCAGCGATAGCTCAGTCGAATGGTGTAAAAGCAAAATCGACTATCGCTCTGACCCAATGAAGATCATAGCAGTTGTCATCTCAGGGAAAAAGAAGAAGGATCGAGTTTCTGTCACTATGGAGATTACCAGAGAGGATGGAAGTTGTAAGGCCATGTTCGTGTCAAAGCTGGAAAGCTTAGGTTATATGGAATGGCTAGAGTTCAAAGAAGCGCTGAAGAAATCCAAATCAACCAGCAGAGGCTATGTCGAAGGCATCTTGGAAGCCCTCATCAACAGAGTCTCCACTGTGTTGAAAGTACCATCTGCTCTTCCTTCCAAACCAAGGCAATTCAAAAGGAAGCCTGTCTCCTCCTCCTTTGAAAATGTCGCAGTGATAAGAAATGAAACCTCCATCAAGTTCTCAAGAGAAGCTCTGTTCGGTCCTCCTCCTGATCTTTCAGTTCTTGATCTATCTCTGCCCCCTGGTGGACCATATGTTGCAGGACAAGTACTTAAAGAACCTTTTGGAATCCTCTTCAGAGATGATGAGGAAGAACTCAGATTTCAGAGAGTCTCTGAAATTCCTATTTGTCCCCTCAGCCATCTCAAGGATCTTTTGTGCTTATGGTGTGACTACTCTCCCTCTGCTGAACCGATCAAGGAAATCATTTCTCAAGAATCTTCAGATCGAAGGCAAAGAGGAGAAGAAATACCTGAGTATATGATAAATCCTCATAAGTCTTCTTTAGATAGCTGATAGATTAGTTTCCTATTTCTTATAATCTATTAGTTAAACTTACAGTAGTTAGTTCTTCACTTGTACTTGTAATTTTCATATCTTGTAATTCTTTCTCTGAATTAATGAAAACTTCAGTGATGTACTTAACTCTATCAGTACTGTAAAAGATCCCTCAAAATAGTAATTGGGACATGTATATTATAACTCCTATTTATTCCTTTATTTTGATCCATAAAGTAATTTTTTTTCGTTACTTTGTCATTATCAAATAGGGGGAGATTGTTGATCCAAGCTCTCTTAGTGATTTGATAACGACCCTTTTCTATACTTAGTGAAAATTACGTTTTAATATGTATTAGTGTTTCACCATCAGCGATCAGACTGAGTCTGTTCAGTTATCGCTGATGGTATCTCTTATAAACATTTCTATGTATTAGTGTTTCACTATCAGTGATCAAACTGAAATCATTGGATTCAAGATCATCCAATCCGAAGATCGCAATCCGAAGCTAAAAGCTGATAAGTCGCTCTCAACAATAGTCTAGGGTCAGTTTGTAATAAATGTCAAAGTTGTTTTTAGTATTTTATATTAGTTCCTAAATATCTAGATATTATTATTTAGATATTTAGTTTAGATATTATTTAGTTTTTAATATAATATCTAGATATTAGATATCTAGATATTATAATGTTTTAGTTTTGTTTAAGTTAGTCTTAGATCTCTCATAATCTGAATCTACAACACATCGACCAACCAAGAAAACTAAGAGAAAGAAAAGCTTAAACTGTAAACATATCAACCTCTGTAATCCGTGTTTATAATCTAATCAGGTTGGTAATCATATATGTGTTTGTTGTTTGATTTATCTGGTAAAGATCCTTGTTCTAAATCAGGGACACACAATTGGTATCAGAGTTGATCCAGATCAAAATCAATTTTTCAAACTCGACATTGTGTTCTTCATTTGAAAAATCATTTTCGAGATTTAGGTTGTTATTGGGCTTGAAATCGATCAGGTTTGGATCGATAAGTGTATTAGATCGTCTTGTTATACTTTAATTTCATTATTGCACTAATATCGAGTCCCAATTTTTGAAAATTGTGTCTGAGTTCACGTTTTATAAAACTCACTGTTCCATCGATCCATTTTTCAAAAAGTGGTGTTTATTGCGATCGAGTGTTTGTAATCTGTTATAGAACTATTAGTGGTCATTTTATTACAATTTGGGACTACTAATCGGTGCCAAACAGGTCGATTTATCGAAATCAGATCGATTTTTCGAACACAGGGACGAACTCGCGCAAACACATGGAAGAACTCACGCAAATTGAACTTTGCGTGACACACTTTGCGCAACACACTGAACGTGCAAACCTTACTTTGCGCAATCAACGTCTCGTGCAAACCTTACTTTGCGCAACCAACGTCTCGTGCAAACCTTACTTTGCGCTACCAACGTCTCGCACAAACCTCATCTTGCGCAAGCCTCGCGAAACGCAAACCATCCTTTGTGCGACCCACTCTTCACGCAAACCTCATTTGCGCCACCTTCTAAAAACGCAAAGTTTTCCATACTTCGATCTTTTTATTCAGAATGACATCTAGAGAAGCCCTTGCAATCGGAACTGACACCAAGCCACCAGTTCTCTTTATAGGAGAATACGAACAGTGGAAAGATCGGTTCATGGACTTCATTGAAAGACATGATCTGGGTATATTCATTAGAAAATCTCTGAGTGAAGGGAGTATGACAGCTCCAAGGACAATGTGTTATACTACAAATAAGAATGGAGATAGAGTAGATCTAGATTGTCCATTACCACTTTGTATGTACTCAGACGAGCAAAGAAAGAGATATGACGCTGACAGCTTAGCTTTATCTTTCCTACTGAATGGAATGTCTGGGGAGATTTCAAAAGAGATCTTTTTTACATTAGAAAGCAAAGAGACTAAAGGAAAGCTGTTATGGGAACATATTGAGAAGCTGATGAGAGGATCAACAGTGTCATCAAGAGTTAAGGTTTTGGAAGCTGAGAACTCTGAGCTTCAAAAGAAAATATCAGATTTTGAAAAGAAGTTCTCAGAACTTTCCAAGAAGAGTGTTGAAGAAAAGAAGACACTCGAGCTTAAAAGTATAACGCTTTCTCAACAAGTTGGTAACTTTGAGAAAGTAATCATTTTAGAAAGAGATCAGTTTGCCAAGGAGAAGAAGGCATTTGATCAGAAGATTGCAGGATTCTTAAAAGAGATATCAGATAGAAGAAAAGGTGCGAAGAAAGGATTCGAAGAAGAAAGAAGCATCTTTGAAGCTGCAATAAGGAAGCTTAATGCAAAGCTATCTGAATTGTCTAAATTTGCACAAAAAGAGAAGAAAAAGAAGTGTGAGTTTGAGACAAAGATCGATCTCCTTATCAAAGAAAGAGACAGTTATTCTTCAAAGGTAAAAGAGCTTCAAGATATTATTTCAAAGATGGTGGTGGTGACTGAGTGAACGACTCCAGAGTCAAAAATCCACTCACCTAGAAATAATTCAGTTGGTTCTAACAAACCAGTCGCAAGCTCACATCAGAAAACTGCTCTTTTCAGAAGGTCAGTTAAATCTTCTAATCAGATTCATTCTACTAATCTTTTCTATGACAGGAATAGAGATAGTTCAGGTACACATCAAAGAAGGAGAAGAAGCTTCCAGGAAGAAGAACTGGTCTGGAAGAAGACACCAGTTAAAGAAGAGCTTAAATGTAAAAACTCATGTGTACATACGCATAATGCCAAGAAGAACATTGCGCGTAAAGGTAAACCTGATTTCGTTTACACAATAGATCAATTAATCAGGTTGTCAAGTAAGAAATTCTATTGTTCTTATTGTCGTACACATGATCCTGTTCACAAGACGAGTGACCATTACTGGTATGGTTCTTACTCTGCCACCCCCATACGAACTGCAACTAATACATATGGACCCAAATACCAGTGGGTACCAAAGAAAACTAAACCTGTGTTGCAGGCACCTACTGTCAAGGGGGAGTAGGAGAACCGAAGGATTCTAAGTAAATCAGCTTAGAACCCGGACTTCAACGAAGTTTGACTTCAAAACACAACAGTTTAGAACTCGCACTTCAAAGATCAAAAGACCTTACTTCCGAGCTGATATGAGATTGTACTCTGATACTCGAATGAGGAAATCAACCTTCAAGGGGGAGTACAAATTTGTCTGAATTTTTTATGCATATCTTTTACAATTGATAATGTACTGATGCATAATTTCAGGGGGAGTAAAAAAGGCGATGACTTCTGTTGGATCAAATAATTGTATTCAAGATTAAAGTTAAAGTTAAGGGTTTAAACTGCAATTGTGATAAAGTTAATTAGAGGGTTTATTATGTAATAATCTAATAGTTGTTAACTATTGGGCCTCAAGCCCGTTAAGCTTTTAGCTAAGCCCGTTAGGCCTAAAGCCTGGGTATTTAATGTTTTGGTTTATTAGATTTTAGGTTAGAATCCTCATAATTATTATCATAATCATATTATAGTGAGGTGAAGGTTTCTCTGTATTCAAAGGGTATCAAGAACACTCAAGGGTTTCATTGTTTATTCAAGAGATTGGTATGTTACTCTGATTTTTATATCTCTTGATTATTATTGTGTTGCTTGATTACTTGATTGATTATTTACCAACTAGATTAAATCTGGGATAACAATTGGTATCAGAGCCTAAAGAATCAAGTTTTTAGGATTAAATCTGTGTTTTGCGATTTTACTATTCATCGATTTACTATTCATCGATTACTATTCACGTATTACTGTTCATCGATTACTATTCACAGATTCACTATTCATCGATTTTACTATTCATCGATATATTATTCATCGAGTTTACTATTCATCGATTCACTATTCATCCGGTCGACACTATTCATCCGATCACTATTCATCCGGTCGACACTATTCATCTGGACACTATTCATCCGGTCACTATTCATCCGGTCACTATTCATCCGGTCGTCACTATTCATCCGGTCGACCAATAGTTTCAAGACCAAAAAAAAAATTGAGTGTTGTTTTTTTTATTTTGATTCTAACGATCTCATCTAGTTGGTTGTTTTGGTACAGATTAGCTTGATTTCTAACCTTACAGCTAGGATGTCGTATCAGCTAAATATGTCTGCAGGATACAACCTTGATTTTAGCGACATGACTCTTTCTGAAGTAAAAGAAAAGGATAAACATCTTGCTAGACAATCGTCAAGAAATAGAGACAGGGCTGATGATTGTGAGAGGGAGATTACAAAGCTCAAATCCGAGATGTTACCTCTTGAAGCTGAGATTGAAAATCTAAAGATACATAACTCTTCTCTTCTTATTCAGATCAATGCTTTAAAAGAAAATTCAAAAGATTCTGATAACATAATTGATCTTGCAGGAATAATTGCGTCTAAAGAAAAAGAGATCTTCGATCTTCAAGCAAAGTTGAAAAGATCTGAATCAAGCTCTACATGGTTTAAAAAGGATGCAATGCAAAGAGAACTTGAGGATCTTAGAAGAAGTACAAGTGTTGCAAGAGATACTAGTACAGGACTAAGACAGATAAATTCTCAACTCTGTGCGGACAGAGATAAGTTTAAAGATAAAGTTCTCAGTCTTGAGGTTGAGATTGAAAAGATGAAAGAAAAGGCAACCCAAGACAGAGACAATACTATAGCTCAAGATGAAATGTTGAAGATTGAGAAAGAAAGAAAAGAATTTGCTAAGAAATTCTCTGATTTCTCCAGAAAAGCCTTTGAAGAAAAGAAATCTTTAGAGCTTAGATGTGTTAATCTTTCTCAACAAGTTTCAGACTTTGAGAAGGTTATCATTCTAGAGAGAGAAAAGGCTGAGAATGAGAAGAAGAAAGCTGAGCTGGAGGATACAAATATAGACTTTTCTGAAGAAAAGAAGATATTTGAGACCGAGATAGCTAAACTGACAAGAAAGCTATCTGAATTGTCAACAAACATCATGAAGGAAAAGAATGCAAAATCTGAGTTGCATAAGAAGTTTGATCTGATCGAAAAGGAAAGAAACAATTTGTTTTCAAAGATAAAGGAACTTGAAGAGATCGTATTCAAGGTGAAGCTGACTGAGCACAAGACGCCAGAGTCCATAGCTCAATCACCAAGAGACGATCTAGTTGACTCAAATAGTTCATTAAAAACAGCTTCAAGTTCACATTTTTCAAATGTTTTCTATAATCCTTTCTGTGATTCAGATGATTGTCTTACTTCTAAATCTACTAATCAGATTCATCCTTCTAACCTTTTTTATGACAAAAATGTTGATGGTTCAGGTAACTTCAAGAAGAATAAGTCTCAGAAGAAAAGCCTCTGGAGAAAAGATGATGAGAAAGATAAAGGTAATTGGATCTGGAGAGTTAAAGGATCCTCGGAGGAAAAGAAGAAAGAAGAATCATTTGTGCATACATCAAATGCAAAATGGAACTATGCTTCAAAAGGTAAAACTTTTGGCAAACCTGATCTGGTTTACACTATTAATCAACTGATCAGGTTAGCACAAAAGAAAATTAATTGTTCCTATTGTGGCTCAAATGATTTTGTAAGAAAAGATTATGTTAATAACTGGTATGGTTCTTATTTCATATCTCCTACAAGAACTGCAACTAACCCATTAGGACCCAAATACCAGTGGGTACCAAAAGCTAAATCTGTGTTGCAGGCACCCAATGTTTAAGGGGGAGAAAGAACAATGGCTTTTGAACAACACAGTTCAAAACCCGGACTTCATTGTCAAAAAGAAGGCTTCTAAGTAAATCAACTTAGAACCCGTACTTCAAGTGACTATGTCTTCTAATCATATCGGATTAGAACCCGCACTTCAGTGCTCTATCTATTTTTTATATGCTTTATTTCCTTCTTATTAAAAAAAAAAAAAACCCTATAATGATTTAAGGGGGAGAATATCTGTGATTTTAACAGATTTTTTTTTGGATACTTAAATGTTTATCTGACCGTGTGTTCTTAAAGATAAATACTTGCGTTTTATCTTGTCAATATACTTTGTCAAGTATTCATACACATAACGGTTCAGAACATTCTATTTGACTTTGTTATTACCATGTATCAAAAGTTAAATCTTTCTATGGTAATACTCACGTTATTTGTATTCACTGTTGATTGAATCAAACGTCATTTCATGTGCTTTCATTGAAAATATGTTTATATATTGTTCATATAAACAACATTCGTTTTTGATTCTCCAAAATATTATTCTTCATGACAAAACTCCTATGAGCTTAATTGTCAAACTCTTTTAGTTTGAGGGGGAGAATTGCATCGTCAAACATCTTTTGTTTTGACATCTCCGAATATTATATTCTTCATGTAACAAGTGGTATTTGTGCTTACATGTACAAAAGACTGTTGAACAACATGTTCTTTTAGGAAAATACATGGGATTCAGTGTGAGAACTTAACAGAACTTCCATGGATTCACGATAACCAGTGTTTCCTACCCAGGAAGTATTCCCTGAGTGATTGAGATGAGAGGGGTCAAAAGAATTGAGTGATGGTGTGTGAAGAGGTAAAATGAAAAAGAGAGATTGGTTAGAAGTGAGAATTAAAAGAAAGAGGATGAGAGAATAAAGTAAAAGAATATTAAACTCTGCACCAAACTTCTTTCTGAGCCGGGCAGCCACATAATCTGATTGGTTCACATTCTTTGGTGACCATCATTGAAAAAGGCAACTAGCCCATGTCATTTCTTGCATACAACCCCACCAGCTACTCATTCTTTTCTCAAAAAGAGAATGTTTCACATTTTCTGGGGACGCAACACATACGCTATTGGTTCTTCATTTGGAAGATACTAATATTGAAAAAGAAGGAAAGTTGCCCCACCTTCGAACCCTTTCTCATGCACATTGAGTCTTTGTATAATTTGTTGCTGTCTCAACAAGTTTACATATTTTGAGCCTATAATGAAAAGCAATCATCTATGCTTAATTCTTTCATACACATGCACGAGCACACAGAAATTTGTTTTCTGTCAGAACGTTCATAGATAACCATGTGTTATTCAATGATTGAATGGAAGACCTGGGGAGTCTACATCAAACCAGCTCCTTATATAGTAACTTTGTGTTACTCAGTGACTTTGTGTTACTGACAGGCATTCTAACTGAGTCATTTGTTAATTCAGGGTTACACCTATTAACTGTTTGAATTTGAGAAGATTCGAATGGTTACTATTTTCTATTTTAATCTGAAAAGATTGAAATAATCACTCTTTCCATCTGGGAACACTGCTCTTATTTCATACAGGGCTCGTTACATGATAAAGACTGTGCTTACGTGATCATACACGATAGGGGAGATTGTCTTAAAAAGGGGGAGATTGTTTTGCCAAGTTTTGATGATGTTGATTCTCACCACTCATCAAAAAGGGGGAGAACATATAAAAAGGGGAGAAGATACAAAAAAGGAGAATACAATCTGAAGATATTCAAATTTTCAAAGATTTTAAAGATTTGAAGATTGTTTAAAGATATCAAGTTTTGAAGCGATCAATGACATATCTGAAGAAAAGTGAAGACAAGTGAAAGACCCGAAGACAATTGCAAATTTTTTTTTAATCTTGAATCCAAAGGGGGAGATTGTTGGATCAAATAATTGTATTCAAGATTAAAGTTAAAGTTAAGGGTTTAAACTGCAATTGTGATAAAGTTAATTAGAGGGTTTATTATGTAATAATCTAATAGTTGTTAACTATTGGGCCTCAAGCCCGTTAAGCTTTTAGCTAAGCCCGTTAGGCCTAAAGCCTGGGTATTTAATGTTTTGGTTTATTAGATTTTAGGTTAGAATCCTCATAATTATTATCATAATCATATTATAGTGAGGTGAAGGTTTCTCTGTATTCAAATGGTATCAAGAACACTCAAGGGTTTCATTGTTTATTCAAGAGATTGGTATGTTACTCTGATTTTTATATCTCTTGATTATTATTGTGTTGCTTGATTACTTGATTGATTATTTACCAACTAGATTAAATCTGGGATAACAACTTCTGATTCTTTCTGATCAGAACTCGTACTTTCACAGTTTTACTGCTTTTTGTCTTTTCAATTTAAGTGAATAAATTTGCTTTGACTTGACATAAGACTTTTGCAGAATTTTTGAGAGATGCTTACAAGTTCATATGTTTATGACTTTAAGCTTAGCTTCATGAGATATAAGATCGCACGTTAAGGTACAATCATTTATCTTAATCTCATATATGGTTGATAAGTGGACAATTTTCAATCATAGAAAACATTATTCTAAATGTTCAAACCACTTCCCGATTCTCAAAACGAATTCATGAATTGGAAGTGTGACTTTAAATGTTTTCAAATATCATATTTGTGCTTTAACTGAAATAGTTAAACCAATCTGGGCATCATATGCATCATAGGAAAACAAGTATTTCATTGTGCTAGGAATTAACACAACTTCTATGGAATCACCTTAACCAGTGATTTCTACCCACGAAGTTAATCCATAGTGATTGAGTGTGAGAAGTCAAAAGAAATGAGTGTGTCAAACAAAGAACTAAGTTTGATTAGAGTAAGCAAAATGTTTAAAGAAAGAGCATGTGAGAACAGAGTTAAAAGAATATCAGAACTCTGCACCAACTTTTTCTGAACCGGGCAGCCAAAATTCTAATGTTTCACAATTCTTTGGTGATCATTATTGAAATAGGCAACTAGCCCATGCCAACTCTTGATCAAACGTCACCAATTACTCATTTTCTTCTTAACAAGAAAGTGTTTCACATTTTCAAAAGGGAAGCAGCACATATGCTATCTGATTTTCATTTGGAAAATCTAGATATTGAAAAGAAGGAAGTCTGCCCCACCTTCGCACTTCACTCATGCACATTGAGTCTGTGTTTAACTTATTGTTGTCTCAGTGGTTTACACAAATTTGAGCCTATAAGCAATCATCAAGTGCTTAATTCTTTCTATCACAAGCACGAACACACAAGGAATTAGTTTCTTTGTCATAACGTTTATAGAAATTACCTTTGTGGTGTTTCGATGATTAAATGGAAGCCCTGGGGGAGTGAACATCACAAAATCTCCTTTACATTGTGTATTCGTTACACATAGTGACTTAGTGTTACTGACAGGCATTTTTAACTATTCATTTGTTGATACAGGTGTTACACGACTAATTTGTCTGGATTTGCAAAGATCTAGATGAATATCTTATGAATTGACGAATCAGAGGCTCCGAAAGATAGACATTTCTTGACGTAAAGTTTTGATGAACTTCTTACTCTTTTCATCAAAAAGGGGGAGAAGGGTCGAACCAAGAAATGTGGAACGACACATGATTAGACCAAAGTATTCAGAAGACATGATGATTTCAGATAAATTTTCTTTGAAGATACTTTGCTAAAGCATTCTGAGATAGAGAAAGAGATTGCATCTTCTGAGCTGAAAAAGAAGACTGAATTGCATAAATCTTTTTAATAATGATCTTGATCCAAAGGGGGAGATTGTTAGAGCACAGTCTCATTGGATTCAAGATCATCCAATCCGAAGATCGCAATCCGAAGCTAAAAGCTGATAAGTCGCTCTCAACAATAGTCTAGGATCAGTTTGTAATAAATGTCAAAGTTGTTTTTAGTATTTTATATTAGTTCCTAAATATCTAGATATTATTAATTAGATATTTAGTTTAGATATTATTTAGTTAATTATTATATTAGTTTTTAATATAATATCTAGATATTAGATATCTAGATATTATAATGTTTTAGTTTTGTTTAAGTTAGTCTTAGATCTCTCATAATCTGAATCTACAACACATCGACCAACCAAGAACACTAAGAGAGAGAAAAGCTTAAATTGTAAACATATCAACCTCTGTAATCCGCGTTTATAATCTAATCAGGTTGGTAATCATATATGTGTTTGTTGTTTGATTTATCTGGTAAAGATCCTTGTTCTAAATCAGGGACACACACTTATGCCTCAAGTTTTCTTTTGTCTTACCTTGCACAACCAGTACGATGTGTCAGAACGGACATATCTCTGCCACAAATCGTACAACAACTCTGTCAATTACACTATTCATGATACGGCCGAAAGCATGTCTCCCAAAAGTCAGACTACCAAAGCCAATCACTGAATGACACGTGTAAAGTACCCTGCCATGCATTTAATGCATAGTGTATAAATAGAAAGATCACCTCTCCATCTGAGAGTGTGCTCTATTCTTGAAACAAGATAGAAACCTTTGTTTTCTATACTTCTAAAACCCCCACTCTCTATATTCTTGTGCAACCATCTTTGTGTTTCTTAAGTTTGTTTAGATTGAGTCTGTCTTAATCCTATTCCGCAACAAACTTGTAAATTGTGTTTGATTTATCAATAAACAATTTATTAAACTTTAATTTATGTGTGTGTATTCAACCCCCCCCCCCCTTCTACAAACTTGTTAAGCACCTCCGAGACCAACAAGTATGTATCTTTGGAAACACACGGTTTATGTAACATTGAAGCACATATAACATGAAAACATTTAAAATCACACTTCTATATTCATGAAATCTTTTAAGAATCAGAAGTGGCTTGAACATTTAAGAACATGTGTTAGAGCAGAAATATGTTGGATACAAGATCATGAAGACTAGAGATCAAAGTTCAAGAAGTCAAAAGCTGGAAAGTCAAACTCTCAGTGAAAGTCAAAGTCAAAGTGTAATAATAGTCAAAGTCTTTTTGTATTTGTTTTGTTTCTTTGTATTTGTAGCTAGGTATAAATAGTTTGTTTTGCTGTTTAATAGATAGATGACTAGAAAGTTTTGGATACGTTTACTGAGAGAATTTGTAGAGAGAGAGAAAGAGACCTGTAGAGAGAAAAAGAGAGAAACAGTTTGTAATCTTGGATTTGTGAATTGAAATTGAACAGGTAGTTAAATCAATCTTGTTTTGTTAATTGAATTGCAATTAGAATGTTGAATAAGGGACACACAATGAGAACTTGAATGCCAAGAATCACATATTAGTAATGGATTATGTCATAAGTTGGTAAGGTTCTTATTAGTAACTATTGAACTCTCAAGTAATATCTTCTCATCTAAATTTTATTTTTCTCAAGTTTCTTTTGTTAGGACTAGGGGTGGCAATAAGTTGGGTTCAACCTATTTATTAATTGGGTTGAAAATCTCAACCCAACTCAACCTGTTTAATTAAATGGGTTTAGATTTTCAGCCCAACCCAACCAGTTACCTAAATGGGTTGGTAACGGGTTGACCTATTTATGATTCTCTTAACCCAACCTATTAAATAAATGAGTTGAACCTGAGTTGAACCATTTAATTTTAAAATTTCAAATAGAATAAAAAGGATTAAACTACTTAAGAGAAAGAATTGGTTTGGTCAATGTGTCAAATTGTCAATGTATCGCTGGATGTAATTAGGATTTAGGAAGCATATTTTTTTCGATTAATTTTTTAATTATTAAAAAGATATTAAAATAGTAACTCTAATTAAATAATGATAATTAATTAAAAATAAAATAAAATTATGTAGTATTATAAATGGGTTGAAAACAGGTTGACAATTGGTTAAAATCAAGTTGAAAACATGTCAGAAATTTCAACCCAACCCATTTACGTAAATGGGTTAGGAAGGTTGACCCATTTAACGTAAATGAGACCGTTTAACTTAAATGGGTTGAAAATCTCAACCCCAGTCTACTAATTTTGGGTTGGGTTTGGGTTATGTCACTTTTTGCCACCTACTTTGGACCTAAATGTCGCAAGTTTAGAAAGTTTTATAAAGTCCTTTATATTGTAATTGGGCCTGGGTATTAGCCTAAATGGGCTTAGGCTTATCATATAATAGGGCTAGTATATAATGTTGTAATGAGTTCATTTGAATGGTATGCCAAAATGTAGAGAGAGAGAGAGAATCATTAAAAACCCTAATTAGAAACATTGAATCATTAAAAAGTTCAATCTTGAATTTATTTGAGCTATTATCGTTTAGGAAGTTTTAGTGTTGATAGAACATATCAAACGTGTGAACAAAGTTTGTGAAGTTTTTCATATTCTTCGGTTCTTAGTTCTTCCATAACTAAGGGTCAAAAATACATACCAAGGTTCTTAAGCTTTATCCAACAACTTAAGAATCAAGGTTACTCGTTCAATTATTATCAATTACGTCCATTCTTTTATTTTCCGCAATTGTTTGATTGAATTCTCATTGTTCTGAGCTTCATAGTTTACACGTCATTGTAGATTCACACCACCCTGCAACCTTGTAAGGGGCACGACCTTTGACCCCCCACTTTATGACAATCTAGGTCCACAGTGGTTTATACGAGTGTGCATTACGCACCTCCTATTCCTAACTCATATTATAGCTTAACCAATAAACCTAATCGATCTTACGTAAATCAAGCTACACTAAAATGTTTGATGACACTAAAATAACCAACAAACTTCATCTTTCTTTCCCCTCAACTACGTTCGCTACAAAGACGCTGCCAGAATCACACCATCCGCCCACCACATCCTTGTTCGCACACTGCAGTATAGATCATAAAGAATGTAAAACTACTAAACAAGAAATAAGACACTATTCATACATTTATAATTTGAATCTTTTGTTTGAATCATGATCCTGGTTGATTTACCATGGTCAATTCTTCGCATTTGCCCGAATGTAGTCCTACTGTCCTAGTTTAGCTATGTCGGTTAATTGACTTTAAACATAAAAGAACTATTTGAAACAAACTCCTCATAATCTATAGTATCTTAAAAAAAAGTATATATTTTTGCTAAACATATTGGTAAGCGCTTACCAATATCATTTACCTTATTGATTGAGCATGGAAAGGACCGAGAAGCTTACCGGGTAAGAGATAAGGCAAGGACGAAGAGTCTTACCCGGTAAGCACTTATCAGGTTTAAGATGCTTACCAACAATCCATTTTCATGGCCAAGGATGTTACACGGTAAGGTAAATGAAGATGAATTTCTTGCTAGTAAGCGTTTACCCAGTAATATTTTGGTAAACGTCCCCTAACATTTTCGTTTACCAATATATAGCATGAAAATTGTGATCTTGGGTTCGGTTACAGGAGAATAAAGATAGAACGAGAAGATGAAAATAAAGAATTGAGAAAGATGGTTAAACGAATAGAATAGAACCAAAATGTTGCATAAGAAGATGGTCATGGTATTATTACCTTACTAAACCCCAGCCAATTTGAATCTCCTCTAAATGAAAATGCTTTCTTGCTTTCTTTCCATTGTCCGCAAAATACCTGCAACGTTACTCATCCATGATCATTTTTTGTTATATTGAAGGAAAAAAGGCCACCGATGCAAAACCAAGGTTCTTTGGCTTTGCGCTAGTTTTGGAGGTGTGACTCGAACCTATGACTCTTTCGTTCACAGAAGGTGTAACGTTGAGTAAAGTTAAAGATCACAAATTTTTTGGAAGTTTAGGTACTCACCTCATAATCAACTCCTTGAATATAGGCATAATTAGGGTCAACTGAAGAGAAAGATATCCCAGTTATCTGAAAAAAGGAAAAAAAAAATCATTCATCAACGTCTAAGAAATACAAGTATCTGCAAAGGCACCTTATAACTTCCGAGCTTGGACAAAAATGAAAATGTTGCAGGTGTTAGATTGCGTTTGGTACAGGGACGGACCGGACATTAATGGATGGGTGAGAGTGAGGTAGGCTGGTAAAAATGTGGAAGGTTTTAGGGTTTTAATTTGACACGTGTAGTTTAATAATTTACCAATCTTGTCGCATCTCCCGGATTTTTGTTTCTTATTTTGGTGGGCCTAAAAATTGCTCTTTTGGACCACTAAGTCCTATTTTGTCCTGGTCTAATGTCCTGCCAAACGTGGGATGAAAAGTTTTTGTTTTGTCTTGTCCTGCATACTATGGGACAACCCGAAATGGAGGTTGTTTCACATTTTGTGGATATAAAGCAGAACTGCAAAGTACATAACACACACATCTTACGACTCATGCAAAAAGTATAAACTTTTATATTGGATTTTTCCTTATTTGAAAGAATCAGTTCAAACCAATTAATGATACATGAAAGATTGCCACACACAGATGTTGTAACTTACATGACCACTGTTTGGCAAACTGATAAGCTAGGTATCAGTAAAAACGCTAGTTGTTGGTTAATAAGCTAGTTGATGAACTAGTCGCATATGGTAAAAACTAGCTGATAAGTTGGATAACAATGTAAAATGACCTAAAAGGAAAATGGACATTACCGGAAAAGAGTGAAAAAATACCCAAACAAGTTATCTGAATTAGTTTTTTTAAAACTAGCTTATGGCTTACCAAACTAGACTTTTTCAATAAGCTCAAAAAATAAGTTAGCTTATGGTTGCCAAACATGGCCTAATTGTGCATACACATAATATAAAAAAGGCTATCATGAGAGCATCCAAACTTTCATTGCTAAAGTAATCCGAAATTCTATAGCTGAAGTGATCAATATCTGGTGGTATGTCTTCACGACCCGCCAGCAATCCCATCTTTTTCACATAATTATGGTTGCCGAAAACAAATATGAGCAATGACAGATATTTAGAGTACCAAAAACTTTCTGAAAATAGTCATATCGTCATTAATCTGTTTGTATATTTTAGTAGAGTAACCTGGTTTCCATTATAACCCAAAAGATAAGAATACACATAAGTAAAAGTGTGATTGAACGGACCTCATATTTGGAGCAGTTCACCCATCTTGATATGGTTGACCATCTACACCAAACAGTTGATAAGAATAACAGGATTGAGTCCATTATAAATTACATCACATCATGCAAAACCAGTCAGTGAGAAGTGGAAAAAAC
This sequence comes from Arctium lappa, assembly GCA_023525745.1. Lineage (NCBI taxonomy): Eukaryota > Viridiplantae > Streptophyta > Magnoliopsida > Asterales > Asteraceae > Arctium > Arctium lappa. The sequence continues at coordinate 56,188,587 of CM042058.1, read as the reverse complement.
CCAGATGTTATGAACTCGGTTTGTAGGGCTTAAATGAACACGCCCTTTGTTTCAAGAAAAGAGGCACAGTATCCTTTCTGTCCACTCGAGAAAAGAGACACCTTTCCATTTTCCGAGTATAACGACCCGTGGATCTTTTGATTTACCCTTAAAAAGGGCCAAGCTTACTAAATAAGTGGATTTAGCAGTGGAAATTTAAAAAAAATAATAATAATAATTACAATTTTCATGATTTTACAAGTACATTCTTTTCAATGGTACAGATTGAGTACAGGTTATAAGTTACACAAGTTGGATATTTGACATCATTTCTCGTTCCATAATCTATAGAATTGTTAAGACTGGTTCCTTTATCGAGAGACTAAGATGGGAGTCTATGTATGTATATATATACACACACATAGGGAAGTTCAAATAAGAATGACAAAAAGGTTGAGGAGATGAGAATAGATCTCAACCGTCCAATACAATGGAAGTGATTAAAAAGATGGTTACAATCACCTTTTATTAAAAAAATAATAATAAAAATAACCCCTCATTTTTTAATCGAAAATCGGCAAAATAAAACCAAAATTGGAGCCAAATAAATTATACCAAAAAACGAGCATTTTATATTCTTTAATTTTGACATCCATATAGTTACACTTTTTCGTCTTTCTCTCAATCTCAACCTTTTTGTCATTTTCATTTGAACCTACCCCAATATAAATACATTCATATATATATGTATATATATGTATGTATATAGGGTGCGTTTCATTTGAAAACCAAACAATTCGTGTAAACTTTACAAACCAATCTGTTATACCCTGGGTTTAGAAGTCAATTAGTCAATATTGGTAGGCGGGTAGGTGGGCTAAGGGTAGTATAAATAAAACAGTGGGTTAGGAGTTAGAGCATTCTGTTTTGTGATTTGAGTACAGCGGGAAACCGTTTGGGAGAGACCCAGGCCTCTCGAAAGCCTGTGGAAATTGTATTCCTTTGATCATTCATGAAATACAACTGATTTTGACATCAATGTACAACACAATCTTAGCCTTTCATCAAATCTAATAAATATATGATTTTATTATGTTTCCTACATAAAGTCATGATCATAATAAATGAACCTTATCATCTTCCATATATATCACAATCATTATTAATGAATCATAATAAATATCCATAAATATATATATTGTTTCCTAAAAGATTGGTTTGCAAAGTTTACACGAATTGCTTGGTTTTCAAATGAAACGCACACGCGCACACACATATATATATGTATATATGTTATATATAATTCCCCCTTCCCTTAAAATTTTCTTGTATGTTTTAACAATGATTACTACAGGTAAAGCCATATAACAACCTGCGAGGATCATACACGGTCATAGTACGATCAGCTCCTCCAACTGCAACATTACCACTTGAGGAGCTGCAAACTGCATACCAGATATCTCCAACGGAACCACAAATTCGATGCACACAACCACCATTTTCTTTTATTCTCAAGTCCCATATTGACAGCTGCAGGAACTCAAAGAAATGAAAAATTATGGAACAAGTGAAATGATTTAAAGATGTAAACCCATTTTGTTCTATACCAGAAAAATATAAACAATGTTTTACAGACAAATATAAGAAAGAAAAGGAGACGGTAAAGGGCACCCTTATGTAAAGTAAGGAAGCTCCCTATGTGGGCTTATCTTTGTCATTTTCTGACATGACCAATCTGTTAATCATGAAAATTAATACTTTTTGTTTTATATTATGATGTAAATATTAATAAATCAACAAATCTAAAACTTTATTATGCATTGTTTTTGAAGAGTAAATTTGGCAACATCAGCCTTTAATTTTTCATTTATGAGGAGAGAATGTGATAAAGGAGAAGAAATATGCATCCATTGTCATCAATGATTTATAAAAGGAGGTCGTGGTAAGTTAGGTGGTTGCCATAGTCTCCACCTTTTTGAATCTTCGTGGTGAGGGCCTCACAGATCCTTAAATGACAAGTTTAACAGCTCTTTCTCTATCTTCATTCAAAAATGTCAAAAATACCCCCATAACGGGCTTCCTTTCCTATCCTACGTCAAGGAGCCCTCTTATCTCTCTTGTCCCTAATTTCTAATGATTGGCGCTTGTTGATGGGGAGAGAAAATGCAAAAGATGTAATACAATTGTGGCCTACAAGCGCATTTCGTGTTCTCTCTCGACTTTCACAAGCAACTACTGATTATAAATCATGACAAAAACGCTTTATCACCTACATGGGCAGCCTTCTAAAACCAAACAAACCCAATATACCCCACTCGGAAGTAGGGTCTAGGGGGGTGAGATGTAAGTAGACATGTCCTCTATCCCAAAGGGTATTACGGCTGTTCCGGTGAATACCCCCCACTTGCGCTAAAATGTGAGCGAAAGGGAAAAAAAACCAAGACTAGTTGACGGAAAGCAACAGAAAAAGGTAGAAATAAAATAAAATAGGCACATTGAAACATAGAAAAAGAACCTGGCAGCCTTCTGTAACAGCCAACATTGAACTTTCATTTCCACCATATAAATTCTGTATAAAGTTTACGGCAGTAGGGTACCACAATCTGCAAGGAGGATGGAACATTAGAGAACACTCCTGTCACTTTTTTTCCTTATAGGCAGGTCCAAACTGTGCAACACATGATCAAAATGGAAAATTTCTAATACCCTACTACCACCAATAATCTCTTGATCATGAATGATGATTCTTCTATATAATTGAGGGCCATGGTCTTCAAAATCGATCGAGGCATACCCCTCGAGGCAAGGCGGCCCAAAACAGATCATGAGGCCTCGCCTCTTGCGTCTTGGCTAGGGCGTATGTTGTAGTGCGAGGCAATTGGTGAGGCGGACGCCTCTTTTGAATTTACGACCTGTGACTTTTTGCATCTTATTTGTTTTCTTATTCTATTAATATACTCCTTATTTAATAGACGACTTCCCAAACGCTTACCGGGTAAGCGCTTAGCCGCAAGTGCTCCACCCTCACTTACCTTATTGGATGACATTATCGGCCATCAAAATGGATTGTTGATAAGCAAATTTTACATGGTAAGCGCTTACCGGGTAAGAGTCTTCTCCCTCACTTACTGGGTAAGAGTCTCGGTCCTTGCTATGCCTCTTACTGGGTAAGATTCTAGGTCTTTGTCATGCTCAATTGGAAGGTAAGCCCGGTAATTGTTTGGTAAACGGCCCCTTAGTCAATGCAATCCTAATCTTCAAAATCGGTGACTCTTATCTCTCTCTCAAAGCAACAACAGTTCTTCCCACAACGGTTCTTCAGTTCTTCCATATCAAAACCGGCGGCTCTTCTTGCTTTATCAAGCATGTAGCTTGTTTCTTCTGTCACACACAAGTAGTTGCTGCATTGAGACTCTTAAGAAGCTTCTCTCTCAATCGTTTTTATTTTGACTTCAAATTTGTGTATGTATTTTGTTTTTCATAATGCATGTTATATATATATATATATATATATATATATTTTCTAAATTCCATAATCTGTGTATGTTTCTTTATTTGTCTATTTATATTATTTATATATATATATATATACACGGTCAGGTTCAGGGGAAAAACTCAAAAAAATGGAAAACTGAGGAACACCATGTAGCCCTTCATCCAGATGGTATGCACTTGTGCATACAAGTAATTTGTAACATGCACACATGCATATGCACAAGTGCATAATACACATGTGCATAAAAAACCAAAAAACAACTTAATTTACTTGTATGCACAAGTGCATACCGTCCGGATCAAAGGCTACAGGTTGTTCCTCAGTTTTCCATTTTTTTGAGATTATAGTGTTAACCTCGTTAACTAATCAAGACCGTTGATCTTGTAAATGGATGGCTCTAATTAAAACATATTTTAAATTAAAAAAAAATTAAACATTTCCGTTTAAGATTGTATTCCATATATGAATAGGGGCAAAAGGGTAAAAACATGTTAATTGATAATCAACGAAAGAAATCAGGAACCAAAATTTTCGGCACGATTGTGGTTTTCGATATAAACATATGTTTTGATGTTCATATATGAAGTACATATTCATATATGAATGTGGTTTTGGAGTTAATAAAAACACTTGTTTTGATGTTCATATATGAAGTGATATTCATATATGAATGTGCCATTGGTAATTGAAAATCCCTCTTCATAAATACTATTGTTTTTTATGTTCATATATGAAGTTGGTTTTGAATACATATACGAAAGTGGTATTGGGTTCATATATGAAGATGCAAATTCATATTTTGATATTCATATATGAAGATGCAGATTCATATTTTGATATTCATACACCTAGACAAGGCCCATGGGCCGTAGACCAATATACACTAAATATACAATTAACACTCCTCAAGTTGGAGCATAAATGTTAATCATGCCCAACTTGTTACAAATAAAATCTATTTGAGTTTTCCGGAGAGGTTTAGTGAGGATGTCCGCAAGCTGAAAGTCTGTCTTAATGTGAATTGGTTGAATGGATGGAGGGTCTGCTTGTGTGCCTACAACTCGATCTCTGATAAGATGACAGTCAACCTCAATGTGCTTCGTCCGCTCATGAAATACTTGATTTTTTGCTATATGAATAGCTGATTGACTATCGCAGTATAACCGCATCAAGTTATTAGAAACTACACCGAGCTCTATGAGAAGACGACGAACCCATATCATTTCTGATGTAACATCTGCCATGGCTCTATATTCTGATTCAGCACTAGATCTAGATACTGTGTGTTGCTTCTTACTTTTCCACGATACAAGATTTCCTCCAACAAATACACAATACCCTGTAGTAGATCGTCGAGAGATCGGACAACCTGCCCAATCTGCATCTGAAAAACCAGATATCCGACCATCTCCTTCTTCTGTAAAAGCACCCACACGACAATACCCCTGATCAGAATATAAGATGCCAAGACCTGGTGTGGTCTTGAGATGTCTCAAGACACGAAGAGCATCATCCCAATGTCCAGTGTATGGAGCAGCCATGAATTGGCTCAGGACACTGACAGTAAAGAAAATATCTGGTCATGTGACTGTTAAATAATTAAGCTTCCCGACCAATCGTCTGTAGCGCTCAGGATCCTTCATCGGATTTCCGTCCTCTGGAAGGAGCTTCCTTGTAGGAAGCATTGGAGTATCAACGGGCTTGCAACCCAGTAAGCCACATTCGGTCAACAAATCAAGGACATACTTCCGTTGAGAGAGAAGTATTCCTTGTGGAGAGCGAGATACCTCTATGCCAAGGAAGTACCGAAGTCGACCTAAGTCGCTTATCTGAAACTGCGACTGAAGAAACTGTTTTGAGTTTGGCAATCCCGACCTCATCATCCCCTGTAATTATGATGTCATCAACATAAACCACTACAATAATCCTTTTGCCCTGCTGGTGTTTAAAGAACACAGAATGATCAGATGCGCTGCGAACCATCCCAAATTCTCCCATAACACTAGAAAATCGACCAAACCATGCCCTGGGAGACTGCTTAAGACCATATAAAGAACGGCGTAATCTGCAAACTTTCGAGACCTCCTCCTCAACAATGAACCCATGTGGTTGCTCCATATATACCTCCTCCTCAAGAACACCATTATGAAAGGCGTTCTTGAAATCAAGCTGATGGAGCGGCCAATGATGAATGGCAGCAAGGGCAATACAAATACGGACAGACGGCATTTTAGCAACCGGTGAGAAAGTTTCATCATAATCAATGACGTATGCCTGAGAATACCCTTTAGCAACTAACCGAGCCTTCAGGCGATGTAGGGAGCCATCCGGGTGTAGTTTAACGATAAATACCCAACGACAACCAACAATTCATTTTCCCGGAGGAAGTGTTTCAAGATCCCAGGTATGATTAGTCCGGAGAGCTCCTAACTCGTCTTCCATAGCCTGTCGCCATCCTGGGTGAGCTAGAGCAGTCGTCACATCTCTGGGAATTGGGTAGGAATCCAGGGGGCTGGTATAGGCTTTAGACTCAGGGGATAGGTGAGAGTAGGCAACATAATCCTGAATAGGATAACGGGTGTGGTGTCGAGGTTCTTTGCGAAAGGCAATAGGTATATCGGGAAATGGTGCTCCAGGAGGATTATAGATAGGAACATCATGTGTAGAAGAGGTGGTATTAGGTATGGTTGTTGCTGGTAAGGGTGTATCTGGTAACGGTGTGTCTAGCTCATTTGTGGGAAGTGGAACTGAGGATGGACCAGAGTCATGGTTCAGTTGTGAATTAAGAGGCTCTGTTGTTTGATCCTTATGTCGTCGAGCATATGTGAAAAGTAACGGCGGAGGTGCTGCCGGTAGGTCCGTGGTGGCAGGAGTCGAAGCGTCTGAGACCGGAGGAACATAGGGTACAGCGGAAACAGGAAAAGTGGGAATAAGGTGAGAGTCGGGTATGTCAAGATCAGGGAACGGATCGGAAATGGGATGGGAATGTTCGAGGAAGTAAGGGCAGGACTCATGGAAGGTGACATCGGCACTAGTAAAGTAGCGGTGAAGAGAGGGACTATAACATCGATACCCTTTCTGGACTCGTGAGTAACCAAGAAAAGACACAACGAATGGCTCGTGGATCAAGTTTAGTGAGTTGTTGACGATGATCATGAACATAGGCTACGCATTCAAAAAATTTGGGTGCAAGAGGAAAGGGAGTTCCGTTAGGAAAGAGTACAGAAAAGGGGGATTTACCATGAAGGACAGGTGTAGGCATGCGGTTAATCAGATACGCGGCAGTAAGAATCGCGTCCCCCCAGAATCGTTTAGGGACACGGGATTGAAACATGATTGTTCGAGCAAACATCCAACAAATGACGATTCTTGCGTTCAGCAACACCATTTTGTTGGGATGTATATACGCACGAAGATTCATGAACAATGCCGTGTGTTTTCAAATACGAAGAGAAGTCAGTAGAGAAGTATTCCTTTGCATTATCGGATCGTAAAGTTTTGATTGATGAGTTAAATTGGTTTTGAATATATGAATGAAATTCGCGAAAAATGGTAAATACTTCACGACGAGATTTTAATAAATAAACCCAAGTAGCACGAGAATAATCATCAATAAAAGTAATAAAGTACTGAAAGCCCAAAGTGGACGTTGTAGGGCAAGGACCCCATACATCGGAATGCACGAGTTCAAAAGGAAAACTGACTCTACTAGACACTCTAGGGAGGTAGGGACGTTTGGTGTGTTTACCAAGCTGACATGACTCACAATGAAAATTAATAGACGAAAGTGGAAAGTCCGGTCTCAGTTGTCTCAGAACTGCTGCAGAGGGATGGCCTAGCCGGCAATGAGCCTCCCTTATACTAGAATCACATATGTTTGCTGTAGGACGTGGAGGTAAGGATAAACGGTAGAGACCTTTTGATTCAAAGCCTGTGCCAAGCAGTCGGTTCGTCCCCAGTTCTTGAAAAATACAGTGAGTAGGAAAAAAGGTTACAGAGCAGTTATTTTGTTTTGTAATTTGACTTACTGAACAAAGATTATCAGGAAAGTTAGGAACAAACAAAATAGAGGAGAGGCGTAGGTTTGTCGAATTGTTAATGGGTCAAATGCCTTGAACTGGGCATGAAGATCCATCGGCAATACGAACGGGTGGATGAAAAGCTTTATGTAGGCTAGAAAGGATACCTTGATTCCCAGTCATGTGATGAGTAGCTCCAGAATCAATAACCCAAGATGAATCAAAGACTGGAAAACATACCTGAATTGGCCGAGTTGGCGTGCGGAGTAGGGGAGATCGACTGGGAGACTAGGAGTTGCTGGAGTCGGTGATAGTCCTCCTCATTAAGAGTGTAGGCTGGAGTTTGATCAGCAAGCTCACCAGTAGTGGCAATTCGAGCTTTGGGACGAGGAGGTGGTTGAGATCCAGGAGGACGATTCGGACAATTCCACTTCGTGTGTCCGAATTCCTTGCAATAGTTACACTGATTACCACTTTCACGTCCAATACCCTTCTTTGGAAACACATGAGAACCTCGGCCAGTACCCCTACCAATAGAAGTATGCATGGCAGATGTGTCGGATGGTTCAGGACTGAAAAATACTACAGATGGTGGCCGGAGACAAATTCCGGCGACGGAGATCAGATCTGGACGATGGTGGCTAATCTGGACGGTGGCGGTAGCGGCAGATCTGGACAAGGATGAGGTTCTGAACCGGGACAGCGGCGGCAGATCTGGGCGGCGGCGGCAGCGGCTGGACTGGGCGGCGGCTGGATCTGGACTACGACAGCTAGGGTTTCGGCGGCGATGGCTAGGGTTTCGGCGGCGACGGCTAGGGTTCCGATGACGGCAACGATTAGGGTTCCATTACGGCTCTGATACCATGTAAGAATAACTAGTACTCTTTTTATTATATAAAACAGGAGGGTGAACCCTCTATATATACAAGACAGAAACCCTAAAGGACACCTAGACAAGGCCCATGGGCCGTAGACCAATATACACTAAATATACAATTAACATAAACTATAGTTAAAAAGAGATAAAAGTACGAGTATTTACCGGGTAGAGCTGTTTGGTAAGTTGACAAAGATGAAGTGAATCCAAACAATCCTTGTTTGTAATTGTACACTTAAAGTTAGATATCAACATTCATTATTGTTGCTTCGTCCTTTTAACATTCTCGTCATGCAATTGTACACTTCCGGATGACTGGAACATTAGGACTCCATCTTTGCATCAAGTTCTTGGCTATTCTCATTTTCCCTCGTCCATAGCCCCATATATAAACGCCATTGCAGGAGTAGTTTCATGATCAACTAGCCTCAAAGCTCGTACAAGTGACTTTGTGGTTTTAATGGAATAAACCACACTAGGCCAAAACATATGTTTATCCCGCCTAATCATCTTCATAGCCTTCCCTTCGGACCTCTTTGCCCATGCACAACTTGTCCATTCCTTTAAAACATACTTTTTTTTGTAACAGTTGCTTTAACTCATACATGCTTTCAAGAGTCAAAAAAGCAAGGGCGAATCATGTGGCAGCACGTCGAAGGTCTTTCTTTGCAAACTTCCTTGTTAAACATAACATAAAATCTTAAACAATGAGTCGTACAAAGAGTTCAAACAACCTCTTCCTTTTGTTCATCAACAAACTCCTAGCGGCTTTGTACGCACTTCCATTATCGGTAACCACTTGGACCACAATATCTTCTTCAGTCTCTTTTATAACACCATCCGACAAATCAAAGAACGTGTTGGCATCTTTCACACAATTAGATGCATCCACGATTTTCAAAAAAACAGTGTCATGTGGGTTATTGCCTAAAAAGTTTGAGACTTCTATTTCTCATATCTGACCAACCATCAGATAACAAAGAAACCACTGTTGTTTTCCATGTTGCTTCTATTTCCTCAACGATCTTGGATGTTGTCTTCACTTCTTTCAAGACTCAGATTGCTCATCTCATGCATCAATGGCGGTTTTAATACTTGATCATAATTTCCAATGGAACGCACCATACTATAATATGAGAAGCTTCTTGCACAACTGAATGGAATTCCATTTTCAAAGAAGAATCCCAATATCCACGCAACTTGATTACGGTGCTCTTTCGTGCATGTTGGCGTTGTTTGTCATTCACATCGACATTGTCTCCTTTGTTCTCTACAAATCAATCCATCGTCCCTCATACTCCTCTATCACTACCACCGAGACAATAATTCATGTCCTCTGATGATGGGATGCCACTTCCACTACCACCAACAAAGTATGCTCCACTATTTACCGTATCCTCAAATTGCGTTAAGAAGAATACTTGTTATTTTGGAAGTATGCTCCACTATTCGGATGGAAACCTCTATCGATGCATGAGATGAGCAATTGGGTCTTAAAAGAAGAAGTGAAGACAACATCCAAAGTCGCCCATGAAATAAACGCAACATGGAAAACAATGGTGGTTTCTTTGTTATCCGATGGCCTGTCGGATATGAGAAATAGAAGTCTCAAACTTTTTAGGCAACAATCCACATGACACCGTCTTTTGAAAATCGTGGATGCATCTAATTATGTGAAAGATGCAAACACGTTCTTTGATTTGTTGGATGGTGTTATAGAAGATAATGCAAGTGCGTATAAAGCCGCTAGGAGTTTGTTGACGAACAAAAGAAAGAGGTTGTATTGAACTCTTTCCGGATATGAGAAATAGAATTCTCAAAAACGTTTTAGTCAACAATCCACATGGCACTGTGTTTTTAAAATTCATAGATGCGTCTGATTGTGTGAAAGATGCAAACAAGTTATTTGATTTGTTGGATGGTGTTATCAAAGAGATCGAAGAAGATATTACAGTCCAAGTGGTTAACTATAATGAAACTACATACAAACGCGTTGGGAATTTGTTGATGAACAAAAGAAAGAGGTTTTATTGGACTCCTCGTGCAGCTCATTGTATAGATTTGATGCTTGAAATTTTGGAGAATTGCCACAACAGAATAATGATTTGCTTAAAGCAAAAAAGTAAGCACTTTCATCCACTATCACCAATTGGTGTTATGTTTAACAAGAAAGTTTGCAAAGAAAGACAATTTGCAACCCACTGCCACACAATTTGCCACTACTTTCTTTTTTTACTTTCAAAACCAATAATGAGTTGAAACAACCTTAGAAAATGATGTCTTTTTTTTTTGGAAGGGTGTCCTAGGCTATGCCTAGACTAATCCCTTGGCAAATTATGACTATAAGACATCAGCTCTGATTAAACCTCAGTGGCCACAATTGTTCAAACCCTGGGTAGATAGGATATTCCACCACATCCCCAGGGCCTTAACCAGTACGACACAACCCTTGTGGTTTAGAAAATGATGTTTGTTTCAAAGGAATGGGCAAGTTATGCATGGGCTTGTGGTTTAGAAAATGATGTTTGTTTCAAAGGAATGGGCAAGTTATGCATGGGCAAAGAGACCCGTAAGGAAGGCTGTGAAGATGATTGTGATGGATGAGGGTACTTTTTGGCCCAGTGTGTTTTATTTCACTAAAACCACAAAGCCATTTGTACGAGTTTTAAAGCTAGTTGATAGTGAGACTACTCCCACAATGGGGTTTATATATGGGGCTATGGATGAGGCAAAAGAGAAGATATCCAAGAACTTGGACGAAGATGTCTTCCTACAAGGAAATTTGGGATTTAATTGATGCAAAGTGGGAGCATCAATTGATATTGAAGGCAATCCAACTTCAAGTGTACAAATACAAAGAATCATTTGGATTCACATCTTCATTGTCAACTTACCAAACAGATCCACTTGGTAAATACTCGTACTTTTATCTCTTCTTTTATTATAGTTCAAGTAAAATAAATGGTTAACTTCTTAATTGGTTTTGTCATTAATATATGTATAGTAAAACGATGGGATAACTATGGAGATGAGGTGTCGGAGCTACAAACGTTTTTGGGTAACCATGGGTTTCCGGGCCAGCTTACGTGTACCGACTGATCCACTGGGCGACCACGAATGGCCTTGTGTCATCGCCAGTGAACCACCATGGGCTTTGGCAGCGCCTGGATTCGATCCCGGGGAAGATGAGATTTCCACTACATCCTCTGGTGCGCCACAACCCAAGTAATTAGATTACGTTCAACCAAGTGCACACAAAAAGTAGAAATCATCAAGGTATGAGCAAGATTAATGATTTGGTGTACATTATGTAAAAGAAGAGGTTGAAATATAGTTTTATGAAGAAACTTATCACTAAAAGATGAAGATGATCCTTTGATTGTTGTAGACGTGCCTTCAGGTAGACCCAAATAATGAAGAAGATGATGATAGCTTATCAATTAAAGATGAGGATGCAATTGAAGACGAAGGCTGAAGTTCAGCATCATTGAAGAGGACAAGTATTCAAGTGGATTTGGAACACGAGGATGATAGTGATTATGGGTGAGTTATCGTTACCCTCGTAGACTTCAACAACTATTTTACATATAATGGCAGTCCGAAGCATCATGTAAGCGCAGTTCCATCTAGTTGGAACATTAAGGCATAAAGTACTTTTCTTCCGCCCTAAGCAAATTTGCATGTTCTCTAATTTTTTTTAAACCTAGAAGAAGATCCCCTTACCCACCTAACAGAATTCCTACTCTTCTTAACCAACGAAATCTGCCATTTTCAAACCATCTTGGACAACAAAATTCAAAATATGAGCAATGCATCTCATATGCATGTATTGAGCCCTAACATAAGAACACCCAAGACACCAGTTTCCTCCTCAAGAAACCTATAGCAACATCATTACTTGAAGCATTGTCTAATCTGATAGTAAAAGTAATTTTGATTCCGTAATCAAGCAAACACCGCTCTAGGGTTTTGGCTAGGGATTACCCTGTGAAACTGTGAATATATTGGCAAAATGAGATGATCTTTAATTTCAATTTCCATGGTCATCAATAAAATGATGCAGTTATGCACATGTAATTGATCATTTCCACAGATGTCCAAATGTCAGTAACTAAACTAATTTGTTGCGTGTTTGACTTAAATAGTTTCTTAAAATTCGTCATGTTTTCAAAAAAGATAACAAAAATATATCCCTATAAGCAATCCATCTAGATGAATCTTAAACCTAGGAAATGCAACATCAACAAATCGTTTAACCCCTTCTCCTTTGACAGAAGGGAGTTCATTAAGAATAACCATCTTAGCGAATGTCTTTCGAACAGACTCTTGATTAAACACCCGACGCTCATTATTTTCGGACTTTGCATTTTGGAATACCAACATAGACTATAGACTGTCTGGTTTCCTTGTTATGCTGATTTTTAAGGCAAAAAAGCATGTGACATTTTAAAGAGTACCATGATTTTTAGCCTTAGCTGCATACAATTTTGCACAATATAGACACTTCCCTTTAATCAACACACCATCATTGTTTAAATATTTTTCAAAACGATTCGAGGCTTGATATTTGGTTTATATACCTTTCTAATTCTTTGTACTTTCAGGAACATATTGGGAACATATTGAGATGGATCAGATGGTATAGGATTAGAAGTAGTTTGTTAATGACTAATACCTGATAAATGATTTGGTGTACTGTACAAAAGAAGGTTGAAGTATAGTTTTATGAAGAAACTATCACTAAAAGATGAAGATGATCATTTGATTGTAAATGATGAGTGGATGGTAAACTTGCATAAAGAAGACGACGATGATAGCATATCAATTGAAGATGTCGATGAATTGAAGATCATGGCCAAAATTCCGCATCATTAAAGAGGAAAGGTATTGTGGATTTGGAAGATGAAGATGATATTGATTACGATTATGGTGGTGGAGCTTTCAATGTTGATCATGTTTCATGAAATTATGCCTTGTTGAACCAATAAATGTATGTTTTTAGGTTTTATAAGTAGTAATCCTATGACTTCTATTGACTTTCATAGTTTATTATGAGATTATGTTTTACATATTATATGTTTTATGAATTTTATTTGTTTTCCACTTTGGGCTTACGCCTCGGACCGCCTCGAGGGCCAAGGATTACGTCTCGCCTCACTGACGAAAAAAGCCTCGCTCCACGATTCTGTACTTTAAAACCTCATTGAGGGACTTTCTATTTAATTTCTCATTTACATTTTATGGCCAGTTTAATTTTTTCTTCCTCTTCCACCTCAAAATGAAATGGAACACACTATAAAGAAATTAGAAATGAAACATGACGGCCAAGGATTAATGAAATGCTTCTACATCTTGAGGTTTCTTAATTTCTTCATGACTTATGAGGGTGGTGTAACACCCGAGAATTCAGGTAAGTAAATTGTATTCATAATTTTTCCTATATATAAATTATATGGTCATAAGTGTTTGTTGCATCATATGTATCAAGCTATGCTGTTAATATCGGATATCGGTGGTGTATCGGTCAAGGACCGATACACGATATATCGAAAATATCGGTGACATATCGGTAATATCGGTTCATATAATATTTCTCAGAATTATATATATATATATAATTATAAGTTTATAAATTCGACCTGAAGATTATAAATTCGATTAAAACAATTGAATATAAAATCAATTTCTTTTACCTCATTGTTTATTTATTATAAATGAAAAAACAATTATATTATTAAAAAATTAATTTATTTAAATTTATAGAAAAAAGAGCCTTTGTCTTATTTTCTACAAAAGCATGTCATTATGCTTTATTGCTTTGACGGTTTATTCATCTTCCCTCTAACTCCCCTTTCTCCGATGGAACTCATTCTTTTCTCCTCCCCTATCTCCGGCGAAACCAACCCTCTCCTCCCTTCTTTCCGGCGAAACCAACCCCCCTCCCCTTTCTCCGGCGAATCCACCATTTTTCCTGGTGAAACCACCCACTCCCCTTCTCTCTCTCCCCTCCGATGAAACCCTCCAATCACTCCATCTCTTTCATTTGCTTTTCTGATCTGGGGCTTGAGAGATCGATGAGTGGAGATGCGATACTGGAGGAGGAGCACTGTTTATGCGGATAAAAGGTTAGAGCTCAGATTATCACTTGTATTATCAAAATATCGGTATTATCGGCCGATATTTTGATTAAAATATCGCCGATATATCGGTCGCCGATATAATGTCCGATATTTTACCACCGATATTTTCCGAAGGGGCGATACACGATATATCGGCGATATATCGCGATTTTAACAACATAGGTATCAAGAACTATTCTCCCTTATTAGAAACTTGGTTACAAGCCTAATCATTAAGAATTGTGGTGAGTTAGATCGAAATTTTGGGCCTCGGGAACCTGGTGCGACAATGACAAGCGACTGTGCCCATGGGCACAATCGCGAGTCACAATCGCGGGGAGCAAACAGAAGGGGGGAGATGTTGCGACCTTGTCAACGCGACAATGCCCTCGGGCAAAGTCGCAGGGCATGTCGCCCTGTGTGTGCCATGTGCGGGGGTATGGGCGCGACTATGCCCATGCGACAGTGCCAGTAGCATTGTCACCGGACACTGTCGCCGACGGGTACTGAGCATATAAAAAAACCCATTTGACTCATTTATTACCACTACCTCTTGGAAAAAGAAATCAGATACGGGTTGAGAGCCAAAGTGGACGATTTCTCCTCTCCACTTCCTCTTTGGCATTAAATTCAAGGGCTTGGTGGGTGAGTTTCATTAATAGGATTTAGTTGAGTAGGTTGGAAGAATTTATTGTGGTTCCAAACAAGATTTCAAGCTTCAAGACTTCAAGCATCCACTTTCCTCATCCTCTAAGATTTTCTACAAGTTTTCTAGGGTTTTCTATAAAACCTAGATAGTGAGTTTCTATTAACTATTTTCAAATGAGATACATGTCTTGCGTGTTTACTTGTTATTACTTCATATGCATGTATAAATCTGATCACCTGATAAGTTTGACCTAATTGCTACGTTTGAGAGTATTGGTGATTTTGGCTATTGTTCATCATGTGGACTTTGATGGGATTATTATTGGCATTATTTGGCATGATTGTGTAATATCATGGGATTTGTGAATATCGTTGTTGAACCTACATGTTTTAGAGTTTTGGACCTAAAATGGGAATTTGAAGCTATGTGAGATCTTATACATGTATCATATCGATATGGAATATGTATAGAGATGGATATTGCATGTATATTGGATGAACCATGAGTAAGTGCTAGGAGGATGTAGTCTTAGGGTGCCACCATGACAGTATGCACCTAGACCTCCGCCATTTGGAGTAATGCTTGAGAGGTAGTCTCCAAGTGTGTCGGGCCTTCGGGATGTTGCTCATGCGAGTGAACATCAAGGTACATTGACTTGAGGTAAAACTCTTTGGTGTGATGGGCCTCCCCCATTGATTCCTTTATGACCCTTATTGACTATAATTGATATAAATGTCTATGTCATGCTTTTGTACAACTCACTAGGCTCGTTTGGCCTAACACTTGTTTGGTTTGACGTGTATCTCAGGTTCTAGCGGCGCGACCGCCAAGATGGTCTAGCGGGTCTTAGATGTGAGCTTGGGAGCTTTTTGGGATACCATTATAGAAGTTGATTATTTTTTGAAGTAGATGACAACCAATTGTAATCTTATTTCTTGCCTAGAATTTAGATTAAGTGGTTGTTATCTCTCATTGTTTTAACTACAAACTTGTAATTAAACAGGCAATTATAGTTCCCTTTTTGGGCGAGCTCATGCTTTGGCATTTATTTGAATACCATATTTCCCTTTTCGGAAACTTTTGTTTATCCTAATTTTTGGAGTGTTACAGGTGGCAAGTTAGTTATATTTGCAGCCAAAACACAAACGTGTCAGTCGTTTTGAGTGTGTGTCTTTAAGATAAGCCAGCATTACAAATCGGATTACAACCAAAAAATTCCATGCCTCCAGCAACCACTATTATGATCATGAAGCTAAATATGACATGGATAGGGGCGGATGTACAAATATGATCGGGAGTTTTCCAAAAGAAAAAACTGTTTTTGTATAACATATATTCTTTTGACACCCAAAAAAATATGGTTCGACGCCCTGTTTCATACTTTCATTCCATTGGAAAAAGAAATTCCTCCAAAAAATTTAGCCAAAAGTATGTTTTTATATTATAAAATTTAATCTCCCTTAGTTTTAGCCCAGTTTCTTCTAGTCTACTTACTCACCAGCTCAATCACCCGCTCACGCCCCAAGTTGTTAAAGGCGCAAGGCACAAGAGCAAGGTGCGGGCCTCACGAATGCTAGGCCCATCGTATAAAGAAATGATATATATATATACACACACACATTCATACATACAAAGTAATACACAACTCAAATACCATTATATAAAAAGTAATAATATCAACTCAAGTACCATTATATAAAACATAATTCGATTCAATTTCCAGAAAGTAGTAATATCAAACATTTCTTAATAAAGTCTTGACTAATAAGTCGATAATCAATCCTCCAAGGCAGCAACCAGAAGTCCAGAAGAGAGCCGTGAGGAAGAATTATAAGGTTTAAACTTTAAAGCCGTGAGGGAGAGCATTATGTATGGGATGTATTTATAGGAGATGATCGATTAGAATTGAATAGATAATTAAATAGAGAATCGAATAATCGTATCTAATCTAATAACTTTGTTTAGAAGTCTAGGAGATTAAAAGACATAATCAATATTAGGTTTTGACTTATTTAACAACTCTTTTTTGTAGAAGCCTAAGAGACAAGAAAAATATTTGAAATTAGGGAGATCTTTATAAGGCGTGCCTAAGCCCATGCTACGCCTCAGCCGAGGCGCTGCACCTTGGTGCGCCTTAGTGAGACTCTTCGCCTCGACATGGAAAAAGCCGAGCAGGTTGCGTCTCAGCGCCTAGGCGCGCCTCAAACACGCTTTTCACAACTTTGCTCACGCCTAAACCTTCACCCCACATCGCCACCCCTTTACCAACGACCCCTTGTTTTGTGTTAATTGTTAATTGTTAGGGTTTTTTAGTTGAAGTCTAATTGTCAATGTTTTTGTTAACTCTTAATTGTTAGGGTTTATGTTTGTTAGTAAATAGTTGATGTCTAACTGTTAATTTTTCGTTAATTGTTAATACTTAGGGTTAGAGTTTGTTATTGATACAAAATTATCAAAAAAAAAATTGTTAATTGTTTGGTGGCTAATTGTTAATTGTTTTACTATTTTGCTAGAAAAATGAAAAGATCATTCAAAAGATGGTAGTAATGATTCCCGTGTTATTACCCATCTACTCCTTCGATGCCCACGAAAATTGATTTTCTTTGGGATCTATCTGGGAAAAAAAGAATAACAGAGTATCACCCTAATCGAATGTTACTTAAATTATGAATCCCATCACCAAGGTTCCTAGATCTGCCACCGGACATGAAGCCTAATTCAAATGAAAACAATTAAGCATGATAGATTTTTGTTATCCAATATGTTATGTTTTATGTTTTCCCAGGAAGTCATGTTTCTTCACGTATTGTACTTCAATAATTCATGAGTCATGTAAATAAGATCCTAGCAACACTAGTAGATGTGTACAAATTGCTTAACCACATCAATACCATGTTCGAGTTTTCATTTCC
Organism: Arctium lappa; assembly: GCA_023525745.1. Lineage (NCBI taxonomy): Eukaryota > Viridiplantae > Streptophyta > Magnoliopsida > Asterales > Asteraceae > Arctium > Arctium lappa. The sequence goes on along the minus strand of CM042058.1, from coordinate 56,170,536 downwards.
GGTAATTGTGATTGTGCATGTGAATATCAATCCTAACAAGCTGCAATAAGATTCTCAATTTCAACCTAAATTTTAAAACGGGTGAATGAGATGGTAAACCAAAACATCCAAAATCACAACCATGCATATAAATAAATTTCTTCTAATACCTGCCAATTTCTGCAGGGCTATTAATACTCCCCCCCCCCTCCCCAAGGGGGTCTAAAGAAAAAAAAATGCACGACTTTGATTTTTGGGTTGTCTAAAAAAACCAAGTCCAACTTCTACAATTTGCCCATTAGTAATCATTACTTGATAATTGATGTTTGTAATTTTGATTTTGGCCCAGAATTTTCTTTCTTTCATTTTTGTTAAGAGGCATTCTAGATATTTGATCAATAGTCTAACATTTTTATTAATTGCATTTTTGGGGATGGAAGGAGTATCCCTTTCTTTCAGCGGCAAATACACCACATTAAAGATTAACTTGATCGATGGATCAAAGTAAGGTTGATATTTTAACAAAGGCAGATATTCATGTAACATGTACCAAGATGCACCAAAGAGAAAAAGGTAAGAAAATAACAGCAAGATACATAAATTATTTTAAAATTGAGCAAAACAAACTAATCAACTAGAAAGTAATCAAAGAATACTTACGTACGAAAAGTGCGAAGATGAAGATCTTGGTCATATACATCAATACTCTTGCCAAAGCTATGTGCCACAGCAGTCTGAAACATTAAGCTATGTTAATAAGTGATGCATGTGAATGTTATTAGAATCTAGGAATGAGAATCAAAGTTAGCTCCATTAGTCTATAGCAAAATCGAGTATGAATAAATTTCTCCACGATAAAAACTACAGATAATCTCTTCTTGATGGTTAACTGAATTAAGGAAGCTATTCTTCTCTTATCTCCTCTTCTTTCTACACAATAGTTGCGTTGAATGTTTCCCCATTACTATTGCTGCACAGCTTGTTGGTTTTCCTGCTCCATCTAGCGTCCTATAACCATCTAATCCAATTAAAAGTTGTGCAATAAAGTTCCACTTCGTCTACAAGGCTTAATACAACTAGAAAATGATCTGGCATGAAAAGCAGTTCAGGTCCATATCACTCTACATTTTCCAAACTCTTTGACTTTCAAAATACAGCATGAGTCATAGGGTAAGGAGTGGAAATGTCAACCCAGAAAGTCAACACTTGAATTTGCATGACAGAAGGCCAGGCCTAAAAAAAAGTCAAAACTTTCCAGAGCATGGCATGTTGAAGTATATGGAAACAACAACTCGTAGTCCTCTTAACCCAAACTTCATTCTTCATATGAACTAGCTCAACAAATATATTCAAAAATATTGTAGATTGTAGTTTATTTTCTTCGGTTTTAAGGCTCCAAACAGAAGTACTGATACTTCCAAGTAACTAGAGAGAAAAACAAAGGGGTCAACATCCCACGGTTTGGAAATTTGTTCAACCCGCGGTTCGGTTTACTTATTCCCGTAGACGAAGGCACTCAAAACAGTAAGGGCCTCAAGGGTACTACGTAATTAGAATAAATAATAGAATAATAAAAGGGTAGTTTGTGTATTGTAGTAAGGTGCAAGGGGCGGAACCAAGATTTTCGTCTAGGGTGGTCCTCTTAAATATAATTATGCAAATACACAAATAAAATATATAAATATATCATATTGATGGAAGTTATCAGTCCAAAAATAAACATATACAACTACTTTATAAAAGCCGTATACCGAATTCAACAATGAACTCGATGGATTTTCATTTTCTGCAATTAAATCGTCGAGGCTCGTCGATTTATAAGACATTAAAGATCCATAACCTCCCATGGAATCATTTTTCTAAAGAAATAATATATGAGCATCTTTTTTTACTCAACACATATAATAAAGCATTTAAAAACGAAATACAATTGCTTTTAATAAACCGATCCCAAATGTTTAATTTAGTATACATGCATAAATTTCCCATGAAAATTCCTTAAATAGTATTTATAAAATATGTAATAATTAACAAATTATAGTTACAGAACATGAGACCCCTTAATATAATCTTGGGGGTGAGGTTGTGTGTAATGGAGGCTTAGAGTTGGGCTATATAATATTTTTTTCACAGTTGAGAGTGGTGTCAGGCTCATCCTGGGCCAAGGGTGGGTCCACCCTAAGGTGAGTCCTGTGGTATGTTAAAGGGGCGTATTGGAGGTAGTGGGAGGCATCTTCTTCTGTTATTGAATGGTTCATGCCTAGTGGCAGACAACCAGTAGTCTCAAAATACTGATACTGCTTTCTCGTTCTCTCTAATTGAAAGTAATCAATCTGGCCGATTTTGGCGATTGAGCTATTTTGGTTGTCCATAGTTGATGAGAATTGTACTTGCATCATTTGAAGAACCAACTTTGCAACCAAAGAGACCTTACATCATTTGCAATTTTGAGGATTACTGATTTTGGCCAGTGGTCTTGTCTTCTTAGGATGCAAAACTTGAAAAGTAAGCATATGGGTTTTACAACATTTTTCATTTACAATACAAAACATTCAATGAGACTTTTTATGATGACAATTATTGAGTAGGAACTTACTGAATAGATTGTTTGATTGTCGTACTATAAGTGAAAAAAGGTAAGATTTCTTCAAATTATGTGAGAGGGTATATAATGAATTCCCAAGTCGATATCTACTATAGTACTATTGATCAATGAAGTAAATGACTAGCCTAGAAGCAGTCAACATCTAATCACTAGTTCATAGAGGTATTCAAAAGATAACAATAGAGCATTGAGAAAAACAGTTAATAGAGCAAAAAGAGCAAAAAGAGAACTTCCGTCAAAAGACCAAAATAGCTTCAGGTAATCGAATATGTACCGTAGACCATTGACATGGACTGAAGCAAAGCCCTGCCCATCCACCTTCTCCAACAACTCCAAAATCCCGAGGTGACACAGAAAATGTAAGCCTTTCAGCATCTGTGAATTTATCGAGCACGTCTATAATCAACTTCTAAAGTTGAAAAGAAAGTTGCTCAAAAAATTAGAAGATATATTTGGACTTGATGCTCCTGAATTCACTAGTTTATTCTACAACAGATTATTGACTTGGAAGTTGGCAAGACCAATAACTAATATAGGCATAACAAAATTAGATCATCAAGAAAGTAAGTTTAAGGATCAGAAATGCACCATATGATAATTATTTAACATGTTAACTTGAATATAAAAGGAAAAGAAAAAATGGTAAAACGCATATCAGCAAAAGATGCATTGGTCTGCATTATAGCTAAAATACAAATGTCATATCTTTGTATCTGGATAAATTGAGACAAGAAATTTTACCTCCAGAATCAAATAGATATCAAACACGCCAAAAGTGTGAGGATATAGAAGATAACAACAAAATGTCTACAAATGGTACCTTTACCATCACTATCCAATCTGGAAACTATAAGATGTCCATAGGAGTCGACACTTCCCAATGTTAACCAGTCATTGCCTGCAGATGTGAGACCATATAATTTGTAAATCAAAACACATAAAGAACAAACTTACACACCCTGGCCCCTGCATCCCTATTAGTTGTCAATTGTCATACTTTTGACTTTCAATGTCAAATGAACTACTTCCATTTTCAAGATTAATACGAATATATAGTTTTAGGAAAGATCCCTAAATACATCAAAAAGAACAAGAATTGTAAATAAAAACAAAAATCAATGTAAAAACGTAAAGAATATATAACAGTTAAAAACTTGAAAAATACAAGCTTGACAATCAAACTCGAAGGAAGACAACTAATAGAGACTGAAGCTAGTATATAATTATGCATGAAATCGTAAACATAATCCAGAACATCAAACTACACAGTAACAAATTGTTTTGAGCAGTTGGGCCCTCAACTAAAGGGTTGTCTACTGTTTTTCCATTAAGCCCTGTATGGTTAAACTGCCTTTCCGGATAAAAATGTATTGTTGTTTCTTCTTTTACTTGAATCAACGGTCTGAATGAAAGAAATGGCCGTTTTACCCCTCAGACATGTTTTTTTCCAAAATAGAAGAATAAATTATAATTTCGATTGGTAACAAGCGAAAATGGAAAAGTACATATAAGCCCCAACCAAAAATTACGGCAAAAAAGATGTTAAATTCGGAGTTCATCGCTCCCTGATGGAAGATGAAAGAGCAACAGGAAAGCGGCGGGGACAAAAACCATGGAAATCGTCGCAGGAGCTGCAGATAGCATACGCCGAACCGTAGGTTTTCTGTCAAGATCTTCTTCTTAACCCCAATAATCTTCTTGTTGATGCTGCTGTCAGATTGAAACCTCTATGAAACCCAAATCTCCATTTCTAATTCAAATGGAGCGTTAAGGAAGAGAACAAAGAAGTGTAAGTGTGAGCACAGTAATTGGCAATGACGGAAAAGAGGTGAACTGGACAGAGATTTAGAGCATTTTCTCCATTAGCAACCTCTTATTCTCGAGCAGTTGAGAAGATGAGTAAAATGATGAGATTGGTGAGTGCGGTTCTGAATATACAATTGGAAGCCATTTTCAGAGCTTGTTAATTTGATGCAGGGAGAGATGGTAGGAATGAAAAACAATGTGAGTGTGGGAATTTTGATTCAGAGAGAGACGGTAGCGATGAAGAAGAAGTGTAGGGAAGGTCATTTTTATGGCTGGATGTGGACAAGAGACCCCTACCCGGCTGGCCGAACAAGACAATCATCATTTTTCCATTCAGCCGCAAGTAAATACTCCAATATGGTTGTGTAAATAAGCCCATTAAACCTAAAGTAAACAGCCCCTAACGGATATATAAAGCAAATCAGACATTCCAATTGTGACTTCGGATAAATCCACGGTTTACACAGGTATACCACCTTGAGAAAAGAATGATAGAGACTGGACAGCGGACAAAATTAGCTATCATGAACAACTACAGCATGCTCGAGAAGATATTAACTGATGAAAGTCAAGAGGATCCAGGTAGAAACAAGAGACACGTTAAAAAGACTAAGCTAGCATATCTTCCTAGTTAATGACCATCGCATGGTCAAGTGATATGCACCACATTTTAGTGCAATAGATTAATTTCTGCATCAAAACACGCCACTTTCTGCGGCGAAATTATAGGTCTATATCTCTGTTTATCTAACTGTTGAGTTAACTTTTAGGGACATTAGTAGAATAAATTGCTACGGGACCAAATATTATTGATTCACTCACTCAGAAAGGATAATTCCAACTCGAATCCAAGTTCAACAGGATCTTGTAAGCAACAAATGAAATTTGAGACCAAAGAGAAACATTTGTTACCAGCACAAAATGACAATACAAGACGAAAATAAACTTAAAACAAGGTTCCCACAGAAGTGACCTCTGTATTAGTCCGAAATAAAGTATAGTATACGCCTGTACGGTTTATGGAATATGCAGATAATGAAGATGAAAGCCAACCAGTATTTACAGTCGCATATATAAAAAAACAGTTTTATTTTTAGAAGTCAATCTCTGTCTATGATGGGTAAATAAATATATAGCACTACAGATTCCAAGTTATTGAGCCATTAGCTAGCATAAAAGAAAAGAAACAGTTACTTCCATAAGAAATATGTCAATAGTTCATATTACGTAATAATCACATGTCACATACTCTCAGTTTCATTCAATACTATTGTCTGAATTTCCGACCGATGAGGGCAGCGATTCACTATGGCAGAGTCCACAACCTTCAATTAAGGTTTTATTACGTCAATGCACATCTATCAAAATTATACCAATTTGAGGGTGGGGTTTAAGTTAAATGGAGCACAATCAGACTACTTGAGTAACAAAAAAGGTTTTACCAACACTTACCTGAGTGTGATCGGGTATAAGGAGGCTATCCTTTCCTTCATTCACAAGAGAATCTTTCAAACAGACCTACAAGAGAAAGGAAAAAAATCGGAAACAAGGTTATAGTAAATTGGCCTCAAAATAAACAAGCATGTGTAGAACAACAAATATGGAGCCTGAAGGTGTGGATCACGATTTGGATGCATGCAAAACTACAAATGCTTATTACTTCTGGAAGGTTCTTTCTAACTCTATGACATTGTAACACCCCGATTTCCAAAATGGGTGCCGTTACTTTCAATGATTTTTGGTACCACCAAGGTTTGCATGTGAACTAACTTGAACTTCATTTCTTCCACGTCTTACTATTACATCAGAGTTGAAACATCAGTGGAGACATACGTCCTAGCTTATAATACAACAAACTTTGTTGTTGACTATAATAGTACTACTTCATGCTATCTCTCTTTACTCCTTACCTGAGATACATACATGAAATACGTAAGCTTTAAGCTTAGTAAGTAGTCATGATTTCATGAATAAACAACTTCCATAATGCTAATCAATTTATGAATAATAATTCATAAAAATGCATAAAACATTCCTTCGAGATCTCACTTGTCACATGTAAGGGGGTGTTTACTTGTGGCTTAATGAGCTTAATGACAAAAATGGCTTATTCGGGCAGACGTTTGGGGTGTTTACTTGTGGCTTAATGGCTTATTCGTGCAGACAAAAATGGCTTATTCGCTAAGTAGGGAAGGGAAGTGTTGTCCCCATTAAGACAAAATTTTGACATTTCTACCCTTAAGAAAAAAGAAACGTATCAGGTAACCCTACCTCCATCCATCGCCTCCATCATCCATTGCTTCCCTCCCACCGTGCGATTCTCACTTCTCCCCCCTCCATTGCGATTCTACCCACCGGTGGGTTGTTCATACAGAAGGTTAATACATTAATTTGAACCTTGAGGACAAGGCTCCTCTCCAAGAGGGGGGTAATGATACACCAAGAAGATCCAAGAGGGTACCCATTAAGAATCCAAAGTTTGTGAATTAAAGGGTACTGCTTTTTGGAGTTTTATGCATCAGTGTTCAGTGAGAAATAGTCAAGTAGTGGGTCTGTTGTTTGATTTGGTCACGTGACAGGTCCTTGTGAGTCTATTTTGTATTTAAACTCTGTCATTTAACAGCAGTGTGGAAATGAGAAGGGAAAAAAAACTACGGTTTATTCTCACCTGAAATAGAATTTCACCTTCCTAAATTTCTTAAGCTTTATTCGGACCTATCACGTATACCATACGCCAATTTCAAACAAGTAAATATGATAACCAAACTGGAGAGAGAGAGAGAGAACCAGAATTCTATAAGTTTGGCAACCAGAAGCGACATAAACCCAGCAAGAAGTTCCATCCTCACCAACCTGGGCATAATACATAAAATTATCAGCAAAAACAGCTTATGATACAAGTGTTAGAACTTTAATAACTAACTCGGAACTAAAAAAAAATACATGAAATTACACACTATCACTCTCATTTGATTCGGAATAGATGTAAGAACCACAAGTAGAAGAAAAAAAAATGGAAGGAAATTATGAAAATTACATGGAGGGCGAGACGATTGGAGTGGAGATTGGCAGGAGATGGGTACTCTATCAGTGTCGATGGCACCACTACTTTCTTCAGACTTGTAGCCTCCAACATCTATCTCTTCAATTCAATCTCACAATCTTTATTTGGTTTTCGCCCGGCGGCAAAGCAACAGGAACAAGGGCACAAATCGTTGCCTTCTTTTCAATAGGGGTGTACACTAGGGTGTAAGGGCTGTTTGCTAGGAGGTTAATCATTTTAATGGACTCACAGCGTATACGGTCAGTTTGGTAGTGGCTTAATGATATAGAAAATGGCTTATTCAATAAACTTTTATAGGGGAGCTTTATGCTGAAAGTCAAGTTTTTTTCAAACTTTGTCATCCCAATTAAAAAACACGCTCCTTCCGTCTATGAAAAAACATTCCCAAACAAAAATCTCTTCAATTTATACAGACAGATTAATCAACACAGACAGCTTTATCCATACATGACTTAATAGAAAACCAACCAAACATAGAAAACCAACCAAACAACCCCTTTACAACCGAACTCAATTACGGCGATTTAAAATTTTTCAACTCCATCCAACTCATTCAAATATATAACCCAACACAACCTAACTTTGCGGGTTAGGGCGGATTGAGTTGGGTTGACCGGTTAGAAATATACATAAAGTTAACGAATGAAATACGATAAATAATACTTAAAATCTACTAAACAAAGTTTTTAGTTATTACAATCATCCAAATATATATATTAACATCTTTAAATCTCAAACGCTTTGATGATAGTTTTCGATTCAAATCATCAATCAAATACGATTGTGTTGGACCTATCTGACTCCAATTAGCTGTTGAATACATTATTTGTTCGACCTTTGTTAACTCTTTTTACAATTTAGTCCTCTCATCGCAAAACAACCGATAAATAGGATTAAAAAAATACAAAGTAAAAACCTACAAGAAACATATGAGATTTCTTTATGCAATAAAAAGAAAACTTCTAACAACAATATTGCAATGAAAAATGAAATTCATGGTTCTAACTTCTAGTTTGAAACATACTCCATGTTAGGAATATATATTTGATGATATTTTCTTTCCATAATATTAGTATTTTCCATATGTATTTGCTTTGATATAAGAAACTAATTCCTATAATCAAGCAACGTAGATCTTTTGGTATTTTTAAGTCCTCCTCTTCTTGTATAAATTGAAGGCTTTGGTTGAATAAAACGCAAGACAATTAGCCTAAATTCTCATGGTATCAGAGCCATCGTGATTACAATTTCTTTCCTTAAACCATGGTCGGAGAACCACCCCCTCCTCCACCAAAGATAGATCCATCATCACCTTTCTACCTAGGCCCTCAAGATCGGCCAGGTGACTTCATCACTCCTATTCGGCTTAAGCTTAACAATTTCGACGATTGGTCTCATACAATCCGTATGGCCCTTTGTTCGACGCGTAAATTCGGTTTTCTTGATGGAACGATCAACGACATCAAACCGCCTTGTACTAAGGACGATTGGGCAACAATTCACTGCATGCTCGTTTCTTGGCTCACAAATACGATTGATCCCGAGGTACGATCTATGTTGTCTAATTATGATAACACGAAACGTTTTTGGGATGATTTACATGAAAGATTCTCGGTGGTTAATGGATCGCGAATCCAACAACTTAAAGCCGATATCAGTCGATGTGAGCAAACTAAAACTATGCAGTTCTTGTTTATTTTAATAAATTTAGTGTTCTATGGGATGAATTGAAAAAACATGAGCCTTTGATTTCTTGCAAATGCGGTAAGTGTACATGTAATGTTGGCAAACAACATGAGAAATGGCGTGAGGATGACAGGCTACAACAATTTCTTCTTAGGTTATGTTCAGAGTATTATGCTCAGTTACGATCAACAATCTTGTCACAAGACCCTTTGCCCTCCTTGAACCGAGATTTTCAGCAGATTTCACAAGAAGAGCAAGTCCGCGAGATCACACGCAACAACGATGAAAAGCTTGAGGTACACGGGTTTGTTGTTCGTATGACAAATAGAGCAAAATCGTATATAGATAAAGTCAATAAAGTTGCTCTTGTGTGTTCTCATTGTCATAAAACAGGACATGATGTTTCTACCTGTTTTGATATTCATGGTACTTGTTAGCCCCAATTCTGAATTGTAAAAGTATTGAAAATATCTCAAGTCTTCCTCTGAAGACATTCAGAGACTTCAACAGAGAAAGCCAAGTCCAGCTCTGAAGTCAGTTCAGAGACAGACTCTTCAGACGAGAAGACGTTAGAGATATCTTCATCAGAGCTCTAGTTCAGAGCTCTGAAGGTGTTCTCTCTGAAGATTAAGACAGAAGATTTATACAAGTGTTGACAGAAGAACAGATGACACGTCACTTAGTGATAAGATTTTCTTTATAGAGTAGGTCATTGTTCAAGCGTGTCTTGAGCTTACCTTATAGGTAAGACAATGTTCAAACATGCTTCAACTGTCAGGATAGTACACTATACACTTTATGGTCCTATAAATAGGACCATCACTCCATTGACAAAAGTGTGGTTTTCAAGATATCTTGTATCTGATAAATCTTTTAATATATTGAAAGTATTTCAATAGAAGATCTTGTACGTTCTAAATATGTGTTTATGAACTGTGATATTTGAATCTGTTTTGATATTAAACTATATTGCTTCTGTTGTTCTTATCTTTACTATTATTGTTTATATTGTGTGTCCCTGAAATCAAGATTCTAATTGCAATTATACAAACAAGAATGATTTAACTACCTGATTTGATTCAATTTCAAATTCAAACTGTTTACAATCTATGAATCACTTTCTCTCTCTAAACTTCTCTCTTTCTCTCTCTACAAAATTCTCTTAAGATGCGTATCAAACTTTCTAATCATCTATCTATTAAACAGCAAAATATACTATTTATACCCACTACTAATTACAAAAGAAACAAATACAATACAAGTAGACTTTGACTTTTATTACAAAATAACTTTGACTTTTAATGAGAGTTGACTTTCAACCTTGACTTCTTGAATCTTTGACCTTCAGTATTTTTGATCTCGTATCCAACATATTTCTGCTCTAACAATCTCCCCCTTTCGATTCATGTTGGGAACTGAAGAAAAGATCAAGTATGGTTAATGCTGCTAGTTCAGAATTACTACTGCTAGAGGACTTCAAAGTTAATACTGTTGAGTATTACTACTGCTAGTAGAATTAATACTGCTAGTGAAAGTTAGTGCTGCTTGAACAAAGTTAGTACTGCTTAGCTAGTTAGTACTACTAGTGGTTAGTGTTGCTTAGTAGTTTATGCTGCTTATGATTAGTAGTTAGTACTGCTTATGATTAGTACTGCTTATGAATTGAAGATCCGAATGGAGAGGATGACAGCTGTAAAGAATCAAGATATTCATGGAAGGATTGAAGATAATGATGGAAGATATACTTAAGACATTTTATTTATTGTAATTATCTTTTGTTCAGTTTATATATAGATTGTATAGAATAGTTTAAGATATACAGAATTAATTCATTCATTCTAAGTTTTTGTTTTAGAGAGAATCAACCTCAAGGCATAGATCCTAATTCTAGAGAAGTAGAATTCATCTTGAAAGAGCTTGTTCTTCAAGATTGAGGTTGAGTGTGTAATCTTGTGATTTGATAATTGAATACAAGTTTACAAGTTGTTGATCATATATTGTTTTGATTACTATTACATTGAATATCAAAGTGTTATTCCGCAACTTCTTTGATATTGTTTCTGAGACTTTATTCTTGTTAAGAAATCGATCCTGACAAGTGGTATCAGAGCCTGTTCTCTCAGAAATATCCATTCATTCATCATGGAAAACTTTGCAGAATCAAACAGTACTCTGGTCTCAAAGGTTCCAATGCTCAGACCCAATGAATTCGATATGTGGAAGATCATAATCAAGCAGTACATACTCCTCACTGACTATTCTATGTGGGATATCATAGAGAATGGTCCTTCTGAAGCAGGAAAGATTGGTGCAGATGGAAAGAGAACTCCACCAAAAACTGATGCTGAAAGAAAGATTAGACAGACAGAGATGAAAGCCTTGAGCACCTTGCTCTTGGCTATTCCCAATGAATATCAACATCAGTTCTGCAACTGCACTGATGTAGAGATGCTCTGGAATGCTCTAGAGAAGAGATTCTCAGGTACCAAAAGTACCAAGAGAAATCAGAAAGCTATTCTGAAGCAACAATATGAGAACTTTATGTCAACCAAGAATGAGTCTATGACTCAAACTTTTGACAGGTTCAACAAGCTTATTGGTGAACTTGCTACAGTGGGAGTACAAATTGATCAAGATGATCTGAACAGAAAGTTTCTAAGGTCCCTGAGTGATGAATGGACCATGTATACTGTGTCTTTCAGACAGAATGATCAACTGGAAGAAAAGGAACTTGATGATCTATATAATGATCTAAGAGTTTTTGAATCTGAGGTAGAGGCTAAGAAGAGGCCTTCTGGGTATGTTCACAATGCTGCACTCCTTTCAGCATCAACTGATTCTACTTCCAACCCTGAATCAGTTAGTGCTGCCAATGGAGCAAATCTAGAGAAAGGCAATGAAACTGTATTTAAAGCCTTTCTGGCAAGTCATGGAAACTCTTCTCTCATTAATGATGACTTGGAACAACTCCATCCAGATGATCTTGAAGAGATGGACATTAAATGGCAGATGGCCATGCTCTCTATGAGAGTCAAGAAGTTCATCAAAAGAACTGGAAGGAACAACTTCTCACAAAGAAGAGAAGATGGAGCAGGTTTTGACAAGTCAAAGGTGGAATGCTATAAATGCCATCAGAAGGGACACTTTGCTAGAGAATGCAGAAGTGGAATGCCTCAAAACAATAACCACCAACAAGCTCAATCTGGAAGCTTCAATAATAACAGAAACTCTGCACAAGCCCTTGTCTCTCAACAAGGCATGGGGTTTGATTGGAGTGATCAAGCTGAAGAGGCCATCCAGAACCAAGCTCTAATGGCAGAGGTGTCAGATCTCCCAACAGAGGTAACTTCCAATCTTTGTTCTCAAAGGTGCATTAACACTGTTAAAAGGTACAGGGATCACAACCAGACCATGAGTGATGACCTGAAGAGATTAGAAAAGGACATAAAAGATTATGTTAGGATTGTTGAGAGATTTGAAGAGCAGATTAAGGGTTTTCAAGCTAATGAGCTTCAACACTCTTATGACACAAACTACTGGAAGTGGGAGAAGAATGACTTAGAACTTCAACTTACTAGATCCAAAGAAGAGAGTGAAAAGCTAAGAGGAGAGCTAGCTAAAGTCAAACTAGATGTAGAAAAGTTTTCCAATGCTTCCAAAGCAATGGATTCTTTGCTATAAACTCAGATTCATGATAAACTGAGAAGAGGAATAGGGTATAATACCACACCACCACCCTATAACAACAACTACATCCCTCCTAGCTCAGATTTGTTAGAAACAAAGGATAGGAAGGACCTACCTAAGGGAGCCACTGAGATAGATCCCTTAGATGAAGTAGTTGTTAAGGATAAAACTGAGAAAGAAGTTGTCAAAGATAAAGACAACACTGTAAGTGGTGAGATTCCTATAGAAAACCACATAATCACCAATGAGGGATGTGGAAAGCATTGGATCAAGTCCAATGAGATAGAGAAGATTGAGGGAAAGAACAAGAAGGTTCACTATAAGCAGACCACTGTTGTGAACTCTATCCCTTGCAAGCAGTGTGCATGCAATAAATCTGAGCCCAAAAAACATGATAAACCAAGGGGAAATCAGAGAAACTGGAACAATCAATGGGCACAAAAGCAAGGCATTGATCTGAGTAAAATCAATAGACCAAAACCTTGTTTTATTTGTGGAAAGTTAAACCATTTAGCTAAGTATTGTTTCTTTAACCCTATTAACCAACAAATGAACTTTCAAAGATTTGTGCAAAAACCTGTTGGTTATAGGAAGGCTGGAAAGAAACATGTGATGAAGAAATCTGCTGAAACTGAAGGCCCCATGAGGAAAAAGGTTTTAAAAGAAAGCACTAAAATGTGGGTGCCTAGAAGCACTAAAACTGTTAGTACTGCTGACAGGGATAGTGCTGCTGGAAGCATTACTGCTGCTACCAGTGTTAGTACTGCTGAAAATATTAATGTTGCTAATACTATTAGTACCTCTTCAAAGGTTAATACTGCCAACACAGTTACTGTTGCTAACACAGTTACTACTTCTAACAAGGTTAGTACTGCTAAGCATGCAAGTGCTGCTAAGGCAGTTAGTACTTCTAAAACCAGTTCTGCTTCTAGCAAAAATGTTTCCAAGCCTATCATTATGACAAAGTACTCCAGAAATGAGGAGTCAAAGTTTAAAAATCTTGTCAAGAAAGAATGCAAGTATTTTGATGAGAAAGGGGTACCCAAGACCACTTTGGCTTGGGTTCCTAATACATACTAACTGATTTATCATATGTGCAGGGCAACCAACAGCTCAAGGGGAAGAGCATATGGCATGTTGATAGTGGTTGCTCTAGGCACATGACAGGCAACATGTCATGCCTTCAGGATTTCAAGCATATCAATGGAGGACATGTTGCTTTTGGAGATAATCTTACTGGTGGTAAAATAAGTGGAAAAGGTAATGTTACAAAAGGTAAGATGACATTTGAGGATGTCTACTATGTTGATCAGTTGAAGTACAACCTGTTAAGTGTATCACAGGTTTGTGACAAACAACATAGCATATTATTTACAAATACAGAGTGTATGATCCTTGCTCCAGGGTTCAAAGTAGTTGATGAAAGCATGATACTACTTAGAACTCCAAGAAAGGACAATGTTTATTGTCTAGATATGGACAATGTTGATAGTGATTCATCCCTGAACTGTCTTGTTTCAAAAGCTTCTGTGGATGAATCTTCTCTTTGGCACAGAAGGATGTGTCACATGAATTTCAAGACAATGAACAAACTTGTTAAAAACAACCTTGTAAGAGGTTTACCTTCAAAAGTATTTTCATGTGATGATCATTGTGTTGCATGTCTTAAAGGCAAACAACACAAAACTTCTCATAAGACCAAAGAGATAAATTCAATTTCTTCTTGTCTCCAATTACTGCATATGGATCTGTTTGGTCCTACAAATGTTATGAGTATAGGCAAGAAATCTTACTGCTTGGTTATTGTTGATGATTACTCCAGATATACTTGGGTATATTTTCTAAGGACTAAGGATGAGACAAGTGGACTGATCAAATCTTTTATCCTAAGAATTGAAAACCAAACTAATCAAAAAGTAAAAGTCATTAGATCAGATAATGGGACTGAGTTTAAAAATTTTGATCTAAACACCTTTTGTGAAGAAAAAAGAATTGAGAGACAATATAGTGCCCCTAGGACTCCTCAACAGAATGGAGTTGCTGAGAGGAGAAATAGGACACTAATAGAGGCTGCTAGATCTCTGTTGGCTGATTCAAAACTGCCAATTACCTTCTGGGCTGAAGCAGTTAATACTGCCTGTTATGTCCAAAACAGAGTTCTAGTGGTCAAGCCAAAGAACAAGACCCCATATGAGCTTTTAAATAAAAGAAAACCTTTCATTGGATTTTTCAAACCTTTTGGGTGTCCTTGTACAGTTCTCAATACCAAATCTCACTTAGGTAAGTTTGATAGCAAAGCAGATGATGGATTTCTTGTTGGTTACTCATCTCAGAGTAAGGCCTACAGAGTTTTTAACTCTTCTTCTAGAATAACTGAAGAAAGTGACAATGTCAAATGCAATGAGAACACACCAAATCCTATTGGGTCTGGTCCTCAGTGGCTATTTGACATTGATTCACTAACTAACTCTTTTGGTTTCAGTAGTGATGATTATGCAGGTTCAGGGAGTGGAGGATCAGGAACTACACAAGTTCAAGACAGTATACCTCAATCTGTGATCTTTCCCATACCAACAGTGGACTTATGTGAAAAGGAACCATCTATTGGACCAAATCAGAGTGAAGAAGAAAGTAGAGATGAGGAGAATCAAGAAAATCAAGAACCAGAAGTAGCTGCTGAAAATACCTCAGTTGACTTGAATGACTCTAATCTAGAGGTGGGACTTAATGAAGAACCTAGTCATCACACCAGAATACAAAAGAATCATCCTCCACAGCTGGTAATAGGAGATATATCTTCTCCTATGATGACTAGAAATCAAAGTAGGCTTCAAGAAATGCAAGACCAACAACATACAGTGCTATCTTGCTTTTTATCCCAGCTTGAGCCTAAAAAGGCACATGATGCTATGAAAGAGTCCAGTTGGATAGAAGCCATGCAAGAAGAGCTACTGTAATTCAAGCTGCAAGATGTTTGGGATCTGGTAGACCTTCCTAAAGGCCAAAGAGCAATAGGAACAAAATGGGTCTTCAGGAATAAAAGAGATGAAAGAGGTATAGTGATAAGGAATAAAGCAAGGATGGTGGCTCAAGGGTATACACAAGAAGAGGGAATAGACTATGATGAAGTATTTGCACCTATGGCCAGGATAGAAGCAATTAGATTATTCCTGGCTTATGCTTCTTATATGAAATTCAAAGTCTATCAAATGGATGTCAAAAGTGCATTTCTTTATGGCTCAATTGAAGAAGAAGTATATGTCTGTCAACCACCAGGGTTTGAAAACCCAAGCTATCCAGACAGGGTATACAAATTGAAGAAAACACTTTATGGACTACATCAAGCTCCAAGAGCATGGTATGACACTCTGTCATCCTATCTCTTGGAAAATGGCTTTGAAAGAGGAGTCATTGATAAGACTCTATTCATCAAGAGAAAGAAGAAGGATATCTTGCTGGTCCAAATCTATGTTGATGATATTATCTTTGGATCAACAAGAGATAACATGTGCAAGGAGTTTGAGGAACTAATGCATCAAAGGTTCAAAATGAGTTCCATGGGGGAACTTACTTTCTTCCTTGGACTCCAAGTTCAACAGAAGTCAGATGGAATCTTTATCTGTCAGTCCAAGTATGTGCAGGACATTCTAACCAAGTTTGGTTTCTCAGATTCAAAACCTGCCAGCACACCTATGGAGACACACAAGCAGATAACAGCAGATCTTGAGGGGGAGGATATGGATGTTCATCACTATAGATCCATGATTGGCTCTCTCATGTATCTTACAGTATCTAGGCCATATATAATGTTTCCAGTCTGTGTATGTGCAAGATTCCAAGTTAGGCCAAAGCAATCTCATTATCAAGCTGTTAAGAGGATATTCAGATATCTCAAAGGGCAACCCAGATTGGGACTTTGGTATCCTCATGACTCATCCTTTGACCTTCTTGCATACTCAGATAGTGATCTAGGTGGAGCAAACTTGGACAGAAAATCTACTTCTGGAGGATGTCAGTTTTTGGGTGCAAGACTAGTTTCATGGCAGTGCAAGAAACAAACCACAGTGTCCACATCTACAACAGAGGCAGAGTACATAGCAGCTGCAAGTTGCTGTTCTCAAGTCTTATGGATTCAGAATCAAATGCTGGACTATGGGGTAACCTTTCTACACACTCCAATTTTTATTGATAATAGCAGTGCTATTAGCATTGTGAATAATCCTGTCAAGCACTCAAAGACAAAGCACATTGAGATCAGGTATCACTTCATAAGAGACTGTAATGAAAAGAAACTTATTCAAGTTGTAAAAGTTCACACTGATAACCAGTTTGCTGATCTATTCACTAAAGCTTTTGATGTGGGTAGATTCACTTTCTTAGTAACAAGTGTGGGAATGATCAACTCTGAATAAACCCCTTCTCAAAAAGTGGTTACCTACCTGTATATTGTTTATTCTTGGTGTTACTAATCTTCTTTTTCAGGATATGTATAGCAGTACTCAATGTATCACAAGCTTAAAAGAGTAAGTATGGTTAATACTGCCAGTACAGTTTTACTACTGCAGTGCACAGTTAATACTGCTAGTTAGTTAATACTGCTAGTGGTTAATACTGCTCTCAGTTAATACTGCTAGTTAGTTAATACTGCTTTCAGTTAATACTGCTCTCGGTTAATACTGCTAGTGGTTAATACTGCTAGTAGTTAATACTGCTTGCCGTTAATACTGCTTTCAGTTAATACTGCTTTCAGTTAATACCACTTTCAGTTAATACTGCTCTCAGTTAATACTGCTCTCAGTTAATACTGCTTGTCGTTAATACTGCTCTAGGTTAATACTGCTTATGTCCCGAATACTATAAATATCCTTTGCCCGCCTAAAAGTTCATAACGACTCTTTGCATACTGTTCTCTTGCGCTCTAAACCCTTTCTCTCTCAAGTTCAAAGTTTTCAGGCAAGAACGTCCAAGATCAATGGCATCAATGGCTTTCATAGACGAGCACAATGAAATCGCGATGCTACAGAAGCCCAAACAGGCCGCTGGTTTCCACCAGATTGTGGATTTCCTCAAGACAACCCACATTGCTCATGCTCTCATTGTCTCACCATCAATCTTTATCGAGCATCAAAGGCAATTCTGGGCACATGCCACCATTGTTACTGAGAATGGTGTGCAAATGATCAAGACAAAGGTGTGTGGCAAGCCATTGACAGTTACTGAAGAGGTAATTCGCATCAGTCTACGTCTAGACGATGCCTCTGGTATAACTTCTATCTCTAATGATGAACTGTTTTCTACTCTTACAAGAATGGGGTATGGAGGCCCATTGGGTGTTTTTAAGTTCTTAAAAGGTAAATTCTCACCCCCAATGGCGTTTTCTTGTTCATACCTTGATGCACTGCATCTCTAAAAAGACTAATGGATGGAGTGAGTTCAGTAGCACCATTGCTTATGCTTTGGTGTGCTTGGCCACTACCAGAAAGTATAATTTTTCTAAAATGATTTTCAATGATCTTGTCTCAAACTTGGGAAACAAAAAGAGCTTTTATATGTACCCCAGGTTTGTTCAAGCAGTTATCACCCACGAATTGACGGATATGCCTCATTTTGATGGGATATATGTACCAAAACCCCCTAAAGGCAAGGTTTTCTCAAATATGAGAAGATCTGCTGGGGACTCGGAAGGAGTTGACACCCCATTGTTCTCTACAATGATGGTGGTGTCCCAAACTGATGAAGGTATGGTAGCAGGGTCAAGGCCCCCATTAGACCAACCCACTGCTAGCCAATCCCAACCTTCCCACTCTAAATCAATTCCCCAGTCTCTTCTTGATAAACCAACTTCATCAATCACCCAAACATACAAAAGGAAACAGGTAAAGAAGGCTCCTTCCCTTCTTGTACCAACAACCCCTAAGCCTTTAAGCCCTCTAAGGGAGGATTCTCCCTTAGAGAATATCTACAGGGAAACCACAAGGGTGTCTCCCAACCCAAAGGAGGTGCTCTCTAAGGAGGAGGTTGAGCATATGGGTGCTGAGGCTGCCATTACTCCTGCTAGCACAGAGGAGGACAGTGGTAACATAAATAAGACCTCCCCCATGGCAACTTTGAATGAGCAATCATTCAAAGGTCCCTGGTGCCAAGAAACCAAGGGGGTGGATAGTGCTTCTGCTAGGTAGAAGGCTTCCACTACTAAAAGATCCCATGATCCTTCAATAGGGGGTAACACTCTTGGAGAAGGTGAGGACATATATGACTATCTTGAATTGATGGACACAATGGCCAACATCAACAGGGATGTGATCAAACAAGGCCAAGAAATAGAAGAATTGAAGCTGATAGTCCTGTCACAACAAGTACAGATTGCTAAGTTGAAGAAGATGGTGACCAGGCTTGTGCAGAAGAAGAGGAGAAAGCAATTTGAACTAAGAAGAAGGAAATCTGGGAATGATGCTCCCAAAAAGGGGGAGATCAACATGGAAGAAGCTACAGAAGAGGGGGAGCTTGATGGGATGAAATATGGTGTTGAGGGGGAGAAGGCAGCGGTAACAGAGCAAGCAACAGAAACCATTAATGCTGCTAGTTCAAGTAAAGCAGCAGAAATGGTTAGTACTGCTGAAATAAGCAAAGCAGCAGAAACAGTGAAAGAAGTTCTAACAGAGCTGGAGATTGCAGAAACCTTGCTGCTAGTTCAAGTAAAGCAGCAGAAATGGTTAGTACTGCTGAAATAAGCAAAGCAGCAGAAACAGTGAAAGAAGTTCTAACAGAGCTGGAGATTGCAGAAACCTTACTCAAAGCCAAGCATGATACTCCCAAGGTCACTTCAAAGACCAAAGGAGTAGTCATCAAAGAACAAGGGGAAGTGCTCAAGAAAATAAATGTAGAAAAGAAGGTGATGAGCAAAGAAAAAGGCAAAGCTAAGCTAGTGGAATCTGATCAACCAATCAAAAGGCAAAAGTTGGTTGAATCAAATGAAGCTTTGGCCAGAAAGATACAAGCTGATATTGAGCAAGAAGAGAGGGTTCAAGTAGACAAAGACAGGGAGATGGCTAAGGCTCTAGCTGCTGAACTGAATGAAGCTTATCAACAAAGCCTGGCAACTGAAATTGCACAGAAGAAAGCTGCAACTCTGAAGAAATCAGTGGTGGTAAAAACAGTTGCAAAGAAGAGACAACCCTCAAAGACATTTCTAGGTACCCAAGAGAGAAACAAGATGATTATATTTCTCAAAGGTGCTGTAGGAGTCATAAAGGAGATGTTCTCAAAGATGTCTTTTGAGAAGATTAAAGAGTTGTATGATTCAGAGATGTTAAAGCTTCAGGGGAATGAAACTGCAAGGGTGGAGATGGAGAAGAGGATGAAAGAAAGTAATGACTTTATGATACAAAAGCCCTTTCCATATGAGCAAGAAACACCACCAAAGAAAGAAGCAACTCTTGGTGAAAGTCTAAGGACTTTAAAGAGAACCAAGATGATGGCAAGGAGAAAGTCAACCAAGAAGCCTAGAATAGCTGAAGGAGAGGATGAGAAGGTTGCTGAAGAAGAAGGGGCACCTGAGTCATCTAAACAGAAAGAGCCATCAAGTACAGATGATGTAAATATGTATATGGTAGTGATGGACAAAGTGCCTGAACCAATTTCAGCAGAACCTGTACGAGTTAAGCCTCCTGAGGTCATTCTTTGGGATACATTGACAGTGGATGGAAAGGAATACATAAGGCTCAAAAGGAAGGATGAAAAGTATGAGGTGTTCAATACTTGGGCAAAGATTGTAAGAACATGCTCTAGGTCAGATCTTGAAGAAATGTTTGATACTTGGGCAAAGATTGTAAGAACATACTTTATCTTTTGCAACTCTTTATCTTTGAAATTTCTGATCCTGACATTTCTGTAAATCATCTATCTCCCCCTTTTTGATGAAACGAGCATCGGTATCATCAAAACTTTCATCAATAAATATCTTTGACCATTCTAATCGATCCAAGAGCCTCTGATTCGATGCGAATTCGAACAATGTATTTATCCAGATCTTTTCAAATCTAGACAAAATAGAAATGTAACACCTGAATCAACAAATGAATCAGTTAATATGCCTGTCAGTAACAGAAAGTCACTGTGTGTAACAGATACACATAGGAAAGGAGCTTTTTGATGTTCACTCCTCCAGGGCTTCCATCCAATCATTGAAACACCACAAAGGCAATTTCTATGAATGTTATGACAAGAAAACAAATTCCTTGTGTGTTCATGCAAGTGATTGAAAGAATTAAGCACAAATGATTGCTTTTAAGGCTCAAAATTGTGTAAACCACTGAGACAATAGTAGATAAACACAGACTCAATGTGCATGATTGAAGTGCGAATGTGGGGCAGACTTCCTTCTTTTTCAATATACAGATTTTCCAAAATGAAAATCAGATAGATTATGTGCTGCGTCCCCAGAAAATATGAAACATTTTCTTTTTATGAAGAAAATGAGTGGCTGGTGGGGTTAAAGACAAGAGTTGGCATGGGCTATTTGCCTGTTTCAATAATGTTCACGAAGAATTGTGAAACATTAGTAATGTGGTTGCCCGACTCAGAAAGTAGCTGGTGCAGAGTTTGATATTCTTTTACTCTGATCTCACACTCTCTTTCTTTTAATCATTTGAGCTCACATCTAACCAAACTCTCTTTTCCATTTTACCTCAGCACACAACCCACACTAGTTCCCCCGGTTCAGCAAGAAACTCACGTTCAAACAATTACTCCTTCAGTTGAAGTTGTACCTGAACATGTCGTGATAGAAGTTGTTGACTCAGTTGGTTGCTCTGTAACGTCTACTCAACAACCAGAAATTGTTGTACCAACTGAAACTTATGCACCAAATACTTCAACTGACTCCCTCCCTCAACAAGAAGAAGACAGTGGATACTTAGATAAGAATCATGATCAATCTACATCAAATCCACTCCTTCATGAACACAAGCGAACCAAAGAGCACCTGATAAGCCAGATCATTGGAGATCCATCAAAACCGGTGCAACTAGGTCTGCTACATTAAATATGTGTATGCATGACTCATTTCTGAGTAAGATAGAGCCAACACGCGTATCAGAAGCTCTAGCTGACTCGGATTGGGTAACTGCGATGCAAGAGGAGCTGAACCAGTTCGAAGCATTAAAAGTCTGGAGACTTGTGCCAAGACCGGAAGGAAATCTATAATTGGTATAAAATGGGTATTCAAGAACAAAAAGGACGAAGATGGTATCGTAATCAGAAACAAAGCAAGACTTGTCGCTAAAGGATACGTGCAAGAGGAAGGCATTGATTACGACGAGACTTATGCTCCAGTGGCACGTATCGAAGCGATCAGAATGTTTCTTGCATATGCTGCCCACAAGAACTTCACCGTCTACCAGATGGACGTGAAGACAACCTTTCTAAATGGCATATTAAAGGAGGAAGTCTACGTCTCACAGCTTGAAGGCTTTGTCAATCAATAGAAACCGAATCACGTCTACATTCTCGACAAAGCACTTTACGGTCTGAAACAAGCACCTCGAGCCTGGTACGAAGTTTTATCTAAATTCCTAGTCAAGTCGGGCTTCTCAAAAGCTAAAATCGATACTACTTTGTTCATCAAAAAGAAAAAGCCGATATCATTTTAATTCAGATTTTGTGGATGACATCATATTTGGTACAACAAATCCTAAATACTGTAAGATTTTTTCTAACCTCATGGTGTCAAGATTTCAGATGAGTATGATGGGAGAGATGAATTTCTTTCTCAGATTACAAGTCAAACAGTTTTCAACGGGGATTTTTATAAATCAATCCAAGTACATTTTTGATATTCATAGAAAATTCAAAATGGAAAATTGTACACCTATTGGAACCCCAATGGCACCAGGAACTAAGATTGGCACTGATCTTTCGGGAAAAGTTGTCGATGTTAGAACCTACAGAGGAATGATTGGTTCTTTGATGTATTTAACTTCTAGTAGGCCATATATTATGTTCTCTACATGTCTATGTGCTAGATATCAGGCTAATCCCAAATAATCTCATTTATCTGCGGTCAAACGGATCTTTAGATATCTGAAGGGCACTGCAGATCTTGGTCTGTGGTATCCTAAGGATACTAGTTTTGAACTGACAACCTACTCAGATGCAGATCATGCAGGTTGTATGTTGGATAGGAAAAGTACATCGGGGCACATACTATTCCTAGGCGATAAACTCGTCAGTTGGGCATCAAAGAAACAACTTTGTGTTTCCACATCAACGGCTGAGGCAGAATACGTTGCTGCTGCGAGCTGCTGTTCTCAAGTCTTGTGGATGAGGACACAACTACGAGATTATGGCTTCAAATTTGACAAGATCCCGATATACTGTGATTCTAAGAGTGCCATTGCAATATCTACAAATCCTGTACAACATACAAAGACCAAACACATAGATGTACGATATCACTTTATCAAAGATAATGTGGAAAAGCTACAATAGAACTTTATTTTGTAAACACTGATTACCAACTTGCAAATTTATTTACCAAGCCTCTCGACGAAAAGAGATTTAGTTTCTAAACTTGGTATGTTAAATCTCAAGACATAATCAGTGATTACCTACTAACGTTTTCGTTATTGTTATTTTTCTTCATTTCTTTATTTTTAGTCTGAAAGATATTTGCACGTAATATCTGTTCATGGTCTCAGGGGGAGTTAGACAAGATGGAAAGATGATCTACATTCATTTGAGGGGGAGTTTATAAGTTTCTGCATATGTTTATCATTGATAAATTTTTCTGATGCATAAATGCAAGGGGAGTAAGAGCAAGAAATAAGGAGTACTAACTATGACTTTTGATTACTTTTGATAATAACTCGTACATTCAAAGTTTTACTGCTTTATGTCATTTATTTTTCAATAAACGTTGTGAATAACACTTTGCACTTTGACGACTTTGTGACTTTTTGTAGAATTGAGAGGAAGCTTAAACGATCATATCTTATATGACTTAGAGCTAACTTCATGAGATTTAAGACTAAGCGGAAAGGTTTATTTCTAATCTTAATCTCATACGTATCTGAAAGAAGGACAACTTTCAGATATGAAAACATGTTCCTAAATGTTCAAACCACTTCTGATTCTTAAATAATTTCATGAATTTAGAAGTGTAATTTTAAATGTTTTCATGTAAGGCTTCAATGTTTTATAAACTGTGTGTTTCCAAAAATTAATACTTGTGTATTATCTTTTCCTTATACTGTCAAGTATTCACACACACCGGTTTAAGTTTTGTTGAAAAATGTTATCACCATGTCTCAAATTGACCATATTTTTTCGATGGTGATACACCCCGATTGAACTTCAAAGAATTTTGAGCGCAGTTTCATTTCGAAACGTTCTTTCAAGAATTGTCTATATTTTGTTTCGTATAGACAAATTCCAATTTTTGCTGACCTAAGCCTTATTTGAAAAAGATCAAATTTGGATGATTACATCTGTCCAAATATGATGAATCTTTTTCATACAATATCAGATTTTCAAACAAGTTTCTTGTATTCATTTCATTCATTCAATATACTTGTTTTGAAAAATCTTCAATGTTTAAAATTCTCAAATCTTCATGATTATATATGTGAGAATACAGACATCCGACTTGTATACATTTATGCTTTAACTGCAAAGTTAAACCAGTTTTTGAGCAACATGTTCTTTTAGGACAATACATGGGTTCATTGTACGAGATTAATTGAAACTTCTATGGATTCACGTTAACCAGTGTTTCCTACCCGAGAAGTTAATCCTTGAGTGATCGAATGTGTGAGGAGTCTATAACTGAGTGTGGGTTGTGTGATGAGGTAAAATGGAAATGAGATTTTGGTTAGAAGCGAGCTTAATGATTAAAAGAAAGAGGGTGTGAGAACAGAGTAAAATAATATCAAACTCTGCACCAACTTTTTCTGAGCTGGACAACCACATTTCTAGTGTTTCACAATTATTCGTGAACATTATTGAAACAGGCACCTAGCCCATGCCAACTCTTGATAAAAATCCCACCAGCTTCTCATTTTCTTCTAAAAAAGAAAATGTTTCATATTTCAAGGAGACGCAACACATAATCTATCTGGTTTTCATTTGGAAAATTTGGATATTGAAATAGAAGGAAATTTTCCCCACCTTCGCACTTTGATCATGCACAATCGAGTCTGTGTTTAACCGTTGTCTCAATGGTTTACACAATTTTGAGCTTATAAAAAGCAATCATCCGTGCTTAATTCTTTCAAACACAAGCACGTACACACAGAGAATTTGTTTTTCTGTCAAAACGTTCATAGTCTAACCTTGTGTTATTCAATGATTGAATGGAAGATGTTAAAGCACAGTTTTATTGGATTCAAGATCATCATTATCTAAAGTCAAAGCTGATAAAGTCGACTCTCAACAAATAGTCTAGGGTTCTTTTGTAATAAATAGTCAAAGTATGTTTCCGTATTTTCGTTTTTTAGTCCATTCCTTTATTTAAATATGTTTTAGTAGTTGGGCCCAAGCCCATTAGGCTTATAAGCCTAAGTATAAATTAGATGTTATTAGTGTTAATTAGGTTTAGTTGAGAATAGTTGAGTTAATTGTTATCAGGCTGCTTGTTTGAGCCGTACACAGAGAGATAGAGGGAAAGAACAGCGTCGAGAGAGAAAGAGGAAAACAGAGAGAGAGATTGATCGATATTCAAGTTTGTAATCATTCAATTCGTTGGTATAATCGTATCAGGTTTGGATATTGTTATTGTTTATTTGATTATTTGATTGATTCGAAAGGCGAAATCGTACACTTGTCGAGGTCGCTCGAACAATGCTCAGCCAATCTGAATTACCTCTATTTTTGTGGACTGAAACTGTTTCGACTGCGTGTCACACTCAGAATCGCTCCATGATACACCGCAGATTTCAGAAGACTCCGTATGCATTGATCAACAACCGAACACCAACCATTAAATATTTTCATGCTTTTGGTTGTAAGTGTTATGTTCTAAACGACAGAGAGAATCTGAACAAATTTAGTGCTAAGGCGGATGAGGGCATCTTCGTTGGTTATTCATCTACATCTACTACATACCGTGTTTACTTGAAGAAGTCAAAGACGGTGATTGAGAGAGTTAACGCCACATTTGATGAAGAAATAGCTTCTGAGCACGTCAGCTCATAACCCGTAATAACCGAAGTACTAGCTTATGGGGCAACCAGTCCAGGACCTGCACCTCACGAGAACAAATTAGATGACGCTTCATAGTCTACTTCTAAATTATCTGATTTGGATTTATTATTTGAACTGTTTTATGATGAATTTCTTGGATCTAATGTGTCTAAATCTGTTGTGGTTGACAGGATGGAAGATTCGATGACTACTCATCCAACCACTTCTGATATCTCTACTGAATCCAACTCCCCGATTCGGCAAGAAGTTCCAGTTCAAATGCATACTCCAACAGTTGAAGTTGTGACCAACACCGATGAGACAGAAGTAGCTGACTCAGTAGGATGTACTGTAAGGACTGATCAATAGATTGTTCAAGTTGTACCTACTGCAACTTCTGTAACTACTAATTCAACTGAAACCCCCATTCATTCTGAACCACCTGAAGGAGATAACAGTGGATTTCTAGATGCTGAACATGACCAATCTACATCTAATCCACTCCCTCATGAACATAAGTGGACCAAAGAGCACCCGGTACATCAAATTATTGGAGATCCTTCTAAACTGGTGCAAACTAGGTCTGCAACATCAAATCTATGTATGTATGAATCCTTTCTGAGCAAGATCGAGCCTACTCGCGTATCTGAGGCCCTTGCCGATTCAGATTGGGTAATTGCGATGAAGGATGAGTTGAATCAGTTTGAAGCACTAGTCTGGAGACTCGTACCCAAACCACAAGGTAAAACCATCATTGGTACGAAATGGGTGTTCAAAAACAAGAAAGATGAAGATGGTACCGTTATCCATAACAAAGCACGACTTGTTGCCAAAGGGTATAGGCAAGAGGAAGGGATAGACTATGATGAGACTTATGATCCAGTGGCACGTATAGAGGCAATTCGGATGTTCTTAGCCTACGCAGCCCACAAGAACTTCACCGTTTATCAAATGGACGTGAAGACAACTTTTCTGAATGGAGTACTCAAGGAGGAAGTCTACGTCTCGCAGCCAGAAGGGTTTGTAAATCCAGATAAGCCTAATCATGTTTACATCTTGGATAAAGCTCTTTATGGACTAAAACAAGCTCCTCGCGCCTGATATGATATCCTATCTCAGTTCTTGGTCAAGTCAGGTTTTACAAAAGGTACGGTTGATACCACTCTTTTCATTAAAAAGGACAAAGGCGATATCATTCTTATTCAAATATATGTGGATGATATTATTTTTGGTTCTAGAAATCCTAAGTACTGTAAGAATTTTGCAAACCTCATGGTGTCACGTTTTCAGATGAGCATGATGGGAGAGATGAATTTCTTTCTCGGATTGCAAGTCAAACAATTTTCAACGGGGATCTTTATCAATCAATCTAAATACATTCTTGATATTCTTCGGAAGTTCAAAATGGAAAATTGTAAACCGATTGGTACCCCGATGGCACCTGGTACTAAGATTGGCACCGATCTTTCGGGAAAGGCTGTTGATGTTAGGACTTATAGAGGGATGATAGGTTCTTTAATGTATCTTACTTCTAGTAGGCCGGATATAATGTTTTCTACATGCTTATGTGCTAGATATCAAGCCAATCCTAAAGAATCCCATTTGTCTGCTGTTAAGTGGATTTTTAGGTATCTGAAGGGGACTGTAGATCTTGGTCTGTGGTATCCTAAAGATACTAGCTTTGAACTAACAGCTTATTCAGATGCAGATCATACTTGTTGCATGTTAGACAGGAAGAGCACCTCGG
This sequence comes from Arctium lappa, assembly GCA_023525745.1. Taxonomy (NCBI): domain Eukaryota; kingdom Viridiplantae; phylum Streptophyta; class Magnoliopsida; order Asterales; family Asteraceae; genus Arctium; species Arctium lappa. The sequence continues at coordinate 56,142,783 of CM042058.1, read as the reverse complement.
GTCATATACAATTCCTCGGAGATAAACTCGTCATTTGGGCATCGAAAAAGCAATTATGTGTCTCCACATCAACGGCCAAAGCAGAATATGTAGCTGCTGCTAGCTGCTGTTCTCAGGTCTTGTGGATGAGAACACAACTGCGAGACTATGGGTTTCATTTCAATAGAATCCCGATCTACTGTGACTCGAAGAGCGCTATTGCGATTACAGTTAATCCTGTTCAGCATACTAAGACTAAACACATAGATGTCAGTATCACTTTATAAAAGATAATGGGGAAAAGGGAACAATTGAATTTTACTTTGTAAAAGCTGATTTTCAGCTTGCAGATTTATTCACCAAATCTTTAAATGAAAAGAGATTCAATTTTCTTGTCTCTAGGCTTGGTATGCTAAATCTTAAGACCTAATCGGTGGTTACCTATTAAAGTTTCTTATTGTATCTTTTTATCATTTCTTTATCATTATTTCCGCAAGATATCTGCTCTTTAATAGTTTGTTCATGATCTCAGGTGGAGTGTGAGACTTACTTCATAGATGGTCAATGTTACTTTGAGGGGGAGCATATTTAAATGCATTGTGTTTACTGATAACTTGTTAGTGATGCATGATTTTAGGGGGAGCGTAAAAGTCAAAGGAGTAAAGGCAATGACTTCTGATTACTTCTGATCATAACTTGTACTTTAATTGTTTTACTGCTTTCTGTCATTTCAATTTCCGTGAATAAAGTTACTTTGACTAGACCTTTAGATTTTTGCAGGTTAAGAGATGCTTACAAGATCATATCTTTATGATTTTAAGCTTGACTTCGTAAGATGTAAGACTGCACTCAAAAGGTATAATTCCTTATCTTCATCTCATTTATGGTTGAATGAAAGACAACTTTCAATCATAAGAAAACTTGTTCTTAAATGTTCAAACCACTTCCCGATTCTCAAACAAATTTCTTGAATTGTAAGTGTGATTTTAATTGTTTTCTGCTTCATCTATGCACTTTAACTGATAAAGTTAAACCATCTGAGCATCATATGCTTTATAGGATAACATGGGATCAGTGTGCTAGGACTTAATTGAACTTCTATGGATTAACGTTAACCAATGTCTCCTACCCAAGAAATAAATCCTTAGTGATTGAGTGTGAGGAGTTCCATGAAATAAGTGTGGGATGTGTGATGAGAGAAAATGTAAAAGAGAGTTTGGTTAGCGGTGAGCTTAAAGATTAAAAGAAAGAGGGTGAGAGATCAGAGTAAAAGAATATCAAACTCTGCACCAACTACTTTCTGAGCCGGGCAACCACATTTCTAATGTTTCACATTTCTTTGGTGAACATTATTGAAACATGCACCTAGCCCATGCCAACTCTTGACATTACCCCTCCAACCACTCATTTTCTTCTTAACAAGAAAATGTTTCATTTTCAAAGGGGACGCAACACATATGCTATCTGATTTTCATTTGAAAAATCTGGATATTGAAAAGAAGGAAGTTTGCCCCACCTTCGCACTTCATTCATGCACATTGAGTCTGTGTTGAACTAACTGTTGTCTCAGTGGTTTACACATTTTGAGCCTATAAACAATCATTATATGCTAAATTCTTTCTATCACTTGCACGAACACACAAAGAATTTGTTTCTTTGTCATAACGTTCATAGAAATTGCCTTTGTGGTGTTTCGATGATTGAATGGAAGCCCTGGGGGAGTGAACATCATAAAAGCTCCTTTATATTGTGTATTTGTTACACAGTGACTTTGTGTTACCGACAGGCAATTTTAACTGGTTCATTTGTTGATTCAGGTGTTACCTATCTATTTTGTCTGGATTTGCAAAGATCTAGATGCACATCTTTATGAATTGATGGATAATCGGAGGTTCTGTTTGCAAGATTAGTGGTCAGACATTTCTTAAAGACAAGTTTTGATGAACTCCTTGCTCTTGTCATTAAAAAGGGGGAGAAGCATCAACCAAGAAATGGGGAGAATACAAGTTTTTAAAAGATTTTCTGAAGATATGCTGAATTGAACATATTTTCTATAAAGATGATTTGCTGAAGCATTCCGAGATGAAACTAGAGATAATTGCTACATTCTGAAGACAAAAGGGAGGTTGCATTTTCTGAGCTTAAAAGAGAAATGATCTTGATCCAAAGGGGGAGATTGTTAAAGCACAGTTTTATTGGATTCAAGATCATCATTATCTGAAGATGGAAATCTGAAGTCAAAGCTGATAAAGTCGACTTTCAACAAATAGTCTAGGGTCCTTTTGTAATAAATAGTCAAAGTATGTTTCCGTATTTTCGTTTTTAGTCCATTCCTTTATTTAAATATGTTTTAGTAGTTGGGCCCAAGCCCATTAGGCTTATAAGCCTAAGTATAAATTAGATGTTATTAGTGTTAATTAGGTTTATTGAGAAGAGTTGAGTTAATTGTTATCAGGCTGCTTGTTTGAGCCGTACACAGAGAGATAGAGGGAAAGAACAGCGTCGAGAGAGAGAGAGAGGAAAACAGAGAGAGAGAAAGAGAGAGAGATTGATCGATATTCAAGTTTGTAATCATTCAATTCGTTGGTATAATCGTATCATGTTTGCATATTGTTATTGTTTATTTGATTACTTCATTGATTTGTTAATTAAGGGACACACAGAAGACCTGGGGGAGTGATCATCACAAAAGCTCCTCTCCATTGTGTAATCGTTACACACAGTGACTTCGTGTTACTGGCAAGCATTTCTAACTGATTCATTTGTTGATTCAGGTGTTACACTCATAATTTGTCTGAATTTGCAAAGATTCGGATGAATATCTTTGGAATCGATAAATAGTCAGAGGCTCTTATAAAAGATCAGTGGTCAGAATTTCAGTGACATTTCTTGTGAAAGTTTTGATGAACTAATGTTCTAATCATCAAAAAGGGGGAGAAGAGTTCAAGAAATGTGTAAAGTAGTCAACAAAGTTATATCAAGGCAGTTGATTTTGAAGAAAGTTTGTTGAAAGTTGAAAGAGCAAATTCAAAGGATTCTGAAAGCGAGCAAAGATTACTGAAAATTTTCTTTGAAGATATTTTGCTAAAGCAATCCGAGCTGAACCTAAAGATAATTTCTTTCCAATATCTGAAAGAGGTTTTATAACCTTGGGAAGATTGTTAATGTTCTTGAAGACAGACTTTGGGAAGATTGCTAAAATGTTTGAAGATTGCTAAGCAAAGAGGGAAATTGCACAAATTGAGCTTAAAGGGGAGATAAATTCTAAAAGTTTTTCAATGCAACAAAGGGGGAGATTGAATTGCAAAATCTTTTAGAGATGATATTGAATCCAAAGGAGGAGATTGTTAGAGCATATATTTGTTGGATACAAGATCATGAAGCCTGAAGCTGAAAGTCAAGCCAAGTCAAAGCTGAAAGTCAACTCTCATTGTGAAAGTCAAAGTCTTTGTAATAAATAGTCAAAGCTAGTGTAGTGAGAGTTTTAGTTGTTTGAGTGTTTCTGTTGCTTGTGTGTGTATAGTGGTGTGAGTGTTTCTGTGTTTTGTTTTAAATAGGTTTTTGAGTTGTGGTGTGCGTGTAGATTGAGATATTGTGTTGTGTGCATATCAGTGTTAGAGAGAGAAAGTCTTTGAGATAGCATTTATTGTAATCATTTCAAAGAATTAATAAAACATGGAAATTGATTGAAAGTGAAATTATCATCTTGTTTGCATTGTTATCTGGGATAACAAGAAGGGTTTGTCAATGCTGAAAAACCGAATCATGTCTACATCCTTGACAAAGCTCTCTACAGCTTGAAGCAAGCTCCTCGAGCCTGGTATGATGTTCTATCAAAGTTTTTAGTCAAATCACCCTTCTCGAAAGGTAAAATCGATACCACTCTCTTTATCAAACAGGAAAAAGCTAATATCATTCTCATAAAAATATACGTCGATGACATAATTTTCGGTTCAACAAACCCTAAGTATTGTAAGAACTTCTCTGCTCTATAAAGGCATGATAGGTTCTTTAATGTACTTGACAACTAGTAGACTGGATATTATGTTCTCTACTTGTTTGTGCGCTAGATATCAAGCTAAGCCTAAAGAGTCCCATCTCTCGGCTGTAAAGAGTATCTTGAGATATCTGAAAAGGACTACAAACCTTGGTTTGTGGTATCCTAAAAATACTAGTTTTGAGCTCACAACATATTCAGATGTAGATCATGCAGGTTGTATGCTAGACAAGAAGAGCACATCGGGTCACATACAATTTATGGGAGACAAGCTCATAAGTTGGGCGTCAAAGAAACAATTGTGTGTTTCCACATAAATGGCGGAATCATAATATGTATTTGTTGCCAACTGCTTTTCTCAAGTATTGTGGGTGCACACACAACTTCGAGACAACGGATTCCATTTCAACAAAATACCGATATATTGTGATTCGAAGAGCGCCATTACGATATCTGCTAATCCTGTTCAACACACGAAAATGAAGCACATTGATGTGCAAAATCACTTTATCAAGGATAATTTTAAAAAAGGTACGATTGAACTTTACTTTGTAAACCCGAATTATCAAATTGCTGACTTATTCACCAAGCCTTTGGACGAAAAGAGATTTAATTTTCTTATTTCGAAATTAGGCATGTTGAATCATAAAACATAATCCATATTTTACCTCGTATAGTTTGATTTATGATTTTTCTTCATTTTTTTATTCTTTTGTCAGAATGATATCTGCACTGAAGGTTTGCTCATGATTTCAGGGGGAGTGAGACAAAGATTAGATGATCTACTTTTTTGGAGGAACTAGAGAATTGTTGCATTTTATATGTACTGACATATTTTTGTGAATGCATCATTTCAGGGGGAGTAAGAGTAAATGACTTCTAAACATTCAGTTTAGAACACGTTCTTTAAAGTTTTAACTGGCTTTTCAAGTCTTTACTTTCAATAAATATTGTTATTTTGCTTTCAATAAGACTTTGTTACTTTGACGACTTTTTGATTGAATGCAGATTTTGAGGGGGAGCTTACATGATCATATCAATAATGACTTTAAGGCTGATTTTATGAGATTAACATTGAGCGTAAGGATTATTCTAATCTTAATCTCATACATGTTTGACGGATGAATGCCTTTCAGACATGAAAACATTTTTGCTTAAATGTTCAAACCACTTCTCAATTCTTAAAAGTTTTTGTTAAGTCTGATTTTATAGTAATCATTGTATTTATAGGCTTGGTCATATACTGTGTTTAGACGTCTAATACTGTGTTGTATCTGACCAGGGGTATTTAAGTCTCTTTGGTCCTTGTCCCGTGTAACACTTCATGCCACATCAATACAGAATTACTCTTTGCGCTTTGAACTCTCTCTCTACTTTCTCTCTCTAGGATTTAGAGATTTTGGACTATCAATTGGTATCAGAGCCAATCTAGATCTTGAGAGAATTGAGAGATTTGATTTCGTTTATGGATTTGGAGTTTAATCTGAAAATTTGATCGGTTTTCTTGATTTTTTCAAGAAAATCTCGTTTTTAGATTTTTCATCAAATTTGGGCTTGTTTTTGAACGAATTTTAGTGAAAATTGGTTTGTTGGATTCGATTTTGTTTGTTAAATACTTTTAATTCACATCGAATTTCAAGAAAATCGTGTTTTGATCGTCAATTTTGTAGATTTTCGAGTTCTTGGAAAAAAAATTGCGTACTGTTCAATTCACGTTTATTCGATTTTGGTGTTTTTAATCGATTTGTTTGCTTGAATATGATAAGAATCTGTCTTTCGATCAATTATGTGTGAAAAAGATTTATAAAATTCATGGCTATAATCGATTTTGGTGAATTTTATTGATTTTCAGGAAGTTTGCGCCATATCCAATCTTTGCGCGAGTTCATTGAGATTTGCGCCAGTTCATCTTGCAAAGTTCAGGGCTCTTCAAAGAAAGTCAAGTTTTCGTCACAAGTATTTCGCGCAAAGTCTCATTTGCGTTTCTCATACATCGCGCAAAGTCAGTTTTGCGTCATCTTATTGTCACGAAAAGTCTAGTTCTCGCCAAAAACAGCTCACGCAAAGTGTATTTTGCGTTTTTCAATTCATCACGCAAAGTCAGATTCTTGCTAGTCCTAGTTCACGCAAAGTTATATTCGCGTCTTTAGTTGCTCACGCAAAGCAAAGTTTGCGTCTTACTTGACTCACGCAAATCCCAGTTTGCGTATTGCTCTTCTCACGCAAAGTCTCATTTGCGTCACCAACTGCTCAAGAGAATCCAGTTTGCATCTTCCACATATGTCACACCCCGCTAAAGCGGAAACACGAGACATAACAGCTCCGATGTCATAGCACAAGATTATAAACATACCAACATTCATTTAAACTTTCAAAAGACATTACATTTTTAAGAACGTAGTATTGTCATTGTTTACAATTCCCAAACTTTAAAAATATAACGATACGCATAAAGCAAAATAATCTTGCTTCAAAATATGAAGTGCGCTGCTAAAACATCATGGAATTACCTTCTCGATTCCTGAAAAGCATGTATAAAAACCAAGGTCAACTACAAAGAGTTGGTGAGTTCACAGGTTTTAGATATGCACAAATCAATTTATATGCAAGTTGTCATTTGTAAAACATCCGTATAAACCAAACTTCAATTCTTTGATTCATGAGTGTCATAACTTAGTTTATATGACAAGAGGTATGCAATGATAAAAATTACGTTGAGCCACTACTAAGCCGTCCCTGGCCAATTTCAACGCCCCCGATGAACTAACTCAGCGGTGGTTCAAGCCACATGTTTAGTCATCTTCTCTAGTATAGTGCACCCCTGCTCGTCAGCATAAGGTGGGCTTGTCACACCAAATAGCGCTATCCACTAATATTATAGGCCCGATTTTCTTCGAGTTAATAGTAGTGTCACGGGGTCTTAACATTTAATACTCAACACATCAGTTGCATACTTATCATATAGCTTATAATTCCAAACGCTTTTAACAAAGCCTTATAAATTGCCAATTCGCAATACTTTCAAACAATTCTCATGAATCTTTAAATACGCAATTAAAGCATGCTTTTCACCCCAAAATCAGTTAAAACGATAAAAGTGGGGCTGTGAATACTCACCTTAACGAATGAAACAGGTGAAACTTTACTTTAATACTTATGGAATTTGCCACGCCCTTAGTTTCCCTATACAAGAGTTGCCATAGAGAAACGCATTAATGCCCTATTCCGATGTCCAACCAATATGTCCAATTGTCCCATGAAATGCCATTACATAAATTCCTTAGTCCATATCCATTTTTAAACTATACAAAGTTCCAAAATGCAATAAAACAAAATTTAGACTTAATAAGATTACCTTTCTGGATTCAGCATATGCTGTCCAGAAAGTTATTCGATAAAATGACCACGTAAACTTAACTTCCTAAGAGAATTATTTAAATCATAAATTTTTGTGGTTTTCTATGATATGTTTAGAGTAAATCTGCATTTTTTTTATAATTTTTGTATAACTTTTGATACCTCAAATAATTTTTACAAAACAGAGTGTCACTGATTTTCGGATCAGTGACATACCTCACTTGTAACAGGCTTTTGGGGTATCAATTCTTGGAATTAGATAGTGATCCATATATGGATGCAAACCTAACTCAAAATCCTAACATTTGGAAGAAGATTCACTTATTTTGGATTAGTTATGAGGGAGTTATGGCCTCTACAAGATAGGTGTAGGAATCTGTCTTCACTGGACAGATTGCACCATTTTCTTGTAAAATCCATTTAAGTACTCAAATCATCTCCAAAATTAGTGTTTTCGGATTTTTTAGAAAGCTAACACCCTAAATTAAAGTCTTGAAGCAAAAAGCCCAAATTTTAACATGTAGAACATGATTTATGCATGTTGGAAGTAGGTCCATTTTCTGGACAGTAACTGTGGTAAAATCAAACTTGAAAGAAATGGTAAGATGATCATTTTTGCACTTGGTTTATGCTATAACCACATGCTCTCACATCTTAGTCAAATACAAAATGACTTTGATATAAAAACTATACTTTTTGGACTCATAGCAACTTATGATGCTCATCCAATTACATGCATGTACATTATACCAATTTAAGTGATATTATCATTACTAATAAGCTCTTAATCATGTGGAATTTGGGAAATTCCATATTAAGAGCATTTTTATACTAAATTTTCATTGTAACAACATAGCTATAAGTTCAATAACACCAAAATTTTGTGGTTCATGATATTCTACTTACCAAATTTCAACATTATGATCAAAAATCCCAAATTTTATAATAAACAAGTTTTCTTTGAAAAACAAGAATCAAAACTCATTTTTTTTGGATGTTATAACATCAAATGTAGTCTATTTTATCAACAAAAACCAAATTTTATACAACATTTAGATGCAAACTTTTACTCCTCAAACCCAAAATCGAAAATGAAAACATGAAGAGAGAAGATGTAATTTTTGAGAATACCTTGAAGATTTGATGAAGAAACTTGATTCTATCTTCAAATTGTTGATGGATTCTTGATTGTATTTTGATTTTGAGTAACAAAATGAAATGGTGGTGGTGGTGGTGTGTTCTTCGGCCGAACAAGAGAGAAGAGGGAGAGAGGAGATGAAAAGTTGATTTTTGAAATTGAGGGTAAATTTTGTTTTTAATTTGGTATTAAAGATAATTAAAATGAGATGGGATTAGGACAAGTGTCCTAAGTGACTCATCAACCCTAATATTAATTTAACTCTTTTTTTTTTATAAAATGTTAGCCTAAACCATAAAATATCAGATATATTTGAGAACCGAAATACCCGATTCTCAATATTTGCTAAAAAAATGTCAAATTTGAAAATTTAGCAATGCAAGACAAATTAAACATACTGATTTTTATAGTTTATGGATTTTGGACTTTTATTCACTTATTTTGGCATTTCTGGACAGTGACGGTCAGATGCGGAACTGTTCTGGGTTTTTAACGCAACTTCTAAATTTATCGGGAAACTTTTATCTTAAAGGCTTTTAATTAAAATCTAGAAGTGACAAAACTTATAATATAATCTAAGGGTGCTAACCTTAATATTTAGAATTTGACAAGTGTCACAACATATCACGCAAAGTCAATTTGCATCACAAGTATATCACACAAAGCTCAGTTTGCGCTATCTGCCTCTCACGCAAACCTCAAGTTTGCGCCAGTTCTGTTTCAAAACTTAGATTTTTTTTTCCGACAAAATGGATTCTACAAAGTTTGCATTTCAAGCTCAGTTCTACTCGAACGATCTCATGATGTCATTAGGAACAAAAAATCGTCCTCCAGTTCTGATAAATGAAAACGAATTCACTAAGTGGCAGGATCGGTTCATCAACTTCATTAAGCGTCAAGTTAATGGAGCTAACATGATGAAGTCTCTCAATGAAGGACCATTCATAAAGCTTAACAAAGAGACTTCAGCAACACCCAAAGAAGTTTTGAGAATGAAAGCTGATCGAGAATTATCTGCTAACCTAATGCTAGCATTGCCAAATTCTGTATACAACCGTGTTGATCATTACAAGAATTATCCAAATCAGATGTGGTCACAGTTGGAAAAGATTATGCTTGGCTCATCAGTTGCAACTCAACTCCGATATACACGCTTCATGAACAACTTCGAGGAGTTTAAAGCCAAAGAAACTGAGTCTCTAAAGAGTGTTTTTGACAAATTCTGTAAAGTGCTGAATGATTTGCGAAAGATAAATGTGAACAAGACAGAGCTTGAGACGAATCTGAAATTCCTCAATGCTCTTCAACCTGAATGGAACAAATCTTGTCACAGACTGAGGAACGATGTCCGGGTCTCCACTATGCAGATTCAGGAATTATATGAGATTCTGATGACTGATGAGATCTTGGTACTAGAGAAGAAAGTCAAGCTTGAAAAGAAGAACAAGAAATCAGTGGACCCAGTAGCATTCCTCACAAGCCAACTGGCGGAACAAGCGTTGTCTGATAACGCTTACAACGGGGCCACTGATGATAATGGCGAGGCGCTCGAGAAAGCAATGATTCTTCTCTCTCAACATTATCAAAAAAAGTTCCATCATCGGTCGGGTTCAAACAATCTTCGCTTCACTTCCGGTTCAATAGTCAAAATGCCCGAGGCTAAGAAAGCTGCTGCATATTTTAACTGTGGAAAGTCGGGGCACATTTCAAAGGAGTGTCGAGCAAAGGTGGTTCGGGATTCGACATACTATAGAAAGAAGTTGGAGCTAGCAGAAAAGAGAGAGAATGGAACTTCTCTACTTGCTGAAGAGAAGTACTGGCTGGATCACTCTGACAATAAAGCTGAGAAAGTTGAAACTGCTACTTTATGCTTTGTTGGAGATGATCAATCTGACGATGATGACAACTCATCAACCGATGTTGATGAGGTACCTTCTGAATTTGACTATAAATTCATATCTTCTTAGATGAATATCTTTATTACTGCCATACATGATTTACGCTTTCAGTTAATATCTGAAAAGAATTTAAATTCTAAAAAGTCAGATTTGATTGACAAATTGAAAATTTCTTTGAAAGATGAAAAATCTATTTTGGAAAATACAAAATACATCTTTCAAAAGAAATTAGATGATTTGGAAAAATCAAATAAGTCTTATCTTGAATCTTTGACTGATATGACCAGTTTAAAAGATAATTTTTCGGCTAAAGTAACAGAGTTGGAAGAAAAACTATACCGAAGGGATCAAACTGATCAAACCATATTTATGCACAAACCGAGGAGTTACAAATCTATAAATGAAAGATGGGGATTTGGTTTTGAAAAACCTCATTTTTTAGATAAAGCTAAAACAGAAGTTCCTACTATATATGAATACGATTATCTAACACTTGCACATTATGCTCCTCAGTTCAAATTTCATTGGACAAGTGAAAAACAAGTGTTAGATATCGAAAATGAGAAAATGATGAATAATAAGAAAAATGAAATTCCTTTTGTTTATACGAGCGAAAATGCTAAATATTTTACTGATAAATCAAGGAAGGGCTGAAAAGGTTTAAATGATATATCTCCCATTAAGTCTTCAATGTCTGATGATTTTGTTGATTCTTATGCCCCTAATTCTGATAAGGAAAATATATCTCCAATCTTTTATGATTCTAAGAGATATACTCCTCCATTAGTTTTAGAAGGCAAAATCATTGATCTTGAAGACAAAATGGAAGATCAAAATATTTTAAAAGAAATTGAATCTGATATTTTTATTTCTTTCATGACGTCAAGACTTGAAGAAAATTTATTTTCTCAAAAACAAGATTCTATTTCTGGCCATTCTTCTGATGTTCAAGAAAACAAAAGGGAATTTCCAAAATCTGAAAACTTTTCTCAAAATATTTTAGACTCCGAGGTAAGTGCAAATTTATTGACTGATCAGTTGGGTGCCTTAGGTAAAATTGCTTCTTCTGATTATGATATCAAGTCTAAATTTTCTTGATGAATCTTTTACGCTCAATGATGATTATTATAAACCAAAGCGTAAAAGAAGAAGGTCAAAGAAGTCGAAGAAACAAGATAAAGTCATTTCTGATAATTCTAATTCTTCTGATTCAAATTTTACAGATAGGACTTTGAGCGCTCGATCAAGGCAGATCTGGAAAGTGAAGCGGACATCTACTGATTCCATGATTGATGGGGATAGATATGTAGACAAACTCTATAAAAGTGATTCATTTGCTTCATGTAATAAAAATTCAAAATATTCAATAAAGCAAATGATTCGAATTTCAAAAGATGTCTCATATTCTTCCTCTGATTCTAGTTCAGATGATTATGCTTTGAATTCATCTGATGACTGTGCCTATTTTTCTAATTATCTCTCTCGTGCTTTAACTGTCAAATCTAACTATTATTTCCCCATAGGAACTGCAACTAACAAATATGGGCCCAAATTCAAGTGGGTACCAAAATCTCAATCTGATTCAAAGTTGTAGGCACCTTATGTTAAGGGGGAGTAAGAGAATTATGGCTTCTGAGTAATTCAGCTCAGAAGCCGTACTTCAACAGACTACGACTTCTAGACATGTCAGTCTAGGACTCGTTCTTCAACACTTTTAGCTTCTGTCTAATGAGATACTGTGAGTACATCTACTTTTATTCCGCTGCATATATCTCTGATTATGATGTATTTCCAGTTTTTCTCAAAATATTTTCATGAATCTGAGTTTTTCAATCTCTTCTGAATTTTGTTCATCCCAAAATATTTCATGTGAGACACAATTTAAAAAAAAAGAAAAAAAAGAAAAAAAGAGGGGTTAAAATCTTTACAAATTTTATTCTATAAAGTAACAGATTTACATATTTTCTTTCTTTTGAATAAAATGTGTGTCTAGGATAAATTTTCAAGTTGCTTTGTTTATATTAAAGTTTTTATATGTTCATCGTTCAATTCTAACAAATTTCGAAAAGTCAACAACATGTTTGTAACTTTTGATATTGCTTTAAAGTTGTGTGATTCGGAATATTTTATAGTCTACAATGCTTAGAAAACCTAAAAAGTCGGAAGTTTGGATTGTAATGAAAATATGGGCTAAACACTTAGCTGTAAAACCTTGTGATTGAGATGATTATTAAATTCTTATAAATCAGAAATCTCTAAGTTTAAAAGTTTGTACCTGACCTTTCTGGTTTGGGAAAGTAAGTTCTGTTGGATGCTTGTCATCTGGTCCCCTAAGGTCATTTGATCTGGGAGTGATCGAACCCAAATCCTTCTATAGAATCAGATCGAAAGTCATGTTCTACTGGTATGAATGGGTTTAGTATGTGTCGATGTATCCTTTCTGATCTGGGAGAGTAAGTTCTAAGGGGTGCTTGATACCTAGTCCCCTAAGGCCAACTGGTCTGGGAGCGGCTAACCCAAATCCTGCAATAGGGTCAGATAGAAAGTTACGTTTACGACATGTTCTTTACTTAATAAACTTTTTGATTAAAAGATGCCATTGTGCACAAGCTTAAAAGATGCCAAAGAGCACACTCATGTGAAGATGCCATAGAGCACAATACTAAAAGATGGCAATGAGCACACATCTCATGATACTTTGTGATATTTCTGAGTTGCGATAAACCTGTAAATTTGTGAAAGTATTTAATTCTTGATGGCTTAGTGTGATTATTTGCAAAGTTCTCTATTATATTTTTAGAATTGCATTTTCTTGAAGCTAATCAAAGTTCACATGCGAGCACACTGAATAGATTGATAAAAGTTTTTGAAACTGAACATGTTTTAACTTGATATTGAATGAAACTTGTTTCTATATCCAACAACATATATTTGATTTTAACTGATGGATAAATCTGTGATATTTTACTGATTAGAATTTGTTGGATCCCAGATCTAATCTCGTAACAATGATATAAACAATAAGAGTAATGACAGCGGAAGTAATGCAGTTTAATATCAAAGGAGATTCAAATATCACAGTTCATAAAGCAGATAAAGATAAACAAGATATTCTTAGAATAAAGTATTCAACTTATATTATCAGATATATAACTTCTTAAGCACACTTTGAACAATAAGGTGATGGTCCTATTTATAGGATCATAAAGTAAGCAGTGTACTTGTATGACGAGAAAGAGCATGCTGAACAGTGACCTACTCTAGAAAGTAAATCTTATCACTAAGTGACGTGTCATCTGTTCTTCTGTTCATTCTCTGAACTTCAGAGAACATCTTCAGAATGTCATCAGAGCCTCTGACATTGTTTTCAGAGCCTCTGATGAAGCCATCTCGTCTTCACACTTGAACATCCAGAGAGAATGTCTTCAGAGCTCTGACGTTGTCTTCAGAGCCTCTGATGAAGCCATCTCTGATGTCTTTTCTGAGTGCTGATAAGTACTTCAGAGGCAGGTTTGTCCTCTGAAGTCTTCATCCTCTGAAGTCTTCATCCTCTGAAGTCTTCATCCTCTGAAGTCTTCATCCTCTGAAGTGTATCTTCTTGAAAGTCCTCTGAAATAGGACTGGTATTTTCAACACTTTAACAGATGATTTGGAGCTAACAATCTCCCCCTAAGTGTCGAAAAATAGAAGATACAAAAATAACAGAGAATTGAATTTTACACTAGAAAGCATAGAGAAGAAAATTATTCTCTTAAGTATTACTTCTTAAACATTTGGAAGTTTAATACAAAGAAAGTAATAATAAAAGAAATAAAGAAACAGACTACTATTTGTCACTTGAACAGATTCCATGGAATTTCATGATCAGAGCTCTGAAGCTGATCATCGAGTCGATCTCTAAGTCAAGCTTTGCCAGTAAATCTGCTCTGTGCCTTTCTTCCTTTGCATGGATCAATTTCTTTATACCTCTCAAGGTTTCATCAGAGTACTTCGACACTTCTGAAGCTAGAAAGATCTTCTTTTCTTGATTTATTCTGAAGACGAAACCCAGAGGTTCTGCAACGATTGATCCAGTCTTCTGTTCTTTAAGTTTGTCGAATGACTCCACAGGTTCAGTTACTTCCAGCTTTTCTTCCCCTAGGTTCAGAGCAATTTGAAAGTCACGTTTTGCTCGGTGTTTGACATAGGCCTCCATTGCCCGTCGGTTCAAACATGCCCATCCTGATTTCCCTTCTTCCATGATCATACCTGGCAGAGCAATAGGCATATAAATGTGGTAAATCATATGGATTTAGATTTACGAGATCATTGTCATTGAACTCATAAATCTTCTGATCAGATCGAGTTACCACATAATTCCTATAGATTATCTTGTTGTAAGCAAAGGTCTTTTCTGAGATTTTGTTGATTTTGATGATTGGATCATCAGAGAGGACATGTGCTCTTGGTTTTGTTTTATCTCTGATAAATCTTCGCTCATAGTCTGGCATGTCCTCTCTGATTCTTGGATTCAGAGGAATGACCAGTGTATCTGCCATGTTGAACTCACAGTAAATGTATCTGAAGTGATCTTCTATGGAAGCTTCTGGATTTGATTCGAGGAATGTGGGAGGTTTATTGAACACTTTTGCTGGAAGACCGATGCTTGCTTTCTGAACAGGATTCTCTGAAGGAACCTGTTCATCAACAACCATGGTTTCTGGTTCCTTCATCTGTGGAGGATCTTCTTTTGAGGGTTCAGAGATGTAGCCATCTATCTCTGGTGATTCCCTCAGCTCTGACGTTGTTGAAGTATGATGTGGTTGAGCATTCTTGAAGACATACTCTTCGACATCAACTACTTCAACTTCTTCTTCAACCTCTTTTTCATAATCTGATTTTTCTTCTTTTTTTATATTCTGATTTTTCTTCTTGTTCAGATTCTGATTTTTCTTCTTGTTCAGATTCTGATTCGTAAGCATCTCTCATCACATAAGTTGGTCTTTCTGGTGATGAGAATGCATCTTCTGATGTAGAGAAGTCTACCAGCTGCTCGTCTTCATCTTCTTCCAGAGCTCCAATAGTTTCTGGAGTTGCAGCTATTATTGGAGCATTCGATGTGGATGGTGCTAGAAAGATGACAGGTACTGGCGATTTTAAAGTTGCCTGAAGATCTTCAGCAGAGGTGGAGGTTGAGCGTCTTTCTATTCCTTTCTCCTTGCTTTGGTTTGTTTCAGAGGGAGTGGACTCCTTTTGTGTTTCAACAGGTTTTGGTGTAGGAGTTTTCTCCCCCTTATGAAGATCGGATGACCCCTGAGGTTGGTCATCTGCGTCATCAGAATCTTCATACCTTGCCTTCTTCCGTGCTTCCTCAGAGCATGCGACCTCTGGTACCTTTCTCTTTAATACTCCCTCTGAAGATTTGACATTCTTCAGGAGGTCTTCAATCTTTTTGTTCTGCTGAGTGGTCTTGGAGACGAACTTGCTGGAGATATTCAGAACATTGCTGGTGATCTTCTTTGAAAAGTTGGTCAGGTCAGCCTTTGTAATGAATTCTGTTGTAGCAGGAGCAGCAGCAGAGGAGGTAGAGATCTTTGCAATTACCTCTGCCAAAGAACGCAAGACTTCCTCTTTGAATTGAGAAAAGTCTGCATTTGTTGGAGTGGGGGCAGAGGTAGGAGGAATCGCCTTGAGGAGCTCTGTTTTGGAGTTCTGAATCTCTCTAGACAAAACTGAGTCATTTTTTATGACCAGGCTTTCCAGAGTATCCAGTTTTTCGTTCTGATTGAGAACCGTCTTTCGCAGCTCAGAGACCTCTGTAGTGAGCTTTTCAACTTCAGAGTTAGAGGCAGAGGCCTCTGAGGTCTTCTCCATTTGAAGTTTTATCTCCTTCAGAGATTCTCTGATTTCATCACCAAAGATTTTGAACTCTTCTTTGGTAACGTAATCAGAGGGGGTAACCTTAGGATCAACACATGATTCTAAGTTTCCCTCGAGTTCAGAGGGGCCTTCTGTCGGAGGTTGTTTGATGTTGTCTCCGGAAGGACTTCCCATTAATCCTTGGGGACCCTTTTTCAAGGATCTCCCTATAATGGTTCCGATTGGTCTCTGATCATCAGAGTCAGAATCTGATGATGAGAAACGAATGTGTTTAGAAACCTTGCTGTCCAGGCTAAGGATTCCTTGTGCAATAAGGTCGTGCCATTCTTTTTCTGACAGGCAATCCTTACGTTCTAAGGGACGGTCCAACTTATTTTGAGCCACAAAGGCATCATGTGTGGGTGGAGGTGACATACTCTGGGGTAAATGAGTATTTTTATCTTGGTCCAAGTCCTTTTGGGAGGACTTAGCCGTATCAGAGGTTTCCCCTTTGGTGCATGCGTCAGAGGCAGAAGCAGATGCCTCTGAGCGGTTAGGATGGGAAGGGTTCGAGGTGTGCACCTCTGTTTCAATGTCCATTGATGCTGGACCATCTTGGACAGTAAATTTGTTTGCACTGGGATTTGGGCTTTGGATTCTCTCATTTGTGTCATCAGAGACATCTTTTTCTACCTCACCGCCCTCAGATTCTAGGTTTAGAAACTCACCCTCTGGAAATCTCTCGTGCTCACCTTCCTCTGCTCTGACAGAGTTATTCTCTTCGTCAGAGGGAGGGTTCTCATGTTTTCTCTTCCTCACTCTCTCAGAGCCACCCTCTGGTTCTGCTCTGTTAATGTTTTGAGCAGTATCAGAGATATCACTCTCTGATTCATGCTCAGGCTCAGAACCTAAATGTGTTGGGGATCCCATCATCGGTTCTGATGATTGGGCAACTCGACTAAGTAGGAGATGGGTAGGAGAGTCAGCAGGAATGATTTCAATCATTGTGTATGGGAAACGTCGGTCATGTGGATACGGAGGAACCTCTGTGGCTTTGAATGAGTTCATCATAAACAGAGGTGTCATTGGGCCCTCCTCAGTGATGGAGAATTTCTCCATTGCTCGTTGAATGACCACTGAGATGAATCGTGGAAACAGTACCGATATTGGTTGTTTGCCTTTGGCCAAGTCCTTGTTCTTCTTGTCCACAACTGTCAGCATCTCACAGAAAAGAATGTGGGCCATATTGATGCTTCTGTTGAAAAAGAGAGCATACATTATGGCTATTATCGCTGGATGAGTCTGATCCTGGCTTCCAATTTTGCAGGTTATTGTTCGGTTGAGAACACTGAACATAAAGTTCCATTTGGGAGGTAGGTACTGACGTCTGAATTGACTGAGGCGTGTTATTTCTTTGTAGTAGCCTAAGTGTTGGAGGAACTGAATAAGAACTTCTTGAGTTGGAGGTTTCTCAAAGGTTTCTATTTGAAGATCAGTTGTGGTGAGGAGGTTGAATCGGCGAGTTAGGGTTTGTGGGGTTATCCTTATGCTTAAGCTTTGTTCACCTAGGTTAATGTGCCCAACCAGTCCTTCCTTATCATCGTCGTATTCACTTGAATACCACCATTGTTGGACAAAGCGAAGGGGAATTTCTGACGCATGTTTGGTTAGAACATCATTGAGTTCGCAGTTGGTGAAAAAGTCGAGGATCGGGCGAAACTGTTCATTATATTTTGATGGGGTTACGTCCAGAAAGTAGTTGTTTCCTTTTACTGGAACGTCGAACTGTACCAAATTCAAGCTTGGAACAAGTTTGCTTGAGTTATCTGAAGTTTGGGAATGAGCCGCCATTGTTGCAGGTTGAGAAAGATGAAAGCTTAGAAAGAGAGAATCGGCTTTTGGATTTTGAGAGCGTAAAGAGTAATGGGAAGTGAACAGGGTATTTTATAGCTACAAAAGGAACGTAGAGAGAGAGGTTATCGAAGCGGCGAATGAGAGTCTTAATTGCAGAAAGGACGTTCCATCATCCCCGAATTGATGGGTGACACGTTTAGGCGTGTAGGGGAGAACCGCTTTGTGTCAGTAAACCGTCAGAAAAGAAACGAGTGGTTATCCAAAAAGATTTAAAAAAAAATCCTTGAGGATTTGTTTAATGAGACCAGATCTGGGTTCTGATAAAATCATCAGAGACAAGATCAAAGGCTCTGATATAAACATCAGAGACAAGATCAGAGGCTCTGATATAAACATCAGAGACAAGATCAGAGGCTCTGATAAAATCATCAGAGACAAGATCAAAGGCTCTGATATAAACATCAGAGACCAGATCTGGGTTCTGATAAAATCATCAGATACAAGATCAGAGGCTCTGATATAAACATCAGAGACAAGATCAAAGGCTCTGATATAAACATCAGAGACAAGATCAAAGGCTCTAATATAAACATCAGAGACAAGATCAGAGGCTCTGATATAAACATCAGAGACAAGATCAGAGGCTCTGATATAAACATCAGAGACAAGATCATTTCTCCCCCTTGAAAGATGAAAGGGTCGTTGTCTCCCCCTTGACACATGCTTGGAGATTCATGAGAGTAAGTTTAACCATATTTGAAAGTCTAGAGGCTCTGATAAAAGGATCAGAGACTCTGCTCTTTTGTTAGGTAGACATATTCAACATTCCCAACTTGCTAATTAAAAAATTGAACCTTCGTTCATCTAAAGCTTTTGTGAAAATATCAGCAAGTTGAAGTTCAGTTGGTACAAAATACATCTCTATTGTTCCTTTTTCAACATGATCTTTCAGAAAGTGGTACCTTACATCGATGTGCTTGGTTTTGGAGTGCTGTACTGGATTGGCAGAGATGGCTATGGCACTTTTTGAATCACAGAGAATTGGAATTCTGTCAAATTGTTGGCCATAATCTCTGAGCTGAGTTCTCATCCATAATACTTGTGAGCAACAACTAGCAGCAGCA
This sequence comes from Arctium lappa, assembly GCA_023525745.1. Classification (NCBI taxonomy): domain Eukaryota; kingdom Viridiplantae; phylum Streptophyta; class Magnoliopsida; order Asterales; family Asteraceae; genus Arctium; species Arctium lappa. The sequence continues at coordinate 56,123,598 of CM042058.1, read as the reverse complement.
ACATATTCTGCCTCTGCAGTTGAAGTGGAAACACAGTTTTGTTTCTTGGATGACCAACTTACCAGCTTATTGCCCAATAACTGACACCATCCAGAGGTACTTTTTCTGTCAAGCTTACATCCGGCATGATCTGCATCAGTGTAAGCTGTTAGATCAAAATTTGAGAGTTTTGGATACCAGAGGCCTAATGTTTGTGTCCCTCTGAGGTATCTGAAAATTCTTTTCACAGCAGTTAAATGAGATACCTTTGGATTTGCTTGATATCTAGCACAAAGGCATGTTGCAAACATTATGTCAGGCCTACTTGCAGTTAAGTATAATAGTGAACCTATCATTCCTCTGTAGGTTTTTATATCCACATTCTCTCCTGATGGATCAGAGTCAAGTTTGACTCCGGTGGATAAAGGTGTTCTCATTGAAGTTGAATCATTGAGTTTGTATTTTTGCAAAATTTCAGAGACATACTTAGATTGACTTATGAATGTACCTTCTGAAGTTTGTTTTACTTGTAAGCCTAGAAAGAAAGTTAATTCTCCCATGAGGCTCATCTCAAATTCACTCTTCATCAACTCTGAGAACTTGTCACAATACTTTTGATTGGTAGAGCCAAATATAATGTCATCAACATAAATTTGTACTATAAGCATCTCATTCTTGTACCTTTTGATGAATAAGGTAGTATCAATTGTGCCCTTTTCAAATCCATTGTTAATCAGAAAAGTGGACAGAGTCTCATACCAAGCTCTTGGGGCTTGTTTGAGTCCATACAGAGCTTTATCCAAATAATACACATGATTAGGATACTCTGTACTTTCAAATCCAGGTGGTTGTTGGACATAGACTTCTTCATTTAATTTACCATGAAGAAATGCAGATTTAACATCCATTTGATAAACTTTGAATCCTTTGTGTGCAGCATAGGCTAAGAAGATTCTGATTGCTTCTAGCCTAGCTACAGGTGCAAAGGTTTCATCATAATCAATGCCTTCTTCCTGGCAATATCCTTTTGCAACTAACCGGGCTTTGTTTCTGATTATTATGCCATCCTCATCCTTTTTGTTTCTGAAAACCCATTTTGTTCCAATTGCAAATTTTCCTTTAGGAAGGGGAACTAGGGTCCAGACTTTGTTTCTTACAAACTCCTGAAGCTCATCCTGCATTGCAAAAATCCAATGAGGATCTTCAAGAGCTTCTTTTACCTTCTTTGGTTCAATAATGCTCAGAAAGTTTACATAGAAGCATTCATTGATGGTGGCAGATCTTGTTTTAACTCCTTCGGATGAGGATCCAATGATCTGATCAATTGGATGATCTTTTGTCCATCTGGTGATTGGAGCAATAATTTGTGCAGTTTGAGATTCAGAGGCTCTGAAATTTGGTGATGCCTCTGTTGTACTGTTCAGAGGCTCTGATGGTGATGCCTCTGTTGTACTGTTCAGAGGCTCTGAGTTTTGTTCCAGAGATGTATATTCTTGTTCATCATTTGTTTCTGGAGTTGCTTCAGATACTTCGTGATCATCTTCTGATTCACTTTGCTGATCTGTATTTGGTGAGACAGAGGGTGTTAGTTCAGAGGGACCTGAAAGGGTTGTACCTGTTTCTTGAGGTTCTTCTGAGTTCTCTCCCTGTCTTTCTCTGAAGATAACTTCAGAGATATTTTCATCATCAAAGAAATCTTCAAATATTTTGTTTAATTCAGATTCCCTTGATGATTCAAATATTTGTGATGAACTTTCTTGTTGTTCAGAGCTTTTATTGTCATCAAAAGTGATATTGATGCTCTCTTGGATAGTCCTTGTTCTAAGATTGAACACTCTGAAAGCTTTTGAGGCTAATGAATATCCAATGAATTTGCCCTCATCAGTTTTCTTGTCAAACTTTCCAAGATATTCTCTATCTTTCAGAATATAGCACCTGCATCCAAAAACATGAAAATATTTAATATTAGGTTTTCTATTGTGAATGAGTTCATAAGATGTTTTCTGAAATCTCTTCACAATTGTAGCTCTATTCTGAGTGAAGCAGGCTGTTGCTATTGCTTCTGCCCAAAAATTTGTTGAAAGATTAGATTCAGCAAGCATTGTTCTGGCAGCTTCAACCAGTGTTCTGTTTTTCCTTTCAACTACTCCATTTTGTTGAGGAGTTCTTGCTGCTGAGAAGTTAGGGGTAATGCCTTCTTCTGATAGATAAGAATTGATTTTGGCATTTCTGAATTCTGTTCCATTATCACTTCTTAGTTTCTGAACTTTGCTGCTGAATAGAACCTGTAATCTTTTCAACAATCTTATTAATATTTCAGGTACATCAGATTTAGCTCTAATGAATTCTATCCATGTATATCTGGAAAATTCATCAATTAGAACCAGAATGAATTTCTTACCTGCTGGACTCTGTACAGAGATAGGACCACAGAGGTCCACATGAAGCATGTGCAGAGGTCTAGGACAGTTGTTTTCACTTTTGGTTTTATGGGAAGATCTTTTCATTTTACCCATCTCACAAGCAGAACAAAGATGATCTTTGTTAAACTTTAGAGATGGTAATCCCTTAACCAAATTAAGTTTAACTAACTTATCAAGTGAGGAAAAGTTTAGATGTGAAAATTTTTATGCCAGAGCCAGATTTCCTCACTATTCAGAGATACAAGACAAAGTTTTTCTAAATCAGTGTCTGTGATTTTGGTAAAGTTCATTCTGTAGAGGTTACCTCTTCTGTCTGCTCTTAGCATTTCTTGACCTGATTCTGAGTGAAGAAGTGAACAATATTTTCTTTGAAATTTCACATCGAAACCATGATCACAAAGTTGACTTATGCTTATCAGATTGTGTTTTAATCCATCCACATAAGCAACTTTTGATACAGAAACATTTCCTCTAGATATTTCACCATATCCTTTAATCTGTCCTTGCTTGTTGTCTCCAAAAGTAACTGCTCCTCCGGATTTTGCTTTGAATGAGGATAGCAGTTCTTTATTTCCAGTCATATGCCTTGAACATCCAGAATCTAGGTACCAGATTGGCATTGACTGTTTCTGCAAGACAGATTATTGTTTCTTAGGTACCCACCTCATTATGGGTCCTTTTATGTTAGACTTTGGTGGAATTGTATTACTCTTTGGTATCTCATCATTTGATGTCTTGCCTTTCCTTGTCTTCTTTTGAGATTTTGTCTCTGAGATATTTTCCAGAGATTTATTCAAAAGGCAGTGTGATCCTTTAAAATGATTCTTCAGTTTCATCAAGAGATAAATGCAGTTACAATTAATAGAACAAGAAGAACTAGAAGCAAAGTTTTTCTTTTTATTAAAAGCATTTGTTACATTTTGACTTCTTCTGAAACTAGCACTAGGAATATTACATTTATCCCTAACTACTTCTTTTCTTTTTGTTTGAAAGGCAGTCTTCTTTTCAAGTTGCTTTTTCTTGTTCAAAAACATCTTCTTTTCTTTGCTGCTTACTGCACAGATAGGATCAACATGGTTAACTTTTATCCATTTGCCTTTTTGTTCAGGAGAGAATTTTATTGTTTTATAGGTGTAAGAACCAGAAGTGTTTGTTTTATTCTTTGCCTTTTCTTGCAACTCTTTTTCAAGTTCCAGAGATGTTTTTGCTTGTAAACACATATTTTCAAAATCAGGATTTATTGGTATTCTGGTTTTGGTTTTCAATACTGAAATTGGAACATTCAAAATACCAGAGCCAACAGTTTCTATTGTTTTGTGAATTACATTCCCTGGTTTACAAAAAATCTGTTCATCAATCTCTAAATCAAATTCTGAATCAGAGTCAAGAAAGTCTCTCTTAGATTTAATAGAGATATCTATCTCTATTGGTTTTTTTATTACTTTTGATCTAGAGACTTTGATGATCCGTTTCATGCTTTCTTTTCTTTTTAATTCCTCCATGACATTTTCTTCACAAATCTTTTGAACATCATTTTTAAACGTAGTTCTGATGTTTTCATCTGACTTTGGTGAATACAGAGGGACATTCGGATTAAGTAAACTCTGAGATTCATTTTCAGAAGTACTTGTATCAGAGGTACTTGGTTCAAATGTCTCTGATTCTCTTGAGATGAAAGCATCAAACCTGAAAATTTCTTTGGAATCATAGCTCTGAGGTTTTGTAAAGTGTACCTCTGAAGTTTCTTCTTTTATCTGTAACACAGATTCTTTCATGTCTTTTACTTCAGAGTACTTTGTATTTTTGAAATTTAAAGCTCTTTCTTTTGATCCCTCTGATGTTTTCATTCTTTTGAAATTATTCAGAGATGGATCTTCAGAGCTTTGGACCTTTCCTATACAGAAAGTGGAAGAAAGTGAAGTTTTCTCCAATCCATTAAATGAATTCAACTCATTGAATCCTAGCCCTTGAGAGTCCATTTGAGTTTTTATTTTATCGAAAACACTTTGTGCATTGACATAGCTTTTGATTTGTAGATTTTGTCTATCTAGAGATTGATGTAAGATTTCTCTTTCTTTTTGAAAAAATTTGGTTAAGGCAATAGAATTGAGCCTTTCATACTCAGATTTCTTTACTTCTTCTTCTTTTCCTTTTAAAACTTTTTCAATCTCTTTTCTTTCTTCCGAAAATGATTTTTCTTTTTGCTTGTTGGTTTCTTCAAGTTTGGTTTTTTCAAGAAAAATTTCTTTCTTTTCTGATTCCAGAAGATTCTTTTCTCTTTTGTAAAAAATGAGCTCTTTTGTTACTTGCTCTCTCTTTTCTTTTTCTTCAACAAACTTTTGCTTTAGATCCTGAAGTTCATTGATTAGTTTAAAAGCATCTATTTCAGGATCACTGTCAGAGGTGTAAAGAGAGTTTACCTTTTCAGAGTTATCTTCGGATGCTTCATCAGTTTGATTTCCATCTGAAAAAGCCATACCACAGAGATTGGTAGGCTCTTCCTCACCATCACTTGTTGAGTCAGATAGCCAGTCTTCCATTTCTGCTACAAGAACTCTTTCTTTTACATTGTATTTGTATTTGTTCTTGTAGTAATCTTGATCTTTGACAAGTTTTCCTCTGCAGTTTGCAGAGAAGTGGCCTGATTTTCCACATCTGAAGCATCTTCCATCATTTTGATTTGGTGGAAGAGTGGTAGTGCTTGTCTCTGGCTTCTGTTCTTGAGGTTTGAAGTATCTTTGTGGTTGTGGATACTTTGGTTGGAATGGTTGTTGTTGTCTTGTTTGTGGTGTTGCATTCTCATGGTTGAAGTTTGCACCCTTTTGATCACTATATGGAGTGAATCTGGGTTCTTGTTGAAATCTTCTCTTAGGATTTCTTCTTTCTTCATTCTCTCTCCTTCCTTCAAATACCTTCTTACCAAATTTCTTGTTAAATTGATGAGTGATTAATGCAAGAGATTTGGCAAAGGCACTTATATCTTCATCTGAGTCTGAATCAGTATGAGTTTCTTCTGCTATCAAAACCTTTTTGGATCTTCTTTTTGTTTCCAAACATTTTTGTGACTCTTCATAGTTGTTTTCTTTCGATGTTTGTTTTGAAACAAGTGCAAGGGGTCCACCCATAGAGGTTTTTGATTTTTGCTTCATAACTTCTTTTTCATGTGCAACAAGAGTACCATAAATGTCAGTTAATGACCATGACTCAAGATCTTGATTAGCCTGTATAGACATGGACAGTTGTGACCATTCTTCATTCAAGCTTTTCAAAAAAAGAACGTTGTTTTCCTCTTTTGTTCTTATCACTCCAAACTTTCTACATTTGTTTATTAGAATGTTGAATCTTGAGTAAGTTTGGTGTAACTTTTCTTCTGATAGAGCATGAAAATCATGATATTCATTGATGCATAGATTTCTTCTGTTTTTCTGAGTTTGTAGGCCACCTTCAAGTTGATTTAACAACTGATCCCATATCTCTTTTGCAGTTTTACAAGAATCAAGTTCTTGAAAGATATCATTGGGAATGGCCATTATGAGTAATCTAACAGCTTTTGAGTCATTATCCATCATATTTGTTTCTTCATCAGTGAAGTTTGTGGTTTTCTTTTCATAATATGCAGGTATTTCGGCAGTATCTGCTGTTGCAGGAACTCTTGGTACCAACACCATTGGAGTGTGAGGTCCAATGTTCACAGATCTAAAAAGATCCCTGTCCATACCTTCTAGAAAATTTACCATCCTTATTTTCCATTGGGGATATTCATCCCTTAAAATTGTTGGATCCCAGATCTAATCTCGTAACAATGATATAAACAATAAGAGTAATGACAGCGGAAGTAATGCAGTTTAATATCAAAGGAGATTCAAATATCACAGTTCATAAAGCAGATAAAGATAAACAAGATATTCTTAGAATAAAGTATTCAACTTATATTATCAGATATATAACTTCTTAAGCACACTTTGAACAATAAGGTGATGGTCCTATTTATAGGATCATAAAGTAAGCAGTGTACTTGTATGACGAGAAAGAGCATGCTGAACAGTGACCTACTCTAGAAAGTAAATCTTATCACTAAGTGACGTGTCATCTGTTCTTCTGTTCATTCTCTGAACTTCAGAGAACATCTTCAGAATGTCATCAGAGCCTCTGACATTGTTTTCAGAGCCTCTGATGAAGCCATCTCGTCTTCACACTTGAACATCCAGAGAGAATGTCTTTAGAGCTCTGACGTTGTCTTCAGAGCCTCTGATGAAGCCATCTCTGATGTCTTTTCTGAGTGCTGATAAGTACTTCAGAGGCAGGTTTGTCCTCTGAAGTCTTCATCCTCTGAAGTCTTCATCCTCTGAAGTCTTCATCCTCTGAAGTGTATCTTCTTGAAAGTCCTCTGAAATAGGACTGGTATTTTCAACACTTTAACAGATGATTTGGAGCTAACAGAATTTACTTTGTTTACTGTTTAAATTTTTTTACATGTTTAGTTGTTTCAAAACTTTTTCAGTATATTTTTCTTTTTACATTGTTGTTTACATTACTTGTGTTCTCATATTTCTTTTCAAATGGGTTTGAGCATTATTCAAGGGGGAGTGAAAAAGGAGAATTTTCAATATATGATCATATCTGTTTTTGAGGGGGAGTATCTGATCCTCTATATGAATTCTAACTTGAATTGTCAAATTTAGTGCATTTGTGTAGGTGGAGTCAAAGAGCTTAACAGGTAAAATTTCTCAGACTCCAAGTCAGATTTTCGTCACTAGTTGGTAGAGCAAAGTTTAATTTGCGCCAACAGCTTATAGCGCAAAACAAGCTTTGTGTTTCCTGCATGTCGCACAAACCTCATTTTGCGCTTTCTTCTATTAGCGCAAACCTTACTTTGCGCCACCAATGGTTAGCGCAAACCTCTCCTGTTTTCTCCGTTTCTTTGATTTTGCAGATCTTAAGCTGTCTCGTCTCCAACATATGCATGACCAAGTTGATCCAGATCATCAAGGTCATGAGGGGGAGAAGTTAAAAGAAGTTAAGGAGATGATAAAGAGACAAAGAGCTAAAATGTTAATCTGCTGATCAAGTTTCGCTCAAGATTCAAAAAAAAAAAAATTTCAACTATACTTGTCTTTTGCTGTTCAAGCTCCGACCATCACAGATTCTTAAAGTTCATTTAAAAGAGGTGTGTCGTCTAGAGCACAAGATGTTATCCAATCTTGTCAAGGCAGCAAAGACAACAGAGTTTAAAAGAAGATGAGAATAATTTTTTTTTAGTCAAGAAGCTGTTTCGCAAAGTCGCTTTGTTGGTCCATCCTGATTTAGAAGATGGCTTTTGAAGACCACAGTGCCAATGATTACTAAGGGGGAGATTGTTAAGTCTGATTTTATATTAATCATTGTATTTATAGGCTTGGTCATATACTGTGTTTAGATGTCTAATACTGTGTTGTATCTGACCAGGGGTATTTAAGTCCCTTTGGTTCTTGTCCCTTGTAACACTTCACGCCACATCAATACATAATTACTCTTTGCGCTTTGAACTCTCTCTACTTTCTCTCTCTAGGATTTAGAGATTTGGACTATCAGTTTTCATGAATTTTAGAAGGGTGTATTTTAAAATGTTTCATTTACGAGATTTCATGATTAACTAACCGTGTGTTTCCAAAGATAAATACTTGTGTTTTATCTTTTATATATACTGTCAAGTATTCAAACACACCAGTTTAGTATTTCTTTTGACTATGTTCTTACAATGTCTCAAATTGAAACTATTTTTCGATTGTAAGACACTTTGTTAAGTCAGATTTTATAGTAATCATTGTATTTATAGGCTTGGTCTAATACTGTGTTTAGAGTGCTTTTCTGTGTTGTATTGACCAGGGTATTTAAGTCCCTTGTGGCTTTGTGTTTTGTAAGGAACCTTCACGCATAACTCAATACAATCATACTTTGTGCTTTCTTCTCTCTCTCTCTACTTTCTCTCTCTAAAGATTTAGTGATTTTGGGATTATCAATTGGTATCAGAGTTGTTCTAAATCTGAGAGAATTGAGAGAAACTTGTTTTGAATCTGAATTTGTGTTTGAATCAGAATATTTGATCGATTTTCTTGAATTTTTCAAGAAAATCTCATATTTTGATTTTTCATCAAATTTGGACTGGTTTGTAATCGAATTTCTTTGTAAACTGGTTTGCTGGATTCGATTTTGATAGTGGAACACTTTTGATTCACATTGATTTGCAAGAAATTCACATTTTGATCTTCAATTTTGAGATTTTTCGAGTTTCTGGAAAACCGTTTTTGTTCTTTTTACGATTTCACAATTTTACTGTTTTTGATCGAATTAGTTGTTTGAAAATGTTTAGAAATCAGTTTTCGATCACTTATGTGTGAGCAAAATTCATATTTTTTGAATCTGTAATCGAATTTGGAGGTGTTTTCTTGATTTTCTCACGTTTTGCGCCAGATTTGGATTTTGCGCGAGTTCATCAAGACTTTGCGCCAGATTCAATCTTTGCACCAAGTTTCAGGGGTTCTAAGTTCATCACGCAAAAGTAAAGGTTTGCACCATATTAAACTCACGCAAATCTGTTTTGCGTCTTCTAAGTTTCGCACAAAGTGTCTTTGAGTTACTATATCTCATGCAAAGCCAAATTCTCGCCAGATCATATTACGCAAAGTCTATTTTGCGTTATCAGCACATCACGCAAAACCAAATTTGCGCCACCTTAAGCTAGCGCAAAGTCTAGTTTGCGCCACCAAAGCTTCACGCAAATAAGTTTTGAGCCATCTCTTTCTCGCGCAAGTTACCTTTGTGCCACCTTCTGCTCAAGCAAAGTGAAAGTTTTCATCATCATCATCTCAAGCAAAGTTTGATTTGCGCCATCAACGTTTCACGTAAATCTCAGTTTGCGCCATCTTAGTCTAACGCAAAAGCAAGTTTGCGTCATCCACTGTTAGCGCAAATCTCAAAAGTTTGCGCCATATCTTTTGTTTTCAGACTTAGTATTTTCTGAAATTTTTCTCTATGGATTCTGATTGCATTTCAAGCTCAGTTCTACAAGAGTGATCTCATGATGTCATAGGCACAGAAACTCGTCCTCCAGTTCTGGTTGATGAAAGTGAATTTACTCAGTGGCAAGATCGGTTTCTGAATTTCATCGAGCATCAAAAGAATGGATATGACATGATGAAGTTTTATCTGAAGGATCTTTTGTACAACCCACTCTGGCTAATGGATTATCAAAGCCTATCAAAGAATATACACCCGATGAGTTGGTGCAATACAAAGCCGATCGTGATGTAAAGGCTAATCTGATGCTAGCTTTGCTAAATTCTATCTACAACAGGATTGATTGCTTCAAAAACAATCCTAAACTAATGTGGGCACAACTAGAGAAGATTATGCTTGGGTCTTCAGTTGCAACTCAACTTTGGCATACACGCTACATGAACAACTTTGAATAATTTAAAGCCAAAGATGGGGAGTTACTAAAAAGTACTTATGACAGATTTTGTGCGATGATAAATGATCTGAGAAAGATAAAAGCAGAAAAGACTGAGCTGGAAACCAATCTGAAGTTCCTCAATGCTTTGAAATTAGAATGGAATAAATCTTGCCATCGCTTGAGGAATAATGTCAGGATTTCTACCATGCAAATCCAAGAGTTGTATGAGATCTTGCTGACAGATGAATGCATAGTTACAGAGAAAAAGGCCAAACTTGACAAGAAGAATAAGAAAACAGTGGACACGATTGCACTTCTAACGAGCCATCTGGCTAATCAAGCATTGTCTGATAATGCTTACGACGGGTCCACTGAAGATGATGGTGAGGCACTTCAAAAAGCAATGATTCTTCTCTCTCAGCACTATCAGAAGAAGTTCTAACCTCGTTCGAGTTCCAATAATCTTCGCTTCACTTCTGGGTCTCAGAATGTCAAAGTGCCCAAGGCTGAGAAACCTGCTGCATGTTTCAACTGTGGAAAGCCGGGTCATCTTGCTAAGGAGTGTCGAGTGAAGAAAGTTCGAGATTCGACTTATTATCGGAAGAAACTGGAACTAGCCGAAAAGAGAGAGAGTGGAACTGCTTTGCTAGTTGAAGAAGAATTTTGGCTGGATCACTCTTTTGATAATGTTTGAGTGATGTTGATGATGAAGATTCCACTGATGAAGATGAGGTAATTTCTGAGTTTGATTTCAATTTTATTTCTTCTCAAATGAACATTATTATTTCTACTTTACATGATTTACGCTCGAAGTTATTATCTGAAAAACATTTAAATTCAGAAAAGTCAAATTTGATTGATCAATTACAAATTTCTTTGAAAGATGAAAAATCTATTTTGGCTCATACAAAAGACATCTTTCAAAAGAAATTAGATGATTTAGAAAAATCAAATATGACTTATCTTGATTCTTTGACTGAAATGACCAAATTAAAAGATAATTTTTCAGATAAAATAAATGAGTTGGAAGAAAAATTATATCGAAGGAATCAATCTGAACAAACTATTTATTTGAATAAACCGAGGAGTTATGAGTCTATAAAAGAAAAATGGGGACTTGGTTTTTAAAATCCACATTGTTTAAACAATGCGATAGAAAAATCCTCTACTTTATATAAATTCGAGTATCTAACACTTGCTAAATATGCTCCTCAATTTAAAATTGATTGGTTGAATGAAAAGCAAGTTTTAGATATCGAAAATGAGAAAAGGATGAATAACAAGAAAAAGGAAATTTCTTTTGTTTATACAAGCGAAAATGCCAAATATTTTCCTGACAAATCAAAGAAAGGCAGAAAAAGTTTAAATGAAATATCTCCCGTTAAGTCTTCAGTGTCTTATGATTATGTTGATATATATGCCACTAAATCTGATAAGAAAAATATCTCTCCAATCTTTTATGATTATAAGAAATATACTCCTCCATTAGTATTAGAAGGCAAAATCATTGATCTTGAAGATAAAATGGAAGATCAAAATATTCAAAAAGAAATTGAATCAGATGTATTTATTTCTTTCATGACCTCAAGTCTTGAAGAAAAATTATTTTCTCAAAAACAAGATTCTATTTCTGGCATTTCTTCTGATTTTCAAGTAAACAAAAAGGAATTTCTAAAATCTGAAATCTTTTCTCAAAATTTTTCTGACTCCGAGGTAAGTTCAGATTTATTGGTTGATCAGTTGGGTCTTTTAGGTAAAATTGTTTATTCTGATTCAAATATTAAATAAAAAATTCTTGATGAATCTTTTACGCTAAATGATTATTATTATAAACCAAAGCGTAAAAGAAGAAGGTCAAAGAAGTCTAAGAAACAAGATACTGTTATTTATGAAAATACTAATTCTTCTGATTCGAATATTTCAGATAGGACTTTGAGCATATCTTCAAAGCAGATATGGAGGATCAAGCGGATATCGGATGAATCTACGACTGATGAGGATAAATATGTAGACAAAAACTATAAAAGTGATTCATTTGCTGTTTGTAAGAAAATTTCAAACTATTCAATAAAGCAAATAATTCAAATTTCAAAAGATGTCTCATATTATTCTTCTGATTCTAGTTCAGATGATTATGCTTTCTTTTCTATTGATTCTTATGTTCATCATTCTGATAATATTTCTCGTGCCTTTTATGTCAAATCTAACAAGTTTTTCCCCACAAGAACTGTAACTAACTTTTATGGACCCAAATACAAGTGGGTTCCAAAACCAAAGATTGTTTCTGAGTTGCAGGCACCTAATGTCAAGGGGGAGTAAGAGAACATTGGCTTCTAAGTACATCAGCTTAGAACCCGTACTTCAATGGTTTTCGACTTCTAAATATGTTAGTTTAGGACTCGTTCTTCAAAGCTTTTAGCTTCTGACTAATGAGAAACTGTGAGTACATCTACTTTATTCCGCTACACTTATCTCTAACAATGATGTTATTTCAGTTTTCTCATGTGTTTTTCAAAGAATCTGAGCAAGTTCATCCAAAACCTGAATTTGTACAACCCATTTTTTTTTTCATATGAGACACAAATTTATTACACATTATGTGAAAGAAGGTTTTATTGAATTTTATTTTGTTCCAACTAATTATCAATTTGCCGAATTCTTTACATTTGTATTAAATGAAAATTTTTCAAAATTGGCATATTGCATTTAAAAATTTAAATCTTTATAAAATTTATTCTATAAAGTAAAAGTTTTACAGTTTTTCTTTCTTTTGAATAAAATGTGTGTCTAGGATAAATTTTCAAGTTGCTTTGTTTATATCGAAGTTTTATATGTTCAACTTTCAAGTCTTACAAAAGTCGAAAGGTTAGCAACATGTTTGAAACTTTTGATACTGCTTTAAAGTTGTGTTATTCGGAATATTTATAGTTTATAATGCTTGGAAATCCTAAAAAGTCTGAATTATGGATTGTAATGAAAATATGGGATAAGCACTTAGATGTAAAACTGAGTTATTGAGATGAAAATTATATATATAAAATACATAAATCTCTAAGTTTAAAAGTTTGTACCTGTGACCTTTCTGGTTTGGGAAAGTAAGTTCCGTGGGATGCTTGTCATCTGGTCCCCTAAGGTCAATTGATCTGGGAGTGATCGAACCCAAATCCTTCTATAGAATCAGATCGAAAGTCATGTTCTACTGGTATGAATGGGTTTGGGATGTGTCGATGTAGCCTTTCTGATCTGGGAGAGTAAGTTCCAAGGGGTGCTTGACATCTAGTCCTCTAAGACCAACTGGTCCTGTAGCGGCTGACCCAAATCCTACAATAGGGTCAGATAGAAAGTTATGTTTATGGCATGTTCTTTACTTACCTAACTTTTTGATTAAAAAGATGCCAAAGTGCACAAGCTTAAAAGATGCCAATAAACACACATCTCATGATACTTGGTGATATGTTTGAGTTGCGATAAACCTATAAATTTGTGAAAATCTTAATTATTGATGGCTTAGTGTGAGTACATGCAAAGTTCTCTATTATATTTTTAGAATTGCATTTTCTTGAAACTAATTGAAGTTCGCATGCTAGCACACTGAATAGATTGATGAAAGTTTTTGAAATTGCACATGTCTTAACTTGATATGCAATGAAACTTGTATCTGTATCCAACAACATATATTTGATTTCATTTGATGGATAAAATTGTGATATTTTACTAAGTAGAATTTAATTTGTTTAGTGTTTAAAATTTTTATATGTTTAGTTGTTTCAAAATACATATTCAGTATATTTTTCTTTCTACATTGATGTTTTGGTCCTTGTGTTCTCATATATCTTTGTAAATGGGTTGGTGCATTATTCAAGGGGGAGTGAATAAGGAGAATTTTCTGAAAGATCATATCTGTTTTTGAGGGGGAGTATCTGATTTTCTATACGAATGCTAACTTGAATTGTCATATTTAGTGCATTTGTGTAGGGGGAGTCAACGTGCTTAACAGGTAAAATTTTTCTGAGTTTAAGTCAGCTTTGCGCCAACAGTTGGTAGCGCAAAACTAACTTTGCGCCACCTTCATCTAGCGCAAAACAATCTTTGCGCCACCAACATGTAGCGCAAACCTTCCCTCTTTCTCCTTAAATCTGATTTTGCAGATCTTAAGCTGTCTTGTCTCCAACATTTGCATGACCAAGTTGATCCAGATCATCAAGGTTATGAGGGGGAGAAGTTAAGGAGAAGTTAAAGAGACAAAGAGTTCAAACGTTTATCTGCTGATCAAGATTAGCTCAAGATTCTATATTTCCTCATCAATTAATTCTTTTGCTGTTCCAGCTCCGACCACCACAGTTCATTCAAGTACATTTGAAAAAGGTGTGTTGTCTAGAGCACAAGCTGATGAACTGACTGTTCTTTCAAGTTTATTATATACTGGTCCAGTCCTGTCAAGACATCAAAGGCAACATAGTTTGAAAGATGCTGAGAAGAATTTTTTTTAGTCAAGAAGCTTCTTCGATAAGTCGCTTAGATGGTCTGTGCTGATTTAAAAGATGAATATTGAAGACCACAATGCCAATGATTACTAAGGGGGAGATTGTTAAGTCAGATTTTATAGTAATCATTGTATTTATAGGCTTGGTCTAATACTGTGTTTAGAGTGCTTTTCTGTGTTGTATTTTCCAGGGTATTTAAGTCCCTTGTGGCTTTGTGTTTTGTAAGGAACCTTCACGCATAACTCAATACAATCATACTTTGCACTTTCTTCTCTCTCTCTACTTTCTCTCTCTAAAGATTTAGTGATTTTGGAATTATCACACTTCTTTTGTATCTTCAATGTTCTTTGAGCGTTATTTCATTCAAAGCGATTCTTTCAAGAATTGTCTATACTTGATTCATATAGACAAATTTCAGTTATTTCACGACTTAAACTTTTATTGTTGAATCATTCAAACTTGATATTTTTCATACATCGTCAGATTCTCAAAACATATCTATTGATTTCACTTCGTAATTCGTTCATTCAATTTCCTTGTTTTGAGAAATTCTTCCCTGTTTAAAATGCTAAAATCTTCATGATTTTATTATTGAGCAACATTATGATTTTAGGACATATTCACGGGATCAGTGTGATGACTTCAAAGAACTTCTATGGATTCACGATAAAATAGTGTTTCCTACCCAAGAAGTTATCCTTGAGTGATCGAGAGGCGAGGGGTCAAAATCGAAGAGTGGGTGTGTGTTGAGGTAAAATGGAAAAGAGAGTTTGGTTAGAAGTGAGCTTAAACGTTTAAGAGAAAGAGGGTGTGAGAACAGAGTTAAAAGAATATCAGAACTCTGCACCAATTCTTTTTTGAGTCGGGCAACCACATCTACTGTTGGTTCACATTCTTTGGTGACCATCATTGAAACAGGCACTAGCCCATGCCAACTCTTGTATTAAAACCCCACCAGCTACTCATCTTTTTCACAACAAAAAGATGTTTCATATTTTCTTGGGGAAGCAACACATAATCTATCTCGTCTTCATTTGGAAGATATGGATATGGAAAAAGAAGGAAAGTTGCCTCAACTTCGCATCTTGTTCATGCACATTGAGTGTGTGTTATACCGTTGTTGTCACAATGGTTTACACATTTTGAGCCTAAAACGCTAAGCAACTTCAATATTTTTTTACATGCACAAGCACACAAGGAATTCGTTTTCTTGTCATAACGTTCATAGAAAATTCCTTTGTGATTTACCATGATTGAATGGAAGCCCTGGGTGAGTGAACATCAAAAAACTCCTTTCTAATGTACATTCATTGTACAAACTGGCTTCGTGCTGCTTACAGACATTTCTAACTGATTCATTTGTTGATTCAAGGTTACATTCTTATTTGTATGAATTTGAAAAGATTTGGATGAATAAATTTTATGAATTGACGGATGTTCAGACTTCAGCTGGAAAGATCGTGGTCAGAATTTGGGTACATGACATTTGGGTACATGACATTTCTTGAAGCAGTTTTGATGATTTCTATGTTCTACATCATCAGAAAGGGGGAGAAATAATTACAAGAAATGTTGATTAAAGAATGGATTATGATAGTCACGGGGAGAAAGATGTTGGGAACTGAAGAATTTCAAAGATTACTACTGCTAAGTATTACTACTTCTAGTAGAATTAATACTGCTAGTCAAAGTTAGTGCTGCTTGAACAAAGTTAGTACTGCTTAGCTAGTTAGTACTGCTAGAGGTTAGTCCTGCTTAGTAGTTAATGCTGCAAAGATTCAGTTAATACTTCCAAGGTGATTAGTGCTGCTTATGAGATGGAGATCCGAATTACAAGAATGACAGTTGGATAGACTGAAGATATTCATGGAAGATATTCTGAAGATATTTTATTAACTGTAATTATCTTTTATTCAGTATATGTATAGAATTGATAGAATAGTTTAGATGATTGATTCTAAGTTTTTGTTCTAGAGAAAAATCAACCTCAAGGCATAGTTCCTAATTCTAGAGAAGTAGAATTCGTCTTGAAAGAGCCTGTTCTTCAAGATTGAGGTTGTGTGTGTAATCTTGTGATTTAAAGCATTCAATACAAGTTTACTAGTTGTTCATCAAATTTATACTGTTTGTTTACTGTTACATTGAATATCAAAGTGTTATTCCGCAAACTTCTTTGATATTGTTTCTGAGTATTTATTCTTGTTAAGAATTCGATCCTGACAAGTGGTATCAAAGCCAGTATTCTCAGAAACCTACATTCAAAATCACATCATCATGGCTAAAGGTTCAGAGTCTTCAAGCTCAGAAATTCCTACAGAGGTAACATCTAATCTTTGTTCTAAATCCTGTATTGAAACTGTTAAAAGGTACAGGGATCACAATCAGGTTATGTGTGATGATCTTAAAAGATTAGAGAGAGATATAAAAGACTATGTAGGAATTGTTGAGAGTTTTGAGGAACAGATTAAAGGTTTCCAAGCCAATGAACTTCAACATTCGTATGATACAAATTACTGGAAGTGGGAGAAAAATGACCTAGAACTTCAACTGAAAAAGTCTAAAGAGGAGAATGAGAAGATAAAGAATGAGTTTGAGAAAGCCAAGCTGGATATTGAGAAATTTTCCAATGCTTCTAAAGCAATGGACTCTTTGCTCCAAACTCAAATCCATGACAAACTTAGAAGGGGAATAGGCTATAACACCACACCACCACCATACAACAACAATTACATCCCTTCTATATCAGACTTGTTTGAGACCAAGAATAGGAAGGAATTGTCTGATAGAGCCACTAAGGTAGATCCATTAGACAAAGTGGTGGTTGAAACAGACTCTGAAGAAGAGAACTCTAATGAAAAGAGTAAGGAAAACACTGTGAGTGGTGAGATTCCTCTAGAAAATCACATTATCACCAATGAGGGATGTGGAAAGACTTGGGTCAAATCTAAGGACATAGAGAAGACTAAGGGAAAGTCTGAGAAGGTTCATTATAAGCAGACCACAGTTGTGAATCCTGTCCCCTGCAAACAGTGTGCATGCACTAAATATGAGTCCCAAAAACATGATAAACCAAGGGGAAATCAGAGAAACTGAAATAATCAGTGGGCACAAAAACAAGGGATTGATCTGTGTAAAATCAACAGACCAAAACCTTGTTTTATCTGTGGAAAATTGAATCATCTTGCCAAATACTGTTATTTCAATCCTATTAACCAAAGAGTCACTTTTCAAAGACAATCACAAAACTCTTCTGGTTATAGGAATCAAAGAAGGAATCAAATGGCTGAGAAAAGAGCACCTAAAAAGTTTCATGCTCAGAACAAGTTTGCTAATATAAAGAAAAATACTCCAAATAAGCCAAGGAGTAATTTAAAGACAAAGAAAGCAAACAACTTTGTTCAGGTTTGGGTTCCAATTGTAAAGAAACCTGTTAGTACTGCTATCTCAGACAATACTGCTAACAGAAATGGTGCTGCTAACTCAGTTAGTACTGCTAACCAAGTTAGTACTGCTAACAAGGCTAGTGCTGCTTCTAGTAGTAATGCTGCCAAGCCTATAATCTTGACAAAGTATTCCAGCCATGAGATTCCTAAACAACTCATCCAGACTAAACTTACAGATTATATTGATGAGAAAGGTCAACCCAAGCCCACTTTGGCTTGGGTTCCCTCCAAGACTAACTGATTTATCAAGTGTGCAGGGCAACCAAAAGCTCAAGAAGAAGAGCATTTGGAATGCAGATAGTGGTTGCTCTTGGCACACAACAGGTAACATGGACTGCCTTCAAATTCTTCAAAAGATTTGATGGAGGACATGTTGCATTTGATTCAGAGGGAGGAATAATAAATGCTCAGGGCATGAGTTAAAAGGTAAGTTGCCTTTGGAAGATTTCATTGAGCATGATGCTACTAACCTGTGTGTTTAAGTGTTTCCGGTTGAGGTTAGTAATACTCCAGAGGGAGTGATGATCATGAAGGATCAAGAAGAAAAGGATCAGGGGATGAACAAAGTAGTAAAAAGTATGAGTAAAAGGATGGTGTAAAAAAGTGTAAGTGTAGTTAATGCTGCCAGTACAGTTTTAATACTGCCAGTGCAAAGTTAATACTGCTAGCCAGTTAATACTGCTAGTGGTTAATATTGCTCTTAGTTAATACTGCTAGTGGTTAATACTGCTCTCAGTTAATACTGCTAGTTAGTTAATACTGCTAGTGGTTAATACTGCTCTTAGTTAATACTGCTAGTGGTTAATACTGCTATCAGTTAATACTGCTCTCAATTAATACTGCTAAGTAGTTAATACTGCTATTAGTCAATACTGCTCTAGGTTAATACTGCTTATGTCCCGAATACTATAAATACCCTTTGCCCGCCTAAAAAGTTCATAACGACTCTTTGCATACTGTTCACTTGCGCTCTAACCCCTTTTCTCTCAAGTACCAAGTTTTCAGGCAAGAACACTCAAGTTCAATGGCTTCAATGGCGTTTATTGATGAACACAACTAGATAGCCATGCTCCAAAAGCCAAAACAAGCTGAAGGCTTTCACCAGATAGTCGACTTTTTGAGGACAAGTCACATTGCTCATGCGCTCACCGTGTCTCCTACCATCTTCATAGAGCATCAGAGGCAGTTCTGGGCTAATGCCACCATTGTTACTGAGAATGGTGTGCAAATGATAAAGACAAGGGTGTGTGAAAAACCCCTAACCGTTACTGAAGAGGTACTACACATCTGTCTACGTCTAGATGATGCTGCAGGTATAACCTCTATTCCTAATGAGGAACTATTCTCAACTCTTTCAAGAATGGGGTATGAAGGCCAAATGGGGATTTTCAAGTTTTTCAAAGCTAAGTTTTCACCCCAATGGAGGTTCTTTGTTCATAACCTGATGCATTGTATTTCAAAGAAAACAACTGGCTGGAGCCAATTTAGCAGTCCAATTGCCTATGCATTGGTATGTTTATCCACTGCTAGAAAATACAACTTTTCTCAAATGATCTTCAATGATCTTGTCTCAAACCTGGATAACAAGAAGAGTTTCTTCATGTATCCTAGGTTTGTTCAGGCAGTTATTACTAATGAATTGACGGACATACCTCACTTTGATGGGGTATATGTACCTAAACCCTCTAAAGGCAAGGTTTTCTCAAACATGAGAAGATCTTCTAGGGACTCGGAAGGAGTTGACACCCCATTGTTCTCAACAATGATGGTGGTGTCCCAACCACAAGATGGTATGGCAGCAGGGTCAAGGCCCTCATTAGACATTCCCACTGCTAGCCCAACCCAACCTTCCCACTCTATATCTATCCCACAGTCCCTACTTCATAAGCCCACTTCTCCTATTACCCAAACTTACAAAAGGAAACAGGTAAAGAAGGCTCCTTCCCTTCTTGTACCTTCACCCACTAAGCCTTTAAGCCCTCTAAGGGAGAATTCTCCTTTAGAGAATATCCAAAGGGAAACCAATAGGGTGTCTCCCAACCCTCAGGAGGTGCTCTCTAAGGAGATGGAAGAGCATATGGGTGAGAAGGTTGTCACTACTTCTGCTAGCACAGAGAAGGACAGTGGTAACATCTCTAAGACCTTCCCCATGGCAACTTTGGGTGAGCAATCATCCAAAGGTCCCAGGTGCCAAGAAACCACGGGGGTGGATAGTGCTTCTGCTAGGCAGAAGACTTCCACTAATAAAAGATCCAATGATCCTTCAAAAGAGGGTAATACTTCTGGAGAAGGTGAGGACATATATAACTATCAAGAATTGATGGATGCAATGGGGAACATCAATATGGATGTGATCAAACAAGGCCAAGAGATTGAAAAGCTTAAACTCATAGTTCTGTCACAACAAAAACAGATCCTCCAATTGAAGCAAATGGTAAGGAAATTGATTCTTCAAAAGAAGAAGAAGCAATTTGTACTCAGAACGAGGAAACCAGTGCCTGATGCTCCCAAAAAGGGGGAGTCAGAAGCTGAAGACAATAGGGAAGATGCTAAATCTAAGGGGGAGCAAGAGAATGCAAAGTTTGAGGGGGATCAAGTAGCTGCAGAAAATGTTACACAAGAAGCAGCAGTAACAGAGCAAGCAGCAGAAACCATTACTACTGCTGGTACAAGCTTAGCAGAAACAGTGAAAGAAGTGCTTACAGATCTTGAAATAGCAGAGACTCTAATCAAAGAAAAGCATGATACTCACAAGGTCATCTCAAAGGCCAAAGGAGTTGTCATCAAAGAAAGAGGTGATGCTTCAAAGATTTCAAGTAAAGAGAAGGTGATAAGCAAAGAAAAGGGTAAGGCAAAGTTAGTTGAATCTGATCAACCAATGAAAAAGTAGAAGTTGATTGATTCAGATGAAGCTCTAGCTAGGAAGATACAGGCTGAACAAGAAGAAGCAGAAGCTATGCAAGTGCAAAAGGATAGAGAAATAGCTAAAGCAATGGCTGCAGAGTTAAACAAAGTCTATCAACAAAGCTTAGCAACAGAACAAGCCAAGCAGAAAGCCACATCTTTGAAGAAGCCTACCAAGATCAAAATGGCTGCAAGGAAAAGACAACCTTCAAAGACATACCTTGGTGCTCAAGAGAGAAAGAAAATGATTACTTTCCTCAAGGGTGCAGTAGGTGTCAAGGTAGAGATGTTCTCAAAGATGTCTTTTGAGAAACTCAAGAAGAGGTATGATACTGAGATGATCAAGATCCAAGGGGATGATACTACAAGGGTAGAAATGGAGAAAAGAATGAAAGAAAGCAATGATTTCTTACAAAAACCATTCCCTGATGAGCAAGAAACTCCAGAGAAGAAAGCAACAATTGGTGAAAGTCTAAGGACTTTAAAGAGAACAAAGATGATTGCAAAGAGAAAATTCACAAAGAAGCCTAGAATAGCAGAAGAAGAGGCTGAAAAGGTTGCTGAAGAAGAAGAGGCACCTGAGTCATCTACAATGAAAGAACCTGCAAGTACTGAGGATGTCAAGATGTACATGGTAGTGATGGACAAAGTGCCTGAACCAATTTCAGCAGAACCTGTTGGAGTTAAACCTCCTGAAGTTATTCACTGGGATGTCTTGGAGGTAGATGGAAAGGAATATATCAGACTGAAGAGAAAAGATGAGAAATATGAAGTTTATAGCACCTGGAACAAGATTGTTAGAACCTGCTCAAGATCAGATATTGAAGAAATGTTTGAGATAGGGATGAAGTTATATGCAGATTAACTGAAAGCTCCAGTGATTTCACTTACAAAGCTAATCATGGAGTATCTGTGTATGATGTTTAAACCTGATGAAGTGGAGGAGATAATAAGAAATGTCTTTCAGTCAGTGAGTAATTGGACTCTACATGAAACTAGTGGAGTATATGCAGTGACTTTGGATTTGAATCACACTGAGTACTTCCTAGTGGATAGAGTATACAACCATAGCAGACTGAAGCTTCATGCTATGCTGAAGAAGAAGCTAGGATGTATTCCAGATTCAGAAATGGCTAAATATTTGATCCAAAGAACAATTAATCAGAGTTTGGGGTTGGATGCAAATACTGGAATTTAGGCCATGATGGAGTTTTGGGAGCATCTTGAAGAAAATCTGAAGAACTTGACTTCTCTTCCTAAAAGTCAAGTTAGGGGGAGATTGTTGGGAACTGAAGAATTTCAAAGATTAATACTGCTAAGTATTACTACTTCTAGTAGAATTAATACTGCTAGTCAAAGTTAGTGCTGCTTGAACAAAGTTAGTACTGCTTAGCTAGTTAGTACTGCTAGAGGTTAGTGCTGCTTAGTAGTTAATGCTGCAAAGATTCAGTTAATACTTCCAAGGTGATTAGTGCTGCTTATGAGATGGAAATCCGAATTACAAGAATGACAGCTGGATAGACTGAAGATATTCATGGAAGATATTCTGAAGATATTTTATTAATTGTAATTATCTTTTACTCAGTATATGTATAGAATTGATAGAATAGTTTAGATGATTGATTCTAATTTTTTGTTCTAGAGAAAAATCAACCTCAAGGCATAGTTCCTAATTCTAGAGAAGTATTATGTCTTTGTATTTTGTCTTTGTATAAATAATTTTTTATTGTAGAATCTTGTAACTAAGAGAGAATGCTTAACATCATACACAGATACTCCATCACCAGTTTTGTAATTGAAATCTCAGGAGCTTTTAGTTGATCTGCATACAACTTCATACCTATCTCAAACATCTCTTCAAGATCTGACCTGGAGCATGTTCTGACAATCTTTGCCCAAGTGTTATACAATTCATACTTTTCATCCTTCCTCTTGAGCCTTATGTATTCCTTGCCATCCACCTTCATTGTGTCCCATAGAATAACTTCAGGAGGCTTCACACCAACAGGTTCTGCTGAAATTGGTTAAGGCACTTTGTCCATCACTACCATATACAAATTTACATCAACAGTTCTTTCTGGTTCATTCTGTTCAGATGACTTAGATGCCTCTTCTTCTTCAGCAACCTTCTCAGCTTCTCCTTCAGCTATTCTAGGCTTCTTGGTTGACTTTCTTCTTACCACCATCTTGGTTCTTTTTAGAGTCCTTAGACTTTCACCAAGAGTGGCTTCTTTCTTTGGTGGTGTTTCTTGTTCATCTGGAATAGGTTTTTCTATCAAGAAGTCATTGCTTTCTTTCATTCTCTTCTCCATTTCCACCCTGGCAGTTTCATTTCCTTGAAGCTTGATCATTTCTGAATCATACAACTCTTTAATCTGTTCAAATGGCATTGTTGAGAACATCTCCTTTCTGACTCCTACAACACCTTTGAGAAATGTAATCATCTTGTTTCTCTCTTGGATACCAAGATAAGTCTTTGAGGGTTGTCTCTTCTTTGCAACCTTCTTGACCACCACAGATTTCTTAAGAGTTGCAGCTTTCTTCTGAGCTATTTCAGTTGCCAAGCTTTGTTGATAATCTTCATTCAGTTCTGCAGCTAAAGCCTTTGCCATCTCCCTATCTTTGTCTACTTGAACCCTCTCTTCTTGCTCAAGATCAACTTGCATCTTCCTGGACAAAGCTTTATCTGACTCAACCAACTTTTGCTTTTTGATTGGTTGATCAGATTCCACTAGCTTAGCTTTGCCTTTATCTTTGCTCATCACCTTCTCAATGCTTGATTTCTTTACAGCCTCACCTCTTTCTTTGATGACAACTCCTTTGGCCTTTGAGATGACCTTGGGAGTATCATGCTTGGATTTGATTAGAGTTTCAACAATTTCAAGATCTGTTAGTACCTCTTGTACTATTTCTGCTGCTTCATTTAGTTCAGCAGTACTAACTGTTTCTGCTGCTTTGCTTGAACCAACAGCATTAACAGTTACTGCTGCTTGTTCTGTTACTGCTACTCTGCTTGATGTTTCTACTGCTTGTACAAAAACTGTTGCAGTTTCTTGCTCCCCCTTAAACTCAACTTTCTCTTGCTCCCCTTTATTCTTGACATCTTCCATGTTGGCATCAGCTTCTGACTCCCCCTTTTTGGGAGCATCAGTCACTGGTTCCCTTCTCTTTAGAACAAATTGTTTCTTCTTCTTTTTCTGAATAAGTCTCTTCACCATATTCTTCAGTTTGAAAATATGTTCTTGTTGAGACAGAACTATCAGTTTCAGCTCATCTATTTCTTGTCCCTGCTTGAGTACATCTATGTTGATGTTGGCCATTGTTTCCATCAATTCATTATAGTCATATCTTTCCTCACCTTCTCCAGAAGTGTTACCCTCTTTTGAAGGACATGGGATCTTTTTGTAGTGGAAGCCTTCTGCCTAGCAGAAGCACTCTCCACCCCCATGGTTTCTTGGCACCTGGGACCTTTGGATGATTGCTCACCCAAAGTTGCCATGGGGAATGTCTTATTTATGTTACCACTGACCTTCTCTATGCTAGCAGGAGTAGTGGCAGCCTTAGCACCCATATGCTCAAACATCTCCTCAGTGAGCACCTCCTTGGGTTGGGAGACACCCCTGTGGTTTCCCTGTAGATATTCTCTAATGGAGAATTCTCCATTAGAGGGATTAAAGGCTCTGTGGGTGTAGGTACAAGAAGGGAAGGAGCCTTCATTACCTTTTTCCTTAAGTAAGTTTGGGTTATTGGAGAAGTTGGCTTTTGAACAAGAGACTAAGGGATTGATATGGTGATGGAAGGTTGGGATTGGCTAGCAGTGGGATGGTCTATTGAGGGCCTTGACCCTGCTGCCATACCTTCTTCATTATGGGACACCACCATCATTGTAGAGAACAATGGGGTGTCAACTCCTTCCGAGTCCAATGGAGATCTCTTCATGTTTGAAAAGACCTTACCTTTGGGAATTTTGGGTACATATACCTCATCAAAGTGAGGCATATCCGTCAATTCATGGGTTATAACTTCCTGTACAAACCTGGGGTACATATAAAAACTTATTTTGCTTCCCAAGTTTGATACAAGATCACTGAAAATCATTCTAGAGAAATTGTACTTTCTGGCAGTGGCCAAGCAGACCAAAGCATAAGCAATGGTACTGCTAAACTCACTCCATGCAATAGTCTTTTTGGAAATACAGTGCATTAAGGTATGAACAAGAAAATGCCATTGGGTATAAAATTTTGCTTTTGAGAATTTGAAACCACCCAATTGGCCTCCATACCCCATTCTTGACAAATTTGAGAACAAGTCCTCATTTGGAATAGAAGTAATACCTGCAGCATCGTCTAGACGTAGACAGATGCGTATCACCTCTTCAGAAACTGACAAGGGTTTGTCACACACCCTTGTCTTCATTATCTGCACACCATTCTCTGTGACTATGGTGGCATTCGCCCAGAATTGTCGTTGATGCTCGATGTAGATAGTTGGCGACACAGTTAGAGCATGGGCAATGTGGCTAGACTTGAGAAAATCCACAATCTGGTGGAATCCAGCAGCTTGTTTCGGCTTCTGTAGCATCGCAATCTCGTTGTGCTCATCAATGAAAGCCATGGATGCCATTGAAGCTTGAGTATTCTGGACTGAAACACTTGTTCTTGAGAGAAAAGGGTTAGAGAGCAGATGAATAGAAATCAAAGAGTCATTATGAACGTTTGGGCGGGCAAACAGGGTATTTATATGGTTCTGGACATAAGCAGTATTAACTACTAGCAGTATTAACTAACTAGCAGTATTAACTAACTAGCAGTATTAACTGAGAGCAGTATTAACCACTAGCAGTATTAACTGTGCACTGGCAGTATTAAAACTGCACTGGCAACATTAACCATACTTACACCTTTTGAAGCTTGAGGTACTCTGAGCAAGGTAATAACTTCCTGAAAAAGATGTTAGTAACACCAAAGAATAAACCAATAACAGGTATGAAAACACTTTTTAACACATGAGCTCATTCAGAGTTGATCAGGCCCACACTTGTGACCAAGAAAGTGAATCTACCCACATCAAAAGCTTTAGTGAATAGATCAGCAAACTGGTTGTCAGTATGAACCTTAGCAACTTGAATTAGCTTATTTTCATTACAATCTCTAATAAAGTGATACCTGATCTCAACGTGCTTTGTTTTGGAGTGCTTGACTGGATTATTAACAATGCTTATAGCACTGCTATTGTCAATGAAGATTGGAGTGTGAAGAAAGGTTACCCCATAGTCCAACATCTGATTCTGAATCCATAGAACCTGAGAGCAGCAACTTACAGCAACAATATACTCAGCTTCTGTTGTTGATAAGGACATCGTGGTTTGTTTCTTACACTGCCAAGATACTAGTCTTGCACGCAAAAGTTGACATCCACCTGAAGTAGACTTTCTGTCCATGTTAGCACCTCCCAAGTCACTATCTGAATAAGCAATCAAGTCAAAGTTGGATTCATAAGGATACCAAAGACCTAATCTAGGTTTCCCTCTTAGGTATCTGAAAATCTTTTTAACATCTTGTAGATGTGATTGCTTTGGATTAACTTGGAATCTGGCACACAAACACATTGGAAATATGATGTCTGGTCTTGAGGCTGTGAGATACATGAGAGATCCAATCATTGATCTGTATAGACGGACATCAACATCCTCCCCCTCAAAATCAGCAGTAATCTGTTTATGAGTCTCCATAGGTGTGCTTGCTGGCTTTGAGTCTGATAAACCATATTTGTCCAGGATGTCTTTCACATATTTTGATTGGCTTATGAAGATCCCATCTTTCTTTTGTTTCACTTGAAGCCCAAGGAAGAAGGTAAGTTCACCCATTGAACTCATTTTAAAGCTCTTGTGCATCAACTTTTCAAAGTTTCTACACATTTGATCTTTTGTGGATCCAAAGATGATATCATCCACATAAATCTGAACCAATAGGATGTCCTTCTTACTTCTTTTAATGAAGAGGGTCTTGTCAATTATTCCTCTTTCAAACCCATTTTCTAAGAGATAGGTAGACAGAGTATCATACCATGCTCTTGGGGCTTGATGAAGACCATACAGTTCTGTCTTCAGTTTGTATACTCTGTCTGGATAGGATGGATTTTCAAATCCAGGGGGCTGACAGACATATACTTCTTCATCAATTGTACCATAAAGAAAGGCACTCTTCACATCCATTTGGTATACCTTGAACTTCATGTATGATGCATAGGCTAGAAATAGCCTAATTGCTTCTACCCTTGCCACTGGAGCAAACACTTCTTCATAGTCAATGCCTTCTTCTTGAGTGTACCCTTGTGCCACCAGCCTTGCTTTGTTTCTTATCACAATCCCTCTCTCATCCTTTTTGTTCATGAAGATCCACTTGGTGCCTATAGCTCTATGACCTTTAGGAAGGTCCACCAAGTCCCAAACTTCTTGCAACTTGAACTGCAGTAACTCTTCTTGCATAGCTTCTATCCAATTAGAATCTTTCATAGCATCATAAACCTTCTTAGGATCAATCTGAGATAGAAAGCAGGAGAGTACTGTGTGTTGCTGATCCTGCAGCTCGTGAAGTCTGCTTTGATTCCTTGATATCATAGGAGAAGAGATGTCTCCTATGACCAGCTCTGGAGGATGATTCTTTTGAGTTCTAGTATGATGACTAGGTTCTTCATTGATTCCCACATCCAGATTGGAATCATTTAAGTCAGCTGAGGGGATCTCATTAGCTGCTTCTGGCTCTTCATGCACTTGATTATCTTCATCTCTTCTTTCTTCTTCACTCTGAATTGGTTCAGTAGCATTCTCCTTTTCACAAACCTCAACAGGCTCTATTATAGGTATGGGAAAGATCACAGACTGAGGAATAGTGTCTTGTACTTGTATTTGTTCATCCCCTGATCCTCCACTTACTGAACCTGCATGGTAATCACTACTGAAACCCAAAGAGTTAGTTAGTGAGTCAATGTCAAATAACCACTGAGGAACAGACCCAATAGGATTTGGTGTGTTCTCATTGCATTTGACATTGTCACTTTCCTCAATTATTCTAGAAGAAGAGTTAAAAACTCTGTAAGCCTTACTCTGAGATGAGTAACCAACAAGAAAACCATCATCTGCCTTGCTATCAAACTTTCCTAAGTGAGTTTTGGTATTGAGAATGGTACAAGGACACCCAAAAGGTTTGAAAAATCCTATAAAAGGTTTTTTGTTATTTAAAAGTTCATAAGGTGTCTTGTTTTTAGGCTTGACTACTAGAACTCTGTTTTGGACATAACAAGCAGTATTAACTGCTTCAGCCCAGAAAGTAATTGGAAGTTTTGAATCTGCCAACAGAGATCTAGCAGCCTCAATCCGTGTCCTATTCCTTCTCTCAGCAACACCATTTTGTTGTGGAGTCCTAGGAGCACTGTATTGCCTCTCAATTCCTTTTTCCTCACAAAAGGTGTTTAGGTCATGATTTTTAAATTCAGTACCATTGTCTGACCTAATGACTTTTACCTTTTGATTTGTTTGGTTTTCAATTCTTAGAATAAAGGATTTGATCCGTCCACTTGTCTCATCCTTAGTCCTTAGAAAATATACCCAAGTAAATCTAGAGTAATCATCAACAATAACTAGGCAGTATGCTTTCTTACCAATACTCATAACATTTGTAGGACCAAACAGATCCATATGCAACAAGTGAAGAGAATTAGAGATTGTGTTCAACTCTTTGGACTTATGAGAAGTTTTGTGTTGTTTGCCTTTAAGACAGGCAACACAATGATCATCACATGAAAAGACTTTTGAAGGTAAACCTCTTACAAGGTTGTTTTTAACAAGTTTATTCATTGTTTTAAAGTTCATGTAACCCATCCTTCTGTGCCAAAGTGATGATTCATCCAAAGAAGCTTTTGAAGCAAGACAGTTTAGGAATGAATCAGTTGAAACACTTTCCATATCTAAGCAATATACATTATCCTTTCTGGGAGTTCTTAGTAGTATCATCTTTTCATCAACTACCTTGAATCCAGGAGCAAGGATAATGCATTCAGAATCTGTAAATAATATACTATGTTGTTTGTCACACACCTGTGATACACTTAACAGGTTGTACCTTAACTGCTCAACATAGAATACATCTTCAAAGGTCATTTTACCTTTGGTTACATCCCCCTTACCACTTATCTTACCTCCATCTGGAGTATTACCAAAGGCAACATGTCCACCATCAATTTTCTTGAAATTCTTGAGGCATGACATGTTCCCTGTCATGTGCCTAGAGCAACCACTATCAACATGCCAGATACTCTTCCCCTTGAGCTGCTGGTTGCCCTGCACATTAGATTAAGCAATTAGTATTGATTGGGGACCCAAGCCAAAGTGGTCTTGGGTCTCCCTTTCTCATCAAAGTATTTACATTCCTTTTTGATGAGGTTTTTAAACCCAGAGCACTCTTTATTTGAGTACTTTGTCAATATGATTGGCTTAGCAACACAAACACTAGAAGCAGTACCAACCTTAGAAGTACTAACAGAGTTAGCAGTACTAACAGGTTTAGCAGTACTAACCTTGTTAGCAGCACTAATTGTAGTAGCAGTACTAACAGTTTTAGTGCTTTTAGGAACCCATATATTTACACTTTCTTTAACAGACTTTTTCTTCATGTGGCTTTTAGATTTAACAGTTTTCTTAGCCACATGGTTCTTTTCAACCTTCCTATAACCAAAGGGTTTTTGCATGGATCTTTGAAAATTCATCCTTTGGTTCATAGGATTGAAATAACAGAATTTGGCAAGATGATTCAATTTTCCACATATAAAACAAGGTTTTGGTCTATTGATTTTACTCAGATCAACCCCTTGTTTTTGTGCCCACTGATTATTCCAGTTTCTTTGATTTCCCCTCCTTTTATCATGTTTTAGGGGCTCATTCTTCTTACATGCACACTGTTTACAAGGACCTGGATTCACAACTGTGGTCTGTTTGTAATGGACCTTACCAGAATTTCCCTCTGTCTTCTTTATGTCCATAGATTTGATCCAAGTCCTTCCACAGTCCTCATTGGTGATAATGTTATTCTCTAGAGGAATCTCACCACTCACCTTGTTCTCCTTACTCTTGCCAACCTCTTTCTCAGTCTTATCCTCAACAACTACCTCATCTAAGGGATCTATTTCAGTGGCTCCCTCAGGCAAGTCGTTCCTATCTTTGGTGTCTAACAGGTCTGAAGTAGGAGGGATGTAATTGTTGTTATATGGTGGAGGTGTGGCATTGTATCTAATTCCTCTTCTTAGCTTATCATGAATCTGAGTTTGTAGTAAAGAGTCAATTGCTTTAGAAGCATTGGAAAACTTTTCTACATCAAGTTTGACCTTGGTTAGCTCCTCTCTCAACTTTTCACTCTCCTCTTTAGATTTGGTCAGTTTAAGTTCTAGATCCTTTTTCTCCCACTTCCAGTAATTGGTGTCATATGAGTGTTGGAGTTCATTGGCTTGAAAACCTTTAATCTGTTCCTCAAACCTCTCAACAATTCTCATATAATCTTTGATATCCTTTTAAAATCTCTTAAGGTCATCACTCATCTTCTGGTTGTGATCCCTGTACCTTTTAACAATGTCTATGCAAGTTTTAGAACAAAGATTAGAACTTACCTCAGATGGGAGATCAGAAACTTCAGCCATAAGAGCTTGATTTTGGATAGCCTCTTCTGCTTGATCACTCCAGTCAAACCCCATTCCTTGTTGAGAAACAAGGGCTTGAGCAGAGTTTCTGTTATGATTGAGGTTTACAGACTGTGCTTGTTGGTGGTTGTTGTTGTGAGACACTCCACTTCTGCATTCTCTGGCAAAGTGTC
Source organism: Arctium lappa (assembly GCA_023525745.1). Taxonomy (NCBI): domain Eukaryota; kingdom Viridiplantae; phylum Streptophyta; class Magnoliopsida; order Asterales; family Asteraceae; genus Arctium; species Arctium lappa. Next base: position 56,093,073 of record CM042058.1, on the reverse strand, counting down.
CCTTCAGATGGCATTTGTAGCACTCCACCTTTGATTTATCAAACCCTGCTCCATCTTCTCTTCTTTGGGAGAAGTTGTTCCTCCCAGTCCTCTTTATAAACTTCTTCACCCTCATGGAAAACATGACCATCTGCCATTTAATATCCATTTCTTCCAAATCATCAGGATGAAGTTGTTCCAAATCATCATTAATCAGAGAGGAATTTCCATGACTGGAAAGAAAGGCTTCAAACACAGACTTAGTGCCTTTTTCTTGATTGGCTCCATTAGCAGCATTAACTGATTCAGGGTTAGCAGTAGAATCAATTGATGCTTATAGGAGTGCAACATTATGAATATATCCAGAAGGCTTCTTCTTTGCCTCCACTTCAGCTTTAAATACTCTAAGATCATTGTACAGATCATCAAGTTCTTTCTCTTCCAACTGATCATTCTGTCTGAATGAAATAGTGTACATGGTCCATTCATATCCAAAGGACCTTAAGAACTTTCTGTTCACATCATCTTGATCAATCTGTACTCCCATAGTAGCCAGTTCACCAATCAGTTTGTTAAACCTGTCAAAAGTTTGAGTCATGGACTCATTCTTGGTTGACATAAAGTTTTCATACTGTTGTTTCAGGATTGCCTTTTGATTTCTCTTGGTACTTTTGGTACCAGAGAATCTCTTCTCTAGAGCATTCCAGAGCATCTGTGCATCAGTGCAATTACAGAATTGGTGTTGATACTCATTGGGAATGGCCAAGAGCAGTGTGCTCAAGGCTTTCATCTCTGTCTGCCTTGTCTTTCTTTCTGCATCCGTCTTTGGAGGAGTTCTTTTTCCATCTTCATCAGATGGGCCATTCTCAATGATTCCCACATGGAGTAATCTGTGAGGAGAATGTATTGCTTAATTCTAATCTTCCACATGTTAAATTCATTGGATCTGAGCATTGGAACCTTTGAGACCAGAGTACTGTTTGATTCAGCTGTGTTTTCCATGATGAATAAGATTTCTGAGAATACTTGCTCTGATACCACTTGTCAGGATCTTAATTCTAAACAAGAATAAACACTCAGAAACAATATTAAAGGAGTTGCAGAATAACACTTTAATATTCAATAATCAATGAAACAGTGAATCAAAAGAACAACTTGCAAACTTTATTGAATGATTATAAAGCTACAAGATTCAACACTCAACCTCAATATTGATGAACAGGCTCACCAATACGAATTCTAATTCTCTAGAATTAGGATTACAAACCTTGAGGTTGATTCTCTCTATGAAAACAAAAACTCAGAATTCTATTATTAATTCTAAACTATTTATGACTAATTCTATATATATTGAAGATAAAAGATAATTACAAATAATAAAAGATCTTCGAAATAATCTTCCATCTTTATCTCCAAGCTTTCCATAATCTTCAAACTTGATCTGCACGAATCTTGATTATCTCATAAGCAACACTAAATCTTCAGCAACATTAATACTTTAAGTAGTATTAACCTTCAGCAGTACTAACTACTAGCAGTACTAAAATTGCTTAGCAGTAGTAATCTCCTCTAGCAGTATTAACCTTGACTTATATTTCTGAATTTCCCAACAAATATAATTTGCTTGATTTATAAAAATCCCCGTAGAAAATTGTTTGACTTGTAATCTGAGAAAGAAATTCATCTCTCCCATCATACTCATCTGAAAACGTGACACCATGAGGTTAGAAAAATTCTTAAAGTACTTTGGATTAGTTGAAACAAATATGATATCGTCCACATATATTTGAATTAAAATGATATCAACTTTCTCCCTTTTAATGAATAAAGTGGTGTCAATTTTACCTTTTGAAAAGCCAAACTTGACCAGGGATTTGGATAAAACATCATACTATCCGTAAAGTGCTTTGTTTAGAATGTACACGTGATCTGTTTTGTCTGCACTTACTATCCTTCCAGTTTAGCAACATACACCTCTTCTTTTAGCAATCCATTCAAAAAGGCTGTCTTGACATCCATCTGATAGACCGTAAAGTTCTTGTGTGCAGCGTAGACTAGGAACATTCTAATTGCCTCAATTCACGCAACTGGTGCATACATCTCGGCATAATCAATGCTTTCCTCTTGTCTGTATCCTTTGGCAACAAGTCTTGATTTGTTTCAAATTACAACACCATCTTCATCTTTCTTGTTTTTTAATACCCATTTGGTGCCAATAATAGTCTTCCCTTCAGGTCGGGGCACCAATCGCCAAACTTTTAGCGTTTCGAATTGTTTGAGCTCTTATTGCATAGTTGTAACCCAATATGGATCACTAAGAGCTTTTGAAACTTTTGTTGGTTCTGTTTTGCTTAGAAAAGAGTCAAATAAGCATTCGTTTGCAGTTGCAAACCTAGTTTGCACCGGCTTAGATGGATCTCCAAAGATTTGATGAACCGAATGCTCTTTGGTCCACTTGTAAACATGAAGAAATGGATTAGATGTAGATTGATCATGTCGAGCATCTAGATATCCACTTTAATCTTGTTGTTCTGTAAGGGGTTCAGTTGAAGCAATCGGTGTAGAAGATTCAGTTGGTTGGACATTTGATGTCTGTTGAATAGGCGTTGACGTACATCCAACTAATTGTGTAACTTCTAGCTTGGCAGTTTCATTAGCAACTTCAACTAAGTGAGTAGGTGTTTGAATTTGAGTTTCTTCCTGAATCGGGGGAACAGATTCAGTTGAGACAACTGAAGTGATTGGATGATGATTACTTGAATCTTCAGATCTGTCAATCACAACAGGTTTAGTCAATTTAGTACCAAGAAACTCATCATAGAAAAATTCAAACAATAAATCTAATTATGTTAGGTGAGATATAGACGTAGATGGTTTATCAGAATTAGAAATGGTAACCGCAAGTTATGGACTGATTTTCCCAGAAGCCATTTCTTCAACAAATGTTACATTTACGCTCTCCACCATGATCTTCGATTTCTTCATGTAAACTCTATAAGCAACAAACATGTGAGAATATCCGACAAAAATTCCTTCATCAGTCTTAGGACTGAACTTGTTCAAGTTCTTCTTGTTGTTTAGCACGAAACACCTGCATCCAAAGATGTGAAATCAAAGCATATGGTGTTTTACCAAACCGACGATGGATTATGGAACGATTCTGTATATAGCATGCAGTCGACACAACTTCAGCCCACAGAAATAGAGGTAGATTAGATTGACTCAGCATAGTGCGAGCAGATTCTACTAGAGTTTTGTTTCGCCTTTCTACAACTCCATTATGTTATGTTGTTCTGACAGTAGAAAACTGGTGTGTTATCCCAACCTATTCGAGATAATCATCTACAGTCTTGTTCTTAAATTTTGTGCCATTGTCTGTTCTGAGAAGCTTGACTGTCTTCTGCAAATTCACTTGAGTGGTCTTTAAGAATGAGATGATGACATCGTGCATCTCATCTTTCGATCTCAGAAATTTGACCCAATTGTATCTTGAATAATCGTCCACAATCACTAGAACATATTTCTTGCCGTTGATGCTTTGAGTTCGCATTGGACCACAGAGATCCATATGCAGTATTTCTAATGAAGTATTTGTGCTTGGTTCAGGCTTAGGCTTATGAGAAGCTCGTTTCATTTTACCCTTCTCACACACAACACATAGATGTTCTTTTTCATATTTCAACTCTGGAAGTCCTCTCACCAAGTTACCAGTCACCAGTTTGTTGATGTATCTGAAGTTGAGATGAGTAGACACACAACACTATCAGTCTTGACTTTTGACAAATTGATCATGTAGAGGTCTGACTTTCGCGTCCCAACCAAGAGTTCTTTTCCGTCTTCAGTTCTAACACAACACCTCTTGGACTTAAAATTCACCTCTAAGTCTTTGTCACAGAACTGACCAATGTTGAACAGGTTGTGTCCTTATCCTTCAACGTAGCTCACCTTCTTAATTGTTACATTCTCTTGCACAACATCTCCATAGCAAGTATCGATGAAAACTGGTCATTCACAAATCTAACGTTCTCGTAGAATTTCTCTGTATAATTAGACAAAATATATTTCTGCCCGGTCATATGCTTGGAGCAACCAAAATCTAAGTACCACATATGACGGGTCTGCACAAGAGAAATCAAGGAAAAACAGGTTTAGGTACCCATTTATATCTAGGTCCCTTCATGCTAGCACAATATTTTGGCACCCATTTGAATTTGGGTCCTCTTTGATGTTGAAAAACATGAGAATGATGTATATAATAAGTTCCAAACCAACAATCAGAATATTGTCGAGTCACAAAATCATTTCGACCATATGTAGACAACTGAGTAGTAAACGGATATAATTGGAACAATTGCTTTATTGAGTAAGTCTTGTAAGAAGTTACAAGATTTGTTTTAGAAGAAGCAATATTACCAACTAAATCAGTATCACTAACAGAAATCCTATTACATTCAGAAACAGAAAATGATTTTGTAAGCTCTTCACTTTCTTCTTAGGTCGCCATTCAGATCTCACTTCAGAATTTTTCTTGCTCAATTATGAAACAAAATATTTAGTTCTGTTAGGAACATGAGATTTATGAGTTTGTCTTTTCTTTTGCTTACTTGTGTTGATCCATTTATGTGAGTGTTTTTTCTTTTGCTTTTTACCTCTTCCATAATAGGTACTCACAGGAACTGATTCATCAACTTTAGTTGATGATTTACCTTTCTCAAACACACTAGGTAAAGCATCATAGTTGATGATAAATTCTGAATGATCTGGAAGTTTTGCATTGAAATCAAACACATCAACACTGTCATCAACACAACCATCAGAATTTAAGAAATCATTATCATCCGCAAATAAGTCATCAACATCCTCATCAGAAACTTGAGGTGCCTTGGAAGAATTTTAACACATCTTTTGATAGGAAATATTAGCACAAGCTGAAGTTTTAGGAGTAGAGAAAGCTTCAGATTTAAAATGAGTGTTCTTTATAACTGTAGAAGACATAATCTTTTCAAGATAAACCAAAATTCTTTCATCAGCTAAAATGTTTTCATGCTCAGTAATTTTACTTTTTAAAACGAGTGGAGGAACGTAAATTTTAGCTTTAACAGGTTTTGCCTCCTACTCCTTAGTAGAATAGCTTTCAAAATAATCATTCAAAAGAAACTTTGGTTGGTCAGAAAGATAACTATCATTCAGCTTTTTATAGCAGAATGGTAGTTGCATTTTAGTTGTGTTCTTTCTACTCTCATCTTCCTTAGCCTCAATCTAATTAGATGATTTAGTAACAAACTGGGGTTTCAAATGAGGATGTTTGTCAACCACTTGTAGAAAATCAAAATTGTATAAAGCTGGCTGCTTTCTAATGGATTTCTTCAAAAGATGTGGGTTATCGTAACCGAGACCCCATTTTTCTTTAAAATCAACTTCTTCATTTAGTGTGTTGAGAAAGATGGTTTGATCCGTTTGACCTCAAGTGTAAAGTTTTGCTTCCAAACAATTAACCTTTTTCTACAATTTTTTTTATCAATCTGCAATTTATGAACTTTTAGAGCAAACTCTTGTTTCTCACATTCAGAAGTATTAAACTTTGAAACAGTTTCAGAAATTTGAGTTTCAAGACAAGCTTTTTGTTTTTCAAAAACAACAGTAGATTTGTTTAAAGATTCAATCAAGTTTTTATTCCTCACAAGTTTCTTGATGAGATCAAAAATAGTTTGACGCTTCTTTGCAACCCTACTTTTCTCCTTTTTAAGCTTAACTTGTAAGTCTTGAAGCTCAACCATCATGGTTTCCATTTTCTTTACGAAATCAGATTCAGAAAAATTTTGTACCTCATCGGAAGTCTCCTCATCAGATTCATCATATTTTACTTCCTTTCCCATAAGGCACATGTGAGCAGTCTCATCTTTTTCTTCATCATCTGAATGGTCTAGCCAGAATTCATCCTCAGCCATCAATGCCTTTTCTTCCTTTTTTTGCTTTGCTAGAAGCATCTTATTCTTAGTGTAATCTAAGTTCCTCACAGTCGGCTTCCGGAAGTCCTTGGCAAAGTGACCAATCTTGCCACAATTATAGCATTTGACTGGCTCTTCAGACTTCTTCTCTCCATAATCATTCAAATACCTTTTCTTCTCTTCCGGCTTCCTTTCCACAAATTTCTTTTCCTCATACCTTCTACCTTCCACCCTTTTCTTATGATCAAAATTTCTCGACCCTGACGAGTACCTCTGACTATTAGATCCCGACTTTTTGTAGAACTTCTTCTGGAACGCTCGGTCAGCAATAGCATAGCTTTCTTTATGTTTTCACCATCGTCAGAATCAGAATCATCATAACTGGATATGACAACTTTTTTTTTCTTGTCTTTCTTCTCCATTTCTTTCTTTGCAACCACCAAGGCAATAGGAAGAGGTACTGACTTCTCATTCTTCTTCTTCTCTTCTCTATCCTCTATCACTTCCTCTTCATTCTGCCTAAGTGTTTCATAAACTTCACGTAGAGGAATCTCTACTTAGATCGTTCATCTGTTTCATCCTTCGTGTGTGCTTCTTCAACTCTGGTTGCAATACACTAATAAATTTCATATTCTTCTCTATTTGTTTCTTCTTGACCTTGTTCTTTGTCAGCTCATTTATCAAAGATACAAACCTATCATAAGTGTCTTCAAGACTCTCTCCAGGTTTGGCTTTAAACTCCTTATAACTGTTTATACAGTTTGCAACTTTCATCTCATTGCCAACTTTGGATCCCAACATCATTTTCTCTAATTGATCCCACATCTTCTTAGTTGTTGCCTTGTAGTTGTCTATTTTGATGTAGATCTCATTTGGTATGCTTTGAAGGAGTATAGATCTAGCTTGCTTGTCAGCCTTGTATCTATTTTTCTGCTCTTCAGTATACTAAGAAATATCCTTAGGTACTATCTTTGTCTTTTGTTCTCTTTCCACATTTCCATCTTCACTATCATATGATCCATCATCGCCTAGAATTTCCATAGTAATTGGAATCATTGGACCTTCCTCAATGGACATCTTAATGTTTTCTCTATTAGCATGTCTGTCTATAAAGTCCAAAAATCCGTCTTTCCACTGCTCGTATTCTCCTTTGAAAAGAATCGGTGGTTTGACATCTGTACCAATAGCAAGTGCATCCTTGGAAGTCATCTTGAACTTTGCACTGATATGAAATGATCGTCAAAAATTCAGAAGTGAACTTGACCTGTAAAGCCAAACTTGGTCAACGCTGAAAATCACAAAAAAAAAATATTAGTGTCAGAACTCGCATAACAAAGAAAGCACAAACTTCACACACATAGAGATCTGCACGTTCTAAGTTTGCGCAGAGAGAAGCTTGCTCGTTCATAGATTCGCGTAGGCTGAGATGTGCGAGTTTTCACTTCGCTCAGGCAAAAGCTTGCGCGTTTCTGAGAATCACTTCACGCAATCACGTTGGACATTCCCACACTTAGAAAAATTTCAGTAAAATAACTTATCGCAAAAAGTAAACTCGCAAACCACTTCACGCAAAACACTAAACTCACACACAATATTGTGTGCGTTCTAACTTCGCGCAAGCTGTAGTCTGCGCGTTCTTACTTCGCGCAGACAGAACTTTGCGCGTTCTTTTCCTTAGAAAAATTTTGGGATAAAAAATACAAGTATCTTGCGCGTTCTTTTCCTTAGAAAAATTTTGGGATAAAAAATACAAGTATCTTGCGCGTTCTATGAAACGGAAGACACAAATACTCAAACAACTTCAGTCTGCGCGTTCTTCAAGTTTTTGCGTGTTCTTTAGTGAGCGTGTTATTCAGGATGAGTTTTGCGCATTTTCTGGATCTTGCGTGTTCTTCAAACTTTCGACCAAAAACTAAGTTTTTCAACTTGAATTCCATTCAAACCTTCGAATTAGGCCTTGGAACTTTTCAGATTTGTCCTTGATCACTATACGAACCTATTACAAACAATTAATTTTGACCAAAAATACTAAAATTACAAATTGATCAAGATACACAGTACGTATGAAAAACTCGAACAAAAAGACAATGAAATCCAAAATTCACACAATTCAGTTGTGAATTGGACAAAGCTACTCAAACCAAACCTATTCTAGACATAAAATCGATTACAATGAAATCAATTACAACTCCAAAACAATACAAAATCTTAGAAATCGAACTTTGACAGAAGGTTTGCGAGTTCTTGAAAAATGTCGACCAACAGATCTTGATTCTGAATTCTTGTATGCTCTGATACCAATTGTGTGTCCCACAATGAGTGCAATTCAATCAAGATGACACAGAATATGAATTGAACAAACAATTTCTATTGATATTAATTCTCAATCGTATACAGTATGCACTGAAATATTTCTCTCTCTAAAAACGCGTAGTACACTTAGCCTAATGATTCTACAAACCTATAAAATCTATTTATACTCATTACAAATTACAAAGACAACTAAACTACAAACACATTGACTTTGACCTTTATTACAAGAGACTTTGACTTGAGCTTTTGACTTTGACCTTTCATCTTCATGATCTTGGATCCAACATATTTGAGTACTAACAATTACAATACTCTCTCTCTATGCTCTATGACTCTCTCTCTAACCACAAATCTTACACACTACTATATGAATCTCTCAATGTAATTGGTCACTCTCTATGCTTGTGATTACTAGATTTACAAGGAAACTAAAGGTATTTATACCATGTCAACATAGTTGACTTACAACACAAGGCTTTAAAAAGAAAGTCAATACCTTGACTTTTACAACACAACTTTACAAACAATTACACTTTCTACACTTTAATCTTGAATACAACATTTAAGCTCAACACTACACCATCTTCATCTTTCTTGTTTTTAAATACCCATTTAGTGCCAATGATTGTCTTTCCTTCAAGATGTGGCACGAGTCCCTGTTATTTCCAAATTCATCAAGTTCTAATCGTAAAGAGAAACACATTCATGAATCATAGTCACATGTCATTGATTTAAACATCAAGATTACAAAACTTCCTTTCTCTCACTACTTTATCTCACTAGAAATAATATTCTAATCTGCTCTTCTCTAATTTGCTCTCACTTCTCACACTCTTACTCACTCAATGTTACCCGCGTACACAAACAGTTTCACACACTTGACACTTACAAAGAATAACAACAAAGCTAGTTATACCTAAGACAAAATACAAAACAATACAATTTACTTTGACTTTATTAACACATAGACTTTCACTTTCCATGAGAGTTGACTTTCCATCTTTGACTTCTTGAACTTTGGTCTTCAATCTTTATGATCTTGAATCCAACAAATCTGTGCTCTAACATTCTCCCCCTTTGGATCAAGATCATTACAATTTTTTTTTAGCAATTCAATCTTTTCTGTAAGCTCAATTGGAATAAACTCCCCCTTTGATCAACCTTTATCTTCTCTTGTAATCTCCCCTTTGATACAAAAATGATTTTCTCAATCAATCCACATTCTCCCCTTAACAATATGAAACATTCTCAATTTGGATTGACATTCTCCTCTTTCTTTGATAAGCACAATCTTCAATACTTTGTTCTTCAAGAATAATGGCATTCTCTCCCAAATTAAAATCAACAAATAATCTTTAAATAAAATTTCAGCAAAAATCAACACATCTTTCAGCAATCTTTAACCTCACTTGAACACTTCTCCCATCTTTAACTCAAACTCTTGATTCGGACATTTCTTTTTCTTTATCTTCCCATTTCTGAGTTAAACTTTCCTTTTCAAACATCTCTTGAAACAAAACTTGTAATGGACATTTCTTCAAACTTTATCTTCTCCCCCTTTTTGATGAATAATGCATCAATATCATCAAATCCGTCTCCAAGAAATGTCGTTAACTGTTCTGACCACTGATCTGTCATAATGAGCCTCTGATTCGATGCCAATTCGAACAATGTATTCCTCCAGATCTTTTCAAATCTAGACAAAATAGGAATGTAACACCTGAATCAACAAATAAATCAGTTAACATGCCTGTCAGTAACACTAAGTCACTGTATGTAACGAATACACATAGGAAAGAAGCTTTTTGATGTTCACACGCCCAGGGCTTCCATCCAATCATCGAAACACCACAAAGGCAATTTCTATGAATGTTATGACAAGAAAACAAATTCCTTGTGTGCTCGTGCAAGTGATAGAAAGAATTAAGTCATCAAGTGCTTATAAAGGCTCAAAATTGTGTAAACCACTAAGACAACAATAGATAAACACAGACTCAATGTGCATGATTGAAGTGCGAAGGTGAGGCAAACTTTCTTCTTTTTCAATATCCAGATTTTCATTTCAGATAGATAATGTGCTGCATCCCCAGGAAAATATGAAACATTTACTTTTTAAGAAGAAAATGAGTGGCTGGTGGGGTTTTTAATAAGAGTTGGCATAGGCTAGTTGCCTGTTTCAATAACGTTCACCAAAGAATTGTGAAGCATTAGTAATGTGGCTTCCCGACTCAGAAAGTAGTTGGTGCAGAGTCTGATATTCTTTTACTCTTGTTAGATCACATATCTATTGAATTCAAGATCATCCAAACTGAAGATCGCAATTTGAAGCTAAAGCCGGAACGTCGACTCTCGATATTAAAGTCTAATGTTTGTTTGTAATAAATGTCAAAGTATTGTTATTGATATTTTGTTTACTTAGTTAGTTAGTTATTAGTTAGATATTAAATTAGTTAGAAATAATATCTAAATGTTAGATATTATGTAGGTTTATTAGTTTAATATTGCAAGTTGTTTTAGGTAGTGTGTTAGACACACTTGAGATAATATCTCTGTTAGATCAGATCACAATTGACACATTAGAACACACACTTGAGGTGTAAAAGAGAGAAAACAGAGAAAACACATTCAAAGCTTGAATCTGATCAACCTTGTAATCGTTGTTATTAATCAATACAGGTTGGTAATCGATATTGTGTTGTTAATCTATAAACTTGATATAAACATTGTTGGACCAAAAATTCTGTTCTCTCACCCTCTTTCTTTTAATCATTTAAGCTCATATCTAACCAAACTCTCTTTTCCATTTTATCTCAACACACAACCCGCACTCATTTCTTTTTGACTCCTCACACTCAATCACTATGGATTAACTTCTTGGGTAGGAAACACTGGTGAACGTGAATCCATAGAAGTTCAATTAAGTCCTAGCACAATGATCCCATGTTTTCCAATAAAGCATATGTTGCTCAAGATGGTTTAACTCTGTCAATTAAAGCTCAAATACAAGTCAGATATATATATGCTCAGAAATATAATCATGAAGATATGAGCATTTTTTTTAAACATTGAAGTATTTTCAAACAAGTATAATGAATGAATGAATATGAATGCAAGAGACTTGTTTGAAAATCTGACATTGTAAGAAAATGATCAGAAATGAAATGATATATCAGTTAAAGCTTATGGTCAACAATAACAGATATATGTCTATACGAACCAAGATATAGACAAGTCTTGAAATGAACGCTGCGAAATGAAATAACGCTCAATAATCATTGAAGTTCAATTGCGGTGTCTTACCATCGAAAATATGTTTCAATATTAGACATGGTAAGAACATTTTGAACAAAAAAATCAAACCGGTGTGTGTGAATACTTGAAAGTATATGGAAAAGACAATACGCAAGTAATTATCTTTGGAAACACACGGTTTGTTAAGCGTTGAAGCACAAATAAAATAAAAACAATTAAGATCACACTTCCAATTTATGAAATCTATTTAAGAATCGGAAAGTGGTTTGAACATTTAAGAACATGTTTTCTATGATTGAAAGTTGTCCTTCTTTCAATCATATATGAGATTAAGATAAGAAATTTAACCTTTATCGCTCAGACTTAAATCTCATGAAGCCAAGCTGAAAAACATAATGATATGATCTTGATAGCGTCTCTCAATCTGCAAAAGTCTCAAAGTCTAGTCAAAGTTTTGTGAATAAAAACATAACTTTTATTCAGAAAACTTTATTGAAAAAATAAAATGACATAAAGCAGTAAAACGTTGAATGTACGAGTTCTGATCTGAAGTAATCAGAAGTCACAATTCTTTACTCCCCCTGGGAATATGCATCTGAAATTAATCAGTGAAAAAGCACATGATAGAGATCTACAACTTCTTCTGAAGTGTAGTTCGTCATATCTTCCGAATACATATTTCTAGAAAAATTTATGTACTCCCCCTTGAAGGTTGATTTTCTCTTCTGAGTATCTAAGTACAATATCTTATCAGCACAGGAGTAAGGTCTTTTGATCACTGAAGTACGAGTCCTAAACTGTTGTGTTTGGAAGTCAAACTCCTTAATCTTTGAAGAACGGGTTCTGAACTGTAGTATTCAGAAGCCTTGGTTTTCTTACTCCCCCTAGACAGTAGGTCCCTGCAACACAGAATCAACTTTCGGCTTTGGTACCCACTGGTATTTGGATCCATGTGTGTTAGTTGCAGTTCGGATGGGAGTAACGGAATAAGAACCATACCAGTAATGGTCACTTGTTTTATGAACATGATCATGTGTACGACAATAAGAACAATAATATTTCTTACTTGACAACCTGATTAACTGATCTCTCGAGTAGACATGATCAGATTTACCTTTTCGCACATTGTTCTTCTTGGCTTTAGTCTCATGTACACATGTCTTCTTGCCTTTCTTCTCAGCTTTCTTCTTCTCATCATTCTTCTCATCTTCAACTGGTTTTACTTTCCAAACCAGCTTGTCTTCTTCATATCTTCTTCTTCTTTGATGTGTATCTGAACCATCTATATTTCTATCATAGAAAAGGTTAGTACTACGAATCTGATTAGAAGATTTAACTGACCTTCTTGTACAAACAGTTTTCTGGTGTGAGCTTGAAGCTGTCTTTTTGAAGTCAACTGAATTATTTCTAGGTGTGTGGATTTGTGACTCTGGAGTCGTTTGCTCAGTCACCATCACCTTGGAAACAATCTCTTCAAGCTCTTTTATCTTTGAAAAATAACTGTTCTTTTCTTTGATGAGTAGGTCAATTTTCGTCTCGAATTCAGACTTCGTTTTCTTCTCTTTCAGTGCACTTTCAGATAGCTTAGGTAACTTGTCAGTCAGCTTCTTTATCTTAGCCTCAAAAATATTCCTTTCTTCCTCAAAACCATTTTCAGCATTCTTTGTCTGACCAGATATTTCTTTAAAGATCCCAACATTCTTCTGTTCAATTTCCTTTTTCTCCTTGACAAACTTTTCCCTTTCCAAAATGATTACTTTCTCAAAGTCAGACACTTGTTGAGAAAGCTTGATACATTTATGCTCAACTGTCTTCTTTTCTTCACAACTCTTCTTGGAAAGTTCTGACAACTTCTGTGTAAACTTTGATCTTTCTTTTTCAAAATCAGATTTGTCTTTGGCAATCTTTTGCTCTAAATAAGATATATTCTTCTGAAGCTCAACATTAGCATCTACCAAACTTTTAATCTTCTCCTCATACCTTTCAACAGATGCTGCTTGCTGGAGTTGCACAATCTGATTTTCAAAGTGAGAGATTTTTCTTTTCAGCTCAGAATTCTCAGATTCCAAAATCTTTACTTTTTCTTTTGAAGACAACTTTGATTTATTTTCATGCTGATCCCACAACTGTTTTCCTGTAGCCTTTTTTCTATCTAATTGAATAGAAATCTCCTCTGAAATTCCTTGTAGGATAAACATTTTGGCCAATTTATCTGCTTCATATCTCTTTCTCTGCTCATCTAAGTACATCTCAAGTGGTAATGGAAGCTCTTCTCTTTTTCTTTCTTCACCCTTTACAACAGTAAAAACTTTCCTTGGAGTTAACATACGTCCTTCCCTCAGAGATATTCTACTAAGATCCCCTAAGTCTTGTCTATCAATAAAAACCAGGAACTGATTTTTCCATTGTTCATACTCTCCTCTGAAAAGTACTGGCGGCTTCTCATCCGTACTGATTGCAAGAACTTCACTGGAAGTCATTCTGTTACTAAAAGAACTTGACAAAAACGATCGTTAATCCAAATAAAATCAAATAAAATTCAGAAATGAAATTTCCTAATTTATCCAAGTCAGGAATTCGAAAAATACAAGGGAGATGCAAGGAATTCACAACCAATACAGATATTCACATAGAATTCGCAAACCACACAAACACCTATAGAATTTGCAAGATACAGAACATACACATAATTCGCTATACTCACAGTAGCGAATTCTGTACTTGTAAAATTTATTAAAACTTTTCGCAAATGAGACCTCTGCGAATTCTGTACTTAGAAAATGTTTATCAAAAACTTTTCGCAAACATGGTCTCTGCGAATTCTATACTTGACAGAATTTGAAAAACATACTTGCGAATCCTAAGAAATTCGCAATACACTAGTCTACGAAATCTGAGCAATTCGCAATAGACATAGTAGCGAATTCTAAGGAATTCGTAAGATTGCCATTTGTTAAACACTTTTCGCAACATACTTGTCTGCGAATTCTTCACTTTTCGCAATAGACACAAAGGCGAGTTCTATGCTTTTCACAAGATCTGTGAATTCTGTCCTTGACAATTTCAAAATCAAGCCTATGCGAATTCTGATGAATTCTGCGAATTCTAGACAGTCTGCGAATTTCTCAAGGTTTCTGCGAATCCTTGGATGATCTTGCGAGTTCTTCTAGCGAATTCTTCAGATCTCGATGAAAAACGTTCTGATCTGCTCAAAACCATACAAAAACTTCGATTGTTGATATGAAACTTCGACAATTTGATCACCTAAACCTCTAGAACCTAATTCTAGCAATGAATTTCAATGAGAAACACTGATTATTACCAAACGAATCCATACTCAGTGCGAAGAACTCATGAAATACAAACTCGACAAAATCAAAAATTAAGGATCGATTGCAGTGCAAAACACAAATCAAACTATACAAACTCGTTCTAGAACATAATTCGACCATAAATCAAGAAATTACCACATGAAAAACAGACTAAAAAATGAAAATTGATTCTGATATCAAAGGTACAGAGTCTAGCTCATTTCTTGAATTTGATTTCAATTGGATATACTCTGATACCAATTGTTATTCCCAAATTCATCAAGTTCTAATCGTAAACAGAAACACATTCATGAATCATAGTCACATGTCATTGATTCAAACATCAAGATTACAAAACTCCCTTTCTCCCAGTAGAAATAATTTTCTAATCTGCTCTTCTCTAATATGCTCTCATTTCTCACACGCTTACTCACTCAATGTTGCCTGCTTACACAATCAGTTTCACACAGTTGACACTTACAAAGAATAACAACAAAGCTATTTATACCTAAGACAAAATACAAAACAATACAATTGACTTTGACTTTATAACACATAGACTTTCACTTTCCATGAGAGTTGACTTTTCAGCTTTGACTTCTTGAACTTTGGTTTTCAATCTTTATGATCTTGAATCCAACAAATCTGTGCTCTAAAAGTCGCCATACTTTCAGTGCTTCGAACTGATTAAGTTCTTCTTGCATGGCTAGAATCCAACCAGGATCTTCAAGAGCTTCTGATACGCGTGTTGGCTATATCTTGCTCAAGAAGGAATCATATAAGCACTCGTTTGCTGTTGCAGACCTAGTTTGCACCGGTTTCGAAGGATATTCGATAATTTGATGTAACAGATGATTTTTGGTCCACTTGTTGACATGAGGGAGTGGACCATAAGTAGATTGATCATGTTGATCATCTAAATAACCTTCAGTTAGGGGTTCAGTTTAAGTGAAAGGTGCAGAAGTTTCAGCTGGTTGAACACTAATTGTCTGTTGAATAGGCAATTCCACATACCCAACTGATTGTGCAATTTCTGGCTGTTCAATATTTGTTGTATCTTCAACTGATGGAGTTTCTGTTTGACCTGATTGAGTTTCCTTCTGAACTGGGGGTAAAGGTTTAGTAGATACATCTGTTGTGATTGGATGATGTTCGCTTGAATCTTAAGAATTGTCAATCACAACAGGTTTAGATACTTTTGTTCCAAGAAACTCATCATAAAAACGTTCAAACAATAAATCTAATTATGTTAAATATGAAATATGTTAGGGCTAATTTGTTAGTTAAATAGAAGTTCAGGGTAAATTATGTCAAGTTCTTAAAGTTGTAAGCTTGTTGGGCCTTAAAGCCCATAAGCCCATTAGGCCTGCGAGCCTGCGTATTTAAAGTTATTTCTATTTCATTTTGTTAGTTTAGAAATTCATTATTCAGTTTTCTAGTCATTAGGTTTACATACCCTTATCAGAAATTCTCTCTGTAAACCTTAACCCTTTTGAAGTATTATCAATCATATGACTAGTTGTTGTGGCCTATAATCTGTTCTTCATTGTTCATATTTACTTGTGATTGCACTGCACTGGGATCTACAAAATAGACGTTGAAGCTTTATTAGAATTAGAAACACTAGCACAAGGTTCTTGACTAATGTATCCAGAAGCTAAAACTCCTGTACGTACGTGTTCTGAACTATTTTGTTTAGAAGCCACTTCCATTGTTTCATCGAATGTGACATTTAAGCTCTCCACAAGGATCTTTGATTTCTTCAGATAAACTCTATATGATGTTGATGTTTGAGAGTAGCCAACGAAAATCCCTTCTTCAGCTTTTGGACTGAACTTATTAAAGTTCTCCTTGTCGTTAAGCACATAGCACCTGCATCCAAAAATATGAAAATGTTTAATGCTAGGTGTTCTGTTATTTATAAGAGCATAGAGCGTTTTACCAGCGGCGATGAATGATTGATCGGTTTTGCGTATAACATGCAGTCGAAACAATGTTAGTGTGGGACAAACAATTGGTATCAGAGTAGAAGTTCGATTGAAATTTTTCAAGAAATGTTCTTCGTACCATGGTTATTGTGATTTGATCGATTTTTGAGTTTTCGTTTGTAATTGTGAGTCTAAATGATTACATAGTGATCGATGGATGTAATAGAATAGAATTGGATTGATTTGTAACACAATCTCACTATAATTCATGTTTGATTTGATGTTTTTGTGAATTTTTGATCGCACGAGTTCTAAGCACTATTCTTGAATTGAAACTGTAATTTGGTTGTTTTTTTTTATCGAAATTGAGTCATAGAAGTTTGTTCAGATTGTGTACGTGACTGAATTGGCAAAGTTTCAGACTCAGAATCGAAGAAATAATGGGTTTTTGGATCGATTGAAGTGTTTTTGGGTCAAACCTTGAAGAACTCGCATAATCTCTGAAGAACTCGCAAGATCTATGGATTTTGCATGAAGAACTCGCATGATGACCTTGTTTGCATAGGATTTCTCATAAAACTAACTTTGTGAAAAAGTTAAGGGAAGAATTCGCATAAGTGTTGTGTGAATTGTATAGATTTCGCATACTTCAGTGTACGAGAAGTTGGGAAAATATTTTCTAAGGACAAATTTTGCATCATCCTATTTGCGAAAAATGAGGATTTCGCATCAAGCATCATACGAATTTCTCATAATTCGCATAGTGAAGTGTGCGAATTCCTAGATTTCGCATCTCATTGCGTGCGAATTCTCCAAGTTTTCAGTGGTGTGCGAATTTCTTCAGATCTGTGAGTTCCTTCTGTGTGCGAATTGTTGAAGATCTGTGAATTATTTAACTACTGTGATGTGAGAATTCTTGCCTTAGGAAATTTTTGGAATTTTATTTCTGAAATTTTTTGTAAGATTTTCTGATTGTTGATTATTCTTTCGAACTAACGATCTTTTGTGCAAGTATTATCAAGACGGGATATTTTGATGATGTTGAAGAAGAATTTGTTAAACTCAAAACAGAGAATGAAAATCTCAATTCGTCTGTTGAATATTATTCAAAGAGATCAAAGAAATATCATACGGAAAAGAGGTTGCTACATGAAGAAGTAAATATGTTAAAGAATATTAATGAGGATCTTCTAAAACAGATTTTTGATTTTCAACAGTTAAAAGATGGTAAGAGCAATGAAGAGAAAACAAAGGCTTTGGAAACTAAAAATACTGAATTGAAAAGGAATATTCAGATTTGGAAGCTGAGATTGTCAAACTCAAGGAAGAAGATTCTATCAAGACGAATGAGGAGACAACAAATGATTTGGATACTGCAAATGCTGAGCTTCAAAAGAAGATTTTAGAATTGGAAAAGCAGATTGCTAAAAAAAGAACTGAGTTTGAAAAAAAAATAAAAGGTTTGCATAGAAATTTTCTGAGTTCTCTAGAAAGACATTTGAAGAGAAGAAAGAAATAGATCAGAAATGTGCAAATCTCTCAAAACAGGTATCAAATTTTGAAAAAGTTATCATTGTTGAAAGAGACAGACTTGAGAAAGAGAAAACTGAGTTTTGATCTGAAGGAAAATCTCTCAAAGAAAAGATTTCTGAGTTAGAAAGCCTGTTGGAAAAAGAGAGAAAAGAGTTTGAGAAGGATAAGAAGGTAGTTGAGATGAAAAATGTTGGATTTTTCAAATAATTATCTGATCAAAGAAAGAATGCCGAGAAAGATTTTGAAGAAGAAAGGAAGATATTTGAGATAGAGATTGAGAAGCTGACAAAGTCACTATCTGAACTGTCAACAACTGTTATGAATGAACATAATGCGAAGTCTGAATTAAAGAAAAAGATTGACTTACTCTACAAAGAAAAGAACAGTTTATCTTCCAAGATAACAGAACTTGAAGATATTGTCTCTAAGGTGGTTTTGGCTGAGCAGAAGACTCCAGATTCAATTCTTCAAACACCTAGAGTTGATTCAGCGGATTCAGAATGCTCATTTAAGACAACATCAAGTTCATATCATACAATTGTTTCCACAATAAGGTCAGTTAATAAAAAAGACCAGATTCGTACTACTAACCTTTTCTATGATCGTAATATGCATGGTTTAGGTACATACAAAAGTAGAAGAAAAGGAAATGAGAAGTTAGTATGGAAGGTAAAAGCAACTTCTGATGACAAGGATGGCATGATATCATTTGTGCATACACTCAATACCAAGAAGAACATTGTTCCAAAAAGTAAACCGGATTTTGTTTATTCTATAAATCAATTACTCAGGTTATCTCAAAAGAAGAGTTATTGTTCTTATTTTCGTGCAAATAATTTTTGATAAGTCCAATTCAAGCCATATATCAACAATTCATACACAAAATCTAGAGAGAGATTATAGAGAGAGATTGAGACATATGTATTAATGTCAGTCACAAGATTACAATGAAAAGCGCATGTCTCTCAAGTTACAAGGTTGTTAGAGCATAAATATGTTGGATATAATATCAAGAAGACTGAAGGTCAAAGTTCAAGAAAGTCAAAGCTGAAGAAAGTCAATTCTCATCTAAGTCAAAGTCTTTTGTAATAAAGTCAAAGTCAATGAATTTGTATTTGTATTTTAGTTTCCTTGTTTTTAGATATGGGTATAAATACTTTCTATTTCAGTTTAGTTTTGTAATAATTAGAGGAAGCTTATTTTGTGAAATACAATTGAGAGAAAATCTGTAGAGAGAGAAAGTGAGAGTTCTAGAGAGAGAAAGTTGTATTTGAATTGAGAATTGAATTCAAAACAGGTAATTGATATGAATTGTTTGTTTTGATTAATTGTTTGTGACCGGAAACTGGAATCTAGGGAATAACATTTGGTATCAGAGCAGATTCAAAGTGAAATCAGATCAAGAAATTCAAGAAAAGTTCGTTGACACTGTTCATAGTTACTGTTCATCGAAGATCAAATCGATTTCTTATTTTGAGTGTGTTTTTGGAGCAGATTTTGATTAGGAATTGTTCGAAAAGTGTAATAGATCGAGTCTATGTACTTTAATTTCTGAATTGCACTGTAATTTTCTCGAATTTGTGATTTTTTGTTGAGTTTTTGTTCACGAGTCAATTTTCACTGTATCATCGTTCATTTTGTATTATGAGTGTTTGTTTGTGAAATTCTTGTGTTGTAATACGTTCCAGTATTGTAATCGAGCATCCCTACAAAGTTTCAAATCAATTGGACAAGTATTGGACCGAAATCAGATGGAAAAATCAAGTTTTGGTTCGACTTTCTGAAGAACGCGCTAGATCTCCAAAACGCGCAAGATTCAATCGCAAGAATGCGCAAGTCGAAGGAAAGTTTTTGGTCAAAACGCGCAAGCAACGATTAGCGAGTTTTAGAAACACGCTGATCGAAGTCTGCAAGTTTGGAAAAGTGATAAAATATTCTAAGGACCAGAACGCGCACATAGTGGTTAGCGAGTTCTACAAACGCGTTAATCGAAGGGTGCGAGTTTGAAGAGGAACAGTGTTCTGCGAGTTCTTTCGACGTGCGAGTTTGAAATATCAGGAAAAATTTCTAAGTGTTGGAAACGCGCAAGTAAAGCTAGCGAGTTTTGTTCAAACGCGCAACCTTTGACAAGCGAGTTTTGGGAACGCGCACGTCTTTATTAGCGCATTTCAATGTGAATAGTTACTTGCGTGTTTTAGGCATTAGCGAGTTTCATCGAGAATAGTCACTTGCGAGTTTCAGTGTCAAGCGAGTTTGGTCGATTTGCGAGTTTGAGCTCTGCGAGTTTCAACAAATCTGCGAGTTTGAGCTCCGCGAGTTTCAACAAATCTGCGAGTTTGAGTTCTACGAGTTTATCAGAACACGCAAGTCTGTGTTTGCGAGTTTCTCAAACGCGTATGTTTTGATCTGCGTGTTTCTCAGTGTCTGCGAGTTTAAGGGCTTGCGAGTTATATAGTGACTTGCGAGTTTTGATACTTAGTCAATTTTTCAAAGTTTTTGATTTTTTTTTCTAATTTTCAAGAATTTTCTTGTGATCTCATATTTTGGACTAACGATCAGTTCTAGTTTCTTATTGGATATATTTTTAAAACAGGTTTAAACAAGATGACTTCCAAAGATGCTCTTTCCATTGGCACTGATGTCAAGCCTTCTGTTCTGTTCAAAGGAGAGTACAAACAGTGGAAAGACAGATTCCTTGATTTTATAGACAGACATGTAAATGGAGAAAATATTATGCTGTTAATCACAGAAGGTCCTATGGTAATAATCACGGTTCAAATACCTGATGATGACTTGTCTGACAGTGAAGATGGTACTGAGGAAAGAGATCAAAAGATGAAAACAGTGGCAGTGGATATCTCTCAGTATTATGAAGAACAAAAAAGCCGATACAAAGCAGATAAACAAGCAAGATCCTTACTTCTTCAGAGCATTCCGAATGAGATCTACATCAAGATTGATAGTTACAAAGCAAATGCTAAGAAGATGTAGGATCAATTGCAAAAGATGATGATGGGATCCAAGGTCGGGAATCAGATGAAAGTGGCTAACTGCATCAACAATTATGAAGAATTTAAAGCCAAAGAGAATGAAATCCTGGAAGATACTTATGAACGGTTTGTCTTGCTTCTGAATGAACCGACAAAGAACAAAGTGAAAAAGAAGCAGCTGGAGAATAATGTCAAATTCCTAAGTATCCTACAACCTGAATGGAAGAAGCATACGCGTAGGATGAAACAAATGAAGGATCTGAATGACATACCATTACATGAGGTTTATGAGACTTTGAGGCAGAATGAAGAAGAAGTGGAAGAGAAAAGAGCTGAGAAAAAGAAGGCAGAAAAGGTTCCTGATCCTATTGCATTGGTAGCCGGAGAGAAAAAGAAAGAAAAGAAAGAGAAGAAGAAAAAGAAGAAAGTGCTTACAAGTTCTGAGTCTGAATCTGAATCAGATGGTGATGATGGAGAAAGTCTGAAACAAGCCATGCTTTTACTGACCCGTGTATTTCACAAGAAATTCTACAAGAAGCCGGGATCAAATTCTCAAAGGTATTCTTCATCAAGTTCAAAGAATCATGAGCACCGAGAAAGGGTGGAAGGAAGGAGATATGAAGAGAACATATATGTTGAGAAGAAACCTGATGAAAGGAAGAAGTTCGTGAATGACTACACTGTTGCTGTAAAGCCAGCAAGTGATCCAGTCAAATGCTACAACTGTGGCAAGATTGGTCATTTTGCAAAAGATTGTAGAAAGCCAAAAGTTCGTAATTCTCAATACTATCAGAACAAATTGCTCTTGGCCAAACAACAAGAAGCAGGAATAGCTTTAATGGTTGAGGACGAATTTTGGCTGGATCATTCCGAAGATGAAGATGAGGAGAAGGAAGAAACAACTCATCTCTGTCTCATGGGTAAAGAAGTAAAGTATGATGAGTCCGTTGATGAGACATCTGATGAGGTATTGAACTTAACTCAAAAAGATTTCATTACCAAAATAGAAGCCATGGTGGTTGAGCTTCAAGATTTACCAAATAAACTGAAAAAGGAAAAAGAAAGAGTTGCTAAAAGGAACAAGAAGATCTTTGAACTTAATTCGTCTGTTATTGGGAACAAAGATCTGATTGATTCTTTACGCAAGTCTGCTTCTGATTCTAAATCACAAGTAGATTGTTTTGAAAAGAAGATTTCTGAGTTTGAAGTTAAAATTTCTAAATATGAGTTTGAGAAGAGAGAATCTGCACTAACTGTTCATAAATTGCAGGTTGAAAACAAGCTTTTGAATAAGAAGGTAAATGGTCTGGAAGCCAAACTTTACGCAAGAGGCCAAACAGATCAAACCATTTTTCTCAATGCACCTAACGAAGAGGCTGATGTTAAAGAAAAATGGGGACTTCGTTTTGAAAACCCCCATTACTTAAAGAAAGCCATCAGAAAACAACCGGCACTTTATAATTTTGATTTTCTTGCTTGTGCTGGTAAACATACTCATTTAAAACCCAAATTTGTTACCAAATTACCGGAAGAAGTTGAGGCAAAAGAAACTGAAAATAGAAAGAATGTAAAGAAAATGCAACTACCATTTAACTATGCAAAGTTAAATGATAGTTATCTTTCAGAAACACCAAAAGTTCTTTCAAATGATTATTTTGCTAGTTATTCTATTTCTGAGATGAAGGCAAAACCTGCAATTGCAAAGGTTTATGTTCCTCCACTCATTCTTGAAAGCAAAACAATTGAGTTGGAAAATGTTTTATCTGATGAAAAACTTTTGGTTGATATTCAACAAAGTGTATTTTTTACTGTATTAAAGAACACGATTTTTCAATCTACATCTACAAAGTGTTCTAAAGTTTCTAAGGCACCTCAAACTTCGTCTGATAACTTTGATGACTTATTTGAGTCTGCAAATAATTTTCTTAACTCTGATGATGGGTGCATAGACGAAATTGATATGTTTGACTTTAATGCTATTCTTCCTGATCATTCTACTTGTCTTATAAATGAAAAGGTGTTACCAAGTGTTCTTAAAACTGCTAAATCATCAACTAAGGTTGGTGAATCGGTTTCTGTAACTGCTGATTATTATTCTCAAGGTAAGAAACATAAGAAACAACGATTACAAAAATAGAAACACACTAGTACACAAAAGAAAACTCAGTCTCAGAAATCTGTTTTTCCTAATAAATCTACATCTTGTGTTTCAGATTTAAGCAAGAAAAGGTCGAAAACTCGAAGTGAATGGCGACCAAAAAGGAAGGGTGATGAGAAAGATGAACCAGTTTCTGATAACTCTTGTAATAGATCAGTTAGTAGTGATACTGATGCAGTTGATCAATTTGCTTCAAATAAACAAAACCTTGTAACTTCTTACAAGCGGTATTCAATAAAGCAATTGATTCAATTATCTCATATTTCTACTACATCTTATCATTATCGGAGAAATGATTTTGCTTACTCTCATAATTCTTCTGATTGGTTCGGATCTTATCATGTATATTCTTCAAGATCAAATATTTTTAATGGTTTTCAAAAGAACAGAGGGTCCATTTTCAAATGGATACCAAAATCTTGTGCTAATATGTTAGGACCCGTTTTTAAATGGGTACCTAAAGTTATTATTTCCTGATTTCCCTTGCAGACCCGACATATGTGGTACTTGGACAGTGGATGTTCCAAGCACATGACAGGGCAAAAAGCTTTATTGTCTAACTATAAAGAGAAATTCAGTGGAAATGTCAGATTTGGAAACGATCAACTTTCACCTATCTTAGGATATGGTGACATTATTCAAGACAACATAACGATTAGTAAAGTGAGTTATGTCGAAGTCTTGGGGCACAACTTATTCAACGTTGGTCAATTATGTGATAAAGGGTTAGAGGTCAACTTCAAAGCTAAGAGATGTTCGGTTCGTACGGAAGATGGCAATGAACTCTTAGTCGGAAATCGAAAGACGAACGTCTATACCATCAATCTTTCAAAGGTACAGAATGACAATCAAGTTTGCTTGATGACAAAAGCTTCAATGCAGCAAAGTTGGCTCTGACACAGACGTTTATCACACCTGAACTTTCATTATATCAACAAGCTGGTTAGTGGGAAATTGGTAAAAGGACTTCCTGAGCTGAAATATGAGAAATAACACTTATGTGCTACATGTGAAAAGGGTAAGATGAAGAGAGCTCCGCATAAACCGAAGCCTGAACCAAGCACTAGTTATCCGTTAGAATTGTTACATATGGATTTGTGTGGTCCAATGAGAACTTAGAGTTTGGGTGGAAAGAAATACGTGCTGGTTATTGTGGACGATTACTCAAGATACACGTGGGTCAAATTTCTTCGATCAAAAGATGAGATGCCCGAAGTTCTCATTACTTTCTTAAAGATGACCCAGGTGAAAATGCAGCGACAAGTCAAGTTTCTTCGAACCGATAACGGCACAGAATTCAAGAACAAGATTGTTGACGAATATCTCGAATCAGTCGGGATTTCACATCAGTATTCTGCTGCTGGAATGCCTGAACAAAATGGAGTAGTCGAAAGGAGAAATCGGACGCTAGTCGAGGCCGCTCGAACTATGCTTAGCCAATCAGACTTACCTCTATTCTTGTGGGCAGAAGCTGTGTCGACTGCATGCCATACTCAAATTCGGTCCATAATACACCGCCGTTTTCAAAAGACTCCATATGAGCTGATTAACAACAGAACACTAACAATCAAGTATTTTCACATATTTGGGTGTAAATGTTTTATGCTTAACGACAAAGAGAGTCTGAATAAATTCAGTGCTAAAGCGGACGAGGGTATCTTCATTGGTTATTCTTCAACATCAGCAGCATATCGTGTTTATCTGAAGAAGTCAAAGATAGTTGTCGAGAGCGTGAATGTAACATTCGATGAAGAGATGACTTCTGAACAACTCAATTCAGAACCCGTTATCACTGGAGTATTAGCTTCTGGGCAGATCAGTCCAGAACCTGTTTCTACAGCGACAAATTCGAATAATGCTTCTACTTCTAGTTCTCATTTAACTGATTTAGATTTGTTATTTGAATTCTTTTATGATGAGTTTCCAGGTTCTAATATACCTAAATCTGTTGTGACTGACAGGTCTGAAGATACAAGTTGTAATCATCCAGTCACTTCAGATGTCATAACTGAACAAGCATCCCCTGTTCAGTCAGAAACTCACATTCCTACAATTACTCCTACAGTTGAAGATGTACAAGTAAATGCTGAGCCAGAAGTAAATGTTTCAGTTGGGTGTCATACAATGTCTACTCAACAGCTAGAGTCTGATGTTCCAACTGATGCTTCTGCACCTGAAACTTCAACTGCAAACCCCCCTCCTGTTATTCAAACTGAAGATTCTGATAGTGGATTTCTAGATGATGGTCATGTCCAATCAGTATCTACTCCACTCCCTCATAAGCATCGTTGAACCAAAGATCATCCATTACATCAAGTAATTGGAGATTTTGACAAGCCTGTACAAACGAGGTCAACGACTCTTAATCAATGTATGCATGACTCATTTCTCAGTAAGATTGAGCCAACGCAAGTATCAGAGGCTCTTGCTGATTCGGACTGGGTATCTGCTATGCAAGAAGAGATCAATCAGTTTGAAGCCTTAAAGGTTTGGAGATTAGTTCCAAAACCGGAAGGAAAAACCGTGATAGGAACTAAATGGGTATTCAAGAATAAAAAGGATGAAGATGGTATCGTCATAAGGAACAAAGCTAGACTTGTTGCCAAAGGTGACCGGCAAGAGGAAGGCATAGACTACGATGAGACGTATGCTCCAGTAGCGCGTATAGAAGCAATCCGCATGTTTCTAGCCTACACAGCTCATAAGAATTTCATAGTCTTTCAGATGGATGTGAAAACAACCTTTCTGAATGGCATTCTTAAAGAGGAAGTGTACGTGTCTCAACCAGAAGGGTTTGTCAATCCAGAGAAGCCAGATCACGTCTACATCTTGGACAAAGCCTTGTATGGTTTAAAACAAGCCCCTCGAGCATGGTATGACGTTTTATCTAAATTTTTGGTCAAGTCCGGTTTTTCTAAAGGTAAGGCTGATACCACTTTGTTCATCAAATAGGAAAAAGCTGATATCATCCTTATTCAAATATATGTTGATGATATAATATTTGGTTCTACTAATCCTAAATTTTGCAAAGTTTTTTCTAACCTCATGGTGTCACGTTTTCAAATGAGTATGATGGGAGAGATGAATTTCTTTCTCGGATTACAAGTTAAACAGTTTTCTACGGGGATTTTCATTAACCAATCTAAGTACATTTTGGACATTCTTCGGAAGTACAAAATGGAAAATTGTAAACCTATTGGAACCCCGATGGCGCCAGGTACTAAAATTAGCACTGATCCTTCGGGTAAAAGTGTTGATGTTAGAACTTATAGAGGTATGATAGGATCGTTAATGTATCTTACATCTAGTAGACCAGATATTATGTTTTCAACATGCTTATGTTCTAGATATCAGGCTGCTCCCAAAGAATCCCATTTGGCTGCTGTCAAACGAATTTTTAGATATCTGAAGGGGACTGCAGACCTTGGTTTGTGGTATCCTAAGGATACTAGGTTTCAACTGACTGCCTATTCAGATGCAAATCATGCAGGTTGCATGTTGGACAAAAAGAGTACTTCTGGTGACGTTCAATTTCTTGGAGACAAGCTTGTTAGTTGGGCATCAAAGAAACAATTATGCGTTTCCACATCGACTGCTGAAGCAGAGTACATAGCTGCTGCCAGTTGCTGTTCTCAAGTCCTGTGGATGCGAACACAACTACGAGACTATGGATTTAAATTCGATAAAATTCCAATTAATTGTGACTCGAAGAGTGCAATTGCGATATCTGCTAATCCTGTACAACATACGAAAACCAAACACATTGATGTAAGGTATCATTCTATGATAGATAATGTAGAAAAAGGAACAATTGAACTTTATTTTGTAAAAACAGATTATCAACTTGCAGATTTAACTTTCTTGTCTCTAAGCTTGGTATGTTAAATCTGAAAACATAATCGGTTGTTACCTACTAAAGTTACGTATTGTTATTTTTCTTCATTTTCTTTATTTTTATGTCTGAAGGATATCTGCACTTTAATTTTTTGCTCATGATCTCAGGGGGAGTAAGAGAAGACTTTAGGATGATCTACATTCTTTTGAGGGGGAGCATAACTAATTTTTGCATTTTATTTCACTGACAAAATTTTTGTAATGCATAATTTTAGGGGGAGCTTATAAGTCAAGTCAAAAGGAGTAAGACTATGATTTTTGATTACTTCTGATCAGAACTCGTATTATAATCGTTTTATTGCTTTATGTCTTTTATTTTCGAATAAATTTGTGAATAAATTTGTTTTGACTAGACTTTGAGACTTATGCAGGATGAGAGAAGCTGACAAGATCATATCTTTATGACTTCAGCTTGACTTCATAAGATTTAAGATTGTGTGAAAAGGTTAATTTCATATCTTAATCTCATATAAGGTTGAAAGAAGGACAACTTTCAATCATAGAAAACATGTTCTTAAATGTTTAAACCACTTCCCGAATTTTAAACAGATTTTATAATTTGGAAGTGTGATTTTAAATGTTTTCATTTTATTTTTGTGCTTAATTGATAAACAAACCGTGTGTTTCCAAATATAAATACTTGCGTATTGTCTTTTCATATACTTTCAAGTATTCACACACACTGGTTTGATTTCTTGTGCAAATAGTTCTTACCATGTCTCTAAATTGAAACAATTTTTCGATGGTAAGATATTCCGCTTGTACTCTAAATAATTTTGAGCGATTTTTCATTTCGAAATGTCATTTCAAGAATGTCTATATTTTGTTTCGTATAGACAATATCCATTATTCCTTACCATAAGCTTTGATTGTTATATCATTCATTTCTAATCATTTTCATACAATGTCAGATTTTCAAACAAGTCTTTTGCATTCATGTTCATTCATTCAGTATACTTGTTTGAAAATACTTCAATGTCTAAAAATGCTCAAATCTTCATGATTATATTTTATGAGCATACATTCATCTGACATTTGTATATGAGCTTTAACCGATAAAGCTAAATCATCTAAGTAATACGTTCTTTTAGGATCATATATGGGTTCTTTGTGCTAAGACTTAATTGAAACTTCTATGAAATCACGTTAACCAGTGATTTCTACCCAAGAAGTTAATCCTTTAGAGATTGAGTGTCAGGAGTCAAAAAGAAATGAGTGTGGGTGTGATGAGGTAAAATGGAAAAGAGAGTTTGGTTAATAGTGCGCTTAATGATTAAAAAGAAAGAGGGTGTGAGATCAGAGTAAAAAAATATCAAACTCTGCACCAACTACTTTCTGAGCCGGGCAGCCACATTACTAGCGTTTCACAATTCTTTGGTGAACGTTATTGAAACAGGCAAATAGCCCATCCCAACTCTTGCTAAAACCCCACCAACCACTCATTTTCTTCTCAAAAAGAAAATGTTTCATATTTTCTGGGGACGCAACATATAATCTATCTGATTTTCATTTGGAAAATCTGGATATTGAAAAAGAAGGAAGTCTGCCCCACCTTCGCACTTCAATCATGCACTTTGAGTCTGTGTTTATCTACTGTTGTCTCAGTGGTTTACACAACTTTGAGCCTTATTCTTTCTACACTTGCACGAACACACAAAGAATTTGTTTCTTTGTCATAACATTCATAGAAATTGACTTTGTGGTGTTTCAATGATTGGATGGAAGTCCTGGGGGAGTGAACATCAAAAAGCTCCTTTATATCGTGTATTCGTTACACACAGTGACTTCGTGTTACTGACAGGCATTTTAACTGATTCATATGTTGATTCAGGAGTTACATGTTCTTATTTTGTCTGGATTTGCAAAGATCTAGATGAATACTTGCTTATGGATCACAGAATCAGAGGCTCTTGGACAGATCAGAATGGTCAAAGACATTTCTTGGAAGAAAAGTTTTGATGATATAGATGCTCAAATCATCAAAAAGGGGGAGATGGTATCAAGAAATGATAATGTTTTGAGATATGATTTTCAGAAATGTCCAAGTCAGAAGATTCAAAGTAAAGATTTGAAGAAGATCAAAGAATTTCTGATGTTGTAATGATTTTTGAGGAAATTTTCTTTGAAGATTATTTGCTAAAGCAATCCGAGCTGATTCTGAAGATAATTTCTTTCCAAAGTCTGAAAGTATCTTGTGAAAGTTTTGGGGAGATTGTTATTAGTTTGAAGATAGTTTTGGAAAGAATATCATCAAAGAAAAGGGGAGATTGTACTGACAGAGCATAAAAGTGAAGACTGAATTGTTAGATCTTTCAACAGTGATCTTGAATCCAAAGGGGGAGATTATTAGAGCATAAATATGTTGGATACAAGATCAAGAAGACTAAAGGTCAAAGTTCAAGAAAATCAAAACTGAAGAAAGTCAATTCTCATCTAAGTCAAAGTCTTTTGTAATAAAGTCAAAGTCAATGAATTTGTATTTGTATTTTAGTTTCCTTGTTTTTAGATATGTGTATAAATACTTTCTATTTCAGTTTAGTTTTGTAATAATTAGAGGAAGCTTATTTTGTGAAATACAATTAAGAGAAAATCTATAGAGAGAGAAAGAGAGAGTTCTAGAGAGCGAAAGTTGTATTTGAATTGAGAATTGAATTCAAAACAGGTAATTGAATTGAATTGTTTGTTTTGATTAATTGTTTGTGATTGGAAACTAGAATCTAGGGAATAACAAAGGTTCACTCACAAAGCTAGACTATTTATACTAGCTACTTCTCTCAAGACACAGAAACTCTCACAACATAAGTTCTCTCAAAGACTTTACAAAGTCAAAGTCAAATACATCCAAAGTCAAACCAACTTGATCTAAACAATGCATTAACAATCTCCCCCTTTTAGATCAAGTGTAGATATTTGGTCTTCCCCATCGAGATAGTCTTCCTTGATAGATTCCAAGCAGCGACTCAAAGTTTCTGATCCCTCTCCTGAAGTTGAAACGATCATAGATAGCATCTACAATTCTTTCTGTACGGACCTTGACAACCTTGTTCATTCCTTTTTCTCCGTGCTTCAGCCTCTCTTTATTTTCCTTAAGCTTTCTCTCCATTTGCATTTTGATCACTTTTAAGGTTCCATCTGAAAACTTGGCGATTTCGGATAATCTGAAGAACCTCTTTTTGTTCTCAGAGTTCTTGTATACTATACCAAGTTCAGGCTTGTCTAGCACAGTGAATAGACTTTAATCATCAATACCATCCAGACTAAGATCAATCTTCTTCATGTTAACTTTCCTCTGATTCGTCTCTATACCGAGTTGGAAGTCAAAGCAGTACGTGTAGTTTACCTGTCTCCTCATTAATGTTTTCACAACATCCAAGGCAGCAAGAATATTATCTTTCCTAATAGTCATACTTCTGAAAATATGGTACAGGTACTCCATATCATCCACATTTAGAAAGCAAAAGTCGGCTTCAGAAAATGTACATTCTGTCAAGTCTCTCCTTTGCACATGGAAAACTGGATACCAAATATGAACAAACTGTACAAGTCTCACTTGCTTCACTGTCACTATTCCTGATTTATTTTTCACTACATTCTCAGGACTTCTTACCCAGTTCATCATTCGAGTATATTCCTCTTGATACTCTAAGGGTTGATCTGAGACACCCAAGACTTTGAATTTATCCATTTCTCTGATCCTGTGTACAAATATGTTCTGTTAAGTCCTAAATTCAAGTTCTAATCATAACAAAAACAATCAAGATGAAATCATATGTCATTGATATGAAATGAAGATTACAAATCTCACTTTCTCTCACTACATACACTTTCTCTCTCTAGAATGATATTCAATTGACCTCTTCTCTAATCTGATCCGTATTGAGTGTTACATAGTTACAAAGACTTAAGGAACCTATTTATACATAACAACTAAAACAAGGAAAACAAATACAAGATACTCTGTTTACTCTGATACCAATTGTTATTCCCAGATAACAATGCGATCAATAGATGACAAATGATTCCATCAAATTTCACTTTTATTTCACAAATGAATTAAATTACAATACTCTCACAACACACTTTCTTTCTCAACTCTGAAACTCTTACAATGCTCTAACGTTATGAATTCTAGTTACAAGATTACACCCACAACAAGCTATTTATACTAACTAAGAAACGCGCTAACTACTGTTCACGCACACTACTGAAAAGCGCAAACAACTAGAAAAACATAAAATACAACATTTGACTTTGACTTTATTACACTAGACTTTGACTTTGATGCTGAGCGTTGACTTTAGCTTTAACCTTCAGTCTTCTATGATCTTGTATCCAACATATTTATGCTCTAACAATCTCCCCCTTTGGATTCAATATCATCTCCAAAAGATTTAACAGTTTAATCTTCTCTCTTTGATTTTCGTAAAGGCAATCTTCCCCTTTGTCAGATTCTAATAACTCAGATAATCTTCAAAACAATTGTATTCTTTCCAAAATTTGTCTTCAACAAATAATAACAATCTTTCCCAAAAATGGTAGAAACTTCTTATAGATACTTGAAAAAAATCATCTTCAGATTCAACTTAGATTGCTTCAGTAAATTATCTTCAAAGAAATATTTTGAATTTGCTTTCCTCTTTTAGTCTTGCAATCTTTGAAAACAAACACTCTTCAAATCAGTCTTTATTCTCCAACTTTTCTTTATCAATACCAAAATTGTTTCAAATTGTTCTTCAGTTCATTCCGACGACTATTAGAAAACTTTCTAGCATACAGAGATAATTGGAATAATTTCTTTATTGAATACTTCTTGTAAGGAGTTACAAGTTTTTGTTTATTGAAAACAACATTCTCAATTACATCAGAAGTACTTCTTGTAAGGAGTTACAAGTTTTTGTTTATTGAAAACAACATTCTCAATTACATCAGAAGTACTATTAGTATTTCTATTACAAGAAAAATTAGGTAATGTAGCATTTTGTCGGTTCTGGCTGCTTAGTCAGTTCAGCTCTGTACTTCCTTTCCTCAGGCTTCTATTCTCTTTCCTTCTACCCTCTCTTTATGCTCATAGTTCTTTGACCCCGAAGAATATCTTTGACTATTTGAGCCAGGCTTTTTGTAAAATTTCTTTTGAAATGCTTTGGTCAACATAAGCATTGCCTGCTTCAAATTCTCACAGTCATCAGAATTTGAAGTTTCATCACTTTCTGCCTCTTCGGACTCAGAAACTATCACCTTCTTTTTCTTCTTGAGGATTACACTTTTCTTCTTCACAACAAGAGCAATCAGATCAGCAACTGCTTTATCAGTCTTTTTCTTCTCCTCTTTAATCTCATCTACTTCCTCTTCATTCTGCTTTAAGGTTTC
Source organism: Arctium lappa (assembly GCA_023525745.1). Lineage (NCBI taxonomy): Eukaryota > Viridiplantae > Streptophyta > Magnoliopsida > Asterales > Asteraceae > Arctium > Arctium lappa. Next base: position 56,060,400 of record CM042058.1, on the reverse strand, counting down.
ATAGACTTCGTGGAGTGGGATTTCATTCAGATCTTTCATCTGCTTCATCTGTCTAGTGAACCTTTTCCATTCTGGTTGGAGGATACTGAGAAACTTGATATTCAGCTCAATTTGTGACTTCTTCACTTTGTTCTTGCTTAACTCATTCAGCAAGGTCACAAATCTATCATAAGTGGTTTCCATACATTCTCCTTCTTTGGCTTTAAATTCCTCATAGTTGTTGAGGCCGTTAGAGATCTTAAGCTGGTTGCCAATCTTCGATCCTAGCATCATTTTCTCAAGTTGATCCCACATTTGCTTTCCGGTAGCATTGTAGCTATCAGTCTTGACATATATCTCATTTGGTATGCCTTCAAGAATGAATGATATTGCCAATCTATCAGCTTTTGTTCTCATTCTTTGCTCTTCTGTGTATTCTTCAGGTGGAAGTGGATACTCTCTCTGCTCATTTCTAACAGTACGAGCCTTTGTTGGAATTTCCATAACACCTTCCTCCAATGACTTTCTGATATAACCTCCTAAGTCATTTCTATCAATGAAATCCAAAAATCGATCTTTCCATTGTTCATACTCTCCCTTGAAGAGTACTGGTGGTTTAACATCGGTTCCGATAGCAAGTGCTTCTCTGGAAGTCATCTTTGATCTACACTGCTTTTATGATCGTCAAAAATTCAGATAATAAAGCTGGATCTACAAAAATCAAACTTAGTTAAATTTCAGAAAAATTCAGAAAATTCACTAAGTATGAAACACGCATACCAAAGAAATCAAATAAAACGCGCAAAAGACTATGTGCGAGTTTAGAAACGCGCACACCAAAGGATGCGTGAACTGCACTTCTTGCACAAAGAGTTGTGCGAGTTTAAGAATCGCGCACGACAAGGCTTGCGTGAACCAAGGTTCGTGCACCAAGCTTATGCGAGTTCGTAGTTCTCGCACAACACTATGTGCGAGTTCTAGAACTTTACGCACACAACTATGTGCGAGTTTTAAACTTCTTGCTAAAGCTTGCGAGAACGAGACTTAGACAAATTTCGAAAAATGAAACTCGCTAAACGTAAACATGCTAGAGCAGAGCTTGCGAGTTTTAGACTTAGAAAAATTTTTGACAAGGAAACTTCACGCAAAATACAAACGCGCACGACAAACTTCTCGCAGGGTCACACTTCGCGCACAACACGGATTATGAACAATACAAACTCGCACCTAGTGATGTGCGAGTTTCTACTTCTCGCACGACTTAGTTTGCGAGTTCTTTACTTCAACCTACTTCAAAGACCTTTGCGAGTTCTTCACCTTGCGTGTTCTTCCTCTGCGAGTTTCTTAGATCTAGCGAGTTCTTGACTTGGACAGTTCAAAAACTCGATCTTTCACTCTGATCTCGATCAAACCTTCACCAATTAGCTGGAAATTTTGCAGGAACCTCCTAATACATGATTCGAATCAAATACAAATGATGAATTTTGAAATGAAACAACAATTTTACAATATCGATCTGTTGACAGATCGTACAGACTCTAACAAAAAGATTCAAGAAAAATAAAAAATTCACATAACCAGATGAAATTTAGACAATGCGATCTAAACAAACACTGCTCTAGATGCTAAAACGAATCTAACACAAACAATTTCAAGTCTAAAACACTACTGTAGTCCAAAATTCAGATTCACAAAGTCCATATTCGAGTTCGTCCACAAATACGATCCAAAAGTTGAATTGATCCAAGTTTTTCTCTAAATTTCGTGAGCTCTGATACCAATTGTTATTCCCAGATAACAATGCGATCAATAGATGACAAATGATTCCATCAAGTTTCACTTTTATTTCACAAATGAATTCAATTACAATACTCTCACAACACACTTTCTTTCTCAACTCTGAAACTCTTACAATGCTCTAACGTTATGAATTCTAGTTACAAGATTACACGCACAACAAGCTATTTATACTAACTAAGAAACGCGCTGGCTACTGTTCACGCACACTACTGAAAAGCGCAAACAACTAGAAAAACATAAAATACAACATTTGACTTTGACTTTATTACACTAGACTTTGACTTTGATGCTGAGAGTTGACTTTAGCTTTGACCTTCAGTCTTTAGTCTTCTATGATCTTGTATCCAACATATTTATGCTCTAACAGATTGTAATATGAAAACTGATAGAAGTAGTGATGTAGTTGGTCAATTTGCTTCGAATAAATCAAAATGTGTACGTCCATGCATGGTTTATACAATAAAGCAATTGATTCAATTATCTCATTCTATAATTTAGTGTTCCACTAGTGGCCGAAATGATTTTGTTGCTCGTTAATTTTATGATAATTTTTTTGGATCTTATCATATATATCATTCTGATAGATCAAAAGTTTTTAGAAAGAAAAGAGGACCCAAATTTCATTGGGTGCCAAAATCTGAAACTAACCATAAATGACCCATTTACAAGTGGGTACCTAAACCTGTTGTTGCTTGATTTATCATGTGCAGACCCGTCATATGTGTTACTTGGATTCGGGCTATTCCAAGCATATGACCCGGAGGAAATAAATTTTCTCTAATTAATACAGAGAAATTTTATGGCAACGTGCGTTTTAGAAATGACCATTTTTCACCAATTTTGGGTTATGGATATGTGGTTCAAGAGAACGAAACGATTAACAAGGTGAGTTATGTTGAAGGTTTAGGACACAATTTATTCAACATCAGACAGTTTTGCGACAAAGAATTAGAGGTTAATTTCAAGGGCAAGAGATGTTGCGTACGGACTGAAGATGGGAAAGAACTCTTGGTTGGCACTCAAAAATCAAACCTCTACAGACTTGAAACTGATGGAACTTTTACTTCGGAAAGATTAATGGTATAAAGATTTGATCGTCTCTTTCCAACAAGTAAGTCCATGCCGCTATTATTCTTTACAACAACTCTTTTATACTTGAAACTGACTTCAAGATCTTTATCGCAGAACTTTCCGATGCTGAATAGATTGTGACTTAAACCTTCGACATAGCTTACTTTTTTGACAGTTATATTACCTTGAACAAGATCACCATAGCCAAGAATGGGAGCCGTCTCGCAGTTTCCAAATTTGACACGACCGCAACATTTTTCTTTAAAATTTGAAAGCAAAGATTTGTTTCCAGTCATGTGTTTGGAACACCCCGAATCCAGATACCATAATTGATTTAGCTGCACAATAAAAAATTACTCAGATTTAGGTACCCATATGAATATGGGTCCCTTCTTGTTAGTCCTTTCCTTTATCTTTTTCAAACATTTATTTTTCCAAAAAATTTGAGATTGATCAAATAAAGCATGAACTTCATCACATATTTAGGAAGAAACGCAATCATCAGAATCAGAACTAAAGAGACAATATGAGATATTCTTCGAAATTTGAAACATTTGCTCTACAGAATATTTTGTAGTTTTATTACAAAAGGCAAATGAGTCTTGTTTACAAAGAAAATCTACACATTTATCCTCTACAGAAACAAATTCTTTAGATCTCTGTTTCTTTAGCCAAACAGACTTCACAGACTTCTTCAAAGACCTATCTGAAATAGAGGAATCAGAAAAGTTAGAATTTTCAGAAATATCAAACTCTTTCTTCTTTTTCTTCTTTGACCTTCTTCTTTTACGCTTTGTTTTATAGAAATGATCATTTAACGTAAAAGTGTCATCAACAATTTCAGATATAATATTTGACTTAGAAGAAGAAGATTTATCAATAAAACCAAACTGATCAGTTAATTGATTTGGACAAACCTCAGAGCAAGAAACATCAGATGAACACAAATTGATGGAAGATTTGAGAAGACCAGAATTATTTTCTTTAAAACTCGATGTCATAAAATAAAAAATAACATCGTTTTCAATTTTTCTCAAAATCTCTTGTTCTTCCATTTGTTCTTCTAGATCAAAGATTTGGCATTCTAATACTAATGGAGGTATATATCCCTTAGTATCATAAGGTACTGGAGATATATTGTCCTTATTAGGATTAGCTGCATTTAAATCAAAGAAGTCATTAGATATAGAAGTTTTAGTAGAAGAAACAATGTTTAACTTTTGTCTTCTCTTCTTTACTTTTTCAGGAAAATATTTTGCATTTTCTTGAGTGTAAACAAAAGGAACTTCCATTATCTTGTTGTTTATCCGTTTTTTATCTTCCTCAATTGTAGTTTCTTTAGCACTTGTCCAAAGAGGTTTGTATTGAGAACCATATTTTGAAAGACCAAGACATTCGTAATCATAAAAATTGGGAATCTCAAATTTAGCATTCTTTAAAAACTGAGGATTTTTAAATCCAAGACCCCAATTTTCTTTTAACGACTCATAGCTCCTTGGTTTATGCATATGAATTGTTTGTTCAGTTTGTTTTTGTTTATAAAGCTTTTCTTCTAATTCAATTATTTTATCCGAAAACTCTTGATTTAAAATTGATAATTCAGACAAAGAATCATGAAAAGTCTGATTTTCAATTTCTAAATCTTCTATTCTTTCTTGAAATTTCTCTTTTGTAAAATTTAAAATAGCTTTTTCATCTTTCAGAGAAATCTTCAAATTTTCAATTTGAACAGACTTTTCTTGATTTTCATGTTTTTCGGATAGAAGCTTTGAACGAAAGTCATGTAAAGCATTTGTAATGACATTCATTTGCGATGAAATGAAATTAAAATCAAACTCAGATGGTACCTCAGATTCATCGGTTGAAGTCTCCTCATCCTCATCATCACTGTTGTCGTCTCCAATAAAACACATAGCAGCAGTCTCTACATTATCAACTTCGTTGTCTGAGTGGTCCAACCAGTATTCCTCCTCAGCCAACAGAATTTTTCCACTTGCTTTCTTTTCAACCAAAGCTAATTTCTTCTTATAGAAATCAACATCTTTCACAATCTACGATCTGCACTCCTTTGAAATATGACCGACTTTGCCACAGTTGTAGCAAGTCACAACCTTCTTTTCTTCTTTCTTTGGTTCAGCTGCTGTAGTAGGCTCATATTTAGGAAAGAAAGGCTTTGATGTAGTATCGGGTTCTGCCTTCTTTGATCCAGATGAGAAACAAAGATTGTTTGAACCTATCCGTTTCTGATATTTCTTTTGATAGTGCTGACTTAGAAGAATCATGGCTTTTTCCAATGATTCGCCATCGTCATCTGTTGACCCGTCGTAAGCAGACTCAGTCAAGACTTGCTCAGCCATTTGGCTAGCTAACAGAGCGATTGGATCCACAGTCTTTGTCTTCTGCTTATCTAGCTTAGCTTTCTTCTTCATAACCATGGCTTCATCAGACATAAGAATTTCAAACAGTTCCTGAATGGGCATTTTGGAAATTCTGGGATCATTCCTCATCCGATGACAGGATTTTTCCCATTCAGGTTTGAGTGCATTAAAGAACTTCAGATTTGTCTCCAGCTCATTCTTTGTTACCTTGATCTTATACAGATCATTAATAACAGTCCAAAACCTGTCGAAGACATTTTTCAGACTTTCCCCATCCTTAGCCTTGAATTCTTCAAAGTTGTTCATGTATCTTGTCTGACAAAGCTGGGTAGACATTGCAGTACCAAGCATGATTTTCTCCAGTTGTGTCCACATCAGCATAGGATTATGTTTGAAACAATCGATTCTATTATAGATGGAATTTGGTAGAGCAAGAATCAAATTCGACTTGGCTTGATTGTTAGCTTGGTATCTTAGAAGTTCATCAGCCTCATATTCTCTCAGGGCTTTTTCTACAGTAGTGGCTGGAGTGTTTCCAATAGCTGGTATCACTTTCATTAGTCTGACAATGGGACCTTCAGTCAAAGCTTTCATCATATTTTCCCCATTTGATTGCCTTTCGATGAAATTAATAAACCGGTCCTGCCATTGTACAAATTCGTTCTCATTTATCAGAACAGGTGGACGGGTTTTAGACCCCAACGACATCATGAGGTCATTCTTGTAAAGTTGAGCTTGTAGAGACATTTTGATGAAATCTGGTATTCAGAAAAATAACCAAGTCTTGAAGACCATCAAACCCAAGGTTTGCGTTTCTGGCTAGAATCACAAAAGAAACTTTTCGAGTCCTTGTAGACACGCACATAAGGACTTCTCGGGTGATAGGAGAAGTGCACACTGAATAAGGACTATGCGTGTTCTGAGAAATACGCTCTTGATGCTTTGCGGGTTCAGTAAGACACGCACTTGATACAATGCGGGTTCAGCAGGACACACACTTGATGATATGCTTGTTCAACGGGGAACGCACTTGATGATATGCGTGTGCAGAATGACACGCACTTGAAGATCTGCGTGTGTCGACAGATACGCACAAGAATTTTGCGTGTCCAAGATAGAACCGAAAACCTGAGAAAAACACTAACACCCAAAAGTTAGTTACACAATGAATATATGATAGAAGCGCATACTAATAAGATGAACATACACGATTTCATGAAACACACGCAAATAATATGAATAACCCGCATACTTCATGAATCACACGCATACTTCAAAAAAACTATCATGCAAACTATAATAACAACCCGCACAATCATATGAATAACACGCATATTAAGATGAATGACTCACATACTTCTTGAACACACGAAAACTAACACTCGAAGATAAATCTGCAATTTCTATCATAACAATGAAATTAAACCCAAACAAATTGCACACAATTGATCAAAAAAAAGTTTTTAATACAATCCTATAGACAATTTCGATCAAAACACTCTAAATCACAAAAAATCAAAAAGAACAGAACACATAACTCGACTTTTTCAGAAAATACTCAAACTCAAAATCGAAGTACCAAATCACGATTTTATGCAAAACAACAAGAATCAAACTCGATCGACTATCTAAAATGCATCTAATAACATCAAATTCATAGCAATTCGATCACAGAATTGACTGAAATTGGTGAAAATCCAGAAAACGAGATTTTTCTTGAAAAACAAAAAAATCGATCAAATTTTTGAATTAACCACACAATTCAGAAACAACTATACACTAATCTCAATCCTCTCAAGATCTTGAAGGCTCTGATACCAATTGTTATTCCAAGATCACAAGATCTGTAGAGAGAGAATCTAGAGAGAGAAGGTATTCGCTCGAATGAAACAGTAACTTGTATTCAAAAATATGAAAGTTCTTACAACCAAACAAGCCAAGGGGACTTAAATAACCCAAGGCACTTACAAGAAAGAAAAGAACAATAAGCACTGACAGATAAAGGAAATAAATACAATGATTACTATAAAATCAGATATAACACCTTTTGTAATGTCCTCCAAAGTCTGTGAATATCTTTTGCAAGAATCTTTAACATTCTTCCCCAAGGTAATAAAAACCACTCTCAGACCTCAAAAAAGAAATTATCTTCAGATGTAGCTCACTTTTCCTCAGCAACCAAACTTCAAAGAAAGTTTCAGCAAATTTCAACAAACTTTCCAAACTCTTTGAACTTTTTCTTTCAAATCTTGTACAATCTCCCCATAACAAATACTAGCGGTTCTCCAAACCACATTTCTTGAAATTAGTTCTCCCATAGATCATTTCTAGACTAACTCTCCCAAATCAAAACATGTAAATTCCTTAAAATCAAACATTTCTTAATCATATCCCCCTTTTTGATAATGTAGAGCATATAAATCATCAAAAGTTCTTGAAGAAATGTAATGTATCTTCTCTCTAATATTTGACCAACTGATCTTTCCATAAGAGCCACTGAACATCCGTCAATTCATAATAAATTCATCCAAATCTTTTCAAATTCAGAAAAATAAGAATGTAAACCTGAATCAACAAATAAAACAGTTACAAGGAGTTTTATTGATGTTCACTCCTAAGTCTTCCATTCAATCATCGAATAACACAAGATTATTATATGAATGTTCCGACAAAAAAACAAATTTTTTGTGTGTTCATGCTTGTGTATGAAAGAATTTAAAAACAAAAATGTTTTATAAAAAGCTCAAAATATGTAAACCATTGAGACAACAACAGTAATACACAGACTCAATTGTGCATGATCGAAGTGCAAAGGTGGGGCATACTTCCTTCTTTTTCAATATCTACATCTTCTAAATGAAGATAAGATAGATTATGTGTTGCGTCCCCATGAGAAAATGAAACATTTATTCGTTAAAAATCAAATGAGTAGCTGGTGTGGTTTAAAGCAAGAGTTGGCATGGGCTAGTTCCCTGTTTCAATGATGTTCACGAAAGAATTGTGAAACAAAAGTAATATGGCTGTCCGACACAGAAAAAGTTGGTGCACAGTTTGATGTTCTTTTACTCTGATCTCTCACCCTCTTTCTTTTTATCATTTAAGCTCACTTCTAACCAAACTCTCTTTTCAATTTATCTCAGCACACACCCACACTCAGATATTGACTCCTTGCCTCTCGATCACTCAAAGATAACTTCATGGGTAAGAAACGCTGGTTAACGTGAATCCATAGAAGTTCAATTAAGCTCACACAGTTCCCATGTATATTGTCCTATAAGAAAAATGTTGCTTAATTGGTTTAACTTTTTCAGTTAAATCACTTTATGAAATACATGTCAGATATATATATGCTCAGTAAGGTAATCATGAAAGATTTGCTCAAAACAAGTATATTAAATGAATGAAATGAATACAAAAGACTTGTTTGAGAATCTGACAATGTATGAAAAAGATCAAATAAGAATGATTTATCATTAAAAGCATAGGTCATGAAAAATTGGATGTTGTCTATAAGAACAATTATAGACATTTTTGAAAGAAACGTTTTTAATGAAATAACGCTCAACAAACTTTGAATGTACGAAAGGGAGTGTCTTACCATCAAAAATTAGTTTCAATTTTGAGACATGGTAAGAACATAGCCAACAAAAGTGTTGGGAACTGAAGAATTTACCAAGTATAGTTAATGCTGCTACTTCATCATGGTTACTACTTCTGTGGTTAATGCTGCCAGTAGAAGTTAATGCTGCTGGAACAAAGTTAATGCTGCTCTTCATTATTAGTACTGCTGGAATTACTACTGCTAAGAGATTAATGCTGCTGAGCATGGTTAGTATTGCTAGAGTTAATACTGCTCAGAGTATTAATGCTGCTGAAGAATAATGCTGCTTATGTGATAAAGAATTCGCATGGAAGGATGACAGCTGGATGGACTAAAGATTATGGAAAGCTTGAAGATATTCATGGAAGATATACTGAAGATATTTTATTTATTGTAATTATCTTTTATTCAGTATATGTATAGAATTGATAGAATAGTTTAGAATAATTCAATTCAATTTGTTTAAGTTTTTGTTTAAGAGATAATAAACCTCAAGGCATAGATGTTGGGAACTGAAGATTCTACTAAGTGTAGTTACTACTGCTAGTACAAGAGTGGTTACTACTGCCAGAACAAGTTGAAGATTAATACTGCTAAGTGTTACTACTGCTAGTAGAATTACTACTGCTTGTTACAGTTAGTACTGCTTGAACAAAGTTAGTACTGCTTAGCTAGTTAGTACTGCTAGTAGTTAGTACTGCTTGCAGTTAATGCTGCTGGAAGAAGATACTGCTGCCAAGCATAGTTAATGCTGCTAAAGAGATACGGATGGAAGGTACTACAGCTGGATATACTGAAGATATACTTAGAAGATATACATGGAATATATTCTGAAGATTTGTTTATTCTTTGTAATTATCCTTTTATCAGTATATGTATAGAATGTATAGAATAGATAGAATTAACTTTTTCATAATTGTTTTTCAAGAGAGAAATCAACCTCAAGGTTTTAATCCTAATTCTAGAGAAGTAGAATTCGTATTGGTGAGCCTGTTCATCAATATTGAGGTTGAGTGTGTAATCTTGTAGCTTTAAGCATTCAATACAAGTTTACTGTTTGATATTATATACTGTGTCTTTGATTACTGTTTTATAAAATATCAAAGTGTTTTTCCGCAACTTCTTTGATATCAGTTTCTGAGTATTAATTCTTGTTAAGAATTCGATCCTGACAAGTGGTATCAGAGCCTATTGAATCAGAAACAGCTATCATGGAAAATCATACAGAATCAAGCAGCAGTTTAGTCTCCAAGGTTCCAATGCTCAAACCCAGTGAGTTTGACATGTGGAAGATAAGGATCAGGCAATATATTCTTCTCACTGACTACTCAATGTGGGATATCATTGAGAATGGTCCTTCTGAAGCTGGAAGAATAGGACCAGATGGAAAAAGACCTCCACCAAAGACAGATGGTGAAAGAAAGATCAGGCAGACAGAGATGAAGGCCTTGAGTACTCTGCTCTTGGCAATCCCTAATGAATATCAGCATCAATTTTGCAACTGTACTGATGCTCAAATTCTCTGGAATTCCCTAGAGAAAAGATTTGCTGGAACTAAGAGCATCAAGAGAAATCAAAGGGATGTTCTTAAGCAGCAATATGAGAATTTTACTTCATCAAAGAATGAGTCCATGACTCAAACTTTTGATAGGTTCAATAAACTCATTGGAGAACTGGCCACTGTTGGAGTAAAGATGGATCAAGATGACATCAATAGAAAATTCCTCAGATCTCTTGGGGATGAATGGACTATGTACACTGTCTCTTATAGGCAGAGTGACAATCTGGAGGAGAAAGAACTTGATGATCTATACAATGATCTAAGAGTTTTTGAAACTGAGGTAGAGATCAAGAAGAAACCTACTGGATATGTCCACAATTCTGCACTTCTGTCAGCAGCAACTGATACTACTGCCATTCCTGAAGCAGTTAGTACTTCTGGTGGAGCAAGTTCAGAAAAGGGATCTGAAACAATCTTTGAAGCTTTCCTGTCCAGTCATAGTAACCCCTCATTAATCAATGATGATCTGGAACAACTTCACCCTGATGATCTGGAAGAGATGGATATAAAATGGCAGATGGCCATGCTATCTATGAGGGTGAAGAAGTTCATTAAAAGAACAGGTAGAAATAACTTCTCCCAAAGAAGAGAAGATGGAGCTGGTTTTGACAAAACCAAGGTGGAATGCTACAAGTGTCACATGAAAGGACACTTTGCTAGAGAATGCAGGAATGCTGTGTCCAACAACAACCACCAACAAGCCCAGAATGGAGGCTACACTCAGAACAAGAATCCTGCTCAAGCCCTTGTTTCTCAACAAGGAATGGGGTTTGACTGGAGTGATCAAGCTGAGGAAGCCATTCAGAATCAAGCTCTTATGGCAGAAGTATCTGATCTCCCATCTGAGGTAATTTCTAACCTTTGCTCTAAAACTTGCATTGACACTGTCAAAAGATACAGGGATCACAATCAAAGTATGTGTGATGACCTTAAAAGGTTAGAAAAGGATAGAAGAGACTATGTTCTAATAGTTGAGAGATTTGAAGAACAAATCAAAGGCTTTCAAGCCAATGAACTTCAACACTCTTATGATACTAACTACTGGAACTGGGAGAAGAATGAATTAGAGGCTAAACTGTCCAAATCCTTAGAAGAGAGTGATAAGTTGAAGGAGGAATTGTCCAAAGTCAAACTTGACGTAGAGAAGTTTTCATATGCTTCAAAGGCAATGGATTCTCTTCTAAAGGCTCAGATTCATGATAAGATGAAGCCTGGTCTCGGATACAACAGTACCCCTCCTCCTTACAATAACAATTATATCTCTCCTACTTCAGATCTGCTAGAAACCAAGGAGAATAAGGACTTATCTGATAAGGCCTTTAAGATAGACCCTCTGGATGAAGTAGTGATTAAGGATATTACTGAGAAAGAAGCCAGCATGAAGAGAGATAAAAAGATAGGTAAAGCAATCCATGAAGAAAACAAGATAATCACCAATGAGGGATGTGGGAAAGACTGGATAAAATCCAAGGAAATAGAAAAGACCAAAGTAAAAGACAATAAGGTCCATTACAAACAGACCACAGTTGTGAATCCTGCATCTGGAAAACAGTGTGATTGCAATAAAGCAAAGAGCCTACATTCTGGTTTAAAAAGAGGAAATCAAAGAAACTGGAATAATCAATGGGCTCAGAAGCAAGGAGTTGATCTGAATAAAATCAATAGACCAAAACCTTGTTTCATATGTTGCAAGCTAAATCATCTGGCCAAATTTTGTTTTTTCAATCCTATCAATCAACAGATGACCTTTCAAAGATATAAGCAAAAGTCTGTTGATTATAGAAGGGCTGGAAAGAAACATATTGAAAAGAGAGGCCCCATAAAGAAAAGAATTGTTAAAGAAAGCATTAAAATGTGGGTGCGCAAAAGCACTAAAACTGTTAGTACTACTGACAGGGTTAGTGCTGCTGAAGATTTTACTGCTGCTACCTGTGTTAGTACTGCTAAAAACATTAATACTGCCAACACAGTTACTGCTGCTTGCACTGTTACTACTGCTAACAAGGTTAGTACTGCTAAGCATGCAAGTACTGCAAAGGCAGTCAATACTTCTAAAACCAGTACTGTCACCAGCACAACTGTTTCTAAGCCTATAATAGTGACAAAATACTCCAAGAATGAGGAGTTAAAATTCAAGAATCTTGTCAAAAAGGAATGCAAGTATTTTGATGAGAAAGGGGTACCCAAGACCACTGTGGCTTGGGTTCCTACTTCATACTAACTGACTTATCTAATGTGCAGGGCAACCAACAGCTCAAGGGAAAGAGCATATGGCATGTTGATAGTGGTTGCTCAAGGCACATGACAGGCAACATGTCATGCCTTCAGGATTTCAAGCACATTAATGGAGGACATGTTGCTTTTGGAGACAATCTTACTGGTGGTAAGATAAGTGGAAAAGGTAATGTCACCAAAGGTAAGATGACATTTGAGGATGTCTACTATGTTGATCAATTAAAATACAACCTGTTAAGTGTATCACAGGTTTGTGACAAACAACATAGTATATTATTTACAAACACTGAATGTATGATCCTTGCTCCAGGGTTCAAAGTAGTTGATGAAAGCATGATACTACTAAGAACTCCAAGAAAGGACAATGTATACTGTCTTGATATGGATAATGTTAAAAGTGATTCATCTCTAAATTGTCTTGTTTCAAAAGCTTCTCTAGATGAATCCTCTCTTTGGCACAGAAGGATGTGTCACATGAATTTTAAGACTATGAACAAACTTGTTAAAAACAACCTTGTAAGAGGTTTACCTTCTAAAGTCTTTTCATGTGATGATCATTGTGTTGCTTGTCTCAAAGGAAAACAGCATAAAACTTCTCATAAGTCCAAAGAGATAAATTCTATTTCTTCTAGTCTCCATTTATTGCACATGGATCTGTTTGGCCCTACAAATGTGATGAGTATAGGCAAGAAATCTTACTGCTTGGTTATTGTTGATGATTACTCTAGATTCACTTGGGTATATTTTCCAAGGACTAAGGATGAGACAAGTGGACTGATCAAGTCCTTTATCCTGAAAATTGAAAACCAATCTAATCAAAAAGTAAAAGTCATTAGATCAGATAATGGGACTGAATTCAAAAATTTTGATCTAAACACCTTTTGTGAGGAAAAAGGAATTGAGAGACAGTATAGTGCTCCTAGAACTCCTCAACAGAATGGTGTTGCTGAAAGGAGAAATAGGACACTAATAGAGGCAGCTAGATCTCTGTTGGCAGATTCAAAACTGCCAATTACCTTCTGGGCTGAAGCAGTTAATACTGCCTGTTATGTCCAAAACAGAGTTCTAGTAGTTAAGCCAAAGAACAAGACACCATATGAGCTTTTCAATAAAAGAAAACCCTTTATTGGATTTTTCAAACCTTTTGGGTGTCCTTGTACCATTCTAAATACCAAAACTCACTTAGGTAAGTTTGATAGCAAAGCAGATGATGGATTTCTGGTTGGTTATTCATCTCAAAGTAAGGCCTACAGAGTTTTCAATTCATCTTCTAGAATAATTGAAGAAAGTGACAATGTCAAATGCAATGAGAACACACCAAATCCTATTGGAACTGGTCCTCAATGGCTATTTGACATTGATTCACTAACTAACTCTTTTGGTTTCAGTAGTGATGATCATGCAGGTTCAGGAGGTGAAGGATCAGGGACTACACCAGTTCAAGAAAGTGTACCTAACTCAGTGATCTTTCCCACTCCCACAGTGAATTCTTTTGAAGACTGTGAAATAGAACAAGCTACTGAACCAAGTCAGAGTAGAGATGAAGAGAATGAAGGAGATAAAGAATCAGAAGAAGCAGCTGAAAACACTTCAGTTGAGTTGAATGACTCCAATCTAGAAGCTAATGTTAATGAAGAACCTAGTCATAATACCAGAGTTCAGAAGAATCATCCTCCACAGCTGGTAATAGGAGATATATCATCTCCTATGATGACTAGACACCAGAGCAGGCTTCAAGAAATGCAAGATCAACAGCATACAGTGCTGTCCTGCTTTCTATCCCAGCTTGAGCCTAAAAAGGCACATGATGCAATGAAAGAATCTAGCTGGATAGAAGCAATGCAAGAAGAGTTGCTACAGTTCAAACTACAAGATGTATGGGATTTGGTAGATCTTCCTAAAGGTCACAGAGCTATTGGAACAAAGTGGATCTTCAGGAACAAGAGAGATGAAAGAGGAATTGTCATAAGGAACAAAGCAAGACTAGTGGCTCAAGGGTATACTCAAGAAGAGGGGATAGATTATGAAGAAGTCTTTGCACCTGTGGCTAGGATAGAAGCTATCAGACTATTCCTAGCCTATGCTTCTTACATGAAATTCAAAGTCTATCAAATGGATGTAAAGAGTGCTTTCCTCTATGGTTCAATTGAAGAAGAGGTATATGTCTGTCAACCACCAGGGTTTGAAAACCCAAGCTATCCAGACAGAGTATACAAATTGAAGAAAGCTCTTTATGGACTGCATCAAGCTCCAAGAGCATGGTATGACACTCTGTCATCCTACCTCTTGGACAATGACTTTGAAAGAGGAGTCATTGATAAGACTCTTTTTATCAAGAGAAAGAAGAAGGATATCTTGTTGGTCCAAATTTATGTTGATGACATTATCTTTGGATCTACAAAAGATGTCATGTGCAAGGAGTTTGAGGACCTAATGCATCAAAGGTTTAAAATGAGTTCCATGGGGGAACTTACTTTCTTCCTTGGACTCCAAGTTCAACAGAAGTCAGATGGCATCTTCATATGTCAGTCCAAGTATGTGCAGGACATTTTAATCAAGTTTGGTTTCTTAGATTCAAAACCTGCCAGTACACCTATGGAAACACACAAGCAGATAACTGCAGATCTTGAGGGGGAGGATATGGATGTGCATCATTACAGATCTATGATTGGCTCTCTCATGTATCTCACAGCATCAAGGCCTGATATAATGTTTCCAGTCTGTGTGTGTGCAAGATTCCAAGTTAGGCCAAAGCAATCTCACTTTCAAGCTGTCAAGAGGATATTCAGATATCTCAAAGGTCAACCCAGATTGGGACTTTGGTATCCTCATGACTCACCCTTTGACCTAATTGCATACTCAGACAGTGATCTAGGTGGGGCAAACTTGGATAGAAAGTCTACTTCTGGAGGATGTCAGTTCTTGGGTGCTAGACTAGTTTCATGGCAGTGCAAGAAACAAACCACAGTGTCCACATCTACAACAGAAGCAGAGTACATAGCAGCTGCAAGTTGTTGTGCTCAGGTCTTATGGATTCAGAATCAAATGTTGGACTATGGGGTAACCTTTCTACACACTCCCATCTTTATTGATAATAGCAGTGCTATCAGCATTGTAAATAATCCTGTCAAGCACTCTAAGACTAAGCACATTGAGATCAGGTATCACTTCATAAGAGACTGCAATGAAAAGAAGCTTATTCAAGTTGTGAAAGTCCATACTGACAACCAGTTTGCTGATCTATTCACCAAAGCTTTTGATGTAGGTAGATTCACATTCTTGGTAACAAGTATGGGAATGATCAACACTGAATAAGCTTTATCTCAAAAAGTGGTTATATAACTGCATATTATAGTTTCTTGGTGCTACTAATCTACCTTTTCAGGGCATACAAAGCAGTACTCAATTCTACCTAAGCTTCAAGGAAGTAAGTTGGTTAATACTGCTAGTTGGTTAATACTGCTAGTTGGTTAATACTGCTAGCTGGTTAATACTGCTAGCTGGTTAATACTGCTAGTTGGTTAATACTGCTAGTTGGTTAATACTGCTAGTTGGTTAATACTGCTAGTTAGTTAATACTGATAGTTGGTTAATACTGCTAGTTGGTTAATACTGCTAGTTAGTTAATACTGCTAGTTAGTTAATACTGCTCGCAGTTAATACTGCTCACAGTTAATACTGCTCGCAGTTAATACTGCTCGCGGTTAATACTTCTAGTTAGTTAATACTGCTCTAGGTTAATACTGCTTTTAATCCAAATACTATAAATACCCTTTGCCCGCCAAAACGTTCATAACGACTCTTTGCATACTGTTCACTTGCTCTTCTAATCCTTTTTCTCTCAAGAATCTAGTATTCCAGGCAAGAAAATCTCTGTTCAATGGCATCCATGGCTTTTATCGATGAGCACAATGAGATCGCAATGCTGCAGAAGCCCAAACAAGCAGAAGGATTCCACCAGATTGTGGATTTCCTCAAGACAAGTCACATTGCACATGCTCTCACTGTTGCCCCAACCATCTACATCGAACATCAGAGGTTGTTCTGGGCAAATGCCACCATTGTTGCTGAAAATGGTGTGCAAAAGATAAAGACAACTGTGTGTGGCAAGCCATTAACAGTTACTGAAGAGGTCATTCGCATCAGTCTACGTCTAGACGATGCCTCTGGTATAACGACTATCTCTAATGATGAACTGTTTTCCAATCTTACTAGAATGGGGTATGGAGGCCCATTGGGAGTTTTCAAATTCTCAAAAGCAAAGTTTTCTCCCCAATGGCGTTTTCTTGTTCATACCCTGATGCACTGCATCTCCAAAAAGACCACTGGATGGAGTGAGTTCAGCAGTCCAATTGCATATGCTTTGGTATGCTTGGCTACATCCAGAAGGTACAATTTTTCAAAGATGATTTTCAGTGATCTTGTATCAAATATGGGAAACAAAAAGAGTTTCTTTATGTATCCCAGGTTTGTGCAAGAAGTTATTAACCATGAATTGACGGATATACCTCAACCTGTTGGGGTATATGTACCTAAACCCCCCAAAGGCAAGGTTTTCTCAAATATGAGAAGATCTGCTGGGGACTCGGAAGGAGTTGACACCCCATTGTTCTCCACAATGATGGTGGTGTCCCAAACAACTGAAGGTATGGCAGCAGGGTCAAGGCCCTCATTAGACCATCCCACTGCTAGCCAAGCCCAACCTTCTCAACCAAAAACTATTCCCCAGTCCATTCTTACAAAACCAATCTCTCCAATTTCCCATACTTATAAGAGAAAACAGGTAAAGAAGGCTCCTTCCCTTCTTGTACCAGAAACCCCTAAGCCTATAAGCCCTCTAAGGGAGAATACTCCTTTAGAGAATATCCAAAGGGAACCCACAGGGGTGTCTCCCAACCCCAAGGAGGTGCTCTCTGAGGAGGAGGTAGAGCATATGGGAGATGAGGCTGCCACTACTCCTGCTAGCACAGGGGAGGACAGTGGTAACATAAATAAGACCTCCCCCATGGCAACTTCAAATGAGCAATCATTTGAAGGTCCCTGGTGCCAAGAAACCAAGGGGGTGGATAGTGCTTCTGCAAGGCAGAAGACTTCCACTTCAAAAAGATCCAATGATCCTTCAATAGGGGGTAACACTCCTGGAGAAGGTGAGGACAGATATAACTATCAAGAATTGATGGAAACAATGGGAAACATCAACCAGGATGTTCTCAAGCAGGGAAAAGAAATAGAAGAGATGAAATTGGTGATTCTCTCTCAACAAGTTCAAATCACCAAACTCAAGAAAATGGTGACAAGACTGTTACAGAAACAGAGAAGGAAGCAGTTTGTATTAAAAAGGAGGACAAAAGTTCAAGATGATTTCAACAAGGGGGAGAATTCAGAGGCTGAAGCAGAAAAAGAAAGTATTTCTGAGATGGGATCTGATGGTAAGGGGGAGAAAGCTGCAGAAACAGATAATGCTCAAGCAGAAACAGGACTATCTGTTGAAGAGTTGGAAATAGCTGAAACATTAGTAAAGGCAAAGAATGACACTCCTAAGGCTACTCAAAAGGCTAAGGGAGTGGTCATCAATGAAGGAGGAATAGAAAAGAAGAAACAGGAAAGAAGTGAGGCAGGGCTGAAGGATACAAAGGGTAAATCTAAGATGATTGAATCTGAACAACCTGGTAAGAAGAAAACTCAAATAGAAATGGATGAAGAAGTGGCTAAGAAGCTTCAGGCAGATATGGAAAGGGAGGAAAATCTTCAATCTGAGAAAGATAGAGAGCTTGCACTGAATATGGCCAGAAAACTAAATGAAGAGTACCAAAAGAGCATGAAAACAGCAGCTCAGGCCAAGCAAGTTCAAGTAAAAAGAATGCCATTCAAAAAGCAGAAAAGACAACCCTCCAAGACCTTTTTGGCCAATCAGGAAAGAAGAAAAATGATTAACTTCCTGAAAGGTGCAATTGGGGTTAAGGGGGAGATGTTTATCAATATGGCTTATTCTCAGATTGAAGAACTATACAACAAAGAAATGGCCAAACTCCAAGGGGACTCAGCACAAAGGGAAGAGGCTGAGAGAAGGATGAAAGAGAGACATGATCTCAACATCCAACAACCATTCCCTGAGGAAACTACACCATCTAAAGAAGAAGCAAAAGATAAACAGGAAGAATCTGAAAGTGTTGGTGTTGAAGCCAAAGCTGGAAAAAGGGTGAAGACAATTGCCTCAAAAAGGCAGTCTAAAAGGCACAAAATAGAAGAAACAGCTGGTACTACATCAGAACATTCAGAGGTACCAATAGCCGAATCAGTTCAACCTCCAGCACAGTCCAATGAGCCAACAAATGAGAATATGGATACATACATGACCATAGTGGAACCTTTGAAGGCTGATCCAATCTCTATGCAAGCTCCAGAGATCATCTTCTGGGATATTCTAAGAGACAATGGAAAGAATTTCTTCAGAATCAAGAGAGCTGATGGTTCATTTGAAGCTTATTCAACATGGGGGAAGGTTATCAGAAGTTGTTCAAGAGCTGACATAGAAGAACTACATAAAGTGGGGATGAAACTTTATGAACCTGTGTTGAAAGGTACTGAAGAAAATCTTCTCAAAGTTACATTAGAATACTTGTGCATGATGTTTGATCCAGAAAGAGTACATCATAGGATTAAAGATCATAAGCATGAGTTCATATTTAAGAAGATTGACAAATGGATATTATTTGAAAACTGTGGAGTATACATGATTACTGTTGATAACTGTTATCATGAATACTACTTGGTGGACAAAATATATGAGCACAGCAAAGAGAAGTTGGAAGGGATGCTCAAAGCTACATTGGTCTGTACAAAGGATTCAGAGATGGCTAAGATTGTGGTGAGAAGAACAGTGAATCAAAGCTTGGGTTTAGATCCAAATTTGGGAAACTGATCAAAAGGTGTTGAAAGCATCTTGGAGAGCTTCTGGAAGAATATCTGAAGAACTTGACTTCTCTTCTAAAAGTCAAGTTAGGGGGAGATTGTTGGGAACTGAAGATTCTACTAAGTGTAGTTACTACTGCTAGTACAAGAGTGGTTACTACTGCCAGAACAAGTTGAAGATTAATACTGCTAAGTGTTACTACTGCTAGTAGAATTACTACTGCTTGTTACAGTTAGTACTGCTTGAACAAAGTTAGTACTGCTTAGCTAGTTAGTACTGCTAGTAGTTAGTACTGCTTGCAGTTAATGCTGCTGGAAGAAGATACTGCTGCCAAGCATAGTTAATGCTGCTAAAGAGATACGGATGGAAGGTACTACAGCTGGATATACTGAAGATATACTTAGAAGATATACATGGAATATATTCTGAAGATTTGTTTATTCTTTGTAATTATCCTTTTATCAGTATATGTATAGAATGTATAGAATAGATAGAATTAACTTTTTCATAATTGTTTTTCAAGAGAGAAATCAACCTCAAGGTTTTAATCCTAATTCTAGAGAAGTAGAATTCGTATTGGTGAGCCTGTTCATCAATATTGAGGTTGAGTGTGTAATCTTGTAGCTTTAAGCATTCAATACAAGTTTACTGTTTGATATTATATACTGTGTCTTTGATTACTGTTTTATAAAATATCAAAGTGTTTTTCCGCAACTTCTTTGATATCAGTTTCTGAGTATTAATTCTTGTTAAGAATTCGATCCTGACAATAGATCCTAATTCTAGAGAAGTAGAATTCGTCTTGAAAGAGTCTGTTCTTCAAGATTGAGGTTATGTGTGTAATCTTGTGATTTTAATCATTCAATACAAGTTTACAAGTTGTTAATCATATACTGTTTGTTTACTGTTACATTGGATATCAAAGTGTTATTCCGCAACTTCTTTGATATTGTTTCTGAGTATTCATAATTCTTGTGGAGAATTCGATCCTGACAAGTGGTGTCATAGCCTGTTCTCTCAGAAACATCTAGTCATTCATCATGGAAAATTTTGCAGAATCAAACAGCACTCTGGTCTCTAAGGTTCCAATGCTCAAACCCAGTGAGTATGACATGTGGAAATCAGAATTAGGCAATACATTATTCTCACTGACTACTCAATGTGGGATATCATTGAGAATGGTCCTTCTGAAGCAGGAAAGATTGGACCAGATGGGAAAAGACCTCCACCAAAGACAGATGGTGAGAGAAAGATCAGACAGACAGAGATGAAGGCCTTGAGTACTCTGCTCTTGGCCATCCCCAATGAATATCAGCATCAATTTTGCAACTGCACTGATGCTCAGATTCTCTGGAATGCTCTAGAGAAAAGATTTGCTGGAACTAAAAGCCTCAAAAGAAATCAAAGAGATGTTCTAAAGCAGCAGTATGAGAACTTCACTTCTTCAAAGAATGAGTCTATGACTCAAACTTTTGATAGGTTCAACAAGCTCATTGGTGAACTGGCCACTGTAGGAGTGAAGATGGAGCAAGATGATATCAACAGAAAGTTCCTCAGATCTCTTGGGGATAAATGGACTATGTACACTGTCTCATATAGACAGAGTGACAATCTGGAAGAGAAGGAACTTGATGATCTATATAATGATCTAAGAGTTTTTGAAACTGAGGTAGAAACCAAGAAGAAGCCTACTGGATATATTCACAATGCTGCACTTCTATCAGCATCTACTGATACTACTGCCAACCCTGAAGCAGTTAGTGCTACCAGTGGAGTGAATTCAGAAAAAGGCACTGAAACTGTCTTTGAAGCCTTTTTATCCAGTCACAGTAACAATTCATTGATTAATGATGATCTGGAACAAATTCACCCTGATGACCTAAAGGAGATGGACATTAAATGGCAGATGGCCATGTTATCTATGAGGGTGAAGAAGTTTATTAAAAGAACAGGGAGGAACAACTTCTCTCAAAGAAGAGAAGATGGAGCTGGTTTTGACAAGACAAAGGTGGAATGTTATAAGTGCCATATGAAGGGACACTTTGCTAGAGAGTGCAGAAGTGGTGTTCCAAACAACAACCACCAACAAGCTCAGAATGGAGGCTACAATCAAAACAAGAACCCTGCTCAAGCTCTTGTTTCTCAACAAGGAATGGGGTTTGACTGGAGTGACCAAGCTGAGGAAGCCATTCAGAATCAAGCTCTTATGGCAGAGGTGTCTAATCTCCCTCTGAGGTAATTTCTAATCTTTGTACTCAATCTTGCATAGACACTGTCAAAAGGTACATGGATCACAACCAAAACATGTGTGATGACCTCAAAAGATTAGAAAAGGACAGAAGAGATTATGTGTTAATAGTTGAGAGGGTTGAATAACAAATCAAAGGCTTTCAAGCCAATGAGATTCAACACTCTTATGACACAAACTACTGGAAGTGGGAAAAGAATGAGTTAGAGACCAAACTGTCTAAGTTCACAGAAGAGAATGATAGGTTGAAAGAGGAACTATCTAAGGTTAAGCTTGACATAGAAAAGTTTTCATATGCTTCAAAAGCAATGGATTCTCTTCTAAAAGCTCAGATTCATGATAAGATGAAGCCTGGTATTGGATATAACAACACACCCCCTCCTTACAACAACAACTATATCTCTCCTACATCAGACTTGTTAGAGACCAAGGAGAAAAAGGACTTGTCTGATGAAGCATTTAAGGTAGATCCTTTGGATAAGGTAGTAGTTAAGGATGTGACTGAGAAAGAAGCCAGTGAGAATAGGAATAATGCTGTGAGTAAAGAGATACCATTAGAAAACAACATTATCACCAATGAGGGATATGAAAAAATTTGGGTCAAGTTCAAGGAGATAGAGAAGACCAAAGGAGAGGATAACAAGGTCCATTACAAACAAACCACTGTTGTGAATCCTGGATCTTGTAAACAGTGTGTTTGCAATAAATTTAAGAGCCTAAATTCTGGTATAAAAAGAGGTAACCAAAGAAACTGGAATAATCAATGGGCTCAGAAACAAGGAGTTGATCTGAATAAAATAATCAGACCAAAACCTTATTTCATATGTGGCAAGTTGAATCATTTGGCTAAGTACTGTTTCTTCAATCCTATTAACCAACAGATGAACTTTCAAAGATTTGTGCAAAAACCTGTTGGTTATAGGAAGGCTGGAAAGAAACATGTGGGGAAGAAATCTGTTGAAACCAAAGGACCCATGAAGAAAAAGGTTTTAAAAGAAAGTATCAAAATATGGGTGCCTAGAAGCACTAAAACTGTTAGTACTGCTGACAGAGATAGTGCTGCAAGAAGCATTACTGCTGCTACCAGTGTTAGTACTGCTGAAAATTTTAATACTGCTAACACAGTTACTGCTGCTAACACAGTTACTACTTCTAACAAGGTTAGTACTTCTAAGCATGCAAGTGCTGCTAATGCAGTTAGTACTTCTAAAACCAGTACTGCTTCTAGCAAATGTGTTTCCAAACCAATCATTGTGACAAAGTACTCCAGAAATAAGGAGTCAAAGTTTAAAAATCTTGTCAAGAAAAAATGTAAATATTTTGATGAGAAAGGGGTACCCAAGACCACTTTGGCTTGGGTTCCTAATTCATACTAACTGAATTATTTTATGTGTAGGGCAACCAACAGCTCAAGGGAAAGAGCATATGGCATGTTGATAGTGGTTGCTCTAGGCACATGAAAGGCAACATGTCATGCCTTCAGGATTTCAAGCATATCAATGGAGGACAAGTTGCATTTGGAGATAATCTTACTGGTGGTAAAATAAGCGGAAAAGGTAATGTTACAAAAGGTAAGATGACATTTGAGAATGTCTACTATGTTGATCAATTGAAGTACAACCTGTTAAGTGTATCACAGGTTTGTGACAAACAACATAACATATTATTTACTAATACAGAGTGTATGATCCTTGCTCCAGGGTTCAAGGTAGTTGATGAAAGCATGATACTACTTAGAACTCCAAGAAAGGACAATGTTTATTGTCTAGATATGGACAATGTTGATAGTGATTCATCCCTGAACTATCTTGTGTCAAAAGCTTCTGTGGATGAATCCTCTCTATGACACAGAAGGATGTGTCACATGAATTTCAAGACAATGAACAAACTTGTTAAAAACAATCTTGTAAGAGGTTTACCTTCAAAAGTCTTTTCATGTGATGATCATTGTGTTGCATGTCTTAAAGGCAAACAGCACAAAACTTCTCATAAGACCAAAGAGATAAATACAATCTCTTCTTGTCTCCAGTTATTACATATGGATCTGTTTGGTCCTACAAATGTTATGAGTATAGGCAAGAAATCTTACTGCTTGGTTATTGTTGATGATTACTCTAGATTTACCTGGGTATATTTTCTAAGGACTAAGGATGAGACAAGTGGACTGATCAAATCCTTTATCCTAAGAATTGAAAACCAAACTAATCAAAGAGTAAAAGTCATTAGATCAGACAATGGAACTGAATTTAAAAATCTTGATCTAAACACCTTTTGTGAAGAAAAAGGAATTGAGAGACAATATAGTACCCCTAGGACTCCTCAACAGAATGGAGTTGCTGAGAGGAGGAATAGGACACTAATAGAGGATGCTAGATCTCTGTTGGCTGATTCAAAACTGCCAATTACCTTCTGGGCTGAAGCAGTTAATACTGCCTGTTATGTCCAAAACAGAGTTCTAGTGGTCAAGTCATAGAACAAGACCCCTTATGAGCTTTTAAATAAAAGAAAACCTTTCATTGGATTTTTCAAACCTTTTAGGTGTCCTTGTACAATTCTCAATACCAAATCTCACTTAGGTAAGTTTGATAGCAAAGCAGATGATGGATTTCTTGTTCGTTACTCATCTCAGAGTAAGGCTTACAGAGTTTTTAACTCTTCTTCTAGAATAATTGAAGAAAGTGACAATGTCAAATGCAATGAGAACACACCAAATCCTATTGGATCTGGTCCTCAGTGGCTATTTGACATTGATTCACTAACTAACTCTTTTGGTTTCAGTAGTGATGATTATGCAGGTTCAGGGAGTGGAGGATCAGGAACTACACAAGTTCTAGATAATATATCTCAATCTGTGATCTTTCCCATATCAACAGTGGATTCTGTTAAAAACTGTGAAAAGGAACAATCTACTGGACCAAATCAGAGTGAAGAAGAAAGTAGAGATAAGGAGAATCAAGAAAATCAAGAACCAGAAGTAGCTGCTGAGAGCACCTCAGTTGAGTTGAATGACTCAAATCTAGAGGTGGGACTTAATGAAGAACCCAGTCATCACACCAGAATTCAAAAGAATCATCCTCCACAGCTGGTAATTAGAGATATATCTTCTCCTATGATGACTAGAAATCAAAGCAGGCTGCAAGAAATGCAAGACCAACAGCATACAATGCTCTCTTGCTTTTTATCCCAGCTTGAGCCTAAGAAGGCACATGATGCTATGAAAGAGACCAGTTGGATAGAAGCCATGCAAGAAGAGCTATTGCAGTTCAAGCTGCAAGATGTTTGGGATCTGGTAGACCTTCCTAAAGGCCAAAGAGCAAAGGAACAAAATGGGTCTTCAGAAATAAGATAGATGAAAGAGGCATGGTAATAAGGAACAAAGCAAGGTTGGTGGCTCAAGGGTATACACAAGAAGAGGGAATAAACTATGAAGAAGTATTTGCACCTGTGGCTAGGATAGAAGCAATTAGATTATTTCTGGCTTATGCTTCCTATATGAAATTCAAAGTCTATCAAATGGATGTCAAAAGTGCATTTCTATATGGCTCAATTGAAGAAGAAGTATATGTCTGTTAACCACCAGGGTTTGAAAACCCAAGCTATCCAGACAGGGTATACAAATTGAAGAAAGCACTTTATGGACTACATCAAGCTCCAAGAGCATGGTATGACACTCTGTCATCCTATCTCCTGGAAAATGGCTTTGAAAGAGGAGTCATTGATAAGACTCTATTTGTCAAGAGAAAGAAGAAGGATATTTTGCTGGTCCAAATCTATGTTGATGATATTATCTTTGGATCTACAAGAGACAACATGTGCAAGGAGTTTGAGGGACTAATGCATCAAAGGTTCAAAATGAGTTCCATGGGGGAACTTACCTTTTTCCTTGGACTTCAAGTTCTACAGAAGTCAGATGGTATTTTTATCTGTCAGTCCAAGTATGTGCAGGATATTCTAACCAAGTTTGGTTTCTCAGATTCAAAACCTGCCAGCACACCTATGGAGACACACAAGCAGATAACAACAAATCTTGAGGGGAAGGATATGGATGTTCATCATTATAGGTCCATGATTGGCTCTCTCATGTATCTTACAGCCTCTAGGCCAGATATTATGTTTCTAGTATGTGTATGTAAAAGATTCCAAGTTAGGCCAAAGCAATCTCACTATCAAGCTGTTAAGAGCATATTCAGATATCTCAAAGGGCAACCCAGATTGGAACTTTGGTATCCTCATGACTCACCATTTGACCTACTTGCATACTCAGACAGTGATCTAGGTGGAGCAAACTTGGACAGAAAATCTATTTCTGGAGGATGTCAGTTTTTGGGTGCAAGACTAGTGTCATGGCAGTGCAAGAAACAAACCACAGTGTCCACATCTACAACAGAGGCAGAGTACATAGCAACTGCTAGTTGCTGTTCTCAAGTCTTATGGATTCAGAATCAAATGCTGGACTATGGAGTAACCTTTCTACACACTCCAATTTTTATTGATAATAGCAGTGCTATTAGCATTGTGAATAATCCTGTCAAGCACTCAAAGACAAAGCACATTGAGATCAGGTATCACTTTATAAGAGACTGTAATGAAAAGAAACTTATTCAAGTTGTGAAAGTTCATACTGATAACCAGTTTGCTGATCTATTCACCAAAGCCTTTGATGTGGGTAGGTTCACTTTCTTGGTAACAAGTGTGGGAATGATCAACTCTGAATAAGTTCCTTCTCAAAAAGTGGTTAAATACCTGTATATTGGTTTTAATTGGTATTACTAATCTTTTTTTTTCAGGATATATATAGCAGTACTCAGTGTATCACAAGCTTAAAAGAGTAAGTATGGTTAATACTGCCAGTGCACGGTTAATACTGCTAGTGGTTAATACTGCTCTCAGTTAATACTGCTCTCTTAGTTAATACTGCTCTCAGTTAATACTGCTCTCAGTTAATACTGCTAGTGGTTAATACTACTCTCAGTTAATACTGCTAGTTAGTTAATACTGCTAGTGGTTAATACTGCTCTCAGTTAATACTGCTAGTTAGTTAATACTGCTTTCAATTAATACTGCTCGTTAGTTACTACTGCTAGTGGTTAATACTGCTCTCCGTTAATACTGCTTGCTAGTTAATACTGCTTATGTCCCGAATACTATAAATACCATTTGCCCGCCTAAAAAGTTCATAACGACTCTTTGCATACTGTTCACTTGCGCTCTAAACCCCTTCTCTCTCAAGTTCAAAGTTTTCAGGCAAGAACGTCCAAGATCAATGGCATCAATGGCTTTCATAGACGAGCACAATGAAATCGCGATGCTACTGAAGCCCAAACAAGCTGCTGGTTTCCACCAGATTGTGGATTTCCTCAAAACAACCCACATTGCCCATGATCTCACTGTCTCGCCATCAATCTTTATCGAGCATCAAAGGCAATTCTGGGCACATGCCACCATTGTTACTGAGAATGGTGTTCAAATGATCAAGACAAAGGTGTGTGGCAGGCCCTTGACAGTTACTGAAGAGGTAATTCGCATCAGTCTACGTCTAGACGATGCCTCTGGTATAACTTCTATCTCTAATGATGAACTGTTTTCTACACTTACAAGAATGGGGTATGGAGGCCCATT
The DNA here is from genome assembly GCA_023525745.1 of Arctium lappa. NCBI lineage: Eukaryota > Viridiplantae > Streptophyta > Magnoliopsida > Asterales > Asteraceae > Arctium > Arctium lappa. Next base: position 56,032,995 of record CM042058.1, on the reverse strand, counting down.
GGGTGTGTTCAAGTTCTCAAAAGCCAAATTTTCACCCCAATGGCGTTTCTTTGTCCATACCCTTATGCACTGTATCTCTAAAAAGACTACTGGATGGTGTGAGTTCAGTAGCACCATTGCTTATGCTTTGGTGTGCTTGGCCACTGCCAGAAAGTACAATTTTTCTAAAATGATTTTCAATGATATTGTCTCAAACTTGGGAAACAAAAAGAGCTTTTATATGTACCCCAGGTTTGTTCAAGCAGTTATCACCCACGAATTAACGGATATGCCTCATTTTGATGGGGTATATGTACCTAAACCCCCTAAAGGCAAAGTTTTCTCAAATATGAGAAGATCTGCTAGGGACTCGGAAGGAGTTGACACCCCATTGTTCTCTATAATGATGGTGGTGTCCCACACTGATGAAGGTATGGCAGCAGGGTCAAGGCCCCCATTAGACCATCCCACTGCTAGCCAATCCCAACCTTCCCACTCTAAATCAATTCCCCAGTATCTTCTTGATAAATCAACCTCACCAATCACCCAAACATACAAAAGGAAAAAGGTAAAGGAGGCTCCTTCCCTTCTTGTACCTTCCCCCACTAAGCCTTTAAGCCCTCTAAGGGAGGATTCTCCCTTAGAGAATATCTACAGGGAAACCACAAGGGTGTCTCCCAACCCCAAGGAGGTGCTCACTGAGGAGAGGGTTGAGTATATGGGTGCTGAGGCTGCCACTACTTCTAGTAGCACAGAGAAGGACAGTGGTAACATAACTAAGACCTCCCCCATGGCAACTTTTAATGAGCATTCATTCAAAGGTCCCAGGTGCCAAGAAACCAAGGGGGTGGATAGTGCTTCTACTAGGCAGAAGACTTCCACTACTAAAAGATCCCATGATCCTTCAATAGGGGGTAACACTCCTGGAGAAGGTGAGGATAGATATGACTATTTTGAATTGATGAACACAATGGACAATATCAACAGGGATGTAATCAAACAGGGCCAAGATATAAGAGAATTGAAGCTGATAGTTCTGTCACAACAAGAGCAGATCCTCAACCTAAAGCAAATGGTCAGAAAATTAATTCTCCAAAAGAAGAAAAAGCAATTTGTGCTTAGAAGGAGGAACCCTTTGACTGATGCTTTCAACAAGGGGGAGAAGAAAGAAAGGGAAACAGAAAAAGAAATTGAAAAGAGAGTTGAAGTTGAGGGGGAGACAGAGGATGTAATAGAGGCAGAAACTGAAGGTGTTCAAGCAGCAGAAACTGTTAATGCTGCTGAAGAAACAGAAACAGTTAATGCTGCTGAATCAAAAGAAGCAGTTGAAACAGAAGAAGCAGTAACAGGGCTCTCTGTAGAGGAACTGGAGATTGCAGAGACATTGGTTAAGGCCAAGAATGATACTCCTAAGGCTTCTAAAAAGGCCAAGGGAGTAGTCATCAATGAAGAAGGGATCTCAAAGAAGGGAAAAGAGAAAGAAGTCATGAAGGATATAAAGGGAAAAGGAAAGGAAAAGATGGTTGAAGCAGAAATGCCTGCAAAGAAGAAGACTCAAATTGAAATGGATGAGGCAATAGCAAAGAAGCTTCAAGATCAAATGGAAAAGGAGGAGCAGCTTCAAACAAAAAAAGATAGAGAACTTGCAAAGCTCATGGCTAGAAAGTTAAATGCAGAATATCAGAAAAGCATAAAAGAAGCAGCTCATGCCAAGAAACTTCAAGTTAAAAAGATGCCAATCCAAAAACAGAAACAGAAAAGACAACCCTCCAAGACATTTTTGGCCAATCAGGAGAGAATAAAAATGATAAATTTCCTGAAAGGTGCAATTGGTGTCAAGGGGGAGATGTTCACCAACATGGCATACACTCAGGTTGAGGAGTTGTATCAGAAAGAGATGGCCAAGCTTCAAGGGGATTCAGTCCAAAGGGAAGAGGCTGAGAGAAGAATGAAGGAAAGGCATGACCTGAACATACAAAGACCATTCCCTAAGGAGACCACACCCTCAAAAGACAAAACTAAAGAGATGAAGGAAGAGCATGAGGGTGTTGGTGAAGAAGCAAAATCTGGAAAGAGGGTGAAGACAATTGCTTCAAAAAGGCAGTCTAAAAAGCCAAGAGTGGAAGAAAGAGCAGAAACTGAAGCAGAACCTTCAATCACACCTTCAACAGAACCTGTGCAAAACCCAGAACAGTCCAAAGAGCAATCAGATGAGCAAATGGGGCTGTATATGACTATAGTAGAACCTATGAAGGCTGATCCAATATCCATGAAAGCTCCAGAGATCATCTTTTGGGATATTCTAAGAGACAATGGAAAGGATTTCTTTAGACTCAAAAGAAATGGTGATACATTTGAAGTATATTCAACATGGGGGAGAGTTATCAGAAGTTGTTCAAGAGCAGATATAGAGGAAATGTACAAAGTGGGGATGAAACTCTATGAGCCTGTGTTGAAAGGTACTGAAGAAAACCTTCTCAAGGTAGTAATGGAATACTTGTGCATGATATTTGATCCAGAGAGAGTGGCTTATAGGATTAAAGATCATAATCATGAGTTTGTATTCAAGAAGATTGATAAATGGATATTGTTTGAAAACTGTGGAGTATACATGATTACTATTGACAACTATTATCATGAATACTACCTGGTGGACAAAATCTATGAGTATAGCAAGGAGAAGTTAGTAGGAATGCTCAATGCCAAGCTAGTATGCACAAAGGATTCAGAAATGGCCAAGATTATGGTAAGAAGAACTGTAAATCAAAGTTTCGGCCTAGATCCAAATTTGGGAAACTGAACCTGAAGTGTTGAAAGCATCTTGAAGATCAGATCTGAAGAACTTGACTTATCTTCCTAAAAGTCAAGTTAGGGGGAGATTGTTGGGAACTGAAGAATTTACCAAGTATAGTTAATGATGCTAGTTCATCATGGTTACTACTTCTGTGGTTAATGCTGCCAGTAGAAGTTAATGCTGCTCTTCATTATTAGTACTGCTGGAATTACTACTGCTAAGAGATTAATGTTGCTCAGAGTATTAATGTTGTTGAAGAATAATGTTGCTTATGTGATAAAGAATTCGCATGGAAGGATGACAGCTGGATGGACTAAAGATTATGGAAAGCTTGAAGATATTCATGGAAGATATACTGAAGATATTTTATTTATTGTAATTATCTTTTATTCAGTATATGTATAGAATTGATAAAATAGTTTAGAATAATTCAATTCAATTTGTTTAAGTTTTTATTTAAGAGAGAATAAACCTCAAGGCATAGATCCTAATTCTAGAGAAGTAGAATTCGTCTTGAAAGAGTCTGTTCTTCAAGATTGAGGTTGTGTGTGTAATCCTGTGATTTTAATCATTCAATACAATTTTACAAGTTGTTAATCATATACTGTTTGTTTACTGTTACATTGCATATCAAAGTGTTATTCCGCAGCTTCTTTGATATTGTTTCTGAGTATTCATAATTCTTGTGGAGAATTCGATCCTGACAAAAAGTACTAAACCGGTGTGTATGTATACTTGACAATATATGGAGAAGATAATACACAAGTATTTATGTTTGAAAACACACGGTTTGTAAAACATGAAAGAATTTCATTTTATGAGCTTTCATCATAGGTGAAAACATTTAAAAATCACAGTTCTGAATTCATGAAAATTGTTTTAGAATCGAGAAGTGGTTTGAACGTTTAAGAAAAATGTTTTCATGTTTGAAAGTTGTCCTTCTTTCAAACATAATGAGATTAAGATTAGAATATGCCTTACGCTCATCATTAATATCATAAAGTCAGCTCCAAAGTCATGATTGATATGATTATGTAAGATCCCCCTCAAATTCTGCATGTAGTCAAAAAGTCGTCAAAGTACAAAGTCTTATTCACAAACTTTATTGAAAAATAAAGACATGAAAGCAGTAAAACTTTTAAGAATGAGTTCTGATCAGATGTAATCAGAAGTCAATTACTCCCCCTGAAAATATGCATTCGCAATATTATCAGTAGAGGTAATATGTATACTCCCCCTTGAAGGTTGATCATCTCTTTTGATGCATCGAAGTACACTTTCTTTTGATCTTTGAAGTATGAGTCCAAAACTGTTGTGTTTAGAAGTCAAACTCTTTAACATTGAAGTCCGAGTCCTGAGCTGATTTACTTAGAAGTCTAACTTCTTAACCTTGAGGTGTGGGTTTTGAGCTGTATTGTCCAAAAGCCATTGTTCCTTTACTCCCCTTACAGTTGAGGTGCCTGCAACAAAGATGGATCTTTTGGCTTTGGTACCCAATGGTATTTGGGTCCATGTTTGTTAGAACCATACCATTAATGATCAGATGCTTTATGAACAAAATTGTTAATGCATTGTTTAGATCAAGTTGGTTTGACTTTTGATGTATTTGACTTTGACTTTGAAAAGTCTTTGAGAGAACTTATGTTGTGAGAGTTTTTGTGTCTTGAGAGAAGTAGCTAGTATAAATAGTCTAGTTTTGTGAGTGAACCTTTTAACTTGAGAGACATGCGCTTTTCATTGTAATCTTGTGACTGTCATTAATACATATGTCTCATTCTCTCTCTATAATATCTCTCTAGATTTGGTGTATGAATTGTTGATATATGGCTCGAATTGGACTTATCAATTGGTATCAGAGCTTACCCAATCGAAATCAGAAGGATTTGATTACCATTCTTCGAACGATTTCTTGAAATTTCAAGAACACGCAGACGTATACTGAGTTTACTATTCTTGTTCGAATTTGCATTTGTTTTTAGTGTTTAGACTGTAAAAATGGATTAGTGGTGTTCGATTTCTATTAGTGATCACTTTGTATTCACAATCTTTCACGAATTACTCACTCAATATGTTTCAATTCTGGATTTTATTCAAATTTTCTAGAAAATCATACGAAGACTGTAAATTCGAGAATGGGCACTGTAATTTCTAGTTTTTAGTTGTTGTATTGTATTAGAAAAGTGTTCATTTTGTGTTTTCGAGTACTGTGGATTTGTTGGAAAATCAATTTGCAGGATAATTCGAACTTTGGATCGATTTTTGGAACTCAGAGGCAAGAACGCGCTTGATCTGAAGATCACACAAAGGAAGAACACGCAAGAAAAGAAGAACACACAAGATGCAAATTTCTGAGTGTTCCGCGAGTTTAGTTTGAGTTCACGCAAAGCATTTCTGGTTTTGTTATGCGAGTTCTTGAAGCGTGCAAATATTGATTCTGCGAGTTTGATGTTTTCTGAAATATTCTAAGTCTGGTTCGTGCTAATTCCATCTGCGAGTTTATATTTTGCGAGTTCTTACTTTCTCAAAATTTTCTTTGTATGGAACACGCAAAGGCTCATGCGAGTTCTACCTGACGTGCGAGTTTACATTCTTCTGCGAGAAGTTCAAGTGTTCGAACATTTTCTAAGTCTGAAACGCGCACGAAGTGATCTGCGAGAAGTCACTTCGCGCATAACACCACTTGCGAGTTTCTCAATACGCGCTAGTAGTGGTCTGCGAGTTCCTTGTTCGCGCACAAAGCATTCAACATGAAGTATTGTGAACAGTGGTTTGCGAGTTCTATGATCTGCGAGTTTCTATTTTCTGGGAGTTTTAGACTTGGTATTTTTCAGAGATCGTTTTCAAGTGGTATTCTGAGTTTGACTTTTCAAGTCAACTGTTTCTGATTCGTTTGGGAGATCTTGTATCAAGCCTATTATCAGTATTCTTTCTCAATCTGTTCAAGATGTCAACTGTTTTAGCTGGGAGAGATGTTGCTATTATGTAATGCCAGAGATACCGACAATTGAAGCTGAAAGGGATAAGCTGAAAATTCAGAATGCAACTCTTCTTAATCAGATTCAGGAGTTTAAAAATACATTGTTAAAACCTGATATAACTTCTGATTGTAGAAAATGTGCTAATAATTCAAAATCTGATTTTGCAGGTATTCTCAATACAAAAGAGAAAGAAATCAAGTTGAGAGAAAGAGAGATACATCTTGTTCAAACTAAATTAATGACCATTGAGAAGAATTCTTCAGAAATTAAAGCTGAATCAGTTGGTCTCTCAACAAGATGAAAGAGTTTGAAGAAAATATTTCTGCTTTGGAAGCGAAGAATGTTGAATTACTGAAAAGTCTTCCAACAGATAAAGAGAAAGCTGAAGAGAAATCCAATCTGGAGAAAATTTATAACGAAAAATTATCTGATTTTTCCAAGAAAGCTTTACAAGAAAAGAAAGATTTAGAGCTGATATGTATCAAACTCTCTAAGAAAGTGTCTGATTTTGAAAAGATATTAATTACTGAAAGAGTCACGTTTGCCAAAGAAAGGAAAGTTCTTGGTGAGAAAGTCACTGAATTTCCAAAACAAATCTCCATTTTACAAGACTTATTTGAGAAAGAAAATAAAGTTTTTCAAGAAAAGAAAAAGTCTTTTGAGATTGAAAAGAAAAATGTTGGGAACTTCAATGAAATTTCTTCTAAAAACAAGAACCTGGAAAAGGATTTTGATCTTTCGCATCAAAATTTGGAAAATGAAATTTCTAAGCTCTCTAACAGATTAACTACTCTATCAACTGATATATCAAATAAAGAGAAGGCCATATTTGACTTACAGATGAAATTTGACACTGTTCTTGAAGAAAAGAATCTTTTATCGAAAAAGATAAAAGATCTGGAAGTTGCAAACGTTGAGTTGTCTGTTTTTTTTTTTTGCAGATGTGATTGATCAATCACCTCTTGATAAGACAAATGAATCAATTTGTTCTTTTAAAACTGCTTCAGTTTTATGTCTAAAAAAATTTCAAGCAAGAAAAATATCAAAACTAAAACTGTTGATACAAGTCAGATTTGTCCTACAAATCTGTTTTATAATCATACTATTGATGGCACAGTTAAATCTAACAACAAATTTCTTGGAAATCAATCAAGGATAACTCAGATGGTTTGGGTTGTTAAAGGTTCTTCAGATAGCATAACTGTTCAGAAACCATTTGCAACCACATCCAATGCAAAAAAGAACAAAGCTCGTAAAGGTAAATCTTTTGCTTCACCTAATTTGTATTACTCCACTAATCATCTTATCAGGTTGGCTGAAAAGAAGATCTGTTGTTCTTATTGTGGCGAGAGTGATTTCGTGCAAAAAGAGTCTGCTCACAACTGGTATGGTACGTACATAATAACTTCTCAGAATAGTGTAGTTAAAAGATATAAACCTATTGAGAAGTGGATTCGTAAATCTGACAAACCAGGACCCAAGTATATATGGGTACCAAAACCTGTGAAATCTGTTTTGCAGGATGCACAGGTTTAGGGGGAGCAGGTAATTTGGCTTATGATTATATCAGATCAGAACCCAGACATCAATGTCAATAGACTTTGACTTCTGATCAAGTCAGATCAGGACTCGTACTTCAGTATGCTGATCATATTGCATACATCAAGGGGGAGAAGACAAACAAAGCACACTTCAAGGGGGAGCAAAAATGTAAAAGTGTGTGTGAGTATGTGTTTGAAAAAGTTTTGGAAATCAGAAAGATTTTTCAGACAAAAGTTGCATTTTTGGGCAGAAAAAGTTTTTTTTTTAATAAACTTGATATATTTGAAAAGTGGAACAAAATATGTTTGGAAAGTTTTCATTTTTGAAAATTTCTCAAAAATTTTCTAAGTATAAAACACGCATAGTGTTATGCGAGTTTGTAAAACGCGCAAACCATTGCATGCACAAAGTGTAGAACGCACAGACAGTGTCATGCGAGTTCTCACTTCGCGCATAGCAAAGGCTGCACGAAGTACAAAACGCGCACACTATAGCATGCTAGTTTCCACTTCCTACACATCAAAGTGTGCGAGTTCTTACTGTTCATACTACTTCACGCACGTAATGTAATGCAAGTTTCATCTTCGCGCATGTTATTGCTTGCGAGTTTCACACTTCCCGCACATCGTTCATGCGCGAAGTGCACACACGACCTTGCCTTCTTTGTGTGGCATGTGCTTTTTCTTCGGTTTGCGCAAAGTGGGTCAACTACTTAGATCGTGCCACGTGTATGCGAGTTTCTCTGAGTATATATCTACGAGTTTTCTCTTTTCGACCCATTTCTCTCAGACCAACTTTGCGAGTTCATACACTTAGGCGATTTTTTTTCTCTCAAACTTTTTGCGACTTTTCGATTTCACTCATTTCATCGAAGATTCAGTGTAGGTTATTGTTTCTTCTTGATTGTTTCTTATTCGATTATATTGTTTGTACTGTTATTTCATCTTTGCAGGCTTCAATTTTTACTTTTCTAGGGTTTCAAGTTCATATTTTTGTGTGTGTCGGTTCATGTTCTGACCGAATTTTTTGATTTCTTGATTTTGGATTCAAAAGTGTAATGTATGTATGTTGTTCGAACTATATTATGCATCTGGGTTTTGCTCGTCTTTTGATCTTCTTGCAGGAATACCTTAACTTTTGGATTCTCAGATTGGACTCGAACATTACAAACTGAACTCGTGAACTTTTGAATTCTTATTGAATAAATTTGAAACTCATTTGGACTTTATTCCAAATCTTAACATGATAATTACTAAATCAACATTTCTAAAAGAAATATTTCAGATATTTGGGTAAAAATCTTATCTTGGAAATTTGAAATTCAAAAGTTTTCAATGAACAGTGTTCTAAGAGTTCATAACTTAGAACATAAGCATATGAGAGTTCTTGAGTTTATCACAGTTCATAAGAGTTTGAGTTTCATGCAAGTTTCTTGAGGTTGAGTATGTGTCATGCGAGTTCTGAGTTCTCTCAATGACATGAGAGTTTTGTACTTAGCAAATTTTCTATGTTTTTCAATTTTTTTAAACTTTTCAGATGCTTATGAGTTCAAACACTACTACTGCATTTTTGAGAACAAAATCAAAACTTCAAGTATTTTAGTCAGTGTTGAGTCATTTTCTTTCTGTAGTTTGTGTTCAGTTACATTTTGTTTCATGTAACTTTCTGTGCTTATCTTGTGTGCTCCAAAGTACAATATTTCTGTACTTGATACTGTGTGTATTAAAATGTTTTCTGAAAACAAGTTTGAGCTTATTGACTAACATATTGGATTTTATCCAATACGTTATATCTTTTTCAGGTAAACAATGGCGGAAGAAATCTCACATGATCCAAGCGTCCATATGGATCCAAATGATCCAAATGTCTCTAAGGCATCTTCTATGCCTTCTTCCAGATCCCATTTCCAGTCAGAAATTGGAATAGATCCTGATCTTGCCCTGATCAATCCGTCTGAGTATCTGTTGCTCTACCCCAACAATCATCATGTGGACTTTGACAGTCTAAATGTCAATCCACTTGTTGTGGAAATACTGAAGGGTCATCCACTTCATCAGGCTTTGACAGACACTGCTTCAATTCCCTTGATCTATCTTCAACAAGCCTGGAAGTCGATAGAATACGTGGTTGAGAGAAACACAAATAAATACTTCCGACTCAAAATTGATAACTTCACTTCTGTTCTAACATATCAGAGACTCAGATGGATATTGGACTTTCCTGAAGCTAACTCAAGAGAGGGCATAACCAACTTTGATTCATACCCAGTCGACTCAGAAGTATTTGAAGGCATTCGCGCCTTGGGTTATGCTGGTTCACTAACAAAGATCAGTGAGTTTAAGAAGACCAATCTTCCACCATTTTACTACCAGATGTTCTCCGTGATCAACCGATGTTTAACTTCCAGAAATTTCGGTCTTGATAATACGAATATGCACACATTGAGGCTCTTCCATGCTGTCGTGTATGATTTACACGTTGACTACTCAGTGGTTTTCTGGAGTGAATTGTACGAAAAAGTCATCAGTAAGAATACTTCCAAAAGACCAATCTACGTGCCATATCAGAGATTTCTCTAGTTGATAATCCAAAGCATGATCCAATCTTACCGAGATATACCAAAGATATCTCACCATGAGATTGCACCAGAATTTGAGATGAAGTATCTCCAGAAACAAAGAAAGAAGTTTGCATACTCTATGCCAGTTTCACAAGCTCTACTCTCTTACGCAAATCCGAACTCTGAGTGTGTAATAGATTATAGAGAGTCTATGGGATTACCAACACCGGTTATCCCTACCCCAGACTCCACCTTTTGGCGAGAGGAGTCGGTGAGGGTTCCTGAGACTACGGGGGTCCAGGAACGGGAAGAGCTAAGGGAAAATAGCGAGAGGGGAACAGGCGAGGGTCATCTTTCTAGATCTGAAGCTGTGGAGACCTCGGCACTTGATGCCACACATATAGAGGTTTTCACATCCCAACCTGAAAGGATTATTATTCGCCAAGAAAGTCTTCAGGAAGGGATAGCTGATGAAGGTCTGGATTCTGAAACAGAGTCGGATCGGCGTGCCAGCTCAACAGAGAGTATTTCATCGGCAACTTCAGAACATCAACAAGAAGATATCCTTATTCATAATGATGATGTTGAAGATGAAAATCTCCAACACAGCTTTGGTTTCTTGAATGACATCTCCTTACAACATGATGATATGGAGACCGACACTGCTGGTACTGAAATTGTGAAAGTTTTGGGAGACATAAAGAGATCTGAGGGAGTTATAGTTGAAAATACTGAAAATTTGAGGCAAAGAGAGAATGTAGAAAAAGAATATGGTGAGAGAGAGTGCAACATAACCTACCGTTCCAAAAGGGCAACCAAATCCAGTGCTCCGTTGCATGTGTTTCATTCGGAAGCACAAGTCATATGTAGCCCGCTTATGCAATTGCACACCTCTGCCAGCCATTCTATAGCCTCTCAACAGGCCATAGTCTCAACTTCGCACGGGGTTTTAGCATAAACACTACCTAGCTTTCAATCGGAAAGTATAGGTATTGAAACTAGAGCTCAGTTGCCCCAGAGCTCAATTTCTTTCAGTGCACCATTGAGTCTAGAGCCAATTGATTTATCATTTCTTATTCCTAGGACACAAACTCACACTTCTTCTACCATCGGACGTCTTAGTGACCCGATCAGAACCACCGTAGTAGATCCGCAATCCGGACTACGAGGATCGGATGGAAGTCCTGTCATTGCTATCAATATTCCAGCTTTGAACACATGCCACACTATTGGATCCTCAACAATTATGACAACGGGAAGTCTAAGTGACCCCAAAGTTATTTTTCCCGACTTTGTGTCAAAGGAGTACCTCGACGGCGCCTTAAAGGTTGTTGAGAACCACATTACTGAGAGCTTAAATGCCAAATTTCAGGAGGAGTTAGCAAAGGTAAAGAGCCTATTGAAAGGAAAAGGCCCAGCGGTGGACGAGCCTGTTCAGCCACTTCCACCACCACCAGTTCAGTCCGTTGAGCTAAGTGTGGAGGAGTTGAAATCTCTGTTGTACGCAAAGCTTCTATCTCAGGCACCCGCTGATGCATCTGATGTTGATCTGGTCAATTTGTTAAGGGCTCAGCAACCTCAGGTATCGTCTGAATCAGTTTCTATATCAGAGTTTAATGCTTGCAAGAAAGAAATGATTCAACACATTCAAGAGTTGACGAAAGCAGTTCAGGATTCATGCAAAGCTCAAGTAGGTTCCAGAAAGAGACATAATCATGATTAAGATCATGACCATGAGGCGGAGATGAGCAAACGTCAAAGAACTGTTACAGAGTCTGAACATGCTATTGGTGGATCAGATAGAGGAGAGGATACCGAAATGGTTGATTTTGATAGTGAGGAGAAAGGAAATATGGGTGAAGGATAGGGAATGGAGTTGATATTGTACGTAAACGAAGACATAGAACCATTGTTTGAAAAGCATGTGGTTGCTACTAGAGAAGAGATCATTAGACTTACTTGATTGGAGGAGATATATGCAATAGACTTGTCTTTCGATGATGAAGAAACATCAGTTGAAAAGTATGACAATTTCTGGAAGATCAAGGTGTAACACTATAAAATTCAGGGTAAAATAAAACCTGGAAATATGGCAACAAGACATCCGTATTGATATAAACTTCCCATAAAGGGGATCAGTCCTTAAGACTATACAAAATCTGAACGGATATAGAATTCATCAACAAACTAATCTAAACATAACTGTCTAGACTACATCACTTGACGAACCAAAGTTCACTAAAAGATGGGACTTAAACAATGCCCAACGCCAAAATAATAGACATCTCAAAATGCCTTGAGTCCACGCTCGACTCTCAAAGACCCTGTGCAACCCACCGCTAAGGGAAACCTGTTATACACATCATTTGAGAAAAAGTGTTAGGCTTAAAGCCTAGTGAGAACATACAATTTATAAATTTCAAGAGATATAAACTTTTGTATCAAAGGGAATCTTTTCAAATAAGCATTTCCAAGTTAACTGTTGATAAGAATGAAATCCATTAAAAAGAGACCATAAACCTTCTTTCCAAAACCTCACAATTTAATGCACAAGTAGTTCTTTTATAAAACTCCCAAAATATAAACATCAGTATCATAAGGAAATCTTTTCATAAAGGTTTAATTTATAAAAGATAACATTTCGCCACAACCGGGCCTTTTCGGTCCAAAACTCATCATACGATGACAAAAGAACCATTTTACCAAGGATTGTGGTGTAACACAAAGTAGACCACCAATCCGAGTTATGAGCTAAACAATTGGAATCCGAGGATACGAACACATAAGTCCGTGCTACAACGTGCGATCTAGCCCCAAGCAAAACCAATGTATACTCCTTCACTAGGATCACTATGAACTATGGCTAGTATCCGGCCTCACATAACCGTACCAAGTTGCCCCCGAGGATCATATGCATCCATAGTTACAAAATGGGGAGTATGACATCCCAACAATACAGTCGACTCAAAACCTAGGGATCCGCTAGTAATGGTACAGACTCGTCACAACAACATATGTGACCAACCATAAATAAACATATGGTATAAACACATTTTATAAACAAAACGTCATTTCCAGTTCAACTTCTGGTAAGAATGAAAATCATTAAAATGAGTTCTTAAACATTCTTTTCACATATCCACATAATGTGCAAGTAAAACATCATTTACTTCAATAAGGCGAAACCAGTCATTTTAGTCAAAACTGATCGGGAACCCCGAAAATCACCAAAAACTTCATTTATATCAAAATGTAGAGAACATGAAATCATACCGTAGAAATACTTCGGATTTCGCAAATAAGAGTTTTGACATGTATAAATATTGTAAAATGGTAGTAGGAACTCACCAGTAGGTTTTTAGAATAAAACACGGAAAACCAGATATCGATCACGACGAAGAGGTGAAGCTTAAAACACCGATCTCTTGCTAGAAACACCGAAAACTAGCAACCAAAAGCTACCTCGAAGACCGAAAGAAGAAATGAAGAAAAGAAAGAGAGAGAGAGACTGATATTGAGAGATATATGAAAATATCTCTCAATCTAGATATTTAAGCTAGCCTCGAAAAAGCAACCTGACTGTGCGCCCTCAAAGAAGGAAATGCGCACGACCCATGCGCAAGCCCATTGCCTCGCCACTGTTTCATACGCACGACCTGTGCGTTTTCTCTGAAGGAGGGCGTACGGCCCGTGCGCCCAGTAGACAGACGTAGAGACCTCCTTTTCCTCTAAACAACCTCGCAAAACGGCCAAACGAAATTCGGGGTGTTACAATACTCCCAACCTTAGAATGATTTCGTCCTCGAAATCTACTATTCTCAATGGAACACTGTCCGCAGAGGAGATCGTCTCAAACCCAAATACCAGAATCATTAACGAGATCCTAATACCAACATCCACATTAGCTACCCTTCTTGGGCACAAATTACTCCTAACCGAGCGAACACTCAACACTTCAAAGTAACCTTTACTCCCAAGGTTACGGTTGCCTCCCAACCTTAGGTGACAATTACTACCTCCAGGAAATTAGCGACCTCAACTTTCCATCTACCAATTTCTTTTGAACTGCATGGTTCCGAACTCAAAGCTAACGGTCGACGCTAATCTTCCCAAAACTCTCAGATTTCACTGTTCCATTCCTAATATCGATAAAGATATTCTTACAAGGCGCACTAATGCGTCTTTCCGGCAATCGGTTAACACAGATTCTGTTATCACTCAACTCCGATCCGACTCCAAATCTGGAAGTAGCCCTTATTCAAATTTCTTAATATTTCCATAAATACTTCGTCCACAACCACATTATAAAGATTAACCTCTAAACATACCACCAATCTACATATTCGGACTATAAAGGACGGGCGCTAATAAAACCCACAAAAGGAATTTGATGCACATGCTGAAAAATAAAAAGGATTAGGCTTAACGCCTAGAGAGCTCAAGAGTTTTACATAAGTAAAAGCAATTAAATTGATGAACTTCTCTTTAAAACAGAACCTTTCAAATAATGAATTTTAGAACATGGAACAACTCCTTTTCAAAGTTATGCAATTTCAAAGATGGATCCTTCATTTCAATGATACTTTATAAATTGACACAACTTGTACTAACACGAAGTATGAAACATTAGTAACACCAACCACATCGTACGTCCGAAAACATGGACACTAGGCCCAATACTCACACGGCCAAAAATGAAAGAAAACTAAGTATCAATATGTAGGAATAACACATTTCATTCAAACCTTAATATACGTGGGGAGAACCCAATATTAAAGCCATCATTTACCATCGACTCCACATAACCAAAGCCGGTAAAAATATAACATTAGTGTTTAAAATACCCCGGGTCTACGACGGAGAGACCCGTACACAAAGAGAATAGAAGGACACGCAAGTAGGCCGCCCATACAACTTCCTCGCATGACCTCTAAACGTTTCCATCTTGGGTGGCGAGAACAAATGAATGGGGCCACCCGTGATGTTATTGGATTTCACCACGTATCCCGATCTTAGTTGCCATGCCATACCAGACATCACAACCTCAAACCGTTGTTGCCTCTAGCCCTACTCTGTCGAGTTCCATCTCAAAGGCTTACGGACACGGGTGTCTACTCAATCTAGACGAGTTCCAACTCAGTGGCTCGTGCCACCTATTGTCTACTCGCTAGCAAACCCGAGCGGTCACTACGTGTAACCCAAAACCTCAGGCCTTACTAAACAGACAAACTTACGTGCCAATGAAACCATTACAACACTGTCTAAACATTACATTACTCCAATTGAATGACCAGCACACTCAAAGCATGTAACTCTCAAATGACACGAATAAACACCATCATACTCAAATCTTTCATTACGGTTATAAATCCGGACAAATGTCCACACGACTCATTTATTCAAAACCCGAGCCAAAGGCCGAACACTTCACGTAAGTTTCCAACGAAAGCCTCGTAAACCTTAAAACACATTTAACCGACATTTAACGTTTCCCCAAGTAATGAAATGTCTTTAAACAATGCTTATGAAAACCCACACCACAAAGACATGCTTTCTCAAAACTCAACACGTATTGGGACCAAAGATTTTCCAAAGGTTTTATGAATGCAAATATATACTAAGATGTATATGTCATGAAATAGACTTTGTTTGCACAAAATCATCAAAGATGCATAAATCATAATGTAGATTTTACGTGTACAAAATCACCCAGAATATGTAAATCACGCTATTTACTTGTTGAAATATTCAAGCTTGACATAAGCAATTTATGATGTTAAAACAATCCAAATTACCGAATGCGAAAACTTAACAAAATACTCGCACCTTGAGAAATACCGAGTAAAACATACGCAATTATTTACGCTATAACCGTAAAAATAGGTTCTTGCACTTCAACATGTGCAACAATTGTTCGTACAACTCCAAAGGGAAAAATCACAATTTTATCTTTAAAATTCTTCCTCTATAACCAAGAGGCGTTGCAGCAAAAGAATTTTCAACTCACCCCATATGCAACAATTCATTCCCCAAAGGGCGGTAAAATAACGGGGATGCAAATAAAATTTCAAATCGAGTTTAAAGCTTCACGTTGTAAAGATAAACACATCTGACCAAAATAGAAACTACAACGACAAAAATATTGCTAACTCGCTAAATGCTTTGCGGAAATTTTAACAGTAAGAGTTAATGATGGAAATACGATCAGAACGGAAGTCCTGTTTATTTTTTTTAAAATACATAAATCGTTTATGCAATCATTCACACCAACGTTATACTTAAATCCAATGCACATAGTACCCGACGGTTGTCATTTGTTAACAAAATCCCGAAATTAACGCACACAATGATGCATATGCACATGTTCCTGAAATTATTTACGCGACACAAAAGTCGTAAGATGAGACACCATAATCCAACTGGATTTTCATAAAACTCATTAATGCTAAAATCAAGTGGTGTCCAAATTTCCATTTTTCAACACAAGGTAAGGCGACCATTTTGACAAGTGGTAAGTTTAATTTTGACCATTTTGATGAGACACGACACCCAAAGAACTCATAACTTGCACACAATGAAATTAAACTCACGCATCTCTAAATATAAGTACGCGACAAAAGAATCCGTAAAACAAAACTCCATGAAATTCAACAAAACTCGTACAAACTAAAATCTCCAAGAAACTCCGACTCAAGGCATGGAATTAACTTTTCCTTTAAAATCATTGACATACGTGGAAGAGATCCAATGTCAAGGTCAAAATTCCACAACTACTTGCCCATTAACTCAAAAAGCGATAAAACACAGACATTACGACATCCAAAAATAGCATTTAAACACAAGACGTGAATAAAGAGAGTTTTGATAACAATTTGTAACTAGGTGCAACAAAACCATTTTAAGCATGCTTATGCTTATAGTTTAAAATATGTTGAGTGCTAAATATTTTTGCCAAAGCGTTACAAGGTAAATAACTTTATGTTTGGCAATCATGAAAAGCAATTTATGCAACCTTATTTTAGAAATAAATTTAATGCATGAATTCGGTCGACACTCACATCTTAATACTACGCTTCCCAACATCCCAACGTACTATAATCAACCGGACGCTTCAGTCATCATAGGGCAACCATCCCATTAATTAACTTACAAATCTCTTAGAAATAGAATCGATCTAACAAGATATAGTTCTAATTCCACTAACGAATCTGGCTCAAGGTGATTAACTTAATGCGTTCTACGCACTTACCCTTATCCCAAAGAGACCTTGCTATAAACAACAATCATTCCTTAGCTTACTCGCTTAGAAACTTCCGCACTACTCTAACGGTCAACATACCAACGTAGAGCAGGTAAACACAAGCACGAGAAAGGGTAAGGAAGAGTTTAACTGAAACACGCACGAAAGAAATGTACCGTTACGTCTACCAATTGTCCTAACATTAGCAAACCAATTACACTCACGTAAAATATCCTCATATTCACATTAGCTAAGTGAAATTATGAACATATAACACATAAGGGTTCTTGTTACCATCATCACAACGTTTGATTAACGTAACCTCCGTCGATTCTAAGACTAACCCATCTTAGAAGTTCTACCCAATCTCACAATCAGTGCCTATCAAACTCAGTCTAAGTCTAGACATCTTACATTCATGCCTAGTTCGCTTAAACTAGGGCTCTGATACCACCTTGTAACACTCTAAAATTCAGGGTAAAATAAAACCTGGAAATATGGCAACAAGACATCCGTATTGATATAAACTTCCCATAAAGGGGATCAGTCCTTAAGACTATACAAAATCTGAACGGATATAGAATTCATCAACAAACTAATCTAAACATAACTGTCTAGACTACATCACTTGACGAACCAAAGTTCACTAAAAGATGGGACTTAAACAATGCCCAACGCCAAAATAATAGACATCTCAAAATGCCTTGAGTCCACGCTCGACTCTCAAAGACCCTGTGCAACCCACCGCTAAGGAAACCTGTTATACACATCATTTGGGAAAAAATGTTAGGCTTAAAGCCTAGTGAGAACATAAAGTTTATAAATTTCAAGAGAGATATAAACTTTTGTATCAAAGGGAATCTTTTCAAATAATCATTTCCAAGTTAACTGTTGATAAGAATGAAATCCATTAAAAAGAGACCATAAACCTTCTTTCCAAAACCTCACAATTTAATGCACAAGTAGCTCTTTTATAAAATTCCCAAAATATAAACATCAGTATCATAAGGAAATCTTTTCATTAAGGTTTAATTTATAAAAGATAACATTTCGCCACAACCGGGCCTTTTCGGTCCAAAACTCATCATACGATGACAAAAGAACCATTTTACCAAGGATTATGGTGTAACACAATGTAGACCACCAATCCGAGTTATGAGCTAAAAAATTGGAATCCGAGGATACGAAAACATAAGTCCGTGCTACAACGTGCGATCTAGCCCCAAGCAAAACCAATGTATACTCCGTCACTAGGATCACTATGAACTATGGCTAGTATCCGACCTCACATAACCGTAACAAGTTGCCCCCGAGGATCATATGCATCCATAGTTACAAAATGGGGAGTATGACATCCCAACAATACAGTCGACTCAAAACCTAGGGATCCGCTAGTAATGGTACAAACTCGTCACAACAACATATGTGACCAACCATAAATAAACATATGGTATAAACACATTTTATAAACAAAATGTCATTTCCAGTTCAACTTCTGGTAAGAATGAAAATCATTAAAATGAGTTCTTAAACATTCTTTTCACATATCCACATAATGTGCAAGTAAAACATCATTTACTTCAATAAGGCGAAACCAGTCATTTTAGTCAAATCTGATCGGGAACCCCGAAAATCACCAAAAACTTCATTTATATCAAAATGTAGAGAACATGAAATCATACCGTAGCCACTGCGTGTTTCACACAAAATCGCACGATTGTCATCAAAAGACATCAAGAGACAGCATATGAACTTATTAATCGTCGAAAACCGAATATTAAATTTTTTCGTACTTTTGGTTGCAGGTGTTACATTCTCAATGATCGAGACAATCTTGGTAAATTTGACAAGAAGGCTGATGAAGGTTATTTCATTGTTCATCGAGACATATCTGCATCAACTTCAGAGGTTCCAATTATAATAGCAGATATTTCAGGACCTTCTGAAAATGTCACAATTTCAACCACATCAGGTACATCTCAACATATACATTCTGAAGATACTAATGTTGATTCTGTGCATGTAGAACCAAATTCTGCAACAGAAATTCCGAGTGATTCTTCTATTGCTCCAGAAATATTTACTTCAGAAGAGGCTGTACAAGATGTCCCGAGCACATCTGGGGTTGTTAAACACTTACCTGCAGTGTATGATGAATATGAGGAAGATAATACTCAAACTGACATTCATCCGATTCCAAGTACAATGAAATGGACAAGAAATCATCCACTTCACAATATTATTGGTGATTCACAGTTTGGTGTACAAACGCGTGCAGCATCAGCTATTTTTTGTCTATATTCAAGTTTTTTAAGTTCTCTCGAGCCAAAGAAAACTTCAGAAGCCTTGCGTGATCCAGATTGGATACTGGCGATGCAAGATGAACTTCTACAATTTGAGAGGAACAAAGTTTGGCGACTTATACCACTTCCAAAAGGTAAATCAGTTATTGGAACAAAGTGGGTTTTCAGAAATAAGAGAGATGAATCTGGAGTTGTTGTTCGAAACAAAGCTCGCCTTGTTGCAAAGGGTTATTGTCAGCAGGAGGGCATTGATTATGACGAAACATTTGCTCCTATGGCAAGACTGGAAGCCATACGTATCTTCTTATCCTATGCAGCGCATAAAAATTTTACGGTCTTTCAAATGGACGTAAAATCAGCATTTTTAAATGGGATATTGCATGAAGAAGTATATGTTGCTCAACCAGAAGGATTCGTTGATTCAAAGAACCCTGATCATGTCTATGTCTTAGACAAAGCCTTGTATGGACTCAAACAGGCACCAAGAGCTTGGTATGAAACTCTAACTCAATTCTTACTCGCTTCAGGATTCAAGAAAGGTACAATTGATACTACCCTCTTTCTGAAAAAGCAAGGTGATGATTTGATTCTAATCCAGATTTATGTAGATGATATAATTTTCGGTTCTACAAATCCAAAGTTTTGTAAAAACTTTTGAAGAATCATGGAATCTCGTTTTGAAATGTCAATGATGGGCGAACGGAATTTTTTCCTTGGTCTTCAAGTGAAACAGTTACCCGAAGGCATTTTCATCAATAAGTCAAAATATATTCGAGATATTTTAAAGAAATTTAACATGAGTGACAGTTCAGTGATGAAAACACCGATGGCAACGGGCACACTTTTAGATGCAGATCTTTCTAGTAAATCAGTTGATCAAAAAGTGTACCGTAGCATGATTGGTTCACTGCTGTACTTAACTGCGAGTAGACCGGATATTATGTTTGCTACATGTTTTTGTGCGAGATATCAAGCAAATCCGAAGGAATCACACCTTGTCGCTATAAAACGGATTCTTAAGTATCTTAAAGGAACTACTGAGTTAGGCCTTTGGTATCCTAAGGGTTCGTCTTTTGATTTAACTGCCTATACTGATGCTGATCATGCAGGATGCAAACTGGATAGAAAAAGCACCTCTGGTTCTTGTCAGTTTTTAGGTGATAAGTTGGTTAGTTGGACTTCTAAGAAACAAAATTGTGTTTCTACATCCACCGCTGAGGCTGAATACGTAGCTGCCGCAAGCTGCTGTTCACAAGTCCTCTGGATGCGAACACAGTTAAAAGATTTCGGATATACCTACCAACGAGTCCCTATCTACTGTGATTCTAAGAGTGCGATTGCGATAACATCCAATCCAGTATAGCATTCCAAGACAAAACACATTGACGTGCGTTATCATTTTATAAAGGATCATGTCGAGAAGGGCGATATCGAGATGCACTTCGTGACTACAGACTACCAGTTGGCTGACCTTTTCACCAAACCGTTGGATGAAAAGAGGTTTAATTTTTTAGTTAGCAAACTTGGTATGTTAAATGCCACTTCATGATTCGAGGGGGAGTTTTCTAATTTTGTGCTTTATTTGAATATATTTTGGATATTTCATCATATGATAACTAACTAAAGCGGAATCATTTGTATAATGATTACCAAAATCATTTTTCCTGCAGGATATTTTATGTGACAATGGTTTCTAAGTACGTCAGCTTAGAACCCGTAATTCAACAAAGAATGGCTTTTGGACAATTCAGTTCAAAACCCGTTTTCAAATGTTTTCTTCTGAAGGATGCTTTCATGATAACATCATTTCAGGAAGTTTTTTCGTTTGAAAGAGAGATTATATTGTTATATTTTTTTTCTGATAAGTTGATTTTTTACAGATATCAAGGGGGAGGATATCTAGTCAAGGATACTTTCATTGTTATATTCATTCCAGGGGGAGTTAAGGATTCTAATTCACAGGTATAACATTCTAATCCTTATACTCTAACACTTTTGAAAGAAGAACAACTTTCACTTGTGAAAAATGTTTTTAAAATGTTCAAACCACTTCATGATCTTAACATGATTTTATGATTTGAGAAGTGTGATTTTTAAATGTTTTTTTTGGATACTTCATTGTTTATCTGACCGTGTGTTCTTTAAAGAATAATACTTGTGTATTTTCTTTTCTACATACTTTGTCAAGTATTCATACACACACTGGTTCAGTATTTTCAAATTGACTTTGTTATTACCATGTATCAAATGATATATCTTTCTATGGTAATACTCCCGTCGTTTGGTATTCATAGTTGTTTGAATCAAACGTCATTTCACTTTTAATGTGCTTTCATTGATAATATGTTTATATATTGTTCATATAAACAATATACGTCTTTGAACTCCCAAATATCTTTCTTCATGATAATTTGATCTGATCTTAATCATTGTCAGATTCTCAAAACATTTCTATTCTTTCATGATTATTCATTCCTATAAAGTTTTGAGATATCTTAAATGTTTAAATTGCTCAAATTTCAATTCTGATCCTTGTTGAGCATACATACACTGACATATGATTTCTTGTGCTTTACATGTCAAGAAAATCATTGAACAGAATGTACTTTTAGGAATATGGGATTCAGTGTGAGTGCTTATTAGATCTTTCATGGATTCACGATAACCAGTGTTTCCTACCCCGGAAGAAATCCTTTGAGTGATTGAGGGGAGAGGAGTCTAAAAGAATTGAGTGTGGGATTGAGTAGAGGTAAAATGGATATGAGAGAATGGTTAGATGTGAGTTTATATGATTAAAAGAAAGAGGGTGAGAGAACAGAGTTAAAAGAATATTAGAACTTTGCACCAAACATCTCTCTGAGCCGGGCAGCCACATTACTGATTGGTTCACATTTCTTTGGTGACCCTCATTGAAATAGGCAAATAGCCCATGCCATCTCTTGCATACAACCTCCCTAGCTACTCATTCTTTTCTTAAAAAGAGAATGTTTCACATTTTCTGGGGAAGCAACATATAATCTATCGGATCTTCATTTGGAAGATACTGATATTGAAAAAGAAGGAAAGTTGCCCCACCTTCGACCCTTTATCATGCACATTGAGTCCATGTACAATCATTGCTGTCTCAGTGATTTACATATTTTGAGCCTTTTTATGAAACACAATCATTTGTGCTAATTCTTTCAAAACACAAGCACGAGCACACAGAGAATATGTTTTTCTGTCAGAACATTCATAGAATTACCTTGTGTTTTTCAATGATTGAATGGAAGTCCTGGGGAGTCAACATCACACAAGCTCCATACATTGTACATTCGTTGTAAACAGTAACTTTGTGTTACTGACAGGCACTTCTAACTGTTTCATGTGTTGATTCAGGGTTACCATTCTTATTTTGTTTGAATTTGAAAAGATTCAAATGAATATGTTTGTGAATCAAAGACCAATCCAGATCAGAAGTCAGAATATCTTATTAATGGGGGAGATTGTTTACTTTTCTTATATGGGGGAGAATGTCTATTATCCAAAGGAGGAGATGAAAGTTCATGAAGATTGCGATTATCAGATAGTGGGAAGTTTATTCAATGACGGATTTGACCTTGAAGTGTTTTAATGATTTTGATTCTTACAAATCATTAAAAAGGGGGAGAATAATCAAAGTTCAAAATCAGATTGAAGTTTTAAAGATTTCAGAGGAGATAAAGTTTTCAGATGATTGAAGTCAAAGATTAAAGAAAGCTTGTCAAAGAAAAAGTGGAAGAAAGTCAAAGTTTGAAAGAAAGGTTGTTTATTCAGAGTTGTGTTAAAAGCAAATTCAAAGGGAGATACAAGTTTGAAGAAATATCAAAGTTTTAAAGATGTCAAAGCCGGAAAAGATTCGAAGCTGAAGATTAATTCTGAAGATATAAAGACTTGAAGATTATTGCAAAAAAAATTTTAATCTTGAATCCAAAGGGGGAGATTGTTAGACTATAATTGTATTCAAGATTAAATAAGGGTCTTTGTTGTAATAGTGTTTGTGTGTGAAGTGTAATTGTTTCTAGAAGGGTTGACCTTGCTTGGTCATGTTAACCTATATATAAGCAAGTCATAGTGTTGTTTAAAGAGAGTGCAAGAACAAGAGATTAAGTGTGTGAAAGTGAAGGTGTAATTGAGAGAGAGAGAGAG
Source organism: Arctium lappa (assembly GCA_023525745.1). Lineage (NCBI taxonomy): Eukaryota > Viridiplantae > Streptophyta > Magnoliopsida > Asterales > Asteraceae > Arctium > Arctium lappa. The sequence goes on along the minus strand of CM042058.1, from coordinate 56,009,432 downwards.
AGTAAGAACACACATAGTAGCACACATTGAGTACACACACAAACACTCAATCTTAATTGTTCATCACAAATAGGGATATGGATTGATGTAATCATTGTGATTAATAAACAAAGTGTTTTGTGTATGTGTTTATGCTAGTAAATCTTGGGCCACACTCAACATCAAAGTCAAAGTCTACTGTAATAAAGTCAATGTTAAATGTTGTATTTTCTGTTTTGCTAGTTGTTTGCGCTTTTCAGTAGTGTGCATGAACAGTAGTTAGCACGTTTCTTAGTTAGTATAAATAGCTTGTTGTGTGTGTAATCTTGTAACTAGAATTCATAACGTCAGAGCATTATAAGAGTTACAGAGTTGAGCAAGAAAGTGTGTTGTGAGAGTATTGTAATTGAATTCATTTGTGAAATAAAATTTAAATTTGATGGAATCATTTGTCATCTAATGATCGCATTGTTATCTGGGAATAACACAATCTAAAGCCGAAAATTATTTTGTCGATTCTTCATCTTTCTTAGGTCTCCATCAAGCTTCACCTCAGGTATTTTAAATCTCATATCTGAAACATAAGATTTATGCTTGTTGGAACGATGAGAATTCATAGTTTGCTTTCTGTTAGACTTACCAGTGTTGTTCCATTTCTGTGAGTGCTTCTTCTTCTTACCTTTAGCATAATAAGCACTTACAGGAACTGTGTCATCAACTTTAGTTGATGATTCACCAACTTGGAATACGCTTGGTAATTCTTCAGAATTAATAACAAAAATAGAATGATCTGGAAGTTTTGCATTAAAGTCAAACTTATCCATACACCCATCAAAACAATACTCGGAATTTAGAAAATCAACTTCATCATAAAACAGATCCTCATCATCTAAAGATTGAGAAGTTTTGGAAGATTTTGGATACGTGAAATCATTAAATTCTTTTAAACACTGTTTTTGATATGGCATTTGTTCAAAATCTGATGGTTTTGGATTACAAAAGATATTACCCATGACATCTTCGCATGACGAAGCATCAGAATCATTAGAACTGTTTTCACAAGCTCTTTCTGACACCGATTTATCATCTGCTTTAAACTCAGATTTTGAATCAGTGTTTAACAAAACTATTGAAAACATAATTTGTTAGAGCATATATTTGTTGGATACATGATCATGAAGACTGAAGACAGGAAGTCAACCAAGTCAAAGCTCAAGTCAACTCTCAAGAAGAGAGTCAAAGTCTATTTGTAATAAAAGTCAAAGTCAAAGTCATTTTGTAGTTTGTTTTGTGCATGTGTCTTTGCTTTAATAGACATATGACTAGTTAGTTATTAGAATATTGTGATTAGAAGTTAGAAGTTGGAAGTTACATTGTACGGAGACTGATTTCTAGAGAGAGAAAGTACTTCAGAGAGACTATATACGAATTGCTTTAATTGAATTGAAACAGGTTAAGTGTTTAATTAATTCGTGTCATCTTGTTTGTGATTGTTTGCAATTAGAACTTGAATCTCGGTACATAATAATTGGTATCAGAGCAGAGTTTGTGTAAAATCAATCAAGAAAATTGGAGTTGCACTGAGTTTTTGAGTATTGGATCAAAGTTCGAATTTTTGTGAGTTTTTTGGATTGTAATCGAGTTTGTTGAGTTAGTATAGTAAAATGGAACAATCTTGTATTAGTTTGTAGTAGATTTGCACTGTAATTTTCATTAATTTTGACATTTTGTTAGTTTCGAAGTTCACGAGTTTGTACGCACTGTGAAAGGATCAATTTGTACTTTTGATTGTTCTTTGTTGAAGTTCTTTGACTGTAATCGTTTCTAGTTGAAGTAGTGGATGAATTGTCGAAGTTACAGATCAAAAATCGAAGGATTGATGGATTTTTGAGCCAATCAGAGTGATTTTTCATTAAGATCTCAAGAACTCAAACAAAGAACTCGCATCAAAGAGGATTTCGCATAATTTTTCTTGTCTGAAATTTTTTCAAGTGTAGATTTTGGCATGTGTGTGATATGCGAAATGCATAGATTTTGCATGTGTGTGATAAGGATTCCTCAGATTTCGTACAAGGCTATATGCGAAAAGTTAGAATTCGCATAAGATTGATATATGAAAATTTTTTCTTGAAAAATTTCAAGGATAGAATTCGCATAAGAGTGTATGAGGATTGATCAAGTATGAAAATTTTTCCAAAGTACAGAATTCGTTTGATTCCTTTGTGCGAAAAGTTTTATACGAATTGTATACGCGAAAAATTTTTTTGTCAAAAATTTTCTAGGTCTAGTTTTCGCATAAGGGTGTATGCGAATTCCTAGAACTCACATATAATTGTATGCGAATTCTGAATTTTTTTGTATGCGAATTTTGAAAGTTTGGTTGTGCGAATTATGAAGTTAGTATTTGTGCGAATTCTTGGTTATTTGCCTTGTGTGCGAATTCTGTAGTTTGTGCTTGTGTGCGAATTGTGTATGCGAAATCTTCGTGTTTCACTCTAGTGTGCGAATTCCTTACTTGGAAAATTTTTGGAAATCTTATTTTCTGAAACTTCTAAGTTTTTCTGTATTTTGTGATTTCACTTGGACCAACGTTCATTTTTCAAGTTCTTATTGTACATTTTTCAAAACAGGATGACTTCAAGAGAAGCACTCGCTATTGGAACTGATGTGAAACCTCCGGTCTTATTCAAAGGAGAGTACGAGCAGTGGAAGGGTCACTTTTTAGATTTTATTGATCGAAATGATCTGGGAGACTACATCAGGCTATCTCTGAAGGAAGGTGTCATGAAACCTCCAACAAAGACTCATACTGTTGTAGGAGAAAATGGAGAATAGGAACAAAAAGAGTACCTGATAATCCAAGATCACTCTAAATCTTAGAGAGAGAAAGTAGAGAGAGAAAATGTTAAGCGCCAAAGTATGTTCTATTCAAAGTATGTGTTCGAAAGTTACAAACACAAATGCCACAAGGGACTTAAATACCCTTGGCCAATACAAAGATAATATAAGCTCTAAGAACCAGTATTAAACCAAGTATATAAATACAATGATAACTATAAAATCTGACTTAACAATCTCCCCCTTAGTAATCATTGGCGCTCCAGTCTTCAAAGTAAGCTGATACATCCATCTTCAAACTCTAATCAGACCTGATAAACGTCTTAGCTTAGCTTCTTGGCTAAAAAAAATATTCTCAGCATCTTTCAATCTATTTTGCCTTTGCTGCTTTGACAAGACTGGACCTGTTTGTAATAAGCTTGGAAGAACAGTCGGTTCATCAGCTTGTGCTCTAGACGATGCAACTCTTTCAAATGTACTCGAATGAACTTGTTGGGTCTGAAATATTCATCATGGTTACTACTTCTAGTTCAACATGGTTACTACTTCTAGTTCAACATGGTTACTACTTCTAGTTCAACATGGTTACTACTTCTAGTTCAACATGGTTACTACTTCTGAAGTTAATATTCATCATGGTTACTACTTCTGTGGTTAATGTTGCCAGTTGTAGTTAATGCTGTTGGAACAAAGTTAATGCTGCTAGAAGAAAACAGTTAATACTTCTAGTTAGTACTTCTGTGATTAATACTTCTAGTTAGTACTTCTGTTATTAATGATTCTAGTTGATGGTTAATGTTGCTCAACAAGATTAGTACTGCTAGTTCAAAGTTAGTACTGCTTGAAGAGATTAATGCTGCTGAGCATGGTTAGTACTGCTAGAGTTAATACTGCTCAGAGTATTAATGGTGCTGAAGAATAATGCTGCTTATGTGATAAAGAATTCGCATGGAAGGATGACAGCTGGATGGACTGAAGATTATGGAAAGCTTGGAGATAATGATGGAAGATATTCTGAAGATATTTTATTAATTGTAATTAGCTTTTATCTTCAGTATATATATTGTATTGTTTAGAATTGTTAGATAACTTTTGTTTTATAATTATTCATTCTAAGTTCTAGAGAGAATCAACCTCAAGGCATAGATCCTAATTCTAGAGAAGTAGAATTCGTCTTGAAAGAGTTTGTTCTTCAAGATTGAGGTTGAGTGTGTAATCTGGTGATTCTAATCATTCAATACAAGTTTACAAGTTGTTAATCATATTCTGTTTTGTTTACTGTTATATTAAATATCAAAGTGTTATTCCGCAACTTTTTTGATATTAGTTTCTGAGACTTTATTCTTGTTAAGAATTCGATCCTGACAAGTGGTATCAGAGCAAGTATTCTCAGAAACCTGCAATCATCATTCTTCCTTGAAATCAGAAATCATCAATGGCTAAAGTTACAGATTCTTCAAGCACAGAAATCCCCACAGAGGTAATGTCTAATCTTTGCTCTAAAACTTGTATGGAAACTGTTAAAAGGTACAGAGATCACAACCAGACAATGAGTGATGACCTTAAAAGATTAGAGAGAGATATAAAAGACTATGTAAGAATTGTTGAGAGTTTTGAGGAACAAATCAAACTTTTCCAAGCCAATGAACTTCAACATTCTTATGATACAAATTACTGGAAGTGGGAGAAGAATGACCTAGAACTTCAGCTGAAAAAGTCTAAAGAGGAGAATGAGAAGATAAAGAGTGAGTTTGAGAAAGCCAAGCTGGATATTGAGAAATTTTCCAATGCTTCTAAAGCAATGGACTCTTTGCTCCAAACTCAAATCCATGACAAACTTAGAAAAGGAATAGGCTATAACACCACACCACCACCATACAACAACAATTACATTCCTCCTATATCAAACTTACTAGAGACCAAGGATAGGAAGGAATTGCCTGTTGGAGCCACTAAGGTAGATCCTTTAGACAAAGTGGTGGTTGAAACAGACTCTGAAGAAGAGAACTCTAGTGAAAAGAGTAAGGAGAAAACTGGGAGTGGTGAGATTCCTCTAGAAAATCACATTATCACCAATGACGGATGTGGAAAGACTTGGGTCAAATCTAAGGACATAGAGAAGACTGAGGGAAAGTCTGAGAAGGTCCATTATAAGCAAACCACAGTTGTGAATCCTGTCCCTTGCAAACAGTGTTCTTGCTATAAATATGAGCCCCAAAAACATAATAAACCAAGGGGAAATCAGAGAAACTGGAATAATCAGTGGGCACAAAAACAAGGGGTTGATTTGAGTAAAATCAATAGACCAAAACCTTGTTTTATCTGTGGCAAATTGAATCATCTTGCCAAACACTGTTATTTCAACCCTATCAACCAAAGAGTCACTTTTCAAAGAAAACCACAAAACTCTTTTGGTTATAGGAATAAAAGAAGTAATCAATTGGATGAGAAAAGAGCACCTTTAAAGTCTCATGCTCAGAACAAGTTTGCTAATACAAAGAAAAATGCTCCAAATAAGCCAAGGAGTAATTTAAAGACAAAGAAAGCAAACAACTTTGTTCAAGTTTGGGTTCCAATTGTAAAGAAACCTGTTAGTACTGCTATCCCAGATAGTACTGCTAACAGAAATAGTGTTGCTGCAACCAATACTAGTGCTAACAAGGATAGTGCTTCTACTAGTATTAATGTTGCAAAGCCTATAATATTGACAAAGTATTCCAGCCATGAGATTCCTAAACAACTCATCTAGACCAAACTGATAGATTATATAAATGAGAAAGGACAACCCAAGACCACTTTGGCTTGGGTTCCCTCAAAGACTAACTGATTTATCAAGTGTGCAGGGCAATCAAAAGCTCAAGAGGAAGAGCATTTGGAATGAATATAATGGTTGCTCTTGGCACATAACAAGGAACATGGACTTCCTTCAAATTCTTTAAAAGATTTGATGGAGGACATGTTACTTTTGATCCAGCAGAAGGTAAGAAAAGTGAAAAAGGTATAGTTTCAAAAGATAAAGTAACTTTTGAAAATTTTATGGTATATGGTACTACTAACCTTGTGTCTGTAAGTGTTTCAAGTTGCTAATACTGAAAGGTAGTTAGTACTTATAGTTCAGTGAATACTGTCAGACTGTGTTAATGCTGCTGGTATGTGTTACTACTGCCAGTCTGTATTAATGCTGCTGATAAGTGTTACTATTGCTAATGCAAGTTTTCTATACCTAAAAATGATCTTCAATGATTTAATGTCAAACCTGGATATCAATTAAAAAGCTTTTATCTGTATCCAAGGTTTGTACAAGAAGTACTTAATAAGGATTTGACGGATTAACATCATTTTAATGAGATATATGTACCTAAAACCCCTAAGGGCAAGGTCTTTTCAATCATGAAGAGATCTGCTAAGGACTCGGAAGGAGTTGACACACCATTGTTCTCTACAATGATGGTGATGTCCCACAATCAAGAAGGTAAGGCATCAGGATCAAAGCCCTCATTAGACCAACCCACTGATGACCTATCCACACCTTCCACTACCAAGCATAAATCTTCAGATTCCTTTTGTCAAACCAACATTCCCCATTACTATATTATATAAGGAAAAGATATTGAAGGTTCCTTCCCTTCTTGTATCTTCAACCTCAAAACCTACAAGCCCTCTGATGGAGCATTTTTCATTAGAGAATATCTATAGGGAAACCATAGGGGTGTATCCCAACCTCAAGAAGGTGCTCAATAAGGAGATGCAAGAGCATATGGGTTGTAAGGCTCACACTACTGACTTTGCACAAAGTGCAGGACATGACAGTGTGAACATATCTAAGACCTTCCCCATGGCAACTTTAGATGAGTAATTATCTAAAGGTCCAAGGTACCAAGAAACCATGGGAGTAGAAGGTGCTTCTGCTAGGCAGAAGATCTCTACTAAAAGATCCAAGGATCCTTCAAGGGTGGTAAACACACCTAAAGGAGGTGAGGACAGTTTAACTACAAAGAATTGATGGATACACTTGGTACAATTAGTCTGAAAGTTCACAATCAAATTATGGAGATAAAAGAGATGAAAAGATCATTTCAAAAAGGGGGAGACTTAAACATCTGAACTTGAGAAGACATGAGAAGGAGAATCAAGTTGATACGAAATCTTATTTTGAGGGGGAGATAAGTGAAGAAGCTGAAACAAAGCAGCAACTACAGCAGAAACAGAAAAGAACATAACGGCAGAAACAGAAAAGAAGATAACAGCAGAAACTGAATCAAGAAGAACTAGTGATTGCAGAAAGTTTTGAAATTATCATAAAGACCCCATGTTGAAGAACTTAACTTCTTAGTTTTGAAAAGTTAAGTTAGGGGGAGATTGTTGGGTCTGAAATATTCATCATGGTTACTACTTCTAGTTCAACATAGTTACTACTTCTAGTTCAACATGGATACTACTTCTAGTTCAACATGGTTACTACTTCTAGTTCAACATGGTTACTACTTCTGAAGTTAATATTCATCATGGTTACTACTTCTGTGGTTAATGTTGCCAGTTGTAGTTAATGCTGCTGGAACAAAGTTAATGCTGCTAGAAGAAACAGTTAATACTTCTAGTTAATACTTTTGTGATTAATACTTCTAGTTAGTACTTCTGTTATTAATGTTGCTAGTTGATGGTTAATGTTGCTCAACAAGATTAGTACTGCTAGTTCAAAGTTAGTACTGCTTGAAGAGATTAATGTTGCTGAGCATGGTTAGTACTGCTAGAGTTAATACTGCTCAGAGTATTAATGCTGCTGAAGAATAATGCTGCTTATGTGATAAAGAATTCGCATGGAAGGATGACAGCTTGATGGACTGAAGATTATGGAAAGCTTGGAGATAATGATGGAAGATATTCTGAAGATATTTTATTAATTGTAATTAGCTTTTATCTTCAGTATATATATTGTATTGTTTAGAATTGTTAGATAACTTTTGTTTTATAATTATTCATTCTAAGTTCTAGAGAGAATCAACCTCAAGGCATAGATCCTAATTCTAGAGAAGTAGAATTCGTCTTGAAAGAGTTTGTTCTTCAAGATTGAGGTTGAGTGTGTAATCTGGTGATTCTAATCATTTAATACAAGTTTACAAGTTGTTAATCATATTCTGTTTTGTTTACTGTTATATTAAATATCAAAGTGTTATTCCGCAACTTCTTTGATATTAGTTTCTGAGACTTTATTCTTGTTAAGAATTCGATCCTGACAGAACTGTGGTGGTCGGAGCTGGAACAACAAAAGAACTAGTATAGCTGAGAAAATATAATCTTGAGTAGATAAACTTTGGACTCTTTGTCTCCTTAACTTCTCCCCCTCATGACCTTGATGATCAGGATCAACTTGGTCATGCCTACGTTGGAGACGAGACAACTTCAGATCTACAAAAATTCAGAATAAAGGAGAAAAGGAAGGTTTGCGCTACATGTTAATGGCACAAACTTAGTTTTGCGCTACCTGAAGGAGGCTCAAAGTTGAGTTTTGCGCTACCAACTGTTGGCGCAAATCTGACTTGATATCTGAAATGAATTACTTGTTAAGCTCTTTTACTCCCTTTACACAAATGCACTAAATATGACAATTCAAGTTAGCATTCGTATATAAAATCAGATACTCCCCCTCGAAATATGAGATATGATCATTCAAAATATTCTCCTCAATCACTCCCCCTCGAAGAATACACAAATCCATTGATACAGATATGAGAACACAAGAATCGAAACATCAACGTAGAAAGAAAAATATACCGAATATAAATTTTGAAACAACTAAACATATAAAATTTTAAACACCATACAAATAAAATTCTACTTAGTAAAATATCACAATTTAATCCATCAGATGAAATCAAGTATATGTTGTTGGATATAGATACAAGTTTCATTGCATATCAAGTTAAGACATGTTAAACTTCAAAAACTTTCATCAATCTATTAAGTGTGCTATCATGCGAACTTCGATTAGCTTCAAGAAAATGCAATTCTAAAAATATAATAGAGAACTTTGCCTTTACTCACACTAAGCTGTCAAGAATTAAGACTTTCACAAATTTATTGGTTTATCGCAACTCAAACATATCACCAAGTATCATAAGATGTGTACTCATTGGCATCTTTTAGCATTATGCACATTGGCATCTTCACATGAGTGTGCTCTTTGGCATCTTTTAAGCTTGTGCACATTGGCATATTTTAATCAAGAAGTTTGGTAAGTAAAGAACATGTCGTAAACGTAACTTTCTATCTGATCCTATTGTAGGATTTGGGTCAGCCGCTCCCAGACCAGTTAGCCTTAGGGGACTAGGTGGCAAGCACCCCTTGGAACTTACTCTCCCAGACCAGAAAGGCTACATCGACACATCCTAAACCCATTCATACAAGTAGAACATGACTTTCTATCTGATTCTATAGAAGGATTTGGGTTCGATCACTCCCAGACCAACTGACCATAGGGGTCCAGATGAGAAGCATCCCACAGAACTTACTTTCCCAAACCAGAAAGGTCACAAGTACAAACTTTTAAACTTAAAGATTTCTGTATTTTATATAAGTAAAATTTCATCTCAATCACTCAGATTTACATCTAAGTGCTTAGCCCATATTTTCACTACGATCCGTAATTCTGACTTTTTAGGTTTTCTAAGCATTGTAAACTATAAATATTCCGAATAACACAACTTTAAAGCAGTATCAAAAGTTTCAAACATGTTGCTAACCTTTCAATTTTTGTAAGACTTAAAATTTGAACATATAAAACTTAGATATAAACAAAACAACTTGAAAACTTATCCTAGACACACATTTTATTCAAAACTTTTACTTTATAGAATAAAATTTGTCAAGGTTTAAACTTTTAAATTCAATATGCCGAGATTTGAAAGAAAGTTAATATTTAGTTTGAACAAAATATAATTCAATAATACCTTCTTCCACATGATGCTTTATGATGTGTTACCTCATATCAACATTTTGGGTCTGGTTGCTCAGATTCTTGAAAAACTAGAGATAACTGTAACAACATCACAGTTAGAGATAAATGCAGCGGAATAAAGTAGATGCACTCACAGTTTCTCATTTGTCTAGAAGCTAAATGCATTGAAAAACGAGTTCTAAACTGATATGTTTAAAAGTCGAAGTCCATTAAAGTACGGGTTCTAAGTTGATTTACTTAGAAGCCTTTGTTCTCTTACTCCCCCTTGACATTAGGTGCCTGCAATTCAGAATTAATCTTTGATTTTGGTACCCACTTGTATTTGAGTCCATGTTTGTTAGTTGCAGTTCTAATGGGAGTAAATTTGTTAAATTTAACATAGAAAGCACGAGAAAAATAATCAGACGAATGAACAAAATCATCAGTAGAGGACGAAGCATAATCATCTGAACTTGAACCAGAGGAGGAATAGGAGGCATCTTTTGCAATTTGAATCATTTGCTTTATTGGATATTTGAAAATTTTATTACAAGTAGCAAATGAATCACTTCTACAAATTTTGTCTACATTTCGATCCTCATCAGTTGCAGATTTATCAGATTTCCACTTGATCCTCCATATCTGCCTTGTAGGAATCCTCAAAGTCCTATCTTAAATATTTGAATCAAAAGAATTAGAATTTTCAGAAATAACAAAAGCTTGTTTCTTTGACTTCTTTGAGCTTCTTCTTGTACGCTTTGGTTTATAATAATCATCTTTTAGCGTAAAAGATTCATCAAGAATTTTCGATTTAAGATTTGATTCTGAAAAAAAACCAATTTTACCTAAAAAACCCAACTGATCAGACAATAAACCTGAACTTGCCTCGGAGTCAGAAATTTTTTCAGATTTTAGAACTTTCTTTTTGTTTTTTTTAAAATCAGAAGAAAGACCAGAAACATAATATTGTTTTAGAGAAATTAACTTTTCTTCAAGACTTGACGTCATGAAAGAAAGAATTACATCTGTTTCAATTTCTCTTTGAATATTTTGTTTTTCCATTTTATCTTCAAGATCAATGATTTTGCTTTCTAACACTAATGGAGGAATATATCTCTTAGAATCATAAAAAACTGGAGATATATTTTCTTTATCAGTTTTAGTGGCACATATATGAAAATAATCATCAGACAATGAAGATTTAATGGGAGATATGACATTCAAACTGTTTCTGCTCTTCTTTGATTTATCGGGAAAATATTTGGCATTTTTGCGCGTGTAAACAAAAAGAATTTCCTTTTTCGTGTTGTTCATTCTTTTCTCATTTTCAATTTCTAAAACTTGCTTTTCACTTGTCCAATGAAATTTGAACTGAGGAGCATATCTTGCAAGATTTAGATAATCGTATTCATATAAAGTGGGAACTTCTGTTTTAACTTTATCTAAAAAATGCGGAGTTTCAAAACCAAGTCCCCATTTTGCTTTGATAGACTCATAACTCCGTGGTTTATTCAAGTAAATAGTTTGTTCAGTTTGATTCCGTAGATATAATTTTTCTTCAAATTTGTTTATTTTATCCGAAAAACTTTCTTTTTGTTTGGTCATTTCCGTCAAAGAATCAAGATAAGTCATATTTGTTTTTTCTAGATCATCCATTTTCTTTTGAAAGATTTCTTCTGTATGAGTCAAAATAGATTTTTCATCTTTCAAAGAAATTTTTAATTTTTCAATCAAATTTAACTTTTCTGAATTTAATTGTTTTTCAGATAATAACTTTGAGCGAAGATCATGTAAAGCAGTTATAATGATGTTCATTTGTAAGGATATAAATTTGAAATCGAATTCAGAAGGTACCTCAGATTCATCAGTTGAATCATCATCATCATCATCATCATCACTCTGATCATCTCCTATGAAGCACATATGAGCAGTTTCCAAATTATCAGCTTCGTTGTCGGAGTGATCTAGCCAGTATTCTTCTTCAACTAGCAGAGCGGTTCCATTCTCTCTCTTTTCGGCTAGTTCCAATTTATTCCGGTAATAAGCTGAATCCCGAACAACCTTTGCTCGACACTCCTTTGAAATGTGACCCGACTTTCCACAATTAAAGCATGCAGCAACGTTCTTAGCCTCGGGCACTTTGACATTCTTAGACCCAGAAGTGGAGCTAAGGTTGTTAGAACCCGAACGATGTTGGAACTTCTTATTGTAGTGCTGAGAGAAAAGAATCATCACTTTCTGTAACGCTTCACCATCGTCATCAGTGGCCCCGTCATAAGCATTATCAGATAATGCTTGTTAAGCCAATTGACTAGTGAGGAGTGCAATCGGGTCCACTGTGTTTTTGTTCTTCTTATCAAGTTTAGCCTTCTTTTCCTTGACAATGCTCTCATCTGTCATCAAAATCTCAGAAAGCTCTTGAATTTGCATTGAAGATATCCGGACATCATTCCTCAATCGATGGAAAGATTTATTCCATTCCGGTTGAAGGGCGTTGAGGAATTTCAGATTAGTTTCTAACTCAGTCTTGGTCACTTTTATCTTTTGCAGATCATTTATCACAGCACATAATTTGTCAAATACACTTTTCAGAGACTCATCATCTTTAGATTTGAACTCTTCAAAGTTGTTCATGTAGCGTGTTTGTCGAAGTTGTGTTGCAACCGTTGAACCAAGCATAATCTTTTCTAATTGAGTCCACATCATCATCGGATCGTGCTTGAAACAATCAATTCGATTGTAGATAGAATTAGGCAATGCTAGCATTAGATTAGACTTTGCTTCACGATTAGCTTTTTCTCGTGTAACCTCTTCGGAAGTTAAGGGAATATCATTCTTAGGTTTGACGAATGTTCCTTCAGTAAACGACTTCATCATGTTCTCTCCGTTTGCTTGACGCTCGATGAAGTTAATGAACCGATCTTGCCATTGAGTGAATTCATTTTCATTTATCAAAACCGGAGGACGTGTATCTGTTCCCAACGACATCATAATATCATTCTTGTAAAACTGATCTTGAAAAGAGAACTTTGACATATCCATAAATTCAGAAAATCTGAGAAAAAATTCCAAGTCTTGATGCAGAGAGAATTTGGCGCAAACTAGGAGATTTGCGCTAGAAGAAAGTGACGCAAAAGTAGATTTGCGTGAGTAGTAGATAGCGCAAAAGAGATTTGCGCTAGACGATGGTGGCGCAAACTGTACATTGCGTGAGACAAAGATGGCACACATTAGATTTTTGCGTGAGATAAAGGTGGCGCAAATTGGACTTTGTGCGAGATGTAGGTGGCGCAAATTGGACTTTGCACGGGATGTATGTAGCGCAAAAGTAATTTCGCACGATGCACTGATGGCGAAAACCTGAACTTTTCGCGAAGAACTTGGTTCTGTAATTGGCGAAAACTTGATGAACAATAGAATTCGTGCAAAACTTAATATGAACTCGTGCAAAATTTTGATGGACTGGCGCAAAGTTGAGATCTGGCGAAAAACTTTGAAAAACCTTCTAAATCGATCTCAAACACAAAACAGATGTCATCTACCTATCCAGATATGATCGAAACTAATTTTCTAAGCAAAACATACATTCGATTACAAGCAAAAGTCATAAACATTCAGAAATCCACGAATGAACAGTAACAGATGTCGAACAAACTAATTTCTCTAAAAACTTAAAATCGACCTTCAAAAACTAAATTTCTTGCAAATTGATGTGAATCGAAACTATTCTGCTACTGAAATCGGATCCAGAGAACCAATCTACAACAAAATTCGATCAGAAAACAATCTAAATTTGATGAAAAATCAAAAAAAATGAGATTTTCTTGAAAAAATCAAGAAAATCGATCAAATTTTCTGATTCAAACACAAACACAAATTCAAAATCAAAACATGTATCTCTCAAGCCTCTCAGATTCAGATTAGGCTCTTATACCAATTGATAATCCAAGATCACTCTAAATCTTAGAAAGAGAAAGTAGAGAGAGAAAGTGTTAAGCGCCAAAGTATGTTCTATTCAAAGTATGTGTTCCAAAGTTACAAACACAAAGGCCACAAGGGACTTAAATACCCTTGGCCAATACAAAGATATTACAAGCTCTAAGAACCAGTATTACACCAAGTCTATAAATAAATGATTACTAAAATCGGACTTAACAGTACCCACTACCACTTGAGGAGTACATAGATGAATAGAGAAAGAGACAGAAAGATGATAGATTGGCGAGGTCATTTATTCTTCAAGGGATTCCAAATGAGATATACGTGAAGATTGACAGCTATAATGCTCCAGGAAAACAGATGTGGGATCAACTTGAGAAAACGTTTCTCGGATCCAAGATTGCCAACCAGCTCAAAGTCTCCAACAGTCTCAACAACTACGAAGAGTTCAAGGCCAAGAAGGGTGAATCTCTGTAGGCTACTTACGAAATATTTGTGACTCTGTTAAATGAGCTTAGCAAGAATAAAGTAAGGAAGTCACAGATTAAACTCAATGTCAAATTCCTCCGCATCCTGCAGCCTGAGTTGAACAGGTTTACTAGGCAAATGAAACAAATGAAGGATCTGAACGAGATTCCACTTCATGAGGTGTATGAGACTCTTAGACAAAACGAAGACGAGGTGTAGGAGATCAAAGAAGAAAAGAAGAAGGTTGAGAGAGTATTTGTTGATCTAGTTGCTCTAGTGGTGAAGAAGAAATTTGTATGTTTGAAGAAGAAGAAGAAGAAGAAAGTAATAGTTTTTTGACTCCGAGAAGGCTGACAGTGAAAAAAAATTCTATCTCAGATAATTGTGAGAATCTCAAACAAGCCATGCTAATGTTGACAAAAGCCTTTCAGAAGAAATTCTACAAGAAGCCTGGTTCGAACCGTCAGAGATACTCCTCAGGTTCAAGAAACTACGAACATAAGGAGAGGATTGAAGGAAAGAGGTTTGATGAGAAGAAACCTGAAGAGAAGAGATACATATCTGAAGAGAAGAGAGAGCCAGAACCAACAAAGTGTTATAACTGCGGAAAGTCGAAAACTTTGCTAAGGACTGCAGAAAGCCTAAGGTCCGAAACTCCAAGTACTACAAAAATAAGATTCTTTTGGCTAAGCAGCAGGAGGATGGAAAGGCTCTTACGACTGAAGATGAATTCTGGCTCGATCATACTGATGAAGAAGGAGAGAAAGAGGAAAACCTCACTTGTGTTTTATGGGTAAGGAAGAGATTGAAGATGAAGCGGATTCATATGGTGAAGACGATGAAGAGGTATGTGATATGTCTAAATCATATTTTTTTAATAAAATGCAAGTTATGATGGTTGAACTCCAGAAATTAAAGTCTAAATTTAAACGCGAAAACGATATCAATAAAGAGAAAAACTAGTCAATATTGAAACTTAGCAAGAGTATTGCTGAGAAGAACGTATTGATTGAGGTGTGATCCCAGGTTTCAAGCAATCATGAACAAATCAATAACAATCAAAGATCAAAGATGAGATGTAGAGAGACTTTAGTCACAAGGTTTTTCGTATTCATATATCTCACATGGAATGGTTACAATGACAAATGTACTAACATACTTACAAAAACAAGACTAAAGCAAAGCTATATATAGGGTCAAACAAGCCTTGACCTCTATACAAGCATACAAGGTAAAAGTCAACTAAATAAAGAAACTTAGTTTACAAATTGACTCAAAACTATGATCTAACAATCTCCCCATTTTTTAGCAATTTAAAAGTCTTCAACTTGTCCATTTCTTCATGCAAGTTATCCTTGTCGCCATATAGTCCTCAAACCTTCTGATGGCTAGTCTAAATCTTATTCTGTTCTTGATAGCATCAATTACATGTGTTGTCCAAATTCTCTCCAACCTTGGCATATGATCATTCTCAGCTAATCTCTGCTTTTCACTCTCCTCATGCTTGGCTTGCAGCTTTTCCACAATATCTTTCAAAGTTCCATCAAAATACTTAGGAATCTCTGTAGCTCTTATAAATATTTTCTCCTTTTAATCCACATTCTCATACACAACCCCAAGTTTTGGCTCTCTTAGAACTGTGTAGAGGATGAGTCTTGTCAGGATTGAGCAAGTAGATTCTCTTCTGGTTTGTCTTTATGCCCAACTGGAAGTCATAGAGATATGTTGAATAGATATGTCTTTTGATAAACCTCTTGATAGTATCTAGAGCAAATACTATTTCAGGTGGCTTGATGGTTCTATCTCTGAAATCATGGTACATGAATTCAATATCTCTTAAGTTCACATTGGCAAAATCAGCTTCATTAAAGGTATAAGTCTTCAAATTCTTTCTCTGAACAATGAAATCAGGATACCAAATCTTCTTGTATTGCTTCATAGTCACCCTGCGAACTTCCAAAATTTCTGATTTGCTCCTAACATCTTTGCATGTTCTCCCCATAACTTGAAGCATCCTGATATAATCTTTCTGATACTCTGGAGACTTATCTTGAATCCCCAAGAATTGAGCTTGATCAATCTGCGTTATAAAGCTCACAAAGATCTTTACTCCTTCTTCAAGATATGGAACCCTTAAGGAAGTTCTGAACCTTTTAATCTCTGCTTCTGTTGGACCAAACTCATCATAACCAGTAAAAGGAGTAGAACCCTCTACAGCAGTACCAGAAGGACCTGCTTTTGGTTCTGGAATGGTTGGATCAAGTAGAGGTTCTCTTACAAATTCTTCTTGATGAGTAGGACTACCAGTCTTTTTCTGATAAGGTAGCTCCTCTTCAACATGAGCATCATAATCCAGATTTACAATCAGTTCAGCATCATCAGGTTGTTGACTTGTATTGACTTCAGGAAATTCAAACTCGCTAAAAGATGGAACAGTTGGCACAGTACTGGTTTCAGCCAATTGAACATCAACAGGACTAAGATGTAGCTCATCAGGAGTACTTTGAGAAAACATAGCATTTAATGCTTCTAAGTCTATGTCCTCAAAAATATCATCCAGTACACTTTCACCATAAGCTGGAACTTCCTCAGCTCTTCTTACAATCTCAGTTACCTCCACTACTTCAACATCAGAGGCAATGTCAACAAAGTCAATTTTCTGCTCCTCCTCCTTGATTTTCCAGTAAACTCATACTTTGCATTAACGTCAACAAAAGAATCATCTTCAAGAGCAATGATATCAGGATTGCAATCTTAGGCTTTTCAACCCTTGATTCAACACTTTCTCCAACATATAAAACCAACTCCAATTGATCATTTTGCTCAGAACCTTGATCATCTCCCCTTCCCACACTTTCAACACTTTCAGCTCTTTCTTCCACCAACACTGTTTCACCAAAACCACCAACAACTACTTGTTTCTCACTTATCTCCCCCTCATGATCATTATCAGGATCATGATCATGTTCCTTTGTAGAAACAATTGCCTGGGCTTTACAAGATGTTTGAACTACCTGTTTAAGATCAGCTAGAGTAAACAAAATGTCATATTTAAAAGAATTGAACTCTAAGGCACTGACCAAATCTACTAGATTCACAAATTGTGGTTGTTGACTATCATGGTGGGATTGAAGAAGGGTTAGAAGATATGAATCTTGCTGAGTATTTGGAGCTTGGGATAGAAGTTTTGCAAACAACAAAGACTTAAGCTCATCAATGGATAAGTTAGAAGGTGGAGTGTTTGGAATATGTTGGCTTTGTTGTGTAGGCTTAGGTTCAGATGCCTTCTCCTTTCCTTTTAACAATCTCTTTACTCCTTCTATCTCCTCCTCAATATTTTCAAACATACGAGATTTAACTGACTTTAAGGCACCGTTGAATATTTTTTTAGACATGAAGTCTGGGTGAGTAACTCCGGTATCACTTAGATTAACCGTTTGAATGTCAGCTGTAGAAACAACTTCATGGCATGTGTTCATTGTTGGCATAGACGTGGCAATGCCTGGAATTCCATCTGGTCCTCGTAGTTCGGATTGCGGATCTACTCGGGATGTTTCGATTGGGTCACTAAGACAACCGATGGAAGCCGATTCAATGAGTGTCCTAGAAACAATGATAGGTAATTCAAAGGGTACTAGACTCAATTGTGGAGGAAGTGAAGTTGAGAACGGGGGCTGTTGTTCTCTTATTTCAATACCTTGATCCTCCGAATGAGAACCCAGTAGATTATGTGCAATATCCCCATGAGAAGTTGAAACTATTTCTTGTTGAGAAGAAATAGAGTGGATGGCTTGGGTGTGTAACTGCATAAGTGGGCTACTTATGTCTTGAACATCCGAATGCAACACATGCGACGGAGTATTAGATGTGGTTGCCCTTTAGGAAGTGTAACTTTGGGTAATCACACGCTCACCATGTTCTTTTCCTTCAATCTCACTTATTCTCTCCAAGTTTTCAACTAATTCTCCTTCAGTTCTTCCTTATATCACCAAAAACATCAGTAATAACAACATTAGCATGAGCTTGATCATCCAATTCCATGGCTTAAGTACCATAGAATGGTGCAAATAAATCAGCTTGATCATCAGCTTGAGCATCAGTAGCTTGTTCATCAGATTGAATATTCATATGTGCTTCAGAATGAACTTGAACATCATCATTATCATCATCACCATCTAATCCACCATTGTCAACTGATTCAGTATCTGTTACCTCATCATCTTTAGAGCTTGATGCTGAAGGAACTTCACTTGTTTTAGATTCATTGCCTGCCTGTTCTGCAAGATCCAATTCGTTGTCGGAACCATGACTTTCATCAGCAGAAGATGTCACTGAACGTGGGGTAACAACCCATGACCCTGATGCCTCTAGTCGTGGTCTCCAATCCCCTTCAGATCCCCTCTCAGTATTTTTTCTCTTCTCTCCTTGTTTCTGTACCCCCGTGGTATCATAAACCCTTACTGACTCCGCTCTCCTAGGGATTGAGCCTTGGGTGGGGATAACCGGTTCTGGTTGCTCCATTGACTCTCTATATTCTACAATGCTATCACACTCTATATCTGCATGGTCTAACAAGCTTTCAGGCATAGACATGGTTTAAGGAAAAGTCCTCTTCTTCTTCATAAGTTATCTCATCTCACTGAATGGAGCATGAGGATGATTGCCCCTTTTTGGTATCTGTGAATTGCTTCGTATCATACTTCTAACAATAAGAGTCATGAACCTCTGGTATGGTATGTAAGTTTGGTGCCTTTGAAGTTTTCTTTGAAACCCCCTTTTCATATAGCTCAGTCTAGAAGATACTGGCATAGTCAATGTGCAGGTCATTGACAATGGAGTAGAGTAACTTCAGGATATGAATACTGGCATTATCTATTCCGTAGATCTTTGCTATCAGACATCTGTTGATGACAGAGAATAAGGTATAGTAGAACGGTGGCATATTATTCTTCTTAAAGTGACTGACTTGAGTCATCTGGCCAAGATACCCCATGTCTCTTATTCCTCTGAACACTTCATTTTCTGATGCCAACTCATCATAGGAAGTTCTACCTTCTCTTGCTGTTTCAGATGGTAGACTCAGTATGTATTATTCCCAGTTTATCAAGTTCTAATTACAAATATGATTAGCAAACAACAAGATGATTCAAGAATCGATTACTCAAGCTGTTTCATTTCAATTAGTGCAATTAGAATTCATATACAGACAGACCAACTTCTTTCTCTGACTTTATCTCTCTATAACTCAACGACTTGTTCTAACTTGCAATTGTTATTATGACTCCTAACTTCTAGCCATATATCTATTAAAAGAGAACAAGATACACGCGCTTTTACAAGACATAAAAACACAAAGACTTGGACTTTGACTTTTATTACAAGGAACTTTGACTTTGAGAGTTGACTTCCATCTTTGACTATCTTGACTTTGACCTTCAGTCTTCATGATCTTGTATCCAACAAATATGTGCACTAACAATCTCCCCCTTTGGGTTCGAGATCATCTCTAAAAGATTTTGCAAAATCATTTGAAAGAAACTTTGGATTTTCTGAAAGATAACTATAATTCATCTTTTCATAGCTGAATGGTAGTTGCATTTTCTTTGTATTCTTTCTATTTACATCTTCTTTAGCCTCTACCTCTTCAAGTGACATGGTAACAAATTTGGGTTTTAAACGAGGATATTTACCGTCCGCAAATAGAAAATCAAAGTTATATAAAGTTGGCTGTTTCCTGATGGCTTTCTTTAAGTAGTGGGGATTATCATAACCAAGTCCCCACTTTTCTTTAAAATCAACTTCCTCATTGGGTGTACTTATAAAAATGGTTTGATCTATTTGTCCTCATGCATACAGTTTGGCTTCCAAACCATCTACATTTTTTCTCTAAATTCTTGTTCTCAACCTGCAGTTTATAAGGTTTTAGAACACATTCTTGTTTCTCTAAATCAGACTTTGAAAGCTTAGAAACAAATTCAAAAATCTTACTTTCAAAACAATCTTGTTGCAATTTTAAATCAGAAGCAATTTTTGTTTAGAGAGTCAATCAGATCTTTGTTCCCAACAAGTACCTTGTTAAGTTCAAAAATCTTTTGACTTTTCTTTGCAACTCTACTCTTTTCCTTTTTCAGTTTAGATTGAAGGTCTGGAAGCTCGATCATCATGGCTTCCATTTTGGTTAAAAAAATCATTTTTAGAAAAGTGAAGTACCTCATCAGATGTCTCTTCCTCCGAATCATCATACTTCACAGTATTACCCATCAGACACATATGTGTTGTTTCTTCCTTTTCCTCTTCGTCGGAGTGGTCCAGCCAGAACTCGTTATCCGCCATTAGGGCTTTCCCTGCTTCTTTTTGCTTAGCAAGTAGCATTTTTTGCTTGTAGTATTCAGAATTTCTGACAGTAGGCTTTCGATAGTCCTTGATGTAGTGAACAACCTTCCCACAATTGTAGCACTTAATCAGTTCTTCACTCTTCTTCTCAGAACCATAGTCATTGAAATATATGTTCTTCTTTTCAGATTTCCTACCTTCAATTCGTTCTCTATGTTCGTGATTCTTGTTGATCCAAAATCTCTCAGTGATTTGATAAAGACCTTCTACTACTTAGTGAAAATTACATTTATATGTATTAGTGTTTCACTATCAGTGATCAAATTGAGCCTGTTCAGTTATCGCTGATAGTTTCTGATGTAGACAGTAACGTAATCCCTGAAGATAAGTCTCGCTTCAACAGATGTTCATAGCTGAATTGAAGACAAAGCTGCTGAACAAAGACAAGTCTACTAGTGACCTGATGCGGATATCAGTGAAGCAAAGACAACTCTACTTATATGCGAAGGAACATGAGGAAAAGCTTCAGCGATAGCTGAACTTCTTTGTATCTCTGAAGGAAGAGATATTCAGCGATCAAACGATCATGTAGCTTATGCCTCAAGTCTCCTTTTGTCTTACCTTGCACCACCAGTACGATGTGTCAGAACGGACATGTCTCTGCCACAAATCGAACAACAACTCTGTCAACTACACTGTTCATGATACGGCCAAAAGCATGTCTCCCAAAGTCAGACTCTCAAAGCCAATCACTAAACGCCACGTGTAAAGTGCCTTTCCATGAATTTAATGCATAGGGTATAAATAGAAAGATTACCTCTCCATCTGAGGGGGTGCTCACCTCTGGTCTTCATCTTTCTACATTATAGAAACCTTTGTTTTCTATACTCTCAATCCCCCATTCTTTATATTCTTGTGCAACCATCTTAGTGTTTTCTTAAGTTTGTTTAGATTGAGTCTGTCTTAATCTTATTCCGCAACAAACATGTAAATTGTGTTTGAGTTATCAAAAAACAATTTATTAAACTTTAATTTATGTGTTTGTATTCAACCCCCCCCCCCCCCTTCTACAAACTTGTTAAGCACCTCCGGGACCAACAAGTGATATCATAGAAGACTGTTTAATCTGATAAACAAGATCTTGCTTTATTCTCTTCCTTGCTATTCTAAAATGGCACTTAACACAAACATAAACTACTATGATAATGGTTCACTTTCTAAACCTCCTTGTTTTTGCAGAGATAACTTCTCTCTGTGGAAAATCGAATGATGCTATTTCTAGAAGGTGCAGATCCCACCTTACCTGAATACATAACAAATGGACCCTATGAACCTGTTCAAATCATAGCTGCCATTCCAACTACTGCTACCACTCCATTTGTTCCTGAACGCTATGTTGTTAAGGAAATTAGACAATGGAGTGATGAAGATAAAAAGAAGGTTGGTATCGATGCAAGGGCAAAGACCATTATCTCTATGGCCTTGCCTGATGAAGTTTTCCATTCCATCATTCATCTTAAAACCTCTAAAGAAATGTGGGAAATAATATGTGTTCAATATGAAGGCACCACTGAAATCCAAGAGACTCGAAAGATTAGCTTGGTAAGACTGTATGAAAGTTTCGTCGCTGGTAAGAATGAATCTCTCTCCGACGTTCATCAGCGGTTTAAATGCTTAATCATTGATCTAAGAACCGTTGGTAGGACCTATTCTAATTCTGAGGTCCTAACAAAATTCTTGGAATGTCTTCCTGAATGCTGGGACAGTTATTCAATACGTCTCAAGATGAGAAAAGACTTAAATTCTCTTTCTCTCAGCACCTTGTATGGAATATTGATCAACTATGAGCAATCAAATCTCTTGAAGAAGAATCTTAAAAAAGATTCTAAAGACTCCAAAAGCACTCCTGTTGCTTTAGTCTCTTCAGAAATAATTCCATCTCAGCGATCTACTCTCACTATCACTGAGTTAGATTCTGAAACTGAGGATCTATCAGACACTGATCTTTCAGAGTTTGATGAATCCTTAGCACTCCTGACAAACTCTTTTAAGAGATTTGCAAGAAAGAGCAATTTAAGAATAAATAAGACTCTATCCCTCACTGACAAGCCAAAATCAACCCCTGTTGATAAGGCTACTGCTACTTGTTTTAACTGCGAAAAGATTGGACACTTTGCAAGTGAGTGCAGGTCAAAGAAAGTCTTCAAGCCTTCTACCTCAAGAAGATCCAACAATGACAAATACCTAAAGCTGAAAGACAAATATCAAAAGCTGAAAAGCTACAAGCGAAAAGGTAAAGGTCTCATTGCTGAAGAACATGACTGGGCTGAATCAGAAGAATCAAGTTCTGATGAAGAAGAAGTCGCTAATCTTTGCCTCGTGGTTGAGATTAAAGAAGAAGTGGAAGAACCAGTTGAAACTTCTATGAGCTATATATCGTCTCAGGTATCTATCTCTACTAATCCCTCTCTACCTGAAGAAGAGAGAAGTCGCGCCGTTGACGTGCTGACGATTGATCTCTACAATGCTCTAAACGGCAAAACTCTAGCTTAGAACACAAACATTGATTTAACTGAACAACTAGAGAAATGTCATGAAAAGGTCAATGAACTGACTCTTTTAGAGGAAAGTTTGAAAGATCAAGTCATTGTTAATGAAATCATCAGTATTGAACGCGAACAAGCCATCGCTGCTCTAAAAGCAGAAAAGGCTACTGTTGAGGGTTGGTGCAAATCTTCAACAAAGATCACTGAGATTATAAGTGCTCAGATTCCTGCCAGTGATAAAACTGGTCTTGGTTTTTGGAAACCACAGGATGAACCCAAAGAGGACAGTTCCATGCTTAAGTTTGGAACATTTGTCTCTTCCATTCCTGACACTTCAAAGGATCAATGCTCTTCATCATATTCTTCTAATCCCATCCCTGAGGAAATATCCAAAGGTTTTAAGTCTGCAGATAAAGGAAAATCCATTCTTCATCCTCAGAAGGCTTCCAAGAAAGCAAAGCTGAAAGTTCCCTCTAAACCTTCAGCTAATCAATCGTCTAGCTCTGTGATAGAAATCTTTGATCTATGTCCTCCAAAGCTAAAGATTGATCTTAAGCCTAAGAGATCTGTAGAAATAAAAATTCCTCCCAGATCTTATGAGAAAAGCATTCTTGGAGCTGGACCTACTCATCTCAAGTTCTCAAAACCTTTCACTCTGAGTCCTAAAACCACTTTTAAATATAGAAAATGCTATTACTGTGGAGATAAATTAGCTGATAAATTAGCTAAAGTGAAGATGAATGCCTCCACGGCTGAGAAGGTCATCAAAGCTGAAAAATTGACCAATGTGAAGAATACCACTAAGGTTAAGAAATTAACCAAAGTGAAGATTACCACTGAAGCTGACTCTTCATCTGCTGTGAATATTGCTGAACCTTCCATCTCCACTAACTCTAAAGGACCCATTGAAAAGTGGGTACCAAACAAAGCTTAATCTTCCTTATGTTTGCAGGGATCAAAGGGCATCTAGTATCTCTATAGTGGATGTTCTCGTCATATGACTGGACAAAAAGATCTACTCACTGGATACAAGGAAGAAAAAGGTCCCTCTGTGACCTTTGGTGGAAATGGAAAAAGATATACCCGAGGGTTTGGTGTCCTCAGCAATGGGACAACTACCTTCAGAAGAGTTGCTTATGTAGATGGACTGAAGCATAACCTTCTAAGCATTAGTCAGCTATGTGATAAAGACTATGAAGTTCGCTTTTCCATGAAAGTATGTTAAGTGGTAAATGAGAAAGGAAAACTTGCTCTCTGTGGTTATCGAAGAGAAAATGTCTATGTAATAGATATGGACTCTACTATCACTGAAAACACATGTTTTCTCTCTAAAACCTCTTCTGATGTCAACTGGCTATGGTACAAAAGGATCTCTCATCTAAACTTCAAAACCCTGAATTCTCTCTCTACTAAGGAACTGGTTTCTGGTCTTCCTCAACACTCATATGCTAAAGAATCTCTCTGTCAGCATGTGAAAAAGGAAAACAGACAAAAGCTAGTTTCAAGTCTAAACAAGTTTCCTCAGTGACAAGTCCTCTTCAGCTTTTGCATATGGATCTATTTGGCCTTGTTAACCTCCAATGTATAGCTGGAAAGAAATATACGCTTGTCATTGTAAATGAATTTTCTCCCTACACATGGGTTATCTTTCTTCGCTGCAAGAGTGATACTACAGAAGAACTAATATCTTTTGTTAAAAAGATGGAAGTGCTGAATAATCTCACTGTACGTTCAATAAGATGTGATCATGGAACTGAATTCAAAAATAGTTCTCTGAACAATTTCTTTGAGAATAAGGGAATTTCTCATAACTTCTCTTCAGTAAGAACTCCTCAGCAAAACGGAGTCGCTGAAAGAAAAACAGAACGATCATTGAAGCCGCTAGGTCAATGATCAGCGATTCTCATCTCCCTACTCAATTTTGGGCTGAAGCTGTAGATACTGCATGTTTTACTCAAAACAGATCGCTAATAGTAAAGCGATTCGGAAAGACAACTTATGAACTATTTCATGGAAGAAAGCCTTCTATCAATTTTCTTCATATCTTTGGTTGTCAGTGCTTTATTCTAAACAACGAAGATCAGCTTGGAAAGTTCGACCCAAAAGCTGATGATGGTATATTTCTTGGATATTCCTCCATTTCCAAAGCCTACAGAGTTTTCAACAAGCGAAGACAATATGTGGAAGAAACAATTCATGTCACTTTTGATGAGACTCGCTCAGCGAACTCTAAACCAATCGCTGACAATGAAGAATTAAATGCTTGGATGTTCTCTCATTACAGAGAAACAAAACCCTTCTTCTCAAACCATCAACATTCAAATCCTCTTGCTGCTGATGATGATCCAAACATCATACCTCCTAACGCTGAATCCAACTCATGGATCTTCGCATAGCCTCTTAACACACTTCTTCCATCAGAAATATCTTCATCTGAACACCTCTCAGAAAACAATGGTATGTCTGACACTCAACACTTGATAGCTGATGAACCTCAAGCTTCATCATCAGTGAACATTCCAATTGTTGATCCAATCTCGGATGTAAGCGATCATGCTCCTGCTCAGCGATGGACCAAATGGTATGTCTGACACTCAACACTTGATAGCTGATGAACCTCAAGCTTCATCATCAGTGAACATTCCAATTGTTGATCCAATCTCGGATGTAAGCGATCATGCTCCTGCTCAGCGATGGACCAGAGATCACCCTATAGATCAAATTCTTGGTGATCCCGATGCAGGTATTCAGACACAACGAAGTTCAGGTAGTATCTGTCTCTTTGTTAACTTTATTTCTTTAATAGAGCCAAAGAAGGATGACGATGCCCTCAAAGATCCAAATTGGGTCAGCGCTATGCAAGAAGAGCTGACTGAGTTTACTCGTAACAAAGTTTGGAATCTCGTTCTTAGACCATCTGATAAAACTGTTATAGGCACCAACTGGGTGTTTAGAAACAAGTTAGATGAACATGGAACTGTAACCAGAAACAAGGCTCGACTTGTTGCTCAGGAATACAAACAAGAGGAAGGCATAAACTATGATGAAACCTTTGCCCCTGTGGCTAGGCTCAAAGCAATTCGACTATTCTTAGCTTAATTACAAAGACTTAATTGTGTATCAAATGGATGTAAAATCAGCATTCCTAAATGGAAAACTTAATGAAGAAGTCTATGTAGAACAACCTCTAGGGTTCTATGACCCTAAGTATCCAAATTATGTTTATAAATTGGATAAGGCTCTTTATGGTCTCAAACAAGCCCCTCGTGCTTGGTATGACACTCTCTCATCTTTTCATATCTCTGAAAATTTTGAACGTGGCAAAATTGATAATACTTTAATTTTCAGAAAGATAAAAGGTCATATTATTCTTGTACAAATATATGTCTATGACATCATATTTGGTTCTACTAACCCATCGTTGTGTACTCGATTCGCTGAAAGAATGAAGAAAGAATACAAAATGAGTATGATGGGTGAGCTGACATATTTTCTTGGCCTTCAGATCAACCAATCTGATAAAGGTACTTTTATCAGCCAAGGTAAGTATGTTAAAGACATGCTGAAGAAGTTTGATCTCACACAAACTTCAGCTATGAAAACTCATATGGCACCTCCCCTAACACTTAACAAAGATCCATCTAGAAAACCTGTTAATGTCATTGCCTATAGAAGAATGATAGGCTCCCTGTTGTATCTTACAGCGAGCCGACCTGACATTATGTACTCTACTTGTTTATGTGCACACTATCAATCTGAACCCAAGGAATCCCATCTGATCGTTGTTAAGAGAATTTTCAGATATCTCAAAGGGACTCCGAATCTAGGTCTTTGGTATCCCAAAGACTAGGGGTTCGATCTAACTGGATATTTTGATAGTGATTTTGCAGGTTGTAAACTCGATAGAAAAAGCACCACTGGTGGATGTCAACTCCTAGGAGGAAAGATGGTAAGCTGGCAAGCAAAAAGCTAAATTCAGTGTCCACTTCCACATCTGAAGCGGAATATGTAGCCGCTGGAAGTTGTTTTGCTCAGGTCTTATGGATGAGAAATCAACTATTAGTGCTATCTGTCAGGATCGATTTCTTAACAAGAATAAAGTCTCAGAAACAATATCAAAGAAGTTGTGGAATAACACTTTGATATTCAATGTAACAGTAAACAAAACAGTATATGATCAACAACTTGAAAACTTGTATTGAATGCTTGAAGTTACAAGATTAAACACACAACATCAATATTGATGAACAGGCTCACCAACACGAATTCTACTTCTCTAGAATTAGGATCTATGCCTTGAGGTTGATTTTCTCTAAAACTTAGAATGAATAACTAATTCAGTATAAACTATTCTATACAATTCTATACATATACTGGATAAAAGATAATTTCAATAAATAAAACATCTTCAGTATATCTTCTATCATTATCTTCAATCCTTCCATGAATATCTTGATTCTTTCCAGCTGTCATCATTTCCATTCGAATCTTCAATTTATAAGCAGTACTAATCATAAGAAGTACTAACTATGCTCAGCAGCATTAATCTCTTCAAGCAGCATTAACTTTAAACTAGCAGCATTAATCTTGTTGAGCAGTACTAACTTTGTTCCAGCAGCATTAACTTCTACTAGCAGTAGTAATACTCAACAGTATTAACTTTGAAGTCTTCTAGCAGTATTAAAACTGAACTAGCAGCATTAACCATACTTAAGCTTTTCTTCAGTTCCCAACAATCTCCCCCTAACTTGACTTTTAGGAAGAGAAGTCAAGTTCTTCAGATCTGATCTTCAAGATGCTCCCAAAACTCCATAATGGCCTAAATTCCAGTATTTGCATCCAACCCCAAACTCTGATTAATTGTTCTTTGGATCAAATATTTAGCCATTTCTGAATCTGGAATACACCCTAGCTTCTTCTTCAGCATGGCATGAAGCTTTAGTCTGCTATGATTGTACACTCTATCCACTAAGAAGTACTCAGTATGATTTAAATCCAAAGTCACTGCATATACTCCACTAGTATCATATAGAGTCCAATTATTCACTGTTTGAAAAACATTCCTTATTACCTCCTCTACTTCATCAGGCTTGAACATCATACACAGATACTCCATTACCAGTTTTGTAATTGAAATCTCTGGAGCTTTCAGTATATCTGCATACAACTTCATTCCTATCTCAAACATTTCTTCAAGATCTGACCTAGAGCATGTTCTTACAATCTTTGCCCAAGTATTGAACACCTCATACTTTTCATCCTTTCTTTTTAGCCTTATGTATTCCTTTCCATCCACTGTCAATGTATCCCAGAGAATGACCTCAGGAGGCTTAACTCCTACAGGTTCTGCTGAAATTGGTTCAGGCACTTTGTCCATCACTACCATATACATATTTACATCATCTGTGTTTGATGGCTCTTTCTGTTTAGATGACTCAGCTGCCCCTTCTTCTTCAGCAACCTTCTCAGCCTCTCCTTCAGCTATTTTAGGCTTCTTGGTTGACTTTCTCCTTGCCATCATCTTGGTTCTCTTTAAAGTCCTTAGACTTTCACCCAGAGTGGCATCTTTCTTTTGTGGTGTTTCTTGCTCATCTGGAAAGGGCTTTTGTATCACAAAGTCATTTCTTTCTTTCATCCTCTTCTCCATCTCCACCCTTGCAGTTTCATTCCCCTGAAGCTTTAACATCTCTGAATCATACAGCTCTTTAATATTCTCAAAAGACATCTTTGAGAACATCTCCTTTCTGACTCCTACAGCACCTTTGAGAAATATAATCATCTTGTTTCTCTCTTGGGTACCTAGGAATGTCTTTGAGGGTTGTCTCTTCTTTGCAGCTGTTTTTACCACCACTGATTTCTTCAGAGTTGGAGCTTTCTTCTGTGCAATTTCAGTTGCCAGGCTTTGTTGATAAGCTTCATTCAGTTCAGCAGCTAGAGCCTTAGCCATCTCCCTGTCTTTGTCTACTTGAACATTTTCTGCTTGTTCCAATTCAGCTTGTATCTTTCTTGCCAAAGCTTCATCTGCCTCAATCAACTTTTGCCTTTTCATTGGTTGGTCAGATTCTGAATCAAGTAGCTTTGCTTTACCCTTTTCTTTGCTTATCACCTTCTCAGACCTGGATTTCATTGCAACATTACCTCTTTCTTTTCTGATAACTCCTTTGGCCTTTGAAGTGACCTTGGAAGTATCATGTTTTGCTTTGATTAGAGTTTCTGCAATTTCCAGCTCTGTTAGTACTTCCTTCACTGTTTCTGCTGCTTTGTTCATGTCAGCAGTAGTAACCATTTCTGCTGCTCCACTTGAACTAGCAGCATTAATGGTTTCTGCTGCTTGCTCACTTACTGCTGCATGTTCTGAATTTCTTTC
The DNA here is from genome assembly GCA_023525745.1 of Arctium lappa. Lineage (NCBI taxonomy): Eukaryota > Viridiplantae > Streptophyta > Magnoliopsida > Asterales > Asteraceae > Arctium > Arctium lappa. The sequence continues at coordinate 55,980,028 of CM042058.1, read as the reverse complement.
AGTTTCTGTTACTAGCTCCCCCTCAACACTGTGTTTCTCCCCATTATGCTCCCCCTCAAACACAACTTTCTCTTTTTCCTCTTCCAAGTTATCTTCAGCCTCTGACTCCCCCTTTTTGGGAGCATCAGATGTTGATTCCCTTCTCTTTAGCACAAACTGCCTCCTCTTCTTTTTCTATAGCAATCTCTTGACCATATTCTTCAGTTTGGAAATCTGAGCTTGTTGGGATAGAACTATTAGTTTCAGCTCTTCGATATCTTTTCCTTGGTTGATCACATACCTGTTGATGTTTGCCATTGTGTCCATCAATTCAAGATAGTCATATCTGTCCTCACCCTCTCTAGGAGTGTTACCCCCTATTGAAGGATCATAGGATCTTTTTGTAGTGGAAGTCTTCTGCCTAGCAGAAGCACTGTCCACCCCCTTGGTTTCTTGGCACCGGGGACCTTTGAATGATTGCTCATTCAAAGTTGCCATGGGGAAGGTCTTAGAGATGTTACCACTGGCCTTTTCTGTGCTAGCAGAAGTAGTGGCAGCCTTCTTACCCATATGCTCTTCCATCTCCTTAGAGAGCACCTCCGGAGGGTTGGGAGACACCCTGGTGGTTTCCCTTTGGATATTCTCTAAAGGAGAATTCTCCCTTAGAGGGCTTAAAGGCTGAGTGGGTGAAGGTACAAGAAGGGAAGGAGCCTTCTTTACCTGTTTTCTTTGATAAGTTTGGGTGATTGGTGAAGTTGGTTTATCAAGAAGAGACTGAGGAATTGATTTAGAGTGGGAAGGTTGGGATTGGCTAGCAGTGGGTTGGTCTAATGGGGGCCTTGACCCTGCTACCATACCTTCATTAGTTTGGGACACCACCATCATTGTAGAGAACAATGAGGTGTCTACTCCTTCCGAGTCCCCAGCAGATCTTCTCATATTTGAGAAAACCTTGCCTTTAGGGGGTTTTGGTACATATATCCCATCAGAATGAGGAATATCCGTCAATTCGTGGGTGATTACTTCTTGAACAAACCTGGGGTACATATAAAAGCTCTTTTTGTTTCCCAAGTTTGAGACAAGATCATTGAAAATCATTTGGGAAAAATTATACTTTCTGGCAGTGGCTAAGCATACCAAAGCATAAGCAACGGTGCTACTGAACTCACTCCATCCAGTAGTCTTTTTAGAGATACAGTGCATAAGGGTATGGACAAAGAAACGCCATTGAGGTGAAAATTTTGCTTTTAAGAACTTGAACACACCCAATGGGCCTCCATACCCCATTCTTGTAAGAGTAGAAAATAGTTCATCATTAGAGATAGAAGTTAAACCAGAGGCATCGTCTAGACGTAGACTGATGCGAATTACCTCTTCAGTAACTGTCAATGGCTTGCCACACACCGTCGTCTTGATCATTTGCACACCATTCTCAGTAACAATGGTGGCATGTGCCTAGAATTGCCTTTGATGCTCGATATAGATTGATGGAGACACTGTCAGTGCATAAGCGATATGGCTAGTTTTCAGAAAATCCACTATCTGATGAAATCCTGCAGCTTGCTTTGGCTTTTAGAGCATCGCGATTTCATTGTGCTCGTCAATGAATGCCATTGATGCCATTGATCTTTGAAAGTTCTTGCCTGAAAACTTGATACTTGAGAGAGAGAGGGTTTAGAGCACAAGAGAATAGTATGTAAAGGGTCGTTATGAACTTTTTAGGCGGGCAAAGAGTATTTATAGTATTCGGGACATAAGTAGTATTAACCTAGAGCAGTATTAACTAATAAGCAGTACTAACGGCTAGCAGTATTAACCACTAGCAGTATTAACTGAGAGCAGTATTAACTAACAAGCAGTATTAACGGCGAGCAGTATTAACCACTAGCAGTTATAACTGAGAGAAGTATTAACCACTAGCAGTATTAACTAACTAGCAGTATTGAAATTGTACTGGCAGTATTAACCATACTTACTCTTTTAATCTTGTGATACACTGAGTACTGCTATACATATCCTGAAAAAGAAGATTAGGACCACCAAGAAATAACAATATACAGGTATTTAACCACTTTTTGAGAAGGGACTTATTCAAAGTTGATCATTCCCAAACTTGTTACCAAGAAAGTGAATCTACCCACATCAAAAGATTTAGTGAATAGATCAGCAAACTGGTTATCAGTGTGAACTTTTACAACTTGAATAAGTTTCTTTTCATTACAGTCTCTTATGAAGTGATACCTGATCTCAATGTGCTTTGTCTTTGAGTGCTTGACAGGATTATTCACAATGCTAATAGCACTGCTATTATCAATAAAAATTGGAGTGTGTAGAAAGGTTACCCCATAATCCAACATTTGATTCTGAATCCATTAGACTTGAGAACAGCAACTTGCAGCTGCTATATACTCTGCCTCTGTTGTAGATGTGGATACTGTGGTTTGTTTCTTGCACTGCCATGAAACTAGTCTTGCACCCAAAAACTGACATCCTCCAGAAGTAGATTTTCTGTCCAAGTTTGCTCCACCTAGATCACTATCTGAGTATGCAAGCAGGTCAAAGGATGAGTCATGAGGATACCAAAGTCCCAATCTGGATTGCCCTTTGAGATATCTGAATATCCTTTTAACAGCTTGATAGTGAGATTGCTTTGGCCTAACTTGGAATCTTGCACATACACAGACTTGAAACATTATATCTGGCCTAGAGGCTGTAAGATACATGAGAGAGCCAATCATGGATCTATAATGATGAACATCCATATCCTCCCCCTCAAGATCTGCTGTTATCTGCTTGTGTGTCTCCATAGGTGCGCTGGCAGGTTTTGAATCTGAGAAACCAAACTTGGTTAGAATGTCCTACACATACTTGGACTGACAGATGAAGATTCCATCTGACTTCTGTTGAACTTGGAGTCCAAGGAAGAAAGTAAGTTCCTCCATGGAACTCATCTTGAACCTTTGATGCATTAGTTCCTCAAACTCCTTGCACATATTGTCTCTTGTTGATCCAAAGATAATATCATCAACATAGATTTGGACTAGCAAGATATCCTTCTTCTTTCTCTTGATGAATAGAGTCTTATCAATGACTCCTCTTTCAAAGCCATTTTCCAAGAGATAGGATGACAGAGTGTCATGCCATGCTCTTGGAGCTTGATGTAGTCCATAAAGTGCTTTCTTCAATTTGTATACCCTGTCTGGATAGCTTGGGTTTTCAAACCCTGGTGGTTGACAGACATATACTTCTTCTTCAATTGAGCCATAAAGAAATGCACTTTTCACATCCATTTGATAGACTTTGAATTTCATATAGGAAGAATAAGCCAGGAATAATCTAATTGCTTCTATCCTGGCCACAGGTGCAAATACTTCATCATAGTCTATTCCCTCTTCTTGTGTATACCCTTGAGCCACCAGCCTTGCTTTATTCCTTATCACTATACCTCTTTCATCTCACTTATTCCTGAAGACCCATTTTGTTCCTATTGCTCTTTGGCCTTTAGGAAGGTCTACCAGATCCCAAACATCTTGCAGCTTGAATTGCAGTAGCTCTTCTTGCATTGCTTCTATCCAACTGGACTCTTTCATAGCATCATGTGCCTTTTTAGGCTCAAGCTGGGATAAAAAGCAAGATAGCACTGTATGCTGTTGGTCTTGCATTTCTTGAAGCCTACTTTGATTTCTAGTCATCATAGGAGAAGATATATCTCCTATTACCAGCTGTGGAGGATGATTCTTTTGTATTCTGGTGTGATGACTAGGTTCTTCATTAAGTCCCACCTCTAGATTAGAGTTATTCAAGTCAACTAAGGTATTTTCAGCAGCTACTTCTGGTTCTTGATTTTCTTGATTCTCCTCATCTCTACTTTCTTCTTCACTCTGATTTGGTCCAGTAGATGGTTCCTTTTCACATAAGTCCACTGTTGGTATGGGAAAGATCACAGATTGAGATATATTTTCTTGAACTTGTGTAGTCCCTGATCCTCCACTCCCTGTACCTGCAAAATCATCACTACTGAAACCAAAAAGGTTAGTTAGTGAGTCAATGTCAAATAGCCACTGAGGACCAGACCCAATAGGATTTAGTGTGTTCTCATTGCATTTGACATTGTCACTTTCTTCAATTATTCTGGAAGAAGAGTTAAAAACTCTGTAAGCCTTACTCTGAGATGAGTAACCAACAAGAAATCCATCATCTGCTTTGCTATCAAACTTACCTAAGTGAGATTTGGTATTGAGAACTGTACAAGGACACCCAAAAGGTTTGAAAAATCCAATGAAAGGTTTTCTTTTATTTAAAAGCTCATATGGGGTCTTGTTCTTTGGCTTGACCACTAGAACTCTGTTTTGGACATAACAGGCAGTATTAACTGCTTCAGCCCAGAAGGTAATTGGCAGTTTTGAATCAGCCAACAGAGATCTAGCAGCCTCTATTAGTGTCCTATTTCTCCTCTCAGCAACTCCATTCTGTTGAGGAGTCCTAGGGGCACTATATTGTCTCTCAATTCCTTTTTCTTCACAAAAGGTGTTTAGATCAAAATTTTTAAACTCAGTCCCATTATCTGATCTAATGACTTTTACTTTTTGATTAGTTTGGTTTTCAATTCTTAGGATAAAAGATTTGATCAGTCCACTTGTCTCATCCTTAGTCCTTAGAAAATTTACCCAAGTAAATCTGGAGTAATCATCAACAATAACCAAGCAGTAAGATTTCTTGCCTATACTCATAACATTTGTAGGACCAAACAGATCCATATACAGTAATTGGAGACAAGAAGAAATTGAATTTATCTCTTTGGTCTTATGAGAAGTTTTGTGTTGTTTGCCTTTAAGACATGCAACACAATGATCATCACATGAAAATACTTTTGAAGGTAAACCTCTTACAAGGTTGTTTTTAACAAGTTTGTTCATTGTCTTGAAATTCATGTGACACATCCTTCTGTGGCAGAGAGAGGATTCATCCACAGAAGCTTTTGAAACAAGACAGTTCAGGGATGAATCACTATCAACATTGTCCATATCTAGACAATACACATTGTCCTTTCTTGGAGTTTTAAGTAGTATCATGCTTTCATCAACCACTTTGAACCCTCGAGCAAGGATCATACACTCTGTATTTGTAAATAATATGCTATGTTGTTTGTCACAAACCTGTGATACACTTAACAGGTTGTACTTCAACTGATCAACATAGTAGACATCCTCAAATGTCATCTTACCTTTTGTAACATTACCTTTTCCACTTATTTTACCACCAGTAAGATTATCTCCAAAAGCAACATGTCCTCCATTGATATGCTTGAAATCCTGAAGGCATGACTTGTTGCCTGTCATGTGCCTAGAGCAACCACTATCAACATGCCATATGCTCTTCCCCTTGTGCTGTTGGTTGCCCTGCACATTAGATACATCAGTTAGTATGAATTAGGAACCCAAGCCAAAGTGGTATTGGGTACCCCTTTCTCATCAAAATACTTGCATTCTTTCTTGACAAGATTTTTAAACTTTGACTCCTCATTTTTGGAGTACTTTGTCACAATGATAGGCTTGGAAACATTTTTGCTAGAAGCAGTACTGGTTTTAGAAGTACTAACTGCCTTAGCAGCACTTGCATGCTTAGCAGTACTAACCTTGTTAGAAGTAGTAACTGTGTTAGCAGCAGTAACTGTGTTAGCAGTATTAACCTTTGAAGAGGTACTAACAGTATTAGCAGTATTAATATTTTCAGCAGTACTAACACTGGTAGCAGCAGTAATGCTTCCAGCAGCACTATCCCTGTCAGCAGTACTAACAGTTTTAGTGCTTCTAGGCACCCACATTTTAATGCTTTCTTTTAAACCTTTTTCCCTATGGGGCCTTTGGTTTCAACAGATTTCTTCATCACATGTTTCTTTCCAGCCTTCCTATATCCAACAGGTTTTTGCTGAAAGCTTTGAAAGTTCATTTGTTGGTTAATAGGGTTAAAGAAACAATACTTAGCCAAATGGTTTAACTTTCCACAAATAAAACAAGGCTTTGGTCTATTGATTTTACTCAGATCAATGCCTTGCTTTTGTGCCCATTGATTGTTCCAGTTTCTCTGGTTTCCCCTTGGTTTATCATGTTTTTGGGGCTCAGATTTATAGCATGCACACTGCTTGCAAAGGATAGAGTTCACAACAGTGGTCTACTTATAGTGAACCTTCTTGTTCTTTCCCTCAGTCTTCTCTATCTCATTGCACTTGATCCAATGCTTTCCACATCCCTCATTGGTGATTATGTGGTTTTCTATAGGAATCTCACCACTTACAGTGTTGTCATTATCTTTGACAACTTCTTTCTCAGTTTTATCCTTAACAACTACTTCATCTAAGGGATCTATCTCAGTAGCTCCCTTAGGTAGTTCCTTCCTATCCTTTGTTTCTAACAAATCTGAGCTAGGAGGGATGTAGTTGTTGTTATAGGGTGGTGGTGTGGTATTGTACCCTATTCCTCTTCTCAGTTTATCATGAATCTGAGTTTGTAGCAAAGAATCCATTGCTTTGGAAGCATTGGAAAACTTTTCTACATCTAGTTTGACTTTAGCTAGCTCTCCTCTTAGCTTTTCACTCTCTTCTTTGGATCTGGTCAGTTGAAGTTCTAAGTCATTTTTCTCCCACTTCCAGTAGTTTGTGTCATAAGAGTGTTGAAGCTCATTAGCTTGAAAACCCTTAATCTGCTCTTCAAATCTCTCAACAATCCTAACATGATCTTTTATGTCCTTTTCTAATCTCTTCAGGTCATCACTCATGATCTGATTGTGATCCCTGTACCTTTTAACATTGTTAATGCAATTTTTAGAACAAAGATTGGAAGTTACCTCTGTTGGGAGATCTGACACCTCTGCCATTAGAGCTTGGTTCTGGATGGCCTCTTCAGCTTGATCACTCCAATGAAACCCCATGCCTTGTTGAGAGACAAGGGCTTGTGCAGAGTTTCTTTTATTATTGAAGCTTCCAGATTGAGCTTGTTGGTGGTTATTGTTTTGAGGCATTCCACTTCTGCATTCTCTAGCAAAGTGTCCCTTCTGATGGCATTTATAGCATTCCACCTTTGACTTGTCAAAACCTGCTCCATCTTCTCTTCTTTGAGAGAAGTTATTTCTTCCAGTTCTTTTGATGAACTTCTTAACTCTCATAGAGAGCATGGCCATCTGCCATTTAATGTCCATCTCTTCAAGATCATTTGGATGGAGTTGTTCCATGTCATCATTAATGAGAGAAGAGTTTCCATGACTTGCCAGAAAGGCTTCAAATACAGTTTCATTGCCTTTCTCTTGATTTGCTCCATTGGCAGCACTAACTAATTCAGGGTTGGAAGTAGAATCAGTTGATGCTGAAAGGAGTGCAGCATTGTGAACATACCCAGAAGGCCTCATCTTAGCCTCTACCTCAGATTCAAAAACTTTTAGATCATTATATAGATCATCAAGTTCTTTTTCTTCCAGTTGATCATTCTGTCTGAAAGACACAATATACATGGTCCATTCATCACTCAGGGACCTTAGAAACTTTCTCTTCAGATCATCTTGATCAATTAGTACTCCCACTGTAGCAAGTTCACCAATAAGCTTGTTGAACCTGTCAAAAGTTTGAGTCATAGACTCATTCTTGGTTGACATAAAGTTCTCATATTGTTGCTTCAGAATGGCTTTCTGATTTCTCTTGGTACTTTTGGTACCTGAGAATGTCTTCTCTAGAGCATTCCAGAGCATCTCTGCATCAGTGCAGTTGCAGAACTGATGTTGATATTCATTGGGAATAGCCAAGAGCAAGGTGCTCAAGGCTTTCATCCCTGTCTGTCTAATCTTTCTTTCAGCATCAGTTTTTGGTGGAGTTCTCTTTCCATCTGCACCAATCTATCCTGCTTCAGAAGGACCATTCTCTATGATATCCCACATAAAATAGTCAGTGAGGAGTATGTACTGCTTGATTCTGATCTTCCACATATCGAATTCATTGGGTCTGAGCATTGGAACCTTTGAGACCAGAGTACTGTTTGATTCTGCAAAGTTTTCCATGATGAGTGAATAGTTGTCTCTGAGAGAACAGGCTCTGATACCACTTGTCAGGATCGAGTTCTTAACAAGAATAAAGTCTCAGAAACAATATCAAAGAAGTTGCGGAATAACACTTTGATATTCAATGTAACAGTAAACAAAACAGTATATGATCAACAACTTGAAAACTTGTATTGAATGCTTGAAGTTACAAGATTAAACACACAACCTCAATATTGATGAACAGGCTCACCAATACGAATTCTACTTCTCTAGAATTAGGATCTATGCCTTGAGGTTGATTTTCTCTAAAACTTAGAATGAATAATTAATTCAGTATAAACTATTCTATACAATTCTATACATATACTGGATAAAAGATAATTACAATAAATAAAACATCTTCAGTATATCTTCTATCATTATCTTCAATCCTTCCATGAATATCTTGATTCTTTCCAGCTGTCATCCTTTCCATCCGAATCTTCAATTTATAAGCAGTACTAATCATAAGCAGTACTAACTATGCTCAGCAGCATTAATCTCTTCAAGCAACATTAACTCTGAACTAGCTGCATTAATCTTGTTGAGCAGTACTAACTTTGTTCCAGCAGCATTAACTTCTACTAGCAGTAGTAATACTCAGCAGTATTAACTTTGAAGTCTTCTAGCAGTATTAAAACTGAACTAGCAGCATTAACCATACTTAAGCTTTTCTTCAGTTCCCAACACTATCGCTATAGCAAACAATCCAGGGCTACATTCAAAGACCAAACACATAGAGATCATATATCATTTTATCAGAGATCATGTGATGAATGGTGATATTGAACTTTACTTTATCCCCACTGACTATCAGTTAGGTGATTTTTTTTTCCAAACCTCTTGATGTGACAAGGTTCAACTTTCTCATCAGTGAGCTTGGAATGCTGAATCTTGAAGAGTAAATCTTCAGCGTTCATGCATTAAGTCAGTAATTATAATTTCTCCTTTATATTTCGATTTCTGATTAAAACTCTGACTCTCAGGTATGCTTTCTTACTTTCAATCACCGAATCTTCAGTCAGTAAGACGTTTTAAATAAAACTCTGATCACTGAAGTTTTCTTGAAATAATTAAAAGCTTTTTGATAAAACAAAATCTATCACTGAGTTTTTCTCTTTAGTGATCCTTCTAAAATAAAAATCAATCTCTGAATTTTCATCAGGGATTCTTTCAAAGGAAAACCTATCTCTGACTTTTCTTCAGAGATAACTTCAAAAAGGACAAATGAAAGGTTTTTCTCTCTCCTATGACGTCATTTGAACCGACAATCCACGACATGCCTTTTTCTGACACGTTCGTCCGTTGCTCTTCTATCCAATCAACTTCGTGGGACATGTCCATGTCATGATGAACATTTGTTTTCCCACCTCTATCTCTCCTACTCTCAAACGTATATAAAGAACGTTTTTTTTTCATTCTTATCTTTTACGCTCTCTGGAAATCCTTTTGGAGCAAGAAATTCTCTCAAGCAATTTCAAGCATCTGCATCTTCCTCATTCAAGATTACAAGGTTACTTTGATCTTCTTTCTATTTAAATCTTGTTTACAAAACACCATTTTTCTTCATTATGGGTTTTATATAAGATTTTTTATCCCATAAAATCATTTTTTTGATTTTATTCTTTCAAAACCTTTGGTTTTCTTACTGTTCTTCATCTTTTCATTAAGAACAATGTCTGAATCTTCAAATATTTTTGTTTTTATACGTTTCATTCCTCAAATAGAAACTGGTAAAAACTTCTTTATTTTTAGACTCTAATCCTTCCCTTCTTTTCTCTATTTCTTTCCTTATTCAACAATGGCACAGTCAACATTTGTTCCCTCCAAGAACGTCAAGTTTGCCATCATTGAATTTGAAGTCCCCAAAAACAACCATCTTGGACGCCTCGACTTCGATGAAATCAAATACCCACACCTGGTGGATGCTGCCCAATTCCTGAAGCAATCCAGCATAGCTTATGCTCTCACTGTTGATCCAAAACTCTACTTCAACAGTTTTGGTTCACAGTGAACAAACGACCATCACCAACAAGAAAGGTGAACAGGTCCCTGCCATTTCTTTCTGCACTGACCTTGGCAAAAGTATGATGACTGCTTTCAGCTTAAGGAAGACTCTCAGGTTTCCTGACAAACCTAGGAGTGGCTTCGAAGCTCTACCTACTGACGCTGAACTCATCCGGTTTCTGGATGATATGGAGTACTGCTGGGACAACAAGCCCCGCTCCACTATCCCCAACAAGAAGCTCACAATCATCAAGACGACGAACATGCCTTCTCAGCTGAACTTCAATATTTCTCACATCATTTAATGCTTGAGTGGGAAAAGTGGTTCCCTTGATCAGGCCAACAAGGTACAGCTCCAGATGGCCTACTCTGTCATCGCTGGCAAAAATTTGGACCTTGCCACCGCTATCTTTGACGATCTAAGATCAAAGATAGAGAAGACGGAGAGGGATCCCAAGATCCCATATGTACGGTTTATCTGTGTATATATGAAGTTCCTCTATGGCAAAACTTACCCCACTACTCCTGATGGCTCCTTCGCCAAAGTGGGTTAGCGTTCTCTATAGGTCAAACCGCTGGACAACGAGGTAAGTATGTATACCCTACGCTCTCGCCTCTCTCTCTATTCTTCTACTTCAGCGGCCATGCAGGAGGTTCACTCTTCTGCTAGCCCTGCCGCTACCTCTGGTTCCAAACGTCCATCAGTTAGTTCCCTTGGTCCTTCTAGCTCAAGGCCTGAGGAAGTTTCTCGACAAACTTCCTTAGATGATTTCGTGGTCCTCTCCTCCACGTCCGCAGCTATGATCACATCAACCGTGCCAGCGATCTCGGTCGTTGTCACAACAAAAGTGACTCAACCTAAAATCTTAGTTCTTCAATCAACTGAGATACCTTCCAAACTGCCATCTTCTTCTATCCCTATCTCTAATCCCTCTATTTCTTTGGTCTCTGACCCTTCTCTCTTGCAGCAACCTCATGTTGCATTTATAGGACCTGATCCTCATATGCTTGAAAGAGACATGCAATTTTTCAACATGTTTGATCGATCAGGTACACCTAAACCCAATACACCTTCCTTCTCTCCATCTAAGACTGTTACTCAGACACTAATTTTTCTTTCAGGTCCTAGTTTGGCAACTGTTGACGCAAATGTCAACAGTTTAGGTGAAAAGGTGCTTTCTCTCACCGCTGCTATCAATGACACCTCCAGCGCAGTACTGAACTGAAGACTTTGACGGCTGCCTGCTCAACCAAAGCTGAAGCCTCTCATACCTCTGCTCTTCAATAAAAGCTTGTTATAGTAAAGTAGGATACTCAGCGAAAGTTTGACGCTCTATCGTCGAAGGTTGATTCCTGCACAACTCTTCTTCAGTAAGTCCTCGACAAGCTGAGTGCACCAGCTCCGACTCCATCTCCTTCCTTCACATCGGATGACCGCACTTCTCTGAACATAGCTGTTGAATTCATTCATCAGGATACTTCAGATCTTCCGGTGATTGAAGGACGGCTAGATAGTCTGGAGGCTGAAGTCCGAAAGTTGGCCTCTGCACAACTTTTCTCTTCTACCCAAGATCTCTCCCAAGTTGATAATGCCAAAGAGGGGGAGAAAGCAGCTGAAGAAATTAAAGAGGGGGAGATAACAGCTGAAGCTTAGGTTCAACTTGAAGATCCTCCCTCTCATGTTGAGGGGAGAAGGTTGCTGACCAAGCCCCTCCTTCTTTCAAAGACTTTGTCGAAGAAGAAGAGGAGGAGGATGAAGATGAAGAAGATCTTGATCTTGAAGATCAAGAGGAAGAGCAACCTCATCAAGAAGATGATGATGATGGCGATAAATAAGATCAATCCTTATGGTGTTCTTCTGCAGCCATCACATCTTCAGTGATACCTTCGAAAGAAGCTGTCACAGCAGGGGGGAGTCATGGAACATCCTCAAGAACCCCTTCCCAAATCAAATCCAAAGGTGTTCTTGCTGAGGGAAACCTGAAGACAATTTCACTATCTGAGGAGAATCCTTCTCAGGTATGCCTCTCACTTGTCCCTGTTTCTTTCTATAAACCCTCTATCTCTTTCTAGCCTTTATCTTCTCTCTTCCCAAAACATACACTAACTACTTTCTTTCTATTTTCTCTCCAGATAGTTCTTTCCCCTGCTTAAGGGTAAAGAACTTCAAATAATCCCAGCCTCTGTAGCTGATGAACAAATGAAGAAGATGAGGAAGAAGAGTCCCTGCAACATCCAGGAAGGCCCTCTAGACCATCTCACTGGTCAGAGGAAGAAATGAACAAAAGAACATAAATGATCTCTCTTCTAGAGAAACAACGACTGAAGATCCCCTCTCAATCAATAGATCTAGAGTTCCTGACTGAAGCTGAAATCGAATAATCTGTCAGGGTTGAGAAGCTGATAGCTGATTGTCAAAGAGATGCCTCTCTTGCTCTCAAGATTCAGTCCTCTCAAGTGAAAGACAAAAATCTAAAGAAGAAACCAGTTGAAGTCCAGGATTCTCTATTAAAAGATATTGAAGAGGAGCACTCAAAAGAACAAAGAGTCAGCGATAGCTCAGTCGATTGGTGCAAACATAAACTCGACTATTGCTCTGACCCAATGAAAATCGTTTCAGTTGCTATCTCTGGAAGAAAGAAGAAGGACAAAGTTTCTGTCACTATGGAGATTACCAGAGAGGATGGAAGCTGCAAGGCTATGTTCGTTTCAAAGCTGGAAAGCTTCGGCTACGTGCAATGGCTTGAGTTCAAAGATGTGCCGAAGAAATCAAAGTCAATCTACAGAGGCTATGTTGAAGGGATAAATGATGCTCTCATCAACAGAGTCGCTGCAATCCTAAAGGTGCCATCTGCTCTTCCTTCTAAGCCAAAGCAATTCAAAAGAAAGCCTGTTTTCTCCTTGTCTGAAAATGTCGTTGTGATCAGAAATGAAACCTCCATCAAGTTCTCAAGAGAAGCTCTGTTTGGTCCTCCTCCTGATATTTCAGTTGTCGGTCTATCTCTGCCCCCTGGTGGACCATATGTTGCAGGACAAGTACTCAAAGAACCTTTTGGAATCTTCTTCAGATATGATGAGGAAGAACTCAAATTTCAAAGAATATCTGAAATTCCTATATGTCCCCTCAGTCATCTCAAAGATCTCTTGTGCTTATGGTGTGACTTCTCTCCCTCTGCTGAATCGATCAAGGAAATCATCTCTCAAGAATCTTCAGATCGAAGGCAAAAAGGAGAAGAAATACCTGAGTATATGATCAATCCTCCCAAGTCTTCTTTAGATAGCTGATAGATTAGTTTCCTATTTCTTGTAATCTATTAATTTAACTTACAGTAGTTAGTTCTTCACTTGTACTTATAATTTTCACATCTTGCAATTCTTTCCTCGAATTAATGAAAAATTTCCGTGAAGTACTTAACTCTATCAGTACTGAAAAAGATCCCTCAAAACAGTAATTGGGACATGTATGTTATGAGTCCTGATTATTCCTTATTTTGAACTATAAAGTAATTTTCTTCAGTTACTTTGTCATTATCAAATAGGGGGACATTGTTGATCCAAACTCTCTCAGTGATTTGATAAAGACCCTCTAGTACTTAGTGAAAATTACATTTATATGTATTAGTGTTTCACTATCAGTGATCAGACTGAGCCTGTTCAGTTATTGCTGATAGTTTCTGATGTAAATAGTAACGTAATCCCTGAAGACAAGTCTCGCATCAACAGATGTTCATAGCTGAATCGAAGACAAAGTTGATGAACAAAGACAAGTCTACTAGTGACCTGATGCGGATATCAGTGAAGCAAAGACGACTCTACTTATACGCGAATGAACATGAGGAAAAGCTTCAGCGATAGCTGAACTTCTTTGTATCTCTGAGGGAAGAGATGTTCAACGATTAAACGATCACGTAGCTTATGCCTCAAGTCTCCTTTTGTCTTACCTTGTACAACCAGTACGATGTGTCAGAACGGACACGTCTCTGCCACAAATCGTACAACAACTCTGTCAACTACACTGTTCATGATACGTCCAAAAGCATGTCTCCCAAAGTCAGACTCTTAAAGCCAATCACAAAATGCCACGTGTACCTTTACGAATTTGAGCACCTCCGGGATCAACAATGTTAAGCACCTCCGGGACCAACAATTCACTGAAAAGAAAGCCCCCCCCCCCCTACAAACATGTTAAGCACCTCCAGGACCAACAATTCTTTGATCCAGATGAGTACCTTTACGAATTTGAACCTGACTTCTTATAAAACTTATTTTGAAAGGCACAGGTGAGCATTAGCATTGCCTGCTTCAAGTTTTCTCCGTCATCACTATCAGACTCAGAATTTGCAGAATCATCTGAACTAGGAAGTACCATCTTCATCTTCTTTTCTTTTTTCTCATTCTCCTTCTGACCAGCTACCAAAGCAATCAGATCAACTACTTTTTCAGCTTTCTTCTTTCACTCCTTTTCTCTTCAACCTCCTCCTCGTTGTGTCAATGTCTCATAGACTTCATGCAATGGTATGTCACTGAGGTCTTTCATCTGTTTCATCTAACGAGTATGCTTCTTCCACTCGGGATGGAGAATACTGAGAAATTTGACGTTGTTCTGGATTTGCTTCTTTTTAACTTTGTTCTTTGACAGCTCATTTAGAAGAAGAACAAATCGCTCATATATATCCTCCAGACTCTCATTCTCTTTTGCTTTAAACTCCTCGTAGCTGTTTATACAGTTGGCTACTTTCATCTTATTTCCAACCTTCGACCCCATCATCATCTTCTGGAGTTGATCCCACATTTTCTTGGTAATAGCTTTGTAGTTGTCTATCTTTATGTAGATCTCATTGGGAATACTCTGTAATAGTAGAGATCTGGCTTTCTTTTCAGCTTTGTAACGAATCTTCTGCTCATCAGTATACTGTGAAAAATCCTCCGGAACAATCTGTCTTTCTGACTCTATCCTCATCTCCATCTTCACTGTCTGAGGAATCTTCATCAGGTATCTCCACGGTAGGTGGAACCATTGGACCTTCAGTAATGGATAAGAGAATGTTCTCTCTGTTTATGTGTCGGTCAATGAAGTTTAGGAACCGATCCTTCCATTGTTCATACTCCCCTTTAAACAGAACTGGGGGTTTTACATCAGTACCGATTGAGAGTTCATCCTTGGAAGTAATCTTGTTTGAGAAATTTACAATAACAAATTGACAAACGATCGTTAGTCCAAATGAAGTCAAGTAATACAGAAAAACTTAAAAGAAATTTCAGAAAAATAATCTCCAAAACTCTCTAAGTGTGGAATTCGCAAATCACTGTGAACTACAACGAATTCGCACAAAACAATGAATCACAGAAAATTCGTATGCTAGACAAACTCCAGAATTCCCAGACTAGTACAAATTAGAATTTGCATACAAACAAATTCAAAATTCGCAAATAGGCACAAGTCAAGAATTCGTACACACAGAATTCACACGTATGTATATGCGAGTTCTCAGAATTCGCATATAACACTATGCGAGTTCTGAACTTGAAAAAAAATTGAGAATTAGACTTTTCACATGAACACAATTCGCAAAACAAACATATATGAATTCAGAACTTAGAAAAATATTTGAAAAACAAGAATTCGTATGACTCACATAGGCGAAATCAGAGAAATTCTCATATAGTTAGATGCGAATTCTTAAGAATTCGTATCCTACCTTATACGAAATTTACACTTTAAAGATTTTTCTCAAAAACTTTTCACAAAAGAGGCTTATACGAATTCTGAAGGCTATGTGAATTCTATCCTTTGACAAACTTTACAAACACTTTTCGTACAAAGACTTATGCAAATTCTTTTCTGCGAATTCTTACCTTAATATTATTCACAAAACATTTTATGTGAATTCGGACTTTTCGCACAGAAGGCTATACGAATTCAGAGGATTTCTCACAACTCACACATACGAATTCTATGCAATTCGTACATGACACACTTGCGAATTCTACACTTATGAATTTTTAGAAATACTATTATGCGAAATCTAGATGTCAGTGAATTCTTCGTGCGAGTTCTTGAGGTGTTCTGCGAATTCTTCAGATCTCATCGAAAATACCCTCTGATTTCCTCAATAACCCATCTAAACTTCGAATTTTGATCTGTAACTTATACTAAATGCTCTCTAACACATCTAGAATCGAATTCTACCACTGAATTTCAATAAAGAATACTAACGATTACAAATCAAACCAATTACAGTGTCATGAACTCGTGAACTAAAAAACTCGTAAAACTCATCAAATTGATCCTAATTACAGTGCAAGACTCAAGTAAACCTATACAAGATCAACCTAATACACTATACAAACATAATCAAATCAATTACAACTCGAATTTCACGAAAAAAGTCAAAATTTGACATACAACTCAGAAACTCAGTTCGACCCCATTTTCACGATTGATTTCACTCGGATTTGCTCTGATACCAATTATTGTTCCCAGATTATCAAGTTCTAATTACAAATAATATGATTAGCAAACAACAAGATGATTCAAGAATCGATTACTCAACCTGTTTGATTTCAATTAATGCAATTACAATTCGTATATAGAGAGACAAATTTTTTTCTCTGACTTTCTCTCTCTACAACTCAACGACTTGTTCTAACTTGCAACTGTTATTCTGACTCATAACTTCTAGCCATATATCTATTAAAGAAAAATAAGATACACGCGCTTTTACAAGACACAAAAACACAAAGACTTGGACTTTGACTTTTATTACAAGGAACTTTGACTTTAACTTTGAGAGTTGACTTTCAGCTTTGACTTGCTTGACTTTGACCTTCGGTCTTCATGATCTTGTATCCAACAAATATGTGCACTAACAGGATGAATCTTAATCTTTGAAGAGTTTGAACTGCAGTGAAATTATCTATCTCCAACTTGAAAATTGGTATTCTCTCTCCTTGCTCCTTCATATGACTAAACCAGATGGTCTTCCAGGCTTGTTGTACATACAATTCAGGAACTACTGCAACTGCTGTTAGAGCATTCCTCAAAGTATGGTTCCTCATAATATTAAGTACCAAAGGATCAATCTTGATATTGAATTGCAAATGATGATTGTTAGGTTGTTGGGGTTTCATCTCAGCTGTGAAATCAGAAAAAGATCTGGATTGGCATCTTGTGGCACATGAAAATCAAATTTAGATGATGGCATTGGAAATTGCTCAAAAGCTTCATGTGGTGAATTTTCACCGATCTGAACATTTTTGTCAACTAATGGTTCTGCCATTGGTGCCTGAAAAAGATGAACAATGTTGGACAGGGTCCAACATGGGTTAGTGAAAAATAAAGTTTTGACACTTGATAAATCACTTTTGAAAAATCACTTGGAATTTAACAATACAATCTCAAGAATTAGGATGAAAGATATACGAATTGCTCACTTAAAAAATTTGACACTGAATACAGAATTCGAATGAACAATCTAACAAGAATTCGAATGCACTTTAAAATACTAGAAATTTTTCTAAATGTTTACATATACTTTAAGAATATTTATAAACATCTTCAAATCTTCAACCAAACCTAGATTATGAAAATTTGAATTTTGAATTTTAACCTTGGATTTTTAATTTGTTAAGATCGATTTTGATTAGGAACCTTTTTTATCCAAAACAAATCTGAGATTTAAACAAGAAATCGTCCCTTAATCTTGATTTTAACGAAGAAAAATAAGAACATACGAACAATCAGATTCAAAAACTCAATCCCAACAACATAGATTTAGGTTAGAAATTGTCGAGATTATTAGGGTTCAATTTGATTATATTAACATCCTTTTTCATTTCAAGTTAACATTCATAAATTAATCAAGATAAAAAAATTAGTTCAAAAGTATTCAAAGTCTATACGAGTTCTTGAAGATGAACAGTCCATAGATTCAAACTTCTAAAACTAAATCAGATAGGGTAACCCTGCAAAGAAATCAAATGATACATACGATATAAAAAAACAAAATACAAATAATAAAAACAAGTGAACACCTTTTGATGAAAGAAATCGAGAAGAGAAGAAGATGAAACTTAGAAATCGCAAGGTAGGGTTTTGTGCACTGAAGAACTCGTATGCTCAAGAATTCTGGAAAAGTGAGAGTTTCGTATGACAACAGTTCTATTTATACTCAAGATTGAATAAAACACGTGACACGAGTTTACTGGACCACTCACTTTTCGCAGATGACACATGTATACGAATTATCTATGAAAGAATTAGACAAAGTGTGTGAGAATTCGCACGGCTTGATATGCGGATTCTGTGTGAAACAAGAATTCGTATGACAGTGTGACGCGAATTCTTCACTTCTCGCATAAAGGCCCATGCGAAAAGTTAGAATTTGTATAAGACACACGTGCGAATTCCATAGAATTCGTGTAACACACACATGCGAATTCTGAAGATTTCGCATGCTAGTGTTATGCGAATTCTGGACTTAGCAACATTTCCATCTTTTGAAAAACCTTCTAAACATGGAAATTTGCTATTTTTGAAAACTTTTCAAAATCTTGCCAAAAATAGAAACTTTCCATAAATGAAATTTTTCCAAAAATGACATTTTTCTTTCGTTTTAAATTTCAACAACAATTTACACACACTTCACACTTACAACCCTTTTTCAGATTTGATCTGTTGAGCTCCCCCTTGACTTAATATTTGTCTCTTCTGATTCTTGACATGATTTTATCCTTTATTGATGTATTTGTTTGTCTTTTCTTTGCTAGCTCCCCCTTGACATTTTTTGGATCTTGTTATCACTGTATGGATATGCCCCCCCTTCATATCTGCATACAGGTAAAATATAACAATTTATATCAGTTTCTCTCTTTTCTAAAACAATTTATTTAAAATACAATCTCCCCTAAATCATATAATAAAAATATGACAAATAAAACTCCCTGTTTTGATTTGACATTCAAAGATCTTGTCAGAATCTTGACATTGAAGTCCGAGTCCTAAGCTGATTTACTCAAAAGTCATAGTCTTGTACATTGAAGATTGGGTCCTAAACTGTAGTGTTTAGAATCCATAGCCCTTCACTCCTTGAGTACTGGCACCTGCATTACAGGTTGAACAGGTTTTGGTACCCAGATGTATGTACATCCAGTCTGGTTAGTATGTGAAAACTTCTTGGAGTAGTTTCTATCTCTGCGATATGCAGTATCATTAAACTTCTTATGAGAATAATTTCTTTTTTTGAATACTTGCTTTGCATACAAAATCATCATTGCAGCAATAAGAACAACAAAGTTTGCATCTAGCTAACCTGATCAGATGTTTGGTAGACTTGACAACATCAGGTGTAAAAGCTTTACCTTTTTGAGCTATATTCTTTTTTCTCTATTCAGCTTGTGCAGATAATTTCTGGTATTTTACTGACTTAGGAGATCCCTTCACAACCCAAATCATTTTCTCTTTCTTAGAAGCTTTTAGTCCAGAATAAGCAACATATTTATCAGGAGATTTAACGTAAAATGAACTAGAAGATTTAATCTGATCTATTTTCAAGAAAACAGGTTTAACAATCTTTTTCTTGAAAACCATCTTTTGAAAAAAGCTAATTATTGATTGAAATGAACAAACTGATTCACATGCATCATCATAATAAGAAGATAATACAGGTGTTTCAGATGCTAACTTGTCAGATAGATCAGCATTAGCTTTCTCAAGTTGATTGATCTTGTCATTCAACTTGGATTTTTTATTACAAAGTTTATCAAATTTACTTTGCAAATCAGATTTACCCTTCTATCCCTTCTGTATATCTGAAGATAAAACAACCAACTTGTAAGTGAGTTTAGAAATCTCATTCTCAAAATATTTTTTTCAGTTTCAAACTCTTTTTCCATGTTCTGATTTTTCTCAGAAATCTCTTTGAACAATAAAGTATTTTTCTTTTCAGTACTTTTTCTTTCTTTATCAAAGACATCTCTTTCAGTAATAACAATTTTCTCAAATTCAGAAACTTGTTTAAACAGTTTAGAACACTTGTTAGAGCATATATTTGTTGGATTCAAGATCATAAAATGAAGAATAAAGTGAAGCAAGTCAAAGCTGAAAGTCAAACTCTGAAGCGTCAAAGTCAAAGTCAAAGTCTTTGTGTAATAAGTCAAATTCAAAGTGTATTGTATTTGTTTCCTTGTTATGTTGCTTAATATAAATTGGTTCCTTGAGTTTGTAATAGAAGGGAAGAATTCAGATTGTGTGAACGTATGTGAGCAGATTAGAGAAGATCAAATTAGAACATTATTCTAGAGAGAGAGAATGAATGTAGAGAGAGAAAGTGAGATTTGTAATTGTTGAGATTTGTATCAATGACATGTGATTACGATTGTTGAATCATCTTGATTGTTTTGTTACGATAAGAACTTGATCAAATTTGGGAATAACAATTGGTATCAGAGCAAATCGAAGATCGATATCAAGAAAAATCAAAGTTCACACTGTTTCATTGAAGTCCAAATTCTGATTTTGAGTTTGTTGTTCGAGTTGTAATTGATCAATTGATGATCGAAACATGTGCTAGATTGAGTTTGTATAGATTTTATACTGATTTGCACTGTATTTTATCTTTAATTTTGAGATTTTTCAAAGTTCTGAGTTCACAAGTCGACACACTGTTCATTGAATCAATTTGTATTAGTATGTGTCTTATATTGAAACTCATTGCTAGATTTTGGATCTAGGTGTGTTTGTAGTCAAATTATCAAAGTCTCATATCGAAATTCGATGTCTTGATGTGATTTTGAGTAGATCATAGACGTTTTTCAACTAAGATCTGAAGAATTCGCTAAATCCACGAAGAACTCGCAAGATATCTTCAAGAACTCGCAGATCATGAAGAACTCGCAGATATCATGAAGGATTCGCAGATTTAATTGTTTTCGCAGGATTCATTTTAGAATTTGCATTGTGTTTGAATTTATGAAATTTGTTTAAGTATAAAATTCGAAAGTGTGAGTATTGCGAATTCCAGAAGATTCACAAGTCATATTGTTGAGAGTTCTCCAAGAATTCGCAAAAGTCTTTTGTGCCAAGATTTCGCATATATCCTCTTTTACGAAAAGTTTTTTCTTTAAAATTTTACAAGGACAGGTTTCGTAGATTTATTTCTTGCGAATTGTTCATAATTCGCAGATCTCTTGATTAACGAAAACCTTAGAATTCGCAAGTGTCTTTGTGCACTATTTGAAAAATGTTTGCTTACGAATTCTGATTTTATATCGTCTACGAATTCTGAAGCTTACGAATTCAAATAACTTACGAATTCTGAAGTTGGTTTATATTGTATGTGAATTCTGAGTTTCATTTGTTTACGAATTCTTGCTTTATTCTGAAGAATTCTTGTATTTGCGAATTCTGAGTTTCTGAAGCTTACGAATTATGTTGCTTGCAAATTTTGTTTGTGTTTTTGTATATCTTGCGAATTTCATACTTAAAAGAATTTTGGAAATTTTATTTCTGATTTTCTTTCAAAGTTTTTCTGATTTCATTTTGGACTAACGATCATTTCAAGTTCTTTTTGCAACAGGATGAAGGCACCAATGTTGTACAAAAGAGAATACGAAAAGTGGAAAGTTAATTTTTTAAACTTTGTAGATAAACATGAGTTGGGTTACTATATCAGATTATCATTGACTGAAGGAGAGATGAAACCCTAAATTCCGATAAAAGATTGTACTAAGGAACAAGAAAAAAGACAAAGAGCTGATAATATAGCTCGAAATTTTATGTCGGATAGTATTTCTCGTGAAATTTCTGGTCAAATAAATACTTACATCATGACAAGAAAAGAGATGTGGGATTTATTTGAATGGTTGATGTTAGGGCCAAAGGTGGTTTTAAAAGGAAGAGAATTGGAGACTGAAAATAGGTTTCTCGAGAAGAAAATTTCTCAGATAGAAAGTGAAAATGTTGAACTAAAGCGAAAGATTTTTGATCTAGAAGCTCAAATTGTCAATATCCAGAAGCAAGATTCTTTTGAGAAGAATGAAAAGAAAGTTAAGGATTTGGAAAATGCAAATGTTGATCTTTATAAAAAGATTTCTAATCTAAAGAAAATTATGGAAAAAAAAAGATCAGTCTTTGAGATAGAAAAGAAAGAGTTTGCTAAGAAATTCTCAGACTTTTCTAGGAAAAGTTTTGAAGAAAAGAAGATGTTTGATCTTAAATGTTCTAAGCTTTTTCATCAAATTTCAGATTTTGAGAAAGTCATTATTTTGGAAAAGGAAAAGTTTGCCAAAGAGAAAAAGGCAATTGAACAAAAGAATGTTGGGCTTTTCAAAGAAATATCTGATAGAAGAAAGAATGTTGAGAACGGATTGAAGAAGAAAGACAGATATTTGAGACTGAGATTAAAAAGCTTACTGACAAGTTATCTGAACTGTCAAAAAGTATACTGCAAGAGCAAAAAGTGAAGTCTGAATTCAAGGAGAAGATTGACCTGCTTATTAAAGAAAGAGACAGTTATTGTTCAAAGATAAAAGAGATTGAAGACATTATTTCAAAGGTTGTGGTGACTGAGCAAACGACTCTAGAGTCACAAATCCACACACCTAGAAATTGTTCAGCTGGTTCTAACAAGACTTCTTCAAGATCACATCTGAAAACTGTTTCTTCAAAAAGAAGAAGAAGAAGAAGAAAGGGATTTGAAGAAGAAGAACTGGTTTGGAAGGTGAAACTAGCTGATGAGAAAGGAAAGAAGGAAGAGAAGAAAGGTAACAAATCATGTGTACATGCATCAATAGCCAAGAAAAACAAAGTGCTACAAGGTAAACCTAATTTTTCTTACTCGAGAGATCAGTTGTTCAGGTTCTCTAGAAAAAGGTATTGTTCTTATTGTCATACATATGATTTTGTTCATAAAGCTAGTGATCATTACTGGTATGGTTCTTACTCTATTACTCCTATTAGAACTGCAACTCACAAATATGGACCCAAAAGATGATTCTGTGTTGCAGGCACCTCAAATTAAGGGGGAGTAAGAGAACCAAAGGCTTCTGAGTAAATCAGTCCAGAACCCGTACCTCAATGACAAGGAGTTTGACTTCTAAACACAACAGTTTAGGACTCGTACTTCAACGATGAAAAAGAGATGATACTCCCGGGCTGATTAGAGATTGTACTCAGATACTCAAAAGAGAAAATCAAACTTCAAGGGGGAGTACATAATTTTTCTGGAAATATGTATATGGAAGATATGATGAACTACACTTAAGAGGGAGTTGTAGATCTCTATCATGTGATTTTTCAAGGGGAGTATGGATTATGACTTCTGATTACTTCTGATTACTTCTGATAAGAACTCATACATTCAATGTTTTACTACTTTGTGTAATTTACTTTTCAATACAGTTGTGAATAAATTTTTTACTTTGACAGACTTTTTGACTGATGCAGATTGAGAGGATGCTTATAAGATCATATTCTTATGACTTTAAGCTTGACTTGATGAGATTTAAGACTGAACGGAAAAGTTTGTTTCTATTCTTAATCTCATATATGGTTGAAAGAAGGACGACTTTCAATCATAGAAAACATGTTCTTAAACGTTCAAACCACTTCCCG
Organism: Arctium lappa; assembly: GCA_023525745.1. NCBI lineage: Eukaryota > Viridiplantae > Streptophyta > Magnoliopsida > Asterales > Asteraceae > Arctium > Arctium lappa. The sequence goes on along the minus strand of CM042058.1, from coordinate 55,956,366 downwards.
ATTATTAAACAAATTTCATGAATTGGAAGTGCGATTTTAAATGTTTTCATTTTATTTGGGCTTAATCGTTAATAAACCGTGTGTTTTCAAAGATAAATACTTGTGTATTATCTTGTCTATATACTTTCAAGTATTCACACACACCGGTTTAATTTTTTGTTGAATATGTTCTTACCATGTCTCATAATTGAAACAACTTTTCGATGGTAAGACACCCCGATTGTTATTCAACGAATTTTGAGTGTGATTTCATTTTTTAAACGTTCTTTCAAGAATGTCTATATATTGTTTCGTATAGACAACATTCAATTTTTGCTGACCTAAGCCTTAAGTGCTATATCATTTGATTCTGATCATTTTCATACAATGTCAGATTTTCAAACAAGTTTCTTGTATTCATTTCATTCTTTCAATATACTTGTTTGAAATATCTTCAATGTTTCAAATGCTCAAATCTTCATGATTATTTTTGTGAGCATACAAACATCTGACATTTGTATTTGTGCTTTAACTGTTCTAGTTAAAACATTTTAGCAACATCATGCTTTCATAGGAAAATATGGGTTCTTTGTGCTAGGACATAAATGAAACTTCTATGGATTCACGTTAACCAGTGTTTCCTACCCAAGAAGTTAATCCATAGTGATTGAGTGTGAGGATTCGAAAAGAAATGAGTGTGGGTTGTGCGCTGAGATAAAATGGAAAAGAGAGTTTGGTTAGATATGAGCTTAATGATTAAAAGAAAGAGGGTGTGACAACAGAGTAAAAGAATATCAGTCTCTGCACCAACTTTTTCTAGTGTTTCACAACTCTTTGGTGAACATTATTGAAATAGGCAATTAGCCCATGCCAACTCTTGAGAAAACCCCACCATCCACTCATTTTCTTCTCAACAAGAAAATGTTTCATATTTCAAGGGGACGCAACACATAATCTATCTGGTTTTTCATTTGGAAAATCTGGATATTGAAAAGGAAGGAAGTATGCACCACCTTCGCACTTCAATCATGCACATTGAGTCTGTGTTTAACTACTGTTGTCTCAGTGGTTTACACAATGTTGAGCCTTATAAAAGCAATCATCATGTGCTTAATTCTTTCTACACTTGCACGAACACACAAGGAATTTGTTTTCTTGTCATAACATTCATAGAAATTGGCTTTGTCGTGTTTCGATTATTGGATGGAATCCTTGGGGGAGTGATCATCAAAAAACTCTTTTCCAATGTGTATTCGTTACACACAATGACTTTGTGTTACTAACAGGCATATTAACTGATTCATTTGTTGATTCAGGTGTTACATTCTAATTTTTCTGGATTTGAAAAGATCTAGATGAATCTCTTTGTTCGAACATATAAAGACATTTCTTGAAGAAAGTTATGATGATCTCTATGCTGTAATCATCATAAAGGGGAAGAAAACAAAGTTAAAAGAAATGTCTGGAATGAATAGCTTGTATCATATATGGGGAGAGAGAATAAAGAAATGTTAAAGATGAGAGAAACATGTTATAGAGAGAGAAAGTGATTTCCAAATTTATTCATCTTGATTTGTAAGTTTGTTCAACGATCCAAGCTGGAAGGTAAGAACAAATCCAGAATTTGATGCTCCTACAAAACCTTCCGTTGTTTACTCTGACTGTCCTGAATATCCACCGAGCATCTTTGAGAAGGGTGAAACTTCAACTAATTCTAGAAAAGAATCACCTTCTAAGCATGAGACTAATGAGATTCCTATTTCTGTTTCAGATATAAGAGGAAATGGAGTTAGGAAGAGTAAGAAGAATAAAGATCTTAGTTTGAATAAAAAGAATAGTGTGAATTCTAGTAGTTGTCCTACAGACAGTGTTATTTTGAATAGTACTTCTTTTGATAAACATGAATGTAAGATTTTTTACGATAAATCTAAGTTTATGAATTTTGCTCGAAAGAATCTTTATTGCAAACACTGTTGGGATAATTCATTCAAATACTACTCCCCTCCTAAGTCCAAAAAGAATAAAAGCAAAGCAAAGCTGAACTTTAAGTCTAATTCTAATTCTAATTCTTCTGCACAACCCAAAGTGTATCGAGTTAAGGTTGCGAATCCTACTTCTAAAAAGCACTTTTAGGAATTAAATGTTAAGATGGTTTGGAAATGGGTTCCAAAGCTGCGTTATAAATGTAGAGTGAAAGTCAAACCAGATGATATTCCTGAGTTGCTTGATGCTAACCGTGAAGGACCCATCCTGATATGGGTGCCTAAGCAAAACTAATTGTCTCTTTTGCAGGCCTGTTGATTGTGGGTAATAAATTCCGGATGTTCACGCCACATGACAGGATTCAAGCACCTCTTGCATAAGTATGTGAAGGAGCCTGCCGGAGCAGTTAGATTTGCCAATTCTGAAGCCGAATGCCACGTCTTAGGATATGGAATGCTCGATAACGATGTTGTGAAGATTCAAAAAGTGCTATATGTTGAAGGACTTGATCACAACCTGTTCAGTATCAGTCACTTGTGTGACATCAAATATCAAGTCCGCTTCACAACCACTCATTGCTATCTAGAGGATCCCGATGGTTACGAAGTCTTCAAAGCTGAGCGCCATGGAAATCTATACTATGTAGATTTTCCCACATTGTCTGCCACATGTCCAGTATGTCTACTAGCCAAAGCAACTAAGGCACAATCGTGGACGTGGCATCGACGCTTGTCTCATCAGAATTTCCGATCTATAGCAAAGCTACAAAGACAAGGTCTGTCAAAGGTCTACCGGAAATGAGGTTCGAAAAAGACTCACTGTTAAGACACAGTCTCATTGGATTCAAGATCATCCAAACTGAAGATCGCAATCTGAAGCTAAAGCAGAAAAAGTCGTCTCATTAATATTAGTCTACGTCGTTTGTAATAAAACAGTCAAAGTTAGTTGTTATTGTATTGTAATAGTTTTGTTAACTTAGTTAGTTAGTTATATTAGTTTCTAGTATTTAGTTTAGTTAATATTAGAAATAATATCTAGATCAAATATCTAGATATTATTCTAGATAGTGTGTCTAACACACTAAGTTAGATTTGTGTCTCTAGTATCTATCATCTCTTAGAATCAGATAATAATTTACACATACAAACACACACTGAAAGGTGTAAAGAGAGAAAAACAGAGAACACAAATCCAAAGCTTAATCGATCAACCTTGTAACTCGTTTGTTATATTCAATACAGGTTGGTAATCGTTATTGTGTTGTTATTCTATAAACTTGATAAGTATTGTTGGACCGACAATTGGTATCAGAGCCTGATTAAGATCAAAATCAAGTTTTATTGAAAAACGACTCTGTGTTCTTGTTGAGAAATCGATTTGGAGATTTAAACTGTTTTAGGTGTTAGAATCGATTAGGTTGTGATCGATTTACATGCTAGATCGAGTTGTGTGTGATTAATTTCAGTATTAAGCTTAAATCGAGTTCCAATTTGTGGATTTTGTGAGAAAACAGTCGAGTGAACATAAGTACTGTGCCATCAAATAGTTTTCGAAAAAGTGTGTTTTAGAGAGATCGAGTGCTAACATTCAATTCTAAAAGTGTTTCTAGACACATTGGTAGGGTTTGGTATTGCTAAATCGTTTCAGGAACAGATTTCAGAAGTTTTTTAGAAGTTCAGGACGAACACCCGCAAAGCAGAGGAAGAATAGCACGCAAAGTCCCACTTTGCGCGTCCCAAAGCAAACGCAAAGTCCCACTTTGCGCGTCCCAAAGCAATCGCAAAGCTCACTTTGCGCGTCCTAAAGAAACGCAAAGCTCAACTTCTCGGTTCCCAAGTGACCCGCAAAGCTCAACTTCTCGGTTCCCAAGAGACCCGCAAAGCTCAACTTGTTGGTTCCCAAGTGACCCGCAAAGTCTGCCTAGGGGGACAAAATTTCTTGTGTGATCAAATAATATTTGGACTAACGGTCAAATCCAATTTCTTATTTTTATACAATACAGATGACTTCAAAAGACGCTCTTTCCATTGGCACGGATGTCAAACCCCCAGTTCTGTTCAAAGGGGATTACGAACAATGGAAAGACAGATTTCTTGACTTTGTGGATCGACACTCAAACGGAGATAACATTCTTTTATCAATAAAAGAAGGTCCCATGGCACAACTTTCTGTCCAAGTACCTGATGATGATGATAATGATGCTAAAGATGATTCTTCTGACAGTGAGGATGGGAACATGGAAAGAGAACAGAAGATGAAAACTGTTACGCTAGAGTATGCCCAATTTTCTGATGAACAAAAGAATCGTTTCAAAGCTGATAAGCAAGCAAGATCTTTACTTCTTCAAAGTATCCCTAATGATATCTACATCAAAATAGATAGTTACAAAGCTACTTCTAAGAAGATGTGGGATCAACTTCAAAAGATGATGATGGGATCTAAGGTTGGAAACCAGATGAAAGTCGCAAACTGTATAAACAGTTACGACGAATTCAAAGCCTTTGAAGATGAAAGCCTAGCTGACACTTATGAACGATATGTTCTGCTTCTGAACGAGCTGTCAAAGAATAAAGTTAAAAAGAAACAGATAGAGAACAACGTCAAGTTTCTCAGTGTCCTTCAACCAGAATGGAAGAAGCATACACGAAGAATGAAACAGATGAAAGATCTGTCTGACATTCCACTCCACGAAGTGTATGAGACACTAAGGCAGAACGAAGAGGAAGTAGAAGAGAAAAGGAATGGAAAGAAGAAAAAGGAAGTTGAGAAAGTTCCAGATTCCATTGCACTTGTTGTCAAAGATAAGAAGAAAAAGAAGAAAGTAATTACAAGTTCTGAATCAGAAACTGAATCTGATGGAGATGATGGAGAAAGTCTCAAGCAAGCACTGCAATTACTGACCCGTGCATTCCAAAAGAAATTCTACATGAAACCGGGATCAAATTCACAGAGATATTCTTCATCAAGCTCTAAGAACCGTGAGCATAGAGAAAGAGTAGAAGGAAGTAGATCTCAAGAGAAGAAACCAAGAGAAAGGAAGCAATCTGGGAATGACTACACCAGTACAGACAAGAAAACCGATGTCCCAATCACATGCTACAACTGTGGCAGGACTGGACATTTCGCCTGAAACTGTCGAAAGCCAAATGTTCGCAATTCGGTGTATTACCAGAACAAACTAATGTTAGCCAAGCAACAAGAAGTCGGCAAAGCATTAATGGCTGAAGACGGATTCTGGTTAGATCATTCTGAAGAGGAAGATGAAGAACAAGAGAATGAAGAAGCTGCTAACATGTGCTTGATGGCCAATCATGCAAAATATGATGATTCAAATTCTGAAGCAACTGAAGAGGTAATGAACTTAACCGAAAATACTTTTATGATTAAATTGGATGCGATGATGGTCGAACTTCAAGACCTTCAGTCGAAACTGAAAAAGGAAAAAGGCAGAGTTGCTAAGCGGAATCAAAAGATCTTTGAGCTAAATACGTCAGTTATTGGGAACAAAAATCTCATGGATTCTCTACGCAAATCTGCTTCTGATTTTAATCTTAAAAATGATTGTTTAGAAAAGAAGTTTTCTGATTTTGTTTCTCAAATTTCTAAGTCTGATTTAGAAAAGAAACAAACTGCCGTAATTGTTTATAAGCTGCAGTCTAAGAACAAGAATCTAAATAAGAAAATAACTGGTCTGGAAACCAAACTTTACTCAATAGGCCAAACAGATCAAACTATTTTCATGAATACACCAAATGAAGAGGCTGCTTTTAAAGCAAAATGGGGATTAGGTTGTAATAATCCTCATTACCTGAAACATGTTATCAGAAAACAACCTGGTTTATATAATGCAGATTATATGTATGCTGCTCGTAAACTTCCTCATTTGAAACCCAAATTTGTTACCAAAGCATCAGAAGAAGTCGAGGCAAAAGAAGATACAAATAGAAAGAATTTGAAGAAAATGCAACTACCATTCTGTTATGCAAGACTGTATGATACTTATCTTTCGGAAAAACGAAAATTTCTTTCAAAATTTTTTTTTGCTACATATTCTTCTACTGAGATGGAGGCAAAACCTGTTCGAGCTAAAACTTATCTACCTCCACTCGTATTAGAAAGCAAAATAATTGAGTTAGAAAATATCCTGTCTGACGAAAGAATTTTGGTGAATATAAAACAAAATGTGTTTTCTACTGTTTTGAAGAACACTGTTTCTCATTCTAAATCTAAAAAGTGTTCTACATTTTCAAAAGCACCTCACACTTCTACTGATTTCTTTGATCACTTATTTGAGCCGACAAATGATTTTTTAAATACTGAAAAAGGGTGTATAGATGGAGTAGAGATGGTTGATTTCAATGCTTCACTTCCAGATCATTCTATTTTTCTTGAAAAAGGAAAGGCTTTACCAAGTGTTTTAAACATCAGCGTTCAAAGAAACAGATCACCTCTGGTAAAAGCAAGAAAAGCAAATATCAGAAATCTGATTTACCTGATAAATTTAAATTTTCAAATCAGATTCATACTACTAACCTTCCTGTTCACAGAAAGTTAGATGGTTCAAGTTCACCTCAGAGGAAAGGGAGCTACAAGGAAGAAAATCTTTTCTGGAAGAAGAAACCAGTTAAAGATGAAAGATCATGTGTACATACACATAATGAAACGAAGAACAATGCGCTAAAAAGTAAACCTGCTCATGTTTACACGAGAGATCAAATGATCAGGTTATCAGGTAAGGAAAATTCTTGTTCTTACTGTTGTACACATGATCCTGTTCACAAGACGAAAGATCATTACTTGTATGGTTCTTATTCCATAACCCCCATACGAACTGCAACTAACACATATGGACCCAAATACTAGTGGGTACCAAAGAAAACTAATTCTGTGTTACAGGTACCTACTGTCAAGGGGGAGTAGGAGAACTAAGGCTTTTAAATACTTCAGTTCAGAACCCGGACATCAATGTCAACAATGGCTCTTGAATACAACAGTTCAAGACCCGCACTTCAATGATCAAAAGACCTTACTCCAATGCTGATATGAGAGATTGTACTTCGATACTACAACGAGAAATTCAACCTTCAAAGGGAGTACATATTTATTTCTGAAATTTTAAATGCATGCCTTTTCAATGATAATTTTTTTTCAAATGCATAATTTCAGGGGGAGTAAGAGAAGTTATTAGTTTTACTGCTTTTTGTCTTTTCAATATTAGTGAATAAAGTTTCTTTGACTTGACTTAAGACTTTTGCAGAATTTTTGACTTGACTTGACTTAACACGTATCATATTTTTATGACTTTAAGATAAGCTTCATGAGATGTAAAATCGAACTTAAAGGTATATTCCTTTATCTTAATCTCATATTTGATTGAAAGAAGGACAACTTTCAATCATTGAAAACATATTCTTAAACGTTCAAACCACTTCCTGATTTTTTTCATAAGATTTTATATTTCGGGAGTGTACTTTAAATGTTCTACTAAGCTTACATGATTACAAATCATTCTGAGCATCACATGCTTTCTAGGAAAACATGAATTTCTTTGTGCTAGGAATTAACACAACTTCTATGGAATCACGTTAACCAATGATTTCTACCCATGAAGTTAATCCATAGTGATTGAGTGTGAGAAATCAAAAGAAATGAGTGTGGATTGGATAATGAGCTATCATGAAAAAGAGAGTTCGGTTAGCAGTGAGCTAAATGTTTAAAAGAAAGAGGGTGTGAGAACAGAGTTAAAAGAATATCAAAACTCTGCACCAACTTTTTCTGAGTCGGGCAACCACATTTCTAGTGTTTCACAACTCTTTTGTGATCATTATTGAAACAGGCAACTAGCCCATGCCAACTCTTGAAATTACCCCACCAGCTACTCATTTACTTCTTAACAATAAAATGTTTCATTTTCAAAGGGGAAGCAGCACATATGCTATCTGATTTTCATTTGGAAAATCTAGATATTGAAAAGAAGGAAGTCTTCCCCACCTTCGCACTTCACTCATGCACATTGAGTCTGGGTTTAACTTACTGTTGTCTCAGTGGTTTACACAATTTCGAGCCTATAAGCAATCATCAAGTGCTTAATTCTTTCTATCACAAGCACGAACACACAAGGAATTTGTTTCTTTGTCATAACGTTTATAGAAATAACCTTTGTGGTGTTTCGATGATTAAATGGAAGCCCTGGGGGAGTCAACATCAAACAGCTCCTTTCCATTGTGTATTCGTTACACACAGTGACTTAGTGTTACTGACAAGCGTTTCTAACTGATTTGTTTATTGCTACAGGTGTTACATGACTATTTTGTCTAGATTTGCAAAGATCTGGATAAATATCTATTGCATTGACGAATCAGAGGCTCCTTATGAACAACATTTCTTGTCATCAAGTTTTGATGAATTTGTTACACTTCTCATCAAAAAGGGGGAGAAGATCTACCCAAGAAATGGAGAAGAGCTAACCAAGAAATCACATGTATCAAGAATCACGTCCAATATTGAATTCTTCAAAGAGCAAGCATGTTGAAGATATGCTGATTCGAGAGAAATTTTCTTTTGAAGATACTTTGATGAAGAATTTCGAGCTGAAACTGAAGATAATTTCTTCCCAACATCCAAGAAAGATAATCTACATCTTTTGGGGAGTTTACTATATCTTAAAGACTAAGAAAGAGATTGCATCTTCTGAGCTGAAAGAGAAGATCGTATTGACAAATCATTTTCATAATGATCTTGATCCAAAGGGGGAAATTGTTAAGACACAGTCTCATTGGATTCAAGATCATCCAAACTGAAGATCGCAATCTGAAGCTAAAGCAGAAAAAGTCGTCTCATTAATATTAGTCTAAGTCGTTTGTAATAAAACAGTCAAAGTTAGTTGTTATTGTATTGTAATAGTTTTGTTAACTTAGTTAGTTAGTTATATTAGTTTCTAGTATTTAGTTTAGTTAATATTAGAAATAATATCTAGATCAAATATCTAGATATTATTCTAGATAGTGTGTCTAACACACTAAGTTAGATTTGTGTCTCTAGTATCTATCATCTCTTAGAATCAGATAATAATTTACACATACAAACACACACTTAAAGGTGTAAAGAGAGAAAAACAGAGAACACAAATCCAAAGCTTAATCGATCAACCTTGTAACTCGTTTGTTATATTCAATACAGGTTGGTAATCGTTATTGTGTTGTTATTCTATAAACTTGATAAGTATTGTTGGACCGACACTCACTCTGTTCCGCATGTGAGTTGGGCGAAATGAAGCGTAGCTCATTCAAGTCCAAATCCGTATCATCGACCTTATCTGGACTGGAACTTCTTCATATGGACCTTTGTGACCCAATGCGCACAGATCTATCAACGGAAAGAAATATGTGTTGGTAATGATAGATGACTACTCAAGGTATACATGGCTCGAGCTTATTCGCAACAAGTCAGATGCGCCAGAGTTGATTATCGCTTACATCAAGCGCATTCAAGTACGTCTTCAACTGCCAGTCAGAACCATTCACAGTGATAATGGCACGGAGTTCAAGAATAACACCCTGAAGAGTTATCTTACTTCCGTAGGTATTTCACATAATTTCTCCGCCGCCTACACTCCGCAGCAAAACGACATTATTGAACGGAAGAACCGCACTCTGGTTGAAGCAACTCGGACTATGCTTGCTTAATCAGATCTACCCATGTACCTTTTGGCCGAGGCAGTCGCTACAGCATGTTTTACACAGAACCGTACCATTGTGGTCAAGCGATTTAATAAAACAACATATGAGTTAATCAACAATCGTACACCTAATATCAAATTTCTTCGTGTCTTTGGTTGCAGGTGCTACATTCTTAAAGAGCGTCAAGGATTATCAAAATTTGATAAGAAAGCGGATGAAGGATATCTCGTTGGATACTCTCTGATATCCAAAGCTTATCGAATTTCATTATTCGAACTAAGACGGTTGTTGAGAGCATGAATGTCTCCTTTGATGAGAATTCAACAAGGACTTCTGGACACAACAGTTCAGAACTCGTACTTAAGGACAAAGCTTCTATTCAATCTCGAATAGAACCAGCTACCAAAGGATCCACTTCTACACACTCTAACTCTACTTCATCTGAGTTAGATTTACTGTTTATTGATGCCTTTGATGATATATGTGTAGATTTTGAAAAAGGCATATCAACATCAATAACGAGAGGTACAGGCTCGGAGGTCCCTACTATATCTGAAGACATGTCTGGACCTTCCGAAGAAGTCACTGAAACTTCATCTCCATCAGGTACGACTACAAAGTTAGTTTCTGACTCTACTAATGCTGAATCTGTCTCTACAGATAGTTCTTCCGGAAACGAAGTCCCGAGCACTTTAACTACAAGCCCAGAAGCTTCAGTATCAGAAACACCAGTACAAGATGTCCCGAGTACATCTATGGAGCAACCTGCCATGCAAGATGAAAATGATGCGTCAAATACGCAACAAACAGTTGAAGCTCTACCAAGCACACATCGTTGGACTAAGGATCATCCCCTGACCAATGTGATAGGTGACGTACAATCTGGTGTCACGACAAGGTCAGGAACAACCAACTTCTACATGTTTTCAAGCTTCCTCAGTTCCTTAGAGCCAAAGAAAGCGGCTGAAGCTCTACGTGATCCATTCTGGATTTCTGCTATGCAAGACGAGCTTCTACAATTCGAAAGGAACAAGGTATGGCGCTTGATCCCACTACCTAAAGGTAAATCCGTTATTGGAACAAAGTGGGTGTTCAGAAATAAGAAAGACGAAGCTGAGTAGTCTTGAGAAACAAAGCTCGACTGGTCGCCAAAGGGTATTGTCAACAAGAGGGCATTGACTGTGATGAAACATTTGCCCCGATTGCAAGGATCGAAGCCATCAGAATCTTTCTAGCATATGCAGCGCACAAAAACTTTTCTGTCTATCAAATGGACGTAAAGTCGGCTTTTCTGAACGGCGTTTTGCATGAGGAGGTTTACATGGCTCAACCTGAAGGTTTCGTTGATCCTCATCACCCTGATCATGTCTATGTTTTAGACAAAGCGTTTATGGTCTTAAACAAGCACCGCGAGCCTGGTATGAAACTCTCACTAAATTTCTACTTGCTTCTGGTTTCATAAAAGGTACTGTTGATACAACCTTATTTCTTACAAGGCAAGGTGAGGACTTGATTCTTATTCAGATTTATGTTGACGACATAATATTTGGGTCGACAAATCCGAAATTTTGCAAGAACTTTTCAAAGATAATGGAAACAAAGTTTGAAATGTCGATGATGGGTGAATTGAATTTCTTTCTTGTTCTACAAGTAAAGCAATTACCCGAATGCATATTTATTAATCAAGCTAAATACATAAACTATATTTTGAAAAAGTTCAATATGTCAGATAGTTCAGTCATGAAAACACCAATGGCTACTGGTACACTCTTAGATGCGGATCCCTCAGGGAAACCTGTTGATCAAATGGTGTATCGTAGCATGATTGGTTCTTTACTTTATCTGACTGCTAGTCGCCCGGATATATTGTTTGCCACATGTTTTTGTGCGAGATATCAGTCTAATCCTAAAGAGTCGCACTTAACTGCTGTTAAGCGAATCCTTAGATATCTCAAAGGTTCTCCAAATCTAGGCCTTTGGTATCCAAAGGATTCTCGTTTTGAACTAACTTCCTTTACCGATGCTGATCATGCAGGATGTAAGCTTTACCGGAAGAGCACCTCTGGGTCATGTCAATTTATAGGTGACAAACTTGTGAGTTGGACTTCAAAGAAACAAAACTGTGTTTCAACATCCACTGCCGAGGCTGAGTATGTAGTTGTTGCTAGCTGCTGTTCTCAAGTCCTCTGAATGACGACACAGTTAAGGGACTTTGGATACAACTACAAGTGTGTTCCTATTTATTGTGATTCCAAGAGTGCCATATCTATAACTGCTAACCCGGTACAACATTCGAAGACCAAGCATATCGATGTAAGCTATCATTTCATCAAGGATCATGTAGAAAAAGGTAATATTGAAATGCACTTTATTCAAACTGACTTCCAGTTAGCTGACCTTTTCACCAAGCCATTGGATGAAAAGCGTTTTCAATTTCTCATCAGCAAACTTGGTATGTTGAACATGTCTTAAACCTTACTCATGATTCTAGGGGGAGTATTCTATGTTTTTATCTTGTGTGTTATTTTCCAACTGTTGTTAACGAGAGAGGAATCATTTTCATAAATGATTACCATTATTTCTTTTATTTATGCAGGTTTGGTCAAGTGACAATGGTTTCTAATCACATCGGATTAGAACCCGCACTTTAGTGATTTACTTTATTTTTCTGTTTTTTTGTTAAAATATATATATATATATATATATATATATATATATATATATATTTACATTAAGTTAAGGGGGAGAATATCTGTGATATTAACAGATTTTTGGATACTTAAATGCTTATCTGACCGTGTGTTCTTAAAGATAAATACTTGCGTTTTATCTTGTCAATATACTTTGTCAAGTATTCATACACATAACGGTTCATAAAATTCTATTTGACTTTGTTATTACCATGTATCAAAAGTTAAATCTTTCTATGGTAATACTCACGTTATTTATATTCACTGTTGATTGAATCAAACGTCATTTCATGTGCTTTCATTGAAAATATGTTTATATATTGTTCATATAAACAACATTCGTTTTTGACACTCCAAAATATTATTCTTCATGAAAAAATGATATGAGCTTAACTGTCAAACTCTTTTAGTTTGAGGGGGAGAATTGCATCGTCAAACATCTTTTGTTTTGACATCTCCGAATATTATATTCTTCATGTAGCAAGTGGTATTTGTGCTTTCATGTACAAAAGCTTGTTGAATAGTATGTTCTTTTAGGAAAATACATGGGATTCAGTATGTGAGCTTAATAGAACTTCCATGGATTCACGGTAACCAGTGTTTCCTACCCAGGAAGTATTCCCTGAGTGATTGAGGGGAGAGGGGTAAAATGAATTGAGTGATGGTGTGTGAAGAGGTAAAATGGAAAAGAGAGATTGGTTAGAAGTGAGCATTAAAAGAAAGAGGGTGAGAGATCAGAGTAAAAGAATATTAAACTCTGCACCAAACCACTTTCTGAGCCGGGCAACCACATAATCTGATTGGTTCACATTCTTTGGTGACCATCATTGAAATAGGCAACTAACCCATGCCATCTCTTGCATACAACCTCACCAGCTACTCATTCTTTTCTCTAAAAGAGAATGTTTCACATTTTCTGGGGACGCAGCACATACGCTATTGGTTCTTCATTTGGAAGATACTAATATTGAAAAAGAAGGAAAGTTACCCCACCTTCAAACCCTTTCTCATGCACATTGAGTCTTTGTATAATTTGTTGCTGTCTCGACAAGTTTACATATTTTGATCCTATATTAAAAAGCAATCATCTATGCTTAATTTTTTTTCATACACATGCACTAGCACACATAAATTTGTTTTCTGTCAGGACGTTCATAGATAACCATGTGTTATTCGATGATTGAATGGAAGCCTTGGGGAGTCAACATCAAACCTGCTCCTTATATAGTAACTTTGTGTTACTGACAAGTATTCTAACTGAGTCATTTGTTGATTCAGGGTTACAACTCTTAAACTGTTTGAATTTGCAAAGATTTAAACGGTTACAATTGACTATTTTTATCTGCAAAGATTGAAATAATCACTCTTTGTTGGATCCCAGATCTAATCTCGTAACAATGATATAAACAATAAGAGTAATGGCAGCGGAAGTAATACAGTTTAATATCAAAGGAGATTCAAATATCACAGTTCATAAAGCAGATAAAGATAAACAAGATATTCTTAGAATAAAATAATCAACTTATATTATCAGATATATAACTTCTTAAGCACACTTTTAACAATAAGGTGATGGTCCTATTTATAGGACCATAAAGTAAGCAGTGTACTTGTATGACGAAAACGAGCATGCTGAAAAGTGACCTAATCTAGAAAGTAAATCTTATCACTAAGTGACGTGTCATCTGTTCTTCTGTTCATTCGTAGAAAACTTCAGTGTGAACATCTTCAGAGAGAATGTCTTTAGAGCTCTGACGTTGTCTTTAGAGCCTTTGATGAAGCCATCTCTGATGTCTTCTCTGAAAGTTGTAATCTCTGATAAGTACTTCAGAGGCAGGTTTGTCCTCTGAAGTCTTCGTCCTCTAAAGTCTTCGTCCTCTGACGTCTTCGTCCTCTGAAGTGCATCTTTTGGAAGTCCTCTGAAATGGGACTGGTATTTTCAACACTTTAATAAACAGATGATTTGGAGCTAACAATCTCCCCCTAAGTGTCGAAAATAAAAGATACAAAAATAACAGAGAATTGAATTTTAAACTAGAAAGCATAGAGGAGAAAATCATCCTCTTAAGTATTACTTCTTAAACATTTGGAAGTTTAATACAAAGAAAGTAATATAAAAAAAAATAATGAAACATACTACAATTTGTCACTTGAACAGATTCCATGGAATTTCATGATCAGAGCTCTGAAGTTGATCATCGAGTCAATCTCTAAGTCAAGTTTTGCCAGTAAATCTGCTCTGTACCTTTCTTCCTTTGCATGGATCAATTTCTTTATACCTCTCAAGGTTTCATCAAAGTACTTCGACACTTCCGAAGCTAGAAAGATCTTCTTTTCTTGATTTACTCTGAAGACGAAACCTAGAGGTTCAGCAACGATTGATCCAATCTTCTGTTCTTTAAGTTTGTCAAATGACTCCACAGGTTCAGTTACCTCCAGCTTCTCTTCTCCTAGGTTCAGAGCTATTTGAAAGTCACATTTTGCTCGGTGTTTGACATTGGCCTCCATTGCCCGTCGGACTTCAACCATGCCCATCCTGATTTCCCTTCTTCCATGATCATACCTGGCAGAGCAATAGGCATATAAATGTGGTAAATCATATGGATTTAGATTTACGAGATCATTGTCATTGAACTCGTAAATCTTCTGATCAGATCGAGTTACCACATAATTCCTATAGATAATCTTGTTGTAAGCAAAGGTCTTTTCTGAGATTTTGTTGATTTTGATGATTGGATCATCAGAGAGGACCTGTGCTCTTGGTTTGGTTTTATCTCTAATAAATCTTCGCTCATAGTCTGGCATGTCCTCTCTGATTCTTGGATTCAGAGGAATGACCATTGTGTCTGCCATGTTGAACTCACAGTAAATGTATCTGAAGTGGTCTTCTATGGAAGCTTCGGGATTTGATTCGAGGAATGTGGGAGGTTTATTGAACACTTTTGCTGGAAGACCGATGCTTGCTTTCTGAACAGGATTCTCTGAAGGAGCCTGTTCATCAACAACCATGGTTTCTGGTTCCATCGTTTGTGGAGGATCTTCTTTTGAGGGTTCAGAGATGTAGCCATCTATCTCTGGTGATTCCCTCAGCTCTGACGTTGTTGAAGTATGATGTGGTTGAGCATTCTTGAAGACATACTCTTCGACATCAACTACTTCAACTTCTTCTTCAATCTCTTTTCCAGAATATGATTTTTCTTCTTTTTCAGATTCTGATTCGTAAGCATCTCTCATCACATAAGTTGGTCTTTCTGGTGATGAGAATGAATCTTTTGATGTTGAGAAGTCTACGAGCTGTTCATCGTCTTCTTCGTCCAGAGCTCCAATAGTTTCTTGAGATGCAGCTGTGATTTGTTCAACTGTGATTTGAACTATTAGAGCACCTGAAGTGGATGGTCCTAAAAAGATGATCGGTACTGGCGACTTTAGAGTGGCCTGAATATCTTCAGCAGAAGTGGAGGTTGAATGTCTCTCTGTTCCTTTCTCCTTGTGTTGGTTTGATTCATAGGGAGTGGACTCCTTTTGTGTTTCAACAGGTTTAGGAGTAGGAGTCTTCTCCCCCTTATGAAGATCGGATGACCCCTGAGGTTGGTCATTTTCGTCATCAGAATCTTCATATCTAGCCTTCTTTCGCGCTTCCTCAGAGCATGCGACCTCTGGTTCCTTTCTCTTCAATACTCCCTCTGAAGATTTGACATTCTTTAGAAGGTCTTCAATCTTCTTGTTCTGCTGAGTGGTCTTGGAGACGAACTTGCTGGAGATATTCATTACATTGCTGGTGATCTTCTTGGAGAAGTTGGTCAGGTCAGCCTTTGTAATGAATTCTGTTGTAGCAGGAGCAGCAACAGAGGAGGTAGGGATCTTTGCAATTACCTCTGTCAAAGAACGCAAGACTTCCTCTTTGAATTGAGAGAAGTCTGCTTGTGTTGGAGTGGGGGCAGAGGTAGGTGGAATTGCCTGGAGGAGCTCTGTTTTCGAGTTCTGAATTTCTCTGGACAATACGGAGTCATTCTTTATGACCAAGCTTTCCAGAGCATCCAGTTTTTCGTTCTGATTGAGAACCGTCGTGTGCAGCTCAGAGACCTCTGAAGTGAGCTTTTCAACTTCAGTTAGAGGCAGAGGCCTCTGAGGTCTTCTCCATTTGAAGTTTTATCTCCTTCAGAGATTCTCTGATTTCATCACCAAAGATTTTGAACTCCTCTTTGGTAACGTAATCAGAGGAGGTAACCTTAGGATCAACAGATGATTCTAAGTTTCCCTCGAGTTCAGAGGGGCCTTCTTTCGGAGTTGGTTTGATGTTTTCTCCGGAAGGACTTCCCATTAATCCTTGGGGACCCTTTTTCAAGGATTTCCCTATAATGGTTCCGATTGGTCTCTGATCATCAGAGTCAGAATCTGATGATGAGAACCGAATGTGTTTGGAAACCTTGCTGTCCAGGCTAAGGATTCCTTGTGCAAGAAGGTCGTGCCATTCTTTTTCTGACAGGCAATCCTTACGTTCTAAGGGACGGTCCAACTTAGTTTGAGCCACAAAGGCATCATGTGTGGGCGGAGGTGACATACTCTGGGGTGATTGAGTATTTTTATCTTGGTCTAAGTCCTTTTGGGAGGACTTAGGCGTATCAGAGGTTTCCCCTCTGGTGCATGCTTCAGAGGCAGAAACAGATGCCTCTGAGCGGTTAGGATGGGAAGGGTTCGAGGTGTGCACCTCTGTTTCAATGTCCATTGATGCTGGACCACCTTGGACAGTAAATTTGTTTGCACTGGGATTTGGGCTTTGGATTCTCTCATTTGTGTCATCAAGGACATCTTTTTCTACCTCACTGCCCTCAGATTCTAAGTTTAGAAACTCACCCTCTGGAAATCTCTCTTCCTCACCTTCCTCTGCTCTGACAGAGTTAATCTCTTCGTCAGAGGGAGGGTTCTCATGTTCTCTCTTCCTCACTCTCTCAGAGCCACCCTCTGGTTGCGATCTGTTAATGTTTTGAGCAGTATCAGAGATATCACTCTCTGATTCAGGCTCAGGCTCAGAACCTAAGTGTGTTGGGGATCCCATTATCGGTTCTGATGATTGGGCAACACGACTAATTAGGAGATGGGTAGGAGAGTCAGCAGGAATTATCTCAATCATGGTGTGTGGGAAACGTCGGTCATGTGGATAAGGAGGAACCTCTGTTGCTTTGAATGAGTTCATCATAAACAGAGGTGTCATTGGGCCCTCCTTAGTGATGGATAATTTCTCCATTGCTCGTTGAATGACCACAGAGATGAATCGGGGAAACAGTACCGATATTGGTTGTTTTCCTTTGGCCAAGTCCTTGTTTTTCTTGTCCACCGTCGTCAACATCTCACAGAAGAGAATGTGAGCCATATTGACGCTTCTGTTGAAAAAGAGAGCATACATTATGGCTATTATCGCTAGATGAGTCTGATCCTGACTTCCAACCTTGCAGGTTATTGTTCGGTTGAGAACACTAAACATAAAGTTCCATTTGGGAGGCAGGTACTGACGTCTGAATTGACTTAGGCGTGTTATTTCTTTGTTGTAGCCTAAGTGTTGGAGGAATTGAAGAAGGACTTCTTAAGTTGGGGGTTTCTCAAAGGTTTCTATTTGAAGATCAGTTTTGGTGAGGAGGTTGAATCGGCGAGTTAGGGTTTGTGGGGTGATTCTTATGTTTAAGCTTTGTTCACCTAGGTCAATGTGCCCAACCAGTCCTTCCTTTTCATCGTCGTATTCACTTGAATACCACCATTGTTGGACAAAGCGAAGGGGAATATCTGAGGCATGTTTGGTTAGAACATCATTGAGTTCGCAGTTGGTGAAAAAATCGAGGATTGGGCGAAACTGTTCATCGTATTTTGATGGGGTGACGTCCAGGAAGTAGTTGTTTCCTTTGACTGGAACATCGAACTGTACCATATTCAAGCTTGGAACAAGTTTGCTTGAGTTATCTGAAGTTTGGGAATGAGCCGCCATTGTTGCAGGTTGAGAAAGATGAAATCTTAGAAAGAGAGATTCGGCTTTTGGATTTTGAGAGCGTAAAGAATAATGAGAAGTGAACAAGGGTATTTTATAGCTACAAAGGAAGGTAGAGGGAGAGGTTATTGAAGCGGCGAATGAGAGTCCCAATGTCAGAAAGGACGTTCCATCATCCCCGAATTGATGGGTGACACGTTTAGGCGTGTAGGGGAGAACCGCTTTGTGTCAGAAAACCGCCAGTTGGGTTTTTGAAAAGAAACGAGTGGTTAACCAAAAAGATTTATTATTTAAAAGAATTTCCTGGAATATTCGTTTAATGAGAAAAGATCAGAAGCTCTTATATTAATATCAGAGACAAGATCAAAGGCTCTGATATAAATATCAGAGACAAGATCAAAGGCTCTGATAAAAACATCAGAGACAACATCAGAGGCTCTGATAAAAACATCAGAGACAAGATCTTTTCTCCCTCTTGAAAGATGAAAGGGTCGTTGTCTCCCCCTTGACACATGCTTGGAGATTCAAAAGAGTGATTATTACCATATTTGAAAAAGTCTAGAGGCTCTGATGAAAGGATCAGAGACTCTGATGTTTTCATTTAAGTACTCTGATATTGATATGCTACACGATTCAAAGACTCTGAGTCTCTTTTGTTAGGTAGACATATTCAACATTCCCAACTTGCTAATTAAAAAATTGAACCTTCGTTCATCTAAAGCTTTTGTGAAAATATCAGCAAGTTGAAGTTCAGTTGGTACAAAATACATCTCTATTGTTCCTTTTTCAACATGATCTTTCAGAAAGTGGTACCTTACATCGATGTGCTTGGTTTTGGAGTGCTGTACTGGATTGGCAGAGATGGCTATGGCACTTTTTGAATCACAGAGAATTGGAATTCTGTCAAATTGTTGGCCATAATCTCTGAGCTGAGTTTTCATCCATAATACTTGTGAGCAACAACTAGCAGTGAAAATGAAATTCCCAGATTCAATCAAGCTATTCAAACACTCTCAATCAAGATGTAACAATATTATTCTAGACAGAGTAGAGAGAGAAAGTAAATCTCGATTTATTCATTAAGCTCTTACAACAATTACAAGAATTAAACCTATTTATACTCTCTATGAAACTCTCAAGTAATCCATGAGAAACTCTCAAGTAACTTGAACAAAGACCCACTCAAACTCTCAAGTACTTAAGCACCCTCTAAAAGTAATGTTGACTTCTCACTATTTGACTTTCAAAGACTTCCTTTGACTTCTCAAATACAAGGCTTTAAGCAAGACTTTCCTAATTAAATCTTGTATACAATTAATGCACTAACATTCTCCCCCTTTGTATTCAAGATTTAAAAAAAATTTGACACTTGTCTTCAGCGCTTGATTCTTCAACTTTTGTCTCTGACATCTTTAAAACTTTGAAGCTCTAACAATCTTCAACCTTTCAGTATTTGAAGAATCTCAAAAAGTCATTTGCACTTTGCATCTTTGGAGAGTCAACATGTCTTGAACAAAACTTTGAAATCTTTGAAAAACTTTGGAACGTTGAGAAATCTTTGACAAATATGTATCTTCATCTCTGCAATCTCTGATCAGTCTTCAGAAAAACAAACTTTCACAAATCTTCAGAACTTTCATCTGGCTTAGACTTTCAGAAATATTTTCAGAATTATCTCTTCAGGATTATCTTCACCATTTGTCTTTGAAATGTCTTTCTTCAGAATCTTTTTGAATCTTCTTGATCCAAACAAACTTTCATCTAACGTGAACTTTCTTGAACTTTGTAGATTTCTCCACAAGTCTTTTCACTTTGAACATTCTTCATGACTTTGAAATTGATTTGAAATTGAAATTGTAGATTTCTCCCCCTTTTTAATGATTGTGAGCACCATAATCATCAAAACATCCTCAACTTCAGCACTTTCTTTGAATCTCCCCCTTTTACAGATATTCTCCCCTTTGAGATACATTTGACATTTTCTGCCCTTTGATCTGAATAGCAAAATCATGAACTGTATATACCTAAATCTTTTCAAATCCAGATATAATGATCGTTGTAACCCTGATTCAACAAATGAAACAGTTAGAAGTGCCTGTCAATAACACGGAGTTACTGTGTACAACGAATGTACAATATAAGGAGCTGGTTTGATGATGACTCCCCAGGACTTCCATTCAATCATTGAAAAACACAAGGTAATTCTATGAATGTTCTGACAAAAAAATAAATTTTCTGTGTGCTCGTGCTTGTGTACGAAAGAATTTAGCACAATGATTGTGTTTCATGAGGCTCAAATTGTGTAAACTATTGAGACAACAATAGATATTACACGGACTCAATGTGCATGAAAGAGGTACGAAGGTGGGGCAACTTTCCTTCTTTTTCAATATCTAAATCTTCCGAGTGAAGACTAGATAGAAGATATGTTGCGTCCCCAAAGAAAATGAAACATTTCTTTGTCAAGAAAGAAACGAGTGGCTGGTGGGGTAATTGCAAGAGTTGGCATGGGCTCACTGCCTGTTTCAATGATGGTCACCAAAGAATGTGAACCAATCAGATTTTGTGGCTGCCCGGCTCAGAAAAAAAAAAGTGGTTGGTGCAGAGTTCTGATATTCTTTTAACTCTGTTCTCACACCCTCTTTCTTTTTAACATTAAAGTTCACTTCTAACCAAACTCTCATTTACATTTTTCCGCTCCACACAATGAGAAAAACTCAACCGGATGAGTTATCTCCCCCACTCTTTGATTTTGACCCCTCACCCCTCAATTACTCAAGGATTACTTCCTGGGTAGGAAACACTGGTTTACGTGAATCCATGGAAGTTCTGTTTAAGTCCTCACACGAATCCCATGTAAGTCCTAAAAAGAATAGTTGCTCAACAATTTAACTTTAGCAGTTAAGCTAAAAAAATGTATAATGACATTGTCAAAATGTATGCTCATGAGATTTAAGCAATTGAACTTTGAAGATTTCTCAAAACAAAGATATTGAATGAATGAAATGAAATCAAGAGAATTGTTTTGAGAATCTGACAATGTATCAATCAGATAAAATAAAATGGTTAGGGTATCAAAGAATTGGATATTTTGTTTATATGAACGAATATAAACAATTTTGCAATGAAAGCACAAGATTAGAAATGATGACTGATGCTCAACAACATTTGAAAGCAAATGGGAGTATTACCATCGAAAAATTGTTTCTTTTAGAGACATGGTAATAACAAAATCAAATGAAGTACTGAACCGATGTGTATGAATACTTGACAGTATATAGAAAAGATAATACGCAAGTATTAATCTTTGGAAACACACGGCCAGTTAAACATGAAAGCTTAATAATGAAAAACATTTAAAAGCTCACTTCTAAATTTATGAAATCTTTTGAAAATAGAGAAGTGGTTTGAACATTTAAGAAACCGTTTTTCATGCTTGAAAGTTGTTCTTCTTTCAAACAATCAGAGATCTAAGATTAGAAGATATTTACCTTTAAGCTCCCCCTCAAATCAGTATAGAATGATTTAGGTCTATTAAGCTCCCCCTGGATATTTGCAAAATATCCTGTCATGTGATCAGAAGCCGCAATCTTGACACTTAAATCCGGGTTTTGAACTGTTTTGTTCAAAAGCCATAGTCTTTGACTTTGAAGTCCGAGTTCTAAGTTGTAGTACTTAGAAGTCAATATTTTGTACTTTGAAGTACGAGTCCTGATCTGTACATGATCAGAAGTCAAACATCATGCTCCCCCTAAACCTGTGGTACCTGGGAAACAGATTTAACAAGTTTTGGTACCCACTGGTATTTGGGTCCTGGTATGTTAGATTTAGGAATCCACTTCTCATTAGATGTATATCTTTTAAATCCAGAATTCTGAGAAGTTATTCTATAAGAACCGTACCAGTTATGAGCAGATTGTTTCTGAACGAAGTCATTCTCTCCACAGTAAGAACAACAGATTTTCTTTTGTGCAATCCTGATCAAATGATTAGTAGAGAAATATATATCAGGATTACCAAAAGATTTACCTTTATGTGCACTGTTCTTTTTGGCATTGGTTGTGGATTTGAATGATTTGTCATTCTTCTTCTCTTCATCAGGAGTCTTCACTCGCCAGACCATCTGATTTTTCTTCGATTGCTTTCCAAGAGATTTAACATAGAAGCTCGTTGGTCCATCAACAGATTTGTCATAAAATAGATTTGATGGTCGAATCTGACTTAATTTGACGATTTTAGGTTTGACACTGTTCTTTTTGAAAACATTTTGATCATGAATAGAACTTGAAGCTGTTTTGAAAGAACAGACTGATTCTGTTGAATTATCAACAGGTGATTGATCAATCACATCAGCTGTAATCTTTTTTGACAATTCAATGTTTGCAGCTTCCAAGTCATTTATCTTTTTAGTCAAAATGTTTCTTTCATCTGAAAGTATGTCAAACTTTTGTTTCAAATCAGATCTGGCCTTCTGTTCTTTTTGCACATCTAATGATAGAACAGTGATTTTGGATGTGAGCTTAGATATTTCAGATTCAAAATGTGAACGTTCTTACTCAAAATCGTTTTCCAAGTTCTTGGTTTTCTCTGAAATATCCTTGAAAATCCCAGTATTTCTCTTTTCTGCGTTTTTCCTTTCAAGCTCATAAGACCTCTTGTTTTCTTTAAAGCATTTTCTTTCTTTCTCAAGTAGGTCTTGTAAAGTGGAAATCTAGTTGGGAAGTTCAGTTATTTTAGCTTCAAGAACTTTTCTTTCCTTAGCAAATGTGTCTCTTTCAGTGACTAAAACTTTTTCAAAATCAGACACTTGCTTTGAAAGTTTAATACATCTAAGCTCAAGATTTTTCTTCTCTTGGTCAGCTTTCTTAGAAAGTTCAGATATCTTTTGAGTATAAGATGTCTCCAGTTTTGATTTTTCTTTATCTGCTTGGATGCTTTTTATTAATTCAGCATTCTGTATTTCCAAGACAGATATCTTTTCTTCAAAAGCCGTAAACTTTTGTTGAAGCTCAACTGATTCAGCTTGGAAATCTGATGATTTCTGTTCAGTTTTCTTCAGTTGGCTTTGAAGTTTTTCAATCTTTTTCTCTTTCAATTTTAGTTCTTTTTCACATGTGACAATTGTTTTTTCTTTTAAAACAATGATTTTCTCTCTTTCTTTAATCTCTTTCTCTTTCTCTCTTATGTCTGTCTCTTTCTCTCTTAAGTCTTTCTCTTTCTCTCTTATCTCGTTTTCTTTTGCACTGATGATACTTACACAATCAGATTTAGCATGATCAATACATTTTGTACAAACAGGAGTTTTATTAGAATTTGACAATTTAAATTTCAACTCCTGAATTTGTTTAAGAAGCTCTGAATTCTGATCTTTCAGTCTATCTTGTTCAGCTTCTTTTCTTGGTATCTCAGGAACAGTTTCATTGCCATCCACTATAATTGGACATGTAATTATGATTTCAGATGAATCAGAAACTAGTGATGTAGTTTTAGATTCATTTCCTGATGTCACTGAGGTAGTCCCTGTCTCAATTATACGTGGAATTAAAACGATAGGCTCCAAATCGTTGTTGTTGATCATTCGCTTTCTCTCTGTAGAATGTTTACCTGTAGAAAACATCTTGAATGATTAGCTTGATTAGGAAAGATCGTTCCCAAACAGTTCATAAAATTTGACTGAAAGTCAAACTTAGATCGAAAAAAAATCTCTGAAAACTTTTCTGTCTCTGGTTCTCTTAAACCACTTGAAACTTGCACTTGAAAAAAAATTCAAAGACTAGTACTCACAGATTCTCACAGATGCATTTGAAATGAAACAGATCACAGATCAAATAGACCGCAGACTGTGAATATGCAGATCAAACAAATGTAAAACTTACAGACTGTGTGATCTAAACTCACAAACCAAACTGAAGTTGAAACACACAAATCAAACTGAAGTTTAAACACACATCCAAACAATGCATACAAACTGAAAACAATTACAAACTTTCAAATCACTTGGATCACTTGAACTTGCAGACTGTGTAGTTGAACTTGCAAATCAATTCAGCTTGAAACTCTCAGATCACATCAGTTTGAACAATCTTGATGATCACAAACTTGCATAAGCTGTGAATTTTAAAACTTGCAGAATCTGTCAATTGATCATCAAACATGCAGACTATATGGAATTTTGAAAATCGCAGACTGCACAATTTGAACCTGCAGATCACGAAACACACAGACTGTGTTGGTTTTAAAACAGATCACTAGCTGTGTGTTTTGTCAAAACTCTCAAACTGCATAGAGAGAATCATTCAATGCTTGTTTGAAACTGAGGTTGCATTGAAACAGACTGATGCATTGAAATAGACTGCAAAATCAAAATTCTTGTCTGTGTATTTTTCAAAGAACAGAAACTAGAGGCTGTGTGACCAAAAAAACAAACTGTGCAGACCAATTCATAGATGCCAGACCATTAAACATACAGGCTGTATGTTGAATTCTCAGACAGATCTTTAAACCTTGCAAATCATTTAAGTGAAAAACACACAAATGCAGACTATGTGAAACTTGCAGATCACTGGACTGTTTGTTACAGTAACTGTGCAGGCTGTGTCCAAACTGAAACCAAACACTCACAATTATACTTCACACATCAAATAAAACTTTCAGGCTGTGTGACCATGAACTCACAGACCACTAACTGTGTGTTTTGAAACAGACCACTAACTATGTTCATGAACTCAAATAGGCTATGTGGCTATAAACTCAAACCTGCAAATCAAGTGGAATGTCAATTGAAACAAGTTAACTTCAATTGAAACTTCTAAAAACGCAGATCAAACAACTATAAACTCACAGACACAGTTTATATTTCAACTTGCAAACCCAATCATGAACCTGCAAATTTAATTTGAAATTGCAAATCAATCTGAACTCTCAACCTGCACAAGTTTCAGCATATTAGACTGCAGTAGAATTTGCACAAATTAACAGGCTGTGTGAACTGAAACATGCAGATCAAGAATATGTGATAACTCGCAGACTGCTTGTACTTTAAAAACTTACAAACACAGATTACAAACTCACAAAACAAATGATTTTGAAACACTAGAATCCGCAGACTGTGTCGATTCAAAACTCGCAAGCTGAATGAATGAAACTCGTAAGACACTTGAACTGATTTCAAGGAATGAAACTCGTAGACTGCGTCAAACTCGCATATCAAATGAGTTTAAAAAAAAACTCGCAAGCTGTGTTAAACTTGAAAATTATTAAAACGTGCAGACTGTGTTAGACTGCATGATCAAACCCGCAAATTAAACATGACCTCACAGATTGCATTAGAACTGAAAATTCGAACTCGCAAGATTACAACAATTGAAACAAGGACCGGTGTGTTACAAGGACCGATGTTCTGATGAGTTGACCGATGTTATGAGAACTCGATCAGTGTCATGAAGAGCAGAAACTTGCAGATTGAAAATCCACAGATCAATCGAAATGTAAACTTGCAGATTGAAACTTTGGAACTTGCAGATTGTTATCTGTGTGAAACAAGAACTATGGAACTGAAGTTGAACCACATATCGAAACCATGCATGTAAACTGAAAAATAAACACAGATCCTTTAAACTTGAAAACACACATATCATAAAACTCACGAAACTAAATGGACTAACAATTTCAAATTGAACCAAGTGAAACTCACTTTTAAACCTGCAGAACGCTTTCAAAATGAAACTTACAAACCACCACTTACCCTGTGCATATCACTTGAAAAAATCGAAAAACACAGATCAATTAAACTTGCAAGTCATGTCTTACGAACTGAAATTGATTGAATTTGAATCACAAGAAATCAGCGACCGGGGTCACTCCAGTACAACCCAATCGATTAAACTTGCAGGTCATGAAGGTTGACCGGTGTGATGAGAGTCGACCGGTTTCCTGTACAACTCGACCAGTGTCATCAATGAACTCGCAATTGATCCTGCAAAAACAATTTCAATTTCAATTTTAAACTTGATTCGTGCAAATTGAATGAAATTAAAATACCCAATCGATTTGAATTGAAATATTCAGGTCGATTGAAATTGAAATACTCAGGTCAATTTGAACTCGCAGAAGACTGTAATTAAACGCGCAAGTCAAATTGGATGAAACTTCAAACTCGCAAGTCGTTTGAATTAAACGCGCAAGTGAATTAGCCTGAAACCCGCAAGTCAATTCGATATTAAAACGCGCAAGTCAAAGAACTTCAAACGCGCAGATTGAATTTGAGACTGAAACGCGCAAGTCGAAGAAACTCGCAATCCACTTCAAATTGAACACTGGAACTCGCTAGTAAAGTCTTGCGTGTTTGCAGAACGCACAGATGCTTATCTGCGTGTTTTCTCAAACTCGCAGATCAAAGAATTGGTGTCAACCCTGTGGTTTGCGTGTTTTGTAGAACTCTCAGATAGCTAGCAATTGAAACTAGCAGATACAACATGGATTGAGCAGATGACATTAATTGGAACATCAATTAGAACAATATTCTTGTCTGCGTGTTCTTCAAATTGATCTCAAAAGGTCAATTGATCTTGCAAATAATTTGAATCTTGAACTCGCAGATTTATGTTTGATGTGCGTGTTCTTCAAGAACGCTGTGTGTTCTTCACTGAGATTCACAGAATTAAACACAGATTTCAATTCGCAGATTTCAACAATTTGAACAATTTTAAATTCACAGACGATGGGCTTGATGTGCGTGTTCTTCAAAAACTCCCAGACTGCTTTTGCATGTTCTTGATATCCTCGTGCGTGTTCTTGACCAAATCCACAGAATTTATTTGAATCAATTCGAATCTGCAAAATTGATTCTCAAAATTGTATTAACACAATCAAAATACAACTCTGAAAACAATCTTATTAATCCAATCATGCTAAAATCAACAGATTGCAGTGTCGATTTCATCATTACAGTGGTAGACATTTTGAAAAGAAGATCCAAGAAAATCTGAAAATTCAAACTGAAATTGTGATTGATTCGTGAATTATTGTGAATATAATGTGTTCTAAATCAGATTTCGATCACAACAAGATCAATCTTATGATCTAACATCAACAAAACAATGAGAATTCGATCCAAGTCCATATTTCCAGAAAATTTCAACAGTAATCGATTTTCAAGTTCTTGAAAATTTTCAGAGAATTAATCCATTTTTATGTGATGATCTTTCTGAATTTTTTTTGGTATTGCTCTGATACCAATTGAAAATGAAATTCCCAGATTCAATCAAGCTATTCAAACACTCTCAATCAAGATGTAACAATATTATTCTAGACAGAGTAGAGAGAGAAAGTAAATCTTGATTTATTCATTAAGCTCTTACAACAATTACAAGAATTAAACCTATTTATACTCTCTATGAAACTCTCAAGTAATCCATGAGAAACTCTCAAGTAACTTGAACAAAGACCCACTCAAACTCTCAAGTACTTAAGCACCCTCTAAAAGTAATGTTGACTTCTCACTATTTGACTTTCAAAGACTTCCCTTGACTTCTCAAATACAAGGCTTTAAGCAAGACTTTCCTAATTAAATCTTGTATACAATTAATGCACTAACAAGCAGCAGCAACATATTCTGCCTCTGCAGTTGAAGTGGAAACACAGTTTTGTTTCTTGGATGACCAACTTACCAACTTATTGCCCAATAACTGGCAACACCCAAAGGTACTTTTTCTGTCAAGCTTACATCCAGCATGATCTGCATCAGTGTAAGCTGTTAGATCAAAAGTTGAAAGTTTTGGATACCAGAGGCCTAATGATTGTGTCCCTTTGAGGTATCTGAAAATTCTTTTGACAACAGTTAAATGAGATACCTTTGGATTTGTTTGATATCTAGCACAAAGGCATGTTGCAAACATTATGTCAGGCCTACTTGCAGTTAAGTATAATAGTGAACCTATCATGCCTCTGTAGGTTTTTATATCCACAGATTCTCCTGATGGATCAGAGTCAAGTTTGAGTCCGGTAGATAGAGGTGTTCTCATCGAAGTTGAATCATTGAGTTTGTATTTTTGCAAAATTTCAGAGACATACTTAGATTGACTTATGAATGTACCTTCTGAAGTTTGTTTTACTTGTAAGCCTAGAAGGAAAGTTAATTCTCCAATGAGGCTCATCTCAAATTCACTCTTCAACAACTCTGAGAATTTGTCACAATACTTTTGATTGGTAGAGCCAAATATAATGTCATCAACATAAATTTGTACTAAAAGCATCTCATTCTTGTACCTTTTGATGAATAAGGTAGTATCAATCGTGCCCTTTTCAAATCCATTGTTAATCAGAAAAGTGGACAGAGCTTCATACCAAGCTCTTGGGGCTTGTTTGAGTCCATACAGAGCTTTATCCAAATAATAAACATGATTAGGATACTCTGTACTTTCAAATCCAGGTGGTTGCTGGACATAGACTTCTTCATTTAATTTACCATGAAGAAAGGCAGATTTAACATCCATTTGACAAACTTTGAATCCTTTGTGTGCAGCATAGGCTAAGAAGATTCTGATTGCTTCTAGCCTAGCTACAGGTGCAAAGGTTTCATCATAATCAATGCCTTCTTCCTGGGAATATTCTTTTGCAACCAACCTGGCTTTGTTTCTGATTATTATTCCATCCTCATCCTTTTTGTTTCTGAAAACCCATTTCGTTCCAATTGCAAATTTTCTTTTGGGAAGGGGAACTAGGGTCCAGACTTTGTTTCTTACAAACTCTTGAAGTTCATCCTGCATTGCAAAAATCCAATGAGGATCTTCAAGAGCTTCTTTTACCTTCTTTGGTTCAGTAATGCTCAAAAAGTTTACATAGAAGCATTCATTGATGGTGGCAGATCTTGTTTTAACTCCTTCGGATGAGGATCCAATGATTTGATCAATTGGATGATTTTTGTCCATCTGGTGATTGAAGCAATAATTTGTGCAGTTTGAGTTTCAGAGGATCTGACGTTTGGTGACACCTCTGTTGTATTGTTCAGAGGCTTTGAAGGTGACACCTCTGTTGTACGGTTCAGAGGCTCTGTTGGTGATGCCTCTGTTGTACTGTTCAGAGGCTCTGAGTTTTGTTCCAGAGATGCAGATTCTTGTTCTTCATCATTTGGTTCTGGAGTTGCTTCAGATACTTCTTGATAATCTTCTGATTCACTTTGCTGATCTGCATTTGGTGAAACAGAAGGTGTTAGTTCAGAGGGCCCTGAAAGGGTTGTACCTGTTTCTTGAGGTTCTTCTGAATTCTCTCTCTGTCTATCTCTGAAGATAACTTCAGAGATATCTTCATCATCAAAGAAATCTTCAAATATTTTGTTTAATTCAGATTCCCTTGATGATTCAGAGATTGGTGATGAACTTTCTTGATGTTCAGAGCTTTTATTGACGTCAAAAGTGATATTGATGCTTTCTTGGATAGTCCTTGTTCTAAGATTGAACACTCTGAAAGCTTTTGAGGCTAATGAATATCCAATGAATTTGCCCTCATCAGCTTTCTTGTCAAACTTTCCAATATATTCTCTATCTTTCAGAATGTAACACCTGCATCCAAAAACATGAAAATATTTAATATTAGGTTTTCTATTGTTAATGAGTTCAT
This sequence comes from Arctium lappa, assembly GCA_023525745.1. Lineage (NCBI taxonomy): Eukaryota > Viridiplantae > Streptophyta > Magnoliopsida > Asterales > Asteraceae > Arctium > Arctium lappa. The sequence continues at coordinate 55,926,442 of CM042058.1, read as the reverse complement.
AGGATGTTTTCTGAAATCTCTTGACAATTGTAGCTCTATTCTGAGTGAAGCAGGCTGTTGCTACTGCTTCTGCCCAAAAATTTGTTGAAAGATCAGATTCAGCAAGCATTGTTCTGGCAGCTTCAACAAGTGTTCTGTTTTTCCTTTCAACTACTCCATTTTGTTGAGGAGTTCTTGCTGCAGAGAAGTTAGGGGTAATGCCTTTTTCTGATAGATAAGAATTGATTTTGGCATTTCTGAACTCTGTTCCATTATCACTTCTTAGTTTCTGAACTTTGCTGCTGAATAGAACCTGTAATCTTTTCAACAACCTTATTAATATGTCAGGTACATCAGATTTAGCTCTAATGAATTCTATCCATGTGTATCTTGAAAATTCATCAATCAGAACCAGAATGTATTTCTTATCTGCTAGACTCTGTACAGAGATAGGACCACAGAGGTCCACATGAAGCATGTGCAGAGGTCTAGGACAGTTGTTTTCACTTTTGGTTTTATGGGAAGATCTTTTCATTTTTCCCATCTCACAAGCAGAACAAAGATGATCTTTGTTAAACTTTAGAGATGGTAATCCCTTAACCAAATTAAGTTTAACTAACTTATCAAGTGAGGAAAAGTTTAGATGTGAAAACTTTTTATGCCAGAGCCAGATTTCCTCACTATTCAGAGATACAAGACAAAGTTTCTCTGAATCAGTGTCTGTGATTTTGGTAAAGTTCATTCTGTAGAGGTTACCTTTTCTGTCTACTCTTAGCATTTCGTGACCTGATTCTGAGTGAAGACTACTCTTATTTCCAGGGGGAGATTGTTTTGACAAGTTTTGATGATGATGATTCTCACTACTCATCAAAAAGGGGGAGAAGATACAAAAAGGGAGAATACAATCTGAAGATCTGAAGATTTCAAAGATTTTAAAGATTTCAAAGATTTTAAAGTTTTTAAAGATATCAAGTTTTGAAGCGATCAACGTCATATCTGAAGAAAAGAGAATACAAGTGAAGACCCAAAGACAATTGCAAAAAAAATTTTAATCTTGAATCCAAAGGGGGAGATTGTTGGATCAAATAATTGTATTCAAGATTAAAGTTAAAGTTCAGGGTTTAAACTACAATTGTGTCAAAGTTATTTAGAGGGTTTATTATGTAATAAGTAAATAGTTATTTGTAAATGGGCCTAAAGCCTATTAGAAAGCCCATTATGATTAAAGCCCATATGGCCTGGGTATTTAATGTTTTGGTTATATAGTTTTAGGGTTAACCTTTGATAATTATTGTTTAGATATTATAGTCAAGTAAAGTTTTCTCTGTAATCCTACATTCAAGGGTATCAAGAACATTCAAGGGTTTCATCGTTTATTCAAGGGATTGGTACGTTATTATTAATCTTTATATCTCTTGATATTATTGTGTTCTGTGATAATTGTTTACCAACTAGTTAAATCTGGGATAACACTTACGGTTTCCCCTGGAAATAGAAACGGTATAACGAACTTATAGTCTTAATTCAACCAATAAAATTGAGTCAAGATGATCAACTTATTGCGTTCATCGCCCTTAACTATCACTCTTAAGTGACATTGCTATAGACATCCATCCTCCCTTAGCTTACTCGCTTAGAAACTTCCTCACTACCTCAACGGTCAGCATACCAAGGTAGTTCAAGTATACACATGTAGCATGTAGGTTCACCATAACACTGGCCAGGTGTCATTATGAACGTATCGAACATGATCATCCTTGTGACTCTCGACAGGTTTCCCGTTTCTAGCGACTTGATCGATCTCAAGATATCTTATCTTAAGGAACCTAATATGCAACTTCACTTACAATCACTTATAAGAACTCTAGTTTGAGTCTAGGCATCCAAAAATTCAATACCTAATTCTCTCAAACTTAAGCTCTGATACCAATTTGTAGCACCCTGAATTTTGGAATTAGCAACTAATTTAAAATTTTCTAAATACACTAATAAAAGAATCATCTACAACAACAATTTAATATTTAACCTCAACACACACATTCATTCTATACATACGGTTTATAATAAGGACGGGTGCGGAAGTCTTCACTAACTTACACTCGGGAGAACTAAGCACATCTCTTCTTGGGACAGCTAGGACCACCCCCATCTAGAATCTGATGCACATGCCGACAAATAAAAAGGTTAGGCTTAATGCCTAGTGAGTTCAAGAGTTTATATCATGATTATAAAGAAAACGTAAAATGGAAATATTGTAACTTATAATCACGATCCTTTAAAAAATGATTTACTTTAAAAATAATAGAACAACTCATTTACCAATAATATGCATTTTATTGATGGTTGCCTAAACGCCAAAACACTCTTTCATGAATTGATGTAATCCAACACTTAATTGAAACGGGAATAATGGTAATGCTCAATTAATGAAATTTGAGTAAGCTTTATAAAACAAACGACCAAAATATGAGTAAATTCAAGTCTCTAAGATTATAGCATGAGGGAGATAACCCAAACTCAAAACATGTATATAAAATGACTCCCAATTTATGAAAATGTAAATAATAATTCATATCCCAAAACATCCCAAAACACGGGTAGGGATTAATACTCGACCCATAAAACATGGAATAAATTCATGTATGAACAATGTCATCGAAAACAAATAATAAACGACTTAGCCCAAAAATAACACCTTTCGGTGACGGGGGAAACCTGATTCCACATAATGTGATGTGCACAGAGTAAGCCACACATCACGTTAAAGTGGTATAAGTATTGGGCTCAACATCTTTCAGAATACACCCATAGATATTAGCACGGAGGACTTACACCATACCAAAGAAGCCAGTCGCGCCTCAATAGGGAAAACTAATCATTCCACCATTGGATAAAGCAATAAATGTATCGAGCTCAGCATCTTTCATCATACGCCCATTGATACGAGCACGAAAGACTTACATCACATCCAATGCCGAACGTGCCTCGATGTGGAAAACTAGTCGTCCTAACACCGAATAAAATACAAAAGTGCTCATGGATCCATAGCAGACGGGGCTGAAACATTACATGGCTCAAAAAGAATGAACTAACGCATTCAAAACATGTAATTCCCAATAAGATGCAATAAATGCAAGTCATAACCAAACGCTCTATAATGAGCTATCAAAACTGGACAAGTGTCCCCAAGACCCAACAAAATCTAAGCCGAGACATACGCTCAACAAATGCAAAGACCCCACGTTGAAAATCATAGAATGAAATCAAATGTAAACGAACCGAAATAATGCAACCCATGCTTCAACACACCAAAATAACTTTAACAGGATTTAGATCGGAACAAAACATTTTCCAAAGCAGATTTAAACCTTTTATTCTTTCAAACCATCCCATGACACCCAATAGAATGCATTTATACTCATAAATATGCTCCATGCAATAAATCATTTAAATAACCAAATATATGATTTATTTATCAAAATGCCCAAAATCATAAATGTGGGTGTTTTATAAGTTTATGAAGTTGAATACTTCCAAACAATCAAAACTTATCAGATGATTAACAGTTAACAATTTTCATTTAAAACATGTAAACACTTTAAAATAGACATTTTGGCATGTACACCGTTTTCACAAATCAAGTTGAACTCACCTTGCTAGATTTAGGCTAAATCTAGGTTTTACCCCAACTTGAGCTCCCTTGAAGACACTTGAATCCTCCAAGCCAAAATCTCCAAAACCTAGATCCATACATTTTCAACCGTAAATAATCACATTCAACCCTTAGAATTGTTCCCCAAGTAATTACATGAACATTTCATCTTATAGCCAAAAACCCTAATTTTCCATACTTGAAGAAGGAGAAGATTACCTCAACTAATAGCTTGAATCCACCAACCAAAACACATGTAGGTCTCCAAAACGAGCCATAAGCTTCCAATCTTCAAATGATGAAAGGGCTAGATGGAATCCCCCAAGAGCTTGGTGAAGGAGATGAAAATGAAGGTTTTGTGGTTCATGATCCCAACTAGCTTAGAAGATGAAGAATCATGTGGTTTATGACAAAAACACTCAAAAATGAGTTAGGGTTCGTGGGAAAGTGTCGGTCCAACAATACTTATCAAGTTTATAGAAACAACGACACAATAACGATTACCAACCTGTATTTAATATATAAACGATTACAAGGTTGAATGATTAAGCTTGAATGTGTTCTCAATGTTTTCTCTCTTTTACACCTTCTTGTGTGTGTTTTATGTGTGTGATCTATATTCTGATCTTGAGAGACTAGAGATACAACTAAAACTAATCTAAGTGTGTCTAACACACTATCTAAGATTAATATCTAGATATTAAATCTAGATATTATATCTAATATAAACTAGAAACTAAATAACTAACTAAGTTACCTTTAACTAACTATTACAATACTTTAAGTTAGATATATAGATCTAAGTAAACTAAAACATATTACATTAAATTACATTGACATTTATTACAAATAGACATAGACTTTTATATCGAGAGTCGACGTTCCGGCTTTAGCTTCAGATTGCGATCTTCAGTTTGGATGATCTTGAATCCAATGAGACTGTGGTCTAACAATCTCCCCCTTTGGATCAAGATCATTTAATAAAAAGATTTATCCAATTCAGTCTTCTTGTTCAGCTCAGAAGATGCAATCTCTTTCTCTGAAATCAACATGTCTTCAATCTACTTTCTTTAGAAGAATTCAGTCTTTGACGTGATTCTTGAAACATGTGATCTTTGCCATTTCTTGTGTAGTCATTCTCCCCCTTTTTGATGTTAAGTGCAACGACTTCATCAAAATATGTTGTAAGAAATGTCAATCTTGCGGTTAGAGCCCTTGATTCGTCAATTCATAAGAGATTCATCCAGATCGTTGCAAATCCAGATAAATTAGATATGTAACACCTGAAATCAACTAATGAATCAGTTATCATGCCTGTCAGTAACACTAAGTCACTGAGTGTAACGAATACACATTGGAAAGGAGCTGTTTTGATGTTGACTCCCCCAGGGCTTCCATCTAATCATCGAAACACCACAAAGGTAATTTCTATAAACGTTATGACAAAGAAACTAATTCCTTGTGTGTTCGTGCTTGAGTTGAAAGAATTAAGCACAGATGATTGCTTATTGGCTCAAAATTGTGTAAACCACTGAGACAACAGTAAGTTAAACACAGACTCAATGTGCATGATAGAAGTGCGAAGGTAGGGCAGACTTCCTTCTTTTCAATATCTAGATTTTCCGAATGAAAATCAGATAGCATATGTGCTGCACCCCCTTTGAAAATGAAACATTTTCTTTTTGAGAAGAAAATGAGTAGATGGTGAGGTTTGATCAAGAGTTGGCGTGGGTTAGTTGTCTGTTTCAATAATGATCACCAAAGAATTGTGAATCATTAGAATGGTGGCTTCCCGGCTCAGAAAAAAGTTGGTGCAGAGTTTTGATATTCTTTTAACTCTGTTCTCACACGCTCTTTCTTTTAAACTTTTTGCTTTCACTAATCACACTCATTCCTTTTCTAGTTGCACATTCAATCACTAAGGATTAACTTCTTGGGTAGAAATCACTGGTTAAGGTGATTCCATAGAAGTTGTGTTATTTCCTAGCACAATGATTCGTTGTTTTCCTAGATGCACGTGATGCTCAGATTGGTTTAACTATTTCAGTTAAAACACAATATTGATCATGAAAACATTTAAAAATACACTCCCAAAATATAAAATTTGATGAAAAATCGGGAAGTGGTTTGAACATTAAAAACAATGTTTTCTATGATTGAAAGTTGTCCTTCTTTCAACCATATATGAGATGAAGATATAGAATTATACCTTAACGAGTGATCTTTCATCTCATGAAGCTAAGCTTTAAGTCATAGAAATATGAACTTGTAAGCTTCTCTAAAAAATTCTGCAAAAGTCTAATGTCAAGTCAAAGTAATAATTATTCACTTATATTGAAAAGACAAAAAGCAGTAAAACTTTTAAAGTACGAGTTCTGATCAGAAGTAATCAGAAGTCATTACCTTTTTACTCCCCCTGAAATTATGCATTTGAAAATTATCATATGAAAAAGATATGCATAAAATTTCAGACAAATATGTATGTACTCCCCCTTGATGGTTGATTTCCTCATTCGAGTATCGGAGTACATTCTCTTTTTCAGCACGGAGTAAGGTCTTTTGATCATTGAAATGCGAGTCCTAAACTGTTGTGTTTAGAAGTCAAACTTCGTTGAAGTACGGGTTCTAAGCTGATGTACTTAGAAACCATGTTCTCCTACTCCCCCTTGACAGTAGGTGCCTGCAACATAGTTTTAGTTTTCTTTGGTACCCACTGGTATTTGGGTCCATAAGTGTTAGTTGCAGTTCGTATGGGGGTTATGGAATAAGAACCATACCCGTAATGGTCACTCGTCTTGTGAACAGGATCATGTGTACGACAATAAGAACAATAGAATTTCTTACCTGACAGACTGATTAATTTATCTCTTGAGTAAACAAAATCAAGTTTACCTTTCAACGCATTGTTCTTCTTGGCATTCTGCTTATGTACACATGAGCTTTTACATTTCAGCTCTTCTTTAACTGGTTTCCTGTTCCAGACCAGTTCAGCTTCTTCCTGGAAGCTTCTTCTCCTTCTTAGATGTGTACCTGAAGAATGTTTATTCCTGTCATAGAAAAGATTAGTAGAATGAATCTGATTAGAAGATTTCACTAACCTCTTTGAAGAAACAAGTTTCTGATATGAGCTTGCAGCTGACTTGAATGAACATTCTGAATCAGCAGAATCATCTCTAGGTGAATGGACAATTGACTCTGGAGTCTTGCGCTCAGTCACCACCACCGTTGAAATAACCTTTTCAAGCTCTTTAACCTTTGAAGAATAGTTGTTTCATTCTTTGACAAGAAGGTCAATCTTCGTCTCAAGCTCGGACCTCTTCTTCTTCTCTTTCTGTGCAAGCTTAGATAATTCAGATAGCTTTGCATTAAGCTTCCTAATTGCATCTTCAAGGATGCTTCTCTCTTTTTCAAAACCCTTCTTAGCACCCTTCAGATCATTTGCCTTCCTCTCTTTGGCAAACTGATCTCTTTCCAATATGATTACTTTCTCAAAGTCTTCAACTTTTTGAGAAAGCATTAGACATTTAAGCTCTATCACCTTCTTCTCCTCAATACCCTTCTTGGAAAGATCTGAGAACATCTTCTCAAACTCTGATAATTTCTTTTGAAGATCAGTGTTTGTACTCTCCAAATCCTTAAATTTCTTCTCGTTGCTCTCAACAAGATCTAGCTTCTGTTTTTGAGCTTTGAGATCAGAAATCTTTTCTTTTAGCTCAGAGTTCTCAGCTTCCAATACCTTAACCTTTTCTATTGAAGACAATCTGGATATACCTTCAAGCTGATCCCATGATTGTTTTGCTGAAGCCCATTTGCTAAGACTGCTATTCATTTGAATAGTAATCTCTTCTGAAATTCCTTTCAAGATAAGAATTTTGGCAAATTTATCAGCTTCATGTCTCCTTCTCTGCTCATCTGTGTATTCATTAAGGTATACAGGAACATCTTTCATTTCCAACCATCCATAAGCTCCTTTAAAATGATTGAACTTGGTTGGAATTGTCATCATCCCTTCCTGCAAAGATAATCTGATATAAGTATTCAATTCATGTTTGTCAATAAAGTCTAAGAAATGGATTTTCCATTGCTCATATTTTCCTCTTTCTAAAACAGGAGGTTTCATATCAGTTCCAGATGATAAAAAAATCTTTCGAGATAGACAACTGGTCTAATTGATATTGGGTTTTAAGATCCAAAACTTTCTCTCTTAGACTTTTCTCTCTAGGAGGAGCAAAGAAATCATCAAGATCCATGATTCCTGTAACAAGAGAACTTGACAGATATGATCGTTAATCCAAATAAAATCAAATTCAAAATTCAGAAAATTTGATCACAATCAGAATTTTGTCCCCCTTCGCAGACTTAGCACGGGGGTTAAAGACCCTATTACAGTTTCGAAAAAATCTCAGAAAAAAAAATTCTAAGTCTGGTTTGCGTTTCAAGGTTTGCGTGTCAAATGGGGTGCGCAAACTGAGGTTTGCGTTTCTAATGGGACGCGCAAAATGAAGTTTACGGGTCTAGTGGGAAGAGCAAGGTTGAGGTTTGCGGGTCTAGTTGGACGCGCAAACGGAGGTTTGCGGGTCTAGTTGGACGCGCAAAGTAAACTTGTCTTTTGAAGAGATGAACACGATGGCTTGAGGTTTGCGTTTCCTTTGAGAAGCGCAAAGTAGGCTTTGCGTTTGCTTTGGGACGCGCAAAGTGAGCTTTGCGATTGCTTTGGGACGCGCAAAGTGAGATTTTGCGTTTGCTTCGAGGAGCGCAAAGTAGGACTTTGCGTTTCGTTCTTCCTCTGCTTTGCGCTTTATTCGTCCTGAACTTCGAAAATTTGTCTAAAAGTTGTTCCTGTAACGATTAGCAATAACAAAAACTATCCTTATGTTTAGAAACACTTCAAGAACAGATTATGAGCACTCGATCTCACTAAAATACACTTTTTGAAGATTATTTTGATCGCACAGTGACCTTCTTCACTCAACAGTTCACTCACAAAAATCACAAATTGAAACTCGATTTAAGCTTAATACTGAAATTAATCACATACAACTCAATCTAGCATGTATTTCGATCACACCCGGATCGATTCTAACACCTAAAACACTCTAAATCTCGAAATCGATTTTGAACACAGAGCACAGAGACGTTTTTCACAAAAACTTGATTTTGATCTTTATCAGGCTCTGATACCAATTGTCGGTCCAACAATACTTATCAAGTTTATAGAAACAACGACACAATAACGATTACCAACCTGTATTGAATATAGAAACGATTACAAGGTTGAATGATTAAGCTTGAATGTGTTCTCAATGTTTTCTCTCTTTTACACCTTCTTGTGTGTGTTTTATGTGTGTGATCTATATTCTGATCTTGAGAGACTAGAGATACAACTAAAACTAATCTAAGTGTGTCTAACACACTATCTAAGATTAATATCTAGATATTAAATCTAGATATTATATCTAATATAAACTAGAAACTAAATAACTAACTAAGTTACCTTTAACTAACTATTACAATACTTTAAGTTAGATATATAGATCTAAGTAAACTAAAACATATTACATTAAATTACATTGACATTTATTACAAATAGACATAGACTTTTATATCGAGAGTCGACGTTCCGGCTTTAGCTTCAGATTGCGATCTTCAGTTTGGATGATCTTGAATCCAATGAGACTGTGGTCTAACAATCTCCCCCTTTGGATCAAGATCATTTAATAAAAAGATTTATCCAATTCAGTCTTCTTGTTCAGCTCAGAAGATGCAATCTCTTTCTCTGAAATCAACATGTCTTCAATCTACTTTCTTTAGAAGAATTCAGTCTTTGACGTGATTCTTGAAACATGTGATCTTTGCCATTTCTTGTGTAGTCAGAAATGGTAAGGGATCAGTTTGGGAGAGAAAAGGAAGAGATTAGAAATGAGAAAGTGAGAAAAATGGCTGAAATCGCAACATTTAACAGTCTGGTACACGTAAGCTATAGTGACAGGCTATTGTGCTAGTGGCACAATCGCCAGAGATGTACCACGGGCTCCCAGCCTTGGCGATTGTGCCAAGCTATTGTGCCCTCTGGCACAATCACTGGCATAGTCGCCCGGGTGGCCCCGAACTCCAAAAATCCGACTTTTTCAACGCCAAAACTCCCAATTTTTCAAGGCACTTTAAACAATGCATTTCCCCAACAAAACCCCACTGTTTATAAGTCACATAAATGTCTGGATGACAATTACTTACCGAAAATTACGGGTGTTACAATCCTTCTTGGCTTTGGTTGTGGACGCAGATGCTTTGTCTTTCTTCTTCTCTTCATTTGAAGAAATCTTCACTCTCCAGACCATCTGATTTTTCTTAGATTGCTTTCCAAGAGATTTAACGTAAAAGTTTGCTGAACCATCAACAGATTTGTCATAGAATAGATTTGATGGTCTGATCTGACTTAATTTGACAGTGTTTGGTTTGACACTTTTCTTTTTCAAAACATTTTTGTTATGAATAGAACTTGAAGCTGTTTTGAAAGAAAAGATTGATTTTGTTGAATTATCAACAGGTGATTGATCAATCACATCAGATGTAATCTTTTCTGATAAAATGTTTCTTTCAGAAGTAAGTGTGTCAAACTTTATTTTCAAATCAGATCTGGCCTTCTTTTCTTTTTGCACATCTGATGATAGTACAGTTATTTTGGATGTGAGCTTTGATATCTCAGATTCAAAATGTGATCGTTGAAGATCAAAATATTTCTCCAAGTTCTTGTTCTTCTCTGAAATATCTTTGAAAATCCCACTATTCCTCTTTTCAACAATTTTCTTTTCTAGCTCATAAGACTGCTTCTTTTCTTTGAAAATATTTCTTTCTTTTTCAAGCAAGTCTTGTAGAGTAGAAATATATTTGGGAAGTTCAGTTATTTTGTTTTCAAGAACTTGTCTTTCTTTCGCAAAAGTGTCTCTTTCAGTTATTATTATCTTTTCGAATTCTGACACTTGCTTAGAAAGTTTTGAACATCTCAGCTCTAAATCGTTTTTCTCTTGTAGAGTTTTCTTGGAAAATTCATATGTCTGTTGAGTTGAAGATGTCTTCACATTTGATCTATTTTTTTATAGCTTGGAGGCTTGTTTTCACTTCAACATTCTTCTTCTCCAGAGCAGATATCTGATCTTCAAAAGCCTTAAACTTGTGTTAGACTGAAATTGTATTCAAGATTAAATGAGAGTCATTGTTGTAATTAGTGTTTGGGTGTGAGTTGTAAATGAGCTTAGAAGGTTTGACCTTGCTTGGTCATGTTGACCTATATATAAGCAAGTCTTTGTGTTGTTTCTAAGTAGGCGTGTAAGTAAGTGTGTGAAAGTGAAGGTGTAATTGTGGTGGTAATTGAGAAAGAGTAAGAACACATAGTTGCACACATTGAGTACACATACAAACACTCAATCTAAATTTCGTTTATCACAAATAGGTATATGGTTTGATGTAATCTTTGTGATTAATAAACAAAGTGTTTTGTGTAGATCTTTATGTGTTTATGCTAGTAAATCATGGGCCACAATTGGTATCAGAGCCAAATCCATTTCAAAATCAAGAAAGTTTTTTTGAATCAAAACTGTTTACTGTTACTGTTCACGAAGCTCAAATCAATTTTGAGTTTTAATGAAAATTTCGAAGTTGAAATCTATTAGGTTATGTTCGTAGTGTGAAATCGATCGAGTCTGTATAGTTTGTTTCAAGAATTTCACTGTATTTGATTGGTAATTTTGATTTTAAAGAAGTTCGTATTCACGAGTTTTCACGCACTGTTCTTGAATCAAATTGTCGATTTGTGTGTTTTTAATCGAAATTCCTTGTTAAGATTTTGTTCTAAATGTGTAAGTGAGTAAATTGGCAAATTTTCAGATCGAAATTCGAGGTCTAGATGAGTTTTTGGTGAAGATTTATTCGTTTTTAGTCGGTTTGCGTGAGATCTAAAGTTTGCGCAAGTTCATCCGAGGTTTGCGCAAGTTCATCCTGGTTTGCGCAAGATTTATCGAGAAAATTCATTAAGTGTTTGTTATCGAGGTTTGCGTATTCAACAGGAAATGCAAGATAAGGTTTGCGTTTTAAACGGGCTGCGAAAAGCTGAAGTTGGAGTTTAGATCGACAAGTTAGCTTTGCGTAATACTCTTGACACGCAAAGTTAGCTTTGCGTAAGTAACTGGATACGCAAAGCGTGGTTTGCGCATCACACTTGACACACAAAGCTTGTTTTACTTAGAATATTTTCTGAGAATTTTTCAAAACTGTAATATGACCTTTAATATTAAAATTTTTTAATAATGAGAATTTTTCAAAACTGGGACCCCCGTGCTAAGTCTGCGGAGGGGGACATAGTTCTGATTGTGATCATAATTTTTGAATTCTTATTTCATGATTTCCATATTTCTTGTGATTTTATTTGGACTAACGATCATTTCTAGCATATTTTTATAGATTTCAAGATGAATCAGGAGATCATTTATGATATTGAAAAGATAAACATTCCTGAAGCTAAAGCACATGTTAAATATTTTCTTGGACAGTTATCAAGGTATAGTAGCATGATCTTTGATTGTGAGAAAGAAAACAAACAACTCAAATCTGAAAAAGATAAGCTGAAAGAAAAAGTCTTTAGTCTTGAGGTTGAGCTAAATATGTTGAAAGAAAAAGACAACCCAAAAGACAAAGAGGACATGAAGAAGGCTGAGAAGAAAAGAAAAGATTTAGAGAATGAAAACGCTGAGCTGAAGAAGAACAAATTTGAATTAGAAGCTCAAATTGAAAAAGAGAAGAAAGAAAGGGAAAGTTATGAAAAGAAAAGAAAAGAGTTTGAAAATGAGAATGCTGAATTGAAAAAGAAAATATCTGAATTTGAGAAAGAAAGAAAAGACTTTCTAAAGAAATTTTCTGATTTCTCAAGAAAAGCATTTGAAGAAAAGAAAGTTGTGGAGCTGAAATGCATTAAACTTTCTCAACAAGTTTCAAACTTTGAGAAAGTAATCATACTGGAAAGAGAGAAATTTGAGAAAGAGAAGAAGAAGATAGTTGAGACAAAGATTGTAAAGAAAGATTTTACTGAAGAGAAGATTGTGTTTGAGATTGAGATTGCTATGCTTACAAAGAAGCTATTTGAACTGTCATCAACAATACTGAAGGAGAAGAATGCAAAAGTTGAGTTGCATAAGAAGTTTGACATATTGTCAAAGGAGAGAAACTGTTTGACTTCAAAGATTAAAGAACTTGAGGAGATCATGTTCACGGTGAAGCTGACTGAGAACAAAACGCTAGAATCTATTGCTCAATCACCAAGAGATGATCAAGCTAGTTTAGAATGTTCATTTAAAACAGCTTCTAGTTCAAATTGTTTCTCATAATCCTTTATTTGATTCAGATGATAGTCATACCTCTGCACTTAAAGATAATATTTGTCCTTCTAACTTGTTTTATGAAAAAAATGTTGATGGTTCAGGTAACATCCAGAAGAAAGAATCTCAGAAGAAAATGACATGGAGAAAGAAAGATGAGAAAGATAAAGAGAATTGGTATTGGAGAGTGAAAGGATCTTCTGAAGAGAAGAAGAAAAAGAAATCATTTAGGCATATATCTAAAGCTAAAAGGAATACTACACCGAAAGGTAAAACTTTTGGCAAACCTGATCTAATTTACACTGTTAATCAATTGATCAGGTTAGCTCAAAAGAAAATAAATTGTTCCTACTTTGGTTTAAATGATTTTGTTAGTAAAATTTTTGAAAACTACTCGTATGGTTCTTACTATATTTCTCCTAATAGAACTGCAACTAACAAACCAGGACCCAAATATCAGTGGGTACCAAAAACAAAGACTGATTCTATGTTGCAGGCACCTATGGTCAAAGGAGAGTAAGAGACCAAAGGCATCTATGTATATTAGCTTAGAACCCGTACTTCAACGAAGTTTGACTTCTAAACACAACAGTTTAGGACTCGGATTTCAATGTCAAAGAGTTTGACTTCTGAATTTACTTCAATCCTAGAGGAGATTCTTCTTAAGGAAAGTCATTATTCTCACCGGAGGATAAATGACAATGGCTTTTGGACAATTCAGTTCAAAACCCGTATTCAAATGTTTTCTTCTAAAGGATGTTGTCATGAATACATCTTTTCAGGAAGTTTTTCATTTGAAAGGGAGTTTAGAAATTATATTGCTATATCTTTTATAATAATATTTCTAAAAGGATTGATGTTTTACAGATATCAAGGGGAGGATATTTATTCAAGGATACTTTAATTGCTATATTCATTCCAAGGGGAGTTAAGGATTCTAATCTACAGGTATATTATTCTAATCCTTATACTCTAACACTTGTGAAAGAAGAACAACTTTTACTTGTGAAAAGATGGTGTTAAAATGTTCAAACCACTTCACGATCTTAAAATGTTTTTCTGATTTGAGAAGTGTGATTTTTAAATGATTTTTGGATATTTGTGAAGTTTATTGTTTATCTGGTCGTGTGTTCTTTAAAGAATAATAATTGTGTATTTTCTTTTCTATATACTTTGTCAAGTATTCATACATACACTGGTTCAGTATTTTAAAATTGATTTTGTTATTACCATGTATCAAATGTTTAATCTTTCTATGGTAATACTCCCGTTTGGTATTCACAGTTGTTTGAATCAAATGTCATTTCATTTGTTAATGTGCGTTCATTGATAATATGTTTATGATAATTTGATTTGATAGTATTCACGTCTTTGAATTTCCAAATATTTTTCTTCATGATAATTTGATTTGATCTTAATCATTGTCAGATTCTCAAAACATTTCTATTCTTTTCATTCCTATAAAGTTTTGAGATATCTTAAATGTTTAAAATGCTCAAATTTCATTTCTGATCTTTGATGAACATATATACACTGACATATGATTTCTTGTGCTTTAAATGTCAAGAAAATCATTGAACAACATATATTTTTTAGGAACATGGGATTCAGTGTGAGTGCTTAATAGATCTTCCATGGATTCACGATAACCAGTGTTTTCTACCCCGGAAGAAATCCTTTGAGTGATTGAGGGGAGAAGGGTCTAAAAGAATTGAGTGTGGGAGTGAGCTGAGATAAAATGGAAATGAGAGATTGGTTAGATGTGAGCTTATATGTTTAAAAGAAAGAGGGTGAGAGAACAGAGTTAAAAGAATATCAGAACTCTGCACCGAACATCTTTCTGAGACGGGCATACCCATTACTGATTGGTTCACATTTCTTTGGTGACCATCATTGAAATAGGCAAATAGCCCATGCCATCTCTTGCATACAACCCCACTAGCTACTCATTCTTTTCTTAAAAAGAGAATGTTTCACATTTTCTGGGGAAACAGCATATAATCTATCGAATCTTCACTTGGAAGATTCTGTTATTGAAAATGAAGGAAAGTTGCCCCACCTTCGATCCTTTCTCATGCACGTTGAGTCCATGTATAATCATTGTTGTCTCAGTGATTTACATATTTTGAGCCTTATGAAACACAATCATTGTGCTAATTTTTTCAAACACAAGCACGAGCACACAGAGAATTTTTTTTTTCGTCTGAACATTCATAGAATTACCTTGTGTTCTTCAATGATTGAATGGAAGTCCTAGGGAGTCAACATCAAACAAGCTCCTTAAATTGTACATTCGTTGTACACAGTAACTTCGTGTTACTGACAGGCATTTCTAACTGTTTCATATGTTGATTCAGGGTTACAACTCTTATTTCGTTTGAATTTGAAAAGATTCAGATGAATACATTCATGGTTCAACGACTCTTTAAGGGGAGATGAAAGTTAATGAAGAATGTGCTTATTAGACGGTGGGAAGTTCATTTGATGACAGATCTGACCTTGAAGTGTTTTAATGATTTTGATTCTTACAAATCATTTAAAAGGGGGAGACTAATCAAAAGTTCAAGATTAGATTGAAGTTTTAAAGATTTCAGAGATGATAAAGTTTTCAGATGATTAAAGTCAAAGATTAAAGAAAGCTTGTCAAAGAGAAAGTGAAAGAAAGTCCGAGTTTAGTCAAAAGGCTAATTCAAAGGAAAAGACAAGTTTGAAGAATTGTCAAAGATCATACAAAGTGTAAAAAGACTTAAAGATATCAAAGTTATGAAAGAGCAAAAGCTGAAAGCTGGAGACAATGCTGAAGATATGAAGACCTGAAGATTATTGTCAAGTATTTTTTAATCTTGAATCCAAAGGGGGAGATTGTTAGACTGAAATTGTATTCAAGATTAAATGAGTGTCATTGTTGTAATTAGTGTTTGGGTGTGAGTTGTAAATGAGCTTAGAAGGTTTGACCTTGCTTGATCATGTTGACCTATATATAAGCAAGTCTTTGTGTTGTTTCTAAGTAGGCGTGTAAGTAAGTGTGTGAAAGTGAAGGTGTAATTGTGGTGGTAATTGAGAGAGAGTAAGAACACATAGTTGCACACATTGAATACACACACAAACACTCAATCTAAATTTCGTTTATCACAAATAGGTATATGGTTTGATGTAATCTTTGTGATTAATAAACAAAGTGTTTTGTGTAGATCTTTATGTGTTTATGCTAGTAAATCATGGGCCACAACTTGTTTTGAAGCTTAACTGATTCATCTTTCAGCTCAGATGATTTTTGTTCAGTTGGCTTTGAAGATTTGCAATTATGGACTCTTTAACCTTGATTGCTTTCTCAAGAGACTGAATGTCATATTTTTTTTATTTGAATCATTTTCTCTCCATCTTTAATTTTTGTCTCTTTTTCTCTAATTTCCTTCTCTCTTGCGCTGATGATACCTCCAAAATCAGATTTAGCATTATCAGTACATTTTGTACAAATAGAAGTTTTATCAAAATTTGACAAATTTAACTTCAACTCCTGAATCTGTTTGACAAGGGCTCCATTCTGAATTCTCAGTTTGTCTCATTCAGCCTCTATTTTTGGTATCTCAGGCATGTATAAGACTGCAATATCTCTTGCTGATAGTACAGTATTTCCCTTATCATCAGTCTTTGGCATCTTGAATGATTAGCTTGAATGAATGATCGTTCCCAAACAATTCAGAAATATTTACTAAAAGTTAAAAACAGATCACCACTTGAAAAAAAAATTCAGAAAAATTTTAACTTTGAAACTCGCAAAACACTGTAACTCGCAAAGCTCAAAAAAAAAATTTAAAAGTATAAAACTCGCAAACTACACAAACTCGCAAAGCATTAAACTCTCAAGTCACTGTTCACATTAATTCGCGCTAACAAGCACTTGCGCGTTTTTGATTCGCGCAAAACCCTTAAAGTTCACGCAAAACACGACTTGCGCGTTTATAAGCTCGCGCAAAACACGACTTGCGCGTTTAGAAGCTCGCGCAAAAGACAATATGCGTGTTTTGAAGTTCGCGCAAATAACGATATGCGCGTTTCTGTTTCTCGCAAGGTTAAGCTTGCGCGTTTAGATTCCTTTGTGTGTTTTGATTCCTTTGCACGTTTTGTGATGAACTCGCAGGTAGAAACTTGTGTGTTTCAAGAACTCGCAGACTGAGGTTTGCGTGTTCTTCACTTGATGAATCTTGCACGTTTTTCCAATCTAGCGCGCTCTTGGCTTTGTCGTTCAAAATCGATCCAAAAATCGAACAATCTGCAAATTGATTCTCAAAATTGCACCAACATTATCGAAAATCAATTCTAAAAACATTTCTAAGCAACAAATATATCTGAAAACTTGAATTAAAGTGCGATTAATTGAAAAAACATACTCTGTGCAGTGCGTGAAACAAAACTTCAAGAAAATCAAAAGTTACATCAAACAAATGATTAATTCGTGTTTGTGTGTGATTACAAACTGATTTCTAATACAAATCGATCACAACTAGAACAAAATTACACAGAAATTTCAACAAATCATTAAAAATCTCGATCAAACAGTGATTTTTCAAGATACGACTGTTTTATTGATTTTTCAAGAATTTGAATAAAATTTTGGTGATGATATCTTTCTGAATTTGAATGGTCTTGCTCTAATACCAAATGAAAATGTAAATTCCAGATTCAAATCAAGCTATCAAACTAATCTCAAATAAGATTTGACAATATCAATATTCTAGATAGAGAGAGTAGAGAGAGAAAGCTTTCAAGTCATTTATCTAACAATATGAATATTACAATGTATCTACTTACATGATTTACTAAGCAATGGGTATTTATACCACAACTACTTACAAGATAAACTCAAACTCTCAAGGCTAAACAACATTGACTAAGACTCTGTTGACTTTACATGACTTGACTTTTCCTATTAAATCTTGGATACAATAAAATACACTAACAATATGTCAAAGTCAAAGTGTATTGTATTTGTTTCCTTGTTATGTTTCTTAGTATAAATAGGTTCCTTGATTTGTAATAGAAGGGAAGAATTCAGATTGTGTGAACGTATGTGAGCAGATTAGAGAAGATCAGATTGAAACATTATTCTAGAGAGAAAGAATGAATGTAGAGAGAGAAAGTGAGATTTGTAATTGTTGAGATTTGTATCAATGACATGTGATTAAGATTGTTGAATCATCTTGATTGTTTTGTTACGATAAGAACTTGATCAAATTTGGGAATAACAATACTTAATTTCTAACCCTTTCTTCTTTGACTCAGCTTTCTTTGAAAGTTCAGATAACTTCCGGTTGAAAGATTTCTCAAGTTCAGTTTTCTCATTCTAGTGTCTCTCATCTACTTTCTTCAGCCATTCTTTGCCTTTTTCTTGATATGTCGATAATTGTGTTTCAGCCTTTGTCAGTTTGACATTCAAAGTATCAATTTCTGCTTTCAGCTTTGAATTTTGAACTTTCAGCTTTTCATTCTCAGCCTCAATCTTTGGTATTTCTGGCATGTATGACAATGCACGGTCTATGTTGGTGACAAACAGATTTCCCTTCTCATCTGTGTAAGGCATGATTAATATTTCTCTGAAAAATATAGCTTGAAAAGATCTTTAGTTAGAAAATCAGAAAAATTAACAGTAAAAATATAGAAAAATCACTCAAAAATGATAACAAGTCTAGAATTCGTATGATACTCACAACACACAATTCCCATGCACTAAGAATTCGTATAAGGAAAACAATTCGTATAATACTCATAAGTAACAATTCACATGCAATAATTCGTATGGACACAATTCGCATGAAAAGGATATGAAAAACGATACAAAATCTGAGCTTTTCGCATATAACTATGTGCGAATTCTTACTTCTCGCTTAAAGGATTATGCGAATGCTTTGAAATTCGTGTAAGTCTCAAATGTGAAATCCATACAATTTGTATGTGTCTTTTATGCAAATTCTATACTTCTCGTATAGCTCTTTGTGCAGATCCTTTGCTTTTTCGTATATACTCTTGTGCAAATTCTTCAACTCTGCAAATTTTATCCTTAAGAACAATAAAATCAATCAATCTGCGAATTCCTTAGCTCTGCGCGTTCTTTGTGCGAGTTCTTCATAGCTCGTGCGAATTCTTTAGATCTGGGACATTTTTTTCAAAAAATAACACTGAATTCCACCCAAAAATTGTAGTTTGACTCTAAAACTTTGCAGAATTCACTACTATACCATCGAGAACAATTCCTTGGAATGAATTTTTCTAAAAACAACCATGATCGTGGGATTTGAATCTTGAAAGTCCGTGAATGAAAACTTTCTAAAAATGGAAAAATTGATCAAATTCTATCAATTTGTTGGTCAATTGATTAACCAACCCAAACAAGAAATATTCTACTACAATAGGCGATCATTGTGAACTCAATTTCACATCCAAATCATCCTTCAATCAAAATCTTGATTTCAATGGAACAATAACTTTCTAAAAATTTGAAATTCGTATTTTTCTGCCTCAAATCATGATGTTAATTTTTTTTGAATAATCAAATCTAGCTCTGATACCAATTGTGATCCCAGGTTTCAAGAAATCATGCACAAATCAATAGCAATCAAAGATCAAAGATGTGATGTAGAGATAATTTAGTCACAAGGTTTTTCGTATTCATATATCTCACATCGAATGGTTACAATGAGAAACGTACAAACATACTTACAAAAACAAGACTAAAGCAAAACTATATATTGGATCAAACAAGCCTTGACCTCAATACAAGCATACAAGGTAAACGTTAACTAAACAAAGAAACATACTTTACAAATTGACTCAAAACTATGATCTAACATGAGGCTTTACATACAAACATTGATACCATCGCAAAAGAGAAGACTATAATTCACAATGAACTATCTGAAACTACTTCGAAATATAAACTATGTCAATTTGAAGCTAAAGAGATTGTTAAAAAGTGTTTGTTTTTATCAAAAGAAAACAAATCTTTAATTGATAAAGTGAATGTTTTGGAAGAAAAACTTTAAACTTTAGGTCAAACTTAACAGACCATTCACCTAAATAAACCTAAAGAGAGTAGTGAGTGTTGGGGTCTTGGTTACGAGAACCCACATTATCTCAAAAAGGGTATTTCTAAAGTGCCTGTGCTTTATGATTTTGATTTTTAAAACTGGCACCACAATACCCCGAACTCAAAGTTAAGTGGACTGAACTTCCTGAAGAGGATGAAGCTAAGGAAAAATAGAAAAGGAAGAACACAACTAAAATGCAACTTCCATTTCATTATGAGAAGTTGAATTATAGTTATAGTTCTGATAAATCAAAATTTTCTTTCTAATGATTATTTTGAAAGCTATTGTTCAAAGGAGTTAAAGGCTAAACCTATTGAGGGTAAAATTTATGTAGCTCGTCTCGTGTTAGAAAATATATTTCTGAACTCAAGAACACTCTGATAGAAGAAAGGATTTTGATTAATCTAGAACAAACTATGTTTTCTACTGTGCTTCTAAATTCTCTTTTTCCTAAAATTTCCAAAGCTTCAAAATCTAATGATTTAATTGGTCTACTTGATGAAGAGTTTGATTTTCTTAACTCTAAAGGTGATTTCGATGACTGTGTTGGTCAATTTGATTTTAATGCTAAACTCCCTAATAATTCACAGCTTGTTATAAACTCTTTTGGATTACCCAGTGTGTATGAAAAGGGTGAAACGTCAACGAAAGCTGATGTAACAGTTTTCGTGAATCCCAAGAATGCCAAAGGTAAGAAGAAGAAATCTAGGCATTCACAAAAACAAAAAACCACTGGTAAGCCAAAGAAAAAGCAATCTTTCAAATCTAACAGTTCTAACTCTAAAGTTTCAAATGTTTCGAATGTGAGAAAGAAAAAGTCTTGAGTTAAATCAGAATGGCTACCAAAGAAGAAGATTGACGAGAATGCTAAATCATAATCTGATTCTGATTGTAATAGAAATACTGATAGTAAAACTGATGTAATTGGCAATGTTGCTTTTCAAAAACCAAAACTTGTAACTTCTTACAAGCGTTATTCAATAAAGTAATTGTTCCAATTATCTCCGTCTACTAGAAAGTTTTGTAATTCTCGTAGAAATGATTTTGCGTCTCGGCAATATTCTGATGTTTAGTTTGGTACATATCATGTCTATTCTTATCATTCTCATGCTTCAAATGGTTTTCAAAAGAAAAGGGGACCCAGATATAAATGGGTACCAAAACCGAAAGATACATCTGTGTTGCAGGGACCTGATGTTAAGATGGAGTAAAGGAACCAAGGCTTCTGAATAAATCAGTTCAGAACCCGTACTTCAATGTCTAAGGAGTTTGACTTCTAAACATAACAGTTTAGGACTCTCTCTTCAATGATCAAAAGAGATGATACTCCCGTGCTGAATGAGATTGTACTACGATACTTAAATGAGAAGTCCAACCTTCAAGGGGGAGTACATATTTTTACTGAAAATATGCATTCGCAAGATAAGATGATCTACATTTCAGGGGAGTTGTAGATATCTAACATATGTTTTTCACTGACAAAATTTCTGATGCATAATTTAAAGGGGAGTAAGAGATAAGGAGTATGGTATATGACATCTGATTACATCTGATCAAAACTTGTACATTCATAGTTTTACTGCTTTATGTCATTTTATTTTCAATAAATTTTGTGAATAAAGCTTTGTACTTTGACGACTTTCGATTTTTTGCAGAATTGAGAGAGAGCTTACATGATCATATCATATATGACTTAGAGCTGACTTGATGAGATTTAAGATTGAGCAAAAGGTTTATTTACAATCTTAATCTCATACCTGTCTGAAAGAAGGACAACTTTCAGATATGAAAACATGTTCTTAAATGTTCAAACAACTTCTTATTCTTAAAAAGATTTCATTAATATAGAAGTGTGATTTTAAATGTTTTCATGTTATATGTGCTTTGTTGTTTACAAACCGTGTGTTTCCAAAGATGAATACTTACGTATTATCTTTTCCATATACTTTAAAGTATTCACACACACCGGTTTAAATTTTTGTTCAATATGTTATCACCATGTCTCAAATTGAACATATTTTTCGATGGTGATACACCCGCTTGATATTCAAAGTTTGAGTGTTGATTTCATTTCAAAACATTTCTTTCAAGAGTCTCTATATTTTGATTTGTATAGACAATATTCAATTTTTGCTGACCTAAGCTTTACTTGATAAATCATTCTATTTGATCTTTTTCATACAATGTCAGATTTTCAAACAAATTTCTTGTATTCATTTCATTCATTCAATATACTTGTTTGAAATATCTTCAATGTTTAAAATGCTCAAATCTTCATGACTACAAAGTTAAATCATTTTGAGCAACATGTTCTTTTAGGATAACAACATGGGTTCATTGTGTGGGGACTTAACTGAACTTCTATGGATTCATGTTAACCAGTGTTTCCTACCCAAGAAATTAATCCTTGAGTGATCGAAGAGTGAGGAGTCAATAACTGAGTGTGGGTTGAGTGATGAGGTAAAATGGAAAAGAGAGTTTGATTAGACACGAGCTTAATATTTAAAAAGAAAAAGGGTGTGAGAACAGAGTAAAAGAATAACAAACTCTGCACCAACTTTGTCTGAGTCGGGCAGCCACATTGCTGGTTTTTCACAATTCTTTGGTGAACATCATTGAAACAGAAAACTAGCCCATGCCAACTCTTGATAAAAACTCCACCAACTACTCATTTTCTTCTCAAAAAGAAGATGTTTCATAATTTAAAGGGACGCAACACATACTCTATCTGATTTTCATTTGGAAAATCTGGATATTGAAAAAGAAGGAAGTTTGTCGCACCTTCGCACTTCGATCGTGCACAATTGAGTCTTTATTTGACTATTGTTGTCTCAATGGTTTATAAAATTTTGAGCCTTATTAAAAGCAATCATTTGTGCTTAATTCCTTCAGACATAAGCACGATCACACAGGAAATTCGTTTTTCTGTCAGAACGTTAATAAAATAAACTTGTGTTATTCGATGGTTTAATGGAAGACTTGGGGGAGTGAACATAAAAAAGCTCCTTTCTAATGTGTATTCGTTACACACAGTGACTTCGTGTTACTGACAGACATTTTAACTGATTCATTTGTTGATTCAGGTGTTACACTCATAATTTGTCAAAATTTGCAAAGATTCGGATGAATATCTGAAAGTCCAAGATCGGTCTAAATCTAGTGACAGAAAGTAGAGAGAGAAAGTAGGAGCATCAAATGTAAACTGATATATTCAAAGTGTGTTCCAAAGTTACAAACAACAAAGCACCTAAGGGACTTAAATACCCCAGGTTTTAACTAATACAGATAAGCACAGTTAAGACTACTGAAAATAAATACAATGACTACTACAAAATCAGTCCTAACAATTTCCCCCTTAGTAAGCATTGGCGCAGTGGTCTTCAAAACCAATCTTCTAAAACAGCATTGACCAACAAAGCGACTTTGATGAATCATTGACGCTCTTCTCTTTGACGAAGTCTATTTAGTCCAATTGAAACTTCTAGGAGTCTTAGAGTTGAGCGGAAATTCAATCTCTCATGAATTGTATTTAATGTCTTCTTGAGAATACAAATTTCATCATTATCAACCAGATAAGCATTACTTCTTGTTTCCAAAAATCTTCTTTGAGCTTCTTTCAGACGTTGCTCCAACTGAAGCTTGATCACCTTCAAAGTTCCATTAGAGTAATGACTAATTTCTTCAAATCTGAGAAAGCAATTTTTACTTGAGCCTTCTTGTAGACAACTCCATATGGATCTTGAATTATGGTGAATAAAGGATAAGAATCTATTTCTGGAAAGCTTCGATTGGGCCTTAGAAGATTTACAACTGGTTGAAAACTTTCAACGGCCATCTGAAAATCAAACACTCTAAAGAATCTGATTTGCCGTCAAATGAATCTTTTGATAACAAATAGCGCTTGAGAAACATCCTGAGTTCTATGATAAAGATTTCTGAAATGATCATATAAAAATTCAATATCATCAATAGAAAGATCAGAAAAATCTGCCTCAGAGAAAGTATATCGATTGCAATCTCTTCTTTCCACTTTGAATTCCGGATACCAGATATTTACTAACTTGTTTATCGTGACGCTGATAACCCGGACAATCAAATGTGGAAAAAAAAAACGAGATTGTTTCTACGGCGCTAGAACTGATGAGCATCAAGTATTCATACTGATAAGCCTCTGACTCCTTTTCAACACCAAGGATAGCATAAATGTTGATCGACCTTCTTCTAGAAACGAAAATATTACACTGAGAATCATCTAGAAAGGCAGATCTTTGTCTTGAAGCCATATACCTTTGTTGAAGACTTTTTTTTCTCCCCTATCTGGTCAAAGTTGGTCCTTCCTCTAGAATTGTCAGAGGAATCACAGGTTCAGATGGAGGAACATCAGCTTGTGCTCTTGACGACTGACCAACTTCAAATGAGCTTTGAGGAGCAGTGGTAGTCGGAGCTGTCCTAGCAACAGGAGAAGAAGTAATTGGAGCAGATTCTGGAATTTGTGTAGCTTCAGTACTTGGAGAAGTTTCAGGAATCTCTTCTTGAGAAGGAAGATATTTGTACAACATGTCTGTAATCTCTTCATCCTTAGCATCCATGAATAAAAAATCATCTTCAGTATCAGAAATGATGATTATGTTATCACAATCCTCTTCTTTTACTTGGCAAATCTTCTCAAATCTGATGTCTTCATCATCGTCTGAATTTATCTCTATGAAATTTGCAAAGAAGGATCTCATGTCATTTGCAGCTTCAGAATCCTCTAAATCAATTGACCTTGGATCAATGTCAGGATCAACATACACAACAGTCTGCATGTTATTTTCAATATCTTGTTCATAAATGTTCAGTACATTTGACATGGAAGACAAATCAACATTTTCAATCATGACATTCATTAGATCTTGAATGCTACAGTCTTGAACGTTGTCAATATTCTTTTCTGTATCACCAGCTACCTCTTCTTGAGATTGATCTCCTCTGGCTGAAGAAGATCCTTCCACTCTTGGTCTCTTCACCATCTCCCCCTCATGGCCTTGATGATCTGGATCATCTTGGTCATGTCGGCGTTTAAGAGACGGTCCTGCCTCAGTTCAGCAACTCTAAGTATGAAGATCAAATCTGTTAGAAAGTTCAGAAAAGGCTTGAGTCATGAAAGACTTAATATCAGCAAAACTAGATTGAACTTCAGATTGAAAAGACTGGAACTCTTCAGATAAAGCAGTAATTCTATTAGAATCAGACGTATGAACTAGATGCGACGTAGGCTGGAAATTCCTTAGAAGAGAATCATATCTTGATCTTGATGTTGTGGCGGTGACATAGACAAAAGACGAGCATAAAGCAGATCAGTCAACTCAGATATTGGAAGATCATGAAGAGTAGACCTTGAAGATGTACCAGTAGGAACTAATGAAGAAATACCCGCAGAATGAGTAAACAAAGGAGGTAGAGGAACAGAAATAATGGCAGGAGCAGATGATTGAACAGCAGAAGACGGTTCGCTAATAACAACCCCAGATGGGCGTCTGAACGGAATCACTTCAGGGATTGAAGAGGTATCAATTTCTGGCATTTTACCCTTGAAGAAAGCACGCAATTTCTGAATTTCCGCATTCTTGTGCTCTTCAAACTACTCACTTATCTTTCGAATCATCTCATTCAGAGGAGAAAATTTATCAGAAGAAACCCGATCTTGAACAGAAGAAAGCTCTACAGCTGAAACAGTTGAAGAATGAATAGCAGCAAGAGAAGTTGTTGGAGCTTGACTCTGTATCTGAGCTGAGGCTTGAGCAAATTCTAAATCCAATTCATCCACTTGAAGATGAGTAACTGAAGGATTGATAGATACAGATTCATCTTCAGATACAACCTCTTCTGACACATGCACTTCACGTTCCTTAGATTGCCTTGTATATACCCGAAGACTTGGTTGAACATCATCATCTCCGTCATTATCATCATCATCATCTTCACTGTCAGGAATATCATCACCAATATCAACAACTTCATCACTAGCTTCATCTTCATCAGCATTAACATCATCAGTAGTAGCAACAACAACATCATCAAAAGCATCATAGATAGAAGCAGCAGGTTCAGTATGAATAGTAGAAATTACATCATTAATCTGTTGATCTGCCATATCTTCTTCAATCTGTTGTTCTTCAACCTCTTGTTCGACATTGGAAGGTTCTGCTCGTTCATCATTTTCCAGCTCATCCTGATCAGCTTCCAGAATTCGTTCTCCACGCAGTACTAAATGACATTGTCATCTGTCATGTCAGCGTACTGTGCGATGAGCGCATAGGAAATAGTCATTGAATAGTTCAACGACTGCTTCTTTTTCTGAATATAAATCATTTCTGTATCTGGAACTTGCGGCCAAGATAATTTGCGTGGAATTGCTGAATTGCTTCTGAGCATACTTCGAATGATCAGCTTCAAGAATCTGATAAATGGAATGAACTTGCGCTTCTTGTGTGTAAACTTCTCTTGCACCCGCTCCGAGAGTTCTGTCCAGAAAATGTAAGTATAGTCTACATGCAAGTCATAGATGACTGCATGGAACAATCGGAGATAAAGTAGACTTGCACTGTCTGTTCAAGAATGCTTTGTCGTAAGACACCAGATGAGAACAGAGAAGAGAGCATACCAAACTGGAGGAAGACGTGACTTGTCAAAATCACTAATTCTGTTCAACCTGCCAGTATATCCAAGATTTCTAATTCCGTCAAGAACATCCTCTTCAGAAGGAAAGTTGTCATATTGATCAATCTGCAGATCAAATCTGTGCGTACGATCAAGCTCATTCTTTGTAATTGTATGCCTTGCCTGCTGAATATATACTTCTGGAACTTCAACACATGAAGTAAGAGTCTGTGTAAGTGGATGTCCTCTGAGAATCTCTCGTATCACCGGATGTATTTTGATTCTGTCAAAATCCACAAAGTAATTGTTCGGCTTGTATGGCAGAAAGTACATCATAATAGGAAAGACATTGTTCAACGTTCGACGAGATGCTGATAGATTGGCCCCTACTGAAGGAATAGACGGCATCGGCGTCTCGTGTGAAGCTTGATCAGACGGATCATAGAGAATAACATTCTCGTCTTGTATAATTGGATTTGTTTGGGTTTTAGAAGTCATTTAATGACCTGGAAAACAAAAACGATGAAAAATTAGACAAAGTAAGAAAACTGAAAAATGAAAAAAAAATTCTAAGTCTGGTTTGCGTAACATGTTTGAAACGCAAAGTGAAGTTTGCGCAATGAACGTGATACGCAAAGGTAAGTTTGCGTAATAGGCAAGATACGCAACTGAAGTTTGCGGATTACATTCATAATGAAAACTAAGGTTTGCGTGATTAACATGTTCCGAAAACATGACCTAAAAAATTCAACACAAAAACGCAAGGTTTGCGGAACAAGAAGGTTACGCAAAGTAGACTTTGCGTGTCCTAAGTGATGCAAACTAAACTAAACGAAAACACAAAAACATCGAGGTTCGCGTGTCAAATATGTTATGCAAAGTACACTTTGCGTGACCAACGGGATGCGCAAACTGGACTTTGCGTGTCCTGTTGGTTGCACAAACGTAACTTTGCGTAAACCCTACCTTGATACGCAAAACCCTAGTTTTCGTGAGTTCTTTTTACGAAAAACAGAATACATCAAAATTAAAGCTATAAACACTAAAATAAGGGATAAAATGACATACCAGAGGTTCGAAATTACGAACAAAATGAAACCCAAAACTCGATTTTGAGCAAAGAAGCTCGAATCTGAGATTTGAAGAACGATTAACAGTAAAAACGCGCAGTAAGAATACGAAAAATGAAAACAAAATCGACAAACAATGGTATACTAAACAAAACTACAAACAATGTAATACACAAACCTGAAATCGAGGCACAATAAACAGAAATCAATAAGGAACAATCGACGCAGAGTGATAACGTGGGAGGGAAGATGAACAGTGAAATGAGTTTAAATTAAAAATGGAGTGAGAAAGGTTAAAATGAACAAAGCACACACTATTTATACTTAACTAAACAAAATAACACAAAAAAAAAATTCTAAAAAAAATGAACACTTCATTAAAAAAAATAATCAGAAAACTTATCTTCCAAGCTCTTTTTACTCCCCCTACACAAATGCACAGAATATAACAAATCAGTAAAGCATTTGTATAGAAATATCAGAAAGTACTTACCTGATTTATTTCTGATCAGCACGCGAAGTATTTTATCAGAAATTTTCCCTCCCCCTCAAAAACTGAATGTTGTTAAAATTGGTAGTCATATATTCTCTCCCCCTCGAAGAATGCACAGACCAATTTTGATAAAAAAATATGAATACACAAACATTAAGACATCAGTGTAAAAAGAAAATGATACTGAATATAAATTTTGAAACAACTGAACATATAAAATTTTAAACACTAAACAAATGAAAGTCTACTCAGTAAAATATCACAGATTTATCAATCAGTTGAAATCAAGCGAGTGATGTTGGATACAAGAACAAGTTTCATTACATATCAAGTTAAGACATGTTCAGTTTCAAAAACTTCCAGCTATCTATACAGTGTGCTCGCATGCGAACTTCGATTAGCTTCACGAAAAAATGCAATTCTAAAAATATTATAGAGAACTTTGCATGTACTAAAACTAAGTCATCAAAAATTAAGACTTTCACAAATTTACAGGTTTATTGCAACTCAAACATATCACCAAGTATCATGAGATGTGTCGTCAATGGCATCTTTTAGCATTGTGCACAATGGCATCTTCACATGAGTGTGCTCTTTGGCATCTTTTAAGCGTTTGCACTTTGGCATCTTTTAATCAAAAAGTTCGGTAAGTAAAGAACATGCCATAAACGTAACTTTCTATCTGACCCTATTGCAGGATTTAGGTCAGCCGCTCCCAGACCCGTGGGCCTTAGGGGACTAGGTGTCAAGCAACCCTTGGAACTTACTTTCCCGGATCAGAAAGGCTACATCGACACATCCTAAACCCATTCATACCAGTAGAACATGACTTTTGATCTGGTTCTATAGAAGGATTTGGGTTGGATCACTCCCAGACCAAATGACCTTAGGGGACCAGATGACAAGCATCCCACGGAACTTACTTTCCCAAACCAGAAAGGCCACAGGTACAAACTTTTAAACTCAGAGATTTTTGTATTTTATATATTTATTATTCATCTCAATCACTCAGGTTAACATCTAAGAGCTTAGCCCATATTTTCCTTCCGATCTATAATTCTGATCATTTAGGTAGTCTAAGCAAAGTAAACTATAAATATTCTGACTCACATATCTTTAAAGCAGTATCAAAATCTACAAACATGTTGCTGACTTTTTGACTTTTGTAAGACTTGAAAGTTGAACTTATAAAACTTTAATATAAACAAAGAACTTTTAAAAGATCCTAGATACACATTTTATTCAAAAGAAAGAAAATCAGTAAAATTCTACTTTATAGAATAAAATTTGTAAAGATTTAAACTTTATAAGCTTAAAATTAATCATCTCAATAACTCAGATCTATATTGAATCGCTTAGCCCATATTTTCATTACAATCTACAATTTTGATCACTTAGGTTGTTCAAGCAAAGTAAACCATAAATATGCCAACTCACATATCTTTAAAGCAGTATCTAAAGCGTCAATCATGTTGCTGACTTTTTGATGTTTGTAAGATTTGAAATTTGAACATATGAAACTTTAATATAAACAAACTGACTTGTAAAAAATCCTAGACACACATTTTATTCAAAAGAAAAAAAATCTGTAAAATTTTACTTTATAGAATAAAGTTTGTAAAGATTTAAACTTTTAAATTCAACATGCCAAGTTTTGAAAGCAGAAAATTAAAACGTTTTTCATCTAAGGCTTTTGTAAAGATATCAGCAAGTTGATATTCATTTGGTACAAAATATAATTCAATATTACCTTCTTCCACATGATGCTTTATGAAATGGTACCGCATATCTATGTGCTTGGTCTTAGTGTGTTGGACCGGATTGACTGATATCGCGATCGTGGATTTGCTGTCACAATAGATAGGTACAGTTTTGTACAACATCCCATAATCCCAAAGTTGTGTCTTCATCCATAGAACTTGAGCGCAACAACTAGTTGCGGCGACGTATTCTGCCTCTGCAGTGGAGATTGAAATACAGTTCTGCTTCTTCGACGCCCAACTTATCAGTCTGTCACCCAAAAACTGAAGATGACCTGAAGTGCTTTTTCGGTCTAACTGATTACCACCAAAATCTGCATCAGAATAAGCAATCAGTTTATAGTCATAACTCTTAGGATACCACAAACCTAAATATGGAGTTCCTTTGATGTAGCGAAAAATGCGCTTGACTGCCAACAGATGCGATTCCTTTGGTTTGGCTTGAAATCGAGCACATAAGCAGGTAGAGAACATTATGTCCGGTCGACTGGCAGTAAGATACATTAGCGATCCGATCATTCCTCGATATGTCTTTTGGTCAACATCTTTTCCAATTGGATCTAGTCCGATTTTGGGACCATGAGACATAGGCTTACCGATTGAAGTAGATTTATCCATCTTGAATTTCTTCAAGATGTCAAATACATACTTTGACTGGTTGATGAATATTCCATCTGGAAGCTGCTTCACTTGTAAGCCGAGGAAGAAATTGATTTCTCTCATCATGCTCATCTGAAACGTAGAAGTCATTAGATCAGAAAACCAAGTACATAAAGATTTGTTAGTCGCACCAAAGATAATATCATCTACGTATATTTGAACTAAGCAAATATCCAAGTTTGATCTATAAATGAAAAGAGTGGTATCGATGGATCCCTTGGTAAACCCATATTTGATCAAGAAGGTTGACAACTCATCATACCACGCCCTCGGTGCTTGTTTCAGGCCATACAGTGCTTTATCGAGAAAGTATACGTGATCAGGACTGTCTTTGTCAACAAACCCCTCTGGTTGAGATACATAGACTTCTTCTTTAAATTTCCCGTTGAGGAAGGCTGTCTTCACGTCCATCTGATACACGGTAAAGTTGCGATAAGCAGCAAAAGCGAGAAACATACGAATAGCTTCAAGTCGAGCGACCGACGCGAACGTTTCCTCATAGTCAATTCCTTCTTCTTGTCGATAACCCTTGGCTACCAATCTTGCTTTGTTCCGAATAACAATACCATCTTTGTCTTTCTTATTCTTGAATATCCACTTTGTTCCAATTATGCTCTTTCCTTTCGGCCGTGGTACAAGTCTCCAAACTTTCAGCGCGTCAAATTGATTGATCTCCTCTTGCATATCTATAATCCAATCCGGATCCTCCAACGCTTCAGAGACTTTGGTTGGTTCAATCTTGTTTAGAAAGCAAGTGAAGAGATATTCGTTGAAAGTTGCCATCTTGAAGCGTGTAGACACACTTGCTTGAGGATCTCCAATAATTTGATGAATGGGATGAGATCTTGTCCATTTGGTGGTGTGAGGGAGAGGATCAATAATATCTTGAACAACTTCTAATTGTTGAGAAGGAGGTTCAGGAGCTTCTATGTCAGTTGAAGAGATAGAGACAGTTTCAACTAAAGGAGGAGGTAGCTCAACAACATCTGGATCAGATTCTGGAAGATTTGTTTGAATAACAACAGTTTGTTCTTCTTCCTGAACTGATTCCTCTTGAACAGGTTGTTCTTGAGCAGATTCTTCAGGAATAGGCTCAGTTTCTGATTGTGTCTGATCAGGTTCAGAAGAAATGGTTTGAATAACAGAAGGTACTTGAACTACATCAGTTTCAGAGATAGATGCAGCGGAATTTGTAGCAGATGTGCTCACAGTTTTCTGATTCAAAATATTTGAAACATTTTCAGAGTTAGATCCAGGCACATCATCATAAAAATTTTAAAACAGAAAATCAAGATCAGAAAGATTAAGCGAAAAAGTAGAAGAATCCTGATTTGTCGATTGTGGCGAAGGTACTGAACTGAGTTGTTCAGAAGCTGAATACCCTATAGATGCGGGTTCTGGATCTGATTGACCTGAAACCAAATCAGCAGCTTCGTCAAATTTGACATTTACACTCTCTATCACTTTTCTTGCTGAGATAAGAAAGACTCTGTAAGTTGCAGAGTTAGAAGAATAACCCAGAAAAATACCCTCATCTGCCTTCGGACTAAACTTGTTTCAGATTATCACTGTCATTCAGAACGTAACACTTACACCCAAAAGACTTGAAATATTTGACATTCGGTTTGATACTGTTCCTCAGCTCATATGGTATTTTGTTGAATCAGCGATGTAGAATCGATCGGTTCTGAGTATGACATGCAGTTGAAACAACTTCAGCTCAATGAGACAAAGAAAGACCAGAATAAGCAAGCATAGATCTTGCAGCCCCAACAAGCGTTCTATTTCAACGTTCAACAACCCCATTCTGTTGCGCTGTTCTAGCAGAAGAAAGCTATTGTTGAATTCCTTGATCCTCGTAAAAAGCTTGAAGAGTACTATTTTTGAATTCAGTGCCATTGTCTGATCTGACAACTTTGACTTTCTTTTGCTTGTTGGTCTGAATTGTTTTGATGAGGTTGATGAGAATGTCTGGGGTTTCATCTTTGGATATTAGAAACTTCACCCATGTATATATTGAGTAATCATCAACAACCACCAAGACATATCTTTTCTTACCAATACTCTTTGTCTTCATCGGTCCGCATAAATCAACATGCAATAAGTCAAGTATGTTTGAAGTGCAGGGTTAAGGCTTTGGCTTGTGAGAAGCTTTCTTCATCTTTCCTTTCTCACAATCCTGACAGAGGTGGTCTTTCTGAAAACGAAGTACTGGAAGACCTCTCACCGAATTATTCTTGACCAGGCGATCCATATACTTATAGTTGAGATGAGCTAGTCGACGATGCCAAATCCAACTTTCGTGAACAGAGGACTTAGATAGAAAACAGATGTCTGATGGGATCTTAACCTTGGAAAGATCAATTGTATATAAATTGGATCTTCTCTTTCCAACCAATAAGTCCCTGCCACTGTCATTCTTCACATCAACTCTTTTAGATTTGAAGCTAACTTCAAGATCTTTATCACAAAATTGTCCGATGCTGAATAAGTTGTGTCTTAGACCTTTGACGTAGCTGACTCTCTTGACAGTTATATTACCTTGAGTAAGATCACCATAACCAAGAATTAGAGTCGTCTCACAGTTTCCAAACTTAACACGACCGCAACATTTTTCTTTAAAATTTGAGAGAAGAGATTTGTTTCTCGTCATGTGTTTGGAACACCCCGAATCCAGATACCATAAATGACTAAGTTGCACATACAGAAACTACACAGATTTAGGTACCCGTATGCTTATGGGTCCCTTCTTGTTAGATTTGTGTCTTATTTTTCGAAGATTTATTTTTCAAACACTCAAGAATGCAATCCTCAATAGAGGAATAAACATAATCATCAAAATCAGAACTAGAAGAAGAAGAGACATGCTTTGCAATGTGAATCATTTGCGGAATTGAATATTTTGTATTTTTATTACACAAAGCAAATGTATTATTGTCACAAAGATTCACTACACAAGTATCTTCTAACAGTTCAGACTCTATAGATTTCTACTTTATCCTCTATATCAGCTTTTGTGATCTCTTCACAGTCCGATCTAAAACAGAAAAATTAGAAGAATTAGAATTTTTGGACAAGACACTATCATGTTTCCTTCACTTCTTTGACCTTCTTCTTTTATGCTTCTTTTTATAATATTGAACATTTAGCGTTAAAGAATCATCGATAATTGAATCAGAAGAAGAAACTTTATCTAAGAAATCAGACTGAGCATTTCACATTGAAGAACTGGCCTTGGAGTGAAAATTTTCAAAAATGCACAAGTCAGGAGGAGGTTTTCGCAACCCATTGGTGGCACAAACTGAACTTTGCGCAATCAACGGCTGGCGTAAAGTGTTAGTTTGCGCTACCAACTGGTTGCGCAAATGCACATTGTTTTTAAGAACTTGAGTATTTTCCTTAGAATCTTTAGAAAATCCAGAAGAAGTTTTGTCTTCAAAACTTGTTTTCATTATAAAAAGAAATAAATCGTTTTCTAAATCATTTTGAAGACTGTGTTCTTCCAATTTATCTTCAAGATCAACTATCTTATCTTCTAACACTAATGGGGGAATGTATCTCCTAGAATCATAAGACACCGGAGATGCGTTTTCCTTATTAGTATTAGCATATATATCAACAAATTCAGTTGGTAATGAAGATTTATTGGAAGACTTGACATTTAAAACATTTTTGAAATTTCTGGACTTCTTCGTTTTCTCAGGAAAATACTTGGCATTTTCAGAGGTATAAACAAATGGCATTTCCATTTTCTTGTTATGCATCCTCTTTTGATTTTCAATTTCTAAAACTTGCTTTTTATTCAACCAGTCAATTTTAAATTGAGGAGCATAATTCGCAAGAGTTAGATAATCAAAATTATATAAGGTTAGGGTTTTTGAAATAACATTGTTTAGACAATGAGGATTTTCAAAACCAAGTCCCCACCTTTCTTTTATAGTCTCGTCACTCCTAGGCTTATTCATATATATTGTTTGCTCAGTTTGGTTTCTCTTATACAATTTTTCTTCTAACACAATTATTTTATCAGATAAACTTTTGTTCAAATCAGTCAATTCAGTCAAAGAATCACGATAAGTCTGATTTGATAATTCTAAGTCATTCAAATTCTTTTGAAATTTCTCTTTTGTGTCATTTAAAATGATCTTTTCATCTATCAGAGAAATCTTCAGTTTTTCAATCAAAACAGACTTTTCTTGATTTCCAAGCTTTTCAGATATGAACTTAGAACGAAAATCATGCAAAGCAATGACAATAACGTTCAATTGAGAAGAAACAAAGTTACATCAAACTCAGAAATTACCTCAGAATCATCAGTGGAGGTATCATCTTCTTCATCATCACTCTTGTCATCTCCAATGAAGCACATTGCAGCTGTCTCCTCGTTCTCAACATCGTTGTCTGAATGATCCAACCAGTACTCCTCCTCAGCCAGCAGTATAGTTCCATTTTATCTCTTCGCAGCCAGTTCCAACTTTTTCCGGTAGAAAGCTGAATTTGTTAAGTCTAATTTTGTAGTAATCATTGTATTTATTTTCTATCTTTTACTACTTTTATTAGTGTATTCTGTTTTGTAAAGGCTTGGGGTATTTAAGTCCCCTTAGTGCCTTTGTGTTGTAACTTTGGAATCACATTTGAATATATAGCAGTGAACTTTGCACTCCTATTGTCTCTCTCTAAGAATAAGTGATCTTGGACTCTCAATTGGTATCAGAGTCATCTGAATCTTGAGAGGATTTGGAGATTGTTAAGTCTAATTTTGTAGTAGTCATTGTATTTATTTTCTAGCTTTTACTGCTTTTATTAGTGTAATCTGTTGTGTAAATGCTAGGGGTATTTAAATCCCCTTAGAGCCTTTGTATTGTAACTTTGGAATCACATTTGAATATATCAGTGAACTTTGCGCTCCTATTGTCTCTTTGTCTACTTTCTCTCTCTAAGAATCAGTGATCTTGGACTCTCGGAATCCTTTATCACCTTCACTTGACACTCCTTAGCTATGTGCCCCAGTTTGCCACGGTTAAAGCAGTTCATAATCTTCTTCTCTTCCTTTTTAGGCTCAACCACTTTTGCAGGCTCATACTTTGGAGTGAATGCCTTTGATGGTGCACCAGGTTCCACTTTCTTTGAGCCAGATGTAAATCGCAGGTTGTTTGATCCTGACCTGTGTTGGAACCTTTTCTGATAATGTTGAGTGAGGAGTATCATAGCTTTCTCCAGAGCCTCACTATCATCATCCGTTGACCCATCATAAGCAGATTCAGATAAAGCTTGCTCAGCCAGTTGGTTAGCCAGAAGACCAATCAGATCCACGATCTTTGGCTTATTCTTTTTATCCAGCTTAGCTTTCTTATCCAGAACCATGTTCTCATCAGTCATCAGAATTTCATACAATTCCTGTATGGGCATAGTAGAAATCCTGACATCATTTCTCATCCTATGACAGGATTTGCTCCAGGATGGAGTGCATTCAGGAACTTCAGGTTGGCCTCCAATTTAGTCTTGGTAAATTTGATCTTATACATATCATTGATGACAGCCCAAAATCTATCAAATACGCTCTTCAGACTTTCCCCGTCTTTCACTTTGAATTCCTCAAAATTATTCATGTACCTTGTCTGACGCAGTTGAGTTGACACAGCTGTACCAAGCATGATCTTTTCCAACTGAGTCCACATAAGCATAGGATTCTGTTTGAAACAGTCAATTATGTTGTAGATCGAATTCGGTAGTGCAATAATCAGATTAGATTTGGCCTGGTTATCAACATGATATCTTAATAGTTCATCAGCATCATACTATCTTAAAGCTTTCTCAACAGTTGTAGCTAGAGTAGTTGCAATAGCTAGTATAACTTTCATCAGCCTCTCCGTAGGACCCTCAGTCAGAGATTTCATCATGTTATCCCCATTCGGTTGTCTTTCTATGAAGTTAATGAATCGGTCTTGCCACTATTCAAATTCATTTTCGTTAATCAATACGGGAGGCCGAGTGTCAGACCCCAATGACATCATCTGGTCATTCCTGTAAACTTGAGCTTGCAAAGACATCTAGAAAAATTCAGAAGGTCAGAAAAATTCTAAGTCTGGAACTAGAAGACTTGCGCAAACAGAAGGTTTACGTGAATAGAGAGATCCGCAAATGAGTTTAGCGTAAGCCAAACGATACGTAAACTGAACTTTGCGTAATCCGAGTGATGCGAGAACCGAACTTTTTGAGACAAGAAGGTTGCGCAATCTGAGCTTTGCGTAAGACAAGTGATGCGCAATACGAACTTTGCGTAAATCGCTGATAACGAAGACTGGACTTTGCGTAAGCTGGATGATACGAAAACTGAGCTTTGCGGGAGCTTGATGATACCAGAACTAAACTTCTCGTAACTCACTGGATACGCAAAAATTGCTTTGCGTGAATAGACCAATGCGCAAACCTGAAATACACTAACACAAGGATTAGAACTATATGAACTTGCGCAAAGTAGAATGAACTTACGCAAACCTTTTATGAACTTGCGCAAACCTACAAGAACTTGCGCAAACAGTAAAAAAACAAATAAAACTCGAAAGATCGATTAAAACTATGAAATTACTGCAAGAAAATCACATACAAATGATCGAAAACATCTTTTTAACAACTTTCAAACACCAATTTTGATTAAAAACCACTAAATCACAAAAATGATGATGAACAGTGCGTGAAAACGGGTTTTCCAAAAACTCTTTAAAACTCAAAAACGATGATCAAATACTGAATTTCATGCAAAATTATGTGAATCAATTATGATCGACTACCAAATACGATACTAAAGAATCAGATTGTAAACAAATTCGTCCAGAAACTTATCCAAATTTGATGAAAAAGCAAAAAAAACGAGATTTTCTTGAAAAAATCAAGAAAAACGATCAAATTTTCTGCTTTAATCCACAAATTCAGAATCTAAATCAACTACTCTCAGTCCTCTCAGATTCAGAATAGCTCTGATACCAATTGAAACTCCAAGATCGGTCTAAATCTAGTAAGAGAAAGTAGAGAGAGAAAGTAGGAGCGTCAAATGTAAACTGATATTGTTAGCTTAAATTAGTCCTCAATTAATTGAATGTTTTATAAAGAATTGTATTTGGGCTTTTTAATTAGTTGTGTGGGCTTGAGCCTTTTTATTGTAAATGGGCCCTATATAAAGGTTCCCATGGCTCATTTCTTCATAAGATTGCTGGAGAAGACACTTTTTACACACACAGACTAGGTGAATTTAATGAGAGTCGATTAATGTTTAGTATGGTGTTCTTCACATTTTCCCCTCCATCAATGAATCAAAGCATATGAGATGAGTTCTTGATTATTATGTTCTTAATTTTCATCTTATCTCTACATTTCTATGGAGTATCTTCATTTGTTGTCTGTATTGGGATCCAACAATTGGTATCAGAGCCAAATGAAGAAACTCTTCTTCATTTCGGTCATCAATGGCAACAATTGAAGATGGATGATTATTTTGATGTTTTGGTGCTTTGATTGGTTAAATCACATGAGCCTTGACACAAATATCATTTCTGTGATTGATTCACTGTTTTGTGCTTACTTGAGATCTATCTTTTGATATTGATATAATTTGGATGATCTTTGATAGATTATTTGCTTGATTCTACAGAAAACCTGTTTCTGCACACCACATGTTTGATGAAATTCCTATGAGAATATTTAATTTCATTTTGGATAAATCTGATCAGTTTTATTACATGTGTGTGTTCTTGATCTTTCTCATTCATTGGTCTACACTTGATAACCACTAAGTAGATGATTGATCTATGATCTCATCCTTGTGTGTGCTTTAGTCCATTGCTATTTTAGCATCTCGATAGTTAGGTTGTTGATCTTAGATCTAACCTTGATATCATTCGAGATTGGATTGTCTTTGATCCATATTTTGTTTAATATTTCGCTGCTCATAATTGATTCAATGAAAGAGTAAGCCATTTGGGTCTTGGAAAATGTTGTTTTATTGTCTTGCATATGTGCAGAGTTAAATTTGTGCAGATTTGTTGCTGTCCCAAACAGAAAGGTGCTGTTGAGTTGTACAAAACAGCAAGTTGTTGTCAGATTTGCACAACTGTAGAACTTTGATCATATCTCTCTCAATACAACTCTAAAAATGATGATTTCAGATGAGTTGGAAACCTAAGACATAGTTTTACGACTTTCATGTTTTGAGTTTTCCCAAAATCAAGCTGATTCTATGTTAAAAATTGTGTTGAACGCAAGTCATAGCTGCTGGACAGAAAGTTGCTATCTGTTGTTGGTTGCTGTCCAAATTTAAAGATCAGAGTTGTTGTGTTTAAATCATGAAGATCGAAGGATTTTGTACCTCAGAAGCATCGTAGAGATGCTGTCAAATGTGCAGATGACCTCTGTTCATTTGATAAGAGGCTGTCCAGAAGAATGATGCAGAGGTAGTCAAGTGTAGAAGCAGAACCAGAGCCTGATCATAGTTCAGAGATGCTCTTATGCTAATCCAGAATATATCAGAAAGTTGCATCAAAAGAGCCTCTTTTGATTGTCCAGAACCTCTACAGAAGCTGTCCAGAGATATGCTCTGCAGAGACAGCAATCAATGCAGAAGTTCAGAGGCTAAAAGTTCATATCAGAAGGATATCACAAAGCCTCTGCAGGCTATCCAGTTCGGACTTACAGAGAGACTTTAGAGCACGAAGACTTCAGAGGACACACCTGTCTCTGAAGTACCTATCAGAGGAACTCAGCTGTCATCAGAGGCTCTGACGTTCTCACCAGAGCTCTGAAGACAAAATTGAAGAAACAAGCTCAAAACTGACAGAGCTGTTGTGTTCTTCCAGATTTGTGCAAATGGAATTTGATTATGTTGATTAGTCAAGAATTCAACCAAGACTTACTCCAGACGTTGATTCAAACGAGTTTGTTGCTGTCATGATTTCAGCCCATAATCAGTTTCAAAATCGCATAAGTGCTGTAACATTTGCGCAACTGTAGCATTTTGATCATATCTCTCTCATTATCAATCCAAATTTCAAGATTATGGATGCTTTGGAAACCTAAGACACAGTTTCAAAACTTTGATGTTTTGAATTTTCTCAAAATACAGCTTCTTGTAGGTCAAAAACAGTGTTGAAGTCGAGTGATAGTTGCTGGACAGAAGGCTATTTGCTGCTTGTTGCTGTCATGCACAAACTTGCTGTTGTTCTGTTTATTATGTGCAGCACTAGCCGGATCCAATGACAGAGAGGCTTCTATTTTGAAGTGTATTCAGAGTTTGATCATGAATGTTCAGACATCAAGACTAATCAGAGTTTACACTTAGCCTACTTCATAGCAAAGTTGATTTTTCAGAAATACTTGACAGCTTTGCGCACCTGTCGTATTTTGCTCAGATCTCCCTCCTCGAAGCTCCAAATTTGACGAGTCCAGATGTGTTGGATTCCTAAGAGATAGGTGAACATTTTTCTTGTTTTGAGCTTGCTCTGAATCAGTGTGCTGATTGGTCAATATCTGCGTCAAAGTCAGTACATAACTGCTGGACAGAAACTGCTGTTTGAACGAGATGCGCAGAGGTTGATAAAGGCTGTGCACAGAGGCTGTTTGTGCAGAGCCTCTGTAAGGCTGACCAGAGCCTGTGGAAATGTAGAAGTTCTGAAATGCAGAGCTTAATCAGAGTTAGATCGTAGAGGGTAGATCACAAAGCTTCTGAAGATTGTTCAGAACCTCTGAAAGTTGTACAGAGAGTCCAGAAGTAACAATGCAGAAGTAACAATGCAGAAGCGTCTAGAGATTGATCAGAGATGCTTAGAGGTTGTCATGCATAGAGGAATGCACAGAACCTCTATCAATGTGCAGAAACTCGGGAAGAAAATACACATCAGAGGCAAATTGCAGAGCCTCTGAGGATGTCCAGAGCATGCAAAAGTAAAATTCAGAGATGCTCTTAAGTTGTTCACAGAGCCTCTGTGGACCAAAAGCTCTGAAGAGCAGCGACCAGAAGGGAGGACCAAAGGTAGACCAGAGGATGCGTATCAGAGGTCGATGGTCCAGAGGTCGCAATGAGCCAAGTGCCCAATGCCCAAAATTTTCGAATTTTCTGACAACATTGCGCTGTTTCAGAAACAAGCGCACAACTTTTTACTCGAAGCTCCGATTTACATGAGTCCAGTTGTGCTGAATCGCTAAAACACAGACATACGACTTTGATGTTTTGAGTTTTCTCAAATTCCTTGAGCTGATATGCCAAAATCTGTTTCAAAGTCTGCGTTAGAGTGCTGGACCAAAACCATCGCATTTCACTCATGCTCTTTCCGCTTTTAAGAACGATGTTCTCTCATCGGTTCTTTATGGTTTCACGCTACATATGTGACACATTGTTTGTCACTCCCTCCTCCATTATTCAAGTTTAAGGCTCGGTGCTTAACGTTTACTCAACGAGGTTCGAAGAGTCAAATTTTCTGTTTTGACAACCATTTTGCGCAGCTGAATAAAATCTTGCACAACTCACTCAGTTTTCATCCAAAATGGATGAATCAAAGCTTGTTGAAAATATATGAGGCTGGAGTTCAATGTGCATGCTTTATGTTTTCTCTTAATAAGACTCCTTGATGGTCAAAAATAGTGGAAAAGTTGAGACATGAAAGCTGGACAAATTGGGATAATTCGACTAAGTCTTTCAAGAATATGAGCCTACATTTGAGGGGGAACTTGTGATGCTTTGAAGACTCTAAGAATGGCACACCAAAGTTTCTTAAGAAAGCAAGGGGGAGACTACAAGATGATGCTTTCTTTATAAAACATTAGAGGGAGATTGTTAGCTTAAATTAGTCCCCAATTAATTGAATGCTTTATAAAGAAATTGTATTTGGGCTTTTTAATTAGTTGTGTGGGCTTGAGCCTTTTTATTATAAATGGGCCTATATAAAGGTTCCCATGGCTCATTTCTTCATAAGATTGCTGGAGAAGACACTTTTTACACACACAGACTAGGTGAATTTCATGAGAGTCGATTAATGTTTAGTGTGGTGTTCTTCACATTTTCCCCTCTATCAATGAATCAAAGCATATGAGATGAGTTCTTGATTATTATGTTCTTAATTTTCATCTTATCTCTACATTTCTATGGAGTATCTTCATTTTTTGTCTGTATTGGGATCCAACAGATATATTCAAAGTGTGTTCCAAAGTTACAAACAACAAAGCACCTAAGGGACATAAATACCCCATGTCTTAACTAATACAGATAAGCAAGATAAGCACAGTTAAGACTAATGAAAATAAATACAATAATTACTACAAAATCAGTCTTAACAATATTTTTTTGAATCAATAGATGGTCAGAGGCTCGTTGGAAAGATCAGTGGTCAGATCAGAAAGGTTAATGACATTTCTTGTGAAAGTTTTGATGATGTCAATGCCATTTCATCAAAAAGGGGGAGAGGATCAAGAAATGTTTAAGAAGTAATCAAGAAATTGAAATGCAAAGTTTTGAAGAAGGTTCGTTGAGAAAGTTGTTAAAGAAAAGATTGCAAGTATTACTGAAGAGTGTACAAGTTTGAAAGAGCAAATTCAATGATTTCTGAAAGTAAGCAGATTTTACTAAAAATTTTCTTTGAAGACAATTTGCTGAAGCAAACTGAGGTAAACCTGAAGATAATTTCTTTCAAGTTTCTGAAAGAGGTTTTTACAACATTGGGGAGAATGTTACTGCTTTTGAATACATACTTTGGGAAGATTACTTTGAATATAAAAGGGGAGATTGTGCTTCAATTTTTATTTTTGAAGATAATTCTTGTTGAAAGAGTTCTACAAGGAGAAGATTGTAATTTTGTGTTTAAAGGGGGAGATTAAATTGCAAAATCTTTTTGAGATGATCTTGAATCCAAAGGGGGAGATTGTTAGAGCATATATTTGTTGGATACAAGATCATGAAGACTGAAGACTGAAGACATAAAGTCAACCAAGTCAAAGCTTAAGTCAACTCTCAAAAAAGAAAGTCAAAGTCTCTTTGTAATAAAAGTCAAAGTCATTTTGTATTTTGTTTTGTGCCCGTGTCTTTGCTTTAATAGACATATGAGTAGTTAATTGTTATAAGCTTGTGATTAGAAGTTAGAAGTTGGAAGTTACATTGTACGGAGACTGATTTCTAGAGAGAGAAAGTATTTCAGAGAGACTGTATACGAATTGCTTTAATTGAAATGAAACAGGTTAAGTGTTTGATTAATTCGTGTCATCTTGTTTGTGATTGTTTGCAATTAGAACTTGAATCTTGGGACATAATACAATTTGTTCTAAATCAACCAAAATTCATGCTTCTACTAGAATATTCTCAAGCTCAGAAATTTTACTTTCTAAGATGAGTGGAAGAACATAAAGTTTTCCTTCAACATGTTTAACTTCTATTTCCTCAGTAGAATAGCTTTGAAAATA
This sequence comes from Arctium lappa, assembly GCA_023525745.1. Lineage (NCBI taxonomy): Eukaryota > Viridiplantae > Streptophyta > Magnoliopsida > Asterales > Asteraceae > Arctium > Arctium lappa. The sequence continues at coordinate 55,883,295 of CM042058.1, read as the reverse complement.
ATCATTTGAAAAAAACTTTGGTTGTTCAGTAAGATAACTATCATTCAGTTAGTCAAAACATAATGGTAGTTGCATTTTAGATGTGTCTTTTCTTTTACGGTCTTCCTTTGCTTCATCTTCTTCAGATAACTTGGTCCATCTGACTTTTAACTTGGGGAGTTTGTCAGCCAATTGTAAAAAATCAAAATTATAAAGAGCCAGTCTGTTTTGAAATTCCCTTTTTGAAGTAATGTGGGTTATCACACCCAATACCTCAGTTATCTTTAAACAATTTAAATTCATGGTTTGGTCAGTTTGGCCTCTTGCATAAAGCTTATTGCTACTCCTAGTTTGATTCAAGATTATCAAGATGAACAATAAATTCAATTCAAATCTTATATGTCATTGATCTTGAATTTTATAGTTTACAATCAATCTCTCTTCCTACTTTCTCTCACTAGATATGCAATATGATTTTACAATACGCACACAATTAAGTTTTCCTCTCTACACTACTAAAGAAACATTATTTATACCAACAAACTTACAAGAGACAAAACCAAACTAAACAAACAACAAGACTGACATTAGATGAATTTGACTCTCCACTTTGATGACTTTAAATTTGACTTGCAATCTTGAGGCTTTGACTTGGGCTTTAGACTTCCAATCTAGATGATCTTCACAACGATAAGAATTTTATATCCCCCTTTGTAAAACATGTAGAGATCTTTCTTCAAATCAAATTCTTCTCATTTTGATTCAACAAACTAGTAAACTCCCCCTTTTTATAAACTTGCACTTATCTTCAAATGAATTTCATCTTCAAAGCACATTTTCTTCCTTACAAGAACATTCTCCCCCTTTGGGACAAAAACTGATATTCTCAGGCAAACAACATTCACCACTTATTGAGATGTAAATTGATAATCTTCACTCTCCCCTTCTTGTGATCTTTAATATTCTCCCCTAAAAACATTGATTAACATCATTATCTTTAGCATATAAATTATCTTCGGTTGTAGCTCACTTTTCTCTTTTCAAAAGAAAATTTCTCAAACTTTCTTGAAATCTTGACCTTTCTTCACAATTTCTTTCTCATTTCTTGAATTTCCCATACCTTCTTTTCCAGTTCTTGACTTTCTCCCGCTTTTTCATGATGTAGAGCATAAAAATCATCAAAACTTCTTCAATAAATGTCATGTACCCAATTTCTGACCACGATCTTTCCAAATGGATTTCTGAACATCTGTCAATTCAACAAATGTATTCATCCGGATCTTTTCAAATTCAGACAAATAGGAATGTAACCCTGAATCAACAAATGAATCAATTAGAAATGTTTGTAAGCAACACTGAGCCACTTTGTACAACAAATGTACTTTGGAAAGGATCTTTTTGATGTTCACTCCCTCAGGGCTTCCATACAATCATCGAAAATTAAAAAGAAATTTGCTATGAACGTTATGACAAGAAAACTTAATCCTTGTGTGCTCGTGCTACTGTAGAATGATTGAAGCTGCTTAGCTATATATATATATATATTTATATATATATATATATATATAGGCTCAAATTGTGTAAACCATTGAGACAACAACAGTATTACACAGACTCAATATGCATGAACAAGATGCGAAGATGGGGAAGACTTCCTTTTGTTTTAATATCCAAATCTTCTAAATGAAGAGGAGATAAATTATGTGTTGCTTACCAAAGAAAATATGAAACATCTTTTTATTGAGAAAAATATGAGTAGCTGGTGAGGTTAAATTCAAGAGTTGGCATGGGCTAGTGCCTGTTTCAATGAACGTCACCAAAGAATGTGAACCCACAGTAGATGTGGCTGCCCGACTCAGAAAAAGTTGTTCCATAGTTTTCATATTCTTTTAACTTTGTTCTCACACCCTCTTTCTTTTAAACGTATAACCTCACTTCTAACCAACCACTCTTTTCATTTTACCTCATCACACACCCATACTCAGATATTGACCCCTTCCCTCTCGATCACTCAAGGATAACTTCTTGGGTTGGAAACACTGTTTATCATGAATCCATAGAAGTGCTATTAAGCTCTCACACTGATCCCATGTGTTTTGTCTTAAAGAAAATGTTGCTCAACGGTTTAACTCCAACAGTTAAACCATAATAGTATGAAATATATGTCAGATATATGTATGCTCACGAAGATAATCATTAAGATTTGAGCATTTTAAACATGGAAGATTTTCTCAAAACAAAGAGATTGAATGAACGGAGTGAAATCAATATATATATTTTGAGAATCTGACAATGTGTGGAAAAGATCAAATATGAATGATTTATAAATAAAAGCGTAGGTCATGAAAAATGGATGTTGTCTATACGAATCAACTATAAACATTCTTGAAAGAAACGCTTTGAATGAAGTAACGCTCAACAAACTTTGAATGTACCAAAGGAGGGTATTACCATCCAAAAATAATTTCATTTTGAGACATGATAATAACACAGTCAACAAAAATACTAAACTGGTGTGTGTGAATACTTGACATTATATGGAAAAGATAATACACAACTATTTATCTTTGGAAACACACGGTTAGTGAAACATGAAAGCTTAAAAAGTGAAAACTTTTAAAAATACACACTTCTGAAATTCATGAAAACTTTTAAGAGTTGAGAAGTGGTTTGAACGTTTAAGAAAATATGTTTTCATATTTGAAAGTTGTTCATCTTTCATATATGTATGAGATTACGGTTAGAATAATCCTTACACACAGCTTAATCTCATGAATAAGCCTCAAAGTCATGATTGATATGATCATGTAAGCTCTTCCTCAAAATCTGCATTTAGTAAAAAAGTCGTCAAAGTGTGAATGATAAAATCCCAATCTAATCAAGCAATTCTCTAATAAAAGGTGACAATCTCAAGAACTAGAGAAGGAAACTAGAGAGAGAAAGTAGATCTTCATATATCTCACGTATGAATAATTTAACAATGAAAGTCTTAACAAAACTATAAGACATATCCCTATTTATACCCACTAATCTATTACAAGACTTAATCACTAAGTAAACTAAAACAACTTTGACATATCTTAACTTTGACAATAAAGACTTTGACTTTGACATTTTTGACTTAACAATCTCCCCCTTTGTATTCAAGATTTAATAAAAATATGACACTAGTCTTCAGTTCTTGATTCTTCAGCTCTTATCTCTTGAACTTTGAATCTTTAAAGCTTTAACAATCTTCAGTCTTTCAGCCTTTGAAGAATCTTGAAAAGTCTTTTGCACTTTGTAGATTTGAAAGTCAACATGTCTTGAACACGAATCAACACTTTTGAAACTCTTTAAACTTTTTTTGAAATCTTTGAAACTTTTGAGACTTTGAGAAATCTTTCAAAAATTGTATCTTCATCACTTTGATCTCTTGACAGTCTTCAGAAAAGCAAACTTTCTCGAATCAACTATCTTCAGAATCTTTTAAATTCTTTGACAAAACTTTCAAAATCTCTTTCAAAGTCTATCTTCACTTTGACATCTTCTTGATGGCTTTGAAATTTATCTTTCTGAAATTTCTCCCCAATATTGACATTTCGGCTTTGAAATTGAACTTTGTAAAATTCTCCCCCTTTTTGATGATTATGAGCAACATGATCATCAAAACTTCATCAATTTCAGCACTTTCTTTGATTTCCCCCATTGTAATGATTAATAATCTCCCCTTCATAATGATTTGACATTCTCCGCCCTTTGATCTGAATTGCCGTCAATTCATGAAATGTATATATCCGAATCTTTTCAAATTCAGATATAATAAACAATGTAACCTTGAATCAACAAATGATACAGTTAGCATGCCTGTAAGTAGCACGGAGCCACTTTGTACAACGGATGTACATTGGAAAGGAGCTTTTGTGATGATCACTCCCCCAGGGCTTCTATTCAATCATCGAAAAACCACAAAGTAATTTTCTATGAATGTTATGACAAGAAAACATATTCCTTGTGTGTTCGTGCAAGTGTAGAATGATTGAAGTTACTTAAGCTTTTTCAGGCTCAAATTGTGTAAACTGTTGAGACATCAACAGATATTACACGGACTCAATGTACATGAAAGAGGTGCGAGGGTAGGGAAACTTTCCTTCTTTTTCAATATCTAAATCTTCCGAGTGAAGATCATATAGCAGATGTGCTACGTCCCCAATGAAAATGAAACATTTCTTTTTCGGGAAAGAAATGAGTGGTTGGTGCAAGAGTTGGCACGGGCTCACTGCCTTTTTCAATGATGGTCACCAAAGAATGTGAACCTATCAGAAGATGTGGATGCCCGAATCAGAAAGTGGTGTGTGCAGAGTTCTGATATTCTTTTAACTCTGTTCTCACACCCTCTTTATTTTTAACATTAAAGCTCACTTCTAACCAAACTCTCTTTTCCATTTTACCGCTCAGCACAATGAGAAAAACTCAACCGGATGAGTTATCTCCCCCACTCTTTGATTTATGACGCTTACCCCTCAATCACTCTAGGATAACTTCCTGGACAGGAAATACTGGTTTACGTGAATCCATGGAAGTTCTGTTTAAGCTCACACATGAATCCCATGTAAGTCCTAGAAAGAATGATTGCTCAACAGTTTAACTGAACAATTAAGCACAAAGTGTATGATAACAATATGAAAATGTATGCTCATGAGATTTAAGCAATTGAACGTTGAAGAATTCTCAAAACAAAGATATTAAATGAATGAAATGAAATCAAAAGAATTGTTTTGAGAATCTGACAATGTATCAATCAGATCAAATGAAATGGTTAGGGTATCAAAGAATTGGATGATTTATTTATATTAACAAATATAAATAATTTTAGCAATGAAAGCACAAAAATTGAAATGATAAATGATGCTCAACAACATTGAATTTCAAACGAGGGTATTACCATCGAAAAATGGTTTCGTTATGAGACATGATAATAACAAATTCAAATGAAATACTGAACCTGTGTGTGTGAATACTTTTCAGTATATGGATAAGATAATACACAAATATTAATCTTTAGAAACACACAATCAGTTAAAAAGTAAAGCTCAAAATTGAAAAACATTTAAAATTCACACTTCTAAATTCATGAAACCTTTTGAGAACCTCAAGTGGTTTGAACATTTCAGTAACAGTTTTTCATGCTTGAAAGTTGTTCTTCTTTCAAACAATCAGAGATCTAGATTAGAAGATTTTTACCTTTAAAGCTCCCCCTCAAATCATGATATAATGATTTAGGTCTTTTAAGCTCCCCCTGGATATTTGCAAAATATCGAAGTCTGAACATTGAAGTACGGGTTCTGATCTGTCATGTGATCAGAAGCCATCACCTGTACTCCCCCTTAAATTATGCATCTGGAATATGTCAGTTAAAACACAAGATAGAGATCAATACAACTCCCTTTAGAATTGTAGACCGTCAAATCATAAGTATATTGTCAATGAAAAAGCACAAGATAGAGATCAATACATCTCCCTTGTGAATTGTAGACCGTCATATCTTATCGAATGCAAAGTATTACCAGAGTAAGGTCTTTTGATCACTGAAGTAGGAGTCCTAAACTGTTGTGTTCAGAAGTCAAACTCCGTTGAAGAACGGGTTCTAAGCTGATGTACTTAGAAGCCTTGGTTCTCTTACTCCCCCTTGACTTGAGGTGCCTGCAACACATAATCAATTTTCGGCTTTCGTACCCACTAGTATTTCGGTCCTGATGTGTTAGTTGCAGTTCTTGTGGGAGTAATCGAGTAAGAACCATAGCAGTAATGATCACTAGCTTTGTGAACATGATCATGTGTACGACAATAAGAGTAATAATTTTTCTTACCTGATAACCTGATTAATTGATCTCTCGAGTAGATATGATCAGGTTTACCTTTATGCGCATTGTTCTTCTTGGATTTAGATGCATGTACACATGAATTCTTACCTTTCAGCTCAACTTTCTTCTCATCTTCAACTGTTTTCTTCTTTCAGACCAGTTCCTTTTCCTTGTATCTCCTTCTTCGTCGATGTGTACCTGAACCATCTATATTTCTATCATAGAAAAGATTAGTACTACGAATCTGATCAGAAGATTTAACTCACCTTTTCAAAGAACCAGTTTTCTGATTTGAACTTGATGCTGTCTTTTCAAGTTCTTTAATCTTTGAAGCAAGATTGTCTCTTTCTTTAACAAGAAGGTCAATCTTTGTCTCAAACTCAGACTTCGCTTTCTGCTCTTTTAGTGCATTCTCAGATAGTTCAGATAACTTGGCAGTCAGCTTTTTAATCTCTGTCTCAAACATGCTTCTTTCTTATTCAAATCCTTTCTCAACATCGTTTCTCTGACCGAATATTTCCTTAAAGAATCCAATGTTCTTCTGTTCAATGGCCTTCTTTTCCTTGGCAAACTTCTCTCTTTCCAAGATAAGTACTTTCTCAAAATCAGAAACTTGTTGAGAAAGCTTTATACACTTAAGTTCAACATTTTTCTTCTCATCAACATTCTTCCTGGGCAAAAAATTTCTTAGCAAACTCTTGCTTTTTGTCAGGATCTTAATTCTTAACAAGAATAAACACTCAGAAACAATATTAAAGGAGTTTGCAGAATAACACTATAATATTCAATGAAACAGTGAAAACAGTGAATCTGAATAACAACTTGTAAACTTTATTGAATGATTGTAAACCTACAAGATTCAACACTCAACCTCAATATTGATGAACAGGCTCACCAATACGAATTCTACTTCTCTAGAATTAGGATTACAAACCTTGAGGTTGATTCTTTCTATGAAAACAAAAATTCAGAATTCTAAAAGTAGTTCTCTATCAATTACAAACAATTCTATATATACGGAAGATAAAAGATAATTACAAATAATAAAAGATCTTCAAAATAATCTTCCATCTTTATCTCCAAGCTTTCCATAATCTTCAAACTTGATCTGCACGAATCTAGATTATCTCTTAAGCAACACTAAGTCTTCAGCAGCATTAATACTTTGAGCAGTATTAATGTTCAGCAGTACTAACTACTAGCAGTAGTAATCTCTTCTAGCAGTATTAATCTTGTTCAGCAACATTAACTTCAGAAGTAGTAATCAAGTTCTTCTAGCAGCATTAACAGTACTTGTGCATTTCTGAATTTCCCAACAATCTCCCTCTAACTTGACTTTTAGGAAGAGAAGTCAAGTTCTTCAGATGGTCTTTTGGATACTCCCAAAACTTCATAGCTCATACACCTGTGTTAGCATCCAACCCCAAACTCTGATTAATTGTTCTTTGAATCAGATACTTTGCCACATCTGAATCTGGAACACATCCAAGTTTCTTCTTCAACATTGCATGAAACTTCAGTCTACTATGGTTGTACACTCTGTCCACTAGGAAGTACTCTATGTGATTTAAGTCCAAAGTCCATAGTTAGTGCATATACTCCACTAGTTTCATATCGAGTCCAATTGTTGACAGTTTTAAACACATTTCTGATCACATGCTCCACTTCTTCAGGTTTGAACATCATACACAGATACTCCATCACAAATTTTGTAATTGAAATCTCTGGAGCTTTCAGTTGATCTGCATACAACTTCATTCCTATCTCAAACATCTCTTCTATATCTGACCTGGAGCATGTTCTGACAATCTTTGCCCAAGTATTATACACTTCATACTTATCATCTTTTCTTTTGAGCCTGATGTACTCTTTTCCATCCATCTTCATTGTATCCCAAAGAATGACCTCAGGAGGCTTAACTCCAACAGGTTCAGCTGAAATTGGTTCAGGTACTTTGTCCATCACTACCATGTATAGATTCACATTATCAGTTCTTGATGGTTCTTTCTGTTCAGATGACTTAGGTGCCCTTCCTCTTTAGCAACTTTCTCAGCTTTTTCTTCAGCTACTCTAGGCTTCTTAGCTGATTTTCTTCTAGCCATCATCTTAATTCTCCTTAAAGTCGTCTGACTTTCACCACGAGTGGCTTCTTTCTTGGGTGTTTCTTGCTCATCTAGAAAAGGCTTTTCTATCAAAAAGTCATTACTTTCTTTCATTCTCTTCTCCATTTCCACCCTGGCAGTTTCATTCCCTTGAAGCTTGGTCATTTCTAAATTGTACAACTCCTTAATCTGTTCAAAAGTCATCTTTGAGAACATCTCCTTTCTGACTCCTACAACACCTTTGAGAAATGTAATCATCTTGTTTCTCTCTTGAGTACCAAGGAATGTCTTTGAGGGTTGTCTCTTCTTTGCAGCACTTTTGAACAAAACAGATTTCTTCAGGGTTGCAGCTTTCATCTGTGCCATTTCAGTTGCCAGACTTTGTTGATAAGATTCATTTAATTCTGCATCCAGAGCCTTAGCCATTTCCCTGTCTTTTTCAACTTGAACCCTTTCTTCTTGCTCAAGATCAACTTGCATCTTTCTGGTCAAAGCTTCATCTGATTCAACCAACTTTTGCTTTTTAATTGGTTGATCAGATTCCACCATTTTAGCTTTGCCTTTATCTTTGCTTGCCTTCTCAATACTTGCTTTCTTTGTAGCCTCACCTCTTTCTTTGATGACAACTCCTTTGGACTTTGAAGTGACCTTGGGAGTATCATGTTTGGCTTTGATTAAGGTCTCTGCTATCTCCAGATCTGTTAGTACTTCTTGCACTATTTCTGCAGCTTCATTTAGTTCAGCAGTACGAACAGTTTCTGCTGCTTTGCTTGGTTTAGCAGCATTAACTGTTACTGCTGCTTGTTCTTTTTCTGTTACTGTTACTTTCTCTTTTTCTGCTACTTGAACAAACTCTGTTTCAGTTTCCATTGCTTGTTGCTCCCCCTCAAAATCAACTTTCTCTTGCTCCCCCTTATCTTTGGCATCTTCCAAATTGACATCAGCTTCTGACTCCCCCTTTTGGGAGCATCAGTCACTGGTTCCCTTCTTTTAAGCACATACTGTTTCTTCTTCCTTTTCTGGACTAATCTCTTCACCATATTCTTCAGGTTGACAATCTGTTCTTGTTGAGACAGAATGATCAGTTTCAGCTCTTCTATGTCTTTTCCCTGTTTGATCACATCCATGTTGATGTTGCCCATTGTTTCCATCAATTCATGGTAGTTATACCTGTCCTCACCTTCTCCAGGAGTGTGACCCCCTTTTGAAGGATCATGGTATCTTTTTGTAGTAGAGGTCTTCTGCCTAGCAGAAGCAGCTGCTACCCCCATGGTTTCTTGGCACCTGGGACCTTTGGATGATTGCTCACCCAAAGTTGACATGGGGAAGGTCTTATTTATGTTACCACTGACCTCCTCTGTGCTAGCAGGAGTAGTGGCAGCCTTTGCACCCATATGCTCATTCATATCCTTATTGAGCACCTCCTTGGGGTTGGGAGACACCCCTGTGGTTTCCCTGTAGATATTTTCTAATGGAAAATTCTCCATTAGAGGGCTTAAAGGCTCTGTGGGTGAAGATACAAGAAGGGAAGGAGCCTTCTTTACCTTTTTCCTGATATATGTATTGGTTATTGGTGCAATTGGTTTTTGAACAAGAGACTCAGGGATTGATATGGTGATGGATGGTTGGGATTGGCATTCAGTGGGTTGGTCTAATGAGGGCCTTGACCCTGAAGCCATACATTCTTCAGTGTGGGACACCACCATCATTGTAGAGAACAATGGGGTGTGAACTCCTTCCGAGTCCAATGGAGATCTTTTCATGTTTGAAAAGACCTTACCTTTGGGGATTTTTGGTACATATACCTCATCAAAGTGAGGCATATTTGTCAATTCATGGGTTATAACTTCCTGTACAAACCTTGGGTACATGTAAAAACTCTTTTTGCTTCCCAAGATTGATACAAGATCATTGAAAATCATTCTTGAGAAATCGTACTTTCTTGCAGTGGCCAAGCAGACCAAAGCATAAGCAATGGTACTGCTAAACTCACTGCATCCAGTAGTCTTTTTGAAAATGCAGTGCATCAGGGCATGGACAAGAAAACGCCATTGGGTATAAAATTTGCTTTTGAGAATTTGAAACCACCCAATTGGCCTCCATACCCCATTCTTGACAAATTTGAGAACAAGTCCTCATTTGGAATAGATGTAATACCTGCAGCATCGTCTAGACGTAGACAGATGCGTATCACTTCTTCAGAAACTGACAAGGGTTTGTCACACACCCTTGTCTTGATTATCTACACACCATTCTTTGTGACTACGGTGGCATTTGCCTAGAGCTGTCTTTGATGCTCTATGTATATTGTTGGCGACACAGTGAGAGCATGGGCAATGTGACTATACTTGAGAAAATCCACAATCTAGTGAAACCCAGCAGCTTGTTTCGGCTTCTGTAGCATCGCAATCTCGTTGTGCTCATCAATGAATGCCATGGATGCCATTGTGCTTGAGTATTCTGGACCGCAACACTTGGTGCTTGAGAGAAAAAGGTTAGAGAGCAGATGAATAGAAAGCAAAGAGTCGTTATGAACTTTTGGGCGGGCAAAAAAGATATTTATACGATTCGGGACATAAGCAGTATTAACTCCTAGCAGTATTAACTAACAAGCAGTATTAACTAACTAGCAGTATTAACTACTAGCAGTATTAACTGAGAGCAATATTAACTAACTAGCAGTATTAACTGAGAGCAGTATTAACTACTAGCAGTATTAACTAACTAGCAGTATTAACTAACTAGCAGTATTAACTGAGAGCAGTATTAACTACTAGCAGTATTAACTATGCAATGGCAGTATTAAAACTGCACTGGCAGCATTAACTATACTTACACTTTTTGAAGCCCGAGGTACTCTGAGCAAGGTAATAACTTCCTGAAAAAGATGTTAGTAGCTCCAAAGAATAAACTAATAACACGTATGAAAACACTTTTTAAGACATGAGCTCATTCAGAGTTGATCATGCCCACACTTGTGACCAAGAATGTGAATCTACCCACATCAAAAGCTTTAGTGAATAGATCATCAAACTTGTTGTCAGTATGAACTTTAGCAACTTGAATTAGCTTCTTTTCATTACAATCTCTGATAAAGTGATACCTGATCTCAATGTGCTTTGTTTTGGAGTGCTTGACAGGATTGTTAACAATGCTTATAGCACTGCTATTTTCAATGAAGATTGGAGTGTGAAGAAAGGTTACCCCATAGTCCAGCATCTGATTCTGAATCCATAGAACCTGAGAGCAGCAACTTGCAGTAGCAATATACTCAGCTTCTGTTGTTGATAAGGACATTGTGGTTTGTTTCTTACACTGCTAAGATAGTAGTCTTGCACCCAAAAGTTGACATCCACCTGAAGTAGACTTTCTGTCCATGTTAGCACCTCCCAAGTCACTATCTGAATATGCAATCAAGTTAAAGTTGGATTCATATGGATACCAAAGACCTAATCTAGGTTGCCCTCTTAAGTATCTGAAAATCCTTTTAACAGCTTGAAGATGTGATTGCTTTGGCTTAACTTGGAACCTGGCACACAAACACACTGGAAACATGATGTCTGGTCTTGAGGCTGTGAGATACATGAGAGATCCAATCATTGATCTATATAGATGTACATCAACATCCTCCCCCTCAAGATCAACAGTGATCTGTTTATGAGTCTCCATAGGTGTGCTTGCTGGCTTTGAGTCTGTTCAACCATAATTTTCCAGGATGTCTTTCACATATTTGGATTGGCTTATGAAGATCCCACCTTTCTTCTGTTTCACGTGAAGCCCAAGGAAGAAGGTAAGTTCACCCATTGAACTCATTTTAAAGCTCTTGTGCATCAACTTTTCAAAGTCTCTTCACATCTGATCTTTTGTGGATCCAAAGATGATGTCATGCACATAAATCTGAACAAGTAGGATGTCCTTCTTACTTCTTTTAATGAAGAGGGTATTATCAATTATTTCTCTTTCAAACCCATCCACCAAGAGATAGGTAGATAGTGTATTATACCATGCTCTTGGGACTTGATGAAGACCATAAAGTGCTTTCTTCAGTTTGTATACTCTGTCAGGATATGATTGCTTTTCAAATCCAGGGGGCTGACAGACATATACTGCTTCATCAATTGTACCATAAAGAAAGGCACTCTTCACATCCATTTGGAATACCTTGAACTTCATGTATGAGGCATAGGCTAGAAATAGCCTAATTGCCTCTACCCTTGCCACTGCAGCAAACACTTCTTCATAGTCAATGCCTTCTTCTTGAGTGTACCCTTGTGCCACAAGCCTTGCTTTGTTTCTGATCACAATGCCTCTCTCATCCTTTTTATTCCTGAAAATCCACTTGGTGCCAATAGCTCTATGACCTTTTGGAAGGTCCACCAAGTCCCAAACTTCTTGCAATTTGAACTGCAGTAACTCTTCTTGCATAGCTTCTATCCAACTGCAATCTTTCATTGCATCACAAACCTTTTAGGCTCAATCTGAGATAGAAAGCAAGAGAGTAATGTGTGTTGCTGATCCTACAGCTCTTGAAGTCTGCTTTGATTCCTTGTTATCATAGGAAAAGAGATGTCTCCTATGACCAGCTCTGGAGGATGATTCTTTTGAGTTCTAGTCTGATGACTGGGTTCTTCATTGATTCCCATATCCAGATTGGAATCATTTAAGTCAGCTGAGGGGATCTCATCAGCTGCTTCTGGCTCTTCATGCACTTGATTCTCCTCATCTCTTCCTTCTTCTTCACTCTGATTTGGTTCAGTCATAGTTTCCTTTGCACAGACATCAACAGGCTCTATTGTAGGTATGGGAAAGATCACAGACTGAGGAATAATGTCTTGTACTTGTACTTGGTCATCCCCTGATCCTCCACTTCCTGAACCTGCATGATAATCACTACTGAAACCCAAAGAGTTAGTTAGTGAATCAATGTCAAATAACCACTAAGGACCAGACCCAATAGGATTTGGTGTGTTCTCATTGCATTTGACATTGTCACTTTCCTCAATTATTCTAGAAGAAGTATTAAAAACCCTGTAAGCCTTACTCTGAGAAGAGTAACCAACAAGAAAACCATCATCTGCCTTGCTATCAAACTTTCCTAAGTGAGTTTTGGTATTGAGAATGGTACAAGGACACCCAAAAGGTTTGAAAAATCCAATAAATGGTTTTCTTTTATTTAAAATCTCATACGGTGTCTTGTTTTTAGGCTTGACTACTAGAACTCTGTTTTGGACATAGCAAGCAGTATTAACTGCTTCAGCCCAGAAAGTAATTGGAAGTTTTGAATCTGCCAACAGAGATCTACCAGCCTCAATCAGTGTCCTATTCCTTCTCTCAGCAACACCATTTTGTTGTGGAGTCCTAGGAGCACTGTATTGCCTCTCAATTCCTTTTTCCTCACAAAAGGTGTTTAGGTCATTATTTTTAAATTCAGTACCATTGTCTGACCTAATGACTTTTACCTTTTGATTTGTTTGGTTTTCAATTCTTAGAATAAAGGATTTGATCAGTCCCCTTGTCTCATCCTTAGTCCTTAGAAAATATACCCAAGTAAATCTAGAGTAATCATCAACAATAACCATGCAGTATGATTTCTTACCTATACTCATAACATTTGTAGGACCAAACAGATCCATATGCAACAACTGAAGAGAATTAGAGATTTTGTTCAACTCTTTGGACTTAGGAAAAGTTTTGTATTGTTTGCTTTTGAGACAGGCAACACAATGATCATCACATGAAAAGACTTTGGAAGGTAAACCTCTTACAAGGTTGTTTTTAACAAGTTTATTCATTGTTTTACAGTACATGTGACACATCCTTCTGTGCCAAAGTGATGATTCATCCAAAGAAGCTTTTGAAACAAGAAAGTTTAGGGATGAATCAGTTGAAACACTTTCCATATCTAAGCAATAAACATTATCCTTTCTAGCAGTTCTTAGTAGTATCATATTTTCATCAACTACCTTGAATCCAGGAGCAAGGATAATGCATTCACAATCTGTAAATAATATACTATGTTGTTTATCACAAACCTGTGATACACTTAACAGGTTGTACCTTAACTGCTCAACATAGAATACATCTTCAATGGTCATTTTACCTTTGGTTACAACCCCCTTACCACTGATCTTACCTCCATCTAGAGTATTACCAAAGGCAACATGCCCACCATCAATTTTCTTGAAATTCTTGAGGCATGACATGTTCCCTCTCATGTGCCTAGAGCAACCACTATCAACATGCCAGATGCTCTTTCCCTTGAGCTGCTGGTTGCACTCAGTTGGGAGATTAGATACTTCAGCCATAAGTGCTTGATTTTGGATAGCCTCTTCTGCTCGATCACTCCAGTCAAACCCCATTTCTTGTTGAGAAACAAGGGCTTGAGCAGAGTTTCTGTTATGGTTGAGGTTTCCAGACTGTGCTTGTTGGTGGTTGTTGTTGTGAGACACTTCACTTCTGCATTCCCTGGCAAAGTGTCCCTTCAGATGGCATTTATAACACTCCAGATTTGATTTATCAAACCCTGCACCATCTTCTGTTCTTTGGGAGAAGTTGTTCCTCCCAGCTCTCTTGATGAACTTCTTCACCCTCATGGAAAGCATGGCCACCTGCCATTTAATATCCATCTCTACAAGATCATCAGGATGAAGTTGTTCCAAATCATCATTAATTAAAGAAGAGTTTCCATGGCCGCAGATAAAGGCTTCAAACACAGAATCAGTGCCTTTTTATTGATTTGCTCCATTAGCAGCATTAACTGATTCAGGGTTAGCAGTAGAATCAATTGATGCTGATAGGAGTGCAGCATTATGAATTTATCCAGAGGGTTTCTTCTTTGCCTCCACCTCAGCTTCAAATACTCTAAGATCATTGTACAGATCATCAAGTTCTTTCTCTTCCAATTGTTCATTCTATCTGAATGAAACAGTGTACATGGTCCATTCATCTCCAAGGGACCTGAAGAACTTCCTGTTTACATCATCTTGATCAATTTGTACTCCCATAGTAGCTAGTTCACCAATAAGTTTGTTGAACCTGTCAAAAGTTTGAGTCATGGACTCATTCTTAGTTGACATAAAGTTTTCATACTGTTGTTTCAATATGGCCTTCTGATTTCTCTTGGTACTTTTGGTACCAGAGAATCTCTTCTCTAGAGCATTCCAGAGCATTTGTGCATCAGTGCAATTACAGAATTGGTGTTGATACTCATTGGGAATGGCCAAGAGCAGTGTGCTCAAGGCTTTCATCTCTGTCTGCCTTGTCTTTCTTTCTGCATCCGTCTTTGGTGGGGTTCTCTTTCCATCTTCACCAATCTTTCCTGCATCAGATGGGACATTCTCAATGATGTCCCACATGGAGTAATCTGTGAGGAGAATGCATTGCTTGATTCTAATCTTCCACATGTCAAATTCATTGGATCTGAGCATTGGAACCTTTGAGACCGGAGTACTGTTTGATTCAACTGTGTTTTCCATGATGAATACGATTTCTGATAATACTTTCTCTGATACCACTTGTCAGGATCTTAATTCTTAACAAGAATAAACACTCAGAAACAATATGAAAGTACTTTGCGGAATAACACTTTAATATTCAATGAAACAGTGAAAACAGTGAATCTGAATAACAAGTTGTAAACTTTATTTAATGATTGTAAAGCTACAAGATTCAACACTCAACCTCAATATTTATGAATAGGCTCACCAATACGAATTCTACTTCTCTAGAATTAGGATTACAAACTTTGAGGTTGATTCTCTCTATGAAAACAAAAATTCAGAATTCTAAAAGTAGTTCTCTATCAATTACAAACTATTTTATATATACTGAAGATAAAAGATAATTACAAATAATAAAAGATCTTCAAAATAATATTCCATGTTTATCTCCAAGCTTTCCATAATCTTCAAACTTGATCTGCACGAATCTTGATTATCTCATAAGCAGCACTAAGTCTTCAGCAACATTAATACTTTGAGCAGTATTAATGTTCAGCAGTACTAACTACTAGCAGTACTAAAATTGCTTAGCAGTAGTAATCTCCTATAGCAGTATTAATCTTTAACTTAGCAGCATTAATCTTGTTCAACAACATTAACTTCAGAAGTAGAAATCAAGTTCTTCTAGCAGCATTAACAGTACTTGTGCATTTCTGAATTTCCCAACACTTTTTACTCTCAAAATCAGATTTGTCTTTAACCATCTTTTGCTCTAAATCAGATATTCTCTTTTGAAGCTCATCATTAGAATCTTCCAAGCTTCTAATCTTCTCTTCATAACTCTCAACAGATACGGCTTGCTGAATTTTATCTTCCAACTCAGAAATCTTTCCTTTTAGCTCAGACACAACCTTTGGCCCTAACATCATCCATTCAAGATAGTCCCATAATTACTTTCCTGTTGACTTGAATAAATCTTTTCCTGTCGACTTGTAGATATTTTTGTGACCAGAAATATCATGAAAAATACTTTTCAACAAAAAACTTCGAGCTAAACTATCAGCACTCTTTCTTTTCTCCTGTTCCTCGGTAAAATCTTCTGTTGGAGTTTGAGGTTTCATCTATCTTTCAGTCAATGATAATCTGATATAGCAAATCAGCTCATGTTTATCTACAAAGTTGAAAAAATCAACTTTCCACTGCTCGTATCTTCCTTTGAGTAATATTGGTGAACTCATCCTGTTTCAAAAAGAATTTGACAAAATGATCGTTAGTTGAAATGAATTCAAATACAAAATTCAGACAATCTAAAAAAAAGAGCATAATTTCCTCTCTCATTAAATATTGAATAAGAAAACAACTTGATAAGATTGATCGTTGCCAAACAATTCAGAAAGGTATGACTAAAAGTCAAACTTAGATAAAAAAAATATAATCTCAGAAAAATTTAATTTCTGGAACTCTTCAAATCACTGAAACTTGCAGATCAAATTAATTCAAAACCTACAAATCATAAAATCGAAAATCAGATCAATTGAAATCTGGAGCAAAATAGAAACTTGAATAACACTAGTTTTGCGCGAACTGATGGTGACACAAGAAAGAATTTTGCGCTAATAGTTGGTGGCGCATGAAAGACTTTTGCGTTAAAACAATATTCAAATCAAATGAACAACTAAATTTGGCCACCGTTTACAATTTCAAAACTTTTCACCACCGACCCATTATCTCAAAGTCGGTGCAACTTCTGTTTGAATGTTTCAATTGCGAAAGTGGAGCAACACTAGCACGTTAGTGGTGCAAGGTTAAAAACTTTGAATGGCGCAACATTAAGAACGTGTCTAGAACAAATTTAGCATCCAATTGCATCAATCATGTGGCTCAAATTTAGCATCCAATTGCACGAAAGAATTGCGCGAACTGATGTTGGCGAGAAAGATGTTTTGTGCTAACAAGAACTGGCGCAAAACTCTTTCCAAACAAAACTGCAGCCACTAGATTTTAACAAACAACACCACCGCCCACTAACACTTTGAAATAAAACCCGAGATTTGCGTGAATAGAGAATGACGCAAATAAATATTTTCCTTGAGAGACTAGTGGCGCAAAGTTTTTAAGATGTCTGCGCTTTTCCAAACAATTATGCAGCACTGATTGCTATTAAATGCACCGACCCATTTTCAATTTTGATTCAATCAAAACCACCATTATAATCTGCAGTCCCATTATCATTTTGATCAATTGAATTGGCACCGTCCCAATATCTATCGCCTTACTAAAAATATCCACCAATCACCGATTGAAATTTAAAGAATGGATTCCACCGATTGATGAAGATGGTTGATAAAAAAATAATGGTACAAAGTGTGCAGATCACCACTAATACTTGAATGGCATAAAACAAGATAAGACTGGTTTTGTGTGAACTGTTATTGGCGCAAACCTCATGTTTGCACAAGATGTGTAGCACAAAACAAACAAACCACCGCCTCACTAATACTTTGAAATTGAACCTGGTGCTTTGTCTAGAACGTAGACATGATCAGGGTGATGCGGATCAATTAAACCTTCAGGTTGATCCACGTAGACTTCCTCATGCAAAATACCATTAAGAAATGCTGACCTTCAGGTTGATCTAATTTCGATCCGAGCAACAGGTGCAAACGTCTCATCGTAGTCGATGCCTTGATGTTGACGATAAATCTTTATGTGATCCCAGTATCTAGCTATCTAATTCAAACACAAATTATCAAAATATCACTTGTATTGAAGTCACAAGATTACAGTGTCACAAATCTCACTTGATTACAGATCTCACTTTGGAAGTATTCGAGTTCTCTGTGTGTGTTCTCTTTGAATATGAATATTGTGCGCGTGACTTAATTTTTACAAGGACAAAAAGCTAAACTATTTATACTAAATCAACTAAGGTTGACATTACAACAAAACTCTTTGACTTTACAACAAAACTCGTTGACTTTACAACAATAACAAATTAGACCCTATATTTTAATCTTGAATACAATTTATATTTAACAATCTCCCCCTTTGGATGCAAGATTTAAAAAAAATTTGACAGTAATCTTTAGTTCTTCTTTTCTTCAGAAAAACTTCAACAATCAGTCTTTCACAACTTTAACGTCTTCATATCTTCGAAACTTTGATCAAACTTTGACTTTGATAGCGCTTTCAGATTAATCTTCATCTTTGAAATAGCTTTAAGTAGCTTTGAGTAGAACACCAACACTTTCTGCATTCTCCCCCTTTGTTGTCAACAATACCACATACTTTTCAGAAAAATTCTCTTTAACCAAACAAACTTTGCTTCAACATTCCATCTGACTTTAACATCTCCCCCTTCTATTACATATCTCTTGCCATAACTTTTGCTTTGAAATTAATCTGAATTTGAAATCTCAAATTATATTCCCGTTTTTCCTATTTTTTCATAACTTTGCTCTCTCTTTAAAAAAATTATCTTTGAAGACTTTTCATTTTCTGATACGATCAAATTGAATCTTACTTGAACTTTGAAAATTCTCCCCCTTTTTGATGAATTTTGAGAATTAGAATCATCAAAACTTTTAAAGGTCATCGCCGTCTTTGAATGAACTCCCCCAAACAATCAGATAAGCACATTCTCCATGAATGACAATCTCCCCTTTTGATAGGATATGAACAATCTTCGCCAACTGATCTGATAAGTTTTCGTCAATTCATGAATGTATTCATCCAAATCTTTTCAAATTCAGACAAATTAGGAATGATAACCCTGAATCAACATATGAAACAATTAAAGTGCCTATCAGTAACACAAAGTTACTGAGTACAACGGATGTACTATATAAGGAGTTGGGTAATGTTCACTCCCCAGGACTTCCATTCAATCATCGAAAAACACAAGGTTAATCTATGAACGTTCTAACAGAAAAACGAATTTTATGTGTGTTTGTGCTTGAGTATGAAAGAATTAAGCATAATGATTGCTTTGATAAGGCTCAACATAATGTAAAGCATTGAGACAACAATAGTTATACACAGACTCAATGTGCATGAGAAAGGGTCGAAGGTGGGGCAACTTTCCTTCTTTTTCAATATCCGAATCATCCAAATGAAGATCAGATAGATAATGTGTTGCTTTCCCTTTGAAAAATGAAACATTCTTTTGTTGAGAAAAGAATGAGTAGCAGGTGGGGTTTTATGTAAGAGTTGGAATGGGCTAGTTGCCTATTTCAATGAAGGTCACGAAGAAATGTGAACCAACAACTTATGCGGCTTCCAGGCTCAGAAAAAGTTTGGTGCAATGTTTAATATTCTTTTACTCTGTTCTCACACCCTCCGTCTTTTAAACATTTAAGCTCACTTCTAACCAAACTCTCATTTGCATTTTACCTCAGCACACACCCACTCTCAATTCTTTTGACCCCTCTCCACTCAATCACTCAAGGATTACTTTCGGGGTAGGAAACACTGGTTAACGTGAATCCATGGAAGTTCTTTTAAGCACTCACACCGAGTCTCATGTATTTTCCTAAAAAGAATGTGTTGCTCAACAGTTTATCTTGACATGAAGCACATGATATCATTATCAGAAAATGTATGCTCATTAAAGATAAGAATGAATTATGAGCATATTGAACATTTAAGATCTCTCAAAACTTTGAACATTTAAGATCATTTAATTTCATGATTTTGAGAATTTAACTATGATTTACTTAGATCAAATATCATGAAGAAAAATTATTTGGGGTATCAAAGAACGAAAGTTGTTTATATGAACAAGATATAAACATTGTAACAATGAAAGCACATTTAGTAAGAAATGACGTCTGATCTCAAACAACATTGAATACAACTGGGAGTATTACCATCGAAAGATTTATCTTGTGAGACATGGTAATAACAAAGTCAATAAAAATGTACTGAACCGATGTGTGTAAGAATACTTGGCAGTATATGACAAGATAATACACAAATATTGATCTTTTGGAAACACACGGTCAGTTAATCATCAAAGTATCCATATGAAATATCATTTAAAATCACACTTCTCAATTCATGAAAACATTTTAAGAATAGAAAGTGGATTGAACATTCAAGAAACCAATTTCACACTTGAAAGTTATCCGTCTTCCAAAGTTTGGTAGAGTTTGAGATTCAGAAAAATATACCTTCAATGTAGAAATCTAAACTCCCCCTAAAATGAATATTATCATTTAAGCTTCCTTGACAAAACTTCAGATATTATACCCCTCAATATCTGTAAAAATTTAAGTCATCAGAAAAATATGTCAGTTAAAGTATAGGTAACATTTATCTTCTCCCCCTAAAATATATAATAGTGAAATTCTCGTTAACTCCCCCTCGAAATTAAAACTCCTTTGAAAAATGTTATCTAGTAAGCATCCTTCTGATGAAAAACGTTTGAGATCGGGTTCTGAACTGAAGTATTCAGAAGCCATAGTCACTTGAAATCAACCTGCAAAATAAAAGATTTTGGTAATCATTATAAAAATGATTCCGCTTTCGTCAGTACATGATGAATAGTAGTCATTGTTCATGATTTCCAAAACACGTGCAATGTAAGCAAACAAATAAGATACACTCCCCCTTGGATCATGGATTGGCATTCAACATACCTAATTTGCTGACTAAGAATTTGAAACGCTTTTCATCTAACTGTTTAGTGAAAAGGTCAGCTAATTGGTAGTCGGTTTGAACAAAATGCATTTCGACATCGCCATTTTCCACATGATCTTTGATAAAATGGTACCGTACATCAATGTGTTTTGTCTTTGAGTGTTGCACTGGATTAGCAGTTACCACTATCGAGCCCTTGGAGTCCGAGTAAATAAGAACTCGTTGGTATGTATAGCCAAAATCTTTCAACTGTGTCTTAATCCAGAGGACTTGCGAACAATAGCTAGCCGCCACTACATATTCTGCCTTAGTGGTGGATGTAGAAACACAGTTTTGTTTCATTGAAATCTAGCTAACCAATTTGTGTCCTAAAAACTGACAAGATCCAGATGTGTTCTTTCGATCCAGTTTGCAACCTGCATGGTCAGCATCCGTATAGGCAGTTAAATCAAAACCAGAATCCTTAGGATACCAAAGGCCTAACTCGGGAATGCCTTTGAGGTATCTAAGAATTCTTTTAACAACGATTAGGTGAGATTTCTTCGAATTTGCTTGGAATCTAGCACAGAAGCATGTAGCAAACATTATATCATGTTTGCTAGCTGTTACATACAGTAATGATCCAATCTTGATTCAGTTCACTTTTTTATCAACAGATTTACCAAACAAATCAGCATCTAAAAGTGTTCCGGTTGCCATGGCGTTTTCATTACTGAACTATCAGTCATATTGAACTTTTTCAGGATATCTCAAATATATTTCGACTAGTTTATGAAAATGCCTTCGGGTGACTGTTTGACTTGAAGTCCAAGGAAAAATGTTAGTTCACCCATCATTGACATTTCAAAACGAGATTCCATAATTTTAGAAAAGTTCTTACATAATTTTAGATTACTAGACCCGAATATAATATCATCCACAAAAATCTGTATTATAATTAAATCATCACCTTAATTTTTTAAGAACAGGGTTGTATCAATTGTACCTTTTTTGAATCTAGAAACGAGTAGGAACTGAGTTAAAGTTCCATACCAAGCTCTTGGTGCCTGTTTTAAACAGTATAGCGCTTTGTCTAGAACGTATACATGATCAGGGTGTTTCGGAGCAACAAAACCTTCAGGTTGAGCAACATAGACCTCCTCATGCAGAATCCCATTTAAGAATTCAGACTTTACATCCATTTGATAGACAATAAAGTTCTTACGGGCTGCATAAGATAAGAAGATTTTGATGGCTTCGATCCGTGTTACAGGGGCAAACGTCTCGTCGTAGTCGATGCATTCCTGTTGACAGTAACCCTTTGCAACTAGATGAGCTTTGTTCCTAACCACTACTCCAGCTTCATCCCTTTTGTTCCTGAAAACTTACTTTGTGCCTATCACATATTTACCTTTTGGTATTGGGATTAGTCGTCAAATCTTGTTCCTTTCAAATTGCAGAAGCTCGTCTTGCATAGCTAGAATCCAATCAGAATCGCGCAAGGCTTCTGAGACTTTCTTAGTCTCCAAAGAACTAAGGAAGCTTGAATATAGACAAAAATTTGAAGATGTTGCACGCATTTGAACACCACTATGTACATCACCAATGATATTGTGTAGTGGGTGATCCCTAGTCCAACGTGTTGTGCTTGGAATCGGTTGAACAAATACTTGCGTGTTTTGCTCATCATATTCATCATAAATAGAAGGCACAACCTCATATGTACTTGGGACATCATGTACATTTATTTCTGAAGAAGGTAATTTTGGAGTGACAAAGGAAGTACTCGGGACTTCTCTTCCAAAATTTGTATCTGCAGAAGCATAATCAGTATTAGTATTTTTAGAATTATTAGGTGTAGATGTACCTAAAAAGGTTGTTGTAGTGACTGGTTCAAAAGGTCCAGAGATGACTCAAGTAACTGCTGGGACCTCTGACATTGATGTGGACGCTTCAAATTTGTCAAAATCTGGACAAATATCGATAAAAGCATCAACAAATAATAAATCTAACTCTGATGTGAAAGTTGATGAGTTAGAAAGCTTAGTCTGTGAAGATTCGGGTTCTATTTTCTTTGAATAGAAGCCTTATCCTTAAGCATGAGTTCTGAAATGAAGTGTTCAAAAGTCAATGTAGAAGATTCATCAAATGACACGTTCACGCTTTCCATGATACTCTTGGTCCGTCTGTTGTATACACGTAGGCTTTAGACATCAAAGAATATCCCACAAAGTAGCATTCGTCAGCTTTTTTATCAAACATTCCAAGGTTATCACGATCGTTCAATATGTAGCACCTGCAACCAAAGACACATAAAAATTTATGTTCGACTTTCTTTTATTAATAAGTTATATGCTATTTTATTGTGTCTTTTAATCACAATGGTCCGGTTCTGAGTAAAGCAAGCAGTTGCAACGGCTTCAGCCCAGAGATACATTGGAAGTCCAGAATACGCCAACATCGTTCTTGCAGCTTCAACCAAGGTTAAATTTCTCCTTTCGACCACGTCATTTTGTTGTGGAGTGTAGGCAGTAGAGAAGTTATGTGAAATCCCAACAGATGTGAGATATCTTTGAAGATTATCGTTCTTGAACTCTGTGTCGTTATCACTTCGCAACATTTTAACTGGCAATTGGAGTCGAAGTTGGATCTTCTTGATGAAATCAATTATTAGATCTGGCGCATCAGATTTGCTTCGCAGAAATTCTAACCAAATGTATCTTGAATACTCATCTATCATCACAAGTAAGTACTTTTTGCCGTTGATAGATTGAGTACTCATTGGGCGGCAAAGGTCCATTTGAATTAGTTCCAGAGGTGTTGAGCAGGAAGATTCAGTCTTTGCTTTGTGTGAACTCCTTTTCATCTTTCCTATCTCACAAGCTGGACAAAGCGAATCTTTCTCAAACCTCATCTCAGGTAGACCTTTGACAATTCCTTATCTCGCTAACTGATCAATCGCTTTGAAATTATGGTGAGACAAGCATCGATGCCACGTCCAACTTTGAGCTTTTGATGCTCTGGAAATTAAGCATACAGAACTGTAGCCGAAAGCAATGGAAATTTACCGCATAAAGATTTTCATAACGTTCAACTCTAAAAAATCTCATTATCATCCGAATCTTCAATAAAACAGCAATCTACTGTAAACCGAACATAATAATGACTGTCGCAGAACTGACTAGTGCTAAATAGAATGTGATCAAGTCCTTCCACGAATTGTACTTTCTTTATGGTTAAAGTGTCGTTCGTTAATGAACCATGTCCTCTGATGATTCCATGAAGCCCAGAATTTGCGAAGCAGACTGCTGTAGGTTCTTCAATGTAACCGTGCAGTAAATGCTTAAATCCTGTGATGTGTCTAGAACATCCTGAGACAACGTACCACAGATGACAGGCCTGCAAAAAGAACATATCACTTCTTTTTAGGTACCCATATCCAAATGGATCCTTTCTTGTTCTCCCCATGCAATTTCTTGATATCATCTACCTTAGCCTTAATTCTCCATTCATATCTCGGCTTTGGTATCCATTTCCAAACCATTTTAACATTAAGCTCATGAAATTGCTTTTTCCTAGAAATATAAACATGCTTAGCTTGAAACACTTTTATTTGTTATGTTGAGGATTTGGATACTGTTTTAGCTTGAGATGCTTTTTTAACAAATTTGGATACTGTCAACATTTTTGATTTATCAAAAAGAATACATTTATCCATACAACTTTGACATTTATTGTCGTTCGAACTTTTACGTTTCAAATCACCACTAGCAATGATAGTACAATCAATTTCACTATCTTTACAAACACTCTTTTCACATTATTTCTTCCTCCATTCTCCTTTACCATTTCCATTAGTCAGATCTAAAACATGGAAGGAAACTTTGCTAGTTTTCTTCTTCAAAGATGAATTTTTCTTTAAAATTCTTGATGTCTCGCCTTTTTCATAGATACTCGGTAAGTATTCAGGACATTCGGAGTATACAATTGTAGGCTTGATTGAGGTCTCAAACTCTGGATTAGATCTGACATTCCATTTCTGATCATCAAACATCTTTTTATCATTCAAATTCTGTTTGAACAAATCAGTTTTCAAATCATTTAACTCTTTGAAAAGCTCTTTGTTTTCTTTATAGGATTTATCCAATTTGAATCTAAGATCACAATTTTCATCCTCTAAATCCTCAAGAGCTTTTTGTAACTCTTTGATTTGTTTCTCAAAATTAAATGTTTGATCAATCACAGAGTCTTAGTCAAGCTTCTTCATGATAGGAACAGGATCTGAGGCATTAATCATTTCATCAAACATCTCCTCAGTCATTTTGTTTACAAAATCTTTTTGAATGCTAATATTTGTGACAGTTGAGCACTCTTTTGTCTTAACTTCACTAGAGGATTCAGATGTAAAAGAATCAGATATAGGAGTTTAAGTACCAATATTAGTATCCGATTCATATTCATCATACTGATATTTAGTCTCAGGAATATTTGTGTCATCATTGGCTGATTCAGTTGGAGATTGTGTAAAAACAATGATTCAAACTCAACAAATTCAAGTTTTCTGTTTTTATAACTTTTGTTCAAATCATTGTATTGAAATCCAACTGATTTAAAACTTATTTATGAATCAGCACAACTTGACGTATCGTCATCCATCACCTCTTTACTCTTAGATGAAATATTAGACTTAAGATTTTTAGTTTTAACAAATGTGTCACAAATATCCAGGATTTTCTTTGATTTTGAGCCCAATTTTTCAAAATTGTATAAGTTTTCAGGGACTTTCTTCAAAACATCATTTTCTGTTAAACCCAATCCCGTCCTAGCATTGTAAAATCGGACATCTTGGAGTTTGTTGGTCAACAAATTTAATGTCTACTCAGTTGTCCTCTTTTTAGATTCAGATCCTCCAGTTGTTTGATTTTGCAATATGCTTCATTCCTTTCCTGATTTTAAATTCACCATTTTCAGAATTTAAATTAACTAAGTTTCTTTCAAGTTCCACAATCTTAGCTTTTAAAACTTCTCGTTCTTTCTTTAAGGCATCCTTTTCAAATTCCTTATCCTCAACGACAACTTTCAATAATGCGTTTTCATCACGAAAACTCATCATTGTTTGTCGTTAGCAGCTAAACTTCTTGGAATAGTACTTCTTTTTTAGCATGCTTCATTGATTTCCCTCCTCTTGCTTTTTAGCATGTACAAACTTCTTGGAATAGTACGCAGAGTTCTTAACCCTCTTGAACTTGCAGTCCTTAGAAAAGTGGCATGGCTTACCACAATTGAAGCACCTCCCAGATTTGGGTCTATCTTTTCTTCTTTCTTCTTTTCTCTTTTCTCTTCTCTCTTCTCTTCTTTCTTTCCATATCTGGTCTTGTATTTCTCAGCTCTTTCTTTCCTATACCCTTCATACTTTGGCTTTGAACCATATATCTTCTTCCCAAAACTTTTTTAAACCTGTTTTGTGATAAGGGCAAGGTTATCAGCAAATCTCTGAATATCATCATCAGAATGTAGCTCAGTTTCTTCAGAAGACACTTCAGAACTTGATTGACTCAGCTCGGTAAGGAAGGCTTTAGACTTCTTTGATTTGAACTTTGAGAAAGAAACAATCTTTGAACTTGAACCCTTTTTTCTCTCAGATAACAGAGCCAGTGAATCTTTGACGATCTTCTTCTCTTCATTTAACAATTTGACTTTATCCTCATGCTGTGAGAGGGTTGTGAAGATGTCATTTACATCCTCCTGAGCCATGTTCTTGGTTATTTGGATGTTGACTGCATAACTTTTCCATTCCGGGTTCAGATTCTTGATGAACTTGTAATTAATCTCGGAAACAGACTTGTTTATCCTGTTTCTCCTCAGATCATTCATAATCACATTGAAGCGGTTGTATGTGTCAATCAAAGCTTCCCCTTCCTTTGCATGAAAGCCCTCATAAGCATTTATGCGTTGGTTGAGCTTGGCTTGAATAGATCTTTCTGTACCCTGGAACTGTCGTTGAAGCTCGTCCCACATGGCCTTTGCATATTCGTGACTATCTACTCTATTGTAGATATCATTAGTAATAGCCATGGTGAGATAAATAAGAACTTCTTCATCAATCTTGTGCAACTCTTTCTCCCTTTCACTAAAATACTGATATGGCTTAGGCACATATCTGACTGGAATTTCAGGAGAAGTATCTGTTGGAGCTTGTCCAGGTACAATGACAACAGGCTCAACTGGTCCATCTATGATTGACTTCATGTAATCACGATTCTTGTGGTTTAAAAACTAAACCATCCTTCTCTTTCACTGAGCATACTCCCTGATTGACAATACAGGAGGTTTAGATTGAGAACCCATAGAGAGAAGTTCTTTTCACATTCTGAATAGTCTGATAATCTGCACAAAGAAAAATTTAGCTATATTTGATCGTTAGTCCGACAAATTGAGACAATATATGCAAGACTTCAAAATTTTCAGAAAAATGAAATTTCCCGAAACATCAATTATAGAATTCACATGCACTAAATAAGAGAACAATTCGCAAGAAAAAGATGACAAAATCTGTATAACACTCAGAATCCGTATAAAGCAAACTGAAATTCGTACAAGTCCACAATTCGCATGCAAGAGACACTCAAACAAACACAATTCGCATAAGCCTTTATGCGAATTCTTAGAATTCGTATATAGCTTTATGCGAATTCCTAACAATTCGTATGAGTCTCTTATGCGAATTCCATCCTTCAAAAAT
The DNA here is from genome assembly GCA_023525745.1 of Arctium lappa. Taxonomy (NCBI): domain Eukaryota; kingdom Viridiplantae; phylum Streptophyta; class Magnoliopsida; order Asterales; family Asteraceae; genus Arctium; species Arctium lappa. The sequence goes on along the minus strand of CM042058.1, from coordinate 55,855,571 downwards.
TTAGAATCAAACTTTTCGCATAAAAACTTTTTGCAGACAGAATTCGTATCCGAGAATGATGCGAATTCTTTACTTAAAAGAATTTCAACTTTCAAAAACTTTTCGCATCCATGCGAAATCCTTTAGAAATCGTATAAAACAATGAGCAAAATCTCACAATTCGTACCACTCAGACGTGCGAATTCTACACAATTCGCATCTGAGACGTGCGAATTCTTTCCTTAAAACTTTTAAAATCCAATTTTTCGCACCACAGACATATGCGAATTCATGCTTTTCGTATAATGAAGTATACGAATTCTACACTTGATAAAATTTCAATTAAAATTCTATGCGAATTCTCTCTTTTCGTATACCACAAATAAGAATTATGCAAATTCCACACTTAAAATGAATTTGAATGAGATTTATGTGAATTCTTTCTGCGGAATCTTAAGTCTGCGAGTTCTTCATACGAATTGCAGATATCTTGCGAGTTCTTAAAGATATGGTCATAAAAATTAATTTCTCGTCCAAAATCCACTTAAAATCTTAGATCTAGATTTTGTAAACTCACAAAAATGAACAGATTAGTAGCAAGATCAATCCAAGTCCATCAATTTGCACAATTATTCACTTAATTTCAAGAAATTTGATTAAACAGTGATTACAACTCGTACGAACCAAGATTTTCAAAAATCAAAATTTGATGATTCAAAATGTTTTTCTAGTGCAATTCACTCACACAAACTTATTCTAAAACATATTTCGACCAAAATCCAATCAAAACTTTTATCAAAAACACCTTTAATCTCAGAAATCGAATCAAGACTCACGAACACAGTTTCTAACCCATTTTTCTAAAAAATGTCGGATTTGTGCTCTGATACCAAATGTGATCCCAGTATCTAGCTATCTAAATCAAACACAGATTATCAAAATATCACTTGTATTGAAGTCACAAGATTACAGTGTCACAGATCTCACTTGATTACAAATCACACTTTGGAAGTATGCGAATTCTCTGTTTGTGTTCTCTTTGAATATGATTATTGTGCACGTGACTTAATGTTTATAAGGACATAAAGCTAAACTATTTATACTAAGTCAACTAAGGTGACTTTACAACAAAACTCTTTGACTTTACAACAATTACAAACTAGACCCTCTATTTTAATCTTGAATACAATTCATATTTAACACTTTGCTACTAGGCGAACTTTGTTTCTTACCACAACTCCAGCCACATCCCTCTTGTTCCTAAAAATCCACTTTATGCCTATCTCAGATTTAACTTTCGGTAGTGGGATCAGTCGTCATACCTTATTCCTTTCGAATTGAAGAAGCTCATCTTGCATTGGCAATATCCAATCAGGATCACATAGAGCTTCAGAGACCTTTTTCGGCTCTAAGGAACTAAGGAAGCTTGAGTATAGACAAAAGTTAGTTGATGTTGCACGCTTTTTTACACCACTTTGTACATCTCCAAAAACATTGTAAAGGGGGTAATCTTTCGTCCAACGAGTTGTGCTTGGAAGTGGTTGAACAGATTCTTGCATATTTTGCTCATTGTATTCATCAATAACAGCAGGTACAACCTCAAATGTAGATGGAACATCTTGTTTAGGTGTATCTGATGCAGGTAATTCTGGAGCGACAGAGGAAGTTCTCGGGACTTTTTGTCTAGAATTTCTATCTTCAGAAGCAGAATCTATATTAGAATCGTCAGAAACATTCGGTGTAGATATACCTGAAGAGGTTGTTGTTGTGACCGATTCAGAAGGTCCAGATATGTCTTCAGTAATTACTGGGACCTCTGAAGTTGAAGCGGACACGCCTAATTTGTCAAAATCTACACATATGTCCATAAAAGCATAAAGAAATAACATATCTAACTCAGATGTAACAGTTGATGAGTTAGAAGATTTAGTCTGTTTAGATTCGGGTTCTATTCTTCTTTGAACAGAAGCCTTTCCCTTAAGCTTGAGTTCTGAACTGTTAAGCTCAGAAGTCAATGTAGTATTTTCCTCAAACGATACATTAACGCTTTCCATGATACACTTGGTCCGTCGATTATATACACGATAGGCTTTTGACGTGATGAATATCCAATAAAGTAGCCTTCGTTAGCTTTCTTGTCAAACTTCCCAAGGTTATCACGGTCATTAAGAATATAGCACCTGCAACCAAAGACACGAAAAAATTTAATATTCGGTTTTCGTTTATTAATCAGTTCATACACTGTTTTATTAAATCTCTTAATCACAATCGTCCGGTTTTGAGTGAAACAGGAGGTTGCAACGGCTTCAGCCCAGAGGTACATTGGTAAACCAGAATATGCCAACATTGTTAAACCAGAATATGCCAACATTGTTCTTGATGCTTCGACCAAAGTTCTATTCTTCCTTTCAACCATGCCATTTTGTTGCGGTGTGTAGGTAGCATAGAAATTATGAGAAATCCCAACAGAAGTGAGATAACTTAGAAGAGTATCATTTTTGAACTCTGTGTCATTGTCACTATGCAATGTCTTTATTTGCAATTGAAGGCAAAATTGGATTTCTTAATGAAAGCAATGATCAGATCTGGTGCATCAGATTTGTTTCATAGAAATTCCAACCAAGTATACCTTGAATACTCGTCTATCATCACAAGAATGTACTTTTTACCATTTATAGACTGAGTACACATAGGGCCACAAAGGTCCTTGTTAATTAATTCCAGGGTGTTGAGCAAGAAGATTCGGTCTTTGATTTTTGTGAACTTTGTTTCATCATCCCCATTTCACATGCGGGACAAAGTGAATCTTTCTCAAACCTCATCTCTTGTAGACCTTTCACTATTCCTTGTCTCGTTAACTTATCAATTGTCTTGAAGTTCTGATGAGACCAGCGTCGATGCCATATCCAACTTTGAGCTTTCGATGCTTCTGCAAGTAAGTATACAGGACGTGTAGCGGATAGTGTTGGAAAATTTACCGCATAAAGATTTCCATAACGTTCAGCTCGAAAAATCTCATAACCATCTGGATCTTCAATATAACAGTAAGTGATTGTAAACTGAACCTGATACATACTATCACATAAATGACTAGTACTAAACAAATTATGATCAAGTCCTTCTACGTAAAGTACTTTCTTGATGGTTACAATGCCATTTTTCAGCGAACCATATCCTTTGATGAATTCTTGAAGCTCAAAATTAGCAAAACTGACTATTCCTGCAGGTTCTTCAACAAAGTTGTGCAATAAGTGCTTATATCCTGTCATATGTCGAGAGCATCCAAACTCAACGAACCACAAATGACAGGCCTTCAAAAAGAAACAAATCACTTGTTTTTAGGTACCCATATTGGGTCCTGTTTTGTTAGCATCATGCAGTTTCTTTAAATCATCTACTTTGCCCTTGACTCTCCACTCATATTTAGGTTTGGGCATCCATTTCTAGACCATTTTCACATTAAGATCATGAAACTGTTGTTTCTTAGATAGATTAGCAGACTTAGCTTGAAACACTTTAATGTATTATGTTGAGGACTTGGAGACATTTTTAGCTTTAAATGCTCTTTTAACAACTTTTGGCTTAGGAGGAATGGAGTACAGTGAAAAAGAATTGTCACCACAGTGTTTACATATTAAGTTCTTACGAGCAAATGTCAATATCTTTGATTTATCAAAAGAAGTACATTTATTCAAACAATTTTGACATTTATTTGCGTTCGAACCATTACATGTCACATCAACACTATTGGGTACAATACAATCTTTTGCAACAAAATTATTACAAGCTTTCTTATCACTATCCGTCTTTCTCCATTCTCCTTTACAAACTCCTTTACTCAGATCTGAAACATGAAAAGAAACTTTATTAGTTTTCTTCTTCAAGGATGAACTCTTTTTCAAAATACCAGAAGTTTCGCCTTTTTCATAAATGCTCGGTAAGTATTCAGGACATTCAGAATAAACAACTGTAGGCTTTATTGAAGTCTCAAACTCTGGATTTGATCTAACATTCCACTTTTGATCAGCAAACATCTTTTTATCAAACAAATTCTTTTTTAACAAAACATTTTTCAAATCATTCAGTTCTTTACAAATCTATTTGTTCTCTTCAAAAGATTTATCCAATTTAAATCTTAGATCACAATTTTCATCTTCGATCTCCTCAAGAGTCTTTTGTAAACTGATAAACCAAGATCTATCTAACACTATAGGGAGAGAAAGTAGAGAGAATGAATGAGACGCAAAAGCTTCATATGATTCAATATCCAGCGCAAAAGTTATTCAACAAGACAAGACAAAAGGGCCTTAAATACGCTTGGCCAAAACAGATACAAAAACCAAGCTAAACAACAGTTAAGGCCAAAAGAGATAAATACATTGATTACAACCAAATCAGACTTAACAATCTTCCCTTAGTAATCAATGGCGCTCAGGTCTTCTAAGATGTCTGTTTAACCCGACCAGGACCTCTAAGCGTCTTAAAGTAGCATGTTTGTAGTTTTAAAATCATTAATAACCGCAAGAGTACGGTGTCGTAGCATACGGGTCGAACACGGGGAGACAATGGAATAAGCACAGATTTACTCACGATATTAGCTAGTTGCGCGCAATCATTTTCAAAGATTTGATTAACGCTAAAAATAAAATTAACAGAAATGAACATTTAAACTACACTAATCATAACAAAACTAAGAATCAAGCAACGCTAAGCAAACATACGAATCTGGGAAACAAGCAGACTAAATTAACGACTACAACGAGAATCAAATAACAAACTAATTAGCATTAGGAACTCAAATTTAAAGACATTAAACTCTACACTAAGCTATCTAAAATGGTGAATATCGGGATGAACCATTCAAAGCGGGATTTGTCAAATTCAAACATTACTTTTGCCCCTCTTCCAAGGCGACAAAAACCTTTCTTAATTGAAAACCGATTATTTCCATATCGATCAATTCTAAAAAGAAGCTTTAAGCAAGACAAATTACTCCCCAAATAGTCAAAACATCTACTTTCATGATGTGATGAAAATCACCAATTGGTTAACCGAAGTCGAAATCAAATTTCCATTTAGATCTCAACTGTTAGATTAAACAAGTACCGATTAGTGATTATTTAACAGCCCCCAATTTCCATTAGCCGGCTAATCAAACAACCATTTTATCGAGAAATCATTTACTTAAAAACAACCAATCGATACAAATCGAGTTCTTACCAATATTCACCCTAAACTATGAATTAGTCAAACATGAATTGAAGAAACATGAAAACACTAAGAACCAAATGAACAAAAATTAATAAACAAAATATTAAAGCAATAAAGAAATTAAATAAGAACTATTTTATGAAGAAAACAATTTAGAGAAGATAAAGCAAAAAGGCTCTAAATCTAGAATATCAAGAACATTGGACATTGATAAAATCTAATCTATCAAACATGAACTATAACCCAATATTGAAGAAGAGCAAGATAATAAAGTTATCTTATCCATTTCATAAATTGGACATAGACAAAAACAAGGAAGAAATAAAAACCATGAAATTACTTGAAGAATCTAGATCTATGAACCACAAATGTGCAGGAAATTGAAATCAACAATCAAAACTCAAATATCTAAGCTATAAACATATATCAAACAACAAAATAAAGCATAAAAGGGAGAAGGAGATACAATTACTCTCTATTCATAGATTCTTGCTCAAAAACGAGTTTAAACCATGGCTATAGCTGCAAATCCAGAGGTTGTAGTCTCCCTCTCCAAAAGAGGCAACAAAAATCTACTCTAGAGTATGTAGAAACCCTAAAATTAGTAAAGAGTATGATAGGGGTCTCTGCCCAAAAACACGACACCCAAAACCATTAAATACACCCGCCCAAAAGACCGAAATAGCCCTAACTAAAAGTAGAAAAACGGGGCCAGCAGCGCCGCTCGCGGCCGCGCTCTTTAATGCTTGCGGGCGTGAGGAGTGCAAAAGTAATAGCTCACAGATTTTCACTTGCTCGCGGCCGCGCAGCCAAATGCTCGCGGGCGTGAGCAACATCTAACTTCTTTTCTTCACTCTTTTCGCATTCTCCCTCGCTTGCACTTCCTTCCTTCTTTTCTTCCTCGATTCCACGCACACCTACACACTGAAAACACTCGCAAAAACGTGAATATACATGCGATAAAGTAATAGGCATGAAAAGAGAATAACTAACCAAAAAGGTAGAAATAATGCATGAGACACGCTAAAACTGGACAAGAAAACGATGCAATCTATTTTATAAAATGAGAATAAAACGTGCGAAACAAAATACCCACAAGCTAAACCTTCCTTGTCCCCAAGGAAGAATCTAGACTAACTTATTAAACAGAACGGGAAAAAAGGGAGAAGGAAATGAAAGAGAAGAAAAGGAACGACGACCTCCACGGTTATCAAAACGAGTTAAAACACGACCTCTCTAAACATAACCCAATGATACGGTTTCCCCATGCATAAATGTGACCCATTACCACGTGTTCAAATTAACAAAGGTAGAAGAAACACATATTTGCCAAAGTGTCAAACCGACACAACACCAAACCAAGCATATTACAAAAAACGTACCAAATAGGACTTTACTTACATCATCGCGGTCGCTAAGGGAGGGGGAAGTGATCTACAAGAATGGAAGCTCACAGTTTCGCTCAATTCACTCAAGTGTGTTTTTTGGGAAATGTATACACTCAATGCCTTCCCAATCGAGAAATAGAAAAGGCAATTTTGATGTGTTTGAAACAATTCTCAAGTCTAAAGGTTTTTTTAAAATTGCATAAATGGAGGACTTTTGGGTAAGGCTAAAGGCTATAGAGGGGTTAGGAATGCTTATCGGGTTATGAGGATTTATTTTTGGGTTAAAAGGGGGTTTGTTTTTGTGCATATTTAGGCTCTTCCCTAATGTTTTCGACGGATTAACGACTTATTATTTTTTTTTTTCGAGGTTTTGCGAACCCGCAAGCTATGCTTGTGTTTATTTTTGATTAAATGCCAAAATCCATGTCAATTCGGGAAATTTTAACCTTAGTGTGTTTTTTTTTATATATTTTTTTCTTTTTTTTTTTGGGGGGGGGTTTACGGGTATTCAAAAGAAAGGCTAGTGTTTAGGCTCAAAGAGGTTGCAAAGGGAAAATAATTTTGTTTTTTTTTTGTTTTTTTTTTCGAACATTGGGGATTTATTAGGAAACGAAGGCCTCTACGCAATTTTACAATCATCCTAGATGAGAACTTTGTCAAACACCTAAAGATACATCTCGGTGAGAGGTAACACACAAGAAGAAAAAAAATGGGATTGATTATGAATGTGTCAATCCAATACGGCCCAAATTCTCACAAGGTGTAATCCATTCAGGTGGTCACGAGTGTAGTGTAGAGGGACTACGATAAGAAAGCTAATCCTAGAGGTAACGTGTAGAAATATACAAGGTGGTGCGTGTAAGTGACCAACTAAAGCGAAACAATGTTTCTTAAAAAAAATCTTTACAACATGGTTATATGTCACAAAATACACTAGTACACCTAACAGTTGAATCATGCTAAGTGAGAGGCGGTTACTACGAGCTCTAATGTCGTGGAGATACATCAAAAAAATTTTTTTTTTTGAGGGGGGCGGGGGAATGAATATACAACTACTAAACAAAAACTAGACTAGGAAAAAAAGAAAGGACTAATATAAAAGAAGAAGGAAAATGCCTACCCACAAGCAAAAAGGAGCATTGTCCTCAATGCTCGGGTTAGAATGCATGCATGAAATGCAACTAACTAAATGCGTCCTATATGCAAAAAGGAAACTATAAAAAGAAGTAACGGAAAATAAAACACCCACCCACAAGCTACGCTTGTGTAAGGGTGTTGGCGAAAAGAAAACAAAGCCTAGAACTCGCGGTACGGGAAATGACCAGCATCGGCGAAGTATTTGTGGATATCGCCAAACAAAAGTCGTGTTTCATGAGCGTCCGTGGCTACTACCTCTAATCGCGCGCTTAAGGTGTCAATTTGTGACTGCAGGCTTGGGGGCTCCTAATCATCTGCCTCAGGTTGTGGCATAGGGAAATGCCAGTCGGTGTCACTAGTTACTTGAGTGCGGGTGGGACAGGGCAGGTAGGTGTGGTGTGTGTGATCGGGGGCGATGAGCCAAGAATATCCTTGACCTCTCACATGCCTAATCATTTGCATACGCTGAAGGGCTGCAATTGAGAGGGAGGTTATACCCTCAAGAGAGGAAATGGAATTGGGAATGCCAATGGAGAGGGGTGAGTTAGTGAGAATTAAGGTGATGAGGCCGCCACAGCAGATATCACCTGAAGTGGACTCACTCAATTTAGCCAACTTATGGGCTATCCAGGCTCCACCATCGAAGGAAATTCTTGGGTAATTATTGACCATGGCCCACAAAAAGAAAAGCTCGTGGTGAGAGACCGTCCCGCTATCCACACGACAAAAGAGGGTCGAAGAAAGTACCCTATGGGCCAGGCGCAAACAAGGGTGCAAAATGCTAGAACCTTTGGTTAGGCGAGCGCTATACATCGATTGGTCAGAAATTTGGCTCCAAAATCGGTCATTAGAAAAAAGTGAGCCAAAATCAGATTTGGGATCAATCACGACACCCTCATTTTCGGGCAGGCACCCAAAGATTTCACTAACATCATCAAAAGATATGGAGTGGGACGCGTTTAATGCCCGAAACTTCATTAATCGAGTTTCAAAACAACAGGAGAAGGTGCTCAAGACCTCAAGGGTTACCCGTCTATAAGATGGCGCATAGACAGAAAGTAGACCCTCACAACCGATATGACGGAAAAGCCTTCGGACCCCATCGGTGACTCCCAAAGTGGTAAAAGCCGATTGGTCGGCAAACTTGGTTGCCGAGTGAGGTCTACTTGATAAAGCAGCAAATCTATCACGGTGCTCCGACGATACAAACTCAATCCCAAGGGTATCGAGTGTGGGCGGTGGGATAGAAGATTGTCTTGAGGAACCTTCTCCACGGCTCCTCTTTGGGGAACGGCCCCCGGAACTAACTTTTTTCAATTTTCCAATTTAATGAAACACAAACTTATGACTAAGTGCAACAAACCTATGCCCGCCCAGTGGTGGCGGTCCAAGAAACTAAATACAACCCATTTAAACAGGAATAACTTAGAGTATAAGCAACAAGAAAGGATTTTCAATTCTTTTGAAAACACAAACTAAGAAGTAAATAAGTAAACTATCAAGAAATAATAGTGAGAAATGCTAAAAGGCAGAAGAAAACAAGCACCAAGCAATTATGCAAGCATAAAAGTAGGAAGGAATGTACCAAGCTCGGTTTATTGCAACTTTAGCCTTCCTTCACATGCTATTTCTGCAAAAAGAAAAGAGAAAAGAAAACCCTTGCCTTGGCGGTTGCACGATTGAGGGAGATGGGTTGGGGATTTCGTAGACTAGGGTTAAGAAAAAAGAGAGAAAAAAAATTGGGAAGGGATAGGTTTGAGAGAAGAAAACGAGAAGAGAAGGAAAAAGATTGAGATTGGTGATGATAGATGTCGAAATGGAGGAGAAAGAGAGAAGAGGAGAGGGGTGGTGAATAGCGATGTTGTGATGGTGAGTGGTGGTCGAAGGTGGTCTGGAATGAGAGAGGGGAAAGGGGGATGAACAGAGGAGTGTGGTGGCTAGGGTTTTGGAGAGAGTCGATTGGGGTTTTAAATAACCCAGAGAAGTCGCGGCCGCGCTTTATATTGCTCGCGCCCGCGAGCGTGTACCAAAAACAAGACAGAACCAAAGGTTGCGGCCGCGCTTTATATCGCTCACGCCCGCGAGTAACACCCAAAAACAAGGCAGAAAGAGAGCTCGCGGCCGCGCTTTAAAACGCTCGCGTCCGCGATGAACACCCAAAAATAGGGCAGAAAGCTAGCTCGCGGCCGCGCAGCGAAATGCTCGCGCCCGCGATGAACACCCAAAAATAGGGCAGAAAGCTAGCTCGCAGCCGCGCAGCCAAATGCTCGCGCCCGCGCCCAGTAAAAAAAACTCAAAAATATATACATGTATTTTTTTCTCTGGTTCCTTCTCGTCTGCGCGACTATTTTTTTACTACGCCCGCGAGAAATTGCCGAAATCGAAGCAAAAGCTTGATTTACGAATGGCACGACTATGTGGCTTATTCAAACGCGCCCAAACTAAACCCCAAAAATAAAGGTAGGTGGGAAAGCACGATCGGGATTGCGAACTTAAGAATTAAACACGAGAGAGAGTGGCTCATTTAACGTCACGAGCTTGGCGAGGAATTAAACAAAAGGGAGAAGAGACTTTGCAAAACGGTGAAAGTCAAAGGATTGACTTTATAGGCCACCGCTTTGCGGGGGTTCAGGCAAGGGAAAGGATATGGGGCTGACGATCGGCGTGCTAGCTCGGTAATGCTTGAGTCGCTGCCTGTTAACTTTGAACGAATGGGACTCACCCGATACCTCTACAGCTCCATGGGGGAATACACGAATAACAGTAAATGGACCGGACCAACGGGATCGGAGTTTTCCGGGGAAAAACTTCAACCGGGAATTGAAAAGCAACACCAAATCCCCTACCCGAAATTCTCGTCGCATAATACGTTGGTCATGCCATTTTTTTGTCTTTTCTTTGAAAATTCGCGCATTTTCACATGCATCAAAACGTATTTAATCAAGCTAATTAAGTTGTAAGAGGCGTCGCTCACCCACATCTTTGTATTCGAAATTAAGGGCTTTGATTGCCCAAAACACACGATGCTCGAGCTCAACCGGGAGATGACACGCCTTACCATAGACCAACCGATATGGGGAAGTCCCAATAGGTGTCTTGTAAGATGTTTGATAAGCCCATAGCGCGTCATCAAGCTTATATGACCAATCCTTTCGTGAAGAGGTGACAGTTTTCTCGAGGATGGTCTTAAGTTCACGGTTTGAGATCTCGACTTAACCACTAGTTTGGGGGTGGTAGGCAAGTCCTACTCGGTGGTGAACGCCATATTTTTTTAGGAGGGCCTCAAACTTTCTTTCAATAAAGTGACTTCCTCCATCATTAATGACGACTCTCGACATACCGAATCGAGGGAAGATGAAGTGCTTAAAGAACTTGGTTACCACACGAGCATCATTGGTTGGGGTAGCGATGGGCTCAACCCATTTCGAGACATAGTCTACAGCCACAAGAATAAACTTGTTGGAATTTCTAGAGATAAACGGTCCCATGAAATCGATACCCCAAACATGGAAAAGTTCGACTTCAAGGATAGAGTTTAGGGGCATGTCATGGTGCCGAGAAATGTTACCGGTACGCTGGCAACGATCGCATTTTCTAATGAAAGCATCGGCATCCTTGAATAAGAAAGGCCAGAAGAAACCGCTTTGAAGGACTTTAGCAACTGTCTTACCTGCACCTGCGTGGCCACCACAAGTCATGTCATGACAGTGAGCCAAAATCGACTTGGTCTCTTCTTTTGGAATACAACGTCGGATTATGCTATAAGTACAAGAACGATAAAGAAAAGGATCATCCCAATAATAATACTTGACATCACTAAAGAATTTCTTACACTGATGAGACGTTAAACTATGGGGTATAATATTACACGCAAGAAAATTCGCATTGTCGGCGTACCACGGGCTTTGGCCACTCGAGACGACAAAAAGCTGATCATCAGGTACAGAATCATTGAAAGGAGGAGAGGAGAGATTATGAGGGTCCAATCGGGAGAGATGATCGGCAACAGAGTTTTCAGAACCAGGCTTATCCTTAATTTCCAAATCGAATTCTTGCAAAAGTAAAATCCATCAAATCAACCGTGGTTTGGCATCTTTTTTGTGCAATAGATGCTTAAGGGCGGCATGATCCGTATAGACTATAACTTTAGACCCCACAAGATAAGACCGGAATTTTTCAATAGAGAACACTACAACTAGAAGCTCTTTTTCCGTAGTGGTGTAGTTCATTTGAGCGGGGTCAAGGGTTTTACTAGCATAGTGAATGGCATGAAGCTTACCATCCTTCCACTAACCTAGAACAGCTCCTACCGTAAAATCGCTAGCATCACACATCAACTCAAAAGGGAGCGACCAATCCGGCGGTTGAATTATGGGGGCTGAGATCAGTGCCCTTTTGAGTGTATTAAACGCTTCAAGACATGAACTAGAGAAGACAAAAGGAGTATCCTTAGCCAAGAGTTTGGTCAGGGGCCGAGCAATTTTAGAAAAGTCCTTGATAAAGCGTCGGTAAAAACCGGCGTGATCGAGGAACCTACGCACCCCTTTAACATCTCTAGGGGGTGGTAATCCCTCAATGACTTCTACCTTGGCCTTATAGACTTTGATACCACGATTAGAAACGATATGGACCAAGACAACACCCTCGGTGACCATAAAGTGACATTTCTCCCAATTCAGAACAAGATTGACTTCCTGACACCTATGGAGGATTTTGGTCAAATTAAAAAGGCAACTGTTGAAATCGGTGCCATGGACGGAAAAGTCATCCATAAATACCTCCATAGTGCGTTCAATGAACTCGGAGAAAACGGCCTTCATGCAACGTTGAAAGGTGGCCGACACGTTACATAAGCCAAAAGGCATGCGCCGATAAGCAAATGTTCCATAAGGGCATGTAAAGGTGGTTTTCTCTTGGCCAACCGGATGAACGGGAATTTGGAAGAATCCCGAATATCCATCAAGATAACAAAAGAATGCATGCTTGGCCAACCTTTCGAGCATTTGGTCGATAAAAGGAAGGGGGAAATGGTCCTTTCGGGTGGCGAGGTTAAGCTTACAATAGTCAATACACATTCGCCACCCGGTGACCGTCCGAGATGGGATTAACTCATCTTTGTCATTTTTCAGAACAGTCAAGCCACCTTTTTTGGGTACCACTTGGACTGGACTAACCCACGCGCTATCGGAGATAGGGTAGATTATTTCGGCCTTAAGTAGTTTTAATACCTCTTTATGGACCACTTCTTTCATATTTGGATTTAACCTACGCTGAGGCTCTATAGAGGTGGAACGCTCATCATTAAGAAGGATCCTATGAGTGCAAAAAGCTGGGCTAATCCCCTTGATATCATCAATAGAGTAGGCCAACACACCACGATACTTCCTAAGCACATCTAACAACCTATCAAGCTCGTCATTAGACAAAGATGCATTAACAATGACAGGATAGGTGTCATCAGCACAAAGAAAAACATATTTCAAATAAGAGGGGAGAGGTTTGAGATCTACCTTAGGTGGTGTTGCAGTATTCGCTCCCTCAACAGCTGCTGAAATATTCATGATTGGCTCATTTTTCAGAAATGGGGGGCTTGCATCAAAAATCGCCTCGACTATCTTTGCATCCTCATCAACATCCATCAACTCCTCAACTTTCAATTCATCTTCTTCCAACAAGTTCTCGAGTGAATCCAAGGTATAGCAATCATCAACTTGAGGTGGTAGCCCCATGGATTTCTTCAACTCAAATTCGACTTTGTCATCACCGACCGAGAGGGAGAGCTTGCCATTTTTCATATCAATCATGGCTCCCGCGGTGGTTAGAAAGGGTCTACCCAATATAATAGGAACATTAGCATCTTCGGGCATTTCCAACACTACAAAGTCACACGGAATCATCAAACCACCCACCATAAGTGGTACGTCTTCCAAAATGCCTAGCGGATATTTTATCGAACGATCCGCTAATTGCAAGGATATTTGGGTAGGCTTGAGCTCATGAGAATGCACCTTGTGAACAATAGAGAGTGGCATGAGACTCAAACTTGCCCCTAGATCACAAAGGGCACGATGAAAAGATATTCCACCGATCGAGCAAGGGATAGAGAAACTCCCGTGGTCCCCAATCTTTTCGGGACGTGTAGTAGACAACAACGCACTACACTCCTCGGATAGCAAAATACGACTTTTCTTCTTATTAGAAAGAAGATCTTTGAGAAACTTGGCATAAGAAGGGATCTCCGCGATAGCATCCATAAAAGGGATAGTCACATGCAATTGCTTCAAAGTCTCCAAAAATTTCGCATACTTTTCTTCTAGCTTTGCCTTTGCAGGGCGAGCAGGAAACGGGACAATTGGGGTATTACCATTTGTAGGAGCATTGGTCGCCTCTAAAACCGGTTTCTCACCTCCTTGAACTACCTTATCCGCATCTTTGCCTTGAGTTGCACCCTTGTCTTCATTAACCGTAGTCGTCTCTTTAACCTTCTTTTCAGCCTCTTTCAAAGTCTTTCCAGTCCTCAAGATGATAGCATTCATTTGGCCTTTCGGGTTCTATTCAGGCTGCCCAGAAAATTGGCCTTGTTGCCTATTAGAATTAGCGAGTTGTTGAGCCAATTGAGTCATTTGAGTTTCCACCATCTTGTTATGGGCAGCCATGGACTCTAACCGACTGTTAACTTGTTGAATTGAGTTTTGGAAATGCTCATTCTTTTGGTTTTGATTAAGAATGCAACTTTCCAAGAGGGATTCTAGATAAGTTCTCGGTGCTTGCTTCTAAAAAGGGGTGTTTGGAGCTGGAGGACGGTTCTTAAAAGCATTTTGTTGCTGTTGGAAAGGGGATGTTGTGGAAAAGGTGGTTGTTGTGGAAAAGGTTGTTGAGGTTGATACATCATGGGTTGTTGTGACTGATATTGCATCGACGAATGTTGTTGCTGTTGGAAAGAGGATTGGGATTGCTGATTAGATGGTTGTTGCATCTGAGGTGGAGGTAGGTTGTGACGCCATGAAAGATTGGGATGTTTGCTCCCCGGATTGTAAGTAGGAGCATTCGGATCATTGACTCTATGTTGACCTCGAGGCTGAATTTGCAAGGCTTTCATCTGTTCCATGGTCATGTTATTGGCTTCCGGACATGACTCGATTTCGTGACCTTGCACCCCACATATCTCACAAAATAGAACCGGTTGCTCTTGAGGTTGTTGAACCTTGCTGATCTTTGTTAGCTTATCATCGACTCGGGCACTCATATCATCAATCTTTGCCACTATAGCTGCAAAAACATCAGTCTCAGAAGGTCTAACCACCTTCTTATGAACAGTTAGTTCACTTGACCATTGATAGTGGTTTGTGGCCAAGTTCTCAATCAATGACTTGACAAAGGCTGGAGTCTTGGTCATGATCGTACCCCCAGTTGCCGTATCAACAGAGAATCTGATATCCGGTTTCAACCCGTTGTAGAAAATTTGGATTAACATCCAATCTTGTATTCCATGGTAAGGACACTGACGTTGAATCCCTTTAAACCTCTCCCAAGCTTCATATAGAGATTATTGGTCAAATTGAGCGAAATTGTTGATGGCATTGCGAAGCTTGGCTGTTTTTCCAGGTGGAAAAAACTTGGTAAGAAAAGCACGCGAAAGAGAATTCCAAGACTCGAAGAAATTGGCATCATGATTTTTTAACCACTCCTTGGCACCATATTTAAGAGAGAACAAAAATAGCTTTAAACGGATCACTTCATCACTCGCTCCATTTATATTTACTGTATCACACTTCTCAACGAAAGAGTTCAAATGCTTTGACGGGTTTTCCATAGGCTTGCCTACGAATTGATCTTGCATGATAAACATGATCAGATTAGTCTTGATCTCGAAGTTATTGGCTGGAATAGCTGGCCTCGCGATGCTTGAGGTGAGGCCAAATTGCGACTCAATAAAGTTCTTGAATGTACGCTCTTCAGCTTCATTCTCTGCCATCTTTGCTTCTTTCAACCTTCGCACTCTTTCCGCGTTTAGTCTCCTTGCAGTAGCTTCTATCTCGGGATCAAAGAGTAGCTTCGTAGATGCTTGCGATCTCATATGCATAAAACTCAAGGCTACTGAGAATCACAACATTGAACAAATCGTTAAAAACATTGGGAAGTAATGGCATGCTAAGAACGAGAAGTAAAGAAGAAAACAAAACAAACTGCAACAGAACAGGTGCTCGCGGCCGTGCTTTATATTGCTCGCGGCCGTGAGCAGACCACAAAAACTTGGCAGAATGTTTAGTCGCGGCCGCGCGGCTTAAAGCTCAAGCCCGCGACTAAGGCAAAATTTCAGACTTTTTGTTTTTCAAAAATAAAACCGTAAACGGTAGAAAAGGTAGGGAAACACATCCTAGTATACCATAAGCTATATTCCATGTTACTCTAATTGCCTCCCCGGCAACGGCGCCAAAAACTTGTTTGTAGTTTTAAAATCATTAATAACCGCAAGCGTACGGTGTCGTAGCATACGGGTCGAACACGGGGAGACAATGGAATAAGCACAGATTTACTCACGATATTAGCTAGTTGCGCGCAATCATTTTCAAAGATTTGATTAACGCTAAAAATAAAATTAACACAAATGAACATTTAAACTACACTAATCATAACAAAACTAAGAATCAAGCAACGCTAAGCAAACATACGAATCTGGGAAACAAGCAGACTAAATTAACGATTACAACGAGAATCAAATAACAAACTAATTAGCATTAGGAACTCAAATTTAAAGACATTAAACTCTACACTAAGCTATCTAAAATGGGGAATATCAGGATGGACCTTTCAAAGCAGGATTTGTCAAATTCAAACAATACTTTTGCCCCTCTTCCAAGGCGACAAAAACCTTTCTTAATTGAAAACCGATTATTTCCATATCGATCAATTCTAAAAAGAAGCTTTAAGTAAGACAAATTACTCCCAAAATAATCAAAACATCTATTTTCATGATGTGATGAAAATCACCAATTGGTTAACCCAAGTCGAAATCAAATTTCCATTTAGATTTCAACTGTTAGATTCAACAAATACCGATTAGTGATTATTTAACAGCCCCCAATTTCCATTAGCCGGCTAATCAAACAACCATTTTATCGAGAAATCATTTACTTAAAAACAACCAATCGATACAAATCGAGTTCTTACCAATATTCACCCTAAACTATGAATTAGTCAAACATGAATTGAAGAAACATGAAAACACTAAGAACCAAATGAACAAAAATTAATAAACAAAATATTAAAGCAATAAAGAAATTAAATAAGAGCTATTTTATGAAGAAAACAATTTAGAGAAGATAAAGCAAAAAGGCTCTAAATCTAGATTATCAAGAACATTGGACATTGATAAAATCTAATCTTTCAAACATGAACTATAACCCAATATTGAAGAAGAGCAAGATAATAAAGTTATCTTGTCCATTTCATAAATTGGACATAGACAAAAACAAGGAAGAAATAAAAACCATGAAATTACTTGAAGAATCTAGATCTATGACCCACAAATGTGAAGGAAATTGAAATCAACAATCAAAACTCAAATATCTAAGCTATAAACATAAATCAAACAACAAAATAAAGCATAAAAGGGAGAAGGAGATACAATTACTCTCTATTCATAGATTCTTGCTCAAAATCGAGTTTAAACCATGGCTATACCTGCAAATCCAGAGGTTGTAGTCTCCCTCTCCAAAAGAGGCAACAAAAATCTACTCTAGAGTATGTAGAAACCCTAAAATTAGTAAAGAGTATGATAGGGGTCTCTGCCCAAAAACACGGCACCCAAAAACATTAAATACACGCGCCCAAAAGACCGAAATAGCCCTAACTAAAAGTAGAAAAACGGGGCCAACAGCGCCGCTCGCGGCCGTGCTCTTTAATACTCGCGGGCGTGAGCAGTGCAAAAGTAACAGCTCACAAATTTTCACTTGCTCGTGGCCGCGCAGCCAAATGCTCGCGGGCATGAGCAACATCCAACTTCTTTTCTACACTCTTTTCGCATTCTCCCTCGCTTGCAGTTCCTTCCTTCTTTTCTTCCTCGATTACACGCACACCTACACACTGAAAACACTCGCAAAAACGTGAATATACCTGCGATAAAGTAATAGGCATGAAAAGAGAAAAACTAACCAAAAAGGTAGAAATAATGCATGAGACACGCTAAAACTGGAGAAGAAAACGATGCAATCTATTCTATAAAATGAGAATAAAACGTGCGAAACATAGCACGGAAATTTAATCTTTCATCGATAGTGTTCATAGTTTTTCTGAGAAGAATGATTTCAACATTACCAATCATAAACAGAGTTCTTCTTGATTCCATAAGCCGCTTTTCAGCATCTTTCAATCTGTGCTCCAACTGAAACTTGATAACCTTCAAGGTGCCATCTGAATACTTGTTGATTTATTCAAACCTCAAAAACGATGATGACCAGAAGCATCTCCATATACCACACCATAAGGGTCTTCTATAATAGTAAACAAGGAGTAGTTGTCCATATCTGGTAAGTCTCGATAAGGTCTTTCAAGGTTGACAACTGGTTGAAAACTCTCAACTGCCATATGGAAATCAAAGACACGGATGAATCTGATCTATCTCCCCAAGTCTGATATAAACCTTTTCATCTGAACTTGAACTTTAATACATCTCCCCCTTTTTGATGAATTGTGAGAATCAAAATCTTCAAAACTCTTCAAATTTAGATATGTCTTTTGAACATCTCCCCTAAATAAACAAGTAAGCATTGTCTTCATGGTCTCTCCCTTTGAAATGTGAACAATTTCTCCCAGATAGAAAAAATTTGCAATCTTTCCCAATGAATGATAAGAGAAAATCGTTTATCTGATCTGAATGAGCCGTCAATTCATGAATGTATTCATCTGAATCTTTTCAAATTCAAACAAATTATGAATGGTAAACCTGAATCAATAAATGAAACAATTAGGAATGCCTGTCAGTAGCACAAAGCCACTGTGTGCAACGAATGTACAATTTAAGGAGCTGGTTTTATGTTGACTCCCCAGGACTTCCATTCAATCATTGAAAAGCACAAGTTATTTTCTATGAATGTTCTGACAGAAAAACACATTTTATGTGTGCTCGTGCTTGTGATATGATAGAATTAGCACAATGATTGTGTTTCATAAGGCTCAAAATATGTAAACCATTGAGACAGCAGTGATTATACATAGACTCAATTGTGCATGATAAAGGGTCGAAGGTGGGGAAACTTTCCTTCTTTTCAATATCAGTATCTTCCAAGTGAAGAACCAATAGCATATGTGTTGCTTCCCCAACAAATGTAAAACATTCTCTTTTTAAGATAAGAATGAGTAGCTGGTGGGGTTGTATGTAAGAGATGGCATCGGCTCACTGCCTTTTTTCAATGATGGTCACCAAAAAAATATGTGAACCAATCAGAAATGTGGCTGCCCGGCTCAGAAAGATGTTTGTTGCAGAGTTTATATTCTTTTTCTCTGTTCTCTCACCCTCTTTCTTTTAAACATATAAGCTCACATCTAACCAATCTCTCATTTCCATTGTACCTCTTCACACAGCAACACTCAATCTTTTTACCCTTCTCCCCTCAATCACTCAGGGAATACTTCCTGCGTAGGAAACAATGGTTATCGTGAATCCATGGAAGTTCTGTTAAGCTCACATAATGAATCCCATGTATTGTCCTAAAAAGAATGTAATGCCTTAATGATTTTCTTGTCATGAAAGCACAAGAAATCAATGGCAGTGTATGTATGCTCAACAAAAATCAGAATGAAATTTGAGCATCTTAAGCATTTAAGATTTCTCAAAATTTTATATGAGTGAATAATCATGAAAGAATCAGTCTTTGGTTTTGGTACCCACTTGTATTTGGGTCCATGTTTGTTAGTTGCAATTCTAATGTGAGTAACGGAATAAGAACCATATCAGTAATGATCACTAGATTTGTGAACAATATCATGTGTACGACAATAAGAACAATAATTTTTCTTACCTGATAACCTGATTAATTGATCTCTCGTGTAGATATGATCAAGTTTACCTTTACGCGCATTGTTCTTCTTCACATTAGATGCATCTACACATGACTTTTTACTTTTCAACTCATCTTTCTTCCCATATTTCTTCTCATCTTCAACTGATTTCTTTCTCCAGACCAATTCTTCTTCTTTGTATCTCTTTCTTCTTCGATGTGTACCTGAACCATCTATATTTCTATCATAGAAAGGGTTAGTACTACGAATCTAATTAAATAATATAACTGACCTTCTTGAAGAAATTTTTTTCAGATGTGACTCTGGAGTCGTTTGCTTAGTAACCACCACCTTGGAAATAATCTCTTCAAGCTCTTTAATCTTTGAAGAATAAATGTTCCTTTCTTCAATGAGCAGGTAAATCTTCTTCTTGAATTCAGACTTCGTTTTCTGCTCTTTAAGCACACTTTCTGATAGTTCAGATAGCTTGTCAGTAAGTTTCTTTATTTTTGTCTCAAACATGCTTCTCTCTTCTTCAAATCCTTTCTCAGCATCATTTCTCTGGTCAAATATTTCTTTGAAGAATCCAACATTCTTTTGTTCAATGGCGTTCTTCTCTTTGGCAAACTTTTCTCTTACCAAGATTATTACTTTCTCAAAATTAGAAACTTGCTGAGAAAGCTTTATACACTAAGCTCAATTGTCTTCTTTTCTTCACAACTCTTTCTAGAAAAATCTGAGAACTTCTTTGCAAATGATTTCTTTTCAGTCTCAAAATTTGATCTGTTCTTTTCAAAAACAGATTTTTCTTTGACAAGCTTTTGCTCCAAATCAGATATATTTTTCTGAAGCTTAGCATTAACATCTTTCAGATCAAAAAACTTCTTATGGAGATCAGCATTTGCACTCTTCAAATCCTCAAATTTCTTCTCATTGTTCTCAACAGAATCTTTCTTCTGAATTTTAGCTTCCAAATTAGAAATCTTTCCTTTTAATTTAGAGTCCTCAACTTCCAATTCTCTTGCTTTTAATAAAACCTTTGGCCCTGACATCATCCATTCAAGATAGTCCCATATCTCTTTCCCTGACGCTTTGGGAATATTCATTGGACTAGAAATTTCATGACAAATATTGTTTGACATATAATTTCTAGCTATATTATCAACTCTCTATCTTTTCTCCTGTTCCTCAGTACAATCTTTTATTGGAATTTGAAGTTTCATCTCACCTTCAGTGAATGATAATCTGATATAGTAACTCAGCTCATGTTTATCTACAAAGTTTAAAAAATTAACTTTCCACTCTTCATATTTTCCTTTGTACAACATTGGTGCCTTCATCCTGTTAAAAAAAATGATCGTTAGTCCAAAATGAAAGTTTGAATTTGGCGCAAACCTAGAAATGCGCTGAAGGCAGTAGCGCAAAAGATACTTTGCGCTAAGTGAAACTGGCGAGAAACTCAGAAATACGCTAAAGGCAGTAGCGCAAAAGATACTTTGCGTTAAGTGTAGATGGCGAGAAACTCATAAATTCGCTAAAGAAACTTTGTGCAAAAGATACTTTGTGCTATGTGTAGATGGCGCAAAAGCTATCTTGCGAAAAACTCTGAACACGCAAAAGTTATTTTGTGCTAAACACTATTAACACATGAATCTGGCGTAAAAGAATGATGATCTGGTGCAAAATTGGATGACTTTGATGCTGATGAAAACCTCAAGCAGATGATATTGGCGCAAAACGTAGATCTGGCGCAAAATCAAGAAATACTTCTAAATCGAACACTGAATTGAATCTGATGAATTATTCCCACTCAGATATGATCGAAACCTGATTTCTAACCACAATGAACAACCAATTTGAACAATTTCAGCAGAAACAAAAATTGGAGAATCGAACAGAAACCTTTTATCTAACAGTTCAAAACCACGAATTTCCTAAAATTGGTCTTCAAACACTGAATTTCTTGCAATTTGATGTGAAACAAAATTGATCTAACACTGAATGTGAATCCAACGAATCAAATTTCAAAAAACACTGATCAAATTTCAGTACAAATTTGTGAAAAATTCAGGGAATTAGATTTTCTTGATCAATATCAAGAAAATCGATCAAATTCTCTGAATTAATAACAAGTTCAGATTGAAAATTGTTTCTCTCAAATCTCTCAGAATTAGATTTGGCTCTAATACCAATTGATAAACCAAGATCTATCTAAAACTATAGAGAGAGAAAGTAGAGATAATGAATGAGACGCAAAAGCTTCATATGATTCAATATCCAACGTAAAAGTTATTCAACAAGACAAGACAAAAGGGCCTTACATACCCTTGGCCAAAACAGATACAAAAGACAAGCTAAACAACAGTTAAGACCATAAGAGATAAATACATTGATTACTACAAAATCAAACTTAACGTAAACCTTTGAATTTGTCAGGATCGAATTCTTAACAAGAATTAATACTCAGAAAC
Source organism: Arctium lappa (assembly GCA_023525745.1). Lineage (NCBI taxonomy): Eukaryota > Viridiplantae > Streptophyta > Magnoliopsida > Asterales > Asteraceae > Arctium > Arctium lappa. The sequence goes on along the minus strand of CM042058.1, from coordinate 55,833,385 downwards.
TAATATCAAAGAAGTTGCGGAAAAACACTTTGATATTTAATGAAACAGTAATCAAAAACAGTATATAATTATCAAACAGTAAACTTGTATTGAATGCTTAAAGCTACAAGATTACACACTCAACCTCAATATTGATGAATAGGCTCAACAATACGAATTCTACTTCTCTAGAATTAGGATCTATGCCTTGAGGTTGATTTATCTCAAAAAAAATTATCAAAAGACTATCTTTATCTATTCTATTCATTCTATACATATACTGATCAAAAGATAATTACAAAGAATAAACAAATCTTCAGCATATCTTCTATGTATATCTTCTAAATATATCTGTAGAATATCTTCAGAATATCCAGCTGTCATACATTCCATCCAGATCTCTTTAGCAGCATTAACTATGCTTAGCAGCATTATCTTCTTCCAGCAGCATTAACTGTAAGCAGTACTAACTACTAGCAGTACTAACTAGCTAAGCAGTACTAACTTTGTTCAAGCAGCACTAACTTTAACTAGCAGTAGTAATTCTACTAGCAGTAGTAACACTTAGCAGTATTAATCTTCAACTTGTTCTGGCAGTAGTAACTACACTTGTACTAGCAGTAGTAACTACACTTAGTAGAAACAATTCTTTTTCAATTCTTTAACTTTGTTTATTTTCAATTCTTCATAGTTATATCTGTCCTCACCTTCTCCAGGAGTGTTACCCCCTATTGAAGGATCATTGGATCTTTTTGAAGTGGAAGTCTTCTGCCTAGCAGAAGTACTATCCACCCCCTTGGTTTCTTGGCACCAGGAACCTTCAAATGATTGCTCATTTAAAGTTGCCATGGGGGAGGTCTTATTGATGTTGCCACTTTCCTCCTCTGTGCTAGCAGGAGTAGTGGCAGCCTCAGCACCCATATGCTCTACCTCCTCCTCAGAGAGCACCTCCTTGGGGTTGGGAGACACCCCTGTGGTTTCCCTTTGGATATTCTCTAAAGGAGTATTCTCCCTTAGAGGGCTTAAAGGCTTAGGGGTTTCTGGTACAAGAAGGGAAGGAGCCTTCTTTACCTGTTTTCTCTTATACGTATGGGAAATTGGAGAGGTTGGTTTTGTAAGAATGGACTGGGGAATAGTTTTTGAGTGAGAAGGTTGGGCTTGGCTAGCATTGGGATGGTCTAATGAGGGCCTTGACCCTGCTGCCATACCTTCAGTGGTTTGGGACACCACCATCATTGTAGAGAACAATGGGGTGTCAACTCCTTCCGAGTCCCCAGCAGATCTTCTCATATTTGAGAAAACCTTGCCTTTGGGGGGTTTAGGTACATATACCCCAACAGGTTGTGGTATGTCCGTCAATTCATGGTTAATTACTTCCTGAACAAACCTGGGATACATAAAGAAACTCTTTTTGTTTCCCATATTTGATACAAGATCACTGAAAATTGTTGGATCCCAGATCTAATCTCGTAACAATGATATAAACAATAAGAGTAATGACAGCGGAAGTAATGCAGTTTAATATCAAAGGAGATTCAAATATCACAGTTCATAAAGCAGATAAAGATAAACAAGATATTCTTAGAATAAAGTATTCAACTTATAATATCAGATATATAACTTCTTAAGCACACTTTGAACAATAAGGTGATGGTCCTATTTATAGGACCATAAAGTAAGCAGTGTACTTGTATGACGAGAAAGAGCATGCTGAACAGTGACCTACTCTAGAAAGTAAATCTTATCACTAAGTGACGTGTCATCTGTTCTTCTGTTCATTCTCTGAACTTCAGAGAATATCTTCAGAATGTCATCAGAGCCTCTGACATTGTCTTCAGAGCCTCTGATGAAGCCATCTCATCTTTACTTGAACATCCAGAGAGAATGTCTTCAGAGCTCTGACGTTGTCTTCAGAGCCTCTGATGAAGCCATCTCTGATGTCTTTTCTGAGTGGACAAGTGCTTCAGAGGCAGGTTTGTCCTCTGAAGTCTTCATCCTCTGAAGTCTTCGTCCTCTGAAGTGTATCTTCTTAAAAGTCCTCTGAAATAGGACTGGTATTTTCAACACTTTAACAGATTATTTGGAGCTAACAATCTCCCCCTAAGTGTCGAAAATAGAAGATACAAAAACATAACAGAGAATTGAATTTTACACTAGAAAGGATAGAGGAGAAAAATTATCCTCTTAAGTATTACTTCTTAAACATTTGGAAGTTTAATACAAAGAAAGTAATAATAAAAGAAATAAAGAAACAGACTACTATTTGTCACTTGAACAGATTCCATGGAATTTCATGATCAGAGCTCTGAAGCTGATCATCGAGTCGATCTCTAAGTCAAGCTTTGCCAGTAAATCTGCTCTGTGCCTTTCTTCCTTTGCATGGATCAATTTCTTTATACCTCTCAAGGTTTCATCAGAGTACTTCGACACTTCTGAAGCTAGAAAGATCTTCTTTTCTTGATTTATTCTGAAGACGAAACCCAGAGGTTCTGCAACGATTGATCCAGTCTTCTGTTCTTTAAGTTTGTCGAATGACTCCACAGGTTCAGTTACTTCCAGCTTTTCTTCCCCTAGGTTCAGAGCAATTTGAAAGTCACGTTTTGCTCGGTGTTTGACATAGGCCTCCATTGCCCGTCGGACTTCAAACATGCCCATCCTGATTTCCCTTCTTCCATGATCATACCTGGCAGAGCAATAGGCATATAAATGTGGTAAATCATATGGATTTAGATTTACGAGATCATTGTCATTGAACTCGTAAATCTTCTGATCAGATCGAGTTACCACATAATTCCTATAGATTATCTTGTTGTAAGCAAAGGTCTTTTCTGAGATTTTGTTGATTTTGATGATTGGATCATCAGAGAGGACCTGTGCTCTTGGTTTTGTTTTATCTCTGATAAATCTTCGCTCATAGTCTGGCATGTCCTCTCTGATTCTTGGATTCAGAGGAATGACCAGTGTATCTGCCATGTTGAACTCACAGTAAATGTATCTGAAGTGATCTTCTATGGAAGCTTCTGGATTTGATTCGAGGAATGTGGGAGGTTTATTGAACACTTTTGCTGGAAGACCGATGCTTGCTTTCTGAACAGGATTCTTTGAAGGAGCCTGTTCATCAACAACCATGGTTTCTAGTTCCTTCATCTGTGGAGGATCTTCTTTTGAGGGTTCAGAGATGTAGCCATCTATCTCTGGTGATTCCCTCAGCTCTAACGTTGTTGAAGTATGATGTGGTTGAGCATTCTTGAAGACATACTCTTCGACATCCACTACTTCAACTTCTTCTTCAACCTCTTTTTCAGAATCTGATTTTTCTTCTTTTTTATATTCTGATTTTTCTTCTTGTTCAGATTCTGATTCGTAAGCATCTCTCATCACATAAGTTGGTCTTTCTGGTGATGAGAATGCATCTTCTGATGTAGAGAAGTCTACCAGCTGCTCGTCTTCATCTTCTTCCAGAGCTCCAATAGTTTCTGGAGTTGCAGCTATTATTGGAGCATTCGATGTGGATGGTGCTAGAAAGATGACAGGTACTGGCGATTTTAAAGTTGCCTGAAGATCTTCAGCAGAGGTGGAGGTTGAGCGTCTTTCTATTCCTTTCTCCTTGCTTTGGTTTGTTTCAGAGGGAGTGGACTCCTTTTGTGTTTCAACAGGTTTTGGTGTAGGAGTTTTCTCCCCCTTATGAAGATCGGATGATCCCTGAGGTTGGTCATCTGCGTCATCAGAATCTTCATACCTTGCCTTCTTCCGTGCTTCCTCAGAGCATGCGACCTCTGGTACCTTTCTCTTTAATACTCCCTCTGAAGATTTGACATTCTTCAGAAGGTCTTCAATCTTTTTGTTCTGCTGAGTGGTCTTGGAGACGAACTTGCTGGAGATATTCAGAACATTGCTGGTGATCTTCTTTGAAAAGTTGGTCAGGTCAGCCTTTGTAATGAATTCTGTTGTAGCAGGAGCAGCAGCAGAGGAGGTAGAGATCTTTGCAATTACCTCTGCCAAAGAACGCAAGACTTCCTCTTTGAATTGAGAAAAGTCTGCATTTGTTGGAGTGGGGGCAGAGGTAGGAGGAATCGCCTTGAGGAGCTCTGTTTTGGAGTTTTGAATTTCTCTAGACAAAACTGAGTCATTTTTTATGACCAGGCTTTCCAGAGTATCCAGTTTGTCGTTCTGAGTGAGAACCGTCTTTCGCAGCTCAGAGACCTCTGAAGTGAGCTTTTCAACTTCAGAGTTAGAGGCAGAGGCCTCTGAGGTCTTCTCCATTTGAAGTTTTATCTCCTTCAGAGATTCTCTGATTTCATCACCAAAGATTTTGAACTCCTCTTTGGTAACGTAATCAGAGGGGGTAACCTTAGGATCAACACATCATTCTAAGTTTCCCTCGAGTTCAGAGGGGCCTTCTGTCGGAGGTGGTTTGATGTTGTCTCCGGAAGGACTTCCCATTAATCCTTAGGGACCCTTTTTCAAGGATCTCCCTATAATGGTTCCGATTGGTCTCTGATCATCAGAGTCAGAATCTGATGATGAGAAACGAATGTGTTTAGAAACCTTGCTGTCCAGGCTAAGGATTCCTTGTGCAATAAGGTCGTGCCATTCTTTTTCTGACAGGCAATCCTTACGTTCTAAGGGACGGTCCAACTTATTTTGAGCCACAAAGGCATCATGTGTGGGTGGAGGTGACATACTCTGGGGTAAGTGAGTATTTTTATCTTGGTCCAAGTCCTTTTGGGAGGACTTAGCCGTATCAGAGGTTTCCCCTTTGGTGCATGCGTCAGAGGCAGAAGCAGATGCCTCTGAGCGGGTAGGATGTGAAGGGTTCGAGGTGTGCACCTCTGTTTCAATGTCCATTGATGCTGGACCATCTTGGACAGTAAATTTGTTTGCACTGGGATTTGGGCTTTGGATTCTCTCATTTGTGTCATCAGAGACATCTTTTTCTACCTCACTGCCCTCAGATTCTAGGTTTAGAAACTCACCCTTTGGAAATCTCTCGTGCTCACCTTCCTCTGCTCTGACAGAGTTATTCTCTTCGTCAGAGGGAGGGTTCTCATGTTTTCTCTTCCTCACTCTCTCAGAGCCACCCTCTGGTTCTGCTCTGTTAATGTTTTGAGCAGTATCAGAGATATCACTCTCTGATTCATGCTCAGGCTCAGAACCTAAATGTGTTGGGGATCCCATCATCGGTTCTGATGATTGGGCAACACGACTAAGTAGGAGATGGGTAGGAGAGTCAGCAGGAATGATTTCAATCATTGTGTGTGGGAAACGTCGGTCATGTGGATACGGAGGAACCTCTGTGGCTTTGAATGAGTTCATCATAAACAGAGGTGTCATTGGGCCCTCCTCAGTGATGGAGAATTTCTCCATTGCTCGTTGAATGACCACTGAGATGAATCGTGGAAACAGTACCGATATTGGTTGTTTGCCTTTGGCCAAGTCCTTGTTCTTCTTGTCCACAGCTGTCAGCATCTCACAGAAAAGAATGTGGGCCATATTGATGCTTCTGTTGAAAAAGAGAGCATACATTATGGCTATTATCGCTGGATGAGTCTGATCCTGGCTTCCAATTTTGCAGGTTATTGTTCGGTTGAGAACACTGAACATAAAGTTCCATTTGGGAGGTAGGTACTGACGTCTGAATTGACTGAGGCGTGTTATTTCTTTGTTGTAGCCTAAGTGTTGGAGGAACTGAATAAGAACTTCTTGAGTTGGAGGTTTCTCAAAGGTTTCTATTTGAAGATCAGTTGTGGTGAGGAGGTTGAATCGGCGAGTTAGGGTTTGTGGGGTTATCCTTATGCTTAAGCTTTGTTCACCTAGGTTAATGTGCCCAACCAGTCCTTCCTTATCATCGTCGTATTCACTTGAATACCACCATTGTTGGACAAAGCGAAGGGGAATGTCTGACGCATGTTTGGTTAGAACATCATTGAGTTCGCAGTTGGTGAAAAAGTCGAGGATTGGGCGAAACTGTTCATCATATTTTGATGGGGTTACGTCCAGAAAGTAGTTGTTTCCTTTTACTGGAACGTCGAACTGTACCAAATTCAAGCTTGGAACAAGTTTGCTTGAGTTATCTGAAGTTTGGGAATGAGCCGCCATTGTTGAAGGTTGAGAAAGATGAAGGCTTAGAAAGAGAGAATCGGCTTTTGGATTTTGAGAGCGTAAAAAATAATGGGAAGTGAACAAGGATATTTTATAGCTACAAAAGGAAGGTAGAAGGACAGGTTATTGAAGCGGCGAATGAGAGTCTTAATTGCAGAAAGGACGTTCCATCATCCCCGAATTGATGGGTGACACGTTTAGGCGTGTAGGGGAGAACCGCTTTGTGTCAGTAAACCGTCAGAAAAGAAACGAGTGGTTATCCAAAAAGATTTAAAAAAATCCTTGAGGATTTGTTTAATGAGACCAGATCTGGGTTCTGATAAAATCATCAGAGACAAGATCAAAGGCTCTGATATAAATATCAGAGACAAGATCAGAGGCTCTGATATAAACATCAGAGATAAGATCAGAGGCTCTGATATAAACATCAGAGACAAGATCAAAAGGCTCTGATATAAATATCAGAGACAAGATCAGAGGCTCTGATATAAACATCAGAGATAAGATCAGAGGCTCTGATATAAACATCAGAGACAAGATCAAAAGGCTCTGATATAAATATCAGAGACAAGATCAAAGGCTCTGATATAAACATCAGAGAAGATCAAAGGCTGATAAATATCAGAGACAAGATCAGAGGCTCTGATATAAACATCAGAGACAAGATCAGAGGCTCTGATATAAATATCAGAGACAAGATCATTTCTCCCCCTTGAAAGATGAAAGGGTCGTTGTCTCCCCCTTGACACATGCTTGGTGATTCATGAGAGTAAGTTTAACCATTTTTGAAAGTTTAGAGGCTCTGATAAAAGGATCAGAGACTCTGCTCTTTTGTTAGGTAGACATATTCAACATTCCCAACTTGCTAATTAAAAAATTGAACCTTCGTTCATCTAAAGCTTTTGTGAAAATATCAGCAAGTTGAAGTTCAGTTGGTACAAAATACATCTCTATTGTTCCTTTTTCAACATGATCTTTCAGAAAGTGGTACCTTACATCGATGTGCTTGGTTTTGGAGTGTTGTACTGGATTGGCAGAGATGGCTATGGCACTTTTTGAATCACAGAGAATTGGAATTCTGTCAAATTGTTGGCCATAATCTCTGAGCTGAGTTCTCATCCATAATACTTGTGAGCAACAACTAGCAGCAGCAACATATTCTGCCTCTGCAGTTGAAGTGGAAACACAGTTTTGTTTCTTGGATGACCAACTTACCAGCTTATTGCCCAATAACTGACAACATCCAGAGGTACTCTTTCTGTCAAGCTTACATCCGGCATGATCTGCATCAGTGTAAGCTGTTAGATCAAAATTTGAGAGTTTTGGATACCAGAGGCCTAATGTTTGTGTCCCTCTGAGGTATCTGAAAATTCTTTTCACAGCAGTTAAATGAGATACCTTTGGATTTGCTTGATATCTAGCACAAAGGCATGTTGCAAACATTATGTCAGGCCTACTTGCAGTTAAGTATAATAGTGAACCTATCATTCCTCTGTAGGTTTTTATATCCACATTCTCCCCTGATGGATCAGAGTCAAGTTTGACTCCGGTGGATAAAGGTGTTCTCATTGAAGTTGAATCATTGAGTTTGTATTTTTGCAAAATTTCAGAGACATACTTAGATTGACTTATGAATGTACCTTCTGAAATTTGTTTTACTTGTAAGCCTAGAAAGAAAGTTAATTCTCCCATGAGGCTCATCTCAAATTCACTCTTCATCAACTCTGAGAACTTGTCACAATACTTTTGATTGGTAGAGCCAAATATAATGTCATCAACATAAATTTGTACTAAAAGCATCTCATTCTTGTACCTTTTGATGAATAAGGTAGTATCAATTGTGCCCTTTTCAAATCCATTGTTAATCAGAAAAGTGGACAGAGTCTTATACCAAGCTCTTGGGGCTTGTTTGAGTCCATACAGAGCTTTATCCAAATAATACACATGATTAGGATACTCTGTACTTTCAAATCCAGGTGGTTGTTGGACATAGACTTCTTCATTTAATTTACCATGAAGAAATGCAGATTTAACATCCATTTGATAAACTTTGAATCCTTTGTGTGCAGCATAGGCTAAGAAGATTCTGATTGCTTCTAGCCTAGCTACAGGTGCAAAGGTTTCATCATAATCAATGCCTTCTTCCTGGCAATATCCTTTTGCAACCAACCGGGCTTTGTTTCTGATTATTATGCCATCCTCATCCTTTTTGTTTCTGAAAACCCATTTTGTTCCAATTGCAAATTTTCCTTTAGGAAGGGGAACTAGGGTCCAGACTTTGTTTCTTACAAACTCCTGAAGCTCATCCTGCATTGCAAAAATCCAATGAGGATCTTCAAGAGCTTCTTTTACCTTCTTTGGTTCAATAATGCTCAAAAAGTTTACATAGAAGCATTCATTGATGGTGGCAGATCTTGTTTTAACTCCTTCGGATGAGGATCCAATGATCTGATCAATTGGATGATCTTTTGTCCATCTGGTGATTGGAGCAATAATTTGTGCAGTTTGAGATTCAGAGGTTCTGAAATCTGGTGATGCCTCTGTGGTACTGTTCAGAGGCTCTGATGGTGATGCCTCTGTTGTACTGTTCAGAGGCTCTGAGTTTTGTTCCAGAGATGTATATTCTTTTTCATCATTTGGTTCTGGAGTTGCTTCAGATACTTCGTGATCATCTTCTGATTCACTTTGTTGATCTGCATTTGGTGAGACAGAAGGTGTTAGTTCAGAGGGACCTGATAGGGTTGTACCTGTTTCTTGAGGTTCTTCTGAATTCTCTCCCTGTCTTTCTCTGAAGATAACTTCAGAGATATTTTCATCATCAAAGAAATCTTCAAATATTTTGTTTAATTCAGATTCCCTTGATGATTCAAATATTTGTGATGAACTTTCTTGTTATTTAGAGCTTTTATTGTCATCAAAAGTGATATTGATGCTCTCTTGAATAGTCCTGGTTCTAAGATTGAACACTCTGAAATCTTTTGAGGCTAATGAATATCCAATGAATTTGCCCTCATCAGCTTTCTTGTCAAACTTTCTAAGATATTCTCTATCTTTCAGAATATAGCACCTGCATCCAAAAACATGAAAATATTTAATATTAGGTTTTCTATTGTGAATGAGTTCATAAGATGTTTTCTGAAATCTCTTCACAATTGTAGCTCTATTCTGAGTGAAGTAGGCTGTTGCTATTGCTTCTGCCCAAAGATTTGTTGAAAGATTAGATTCAGCAAGCATTGTTCTGGCAGCTTCAACCAGTGTTCTGTTTTTCCTTTCAACTACTCCATTTTGTTGAGGAGTTCTTGCTGCTGAGAAGTTAGGGGTAATGCCTTCTTCTGATAGATAAGAATTGATTTTGGCATTTCTGAATTCTGTTCCATTATCACTTCTTAGTTTCTGAACTTTGCTGCTGAATAGAACCTGTAATCTTTTCAACAATCTTATTAATATTTCAGGTACATCAGATTTAGCTCTAATGAATTCTATCCATGTATATCTGGAAAATTCATCAATTAGAACCAGAATGTATTTCTTACCTGCTAGACTCTGTACAGAGATAGGACCACAGAGGTCCACATGAAGCATGTGCAGAGGTCTAGGACAGTTGTTTTCACTTTTGGTTTTATGGGAAGATCTTTTCATTTTACCCATCTCACAAGCAGAACAAAGATGATCTTTGTTAAACTTTAGAGATGGTAATCCCTTAACCAAATTAAGTTTAACTAACTTATCAAGTGAGGAAAAGTTTAGATGTGAAAACTTTTTATGCCAGAGCCAGATTTCCTCACTATTCAGAGATACAAGACAAAGTTTCTCTGAATCAGTGTCTGTGATTTTGGTAAAGTTCATTCTGTAGAGGTTACCTCTTCTGTCTGCTCTTAGCATTTCTTGACCTGATTCTGAGTGAAGAAGTGAACAATATTTTCTTTGAAATTTCACATTGAAACCATGATCACAAAGTTGACTTATGCTTATCAGATTGTGTTTTAATCCATCCACATAAGCAACTTTTGATACTGAAACATTTCCTCTTGATATTTCACCATATCCTTTAATCTGTCCTTGCTTGTTGTCTCCAAAAGTAACTGCTCCTCCGGATTTTGCTTTGAATGAGGATAGCAGTTCTTTATTTCCAGTCATATGCCTTGAACATCCAGAATCTAGGTACCAGATTGGCATTGACTGTTTCTGCAAGACAGATTATTGTTTCTTAGGTACCCACCTCATTATGGGTCCTTTTATGTTAGACTTTGGTGGAATTGTTTTACTCTTTGGCATCTCATCATTTGATATCTTGCCTTTTCTTGTCTTCTTTTGAGATTTTGTCTCTGAGATATTTTCCAGAGATTTATTCAAAAGGCAGTGTGATCCTTTAAAATGATTCTTCAGTTTCATCAAGAGATAAATGCAGTTACAATTAATAGAACAAGAAGAACTAGAAGCAAAGTTTTTCTTTTCATTCAAAACATTTGTTACATTTTGACTTCTTCTGAAACTAGCACTAGGAATATTACATTTATCCCTAACTACTTCTTTTCTTTTTGTTTGAAAGGCAGTCTTCTTTTCAAGTTGCTTTTTCTTGTTCAAAAACATCTTCTTTTCTTTGCTGCTTACTGCACAGACAGGATCAACATGGTTAACTTTTATCCATTTGCCTTTTTGTTCAGGAGAGAATTTTATTGTTTTATAGGTGTAAGAACCAGAAGTGTTTGTTTTATTCTTTGCCTTTTCTTGCAGCTCTTTTTCAAGTTCCAGAGATGTTTTTGCTTGTAAACACATATTTTCAAAATCAGGATTTATTGGTATTCTGGTTTTGGTTTTCAATACTGAAATTGGAACATTCAAAATACCAGAGCCAACAGTTTCTATTGTTTTGTGAATTACATTCCCTGGTTTACAAAAAATCTGTTCATCAATCTCTAAATCAGATTCTGAATCAGAGTCAAGAAAGTCTCTCTTAGATTTAATAGAGATATCTATCTCTATTGGTTTTTTTATTACTTTTGATCTAGAGACTTTGATGATCCGTTTCATGCTTTCTTTTCTTTTCAAGTCCTCCATGATATTTTCTTCACAAATCTTTTGAACATCATCTTTAAACGTAGTTCTGATGTTTTCATCTGACTTTGGTGAATACAGAGGGACATTCGGATTAAGTAAACTCTGAGATTCATTTTCAGAAGTACTTGTATCAGAGGTACTTGGTTCAAATGTCTCTGATTCTCTTGAGATGAAAGCATCAAACCTGAAAATTTCTTTGGAATCATAGCTCTGAGGTTTTGTAAAGTGTACCTCTGAAGTTTCTTCTTTTATCTGTAACACAGATTCTTTCATTTCTTTTACTTCAGAGTACTTTGTATTTTTGAAATTTAAAGCTCTTGCTTTTGATCCCTCTGATGTTTTCATTCTTTTGAAATTATTCAGAGATGGATCTTCAGAGCTTTGGACCTTTCCTATACAGAAAGTGGAAGAAAGTGAAGTTTTCTCCAATCCATTAAATGAATTCAACTCATTGAATCCTAGCCCTTGAGAGTCCATTTGAGTTTTTATTTTATCGAAAACACTTTGTGCATTGACATAGCTTTTGATTTGTAGATTTTGTCTATCTATAGATTGATGTAAGATTTCTCTTTCTTTTTGAAAAAATTTGGTTAAGGCAATAGAATTGAGCCTTTCATACTCAGATTTCTTTACTTCTTCTTCTTTTCCTTTTAAAACTTTTTCAATCTCTTTTCTTTCTTCCGAAAATGATTTTTCTTTTTGCTTGTTGGTTTCTTCAAGTTTGGTTTTTTCAAGAAAAATTTCTTTCTTTTCTGATTCCAGAAGATTCTTTTCTCTTTTGTAAAAAATGAGCTCTTTTGTTACTTGCTCTCTCTTTTCTTTTTCTTCAACAATTTTTGCTTTAGATCCTGAAGTTCATTAATTAGTTTAAAAGCATCTTTTTCAGGATCACTGTCAGAGGTGTAAAGAGAGTTTACCTTTTCAGAGTTATCTTCGGATGTTTCATCAGTTTGATTTCCATCTGAAAAAGCCATACCACAGAGATTGGTAGGCTCTTCCTCACCATCACTTGTTGAGTCAGATAGCCAGTCTTCCATTTCTGCTACAAGAACTCTTTCTTTTACATTGTATTTGTATTTGTTCTTGTAGTAATCTTGATCTTTGACAAGTTTTCCTCTGCAGTTTGCAGAGAAGTGGCCTGATTTTCCACATCTGAAGCATCTTCCATCATTTTGATTTGGTGGAAGAGTGGTAGTGCTTGTCTCTGGCTTCTGTTCTTGAGGTTTGAAGTATCTTTGTGGTTGTGGATACCTTGGTTGAAATGGTTGTTGTGGTCTTGTTTGTGATGTTGCATTTTCATGGTTGAAGTTTGCACCCTTTTGATCACTATATGGAGTGAATCTGGGTTCTTGTTGAAATCTTCTCTCCGGATTTCTTCTTTCTTCATTCTCTCTCCTTCCTTCAAATACCTTCTTACCAAATTTCTTGTTAAACTGATGAGTGATTAATGCAAGAGATTTGGCAAAGGCTTTTATATCTTCATCTGAGTCTGAATCAGTATGAGTTTCTTCTGCTATCAAAACCTTTTTGGATCTTCTTTTTGTTTCCAAACATTTTTGTGACTCTTCACAGTTGTTTTCTTTTGATGTTTGTTTTGAAACAAGTGCAAGGGGTCCACCCAAGGAGGTTTTTGATGTTTGCTTCATAACTTCTTTTTCATGTGCAACAAGAGTACCATAAATGTCAGTTAATGACCATGACTCAAGATCTTGATTAGCCTGTATAGACATGGACAGTTGTGACCATTCTTCATTCAAGCTTTTCAAAAAAAGAACGTTGTTTTCCTCTTTTGTTCTTATCACTCCAAACTTTCTACACTTGTTTATTAGAATGTTGAATCTTGAGTAAGTTTGGTGTAACTTTTCTTCTGGTAGAGCATGAAAATCATGATATTCATTGATGCATAGATTTCTTCTGTTTTTCTGAGTTTGTAGGCCACCTTCAAGTTGATTTAACAACTGATCCCATATCTCTTTTGCAGTTTTACAAGAATCAAGTTCTTGAAAGATATCATTGGGAATGGCCATTATGAGTAATCTAACAGCTTTTGAGTCATTATCCATCATATTATTTTCTTCATCAGTGAAGTTTGTGGTTTTCTTTTCATAATATGCAGGTATTTCGGCAGTATCTGCTGTTGCAGGAACTCTTGGTACCAACACCATTGGAATGTGAGGTCCAATGTTCACAGATCTAAAAAGATCCCTGTCCATACCTTCTAGAAAATTTACCATCCTTATTTTCCATTGGGGATATTCATCCCTTAAAAGTGTAGGAGGTTTTGTTAATGACCCAGCTGTATACATGGCACTTATGCTTGAGTTTGCCATAAAAAAATTTAAGTGCTGATGCTTTGAGTAATGAACTGTGATTTACTGTCAAATCTAGAGCATATGATGTTCTTGAATAAACTGGGTTTATATGAACATGCAAAGATATTGAAAGTTTTAGAATCAATGAGATGTAAATCTATCCGAGTATGCAGATATGATCTTTCTTTGTTTTAGAAACAAAAGAGGCTCTGATACCAATTGTTGGATCCCAGATCTAATCTCGTAACAATGATATAAACAATAAGAGTAATGACAGCGGAAGTAATGCAGTTTAATATCAAAGGAGATTCAAATATCACAGTTCATAAAGCAGATAAAGATAAACAAGATATTCTTAGAATAAAGTATTCAACTTATAATATCAGATATATAACTTCTTAAGCACACTTTGAACAATAAGGTGATGGTCCTATTTATAGGACCATAAAGTAAGCAGTGTACTTGTATGACGAGAAAGAGCATGCTGAACAGTGACCTACTCTAGAAAGTAAATCTTATCACTAAGTGACGTGTCATCTGTTCTTCTGTTCATTCTCTGAACTTCAGAGAATATCTTCAGAATGTCATCAGAGCCTCTGACATTGTCTTCAGAGCCTCTGATGAAGCCATCTCGTCTTTACTTGAACATCCAGAGAGAATGTCTTCAGAGCTCTGACGTTGTCTTCAGAGCCTCTGATGAAGCCATCTCTGATGTCTTTTCTGAGTGGACAAGTGCTTCAGAGGCAGGTTTGTCCTCTGAAGTCTTCATCCTCTGAAGTCTTCATCCTCTGAAGTCTTCGTCCTCTGAAGTGTATCTTCTTAAAAGTCCTCTGAAATAGGACTGGTATTTTCAACACTTTAACAGATTATTTGGAGCTAACAAAAATCATCTTTGAGAAATTGTACCTTCTGGATGTAGCCAAGCATACCAAAGCATATGCAATTGGACTGCTGAACTCACTCCATCCAGTGGTCTTTTTGGAGATGCAATGCATCAGGGTATGAACAAGAAAACGCCATTGGGGTGAAAACTTTGCTTTTGAGAATTTGAAAACTCCCAATGGGCCTCCATACCCCATTCTAGTAAGATTAGAAAACAGTTCATCATTAGAGATAGACATTATACCAGAGGCATCGTCTAGACGTAGACTGATGCGAATGACCTCTTCAGTAACTGTTAATGGCTTGCCACACACGGTTGTCTTTATCATTGGCACACCATTTTCAGCAACAATGGTGGCATTTGCCCAGAACAACCTCTGATGTTCGATGTAGATGGTAGGGGCAACAGTGAGAGCATGAGCAATGTGACTTGTCTTGAGGAAATCCACAATCTGGTGGAATCCTTCTGCTTGTTTGGGCTTCTGCAGCATTGCGATCTCATTGTGCTCATCGATAAACGCCATGGATGCCATTGAACTGAGATTTTCTTGCCTGGAAGACTAGGTTCTTGAGAGAAAAAGGATTAGAAGAGCAAGTGAACAGTATTCAAAGAGTCGTTATGAACGTTTAGGCGGGCAAAGGGTATTTATAGTATTCGGATTAAAAGCAGTATTAACCTAGAGCAGTATTAACTAACTAGCAGTATTAACTGCGAGCAGTATTAACTGACTAGCAGTATTAACTGCGAGCAGTATTAACTAACTAGCAGTATTAACTGCAAGCAGTATTAACTGACTAGCAGTATTAACTGCGAGCAGTATTAACTGTGAGCAGTATTAACTGCGAGCAGTATTAACTAACTAGAAGTATTAACCGCGAGCAGTATTAACTAACTAGCAGTATTAACTGCGAGCAGTATTAACTGACTAGCAGTATTAACTGCGAGCAGTATTAACTAACTAGCAGTATTAACTGCAAGCAGTATTAACTGCAAGCAGTATTAACTGCGAGCAGTATTAACTGACTAGCAGTATTAACTGCGAGCAGTATTAACTAACTAGCAGTATTAACTGTAAGTAGTATTAACTAACTAGCAGTATTAACTAACTAGCAGTATTAACTAACTAGCAGTATTAACTAACTTACTCCTTGAAGCTTAGGTTGAATTGAGTACTGCGATGTATGCCCTGAAAAAGTAGATTAGTAGCACCAAGAAACTCTAATATGCAGTTATATATCCACTTTTTGAGATAAAGCTTATTCAGTGTTGATCATTCCCACACTTGTTACCAAGAAAGTGAATCTACCCACCTCAAAAGCTTTGGTGAATAGATCAGCAAACTGGTTGTCAGTATGAACTTTCACAACTTGAATAAGTTTCTTTTCATTACAGTCTCTTATGAAGTGATACCTGATCTCAATATGCTTAGTCTTAGAGTGCTTGACAGGATTATTTACAATGCTGATAGCACTGCTATTATCAATAAAGATGGGAGTGTGTAGAAAGGTTACCCCATAGTCCAACATTTGATTCTGAATCCATAAGACCTGAGCACAACAACTTGCAGCTGCTATGTACTCTGCTTCTGTTGTAGATGTGGACACTGTGGTTTGTTTCTTGCACTGCCATGAAACTAGTCCAGCACCCAAGAACTGACATCCTCCAGAAGTAGACTTTCTGTCCAAGTTTGCCCCACCTAGGTCACTGTCTGAGTATGCAATTAGGTCAAAGGGTGAGTCATGAGGATACCAAAGTCCCAATCTGGGTTGTCCTTTGAGATATCTGAATATCCTCTTAACAGCTTGAAAGTGAGATTGCTTTGGCCTAACTTGGAATCTTGCACACACACAGACTGGAAACATTATATCAGGCCTTGATGCTGTGAGATACATGAGAGAGCCAATCATAGATCTGTAATGATGCACATCCATATCCTCCCCCTCAAGATCTACTGTTATCTGTTTGTGTGTTTCCATAGGTGTACTGGCAGGTTTTGAATCTGAGAAACCAAACTTGATTAAGATGTCCTGCACATACTTGGACTGACATATGAAGATGCCATCTGACTTCTGTTGAACTTGGAGTCCAAGGAAGAAAGTAAGTTCCCCCATGGAACTCATTTTAAACCTTTGATGCATGAGGTCCTCAAACTCCTTGCACATGATATCTTTTGTGGATCCAAAGATAATGTCATCAACATAAATTTGGACCAACAAGATATCCTTCTTCTTTCTCTTGATAAATAGAGTCTTATCAATGACTCCTCTTTCAAAGCCATTGTCCAAGAGGTAGGATGACAGAGTGTCATACCATGCTCTTGGAGCTTGATGCAGTCCATAAAGAGCTTTCTTCAATTTGTATACTCTGTCTGGATAGCTTGGGTTTTCAAACCCTGGTGGTTGACAGACATATACCTCTTCTTCAATTGAACCATAGAGGAAAGCACTCTTTACATCCATTTGATAGACTTTGAAGTTCATGTAAGAAGCATAGGCTAGGAATAATCTGATAGCTTCTATCCTAGCCACAGGTGCAAAGACTTCTTCATAATCTATCCCCTCTTCTTGAGTATACCCTTGAGCCACTAGTCTTGCTTTGTTCCTTATGACAATTCCTCTTTCATCTCTCTTGTTCCTGAAGATCCACTTTGTGCCAATAGCTCTGTGACCTTTAGGAAGGTCTACCAGATCCCATACATCCTGTAGTTTGAACTGTAGCAACTCTTCTTGCATTGCTTCTATCCAGCTAGATTCTTTCATTGCATCATGTGCCTTTTTAGGCTCAAGCTGGGATAGAAAGCAGGACAGCACTGTATGCTGTTGATCTTGCATTTCTTGAAGTCTGCTCTGGTGTCTAGTCATCATAGGAGATGATATATCTCCTATTACCAGCTGTGGAGGATGATTCTTTTGAACTCTGGTGTTATGACTAGGTTCTTCATTAACATTAGCTTCTAGATTGGAGTCATTCAACTCAACTGAAGTGTTTTCAGCTGCTTCTTCTGATTCTTTATCTTCTTGATTCTCTTCATCTCTACTCTGACTTGGTCCAGTAGCTTGTTCTATTTCACAGTCTTCAAAAGAATTCACTGTGGGAGTGGGAAAGATCACTGATTTAGATACACTTTCTTGAACTTGTGTAGTCCCTGATCCTTCACCTCCTGAACCTGTATGATCATTACTACTGAAACCAAAGGAGTTAGTTAGTGAATCAATGTCAAATAGCCATTGAGGACCAGTTCCAATAGGTTTTGGTGTGTTCTCATTGCATTTGACATTGTCACTCTCTTCAATTATTCTAGTAGATGAATTGAAAATTCTGTAGGCCTTACTTTGAGATGAATAACCAACCAGAAATCCATCATCTGCTTTGCTATCAAACTTACCTAAGTGAGTTTTGGTATTGAGAATGGTACAAGCACACCCAAAAGGTTTGAAAAATCCAATAAAGGGTTTTCTTTTATTTAAAAGCTCATATGGTGTCTTGTTCTTTGACTTAACTACTAGAACTCTGTTTTGGACATAACAGGCAGTATTAACTGCTTCAGCCCAGAAGGTAATTGGCAGTTTTGAATCAGCCAATAGAGATCTAGCAGCCTCTATTAATGTCCTATTTCTCCTTTCAGCAACACCATTCTGTTGAGGAGTCCTAGGAGCACTATACTGTCTCTCAATTCCTTTTTCCTCACAAAAGGTGTTTAGATCAAAATTTTTGAATTCAGTTCCATTGTCTGATCTAATGACTTTTACTTTTTGATTAGTTTGGTTTTCAATTCTCAGGATAAAGGACTTGATCAGTCCACTTGTCTCATCCTTAGTCCTTAGAAAATATACCCAGGTGAATCTAGAGTAATCATCAACAATAACTAAGCAGTAAGATTTCTTGCCTATACTCATCACATTTGTAGGGCCAAATAGATCCATGTGCAATAACTGAAGACAAGAAGAAATAGAATTTATCTCTTTGGTCTTATGAGAAGTTTTATGCTGTTTGCCTTTGAGACAAGCAACACAATGATCATCACATGAAAAGACTTTAGAAGGTAAACCTCTTACATGGTTGTTTTTAACAAGTTTGTTCATAGTCTTAAAATTCATGTGACACATCCTTCTGTGCCATAGAGAGGATTCATCTATAGAAGCTTTTGAAACAAGACAATTTAGAGATGAATCACTTTTAACATTTTCCATATCAAGACAGTATACATTGTCCTTTCTTGGAGTTCTTAGTAGTATCATGCTTTCATCAACTACTTTGAACCCTGGAGCAAGGATCATACATTCAGTATTTGTAAATAATATACTATGTTGTTTGTCACACACCTGTGATACACTTAACAGGTTGTATTTTAATTGATCAACATAGTAGACATCCTCAAATGTCATCTTACCTTTGGTGACATTACCTTTTCCACTTATCTTACCACCAGTAAGATTGTCTCCAAAAGCAACATGTCCTCCATTAATATGCTTGAAATCCTGAAGGCATGACATGTTGCCTGTCATGTGCCTTGAGCAACCACTATCAACATGCCATATGCTCTTTCCCTTGAGCTGTTGGTTGCCCTGCACATCAGATAAGTCAGTTAGTATGAAATAGGAACCCAATCCAAAGTGGTCTTGGGTACCCCTTTCTCATCAAAATACTTGCATTCCTTTTTGACAAGATTCTTGAATTTTAACTCCTCATTCTTGGAGTATTTTGTCACAATTATAGGCTTAGAAACAGTTGTGCTGGTACCAGTACTGGTTTTAGAGGTATTGACTGCCTTGGCAGTACTTGCATGCTTAGCAGTACTAACCTTGTTAGCAGTAGTAACAGTGCAAGCAGCAGTAACTGTGTTGGCAGTATTAACCTTTGAAGAGATACTAACTGTATTAGCAGCATTAATGTTTTTCGCAGTACTAACACAGGTAGCAACAGTAAAACCTTCAGCAGCACTAACCCTGTCAGCAGTACTAACAGTTTTAGTGCTTTTGGGCACCCACATTTTAATGCTTTCTTTAAAAATTCTTTTCTTTATGGGGCCTCTTTTTTCAACATGTTTCTTTCCAGCCTTTCTATAATCAACAAACTTTTGCTTACATCTTTGAAAGGTCATCTGTTAATTGATAGGATTGAAAAAACAAGATTTGGCCAGATGATTTAACTTGCCACATATGAAGCAAGGTTTTGGTCTATTGATTTTATTCAGATCAACTCCTTGCTTCTGAGCCCATTGATTATTCCAGTTTCTTTGATTTCCTCTTTTTAAACCAGAATGTAGGCTCTTTGCTTTATAGCAATCACACTGTTTACCAGATGCAGGATTCACAACTGTGGTCTGTTTGTAATGGACCTTGTTTTCTTTTCCTTTGGTCTTTTCTATTTCCTTGGATTTTATCCAGTCTTTCCCACATCCCTCATTGGTGATTATCTTGTTTTCTTCATGGATTTCTTTACCTATCTTATTATCTCTCTTCATACTGGCTTCTTTCTCAGTAATATCCTTAATCACTACTTCATCCAGAGGGTCTATCTTAAAGGCCATATCTGATAAGTCCTTATTCTCCTTGGTTTCTAACAAGTCTGAAGTAGGAGAGATATAATTGTTGTTATACGGAGGAGGTGTACTGTTGTATCCAATACCAGGCTTCATCTTATCATGAATCTGAGCCTTTAGAAGAGAATCCATTGCCTTTGAAGCATATGAAAACTTCTCTATGTCAAGTTTGACTTTGGACAATTCCTCCTTTAGCTTATCACTCTCTTCTAAGGATTTAGACAGTTTAGTCTCTAACTCATTCTTTTCCCACTTCCAGTAGTTTGTATCATAAGAGTGTTGAAGTTCATTGGCTTGAAAGCCTTTGATTTGTTCTTCAAATCTCTCAACTATTAGTACATAGTCTCTTCTATCCTTTTCTAACCTTTTGAGGTCATCACACATACTTTGATTGTGATCCCTGTATCTTTTGACAGTGTCAATGCAAGTTTTAGAGCAAAGATTAGAAATTACCTCAGATGGGAGATCAGACACTTCTGCCATAAGAGCTTGATTCTGAATGGCTTCCTCAGCTTGATCACTCCAGTCAAATCCCATTCCTTGTTGAGAAACAAGGGCTTGAGCAGGATTCTTGTTCTGAGTGTAGCCTCCATTCTGAGTTTGTTGGTGGTTGTTGTTAGACACAGCATTCCTGCATTCTCTTGTAAAGTGTCCTTTCATGTGACACTTGTAGCATTCCACCTTGGTTTTGTCAAAACCAGCTCCATCCTCTCTTCTTTGGGAGAAGTTATTCCTTCCTGTTCTTTTAATGAACTTCTTCACCCTCATGGATAGCATGGCCATCTGCCATTTTATATCCATCTCCTCCAGATCATCAGGGTGAAGTTGATCCAGATCATCATTGATTAATGAAGTGTTACTATGACTGGACAAGAAGGCTTCAAAGATTGTTTCAGATCCCTTTTCTGAACTTGCTCCACCAGCAGTACTAATTGCTTCAGGAATGGCAGTAGTATCAGTGGCTGCTGAAAGGAGTGCAGAATTGTGGACATAACCAGTAGGTTTCTTCTTGATCTCTACCTCAGTTTCAAAAACTCTTAGATCATTGTATAGATCATCAAGTTCTTTCTCCTCCAGATTGTCACTCTGCCTATAAGAGACAGTGTACATAGTCCATTCATCCCCAAGAGATCTGAGGAATTTTCTGTTGATGTCATCTTGCTCCATCTTTACTCCAACAGTGGCCAGTTCTCCAATGAGTTTGTTGAACCTATCAAAAGTTTGAGTCATGGACTCATTCTTTGATGAAGTAAAATTCTCATACTGCTGCTTAAGAACATCTCTTTGATTTCTCTTAATACTCTTAGTTCCAGCAAATCTTTTCTCTAGAGAATTCCAGAGAATTTGAGCATCAGTGCAGTTGCAAAATTGATGCTGATATTCATTAGGGATTGCCAAGAGCAGAGTACTCAAGGCCTTCATCTCTGTCTGCCTGATCTTTCTTTCACCATCTGTCTTTGGTGGAGGTCTTTTTCCATCTGGTCCTATTCTTCCAGATTCAGAAGGACCATTCTCAATGATATCCCACATTGAGTAGTCAGTGAGAAGAATATATTGCCTGATCCTTATCTTCCACATGTCAAACTCACTGGGTTTGAGCATTGGAACCTTGGAGACCAAACTGCTGCTTGATTCTGTATGATTTTCCATGATAGATGTTTCTGATTCAATAGGCTCTGATACCACTTGTCAGGATCGAATTCTTAACAAGAATTAATACTCAGAAACTAATATCAAAGAAGTTGCGGAAAAACACTTTGATATTTAATGAAACAGTAATCAAAAACAGTATATAATTATCAAACAGTAAACTTGTATTGAATGCTTAAAGCTACAAGATTACACACTCAACCTCAATATTGATGAACAGGCTCAACAATACGAATTCTACTTCTCTAAAATTAGGATCTATGCCTTGAGGTTGATTTATCTCAAAAAAAATTATCAAAAGACTATCTTTATTTATTCTATTCATTCTATACATATACTGATCAAAAGATAATTACAAAGAATAAACAAATCTTCAGCATATCTTCTATGTATATCTTCTAAGTATATCTGTAGAATATCTTCAGAATATCCAGTTGTCATACATTCCATCCGGATCTCTTTAGCAGCATTAACTATGCTTAGCAGCATTATCTTCTTCCAGCAGCATTAACTGTAAGCAGTACTAACTACTAGCAGTACTAACTACTAGCAGTACTAACTAGCTAAGCAGTACTAACTTTGTTCAAGCAGCACTAACTTTAACTAGCAGTAGTAATTCTACTAGCAGTAGTAACACTTAGCAGTATTAATCTTCAACTTGTTCTGGCAGTAGTAACTACACTTGTACTAGCAGTAGTAACTACACTTAGTAGAATCTTCAGTTCCCAACAGAATTGTTTTTCAAAATATGATGTTTGATCAGTCACAGAGTCGGATTCAAACTTCTTCAAGATTGGAACAGGATTTGAGGAATTAATCCTGTCATCAAAAATCTCCTAGTCATTTTATTAACAAACTCTTTTTGAATGCTTGAATTCATGACATTTGAATTCTCTTCCATCTTAAGTTCACTTGAAGATTCAGAAGTAACAGATTCAGATATAGGAGTCTGAGCACAAACACCAGTGTCCGATTCATACTCATCGTACTAACATTCAGTCTCAGGAATAACTTTATCATCATTGACTGATTTAGTAGAAGATGGTATGGAAAACAATGATTCTAACTCAACAAATTCAAGTTTTCTATTTTTATAGTTCTTGTTCAAATCATTTTATTTAAATCCAATTGAATTAAAACTATTTTGTGAATCAACACAACTTGACGTATCATCATCTATTACCACTATACCTTTGGATGACGTGTCAGATTTTGGAGTTTCAGCTTTGACGAAAGTGTCATGAATATATGGGATTTATTTACTTTTGAGCCCAATTTATCAAAATTATATAAGTTTTCCGAGGCTTTCTTCAAAACATCATTTTTAGATATACCTAATCCCGTTTTAGCATTATAAAATTTGATATCTTGGAGTTTGTTTGTTAACAAGTTTAATGTCTGCATAGTTTGTCCTCTTTTCATGTTAAAGGTCTTCCAGTTGTTTAATCTTACAGTAAGCCTCATTGCTCTCTTGAAAGGAAACTTCAAATTTAATTTTATATTCACCCTTTTGAGAATTTAAATTAACCATGTTCTTTTCAAATTCTGAAATCTTTGTTTTCAAAGTTTCTATGTCTTTCTTTAAATCATCTGTTTCGTTTTCTTTGTCCTCAATGACAACTTTCAACAATGCGTTTTTGTCACGAAAACTCATCATTGTTTGTCTTTCATAGCTAAGTTTACTCTTTAAAGTCTCAAATTCTTTTTCCATGTTCTGGAACTGTGCCATTAGAGATTCAACCAGTTTAGAGTTTTCAGAGTTAGTACTTACGTCGGGATGACCTTCAAATTGTTGAGAAGAGGTTTCAGCATTATCATCCACATTTTCCATCATGCATACTTGAGTGAAATGTGTTGACTCATCATCTAAGATTTGATAGAGCCAGTTTTCCTCTTCAGCCATTAATACCTTTCCTTCTTCTTGCTTCTTGGCAAGCAGTGACTTTTTGTCATAGTATTCCGAGTTCTTAACCCCCTTAAACTTGCAATCTTTGGAGAAATGGCCAATTTTGCCGCAGTTAAAGCACCGTCCAGACTTAGGATCAATCTTATCCTCTTTCCTCTCTTCTTTCTTCTCTTCTCTATTCTTTTCTCTCTTTTTGAATCGGGTCTTATACTTTTCTAACTTCTCCTTCTTATATCCTTCTTATTTTGCCTTTAAATAGTACTTTTTCTTTCCGAAACTCTTGATAAACTGCTTGGTTATGAAGGACAGATTGTCAGCAAATATGTGGATATCATCATCAGAGTGAACTTCAACATCTTCGATAGATGACTCAGAACTGGATGGGCTAAGCTCTGTGAGAAAAGCTTTGGACTTTTTCAGGTTTGACTTTGACATAGAAACGGAGTTAGAACTAGAACCCTTCTTTCTTTCAGCAAGTAGAGCTAGTGAATCTTTGACAATCTTCTTCTCCTTATTTAGTAACTTTACTTCATCCTCGTGCTGGGATAAAGTAGCGAAGATGTCATTCACATCCTCCTGTGACATGTTCTTGGACATCTGGAGGTTTATCGCGTAACTCTTCCAATCAGGATTCCAGTTCTTGATAAACTTGTAGTTTATCTCAGAAATTGACTTGTTCATCCCGTTTCTCCCCAAGTCATTGAAGATCACGTTGAATTTGTTATACGTGTCTAACAATGCTTCTCCCTCTTTTGCATGAAAACCCTCGTAATCATTTATGCTCTGATTCGGCTTTGCCTTAATGGACCTCTCTGTTCCTTGGAATTGCCTCTCAAGTTCGTCCCACATCGCTTTCACGGATTCACGACTCTCTACTCGATTGTAGATATCGTTTGGGATTGCCATTGTTAAGTATATGAGGGCTTCCTCGTCTATTTTGGCAAGCTACTTCTCCCTCTCACTATAATATTGATACCGTTTTGGTACATACCGAACTAATATTTCTGGAGAAGTTTCAGTAGCTGCTTGGCCTGGAACAATTACTTCAGGATTTATGGGTCCATCAGTTATGGATTTCATGTACTCACGGT
The DNA here is from genome assembly GCA_023525745.1 of Arctium lappa. NCBI lineage: Eukaryota > Viridiplantae > Streptophyta > Magnoliopsida > Asterales > Asteraceae > Arctium > Arctium lappa. The sequence goes on along the minus strand of CM042058.1, from coordinate 55,808,862 downwards.
TCTTGTGGTTCAGAAACTGAGTCATTCGTCTTTTCCATTGAGTATACTCTCTGCTTGACAATATCGGAGGCATAGAAACGGAGTTAGAACTAGAACCCTTCTTTCTTTCAGCAAGTAGAGCTAGTGAATCTTTGACAATCTTCTTCTCCTTATTTAGTAACTTTACTTCATCCTCGTGCTGGGATAAAGTAGCGAAGATGTCATTCACATCCTCCTGTGACACGTTCTTGGACATCTGGAGGTTTATCGCGTAACTCTTCCAATCAGGATTCCAGTTCTTGATAAACTTGTAGTTTATCTCAGAAATTGACTTGTTCATCCCGTTTCTCCCCACGTCATTGAAGATCACGTTGAATTTGTTATACGTGTCTAACAATGCTTCTCCCTCTTTTGCATGAAAACCCTCGTAATCATTTATGCTCTGATTCGGCTTTGCCTTAATGGACCTCTCTGTTCCTTGGAATTGCCTCTCAAGTTCGTTCGTCCCACATCGCTTTCACGGATTCACGACTCTCTACTCGATTGTAGATATCGTTTGGGATTACCATTGTTAAGTATATGAGGGCTTCCTCGTCTATTTTGGCAAGCTACTTCTCCCTCTCACTATAATATTGATACCGTTTTGGTACATACCGAACTGATATTTCTGGAGAAGTTTCAGTAGTTGCTTGGCCTGGAACAATTACTTCAGGATTTATGGGTCCATCAGTTATGGATTTCATGTACTCACGGTTCTTGTGGTTCAGAAACTGAGTCATTCGTCTTTTCCGTTGAGTATACTCTCTGCTTGACAATATCGGAGGCATAGATTGAGACCCCATTGAAAGAAGATCTTTAGACTTCTTTAAGAATCTACAGAAAAAAATTAAGCTAGAATTGATCGTTAGTTTGACAAAAATGATCAACAGAAGAAACACTTAAAAAATTTCATAAAATAAATTTCCAAAAATTTCTAAGTATAGAATTTTTACACAAAAGAGATTACAAAGCAATACGCACAAAAACAGACATCAGAATTTGCATGACATGAGGAATTTATACGCTTAAGATCAGAATTCACACATCATAAACAATTCGCATGCAAGAGATATGCGAAAATACTACAATTCATATGTACCTATATGCGAAATCTAAGGAATTCGTATATAGCTATCTGCGAAATCTAAGGAATTCGTATATAGCTATCTACGAATTCTTCACAATTCGTATACTACTCTAAGCGAATTCTTGACTTAGAATAATATGAACATTTAATCTTTTCGCATGAGCTTTTCGTATCACAGAAAGATGCGAAATCTACACTTAGAAAATATTTCAAACACAAACTTTTCGCAATAATACGAAATCTATAATTAGAAAATTTTTCAAAACATCATGTGAAATTTTCAAGAATTCGTATGAGGTATATATATGCGAATTCTAAGAAATTCATATCCTTCTATAAGCGAGTTCTTTACTTTTCGCACACAAGCATGTACGAATTCTGCACTTTTCGTATACAAGCTTATACGAATTTTGTCCTTAGAAAATACTTTCAGTTTAAAATTTTCGTATGAGCTTATGTGCGAATTCCTACTTTTCATACAAGGACATATGTGTGACCCATAATTACTAGCATATCAATCACAACACAGATTAACAACACATTTGTATTAGATCAAATCACATTATTTCATTTAGTCACATATCTAACCCGTAATTACAGATCTCACGTATTAACTGTGTGTTCTCAGTGCATGTGTATAGGTTCTTACCAAATTATCTCTAAATGTATCTAGTAAGAGTGCTTACTAATCTAACAAAGAAACAAACCTATTTATACAAAGTCTACTCATGTTGACTTTTCACCTAAACACTCAAACTATACAACAATTACAATAGAGACCCTCACTTTTAATCTTGAATACAATATTAGTCTAACAATCTCCCCCTTTGGATTCAAGATTTAAAAAAAAAATTGACGATAATCTTCAGGTCTTCTTATTATGTGTTCCAGATTCTAGTTTCTAATCAAACAACCAAACAAACAAGATAAAACAAATCAATTACCTGTTTGATTTCTTTCAAATTCAATCTTTACACTTTCTCTCTCTAGAACTCTCTCTTTTTCTCTGTACAATCTAACTTCTCACAATTAAGTTCTCTCTAATTAGTATGTATTAAAATACAAAGCAAAGAAACTATTTATACTAATAACAAACTACAAGAAAAATACAAATACAAACAATACATTGACTTATTACAAATAGACTTTGACTTATAATGAGATTTGACTTTCTTTAGCTTTGACTTTCTCAACTTTGACCTTCAGTCTTCTTGATGTTGTATTTAACAGATTTATGCTCTAACAATCTCCCCCTTTGGATTCAAGACCACTGTTGAAAAATTTAGCAATTCAGTTCTTCACTTTAAGCTTTGTCAAAATAATCTCCCCTTTTTCATTGATAGTCTTCTTTCCAAAACTGTCTTCAAATGATGAACAATCTCCCCAAAACTTTCACACAACACTTTCAGATTTTGGAAAGAAAATTATCTCCAAAATCAGCTCGAATTGCTTTCAGCAAATAATTTTCAAAGAAAATTTCCTCAAAACTTCAGAAATTCTTTGATTGTCTTCAAATATTCAAATCTTTATCATTTCTTTGAAACCATCTCCCTTTAACTTCAAAAACTTTAATATTTCTTCATATCATCTCCCCCTTTTTGATGATTTGAGCATCTAGATCATCAAAACTTTTCGTCCAAGAAATGTCTTTGACCAATCTGATCTGTCCAAGAGCCTCTGATTAATTGCCAATTCGAAAAATGTATTTATCCAGATCTTTTCAAATCTAGACAAAATAGAAACGTGTAACATCTGAATCAACAAATGAATCAGTTAAAATGCCTGTCAGTAACACAAAGTCACTGTGTAACGAATACATAATATAAAGGAGCTTTTTGTGATGTTCACTCCCCCAGGGCTTCCATCCAATCATCGAAATACCACAAAGGCAATTTCTTTGAATGTTATGACAAAGAAATGAGTTCTTTGTGTGTTTGTGCAAATGTAGAAAGAATTAAGCACGAATAATTGCTTTTTAATAAGGCTTAACATTGTGTAAACCACTGAGACAACAGTAAATAAACACAGACTCAATTGTGCATGATTGAAGTGTGAAGGTGGGGCAGACTTCCTTCTTTTTTAATATCCAGATTTTCCGAATGAAAACCAGATAGATAATATGCTGCGTCCCCTTGAAAATGTGAAACATTTTCTTTTTTAGAAGAAAATGAGTGGTTGGTGGGGTTTTAACAAGAATTGGCATGGGCTATTTGCCTGTTTCAATAACATTCACCAAAGAATTGTGAAATGCTAGTAATGTGGTTGCCCGGCTCAGAAAGTAGTTGGTGCAGAGTTTGATATTCTTTTACTCTGATCTCACACCCTCTTTCTTTTAATCAATAAGCTCACTACTAACCAAACTCTCTTTTCCATTTTACCTCATCACACCCACACTCATTTCTTTTGACTCCTCACACTCAATCACTAAGGGATTAACTTCTTGGGTAGGAAACACTGGTTAACGTGAATCCATAGAAGTTTAGTTAATTCCTAGCACAAAGAACCCAGTCCTACAAAGCATATGTTGCTCAAATGGTTTAACGATATCAGTTAAAACTCATATACAAATGTCAGATGAATATATGCTCAGAATACAATCATGAAGATTTGAGCATTTTTAAACATTGAAATATTTTCAAACAAGTATATTGAATGAATGAATATGAATGCAAAAGACTTGTTTGAAAATCTGACATTGTATGAAAATGATCAGAAATGAATGATATAGCAATTAAAGCTTATGGTCAAGAATAATTGATATTTGTCTATATGAAACAAAATATAGACATTCTTGAAATGACTGTTTCGAAATGAAATATCGCTCAAAATTCTTTGAATACAAGCGGAGTGTCTTACCATCGAAGAAAAATTGTTTCAATTTAGAGACATAGTAAGAACATGTTGAATAAAGATTCAAACCGGTGTGTATGAATACTTGAAAGTATATAGAAAAGATAATACACAAGTATTTATCTTTGGAAACATACGGTATGTTTATCAATAAAGCACAAAAATAAAATGAAAAACATTTAAAATCACACTTCCAAATTATAAAATCTGTTTAAGAATCGGGAAGTGGTTTGAACATTTAAGAACATGTTTTCTATACCTGAAAGTTGTCCTTCTTTCAGATACATTTGAGATTAAGATAAGAAATTTACCTTTTCGAGCAATCTTAATTCTCAGAAATCATGTTGAAGTCATTAAGATATGATTTTGTCAGCTTCTCTCATCCTGCAAGTATCAAAGTCTTAGTCAACATTTATTCACAAAATTTATTCAAAAATAAAAAAAATGACGTAAAGCAGTAAAACAATTAAAAAACGAGTTCTGATTTGAAGTAATCAGAAATCATAGTCTTACTCCTTTTGATTTATACGCTCCCCCAAAAATCATGCATCACAAAAATTTTGTCAGTTAATTATAATGCAGAAATTAGTTTTACTCTCCCTCAAATGAATATAGATCATCTTAAATCTTCTCTAACTCCTCCTGAGATCATGAGCAAACAATTAAAGTGCAGATATCCTTCAGACATAAAGATAAAGAAAATGATGAAAAATAACAATTCGTAACTTTAGTAGGTAACAACTGATTATGTCTTAAGATTTAACATACCAAGCTTAGAGATAAGAAAATTAAATCTCTTTTCATCTAATGGTTTGGTAAATAAATCTGCAAGCTGATAATCTGTTTTTACAAAATAAAGTTCAATTGTTCCTTTTTCGACATTATCTTTTATAAAATGATACCTGACATCAATGTGTTTGGTTTTCGTATGCTGGACAGGATTAGCAGATATGGCAATCGCACTCTTCGAGTCACAGTAGATTGGAATTTGGTCATACTTGAATCCATAGTCTCGTAGCTGTGTTTGCATCCACAAGACTTGAGAGCAGCAACTTGCAGCAACTACATACTCTGCTTCAGTAGTCGAAGTGGAAACGCATAATTGTTTCTTTGAAGCCTAGCTAACGAGCTTGTCTCCAAGAAATTGAACGTGACCAGAAGTACTCTTTCTGTCCAACATGCAACCTGCATGATCTGCATCTGAATATGCAGTCAGTTGAAACCCAGTATCCTTAGGATACCACAGACCAAGATCTGCAGTCCCCTTCAGATATCTAAAAATCCGTCTGACAGCAGCCAAATGGGATTCTTTGGGAGCAGCTTGATATCTAGAACATAAACATGTTGAAAACATAATATCTGGTCTACTAGATGTAAGATACATTAACGAACCTATCGTACCTCTATATGTTCTAACATCAACACTTTTACCCGAAGGATCAGTATGGATCTTAGTACCTGGTGCCATCGGGGTTCCAATTGATTTACAATTTTCCATTTTGTACTTCCGAAGAATATCCAAAATGTACTTAGATTGATTTATAAAAATCCCCGTAGAAAACTGTTTAACTTGTAATCCGAGAAAGAAATTCATCTCTCCCATCATACTCATTTGAAAACGTGACACCATGAGGTTAGAAAAGTTTTTACAATATTTTGGATTAGTAGAACCAAATATTCTATCATCAACATATATCTGAATAAGAATAATATCAGCTTTTTCCTTCTTGATGAATAAAGTAGTATCAATCTTACCTTTAGAGAAACCAGACTTGACCAACAATTTGGATAAAACGTCATACCATGCTCGAGGGGCTTGTTTTAATCCATAAAGGGCTTTGTCCAAGATATAAACATGATCTGGCTTATCTAAATTGACGAACTCTTCTAGTTGAGACACGTACACTTCCTCCTTAAGAATGCCATTCAGAAAGGCTGTTTTCACATCCATTTGATAGACTGTGAAATTCTTATGAGTTGCGTATGCTAGAAACATGCAGATTGCTTCTATACGAGCTATTGGAGCATACGTCTCATCATAATCAATGCCTTCCTCTTGTCGGTAACCTTTGGCAACAAGTCTTGCTTTGTTTCTTATGACGATACCATCTTCATCTTTCTTATTCTTGAATACCCATTTAGTTCCTATCACGGTTTTACCTTCTGGTTTTGGAACTAATCTCCAAACCTTTAGGGCTTCAAACTTATTGATCTCTTCTTGCATTGCAGATACCCAGTCCGAATCAGCAAGAGCCTCAGATAGTCGTGTTGGCTCAATCTTGCTGAGGAACGAGTCATGCATACATTGGTTAAGTGTCGCTGACCTAGTCTGTACAGGCTTGTTGAGATCTCCAATTACTTGATGTAATGGATGCTTTTTGGTCCAGCGATGCTCATGAGGAAGTGGAGTAGATACTGATTGAATTTGATCATCATCTAGAAATCCACTTTCAGAATCTTCAGTTTGAATAACAATAAGGGGGTTTTCAGTTAAAGTCTCAGGTGCAGAAGTATCAGTTGGTATAGCAGATTCAGGCTGTTGAATAGACAATTTATTACACCCAACTGAAACAGTTACTTCTGACTCAACATTTGCTTGTGCATCTTCAACTGTAGGAATATGAGTTTCAGACTGAACTGGGGATGCTTGTTCAGTTATGACATATGAAGTGACTGGATGATTGCAAGTTGTGTCTTCAGACCTGTCAGTCACAGCAGATTTAGGTATATTAGATCCTAGAAACTCATCATAAAAGAATTCAAATAACAAATCTAAATCAGTTATATGTGAAGTAGATGTAGAAGCGTTATCGGAATTTTTCGCTGTAGAAGCAGGTTCTGGACTGATCTGCCCAGAAGCTAATATTCCTGTGATAACGGGTTATGAACTGATTTGATCAGAAGCCATCTCTTCATCGAATGTGACATTGACGCTCTCGACAACTGTCTTTGACATCTTCAGATAAACACGATATGCTGCTGAAGTTGAAGAATAACCGATAAAGATGCCTTCGTCTGCCTTAGCACTGAATTTATTCAGACTCTCTCTGTCGTTAAATACAAAACATTTACACCCAAATATGTGAAAATATTTGATAGTTGGTGTTCTGTTGTTGATTAGATCATATGGAGTCTTCTGAAAACGGCGATGTATCATGGAACGATTTTGATTATGGCATGCAGTCGACACAACTTCTGCCCACAAAAAATAGTGGTAAGTCCGATTGGCTAAGCATAGTCCTAGAGGCCTCGACTAGCGTTCGATTTCGCCTTTCGACTACTTCATTTTGTTCAGACGTTCTAGCAGCAGAATACTGATGTGAAATCCCAACTAATTTGAGATATTCATCAACAATCTTGTTCTTGAATTCTGTGCCATTGTCAGTACGAAGAAACTTGACTGGTCGCTGCATTTTCACCTGGGTCGTCTTTAAGAAAGGAATGAAAAGTTCCGGTGTCTCATCTTTTGAACGAAGAAATTTGACCCACGTGTATCTTGAATAATCATCCACAATAACCAACACGTATTTCTGTCCTCCCAAACTCTGAGTTCTCATTGGACCACATAAATCCATGTGTAGCAATTCTAACGGAGAACTAGTGCTTGGTTCAGGCTTCGGTTTGTGTGCGGCTCTCTTCATCTTACCCTTCTCACAAGCTGCGCATAAGTGTTCTTTCTCGTATTTCAGCTCAGGAAGTCCTTTGACCAATTTCCCACGAACCAGCTTGTTGATGTAACGAAAGTTCAAATGAGATAAACGTCTGTGCCAGAGCCAACTTTGTTGCATTGAAGCTTTTGTCATCAAACATACTTGACTGTCAATCTGTACTTTGGACAAATTAATGGTATAGAGATTGGTCTTTCGATTTCCAGATAAGAGTTCTGTTCCATCTTCAGTGCGAACTGAGCAACTCTTAGACTTGAAATTAACCTCTAACCCTTTATCGTATAATTGACCTATGCTGAATAAGTTGTGCCCCAAGCCTTCGACATAACTCACCTTACTTATCGTTATGTTGTCTTGAATAATGTCTCCATATCCTAAGATAGGTGAAAGTTGATCGTTTCCAAATCTGACATTTCCACTGAATTTCTCTGTATAGTTAGACAATAAAGCTTTTTGCCCAGTCATATGCTTGGAACATCCACTATCCAAGTACCACATATGCCGGGTCTGTAAGAGAAATCAGGCAATAACAATTTTAGGTACCCATTTAAAAACGGGTCCTAACATTTTAGCACAAGATTTTGGTATCCACTTGAAAATGGATCCTCTGTTCTTTTGAAAACTTTGAAAAACATTTGATCTCGAAGAATTAACATGATAAGATCCATACCAATCAGAAGAATTATGAGAATAAGCAAAATCAGTTTTCCGATAATTAGGATGAGATTTAGTAGTAATAGGAGATAATTGAATCAATTGCTTTATTGAGTAACGCTTGTAAGAAGTTACAAGGTTTTGTTTATGAGAAGCACATTGACCAACTATATCAGAATCACTACTAACAGATTTAGTACAAGAATTATCAGTAACTGATTCAGCTATCTCAGCATCCTTCTGTTTTGGTCTCCATTCGGATTGATCTTTCAACTTTTTCTTCCTTAAATCTGAAACATAAGATATAGATTTATTAGGAAAAGCAGATTTCCGAGACTGAGTATACTTTCATGCACCAGTGTATTTCTGTTTCTGTAATCGCTGTTTCTTATGTTTCTTACCTTGAGCATAGTAATCAGCAGTTACAGAAACTGAATCACCAACCTTAGTTGATGTTTCACCAATATGAACATCACTTGGTAACACTCTTTCATTTTTAAGACAAGTAGAATGATCAGGAAGTTTAGAATGGACATCAAACATATCAGATTCTTCCATGCACCCATCATCAGAATTAAAAGAATCATTTGCAGACTCAAATAAGTCATCAGAATTATCAGAGAAAGTTTGAGGTGCCTTTGAAACTGTAGAACACTTTGTTGATTTAACTTGAAAAACAGTGTTCTTTAAAACTGTAGAAAACACAATTTGTTGTATATCACCCAAAAGTTTTTCATCAGATAAAACATTTTCAAGCTTGACTATTTTGCTTTCAAGAATAGATGTAGGAACATAAACCTTTGCAATCGTAGGTTTTGCCTTCATCTCAGAAGCGGAATAACTAACAAAATAATCGTTTGAAAGAACTTTTGGTGTTTCTGAAAGATAACTATCATTTAACTTTATATAGTTAAACGATAGTTGCATTTTCTTTTTATTCTTTCTGTTTTCAGTTTCTTTAGCCTCATCTTCTTCTGACAATTTGATAACAAATTTGGGTTTTAAATGAGTATATTTACCAGCACATGCAAGAAAATCATAGTTATAAAGTGTCGGCTGTTTTCTGATGGCTTTCTTAAGATAATGGGGGTTTTCAAAACCAAGTCCCCATTTCTCCTTAACATCAGCCTCTTCTTTAGGTGCATTTAGAAAAATGGTTTGATCTGTTTGACCTCTCCCATACAGTTTTGCTTCCAGACCATTTACCTTCTTATACAAATTCTTGTTTTCAACCTCCAATTTATAAACAGTTAGTGCAGATTCATTTTTCTCAAACTCATATTTAGAAATCTTACCTTCAAAATCAGAAATCTTCTTTTCAAAATCATCTACTTTAGATTTAGAATTAGAATCAGATTTGCGTAAAGAATCAATCAGATCTTTGTTTGAAATAACAGAAGTATTAAGCTCAAAGATCTTCTTGTTCTTTTTAACAACTCTTTCGTTTTCCTTTTTCAGTTTATCTTGTAAATTTAACAGAAGTATTAAGCTCAAAGATCTTCTTGTTCTTTTTAACAACTCTTTCTTTTTCCTTTTTCAGTTTATCTTGTAAATTTTGAAGCTCAACCCCCATGGTTTCCAATTTGGTAATGAAATCTTTTGGAGTTAAGTTTAATACCTCATTAACTTCTTCATCATCTGACTCATCATTCTTGTCCTTTTTGCCCATGAGACAGATATGATCATTTTCTTCTTTCTCTTCACCTTCATCCTCAGAATGATCAAGCCAAAACTCATCCTCGGCCATCAAAGCTACACCAACTTCTTGTTGTCTCGCCAGAAGCAACTTGTTCTGATAGTACTGAGAGTTGCGTACTTTCGGCTTCCGACAATCTTTTGCAAAATGACCCAACTTACCGCAATTGTAGCATTTAACTGAATCAGTTGCTGGCTTCTCAACATCAGTGTAGTCATTTGTAAACTTCTTCCTCTCATCCGGTTTCTTCTCCACATATCTATCTTCTTCATACTTCTTTTTTTCCACTTTCTATCAGTGCTCGTGGTTCTTTGAGCTTGATGAAGAATAGCGTTGAGAATTTGATCCCGGCTTCTTATAAAATTTCTTTTGAAATGCACGGTTGAGCAAAATCATCACTATCTGACACAGAACCAGACTCTGAACTTGAACTTACTATCTTTTTCTTCTTCTTTTCTATCATCTCTTTATTTTCATTCTTCTTCTCACCAACAATCAAAGCAATCGGATCAGGAACCTTCTCAGCCTTTTTCTTTTCAGTTCTTTTCTCCTCTACCTCTTCCTCATTCTGCCGTAATGTCTAATAAACTTCATGAAGAGGTATTTCACTTAAGTCCTTCATTTGCTTCATCCTACGAGTATGTTTCTTCCACTCAGGTCGTAGGATGCTCAGGAATTTGACATTATTTTCCAGTTGCTTCTTTTTGACTTTGTTCTTACTCAGCTCATTCAGAAGCAATGTGAATCTTTCATAAGTGTCTTCAAGACTCTCATTCTCTTTTGCCTTGAATTCCTCATAGTTATTGATGCAGTTGGCCACCTTTATCTGATTCCCAATCTTTGATCCCATCATCTTTTCCAATTGATTCCACATCTGTTTAGCATCATGTTTGAAGCTATCTATCTTGATGTAGATGTCATTTGGAATACTTTGGAGTAAAAGAGATCTCGCTTGTTTGTCAGCTTTAAATCTACTCTTCTGTTCTTCTGAGTACTGAGAGAAGTCAACTTTAACTGGTTTTGTCTTTTTTCTTTTTCCACATCTCCATCATCACTATCACCATCAACATCATCACCATCAACATCATCAGCAGGTACATGAATTATGATTGGTTTCATGGGACCTTCAGTGATAGATAGAAGTATATTCTCTCCATTTGAGTGCCTGTCTATGAAGTCCAAAAATCTGTCCTTCCATTGTTCATATTCGCCTTTGAACAATACCGGAGGCTTTACATCCCCGGTACTAGTTATTGTCATTTGGATTCCTTGACTTGATTTGTCCGATGAGAAATGCGAAACGAAAGAAGGATCCTCCTGCTGGGAAATTAGATCCTACTCTTTGTCCCCCCCCCCTTTCACAGAAAATGGAGAGATGAATTGATCGATTTATCGGATCCTAGGTCGGGACTGACGGGGCTCGAACCCGCAACTTCCGCCATGACAGGGCGGTGCTCTGACCGATTGAACTACAATCCCAGGAAAATGAGGTGTACAACCTCCAATTTCTTTTTTTTCTCTTCATTCGAACTATTGACTTTCGCCGTGTTGTAACAGAAACACGAATGATATACTATATTATATTCTAATAATTATATATATTTTTAAATGCAGTAGAGTAGACTCATAGTGGGCTAATTCATGAATTGAATCAAATGGTTTTATTTTAAAGAGTCACGCTCTTTCACTTTAAAGGCCCTAAGCTAAGAAAGAGGCTTAAGTCATCGCTTAAAATTCGAGAAAGGGCTTTTTTTAGTTTTGGAATGTTCATTATGATAAGTAGTCGATTAGGAGAACTGCTATGTCACTACAGGGTATACTCTTCCTCATGTTTCATTATTCATATTTTATGTGCTGGGACATAAATATTCTAGATAGCCTATTATGATATGAATCGCCAAAGTCTTCCTACTTCTCAATTGTTCCAATCAGATCCGAAAAATGAGAAAGAAATCAAAAGTCAGTGGATCTGAATTGAATCATGACTAACTTCCTGGGTAGGAAACACTGGCTAACGTGAATCGATGGAAGTTTTGTTTAAGCTCTCACACTAAATCCCATGTATTTGTCCTAAAAAAATATGTATATCTCAATGATTTTCTTGACATTTAAGCACAAGAAATCATTTGTCAGTGTATGTATGCTCATAAAGATAAGAATGAAATTTGAGCACTTTAAGCATTTAAGATTTCTCAAAACTTTTTATATGAATGAATAATCATGAAAGAATAGAAATGTTTTGAGAATCTGACAATGATTAAAATCAGATCAAATTATCATGAAGAAAAATAATATTTTGGGAAATCAAAGATGTAAGATGTTTATATGAACAATATATAAACATTTTTAACAATGAAAGCACATATAATAATGAAATGACGTTTGATTCAAACAACAACGAATACAACCGGGAGTATTACCATAGAAAAATTAAACTTTTGATACATGGTAATAACAAATTTAAATGAAGTACTGAACCGGTGTGTGTGAATACTTGACAGTATATAGACAAGATAATACACAAGTATTTATCTTTGGAAATACACGGTTAGTTAAACTGTAACGCTCAGTAATGAAAAACATTTAAAATCACACTTCTAAATTCATGACATCTTTTGAGAACCAGAAGTGATTTGAACATTTAAGAAAACATTTTTCATGCTTGAAAGTTGTTCTTCTTTCAAACAATTAGAGATTTAGATCAGAAGATATTTACCTTTAAGCTCCCCCTCAAATCATGATAGAATGATTTATATTCTGAGAAGCTCCCCCTGGATATTTTCATAATATCCTCATTTTAAACATTTAAGAACAGGTCCTGATTTGTTGTAATCAGAAACCACACTCTTGACATTGAGGTGCGAGTTTTGAACTGTTTTGTTCAAAAGCCTTTGTCTTGACTTTGAAGTCCGAGTTCTGAGCTGATTTACTAAGAAATCTATGTTCTTTCTCCCCCTTAAACCTTGGGTGCCGGCAACACAGATTTAGCTTTTGGTACCCACTAGTATTTGAGTCCTAAAGTCTTAGTTGCAGTTCTTGTAGGGGTAACATAATATGAACTATACCAGTAATTAACAAAATTCTTACTTACAAAGTCATATGCTCCACAGTAAGAACAACAGATTTTCTTCTGAGCAATCTTGATCAATTGATTTGTAGAATAAAACATATCAGAATTACCAAAAGATTTACCTTTATGAACAATGTTCTTGTTGGCATTGGTTGTGGATGCATATGCTTTGTCATTCTTCTTCTCATCCTCAGAAGAATCTTTAACTCTCCAGACCATCTGTCCTTTCTTAGATTGCTTTCCAAGAGATTTTATATAAAATCTTGTTGTACCATCAACAGATTTGTCATAAAATAGATTAGATGGTTTGATCTGATTTGATTTGACAGTTTGTGATTTGACACTTTTCTTTTACAAAACATTTTTCTCATGAATAGAACTTGAAGTTGTTTTGAAAGAACAGACTGATTTTGTTGAATTATAAACAGGTGATTGATCAATCACATCAGTTGTAATCTTTTCTGACAAACCAACGTTTGCAGCTTCTAAGTCTTTTATCTTTTCATATAAAATGTTTCTTTGAGAAGTAAGTGTGTCAAACTTTATTTTCAAATCAGATATGGTCTTCTTTTCTTTTTGGACATATGATGATAGAACAGTTATTTTGGATGTGAGCTTAGATATCTCAGATTCAAAATGTGAACGTTCTTGCACAAAATCTTTTTCTAAGTTATTGGTTTTTTCAGAAATATCCTTGAAAATCCCAACATTTCTCTCTTCAGAAATTTTCTTTTCAGATTCAAAAGACTTTTTCTTTTCCTGAAAATTTTGCTTTTCTTTTTCTAATAAGTCTTGTAAAACTGAGATCTGTTTGGGAAATTCAATAGTTTTATCCTCAAGAATTTTTCTCTCTTTGGCAAAAGTGTCTCTTTCTATAATCAAAATCTTTTCGAATTCAGACACTTGCTTGGAAAGTTTTAAACATCTTAGCTCAAGATCCTTCTTTTCTTGGTTAGCTTTCTTTGAAATATCAGACAGTTTTTGAGCAGCAGATTTCTCTGAATCAGATTTAACTTTATCTACTTGGAGGCTTTTCTTCAGTTCAGGATTTCTGTATCTCCAAGGCAGATATCTTGTCTTCAAAAGCCTTAAACTTTTGTTGAAGCTTAACTGATTCATCTTGATGTTCTGATGATTTCTGTTCAGTTTTCTTCAGTTGGCTTTGAAGATTCGCAATCTTTTTCTCTTTGAGTTTTAACTCTTTCTCACATGTTAAAATAATATTCTCTTTTAAAGCAACACTTTTCTCTTTTTCTTTTATCTCTTTCTCTTTTTCATTGACGATACCTGCAAAATCAGATTTAACATAATTAGCACATTTTGCACAAACAGGAGTTTTATCAGAATTTGACAAATTTGACTTCAACTCCTGAATTTGTTTGAGTAAAGCTGAATTATGATTCTTCAGTTTGTCTCTTTCAACTTCTATTTTTGGTATCTCAGGCATGTATAAGACAGCCATGTCTCTAGATGAAAGTATAGTATTTCTTCTCTCATCTGGAGTTGGCATCTTGAATGATTAGCTTGAAATATATGATCGTTCCCAAACAATTCAGAAAAGTTTAACTGAAAGTCAAAATCAGATCTCCACTTGAAAAAAAATATTCAAAAAAAATACAAGTATAGAACTCGCAGACCACACGAACTCGCATGACACTAAAATCTCAAGTCACTGTTCTCCTTACTTCTCGCTAACACCTTTGTGCGCGTTTTAGAAACTCGCACGCTACTACTTGCGTGAACTAAGAAACTCGCATGTAACGTTGTGCGCGAAGATGCTTTTCGCAAGATGCTTCGTGCGCGAAATGGACTTAGAATAAATTCGAACTCATAACTTCTCGCAAAGGAATGCAAACTCGCACGTCACTAGAACCTTGCGTGTTCCATACATAGAATATTTTGACAATATCAAAACACGCTAAGTAGAAACTCGCATAATGCACAAACTCGCAAGTCACTATTCCTCACACTTCTCGCTAGACACTTCGTGCGCGAAACAGAAACTCGCAGACAACTTATGCGTGTTCTTGCCACTTCTCGCAAGAGCTTTATGCGCGAATCAACATCAAAATCTCAGAAATCATCGTGCGCGTTCTTGAGTTGATGTGTGTTCTTCATTTGTGCGAAGTCTGGATCTTGCGCTTTCTTGCCTCTGTCGCTCAAAAATCGATCCAAGAACTTTAATACCTGAAATTAAAACTTGATGATCCACAGGAATGATCGATTTAACATATAAAACACTTTTCTAATGTTAATTTCTGATTAGAAACAACAAACCACACTAATTCAATTTGAACAGTGTTCGATATATTTTTCAAGAAAATTCAAAATTTCACAAATTGAAATTGATTAAGTGTGAAATTCGTGATCAATTCTAAACAAGAAACATTCTAACACAATAATCGATCAACATGATATCAATTTCACACACAAACAACTATTAATCAAATAAAATTTGATTCAACAGTGAAATTCCAACTCGACTCTGCGTGTTCTTGTTTTTCAAGAAGTCTATTCAAAATCTGGTGATACAATCAATCTGAATATGAATAGGTTCAGCTCTGATACCAATTGGAAGAGTAAAATCCAGATCAAATCAAGCAATCAAACAAACAATCTCAATCAAGATATGTTGGAATCGTGCCCATTTCCACAAAAAATTTAATATTATTGATATCCTATTGGGTCGCACACAAAGTCTAAATAATAGATGCAAGAAATATTCTCTAGTTCATTTAACATCAAGTTGAAGGTTAATTTGAAACTAGAGATTTATAGAGGGACTTATAGTGATAAAGTTTGAATTGTTAAAATATGGTTTTAACTAATTCAAACTAGGAGGACCAAGAATGAAAAATTGCATGGCTAGGCTTATTCTTATTGGTTCCTTTAGGTGGTTTTGGTATTTGCTTGTTTTGCAAATACCATCAACAAAAACCATGGTAAAAGGTAATAAAAAGGCTTAAGCATGATGCATTTTTAGTGGTTCTAAAAAGGAGTTTTGGAAGAAAAGAAAAACTCTCCCTACACTCTCTCTCTTGAATGGTCCAAAACATACACATAGTGTGTGTTCTTGGTTAATTCTTGTTCTTTTGCTTGGAAGCTTTGTGTGTGCACAAAGTAGAGGGATTCTCCTTTGGATCCTAAAACCACATCAAAAGGTAAGATCTAATCTCTAGTTTTTTTTTAATTGCTAAACACTTTTGTACATGGATCAACTAGTGGAAGATGAAGACAAGCTTGCATGTTTGGTTTTATTATCTTGCTTCCGTTGTGTTTTTTTGTCTAGCTCTTCTCTTCCAACAGTGGTATCAGAGACACTTGTACAAAGTTTTAGCATTATCTTCATCTTCTTCCTCTTTAAAATCGATTATGAACAAGTTGTTGTAGACACATTTGGGAAGATGTGTTTAGAAAACTTGAGAGTTGATTTTAAAGGTTTTCTTGTATGTTTTAGCTTCTTCTTCTTAACATAAAAGCAAGTTTTGAAAGGGATTTTTTAAACAACATTTTATGGGTGTTTAAAGATCATAAAAACTTTGTTTTTGGTGTTAAAATCGCAGCTTTGAATCCTTTTTTTTACAGCTCTCTCATGGTTATTTTTTGACAGCACTAATGACTAAATTTTAGTCTTTTGGGGCTGTTTTGAAAGGGGGTTTTAAACCGGAAATTAAACGTCTTTAAATGATGTTTTTGTACATAAAAGTGTCATGTTTTAAGCATAAAAATATTGCTTCAAAAGGTTGTTTTGAATATGTTTTAAAACAAGAAATAAAGAGTTGTTCATGGACCCCTTAAATCTCGAAAAGAAGCCTTAAGGGCTATTTTGTCATGATTTATTTAGAAGGGTTTATGGAAGCTAAAAATCATGTAAAACCTTTTCTTTCTTTCTTTTATAAGGCTAATGTCCAAGTTTTATAAGAGGGAACTTAGAGCTTATAAAATGGAAGAAGTATTATGTTGTGTTTTCCCAAACCTTTTGATACACTTGCATGTTGTTTGTTTGGATGGTTTTGGCATGAGAACCATACATGCAAAGACTTCAAGTGAGTTTATATGTTAGAGTTGTCATTTTGATGACTTTTAGTCATATAAACTAAAGATTGTTTTAGTGCCAAGATTGTATGTTCAACAATCTTTATCAAAATATGTTTGATCTTGGAATTGGCACTCCATGCTTGAGTTACCTTTTTGTGTTTGCCTCTCTATACCTATGGTTGTGTTGGTTGGTTATATTTTTTTTATTTGTTATTGGTTTGTAATAATAAATACGACTTGCATATCATTTATTTTGTTTCTTTGTATTAGTAAAAGTAATTTAGAAATAGATTAGTTTTTATTTTGTAAACATGCAAAGAGGTTTTACAACCAAAAGGGAATCATGAAGAAGGTGTCAAGAAGGTGGACCATCCGGGCATCAAATGGAGATGACGAGTTTAGTGGGAGCCGACACGCATCTTATGTTTTGTCCCTAAAATGACCATGTTTTTCCGTGTGTTGGCTCACCGGAAAAACGCATAGGAAATGAGGCATTGATACCGTTATTTACATGTTTATGGTTGCTTTGTTATTTTATATTTATTTATCTAGGCTTGCATGCTAGAAAATAGTTTTATAAATAATCAAAGAACCACTATGTTTGTTTAAAGAAATTACAAACAAAACATGCAAATAAGTTAAAAGTTTTAATTTGAAAGAAAAATCCCGTTTAAAATGTAAGTCAAACGCTATCTATAATAAGTACACACATTTGAACTAATTGTCGTCCGGTGTGGGAAGTGCTAAAGCCAATGCATCAGATTGACATTAGGGATGATGATGTATTATTCGCGATACCCGAGAGTCTTGGGCCGGATAACACGTGTTTTATTATAGACGGTTTACAATCTAGACTTGTGATCCGCGGCATACCCGTCACGAGAAAGGATTAGCGTTGAAGGGATTAAACATGCCAAGTGACATGATGAATGTCAACGAATCCCGCAAGGATCTAAGAATTTCATAGAGATTGAAATTGGTAAAATGGTTACCTACCTAAATAACTTCTAGTTGTGATCCACGGCATACCCGTCCTAAGGAGTGAAATATGGGTCGTAGCCTTGTTATGTATAATTGTTTATTTAAACATTTGGGTAATTATTATAACAAGGATTATTTAATCCAGATCACTAAAATATTTTTTCTACTTTGATAGATGTCAAACAACAACACGAATTCATCGATCTCAAACTTTTGTCTAAAAGGGCTCCTAGAGAAGGACAAGCTCACAGGCTTGAACTTCATGGACTGGCTTCGCAACCTGAGAATCGTACTCAGGATAGAAAAGAAGCAAAGAGCCATTGAGGAACCCCTCCCTGAGGCACCACCAATCGGAGCACCTCGGGCGACTCGGGAAGAGTATGAGAAACGTCTGACTGAATCAAACGAGGTTGCTTACCTCATGTTAGCGACCATGGCTCCTGAACTCCAAAAGGGTATGGAGAGCCTTGGGGTGTATGACATGCTAAACCAGCTGAGGGACATGTTCCAACAGCAGGCTAGGCAGGAGCGGTATGACACAGTCAAATCTCTCGTAGGATGCAAAATGGCCCGGGAAGCAGCATCAGTGTACATGTTCTTAAAATGAAGTCGTACATTGACCAACTGGAGCGTCTTGGTTTTCCCTTTAGTCAGGAGCTTGCTACGGATTTCATCCTAAACTCGCTGACTAGTTCATACGAATCGTTCATAATGAACTACAATATGAACAACATGGAGAAAAACATCATGGAGCTCCATGGCATGCTGAAGACCGCCGAGTCAAACATGGCCAAAACAAAGTCTACTGCTCCCATATTGGCCATCAGAGAAGGAGGAGTCAAGAAGAAGAAGCCAAACCCCCCAAAGGCAAAGGGAAGGGAAAAATTGGTCAACCCAAAACCAACCCTAACCCAAAGGCAAGGGTAAAGCTAACTCTACGATTCCTCAATTGAAAACTCCTAAGGATGCAATATGTTTCCACTGCGGGGAGAAAGGACATTGGAGACATAGTTGTCCAAAATACTTGAAGGAGCTGAAAGAGCTCAAGGCCAAGGGTGTGGCCGAACCCTCAGGTATATATATGATTGAACTCCACAACACTTCAGCTTCTAATTTTTGGGTATTGGACACAGGATGTGATACTCACATTTGTAGTAATGTGCAGGGACTAAAACGAAGTAGGAAGCTAACACGCGGAGAGCTTGACCTAATCATGGGGAACAAGCATGTTGCTCCAGTTGATTGGATTGGGAATTATGAGCTTACTTTTGAATCTGGTCTATCTGTGGATTTATTAAATGTTTGCTACTCGGCCGAAATGGCCAGAAACATTATTTCTTTTAAAAGGTTGTATGATGATGGTTTTAATTTTATATTTGATGATGGATCAATACTTGTGTTTAAAAATGAATTACTTTATTTTAAAGCTAGTCCTTGTAATGGTATCTATGAAACCAACATCAGCCTAAGAAACAATAATAGTTCAATCCTTAATGTTGATTCGACTTCATCCAAAAATGGTTTAGATAAGACGTATTTGTGGCACTGTCGTCTTGGCCACATTAACAAGAAACGCATCGCCAAACTCCAAGCGGATGGGATTTTGGAATCGTTTGATCACACTTCTTATGATGAATGTGAATCTTGTTTACTAGGGAAGATGACTAAAGCACCATTCACAGGAAGTTGTGAACGGGGAAAAGATCTGTTGGATCTTGTACACACTGATGTATGTGGACCTTTCAGATCACCCACAAGACACGGCGAAAAATACTTCGTTACGTTTACTGATGATTTCAGTAGATACGGATATGTTTATTTGATTAGACATAAATCTGATACCTTTGAGGTGTTCAAGACATTCCAAAACGAAGTAGAGAATCAACTGAATAAAAGGATTAAGATCCTCATATCTGATAGAGGTCATGAGTATCTTAGTCTAGAATTCAGCGATCATCTTAGAAATTATGGGATCATATCACAGTTAACTCCACCCAGGACACCACAACTCAATGGTGTATCTGAGAGGAGAAACCGAACATTGTTAGATATGGTTCGTTGTATGATGAGTCGCACTACGCTTCCGATCAGTTTCCTGGGTTATGCCTTAGAGACTACAGCAAAAATCCTTAACCTCGTACCAACCAAGAAGGTTTCCAAAACACCATCTAAAATATGGACTAGTAAAGTTCCTTCACTAGCATATTTAAAAATTTGGGGATGTGAGGCTTACGTTCGTCGCGAATCTCAAGACAAGTTAGAGCCCATATCAGAGAAGTGTTATTTTGTTGGATATCCTACTGGATCTTTTGGATATTTGTTTTACAAACCTTCTGAAAATAAAGTCTTTGTTGCTAGAAGGGCAATATTCCTAGAGAGGGAGCTGATATCAAAGGAGGTCAGTGGGAGCCGAATTGATCTAGAAGAACTTCAAGAATCAACCAACATGGAATCCGACATTGGCACTAGTTCCCATCAGGAGGTTGTACAACCTGATGTTAATGGGGAATCTGACATTGAGCCACCACCTGTTCGCAGGTCTGATAGGGTATGTCATGCACCTGAAAGATATGGTTTACTCATTTCTGATGGTGATGAGTCATTGGTAGATCTTGATGAACCTACGAACTATCAGGAAGCCATGGCAGTCCCAGAGTCTGCTAAATGGAAGGAGGCTATGGAAAGCGAGATCCAATCCATGTATGATAATCAAGTCTGGGACTTGGTTGATCAAACACCTGGCCTTAAAACAGTTGGGTGTAAATGGGTCTTCAAGAAAAAGACTGATATGGATGGCAAAATACACACATTCAAAGCCAGACTGGTGGCAAAGGGTTACACGCAAACTCATGGTCTAGACTATGATGAAACTTTTTCACCAGTCGCTATGTTGAAATCTGTAACACTCTAAATTTTCAGAGTAAATTAAAACCTGGAAATAAGGCAACGAGACATCCGTGATGATATTAACTTCCCATAAATGGGATCAGTCCTTAAGACTATACAAAACTCATACGGATATATAATTTATCAACAATACTAATCTAAACATAACCGTCTAGACTATAACACTTGACGAATCAGAATTCACTAAAGGATGGGACTTAAACAATGCCCAACACCAAAATACTAGACATCTCAAAATATGCCTCGAGTCCACGCTCGACTCTCAAAGACCCTGTGCAACCCACCGCTAAGGGAAACCTGTTATACATATCATTTGAGAAAAAGTGTTAGGCTTAAAGCCTAGTGAGAACATACAGTTTATTCAAAATCAGAGATATAAACATCAGTATCATAAAGAAATCTTTTCATAAAGGTTTAGTTTATAAAAGATAACATTTCGCCACAACCGGGCCTTTTCGGTCCAAAACTCATCATACGATGACAAAAGAACCATTTTACCAAGGATAGTGGTGTAACACAAAGTAGACCACAAATCCGAGTTATGAGCTAAACACTTGGAGTCCTCAGCAATGAACCCAGAGTCTGTGCTACGAGGTGAGATCGCGCCCCCAAGGGAAACAAATGTATACTCGTTCACTAGGATCACCATGAACCATGGCTAGTATCCGGCCTCACATAACCGTACCAAGTTGCCCCCGAGGAACATGTGATCCATAGCTACAATTTGGGGAATATAACCTCCCAACAAAACAGTCTACTCCAAAACCTAGGGATACACTAGTAATCGTAAGGACTCGTCACAACAACATATGTGACCAACCATAAATCAATATATGGTATAAGTACATTTTATAACCAAAATGCTATTCTCAGTTCAACTTCTGGTAAGAATGAAAATCATTAAAATGAGTTCATAAACATTCTTTTCAAACGACCACATAATTGCAAGTAAAACATCATTTTACTTCAATAAGGCGGAACCCGTCATTTTGGTCAAATCTGACCGGGAACCCCGAGATTCACCAAAAACTTCATTTATATCAAAATGTTTAGGACATAAAATCATACCGTAGAAATACTTCAGATTTCGCAAATAAGAGTTTTGACATGTATAAAGTTTGTAAAATGGTAGTAGGAACTCACCAAACAGGTTTATACGAAAACCCGAAAACCAGATATCGACCACGACGAAGAGGTGAAGCTTTATACACCGAAACCCCGAGCAATGCACTTAATACTAGCGATTAACGAACCCTTGAATATCCAAATAAACTTTAGAGAGAGAGAGAGACTTGAAGAGAGAGAGAGAGAAACGATTTAGAGAGAGAGAATGAGATTCAGAAATGAGAGATATTTTGGGTGGAAACCCTTAAGTTGGACAGGAGAGCTTCGCGGGTTATGCCGCGACTTCCACTCGTGGCATAACTCGCCCGTGTCCCTAAAAACCAATACATCCAGAGGGTTTCGCGGGTTATACCGCGATCTCAACCCGCGGCATAACTCGCGTAGTTCGCTGTGGTTTGTTCAAAACCACCAAAGGCCAAACTCAAACTTGGTAACAAACGCGGTGCTAGCGACAAAAGCTTAACACTAGAATACCAAGGTTACATAACGAAATTCGGGGTGTTACAATCCTCCCAACCTTAGAATAATTTCGTCCTCGAAATCTACTCTTGTCAATGAAACACTGTCCGCAGAGAAGATCGTCACAACCCAAATACCAGAATCATTAACGAGATCCTAATACTGACATCCACATGAGCTACCCTTCTTGAGCACAATTCACTCCTAACCGAACGAACACTCAACACTCTAAAGTAACCTTTACTCATAAGGTTACGGTTGCCTCCCAACCTTAGGTGACAATTACTACTTCAGGAAATTCACAACCTCAACTTTCCATCTACCAATTTCTTTCAAACTGCACGGTTCCGAACTCAAAGCCAACGGTCGACGCTAATCTTCCCAAAACTCTCAGATTTCACTGATCCATTCCTATTATCAATAAAGATATTCTTACAAGGCGCACTAATGCGTCTTTCCGGAGAACGGTTAACATAGATTCTGTTATCACTCAACTCCAATCCGACTCCAAATCTGGAAATAGCCCTTATTAGAATTTCTTAATGCATCCCTAAATACTTCGTCTACAACTAATTTATAAAGATTTACCTCTAAACATACCACCAATCTACACATTCGGACTTATAAAGGACGGGCGCTACAGAAACCCATGTGTAGACTAACTCCAACCTGTGGAAGACTTTACCAACAACTTACTCTAGCTCAAGGCTAAGGCCCAACTCCTTAAAGCACTACTAGAACCGAACCCCCGACAGGAAATGATGCACATGTAGATAAATAAATAAATAAAAGTTTAAGCTTAACGCCTAGAGAGCTCAAGAGTTTTACATAAGTAAAAGCATTTAAATTGATGAACTTCTCTTTCAATCAGAACTTTTCAAAATAATGAACCTTAAAACATAAAAACAACTCCTTTTCAAAGTCATGCACTTTCAAAGACGGATATTTCATTGCAATTACGTTTTATAAATTGACACAATTTGTATAACTCGAAGTATGAAATATTAGTAACACTATCCACATCGTACGTCCGAAAACATGGACACTAGGCCCAACACTCACACGACCAAAAACAAAAGAAAACTAAATATTAACATGCACGAATAACACATTTCATTCAAGCCTTAATATACGTGGGGGAAACCCAATATTAAAGCCATCATTTACCGTTGACTCTACATAACCAAAGCCGGTAAAAATATAACATTTAGTGTTTAAAATACCCCGGGTCTACGACGGAGAGACCCGTTCATAAAGAGAATAGAAGAACACGTAAGTAGGCCGCCCACACAGCTTTCTCGCATGACCTCTAAACGTTTCCATCTTGGGTGGCGAGAACACGTGAATGGAGCCACCCGTGATGTTACTGGATTTCACCACACATACCGGTCCTAGTTCCCATGCCATACAAGACATCACAATCCTCAGACCTATTATTGCCCCTTGCCATACTCCGTCGAGTTCCACTCCAGGGTCTTACGAAGGGTGCCTATCCAATCTAAACGAGTTTCAACTCAGGGCTCGTGCCACCTATTGTCTACTCGCTAGCCAACCCGAGCGGTCACTAAGTGCAACCCAAAACCTCAGGCTTTACAAAATAGACAGACTGTCTAACATTACATGACTCCAACTGAAAAAACCAAAGCTCCCAAAACATGAGACTCCTAATGGCATAGAATAATCGCCATCATACACCAAAATTCCACAATTGTTTTTAAACCGTACAAATGCCCTCAAGACTCCATTTAGTCAAAATTGAGCCAACGACCCAACGGTTTACGTAAATACCCAAATGAAAGCCGAAATAAATATTGAAACACGTTTGACCAACTATTATGCAAACACGACCAAAAGTATTATTAACTCAATTCTCGTCGTTGGTTGAAACAAACCGTTTTCTAATTAAACTCACATCCTTATGTTTTCAAAAGGCCTCATAACACAATAATATGCATTTTCTGAAAAAGGTTTATAAGATCAAACACACCAAATGACACTTACGTCAATTGAATTCCAATTATATATGTAAAATCATCAAAGAAACACTTCAACATGATTTATTTACTAAAATAATCAAAGATCCCAAAATGGGTGTCTCGCATGCTCATAAAATTAAACATTCCAAAATAACCAAAACTTATCAGCAGTTAACAATTTATTGTAAAACACAAACACTTTAAAATAAACATTTTGGCATGTACACTATTTTCACAATTCAACTTTAACTTACCAAAACACGAATAAACCCCATCATGCTAAAATCCTTCATTGCGGTTATAAATCCGGAAAAATGTCCACATGACTCATTTAGTCAAAACCCGAGCCAAAAGCCCGACACTTTACGTAAATTTCCAACGAAAGTCTCGTAACCCTTAAAACATATTTAACCGACATTTAACGTTTCCCCAAATAATGAAATGTCTTTAAACAATGTTTATGAAAACACACACCACTAGGACATGATTTCTCAAAACTCAACACGTATTGAGACAAAAGATTTTCCAAAAGTTTATGAATGCAATTATACTAAGATGCACAAAATCATCAAGGATGCATAAATCATAATGTAGATTTTACGTGTACAAAATCACCCAGAATATGTAAATTACACTATTTACTTGTTGAAATATTCAAGTTCGACATGAGCAATTTATGCTGTTAAAACAATCCAAGTTACCGAATACGAAAACTTAACAAAATACTCGCACCTTGAGTAGTACCAAGTAAAACATACGCAATAGTTATATCATAAATGTGAAAATAGGTTCTTGTACTTCAACATATGTAACAATTCATTTCCCAAAGGCGGTAAAATAACGGGGATGCAAATAAAATTTTAAATCGAGTTTAAAGCTTCGCGTTGTAAAGATAAACACATTTGACAGAATAGAAACTACCACTACAAAAATACCGCTAATTCGCTAAATGCTTTGCGGAAATTTTAATAGTAAGAGTTAATGATGGAATACGATCAGAACGAAAGTCCTGTTTTTTTTTTTAAATAACATAAATCGTTTATGCAATCATTCACACCAACGTTATACTTAAATCCAATGCACATAGTACACGACATATGATACTTGATAAAAAAAACCCCGAGATTAACACACATAATGATGCACACGCACATGCCTCTCAAAATTATTTACGCGACGCAAAAGTCGTAAGATGAGACACCATAATCCAACTGGATTTTATAAAACTCATTTACGCTAACAATCAAGTGGTGTCAAAATTTCTATTTTTCAATATAAGGTAAGGTGACCATTCAGACAAAATTCTGATGAGACACGATTTCCAAAGAACTCATAAATTGCACACAATTTAAAATTAACTTACGCATCTCAAAATATACGCACGTGTTAAAAGAATTCGTAAAACAATACTCCATGCAATTCAACAAGACTCACACAAACCAAAATTTCCAAGAACTCCGACTCAAAAGTATGGGGATAACTTTTCCTTTAAACCATTGACATACGTGGAAGAGCTCCAATGTCAAGGTCAAAATTCCACCGCTATTTGCCCATTAACTTCACAAGCGTTAAAACACAATTATTTCGACATCCAAAAATAGCATTTAAACACTAGACTTAAATAAGGAGAGTTTTGATAATAATTTGAAATCAGGTGCAAAAAAACCAATGTAAGCATGCTTATGCTCATAGTTTAAAATATGATGAGTGCTAAATGTCTTGCCAGAACGTTATAATGTAATTTACTTCATGGTTGGCGCTCATGAAAATCAATTTAGGCAACCTTATTTTAGAAATAAATTAAATGCATGAATTCGGTCGGCACTCACATCTTAATACTATGCTTCACAATATCCCAACGTTCTATAATCTACCGGATGCCTCAGGCATTAAAGGGCAACCATCCTATTAAATTAACTTACAAATCTCCTCTATATGGAATCGATCTAACAAAATATAATCCTAACTCCACCAACGAATCTGGCTTAGGATGATTAACTTAATGCGTCCCACGCACCTACTATAATTCCAAAGAGACATTGCTTACAAACAACAATCATTCCTTAGCTTACTCGCTTATAAACCTTCGCACTACTCTAACGGTCAACATACTAAGGTAGAGCAGACAAACACAAGCACGAGAAAGGGTAAGGAAGAGTTTAACTGAAACACGCACGAAAGAAACGTACCGCTACGTCTACCAATTGTCATAACATTAGCAAACCAATTACACTTACGTAAAATATCCTCATAATCACATTAGCTAAGTGAGCTTATGAACATATACCACATAAGGGTTCTTGTTACCGTCATCATAACGCTTGATTAACATAACATCCGTCGATTCTAAGACTAACCCATCTTAGAAGTTCTACCCAATCTCACAATCAATGCCTATCAAACTCAGTCTAAGTCTAGACATCTTACATTCATGCCTAGTTAGCTTAAACTAGAGCTCTGATACCAACTTGTAACACTCTAAATTTTCAGAGTAAATTAAAACCTGGAAATAAGGCAACGAGACATCCGTGATGATATTAACTTCCCATAAAGGGGATCAGTCCTTAAGACTATACAAAACTCATACGGATATATAATTTATCAACAATACTAATCTAAACATAACCGTCTAGACTACAACACTTGACGAACCAGAATTCACTAAAGGATGGGACTTAAACAATGCCCAACACCAAAATACTAGACATCTCAAAATATGCCTCGAGTCCACGCTCGACTCTCAAAGACCCTGTGCAACCCACCGCTAAGGGAAACCTGTTATACATATCATTTGAGAAAAAGTGTTAGGCTTAAAGCCTAGTGAGAACATACAGTTTATTCAAAATCAGAGATATAAACATCAGTATCATAAAGAAATCTTTTCATAAAGGTTTAGTTTATAAAAGATAACATTTCGCCACAACCGGGCCTTTTCGGTCCAAAACTCATCATACGATGACAAAAGAACCATTTTACCAAGGATAGTGGTGTAACACAAAGTAGACCACAAATCCGAGTTATGAGCTAAACACTTGGAGTCCTCAGCAATGAACCCAGAGTCTGTGCTACGAGGTGAGATCGCGCCCCCAAGGGAAACAAATGTATACTCGTTCACTAGGATCACCATGAACCATGGCTAGTATCCGGCCTCACATAACCGTACCAAGTTGCCCCCGAGGAACATGTGATCCATAGCTACAATTTGGGGAATATAACCTCCCAACAAAACAGTCTACTCCAAAACCTAGGGATCCACTAGTAATGGTAAGGACTCGTCACAACAACATCTGTGACCAACCATAAATCAATATATGGTATAAGTACATTTTATAACCAAAATGCTATTCTCAGTTCAACTTCTGGTAAGAATGAAAATCATTAAAACGAGTTCATAAACATTCTTTTCAAATGACCACATAATGTGCAAGTAAAACATCATTTTACTTCAATAAGGCGGAACCCGTCATTTTGGTCAAATCTGACCGGGAACCCCGAGATTCACCAAAAACTTCATTTATATCAAAATGTTTAGAACATAAAGTCATACCGTAGAAATACTTCAGATTTCGCAAATAAGAGTTTTGACATGTATAAAGTTTGTAAAATGGTAGTAGGAACTCACCAAACAGGTTTACACGAAAACCTGAAAACCAGATATCGACCACGACGAAGAGGTGAAGCTTTATACACCGAAACCCCGAGCAATGCACTTAATACTAGCGATTAACGAACCCTTGAATATCCAAATAAACTTTAGAGAGAGAGAGACTTGAAGAGATAGAGAGAGAAACGATTTAGAGAGAGAATGAGATTCAGAAATGAGAGATATTTTGGGTGGAAACCCTTAAGTCGGCCAGGAGAGCTTCGCGGGTTATGCCGCGACTTCCACTCGCGGCATAACTCGCCAGTGTCCCTAAAAATCAATACATCCAGAGGGTTTCGCGGGTTATACCGCGACCTCAACCCGCGGCATAACTCGCGTAGTTCACTGTGGTTTGTCCAAAACCACCAAAGGCCAAACTCAAACTTGGTAACAAACGCGGTGCTAGAGACAAAAGCTTAACACTAGAATACCAAGGTTACATAACGAAATTCGGGGTGTTACAAAATCTATTAGGATACTAATTGCCATAGCAGCATTTCATGATTATGAGATATGGCAAATGGACATAAAAACTGCCTTTCTTAATGGAAAGCTTACTGAGGATGTGTTTATGACACAACCTGAGGGTTTTGTACATCCTAAGCATCCCAATAGAGTGTGTAAGCTTCAAAAGTCCATTTATGGACTCAAGCAAGCGTCTCGTAGCTGGAATCTTTATTTTGACGAGAAAAATCAAGGAATTTGATTTTGTCAGAAGTGAAGATGAACCATGCGTTTATGTCAGAACTAGTGGGAGAACCGTAGTCATTCTTGTATTATATGTCGATGACATACTACTCATGGGAAACGATATCCCAACACTGCAAAGTGTTAAAACTTGGCTAGGGAAATGTTTTTCCATGAAAGACATGGGAGATGCGGCATACATATTAGGCATCAAAATCTATAGAGATAGATCCAGGAGGATCATTGGGCTAAGCCAGAGTACCTACATAGATAAGATCTTGAATAAATTCAAGATGCAAGACTCCAAGAAGGGGTTCTTGCCTATGCAACATGGCATGGCACTGAGCAAATCTCAGTGTCCTAGTTCCGCTGAGAAATTAGACAGAATGAGTCGAGTTCCATATGCTTCGGTTGTGGGATCGATCATGTATGCCATGATTTATACTAGGCCTAATGTATCATATGCCTTAAGCATGACAAGCAGATATCAGGTCAACCCTGGCGAAGCTCATTGGATAGCAGTCAAGAACATTCTCAAGTACATGAAAAGAACAAAGGACAAGTTCTTGATCTATGATGGCCAGGAAGAGCTAAGTGTAAAAGGATACACAGATGCAAGCTTCCAAACTGATACAGATGATTCCTGTTCACAATCAGGATTCGTGTTTTTGCTAAATGGTGGAGCGGTCACTTGAAGAAGTTCCAAGTAGAACACTGTAGCAGATTCGACAACAGAGGTTGGGTATATTACAGTTAATGAGGCAGCAAAAGAGGCAATGTGGATGAAGAAGTTCATCGGGGATCTCGGTGTAGTCCCTACTATTCTTGATCCCATTGAGATCTTATGTGACAATGAGGGTGCAGTCATCTTGGCTAAAGAACCCAGGTCACATAAGCGCACCCGACATATACACAGGAAGTTTCACTACGTTCGGAAGGTTGTCGAAGATAGAAACATTATCATTAGTAGAGTTTACTCGAGTAGGAATTTGGCTGATCCATTCACTAAACCCTTGCCACATATCAAACATGATGCTCATACTAGGTCTATAGGCATTAGAGTTGTTAGTGATTTAGCTTGACTATTTTAGTTAATCTGAGATGTTGGAACTTAAACAGTTTACATTTGCATATGACATGATGATTATTATGTTGAAATCATAGTATGTTCTTGGAGCAATCATTTCATTGGTGTATTATTGTGTTCAATTTTGCATTTTTATACTTCCTTGAATACATGTCTATTCAAAAATCTCCACAGTCGTTCATCCTCCATAGGAAAGGAGTCATGAATTAAGACTGATGTGAGGTGTGAGTTGATTATCCATAAAGATGGATATGACATTGGATGCAACTACACTCACATGAACTTAATAGAGATCAAGTTTTGGAGCGACCAACATTTAGAGATTACTTCATGGTATATGTCACGAGTAATTCTAAGATGGTTACATCTCTTATCCTAGAGTGGAGATCCATGAAACTCTTGACATGAAGTCTATTATGTTTTGACCTTTCTCTAACGTTGTCCGTGACTGGCAGCCATAAAGGGAGTGGTCAATTATGATATGATTAGTGGGGAGGTCATGTAGTCAAAGCGATTTGTTCCCTTTTACCTCTGGTAGAAGGAGATATCCTAGGGCCCCTCGATGATTTAGCGCTGACGTTATACGGCCGTACTTAGACCGAATTGATTGATTCAATTCTAAAGTCTAATTTTGGTCACCGCAAATCTTTATCGAGAAATATAATTATGAACTAATCGAGATTGACAATATATCAAATACCATGTCTCGTGTTCATAGGGATATCAAGAACAGATGGATAATTGATCACTTACCTGTAGGACAATATCATACCATAAACAGATGGATAATTGGAAGAGTAAAATCCAGATCAAATCAAGCAATCAAACAAACAATCTCAATCAAGATATGTTGGAATCGTGCCCATTTCCACAAAAAATTTAATATTATTGATATCCTATTGGGTCGCACACAAAGTCTAAATAATAGATGCAAGAAATATTCTCTAGTTCATTTAACATCAAGTTGAAGGTTAATTTGAAACTAGAGATTTATAGAGGGACTTATAGTGATAAAGTTTGAATTGTTAAAATATGGTTTTAACTAATTCAAACTAGGAGGACCAAGAATGAAAAATTGCATGGCTAGGCTTATTCTTATTGGTTCCTTTAGGTGGTTTTGGTATTTGCTTGTTTTGCAAATACCATCAACAAAAACCATGGTAAAAGGTAATAAAAAGGCTTAAGCATGATGCATTTTTAGTGGTTCTAAAAAGGAGTTTTGGAAGAAAAGAAAAACTCTCCCTACACTCTCTCTCTCTCTCTCTCTCGAATCGTCCAAAACACACACATAGTGTGTGTTCTTAGTGTTCTTGGTTAATTCTTGTTCTTTTGCTTGGAAGCTTTGTGTGTGCACAAAGTAGAGGGATTCTCCTTTGGATCCTAAAACCACATCAAAAGGTATGATCTAATCTCTTGTTTTTTTTTAATTGCTAAACACTTTTGTACATGGATCAACTAGTGGAAGATGAAGACAAGCTTGCATGTTTGGTTTTATTATCTTGCTTCCATTGTGTTTTTTTGTCTAGCTCTTCTCTTCCAACAAGATAGATGTTACAATGAAATTCTAGAGAGAGAGAAGAAAGAGAAAATATTCAGTCATATATCTAACAATGAAAGCGTATAATGAAGGTTACTTCTCTTACAACACAATATACAAAGTATATATACTACCTACTTCTCTCATAACACTAAACACTTCTTTTAAGGAACTTCTCTCAAACATGCTTCTCTCACATGATTAAACTCTCATGACACTAAACTCTCATAACAAAGCTTCTCTCAAGACACTAAGATTAACTTTGTTGACTTACATAGACTTAGACTTTTCTCATTAAATCTTGGATACAATTAATACACTAACAGTACGCCCTTGGAAGGACGGCCTTACCAAAATCAAGAATATATCATTAAGAATATCGAGAATTCTTTGGGGTTTGATGTCGATCGTTGGTTTTGGGTTCAGAAACATGCAGAACTGAGGTGAATTGGCCGGTGAGAACTTGAAATCACAAACTGCCCTTGAGGTAGTACGTATCACCCAAGGTTGGGAGACAACCGCAGTCTCATGGTTAAAGTCCACGTTAGTAAGATAATTATTCATTCGGATATAAGGGTGATGTGCCCAAGGGGACATTTATCGTGACGACCAGCATAAGGTTATGGTGGTAGTTCTGGAAAGCGGTGTAGAGACGATCTTTCATGCGGTCAACGGTTCATGGGAACCTAGATTTCGAGAATGAACTCTCTTTTAAGGTTGGGAGGATTGTAACACCCATAATTTTCAGTAAGTAAAGGTCACCTGGACATTTTTGAATCTATTAACGACGGGACTTTTGTTGGGAAATAATTATCTAAAGTCCCTTGGAGTATCGGGAGTGTCGGCATTGAAAAAGTTGAGTTTCGGGGGTCCGGAAAGGTCCCTATTAGCTCCAATCACATTGTATAGAAGTATTGAAAAATAGGCTAAGAATAGGAACCTCAGAAGTCTGTCGCAGAACATCCAAGTACTCCGCAGAAGTTAAATTCTCAGAAGACATCTGTCGACACTCTACCAGAGGACACAACACCTGATAATGATCATCAGATCACAGAGTCTCTGTGATGGCTAACCTCTGGAGACAGTTCGAAGATGTGCAAACTCAGTTCAAGACAAGGTCACATGCAAATCACGTGATGCCTGTTGTACGAAGATTTCCAGATCACCATGGAGCGGCGCACGATGGTTTTACTTTCCAGGTGGCACTCCGTTTATGGAATGTCAGCCTTTGTCTTGTACTAAGGGGTGCATCCTTCTTGTATATTATGGGAGTACCACCTTAGAGTTTCTTGAATGCGAGCACACACAGTCTGAATTAGAGATTTGTATTTTCCCTGAGCATTTTGCACACACTTGTGCGTGTTCTTAGTGTTCTTCAGTAATCAATGAAACAGTTCTTTGAGTAATTTCTTGCAATACTTTACTATTCTGTTTATTGATTACATTGTATGTCTACGACCTTTGCATGTTCTAACTTTCATACAGTATATAAACGCTTCTGTACTCTATTTAATAAATCTGTGTGTAGTGAAAGGTCAAATCAAGTTAAGAACATCATTATTGGGATCAACAATTGGTATCAGAGCAGACTTTGATTCTCAATATCAAAGGATCCTGTTTTATACTTGATTCCCACGCTCCAGGTAGTAGTTTGAAGTATGTTTCTTCATCTTGATCTCCACTCATAAACATACTCTGTTTTCTCGAGCTACTTCAACTACTTTGACGTAGATTCAAAGGCAAGTGTGTTTAACTCTTTGAAGACAGATTCAAAGCTCAGTTTATTAGTTGTCACCTTTCTCATACCAGAAAATCATCCCTGCTAGACACATTCCCTATCTTTCTCTAAAGAACTCCTCATACTCTGTTTTTCTCTTCATTTAAAAAATGGCGAACATTGTTAACTATTTCAGTGCAGGATCTCAATCAAAACCTCCCACTCTACTGAGGGATGAATATCATCAGTGAAAGATCAGGATGGTGCACTTTCTCGAAGGTGTGGATCCTGGTCTGGTTGAGTTTCTTCACAATCCTCCTTTCATCCCAATGATAACCGTTCCTCGTGTTCCTGCCACTGCAAACACCCCTGAAGTACCTGAATACCAGCATCCCAAACCCGTCATTGAATGGACTGAAGAAGAGAAGGCACAACATGAACTTGCAAAGAAAGCCAAAAGATTAATCATTATGGCTATCCCAAACGATATCTTCCAGTCCCTTGATTCCTGTGAAACATCGAAAGACTTATGGTTGGAGTTGGAAAAACAGCTTGAGGGTGGTGCTAAAACCCTCAAGAACAACAAGGCTCTATGCATCAATGAATATTTTGCATTCAAGGATCTACCAAGTGAATCCATACAGAGTACATACAATAGGTACAATTCCTTGTTAAACAAGTGCAAAAGGTATGGCATCTACAGAACTTCTGAAGAAAACAATGTCAGATTCCTTCAAAGCTTGAATGATGAATGGCTTCATCTAACTATGTCCATGCAAGCTACACTGGATCTAGATGTTTGATCTATCTCAAACCTCTTCGGGACTTTGATAAGTCAAGAAAACAGGATATCGAAACTGATGACCCCTTTCGGTGGTCCTCTAGCATTGGTGGGAAGCACCATAGAGGGTCAGGACAGAGGAAAAGAAAAGGCGACAGAGGATGCTCAAAGGAAGAAAAAGAAGAAAAAGGTCCTAGTGGCAGAAAGATAAAGTGAGGAAGGATCGGAGGAAGAAATTGATATGGCTGCTTTGGCCAAGACTCTTGCATTAATGACCCGACAATTCAATCGTGATCTCAAGAAAAAGCTAGAGTACAGAGGAAGAGAGGATAGAGATGAAATAAGCAGAGGATTTGGTGAGGTGAGAAAGTATGGAGGAGAAGAGTTCGAGGAGCAGAGACAAGAAGAGAAGAGAAGCGGACAGAGGCCAGACGGCAGAAGTGGTGATAGAGCCCCAAAGCAAACTGAAGGTTGCTTTAAATGTGGAAAACCAGGCCACTTTGCTGCAGAGTGCAGGTCCTCTGCCAATAAAGGGAAGCCGAATAGAGATGCTGCTTTCTACAAAAAGAAGGCAGAATATTACGCACAAAGGTCCCTGATGGCCGAGCAACAAGACCTTGAGACTGATGAGTCCTCTGAAGAAGAAGACAACAACGCACTCTTCTGTGGAATGGCAGAAGTCCACTCTTCTGACAACAAGAGTAAGGTATCAACTTCTAACTCCTATGACTCTAACTCTGAAAACAAACTTCTTACAATACAAAATGAGTTTCTTGCTTACAAAACCATGTGTTCAGAACTAGAAAAGAAATTGTCCTTCTTTGGGAGAGAAACAAAACTTCTCACTCAAGAAAAGGACAAGCTATATCAAGAAAGAAAAAATCTTGCTTCTGAACATATTGGTGAAAAGAATAGGTTGAAAGAAAAGATTTCAAAACTTGGCAAAACCCTGAAAGACAAGGTGAAAGAACTTAAGAACAGTGAAAGTGATCGATTAAATGTCATTTCCTTGAAAAACTTTTTTCAAAAAGAAAGAGAAGTCCTTCATCAAGATCTGTTCGATAGAGATCTCCAAATTAAAAGGTATCAGGATGCTCAAAAGGTTCATGAAAAGGTAAACATCCAGATCGCCAGAAGAGGATTAGGGTTCGAGGATATTGACCCTTACACAGGAAATAAAAGAAACAAATCTTTATCAAGCATCTTCTGCCCTAAACAATTTTTAAAACCAAGTCTTCCAAACCTATTATCCACATTCAAGTGGCGCAGAACCTCTGAAGGACCACATCTGAGGAAACCTCTGCAAATGGCAAATGTATGGAATGAAAACAATGATTTACCATCTACACTCTCATCAAAAAGAAAATCTATTCCAAAGAAATATCTGTCTCAAAAACAGATAGGGGTCTTCAGATTTGGTCACCCAGAAACCCAAACTCAAATGGCTTTTATGTGCATGATGGTCCCTGAAAAGGAACTATCCTCTGATGCACCAGAATTTGTTCCCTCCTCTGTGGAAGAAAAACTTTTTAAAAGGTTTTTGGAAATTAACTTGAGAAGAACCTATGAAAATCATTTTCTCAACCATCCTGATCTAACCTCTGAAATAAGAGAAATCTTTGAGCAAGATATTCAAAGTTGTCTTAGTGTTCCTATGGTTATTCCATGCATTTCAAAAGACTTAAACACTTCAAAGGACACTACTTATGGACAAAGCAACGCATTTCCAGAAATTCACGATCTCATTCACAAGGACTTTCTTGACACAGACTATGAATCAGAATCTGAGGCCTCTGTCCAAACAGAGACAAGTTCTGTAGAACTTGAAGTGGTCATCTGTGGTCCAGAGGAAAATAAGTTACCCTCTGGCATCCTTAACAGGATAATTTCTCGCAAAAGGAGAACCACAGGAATACCAATCTGCCCTGACTTTCTGGATATGTGTCTCCAAGCAAAGACTTCTCTTGAGCTTAAAAAATTGAGAAATGAAAATATCAAGATCACTCAAACTCCCGTAGTTTGAAAACCTGTCTTTGCATCAAAATATTTTCAAGAAAAACTCACCTGGCAACAGAAGGCAAATTGGCCCAAAATTGACAAAAATAATGCTTATGTGGCAGTGAATGCTCAAAGGCAAGGTCTTCGAGGGAAAGTACACAAAGAGAGCCATTCAAGTGGAGTTTTTGACAAAAGACAACCTAGAATAGACAAAGTTTTCTATAAAAAGAAACCCGAATCTAAAACGGGTTGTTGTAAAAATTGCTCTGTACACTCCTTTGACAATTTCAATGAAATATTTAAGAAGTTTGCTTTCAAGGTTCCTCATTGCAAATGTTTTGATCTTGTGCATGCATTAAATCAACACTTCTCTAGGCCTTCCTGTCTTATATCTCACCCAAAGCAAATGAATGCCAAATTCAAGGGTGAAAAGGGACAAAATGGTATCTCTATTAAAGAGGATAAAACCAAAATCAAAGATGTTAAGGCATCTTTAAAAACTCCTAACAAGCCCGGGCCTATTTGGAAATGGGTACCTAAATCTTCTTGATTTGTCCACAGAAGAAACAACATGTGCCCATTTGGTACCTAGACTCCGGGTGTTCAAGGGACATGATTGGCGATAGAGGGTTGCTCTCCGCCTACAAAGAAAAATCTGGAGGTGGTTCTGTAACCTTCAGAGACAATAAGAAGGGACAAACCAAAGGCTATGGAGTTATTGCCAACGGAGACATCAACGTCAACAGAGTTGCATATGTGGATGTCCTTAAGCACAACCTGCTAAGTGTTAGCCAACTCTGTGTTAATGGACTCGATGTAATGTTTAAACAGAAATACTGCTCTCTGTTAAAGGAAGACACAACCACAGAGCTTCTGCGGGCCAAGAGACGAGGTGATCTATATCTCATGGACTTCAAGTCCATCAACAGAGATGAAAAGCTCTGTCTGGTCTCAAGCAAGAACGAAGAAGCTTGGCTTTGGCACAACAGGTTTTGTCACTTAAACTTTCATTCTTTAGACAAACTTGTGAAATTAGACCTGTTAAAGGGGCTACCAAGAATAAAATTCGACAAAGATCATCTATGCTCTGCATGTGAAATGGGCAATCTCAAAAGAGCTGCCCATAAGACCAAAACAGACATGTCTTGCACCAGACCTCTGCAGATGCTTCATATAGACCTTTGTGGTCCTATATTTGTGCAGAGTCTAGGTGGCAAGAAGTACATCCTTGTTCTCATAGATGAATTCTTTAGATATACTTGGGTGGAATTCGTTCGAAAGAAATCAGATGTTCCTGAGGTACTAATCAATCTTCTTAAGAGGATATAAGTTCTTCATGATTGCAGGGTTCAGAGAGTTCGAAGTGACAATGGGACAGAGTTCAAGAACTCAACAGTTGAAGCCTATCTCATGACAGAAGGCATCTCACAGAACTTCTCCGCTGCAAGGACTCCACAACAAAACGGGGTTGTTGAACGCAAAAACCGAACCCTTGTGAAAGTCGCAAGAACCATGCTCACTGCCTCAGGACTTCCAATTTCCTTTTGGGTAGAAGCCATATCCACGACATGCTTTACCCAAAATCGATCTTTGGTAGTAAAAAGACATGAAAAGACTCCTTACCACCTACTCAATCAAAGAAAGCCAAACATCAAGTACTTCCATGTCTTCGGCTGCAGATGCTTTGTGTTGAACGACAGAGAGCAAATAGGGAAATTCAGTCCTAAAGTTGATGAGGCCAAATTTTGTTGGCTACACATCAAACTCCAAGGCTTATCGAGTCTATGTGCTCAAATCAAAACATATACTTGAAAGTATTAATGTTTCATTTGATGACTTGTTTCAGGTGACTTCTGAGCAAATCAACTCAGGACTCAAGCTCCAAGATAAGGAAACTGGTGAATCATCAAGAACAAAATGAACTTCATCATCTCTTTGAAGAGATGTTCAACGATGATGGACCCTCAGAAGATGACCACAGAGCCTCTGGAGCTGAAGCCTCTGCAGAACAATCAGGTACCTCTCTGTCAGGTCCTAGCAATACTTCACCTTCTTCCAACACTTTTGCAGATGCAAATGTCGAGGGGGAGCACTCAGAGGGAAATCTTGACCAAGGCTCCTCGCTTAATCAAGAACATGGTCAACTTCATCATATCTCTGAAGGGTCAACACCAGAGCAATCAGAGAACTCTGAACAAGGCACCACGGAGCTCGAGACATCAACTCACAATGACCAAAGTCCTGTGACAAGTACAAATGATCACCCTTCCATAGAGGGTGATCAGGTTTAAGAAACTGAACATGCTCCAGAAGTTTTCCAAGAAAATTCAAATGATCACCTACCACGGATGACTAAGTGGACCAGAAGTCACCCACAGAGCCAAATCATAGGTGACCCCTCTGACAAGGTCCAAACTCGATCCAGTACCGCAAATTTTTGTTACTATACAAATTTTGTGAGTATCATCGAGCCCAAGAAGATCTCTGAAGCTCTTGAAGACCCAAACTGGGTAGAGGCTATGCAAGAAGAGCTTCTCCAGTTTGAAAGAAATGAAGTATGGACCCTGGTGCCTCTGCCAAAAGGTAAAACCGCTATAGGGACCAAATGTGTCTTTAGAAACAAAAAGGACGAGGATGGTGTGGTGATCAGGAACAAAGCAAGGCTGGTGGCCAAGGGATACTGCCAAGAAGAAGGGATTGACTACGAAGAAACTTTTGCCCCTGTGGCTAGGCTCGAAGCAATAAGAATATTTCTTGCCTTCGCAGCCCACAGAGGTTTCAAGGTATTTCAAATGGATGTCAAGTCAGCCTTTCTGAATGGTAAAATTCAAGAAGAAGTATACGTCCAACAACCACCAGGGTTTGAAATCTCGAAGTACCCAAATCATGTGTACTTCTTGGACAAGGCTTTGTACGGACTCAAGAAAGCCCCCAGAGCCTGGTATGACAGACTTTCAAACTTTCTCCTTGCAAATGGTTTCGAAAGAGGTACAACCAATACAACTTTATATTATAAGAAGAGAAAAGGTGAGATTCTGCTTATAAAGATTTATGTTGATGACATTATCTTTGGGTCTACAAATGAATCTTATTGCAAAAAGTTTGAGTCTTTGATGAAGAGTGAGTTTGAGATGAGCATGATGGGATAACTTACCTTCTTCTTAGGATTGCAAGTCAAACAAACCAAAGAGGGCATTTTTATAAACCAATCTAAATATGTCTCTGACATACTTGAAAAATACAAGCTCTCTGTCTCTTCATCAATGAAAACCCCTATGGCCACTAGATCAAAGCTTCATGCAGACCCAGAGGGAAAGTTTGTGGAGTGTAAACTCTACAGAGTCATGATAGGGTCTCTATTGTATTTAATCGCGATTCGACCCGATATAATATTTGCCACATGCCTCTGTGCAAGATTTCAAGCTAACCCCAAAGAATCTCATATTCATGCTGTCAAGAGGATCTTCAGATACCAAAAAGGGACCAAGTTTCTTGGCCTCTGGTATCCGGATAACTCTGGCTTTGATTTAGTGGCGTACACAGATTCAGATTATGGAGGACGCAAGCTAGACAGAAAAAGTACCTCTGGGAGTTGTCAATTCCTTGGAGGGAAACTAGTAAGTTGGACTTCGAAGAAGTAGAATTGTGTCTCGACCTCCACGGCAGAAGCGAAATACGTTGATGCTGCTAGTTGTTGTTCGCAAGTTCTGTGGATGAGAACCCAACTCAGAGACTATGGATTTGACATCGAGAAGATCCCCATCCTCTATGACTCCAAAAGCACCATTGCGATCTCTGCCAATCCTGTTCAGCACTCTAAGACAAAGCATATCGATATCGGGTACCACTTTCTAAAACACCATGTGGAGCATGGGACAATAGAGATGTACTTCGTTCCCACAGATTACCAGCTTGCCGACCTCTTCACGAAGGCATTAGATGAGAAAAGGTTTACTTTTCTTGTTGACAAGATTGGCATGCTGAACATGAGTTGATCCACAGAGCCTCTGTACCCTTGTACAGAGCCTATGTAAGTATATAATGTATATTCATTTATACTCCCTTGTGAGTAAACTCCTTTTTGTTAAAATGGTCCTCTTGCTCTGTGTCTTGCTCAAATCGTCTATTTTTAAACCCAAGCACAGATCAAGGGTGAGCTGAGATAAAGGACCTTGACACTTCAAGGGGGAGCTCGACATCTTTTGTCAAACATGTCGCTCTTCCCCTCAAAAATGTTTTTCACAGTTATCGAGTGATCACCAACTCAGATCATTTCCTAAATTAGAAGTTTTGGATCTCAGAGCCTCTGAGGTCCTCCACAGAGCCTCTGTGACCCTTCACAGAGCCTCTATACCTCAAAGATGTCTCATCCATTACTCAATTGGATCTGTGGTCGATCAACTCATATGCTCTTTTGAAAGTCTTGGTCATCTCAAGTATCCTAAAACCTCATAATGACCTCAGAAGCTCTTGCCCCACAGAGCTTCTGCCAATTGTGACTTCAACATTTTTTACCATGGTTATTATGTGTGAGTTATTTATCAAAATCACCGTCATGTGGAAATTGTAACTGCCACGTGCGTGAGAATTGAGGGAGGCGCACGTTCTCAATCATGCACCGCCTATACTGACGTGGCACATTCTTATTGGTTCGTATATCTACCGTCGCTTTTTGAAAATGGCTAATTATCCGTTATCACTCATTACGGATTTCAAATTTTTGTCTTTTACCGCTAATTCTTTCTACCCCCCCCCCTAGTATATAAACATCTCTACACCTTCTTTTTCTTTTTTACCTGCAATTTTTCTCTCAAGAATCCCTTCACAAATTTGTTAGATCCCATTCCCAGCAACAATTGAAGATACTCCATAGAAAAGTAGAGATAAGATAAAAATTAACAACAATGATAAACAAGAACTTATCTCATATGCTTTGATTGATAGATGGAGGGGATATTGGGAAGAACACCACAGTAAACTAGTAAACGACTCTCATGAGATTCACCTGATCTGTGTGTGTGAAAATGTTCTCTCCAAATAACCTAATGAGACAATGAGCCATGGGAACCTTTATATAAGGCCCATTTACAATAAAAAGGCTCAAGCCCTGAA
The DNA here is from genome assembly GCA_023525745.1 of Arctium lappa. Lineage (NCBI taxonomy): Eukaryota > Viridiplantae > Streptophyta > Magnoliopsida > Asterales > Asteraceae > Arctium > Arctium lappa. The sequence continues at coordinate 55,767,771 of CM042058.1, read as the reverse complement.
GATACTCCATAGAAAAGTAGAGATAAGATAGAAATTAACAACAATGATAAACAAGAACTTATCTCATATGCTTTGATTGATAGATGGAGGGGATATTGGGAAAAACACCACAGTAAACTAGTAAACGACTCTCATGAGATTCACCTGATCTGTGTGTGTGAAAATGTTCTCTCCAAATAACCTAATGAGACAATGAGCCATGGGAACCTTTATATAAGTCCCATTTACAATAAAAAGGCTCAAGCCCACACAACTAATTAAAAAGCCCAAATACAATTTCTTTATAAAACATTCAATTAAATGGGGACTAATTTAAGCTAACAATCTCCCCCTAATGTTTTATAAAGAAAGCATCATCTTGTAGTCTCCCCCTCGCTTTCTTTAGAAACTTTGGTGTGTCATTCTTCGAGTCTTCAAAGCATCACAAGCTCCCCCTCAAATGTAGGCCCATATTCTTGAAAGACTTAGACGAATTATCCCAATTTGTCCAGCTTTCATGTCTCAACTTTACCACTGTTTTTGACCATCAAGGAGTCTTATTGAGAGAAAACATAAAGCATGCACATTTAACTCCAGCCTCATATCTTTTCAACAAGCTTTGATTCATCCATTTTTGATGAAAACTGAGTGAGTTGTGCAAGATTTTCCTCAGCTGCGCAAAATGGTTGTCAAAACAGAAAATTTGACTCTTCGAACCTCGTTGAGTAAACGTTTAAGCACCGAGCCTTAAACTTGAATAACGGAGGAGGGAGTGACAAACAATTTGTCACATTTGTATCTTGAAACCATGAAGAACCGACGAGAGAACACCGTTCTTGAAAGTGGAAAGAGCGCGAGTGAAATGCGATGCTTTTGGTCCAGCACTCTAACGCAGACTTTGAAACAGATTCTGGAATATCAGATCACGGAATTTAAGAAAACTCAAAACATCAAAGTCGTACGTCTGTGTTTTATCGATTCAGCGCAACTGGACTCATGTAAATCGGAGCTTCGAGTAAAAAGTTGTGCGCGTGTTTATGAAACAGCGCAATGCTGTCAGAAAATTCGAAAATTTCGGACTTCGGGCTCTTGGTTCATCGCGACCTCTGATGTTCAACCTCTGATCCCCCCTCTGGTCCCTACTCGTACCTCTGAGATTTTTTTCCACAGAGCCTCTATGGATGCTTCTGCATTTTTCTTGGTCAGAGCCTCTGCGGACAACCAAATAGTATCTCTTTGCCTCTTAAGAGCATCTCTACGTATGCTTCTGCACGACAACCTCTGCACGTGCAAAGAGAATTTGTGGACTTCTATCCTCTGCACATTCTTTACTTCTGGACACCCTTACAGAGGCTCTGCAGAAGTCCTCTGATGTGAACACTTTCTGCACCTCATCTTCTGCACGTGCACAGAAGTTCTGCGCATGCCTCTGTGCATAACAACCTCTGTGCATATTTAATTAACATCTATTGCTGCCTCTGTGCATATATCTTTTGTGGTTTCATCCTCTGTGGTTAATCTCTGCAATTATCTATCATACAAATCCGTTTTGCACAACAAGGACAATAACATATATGTTTTACTTGCTGTTTTGAAACTTAACAACAGCTTTCTGTCCAGAAGCTATGTACTGACTTCGACGCAGATTTTGGCCAATCAGCAAACTGATTCAGACCAAGCTCAAAACATGAAAAATGTTCAGATGTCTCTTAGGAATCCAACACATCTGGACTCGTGAAATTTGAAGCTTCGAGGAGGGAGATTTGAGCAAAATTAGACAGATGCGCAAAGCTGTCAAGTATTTCTGAAAAATCGACTTTGCTATGAAGTAGGCTAAGTGTAAACTCTGATTAGTCTTGATGTCTGAACATTCATGATCAAACTCTGAATACACTTCAAAATAGAAGCCTCTCTGTCATTGGATCCGGCTAGTGCTGCACATAATAAACTGAACAACAACAAGTTTGTGCATGACAGCAACAAACAGCAAACAGCAGCAAATAGCCTTCTGTCCAGCAACTATCACTCGACTTCAACACTGTTTTTGACCTACAAGAAGCTTTATTTTGAGAAAACGCAAACCATCTAAGTTGTGCAACTGTGTCTTAGGTTTCCAAAGCATCCATAATCTTGAAATTTGGAGCGATAATGAGAGAGATATGATCAAAATGCTACAGCTGCGCAAATGTGACAACACTTCTGCGATTTTGAAACTGATTATGGGCTGAAATCATGACAACAACAAACTCGTTTGAATCAACTTCTGGAGTAAGTCTTGGTTGAATTCTTGACAAATCAACATAATCAAATTCCATTTGCACAAATCTGGAAGAACACAACAGCTCTGTCAGTTTTGAGCTTGTTTCTTCAATTCTGTCTTCAGAGAATGTCTTCAGAGCTCTGGTGAGAACGTCAAAGCCTCTGATGAAGCCATCTCTGATGTATGCTAAGTTCCTCTGATAGGTACTTCAGAGACAGGTGTGTCCTCTGAAGTCTTCGTCCTCTGAAGTCTGGAAGTTCGAACTCTGGATAGCCTGCAGAGGCTCTGAGATCTCCTTCTGATATGAACTTCCAGCCTCTGAACTTCTGCACTGCTTGTTGTCTCTGCATCAATCTTCTGGACAACCTCTGATCAAATGAACAGAGGTCGTCTGCACAAATGACAACATCTTTATGTTGCTTCTGAGGTACAAAATTCTTCGATCTTCATGATTTAAATACAACAGCTCTGATCTTTAAATTTTGACAACAACCAACAGCAGATAGCAGCTTTCTGTCCAGCAGCTATGACTTGCGTTCAACACAGTTTTTGACATAGAATCAGCTTGATTTTGAGAAAACTCCAAACATGAAAGTCATAAAACTATGTCTTAGGTTTCCAACGCATCTGAAATCATCATTTTTAGAGCTGTATTGAGAGAGATATGATCAAAGTTCTACAGCTGTGCAAATCTGACAGCAACTTGCTGTTTTGTACAACTCAACAACACCTTTCTGTTTGGGACAACAACAAATCTGCACAAATTTAGTTCTGCACCTATGCAAGACAGGAAAGCAACATTTTCCAAGACCCAAATCACTTAGTCTTTCATTGAATCAATTACGAGCAGCGGAATATTAAACAAAATATGGATCAAAGACAGTCCAATCTCAAATGATATCAAGGTCATATCTAAGATCAACAACCTAACTATCGAGATTCTAAAATAGCAATGGACTAAAGCACACACAAGGATGAGATCATAGATCAATCATCTACTTAGTGCTTATCAAGTGTAGACCAATGAATGAGAAAGATCAAGAACACACACATGTAATAAAACTGATCAGATTTAACCAAAATGAAATTAAATCTTCTCATAGGCATTTCATCAAACATGTGGTGTGCAGAAATCAGATTTGGTGTAGAAATCAATAAAATCTTCCATCAAAGATTATCCAAATCTCATCTATACACTAGAACAGATTTCCAATAAGCACAAAACAGAGAAAAAATCACAGAAATGATATTTGTGTCAAGGCTCATGTGATTTAACCAATCAAAGCACCAAAACAACAAAATAATCATCCATCTTCAATTGTTGCCATTGATGACCGAACTGAAGAAAAGTTTCTTCAGTTGGCTCTGATACCAATTGTTAGATCCCATTCCCAGCAACAATTGAAGATACTCCATAGAAAAGTAGAGATAAGATAGAAATTAACAACAATGATAAACAAGAACTTATCTCATATGCTTTGATTGATAGATGGAGGGGATATTGGGAAGAACACCACAGTAAACTAGTAAACGACTCTCATGAGATTCACCTGATCTGTGTGTGTGAAAATGTTCTCTCCAAATAACCTAATGAGACAATGAGCCATGGGAACCTTTATATAAGGCCCATTTACAATAAAAAGGCTCAAGCCCACACAACTAATTAAAAAGCCCAAATACAATTTCTTTATAAAACATTCAATTAAATGGGGACTAATTTAAGCTAACAAAATTACTCTTCATTTTCTCTGCAATGGCATCCCACTCAAGCTCTTCAAAGAACTCCAATGGCTCCAAGAACTCCAACAAGTCGCACCACTCCACAGCTCACAAAGTTGATTCAACTTCCATTGGACAAGAACGGGTTCTTACGTGCAGAATGCTCTCTTTCACTCGACGTGACTATCACTTAACTAAACTGAACAACAAGCCGAACAACCATTTCGTCACCTTGAACCCTTCTGGATTCCCTGATGAAGCCACTCCTCTGATCAATATCCTCACGAACCACTTTCTGGTCAAAGCCCTAACCCTGAAACGAAACGACATCCCCGAATCTTATATTCAGCAGTTCTGGTTGAGTGCTCGTCATGCCAAGATGGAGAAATATGGTCATTGTATCATTGGCTATGCCACCCATCCATCGACAACAAAGATCCTGGACTTAGGCATCAACCGAAGAAAATTGTCTGAGGTTTTTGAACTCCCCACTAAGGCAGACCTCAATCTGCGGAAATTCTCAGAGGTGCCCACAGAGGAAGAAATACTGGAGTTTCTGAAGTTCATTAGATATGCAGTTCTAATCACCAAACGTACAAACTTCAAAAGACAACACCTACCCCCTCTGTGGAATGTGATCTTCTCAATCCTGAACCGATGCCTAACGTCAAAGGTAGGAAGCCCAGACCAGTCTAGCCACACAGTTTTGTCCATCATGTATGGGATCTACTATGATCTCCCACTGGACTATGCAGGGCTCATATTCATGGAGATCAAGAATGCTGTCATAACCAAACAGCAAGACCAAGATAGGGGCACAGAGCCCAAAAACATTGTTTTTGGACGATTCCTAGGCTTGCTACTGGGTGATGATCTGATAGGGGAGGACAAGCTGCCTGTAGAGGGAAAGACAATCAAACTGCACGAAATAAAGTCCCACAAACCCACCACTCTCCAAACCGGTTACCCATCTGCCAGACCTCTGTCAACAAAGATGTTGACCTATCTGTGTAGTGAAGAGGGTACTAGGGATTACATACGAGGGCACAGGACTCCTAAACCGAGTCTTGCAACCCCCCCCCCTCGTATAGGATTCCAGGTAGGTGATAGAGTTATTCACTTGAGAGAATAGGGAGAAAAGGAGATAGTGGTTGTGGCCGCAGAGGCACAAGAGAGTGTAAAAGAGGAAGCGATAGTTAGAGAGGAGGGGGAGTGAGAAAAAGGAGAAAGGAAAAGTAAGAAAAACAAAACCGAAGACGTAGAGGTTCCAAAGTCCTCTGTGAAGAAGAAATCAAAGAAAAAGCGGACCGCAGAAGCAGTTCCAAAAGAAAAAACCGCAGAAGAGACTACAGAGGTCAAATCCTCTGAGAAAAAGGAAAGGCAAAGACTGAGAACGCTTGCAGAAAAGGAAGGATCTACTGAAGCCAAGATAGAGGCTCTCAGTGCTAGAACTGAACCTGTAGAGGGGAGCGAAAAACCTCTGCAGAAGACAAAAAGATCCCTAATCTTTGAAGAATCCCCTGAGGATAGACCTCAGAGCCCACTAAAAATAGCCTATGACATAGCAAGAAAGGTCATTCTTAGGTACTCGGGTGACCTAGGTGAAACCGTGAACATAGAGATGGAGGATGTGACAGGAAAGTCACAGAGTGAAGAAGAGGAAGGAGAGGATAAAAAATCGAAGGAGGAGAGAGGTATAAAAGATGCCTTGGGCACACAACCAAAACCAACTCCCCGTGCAACCCACATCACTACCTCTGCAGTTCTAGTGTAGAAAGGTATTGAAGAAGGACCGCACAGTCCGATCCCTACCCATGCCATCCGGATAGAGGATATCCCTTCATCCTCTGTACCACCATCCGGGGAAGCCAAATCCACCTCACCCTCTCAAAAGGGTGAAGGTGTTGTTTCTCATGTCTATTTGCCCCAGGACACAACTCCATCACACACAGAGGCATTTGTTGCCTCTGTCACGCACACGAGCCACCACCAAACTGCTTCAGAGATGGCAGTGCGAGATCACACTAGTTCTGTGGTTCTAGAACAACCACAAAACTTATTCACTAGGACTATTGAGGAAGCCTCTGAACCCTTCCTCAAGAAGCCTACTCACAGAACTTTCATAGATGCTTCCTCTGTGGAACATAGAGGATTGGAAGGAAATCCTCCAGAGCTCAACCTAATCACAGGCTCTGAAGGTGCCAAAGGCTCGTTGGCTAAATCTGGAACATGTGTTGTTCCAGAGGTCACCTCGGACACCTTCGTTACAAAGGGCGAGTTTAAAGCCTTTGTTGACATGGTGCTCCAAAAATTTGACGAGTTGAAAAGCTCTGTCACAAGGGAGTCCCAAGCCAACTCCAACATCCTTGTAGAGGCTCTCCAAGCAAACACAGAGGCTTTGAAAGCTCTTCATCAGTGTTCAGTACAACATACTACAGAGATCAAGAAGCTGACAGAGAACTCTGTAACTCGAGCTGACCTTCAGGAATGTGGATGATCGATCAACATCCAGACTGATACAGTTAAAGTTCTGGGGGATATCTGCATGGAGGAAATGGGTACGTTTGCAGCCAAAGTTGTTCAGTCAGGGGTGGATGACCTGACCAAGCTTCGAGACAAAATAAAGGACATAACTAGCAGTGTTATTGTGCCTTTCCAACCACAGGCGTCCACTTCTGTATCCCCACCATCAACCTCTGCCACTGACATCTCTGTCTTAGCAACCAAGAAGGAATTAGAAACAATGGGGAGAATGGTTCTAAGCAACCTTAACCTCATTAGATCTGACATTTATCAACAAGGCAAGAAAATAGCAGAAGATCTGAAGAAGACTGTAGTCACGATTAAGTTCAAGTCTGATCTGGAAGTAAACAGACTATCGTTGGCTACAGAGGATGTTCTGAAGAAGATCTCTAGGCATGTTGACGAGCATCTCTGTAAGAGAAGAAAGAGGAAGGCACCTGTGACTTGCCAAGCGGAGGCATCGCAGAAGAGGGCTAGGCATGAGGATCAGGATCTTGATGCCTCTGGTCCTCATGAGGGGGACATCATGCCATCAAAAGTGACTATCTCAGCTGAACCCCTGAACCAAGTCCCTACAAGCTCAGAGCCTGTACCACAGAAGCCGAATCAAAAACAGGCCTCTGCAGCTTTATCATCTCCTACAGTCCAAATCCCAAAAATCCAAATAAAAGCACCACCCACCCTGAAAGATAAAGGCAAAGCTATTTCGACAGAACCTCTGAAGAAGAAGGAACCTCCTAGCACAGATAAGATCCTCCAAAGCTCCATGGATGCCATCAGAAGTGAGGCTCTGAAAGGTATAAAACCTGAAGAAGAAGACTGGGCATTTGACTTGCAGCCCCTCTCTAAACTCCCCATCAAAGGACAGAGTTGTAGAGGTAATACATGGCTTCGAGAGCTTGAGAAGACCCTTCCACATTCCTCAAAAGAAGAGCATAGAAGAAGATGTCTACAAGTATCTCTACAGCCGCGGGGTCCATGATCAGCCTTCTGTCAAACTCTCAGAGGAAATCATCTCAGAGGAGAGGAGGAGATTCTACAAAAATAAATCCAAACCAAGGGACCAAGTCTTCTCTATGTTCAAAATCGCAGAGGTTCTGTCAATAAAACTTAGCCACACAAAATGCAAAAACTTATGGTTCTGCGCGTATGCCATGAAGAGAGAGGATGGACAGATATGGACATTCATAGATGCAAATCTGACAACTCTCCATCCCCACGATCTCCCAGAGCTGCTCAAATGGACAAAAGACAAGTTCGGGTGGAAGAAGGAGTACCAAGAAGCCCACCTCATGATTAAAAGAACTATGAGGGAAAGGTTACTCGTCTACAGCGTGGTGGACTTTCAGGTGGCACTTGACCTCGGGGTCAAAAAGGTGAACTTTCCTGCACCAGAAGACAGCTTACCACCCTCTGCCACAATACTTCCGAACTCAATAGTCAACTCACCTTTCTTTGGCTTTGTGTACATAAATCCCAAGGGCAAAAAGAAGAAATTCATGGGGATTGAAAGCCATAAGTACTCAACTCAGTCTCTGATGCTCATCCAAAAACTCATCATCAAACACAGAGGAACACCACTCGTCCCCACAGAACCTGCAAACGTCCTTCTGGAAAATATACGTGCAACTCTTAACTTCAAGGACTTATGTGTATTCTATTACAGAGAGCTGAAGAAGGAAGGAGGGTTTGGAAGAAAAATAGATGACTTTCCAGACGCCAAAGTATAGGCTCTGAAGAAATGTATTTTCACTTCTTTTACTTTCATGTTTTGTAATCAAATGTAATTGCTTTCTAGCACTTCTTTTAAATGAAAGTAAGTAGACAGAGGTTGAGTTCCTTTCACCTCTTTGTATTTCTAACTTAGCCAAACTCATATTTCCATTTCTTTATTTTTCAATACTTAGGGGGAGACTGTTAGCTCCAATCACATTGTATAGAAGTATTGAAAAATAGGCTAATTATAGGAACCGCAGAAGTCTGTCGCAGAACATCCAAGTACTCCGCAGAAGTTAAATTCTCAGAAGACATCTGTCGACACTCTACCAAAGGACACAACACCTGATAATGATCATCAGATCACAGAGCCTCTGTGATCACTCACAGAGCCTCTGTGATGGCTAACCTCTGGAGACAGTTCGAAGATGTGCAAACTCAATTCAAGACAAGGTCACATGAAAATCACGTGATGCCTGTTGTACGAAGATTTCTAGATTACCATGGAGCGGCGCACGATGGTTTTACTTTCCAGGTGGCACTCCATTTATGGAATGTCAGCCTTTGTCTTATACTAAGGGGTGCATCCTTCTTGTATATTATGGGAGCACCACCTTAAAGTTTCTTGAATGCGAGCACACACAGTCTGAATTAGAGATTTGTATTTTCCCTGAGCATTTTGCACACACTTGTGCGTGTTCTTGGTGTTCTTCAGTAATCAATGAAACAGTTCTTTGAGTAATTTCTTGAAATACTTTACTATTCTGTTTATTAATTACATTGTATGTCTACTACCTTTGCATGTTCTACCTTTCATACACTATATAAACACTTTCGCACTCTATTTAATAAATCTGTGTAGTAAAAGGTCAAATCAAGTTAAGAACATCATTATTGGTATCAACAGTCCCGCTACAATGCACGGCGACTATGACAGTGTCATAGTCGCACTGTCACAGTCGCAGAGAAGGAACAGTGGCCTGGGGGGACCTGGCAGGGCAATGTCGCTGGTCATTGTCGCACCAGAGGCCCAGGGTGTTGTTAAGTACGAGTTTTCAGCCTTTTCACATTTTTTTCATATCCAAACTTCCTCCATTCTCTCCCAAATCGTTTTCCTTCTTCCCCCTTCAAACCCCAACTCATTTTTGGCTCAAATCCTTGGATTTTATGTAAGTAAAACACCATCAAGTGGTAAGATTGGAAGCTTTGGTCATGGATTCACCACCTTCATCTTCATCTTCAACCTCAAGCTAAATTTTAAGGTTTTCTATGTTTTCACCAGAAACTAAGTGGTAAGTTTATCCCCTCCTTTTCTAAACCTTAATAGGTGATGTAAATGCTTCATTAATGATCTTCTAGTGTTTGATTCCTTCAATTGCGGTTTGTAAGATTTTGGAAGGTTTAGGGTCAAAATTATGGTTTTGACCAAAATGGAGATTTTGATGTTATGTGTTTGGGGATCGATTCTACTTGGTTGAATGTGATTATTTATTGGGCAAAATTTGTGTATCTAGGTTTATGGAGGTTTCGACTTTGAATATTCAAGTTTCTTCAAAGGAGCTCAAAGTGGGGTAAAATCTAGATTTTAGCCTAAATCTAGCAAGGTGAGTTCAAGTTGATTTGTGAAAATGGTGTACATGTCAAAATGTCTATTTTAAAGTGTTTACATGTTTTACATGGAATTGCTAACTGCTGATCAGTTGATAAGTTTTGGTTATTTGGAAATGTTAAACTTTATAAACCTATAAAACACACACATTTGGGATTTTAGGCATTTTGATAAATAAATCATATATTTTGGGTATCTTAATGATTTATTTAATGGAGTATATTTTTGAGTATAAATGCATTTTATTGGGTGTTATGGGATGATTTGAAAGGAAAAAAGGTATAAACCCACTTGGAAAATGTTTTGTCCCAATCTAAATTATGTTGGAGTTATTTGTGTGTTTTGAAGCATGGGTTGCATTATTGCAGGTCGTTTACGTTTGGTTTCATTTTATGATTTTCAACGTTGGGTCTTTGGATTTGTTGAGCTTATGGCTCGGTTTGGATTTTGTTGGGTCTTGGGGACATTTGTCCGGTTTTAATAGCTCAATGTAGAGCGCTTGGTTATGATTTGCATTTACTGCATCTTATTTGGGAATTACATGTTTTTAATGCGTTAGTTCATTCGTTTTGAGTCATGTAATGTTTTAGACCGTGTGCTATGGATCCATAAGCACTTTTATCACTTTGTCCGATGATGGAACGACTTGGTTTCCACATCGCGGCACGTTGGCATCAGATTGGGTTGTAAGTCTTTCGTGCGGCACGTTAGGCATCAGATTGGGTTATAAGTCCTTCATGCAAGTATCTATGGGTGTATGCTGAAAGATGTTTAGCTCGATACTTTTATTATTTGTCCAATGGTGGAACGCTAGTTTTCCCCATTGCGGCGCGGTTAGGCATCTTCAGTATGGTGTAAGTCCTCCGTGCAAGTATCTATGGGTGTATACTAAAAGACGTAGAGCCCGATACTTGATACCAATTTAACGTAATGTGTGGCTTACTTTGTGTACGTCACATTATACGGAATTGGGTCTCCCACGTCACCGAAAGGTGTTGTCTTTGGGCTGAGTCTGTTATATATTTGTTTTCGGTGACATTTTGCATACATGAATTTACTCCATGTTTTATGGGTTGAGTATTTAATCTCTGCCCGTGTTTTGGGGTGTTTTGGAATATGAGGTGTTATTTACGTTATCATAAATTGGGAGTCGATTTATATTCTCCTGTTGAGCAAGTTTTGAGTTAAATCTAATTTTACGAAAGAAAATTTTATATTGGGATCTTAGTCTTTAAAACAGTTTGGTTTGGTTAACGATTAACTCGGTGTCTCTTTCGTTTAAATGCATAATTATTGGTAAACGAGTCGTTTTCATAAGTGAAGCATGTCATTTTGAAAGATTATGATTTTAATTGCATTCTTTCTTTTTAAACAATTAATTTATATATGTTGAAAACTCTTGAGCTCACTAAGCGTTAAGCCTAACCTTTTTATTTTGTCGGCATGTGCATCAGGTTCCAGTTGGGGGTTCGGTTCTAGCAGTACCATGAAGTGATGTGCTTTAGTTTTTCACAAGTGTAAGTATTTGGTGAAGTCTTCCGCAGTTTGGAGATAGTGACTATTATTGGGTTTTAGTAGCACCCGTCTTTGTTATAGACCTTATGTAGAGAATGAATTGTGTGTGTTGAGGTTAAACCATGAAATTGTGTTTGTATATGAAACATTTATTGATGTATTTAGAAAATTTTAAATTAGTTGTTATTTCCAGATTTGAGGGTGTTACAATTTTCATTGGGCATCAATAAAATGTGCAGTTGTGCACATATAATTGATCATCTGCACGGATGTCCAAGTGTCGGTGGTTAAGCTAATCCGTTGTGAGTTTTCTTTAAAACGTTTTTAAGGTTCGTCTGCTCTTCCAAAAAACATACCATATACATTCTATTAACCGTCCATCTAGACGGTATCTTAAAATAGGACATGCTTCCTCAACAAATTGTTTGGAACTACCCTCTACAAACTTGAAAGCCAGATCATCAATAATGAACATCTTCACTAATGATTTCATAACAATCTCTTGATTAAAAACCCAATTAGTCAAAACACTTTCATTGTTTTCAGACTTCGAAGAAAATGCCAACATGGATTGTCTAATTTCTTTGGACTTCGGGTTTTTAAGGCATGAAAGCGAGTGATTTTTTAAGGAGGAAGTGCCATGCTTTTTTGGGTCGGCCGCATATGTTTTTCCACAATATTTGCACTTTCCTTTGGTCAAATTACTCTCCGGGTTTAAAACTTTTTCAAAGTGATCCCATCCATGAGATCTTGTTTCAGTAGCTTTACGCTTCTTTGGTTCACATGGTACACTACTATCAGCTTGAGATTGAGACATTCCAAAATCCAAAATGGAAAAATCACTATAATGTGTAATCAATGATTGATGATTAACAATAATGAATAATCTATGTATTTAATAATCTAACAAAGTGTACATCAAAATTCAAAAATCTACTTACTGTCCAAAGACTCCAAAATCCAAAACTCCAAATTAAGTATTAATATTTAACAATAACATATGTGAACTAAAACTGAAAGTATTTAAGTAATAATATAATAATAAACAATCTAAAAAACTAGATTTTTTAGCAACTTATAGAGTTGAGCAAGAAGCAGAATCAGCGGGAGAATTAGAGAAATTAGCAGATAAATTGGAGAAATCAGGGGCGGTGGTCGGTCGTGGGGCGTCGTGGGGCGGTGACCGGTCATGGGAGAGCGAGGGAGCGACTGGAGAGATGTGCAATGGGAATCGAGAGAAGTAGAGACTAGAGAGTGTTGTGTGATGGGAGTCTCCGATTAGGTTTGGTTTTTGGGTCAAAACTCAAATTAGAAATTATATTTATATTTATTATTAATAATAATTTTAAAAAAATATATTTTTTTATATTTCGGATATTTGGATGGGTCAGGGGAATGAGATGGATACCCAACCGGATCCTACATATCCGTAGTTTATTTCAGGTTTCGGGGTTCGGATAAAATTGAGTTTTGGATGTCGGGGGAGGGTATTATTTTCGGGCCAGGTGGGATCGGGTTTCTCGGGTTTTGCTCACCCCTAGTATTCTCGTCTAAAAATACTTTTGGTTGAAATGAGGTTAGACTGAAAGGTCTGGTAAATAACCACTGTATAAAACAAATATAAGTTTTAACATCAATTCATAAAATGTATGCTAAAAATGAATGCAAACTCAAAAGATCACATTCCCATCCGGTTAACTTTACACAACGGCCACATAGCTCCAGTCACGCACACCTATCACTTCACAAACTGGCTACTCACCTACCTATCCCTTGTGCAGTGTTAAACATATTTAAATGCACAAAAGGATACACACCTTTATGGAACCACTATGCAAGTACCGCCCCGCACACCACTAAAACGACACTAATTGCTTTCATTTACAATAAGCATCAATGTAAAATATTACATGTGCATGTTCAACAATCTACACTTCAAACACTTCAAACAATATAAACATACATAGCATGCTTATAAAAATTTTGATAACCCTTTTGTAAAAAATTTACGGTTATAGCATTTATTGCATTTCATACAATAGTGCAAGAGAACTCACATGCCGTTAAACACTCCAAACCTAGTCTTAACGGCTAGAAATTCATAAACTGAATGCCTGAATTAACCGGTTAAGAAAGGTGTTAAACACTTGTAATTAGCTCACGAATCCTCTTTTACAAACCTCTAAATAAATCCCTTGAACGAATTCCCAAACTGGTCCCACTACAGAATTTAAGAAAAATCTCAGATATGCGTAAAACAGTGTTATGCGCGACCTGACGCGCGACCCCAGGTCGTTTTGCAGGTCGCGTAGGCTGTTGTTTGACCTGCACTCGAACAAAACCCAATTTTTAACTAGAAGTTTCATTTCTTATCATTTCTCATGATTTTCTTTCACAAATAACACCAAAAATCCATCACAATAAATGATGTTAAAGATCTCCATACTTTAATAAACATTCTAAAATTTACTTAATCCATAACATTAGATTAGTGTAGACAAATACGAAGATAAGGAAAGAGTATAAGTTTTTATAGATAGACTCCAATAGAGAGAGAGACTCAAAAAGGGAGTTATCTTTAGAATAGATCGTTTCCTTATTTGTAGAGTAGTCTTTTGTGTGTGTATATATATATATATATATCTTGTATTGTAAAATCATATAAGTTATATACAATTTCATATTCTACTAAAGACTTTATGGTATCATAGCTCTAAAGACTTTAGCAGAGAAAAATCATGGTGTCCAATTCTGAGAAGCCTTTTCCAGCTCCCGAAAAAGTCGACCCATAACCCTACTACTGCTAATCTTGAAAACAGCCTCTCTCTTCGAATCACAAGCTTTAAGCTTTCTGGATCGAATTACCTCCAATGGTTGATCTGTTCAACTTGTTATTAGTGGTAAAGGGAAGTACGAATACCTTGATGGATCCATTAAAAAACCGTTGTCTACAGATCCAATCTTTGTCGAATGGCATATCCATAACTCCATGGTTATGGCCTGGCTCATCAATTCTATGCAAGACAATATCACAAAGATCTATCTGCTTTACCCTATTGCCAAATCCATCTGGGATGCGGTAGCCTTAGCTTACTCAGATCTCTAAGACTCTTCACAAGTGTTCAAACTATGAACTAGGGCACGAAATCTGAAACAAGAATCTGGTGATGTTACAACCTATTTCAATACACTGACCAAGTTTTGGCAGGAACTAGATCTTTTTCAAATCCCGAATGGAAATATTCAATCAAAGTTAATCTATACAAAAAGATGCTTACCAAGGAGAGGACTTATGACTTTCTATCTGGTCTTGATCGTTCACTCGATGATGTTCGTGGACGTATCCTTAGCATGAAACCGCTTCCAGTAATTGATGTCATATTTGTTGAAGTGCGTCGAGAAGAACATTGGAGGAAGATAATGATGAATACAACTATATTTGAAGGGAAAAGCGAGGCTGAAAATTCTGCCATGGTTGCACATAACCGAAGACCTCGAAAGCCTTCTCTCTAGTGCGATCATTACCAACAGCCTCATCACACAAAAAGCACCTGCTGGAAACTCCATGCAAAAACCTGTTGATTAGGTTTATCGAAGTCAATGCACGATAAAATACAAAGGTTCCTCTGCAAAATTAAAGACTGGACCATCCTCTTCAATGGATGCAATTTTCTCTAAAGCATAACTTGAGCAAATAAGACAGCTCTTAAGCTCCTCAATCACGCTCATGGCCACCAAACAAACCGAAGACATATATTGTGATTCATGGATTGTGGATTCCGGTGCATTAGAACGTATGACTGGTAAGAAATTTCATTTCAAATCTTTAGCACCATGCTCAGGAAGTCGGATGATTACCCAAGCTAACAGTTCATCATCACTTGTTAAAGGAATCAGCACTGTCAAGATATCACCTTACTTAGTTCTTGATGATGTCCTATTTGTACCTAATATATCGTACAATTTTATTTGTGTTCGCCGAATTACTGATCAATCTAAATGTGTGGCTAATTTTTTCGAAACCATGTGTTTTTTCCAGGATCATGTGGCGAGGAAGATGATTGGTTGTGCTAAACTGACTGCCGGATTATACTACTTCCTTTCACATGAACCTACTTTCAAATTCCTTGTTCATAGAGCTACTACCCTAAATCGTCACCAAAAAATTGATCTCATTTATCAAAGGCTTGGTCATCCTAGTTTTTCCTATTTAAGAAAATTGTTACCATAGTTGTTTAGTAATACAAATGTTTTTTCTTGCGAGGTTTGTCAAAAGTCAAAACATACTAGAATATCTATTCCTATACATAAATATTGTGCATCAAGTCCTTTCTCCTATTCATAGTGACGTGTGGCGAGGAAGATGATTGGTTGTGCTAAACTGACTACCGGATTATACTACTTCCTTTCACATGAACCTACTTTCAAATTCCTTGTTCACAGAGCTACTACCCTAAATCGTCACCAAAAAATCGATCTCCTTTAGCAAAGGCTTGGTCATCCTAGTTTTTCCTATTAAAGAAAATTGGTACCATCGTTGTTTAGTAATTTAAATGTTTTTTCTCGCGAGGTTTGTCAAAAGTCAAAACATACTAGAATTCCTATTCCTATTTATAAATATTGTGCATCAAGTCCTTTCTCCCATTCATAGTGACTTGTGGGGTCTATCTAAAATTCCATCTCTTTCAAAGAAAAGGTGGTTTCTTTTTTTTATCGATGACCATTCTCGTGTGTGTTGGATTTATCTGTTAAAAAACAAAACTGAAGTTGTTGGTGTGTTTGAAATGTTCTATGTTATGGTTCTTACACAATACGATTCAAAAATAAAAAACCTTCGCAATGACAATGGCACGGAGTATTTAAATTCTGCCATGTCTACCTTTATTACCAAACATGGTATCATACACCAAAGTGTGTGTGTCAACACACGAAAATGGGGTTTTCGAGCGAAAAAATCGTCACTTGTTAGAGGTAGCCCGACCCTAGCTATTCCAAAGTTATACACCTAAATCCTTTTGGGGTAATGCATTTCTCACATCATGCTATCTCATCAACTGGCTACCATCTCGAATATTAAATTACCAGACTCCTTTTTCGGTTCTCTAGAAATCTTTTCCAACCGATCCTATCTCGACCAATCTTGATTTAAGAGTCTTTGGTTGCTCCGCATTTGTGCACAACCACCATCCCTACCGATCCAAACTTGATCCTAGAAGTATCCAAATTTGTCTTTATAGGGTATTCTTCCTTCCAAAAGGGGTATAGGTGTTATTGTCTCACGGAAAAGAAATACTATGTTTCTCATGATGTCACGTTCCATGAGAATCAGTTTTACTATTCACCCTCTTCCCATCTGGAACAACAACCACCAGCTCTAGTTGGCTCTCCAGGTTAGGAACAGTTTTGGGGTTCAGATCTGCCACCTTGATCTTCCTAATTCCATCCTTCTCTTCCAACTGACACCTAACCTCAAAAAGAAAACTAGCCTTCTACCCAAATAGTTATAGACACACAAGGTAACACTCCGCCCTCTCCATCACCTACTATACCAGAAACAACCCTACATTGTCTTCACCAATACTCGAATCCTACCCGATCACATACAGCAGAAGGAAATAGGTCAAGTCGTAGTTCATTGAACACCAAGAGTTACCCTCTTCATCTGATCTTGATCAACCGATTTCAACCAAAAAGGTACACGCTCTTATACACAACAACCTATTTCTGGTTTTCTTGGTTACACAAACCTCACGGCATCTATGCGAGCTCTTGTTTCAAATATATCTTTAATTGAGGAACCGAACAACATTCAAGAGGCCTTACAAGACTTCAAGTGAAGGACTGTTGTGTTCGATGACTGCAATCCCTTTAGAGAAATCACACTTGGGTCGTAGTTGACAAGCCACGAGATAAGACACATGTAGGTTGTCGCTGGGTATTCATAGTCAAATGCAAGAGTGATGGGTCTATTAAGCGGTACAAGGCGCGGTTAGTGGAAAAAGGCTATACACAAACATATGAGATCGAATATTAGGGAACTTTTGCTCCTATGGAAAAAATTAATACCATTCAGGTTCTATTGTCACTTGTTGTCAATTATGATTGGCCTTTCTATCAGCTTGACTAAAAGAATGTGTTCCTTAATAGCATGCTCAATGAGGAAGTCTACATGGATTTCCCCCCGATTTTCACGGCCCGACAGGCCCCAATAAGGTGTGTCGACTTAAGCGAGCAATCTATGGGTTAAAATAGTCACCTAAGCATCATTCGATCGCTTCACTTCCACGGTTAAACAGTTTGTATATATGCAAGCACATGTCGATCATACTCTCTTCTATCTTCATGACCTTGGTAAGATTGCTTTTCCGATTGTTTATGTGAATGATATCATCATTACAGGGAATCATGTAGTCGCTATCACCAAAATTAAAGCTCATCTAGCAAAATCTTTTGAAATGAAAGATCTTGGCACACTAAAATATTTCTTTGGTATGGAGGTTGCACTCTCAAAATCTATGATTTGCTTGTCTCAACGAAAGTATACCTTGGACTTGCTAAAAGCGACTGGGATGTTGGGCTCTCGACCAACATCTACTCCTATAGACCCTAACCTCAAACCAAGTTCTACTTCTACTGTTACAGTCGACAAGGGGAGATTTCAGCACCTCGTTGGTCAACTGATTTACCTAGCATAAATCAGGCCCGACATCACGTTTGAAGTTAACTACGTGAGCCAATCCATGCACTCACCATCCTAGTGTCATCTTGATGTAGTATACAGAATACTAAGATACCTGAAAGGTACTCCAGGCCATAGATTAATATTTAAAAAACAGGAAGCCCGAAGAATTGAAGTCTTTACTGATGCAAGTTGGGCAAGCTCTCTAAGTGATTGGCGATCTACCTCGGGGTATTGTTTATATGTGTTTGGAAACCTTGTTACTTGGCGAAGCAAGAAACAAGGAGTGGTTTCAAGAAGTAGTGTTGAAGCCGAATTGAGGGCCACGACTCTAGGTATATGTGAAGCTCTTTGGCAAAGGAAATTGTTAAGGGGGCTAAATATCTCTATAAAGCAATCGATACATATCTGGTGTGACAATAAAGCTTCTATTTCAATGACACATAATCTTGTTCATCATGACAGGACTAAACATGTGGAAATTGACAGACATTTCATTAAGGAGAAGATCGAAAAGGAAATTCTGAAGATTTCCTACATTTCCACTACTCAACAAGTGGTTGATATCCTCTCTAAGGCACTGAATTTGCCTTCCCCTGATAAGCTAAAAGACAAGCGTGTATTGTGTAATATATACCATCCAGCTTAAGGGGGAGTGTAGACAGATTTGAAGATAAGGAAAGTGCTAAGTTGTTATAGATAGACTTCAATAGAGAAATAGACTAAAAAGGGAGTTATCTATAGAATAATTCTTATCTTTAGAATAAATCTTATCCTTATCTGTAGAGTAGTCTTATATATATATATATATATATATATATATATATATATATATATATATATATAGGGTCAGGTTCACGTGAGACCAAATTGTTTCCGTGAGACCGCGTGAGACCAAGCCTTAAAACATGAAACTTCACACCGAAACACTGTGAAGGTAAAAAAACATTCGAACCTTCATAATGTAATCACACTATGAAGGTAAAAAAACCTAAACCAAGTTAAAAAAAATCAAACCTTCACAGATAAAAGACTGTGAAGGTATATCCGAACCTTCACAGTGAAGACACTGTGAAGGTAAAAAAAACGAACATTCACAGCGAAAAAGACCGTGAACGTAACATTTACAGTGTTTTCCCTATGAAAAGTTCGATTTTTTTTACATTCACAATTTTTTGGTGTGAAGTTTCATACTTTAAAGCTTGGTCTCACCGGTCTCACGGAAACTGTTTGGTCTCACGCGAACTTAAGTCTATATATATATATATATATATATATATATATATATATATACATATATATATATATACATATATATATATATATATGCCCATTCATTTGCTAACCGCGGCATTGATGCTAACCATGCTAACCAATCTCAACCGTAGATTAATGAGATCAATGGTCCATAATTAATTGATTTTTTATTAAATTAAAATATTAAAAATAGTTGAAAAAAATACAATGCATGTATGCACAGGGGTATTTCGGTCAAAATACAATTCCTTTTAATTTGGGGAACATGGGCCTACCAAATTAAAAACCCAAATAATTAGGGATATCATCCCATAAAAACACCAACTTCCCAATCCCACCGCCGTCATCACCTTCACTTGAAAACCCACCTCCACCATTCTTCCCACTACCACTCGGCGCACCTCAGCCGCCGCCGCCACCACATGCCGTCGGAACTGCTTCAGCGCCTTTCACACCCACCGTCGGCGTCTTTTTCATTTTTCTTTTCAAACAAATCGTTAATAATGCAACCAAGATGCATATTAACAAAAACCCACCAACGGAAACTGCGATTATGAGAATCTTGATTTTCCGGTGATGGTTTGATTTCTTGGCGGCGGTGGTGGGTGGGGTTGGGTTCGTCGGAGAAAAAGAGGGAGACGGAGAAATAATGCATAGGAGGTGAAACGCATCGCCGCATAAATCAACGTTAGCGTAAAATGAAGTGGAGTTGAATTGAACCAAGATAGGGGTCACCGGAATTTGGCCGGAAAGTTAGTTAAAATGATTTTCAGGATTTGAAGAATCGATTTTCAGGATAGTGCATATGTGAACACTTGAATATAGTGCATATATGCATATGTTTGCTGAAATATTATATGCATATATGTACACTAATATCTAATATGCATATGTGCATATTGAGTATATGCATATGTGCACATTAGGCATATGCATATCTACACACTGGTATCTAATATGCATATGTGCACATTGAGTATTGTGAATATGTACATGTTGTATATGTGCATATTAGTTGATCTATTCTGCATTGGTTGATATACATGCTGACATCTAGACATGCATATATACACACTCGAAATATGGAAATACATTAAATATTAAATATTATATTTAGTATTTAGATAACTACCATATTAATAACTCATTGAAATATGAAAATACATTAAATATTAAATATTATATTTAATATTTAGATAACTACCATATTAATAACTCTTTGAAATATGGAAATACATTAAATAGACGTGAATTATGAAATGCCCATATTACCCTTTGAGGACATAAACTCTAGGATGATTCTGATTGGTTGAAAATTCGGTTAGCACCAATGTCGTGGTTAGTAAATGAATGGGACCCTATATATATATATATATATATATATATATATATATATATATTGTTAGGTCTGATTTTATAGTAATCATTGTATTTATAGGACTTGGTCAATACTGTGGTTAGAGCTTATCAGTATTGTATTTGACCAAGGGTATTTAAGTCCCTTTGGTCTTGTTTGTTGTTGGTTGGTACACGCACAATTGAATAGAATCTGTTACTTTGCGCTCCATAGTTTTCTCTCTCTACTTTCTCTCTCTAAAGTTCTAGTGATCTTGGACTTACAATTGGTATCAGAGCTTACTAGATCTTGAGAGGATTGAGAGATTGCATTTTCATAGTCTGAATTGTTGATTGAAATCGAAAATTTGATCAATTTTCTTGAATTTATCAAGAAAATCTCGTTCTCTTGATTTCTCATCAAATTTGGATTGGTTTTTGATCGAATTTGGTTGTTTTTGGGCTTATTAGTTTCGTTTTTAATATTCGATCACTTTTGTTTCAGGTTGTTTTTCAAGAAAAACGGATTTAGTTCATCGATTTTGAGAAAAACGAATTTTCTGGAAAAACGTCGTTCTTGTTCTGTTCATTGTCGATTTTTAAGATTTTGGTGATTTTGATCGAAATTGTTTGATAAAAGTTGTTAGAATGTTGTTTTCGAGCACCAATGTGTATTTTATTGCGTAAATTTTTAAATTTGATCTGATTTTGCTAAATTTTACGAGTTTTTGAAGTTTTCGTTTCTGTTATACACTTTGCGTTTCATTCATGTGTCTTGCGTTTCTATCATGTTACTTTGCGGGTCATTCATATTGATTTGCATTTTCTACTAATTTTTTGTTATCTTGTTTCAGGTTTTCGGTTCACGTTGGACCCGCAAAGCTCATTGTGCGTCTCAAGTGACACACGCAAAGTCAAGATTCTCGGTTCTATTTTCACACGTAAACCTTCAGTTTGCGTTCCTATCTTCAAGTGAAAAGTCTCACGAACAAAGTCTCTCACCCGCAAAGTCTCACTTTGCGTTTCTCAAGTGACTCGCAAAGCTCACTTTGCGTGTCCCACTTCACCCGCAAATCATACTTTGCGTTTCTCACTTCAAACGCAAAGTCCACTTTGCGGTTCTCACTTCACCCGCAAAGCTCCACTTTGCGGGTCTCTCTGTCTTAAAAAAAAAAAAAAAAAGTCTGGAAAATTTTTTTTGGTCATCTTTGGAAATATTTTTTTCTTCACTGCGAAATATCAAGTATTGTTCAAATTTCAATTTTCACGAAATATTTTTTTTAAGATTTCAATTTGATCTGATTTTTGATTTTCTGATATATAGTTTGGGACAGTCATTCACTTCAAGTTGCTTATTTTCTCAAGATGTCTTTGCAAGCACAGATCTACAAGAATGACATCATGATGTCTTTGAGGTCTGATACTCGTCCTCCAGTACTGATCAATGAGAATGAATTCGAACAGTGGCAGGATCGGTTCATCAACTTTATTGAAAGGCAACCAAATGGAGAAAACATGATGAAATCTCTGTATGAGGGTCCTATGGTGAAGAAAATGAAAGTAATCCCAGCTACTGCTACCTCTCCAGCTACAGCAGTTGAAACACCTTTGAGTGAATATGACGAAAAAGAGCTATCAAGATATAAAGCAGACAGTCTGGCTAAGTCAAATCTGATCCTTGCTCTTCCCAACTCCATTTATAACAGAATCGATTGCTTCAAACATAATCCAATGCTGATATGGACACAAGTTGAGAAGATTATGCTTGGTACTGCTATGTCTACTCAGTTACGACAGACCAGATTCATGAACAATTTTGAGAAGTTCCAAGCTAAGGATGGAGAAAGTTTGAAGAGTGTGTTTGATCGATTTTGGGCTGTCATCAATGATCTTTTCAAGATTAAAGTTACCAAGACTGAATTGGAGGCTAACTTGAAGTTTCTGAACGCGTTACAACCTGAGTGGAACAAGTCTTGCCACAGAATGAGAAACGATATTAGAATCTCAACAATGCCAATTCAGGAGTTATATGAAATCCTGATGACAGATGAATCTATGGTAATGGAGAAGAGGGCAAAGATGGATAAGAAGAATAAGCCTCAGTCAGTAGATCCCATTGCTCTTATTGCTAGCCAACTGGTTGAGCAAACTTTGACTGAATCAGCCTATGATGGGTCTACAGATGATGATGGTGAAGCTCTAGAGAAGGCCATGACTCTTTTGACTCAGCTTTATCAGAAACGGTTCAAGAACAGATCTGGGTCAAACAATCTACAGTTTACTTCTGGTTCTAAGACTGGTTCTTGTTCAAAGTCATACACTCAAAAGTATGAACAGGCTAAGACAGTTGATCAGAAGAAAGATGACAAAAAGGTGATAAACTGCTTTAACTGTGGAAAGCCTGGACATATGGTCAAAGATTGCAGAGTCAAAGTGGTAAAGAATGCTGATTTTTACCGAAAGAAGTTGGCTCTAGCTGAAAATAAGGAGAATGGAACTGTACTGCTAGCTGAAGAAGAGTACTGGTTAGACCATTCGGATGACGAGGCTGATAATGAAGAGGTTGCGGCTATGTACTTTGTTGGTGACGATCAAAGTGATGATGAGGAAGATGATACCTCATCTGATGGTTCTGAGGTAATATCTGATTTTAACTGTAACTTCTTCTTATCTCAAATGAATGTTTTTATCTCTGCCTTGCATGATCTGCGTTTAAAGTTGGTTTCTGAAAAGTTTAAAAATCAAGAAAAGTCTGATTTTATTGAGAAACTGCAAATTTCTTTAAAAGATGAAAAGTCAATTTTAATTGATATAAAAGAGAAATTTCAAAAGCAGTTAGTTGATCTTGAAAAATCAAATCAGACTTATCGTGATTCTTTGACTGATCTGACTTCTTCCAATCAAAATCTTTCTGACAAAATAATTGTTTTAGAAAGGAAATTATATAAAAGAGAACAATCTGAGCAAACCATTTACATGAACAAGCCAAGGAGTGAAGAAGCTATTAAGGATAGATGGGGACTTGGTTTTGACAATCCTCATTTTTTAAACAAAGTGATAGACGAAGTTCCCACTATATATAAATACGAATATCTAAATCTTGCACACTATGGTCCTCAATTCAAATTCTTTTGGACTAGTGAAAAGCAAATTTTATATATTGAAAATGAGAAAAGGATATATAAAAAGAAAAATGAAATTCCTTTTGTTTATACTTCTGAAAATGCAAAATATTTTCCGGAAAAATCAAGAAGAGGAAAAAGAGTTTTAAATGATATATCTTCTATTAAATCTTCAATATCTAATGATTTTATTGCTCCTTATGCATCTGATACTTCTAAGGAAAATAGTTCTCCAATCTATTATGATTCGAAGAAATATATTCCTCCGATAGTATTAGAAGGAAAAATCATAGATCTTGAAGATCAGATAGAAGATCAAAATATTTTGAAGAAAATTGAATCTGACATTATTCTTTCTTTTATGACTTCTAGTCTAGAAGAAAATATATTTTCTCAAAAATCATATTCTATTTCTAACATCTCTTCTGATTTAAAGGAAAATAAAAAGGAAGTTTCAAATTTTAAAAACCTTTCTCAAAATTCTTCAGATTCTGAGGCTAGTTCTTCTGTGTCAAATGCTAAGACTGTTTTCTTTGATAAAGTTTCTTCTTTTGTTTCAATTATTGATAATTCGTTACTGCTAAATGATCAATTTTATAAAAAGAAGCGTAAAAGAAGAAGATCAAAGAAGTCAAAGAAACATGACAATGTTTTAACTGAAAATTATAATGTTTCTGATTCTTATTCTTCAGATCGGACTGTGAGGGAGTCACCAAGGCAGATCTGGAGAAAGAAGCGATTATCTGAAGAATCTATTGTTGATGGGGATAAATATGTAGACAAACTTTATTACAGTGATTCATTTGCTTCATGTAATAAAATTTCAAAATACTCTAGAAAGCAAATGTTTCGAATTTCAAAATATGTCTCATGTTCTTCCTCAGATTCGAATTCTGATGATTATGCTTTCTCTTCTGATGAGTGTGATTATTTTTCTGATCATATTCCTCGTGCTTTATCTGATAAATCTGTTCATTATTTCCCCGTAAGAACTGCAACTAACAAACAAGGGCCCAAATTCAAGTGGGTACCCAAATCTTTATCTGATTCAAAGTTGCAGGCATCACATGTTAAGGGGGAGTAAGGGAATTTTGGCTTCTAAGTATTTCAGCTTAGAACCCGTGCTTCAACGACATTGACTTCTAAACACATACAGTTTAGAACTCGTTCTTCATAGTTAAGCTTCTGACTAATGAGATACTGTGAGTACATCAATTTTATTTCCACTGCATATATCTCTGATTATGATGTGTTCCAGTTTTTCTCAATATTTCAAGAATTTGAGTTTGTTTATCTATCTCATGAATTTGTATTACCCAAAATTTTCTTTTAATATGAGACACAAATTATTTTTATAATGTGAAAGATGAAATAGTTGAATTTTATTTTGTTCTAACTAAATATTAATTAAAAGTTTAAATCTTTACAAATTTTATTCTATAAAGTAAAGTTTTACATTTTTTATTTCCTTTGAATAAAATATGTGTCTAGGATAAATTTTCAAGTTCTTTTGTTTATATTAAAGTTTTTATATGGTCAAATTTCAAGTCTTACAAAAGTCGAAAAGTCAGCAACATGTTTGAAACTTTTATTTCTGCTTTAAAGATATGTGAGTTGGAATTTTTATAGTTTACTTTGCTTAGACTATCTAAACGATCAAAATTTTAGATTGGAATGAAAATATGGGCTAAGCATTTAGACGTTGATCTGAGTGATTGAGATGAATATTAAATTCTTAAAATACAGAAATCTCTAAGTTTAAAAGTTTGTACCTGTGACCTTTCTGGTTTGGGAAAGTAAGTTTCTCGGGATGCTTGTCATCTGGTCCCCTAAGGTCAATTGGTCTGGGAGTGATCGAACAGAAATCCTTCAATAGAACCAGATCGAAAGTCATGTTCTACTGGTATGAATGGGTTTAGGATATGTCGATGTAGCCTTTCTGATCTGGGAGAGTAAGTTCCAAGGGGTGCTTGACACCTAGTCCCCTAAGGCCAACTGTTCTAGGAGTGGCTGACCCAAATCCTGCAATAGGGTCAGATAGAAAGTTACGTTTACGACATGTTCTTTACTTAATAAACTTTTTGATCAAAAGATACCAAAGTGCACGCGCTTAAAAGATGCCAAAGAGCACACTCATGTTAAGATGCCAATGAGCACAATGCTAAAAGATGCCAATAAGCACACATCTCATGATACTTGGTGATATGTTTGAGTTGCGATAAATTTGTAAATTTATGAATATCTTAATTATTGATGGCTTAGTGTTAGTACATGCAAAGTTCTCTATAATATTTTTAGAATTACATTTTCTTGAAGCTAATCGAAGATTCGCATGTGAGCACACTGAATAGATTGCTGGAAGTTTTGAAACTGAACATGTTTTAACTTGATATGCAATTAAACTCGTTCTTTTATCTTACAACATATGTTTGATTTCAAATGATTGATAAATTTGTGATATTTTACTCTGTATAATTTAATTTGTTTAGAGTTTAAAATTTTATATGTTTAGTTGTTTCAAAATTTACATTCAGTATATTTTTCTTTCTACATTAATTTCCGATCACTGTGTTCTCATAAATATATTTTAATGGGTTTATGCATTATTCAAGGGGGAGTGAACAAAGAGATGTATTTCAAAGATTATATCTGTTTTTGAGGGGGAGTGTCTGATTTTCTTTACATGAATGTTATCTCGAATTGTCTTATCTAATGCATTTGTGTAGGGGGAGTCAAAGAGCTTTCAAAGGTAAAATTTTTCTAAGGCAACTTTGCGCTTCACACATGGCCCGCAAAGCTTGTTTTGCGCATCAAGCATGACACGCAAACCTTGCTTTGCGTATCAAGCATGGCACGCAAACCTTGCTTTGCGTCTCCCATGTGGAACGCAAACCTTAGTGTGCGCTTCCTGCATGGAACGCAAACCACCCCTGTTTTCTCTGTTTCTTTGATTTTGCAGATCTTTCGTTGTCTCGTCTCCAACATTCGCATGACCAAGTTGATCAAGATCATCAAGGTCATGAGGGGGAGAAGTCAAGGAGAAGTTAAAGAGACAAAGAGCTTAAATGTTTATCTGCTGATCAAGATTCGCTCAAAGATTCTATTCTCTCAGCTACAACAAAATCTTTTGTTGTTCCTGCTCCGAACACTACAGTTCATTCAAGATCATTCAAAAGAGGTGTATCGTCTTGAGCTTAAGCAGCAAAGAAAATTTCATCTGCAAGATGCTGAGAAGAAATTTTTTCTTAAAAGTCAGAAAGCTTCTGAAAGTCGCTTTGTTGGTCCGTGCTATTATTGAAGATAATTTTTGAAGACCAAAGCGCCAATGATTACTAAGGGGGAGATTGTTAGGTCTGATTTTATAGTAATCATTGTATTTATAGGACTTGGTCAATACTATGGTTAGAGCTTATCAGTATTGTATTTGACCAAGGGTATTTAAGTCCCTTTGGTCTTGTTTGTTGTTGGTTGGTACACGCACAATTGAATAGAATCTGTTACTTTGCGCTCCATAGTTTTCTCTCTCTACTTTCTCTCTCTAAAGTTCTAGTGATCTTGGACTTCCATATATATATATATATATATATATATATATATATATATATATATCTTGTATTGTAAAATCATAAAAGCTATATACAATTTCATATTCTCCTAAAGCCTTTAATTAGCAAATCCAAGAGTGAAAAATCCAACTCTTCCCAAGGAACTTGATAAAAACCAACATTGAATCAAACAAATTAAATCCCACTGATTTCAACAATCCAAAAAAGGTAATAACAATAAACCCAGACTTCCTTACACATTTACCACCCAAGAACCAAAACTCCTAAAATCCAAAACTTCCAACAATTCTTGCTCAATCAAGGATTTAAAACCCAAAAGAGATAAAAGCACTTCTACATTGGGAGGCTAGAAACTTTAAGTTAAATGGAGAAACAATTTCCTCTTCTATTCTCTTCAACATTTTCCCTTTCTTCTCTCATAATTACATTGTATCTCCATCCTTTCTTCCCAAAATCCTTCTTCTCCCAAGCTTTCTTTCCAATATAGCTAAAGCTTTTTCAAAAAAGGCGATGGGTATGTCAAATGATGCTCATAACCCATATTTCACAAAATCCCTCCATGATTCATAGTGTATACCAAACCATCCCTACACTTCCATTATATTACCAAACATAGGATTTGGGTTATTACAGTCAATTAATGAGGAAGATGATGGTGCACAAAATATCGACTGCAACATTTTATCTAAGTTATTTTCTATATGTTTAAAAGAAATTTTGTTTTGATTGGATTTATGTTTAAAAGTATTTATTTAATGTTTTTTTTTCTTCTGAATTAGCTAATTTATGTTTTAAATTGGTTTTATATATTATCTTTTATTTTCGTTGACAAAAGTTTGTCCAAACGCGTTTGCGAGAAAGGGAAATTGACCGAAATGGGCCAAACCCGGGGTGGGATTGGCCTCCTACCCATCCCTCTCCCGGTTTACCCAAATGGCCCAAACGACGCAAATAGAGACCCAGGACGCAAATGGAGCCCTAGGGCGCAAATTGCGCCTGGACGCAATTTGCGTCCTTGGGCTCCATTTGCGCCCTGGGTCTCCATTTGCGCCCCTGGGCACGTGTCAAGCTGATATTGACCCTAATTAGGGTTTCTCCTTATATTTTGGATGCTTTGTTATTTTTTCACGTTTTTAAGCTGGTTTTTCAAGTTGATGTGTACTGTATTTTCAAAAAGTTGTGATATCAAATCAACTTTAGCAGATGAATTATTTCCCTGTGCTGGTACAAATTTGATTCCCTAAATTATTGCTATAAATCCAGCAACCATTGAAGATGTAAATCACACTTTTCATCCACAGTTTCATACAATTGTTTCCTTGTGTTTCTTCCTTTTATGTGTGTATTTTTAAAAAATATGACTTCCAGAGAGGATAAAGTGAAGCTACATCTCTTAAGCGGTGGTTCATGGCAACATACAGATAACGGGTGGGAGTATGTTACCGATCAACCGATAACCCGCGTGAAGGTGGCTTCAAACATTACGCGTCGGAGGTTGGTTAGTTGCATTCACAGAAAATTTCTTATCGATCCTGCTCTTGGTAGGACTAGAATATCATATAAATATGATGGTGCCCTTTATGAGTTATGCAACTCTGACAATGTTTCGTCTTTCATTCAATTTATTGACGGTGAAAATAATCCGCCAACACTCTGTGTGTTTGTCGATTCATCGATGTCCGGTGGAAGCGATCTCGATGGTACTTCGAACACCGGAGGCGGTGTAGATGAATCTGATGATACCCCAGATGTTGTTCCTGAAACACAACAAGAAGAAAGAGAAGAAGAAGAACAGGAAGAAGATGATGACGACGAAGTTTATAGACATGATGAGGAGCCACATGTTTACCACTTGGGTTTATCTGATGTTGATACCGATGAAGACGACGATGAACCAGAAAGTAGTCCTATCAAATCATACGGTGGTATAGATGATTTCTTTTATATGCCCCCTCCACTTCCATCAGTGACCCCAGTCATCACACCCAACCAACCCCCACGTTATCACCGTAGTGGAAGAGTAAGTTTGGGTTAAGTATTCCCGACCAAAAACGATCTTACACTCGCTCTCGGTTTGAAGTTTCTTGAAGAAGGTTTTGAGTTTGGAGTTTATCGGTCAAATAAAACGAGATACGATGCCAGATGTAGGCAAGCCGGATGTTCTTAGCGTATCTATGCAACCTCTGTCAAAAATACCAATATGTTTCATGTTCGTATATTGGATGACGTACACACTAGCTCGAGGACGCAGCTGCATCCCAACCACCATCAAGCAAACAATAGAGTATTGGGTAATTTTATTTACCCTAAAGTGAAGGATACCAGCAGGATATACCGTGGATCCGACATTGTCAACGACGTAAGATCGGATTTGAAAATAGATATTTCTTACTGGCAAGCCTGGCGCGCAAAAGCTTATGCACTGACGATGGTGCGTGGTACCCCTGAAGAATCGTTTAC
The DNA here is from genome assembly GCA_023525745.1 of Arctium lappa. Lineage (NCBI taxonomy): Eukaryota > Viridiplantae > Streptophyta > Magnoliopsida > Asterales > Asteraceae > Arctium > Arctium lappa. The sequence goes on along the minus strand of CM042058.1, from coordinate 55,738,031 downwards.
CCAACTCCCCTGCTTTCTCTATAACCTGGAGCTCCGTAATCCTGGTACCGTTACCTCAATAAGGACAGACGCTCGAGGATGTTTTGAGATGTGTTTCGCTGCCCTTGGTTGCGCGGTACGTTGTTATTTTAGTAACTTTCGCGTCACTGTATGGTTTATTTAACTTCTATATTGAATAATGTTATAATATGAAAATTCTTTAAATATCCAGATTCGGTCGTTTACCACACACCTTCGTCCGGTCATTATCATCGATGCTGCTCATTTGAAGAGTACTTACTTAGGCACAATGTTCTTAGCCGTTGCTATAGACGCAAATAACCAGATTGTGCCCATCGGTTTCGGAGTTGGTAGGTCTGAGAGTGGGAATGTGTGGACTTGGTTCTTAACCATGCTGAAGCGTTGTATCGGGGAACCCGAGGGGTTGGTTTTTGTATCCGACAGGGCTGCTTCAATTCACCAAGCAATTAATACATGTAAGTCCAAGATCACTAGAACTTTAGAGAAAGAAAGTAGAGAGAGAAAACTATGGAGCGCAAAGTAACAGATTCTATTCAATTGTACGTGTACCAACCAACAACAAACAAGACCAAAGGGACTTAAATACCCTTGGTTAAGTACAATACTGATAAGCTCTAACCACAGTATTGACCAAGTCCTATAAATACAATGATTACTATAAAATCAGACCTAACAATCTCCCCCTTAGTAATCATTGACGCTTTGGTCTTCAAAAATTATCTTCAATAATAGCACGGACCAACAAAGCGACTTTCAGAAGCTTTCTGACTTTTAAGAAAAAATTTCTTCTCAGCATCTTGCAGATGAAATTTTCTTTGCTACTTAAGCTCAAGACGATACACCTCTTTTGAATGATCTTGAATGAACTGTAGTGTTCGGAGCAGGAACAACAAAAGATTTTGTTGTAGCTGAGAGAATAGAATCTTTGAGCGAATCTTGATCAGCAGATAAACATTTAAGCTCTTTGTCTCTTTAACTTCTCCTTGACTTCTCCCCCTCATGACCTTGATGATCTTGATCAACTTGGTCATGCGAATGTTGGAGACGAGACAACGAAAGATCTGCAAAATCAAAGAAACAGAGAAAACAGGGGTGGTTTGCGTTCCATACAGGAAGCTCACACTAAGGTTTGCGTTCCACATGGGAGACGCAAAGCAAGGTTTGCGTGCCATGCTTGATACGCAAAGCAAGGTTTGCGTGTCATGCTTGATGCGCAAAACAAGCTTTGCGGGCCATGTGTGAAGCGCAAAGCTGCCTTAGAAAAAATTTACCTTTGAAAGCTCTTTGACTCCCCCTACACAAATGCATTAGATAAGACAATTCGAGATAACATTCATGTAAAGAAAATCAGACACTCCCCCTCAAAAACAGATATAATCTTTGAAATACATCTCTTTGTTCACTCCCCCTTGAATAATGCATAAACCCATTAAAATATATTTATGAGAACACAGTGATCAGAAATTAATGTAGAAAGAAAAATATATTGAATGTAAATTTTGAAACAACTAAACATATAAAATTTTAAATACTAAACAAATTAAATTTTACAGAGTAAAATATCACAAATTTATCAATCATTTGAAATCAAACATATGTTGTAAAATAAAAGAACGAGTTTAATTGCATATCAAGTTAAAACATGTTCAGTTTCAAAACTTCCAGCAATCTATTAAGTGTGCTCACATGCGAATTTTCGATTAGATTCAAGAAAATGCAATTCTAAAAATATTATAGAGAACTTTGCATGTACTAACACTAAGCCATCAAAAATTAAGATTTTCACAAATTTACAGGTTTATCGCAACTCGAACATTTTACCAAGTGTCATGAGATGTGTGCTCATTGGCATCTTTTAACATTGTGCTCATTGGCATCTTAACATGAGTGTGCTCTTTGGCATCTTTTAAACTTGTGCACTTTGGCATCTTTTGATCAAAAAGTTTATTAAGTAAAGAATATGCCGTAAACGTAACTTTCTATCTGACCCTATTGCAGGATTTGGGTCAGCCGCTCCCAGACCAGTTGGCCTTAGGGGACTAGGTGTCAAGCACCCCTTGGAACTTACTTTCCCATATCAGAAAGGCTACATCGACATATCCTAAACCCATTCATACCAGTAGAACATGACTTTCGATCTGGTTCTATGGCAGGATTTCTGTTCGATCACTCCCAGATCAATTGACCTTAGGGGACCAGATGTCGAGCATCCCGAGGAACTTACTTTCCCAAACCAGAAAGGTCACAGGTACAAACTTTTAAACTTAGAGATTTCTGTATTTTAAGAATTTAATATTCATCTCAATCACTCAGATCAACATCTAAATGCTTAGCCCATATTTTCATTCCAATCTAAAATTTTGATCGTTTAGGTAGTCTAAGCAAAGTAAACTATAAAAATTCCGACTCACATATCTTTAAAGCAGAAATAAAAGTTTCAAACATGTTGCTGACTTTTCGACTTTTGTAAGACTTGAAATTTGACCATATAAAAACTTTAATATAAACAAAAGAACTTGAAAATTTATCCTAGACACATATTTTATTCAAAGGAAAAAAAATGTAAAACTTTACTTTATAGAATAAAATTTGTAAAGATTTAAACTTTTAATTAATATTTAGTTGGAACAAAATAAAATTCAACTATTTCATCTTTCACATTATAAAAATAATTTGAGTCTCATATTAAAAGAAAATTTTGGGTAATAAAAATTAATGAGATAGATAAACAAGCTCAGATTCTTGAAACATTGAGAAAAACTGGAACACACCATAATCAGAGATATATGCAGCGGAAATAAAATTGATGTACTCACAGTATCTCATTAGGTCAGAAGCTTAAACATTGAAGAACGAGTTCTAAACTGTATGTGTTTAGAAGTCATTGTCGTTGAAGCACGGGTTCTAAGCTGAAATACTTAGAAGCCAATATTCAATGAAGAACGGGTCTTGAACTGTAGTATTCAAGAGCCAAAGATCACTAGAACTTTAGATCAATTGTGCGTGTACCAACCAACAACAAACAAGACCAAAGGGACTTAAATACCCTTGGTCAAGTACAATACTGATAAGCTCTAACCACAGTATTGACCAAGTCCTATAAATACAATGATTACTATAAAATCAGACCTAACAATACAGTGTACCCGCGCGCCCATCATGCACTTTGTTGTCGCCATCTAATGATGAACGTAAAAACCAGGGACAGCAGGGTCAGATACAGGAAGAAGTTATTTTGGAGGACGTGTAAAGCATATACGGTGGACGAGTTTGAACTGAACATGACGGGTCTACGAGCTGCATTACCTCTTAGAGCTCCGCTTATGGACCAGAGAAATGGTCAAGGGCCCATTTCCCAGGAATGTGTTACAACATAATGACATCGAACAGTGCCGAGTCAGTGAATGCATTGTCTCGTTTTGCACGGAGCCTGCCTATTGTGGCCCTTATGGATTATTTCCGATGTTTTCAGCAAGAATGGTATTCAATTCGTCGAAGAAATGGAGGTTATCATCCTTGAATTTATGACTTTTTGAATTTTATGTTTTTATCTTTGCAATACTAACGTAACAAATATGTGTTATTGCAGAGGAAATGGCGAATCGTCTCACACCTTGGGCGGAGGCCAAAATTGAGAAGAGAATTCACAAGTCTGCAACGTGGACTGTATATGAGATTGGCCGAGGTTACTGGGAAGTCCGCGATGGGTTTAGGGATGCAGAAGTTGACTTCAATAATCGACTTTGCTCGTGCAGGAAATGGAAGCTCTCAGGAATACCATGCGGCCATGCAATCGTCGTCGCAAGAAATCAACGGTGTACAGATGTCTCCTATCTAGCGACTGGTTACTATGCGTCGGATAATTTCAGACAAACTTACGCAGAGCTCATACATCCAGTCGGTCCAGGGGAAACATGGGTAGTTCCAGACCACCCGCTTATGACCGTTAGACCACCGGTCGTAATAAGACGGGTTGGTCGACCGAGTAACCATGACCGTATCCCATCTCAAGGTGAGGATCCCATCCAGAGGAAATGTTCTCGGTGTGGACAACCAGGACACACTTGAGCAAACTGTCCATCTCCTGCACCGGTAAATGTGAGCCGTCAAAGGGCATCCAGTAGTCGATAAACTCAAAGGGCATCTGGTAGTCGACAAACTCAACCAGTAACAACCGAAGAGAATTATGAAAGTGTGAGACATGGGACTTTTGATTTAAACGTCGATCTAAACGAGTAAACCATGTATGTAATAAACTTTTTTTAAATATTATTATTGCTCCCTAAGATTGAATTCACTTGATTGTAACGACTACGTCTTGTATTTTAAGTGATATTATGTTTATGTTTAATGTTGATTTTATTTACCTTAGCGTGGTTGTTAAGTCGTATTGTGTTATTTACTAAACTAAAGTAAACATTAAAGCATTAAACCAATATTTTATTGAAACCAAATAAAACAGATGAAGTGCATCAATACAACAACCACCCTTTGAGAAACCTACTACGGGTAGATGTCTCAGATCCTCCTGATCCAGCCAGCCTTTGCCTTCATCTGATCCTCCATGCCGGTGTAGTTTTCTTTGAAGTCTACCAGTTCTTCTTCTAACTTTCTAATCTTCTTTTGCTTCTCCCTAACATCGCGCTTCATCATCTCTAGGAACTCCTTCTGCTCCGCAATAATTGCCTCTTTCTCCTTCTGAAGTTCCATGTTTTGTAGCCACGTCCTGCCTAGACTTCGTATCTCCGCATTTGCCTCATCACATGACCTTTTCAACCTGTCAAGCAGTACCTGAGACATTGGTAGGCCAGGCCCCTGGTTAGGTTGATACATAGGTGGGGTTTTCCTCCATGAGCAGTGTAGTATGCTTCTCGTGCATTATTAAACAGCTCCCACTCCTGAGGCGTGATCAGTGCATCGTAAGCAGATATCACATATTGTGCCCACTCTTCTGTTGTCTTTGGTGGATTACAGTCAATCCTTGAAACTCCATCATTTAATTGTTCGATGTCGACGGAGCGTGACGTGCCAGCCCCATTTGCTGACCTTTTTCCCCTACCGCGTGAACCTCCAGTCATTAAGTTATGAAAATGTAGAGAATGGTTGTAATCGGTGTGGAGGGCAGAGAGGATAGATAGCAAGTTTTGAATTACTACTTCACCATAGAATCTATTTATATTCGATGCGTATGGGCGCAAATTGCGCACCACTACTCCTCTGCAAAAGGAAGCTAAATATAAATTAAACGACTAAATTTTTAATAAATAAATTGATCATGAAACTATATACACGCTACTAAAAGGAAGCTAAATATACACGCTACTAAAAGGAATCATACAAGTCAATCTGTCTGTATCATGGACCAAAAGACATCTGCCATCCGAACCCTCCAGGTTAGCGCTCGTAACGACTCATCCTCTATTGGTGTTGGGACCTCGTTGTTCGCCAAACATGTCAAGAACATACATGACAAAGGACCACAATCGCCCAATGAACTATGCTGCTGCGGTACATCATCCGCGTATACCCAAGTGAACTCGTGGTTGTGCTCTGCAAGTGATGTGCACTCAACTAGGGTAAAAAGTTCATGTAGACTGTTGGCGAACGTGGCCATCATTTTTCTGAAGTTGTCCTTATATGAATCATTCCTAAAGCTATCATATACGGTCATCTCCATGAGCTCTAGGTTGAAGTCGCCAACCACCCAATGCTTCAGGTCGATGCAAATCAGAATGAACACCTGAAATATTTGTTCAAAAACAAACCAACAGTAAATAACATTAAACTATACGTAATTAGAAATAACAAGTATATTTAAAGTGAAATTCATACATGCCGAACAGACCACCATGGTACAAAGTCCGAAGCCTTCAGCGTTTTATAGACGGAAGTCGGACCACCACCAACGACCAAGAAATGCATGAACTCGAACGTCATCACCGTTCACCCTGCATTGGGTGGACGACTCTCACGGATGAACTGAACCCATCCGTCGATGTGCTATTTAAAAAAAGATGTTAGAGATATAAATAGAAATTATGATATAGAAACTAAAATGACGTTTTATACTAACATCAGCTTCGAGCCACCTTGAGCCCTTCAACCCGAGTAACAAGCCCCACCAGTCCCTACCCACAGGATGGGTGGATATGCACCTAAGATAATAATCCGGCAATTCATTCCTATGCCATTTTGCGGAAATAGCGGATGAAGTGTAAGAGTTCGTATCGGAACCGGTGGTGGCAGCGGCAGTAGCAGCGGTAGCAGCAGCAGCAGTAGCAGCGGTCTTACGACCAACAGGCATCTTTGATACGCGGCGCTGGACAGGTGGGTTTGTAGTAGGAGGCAAACCGGTGTAAGAAGGGCGCAATTGTTTCCCAAGAATTTTCTGCCGCATCGGCCTTTGGTGTACATCCGCCGGCGGTGCAACCTGAATGTCCTGAGACACCCGAGGTCGGACGTGCGTCGAGGTTGAGAGGCCGACGGATGTACTCGCCTGTGGCGTATCCTGGAACAACACCCCAACAAACCCTGACACACCTGAACCCACTGTAGTCGGTCCGGTCTCATGGAGCAACGACCCAAATGTGCCCTGCAAAATAAGTTGGGTCCTCACAAGTTTCCTATAACAAATAAATATCAAATGTAACAGACGAATCTCCTAACTTACAAGCTACATATACTGGCCCTGTGTATACTGACCAGTGGACTGACCGCTAAACTCCCGGAATGATGCCCCTGTGCCCTGTAATATAAGATTGAGGTTATTCAGTTTATATTCTGAATGTAAAAATCAAAGTACCCACCATATTAAATAACTTACATGTGCCATGTGGTGGGTCGGTGTAACGAACGACGAAGGTCCGAATATGTCATCAAGGAAGGATGATGAACTCCGCATATTAATCTAAGCCATTGTTTTTATGTCTTATTGAAAACAAATAATGATACAACATAAATATTGAAGTGACTAACATTATCCGTGTACTGGGACGGGCCTCCGAAGATCGAAGATCCAAACCCGTGTTGCGTGTTGGCAGGCTGGGAGGGCTGTCCACCCTGCTGCTGGCCTGGAATCTGTCATCAAGCATAACAAACCACATAAAGTTCCAAAAGATAAAAATTAAAACCATGTCCAATAAATTAAGTTAAAAACTTACCTAGAAAAAGCTAAACTGGCTAGTAAGCCTCTCCAGCTCAGCAAGGCGTCTCTCAGTAGCTTCACGCTCTGAGCGTTCAGTTGCCCATTTCTCAGCAAGGCGTCTCTCAAGATCATCATGCTCTATGCGATGAGAAGTCCGATAGTCATAGAAATCATCCTTCCATCTCGTAAACTCAGCCCACCGGTCAGCATAAGGGTCAACATGTTGACTATGCTGATAGTGACCTGTTGGACTATGCTCACGGTGAAAGGATGGACTATGCCTAACATGAAATGGTGGCTCCTCGACCGAGGTGGCCTCGTGTGCCCTGTTGATGCCTGCATGGGATGGTTGGCCCGTGTCATGATCAGGCTGGTCGTCTCCCTCTGACTCGGAACCTACGTCTATACAAACAATTAACAACATTATTATAAATATCATAAACACTAGAACGACTTCTCGTTATAAAAAATTATAAATATCGGATAACTTAGAATGACTTCTCACCCGCATCAACAGCCTGCATAACTCTCGACCTCTTCGACGGTCGACGCCCCTCCAAACTACTAAACCAGCGATCGCTCTGGATATACCATTCTTGGCTCTCCTCCCACGGTGTAGGCTCAAGTCGTTCACGTGGGAAACGCTTGGGCTAATATATTGAAAAATAATCATGTTAGAAATCCACACAAGGGCCTCATGTAATACAATTTTTTCTGTTGTAGTCAATGTAACTTACCGCCGATACATCTATGAGATCAAAGGCATAATTGCTAAAAATACCGATCGAAGACCTATCCCAACGAACAGCACGTGGCATCCTGGTGGTCAAAATATAAAATGTGTTGGCCATGGTATAGGTCTCTAAGATCCATATCTGTGAATTAGAATACCAAGATAGTAGTAAATATTTTGTAGAAATAGGGAATCCGTGTAGATTGTAAAAGTATTAATTTGATATCAACTTACTAACCTTGAATGCATATAAAAAACCAGATAACGACATCCTATATCCATGCTCCGGTCGTTTCCGGATCGCTGCATTCATCTGCTTGTAGGTGTGGGCCCAAATATGGGATCCCCAGGGAAACCGATTGAAGACGCTCAAATCATCAATGGCCCAAAGTAGATGATCGGGAAGCTGCTTGGTCAACTGATGACCGTGAAAGAACAGCTCAACCATCATCATGAGACAAATACGGACGGCAGAATCGTCATTGATATGCGCTCGCCCCTCGTCATCAGTGCCGATCAGATTGAATAAATCCTGGATGTTCTGCACCGTCAGCGTGCCTTATGGGAACACTCGTCTAACAAAACCAGTGGACCTATTCTTATGCATCTTCGGGTCCAGTTCGAAACGAAGTGCTGTGATGAGACAGAACTCCTCACGGCCGAAACGAAGACCGCGGCCACCAACCTCGAATAACATCTCATCATCCCGTAGGTTTGGCGGGAATACCTGGGTCTGTAAAAATATGTGCACCAAGATAGGGTCGGCAGTTGTATCGGTCAGATCCAACCAATGACCGAAACATGTCTCTCTGAATAGTGCTAATCGTATGGGGTTCAATTTCTGGCGAATCAAATCCACCACCCCTATCTTACTCTTCAAGTTCAACTTTGCATTGTAGAAATTTGCTCCCTGCATAATAATGATATAATACTTATCTTTAGCGACCTAAAGTGTCAGTTTATAAAGTAGAGGGACATAAAAGTGTCAAATTCTAAAGTTAAGGGACCTAAAGTGTCAATTTCTAAAGTAGAGGGACCTAAAGTGTCAAATTCTAAAGTATAGGGACCTAAAGTGTCAGATTCTAAAGTAGAGGGACCTAAAGTGTCAGATTATAAATTAGAGGGACCTAAAGTGTCAAATTCTAAAGTTAAGGGACATAAAGTGTCAAATTCTAAAGTTAAGGGAACTAAAGTGTCAAATTCTAAAGTTAAGGGACATAAAGTGTCAAATTCTAAAGTTAAGGGACCTAAAGTGTCAGATTCTAAAGTAGAGGGACCTAAAGTGTCAAATTCTAAAGTTAAGGGACATAAAGTGTCAAATTCTAAAGTAGAGAGACCTAAAGTGTCAGTTTCTAAAGTAGAGGGACCTAAAGTGTCAGTTTCTAAAGTAGAGGTACCTAAAGTGTCAGCTTCTAAAGTTAACAATTTTTTCGTGTAAATTTTTAAAGTTACGGATTTTTGGGTATTTACAAAATTATTGTCCTATTGTAAAATATTCTATAATTTGTGTAAACTATATTAATAACTACATTAAATTTAAAACTAAGACACTAAAATTATAACCCTAAATATAAAATGATAATATACGGAAAAAAAATTATCATCCACTCCAAAAATGATAACTACAACCATTTAAAACCATACAAATACATAACAACAAAATCGATCAACACAAAAAAATACAAAAAAATGTCATCCAAAATATACAACAACTTATCAACAAAAATAACAACAATAAATTATCAACCAAAAATATACAAGTTATCAAAATTTGGCAACACATAACTTTTTTGGATGACAATTTTTTGTACTATTATTAATATTTTCAGTTAACAACTTTTTAATATTAACTTTCTTTTTTTCTCTACATATTTTATGTTTTGAAATGCTAGATAATAAAATATACAACAACAATAATATGCCAATTTTATATTTTCAAAACATAAAATTGTTATATTATTCCTAGAAAATATATAACAAATTATCAACAAAAATATACAACAAACAATTATCATTCAACCAATATACCACAAAAATATACAACAAAAAATATACAAAAAATCAGTTAAAAATAGGTAGAAAAGTTAGAAGATAAGTCACTAACCTCCATTTGTGGTCCCAATTAGAATAAAAAATAGCAGATCGTCGGTGTGGGGGTAAGAAAACGACACTTCTCCGGCGTGAATTTGGAAGAATCGATGGATGTATTTAAAAATGGTAGGTGGGGTTTTAATGTCGGTCATTCAGTATAAAAGAGAAGACTCAGGGGCGCAAATGGAGACCCAGGTTTTTGGTCTCCATTTGCGTCGTTTGGGCCATTTGGTTAAACCGGGGAGAGGGATGGCTAGGAGGCCAATCCCACCCCGAGTTTGGCCCATTTCGGTCAATTTCCCTTTGAGAAATGTTTCATTATAAGGTCAACAACTTTTATCCTTGGGTTTTTGCGTCAATAAAAAGGTTGACCAAAAAATCAATTAACTCTTTTCGGGGGGGTTTCCTGTGTCGGCAAAAAACTTGACCAAAAGAGTCAAACCTAATTTTTGACAACAAGTTTTTGCATCGATAAAAGGCTATGCTTGAAAATTAACAAAAAATGCCGGAAGATTTTTAGGCTGATAAATGTTTGACCAAAAAGTCAAAAAAAAAAACTTCTCCCGACAGGAAAATTTATGCGACCACAAGTTTTTGATAATCGGAAAAAAGCCTTTATATGATATCTTGACAAAAGATTTTGCAAACGACTTTATTTTTCATCGACAACTATCCTTTGCCGATATCTTTACTTGTGGTTCGTGTTGTTCGCCGACAAAAAGAGTTTTAGCAGCACACCTTTTCACGGAAACCTTTGCCTGCAGAAAAGCCTGTTGACAAAAGATTTTGGGCTTTTGCCGACGACTTTTGAGACTTTTTCCAGTGACATTTCCCTCTAGCAAAGGTAGTTATTTTTATAGTTTTAGATCCGATTGACATTTCTCGACACCCTTACTTTTAATTGGGGGCCTTGCCTCATGATTTCCTTGGCAAACATTTTAGGAATGACACCAGCCCCATTGGGGAACCCGTGTACCCACCCCGACTGGGACTGGAATTCCCCGTAAAACTGGGGAACGGGGTTCCCCGAAAGTTAAAAACCGGGGATGGAGACGGGGACAGGTAACGTGATCACCACCCCGCCCCGTCCCCGTATATTAAATATATTATATAATTATTACTAAATATTATGTATATTTATCACTAAATAGGGGAGCGATCAATTGGAAACCAGTATTACATTGGAAACTTTAGAAACCGAAATCAACCAATCTGTGAATTTCTTTTTTTTATTTTTATTTTTAATTGAAAAGGTTATTTTTGTCTTTTACATTATTTCATAATATACATGGTAATTGTTATTATTATTATATTAATAATTATTTAATTTTAATTTAGCTTATATATGGTAATAATAATCATTGATTAATTTAAAAATGGGATATTTAATTTAGGTAAATTATTTAATTTTAATTTAGCTTATATATGGTAATAATGAAACAATAATGCTAACACGAAGAACCTGATGAATCTATTTTCATTATGAAACAATAATGCTAACACGATAAACCTGATGAATCTATTTTCATTATGAAACAATAATGCTAACACGATAAACCTAATAAATCTATTTTCATATACGGATATGCAACTGAACATGTAATGAAACAAAAATGGGAAGTTAACAAAAATGACACAAATTCATCATGTTTCATTATGAAACAATAATGCTAACACGATGAACCTGATGAATCTATTTTCATTATGAAACAATAATGCTAACACGATGAACCTGATGAAATCTGTAATCCAATGAAATCTGTAATCCACAAATTCATTCTGTTTCATCACAATATTAGATTGTGTGGGAAATTTTATGATAAAATGAAATTAAAAAAAATGTTTTCTTACATTTTAAAAGAAAAATAATTTTTTTGATTAAAAGACAAATGCTCCACGTTTTCATAGTAAAAAAAAATAACAAAATTTAGATTGCGTGGGAAATTTTATTTTAGTTTCAGGTAATCTAAATAAAATAAATCTTTCTTGCCATATTTAAGACACAAAATCAAAAGACATATTTATCCTTTTCATCTATTATTTTTATTTATTATTAATAAATTAATTAATTTACTACCATATATAATTCAAATGAATCTTAACCATTGATTATAAAGATCAATGGCTGAAATTTGGTTTCCAAAGTTTCTGTTAGCGCACAAATATGTTGGATTCAAGATCATAAATATTGAAGATAAAAGATCAAGAAGTCAAAGCTGCAAAAGTCAACTTTCATCAAAAGTCAAAGTCTATTTGTAATAAAGTCAAAGTCAATGTAATTGTATTTTGTTTTCCTTGTAATTGCTATGAGGTATAAATACCTTTGTTATCTTTGTAATTCAGTAAGAAGTAAGTCATTGTAAGAAAGTGAGCTGATTAGAGAAGAGCTTATAGTATATCTTTCTAGAGTGAGAAAGTAGAGAGAGAAAGTTATGATTTGTAATCTGTGTTGTTTGAATCAATGACATGTGATTACGAGATTCATCTTGCTTACTTGTTACTGAATTAGAACTTGAAATTAGGGAATAACAATTGGTATCAGAGCAGATCCAAAGGTGAAATCAGATCAAGAAAATCAAGAAACGAGTTACTGTTCATTGTCTTTGTGTTTGTCACTGTTCAAAGTCGAATTCTGAATTTCAGTGTGTTTTTGGAGCAGATTTGTGTTTGGATTTGGTCGAAATGTATAATAGATTGAGTCTTTGTAATCAATTGCAAGTTTTAACACTGTAATTCATTCGATTTTGTTGATTTTGTTAAGTTTTTCTTCGAAGTTGTAAAAGTTACTGTTTCATCGATTTCTTAACTGCAAAGTTGTTGATTGTAAATTTCTTGAGTTGTAATTCATTCTAGTACTGTAATCGAGCATCATTTCAAAGTTTCAGATTGTTTGGATAAGAAAAGATCGATTTCAGATGAAAAACTCAGGTTTTTGGGTCGACAGAAGGAAGAACGCGCTAGATCGCTAGAACGCGCAAGTTCTTCATGAAACGTGCTAGTTCATCTTGAAACGCGCAAAGTTTTTCAGGGTAGAACGCGCAAGTCAAAAGAAGGGTTTTGGTCTCAAACGCGCAAGGCTACTTGCGAGTTTCAAGAAACGCGCTAGTAGTGACCAGCGAGTTCTACAAACTCGCTAATCAAAGCTAGCGAGTTTGAGAAGGAATAGTAGCTTGCGAGTTCTTTGGCCTGCGAGTTTGAGGAGAAACAGTGATCAGGGAGTTCATCGGCCTGCGAGTTTGAAGATTCAAGAAATTATTCTAAGTGTTGAAACGCGCAAGAGTGGCTAGCGAGTTTAGTTCAAACGCACAAGCATCGATCTGAGAGTTTGGGAAACGCGCAAGCATCGATCTGAGAGTTTGGGAAACGCGCAAGCTTCGATCTGCGAGTTTGGGAAACGCGCACATCACAGTTAGCGATTTCTAGTATGAACAGTGGTTAGCGAGTTCAGGCGCTTGCGAGTTTCGTCGATCTGCGTGTTTCATCTGCGAGTTTTATCTGCGTGTTTGCTTACGAGTTTCTCAAAACGCGCAAATTCTTGCGAGTTTGCTTGCGAGTTTGTCTGCGCGTTTGGTTGAGAATTTATAGAACGCGCAAGTCTTAGTCTGCGAGTTCTTCAGTCTGCGAGTTTTAGGGTTTGCGAGTTCAATAGTGACTTGCGAGTTTCTATACTTAGAATATTTTTTTGACAAATTTTCAAAACTGTAATATGGCCTTGAATAGTGAAAAAAAATTCTCTAGGGGCGTTGCCCCTCGACCCCCCCGTGCTAAGTCTGCCTAGGGGGACATAGTTCTTTTTGTGATCAAAACTCTGAAATTTAATTTCAAAATTTTTCTTGTGATTTCATAATTTGGATTAACGATCATTTTTCAAGTTCTAATTTCTTTTTAATTGAAACAGGATGTCTTCTCAAGGAAAAATGTCATCAAAAGAAGAGATTGCTAAACTTAAAGCAGAGATTCTTCATCTTGAAGGCCAATTTGCACAAAGTTGTAAAAGTTGAAAGATTTAAATATGAATGTTGCTGTATCTAAAAGTCATTTGGAATATTATAAGAAGAAACATGATGATCAAGTTGACAGTTATAACAAGCTTAATGAGTGGATGCATGCACATATAGATTACCTGAAGAAGACAACAGGTTCAGGTCGATATTCAGAATTTTTTGCCAAATACAAGGAACATTTTCAACAACTTGAAAAAGAAGTTATTCAAGTCTTGAAAGATGATAAATGGTTGGAAGCTGAGAAATTAAAGACTGAGAATTCTGATTTTCTGCAAAAGATTTCTGATTTGGAATCTCAAATAATCCAGATTCAGCAAGTAGATTCTGTTGATAGTTATGAGATGAAGATTAAGAATCTAGTGGATGCTAATGCTGAGCTTCAAAAGAAAATATCTGATTTGGAGAAAAAGATGGTTGAAGAAAGATCTGATTTTGAGACTAAAAAGAAAGGATTTGCAAAGAAGTTCTCAGATTTTTCTAGAAAATGTGCTGACGAGAAGAAGACGGTTGAGCTTAAATGCGTTAAACTTTCTCAACAAATCTCTGATTTTGAGAAAGTGATCATTATTGAAAGAGAAAAGTTTGCAAAGGATAAAAAGGAAATTGAGCAGAAGAATGTTGGATTTTTTAAAGAGATATCTGATGGAAGAAAGAATGTGGAAAAGGATTTTGAAGAAGAAAGAATTATTTTTGAGTCTGAGATAAGGAAATTAACTGCAAAGTTATCTGAACTATCTGAGAATGCGCTTAAAGAGCAACAAACGAAGTCTGGATTCAAGACAAAGATTGATCTTCTTGTAAAAGAAAGAGACAGTTTCGCTTCAAAGATTAAAGAGTTTGAAAAGATTGTTTCAAAGGTGGTGGTGACTGAGCAGACGACTCCAGAGTCACAAATCCACACACCTCGAAATAATTCAGCTGATTTTAAAAAGACAGCCTCAAGCTCACACATGAAACCTGTTTCTTCAAGAAGGTTAGTCAATTCATTCAATCAGATTCGTACTTCTAATATTTTCTATGATCAACATGTAGATGGTTCGGGTACACAAAGAAGAAGAAGAAAATATCAAGAAGAGAAACTGGTATGGAAAGTGAAACCAGTAGATGATGATGAGAAGAATGATGAGAAGAAGGAAGAAAAGAAAGGAAAGAAGAAAGAAAACAAATCATTTGTATCTACATCAAATGCAAAGAAGAACAAAGTGCTTAAAGGTAAACCTGATCTTGCTTACTCTAGAGATCAAATGTTCAGGTTATCTAAGAAAAGGTATTGTTCTTACTGTAATACATTTGATTTTGTTCATAAAGCTAGTGATCATTACTGGTATGGTTCTTATTCAGTTACTCCCATTAGAACTGCAACTAATATACATGGACCCAAATACCAGTGGGTACCAAAACCGAAGATTGATTCTATGTTGCAGGCACCACAAGTCAAGGGGGAGTAAGAGAACGATGGCTCTTGAATAACACAGTTCAAGACCCGCATCTCAATGTCAAGAACATGGCTTCTAAGTACATCAACTTAGAACCCGTACTTCAACGAAGTTTGACTTCTAAACACAACAGTTTAGGACTCGCTCTTCAATGATGAAAAAGAAATGCTACTCCCGAGCTGATAAGAGAGTGTACTCAGATACTTAGAAGAGGAAATCAACCTTCAAGGGGGAGTACATAAATTTTTCTGAAGTTTTTGCATCCGATAGATATGACGAACTACATTCCAAAAAGAGTTGTAGATCTCTATCATGTGTTTTATAACTGACATATTTTTAGATGCATAATTTCAGGGGGAGTAAAAGAATTATGACTTCTGCTTATTTCAGATCAGAACTCGTACTTTTAAAGTTTTATTGCTTTATGTCTTTTATTTTTTGTGAATAAAATTGATTTTGAGTAGACTTTGAGACTTACAGGATGAGAGAAGCTGACACGATCATATCTACATGACTACAGCTGACTTTCTGAGATTTAAGACTGAAGCGAAATGGTAAATTTCTCATCTTAATCTCAAATATATCTGAAAGAAGGACAACTTTCAGATATAGAAAACATGTTCTTAAATGTTCAAACCACTTCCCGATTCTTAAATAGATTTTATAATTTGGAAGTGTGATTTTAAATGTTTTCATTTTAATTTTTGTGCTTAATTGATAAAAAAACCCGTGTGTTTCCAAAGATAATTACTTGCGTATTGTCTTTTCTATATACTTTCAAGTATTCACACACACCGGTTTGGATTTTTTTTGTTTTGTTCTTACCACGTCTCTAAAAATTGAAACATTTTTTCTTCGATGGTAAGACACCCCGTTTGTAATTCAAAGAATTTTGAGCGATATTTCATTTCGATACGGTCATTTCAAGAATGTCTATATTTTGTTTCGTATAGACAAATGTCCATTATTCTTGACCATAATCCTTGATTGTTATATCATTCATTTCTGATCATTTTTTATACAATGTCAGATTTTCAAACAAGTTTCTTGCATTCATGTTCTTTCATTCAATATACTTGTTTGAAAATACTTCAATGTTTAAACAATGCTCAAATCTTCATGATTATTTCATCTGAGCATCCATTTATCTGACATTTGTATATGAGCTTTAAATGTTAAAGTTAAACCATTTGAGCAACTCATGCTTTATAGGAAATATGAGTTCTTTGTGCTAGGACTTATCTGAAACTTCTATGGATTCACGTTAACCAGTGTTTCCTACCCATGAAGTTAATCCTTTAGAGATTGAGTGTGAGGAGTCTAAAAGAAATGAGTGTGGGTGTGATGAGGTAAAATGGAAAAGACAGTTTGGTTAGTAGTGAGATTAATGATTAAAAAGAAAGAGAGTGTGAGATCAGAGTAAAAGAATATCAAACTCTGCACCAACTACTTTCTGAGCCGGGCAGCTACATTACTAACATTTCACAATTCTTTGGTGAATGTTATTGAAACAGGCAAATAACCCATGCCAACTCTTGCTTAAACCCCACCAACCACTCATTTTCTTCTCAAAAAGAAAATGTTTCATATTTTCTGGGGACGCATCATATAATCTATCTGGTTTTCATTTGGAAAATCTGGATATTGAAAAAGAAGGAAGTCTGCCCCACCTTCGCACTTCAATCATGCACTTAGAGTCTGTGTTTATCTACTGTTGTCTCAGTGGTTTACACTATGTTGAGCCTTATGAAAGAAGTTATCCGTGCTTAATTCTTTCTACACGTGCACGAACACACAAAGAATTCGTTTCTTTGTCATAACATTCATAGAAATTGCCTTTGTGGTATTTCGATGATTGGATGGAAGTCCTGGGGGAGTGAACATCACAAAAGCTCCTTTCCATTGTGTATTCGTTACACACAGTGACTTTGTGTTACTGACAGGCATGTTAATTGATTCATTTGTTGATTCAGGTGTTACATTCTTATTTTGTCCGGATTTGAAAAGATCTGGATAAATACATTGTTCGAATTGGCAAAGAATCAGAGGCTCAGATCAGAATGGTCAAAGACATTTCTTGATGAAAGTTTTGATGATGTTGATGCTCAATTCATCAAAAAGGGGGAGAAGAGTACAAATCAAGAAATGTTGGTTGAAAAGTTTGAAGAAATGTCCGAAATTCAAGATATGGGAGAATTATTCAAGATTGTTGGAAGATGAAAGATTTCAGTTTGTTGAAGATAATTTGCTGGAGCAAAGTGTGCTAAATCTGAAAAATCTTAAGATATTTTTCTTTTCAAGTCTGAAAAAGGTTTGTGTACAACCTTGTGAAAGATTGTTACTATTTTTGATGATCAGATGTTGGGAAGATTGCTGAAAGTTTTTTTTTAAGGTACTGTGCTTATCAGAGAAGGGGAGATTGTAAAGATTTCATACAAATAGGGGGATTATGAAAGTTGGTTGAGAAAGTTATGTTTGTATCAAAAGGGGAGATTTTAAGAGAAGATACAGATTGATCCAAGGGGGAGTTTACTTCAATCGAGCTTAATCAAAGAGAAGATCGCATTGCTAAATTTTTTAGTAATGATCTTGATCCAAAGGGGGAGATTGTTAGCGCACAAATATGTTGGATTCAAGATCATAAATATTGAAGATAAAAGATCAAGAAGTCAAAGCTACAAAAGTCAACTTTCATCAAAAGTCAAAGTCTATTTGTAATAAAGTCAAAGTCAATGTAATTGTATTTTGTTTTCCTTGTAATTGTTATGAGGTATAAATACCTTTGTTATCTTTGTAATTCAGTAAGAAGTAAGTCATTGTAAGAAAGTGAGCTGATTAGAGAAGAGCTTATAGTATATCTTTCTAGAGTGAGAAAGTAGAGAGAGAAAGTTATGATTTGTAATCTGTGTTGTTTGAATCAATGACATGTGATTACGAGATTCATCTTGCTTACTTGTTACTGAATTAGAACTTGAAATTAGGGAATAACAGTTTCCAATGAAACTTGGTTTCCAATTGATACCACCCCTTACTAAATATATTATATATCTATTTCTAAATATATTGATTATAAAGATTTAGATGTAGTATCTTTTAGATTTAGAAATGATATTTTGACTTTCTTGTTACATTTTTTTTAGTTGTATTACTTTTTTAGATAAAAATCATGGAGAACAGAAAGCATTTGATCAAACAATTACGTATGATGTTGTGATTTTGTTCACATGAATATTTGATAGTGTGTAAAACAAAGTTTGAAAATATGTGAGATTTGGACATGGATCATTATCATTCGCGTATAGTGCTCAACACATTTTATTTAAAATATATCACACAAATATTGACAATTCCTCGATTACTTGTTGGGGATCCCCGTTCCCTGTTAGGAACGGGGATGGGGATGTAATCATATTCCCCACGGGGACGAGAACGAGAATCGAAATTGAGATCGGGGACGGGGATTGGGGTCCCGCCCCATTCTCATAGGGGTGTGCAAAACCCGACCGCACCCGAAAACCCCGAAAAACCGACCCAAAAAAACCCTGAAGAACCCGACCCTAACCACCCGATCATACCCGGAGTCCGAATTTTAGGCTGGATATATCGGTTCGGGTAGGGTCTTAATATATGTCACCTGATCCGACCCGAAACCCGAAAACTAATAACTAAATATAAAATACTATTTTTTAATACATTTCCTAAAACCTAATCGTATCTACTTCTCTTGCCTCTCGGTCTCTCAAGTCTCATCGTCGGTTTTCTCAATCCTCTCGTCTACTTTAATCTTTAATGTTAAAGGCTTCAACGCCTTCAAGCATGATGGATGTTGCACAAAAAGTTTTGTTCGAGACTTTGAATCTTTATTATTTTATAAATATAATAGTAAGATATAGACTTTTGTTTTCAAATTTTCTTAATTTAAAAAAAAACTGTACAATTTACTTGTTTCAACGTTCAATTTTTTTTTTTTTTTGCTGCACAGTCACGCAAGGCATGAGTTCTAAAATAAAAAATTGGATTTACCCGAAATCCGACTGGATCCGGCCCGAAACCCGACTAGACCCGACACCGAAAACCCGATTCCCCAAATTGCAATATTCGAGGCCTAAATAGCCTAACCGAAACCCGATCGGGTTTTTCATTTTCCCACCCGAACCGATCCAAACCGACCCATGCTCACCCCTACATTCTCATGCCTAAAGCATTTGGCTATGATATTTAATGTGACTTTTAAGTTTAAATGACGAAAAATGTTCGTTTTATATAAAGACTTTATATTAAATTGTTATAGTAAAATTTGTTAGTTAATTGATCTAGCAAGTTTTATCTCTAGTTATTACCTGTAATGACAAAATTAACCAAATTTAGAGATATCAAAAGGTAGTTCGTTCTATCAGTATAATAAAATTTGTTTCATTAAACACTTATTAAAAAATATTATACCATTTAAACTCAATTAACTATTATTTTTTCCATTGCAAATATTATATAAATCACAAAATTAAAAAATTAAAATAAATATGTACATTATATTTTAGTTTTTTATTTTATATTCAAATAAAAGATTTATATATTTTATAACTATATAAATAACATCATTTTTCTCCATCTTTGATTAAATTAACAAATACTATAAATTATCAATTTTAGATATAAAAAAGTAATTTGATAAAAAATTTGAGTAAACTACATTTTTCGTCCCTATGGTTCGTTAAAAGTTGTAATTTGCATCCCTATGGTTTGAAGCTTGCAATTTTCATTCTTTTGATTTATAATTGGGAAATTAATTAAAATGCCCGTATTTCAATCTCATATTACCTAAATGCCCAAAATCTCTTTTGGTTTGCCAAAATACCTAATTTGTCCGGGATTTCACTATTCATCCCGGGGTTAATCCGGGATTTCACTATCCATCCCGGGGTTAACCAAATTTATCTTTCGATCTCACCGTTCATTTGTTAATCGTAAGTTCATTGTATTGATCCCGACCCCTACCCCAGGATGAATAGTGAAATACCGGACAAATTGGGTATTTTGGCAAACTAAAAGAGATTTTGGGTATTTAGGTAATATGAGATTGAAATACGGACATTTTAATTAATTTCCCTTTATAATTCATTGTTATTTTTAGTCTTATGATGTACAATTTAAAGTTGTTTTGGTTCATGTGGTTTACAATTCTCTACTGGTTTGGTCCCTTGTATTTTAAGGTAAGAACTAGTTCCCGGACGAAAATAGCAATAAATTATAAAACACAAAAACGAAAATTGCAATTTCTAAACCGTTGAGACAAAAATCGAAATCATCAACAAAAGACATGGCCGAAAATCATAATTTGCTCTTGTTAAAATCTTAACGTTAAGGCTTTGTTTGGCAAACTAGCTTATAAGCTAGCTTATAGCTTATAAGCTAACTTTTCAAAATGCTACTTTGAGTAGCGTTTCAATAAACTAGCTTATGGTCATCCAAACACGTACCAGGAAGAAAAGCTTGCTTATAAGCTAGCTTTTTTTTGCCAAACATAACCTAAATAACTTAAAAGAATAAAAATAAGATGTAATTAATATTATTAATAAAAACTTTTATTTCAAATATATAATTAAAAAAAATAAAGTATATTCTTTTTATCATTTTTACCAATAAAAAATGCTATTACCCATCTTACCAAGTTTACACCCCCATGTGTTCTCATTCAAAGTTCCACCAACCCAACCAAAACCCGACCCGTTTACCCGACTTATCCAATTCACTTCTTCTGCTTGTTGTTTCCAATGGAAAAGATGAAACCTTCTTTTCTCTCTCTAAACAGCAGCCATTGAAGATATCTTGTTGAGAACAATCTCATCCCCACCATCATCATCATCATCATCATCATCATCATCATCATCATCATCGTAATCATCATCATTCCCACTCCGTTGATCGTTTGCGCCAGCGGTAGATAGTTGTTGTTGCGGTGGTTGTCGTGGTGTTTCTTGCACCACCGTCGGAAGCAGCCATTGTTGCTGTGGCCAAGGTGCTACAGGAGTGATACGGGTTTCAGGTTTTACCGTGAAACCCAGATTGTTAGCAGCTTTCTCCATGTAAATAGCATCGGTAGCAGCAGCTTGTGGTGGCCATTGTTGCTCTGGTCGAGCAACAATGGCAGTCGTCTTTATTTCACAGTTGTTGGTTTTCTCGCTGTAAATCGCATCGAGCTGGTGAAAATACGGGCATGTTTTGGAATCTTCGGGTCTCTTCTTGTTGCCCTCCTTCATTTTCTTGTAGTACTTATTAATGTTCTCCCATTTCTCTTTGCACCGTTTAGCGTTTCTGTTGTAGCCGAGCTTCCTCATCGCTGCTGATATGTCCTCCCATAACGGCCCCTTGGGCACGTTTTCTTGATACTTGATGTCGAGCTGCGTACGTAGACTAATCAATGCATTTATCTCGGCTTTAGGCCACCTTGATGGGCTCGGCGATAGCATACTCTCTCCTCCACCACCACCACCCTCAAGATTTTTCACCGTCGGTGATGGTATTGCTTGTATAGTTGGTGGTGGTGGTTCAGATACTGGTACCGCTGCTGGTGCAAGTACTTGATGAAGTTGTGGTGACAGTGGGAGTGGCAATGGTGATTTCTGGATCTTTTGTTGTTGTTGTTGTTGCTGCTGCCGGTGTAAGACCTGGATGGCCGGATCTGGTGTTTTTGCAGAAAATGAATCTGGTGTTTTTGCGGTCATTTTTTGCAAAAACGTGACGACGGCAGCGTCTTTCGCTGCTGCAATTGATCTCTCCTTGACTAACCGTTCGTGTTCTTGATTCATCTTGGCAATCTCTTGTGCTCTCCACGCCTCCTCCCTCGCCACTCGATCTCTCTCCCGTCTCTCTAGAGTATCAAGAAACTTCATCTGCAGCTCCTCTTGCTTTTCGATCACTTGCTTCAGCAACTTCCCAAAGAATTCCTGCCATTTTCGCTTCTTCCTCGGGGGCTCCTCGTCGGAACAAGTATAGGATTCGTCGGAATTCGTGGACCCCGACATATTCGGTTGGGAAAAAGGGAAAGTCCTTTTGTGATTCATCGCCGGTGCTGCAACTGAGATCGGACTGACATTATTCTGATCGGATCCGGTGAGATTAAACGATGGAACAGTAACTGGAACAGGATTATTGGACATTCCCATGAAGATTGGCGGTGGTTTCACGGCGGGGGCGACAGGAAATGCACCACGTGGGCTTGCTTCCAGAGCTTGTAATTGATCGAAAAAACGATACGTTTTGTCGGATTTCGAAGTCCGGCCTTCTTTGGTTCTCCGGTGATATTTATAAACGTTCTCGAATTTCTCTCTGCATTTCTTGGCGCTTCGATGAAATCCGAGCTCCGATAGTTTCCTGATGATCCCATCAACCAGTTTATCACTAATTTATTACTACTATTTTACTTACATAAAAATGAACCTGAGAATTAACGTTAACTAAATAAATAAATAAAAATTAATATTTAATTTAATTCCGCCGGAGAGTGATTGGATCCAGTCCTAGTTTGAACAAGTAAAATGAAAAATCCAAACAGAATTCGACGAAATTTGATTTCAATTGAAACGGTTCTACCCATCAAAATTCTTGCAAGAAAATTTGGATTCCAATGGAGTCAATTCAAAAAGCGTTGACCTTTTTGGTCAAAGAAGATAATTCATTGGAAAAGTTAGTTAATTCATAGATCTCGCCGGAAAATCAGCTTGAATTTGGAATCGGAAACTGTGCGATTCAATATATATATATAT
The DNA here is from genome assembly GCA_023525745.1 of Arctium lappa. Taxonomy (NCBI): domain Eukaryota; kingdom Viridiplantae; phylum Streptophyta; class Magnoliopsida; order Asterales; family Asteraceae; genus Arctium; species Arctium lappa. The sequence goes on along the minus strand of CM042058.1, from coordinate 55,714,839 downwards.
ATATATTTGTTTGAAATAAAAGTTTAATTTTACCTGGAAACATCATCCCATAATGGGGCTTTGAGATTTGAATCACGAAAAGCTGCATCCATATCTGACCGGATTTTTATCAGAGCCAATGTTTCTTGCTTCGGCCACCGGTTTCCACCTGAATTCCGGTCACTTTCTTCAGTAAATCCACCACCACGATCATCACCAACCTCACCGCCACCGCCATTTACATGAGCTTGAGCTGGTTGTTGCTGTGCCTGTGCCGACAAACCGTCGTCGCCGGAGCTTCCTATTGTTGCCAGAACTCCTTCCATCGAAGTAGATTTCCTCTAAAAAGCTATAAATAAAATGCATCAATCAAACAAATAAAATGGTGAATTCTTGTGGGTTTTATGTAAGTTGATTTTAATAATTTATTTTGGTGGGGATCTCCCTGTCGATCTCACACCCAAAAAATAAAAATAAACAGCAAGTTTAGAAGAAAAAAAAAACAATTGTTTTTTCTTTTTATCTGTAGGAATCTCCCTGCTGTCATTGTTATTCTATTAAGAGTAATAATTACACTATTGGTCTTCTGGTTTGCTCAAATTTCAATTATGGTTCCTATTTTAAGATAATTATATTGAGGGTCTTTGGCTTTGTTTGACAAACTAGTTTATAAGTTAGCTTGTAGCTGATAAGCTAGCTTTTCAAAATGTTACTTTGAGTAGCGTTTCAATAAGCTAGCTTATGGTCATCCAAACATGTACACTAGTTGATAAGCTAGTTTTTTTTTTTTTTTTTTGCCAAACATAGCCTTTATAATTTGCATTTCATTTCGAGTTAGATCTCTTTACCGGTGTTACTTCAAGGTTATTTTTGACATTTGACCCATTTTCTATTTTTCTTCCAAATAAGTTAAAAGGATTTTAAACCTCGACTAGACAAGCCACAAGTGTCCCTCCTTCTCACCCTCTCTCACAGAGACGAACCTATTAGGAGCTAAATGTATGTTTGGACACCCGTTTACTCGATAATTGAAAGAGGAAAAAAAATTAATGTCGGAAAGGTGTAACCACTTGATTTTGAGGGGTGCCCTTAAGTACTTTGAAACCAAATCTATAAGATTATAACATAAGTTAAACACAGGGTGGGATGGTTGGATTACCACTCCACATGTAAAAACTCACATATTCAATTCTTATTTCAAGTGAAAGTTTAGTTTTTTATCTTTTAGTTTTAAGCTCCATGCCTGACCCAGAGCATTCACTCAAGCCCAACAATGTTATTTCTGAAAATATTAACAGAAAAAATATAATTAGAATGATCGAACTCACAACCTCAGGTACAATTATAGGCATTACTACTACTGTGTCAATGCAATTTTTTCCATTTTTTCTCCCATTTTGGTTTTATTATAATTTTTCATCGTTTATTTTCCTTCTAAAGGTCAATTTATCTCAAAAATCGTCACTTTTTATCTCATTTTTAAGGAAACATATATTTGATTTACAGATCAAGGTTGATTCCACTTGAAAAAATATTCCCCAAATCGACATAATTGACTTTTCCCTAGGTCAAACTGCATTTACTTTCTTCTAGGTCAAACCGCAACTTTGTGGACCTTTGATCCACCTTAAAGGTGCATCCGCTCTAAGAAATTCTTGAGTCTGCCACTACTTCCACAACCACAGTATTTGATGTCCATATCCGGTAAGTAGAACTAGAAAACTTACATAATCAAAAGGTAAAGAGGGCCTCAATCTCCGACCACTTTGCCAGTCGTATTCCTCTATTATCTCCAAACTTACTTTACCTTCGTGTTTCCACTTCATTCTTGGTTGTAACACCATCCATGGCCATATTGTTGGTACTATTTGTTTGCTAGAAAAATTACATTTCAAAACAATTATAACACCATCCATGGCCACTATAATATCATACATTGTCGTTGTTGACTGTAACACCGTCAAGTGTGTTTTGTGTGTGTATATATATATATATATATATATATATATATATATATATATATATATATATATAACTAATATGGCACCATGAAGATTGAGTTTCTCAAATGATGAATTTTGGTTGATTTGGAGTTGTCCCACATTGGTGAGAATTTGAAAGATTGGAGTTTTGTCTTTGTCTTCTAGATCGGTTTTCTACAAATTTGTTGTTTGTTTCACGTCGGCGAGAGTTAGGGTTGCTGCATTGGTGGTCGGCGACAACAAAGAAGGGTTACGGAGGTGGGACTTTGAATTTCGACAAAGAACAACTAGGTTTTGCTTCGGCTGCAGATTTGTCGGCGTTACTAGGGTTTTGTTTAGGTGCACTACGCAACTTGGTCGGAGGTAGTCTCTGGATTTAGTGGTGATCGTAGGGCTGAAGAACTTCATTGTAGACTGGTTAGACCCCATTGATTTTTCAGCATTCCGGCGTGTCGGGGCCTTCATTGTTCATCTAGGGGGTTCATCTTTCTATTTCAGCTTCTTCTCTTAACGACACACCATGAGTTCATGGAGAACAAATCCGCTGATATGGCTCCCTCAGAGGGGTTGGTTCCATTAGACGCTATGATGCATGAGGCTAGGGTTTCCAACGAGGCTGCCATGCATGCAACCTCGTCTAGGTCAAACTCTACGGTGGCTGAGGATGCCGCACACAAGAACTTCACCGTCTACCAGATGGACGTGAAGACTGCCTTTCTGAATGACATTCTCAAAGAGGAAGTCTACGTCTCATAGCCTAAAGGTTTTTTCAATCCAGAGAAACCAAATCATGTATACATTCTGGACAAAGCTCTTTACGATCTAAAGCAAGCCCCTCGCGCCTGGTATGAAGTTCTATCCAAATTTTTAGTCAAGTCGAGCTTTTCAAAAGGTAAAATTGATACTACTCTTTTCATTAAAAAGGAGAAAGATAATATCATATTAATCCAGATATATGTGGATGATATCATATTTGGCTCAACTAATGCCAAGTACTATAAGAATTTTTCTAACCTCATGGTGTCACGATTTTAGATGAGTATGATGGGAGAGATGAATTTCTTTCTCGGAAACAATTTTCTATGGGGATTTTCATTAATCAAGCGAAGTACATTTTCGATATTCTTAGAAAATTTAAAATGGAAAATTGTACTCCAATTGGTACCCCGATGGCACCTGGAACTAAGATCGGAGCTGATCCTTCTGGAAAAGCTATCGATATTAGAATCTACAAAGATATGATTGGTTCTTTAATGTACTTGAGATCTAGTAGGCCAAATATAATGTTCTCTACATGCTTATGTGCAAGATATCAGGCTTCACCTAAAGAATCCCATTTGTCTGCAGTTAAGCGAATATTTAGATATCTTAAGGGCACTGCAGATCTTGGTCTGTGGTATCCTAAGGATACAGGTTTTGAGCTCACGGCATATTCAGATGCAGATCATGCAGGTTGTATGCTTGACAGGAAGAGTACTTCGGGACACATACAATTTCTTGGAGATAAACTCGTGAGTTGGGCTTCAAAGAAACAACTTTGTGTATCTACTTCAACAGCCGAGGCAGAGTATGTAGTTGAGGCTAGCTGTTGTTCTCAAGTGTTGTGGATGCGGACACAACTTCGAGATTATGGTTTCAAATACGACAAAATTCTGATCTACTGCGATTCGAAGAGTGCTATTGCAATATCTGCTAATCCTGTGCAACATACTAAAACCAAGAACATCGACGTGAGATATCATTTTATAAAAGATAATGTCGAAAAAGGTACAATCGAACTTTATTTTGTAAATAAATATTATCAGCTTGTTGATTTATTTACTAAGCCACTTGATGAAAATAGATTTAATTTTCTCATTTCAAAACTTGGCATGCTAATCTCAAGACTTAATATGTTGTTACCTAATAAAGTTTAGTTTTGTTATTTTTTCTTCATTTCTTTATTCTTTATTCTGAAAGATATCTGCACTTAAGTTTGTTCATGATTTCAGGGGGAGTGTGACACAATGATAAGATGATCTACATTTTAGGGGGAGTTCGAGAATTTTGCATATATTTTGTACTGACAAATTTTATGATGCATAATTTCAAGGGGAGTTGAGTAAGGATTTTGATTTCTGATTACATCTGATCAGCACTCGTTCTTAACACGTTTTATTGCTTTATATCTTTAATTTTCAATAAATTTTGTGAATAAAACTTTGTACTTTGACGACTTTATGACTGAATGCTGATTTTGAGGTGGAGTTTACATGATAATATCTACCATGATTTTTGAGCTGACTTTGTGAGATTGAAGATGAGCGTAAGGAAGTATTCTATTCTTAATCTCATATATGGTTGAAAGATGGACGACTTTCAATCATTGAAAACATGTTCTTAAATGTTCAAACCACTTCTGATTCTAAAAAATATTTCATGAATTTAGAAGTGTGATTTTTAAATGTTTTCATTTTTCATGTGATTTCATGGTTAACAAACCGTGTGTTTCCAAAGATAAATACTTGTGTATTTTCCATATACTTTCAAGTATTCACACACACCAGTTTAGTATTTTTATTGCCCAAGTCCTTACAATGTCTCAAATTTGAAACATATTTTCGATGGTAAGACATCTCGTTTGATATTCATTGTTATTTTGAGAGTTGATTCATTCAAAACGTTTCTTTCAAGAATGTCTATATTTTGATTCTTATAGACAAATTCCTATTTTTCATGACCTAAACCTTGATTGTTAAATCATTCATATTTGATCTTTTCATACAATGTCAGATTTTCAAACAAGTTTCTTGTATTCATTTCATTCACTTCAATATACTTGTTTTGAAATATATTCAATGTTTAAAATGCTCAAATCTTCATGATTACTATCAAGAGCATACAGACATCTAACATGTATTTTGTGCTTTAACTGCAAAGTTAAACCATTTGAGCAACTCTTTCCTTATAGGAAAACATGGGTTCATTGTGTGAGAAATTAACAGAACCTCTATGGATTCACGTTAACCAGTGTTTCCTACCTAAGAAGTTAATTCTTGAGTGATCGAGTGTGCGGAGTCAATTTATGAGCGTGGGTGTGTGATGAGGTAAAATGTAAAAGAGAGTTTGGTTAGAAGCGATCTCAATGTTTAAAAAGAAAGAGGGTGTGAGATCAGAGTAAAAGAAATATCAAACTCTGCACAAATTTTTTCTGAGCCGGGCAAACACATTTATGATTGTTTCGCAATTCTTTGGTGAACATCATTGAAATAGGCAACTAGCCCATGCCAACTCTTGCTTTTAAACCCCACCAGCTACTCATCTTTTTCTTAAAAAGAATATGTTTCATATTTTATGGGGATGCAACACATATGCTATCTCGTCTTCATTCGGAAGATGTGGATATTGAAAAAGAAGGAAGTTTGTCCTACCTTCGCACTTCGATCATGCACAATTGAGTCTGTGTATTACTGTTGTTGTCTCAATGGTTTACACAATTTTGAGCCTATTATTAACAAAAGTAATCATCATGTGATTAAATTCTTTCATACACAAGCACAGACACACAGGAAATTTGTTTTTTCTGTCTAAACGTTCATAGAATAAACTTGTGTTATTCGATGATTGAATGGAAGACCTGGGGGAGTGAACATCAAACAGCTCCTTTCCAATGTGTATTCGTTACACACAGTGACTTCGTGTTACTGACAGGCATTATTAACTGATTCAGGTGTTGATTCAGGTGTTACACTCATAATTTGTCTGAATTTGAAAAGATTCGGATAAATATCTTATGAATCGGTGGATGATCATAGGCTCAGTGGAAAAGATCTTGGTCAGAATTTTTAAAGGACATTTCTTGTAAAGTTTTGATGAATTATATGCTACAATCATCAAAAAGGGGGAGAATATTTGTTCAAGAAATGTTTGCTGAAGGAAAGATGATAATAATGTTAAAGAAATGTGGAGATTTAAAGGAGAAATCATTTCAAGAAAGACAATTTGAAGGAAGTTCATTGCAAGTTTGTGTCAAAAATTGCAAGTTTTTGTTGAAGATTGTACAAGTTGAAAGAGAAAGATCAAAGAGTTCAGATTATTTGTGGGAATTTACTGAAATTTTCTTTAAAGATAATTTGCTGAAACCGAGCTAAATCTGAAGATAATTTCTTTCTGGAGTCTGAAAGAGGTTTTTACAACCTTGGGGGAGATTGTTATTGTTCTTGAAGATCATTCTCACAGACTTTGGGGAGATTACAGAAAGATTGAAGACTGTTTTTGAGCTTAAATAGGAGATTGTGCTTCAAAGCTTATTTTTCTGAAGTTGATCAGTTGTCTTATTAAAGGGGAAGATTAAAGTTGCTAAAGTTTAATCAAAGAGGGAGATTGTATTGCAAAATATTTTTGAAGATGCTCTTGAATCCAAAGGGGGAGATTGTTAGTGTATAAATATGTTGGATACAAGATCATAAAAGACTGAAGACTGAAATCAATACAAGTCAAAGCTAAAGTCAAACACTCAAGCATAGTCAAAGTCTTTTGTAATAAAAGTCAAAGTCAATGTTGTAAGAGTTTAGTGGTATAAGTGTTTGTGTCAAATAGGGATATGACAAGATCTGATTTAGAAGAGTTGTATCTAGAGAATTGTGTGCGTATGTTCTAGAGAGAGAAATAGTTTTGAGAGCATGTACTGTTCATAATATGAGTTTGAAATAAAGTTGATCGATTGATAAAATTGTTGTCATCTGATTGTTTTACATTGATTGTGGGACACACAACCTACGAATGATGCCATGCATGTTGCGCCCGAGTTGAATAGGAAGCAAAAGGGATGTGATGAGGAGGCTAAGGGGAAAGGAAGTAGTTCGAACCAAGGGCAATAAGTAGAGAAGAAGAAAGACCAAAGGGAATAAACGAATTAAGTGGACAAGGACAAGGGGTGAACGTGGAAGTGGAGTCATATTTGGGCTCAAAGAAGGTTGATCGAATTGAGAAAATGGAGGTGGGCACCCCGGTTCATATAAAGGCTCCTACTTTAACATCGGTGGTGAAAACTTTCCGTACTTTGCAAAATCCATTACGGGGAGTGTTTGTCGATCCCTTGATTGATCCTAATCGATTTGCTGCCCTCTCTAGCGAAAGTGGGGAGGGGGATAGCTCAGAGACATCGGTAGAGGGAAGGGAGATACAACCGGAGCATGATGGAGGTTTGCAAGGTGTGGTGGAAGGTATCAAGCAGCAACAATCGGTTACCCATGATTAGTTTTGCCAGGTGGAACATTCGGGGTTTAAATTACCCGCTTAAGCAAAGGGAGGTACGCAATTTAATTAAGTGTCATAATTTAAATTTTTGTGCAATTTTGGAGTCGCATGTACAAGCTAGTAATTTGGAGGATGTTTGTAGTCGCACGCTTGGTCGTTGGTCATGGGTTGCAAACCATAGTTTTTCAGAAAATGGCACTCGTATTATCATTGCATGGGATGTTCGACTTTTAGATATTATGGTGATAGAAACACAAAATCAATTCATGCATGTGGAGGCTCATGTACGGGGTCTACAACAGCCTGTTTGTATCACAATTGCTTATGCGACAAACAATGGGGTTGCACGTAGGGAGTTATGGTCGGGATTGAGAAAATTTTGAGTATTACTTGGAGCAAAGTCGTGGGTAGTTTTAGGATATTTCAATGCAATGTTGTTCCCTCATGATGGCTATGGAGGAAATTCATAACAAAACTTGGATATGAATGATTTTTGTTCATGTGTGGAGGATGTTGATCTTTTTGATATTAGATACACAGGCATTCAATATACTTGGTGTCAAAAACTGTTGGGAACTGAAGAAAAGCTTAAGTATGGTTAATGCTGCTAATTCAGAATTACTACTGCTAGAGGACTTCAAAAGTTAATACTGCTAGGTATTACTACTTCTAGTAGAATTAATACTGCTAGTCAAAGTTAGTGATGCTTGATCAAAGTTAGTACTGCTTAGCTAGTTAGTACTGCTAGAGGTTAGTGCTGCTTAGTGGTTAATGCTGCCAAGACTGAGTTAATACTTCTGAGGTTAATGCTGCCAGTTGAAGTTAATGCTGCTGGAACAAAGTTAGTGCTGCTCTTCAAGATTAGTACTGCTGGAGTTACTACTGCTAAGAGATTAATATTGCTCAGAGTATTAATGCTGCTTATGATTAATACTGCTTATAAGATGGAGATCTGTATGGAAAAGAGTGACAGCTGGATATACTGAAGATATTCATGGAAGCTTGGAGATAATGATGGAAGATATTCTGGAGATATTGTATAAATTGTAATTATCTGTTATCTTCAGTATATATATTGTATTGTTTAGAATAGTAAGACAACTTTTGATATTATTATTCATTCTAAGTTTTGTTCTAGAGAGAAAATCAACCTCAAGGCATAGTTCCTAATTCTAGAGAAGTAGAATTCGTCTTGAAAGAGTCTGTTCTTCAAGATTGAGGTTGAGTGTGTAATCTTGTGATTTTAATCATTCAATACAAGTTTACAAGTTGTTAATCATACTCACTGTTTGTTTAATGTTACATTGAATATCAAAGTGTTATTCCGCAACTTCTTTGATATTGTTTCTGAGTATTCATAATTCTTGTTGAGAATTCGATCCTGACAAGTGGTATCAGAGCTAGTATTCTCAGAAACATTCATTCAACATCAATCATCATGGCTAAAGAATCAGAATCGACAAGCACTGCCATTCCCACTGAGGTAAAGTCTAATCTTTGCTCTAAATCCTGTATTGAAACTGTTCAAAGGTACAGGGATTACAATCAGGGTATGTGTGATGACCTTAAAAGATTAGAGAGAGATATAAAAGACTATGTAAGAATCGTTGAGAGCTTTGAGGAACAGATTAAAGTTTTCCAAGCCAATGAACTTCAACATTCTTATGATACAAATTACTGGAAGTGGGAAAAGAATGACCTTGAACTCCAGCTGAAAAAGACTAAAGAGGAGAATGAGAAGATAAAGAGTGAGTTTGAGAAAGCCAAGCTGGATACTGAGAAATTTTCCAATGCTTCAAAAGCAATGGACTCTTCGCTCCAAACTCAAATCCATGACAAACTTAGAAGAGGAATAGGCTATAACACCACACCACCACCCTATAACAACAACTACATCCCTCCTAGTTCAGATTTGTTAGAAACAAAGAATAGGAAGGACCTACCTAAAGGAGCCACTGAGATAGATCCCTTAGATGAAGTAGTTGTTAAGGATAAAACTGAGAAAGAAGCTGTCAAGGATAAGGACAACACTGTGAGTGGTGAAATTCCTATAGAAAACCACATAATCACCAATGAGGGATGTGGAAAGCATTGGATCAAGTCCAATGAGATAGAGAAGACTGAGGGAAAGAACAAGAAGGTTCACTATAAGCAGACCACTGTTGTGAACCCTATCCCTTGCAAGCAGTGTGCATGCAATAAATTTGAGCCCCAAAAACATGATAAACCAAGGGGAAATCAGAGAAACTGGAATAACCAATGGGCACAAAAACAAGGCATTGATCTGAGTAAAATCAATAGACCAAAGCCTTGTTTCATATGTGGAAAGTTAAACCATTTGGCTAAGTATTGTTTCTTTAACCCAATTAACCAACAGATGAACTTTCAAAGATTTGTGCAAAAACCTGTTGGTTATAGAAAGGCTGGAAAGAAACAGGTGATGAAGAAATCTGTTGAAACTAAAGGTCCCATAAAGAAAAAGGTTTTAAAAGAAAGTATTAAAATGTGGGTGCCTAGAAGCACTAAAACTGTTAGTACTGCTGACAGAGATAGTGCTGCTAGAAGCATTACTGCTGCTACCAGTGTTAGTACTGCTGAAAATTTTAATGCTACTAATACGGTTAGTACCTCTTCAAAGATTAATACTGCTAACACAGTTACTGCTGCTAACACAGTTACTACTTCTAACAAGGTTAGTACTGCTAAGCATGCAAGTGCTGCTAATGCAGTTAGTAAATCTAAAACCAGTACTGCTTCTAGCAAATGTGTTTCCAAACCTATCATTGTGACAAAGTACTCCAGAAATGAGGAGTCAAAGTTTAAAAATTTTGTCAAGAAAGAATGCAAGTATTTTGATGAGAAAGGGGTACCCAAGACCACTTTGGCTTGGGTTCCTAATACATACTAACTGATTTATCTTATGTGCAGGACAACCAACAGCTCAAGGGAAAGAGCATATGGCACGTTGATAGTGGTTGCTCTAGGCACATGACAGGCAACATGTCATGCCTTCAGGATTTCAAGAATATCAATGGAGGACATGTTGCATTTGGAGATAATCTTTCAGGTGGTAAAATCAGTGGAAAAGGTAATGTCACCAGAGGTAAGATGACATTTGAGGATGTCTACTATGTTGATCAATTGAAGTACAACCTGTTAAGTGTATCACAGGTTTATGACAAACAACATAGCATATTATTTACTAATACAGAGTGTATGATCCTTGCTCCAGAGTTCAAGGTAGTTGATGAAAGCATGATACTACTTAGAACAACAAGAAAGGACAATATTTATTTTCTAGATATGGACAATGTTGATAGTGATTCATCCCTGAACTGTCTTGTTTCAAAAGCTTATGTGGATGAATCCTCTCTTTGGCACAGAAGGATGTGTCACATGAATTTCAAGACTATAAACAAACTTGTTAAAAACAACCTTGTAAGAGGTTTACCATCAAAAGTCTTTTCATGTGATGATCATTGTGTTGCTTGTCTTAAAGGCAAACAGGACAAAACTTCTCATAAGACCAAAGAGATAAATACAAGTGCTTGGATCAAAACTTCTCATAAGACCAAAACTTCTCATAAGACCAAAACTTCTCATAAGACCAAAACTTCTCCAGTTATTGCATATGGATCTGTTTGGTCCTACAAGTGTTATGAGTAATAGGCAAGAAATCTTACTGCTTGGTTATTGTTGATGATTACTCCAGATTTACTTGGGTATATTTTCTAAGGACTAAAGATGAGACAAGTGGACTGATCAAATCTTTTATCCTAAGAATTGAAAACCAAACTAATCAAAAAGTAAAAATCATTAGATCAGACAATGGAACTGAATTTAAAAATCTTGATCTAAACACCTTTTGTGAAGAAAAAGGAATTGAGAGACAATATAGTGCCCCTAGGACTCCTCAACAGAATGGAGTTGCTGAGAGGAGAAATAGGACACTAATAGAGGTTGCTAGATCTCTGTTAGCTGATTCAAAACTGCCAATTACCTTCTGGGCTGAAGCAGTTAATACTGCTTGTTATGTCCAAAACAGAGTTCTAGTGGTCAAGCCAAAGAACAAGACCCCATATGAGCTTTTAAATAAAAGAAAACCCTTTATTGGATTTTTCAAACCTTTTGGGTGTCCTTGTACAATTCTCAATACCAAAACTCACTTAGGTAAGTTTGATAGCAAGGCAGATGATGGATTTCTTGTTGGATATTCATCTCAGAGTAAGACCTACAGAGTTTTTAACTCTTCTTCTAGAATAATTGAAGAAAGTGACAATATCAAATGCAATGAGAACACACCAAATCCTATTGGGTCTGGTCCTCAGTGGCTATTTGACACTGATTCACTAACTAACTCTTTTGGTTTCAGTAGTGATGATTATGCAGGTTCAGGTTGTGGAGGATCAGGGACCACACAAGTTCAAGATAGTTTATCTCAATCTGTGATCTTTCCCATACCAATAGTGGGTTCTGTTGAAGACTGTGAAAAGGAACCATCTACTGAACCAAATCAGAGTGAAGAAGAAAGTAGAGATGATGAGAATCAAGAAAATCAAGAACCAGAAGTAGCTGCTGAAAGCCCCTCAGTTGAGTTGAATGACTCTAATCTAGAGGTGGGACTTAATGAAGAACTTAGTCATCACACCAGAACTCAAAAGAATCATCCTCCACAGCTGGTAATAGGAGTTATATCTTCTCTTATGATGACTAGAAATCAAAGCAGGCTGCAAGAAATGCAAGACCAACAGCATACAGTGCTCTCTTGCTTTTTATCCCAGCTTGAGCCTAAGAAGGCACATGATGCTATGAAAGAGTCAAGTTGAATAGAAGCCATGCAAGAAGAGCTACTACAATTCAAGCTGCAAGATGTTTGGGATCTGGTAGACCTTCCTAAAGGCCAAAGAGCAATAGGAACAAAATGGGTCTTCAGAAATAAGAGAGATGAAAGAGGCATAGTAATAAGGAATAAAGCAAGGCTGGTGGCTCAAGGGTATACACAAGAAGAGGGAATAGATTATGAAGAAGTATTTGCACCTGAAGCCAGGATAGAAGCAATCAGATTATTTCTGGCTTATGCTTCTTATATGAAATTCAAAGTCTATCAAATGGATGTAAAAAGTGCATTTCTGTATGGCTCAATTGAAGAAGAAGTATATGTCTGTCAACCTCCAGGGTTTGAAAACCCAAGCTATCCAGACAGGGTATACAAATTGAAGAAAGCACTTTATGGACTGCATCAAACTCCAAGAGCATGGTATGACACTCTGTCATCCTATCTCTTGGAAAATGGATTTGAAAGAGGAGTCATTGATAAGACTCTATTTATCAAGAGAAAGAAGAAGGATATCTTGCTGGTCCAAATCTATGTTGATGATATCATCTTTGGATCTGCAAGAAACAACATGTGCAAGGAGTTTGAGGAACTAATGCATTAAAGGTTCAAAATGAGTTCCATGGGGGAATTTACTTTCTTCCTTGGCCTCCAAGTTCAACAGAAGTCAGATGGAATATTTATCTGTCAGTCCAAGTATGTGCAGGACATTCTAACCAAGTTTGGTTTCTCAGATTCAAAACCTGCCAGCACACCTATGGAGACACACAAGCAAATAACAGCAGATCTTGAGGGGGAGGATATGGATGTTCATAATTATAGATCCATGATTGGCTCTCTCATGTATCTTACAGCCTCTAGGCCAGATATAATGTTTCCAGTCTGTGTATGTGCAAGATTTCAAGTTAGGCCAAAGCAATCTCACTATCAAGCTGTTAAGAGGATATTCAGATATCTCAAAGGGCAACCAAGATTGGGACTTTGGTATCCTCATGACTCATCATTTGACCTACTTGCATACTCAGACAGTGATTTAGGTGGAGCAAACTTGGACAGAAAATCTACTTCTGGAGGATGTCAGTTCTTGGGTGCAAGACTAGTGTCATGGCAGTGCAAGAAACAAACCACAGTGTCCACATCTACCACAGAAGCATAGTACATAGCAGCTGCAAGTTGCTGTTCTCAAGTCTTATGGATTCAGAATCAAATGCTGGACTATGGGGTAACCTTTCTACACACTCCAATCTTTATTGATAATAGCAGTGCTATTAGCATTGTTAATAATCCTGTCAAGCACTCAAAGACAAAGCACATTGAGATCAGGTATCACTTTATAAGAGACTGTAATGAAAAGAAACTTATTCAAGTTATAAAAGTTCATACTGATAACCAGTTTGCAGATCTATTCACCAAAGCTTTTGATGTGGGTAGATTCACTTTCTTGGTAACTAGTGTGGGAATGATCAACTCTGAATAAGCCCCTTCTCAAAAAGTGGTTACATACCTGTATATTGTTTATTCTTGGTGTTACTAATCTTCTTTTTCAGGATATGTATAGCAGTACTCAGTGTATCACAAGCTTAAAAGAGTAAGTATGGTTAATATTGCCAGTATAGTTTTAATACTGCCAGTGCTCAGTTAATACTGCTTGTTAGTTAATACTGCTCTCAGTTAATACTGCTAGTTAGTTAATACTGCTCTCAGTTAATACTGCTTGTTAGTTAATACTGCTCTAGGTTAATACTGCTTATGTCCCGAATACTATAAATACTCTTTGCCCGCCTAAAAAGTTCATAACGACTCTTTGCATACTGTTCACTTACGCTCTAAACCCTTTCTCTCTCAAGTTCAAAGTTTTCAGGCAAGAACGTCCAAGATCAATGGCATCAATGGCTTTCATAGACGAGCACAATGAAATCGCGATGCTACTGAAGCCCAAACAAGCCGCTGGTTTCCACCAGATTGTGGATTTCCTCAAGACAACCCATATTGCCCATGCTCTCACTGTCTTGCCATCAATCTACATCGAGCATCAAAGGCAATTCTGGGCAAATGCCACAATTGTTACTGAGAATGGTGTGCAAATGATCAGGACAAAGGTATGTAGCAAGCTCTTGACAGTTACTGAAGAGGTAATTCGCATCAGTCTACGTCTAGACGATGCCTCTGGTATAACTTCTATCTCTAATGATGAACTGTTTTCTACTTTTACAAGAATGGGGTATGGAGGCCCATTGGGTGTGTTCAAGTTCTCAAAAGCCAAATTTTCACCCCAATGGCGTTTCTTTGTCCATACCCTTATGCACTGTATCTCTAAAAAGACTACTGGATGGAGTGAGTTCAGTAGCACCATTGCTTATGCTTTGGTGTGCTTAGCCACTGCCAGAAAGTACAATTTTTCTAAAATGATTTTCAGTGATCTTGTCTCAAACTTGGGAAGTAAAAAGAGCTTTTATATGTACCCCAGGTTTTTCCAAGAAGTTATCACCCACGAATTGACGGATATGCCTCATTTTGATGGGGTATATGTACCTAAACCCCCTAAAGGCAAGGTTTTCTCAAATATGAGAAGATCTGCTGGGGACTCGGAAGGAGTTGACACCCCATTGTTCTCTACAATGATGGTGGTGTCCCACACTGATGAAGGTATGGCAGTAGGGTCAAGGCCCCCATTAGACCAACCCACTGCTAGCTAGCCAATCCCAACCTTCCCACTCTATATCTATCCCACAGTCCCTACTTCATAAGCCCACTTCTCCAATTACCCAAACTTATACAAGGAAACAGGTAAAGAAGGCTCCTTCCCTTCTTGTACTATCACCCACTAAGCCTTCTAGCCCTCTAAGGGAGAATTCTCCCTTAGAGAATATCCATAGGGAAACCAAAGGGGTGTCTCCCAACCCCAAGGAGGTGCTCACTGAGGTGGAGGTTGAGCATATGGGTGCTAAGGCTGCCACTACTCCTGCTAGCACAGAGGAGGTCAGTGGTAACACACATAAGACCTTCCCCATGGCAACTTTGGGTGAGCAATCATCCAAAGGTCCCAGGTGCCAAGAAACCAATGGGGTGGATAGTGCTTCTGCTAGGCAGAAGATTTCCACTACAAAAAGATCCAATGATCCATCAAAAGAGGGTAACACTTCTGGAGAAGGTGAGGACAGGTATAACTATTATGAATTGATGGAAACCATGGGAAACATTAACATGGATGTACTCAAACAGGGCAAAGATATAGAAGAACTTAAACTTGTAGTTCTGTCCCAACAAGTCCAGATTGCCAATCTAAAGAAAATGGTGACAAGGTTATTGCAAAAGAAGAGGAGAATGCAATTTGTTCTAAAGAAGAGGAACAATGCTCAAGATGCTTCCAACAAGGGGGAGAAGCAAGAAAGGGAAACAGAAAAAGATAGTTCAGTTGAAAAGAGAGTTGAAGTTGAGGGGGAGACTGAAGTTGAGGGGGAGACAGAGGATGGAATAGAGGTAGAAACTGAAGTTGCTCAAGCAGCAGAAACTGTTAATGCTGATGAAACAGCAGAAACAGAAGAAGCATTAACAGGGCTCTCTGTAGAGGAACTGGAGATTGCAGAGACTTTATTTAAAGCCAAGAATGACACTCCTAAGGCTAGTCAAAAGGCCAAGGGAGTGATCATTAATGAAGGAGGAGGCTCAAAGAAGAGAAAAGAAACAAGTCAAGCAACTTTGAAGGGAAAGGAAAAGATAGTTGAAACTGAACTACCTTCAAAGAAACAGACTCAGATTGAAATGGATGAGGAGATGGCAAAGCAACTTCAAGAGCAAATGGAAAAGGAGGAACAAATTCAAACTAAAACAGATAGGGAACTTGCAAAGATAATGGCCAGAAAGCTAAATGCATAATATCAAAAGAGTTTAAAAGAAGCAGCTGAGGCCAAGAAGTTACCTGTCAAAAGAATGCAAATTCAAAAGCAGAAAAGACAACACTCCAAGACCTTTTTGGCCAACCAGGAAAGAAGAAGAATGATTAACTTCCTGAGAGGTGCAATTGGTGTCAAAGGGGAAATGTTTACCAACATGGCATACAGTCAGGTTGAGGATCTGTACAAGAAAGAGATGGCTAAGCTTCAAGGGGACTCCTCACAAAGGGAAGAGGCTGAAAGAAGAATGAAGGAGAGACATGATCTAAACATTCAACAACCATTTCCTGAGGAAGTTACACCTACAAAAGAAAAGAAGGAAGAGCCTGAGTTTGTAAGTGTAGAGACAAAATCTGCTAAAAGGGTGAAGACAATTGCTTCCAAAAGGCAGTCTAAAAGGACAAGGGTGGAAGAAGCTGAAAAGGAAGCAGAACCTTCAGTCACACCTTCAACAGAACCTATGCAGAACCTAGAACAGTCCAAAGAGCAATCAGATGAGCATATGGGGCTGTATATGACTATAGTAAAACCTGTACAGGCTGTTCCAATCTCCATGAAGGCTCCAGAGATCATCTTTTGGGATATTCTAAGAGACAATGGAAAGGATTTCTTTAGACTCAAAAGAGAAGGTGGTACATTTGAAGCATATTCAACATGGGGGAGAGTAATCAGAGGTTGTTCAAGAGCAGACATAGAGGAAATGTACAAAGTGGGAATGAAACTCTATGAGCCTGTGTTGAAAGGTACTGAAGAGAATCTTCTTAAAGTAGAAATGGAATACTTATGTATGATGTTTGATCCAGAGAAGGTGGTGCATAGGATTAAAGATCTTCATCATGAGTATGTGTTCAAAAAGATTGATAATTGGATACTCTTTGAAAACTGTGGTGTATACATGATTACAATTGATAAATGTTATCATGAATACTACTTAGTTGACAAAATATATGATCATAGCAAGCAGAAACTTGAAGGAATGCTGAAAGCTAAGCTAGTATATGCTAAGGAATCTGAAATGGCCAAAATTGTGGTGAGAAGAACTATCAATCAAAGTATTGGCCTAGATCCAAATTTGAGCAACTGAATGAGAGGTGTTGAAAGCATCTTGAAGATCAGATCTGAAGAACTTGACTTCTCTTCCTAAAAGTCAAGTTAGGGGAAGATTGTTGGGAACTGAAGAAAAGCTTAAGTATGGTTAATGCTGCTAGTTCAGAATTACTACTGCTAGAGGACTTCAAAAGTTAATACTGCTAGGTATTACTACTTCTAGTAGAATTAATACTGCTAGTCAAAGTTAGTGCTGCTTGATCAAAGTTACTACTGCTTAGCTAGTTAGTACTGCTAGAGGTTAGTGCTGCTTAGTGGTTAATGCTGCCAAGACTGAGTTAATACTTCTGAGGTTAATGCTGCCAGTTGAAGTTAATGCTGCTAGAACAAAGTTAGTGTTGCTCTTCAAGATTAGTACTGCTGGAGTTACTACTGCTAAGAGATTAACACTGCTCAGAGTATTAATGCTGCTTATGATTAATATTGCTTATAAGATGGAGATCTGTATGGAAAAGAGTGACAACTGGATATACTGAAGATATTCATGGAAGCTTAGAGATAATGATGGAAGATATTCTAGAGATATTGTATAAATTGTAATTATCTGTTATCTTCAGTATATATATTGTATTGTTTAGAATAGTAAGACAACTTTTGATATTATTATTCATTCTAAGTTTTGTTCTAGAGAGAAAATCAACCTCAAGGCATAGTTCCTAATTCTAGAGAAGTAGAATTCGTCTTGAAAGAGTCTGTTCTTCAAGATTGAGGTTGAGTGTGTAATCTTGTGATTTTAATCATTCAATACAAGTTTACAAGTTGTTAATCATACTCACTGTTTGTTTATTGTTACATTGAATATCAAAGTGTTATTCCGCAACTTCTTTAATATTGTTTCTGAGTATTCATAATTCTTGTTGAGAATTCGATCCTGACAAAAACCAAATGAGGAGGGGGGGTCAAAGAAAGCTTGATCATGTGTTAGCAAATGTGGAGTGCACAGACGTTTTCCATGATGCTTCAGTTAGGTTCCTTCCGAGAGGAATCTCGGACCATGCCCCGACCATTCTCACGGTTCGGGGTGGGGTTCGGAAAAGGTCTTTGGGTTTAAATTTGACAATTATTTGGTGGATTATCCTTCTTTTTTTCAGGTTATAAAGGATGAATGGAGTTTAGCGGTGGATGGGACATTTATGTACAAGGTGACAAGTCGGCTTAAAAACCTTAAAGCCCCTCTTCGAAAGCTTCGATCCTTGTATGGGAACCTTGCGGCCTGAGTTGAGTTCTTTAAAAAGGAGCTAGATTCGGTCCAAATTGCACTAGATGGGGATCCCACAAACCTATACTTGAGGGATGATATTGATCACGTTCGACTAGCATATCAACAGGCTTGTTGGGACGAGGATGGTGCGGTGAGGCATCGGGATAAGATTAAGTGGCTTAATGAGGGTGATATGAATACAAAGTTTTTTCATCAGGTGGTAAAGGAAAGGCGACATGCGAACCATATACACTCGGTATGTAATTCTGATGGATATTATGTTTATGGTGATGATGTTCCGTTGGTTTTTGTAGATTTTTTCAAAGTCTTTCTTGGATCGAAAGACTTGGAGGTGGATCCTTTTGTTCCCTCAAGTTGGTTCGAGAACACATTGTCCCTCGGAGATGCTAATTTTATGATACAACCAATCGGGGATGAGGAGATTCCTCATACCATGTTCAATATTGGCAATGACAAAGCACCCGGCTCCGATGGTTTCTCGTCAAAAATTTTCAAGGCGGCGTGGGAAGTTGTGGGCCAAGATGTTACTATTACTATCCATAATTTCTTCTACCAGGGGCACTTGGCAAAAGAGTTAAACCATACTCTTGTGTGTTTGATTCTGAAGGATGTTAATGCCACGAGGGTTACTGAATTCTGGCCGATCGCATGTTGTTTTGTTTTGTACAAGTGTATTATCAAAGTCATCATTGAAAGGATGAAAGGGTTTTTGAATTCGATTATTGGGGTGTCCCAATCGGCGTTTATACCGGGACGCCGTATAACGGATAACATTATTATGGCACATGAGTTAGTAACGAGGTATCAAAGATATTCTGTCCCACCTTGTTGTGCTTTCAAAATCGATATCCGGAAAGCCTACGACACGGTTGATTGGCAATATCTTCTTAACATGTTAAAGGGGTTCGGGTTCCATCCGGTGTTAATATAGTGGATAGAGGAGCTAATAACGACACCTTCTTACTCGGTGGTGTTAAACGAGGATACGTATGGTTTTTTCAAAGGGGGAAGGGGTATCCATCAAGGTGACCCTTTATCACCTTACTTGTTCACGATTGTCATGGAAGGGTTCTCTAAGGTGTTCAAGCAATGCATAGCCGAAGCTACCTCGTTTGGGTACCATAAAGGGTGCCATGATATTGAACTAACCCATTTATGTTTTGCAGATGATTTATTTGTGTTCACTAAGGGCGATGTTTCCTTGGTGGAGATTTTAAAGAAGGCGCTTCACTTATTCAAACTTCGATTAGGCCTCTCACCAAGCTTGGAAAAGAGCGAGATATTCTTTAGTAATGTTCCAATTGAGACACGGGAGACTATTGTTACATGTTTACCATTTCGGTTGGGAACATTTCCGATATGATACTTGGGTGTTCCTCTATCTCTGAAGCGGTTAAAGGTTTCGGACTTTGCACCGATTGTGGCAAGGGTGAAAGGCCGAATTCAAAACTGGAAAACTAAGTTCTTATCATTTGGAGGGAAGCTCCAGCTTATTAAATTGGTACTCCAATCGATGTAATTGATTTGGAGAGTTTATTTCGTGACTTTTTATGGACGCATGGGGACAACTCTAAGGGAAGATGTCGGATTGCATGGAGTGAGGTTTGTAGGCCGTATGCTAATGGAGGACTCGGCCTAAAAAGATTAACTGTATGGAATCGAGCGTTACTTGCGAAGCATATATGGGATATTTTGTGTCATATGGACTCTTTGTGGGTGTGTTAGTGCAGAAATATGTTGGATACAAGATCATGAAAGTTAAAGTCAAAGCTCAAGTCAAACCTTCAAGCAAAGTCAAAGTCTTTGTAATAAGTCAAAGTCAAAGTCAACTTGTTTTAGTTTTTGTCTTTGTAATTGTACCTTAGTATAAATAGTTTTTGTTTTTCTTTCTTGTAAGCGGGTAAGTAGAATGTCTGTGCAAGTAAGGAGAACTTAGCCGTATACATCTAGAGAGAGTCTTAGAGAGAGAAAGCATCCTTTGTAATCATTTTGTAATCTTTGAATTGGAGATCAATGATAAATGACAATTTGAATTGAGTTTGTGGTTGATAATCTTGATTAGAACTTGTATTGTGGGACACACAATTGGTATCAGAGATGACAAAGATCATAAATCAAGATCATAATCTGAGTTGTTGGCCGATTATTTCAAGAACGCACATAACACTGTTCCAAAATTGAATTTCTTGATTCTTTGTTGTTTTGGTTGTAATTTCTATTGCATTGTATTCGTTTTATGATTTAGAACAGCTTTGATTTGTATTACTTTATGTAATTCACATCAGATTTAGGTGAATTTTGATTTTGATGTAATTTTTGGTTCGAAAGTTTTCACGCACTGTTCTTGAGATCATATTGTAAACCTTGTTCAAATTGTTGTAATTGATCTATTGTAAAGCGTTTAGATTGTGTATGAGGACAAATTGACAAAGTTTCATGGGCTAATTCAAGGTATTGAATCGATTTGAGGTTGAATTTGATGTTTTTGGGTTGAGATCTGAAGAATTCGCATGGAAAACGAAGAACTCGCATGATTCTTGGAAGAATTCGCATCGCACAGTGGTAAAAGAAAAACTAAGGACATAATTCGCATATGGTTATGTGCGAAAAGTGAGAAATTCGCACACTGCAGTATACGAAAGTGAAGTCTGAAAAATACTAAGGGAGAAATTTGCATCGTGAAGGATACGAATTGTGGGAATTCGCATCCCATTGTATGCGAAATCTGAGAAATTCGTACAGTGAAGCTGAAATTTTTCTAAGTTAGGAATTTGCATCGATACGGGAAGTTGACAAAGCTAAATTTGACTAAGTCCAAAATTCGCATCACTCCTTTGTGCGAAAAGCTCAAGTTCAGAATTTGCATCGCCTTAAGTGCGAAAAGTTAGAAATTCGCATCCTTCAGCGTGCGAATTCTATAAATTCGCATCACTCAGCGTGCGAAAAGTTGGTTTTCGTATCTATTTACGTGCGAATTATGTGTGTTGTGCGAAAATTTTTCATAGTTGCGTGTGAATTTCATACTTAGACAAAATTTTGCAAGCTGAAATATGGTTTTTCAATGTCAATTTTTTTTCTCTAAGGGTGCTGCCCCTTGACCCCACCCGCTAACCGGGTAGCGGGACCCCCCGTGCTAAGTCTGCGTAGGGGAACACATTTCTGATTGTGATCTAAATTTCTGATTTTTATTAACGATCATTTGTGCAAGTATTTTTAGGAACAATGGATGATTATTTCTTTGTGGCAGAATATACTTCTGAACAATATAAAGAGATAGATCAAAAGCGTAAAATGTCAGAACTTGAAGAACAACATAATGCAAATAAGAGTGTCATTGAAAGGTTGAGAGCAAATAATGATAGACTCGAACAAAGTTTAATTCGGGTTGGAAATAAAAAGAAAGAGAATGAAGGGATATTAAAGAGTAAGCTCAGATTGATTGAAGAAAAGGAAAGAGATTTAGAGACTGAAAATGGTGTTCTGAAGAAGAAGATTTCTAAGATAGAAAGTGAAAATTTTGAGTTGGAAAGTAAGATTTCAGATCTGGAAACTCACATTGTCAAAATCCAGAAACAAGATTCCGTTAGTAAGAATGAGAAAACAGTTAAGAATTTGGAAAGTGCTAATGTAGAGCTGAGAAAGAAGGTGTCAGAGTTGGAACAGAAGATTGCTAAAGGCAGAGATGAATTTGAAAAGGAAAAGAAAGGATTTTCACATAATTTCTCTGATTTTTCTAGAAAGACATTTGAAGAAAAGAAAGCGGTTGAGCTTAAATGTGCCAAACTTTCTCAACAAGTGTCAGATTTTGAGAAAGTGATCATTATGGAAAGAGATAAGTTTGCAAAAGAGAAGAAGATGATTGAACAGAAAAATGTTGGATTTTTCAAAGATTTATCTGATAAAAGAAAGAATGTGGAGAAGGATTTTGAAGAAGAAAGAAAGATTTTTTAGTCAGAGATTAAGAAGCTTACAATGTCATTATCTGAACTATCAACATAGGCATTGAATGAGCAAAACACGAAGTCTGAATTTCAGAAACAGATTGACCTGCTCATCAAGGAAAGGAACCGTTTATCTTCCAAGATAATATAACTTGAACAAATTGTCTCTAAGATGTTTTTGACTGAGCAGAAGACTCCAGATTCAATTATTTAAACACCTAAAGATGAGACAACGTCAAGTTCACATCATAAAACTATTTCTACAAAAAGGTCAGTCAATATTAAAGATCAGATTCGTACTAATAACCTTTTCTATGATCAGAATGTTGATGATCCAGGTATGTTTAGAAGAATAAGAAATGGAAATGAGAAGTTAGTTTGAAGAGTGAAAGAAGATTTTGATGAGAAGAATGATCAGAAATCATTTGGGCATACACTCAATGCTAAGAAGAACAATGTGCCAAAACGTAAAATTGATCTTGTTTATTCGATAGATCAATTAATCAGGTTATCTAAAAAGAAGAATAATTGTTCTTGTTGTGGTTTAAATGATTTTGTTCATAAAGCATCAGATCATTACTGGTATGGTTCTTATTATATTACTCCTAATAGAACTGCAATTAACAAACATAGACCCAAATACCAGTGGGTACCAAAGCCAAAAGATTCATTTGTGTTGCAGGCACCTCAAGTCAAGGGGGAGTAAAAGAACTTAAACTTCTGAATACATCAGTTCAGAACTCATACTTTAACAAATAATGGCTTTTGGACAATACAGTTCAAAACCCACACCTCAATGCTGAGAAGATAGACTTCTGAGTAAATCAGCTCAGGACTCGTACTTCAAAGATCAAGTTTGAATTCTAAACACAACAATTTAGGACTCGCATCTCAATGATCAAAAGAAAGTGTACTCCGATGCATCAAAAGAGATAATTAACCTTCAAGGGGGAGTATACATATTACCTCTACTGATAATATTGTGAATGCATATTTTCAGGGGGAATAATTGACTTCTGATTACATCTGATTACATCTGATCATAACTCGTACTTAAAAGTTTTATTTCTTTCATGTCTGATAACCCTCATTTTTTAGTGTTATTTGTTACTCTTTTCCTTCTTTTTATTTACCATTCTAGCCTCTTTTGCTTCCATCTCTTTTCTTTGGTCTTTTAAGTTTGCAAAAATGATGAAAACACCAAATGATGCAGTTTTGTCAAGAAAATCTTGTTTTTGTGGGACTGTGGGCAGTGTCTGCCCACGGAGGGCACCCGAGGATAAATACGGTATTGGCTACGTATTCATATTCTGGGGGTATTGCAGAAATAAAGGATGAAAATTAGCTGGAAATTAGAAGATGGATGCTAGCTGGAGGAATCTTGCTAATCATTGTACTCCCCAATGGTTATTATCCTTTAACTTTTGGATATTACCCATTGGGTAAAAGCTTGTTTTTTCCTTATAAATAGATAGTTTAGTTTAGCATTAAACATCCATCAACAATCTCCAACTCCAAGAACTCTCTCCTTGGAAGAGTTAAAGAGTTGAGAAAGTTGTCTTTATTTTTAAGCATTTAATTTCTCGTAATTTCGTTTCTGCCCTCGGTTTCCCACTGTGGGCACATCTGTAGCTTAACTTTAATTTTATGCAAGTAGTGTAACAAGTATTTCCTTCTTTACTTTAAGTCTTTTACTATTCCCAAGTCTTTTATTATTTCCATGTCTTTTATTTTATGTCCTCTATTATTATGCTTTTATTTATTATGTCTTTTATTATTATGAACTAACCATCTTTTGGGTAAGGGCGTGAGCCAACTTGAGACTAGTAGGCAACACTTGGGTATGGCCATCATTACTAGCTCTTAAGCTTGGTCACTTAAGTCGAGACTTAAGCTCAATGCTGATAAGCCGATCACTTTGAAGTGTTAATATTAAATCTTGACCTCGAGAGGGGTGGATTTGAAATACGGCTTAAGGGATGCACAAAGATTTGAGAGAGTCTTTGATAATCACGTAGAGATACGGGTTTTGCATAATTTATTATGGTTCAAACGTCAGAGAAGATTTATATCACAAAGAGATTTGGGTGTAAATCTCTGTACCGGTAGAACTTGATTTATTTCAACGTAATTAAATCGACAAGATGAAGAGTTGGTAACGATGGACACTTTATGGGCATTTTGTAGGACCGGTCTTTAAAAATCCACTTTCGAGAGATTGGGCTTTTTATAGATTTTCCGTACTACAAAGGGCCTAACCATTTGTCACTACGTCCATCTCAAGAAAATCTTACACCCGTACCCATTTCTTAATTATAAATTTTATTCTGTACTCTTATCATTAATCAACCACCAAACAAATATTTTCCTCACACTCCAAACTTGTGCAAGAAGTTCATGAAAATCTCTGTTTCTCAGTAAGTCAGTCCCTGTGGATACGATACTTGGTACTTGTACCATTATATTACTTGTAGCGATTCCAGTTAAGGTATATACTTGTGCTCTCACTGGGTAATATTGTGCCCCTGTTGTGCAGTACACGATAATTAGCTACCAATGTATTTACTTTTCAATAAATTTTGTGAATAAGACTTTGTACTTTGACGACTTCTTGACTAAATGCAGATTTTGAGGGGGAGCTTACATGATCATATCTATCATGACTTTCGAGTTGACTTTATGAGATTCAAGCTGAGCATAAGGCATAATCTATTCTTAATCTTATTGTGTTTGAAAGAAGGACAAATTTCAAACATGAAAACATTTTTTCTTAAAACATTCAAACCACTTCTCTATTATTAAACATATTTCATGAATTATGAAGTGTGATTTTAAATGTTTTCTTTTATGAACTTTATTGTTAACTAACCGTGTGTTTCCAAAGATAAATACTTGTGTATTATCTTTTTCACATACTGTCAAGTATTCATACACACCGATTTAGTATTTTATTGACTATGTTCTTACCATGTCTCAAATTGAAAATAATTTTCGATGGTAAGACACCCCGTTTGATATTCAATTTTTGTTAAGCGTTATTTCTTTCAAAACGTTTCTTTCAAGAATGTCTATATTTGATTCGTATAGACAACATCCAATTTTTCATGACCTAAGCTTTTAATGATTAATCATTTATATTTGATCTTTTTCATGCATTATCAGATTCTCAAACAAGTCTTTTGTATTCATTTCATTCATTTAATATCCTTGTTTTGAAAGAATCTTTCATGTCTAAAATGCTCAAATCTTCATGATTATCTTACAGAGCATACATATATCTGACATGTATTTCATATTGTGCTTTAACTGAAAAAGTTACACAAATTGAGCAACATTTTGCTTATAGGACAATATACATGGGAATTGTGTGAGCTAAATAGAACTTCTATGGATTCACATTAACCAGTGTTTCCTACCCAAGAAGTTATTCCTTGAGTGATCGAGAGGCAAAGAGTCAATAAATGAGTGTGGGTGTGTGATGAGATAAAATGAAAAGAGAGTTTGGTTAGAAGTAAGCTTAAATATTAAAAAGAAAGAGGGTGAGAGATCAGAGTAAAATAATATCAAACTCTGCACCAACTTTTTTTGAGTCGGGCAGCCATATTACTGTTGTTTCACAAATTCTTTTCGTGCACTTCATTGAAACAGGCAACTAGCCCATGCCAACTCTTGATTTAAACCCCACCAGCTACTCATTTCTTTCTCAACAAATAAATGTTTCAATTTTTCTTGGGGATGCAACATATAATCTATCTCGTCTTCATTCGGAAGATGTGGATATTGAAAAAGAAGGAAGGTTGCCCCACCTTCGCATTTCGATCATGCATAATTGAGTTCGTGTATTACTGTTGTTGTCTCAATGGTTTACATATTTTGAGCCTATTATAAAACATTCATGTTTAAATTCTTTCATACATAAGCACGAACACACAGAAAATTTGTTTTTCTGTCGGAACGATCATAGTTTAACCTTGTGTTATTCGATGATTGAATGGAAGACCTGGGGAGTGAACATCAATAAAACTCCTTGTACAGTACATTCATTGTACAAAGTAGCTTCGCGCTGCTTACAGACATATTAACTTATTCATTTGTTGATTTAGGGTTACATTCTTATTTGGCTGAATTTGCAAAGATTCGGATGAATACATTATGAATTGACGGATGGTCAGAGGTTCATATGGAAAGATCATGGTCAGAAAGTGATGACATTTCTTGAAGATGTTTTGATGATTTCTATGCTCTACATCATCAAAAAGGGGGAGACATTCAAGAAATGGAAAAGTAGTTTTGGAGAAAGACAAGAAATGAGAAAGAAATTGTGGATAAAGTTCAAGATTTCAAGAAAGTTCAAGAATTTTTCTTTGAATATTATTTGCTGAAGCAAAGTGAGATAAATCTGAAGATAATTTTCTTTCTGAAGTCTGGAAGAGGTTTTATTACCTTGGGAGAGATTGTTAACGATTCTTGCAAAAAATAATTATGGACTTTGGAGGAGATTACAGAAAGTCTGAAGAAAATTCAAAGAAAAGAAAGATTATTTTTTGAACAGATTTACCCAAAGGGGGAGATTGACTTTCAAAGCAAAATCCTTTGTCAGAAACTTAAAGAGGAAGAATGTTCTTGAAAAAAGGAAGAACGTGCTTTAAAGATGAAATTCATTTGAAGAGAAGTACAAGTTTATCCGAAAGGAGGGAGATTATTCTTTGATGCTGAAATTTAATCTGAATTCTAAAAGGGGAGCTTCAATGCATATCTTGTTGAAGATGATCTTAAATCCAAAGGGGGAGATTGTTAGTGCACAAATATGTTGGATACAAGATCATGAAAGTCAAAGTCAAAGCTCAAGTCAAACCTTCAAGCAGAGTCAAGTCTTTGTAAAAAGTTAAAGTCAAAGTCAACTTGTTTTAGTTTTTGTCTTTGTAATTGTACCTTAGTATAAATAGTTTTTGTTTTTCTTTCTTGTAAGCGGGTAAGTAGAATGTGTGTGCAAGTAAAGAGAACTTAGCCGTATACATCTAGAGAGAGTCTTAGAGAGAGAAAGTAGAGAGAGAAAGCATCCTGGGTAATCGTTTTGTAATCTTTGAATTGGAGATCAATGACAAATGACAATTTGAATTGAGTTTGTGGTTGATAATCTTGATTATAACTTGTATTGTGGGACACACAAGGTGCGATGGGTATGGAATCACCATATCCGGACAACAAACTTTTGGAATGTTCACCGCTCTCCAAAGTGGTCGTCGGTCCTAACTAAGCTTATGGAGTTGTGGGTGCAGGTTAGGAGGTTCTTCGTGTCCCGGATTGAGAATGGGGAAGATACAAATGCTTGGGAGGATGTGTGGCTACCTTGTGGCCATCTCTCGGGTACTATCTCTTATCGTTTCATCCATTCATCAGGATATTCCCCATCATCCACGGTTCGGCAGGTTATTGAAGATATAAATGGAGCTTGGCCTACAAATTGGTTGCAAAGGTATGATTTTTTGGCTCATAATCCCCTCCTAATTTTGAATGATGAAAATCGGGATAAGGTGATGTGGGTAGACGTTCGAAATCAACCGAGAGAGTTCACGGTTGTTAGTGCATGGAGTTCGATGGAGGGTGATCATGTTACCGTGCCATGGCATTCGGCTGTTTGGTTTGCGGGTCATATACCCAAACACGCCTTTTATTTATGGATTGCATGTCATAAGAGACACCCTACACACGATCGAATGTTGACTTGGAAGCATGATCTACCTGATTGGGTTTGTGCTCTTTGTTAGAATGGGATGGATTCCCATAATCACTTATTTTTTGAATGCGCTTATGCTAATGCGGTTTGGAGAGGGGTTGTGAATGATATTGAGTTGATGAAATTTCCAGACTCGTGGGATGATATTGTAAATGCTATGTCGGATAGAAGAAGAGTGCCACAAGGGGTTTTGTAAAAACTATTACTTGTGGTTGTTGTTTACTTTATTTGGAAGGAACGGAACAATTGCAATTTTCGAAATCAGAAGAGGCCAGTGGCTCAGATTACAAAGAAGATCTTGGGAATTGTGAGGCTTCGGGCAACTTGGAGGATGGAACGTTTGGCAAGAAACCATCCATGAGAGATTACACAGTTGGCGGCTTCAAGGATGGTGGTGTTAGAAGATCTCGACTTGTGTTCATTTGGTTTTGTATTTTATTTTCTAGTTACATGAGATCTTGTTGTCTTTGTTTATTTTGGTTGCTTGTCGCTTGGTACGACTTAATTACCAAGTTTATTTGTTATTTTCAGCGGTTTGCCCGGGTGTTCTTGTACTTGGCTTAGGCCTTTTCTTTCCTTCTTTATAAAATTGCCTTAAGTTATTCCTCTAAAAAATGCGTATATATACAACTAATGTGCGTATATATAGTAGTATATGTTGTGTGTGTTGAGTATGTATATATAAAACCCAAGTGGGTATAGTTTTGGCTAAAGAGTTACATGTGGTTTTCTGTGGAGGAAATGGGGACATGGAAGGGAAACGTGGATAAGGGGGAGAGTTTACCTAATATGGAGACGGAGGTCGGCAGGGGAGGAAGATGTATGGCAGTAAGGGACGCCGAGATGAGGAAGACGATGGTCCTATGTGTGTTGTTGTGTGGGTGAGTGCCTGGAAATGGTGATCGGAGATGGTGTAGAGTGTTTATCGACATACCTGTTGTGTCCATATATATATATATGTGTGTGTGTGTGTATGTAATATAAAATAAATATGATCTACTTAAATTTAAATAAATAAAATTAGACAAAAAGATAAATTGACCTAATTGCACCCGAGTTAACTCTGTTAGGGACAGAGACCCAACTATTAATGAAATGCAAACCACGAACACTTCCGATGTAATTATTTTGAAATAAGAATGGTATCCAAATTTTCAGCAAACCACAGGGACTAATGGTGTAATTTACTCTATTATTAGTTTGTTTAGTTTATTAAGAATAACATGATATTCTCTTAAATAATTTTTGAAAAACCGTTAAACTAACCGTATGCTCATGCATCGAGATGATTTTTTTTTAATCGGAAATGAAAATTTAATATAATCTTTTGTTTAAAAGAAAAACTGAATTTTATAAAGTATTTTGCACTATTAGTATAAGACTTAAGTTCGCGTGAGACCAAACAGTTTTCGTGAGACCGGTGAGACCAAACTTTAAAGTATGAAATTTCACACCAAAAAACTGTGAATGTAAAAAAAATCGAACTTTTCATAGGGAAAACACCATAAATGTTACGTTCACGGTGTTTTTCGCTGTGATTGTTCATTTTTTTTTACCTTCACAACGTCTTCACTGTGAAGGTTCAGATATACCTTCACAGTCTTTTAGCTGTGAAGGTTTGATTTTTTTTAACTTGGTTTAGATTTTTTTACCTTCATAGTGTGATTACATTATAAAGGTTCGAATGTTTTTTACCTTCACAGTGTTTCGGTGTGAAGTTTCATGTTTTAAGACTTGGTCTCACGCGATCTCACGGAAACCGCTTGGTCTCACGTGAATCTGACCCATTAGTATAATTTAACATTTATTTTACTTTTTTAACATGTTTATCGATTAATTATATATGGTTCAAATGTGAAGGTTTTAAAAATTTTTATGTATATAAGAATAAGTTGTAAACTTGAAATTTGAAAACTTATATATTATTAAAATAATATTTAATACTTAATAAGTTATTTTAATTTAATTTTTTTATGAAAATACTTAATTTTTTTTTAAAAACAAGAGATACTATTAATTATTTGTCATTATAATTGAGGGGTTGTTCAATTGAATTTAAAAAACTCAAAGAAAAAAAAAATTGAAAAAAAAATATTATTTTTAAATATAAAGAATATTACAATAAAAAAATGTTGTTTAAAAAAGACAACTAATATTTGAAAATATTTAAATGTTGCCTTCATGTGGTTGTTTAAAAAGTTGAAAAGAGTACCAAGGGTTGCTTTGGTTGCTCAATAGCACAGATAGATAAATTCCGTTTCAATAATATTATATTTTTTAAATTATAATTTTTTTTAGAGAATTTAACAACCTATTTTTATTTTTAGGCAGTATAAAAGAAATATATTCTTATTTTTCGTAAAAAAAAATATAGTAATAAAAAAGCACTATTTTTAGCAATATATTATATTGCCGAAAACAGAAAGAAAAAAAAAGAAGAAGAAGGTAGGGATGTATCTTGGGATGGATGTTTTTGATTTTTATGTGTCGACAATAGAAATGACCGTAGACGTACATTTTATAAACATACATGATTATTACATTTTTTAGTTAATCAAATTACAATTTTACTCTTTTTTATTCTTCTCTCTATTATATATACATAAAAGAAGAGAAGATTCCCGAACACAATTGGGAGAAACTCGACCAGCTGCAGGACAAAAGAAGAGAGGTCACGGGGTTTGCGAGTAACAAACCACCGCAAACCATCCCCAACCGAACAAGATTCCCGAACACAGCTGGGAGAAACTCGACCAGCTGCAGGACAAACAAAACGAACAACCTCCTCCTTGCGCAGGCCCGTAGATCACATCCGGATTTCACCCAGACACAGAAGATTGCATCCCTCACCGGCTCTCCAGACACCCGCAAAACAGACCGGAGACACCGTAAAACATTTTTTTATTCTTCTCTCTATTCATCATTTTTTAATACATGTTATTAATTAAGGGTATTTTGACAATTTAGTTATCTATTTTTCAACTAAATACTTATTTTGAAACAAATATAAAAAAAATTATGAACATTTATTTTAGAATAAAAATAGTAAACATTCGAATATTGATCAAACATTAAAAAGATATCTTATTAAAAACAAAAGCAATTGATTGTAAAATAAACTTGGATCGAAACCTACCAAAAAAGTTAGTAATTGTAGAGTAAATTAGGATTGAAAACTTATCCAAATACTGCTACAATAGGGGAAAAATGATCTAATTGATATGATTATAATAATATATAATAGAAGTGTACTCGCGCAAAGCTACTAGATACATCACAATTTTAATGTTTTATTTTGTTTTCTGTTTTTTGTCAATTTACATTACGATTTTGGATGGTTGTGAAAGAGTGATAATGTTTTTTTATATAAATTTGTTTAATTTAGACTTAATAATATAATGTAATTTATTTTGGTTTCATAATATAAATTTTTTTTATAAAAGATTATGTTAGATTTTTTAATTATATTTTATAT
This sequence comes from Arctium lappa, assembly GCA_023525745.1. Classification (NCBI taxonomy): domain Eukaryota; kingdom Viridiplantae; phylum Streptophyta; class Magnoliopsida; order Asterales; family Asteraceae; genus Arctium; species Arctium lappa. The sequence continues at coordinate 55,683,431 of CM042058.1, read as the reverse complement.
TTTTTATATTTAAAACTTAATTTTTATTCTATATTTAATTATGTTGAGAATTATTTTAGAAAAGTTAAAGTGAGAAATGATTTTAGGGGGAGTTAAGAGCATCCACAATGTGCTCGTAGGAAGCTTTTTCAAAGTTTTTTAAGAGGTTTTTCATAAAACAAAAACCTCATTTTGAGGTTTTTCACATAGTGGACAACTTTTTCATTTGAGGTTTTTCGCGAGGTTTTTTTTCATAGCTCGTAACTGCACGACCTGTTTTTTCGTATTTAATCAGTTTTAACTTTATAGAATTTTATAAACGTTTCGTATTTAATCAATTTTATTTATTTACCAGTTTTATTTATTAATATATTTAAAGTAATCCTATTTAAATATAATTATTAAATAAATAATATAAATAAATACATAATAAAAGTAATTATATTTTATATTTTTAAAATAATATCTCAAATTTGACATATTTATACAGTTTTAACATATTTCTTAATCACCCGCTTTTTATTTTCGGTTATACATACTTTTAAATTTAACATTTTTTAATTTTTATTTTACAAACTTTTTATACAACTTTTATATATTTCTTAATAACCTAATTTTCTTGATATAAATAAATATGTATTTGTATGAATTTTAATGTATTTATTTTTATAAATAAAAATAAAAATGATATAAAGTTAAAATAGTGGGACCCTGAATATTTTAAAAAAGTAATGAAAAAGTTTGTGTGAGATTTTTCACATAGTGGAGGTATATAAAAGTTTTTAAGTTGTTGATGTGGCAATAATGTGTAAGAAAAAAGCTATAAAAAAGCTCGGTGAAGAACTCGTACATTGTGGATGCTCTAAAATGGTTAGAGATAATGATTGAAAATTAATAAATAACATTAAATGTAGTACATATAGCTTTAATGGTTGTTTTTTAAGTAATTAGCATTAAATGACGATACATTAAGCTTTAAGACTTGTTTTTAAAAGTTTTTTATGTATTTTTTATAATATAGTATAGATACTCATGTGTCGTGTTTTATATGATTAAAAAAGTTATAAGACTTTCGTCACCCTTTTTTAGAAAGGAGGCGTCACTCCTGATAATATATAAAAAAATGGAAAAATATACCTTTTTATTTCCATAAAGCGGAATTGGGATTCGGAATAGGGATTCAGAAAAGGGATGCTCATGGGTTAGGTTGATCGGATTAAAGACATTTAAATAACTCAATTCAATGTTTACTGTTTAAAAAATCTCAACGCAACGGAAACCAAAATGCAACTCAATCCAACCTAAGTTGTACAGGTTGAGACTTTAGTAAATCAAAACATTCTTCTAACCTTGAATATATTGTTTTCTCACTTATCATTCTTTTTTCATCATTAATAATTTGGTATAGTTTATCCATATTTTTAAAATTTTAAATATATTACATTCAACTATTTTTCTCAATTTGCTCTTATATTTTCACATTTATTGAACATATATACGAAGGAGTTATATAGGGATAGATAAAAAAATTGAAAATATATGTATATGAAGAGGGTAATTGATGGTGTAACTGTCTAATGCACATATTTTAAGAACTTAATTAATAGTCATATTAAATCCAAGAAATAAAAGGATATCGGGTTCATTGGGTTCAAATGACCGTAACCCAATCCTTTGTGGTTCAAAGATTTTATAACTCGATTAGACATCGGATTGCTTGGAGTTAGGTTATTGAGCATTGGGTTAGGTTGGATTGATCGGGTTAATCGAGTTGGTCAGGTTTTTAAGCGGCCCTAATTCAGAAGTTATGTTAAAACTTTTATAATAAACTAGAAATGTACCATCGCAATGCAGCGGATTTCTGAAATATAGAACTTGAACCCTCGATCATTATTCATACTTTTTGTTAGTCTTTTTTTATTTTATTTTACGATTTTAGGAAACCTAATTATGTTTTTTTATAAAAAATAATAATAAAGTTGAAATATATGTAACGATAGACGGAGATAGATGAGATATTGAATGCCAAAAAAGGAAAGGATAGAAAGTGGTACAGAAGGGGACGAATGATAATGAGGTGGGTTTTTTTTGTGTGTACAGCTAAATATAGTTAAAAATAGACGGCCCATGTAGGGCCTATTGCTTTTTGGGAGTTATTCATGTGGGGTGTCTTTTCAAATTTACTATTCTACCCCTAACATGCCACCATTTATTATGATAAGAAAAGTATCGGTTTTCCGGTTCGATTTTATTAGATGTAATGTTTCAAAACCCGGTTTTTTGGTTGACCCGGTGTGGTGATCGGGTCACGGTTCAACCGGTTCAACCACCTGGTCAACCAAATACATTAAAAAAAGCACATATAAGTAAAAGTTTTTCATCAATTCAAATACATCAAAACGAAACATAATCATCAAACCAAATCATGGATGTTGAGACATTGGAGTTTGATAAAAAGCTAATAATTAACTAAAATTACGATACCAAATTAATTTATATAGAAATAAAAAAAGTCACTTGCGTTTGAGAAGTCGGTTCGTGCTCTTTATACATATTACTTTTTTTTACCGGGTTAACTGAGTTTTTACCGGTTCGTTACAACCGGTTCAACCGGTGTTTTGATAAAACTGGTCGGTTCACTCCGGGCCATAAATTGCCGTAAACCCGGTCCCAATTGACCCGTCCTCTTCCCCGGGTCCCGGTTCAACCGGCTTGGTCAACCCGGTTTTTAAAACATTGATTAGATGTGATTAGTTTTATTATGAATTACGTTAACTTTTATAAGAAAATATTTGTTAGGTTCGAGTCAGTTTGACTAAGTAGACTAATTGGCCATTTATCAAATACTTACTAGATAAGTGTCTATCATCAAAATTGTCATCTTCATTTACCTTATGAGGCAACATTTTCAGCCATCAAAATGGATTGTTGGTAAGTATCTCTTACCGGATAAGAGTATTGTCCGTCACTTGTCGGGTAAAATTCTTGTTTCTTATTATGCCTTTTACCGGGTGATATATAGCTGCCACTACACCTATCCCAGCAGTACTCTCGGTGCAATATGTTTGTTGTGGTGGGGAACACTCTTATGAACATTGTCCTCATAATTCTGAATCTATACACTATGTTCATAACAGATCCGGTCCCTATAACAACACTTACAATTCCAGTTGGAAACAACATCCGAACTTTTCTTGGAACAGTCCATGTTTAAATCCACCCACACAAAAACAACAAGGAATTTCAAATTTTCAACCACAACATCAAGCAAGTAGCTCTCAAAATCATCACCAAGGTTTTCAAACTACTCAACCATCTTTTCAAAACAACCCACCTTCACAAGATGATTCATCATCTTCTTTGGAAGCAATGATGAAAGGGTTTATGACCCAAACACAAGCTTTCTTAACCCAACAGCAAACCCAAAATCAAGTTCAACAGCAACAAAATCAATCTATGTTTAATCAACATAGTGCAATACTCAGGAATTTGGAAACCCAAATCAGTCAACTCACACTCAATCAGACCAATAGGGCCATGGGCACTTTGCCCAGTAACACGGAAATCCCAAGAACCTTAGGAAAGGAGCATGTTAAAGCAGTGACCCTTTGAAGTGGTAAGGAATTAACAAAGACAGTGCTAAAAGAATTTGGACCAATGACTAAATCTAAATTTGAAAAAGACATGAGGTCAGAACCAAATGCTACAACATTGCCCCCTGTTGATGAAGTACCCCCAAAGCTACTAGGAGACCAAGGGTCTGTTGTCACAAATCCTATCCCTCTTAGGAATGATTACCCTTTATTATTTCCAGAAGAAGACCCTAGAAGAAAGACGTTAGAGAGTAGTGTTCCAACCATCCCACAAGAGAGTACACCTAAAGGCATAAAGGACCCATCTTGCTCAACACAGTCAAGCAAAGCTATCATAAAACCAGTTCCTCCCTATGTATCTTTTCCCCAAAGGTTAAGGAATCAGAAGAAAGAATTGCACTTTAAGAAATTTTTGGATGTGTTTAAAGAATTGCATATCAACATACCCCTTGTTGAAGCAATTGATCAAATTCCCAGTTATGCCAAGTTTCTTAAAGACATCTTAAGTAAGAAGAAGAAGTTGACTGAGTATGAAACCGTTGCTCTTACTGAGGGATGCAGTGCTCTCTTGACCAATAGAATACCCCCTAAGCTGAAAGATCCAGGGAGTTTTACCATTCCTTGTTCAATAGGTGGGAAGGATATTGGGAAGGCTTTGTGTGATTTGGGAGCTAGCATCAATCTCATGCCTTTATCTGTCTTCAACAGCTTAGGAATAGGAGAGGCTAGACCCACCACTGTTACACTCCAATTGGCTGACAAGACCATTGCCTACCCAAAAGGAAAAATTGAGGACGTCTTAGTTCAGGTTGATAAGTTCTTCTTTCCGGCAGATTTCATCATTTTAGACTTTGAGGCTGATAATGATATTCCTATCATTTTAGGAAGACCATTCTTAGCCACCGGAAGAACTTTGATAGATGTTCAAAAAGGAGAGTTGGCTATGAGGCTTCAAGATCAAAAAGTCACATTTAATGTTTTCAATTCCTTGAAATATTCTGATGATGTAGAGGATTGTTTAAACTTAAGTGTGAATGAATCATTGTGTCATGATGAGGGAGTTAGAAAAGATTTTAAGCTGGAGGAAGAGGATGATGAGGAATTATCCATAGAAGAGGAAAATGATGTTGAGGAGTTTGCCTTAAGAAAAAAAGAGACTGTCTTAGTGAATGATGTAGCATTTGAGCTGCTGAAAAATAGTGACCAAAAACCTTTCACATCATCCATTGTTTCACCACCTAATCTTAAGTTAAAACAACTCCCATCTCATCTAAAATATGTTTTTCTAGGAGAAGAAGGAAAATTTCCTGTCATCATACCATCTACCCTAGATTTTCATCAAGAAAAGAAATTGGTGGACAAGTTGATGTTGCACATAAAAGCCTTAGGAGGGACCACCACTGACCAAGATGTGATGACCATGATGCAATATTTGTTTGCACAAAATAGTAGGTACATGAATAGGTTGCTTGATCAAAAAGGAGAATTCAGGGACAGGGTAGAGATAATGAAGATCGAATTGGTGGACAAAGGGCAAAAGAAAGTCAGAACAGAAGTGAAAGAACTTAAGGTTGATTTGGAAGCCAATACGAAGAGCAAGGTGAGAAGGTTGAGAGCAAAGTTAAAGGAGATCAAGGCAGAGAATATAAGGCTCCATGATGAGAACCAACAGCTGCTGGAGAAAAGGGAAGATCTGTTGAAGAAAGTGGCAGCAGCTGATGCTGCAGCATTGCCATCCACATCTGCAGCTGGCACTTCACAACCTACTCCTAAGGAGTAGGGCAGGTTCAAGTCACTTCACTTAGTCTCCATCTTTATTTATTTCTTTTGTTTTGTGTCTGGGATTAGTTTGCTGATTTATAGGTTTATTTTCATGTTAAGATCATCACATGTTACTTGCATATCTTTTTAATTCATAGCCTAAATAATTTTTTGGAACACATCATTGCACCTAGTCTATGTATGCCTTAGTGCTAGCTTTCACTTTCTTGGGACACATTGGAATTGAACAATTTGTTTGGGACATGATTTAGGCCATCTTTCACACACCATGAACCACTTGTAGCCATTATACACCAAAGCACATTGTTTCCTTACAATGAGGACATTGCGAATGTCAAAGTTTGAGGTTGTAAAATTTGGGGATATGGAAGTGTATAATGACAAAACAAGGCTTGAACGTCAATACAAAAGAGCATAACTCTAATTTGAGGCCTTGACAAACACCAAAAAATACCCCATAGGGGTAAGGTGCACACAAATGTACCATATGGGCAAAGTGCACTAAAAGGGAAAAAGGAAAAAGAGCACTAAAGTGCCAAAAATTGAAAAAAATCACAAAAATATTGGGAATTTATGTGGAAAAAGGCCAAGTGAGACAAAAATTGCCAAAAATGAGTGACCCTACCAAAGCCCTTTTGATCCTAAATTTGATTGTGATAAGTTGAGAAAGAAGAAAGTGGATACTAGCTTATAATTCATGCACATACTTAGGCTGATAATGGATGACTAGGAATTTATGAAAGGCTATGGATTTCATGTGGTATCTTTTCACATTGTGTGTGCACTTAATGCCTTGATCTTACATAATTCTTAATTGAGTCATTTTCCGTCTTTTATTTTATTTTCTTGGGGACAAGCAAAATTTCTAGTTTGAGGTTGTAATATGCGTTGAGAATTCAATGCATACGAGCGTTTTTTCCTTCTTTTTAGATAGATCATTTTGTTTAAATCCCGACTTTGAGTCCAATTTTCTTATATTATTTTCCCTTTTCTATTATATGGAGCTAAGCTTGTGGTTTACTTGCTTTTACTTATTAGGTAGGCTAATTTTGTCTAAAAATGTGCAGGCTGCAATGCTGAAATCTGATGCTACAGCATTCAATCGCAGATTTAGATTCGGGCTTTTTGCGTGCTTAAAAGAGAAAATCGGCCAAGACTCACAAGTGGATGCCAACTAAGCTACTCAAGTTGAGGATCAGTTGCTCTTTTGTTTAAAATCAGATTGTAACTAAGGGTTATGTACTTCTAGTTAGTTTTTTGATTTATTAGTATTATATAAGTTGCTTTTGTACTTATTACTATTTGCTATAGTTCTTGTTGTCCCCTCTTTGAAACCTATAAAAAGGAGGGAGTGGGCTGGTCATGAAGGTAAGTAATATCAGATTTAACATAGATTGAATAGCTTGTGGTTGAAGATTCATAATTAAATATTAGTTTTGAATTTCTTTTTGGAATTCTTGTTCTTACACATGGGTTGCTATAGCATTGCATGATAGATTCTTCTAGTTTTCTTTATTGCTTCATATCATTTACTTTATGCTCTTTACTTTCGGTCATTTATATTTAGTAATTTAAATTCCGTCATTTATTTTCCGTCATTTACTTTCCGTCATTTACATTATGTCTTTACTTTATGTCATTTACATTTCTTGCAATTTATTTTTACGTAATGAGTAGCTAATTTTATAGTTTGGGTGTGAGACAAAAAGGGAGGTTGTAAACCAAAAACTAGTGGACTTTGTTCTTCAATAACATTGTTCCACTATGTCATTTTAAGTTTTATAAATCCAAACGCACTTTTTGACGAATTGATCACTTCTTAAAGTGTGAAAGTGCCATGGACTTAGGAATAAGCCATGAAAAAGCACGTTAGTTTGAATGATACGGGAAGTATACTTGGAAGAGTTACTAGCATGGAAACTTGCTATCTTTGTTTTTCAAACCGATTGATTCTTGACGGGTTGATCACTAGTCAAAGTGTTAAAGTGTAGTGGACTCAGGAATGAGCCATTAAGAACACGTCAACTTGAATGATATGGGAATCGACTCGGAAGGGTGATTTTTAAACAAAGGCATTTATTTTTCCATATACTTTAAAGAAACCATTTGACACTCACACTGGTCCGGACATTTGCATAGGCATATGTTGATGGAAGGCTAAACAACAGTGCAATGGTAGATATCCGGAAGGATACTCTTTAAAGTACATGGTGGAACTTGTTGTTACTAAACTAATGCTATAGCATCCCTATAGCATTGGCCTCCAGAATTTGTGTTTACTCCTCACATCAAGTCTTGCACCCATTCTATCTTTATATATCTTGTTAATCATCTAATTGTTAACCAACTCAAACCAAACAAAGTCTTCAAATCGCCATCTGAAATCTCTTCTGTTAGTACACTTTTATTGCACTTTTACAACAATCTCTGTAGGACGATATCTGGTATCCTACCATCTTATTACTTGAAAGACGATATTGGATCCTATCGTATACTTGCTTTAGAATTCAATTATCACATGTCGTAGAGGTGTGCAAACATTTCGTATCATGTCCAAAATGATAATTTCCGTTTACTCACGCCGTTGAAGCCGAACTTGTTTAAAACATCGATATCTCAAACTCATAAGTAAAGTAAAATCCCAAGACTCTCACTTGTACCCAACTTTTCACCAAAATAAAACCCAACACCTTATGTTGTCTAATTTATTTAATAATTCCAATAAAATTCCTTTAGTAGGTTTGGATATCATTTTGATGCTAAAACACCCCAAACACACTTAGCAACCCTCATAAAGCTTTGACATTTCAAGTATGTGAAAATACCCATTTACCATGAAACTCATCAAATGTAAAATGTGTTTGTAACATATGTTCAAGAATCCCCTTTTTGTGACTCAAACACTAAATAAAATATTGTAACCCATTTCTCAAGAGTTTTATAGCACAAAGTGTGCAAGTGTACCAAAAATGTGTATTGTACAAATGTTCACAAAATCTTATTAAAATGAAGTAAACTCATGGATATACATTTAAAACCCAAAATATGTGTATTTTGACATGTATATAGTTTTTCAAAGCAACTAGAACTCACCTTGCTAGATTTAGACTAAATCTAGGTTTTACCCACAAACTTGGGTTCCTTGAAGAGGAGATCTTAGATCCTTTCACTAGCTCCAATGCTTTCTACAGATCCACTACCACAAACATTCACCAAGTCATACAAAACCCTAGAGATGCAAAACAAGATGAAGAACACTAAACCCTAACTTTTTAGATGAAAGGATGAGTAGATTACCTTGATCCTAAACTCTCGGATCTACCTAATATCTTCAATACCCTATTTTCCCTACTTGAAAAGCTCCACAAGATGAGACTATGAGATCAAGAATCACTCCTATCGGATTTGGGAGGAAGAAGTTATGAGAAAATGAAGTTTGGTTCCAAAAGTCGAGCTTAAAACCCACTGTTAGAACCCCGCGGCCTTGCCCGCGACTTGCAAGTGGCGGGGAAAGTCGCCAGCGACTTGCAAGTGGCGGGGAAAGTCGCCAGCGACTTGCAAGTGATGGGGCAAGTCGCCCGCATCCTAAAACTCAACTCCAGCGAGTTGCGCGGCCTGGGCCATGGCCCAGGGTGGTGCACCAACCCGCGACCCTCAAAAAGCCCGGTTTCTCGCGTCTTTCGCGCCTGATTCGATTCCCGAAGGTTCCATCGTGAAGTTTACCTGATTTCCCAATAACTTTATGCTCCAAGAGTTAAACGACTCCCGTATTACCATCGATGTGAAATTCTAAAATTACGGGTGTTACATTTGATCCGAAAAAGTAAATGTGTTGGTTTGAAATTTTTTTAAGAGTTTTGATCATTAATTTTACATCATAATACTTGTTTGTATCAATGAACATTTTTTACAGGAAATTCATATGCTACTGAAACAGAATCCTTAAGCTTCTCACTATTACATATGTACTTCTCGTAAAGTTCAAGTTGCTTGTTTCACACATATTCACATATTCCATACAGATCCTTGGAATTGCCATTGAAGTTTAAGATGTTTGTTCCTGGAAAATTTAAACACAACAGTTGTACTGGTTATTCATATCAAAATTGATTCAGCAACCTTGTAGAACACATATACAACCAGGAAGAACTCGCATGATAATGTTGATTAAGGAATTCGCATGATTCTCCGAGTGAAAGAATTCGCATGGTGCTGTTGATTTCTCAACAATTCACATGAAATCTGAATCACAGAAATTCGTATGAGACTGTTCAGAGAAATCCGCATGGGTTATTTTCACATCTCAATGGAAAAACAAATTCGCATGAGGTTGTTACAAAGGAATTTGCATGACTCAGTTTAAGCAGAATTCGTATACTACTGTTTTTCAAGAATTCGCATGCAACGTTGATTACTACAATTCGCATGATATATGTTTCAGGGAATTCGCATGCTATAAAGTTTAAGGAATCTGCATGATACTTTTCGCATGAAGCTGTGAATGATTTCGCATGAGGAATTCACATGAGACTGTTTATCAAACATTCGCATAATATCTGAAAAGGAATTCGCATGCAACATTGTTCAACTTTTCGCATGAGGCAGTAAAGGAATTCGCATGGAACTGTTTCTAGACTTTTCGCTTCGATACAAATTCCAAAGTTAGAAAATTTTCTGAAAATTTTCCGGTCGTGATATTCAAGTGGGTTTACGATGGAGTTGTTTTTGTTCGATTTAACTGCTTCTAACTTCTTCCTCTGTTGATATAGTGTTCAGAACAACTTTTAGGTTCGAATTTCGTTGAGTTTTGAGTGAGATATGGTTGCTTGAAGGTTCGCCGGAGAACTCGCCGGAAAAACGTGTTTGGCCGAAAAATTGAGATTCACAGTTTCTTTCGATGTTTTAGCTTTATAATATCTTTGATTTTTTGTTTTTCATCGTTTTACAGGTGTTTAAAATCTTTAAAAGGACGAAAAAGGGTTGCTGGAAAATTCACTTCGCCGGAGTTCTTTCACATCGATACACATTTCATGAAACGTAGCATGTTCGAAACTTTATCGTTGGGATCGATTTGGCATTGAACAAGGATCATTGTGTACCAAATCTCATCTATTTTGATCAAAAAATGAAGATATTGATGCTTAAAGTTACCTGTTCGATTGTGGAGGAAGATGAACAGTACTAACGGACTTGTCGTTATGTCCGTTAAATGTGTAACATAAATATGTTGGATACAAGATCAAGAAGACAAAAGTCAAAATTCAAGAAGTCAAAGTTGAGAAAGTCAACTCTCATATAAAAGTCAAAGTCTTTTGTAATAAAAGTCAAAGTCTTTGTATTTGTATTTGTATTTGTTTTGTACTTTTACTTTCCTTGTATTAGTTGTAGGTATAAATACCTTGTCTTTCTGTTTTGTTAAGTAGTTGTATTAAGTTGGAAGTTGTAAGAAGAGAAGGGGAGTTCTAGAGAGAAATATTATTCAACAGAGAGAGAATTGTAGAGAGAGAGAGAGTTCTAGAGAAAAAAATTGTAATCGTTGAATTGAAATTGAATAAAAAAAGGAAATTGTTTGAAACTTGTTTGTTGATTAATTGTTTGTGATTCGAAACTAGAATCTAGGGAATATCAATTGGTATCAAAGCAGACCCAAAAGTGAAATCAATTCAAGAAAATGTTCGACACTGTGTTCTTGAATATCTAGATTGATTTTTGAGTTTTTGTGCAATTTTTGAGTTGTAAACGATTAGAATTTGTATGTTGAGTGAATTCGATCGAGTCTGTATAGTTTAATTTGGCAATTGCACTATATTTGATCTTGATTTGGTGATTTTGAAAGTTTCGAGTTCACGAGTTTCAAATTCACTGTAAATCGAGTCAAAGTGTATCATTTTGTATTTGTTTTTGAAATTCTTGCATTGTAATTTGTTCCAGAGTTGAACTCGAGGATTTCTGCAAAGTTTCGAAACAATTGAAGAAGATTTGAGTCGAAAATCGATGAAAAAGTGAAGTTTTGGTCGATATTCTGAAGAACGCGCAAGATCTACGAAATGCGCAAGTTCATCTGGAAGAACGTGCTAGTCGAAGGAAATTGATTTTTGGATAAAACGCGCAGAGGGTTATCTACGAGTTCTAGAAACGCGCAGATCGAAGTCTGCGAGTTTAAAGAAGTGGCAAATTTTTCTAAGTATTGAAACGCGCACGTAGCCATTAGCGAGTTATACAAACGCGCAAGTCTAAGCTTGCGAGTTTATTCGGAAACAGTGATTTGCGAGTTGGTTCAATCTGCGAGTTTCAGAAAATGCGCAAGCTACCATTAGCGAGTTTAAGAATTAGATTGATCTGCGAGTTTGTTCAAACGCGCATCTAGGCTTCTACGAGTTTCATAAACACACACGCTTAAGCCTGCGAGTTTCACTTTGAATAGTGGTTTGCGAGTTTCAGCAACTAGTGAGTTTCAACGACTAGCGTGTTTCAGCGACTAGCGAGTTTTTCAAAACACGCAAGTCTTTGCGTGCGAGTTTCACAAACTCGCAAGCCTTAGTCTGCGGGTTTTTCAACAATAGTGACTTGCGAGTTTTGTCACTTAGTCAATTTTTTTTTTCGAAATTTCTGATCTTTTTTTAAGATATTTTTTGATTTCATATTTGGACTAACGATCAGTTCTAGTTTCTTATTGCATATATTTTTCAAAACAGGTACATTCAAGATGACTTCCAAATATGCTCTTTCTATTGGCACGGATGTTAAGCCCCCGATTCTGTTTAAAGGGGAATATGAGCAGTGGAAGGACGGATTTCTAGATTTTGTGGATAGGCATGCAAATGGAGAAAACATTCTGCTGTCAATTACAGAAGGTCCTATGGTACCAATCACAGTTCAAATACCTAATGATGACTCATCTGATAATGAAGATGGTACTGAGGAAAGAGAACAGAAGATGAAAACATTTCCAGTAGAGTATGGTCAATATTCAGAGGAACAGAAAAGCCGATATAAAGCAAATAAGCAAGCAAGATCTCTTCTTCTTCAAAGTATCCCAAATGACATCTATGTTAAAATAGACAGCTACAAGGCAAATGCTAAGAAGATGTGGGATCAGTTGCAGAAAATGATGATGGGATCCAAAGTAGGGAATCAGATGAAAGTAGCTAACTGCATCAATAGCTACGAGGAATTCAAAGCCAAAGCGAATGAGAGCTTAGAAGATACCTATGAACGGTTTGTCTTGCTGTTAAATGAATTGTCAAAGAACAAAGTAAAAAAGAAGCATCTTGAGAACAATGTCAAATTTTTGAGTATCCTACAGCCAGAATGGAAGAAACATACGCGTAGGATGAAACAGATGAAGGATCTGAATGACATACCGTTACATGAGGTTTATGAGACTCTGAGGCAAAATGAAGAAGAAGTGGAAGAGAAAAGAGCTGAGAAAAAGAAGGCAGAAAAAGTTCCTGATCCTATTGCTCTAGTGGCCGGAGAGAAGAAGAAAGAAAAGAAAGAGAAGAAGAAAAAGAAGAAAGTGCTTACAAGTTCAGAATCAGAATCAGAATCAGATGGTGATGATGGAGAAAGTCTCAAACAAGCAATGCTTTTACTGACCCGAGCTTTTCAAAAGAAATTCTACAAGAAGCCGGGATCAAATTCACAAAGATATTCTTCATCCAGCTCTAAGAACCATGAGCATCGAGAAAGAGTTGAAGGAAAGAGAAATGAAGAAAACCGGTATATGGAAAGGAAGCCGGAAGAAAAGAAGAAGTTTGTGAATGATTACAATGTTACTGAAAAGCCAGAAAATGATCCAATTAAATGCTACAACTGTGGCAAGATTGGACATTTTTCTAAAGATTGTCGAAAGCCAAAGGTTCGAAACTCCCAGTATTATCAGAACAAACTGCTATTGGCCAAACAGCAAGAAGCGGGCATATCATTAATGGCTGAGGTAGAATTTTGGTTGGATCATTCTGATCAAGAGGATGACAAAGAGAAAGAAGAAACTGTTCATCTCTGTCTCATGGGAAAAGAGGTCAAGTATGATGAGTCAGATGACGAGACGGCTGATGAGGTAATAAACTTATCTGAAAAATATTTTCTAACCAAAATGGAAGCTATGATGGTTGAGCTTAATGATCTTCAAGTAAAACTGAAGAAAGAAAAAGACAAAGTTGCTAAAAGAAACAACAAGATCTTTGAGCTTAATAAGTCCGTTATTGGGAACAAAGATCTAATTGATTCTTTACGCAAGTCTGCTTTTGATTCTAAACTTCAAGTAGATTGTTTTGAAAAGAAGATTTCTAATTTTGAAGTTAAAATTTCTAAGTATGAGTTTGAGAAGAAAGAATCTTCACTAACCATTCATAAACTGCAGGTTGAAAAAAACCTTTTGAATAAGAAGGTAAATGATTTGGAAGCCAAACTTTATGCAAGAGGCCAAACAGATCAAACTATCTTTCTTAATGCACCTAACGAAGATGCTGATGTTAAAGAAAAATGGGGACTTGGTTTTGAAAACCCCCATTACTTAAATAAAGCCATCAGAAAACAACCAGCATTATATAATTTTGATTTTCTTGCTTGTGCTGGTAAACATACTCATTTAAAACCCAAATTTGTTACCAAATTACCAGAAGAAGTTGAGGCCAAAGAAACTGAAAATAGAAAGAATGTAAAGAAAATGCAACTACCATTTAACTATGCAAAGTTAAATGATAGTTATCTTTCAGATACACCAAAAGTTCTTTCAAACGATTATTTTGCTAGTTATTCTGTTTCTTAGATGGAGGCAAAACCTTCTATTGCAAAAGTCTATGTTCCTCCACTCGTTCTGGAAAGCAAAATAGTTGAGCTGAAAAATGTTTTATCTGATGAAAAACTTTTGGTTGATATTCAACAGTGTGTTTTCTACAGTCTTAAAGAACACTGTTTTTCAATCCAAATCTACAAAGTGTTCTACAGTTTCAAAGACACCTCAAACTTCGTCTGATAATTTTGATGACTTATTTGTGTCTGCAAATGATTTTTTAAACTTTGATGATGGGTGCATAGAAGAAATTGGTATGTTTGACTTCAATGCTCCTCTTCCTGATCATTCTACTTGTCTTATTAATGAAAAAGTGTTACCAAGTGGTTTTAATATTGGTGAATCATCAGCTAAGGTTGGTGAATCAGTTTCTGTAACTTCTGATTACTATGCTCAAGGTAAGAAACATAAGAAACAGTGATTAGAGAAACATAAATACACTTGTACACAAAAGAAAAACGAATCTCAGAAATCTGATTTTCCTAATAAATCTAAATCTTTTGTTTCAGATATAAGCAAGAAAAGGTCGAAAGCTCGAACTGAATGGCAACCAAAAAGAAAGGATGATGTTGATCCAAATTCTCTCAGTGATTTGATAACGACCCTCTTCTATACTTAGTGAAAATTACGTTTTAATATGTATTAGTGTTTCACCATCAACGATCAGACTGAATCTGTTCAGTTATCGCTGATAGTCTTTCTTATAAACATTTCTATGTATTAGTGTTTCACTATCAGTGATCAGACTGAGTCTGTTCAGTTATCACTGATAGTTTCAGAAGTAAACAGCCAAACGTAATCCCTGAAGACAAGTCTCGCGTCAACAACTATCTTTGACGACCTGAAGTCAAAGATAGAGAAGACCGAGAGGGATCCCAAAGTTCCCTACGTACGCTTCATCTGCGCGTACCTGAAGTTTCTCTACCCTACCACTTACCCCACCAACTCGGATGCATCTTTTCCGAAAGTGGGTCAGAGATCACTGGAGGTCAAGACGCTCCCCAACGAGGTACGTATCTCTGAACTTCGCTCTCGTCTCTCTCTCCTACATTCTTCGTCTTCAACGGCCACGCAGGAGGTTCCTTCTTCTGCTATCCCTGCCGCTACCCCTTCAAAACGACCATCAACTGGCTCCCTTGGTCCTTCGAAGAAGGCCAAGATGACCAAGGAGAAAGCTACTTCTAGCTCTATACCTAAGGATGTTTCTCTACAAACTTCCTTAGATGCTTTCGTGGGTCTCTCCTCTACATCCTCAGCTCCAACCACTTCAACCGTGCCAGCGATCTCGGTCGCTGTCACAACAACAGTAACACAACCTGAGGTAACTACCCCTATCCCTACTTCTTCTATCCCCATCTCTAGTCCTCCTATTTCTTTGGTCTCTAACCCTCCTTCTATCCCTACTCCTCAGTTTGGACCCATAGGACCTGAACATCATTCGTTTGAGGAATCCATGCAATTCTACAAAATGTTTGATAATTCAGGTAATCCTATAACCCTATACACTACTCTCACCTCTCCATATAAGCCTGTTTCTCAACAACTAACTTATATTTCAGGTCCTAGTCTGGCGACTGTTGACACCAATGTCAACAGTTTGAGTACAAAGGTGGATTATCTTTCTGCTTCTCTCAACACCACCACCAGCGCTGTTCAAACAGCTGGCGATGAGCTGAAGACGCTGACTGCCACCTGCGCCTCCAAAGCTGACCTTTCTCAGATCGCTACTCTTCAGGAAGCGATTGTCAAAGTCAGGGAAGAATCCAAGCAGCAGTATGATGACCTGTCTGCAAAGATTGACTCCTGCACTGCTACTCTTCAGCAAGTCCTTGACAAGCTGAATGAACCAGCTCCAGTTCCTGCTCCATCATTTACAGAAGATGATCGTTCAGCCCTGACCATAGCTGTGGAATTCATTCATCTAGCTACGTCCGACATCCCTGCACTTGAAGGACGACTCACAGGTCCGGAAGCTGAAGTCCAGAAGTTGGCTACCGCAACAACTTCATCTCCTATCAAAGATCTCTCTCTCAGTCTGATTATTCCATCATTTTGAATTACAAAGTAATTTTATTCAGTTACTTTGTCATACTTAGTGATTTGATAACGACCCTCTTCTATACTTAGTGAAAATTACGTTTTAATATGTATTAGTGTTTCACCATCAGCGATCAGACTGAATCTGTTCAGTTATCGCTGATAGTCTTTCTTATAAACATTTCTATGTATTAGTGTTTCACTATCAGTGATCAGACTGAGTCTGTTCAGTTATCACTGATAGTTTCAGAAGTAAACAGCCAAACGTAATCCCTGAAGACAAGTCTCGCGTCAACATATGTTCATAGCTGAATCGAAGATGAAGCTGATAAACAAAGAGAAGTCTACTAGTGACCTGATGCGGATATCAATGAAGCAAAGACAACTCTACTTATACGCGAAGGAATATGAGAAAAAGCTTCAGCGATAGCTGAACCTCTTTATCTCTGAACTTAGAGATACTCAGCGATCAATCGATCACAAAGCTTATGCCTCAAGTTTCCTTTTGTCTATCCTTGCACAACCTAGTACAATGTGTCAGAACGGACAAGTCTCTGCAACCATTCGTACAACAAATCTGTCAACTACACTGTTCATGACCCGGCCGAAAGCATGTCTCCCAAAAGTCAGTCTCCCAAAGCCAATCTATGAACGCCACGTGTAAAGTGCCCTGCCATGCATTTAATGCAAAGGGTATAAATAGGACGTTCACCCTTTCATCTGAAAGTGTGCTCAATCCTTGAACTCCATATAGAAACCATTGTTTTCTATATCTCTTAATCTCCCACTCTCTGAATTTCTTGTGCAATTATCTTAGTGTTTCTTAAGTTTGTTTAGATTGAGTCTGTCTTAATCTTATTCCGCAACAAACTTGTAAATTGTATTTTGATTTATCAATAAACAATTTATTAAACTTTAATTTCTGTGTTTGTATTCAACCTCCCCGCCCTTCTACAAACTTGTTAAGCACCTCCGGGACCAACAGATGATGAGATAGCTGAATCAGTTTCTGATAACTTTTGTAATAGACCAGTTAGTAGTGATAATGATGTAGTTGATCAACTTGCTTGTCCTAAACAAAACCTTGTAACTTCTTACAAGAGGTATTCAATAAAGCAATTGATTCAATTATCTCCTATTACTACTAAATCTTCTCATGATCGGAGAAATGATTTTGCTTATTCTCATAATTCTTCTGATTGGTTTGGATCTTATCATGTGTATTCTTCAAGATCAAAAGTTTTTAAAAGTTTTGAAAGAAAAGGAGGATCCATATTTAAATGGATACCAAAATCTTGTGCTAATCTGTTAGGACCCGTTTTTAAATGGGTACCTAAATCTATTGTTTCCTGATTTCTCTTGCAGACCCGACATATGTGGTACTTGGACAGTGGATGTTCCAAGCATATGACTGGGCAAAAAGCTTTATTATCTAATTATACAGAGAAATTCAGTGGAAATGTCAGATTTGGAAACGATCATCTTTCACTAATCTTCGGATATGGTGACATCATTCAAGACAACATAACGATTAAGAAGGTGAGTTATGTCGAAGGTTTAGGGCACAACTTGTTTAGCATCGGTCAATTCTATGATAAAGGGTTAGAGGTCAACTTCAAAGCTAAGAGATGTTCGGTTCGTACTGAAGACGACAATGAACTCTTAGTCGGAATTCGAAAGACAAACCTCTATACCATAAATTTGTCAAAAGTTCAGATTGACAATCAAGTATGCTTAATGACGAAAGCTTCGATGCAGCAAAGTTGGCTCTGGCACCGACGTCTATCACACCTGAACTTTCGTTATATCAACAAGTTGGTCAAAGATAAGTTAGTAAAAGGACTTCCTAAGCTGAGATATGAGAAAGAACACTTGTGTGCTGCATGTGAAAAGGGTAAGATGAAGAGAGCCACACATAAACCGAAGCCTGAACCAAGCACCAGTTCTCCACTAGAGTTGTTACATATGGATCTCTACGGTCCGATGAGAACACAAAGCTTAGGAGGAAAGAAATACGTGTTGGTTATTGTGGACGATTACTCAAGATACACGTGGGTCAAATTTCTTCGATCAAAAGATGAGACGCCCGAAGTTCTCATCACTTTCTTAAAGACGACCCAGGTGAATATGCAAAGACAAGTCAAGTTTCTTCGAACGGACAATGACACAGAGTTCAAAAAAAAGAATGTTGAAGAATATCTCAAATCGGTCGGGATATCACATCAATACTCTGCTGCTCGTAC
Organism: Arctium lappa; assembly: GCA_023525745.1. NCBI lineage: Eukaryota > Viridiplantae > Streptophyta > Magnoliopsida > Asterales > Asteraceae > Arctium > Arctium lappa. Next base: position 55,665,000 of record CM042058.1, on the reverse strand, counting down.
GCCTGAATAAAATGGAGTAGTCAAAAGGCGAAATCGGACGCTAGTCGAGGCCGCTCGGACTATGTTGAGCCAGTCTGACTTACCTCTATTCTTGTGGGCAGAATCTGTGTCAACTGCATGTCATTCTCAAAATCGATCCATAATACACCTCCGTTTTCAAAAGACTCCATATGAGCTGATCAACAACAGAACACCGATAATCAAATATTTTCACATATTTGGGTGTAAGTGTTTCGTGCTTAACGATAGAGAGAGTCTGAATAAATTCAATGCCAAGGCGGACGAGGGTATCTTCATTGGTTATTCTTCAACATCTACAACATATCGTGTTTATCTGAAGAAGTCAAAGACAGTTTTCGAGAGTGTTAATGTAACATTCGATGAAGAAATGGCTTCTGAACAACTCAGTTCAGAACCCGTTATCACTGGAGTATTAGCTTCTAGGCAGATCAGTCCAGAACCTGCTTCTACAGCGAATAATTCGAATAACGCTTCTACCTCAATTTCACATTTATCTGATTTATATTTGTTATTTGAATTCTTTTATGATGAGTTTATCGGATCTAATGTATCTAAATCTGCTGTGATTGACAGCTCTGAAGACACAAGCTGTAATCTTCCAGTCACTTCAGAAGTTGTAACTGAACTTGACTCCTCCGTTCAGTCAGAAACTCACATTCCAACATCTACTCCTACAGTTGAAGATGTACAAGTAACTGATGAGCCAGAAGTAACTGTTTCAGTTGGGTGTGATATATTGTCTACTCAACAGCCAGAGTCTGCTGTTCCAACTGATGCTTCTGCACCTGAAACTTCAACTGCAAACCCCCCTCCTATTAATCAAACTGAAGAGTCTGACAGTGGATTTCTAGATGATGATCATGTTCAATCATTCTCTACTCCACTACCTCATGAGCATCGCTGGACCAAAGAGCATCCATTACACCAAGTAATTGGAGATCTCAACAAGCCTGTATAAACTAGGTCAGCGACTCTTAATCAATGTATGCATGACTCATTACTCAGTAAGATAGAGCCCACGCAAGTATCAGAGGCTCTTGCTAATTCAGATTGAGTATTTGCTATGCAAGAAGAGATCAATCAGTTTGAAGCCCTAAAGATTTGGAGATTAGTTCCAAAACCAGAAGGAAAATCCGTAATTGGCACTAAATGGGTATTCAAGAATAAAAAGGATGAAGATGGTATCGTCATAAGAAACAAAGCTAGACTTGTTGCCAAAGGTTACCGGCAAGAGGAAGGCATAGACTACGATGAGACGTATGCTCTAGTAGCGCGTGTAGAGGCAATCGACATGTTTCTAGCCTACGCAGCTCATAAGAATTTCACAGTCTATCAGATGGATGTGAAAACAACCTTTCTGAATGGCATTCTTAAGGAGGAAGTATACGTGTCTCTACCAGAAGGGTTCATCAATCCAGATAAGCCAGATCACGTCTACATTTTGGATAAAGCCCTGTATGGTTTAAAACAAGCCCCTCGAGCATGGTATGATGTTCTATCTAAATTCTTGGTCAAGTCCGGTTTTTCTAAAGGTAAAATAGATACCACTTTGTTTATCAAAAAGGAAAAAGCCGATATCATCCTTATTCAAATATATGTTGATGATATAATATTTGGTTCTACAAATCCAAAATACTGCAAAAACTTTTCTAACCTCATGGTGTCACGTTTTCAAATGAGTATGATGGGAGAGATGAATTTCTTTCTCGGATTACAAGTTAAACAGTTTTCAATAGGGATTTTCATTAACCAATCTAAGTACATTTTGGATATTCTTCGGAAGTTCAATATGGAAAATTGTAAACCAATTGGAACCCCGATGGCACCAGGTACTAAGATTAACACTGATCCTTCGGGTAAAAGTGTTGATGTTAGAACTTATAGAGGTATGATAGAATCGTTAATGTATCTTACTTCAAGTAGGAAAGATATTATGTTTTAAACATGCTTATGTTCTAGATATCAGGATGCTCCCAAAGAATTCCATTTGGCTGCTGTCAAAAGGATTTTTAGGTATCTGAACGGGACTGCAGATCTTGGTCTGTGGTATCCTAAGGATACAGGGTTTCAACTGACTGCTTATTCAGATGCAGATCATGCAGGTTGCATGTTGGACATAAAGAGTACTTCAGGTCACATTCAATTCCTTGGAGACAAGCTCGTTAGCTGGGCATCAAAGAAACAATTATGCGTTTCCACATCGACTGCTGAAGCAAAGTATGTAGCTGCTGCCAGTTGTTGCTCTCAAGTCCTGTGGATGCGAACACAATTGAGAGACTACGGATTCAAGTTTGATAAAATACCAATTTATTGTGACTCGAAGAGTGCAATCGTGATATCTTCTAATCCTGTACAGCATACGAAAACCAAACACATTGATGTCAGGTATCATTTTATTAAAGATAATGTAGAAAAAGGAACAATTGAACTTTATTTTGTAAAAACAGATTATCAACTTGCAGATTTATTTACTAAACCCTTAGATGAAAAGAGATTTAATTTTCTTGTCTCTAAGCTTGGTATGTTAAATCTTAAGACGCAATCGGTTGTTACCTAATAAAGTTACGTATTGTTATTTTTCATCATTTTCTTTATCATTATGTTTGAAGGATATATGCACTTTAATTGTTTGCTCATGATCACATGGGGAGTAAGAGAAGATTAAAGATGAATCATTATTCTTTTGAGGGGGAGCATAACTAATTTCTGCATTTTACTTAACTGACAAATTTTTGTGATGCATGATTTTAGGGGGAGCATATAAGAAAGGAGTAAGACTATGATTTCTGATTATCTCAGATCAGAACTCGTACGTTAATCGTTTTACTGCTTTATGTCTTTTCCATTTGAATAAATTTGTTTTGACCAGACTTTGAGACCTATGCAGGATGAGAGAAGCTGACAAGATCATATCTTTATGACTTCAGCTTGACTTCATGAGATTTAAGATTGTGCGAAACGGTAAATTTCTTATCTTAATCTCAAATGTATCTGAAAGAAGGACAACTTTCAGATATAGAAAACATGTTCTAAAATGTTCAAACCACTTCCCGATTTTTAAACAGATTTCATGAATTGGAAGTGTGATTTTAAATGTTTTAATTTTATTTGGGCTTAAATTTTTTTACAAACCGTGTGTTTCCAGAAGTAAATACTTGCGTATTGTGTTTTCAATATACTTTCAAGTATTCACACACACCGGTTTGATTTTTTGTTCAAATTGTTGTTACCATGTCTCTAAATTAAAACAATTTTTCGATGGTAAGACACCCCGCTTGTATTCAAAGAAATTTGAGCGTCATTTCATTTTGAAGCATTTCATTCAAGAATGCCTATATTTTTGTTTCATATAGACTATATCCATTATTCTTGACCATAAGCCTTAATTGATATCATTTCATTTCTGATCATTTTCATACAATGTCAGATTTTCAAACAAGTCTTTTGCATTCATATCTATTCTTTCAATATACTTGTTTGAAAATACTTCAATGTTTAAAAATGCTCATATTTTCATGATTATATCTCTGAGCATATTCATATATGACATTTGTATATGAGCTTTAACTAATAAAGTTAAATCATCTGAGCAACATATGCTTTCTAGGATAATATGGGTTCTTTGTGCTAGGAATTAACTGAACTTCTATGGAATCATGTTAACCAGTGATTTCTACCCAAGAAGTTAATCCATAGAGATTGAGTGTGATGAGTCTAAAAGAAATGAGCGTGGGTTGTGTGTTGAGGGAAAATGGAAATGAGAGTTTGGTTACAAGTGAGCATCATGATTAAAAGAAAGAGGGTGTGAGATCAGAGTAAAAGAATATCAGACTCTGCACCAAATATTTTTTGAGCCGGGCAGCCACATTACTAGCGTTTCACAATTCTTTGGTGAACGTTATTGAAACAGGCAACTAGCCCATGCCAACTCTTGAATTTAACCCCACCAGCCACTCATTTTATTCTCAAAAAGAAAATGTTTCATATTTTTCTGGGGACGCAACATATGATCTATCTGATTTTCATTTGGAAAATCTGGATATTGAAAAAGAAGGAAGTCTGCCCCACCTTCGCACTTCAAAAATGCACATTGAGTCTGTGTTTATCTACTGTTGTCTCAGTGGTTTACACAATGTTGAGCCTTAAAGTAATCATCAAGTGCTTAATTCTTTCTACACTTGCATGAACACACAAAGAATTCATTTATTTGTCATAACATTCATAGAAATTTCCTTTGTGGTATTTCGATGATTAGATGGAAGCCCTGGGGAGTGAACATCAAAAAGCTCCTTTATATTGTGTATTCGTTACACAAGTGACTTCGTGTTACTGACAGACATTTTAACTGATTCATTTGTTGATTCAGGAGTTACATGTTCTTATTTTTTCTGGATTTGCAAAGATCTAGGTGAATACTTGGTTATGGATCACAGAATTAGAGGCTCAGTTTGACAGATCAGAATGGTCAAAGACATTTCTTGGTGAAAGTTTTGATGATACAAATGCTCAAATCATCAAAAAGGGGGAGATGGTATCAGGAAATGATAAAGTTTTGAGAGATGATTTTAAAAGAAATGTCCAAGTTAGAAGATTCAAAAGTAAAGATTTGAAGAAGATCAAAGAATTTATGAAGATTTGAGGAAATTTTCTTTGAAGATTGTTTGCTAAAGCAATTCGAGCTGATTCTGAAGATAATTTCTTTCCAAAGTCTGAAAGTATTGTGTGAAAGTTTTGGGGAGATTGTTAATTGATTGAAGAAAGTTTTGGAAAGAATGCCATTAAAGAAAAGAGGAGATTATACTAATAGAGCTTAAAAGTGAAGACTGAATTGCTAGATCTTTCAACAGTGATCTTGAATCCAAAGGGGGAGATTGTTAGAGCATAAATATGTTGGATACAAGATCAAGAAGACAAAAGTCAAAATTCAAGAAGTCAAATCTGAGAAAGTCAACTCTCATGTAAAAGTCAAAGTATTTTGTAATAAAAGTCAAAGTCTTTGTATTTGTATTTGTTTTGTACTTTTACTTTCCTTGTATTAGTTGTAGGTATAAATACCTTGTCTTTCTGTTTTGTTAAGTAGTTGTATTCAGTTGGAAGTTGTAAGAAGAGAAGGAGAGTTCTAGAGAGAAATATTATTCGATAGAGAGAGAATTGTAGAGAGAGAGAGAGAGAGAGTTCTAGAGAGAAAATATTGTAATCGTTGAATTGAAATTGAATCAAAACAGGTAATTGTTTGAAACTTGTTTGTTGATTAATTGTTTGTGATTAGAATCTAGAATCTAGGGAATATCAGTAACAAATTTGGTCCCTGCCGTTAAATCTGTTAATTTTGTTACAATTTAAGTCCAATTTCCGTTACTTTTGTTAAGCCAGTTAGAGACTTTTAGGATTTGTCAGTTTTGATCCCTGTAGTTAACCTTTGTTAGTTTTTTTGGTGAAGTTTCTTACATTTTCATTCCAATTTTGTTAATTCTGTTAGTTTTGTTAAATAGTTTGTTCTTTTGGCAGATTTAGTCCTTGTAGTTTTAGTTTAAAGGTGTTAAGTCAAAATATTGTATCCAAGATTTAATTAGAAAGTCATTGTTAGAAAGTCAACAATGTCAAAGTCTTGTAAAAGTCAAAGTTGTTTAATTCCTTAGTGGTTAAGTCTTGTATTAGGTTTGAGGTATAAATAGGTTTAGTCTTTGTTAATTTTGTAAGCACCTAATTGTAACATTCAGACTTGTGATTAGAGAATTCAAGATCTACTTTCTCTCTCTTGTTCTTGAGTTTGTCATATCATTTTATGAGAAAAGCTTGATTTGTTTGGGATTTGTCATTTACAATTGGTATCAGAGCTGAACCAAACAATTTTCAGAAAGATTTTCTCAGAAAATTAGATCGATTTTCTAGATTTTTTTTTGGATCGAAAAGTTGATTTTTTTTGAAAATTTCAAAAACACTGAAGTTTGATCTGTTTCACAAATTTCTTTTGAATCATTGATGTTTGTGAGTGAATCTGATTGTGTTGTGATCGATTTCATTATAGAATCACAATTTGTTCTCACAATTTCACAGATTATTCAAGATCAGATTCAAGATTTTTTGAATTTTGTTGGTGAAAAACATCGATCTCTTTATTTCTGAAAATTCTCTGAAATTGTTGATTTTTGCAAAGTGTGGATTGATAGAAATATGTTTAAAATTGTTCTTTGATTGTGTTGATTCAAGTTTAAGAATTGATTTGCAGATCTAAACGTATTTGATTCAATTCGTGAAGTCATAAATTGAAGAACACGATCTTGAAAATTCATCATTCTGCATCACCTTCAAATTTCGAAATCTACACCACTTAATTGTTAATTTTTTGTGCGAGGTGGAATCCATGTGGTCAGACTATGATTAGCTATTCAATCGGTGGTTGCAGGTTTGATTTCAAATAGAAATCAAAATATGATATTGATTGGATGATAGGGACGGTGCATTGTATTCAATTGTGGATTGAAATTGTGGTTTCAAGAGATTGATAGTTCCATTTTTTGCAATTTCCATCTAAATTTGCATCATGTGATTGGTTGATGGAAGTAAGTGGGGCGGTGATTTGTGCAGGTTGAATTCTGAAATTACACCACTCACATGCTAATCTTGCGCTAATAACCATTCACGCAAACATGAGGTTTGCGTTATAGCCTTCACACGCAAAGTGTTCTTTGCACATCTCTCACCTCACGCAAACCACAGGTTTGCGCCACTAGTCTCACGCAAAAATTCTGCACAGTTCGGTGGCTATAGGTTTGGAATTCAAATTGAAAAGCAATTAGTGGGATTTTAAAAGTGGGTCGGTGCTGCAGAATTATTTGGAAAAGTGAAATCAAATTAAGATACTATCGCAAATTTCAAATTTGTTTGCAAAATTTGATTGGATGCAAAATACATCATGGGACGGTGGAATTGTGGGTTTAAACAAATCAGTCGGTGGTGGATGTAAGAATTGAATAAATTGTTATTGTATTTTGGTTTAGATCATTTTATGTTGACTTTTCTATGTAATTACTTGTTTCCTTGTTTGACCTATAAATAGGTCTTCCTTTTTTTTCATTAGAAGTAACTAGCCTAATTGTAATCACCTAGAAAGAATCTAGATAGAGAAACACTTGTAACCCTATCACTTGTGACATCAATACACATGTGATTTCCTCATGATTCTTGTTGTTCTTGATTGTTATTTGATTGTGGTTTGATTGGACAATATCATTTGGTATCAGAGCAAACAAGAAGAAGCAAATTCGATCAGATTTGAAGTTTTTTTTTTTGAAATATTTTTTGGCGGCCTGATATTTCACTGTTTGATCATTGGTTTTCTTGTTTTTGCACAATTAAATCAAGAAATTGATTTGTTTGTGTACGTTTTGTTCATAGGATCATGTTTTGTTCAGATCACATAGACTAATTCGTACTTTAGATTGATCAATTTGATCAAAATGTTGGTTTCTTGAATAGTTGAAGTCGAACACTGTATTTTCGATTTGAGCACTGTAATTTTTCGATTTCTTTTGTAAATTCAGTGTTGTAATCTTGATTCGTTTGATATAGTGGACCAATTGTGTGATTTGAAGAATCAGAAATCAAGTTTTACTTGATTTTTGATCGATCAGGTGAAAAACTCGCAAGGAAAACTGTTAGACCACAGTCTCATTGGATTCAAGATCATCCAAACTGAAGATCGCAATCTGAAGCTAAAGTCGGAACGTCGACTCTCGATATAAAAGTCTATGTCTATTTGTAATAAATGTCAATGTAATTGTTTGTTATTGTAATAGTTAACTTAATATCTAGTTTGTTAGATATTTAGTTAACTTAGTTATTATTTAGTTTAGTTGGTTATTTAGTTAGATTCAAGTAACTTAGTTTTTATTAGAAATAATATCTAGATTTAATATCTAGATATTATTCTAAGTAGTGTGTTAGACACACTTGGTATCTTTGTATCTCTCTAACACCAAATCAGATCATAGATCGGATATAGATAACACAAAACACACACTAAAAGGTGTAAAATCAGAGAGAACACAAGAGAGCTTCAAAGATCAATACCGAACCTTGTAATCGTTGTTTGATATATCAATACAGGTTGGTAATCGTTCTTGTGTTGTTTTTCTATAAAACTTGAAAGTATTGTTGGACCGACAATTGGTATCAGAGCCTGATTAAGATCAAAACAAGTTTTTTTAGAAAATCGTCTCTGTGTTCTTCAAGAAAAATTGATTTTGAGTGTAAGAGTGTTTTAGGTGTTAGAATCGATCAAAGTGTGATCGAAATACATGCTAGATCGAGTTGTATGCGTTTAATTTCATGTTAAAGCTTAAATCGAGTTCCAATTTGTGGTTTTTGTGAGAAAAGAGTTGAGAAGAGTAAGTCACTGTGCGATCAGATTAATTTCTAAAAAGAGTGTTTTAGTGAGATCGAGTGCCTACAATCTGTTCTAGAAGTGTTTCTAGACATAAGGGTAGTGTTTGTTATTGCTAAATCGTTTCAATACAGATTTTAGACGAATTTTCGAAGTACAGGTTGAATAACCCGCAAACCAGAGGAAGAATAACACGCAAAGTCCCACTTTGCGCGTCCCACTACAAACGCAAAGCAGACTTTGCGACTCCAACTTCAAACGCAAAGCATACTTTGCGGTTCTCAAAAGACCCGCAAACCTCAAGCCTTTGTGTTCATCTCTTCAAAAGACAAGTCGACTTTGCGCTCCCAACTAGAAATGCAAAGCTCAAACTTTGCGCATCTCAAGACAATCGCAAACCTTAGTTCTCGAGTCCTCAAGCAAATGCAAAGAAAACTTCTCCCATCCAACTAGACCCGCAAACCTCAACCTTGCGCTTCCCACTAGACCCGCAAACCTCATTTTGCGCGTCCCATTAGAAACGCAAACCTCAGTTTGCGCACCCCATTTGACACGCAAACCTTGAAACGCAAACCAGACTTAGAATTTTTTTTTCCTGAGATTTTTTCGAAACTGTAATAGGGTCTTTAATTGTCATAAATTAAATTGTCATAGGGACCCCCGTGCTTAGTCTGGCTAGGGGGACAAAATTTCTTGTGTGATCAAATTTTACTTGGGTTAACGATCATATCTGTCAAGTTTTTCTCATATATATCAATACAGGATGACATCCAAAGAAGCTCTCGCAATAGGAACCGACACCAAGCCACCAGTTCTTTTTCGAGGGGAATACGAACAGTGGAAGGATAGGTTTCTAAACTTCATTGAAAGACAGGATTTGGGTAATTTCATTATACAATCCCTAGAAGAAGGCCTAATGGAAACACATTATAGAGAGCCAGCAGAAGGAACTCAAGAAGTAAGAGTTGCACTTTCTTATACAGATCTAACAGGTGATGCTAAGCTAAGAGCAAAAGGCGACAGGTTAGCCAAGTCATACATTCTACAAGCGATTACAAATGAAATCTATGTAAAGATTGACAGCTACAAAGCCTCAGCCAAACAAATGTGGGATCAACTAGAGAAAATGATGCTGGGTTCAAAGATTGGGAACCAACTGAAAATCTCTAACTGCCTGCACAATTTTGAAGAATTCAAAGGTAGAACTGGAGAAACTCTAGAAGGAACATATGACAGGTTTGTGACATTGCTAAACGAATTGAGCAAGAACAAGGTCAACAAATCTCAAATCGAGCTGAATATCAAATTCCTGAGTATTCTACAACCATAATGGAAAAGTTTTGCCAGGCAGATGAGGGAGATAAAAGACCTGAATGAGATTCGACTTCACGAGGTGTATGAAACCCTCCGACAAAATGAAGATGAGGTAGATTAAATTCTAGCAGAAAAGAGAAAAGGAAAGAGAGTTGAAGACACAGTCGCTCTTGTTGTGAAGAAGAAGAAGAACAAGACGATTGTGTATGAATCAGAAGAAGCTGAAGCTGATGTTGTCTCTGACTCGGATGAAAATGAACAAATGCAGCAAGCAATGCAGTTTCTAACAAATGCATTTCAGAAAAAGTTCTACAGGAATCCAACGTCAAACAGTCAGAGGTACTCTTCTGGACCCAACAACTATGCTCACAAGGAAAGAGTTGAAGGAAGCAAATATGAAGGAAATAGGTATGAAGGGAAAAGATTTGAAGGGAAGAGATTTGAAGGGAAGAGACAAGAGGAAAAGAAATCTGATGAGAGAAGATATCAGACAGAAGGAAACAAATCAGAAGAGAAGAAACCGGAAGAAAGGAAGTACAAAGCTGAAGGATCAAGTCAGCCAGGACCACCCATGTGCTACAACTGTGGCAAAACCGGTCACTTTGACAAGGATTGCCGAATATCAAAGGTTAGAAACTCCGACTTCTACAAGAACAAGATGCTTCTTGCAAAGCAATAGGAGGCAGGCAAGGCGCTGATGGCTGAAGATGAATACTGGCTGGATCACTCAGATGAAGAAGAAGATGAAGAAGAAAAGGATGAAGCCGTCAATATGTGCTTGATGGGCAAAATCGAATCAGATACTGAAGCTGATTCAGAAAATGAAGAAGAGGAGGTATGTGATTTATCGTATAAAGATTTAATGAATAAAATGCATGCTATGGTTTTAAAACAAGAAGAGTTAGAATCTAATCTTAAGCGAGAAAATGGTGTTATTATTAATAAAAACCAATTGATACAAAAACTTAGCGATGAACTTGCTGAGAAGAAAGTATTAGTTGAGGTTTTACATACAAACGCTGACACCAACGCAAAAGAACAGACTATAATTCTAAAAGAGAATAGTGAGATCAAGTATAAATTGACAAAAAGTGAGATTGATTTTTATAAGCTTACTGATATGCATTCTTTATATACTAAAGAAAACAAGACCTTAATTGCTAAATAAGATGTTTTGGAAAAGAAGCTATACTCATTTGGTCAAAGTGAGCAAACCATTCATCTTAACAAGCCGAAAAAGAATAAAGAAAATTGGGGAATCGGTTATGTGAAACCTCAACGTCTTCAAAAGGGTATAAGAGAAGTGCCTGCACTTTATGACTATACCTCTATGCTTGTTTCTCACCGAATCGACTCATTTAAAGTTTTCAATACTAAACTATCAGAAGAGGATGAAGCTAATGAATTTGAAAAACGGATGCAGTCAACTAAAGTTCACGCTCCATTTTATTATGCAAAGTTGAATAATAGTTATGCTATCCAAATGATGATAAGAAATCTCTTTCAACTGACTACTTTCAAAGTTATTCTGAAAAAGAAATGGAGGCGAAACCTGTTATAGGTAAAATTTATGTCCCTTCTCTCGTGCTAGAAAGTAAAATTTCTCAACTCGAGAACTCTTTATCAGATGAAAAACTTATGATTGAGATTCAACAAAAGGTTTTTTCAACTGTTATGAAAAATGTTGTTTTTACAAAGGCTTTTACTTCTAATGACATGTTTGGTTCATCAAACGAAGAGTTTAATTTTCTTAATTCTGACAGTGGTTTAGATGGTTGTTTTGAACAAATTGATTTTAATGCGAAACTTCCTAACCATGCATCTTTTGTTAAGAAAACTTCAAGAAAAACCAGTTTACCTGTGTTCAGTGCAAAATCAACGAAAGCTTTCGTTGATAAATCAGTCTCTGTGAACGCTAAGAGTGCTAAAGGTAAGAAAATATCTCAGCATTCACAAAAACCAACCACTACTGGTAATTCTAAGAAGAAGTATTCAGTTGTTGCTCAAAGGTCTAACTCACCAGTTTTACATGTTTCAGATATGAGCAAGTCAAGACCTGAAGCCCATTCTCAATGGCAACCAAAACGGAAGCTTGACAAGGCCGTTTTATCGTCTAGTAGTGTTAATTGTAATAAGACTTCGCTTATTAAAGATGTTGTGATTGCTGAAATTGCTGTTTTGAATTCAAAACTTGTTGTTTCTCGTAAACAATATACAATGAAGCAATTATTTCAGTTATCTTTATCTGCTGGAAAGTCCTCTATCTATAATAAACATGTTTCTATTACTTGTCAAGATTCTGAAGATTGGTTTGGAAATTACCATGTGCATTCATCTCATACCAACTCTCATGCTTTTCAAAAGAACAAAGGATCCAATTTGAAATGGATACCAAAATCTTGTGCTAACACAGCAGGACCCAAATTCCAGTGGGTACCTAAGGCTAAATCTGTGTTGTAGGCACACAAAGCTTAAAGATAAAGCGACTTCTGATTATGTACAGATCAGGACTCGTTCTTCAATGTCAAAAATAGGTTTTTGGATAATATAGTTCAAAATCAGAACATCAAAGTCAAAATAGGCTTTTGAACAAATCAGTTCAAGACCCGCACTTCGAGAATCAGAGTGTAAATTCCAATGTTGTCATATGCATATCTAAATTTGTATTTTCTCTTATGCAGACTTGTCATACATGGTTCTTGGACAACGGATGTTCAAAGCACATGACAGGGCAAAAAGAGATACTGTCCAACTTTAAAGACAAATTTTGTGGAACAGTAAGATTCGGAAACGACCAGTTTTCTCCAATCATGGGATACGTGATGTACAACATGACAATATCACTATTAAGAAAGTGAGCTATGTAGAAGGCGTAGGACACAACTTGTTCAGTATAGGCCAGTTCTGTGACAAAGACTTAGAGGTCAACTTCAAAGCCAAAAGATGTTTCGTTCGCAATGAAGAAGGCGAAGAACTTTTGGTCGGTAAACGAGAATCAGACCTCTACACAATCAATTTATCAGATGTCCAGACTGACAAGCAAGTTTTTCTACTATCGAAAGCTTCGATGAAACAAAGTTGGTTATGGCATCGACGTCTTTCGCACCTCAACTTTCGGTACATTAACGATCTGGTCAATGGAAAGCTTGTCAAAGGACTTCCAGAGCTGAAATATGAAAGAGAACATCTATGTGCAGCTTGTGAAAAGGGGAAGATGAAGAGGGCACCTCATAAACCGAAGCCTGGACCAAGTACAAAAGCTCCTTTAGAGTTATTGCATATGGATCTATGCAGTCCAATGCGCACTCAAAGCTTAGGCGGCAAAAAGTACATACTCATGATCGTGGATGATTATTCGCGGTACACATGGGTCAAGTTTCTACGTACAAAGGATGAAACACCAGATGTTATCATTACATTCCTGAAGACGACCCAGGTGAATCTGCAGAAACCAGTCAAGTTTCTACGAACAGATAACGGCACAGAGTTCAAGAACAACAAAGTTGAAGAGTATCTCGAATCTGTCGGGATTTCACATCAATACTCTGCTGCTCGTACGCCTCAACAAAATGGAGTGGTTGAAAGAAGAAATCGAACGCTAGTCGAGGCTGCTCGTACTTTGCTAAGTCATTCGGACTTACCTCTATTTTTGTGGGCAGAAACTGTTTCGACCGTGTGCTACACACAGAATCGATCCATGGTACATCGAAGGTTCAAGAAGACTCCTTATGCGTTAATCAACAACCGAACACCGACAATCAAATATTTCCATATATTTGGGTGTAAGTGTTTCGTGCTAAACGATAGGGAGAATCTCAATAAGTTCAGTGCTAAGGCGGACGAAGGAATCTTCATTGGTTATTCCTCGACATCAACTGCATATCGTGTCTATCTGAAGAAGTCAAAGACGGTGATTGAAAGCATCAATGTCACCTTTAATGAAGAAATGGCTTCCGAACAACACAGTTCAGAACGCGCAATAACATGAATACTAGCTTTTGGGCAACTCAGTCCAGAACCTATGTCTCAACAGAATAAATCAGACGAAGCATCAACTTCTACTAACCATTTATCTGATTTAGATTTATTATTTGAATTGTTTTATGATGAATATCTCGGATCGAATGTAAAGAAATCTGTTGTGGTTGACAGGATGGAAGACTTAACGACTTCACATCTAACCAGTTCAGATGACTCTATTGAATCAAACGCCCCGATTCAACAAGAGATTCCAATTCAAATACCGACTCCAACAGTTGAAGAAATGACAAATGATAAAGAGACAGAAGTAGCTGAAACAGTAGGAGATTCTGTACAGATCAATCTACAACCAGATCAAGTTGTACCTGCTGAGCCTTCAGAAACTGCCACTTCAACTGAAATCATCAATCCTCCTGAACAAACCGAAGAAGGTACAAGTGGATTTAAAGATGATACAATTGACATACATTCATATAATCCATTGCCTCATGAACAAAAATGGACCAAAGAGCACCCGATAAGCCAGATAATTGGCGATCCATCAAAACTGGTGCAAACTAGGTCAGCATCAATGAACCTGTGCATGCATGACTCCTTTTTGAGCAAGTTCGAACCAACACGCGTATCAGAGGCACTTGCTGATCCAGAATGGGTGATCTCAATGCAAGAAGAGCTAAATCAGTTTGATGCACTTCAAGTCTGGAGACTCGTACCGAAACCTAAAGGTAAAACCATTATAGGTACAAAATGGGTTTTCAAGATAAAGAAAGACGAAGATGGTACCGTCATCAGAAACAAGGCACAACTAGTAGCCAAAGGATACACACAAGAGGAAGGAATAGACTATGACGATACATATGCTCCTGTGGCACGATTAGAGGCAATCAGAATGTTTCTAGCCTACGCAACCCACAAGAACTTCACCGTCTTTCAAATGGACGTGAAGACAGCATTCCTCAATGGAATTCTGAAGGAGGAAGTCTACGTCTCTCAGCCAGAGGGATTTGTCAATCAAGAGAAGCCAAATCATGTTTACATTCTCGACAAAGCATTCTACGGTCTGAAACAAGCACCTCAAGCCTGGTATGATGTCCTTTCTAATTTTCTAGTCAAGTATGGGTTTTCAAAAGGTACGGTGGATACCACTTTGTTTGTTGTGAAGCACATCTTTAGGTATCTAAAGGGCATTGCAGATCTTGGTTTGTGGTATCTTAAAGATACTAGTTTTGAACTAACAGCCTACACAGATGCAGATCATGCAGGTTGTATGTTATACAGGAAGAGCACGTCAGGACATGTGCAGTTCCTCGGTGACAAACTGGTAAGTTGGGGATCAAAGAAGCAACTTTGTGTTTCAACTTCTACGGCCGAAGCAGAATATGTAGCTGCTGCTAGCTGCTGTTCTCAGGTCTTGTGGATGAGAACTCAATTACGCGACTACGGTTTCCACTTCAACAAGATTCCGATATACTGTGATTCCAAGAGCGCCATCGCAATAACGACGAATCCTGTTCAACACACGAAGACAAAGCATATAGACGTTAGGTATCATTTTATCAAGGATAATGTAGAGAAAGGAACAATTGAACTTTTCTTTGTAAAGACTGAGTATCAATTTGCTGATTTGTTCACCAAACCTTTAGACGAAAAGAGGTTTACCTTTCTAGTGTCGAAGCTTGGTATGCTAAATCTCAAAGTATAACCAGTAATTACCTATAAAAGTTTTCTAATTGTATACTTTTTCATCCTTATCTTATTCTTAAATCTGATTGCTATCTGCAAGTTAACATTCTGTTCATGATAGAAGGGGGAGTATGAGAAGAAATTGACATCTGGTCAATATTACTTCGAGGGGGAGCTCATAAAATTTGCATATACCTTTTATTGTCAATTTTTTTTGTAATGCAAGATTTTAGGGGGAGCTCTTCACGACAAAGGGGAGTACGGATATGACTTCTGATTATTTCTGATCAGAACTCGTACTTTAAAAAGTTTTACTGCTTTTTGTCTTTTCAATTTAAGTGAATAAATTTTACTTTGACTTGACATAAGACTTTTGCAGAATTTTTGAGAGAAGCTTACAAGTTCATATGTTTATGACTTAAAGCTTAGCTTCATGAGATGTAAGATCGCACGTTAAGGTATAATTCTATATCTTCATCTCATATATGGTTGAAAGAAAGACAACTTTCAATCATTGGAAAACATTGTTTTTAATGTTCAAAACACTTCCCGATTTTTCAACACATTTTATATTTTGGGAGTGTATTTTAAATGTTTTCATGATCTATATTGTACTTTAACTGAAATAGTTAAACCAATCTAAGCATCACGTGCATCTAGGAAAACAAATAATCATTGTGCTAGGAATTAACACAACTTCTATGGAATCACCTTAACCAGTGATTTCTACCCAAGAAGTTAATCCTTAGTGACTGAGTGTGCAAATAGAAAAGAAATGAGTGTGATTAGAGAAAGCAAAATGTTTAAAAGAAAGAGCGTGTGAGAATAGAGTTAAAAGAATATCACAACTCTGCACCAACTTTTTCTGAGCCGAGTAGCCACATTTCTAGTGATTCACAATTCTTTGGTGATCATTATTGAAACATGCAACTCACCCATGCCAACTCTTGATCAAACCTCACTATCTACTCATTTTCTTCTCAACAAGAAAGTGTTTCACATTTTCAAAGGGGATGCAGCACATTTGCTATCTGATTTTCATTTGGAAAATCTGGATATTGAAAAGAAGGAAGTCTGCCCCACCTTCGCACTTCAATCATGCACATTGAGTCTGTGTTTAACTTACTGTTGTCTCAGTGGTTTACACAATTTTGAGCCTATAAGCAATCATGAAGTGCTTAATTATTTCTATCACAAGCACAAACACACAAGGAATTTGTTTCTTTGTTATAACGTTTATAGAAATAACCTTTGTGGTGTTTCGATGATTAGATGGAAGCCCTGGGGGAGTCAACATCAAAACAGCTCCTTTCCCATGTGTATTCATTACACTCAGTGACTTAGTGTTACTGACAGACATGTTAACTGATTCATTAGTTGATTCAGGTGTTACACTACATTTGTCTGGATTTGCAAAGATCTAGATGAATCTCTTATGAATTGACGAATCAGGGGCTCTAACCGCAAGATTGACATTTCTTACCACATATTTTGATGAAGTTGTTGCACTTCACATCAAAAAGGGGGAGAATGACTACACAAGAAATGGCAAAGATCACATGTTTCAAGAATCACGTCAAAGACTGAATTCTTCTAAACAAAGTAGATTAAAGACATGTTGATTTCAGAGAAAGAGATTGCATCTTCTGAGCTGAACAAGAAGAATGAATTGGATAAATTTTTTTATTAAATGATCTTGATCCAAAGGGGGAGATTGTTAGACCACAGTCTCATTGGATTCAAGATCATCCAAACTGAAGATCGTAATCTGAAGCTAAAGCCGGAGCGTCGACTCTCGATATAAAAGTCTATGTCTATTTGTAATAAATGTCAATGTAATTTTTTGTTATTGTAATAGTTAACTTAATATCTAGTTTGTTAGATATTTAGTTAACTTAGTTATTATTTAGTTTAGTTGGTTATTTAGTTAGATTCAAGTAACTTAGTTTTTATTAGAAATAATATCTAGATCTAATATCTAGATATTATTCTAAGTAGTGTGTTAGACACACTTGATATCTTTGTATCTCTCTAACACCAAATCAGATCATAGATCAGATATAGATAACACAAAACACACACTAAAAGGTGTAAAATCAGAGAGAACACAAGAGAGCTTCAAAGATCAATACCGAACCTTGTAATCGTTGTTTGATATATCAATACAGGTTGGTAATCGTTATTGTGTTGTTTTTCTATAAAACTTGAAAGTATTGTTGGACCGACAAAAACCCAAGAACACGTTAGATCCGTGAAACGCGCAAGTTCTTCCCAAGAACGCGCAAATTTAGTGAAACGCACACGTTCATCGCTAGACCGCGCTAGTTGAAGAAGTCTGTCTCAAACACGCAAGTTGAAGTTAGCGAGTTCATAGAACGCGCAAGTTGAAGTTAGCGAGTTCATAGAACGCGCAAGTCAAAGTTAGCGAGTTTTGCTCTTTGATCTACAAGTTTCTTCCATCTGCGAGTTTGCTTGCGAGTTTGCTAAAATGCGCGAGTAAGCATCTGCGAATTTCTGAATCGCGTACGGTACAGTTAGCGATTTTATCAGGAACAATGTTCTGCGAGTCGTTTGGTCTGCGAGTTTGTTCGAAACAGTGGTGTGCGAGTTTTGTCGGTCTGCGAGTTTCAAGCAATTATGTGATCTGCGAGTTTGAGTACTTAGTCATTTTTGTCCGTTGTTTCAAATTTGATCAGTCTTGAATTTTACACACCGAGTGTAATCTGCTCTTCTTGAACGATTAGTTCAAATCACATTTCTGTTACAATCATGTCTAGAGATCTACTCAGTATGGGTTCGAAATCCAAACCTCCAGTTCTTCAATCAGAAGAATATTCTCAATGGAGAAAGAGGATGATAATTTTCTGAATAATCAAGATAAATCCTTGATGACTTCTATTCTGGAAGGACCCCATTATCCTCATGTCACAGCAGCAAGGATTCCTGGAAATGAAACTACACCAAATATTCCTGAAAGAAATGTTGCTAAAAGTCCAATTCAGTACAATGATAATGATAGGAAATTGGTTCAAAGAGATACTGATGCACTGACTTTTCTGATCATGGCAATTCCAAATGACATATTCAACCGAGTTGATAGCCGTGATTCAGCTAAAGACATCTGGGATGAATTGGAAAAACAGTTTCTTGGATCGGCCAAGTCTCAAAAGACTAAAAGAAACCAAAGCATTCTTGCTTATGAAGGTTTCAAGGCCAAGGATGGTGAATCATTGAAGGATGCCTATGATAGGTATAACATCATACTGAATGAACTGAGGAAAAATGAAGTTCAGAAATTAGATTAAGAGATAAACTTCAAGTTTATTAAAAATCTTCAGCCAAAATGGGAAGTTTATACAATTCAGATGCAAATTAACAAAGATATGGATGAGGAAAAACTACATGATTTGTTTTCTGCATTAAATCAACATGAGGATGTCATCAAGAAACAAGTTGCTGCTACAAAAGAACTGAGTCAGTTGAAAGAAAAACACAAGAAAGTGGAAGACTCTTTAGCTTTACTGACACAGAATCCGGGATTGATTTAAAAAGAAGCTGATATTGTCCTATTCAATCAAGCAATCAAACAATCAAACAAGATATTGACATTCAAAGTATATTCTAGAGAGAGAGTGTAGAGAGAGAAAGTCTTCAAACTTCATAGATCTGACAATGATACGTACAATGAACTTCCTTGCTTACATGATTATACAAGACCATAGGTATTTATACCAAGGACTAAATCACAAGCTTAACAACTAAGAAATCTCATATTGACTAAACTAAACATTGACTTTTTTGACTTTACTAAACTTGAATTTTCCTATTAAATCTTGGATACAATAATACACTAACATTCTCCCCCTTTGTATGCAAGATTTAAAAAAAATTTGACACTCGTCTTCAGCGCTTGATTCTTCAACTTTTGTCTCTGACAGTCTTGAACTTTGAGACTCTAACAATCTTCAGTCTTTCAGTCTTTGAAGAATCTTAAAAAGTCTTTAACACTTTGCATCTCTGGAAAGTCAACAAGTCTTGAAAACTTTGGAACTTTGAGGAATCTTTGAAAACTTTGGAACTTTGAGGAATCTTTGAAAACTGTATATCTTCATCTCTTTGATCTCTCGATCGTCTTTAGAAAAACGAACTTTCACGAATCTTCTAATTTGACTTTGAATAAACTCAGAATGATTTCTTTTCATCTGGCTTGGACGTTCAGAATCATCTTTAGAAAGCCTCTTTTCTTCAAATCAGCTTTGAAATCTGAATCTTTCAGAAATTTCTTCCACTTTTTTTTTTGACATCTCATCTCTGAAATTGGTCTTTGTAGATTTCTCCCCCTTTTTGATGATTGTGAGCGTCATAATCATCAAAACAACTTCAATTTCAACATAATCTTTGATTCTCCCCCTTGAAAAATACATTCTCCTCCTTTTGATCTGAACTGAATCATGAACTATATATACCCGAATCTTTTCAAATTCATATATAATGAACGTTGTAACCCTGATTCAACAAATGAAACAGTTAGGAATGCCTATCAGTAACACAAAGTTACTGTGTACAACGAATGGACAATTTAAGGAGTTGGTTTGATGATGACTCCCAGGACTTCCATTCAATCATTGAAAAACACAAGGTTTATCTATGAATGTTCTAACAGAAAAACAAATTTTCTGTTTGCTCATGCTTGTGTATGAAAGAATGTAGCACAATGATTGTGTTTCATAAGGCTCAAATTGTGTAAACTATTGAGACAACAACAGATATTACACGGACTCAAAGTGCATGAAAGAGGTGCGAAGGTGGGGCAACTTTCCTTATTTTTCAATATCTAAATCTTCCGAGTGAAGACTAGATAGCAGATATGCTGTGTCCCCAAAGAAAATGAAACATTTCTTTGTTAAGAAAGAAACGAGTGGCTGGTGGGGTTAATGCATTAGTTTGCATGGGCTCACTGCCTTTTTCAATGATGGTCACCAAAGAATGTGAACCAATCAGAAGATGTGGCTGCCCGGCTCAGAAAGTGTTTGGTGCAGAGTTTTGATATTCTTTTAACTCTGTTCTCACACCCTCTTTCTTTTTAACATTTTGCACACTTCTAACCAAACTCTCATTTACATTTTTCCGCTCCACACAATGAGAAAAACTCAATCGGATGAGTTATCTCCCCCACTCTTTGATTTTGACCCCTCACCCCTCAATCACTCAAGGATAACTTCCGGGGTAGGAAACGCAGGTTAACATGAATTCATGGAAGTTCTATTTAAGCTCACACACAAATCCCATGTAAGTCCTAAAAGAATAGTTGCTCAACAGTTTAACTTGAACAGTTAAGCACAAAATATATGATAACATTGTCAAAATGTATGCTCATTTTAAAAATATGAATGAAATTTGAGCATTTGAACTTTGAAGATCTCTCAAAACAAGGATATTGAATGAAT
Source organism: Arctium lappa (assembly GCA_023525745.1). Lineage (NCBI taxonomy): Eukaryota > Viridiplantae > Streptophyta > Magnoliopsida > Asterales > Asteraceae > Arctium > Arctium lappa. The sequence continues at coordinate 55,644,168 of CM042058.1, read as the reverse complement.
GAAATGAAATCAAGAGAATTGTTGTGAGAATCTGACAATGTATCAATCAGATCAAATAAAATTGTTAGGGTGTCAAAGAATTGGATATTTTGTTTATATGAACGAACATAAACAATTTTGCAATGAAAGCACAAGATTGAAATGATGAATGATGTATGATTCTCAAACAATATTTGAAAGCAAATGGGAGTATTACCATCGAAAAATTGTTCATTATGAGACATGGTAATAACAGATTCAAATGAAGTACTGAACCGGTGTGTATGAATACTTTACAGTATATAGACAAGATAATACGCAAGCATTGATCTTTGGAAACACACGATCAGTTAAACATTAACGCTCAAAAATGAAAAACATTTAAAATCACACTTCTTAATTCATGAAATCTTTTGAGAATAGAGAAGTGGTTTGAACATTTAAGAACACATTTTTCATGCTTGAAAGTTGTTCGTCTTTCAAACAATCAGAGATGTAAGATTAGAAGATATTTACCTTTAAGCTACCCCTCAAATCATTATAGAATGATTTATGTCAGATAAGCTCCCCCTGGATATTTACATAATATCCTTATCTGAACATTGATGAACGGGTCCTGATCTGTCATGTGATCAGAAGCCACAATTCTTTACACTTAAGTCCGGGTTTTGAACTGTTTTGTTCAAAAGCCAACGTTCTTTGAGGTACGAGTCCTAGACTGATTTGTCTAGAAGTCAAACATCATGCTCCCCCCTTAAACTTTGGGTGCCTGCAACACAGTTTTAGCTTTTGGTACCCACTGGTATTTGGGTCCTAAAGTGTTAGTTGCAGTTCTTATGGGGGTTACATAATAAGAACCATACCAGTAATTAACAAAGTTTTTACTTAAAAGTCATATGCTCCACAGTAAGAACAACAAATCTTCTTTTGAGCAACCCTGATCAAATGATTAGTCGAGTAATATATATCAGAATTACCAAAAGAGTTACCTTTATGCACACTGTTCTTGTTAGCATTGGTTGTGGATGCAGATGCTTTGCCTTTCTTCTTCTCTTCTGAAAAATCCTTCACTCGCCAGACCATCTGATTTTTCTTAGATTGCTTTCCAAGATATTTGACATAGAAGTTCGCTGAACCATCAACAAATTTGCAAATTTGTCATAAAATAGATTTGATGGTCTAATCTGATTTGATTTGACAGTTTGTGATTTGACAATTTTATTTTTCAAAACATTTTTCTCATGAATAGAACTTGAAGCTGTTTTGAAAGAACTGACTGATTCTTTTGAGTTATCAACAGGTGATTGACTAATCACATCAGCTGCTACTTTATTTGACAATTCAATGTTTGCAGCTTCTAAGTTTTTTATATTTTCAGATAAAATGTTTCTTTCAAAAGTAAGTGTGTCAAACTTCTTTTTCAAATCAGATCTTGCCTTCTGTTCTTTAAGAATATCTGATGATAGAACAGAGATCTTGGACATGAGCTTGGATATTTCAGATTCAAAATGTAAGCGTTCTTGTTCAAAATCTTTTTGTAAGTCCTTGGTTTTATCAGAAATTTCATTGAAAATCCCAACATTTCTCTTTTCAAAAATTTTCTTTTCAGACTCAAAAGACTTTTTTTGTTCTTTGAAAATTTGTCTTTCTTTTTCTATTAAGTCTTGTAAAACTTAGATCTGTTTGGGAAATTCAACAATTTTATCTTCAAGAACTTTTCTTTCCTTAGCAAATGTGTCTCTTTCAGTAATGATTATCTTTTCAAAATCAGACACTTGCTTGGAAAGTTTAATGCATCTCAGCTCAAGATCCTTTTTCTCTTGTAAGGTTTTCTTGGAAATCTCAGATGACTGTTTAGTTGAAGATATTTCTTTTTTTGATTTTTCTTTTTATGCTTGGAGACTTGTTTTCAATTCAGCATTCTTCTTCTCCAAGACAGATATCTGATCTTCAAAAGCCTTTAACCTGTTTTGAAGCTTGACTGATTCATCTTTCAACTCAGATGACTTCTGTTCAGTCGTCTTCAGTTGGCTTTGGATATTGTTTATCTTTCTCTCTTTTTGCATAATAATCTTCTCTTTAACCCCTATGATTTTTTCTTTTATTTCAATTTCATTCTCACTTGATCTGATGATACCTGCAAAATCAGATTGAGAATTATTAGCATATTTTGTACAATCAGGAGTTTTATCAGAATTTGACATTTTAGATTTGAACTCTTGAATCTGATTTAGAAGCTTTGAATTCTGATTTTTCAGCTTGTCTAATTCAACTTCCATCTTTGGTATTTCCGGCATGTACAAAACAGCCATATCTCTTGCAGATAAAACAATATTTCCTCTCTCGTCTGTAACAGGCATCTTGTCAGAATGTTAGCTTAAAAAAATGATCGTCAAAAATCAGAAAAATATGACCACTATCAAAATATGTCCCCCTCCGCAGACTTAGCACGGGGGTTCCGCTACGCGGTTAGCGGATGCTTGAAAAAAATGATCGTTCCCAAACAAATTAGAATAATTAAAAAAAATCTATCTCTTGAAACTCGCAAGTCACTGTACTCGCAGACCACTAAACACGCTAATCACTATTCACACTGAAACACGCAAATGGTAATGTGCGCGTTTCTAGAACTCGCAGGTCAATATTAGCGTGTTTGCTCAAATTCACACGTCGATGAAACTCTCAAGGCACTGGAACTCGCTCATCACCGTTTCGAACAAACTCGCAGATCAAACAAGTCGTAGAACACTGTTGTTAGCGCGTTTTAACACTTAGAAAAAAATTTCACGAATTTCAAACTCGCAATATCTTTTAGCGAGTTTCGCTCAAACTCGCACGCCTCTCTAGCGCGTTTCAATCAAACTCGCAGGCTTTGACTTGCGCGTTTATCAAACTTTCTTGTCTCTATTTGCGCGTTTTACCCGAACTCGCACGTGTTGCTTGCGTGTTCTTCAGACACTTGCGCGTTCTTCAGCTTGCGCGTTTTGCAGATGAATCTTGCGCGTTTGTTGATGAACTTGCACGTTTTCTGAATCTAGCGCGTTTTGACAGTTCGTTCACAAAATCAGTCCAAATCGACTTAAACCTACAAATTTAAACATGAAATTGCACCAATATGATCGATTTATCATTTAGAATACGAATCTTCCACAAGATTTCCATTAAAAACATCAAAAATTAACAAATTGATTCAAGAAACAGTACTCGTGTTCGTTTTTCAAGAAACTGACAATTTGATCAAATTGATCAATCTAATGTTCGAATTTGACAATGTGATCTGAACGAAAGATTATCCTTATGATAAAACGTTTACAATCAAATCAATTTCTTGATTTAATTGTACACAAACAAGAAAATTCGTGATCAAACAGTACTTTTTCAACAAACGAGTTCTTGACAAAAATTCTCAGAAAATCAATCAGTTTGATAAATTCAATCACTCTGAAATTGTTTGGTTTGCTCTGATACCAAATGATATTGTCCTATTCAATCAAGCAATCAAACAATCAAACAAGATATTGACATTCAAAGTATATTCTAGAGAGAGAGAGTGTAGAGAGAGAAAGTCTTCAAACTTCATAGATCTGACAATGATACGTACAATGAACTTCCTTGCTTACATGATTATACAAGACCATAGGTATTTATACCAAAGACTAAATCACAAGCGTAACAACTAAGAAATCTCATATTGACTAAACTAAACATTGACTTTGTTGACTTTTCCTATTAAATCTTGGATACAATAATACACTAACATTAGCATCTGGATCAAGCAAACCATTAAAGGCAAAAGCTATGGTGTCAAAAATTGTTTATTCTTCTGACAGTTCTGAGGAAGAGGATGCTGAACCTGAAGAAGTAGATGAGATTGCTGCTTTCACAGAAAAACTGGCTTTGTTAACTACAAGATTTCACAAGAAGTTTGCAAACAAGAAATTCTACAGCAAACCCAAGCATGATGGTTACAAGTCAGGTAAATTCAAAGGCAAATTGTTGATTGAGAAAGAAAAGAAGGAAGAGATGACAGAGGAAAAGAAGGAAGAAAAAGAGAAAGAAAAGTCATACAAGTGCTTTAACTGTGGAAAGTCAGGTCACTTTGCTAGAGATTGTCCGGAGAAAAAGGTGAAAAACTATGAGTACTACAGGAAGAAAGCTCAACTTGCAAAGGCTGTTGAAAAATGGCAAGCTCTGAAAACTGAAGATGAAATCTGGCTGTACTACTCAGATGATGAAGAAAGTGAAGTGAAAGCAAATCTGACTGAGGTCCACTACAACCTCATGGCTCACTTACAGGAAGAGTCTGATACTGAGGTAACTTCAATGTCTGATGAATCTGACTCTTCTGAAAATGAAGAGTTGATGAACTTGATGTCCCAACTAACTCAAGTGAATTCAAAATTTTTGAAACTAAAAGAAAAACTTGAAGAACAAAAATTCATCATGTAGGGACATCAAGATCAAGTTTTTTTATACAAAACATTATCAGAAGATAATGAAGAAGAGAAAAATGTTTTAAAAATGGACAAAGCAAAGCTTCAAAGTGAAATATCTGATTTGCAAAAAGAAATTTCAACTCTTAAAGATCAGAAACTGGACTTAACTCTTCAGTATGAACTTGTCATGAAAGACAACATTGAGGCATAGACCAGAATAAAAGAGTTAGAAGATTTAATTTTCAAAAGAGGTCAAACTGAACAGACACTAAAAATTTTAACAAGCGGTCAAAAGAAAAACAAATTTTATAAGGCCAAGTTTGGTCTAGGTCTTTCAGATGTGGATGTTTTAAAGAAGGCACCAGAAAAACTTTATAATTTAAACAAAAATGATTCTGAGCCTATTATTTTAGTTCCACAAATCCTTGATACGTTTGTTAAAACAGAGATTATTTCAGAGACATCGACTAAAATAGAAACATAACCTATTGGTGAAGATAAATCTGAAAATGAGATGGAGTATGAATCTCAAGGTCTTAAAAATGTCTATTTTAAATATGACGAATTGAATTCTTCTTATGAAAGTAAAGAGAAAACATTCGTTGAATTTGAAAATATCTTTCCAAAAGAAAATGAGATTCATACTACATCACAAGTTCTGATTCATCTGACATAATATTTACATGTCCTATTATAGTAGATGGAAATGAAAAGTCTTTAATTTTAAACAAACCTGTTCCAGAAATGACTTCTAAGAATTTTGATCCTGAACATCAAGCAGCTTTAAACAAGATTTCTGTTCTTGAAAAAGAAATCTCAATTTTACAAAGTCAAAAAGCTGATCTTGAAAAGAAAACTTTCCAAGAATAGAAAGATCTTGAGCTTAGATGCATGCAATTATCAAAGCAAGTCTTTGAATTTGAAAAGATTTTGATAACAGAAAGAGACTCATTTGAAAATCAACGTCAAAGTTTACGAAGTCAAATAGCTAAGTATGTCAAAGATCTATCTGTTTTATCGTCAGATATTATGAAAGAAAAATTAATCAATTCTGATTTGAAAACGAAAGTTGATATTTCAGATTCTAATTCTTCTAAGCTGGTAAATGACAAGATTCTTTCTGAAGTACCTGTTTCATCTGAAGAGTTATGTTTCAATTCTGATTTGACTAACATGACTTCTAATTGTGTTTCAGATTGCTTACTAAAGAAAAATGTGTTCAAAGACAAGCAAAAGGTGGAAGAGATTCTGAATACTTCTCATGACAGTCTATGTAATAGAGTAGTTCCAGCTTATAATAAATGTCAACAAAATGCTAATAAATCAAAATTTCTTTCAAAGAATGATTTGTTGACATAAGCTTCTACTAGATTGCGATGTTCATTCTGTTATGAGTGTTCATTCTCTCTTAAACCTAAATCTTCAAAGAAAAGAAGAAAAGTCCATTTGAAAAACATTAAATCTTCTACTTCTTCTTCTGATAAATCAAAAGCTGAAGTTTATACTGTCAAGTCTAAAAATCAAAAAGTTCAGTTAAAGAAAGTTGCTGAATTACAATATGTGCAAAGATGGATTCCTAAAGATATACTCAATGCAAAAATTGTAAAAATCAAAAGTTCAAAAGATAAGGATGCCACTAACAAGAAAGGACCCATTCTTATATGGGTACCTAAGTTGAAGTAACTGTTATTGCAGGCTTGTCATGTGTGGATTATAGACTCAGGAGCATCTAGACACATGACTGCTTACAAACACCTGCTGCAGGACTACGTAGAACATTATGCAAGAACAGTTAACTTCGAGAATAAGATGAATGGTTATGTCAGAGGATACGGTGTTCTCAAGAACAGAATTATCTCTATCTCTAAAGTTCTGTATGTCGAGGGGTTACAGTACAAATTATTTTCTATCAGTCAATTTACTGAGAAGAAGTGCAAAGTGGAATTTGATGAAGACTTCTGTTATATCAAGAATAAGTCAGGCACAGAGTTAATCAAAGGAGAAAGAATGAGATTACTATATGGTGTACATTTTCCAACTCTACAAGCTTCAAAACCTGTATGTCTTATTTCTAAAGCTTCAGTAGATGAAAGTTGGTTATGGCATCGTCGATTTTCTCATCAACATTTCAGAGAATTGAACAAGTTGAGGACTCAGAATCTTGTCACCGGGCTTCCAGAGCTGAAAATAGAACAAGATTCTCTTTGTTCTGCATGTCAAAAGGGCAAGATGAAAAGAAGTTCTCACAAGTTAAAGATGTTTTCTAACTGTTCAACGTGCTTGGAACTTATTCACATGGATTTATGCGGTCCAATGAGAACTCAGTCAATAAATGGCAAAAAGTACATGCTGGTCATGGCTGATGAATATTCCAGATATACGTGGCTAGAGTTCTTGAGACAAAAGTCGGATGCTCCAGATCTCATCATCAAGTTTATCAAGAAAATACAAGTTCTTCTTCAAAGTCAAGTGCAACAACTCAGAAGTGATAATGGCACTGAATTCAAGAATTCAACTCTTCAGTCATATTTGGATTCAGTTGGTATTTCACACAACTTCTCAGCTACAATGACACAACATCAAAATGGTGTTGTGGAAAGGAAGAACATAACTTTTGTGGAAGCGGCACGATCAATGCTTGCATATTCAAGTCTACCACAGTTTCTTTGGGCTGAAGCAGTAGCAACTGCATGTTTCACACAAAACATGACAATTATTAATAAGCGTTTAAATAAAACTGCTTATGAAATTATTAATTGTCGTAAACCAAATGTTAAATTCTTTCGTGTGTTTGGAAGCAGATGCTATGTGCTGAATGATAGAGAAAATCTTGCCAAATTCAAAGAGAAGGCTGATGAGGGAATTTTTATTGGTTAATCACTAACCTCCAAAGCATACAGAGTTTACAACACAAGAACGAGATCAGTGATTGAAAGCATCAACGTATCCTTTGATGAAACAAAGACAAGAATTTCTGAACAAAGCAATTTAGAACTTAGATCTAGTGATAAAGCTTCCACATCAACCAGTGTGGAACCTGCATCAAAACAGACCGAGATTTCTAAATCTTTTACTGATTCAGATTTAGATTTAATGTTTTATGATGCTTTTGATGACTTTCAGAACATACAAGGTCAAAATGATATACCTATCACTGATACATCTACTACCACTGTAGATATATCAGGACCCTCTGAAGATAATGGAGAAGCTTCTACAACTCAAGTACAAGAAGTTTCAGACAACACAACTTCAACAAATAGTGAAGATTTTCCATCTACATCTGAAGGAAATGTGTTGGAAACTCCCACTGCAGAACCTGTTCCATTGCAAAGCACATCAAGTCCAATTGTATCTTCTTCAAAAGGATCAGAAATTCAAATTACTTCAACTTCTGAAGAACAGCAATACAAGATGAGTTTGATTCTTCTAATAATCAAACAGAGGTTGATGTATTACCAAGCTCACATAGATGGACAAGGAATCATCGTCCAGAAAATATAATTGGTGACCCGTCTGCTAGAGTGACTACCAGATCTGCTTTTCCACCGACAATAGCCAATTTCTGCATGTTTTCAAGTTTTCTGAGCAACATTGAACCAAAGAAGCCATCAGAAGCTTTAAAGGATCCAGATTGGATAAATGCATTGCAGGATGAGCTGAATGAGTTCAAAAGAAACAAAGTGTGGAGATTGCTACCAAGACCCAAAGACAAATCAATTGTTGGAACAAAGTGGGTCTTCTGAAACAAAAAGGACGAGGCTGGAATTATCGTGAAGAACAAAGCAATGCTGGTTACAAAAGGTTACAATCAACAAGAAGGGATTGATTATGACGAAACCTATGCACCAGTTGCTCGGATTGAAGCCATAATAATCTTTCTTGCTTATGCGGCTCACAAGAATATCAAAGTATTTCAAATGGACGTGAAGTCTGCTTTTCTCAACGGCATTCTTCATGAAGAAGTCTATGTGAGTCAACCTGAAGGCTTTGTGGATCCAAAGTTCCCAGATCATGTCTATGTTCATGACAAGGCATTGTATGGTTTAAAACAAGCGCTAAGAGCATGGTATGAAAGATTATCAGTCTATCTAACCACGTCAGGTTTTCGGAAAGGTACAATCGATACTACTTTATTTCTCAAAAAGAAAGGTAAGGATTTGATACTTGTACAAATTTATGTTGACGACATAATTTTTGGCTCTACTTCATAAGAATTGTGTGTAGAATTTGAAAATATCATGAAAAGGCGTTTTCAAATGTCAATGATGGGTGAACTCACATTTTTCTTAGGCCTGCAAGTTAAGCAAAACTCAGAAGGGATTTTTATAAATCAGGCTAAATATATCAGAGACATGTTGAAGAAATTTGACATAAATTCTACTTCACCCATGAAAACTCCAATGCTAGCTGGCAGTTTGTTGGATGCTGATATCTCCGGAAAATCAGTAGACTAACATACTTACAGAAGTATAATTGGTTCCCTTCTTTATTTGACAGCAAGTAGGCCAGATATTATGTTTGCAACATGTTTTTGTGCAAGGTATCAGACAAATCCTAAAGAGTCTCATCTTTCTGCTGTCAAAAGAATCTTGAGGTATCTCAAAGGCACACCAAATCTGGGCCTTTGGTATCCAAAAGATTCTAAGTTTGAATTAATAGCATATACTGACGCAGATCATGCAGGAAACAAATTAGACAGGAAAAGTACATCAGGAGCATGTCACTACCTAGGAGATAAACTAGTCAGTTGGTCATCCAAGAAACAGAATTCTGTATCCACATCTACAGCTGAAGCGGAATACGTTGCGGCTGCAAGCTGCTGCTCATAGGTTCTGTGGATGAGAACCCAACTGAGAGATTATGGATATACTTTTCACAAGGTACCAATCTACTGTGATTCCAAGAATACAATAGCAATCACATCAAATCCTGTGCAGCACTCAAAAATAAAGCACAGAGATATCAGGTATCACTTTATTAAAGACTATGTTGAAAAAGGTGATGTAGAAATGCATTTTGTTTCAACCGATCTTGAGATTGCTGATTTGTTTACAAACCTCTTGATGAAAATAGATTTACTTTTCTAGTCAGCAAACTTCGTATGTTGAATCTTAATGAATAGTTACATCATTCTTTATATTTCTGAGGGGGAGTATTTCTTTACAACCGGTATGCTTTTGTAATTCATTTACTCAATTTCAAAAAGCTGGATATTATTAATAAACCTGGACTCATGTTCAATGAGTACCAAAGATTTATCTGTTTTACAGGTTTGTATATTGGACTATGACTTCTGATCACATCAGAACAGGATTCATACTTAATGATTTGTGCTTCACAGCAAAAATCAAGGGGGAGAAATCAAGATGTGTGCATACTTCAAGAGGGAGCTTAATGCAAAAGTCTGTAAGTGTGTATATATATTTGAAAGATCTGAAAAGTTTGAAAAGTTTTTTCTGAGAAAAAAATACTGGTTTTGTGCTAAAAAGTCAATTTTGAAAAGTTGCTATTTTGAGAAAGTCAAAGTTTTCATTTTTCTGGAAATTTTTCTCAAAATTTTTCTAAGAATGGAAACGCGCAAAGCACTATGCTTATGCTTAAACGCGCAAGGCATAGTCAGCGAGTTCACCAAATGCGCAAGGCATTGCTAGCGGGTTTGATAAACGCGCAAGCTGAAGCTAGCGAGTTTTATAAACGCGCAAGGTAAAGCTAGCGAGTTTAATAAATGTGCATGGTGAAGCTAGCGAGTTTGGTTAACACGTAAGGTGAAGCTAGCGAGTTTGGGTAAACGCGCTAGTTGAGGCGTGCGGGTTTAAAAAATGCGCAAGGTGTTACTTGCGAGTTTGGGCGAGAAATTTCTTTCAGCCTGCGAGTTTCAACTTTCTTACTCCTTAGGCTTGCGTGTTTCACAAATTTTTCACTTAAATTGTTTCTTGAGTGAAAAACACACACATATTTGTCATTGTTTGGGACAAATACCTTGTTTTCTTGATATGAGAGAAGAAAAACTCAATTCGTGTGTTGTGTGCGAGTTTTGTGCAATGAACGGTGACTTGTGAGTTATGTGAATGAAAAGTGACTTGCGAATTCTTTGACTTGTGAGTTCTGTGACTAGCACGTTTTGTCGAGTATATAAATGTTCCATCTCTTTACTTCTCTCATTATCAGTCTGCGGCTTTCAACACTTAGCGAGATCTCTCTGAAATTTTCTTGCGACTTTCATTTTTTCAGTTCATTTCCCTCGAACATTTCAGTGTAGGTTATTGTTTTTCATTTGTTTGATTGTTGGTTCTTATTTGTTATCGATTCTAGGGTTTCATACTTTAGTTTGTCGATTCAATCTTTTTGATTGTTCATCTTCATGGTTCGATGTGTTCTGAAAATTGTCAGACACTAAATATTTTGGGCTTGTTCTTTCAAACTAATGTTAGTATTGAAAATCATACTTGATATAATATGGGTTTGCTCGATATATTGATTTTTGCAGGTTACCATAACTCTTGGATTATTGAGCTGAATTGTTGTTTCATACTGAACTGGACTGAACTCGAAATGAAATTATGAACTGAACTAATGTGGACGTAATGGATGAATGATTGAACTCATAAACTTTAATGATCTTGTTCAAGATTAAAAGAAAATTAAAAGTCAGAATTTTTTTTATAAAGTGAAAAGTTTGAATTTTGACAGTCAAATTTGAATTTCAAATTTTTTTCAAATAAAGAGTAAATTGCAAAGTTTGATTATTGGAGTTCATTTCAAAAAATTTCAAGTTTAAAAAGTCAAAAGTTTTAGTTACCTTTGCAAAATCAGCATGATTATTAATTTTTTTTAGATTTCAAGTATTATTTTTAAATACAACATTATTTTGTCAGAATAAATTCGAAATGTGAAGTGTTGTTGTCATTTTTATGTGTCTTGTGTGTTGTTATTAAGTTGTTGTTCATCTGAAGCTGCAATCTGTTTTCTGCAACTTACCGTGCTTTCAATTGCAAGATCTTAAAGTACATTGTTCTATACTTCAAAATTGGTTTCCTGAAAACAAGTTTTTGGATTTATACTGACAAATTGGATTTTATCCAATACTTTTGATATTTTTCAGGAAATCAATGGCGGAGGAAAATATTCATGATCAAAGTGTTCAGATGAATGATCATGATCCTATTGTGTCACGGGAGATGCCCATGCCTTCTTCCCGATCCCATTTTTCTGAAGTTGGTGTTGACCCAGATCTTCAATTGATCAGTCCTCAAGATTATCTCTCTTTGTCGCCAAATAATCATCATGTGATATTTGACAATCTCATGGTCAAGCCATTGATAAAGGAGATACTGAAAAACCATCCAATCTGTACTGCATTAACTACAACTGCTACTGTATCAATGATCTATTTACAACAAGCATGGAGAACCATTGAGCATGTAGTGCAAGGCAACATAAAGTATTTCACCATGCGCATCGACAACTTCACATCCATCCTGACCTATCAAAGACTTCGTCTGCTTCTTGATCTACCTTTGCCAGATTCAAGAGATGGAAAGACAACTTTTGATCCTTATCCTACAGATCTCGAAATGTTTGCTGGTATTCGTGCTCTAGGATATGTTGGAAGTCTTTCAAAGATGAGTGATTTTAGGAAGTCAAATTTGCCTCCATTCTATTATCAGTTTTTCTCAGTGATCAACAAGTGCTTGACTTCACAACATTCTGGGCATGCCAACACCAATATTCATACTCTAAGACTGTTCCATGCTATCATCTATGATCTGCATGTTGATTATGTTGTGGCCATCTAGACTTAGTTGTATGAGAAAGTTCTGAGCAAGAGACATTCAAAGAAGCCAAAATACGTGCCTTATCAGAGATTTTTACAACTTATTGTCCGAGGCATTTTGAGATCCAACCGAGATGTTCCAAAGAGATTACATCATGAAAGTGCCCCGAAAATGAAATGACTCATCTTCAAAAGCAGAAGCAATCATTCACTTTTGAGATGCCAGTTCATGCTGCACTGCTTGCTTATGCCGATTCAAATGCTCCAAGTGTTAGGCTATATAAGGAGTCCATGGGATTACCAGAGCCGGAGATCCCTACCCAGGACTCAGAATTAGTTAGTCGAGCGGAGTCAGTGAGGGTTCAACATACTACGGGAGTAGTTGAACGGGAAAGTGAGCAGAGAGAAAATATAGAGAGGGTTCAGGAGTGGGTCAGCCTTCTGTACTGGAGGGTGTGGGAACACAGGCACAATCTGCCAAGCATTTAGTGATTCCTACATCTCAACCTGAGATTGTTGTCATTCCTCAATTGGGCACTCAGGAAGAGAATCCCAATGAAAGTCAGAACTCTGAGAAAACTATATCGGTTGGTCAAGAAAGCTCTTCTAGTACTTCGGTACCATCAGGAACATCAGAACAGGATGCAGCAAATCAAGGAAATGATCAGTGATCAACAAGTGCTTGACTTCACGACATTCTGGGCATGACAACACCAATATTCATACTCTAAGACTGTTCCATGCTATAATCTATGATCTGCATGTTGATTATGTTGTGGCCATCTAGACTGAGTTGTATGAGAAAGTTCTGAGCAAGAGACATTTAAAGAAGCCAAAATACGTGCCTTATCAGAGATTTTTACAACTTATTGTCCGAGGCATTTTGAGATCCAGCCGAGATGTTCCAAAGAGATTACATCATGAAAGTGCCCCCGAAAATGAAATGACTCATCTTCAAAAGCAGAAGCAATCATTCACTTTTGAGATGCCAGTTCCTGCTGCACTGCTTGCTTATGCCGATTAAAATGCTCTAAGTGTTAGGCTATATAAGGAGTCCATGGGAATACCAGAGCCTGAGATCCCTACCCTGGACTCAGAATTAGTTAGTCGAGCGGAGTCAATGAGGGTTCAACATACTACGGGAGTAGTTGAACGGGAAAGTGAGCAGAGAGAAAATATAGAGAGGGTTCAGGAGTGGGTCAGCCTTCTGTATTGGAGGGTGTGGGAATACAGGCACAATCTGCCAAGCATTTAGGGATTCCTACATCTCAACCTGAGATTGTTGTCATTCCTCAATTGGGCACTCAGGAAGAGAATCCCAATGAAAGTCAGAACTCTGAGAAAACTATATCGGTTGGTCAAGAAAGCTCTTCTAGTACTTCGGTACCTTCAGGAACATCAGAACAGGATGCAACAAATCAAGGAAATGATCAGTGATCAACAAGTGCTTGACTTCATGACATTCTGGGCATGACAACACCAATATTCATATTCTAAGACTGTTCCATGCTATCATCTATGATCTGCATGTTGATTATGCTGTGGCCATCTAGACTGAGTTGTATGAGAAAGTTCTGAGCAAGAGACATTCAAAGAAGCCAAAATTCATGCCTTATCAGAGATTTTTACAACTTATTGTCCGAGGCATTTTGAGATCCAGCCGAGATGTTCCAAAGAGATTACATCATGAAAGTGCCCCCGAAAATGAAATGACTCATCTTCAAAAGCAGAAGCAATCATTCACTTTTGAGATGCCAGTTCCTGCTGCACTGCTTGCTTATGCCGATTCAAATGCTCCAAGTGTTAGGCAATATAAGGAGTCCATGGGATTACCAGAGCCGGAGATCCCTACCCAAGACTCAGAACTAGTTAGTTGAGCGGAGTCAGTGAGGGTTCAACATACTACGGGAGTAGTTGAACGGGAAAGTGAGCAGAGAGAAAATATAGAGAGGGGTTCAGGAGTGGGTCAACCTTCTGTACTGGAGGGTGTGGGAACACAGGCACAATCTGCCAAGCATTTAGTGATTCCTACATCTCAACATGAGATTGTTGTCATTCCTCATTTGGGCACTCAGGAAGAGAATCCCAATGAAAGTCAGAACTTTGAGAAAACTATATCGGTTGGTCAAGAAATCTCTTCTAGTACTTCGGTACCTTCAGGAACATCAGAACAGGATGCTGCAAATCAAGGAAATGTTCAGAATGATAATACTGATGATAACATGGGTCATAGTTTTGGATTTTTGGAAAATGTTTCTTAACACCAAAGTCTTGGTTCTACTGCAAGAGATCTTGACTTGGAAGGTGTTGATTCAATAATCAGGAATATTGTTTCTGACTCTGGAGTTATAAGGCAGGAAGAGGGAGTATTAGTTGAAAACCCAGAAAATTTGAGGACTAGAGTGAATGTAGAAAAAGAACATGATGAGCGTGTGTGTATCCAAACCTACCATTCTAGAAGGGCAGCCACGTCTACTACCTTGCCGCATGTGTTGCGAGCAGGAGGTATTGAAACAGACATTAGTCGCCCACTAATGCATATGCACACCTCAGCCAACCATTCTATTGCCTCTCAACAGGCTATAGTCTCATCTTTACACGGGGATTTAGCACATACTCTATCTGCCTTTCACTTGGAAATGGCAGGTATTGAAACAAGAACTCAGTTGCCCCCGAGTTTGACTTCTTTCAGTGCACCATTGAGTCTAGAACCAATTGTTACATCTATTTTCATTCCTAGGACACAACCAATCATATCTGCTACCATCGGGAGTCTAAGTGCCTCGATCGGAACATCTGTAGTAGATCCGCAATCCGGACTACGAGGATCAGGTGGAAGTCCTGTCATTGCTAACGTTATGCCAACTTTCAGAACATGCCACACTGTTGTATCTTCAACAGCTGTGTTAACGGGAAGCTTGAGTAGCCCCGGTGTTACTTTACCCGAATTCGTTTCAAGGGAATTTCTCAATGACGCCCTAAAGGTCGTTGAAACCTCTTTATCGCATAAATTTCAGTCGGAGATGAATAAAGCAACTAAAAAGTTTGAGGAGGAGATTGGAAAGGTTATGAGAATGTTGAAAAGGAAAAATCCACTTGTTGAGGAGCCTGAGCAAACACTTCCACCACCATCTGTTCCACAACCATCACCAGTTCAATCCGTTTCTGAGCTGAAATCTTTACTTCTAGCCCAACTGTTATCCGAAGCTCCAGCAGATCAAACCGAAGCAGATATTATTGGTTTACTGAGGCAACAATCCCAATCTATTGTTCCTCAGGTTCCAGTAGATTATGTTACATTGTCTCAGTTCAACCAGTTCAAAGATTCAGTGGAGAAGCACTTACAGGACCTAACCACAGTAGTTCAACTTTCCTGTCAGGCTCAATCTGATGCAGTTTTAAAGAAAATGCATGATCGTGATTCTGATCAAGATCATGAGGGGGAGATGAATAAGAGACAGAAAACTGCAGAAGATGCTGTTATTGTTACTGTTGAGGAGCAGGGGACTGAAGTAGCTGAAACTACACATGGAGAACAGTCAGAAAAGGAACAGTTGGATGAGAATGTTCCAGAAGCTGAAGTAGAGTTGATGATCTATGACAATACGGAATCAAGGGTTGAAAAGCCTGCGATTGCCACAGTTTAGGAAGTTATGGAGATGTTGGGAGTTACTGATGAAAACTTTGTCAACCTAGATGATTATGAAAGTGATGATGATGAACAGGCTGCTGCTAGGTATGACAGTTATTGGAAAGTAAAGCAGGAGGGAATGGATGTTATTGAACATAATATTCAAAGTGATGGACCAGATCCTGAGAATTCAGTTACAGTTGAAGAATTTGTACATAATTCAATTGCTCAAGGAAATTTGAGTCATAGTGAGAATGTTCTAGATGATTTGTTTGGAGAAAATCTAGATGAGAATTTTGATGATTTTGACAGTCAAGATGAAGAGATTGTAGATCTTGATCAAACTTTTCAAGTTCAACAAGTTGAAGTTGTGGAGGTTGCACAGATTGCTAGTACAGTTGATTATACTTCACCATCCTACAGACTGTTTGATGAAGATGAAATATTGACTGCTATTCCTATTGTCTCTCCCACAAGAAACTTCTCTGACCCTGAAAACCTTGATGCTTCTGAAGCAAGAGTTGCTCTTCCTTTGCCTGAAGATTTTGATTCTGAACAACCAGCTGATCAACCCAAGCAGAAACCAAAAGCTAATAAGCCCAGAAAGTTAAAAAGATCAAGAATTCCTACCTCAAAGCCCAAACCAAAAGATCTTGAAGAAGAAAGGCCAATCATTATTGATATCCAAGACTTTAGGAATAAGATGTACAAAGAAAGAAAGCAAAAAGAAAAGGAGGAAAGATAGATAGTCCGTGAAGCAAAAGCTGAATTAAGAAAAGAAGAAGAAGAAGAAGCCAAAGCCAAAGCCAGTGCACTTCCTTACATTCGAAACCTAGATTGTCCAAAGATTTTAAGTGCAGTTAAAACTTCTATACAGTTAAAGCCAAATCCTATTTTTGTTACTCCTATGGAAGTGGAAGAATTCTCAAAAGCTTATGGTCCAGAAATTGAAACAATGCAAGCAGAAGAGCTCATCTCTTATGAAATCAGCAATATGGGGAAGGTGACGTTCAAAGGAGATGTTAGAGTTGGTACTGTTCCTTATACAGGATATGATGTTGAGGGAGATTCTTTGAAGTTCATTGAGATCATCAGAAAGTCTCTCAAAGTACCATTTCTGGAAGAGTCTACCGAAATCTTTGTTTCTTCTTTACAGCCGATTGATGAAGCTTGTTTTTATGGTGTTGGAGATAGAGACAAAGTTTATTAGGACAACTACATCAGATTTATGAAGACTCAGAGCAGAATGTCCTCATTTGACAAAAGAGAAGAGATTCTGCAGGTTCAAAATGTTCACATATGCAAGATTCTTAATGCCCACTATCCAAAGTTCACAGTTCAAAGGAAAGATATGCAGATCAGTACCTTTACAAAAGCTGATTTTGATAACTTGAACTTCTCAGACATTATGTTCATTGTGAATGAGTTCAGAGACAGGAGTAAGAGAAGGAGGTCACAAGCTGTTGCTTATGCTTTGGATGCCATTAAAAGATTAATGACAAGGAGTGTCTACAATGCTTATTCGTTTGACTTTCAGCTTGGCATTGAAACCGATCAGAACAGAGTAAACCTGCTGGCACCAAACTTCAACCATCCTAAGATCATAGTTCTAGAGCCTTTTAAGATCTCCAAATATCCAGAGTTGGGTGTGATGTATGTAAACACCAAGTCTCATAAGAATAATTTTATGAGAGCATCAGAATTGGCTAAGTATTCAGATGGTACTTTGAAGTATGTGCGGAAAGTGCTTGAAGACAAACTGTTTCTATCAGAGCAGGAAAGATTTGGAAAGAATGAAGCCGTCAGAAAAGTTGAGTCTCTTAACATGGAAGTTATGCTTGAAGAGATTAACAAGAAGATTGATTTCAGAGAGCACATCAGAAGGATTGAAGCATACCTTGGGATCAGAAGAATCTGCTTTAGAAGATGGGACCAGAGCAAATTTGCCAAATGATCTAAAAGGGGGAGATTGTTATTGTATTTTGGTTTAGATCATTTTATGTTGACTTTTCTATGTAATTAGCTTGTTTCCTTGTTTGAA
This sequence comes from Arctium lappa, assembly GCA_023525745.1. NCBI lineage: Eukaryota > Viridiplantae > Streptophyta > Magnoliopsida > Asterales > Asteraceae > Arctium > Arctium lappa. The sequence goes on along the minus strand of CM042058.1, from coordinate 55,626,304 downwards.
CTATAAATAGGTCTTCCTTGTTTTTCATTAGAAGTAACTAGCCTAATTGTAATCACCTTGAGAGAATCTAGAGAGAGAAACACTTGTAACCCTATCACTTGTGACATCAATACACATGTGATTTCCTCATGATTCTTGTTGTTCTTGATTGTTATTTGATTTAGGTTTGATTGGACAATATCATAAATGATGAACATTAATGTCGGTGGCTCTGCAGGTTACTCACGCAAAACACAGCTGAAGATTGATTTTCCAGTTTGACTGTTTTGCGCTATTAACTACTGACGAGAACGCTGAATTGATTTGTAGTTTGCGCGAGTTTAAATTTCATATGGTTTGCGCGAATTTCATATGGTCGTTGAATTGATTTGTGAATTGAAAATGGGTCGGTGCCATTAATAGCAATCAGTGCTGCAAACCACAGAATTGTTTGGAAAAGTGTTGACACACAAACCACAGGTTTCAATCATGGGGGCTGTTAATTAAATCAATTCGGCGGCTATGGATTGAATTTGTGAACATCATTTGCATGAATTGTGGCTGCAGTGAAATGAATTTCAATCGGTGGTTGCCAAACAAAATTTCTTTTGGTTTGATTGGATGATACTCAATCGTGGGACGGTGATCATTCAAATGGAAATCAGTTTGCGCCATTCAAGCCTCACGCAAAGTTCATTCTTTGCGCCATGTGCTTCTAACGCAAACCTCATTTAATTGGATCGTGAATCAAGTGTTTCAATTGAGTTGATTTGCGAATTTGTGTTGCCTGAGAGTTTGGATCTGCAGGTTCAAATTGAAGTGATTTGTGAGTTTTAAATTGCTAGTGACTTGCGAGTTTCTTGAACACAGTCTGCTCGTGAAATCATCATCTTTTGTGCTGTAGCCTGTTCAAGCAAAATTGATTATCATTTTCAAGGTTTGCGCTAATCATTTCTCACGCAAAGTTCATATTTGCGCTACTGCTATAAACAGATTTGCACTTTTCACTTATAACACAAACCTCAGGTTTGCGCCTCTGTCTGTTCACGCAAACTGCAAAACCAGCTTCATCTTCTTTTGTTTAGTGATTGCAGGTTTCATGGTTTTGAGGAATTCCAGAGATAGATAATTCAAGTGCTTTGAGAGTTCCAGAAACTGATTTTTTTTAGATTATTTTTTTGTGCTGACCTGATTTTGACTTTCAGTCAAAATTTTTGAATTGTTTGGGAATGATCATTTTTTATCAAGCTGTTTCTCATTCAAAGTTTTATGAGAGAGAATTTTAGATTGTCTGTATTTTGTTTTTTGAATTCATTTCAACTGACGATCATTTTATCAAATTCTTTTTGAAATAGGATAAGTTCTCCAATTTTACTCAGAGGAAGATACGAGCAGTGGAAAGATGATTTTTTCAACTTTGTAAATACACATGAGCTGAGTTGCTATATCAGATTATCATTATCTGAAGGTGAGATGAAACCTCAAACTCCAACAGAAGATTGTTATGAGGAACAAGAGAAAAGAAAGAGAGCTGATATTTTAGCCCGAACTTTTGTCTTTAACAGTATTCGTCATGATATTAATGATCACATAAATACCTACAACTCGACAGGAAAAGATTTATACAAGTCGACGGGAAAGGAGATATGGGACTATCTTGAATGGACAATGTTAGGGCCAAAGGTTGTGTCTGAGCTAAAAGGGAAGATTTCTAAGTTGGAAGCTAAAATTCAGCAGACAGTCTCTGTTGAGAGCAATGAGCAGAAAGTTAAGAAATTGGAATCTGGGAATGCTGAGCTTAGAAAGAATATATCTGATTTGGAGCAAATGCTTGCTGAAGATAAAGCTAACTTTGAGAGTGAAAAGAAAGGTATTTCAAAGAAGTTCTCAGATTTCTCAAGAAAGTGTTTTGAAGAGAAGAAGTCAGTTGAGCTTAAATGCATAAAGTTTTCTCAACAAGTTTCCGATTTTGAGAAAATACTTATATTGGAAAGGGAGAAGTTTGCTAAAGAAAAGAAGGCCATTGAACAGAAGAATGTGGGATTCTTCAAGGAACTATCCGGCCAGAGAAACGATTCAGAGAAAGGATTTGAAGAAGAACGATGCATATTTGAGAATGAGATCAAAAAGCTGACTGCCAAGCTATCTAAACTATCTGCTAATGCATTGAAAGAGCAGAAAACGAAGTCTGAATTCAAGGAAAAGACTAATCTACTTGTCAAAGAAAGAGACAACTTTGCTTCAAAGATTAAAGAGCTTGAAAAGACAACTTCAAGTTTAAATCAGAAAACTGTTTCTTCCAAGAGGCCAGTTAAATCTTTTGATCAGATTCGTAGTACTAACATTTTCTATGATAGAAATTTAGATGGTTTAGGTACATATCTAAAAAGAAGAAGTTACAAGGCAGAGGAACTGGTCTGGAAGAAGAAATCAGTTAAAGAAGAAATGACAGATGAGCCGAAAGGAAAGACATCATGTGTACATACACACAAAGCCAAGAAGAATAAAGCGCATAATGGTAAACCTGACCATATTTACTCGAGAGATCAATTACTCAGGTTTTCAGGTAAGAAATATTATTGTTCTTACTGCTGTACACATAATCATATTCACAAAACGAGTGATCATTTCTGGTATGGTTCTTACTCGATAACCCCCACAAGAACTGCAACTAACATTCATGGACCCAAATACAAGTGGGTACCAAAGCCGAAAATTGATTCTGTGTTTGTAGGCATGTCAAGTCAATGGGGAGTAAGAGAACAAAGGCTTTTGAACAAATCAGTTCAAAACCCAGACTTCAAAGTTAAAAGACTATGGCTTCTAATAACATCAGCTTAGGACCCGTACTTCAATGATTAAAAGACCTTACTCCTGTCATAATCAGAGATTGTACTCAAATGCTCAAATGAGGAAATCAACCATCAAGGGGGAGTACATTATTTTCTGATATATGCATTAGAGAGATATGACGGACTACATTCCAGAAGGAAGTGTAGATCTCTATCCTGTACTTTTTCATTGATAGATCTTACTGATATGACGGACTACATTCCAGAAGGAATCGTGGATCTCTATCTTGTTTTCATTGATAAACCTACTGTTGCATAATTTATAGGGGGAGTACAGGTGATGGATTCTGATCACATAACAGATCAGGACCCGTTCTTCAAAGTTCAGAAGTATAGATATTTTGCTAATATCCAGGGGGAGCTTAAATGACCTAAATCATTCTATCATGATTTGAGGGGGAGCTTAAAAGGTAATATCTTCTAATCTAAGATCTCTGATTGTTTGAAAGAAGAACAACTTTCAAGCATGAAAAACAGTTTCTGAAATGTTCAAACCATTTCTGATTCTCAAAAGATTTTATGAATTTAGAAGTGTGATTTTAAATGTTTTTCAATTCTTGAGCTTTAATGTTTAACTGACCGTATGTTTCTAAAGATCAATACTTGCGTATTATCTTGTCTATATACTGTAAAGTATTCATACACAACGGTTCAGTACTTCATTTGAATTTTTTATTACCATGTCTCATAATGAACCAATTTTTCGATGGTAATACCCTCGTTTGAATTTCAATGTTGTTGAGCATCATTCATCTTTTTTCATAATTGTGCTTTTATTGCCAAATTGTTTATATTCATTCATATAAACAAACTATACAGTTCTTTGATACCCTACCCATTTCATTTCATCTGATTGATACATTGTCAGATTCTCAAAACAATTCTCTTGATTTCATTTCTTTCATTCAATATCATTGTTTTGAGAAATCTTCAAAGTTCAATTGCTCAAATCTCATGAGCATACATTTTGACAATGTTTTCATACATTTTGTGCTTAACTGTTCAAGTTAAACTGTTGAACATCTATTTCTTTTTAGGATTTACGTGGGATTCATGTGTGAGCTTAAAACATAACTTCCATGGATTCACATAAACCTGTGTTTCCTACCCAGGAAGTAATCATTGAATGAATGAGGGGTGAGGGGTCAAAATCAAAGAGTGGGGGAGATAACTCATCCGGTTGAGTTTTTCTCACTGTGTGGAGCGGAAAAATGGAAAAGAGAGTTTGGTTAGAAGTGAGCATAATGTTAAAAAGAAAGAGGGTGTGAGAACAGAGTAAAAAGAATATCAGAACTCTGCACCTACCACTTTCTGAGCCGGGCAGCCACAATTACTGATTGGTTCACATTCTTTGGTGACCATCATTGAAATAGGCAGTGAGCCCATGCCAACTCTTGCTATTACCCCACCAACCACTCATTTCTTTCCTGAAAAAGAAATGTTTCATTTTCATTGGGGATGCAGCACATCTGTTATCTAATCTTCACTCGGAAGATTTAGATATTGAAAAAGAAGGAAAGTTGCCCCACCTTCGCACCTCTTTCATGCACATTGAGTCCGTGTAATACATGTTGTTGTCTCAATAGTTTACACAATTTGAGGTTTATGAAACACAATCATTGTGCTAAATTCTTTCATACACAAGCACAAGCACACAGAAAATTTGTTTTTCTGTCAGAACATTCATAGATAAACCTTGTGTTTCTCAATGATTGAATGGAAGTCCTGGGGAGTCATTATCAAACCAGCTCCTTAAATTGTACATTCGTTGTACACAGTAACTTTGTGTTACTGACAGGCATTCCTAACCGTTTCATTTGTTGAATCAGGGTTACCACGTTCATTATATCTGAATTTGAAAAGATTCGGGTATATACAGTTCATGATTCAGCCATTCAGATCAAAGGGCGGCAACAGTCAAATTATCATAGAAAGGGGAGATTGTTATTCAAATACAAAGGGGTTGATCACCCGAACTACCCGAAAACTCGTTACCCGATCACCCGATCACCCGAACCCGAAAAATAGTACGGGTATAACGGATCGGTTTGTGTCACACCCCGCTAAAGCGTAAACACGAGGCATAACAGCTCCAATGTCATAGCACAAGGTTATAATCGTATCGTCATACATTTATAATTTAAAAGACATTACAATCAAAACACAGTGTTTGTTACTGTTTACAATTCTCAAGATTTAGTACATAACGATACGTATATAACAAAACAATCATGCTTTCAAATATGAAGTGCACTGCTAAAACATCATGGAATTACCTTCTCGATTCCTGAAAAGCATGAATAAAAACCAAGGTCAACTACAAAGAGTTGGTGAGTTCACAGGTTTTAAATATGCACAAATCATTTTTATATGCAAGTTATCATTTGTAGAACATACGTAAAAACCAACTTCAATTCTTTGATTCATGAGTACCACAATTTAATTTCTTTATGATAAGTGTATGCAAAGACAATATTACATTGAGCCACTACTAAGCCGTCCCTGACCAATTTCAACGCCCCCGATGAACTAACTCAGCGGTGGTTCATGCCACATGTTTAGTCATCTTCTCTAGTATAGTGCACCCCTGCTCGTCAGCATTAAGGTGGGTTTGTCACACCAAATAGCGCTACCCACTAATACTATAGGCCCGATTTTCTTCGAGTTAATAGTAGTGTCACGGGGTCTTAACATTAAAAACTCAACACATCAATTGCATACTTATCATATAGCTTATAATTCCAAACGCTTTTAACAAAGCCTTATAAATTGCCAATTCGCAATACTTTCAAACAATTCTCATGAATCTTTAAATACGCAATTTAAACATGCTTTCCACCCCAAAATCAATTAAAACGATAAAAGTGGGGCTGTGAATACTCACCTTGATGACGATGCAAGAATAAAACAACACAATTCTCTAGTCCGGATCTTTAATCCCTATAGAGTAATTTGAACCAAAGGATACCATATGTCAATACCCATCCTTAATCCTAACTTGACCATTCTTACATCTCAATATATATATATGCCATTATGTTTACTTTATTGTCTAAAATAGAAATTTAGGATTACTTTACCAAATTAATCATCAAAACATAAGTATTTAAGGTTTTGAAAACCTTCTTTCTGGATTCAGCACTTGCTGTCCAGAAACTGTGATCATAAAATAGGTTTCAAAATGATACTTCCCAACAACCAATGATCACCAAAATTTTATAGAAACTACACTACTAAGTTTTGAACAAATCTGCAAAATTTCATAATTTTTAGAGGAGTTTTGATACTCCAAATAAATTCCACAAAACAGAAGGTCACCGATTTTCAATCCAATGACACACTTTACTTGCAGACCGTTTTTGAGCTACTAAAACTAAGAATTATGAAATGAGCCATACATGGTTGGAAAGCTAACTCAAAAACCTACAATTTAAAAGAAGAATTTTCTCAATTTAGACAAAAATTAAGGGAGTTATGGTCCTTAGAAAGTAGGTGTATGAATCTGCCAATTTTGGACAGATTACACCACTTACTTCTAAAATGCATTTGAGTGACCAAATCTCCAAATTTTTGAGTGATTCTTAATGATATGGCTCACTAACACCATAAACTGAGTTTTAGTAACAAAAAGCCCAAATTTTTACAACTTATAAACTAACTTATAATACTCAAAAGTGAATGCATAATTTTGACAGCAAGCTGTGAATAAGTTAAACTTGCAATATGTAATAAAATGATCATTTAGCCATGGTTTTTAGAAATAACACATGACTTCACATCTTTAAACAATATCCCATGATTTAAACAATCAATTTATGCATCATGGACTCATAGCAATCACCATTGCTCATCCAATCCCATGCATTACAACAAAATCACTAAACAAGTGACAATATACCATTTTTGATGCTCTTAATCATATGAGATTGAATAATCTCATCCTAAGAGTTCATCTATACTCAAGATTGATGCAATACATAAATTTCTATTTAAAATCATCACAATTTCGTGGACCAAAATACCACATATCATAAAATTGACATTTTCATAAAAATCCCCAAAAATCACACTTAAACATCAAATTTTATTGGAAGATTATTCAATGGTTTACTTTGCAAATGTTTATTTCACCAAATGCATTCCATTTCACTTCCAAAAACAAGATTATACAACCACTACATGAGATGATGAAAAACATGTAAGTTTCTTTGAAAATAACCTTGAAAAGATGAGGATAAAGATGGTTACCTTTTCAATTGGAGATGAAAACTTGATTTCTTGAAGTAGGATGATGTTTAAACTTGATTTCTCCTTGAAAATTTCTTAAAAAAAAATCGATGGAGTGTGTGTGTGTGTGTTCTTGGCCGATTATGGAGTAGAGAGAAGAAGGAGTTGAAGAGTTAAGTTGTATTTTTGAAAATGTGAGTAAATTCTTCTAAATTTGATTTTTAATTAAAAATTAAAAGATAGGGGCATCATAGAAATCAGCCATGTGTCCATGTGACTCATCAATTAATTTTGTTAAATAAAATATTACAATTATGATGACAATTTTAATTAAAAATCAGATAGAATTGAGAACCGGAACCCTAAATTCTCAGTTAAAGCTTAAAAATGAGTTTTAATAATAAATAAATATAATTTACTTTGAAAATAATAAAATCCTAATATTTCAAATATTTTAGATTTTCAACATAATTTCTGACATTTTTGAGATGTAATGGTCAGTTATCAGTCCGAACCGGGTATTTTTACGCGACTTCCGAAATTTTTCGGGTAAACTTCTAATTTAATCATTCTAACTAGAATTTAACTTCATAAATAAATTCTAATAGGTCAGAGATTGCTAACCTTAACATGTTGGTTATCAGACAGTTGTCACATTTTCCCCCCGTTAAAAGAATTTCGTCCCGAAATTCATACTTTAATTCCTTTTGATTAAATCTTTTCAAATAACTGAGAATATTTGGTCCTCATATAATCTTCTCTTTTCCAAGAATATTCCGGACCGAATCTTGATTTCCAACGAACCTTAAGGATCGGAATTTTGTTGCGCCTTAATCGCTTAACGTCTCGATTGAGGATTTCAATGGGTTCTTCTTTGAAATACAATCGTTCATCCACTTTGATTTCTTCAAGTGAAACAATCAATGATTATTTAGACAGACACCTCATTAAAATCTGATACATGAAATGTATCATGAATGGCACTCAATTCTTGAGGAAGTTTGAGTTTATATGCCACTGTCCAATTCTCTCTGTTACTTCAACTGGTCCAATAAACCTTGGACTTAACTTACCCCGCTTTCCAAAATGTATGATTCCTTTCCAAAGTGATACTTTTAACAACACTTTATCACCTACTTGAAACTCCAATGACTTTCTTCGATTATCCGCATAACTCTTTTGGCGATCTCTTGCTGCTTTAAACCTATCCCGAATAATCGATATTTTATTGGTGGTTTCCTGAACAATGTCTGGCCCAAATCAATTTACTTTCTCCGGCTTCTATCCATCCCAGTGGTGATCTGCACTTTCTCCCGTAAAGAGCTTCATATGGTGCACATTGGATGCTGGCGTGATAACTGTTGTTGTAAGAGAATTCAACCAATGGTAAATATTGATCCTAATTTCCGCCAAAGTCTATCGCGCATTCACGCAACATGTCCTCCAAAGTCTGAATGGTCCTTTCCGTTTGACCATCCGTTTGAGGATGATAAGTTGTACTTAAATCCAATCTAGTGCCCAATACCTTTTGAAATATCTGCCAAAATCTGGAGGTAAAGCGACTATCTCTATCGAAAATGATAGAAATAGGTACTCCGTGACGAGACACGATTTCGTTAATATACAGTTGCGCTAACTTTTCCATCTTGAAATCTTCTCGAACTGGTAGAAAATGTGCAGATTCTGTATGTCGATCTACTATTACCCAAATGGCGTCACGACCTCTCTTGGTCCTCGGTAACTTAGTTATAAAGTCCATTGAAATCTAATTCCATTTCCATTGAGGAATTTCGGGTTGTTGAAGAAGACCCGAGGTTTTTATTTCACAGTCATAGTCGCTGAGCAATTCCACCCATCTCCGTTGTCTCATATTAAGCATCTTTTGATCGAGAATGTCTTGAAGACTCTTATGATCAGTAAAAATGGTACATTTTGTCCCGTACAAATAATGTCTCCAAATCTTTAGTGCAAAAATTACAGCTCCCAATTCCAAATTATGTGTGGTGTAATTTCTCTCATGCTCTTTTAATTTCCTAGACGCATACGCAATAACCTTATTCCCTTGCATTAAAACACATCCCAATCCTTGGCGTGATGCATCGCAATAAGCCACAAAATTGTCAGTACCTTCAGGCAACGCTAAGACTGGAGCATTGCAAAGCTTTTGTTTGAATGTTGTAGGTATAAATAGTTGTTTTAGTTGTGTTTGTTAGTAGTTGTAACTTGAAAGAAGTTGTCTAGAGCGTATTGAGTTTCAGAGAGAGAATTGTAGAGAGAGAAATGTCTAGAGAGAGAAAGTTCAAAACAATTTGTATTTATTTGAGAATTTGAGTTTGAATCAAACAGGTATATTCATTAAATCTTGTTTGTTGATGTAATTGCAATTAGAAGCTTGATTTCAGGACACACAGATCAGTTGGGGGAGATAGTTCACATCTTACCAACAGGGGAGATTGTTATTCATGGAGACTGTGCTTATCTGATTATTTGGGGGAGATATTTCAAAGACTGTGCTGACATTGAAAAGTTTTGATGATTCTGATTCTCAAAATTCATCAAAAAGGGGGAGAAGTTTCAAAGTTCAAGTCAGATTCAAGTTGATCGTATCAGAAAGTGGGAAAGTCTTCAAAGTTAAATTTTTGAAGAGAGAGATCAAAGTTATGAAAAAGCAAGAAAAAGGTGGAGATATTTCGAGTTGTTAAAGTCAGATGGAAAGCTGAAGCAAAGTTTGTTGGGTTAAAGAGAATTTTTCTGAAGAGTATGTGGTATTGTTGACAACAAAGGGGTAGAATGCAGAAAGTGTTGAAGTTATACTCAAAGCTACTTAAAGCTATTTCAAAGAGGGAGGTTAATCTGAAAGGGCTATCAAAGTCAAAGTTAGTCAAAGTCTCTTTGTAATATTAGGTTGACCATATAAATAGGTTTCGTTTAGTTGTAATTTGGTAAGGATTCTTTGATATTGTCATACATAGAGAGAGAACTTGTAGAGAGAGAAACTGATTGTAGAGAGAGAAAGTTCAAGATTCATCAATAAAATGTCAGATTTGTGATTGAAATCTGTTTGTGTGGGACTTTAAAGTTGTGAATAAGGTGTCGTTCATGCGTTTAATGTTTTATAGTTGTGAATTGTTTATAAATGCTTACAAACTATTTAAATGTTGTTTGTGGCACGAAAGTTTGTTTCTAGAGGGAAATCACTAGACCTTATGGTCTAACCCTCGCATTTCAAAAACTAAAACCATTTTTAGGTAAGGGTTTAGTTAGAAGTTCGTCCAAGGGAAGGAAGGAAGGTGATGTCGTGGAAGAGTCTTGGTGGAAGCTCGAAGTTTCGGGTAGATGTTAGTAAACCTCAGTTGTGGAAGTGTATCACTGCGGAAAAATTTGAGTTGAGTACATTGTACCTAGTTTATTGGGGACCATTTTGGTTGTATTTTCACATTTATGTTATTGAGAATTTCGGGTTGTTACAGTTGGTATGAGAGCCATAGTTTAAGGGATTTAGGTGTCCGTGATGGGCCTTAACATAAACTGTGGAGTAGAGGGGGGGCACAATTGTGATATAGGGAGCTATTAGGGAAGACCTTGATCATCGAGAATCATGAAAATAGTAGTGAGGACTCGCATGTAAGGTAAGTTCAAAATCGCATCTGGCTAATACCATTATGAACTTACATGTGCATGAGTGTGCTCAACTGCTATTTTTGAGACGACCGGTAGGTGTGGTAGTTGTTGTGAGTTCTAAGCTTGCAATAGTAGTGAAGGGTTGATGTGTTGTGAGAGCTCGCTTATGATGTAATGTTTATACCTTCTCGAAGAGGTGTTTTTTGCAATGTTAATGAGCCAACTAAAGGTAGAACCTCATGGGTTCGAAGGGGGTGAATGACTGGTTAAGGGTAAACTCCTAGTTTCTAGTGAGTCCCCATTCTTAGAGTTGATTTATCGACCCTTTCGGGTGGGGGGAGAAGGCTGGATTCGGATTTTGAAAGCTTTAACTCAAGATCGGGTGAAAGAAATGAGCCTTTGACTTTTCAGTCAAACGGTAGAGTGGCAAGGATGAGGAAGGGAAGATATCAATGTTGGATTGAAGTATCGGTAAGAGTAGAATGTTAGGTAAGTAGTCGTTCATCGACTTGTAAGGGTCAAAGATTGAAATTGTTAGCCCTAATTCTGAATTGTATAAGTATTGAAAATAGCCCAAGTCTAGCTCTAAAGTCAGTTAAGAGACAGACTCTTCATACGGGAAGACATCAGATATAGCTTCATCAGAGATCTAATTCAGAGCTCTGAAGGTGTTCTCTCTGAAGATCAAGAATAAAGATTTACAAGTATTGACAGAATAACAGATGACACGTCACCTAGTGATAAGATTTACTTTTTAGAGTTGGTCACTATTCAATCATGTCTTGAGCTTACCTTTTAGGTAAGAAACTGTTCAAGCATGCTTCTCATGTCAGGATAGTACACTGTTCACTTTATGGCCCTATAAATAGGACCATCACTCCATTGACAAAAGTGTTCTTCTGTTCTTTTTGATATATTGTATATAAATCAACTTTAATTTTACTTGAAAGTATTCTAAAAAAAGATCTTGTACGATTTATATATCTTATTATCAACTGTGATATTGAATCTGCTTTGATATTTAAACTATATTGCTTCCGCTGTTCTTCTTCTTCTTTTTCTTCTTATTATTATTGTAGTTTATATCATTGTTATAAGATTAAATCTGGGATACAACAATTGTTATTAGAGCCTCTTTGTTTTTAAAACAAACAAGATCATATCTGCATACTCGGATAGATTTACATGTTACTGATTCAAGCTTTCAAAAATCTGTGCATGTTCAAATAAACCTTGGTTTATTTAAAGGAACTCCATATGCTCCAGGTTTGAAAGTAAATCACAGTTTCATTTGTTGATAAAAGATCTTCTAAGAAAAAGCATCTGTTTTACAAATCTTCATCTTTTCTTCAAAATGGAAAACTCAAGTATAAGTGACATTTATACCGCTGGATCATTAACCAAACCTCCTACACTTCTAAGGGATGAATATCCCCAATGGAAAATAAGGATGGTAAATTTCTTGGAGGGTATGGACAGGGATCTTTTAAGATATGTGAATGATAGACCACACCAACCAATGGTGTTGGTACCAAGAGTTCCAGCAACAGCAGATACTGCTGAAATACCAGCATACTATGAAAAGAAAACTTCAAACTTCACTGAAGAAGAAACAAAAATGATGGAAAATGACTCTAAAGCTGTTAGATTACTAATTATGGCCATTCCCAATGATATCTTTCAAGAACTTGATTCTTGCGTAACTGCAAAAGAGATATGGGATCAGTTGTTAAACCAAGTTGAAGGTGGCCTACAAACTCAGAAAAACAGAAGAAATCTTTGCATTAATGAGTACCATGACTTTCATGCATTACCTGAAGAAACCTTGCACCAAACATACTCAAGATTCAACATTCTCATCAATAAATGCAAAAAGTTTGGAGTTATAAGGACAAAAGAAGAAAATAATGTTCTTTTCCTTAAAAGCTTAAATGAAGAATGGTCACAACTATTCATGTCAATACAAGCCAATCAAAACCTTGAATCTTGGTTATTGACTGATATTTATGGCACTCTTGTTTCTCAAGAAAAAGAATTTGTTAAACAAAAGTCAAAAACCGTTTTAGGTGGACCACTTGCCCTCATCTCAAAAAACAAGGGTATGTCAAAAGAATGTCATGATGATGAAACAAAGAACTCCAATGAAAAGCGTTTGAGAAAGGAACCAAAAAGAAAGTCTAAAAAAGTTTTAATAGCTGAAGAAGATAACCATTCAGGCTCAGACTCAGATAATGACATAAATGCCTTTGCCAAATCTCTTGCATTAATAACTCACCAATTTAACAAGAAATTTGGCAAGAAAATCTTTGAAGGCAGGAGAGATGATGAAGAAAGGAGAAATCCAGAAAGAAGATTTCAACAAAATCCTAGATCCACTCCACATAATGATCAAAAGGGTGTTCATTTCAACAATCATGATGCTGCACAACAATGAAGAACTCATAAACCATTCCAACCCAAGTATCCTCAACCTCAGAGATACTTTCATCCCCAACCACAAGCTCAGAAAACAAAAACTGTTGCTGCTCTTCCACCAAATCAAAATGATGGAAGATGTTTCAGATGTGGAAAACTAGGCCATTTCTCTGCAAACTGTAGAGGTAGACTTGTCAAAGATCAAGACTACTACAAAAACAAGTACAAGTACAATTTTAGAGAAAAAGAGTACTTGTTGCAAGGATGGAAGATTGGTAATCAGACTCTACAAGTGATGGAGAGGAAGAGCCTACCAATCTCTGTGGTATGGCTTTTGCAGATGATGATCAGACTAATGGAGCATCAGAAAACTGCTCTGAAAAGGTAAACTCTCCTTCCACTTCTGAAAATGAACTTGAAATAGATGTTCTTAAGTTAACAGATGAGTTTCAGATTTTAAAGCAAAAACTCATTAAAGAAAAAGAAAAGAGAAAGCAAATGACAAAAGATCTAAATTTTTATAAAAGAGAAAATAATATTCTTAAGTCAGAAAAGAAGAACATTTTCAATGAAAAATCTGAGCTTGAAAAATCTCAGAAATTAAAGGAAACCTCTTTGTCTGATAAACTCAAAGAATTGGAAAAAGTGTTAAAAGCCAAAGAAGAGGAAGTTAAAAGATTTGAGTATAAAAGGCTCAATTCTGTTGCCTTAACTAACGTTTTTCAAAAGGAAAGTGAAATCTTACATCAATATCTGGAAAGGAAAGAACTTCAAATCAAAAGCTATCTAGATACTGAAGATGTGCATATTAAGATAAATTCTCAAATGGACACTCAAGGACTGGGATTCAATGAATTGGATCCATTTACTGGATTGAAGAAAACTTCACTTTCTTCTACTTTCTCTATAGGAAAGGTCCAGAGCCCTGACTGTCCATCTCTGAAAAATTTCAAAAGAATAAAAACCTCAGAAGGAAAAAAAAACAAGAGCTCTGAATTTTAAAAATGTCTTATACTCTGAAGGAAAAACATTTCCAAAACCTATCTTAAAGATAGAAAAAGAGTCTTCAGAAGTACTCTTTACAAAACCTTAGAGCAATGATCCCAGAGAAAATTTTAAGTTTGATGCTTTTATCACAAAAGAATCAGAGATATATGAAACAAGTACCTCTGAAACAAGTACTTCTGAAGATGAACCTCAGAGTTCACTCAATCCAGATGCACCTCTGTATTCTTCAATGTTAGATGAATGCATCAGAACTACATTTGAGGATGACATTAGAAGAATTTATAAAGAAAATGTCATGGCTGATTTGAAAAAGAAAGAAAGCATGAAAAGAATCATTAAAGTCTCTAGACCTAAAGAATTTATGAAAACTTCAGAGGTAGTTATCTCTGACAAGGTTAAGAGAGACTTTCTTGAATCTGATTCTGAATCTGATCCAGAGATAGATGAACATATATTATATAGACCATAAAAAGTAATTCATAAAAACATATAGACTGTTGGTTCTGCAATTTTGAACTTTCCTGTTCCTATTTTGAAAAACAAATCCAGAATACCAATCTGTCCTGATTTTGTAGACATGTGTCTACAAGCAAAAACTTCTTTGGACCTTGAGAAAGAGTTAAAAGAAACAACCAAGAATAAAACTAACACTTCTCAACTCTACACTTATAAACCAATAAAATTCACTCCTGAACAAAAAGGCAAATGGCAAGAAATTAACCATTCTGATCCTGTTTGTGAAGTGAGCAACAAAGAGAAGAAGATGTTTTTGAACAAGAAAAGGCAACTTGAAAAGAAGGCTGTCTTTCAAGCCAAAAATAAGGAAGTAGTTTGGAATACTTGTAATATTCCTAGTGCTAGTTTGAAAAAGAATCAAAGTGTACCAAATGCATTCAATGAAATGAAAAACGTTTCTCCTAATTTTTCCTGTTCTGTTAATTGCAAGTGCATTCAACTCATGATTAAGCTGAAAAATCATTCCAGAGGTTTTAATTGTTTTCTGAATCTCTCTCTAAATAAAAATTCAGATACAAAGCCTCAGAAGAAAAAGAAGAGCAATTCTGGCAAAACATCAAAAGATGAAATGCCAAATGTTCATCAAAACCCTCAGAAGTCTAACAAGAAAGGACCCATAATGAGATGGGTACATAAGAAACTCTAATCTGTCTTGTAGAAACAGTATATGCCCATCTGGTATCTAGATTTTGGATGTTCTAGGCATATGACGGGAGATAAAAAGTTGCTATCCTTCTTCAAAACAAAATCTCGAGGAGCAGTAACTTTTGGAGATAATATGCAAGGTCAGATTAAAGGTTATGGTGATTTAACAAGAGGTAATGTATCTGTTTGAAAAGTTGCTTATGTTGATGGACTAAAACACAACTTAATTAGCATAAGTCAACTGTGTGACCATGGTTTTGATGTGAAGTTTCAAGAAAAACATTATTCACTTCTTCACTCAAAAACAGGTCAAGAAATGCTAAGAGCAGACAGAAAGTGTAACTTATATAGAATGAATTTTACCAAACATATAAACATAGGCTCAGAGAAACTCTATCTAGTATCTCTGAACAGTGAAGATGTCTGGCTCTGGCATAAGAAGTTCTCTCATCTGAACTTTTCTTCACTTGATAAGTTGGTCAAACTCAATCTGGTTAAGGGATTACCATCTCTGAAGTTCAACAAAGATCATCTTGGTTCTGCTTGTGAAATAGGAAAATGAAAAGATCTTCCCATAGAACCAAAAGTGATAATAATTGTCCTAAACCTCTGCGTATGCTTCATGTGGACCTCTGTGGTCCTATCTCTGTGCAGAGTCTATAAGGTGAAAAAGTATATTCGGGTTCTGATTGATGAATACTCTAGATATACTTGGATAGAATTCATCAGAGCCAAGTCTGATGTACCTGATATTTTAATAAGGTTGTTACAAAGATTGCAGGTTCTGTTCAACAACAAAGTTCAGAAGCTTAGAAGTGACAATGGGACAAATTTCAGAAATGCAAAAATCAAATCCTATTTTTAGAGGAAGGCATAACTCCCAACTTCTCTGCAGCAAGAACCCCTCCACAAAATGGTGTTGTTTAAAGGAAAAATAGAACAATTGTTGAAGTTGCAAGAACAATGCTTGCAGGATCTGATCTTCCAACCAACTTTTGGGCAAAAGCAGTGGCTATAGCCTGTTTTACTCAAAACAGAGCCACTATTGTCAAAAGAATCAAGAAAACATCATATGAACTCATTAACTACAGAAAATTTAATGTTAAATATTTTCATGTTTTTGGGTGCAGATGTTATATCTTAAATGACAGAGAGTCTCTTGGAAAATTTGACAAAAAGGAAGATGAAGGCAAATTCATTGGTTATTCATTAGCCTCAAAATCCTTTAGAGTGTTCAATCTAAGAACAAGAACTATCCAGGAGAGTATCAATGTCTCTTTTGATGATACCAAAAGCCTTGACAAGAGAGATGTCAACCCAACAACTAAGAATATCTCTGAATCATAAAAATTTGATCTTCCAACCAACTTTTGGGCAGAAGCAGTAGCGACAACCTGTTTTACTCAAAACAAAGCTACCATTGTCAAAAGATTCAAGAAAACATCTTATGAACTCATTAACAATAGGAAAACTAATGTTAAATATTTTCATGTTTTTGGATGCAGATGTTACATTCTAAATGATGGAGAGTCTCTTGGAAAGTTTGACAAGAAAGCAGATGAAGGAAAATTATTGGCTATTCATTAGCCTCAAAAGCCTTCATAGTGTTCAATATGAGAACAAGAACAATCCACGAGAGTAACAATGTCTCTTTTGATGATACCAAAAGCCTTCATAACAGTGATGTCAACTCAACAATTAAGAATGTCTCTGAATCATCAAAGTTGAGAGAATCTGAACTAAACAAGATATTTGAAGATTTCTTTGATGATGATAACTCAGAATTTCTTTTCAGAGATATTCACAGAGCAACTTCAGAGGATCCTCAAAATACAGGTACAACTCTTTCTGGTCCCTCTGAAAACAAAACTTCTGCTTCTTTAAATACAGGTCCAAGCAATGAAACAAGACCAATTGAAGAACAAGTCTCTCCAGAAGCAGAAGATGAACAAGAGACATTTGAAGAATCTCTAGAGACATCTGTTGAAGAGACTTTAGAGCCTGCTTCACCATCTATGGAACCCACTTCTGAGCCTCTGAATAGCACAACAGAGATGTAACCACCTGCCATCTCTGAAGCTCAAACTCCACCTCTCATTCATGCTCCAATGACAAGATGGACAAAGGATCATCCCCATGATTAGATCATTGGATCACCTTCAGATGGAGTCAAAACCATATATGCCACAATTAATGAATGCTATTTTGGAAACTTTTTGAGCATTATTGAACCAAAGAAGGTAAATGAAGCTCTTGAAGATCCTAATTGGATCAGTGCCATGCAAGTTGAGCTTCAAGAGTTTGAAAGAAATAAAGTCTGGACCCTAGTTCCCTTTCCTAAAGGAAAATTTGCAATTGGGACTAAATAGGTTTTCAAAAATAAAAAGGATGAGGATGGAATTATAATCAGAAACAAAGCTAGATTGGTTGCTAAGGGATATTTCCAAGAAGAGGGTATTGATTATGATGAAACCTTTGCACCTGTGGTGAGGATAGAAGCAATTAGAATTTTCTTAGCCTATGCTACACACAAAGGGTTCAAAGTATATTAAATGTATGTTAAATTTGCCTTCCTAAATGGAAAATTAAATGAAGAAGTATATGTCCAGCAACCACCTGGATTTGAAAGTACAAAGTTTCCTAACTATGTTTATCATCTTGATAAAGCTCTGTATGGACTTAAACAAGCTCCAAGAGCATGGTATGCAACTCTGTCCACATTTCTTATTAATAATGGCTTTTAAAAAGGTACAACTGATACAACCCTGTTCATCAAAAGGTACAAAATTGAGATGCTTTTAGTACAAATATATGTTGATGACATTATCTTTGGCCCTACAAATCAGAAGTATTGTGACAGTTTTTCAGAGTTGATGAACAGTGAATTTGAGATGAGTCTCATGGGAGAATTAACATTCTTCCTGGGCTTACAAGTAAAACAAACGTTAGAGGATACTTTTATAAGTCAATCTAAGTACGTCTCTGATATTTTGAAAAAATACAAACTCAATGATTCAACTTCTATGAAAACACCTATAGCCACAAGAGTCAAACTTGACTCTGATCCTTCAGGAAAATCTGTAGATGTTAAGACTTACATAGGCATGATGGGATCACTTCTATACTTAACTGCTAGTAGGCCAGATATAATGTTTACAACCTGTCTCTATGCTAGATATCAAGCAAATCCAAAAGAATCTCATTTATCTGCAGTCAAAAGAGTGTTTAGATACCTCAGAGGCACACCCTCAATGGGCCTCTGGTATCCAAAAATCTCTAGTTTTGATTTAACAACTTATACTGATGCAGATAATGCAGATGCAAGCTAGACAAGAAAAGTACCTCTGGATGCTGTCAATTATTGGGTAACAACCTAGTGAGTTGGTCATCCAAGAAGCAGAACTGCGTATCAACTTCTACTGCAGAGGCAAAATATGTTGCAGCTTCTAGTTGTTGCTCTCAAGTCATTTGGATGAAAACTCAACTTAAAGACTATGGATTACAATATGACATAATACCCATTATGTGTGGTTCCAAAAGTGCCATATCCATCTCTGCAAATCCAATACAACATTCCAAGACAAAGCATATTGATGTCAGGTATCATTTCCTTAAAGATCATGTTGAGAAAGCTATAATTGAGATGTATTTTGTACCAACTGATCTCCAAGTTGCTGATATTTTCACAAAAGCCTTGGATGAACGAAGGTTCAATTTCTTAATTAGCAAGTTGGGAATGTTGAAGATGTCTACTTAACTCAAAAGGACTTCGGAGTCTCTGATGACTACATCAGAGTCTCTGACATTGAAGGCATGTATAAACACAGAGCCTCTGAGACCTGTTTCAGAGCCTCTGGACTCCCAACCAAGCATGGTCAAAATCATTTTTTACCTCTAAGCATCAATAAAAGGGGAGCAAAGAAAAGTAACCATCATCTTTCAAGGGGGAGCTTGAGAACATTGGAAGCTTCAGAGTCTCTGCCCTTCATAGCAGAGCATCTAATCTTATCTCTAATATTCATATCAGAGTCTCTAATCATTTCATGAAACATGTTCAAAATACGTAGCATTATTCAAGGGGGAGAATGAAAATCAAATATTCAATTGTTAAGGGAGAGAATAAAAGTTCAGAGAAGACTATCTTTAGTCGAGGGGGAGCAGACACTAAACATCAACGCTTCTGAATCTTTCTACTTGCTTAAGCACTCTCTTATATCATTTGTCCTGAAAACTCAGATTCTCTGAATTCTTTCAACACTTATGATATCTTAGATTACTTCACACTAAAAATATTCTTTCAAGAGATGAAGGTGAAAGGTTGTCTAGCCAGCAAAAATTAACTATTAATTTCAAATATTCATAACTGGCTCCCATTCCTATTTTCTTGGCAACTAAAACACTTATATGCAACATTTACCAAGAACACGTGTTACCACAGGGTTGAGTGAAAGGTCAAACGGCCTCATCCAAAAGGTCTAATCACTGCCGTTTCACCTTATGCACTCGAGTGTAAATTTTATAAATGTGGGTATAAAAGTAATTTTAAATCCGAATATCCATTTTTACACAAACAAATTACTCTCGTGCAATCTTTTCTCTCTCAAAGAACTAGAACTTCATCTTCTTCGACTCAAACTCTCAAATGGCTTCTTCCATAGACTGGTGCAAACTATTTCCCAAAACCGGTGAACCTTCACGAGTGTATCACTTTCCAATCAAGGACAACAGTTATATGGTACAATTTGATTCTCCCAAGTTCGAGGAACAATACCTCATTGTTATCCCAGTTTAATCTAGTTGATAATTAACACACAAACACAGAAATTGAATGCAAAAATTATATCTTTGTGCTTAGATGTATATATCGATCACGACCCAAGCAAAAACAAAGATCAATTTCAACTTTCTTGCATCAATTATGAAGAACACAATGTCGACTCCTTTATGAACCCAGAAGACACAAAATCAATAAATTCAATCACTTGTTAATTCTCAATGCAATTAATCAATCAGATAGTGTTCAATAACGCAAAACACAACCAAAATCAAATCTATCTTAAACATAAACGCACATAGATTCATGAAATCAGATGAACAGAAAAAAATATTCGATGAACAGTAAACTTGATGAATAGTAATCGATGAATAGTAATCTAAAAAAAATTTGATTCTTTTGGCTCTGATACCACTTGTTATCCCAGTTTAATCTAGTTGATTAACAATCACAGAATACAATAATAATCAAGAGATAATAAGATCAAGAATAACATACCAATCCCTTGAATAAACAGTTAAACCTTTTGTGTTCTTGATACCCTTGAATACAGAGAAAACAATTACCTCTCTAATATGATTATGAAAGTAATTGTGAGGATTAACCCTAAAACCTAAATAATCAAAACATTAAATACCTAGGCCTTATGGGCTTTAAGCTCAATGGGCTTCCTAATGGGCTTGGACCTAATAATAACTAAACTATCAATCTATTACAATTTAAACCCTTTAACTTTAACCATCAAATAAATACAATTTAGACCCTTTAATCTTGAATACAATTATTTGATCCAACACGCATCATCTGTGAGTTATTCACAAACTGTGAACTCACTCAATCCCTAATCATATCTACCACTGAATGCCCTCTCACATTCGTCCAAGAGTGGTTTTCTTCAAGTCACCACAGTGAAGACCATGGCGGAATCGTTGGCGAGTTTGAGATCTCTCAAACTGTGAAGTGTCAAGTTATCATCAACCCTACTATTCTCAGCGAAGTAATTCCATTCCTCATAACTAAAGAACTTCAAATCATTCAATTTGAGAAATGCCCCTCCTCTGAAACCCTACTTTTGTTTGTCAAAATGCTTGGCTACAACACTGAAATCACACGCCTAAGCAATTTTTGAAGACAACACCTTCCTCATGTCTGGAAATTTATGTTCTCTATGCTAAACCAAACTCCTACCTGCAAATTGGGAAGCATGGATCAAGCCACACCAGAAATAATGTCTATCATGTATGCTTTATTTTTCAATCGCAACATTGATATGGCAGGTATAATCTATGAACTGATTCTGACCTCCATTGAAAAGAAGAACAAGTGTATAACCAAGGACCTAGAGCATATCATCCCATCCTCCAGAGTTCCCTCTATAACATTCCCACGATTCCTTGCCTTGATCATCAAAGCTGCAATTGACAAACTTCAGATTCTAACCTACTCTGATCAAAGCAAGACTCCATTCTACATTATGAACAACTTCAAAGCAACTATCCTCTCTAAGGGATACCCAGGAGCAAGGAGTATCCCTCATCAAATGTTGAACAAGGTAAATCCTAATTCTGTAGCCTTAGCTTCTTATCTTCATGTTGCCCAAGGACTAGAGCCAGTCCTGGGAACCCTAACACACTTAGGTCCTATGCCTGAGATGGAGAGTCATAGTAGCTCTACTTCAGAGGGATCAGAGGACTCTGGAGTTCAGAGTTCTCTGAGGAGTGAACTAGAGGGTACTCCTAACAGAGACACCGAAGTTCAGAGAGATGACAGCGCACCAGAAGGGGCTGTCAACGAGGGAGAAAAGGAAGTCCCTTCAGAAGCTAGTGAAGAGACTAGCTCTACTAGCTCTGAAGAGAGTGAGGATGAATCTTCAGGGACTATCTCTGAAGATTCTCAAAGTGAGAGGAAAGAGTCCCCTATGGACTTAGAGAAACCAGAGAGTTCTCAACCCTCCCCTGCAAAAGATGTCAAAAGGAACATTTACTTTAGAACTCCAACACCAACCCCCAGTGCATCCACACCATCTAACCAGCCTGATCCAGAGGCAATGGTTACTGAATCAGAGGTGCACACCTTGATACCAACCCAACAAACCACTTTAGAGGTGCCTCTTTCTACCTCGAATTACACAAGCCTGAGGAAACCCACTATCTGAATGAGTCTTCTCAACAGGACTTAGTCAATATCATAAGTACTAAGTTACCTCATAGTACGACACACATCCCCACACACGATGATGTCTTTGTGGCTCATCCCTCACCCTTTAGGTTTTCCCGTAGAAACTGTCCAACTCAGGGACATTGGTTGAACCTTCAAGCACAAGGATTGACTTGCCTGGATCGCAAGGTCAACTCCCATATTCACTTCCAGTCCTCTGAATCTGAGGAGGAGGACTTGGATCTGAATAGAACGCTCAGAGATGATTCTACAGAATATCAAGGACCGAGCGGATGTCCTTCTAGAGACAACATCCAACCATCTCTGAAAGAATCTCCTCTGGACTCGAGGAAAAATTGGCAACATGTGTTGTTACCAATGTACCCATCTCTGACATTCTCACTAAGTCAGAGTTCGAAAGTCTTTATGAGGAACTCAGAGGCTCCTTGAAGGAGCATTAACTTCAAGGAATTAACAGTTTAGAGACCTCTGTACTCAGCTCTGAAAATGACAAACTCAGAGCAGAGGTCTCTACTCTGAATATCTAACTTCTACATTCCAATAACAGGATTTAGGTATTGGAGAGACAGCTGTTTGAACAGAAGACTATTTCCTCTTTGGAGATTGCAGCTCTCAGAGCTTAAGTTGCTGAACTACGAAACCAATCTTCTACAATTGCAAATGTTCAGAAGGAGGTCAAGGATCTCAGGGAAGAGGTAGTGGCCAACAGATCAGCTTCACTATCTTCAGAACAAATGGCCTCTATCTCTGAACTGATCAAATCTACCATTCAAGCCTCCCTTCCAACTACAGCCACAACTTCATTGCTCCAACCACCACCACCCAGAGCTGCTGAAGACCTTGTGACCAAGGATGATCTTGCCACATTTAAAGAAGGCATCATGAGTAGAATGCTCACCTGCTCCTCCAAGATCTACATGGTTGCTCAAAAGAAGGTCCAAGCCTCTCTGGACTTTTACAAGTTCCATTCTGAAGATTAAGTCCACGACATCCTTCAAGCCGCCAATGAGGCCATCGAATTTCTTAGACAGTCTGCGCTCAAAAGAAAGGGAGTCGTTCCAAAAACTGAATTTCTCAAATTCAGAGTGTGCACTGACTCTGATGAAACCTGCAGTAGAGATGCGAAGAAGCCTAGATTTGAGGACCCAGAGGACAAGGATGATGAAGGTACCTATGAGCCTCAAAAGGGGGAGATACAAGGGACAACACAAAGTCAATCCTCTGGAGCTGCCAAAGCAAATGGCTCTGCTCCATCTCTGTCTACAAACAAGGAAAAAGGAGCACAAGAGAAAGAACCAGAGAGGCACTCCACCTCTGCTGAAGACAACCAAAAGTGATCTAAATCTCCAGTTCTAGTAGTTCTTCAAGCACCATCAACATCAGAGGCACCTATTATCCATGTAGTAGATGCTACTCTAGAAGCTATAGGTGCTCTTGATATAGAAGAAGAAGATGAGCAGCTAGTTGACTTCTCCAGCTCTGAAGATGCATTCTCTTCTCCAGAACGATATAATATAATTATATGAGATGCATTTGGATCAGAATTAGAGGAAGAAGAAGCAGCAGAAGCCGAGCATGTTCCAGAAGAAATTATTGATGTGGATGCGTATGTCTAAAAAAAATGCTCAGGCTCACATCCCTTCTACATCAGAGACAGAACACAGAGCTGAAGACACTACTGAAATGACAAACTTAATCTTCTCAGTAGTGAATGAAACCCCACCTCAATCCCCTCAAGTCCAAAGGAAGGAACCAGAGATAGATCCACAGCTATCTACTGAAGAAACCCACATGGTTGTTGATGAACAGGCCCCTCTAGAGGTACCTGTTCAGAAGATAAGCATTGGCATTCCAGCTCTCTTAAAGTACACCCAGCCTCCATAATTTCTTACCTCTGAGCCAGAGACTTCAATTGAAGATCACTTCAGATATCTATACTGTGAGTTCAGCTTAGAAGATACCCAAGTTCTTCCTCTGAATCCAAGAATCAGAGAAAATATGTCAGACTATGAGTAGAGATTCATCAGAGACAAGACCAGTCCAAGAGCAAAGGTTCTCTCAAACTTTCATATCATAGAGATAAATAAAGTCTCTGAAAAGACATTTGCTTACAATAAGATCATCTACATATACTATGAGTTAATAAGCTCTGATGGGAAAGTTTATGAGTTCAATGACAATGATCTCGTAAATATTAACCCCTATGATCTACCTCATCTCTATGCCAAATGCTTAGCCAAATATGAATGAGATAGAGCATACATAATGGGTCTCTACGAAGTAAGGCGTGCTATGGAAGTTGATGTGAAACTAAGGGCCATACTTGACTTTCAGATTGCTCTGAATTTGGGAGAAGAAAGACTTGGTGTAACTAAACCAGTGGAGAAAATTGCTGAGCTGAACAAATACAAGACTGGATCAATAACTGTTGAGCCTCTGGGATTCGTCTACAGAGTCAACCTGATCAAGAAAATCTTCCTGGCTTCAGAGGTAGCAAAGTATTCAGATGAAACTTTGAGAGGCGTACTGAAGATGATACATGTGAAGGAAGAATGACACAGAGTTGATCTATTGGGGAAACTAGACTTGGAAATTAGCTCACTTAGTAACTTCAGAGAGCTTATTATGAAATTCCATAGGATCTGCTCTATTGACAGGCCTTAGTTATTTTCTTTCTATTTATTTTCATGTTATATTCTCTGTTTGTAATTTCTATCTTTTGAGATGTAACAGTTAAGAGGATGACTTTCTCCTCTATGATTTCTAGATTAAATTTTTGCTTTTTTGAATTTTTTTTTATTTTCAATACTTTAGGGGAGATTTTAGCCCCAATTCTGAATTGTAAAAGTATTGAAAATAGCCCATGTCTAGCTCTGAAGTCAGTTCAGAGACAGACTCTTTAGCTGGGAAGACATCAGAGATCTAATTCAGAGCTCTAAAGGTGTTCTCTCTGATGATCAAGACTGAAGATTTACATGTATTGACAGAAGGACAGTTGACACGTCACCTAGTGATAAGATTTACTTTTTAGAATAGGTCACTGTTCAATTATGTCTTGAATTTACTTTTTAGGTAAGACACTGTTCAAGCATGCTTCTAATGTCAGGATAGTACACTGTTCACTTTATGGTCCTATAGATAGACCATCACTCCATTGACAAAAGTGTGCATGTGTGCTTTTTTATATCTTTTATATGAATCAACTTTTAATATACTTGAAAGTATTCTAAAGAAGATCTTGTATGATTTATATATCTTATCATCAACTGTGATATTGAATCTCCGTTGATATTTAAATTATATTGCTTCCGTTGTTCTTATTATTATTATTATTATTATTATTATTATTATTATTATTATTATTATTATTATTATTATTATTATTATTATTATTATTATTATTATTATTATTATTATTATTATTATTATTGTAGTTTATATCATTGTTATAAGATTAAACCTGGGATCCAATAGAAATCGTATGATTTTTAAATCATTGCTCAAGACTAAAACTGTGTGGGCTGCTCAAACAGGTAGGTTGTGAAGCACCCGTACCAAAAGAGGTTGCAAGAGTGAAACAATGATTGTTTGGCAATAGTAGAGTGTTAGGACTGAAAGTCCTAGTGCGTGGTAAGTTCTGTAAAGTATTTATAGTGTTTAATTGTTAATTATTTATCGAGTTGTAAAAGCCTTATTTCATTATTGGGCTTAGTTTGGTTTGTTGGGCCTTGGGCCTTTAGGGTTTTAGGCCTGAGTATTTAAAGCTTTGTTTAGAGTGTTATTAAGGATTAGACTTAGAGAAATCGTATTGTGCGCTTAATAGGTTTAGAGAGAGAGTTTGGTTTTCAATCCTATGTTTGTAACTCTCTCAATCATTCAATAAAAAGTTTAATCGTTATATTCATTGTTACTTAAGCAATCTAGGATTCACAATTGGTATCAGAGCAAAGAGACGAAGATTTGATTCATAAAAGGTAATTTTTTCTCTCTTCTTCTGTTCTGGTCGATCGAGTTCTGTATTGGGTTTCTTGGTTAGTTGATTTCTGCGAAATTCTTGAGTTTGTTTGATCCTAATCTTATTAGTCTACTTAGATTAATGATTTGATAAAGTTTCATGCTCTAATTCGTAAGATTGAAGTTGAATTTTGGGGTTTTCACAGATCTGAAAAAACGATATGTGTTCTTAAAATTCTTCATTAAACTCTTTGGTTTTGGTTAAATTTTTGATTGAAAAAGTGTTAGAAATATGGGTTTAGGCATTAGGATTGCTGATTTGTTTAGATCTTGTTTATTTATTTGCATCGATCTAATCGATAAAGGTTCTTTGACCGACACTGGTCGACTTGAGATCTGCGGCACACCCAAGAGTAAACCCTACTTGGGCAAACCAAACACTGCCAAGCCCGCTTCCTTGATTGAAACCCACTCCCGATCCATCTCAATCCCGATTCCCACTCGAGACCGCATAAACCCCCAAATCCGGTTACACCCAACCCTGCTTTCTCCCAAACCCGGTTACACCTAACCCCGTTTACTCCCTAACCTGATCCTCCCCAACCCGATTCTTACTCCCAACCCCGATTCCCCAAGCCCGACTCACTTGAAACCTGCCTAAACCATGCCTCGAAACCCGCTTCGCCCATTCCTCCCTAACCCAATCCCGCTTTTTCCAAACCCTCACCCGCTTAAAACCTTAAACCCACACCTGGTTCCCTCTCACTCTTAAACCGACCCCCGCTTCAAGCCTCTGAAACCCAGTTATCTCCCTCACCCATTTGGACAACTTCACCATCTCAAACACCTCCCTCCCTCAACGATCTCCTCTCATTATCTTCACGACACACACCCTCTCTTGCCCCACCCCTGCATCCCCACACCGGCCCCTCCCAAACTGCCACCTTACTACCAATCTCTTTTGGTATATCTAATTTATGTTTTCCAGTTTGGTGATCTGTTGTTTGAAAAAGGGTTCACACCCGGGTGGTGACAGACTCATGGCTCCTACACCACTGGTCTCCCCTGTCTCACATCTGTACCCGACTCACACCAGGACCCGGTTCCCCACCCAACTGATTTTTTTATCTATTTTCGAAATCTCGTCTTAATCTTGGTCTTAGTGTGTTTCTCTTCTAATATCACCTTTCTTGAATCAAATCGCGATCGTCTTACGATCATTTTCTTCAAGTAACAATGGGAAAAACATATATGTATGTGGATGGTAAATTCGTAAAATCATATGAAGACTCCAAACCTGAAGAAGATCTAAAACATCTTGAAAATAAAAGCAAAGAATCGGATGATTCATTGAAAATTAATAATCTTGAACTCAAACAAAAGATATATGATCTTCAGAAGGAGATTGAAAAGGACAAAAAAGATTTTGAGAATGAAAAAAGTGATTTCGCTAATGAAATAAAGGGATTTGAACAGAAAATTCTTGACCTTTCAAAGAAGATTTTCGAGGAAAGAAAGACTTTTGAGTTTCAAAATGCTAAACATTCCAAACAGATTTCTGATTTTGAAAAGATTTTGATAATTGAGCGAAATAATTTGAGATAGAAAGAAAATATTTTGAGGATAAAAAGAAAGAGCTTGAAAAGAAAAATGTTGATGTTTTCAATGAAATATATGATAAACACAACAGTATTGAAAAAGACTTTGAGAGTGAGAGGAAGTTTTTCGAAACAAAAATTCGTACGCTTTCACAGAAATTTTCTGAATTAACGACAGAGATTTTGAAAGAACATAAGGTAAAATCCAATTTACAAAAACAAATTGATTCAATTCTCGAAGAAATAAATGGTTTATCCGTAAAAGTCAAGAAACTTGAAGAACTAAATTTCAAAGCCGATTTATCTGAACAAGCCAGTCCCGATACTGTTGTTCAGTCTCCTTATTCTTCAAGTTCAACTTCCACAACTATTTCTTCGAAGAGTTTTGTCAAATCAAATGAATTTTCAAAAGATCGTATTCGCCCTTCAAATATTTTCTATAATTCTCTTGTTGATAATACAGACAATCAAGTGTTCCGAAAAGTCAAAATGGTTTGGAAAAATAAATCAACTACAGAAGATAGTGATGGAAACACGCCATACAAATCTCTGTTGTTGATCCAAAGTCACCGACTCATGTCTATTCCACACCTAAGTTGACAAGTCTAAACCGATCAAATATCTGTTGCACTTATTGTAGAAATAGTGACTTTGTGGATTCCAGGTATGTCAATAGCTGGTATAGTACCTACGACATCCCTAATCCTCAGTTTCATAGCTTCAAAGCTAAGACAATTAACCATCAAGGATCCATCAAAGCATGGATACCAAAACCAAAATTTGTCTAATTTGTTTTGCAGGAATATCATGTGGATTTAATTCAGATTATTCATGTCACATGACTACAATCAAGGGTTATGCCATCTTTTGAGGGGGAGTACCTGGTTTTTTCCAATTTTCATATCGACTTTTGAACACTTCAGTTTAGGAATATCATGTGGATTCCTAAATGTTTTAATTCTAAATGTTTACATCAATGTTTCACTTTGGCAAGTTAAAGGAGTGTTAGGGATCATAAAGTTTCTATGGTCAATCTAGAACTGGAATGACCTACCCAAGAAACACATCCAATTCATAGATATCAGTGAGGGGTCTAGCTTGATAGATGAGTTCGGAGCGAAAAGAATATGGTGAGGATGTGACAGGACTTAAAAGAATTATTGGTCCTTACCAAACCAAGTCATTTATCCGGGTTACCACATAATCTATTCATTCTCGTTCTTTGGAGATGGATATTGAAACATACATGGACCCAATGTCGGTAACTCGTGTCACCCCACCTAGCCACTCGAGTATCTCACAAAAGATACTTGTTTCAAATATTCATGGAGATTTAACACATAATCTATCTATTCCTCACTCAAATGTCTTAGATATTGAAAAAGGAAGACATCATCTCCGGTCTCGGAACTTCATATTCATCTCTCTGTGTCTATTGATTTATGAACCTGCAGCCTAACAGATACATATTTATATTTCTTTCACACACGCACGAATCTTTGTGATTCCAATCGCATATCTTTGTGATATTGCCAGAACAGTTTGAGAAGTAGATTCTTAAAATCTCACTTCAGTGATAACTGGAAGTCCTATTAGAGATACCCCTTTGCAAACTTTGAAAATAGGCCACACAATTACTTTAATTGTTGTGATAACAGTGACTATTGTGTCTTTGTGTTAATTGATTACCCCATTTTTGTTACTTAACTGTTTTATTCGATATTTTGCTACTCATCCGGTTAGTCTTTGAACAAAGATGATGCTCAGGATTCTCCTAATCATCATGAGGGGGAGAATGCAATAACAATGACATAAGTTTCAAAGAGAGATTATCATGTTGAGGGGAGTGAGCAAAAGCAGAGGGGGAGAAACATAAATCTGAGGTTGAAAAGCCATGGATTTCAGGATTGCATTGGTTCTTCTATCCTTTATCAAGTGGTGTTTGTTATGAGTTGATTCCTCCTACGAGCATATTGGTTCTAAAAGTTCTTAAGATGAAAATCAATTCAACTTGTGGTTCAGAGACAAATTCTTTGTTTTTAAACTGAAGATGCATTATGGAATGTCATGTAACTCGCACATTATCTTTCTTGTGTGCTGATTTGATGCGTTGAGTTTCTACAATTGAAAGTTGCTCAATTGTGCATTTAGTCGAGACTATGCTATATTGAATCTGGTTTCAAAGTTGAATCTATGAGAATGAAAAGCTTTATTCAAGGGAGAGCTCAAAAAGACATGAAGACAAGCAACCCAAAAGTTTTTTAGAGATTCAAGAAGGAGAGAAGATCAATACCCGAAGATTTCAAGAAGATAAATCCTTTATACAACTTTAGGGGGAGATTGTTAGGAGTGAAAGTCCTAGTGCGTGGAAAGTTCTATAAAGTATTTATAGTGTTTAATTGTTAATTATTTATCGAGTTGTAAAATCCTAATTTCATTATTGGGCTTAGTTTGGTTTGTTGGGCCTTGGGCCTTTAGGGTTTTAGGCCTGAGTATTTAAATCTTTATTTAGAGTGTTATTAAGGATTAGACTTAGAGAAATCATATTGTGCGCTTAATATGTTTAGAGAGAGAGAGAGAGAGTCGTATGTTTGTAACTCTCTCAATCATTCAATAAAAAGTTTAATCGTTATATTCATTGTTACTTGAGCAATTTGGGATTCACATAGAGTATCGATGATAAGTTGTTGTGAGTACAATGATTGACCTTGTTAGAGTGAATATCCTTCA
This sequence comes from Arctium lappa, assembly GCA_023525745.1. NCBI lineage: Eukaryota > Viridiplantae > Streptophyta > Magnoliopsida > Asterales > Asteraceae > Arctium > Arctium lappa. Next base: position 55,595,807 of record CM042058.1, on the reverse strand, counting down.
ATTGCAAAACGAGTTCCATGCGTTGTGTCTTTAAACGAGTTACATGAGTCCTTCATGTTAAATATGTATGCGTGCCTTGTCAATCTCTTGTTTGAAAACGGGTTGGTCGTACAAGCGTGTGTTTGAAAGAAGAATATAAACCTATTTACATTGCGTGATAAAAATTTGAACTTGGTAATTGGTGAATTACTTCGCGTCTTTTATGATTGAGTTAAAATTTTTATGATGATCGTGAAAACTTTTGGTTGCATGGTTTTATAACCAAAACTGGTATGGACACTCTGTTGTCATACCAATGAACATGAGAGTTGACTGACTCTCTTATTGGAAGTGATTTTGTCCGGTATTTTTAACTGCAGGAGGAAACGGTTTATTGAAATAATTTTCATTTGTACCAACATCGTTTTGGATGGGCAAGGTTGTGTTTTATCGTGGGGTTTCATGTGAACGATTGGGATCGATGTGCGTGGCTAATCAATTATGGTGGTGTTGTGTCGGGTATTCTCAAGCTTCTTTCATGGTGTTGCACTTAATGAATTTTTCAAATGTTCAAAATTATTTAAATCGTTGTGTCATCATGCATGAATACTATGAACTCTCTAGGTCGTAAGGAAATATTGCAATTAAGGATGAGGAAAGATTTCGAGAGAGTGGTAGTCTCAGTCATTGACTCTAGTAATGTCGTTATATGGTAGCTTGTATTCTTGTTCCGTGGGAGGTGGTTATGTCCAGGGTGAAATTCGAAGTCGTAAAGATACATCTTTTAGTAGCATGGTAATAAGTAGCGTTGTGGTACTCTGATAAAATGTTATCGGTGTACAACCAAAGTTTTGAGAGGGTTTTGTAATTGGGTTGCGTGCCAAGTAAGTCTTTTGTGCTTTCAGCATGTGAGGAGGGTGGAGCACAAATTCAGTTACTATGTGTTAGAAGAAGTAGTTCCTATTGGGAATCCTTGTTTATCGGAGACATTGTTAAAGCATTGGCATGTCGACTGTTAGTGTTTAAGTCGACAACCATTTGTTGAAGTTATTATCAAGATGCTAGAATTGGATATCTGTTGGGTTTATTCAATGACGTTGGAAGTCGTTCAGGAAAGGTGTATACCTGGCATGATCCTGGACCACTTTGTGTGGGCGTTATGAAAGTGGGAATTTGCTAGTTTGGATAGATTTCTTCTTATGAGGTTTTGATGATTCCTATATGAATGAAGTATTTAGCACAACCGAAGTGGGTGCACTTTGACTATATTGATCTGTAAGGGAATGCATCCTATTTTCTTGGACTATCTACACTTGTTTCTTGTAGATTGTGATGAGATGTCAAGGAACGAAAAACTTGTTTGAGTGAATTAGACGATCATGATTTTATTGGTGGTTCATCTAGATTCGAGAAAGGCAAAATCATAAGATGACCTTACTTCAAAAATATATGTATTATGATTGTTATGGAGAAGGCAATATATGTTCCGCGTGTGAATTAATCGGGGGGTTTTGATTGTAACGTGAGGGTATGAAGTGGTGCCGGTGTAATAAGTTAGTGGCACTTTATGCCTAGGTGAACGAGTAAGTCATGGATGTGGTAATGGGATGCTATGAGGCAGAGATGTGGGTTGTGTTGTTGATAAAGAATAAGTGTGGGTGGAAATCTTTGTTCGTAGATTTCTGTTGAGTTATGCAAAGTGTTAAGTATGTTGTTGAGATGTATAAATTTTAAGGTGGTGTATGGTATTTCTTTTTCAGAATGAAAGGGTGGAGTGGTAGTTGGTTGCTGCCTAAAAGAGGAACCATGTGCTCTTTGGTCACGATGAGTGATGGGCAAGTTTGTCTTGCACCATTGAAATATTGATGACGATGTTGACCATGTTAGTAATGATGTTTTGTAGTAGATACGAAATCTTTGGGGATGTTGAATTATTTTGGGTGTGTAAATGAATTCTCATGAGTAGGCTAATCCCGTTTGGGAAAACGAGAAGTGTGTGGTGGCTTCGAGCCTTGGGTGTTATTTCGGAATGTTTGGGTTGAATTTCTTGAGTGATATTTTCGGTGAAACCGTTTGGTTAAACATCATGTAAATTTGCTATCAGTGCGTTTGAACTGATCGGAAAATGGAGTGAACAATGTTCTACACTAGCCTGCGAAGGTAGAGATAATATGTTGATATCAGTGGGCAAACTGAAAGTACGAAGTTTGACAAGTGACACAGAAAATGTGAAGCAATGATTATAGATTATCATGGTCGGGTGCATGAACTCCTAGTGAGAGTATGAGAAAGAGGATTTGTGTGTATGTTATGGCTCAAGGGTCGAGGAAATCTAACTTGTGCGGTTGGTCGAAAGCGTGCACCTACTAGGGAGCCGTTCTTAGAAGCACGTTTTATGTTTTGAAGAGGAAGTGGAAAAAGGTTGTTGAATGTAGTGCTCGGAATGCAGGACCTTTGGATTAGACTTGGTATCTTTGTTAGTGTTAAGTGAATGGGAATAGTTTGGTGTGAGCATGGCCACTCCTTCTAGATGAGCGAGTGAAAGTTGAATTTAATTCTTATATGGTTGGACGATTGTTGGATGCAGTGAGAATGTGAATGTGCGTCTTCAGGATTGGTTCAGTTTCGATTGGTGGATGCTTCAGATGATGGAGTGGGGAGGTTCCTATTATTAGCTATTTATAAGTGTGGAGTGATGATGCGGTGGGAGCGTATGAATTGGTTAACACCGATGAGTTGTAGTCAGTGTGATTCAGTGTGATTCAGCGTGATTCAGCAAAGAATGTGTTATCTGCGTTAGACGTATGTCATAGTGGGGGAAGTGATCTTAGAAATGCATGATAACCGATGAAGAAACTCGTAACTATGAGTTCATTGGGTTATTCAAGGTGGACTTTGTGCTAAGCTGGCGATTTGAATGGTTATATATATATATATATATATATATATGTATATATATATTCTTTGTGTGCGCTTTGTAAGGGATACATGTTGTCGTGGCATTGAATTCGGTAAAATTCTTCCTTTTAAGGAAGAACTGTTGTACGTGAAAACCTTGTTTTAACGAATTTTAAAACCGGGAGTCCAAGTATGTGGTCAAAGCAATCAATATTTGGTATAGTTGATCGGGGAGGTTGCAAGTATATTATACGAAATATACCAACGTAAGAAAGTGGTGGTTAACTGAGGGGTGGTTACGAAGGAATTGGCACGACGATGATTTCGATCAGGATGGTTTGGGCATCTGAGTGGAACTGAGTTGATTAGATTGAAAAGCGTGAGTCTTTTAAATCTCGAATTTGAGATAGGGGCAACTTGATGCGGAGGACGTCCCCATAGAATGGGGTGGTGTGTTCGAGAGAAAAGTGGAGTTGGGCCACGTTTTTTGGTCCGTTGATATTATGGAAAGAGTTGGAGGGATAGTGTGTGATCTAGATGTCGTCGATGAGCTTATAAAGGATTCATATTGTATTTCACGCCTCTATTCTATAGGGTGGTGGTTGGAAGTTGGTATAACGACACCTTTACAAAGAATGCAAGTGAATAAGAAGGTAACCTTGTCAAAGGGTCAGAAACAATCATTGACCGTAGAGTGAAGAAGTTGAGGACCAAGGAGATTGCCCTTGTAAAAGTCAAGTGGTGCTGGCACAAAGGACAGGAGGCAACCTAGAAGTGGTGGTGGGCATGAAGTCCAATTACCCACAACTGCTCGATGATGAAATTATGGGGACGAAATTCTTTTGAGGGGAGGATGTTGTAATAACCGTGTTCTTATTGAAAATAAACTAAGTCTTGTGGGCATAGTGTGAAAAGTGAAATCTTGAGGGCCTTGGTGAGAATAGTGGGAAAGGGGGTTAAAACCCTCATTTTTACCTCATTAGTATTGGAGGCGGCGAGAGAGAAAACGCGGAAGAACCTTTGCAATCTTATCAAGAAAATTGGAATTGGAAAGCAACTTGTGGTGAGGTTATTCAACTTCTTCAAGGTAATGATTCCCTCCTTGTTATCTAAGCTTTTGAGAATTTAAGGATATTTTTGTGGTGTTTTGATGATCCATAACCCTAATTTGGTTGGGTTTGTGGTTTAGTTTTTGGATTATTGATTAATCAGTAATGGAAAGAGGTTAAGGGTGTCAACTATATCATTAATGTGGTTCAAATCAACCTAGGAAAGGTTGATTTTATGTTGAAAAGGATTCCCAGTGGAGTTCTTAGTATGCATCTAACCGGTATCCGGGAATCGCCCAAGCCCGGGAGTCGGGGAGGACTCAGGTAGAAAAACCCCAGGAGTCAGGGGACCCGGGTGGGAACCCGGGGAGTCGGGGGACCCGGGGGAACCTGGGAGGGTAGCCCGGGATTCGGGGGACTCAGGTAAGGAAATACCCTGGGAGTCAGGAGGGGCAATGTGAACCCCGGGTAAGACCTAATCAGGGCGAAATCGGGCACCCGGGCAGGATTATCCATTTAAGAGTTTGAGAGTAGTTGGTGAGGGTTGACTGTGCGATTTACCACATTTTCTTTTAATCGTAGGCATTCACTCTAAGGATCAATAACGTAAGTGTGGAAGATTTAAGCAAGGACGACAAGTGAGTCTTTCAAACCGAAAATGTTGTTGTTGTATGGACTTTAATGCATGGGATGTTTATGAAATTGCATGTTTTATATTGATTTAAAATATGGTAAGATATATATGCATACATTTTGAAAGTGGGCATGGTTTGGCTTAAGTCGGGGGGGGGGGGGTGTCCCGCAAATGCTTATACCGGGAGGTATGCCCATTTATGCCAATGGGGGGGGGGGGTGTTCCAGTTAAAGGCAGTATGAGCCAAACACGTTGTCACAGGTGTGCGTTACCTTAGCGTGTGCCATCAACATGTGTCATTCATGCGTTTAATGTTTTAAAGTTGTGAATTGTTTATAAATGATTATAAACTGTTTAAATGTTGTTTGTAGCGCGAAAGTGTTAGCTCCACTCACTTTGTTTAGAAGTATTGAAAAATAGGCTAAGAATGAAAATCGCAGAAGCCTACCGCTGAACACTCAAATACACCACAGAAGGTGCAAAGCTTGGAGGTTACCCCGCAGAAGATCTATCAGAATAGAACCTGAATGATACTTGGATTACAGAGCCTCTGTGATCACTCACAGAGCCTCTGTGAAGGCCAACCTCTGGAGATCAACTGTTGAAGTTTTTCTTAGGGTTCAAGACAAGACCACGTGCAGAACACGTGAGACCTGTTGTACGAAGATCCTCAAGATCAAAGTAATGGGCGTCCCACGATGTTTACTTTACAGGTGGCATTCCGTTTATGGAATGTCAGTTCTTGTCTTGTACTAAGGGGTACATCCTTCAGCTCTATTAAGGAGCACCACCTTAGAGCACAATGAACGAGAGAGCACACACAAAAACAGAAGTCTGTATAATCCTTGAGCACCTTTTTGCACATACCAGTGCGTGTTCTTGGTGTTTTTGGGTAATTAATGAAACAATTCTTTGAGTAACTATCATGTAATACTTTACTTCCTGTTCATTAATTACCTATGTGTTTACTATCTTGCATGTTCAATCTCTTCTACACATCTTAAACGCTTCCGCACTCTAGTTATATAATCTGTGTGTAGTAAAAGGTTAAATGAAGTTAAAGAACATCTAAACTGGGATCAACAATTGGTATCAGAGCAAAATTTGATTTTCAATATCAAAGGATCCTGTTCTATACTTGTTTCCAGTACTCAAGGTAGTAATCTGAGTCTGTTCTTCGTTCCAAACTCCACTCACAGTCACACTTAAAGACAGATTCAAGGCTAGTTGGTTGATCATTTGTTCTTACCAATTCATATTCCCATCTTCACAAATCATCACTGTAATACTCTTTCTGATTCGTGTCATACTCTGTTTTACTCTCTGAATCCAAAATGGCAAACACTGTCAACTACTTCAGTGCGGGATCTCAATCCAAACCTCCCACTCTTCTAAGAGATGAATATCCTCAGTGGAAGATCAGGATGGTGCACTTCCTTGAAGGTGTGGATCTTGGTCTGGTTGAGTTTCTTCACAATCCTCCTTTCATTCCAATGACAACAGTTCCTTGTGTTCCTGCCACTGCCAATACTCCTGAAATTCCTGAATATCAACACCCCAAACCTGTCCTTGAATGGAGTGAAGAAGAAAAGGCACAACATGAGCTTGCAAAGAAAGCCAAAAGACTAATCATAATGGCTATTCCAAATGATATCTTTCAATCACTAGACTCATGTGAAACTTCAAAGGACCTATGGTTAGAGCTGGAGAAACAACTTGAGGGTGGTGCCAAAACCCTCAAGAACAACAGAGCCTTATGCATAAATGAGTATTTTGCATTCAAAGCTCTGCCAGGTGAATCCATTCAAAGAACTTACAATAGATACAACTCTTTGATAAACAAGTGCAAGAGATATGGGATCCACAGAACCTCCGAAGAAAACAATGTCAGATTTCTACAGAGCCTGAATGATGAATCGCTTCATTTAACCATGTCCATGCAAGCCACATTGGATCTTGATGTTTGGTCCATATCTGATCTCTTTGGAACACTAATTAGCCAAGAGAACAGAATTTCCAAACTATCAACCTCTGTCGGAGGTCCTCTGGCTCTTGTAGGATGTGCCTCAGAAGGCAAAGACAAGGGAAAGAAGGATAAGGCAGCTGAGGAGGCTCAGAAGAAGAAAAAGAAGAAGGTACTTGTAGCAGAGAGTGAAAGTGAAGAAGACTCTGAGGAAGAGATTGACATGTCTGCTCTGGCCAAAACTCTTGCACTAATGACCCGACAGTTCAATCACGGTCTCAAAAAGAAGCCAGAGTACAGAGGAAGAGAAGAAAGAGATGACAGAAGCAGAGGATATAGTGAGGCCAAGAGAAAGGAGTGGTCTGAAGAACCTAGGCAAGAAGAGAAAAATGGACAAAAGTCAGACGGCAGAGCTGGTGACAAATTCCCGAAGCAAACTGAAGGATGCTTCAAATGCGGGAAACCATGCCACTATGCAGCAGAGTGCAGGTCCTCTGCCAACACAGGGAAACCAAAAAGGGACGCTGCCTTCTACAAAAAGAAAGCAGAATACTACACGCAGAAATCCCTAATGGCAGAACAAGAGAACCTTGTGACCGATGAATCATCTGATGAAGAAAATAACGCACTCTTCTGTGGATTGGCAGAAGTCCACTCTTCTGACAACGAAAGTGAGGTATCTACTTTTAACTCTTGCAACTCAGACTTTGAAAGCAAGCTTTTTGAAATACAAAATGATCTTCTAGTTTACAAAAATACATGCTCAGATCTTGAGAAAAAGCTTGTCTTCTTTGAAAGAGAAACTAGACTTCTCACAGAGGAGAAGGATAAGCTTTACATTCAAAACAAAACTCTCATCTCTGAGCATATTTCAACAAAAAGGGATTTCAAGGACAAAATCACAAATCTCGACAGAACTTTGAAAGAAAAGGTCAAAGAGCTTAAGAAATGTGAGAGTGATCGTCTAAATGCCATTTCTTTGAAAAACTTCTTTCAAAAGGAAAGAGAAGCTCTTCATCGAGATCTGTTCGACAGAGATCTCAAAATCAAAAGGTATCAGGATGCTCAAAAAGTCACTGAAAAGGTCAACACCCAAATTGGCAGAAGAGGTATAGGGTTCGATGATATCGATCCCTATACCGGAAATAAAAGAAACAAATCTTTAGCAAATATCTTCTGCGTTGGAAAATCATTAAATCGAAGTCTTCCAAACCTTCTATCCACATTTAAAAGGCGAAAAACATCCGAAGAACCACATCTGAGGAATCCTCTGTTGATGATAGATACATTGTATGAAAACAATAATCTACCTTCTTCTCTCTCATCAAAGAGAAATTATATTCCAAGGAAATATCTGTCTCAAAAACAGATAGGAATCTTCAGATTCGGTCATCCAGAAACACAAACTCAAATGGCTTTTGTATGCTTGATGACTCCTGAAAAGGAATTGTCCTCTGAAGCTCCAGAGTTTGTTCCGGCCTCTGTGGAAGAAAAACTGTTTAAAATATTTCTGGAAAATGACTTGAGAAAGACCTTTGAAAACCATTTTCTTAATCATCCTGATATTATCTCTGATGTAAGAGAAATCTTTGAGCAAGATCTACAAAACTGTCTTAACGTTCCTATGATCATTCCGTGTATCTCAAAAATTCTAAATACTTCAGAGGACACCAATGGACAAAGCAAGGCACTTGCAGAAGGTTAAGATTTCATTCACAGAGACTTCCTAGATTCAGACTCTGAGTCAGAATCAGAGTTCTCTGTTGGAAATGCGGCAAGTTCTGTGGAACTTGAGATACTCCCCTGTGGTCCAGAGAAGAGTAAACTTACCTCTGGAATTCTCAATAGAACTGTTCTTCCCAAAAGAAAAACCACAGGTGTATCTATCTGTCCTGATTTTTTGGACATGTGCTTGCTAGCAAAGACTTATCTTGAGCTTGAAAGATCTAAAAGGAACAAGATCCCTCATGATTCAAAAGCTCCAAGACCATTAAAACCTTTTCAAGAAAAACTCACTTGGCAACAGAAGAATAAATGGCCTAAAATTGATAAACTTGATGCTTCTGTTACAGTGAAAGCAAGGAAAGAAGATCAAGGGAAAGTACAACCAAAGAGTCACTCAAGAAGAGTTTTTGAAAAAACTCAACCTAGATTAGACAAAGCTTTCTGTAAAAAGAAACCCAAATCTAAAATAGGTTGTAGTAAAATTTGCTCTGTACCCTCCTTTGACAAATTTAATGAAATTTTCAAGAAATTTGCTTCAAATGTTCCTTATTGTAAATGCTTTGATCTCATGCATTCTTTGAATAAACATTTCTCAAGGCCCTCCAGTCTTATATCTCACCCCAAGCCCAAGAATGCAAAATTCAAGGGTGAGAAGAGACAAACTGGTACCTCTGCAAATGAGGATAAACCCAAAACCAAAGATGTTAAGGCATCTTCAAAGTCTAGTAACAAAAATGGACCCATTTGGAAATGGGTACCTAAAACTCTCTAATTTGTCCACAGAAGAAACAACATGTGCCTATCTGGTACCTAGACTCCGGGTGCTCAAGACACATGACTGGCGACAGAGGATTCTTTCCTCCTACAAAGAAAAACATGGAGGAGGATCTGTAACTTTTGGAGATAATAAAAAGGGTCAAATAAAAGGATATGGAATCATTGCCAAAGGAGACATAGATGTCAACAAAGTTGCCTCTGTGGATGGCCTCAAGCACAACCTTCTTAGTGTAAGTCAAATCTGTGACAATGGACTCGATGTGATGTTCAAAAGACAGTACTGCTCTCTGCTGAAGGAAGACACAACCACAGAGCTTCTGCGAGCCAAAAGACAAGGTGATTTATACCTCATGGACTTTAAATCAACTAACAGAAAAGAAAAGCTCTGCTTAGTCTCAAGTAAGAAAGAAGAAGCTTGGCTCTGGCACAACAGGTTTTGTCATCTAAACTTTCACACACTTAACAAACTTGTGAAACTTGATCTAGTAAGTGGTCTACCAAGTATTAAATTCGACAAGGATCATCTATGCTCAGCTTGTGAGATGGGCAAACTCAAAAGGGCTGCTCACAAAACCAAGTCTGACATATCTTGCACCAGACCTCTGCAGATGCTTCATGTTGACCTCTGTGGTCCTATATCTGTGCAAAGTCTTGGTGGCAAGAAGTACAACCTTGTACTCATAAATAAATTCTCTAGATATACTTGGGTTGAATTTGTTCGAAAGAAATCAGATGTTCCTGAAGTACTAATCAATCTTATCAAGAGAATACAAGTCCTTTATGACTGCAGGGTACAAAGAATCCGAAGTGACAATGGGACAGAGTTTAAGAATTCAACCATTGAAGCCTATCTGTCGACAGAAGGAATTTCACAGAACTTCTCTGCAGCAAGGACTCCACAACAAAACGGTGTTGTTGAACGAAAGAACAGAACACTAGTGGAAGCCACAAGGACTATGCTCACTGCTTCAGGGCTCTCTATTTCTTTCTGGGCAGAAGCAATTTCAACTGCATGCTTCACCCAAAATCGATCCTTGATCGTAAAGAGACATGCAAAGACACCATATCACTTACTACACCAGAGGAAGCCAAACATTAAATACTTCCATGTTTTTGGGTGCAGATGTTTCGTACTAAACGACAGAGACCAGATAGGGAAATTCAGTCCCAAAGCCGATGAAGACAAATTTGTTGGCTATTCATCAAACTCCAAGGCATACAGAATCTATGTACTCAAATCCAAGCATATACTCGAAAGTATTAATGTTTCATTTGATGATTCTTTTCACATGACTTCTGAGCAAATCAGCTCATGACTCAAACTTCAGGATGAAGATTCTGGTGGATCATCACGAACAAATGATCTTCATCATCTGTTTGAAGAGATGTTCAATGATGATGAACCTTCTGAAGGTGACCGCAGAGCCTCTGAAGCCGAACCCTCTGAGGACCAAACAGGTACTTCTCTAAATGGTCCTAGTAATGCTTCTCCCTCCTCCAGTAATGCTGCAGGTGCAACCATCGAGGAGGAGCACTCTGTGGACAATACAACTCAAGGCCCCAAGATCAATCGAGATGATGGTCATCTTCAAAACCTCTCAGAAGGGTCAACACCAGATAAAGGCTCTCCAGAACTCTCTACCTTCACTCATGGTAAACAATCAAGTCCTGTGTAAAGTACAAATGATCAATTTATTTCAACAGAAGATGATCTACATCAAAACGAATGTGCTCCTGAACTAACCATAGAAGTTTCCAATGATCACCTACCCCGCATGATAAAATGGACCAAAAGTCACCCACAGAGCCAAATCATCGGTGACGCTTCTGACAAGGTCCAAACTCGATCGAGTACTGCAAACTTTTGTTACTATACAAATTTTGTGAGTATCATCGAACCCAAAAAGATATCTGAAGCACTTGAAGATCCAAACTGGGTAGAAGCTATGCAAGAAGAGCTTCTGCAGTTTGAAAGAAACGAAGTATGGACCCTAGTGCCTCTGCCGAAAGGCAAAACCGCAATAGGAACCAAATGGGTCTTCAGGAACAAAAAGGACGAGGATGGTGTGGTGATCAGAAACAAAGCAAGACTGGTGGCCAAGGGATATTGCCAAGAAGAAGGCATCGACTACGAAGAAACCTTTGCCCTGTGGCAAGACTCGAAGCAATAAGAATCTTTCTTGCCTTCGCAGCCCACAGAGGTTTCAAAGTATATCAAATGGATGTCAAGTCAGCCTTTCTGAATGGACAGATTCAAGAAGAAGTATATGTCCAACAACCACTAGGGTTTGAGAACTCCAAGTACCCAAATCATGTCTACTTCTTGGACAAGGCTCTGTATGGACTGAAACAAGCTCCTAGAGCCTGGTACGACAGACTTTCAAACTTCCTCCTTGCAAATGGTTTCTAAAGAGGTACAACTGATACTACTTTATTCTTTAAGAAGATAAAAGGTGAGACTCTACTTGTACAGATCTATGTTGATGACATTATTTTTGGGTCTACAAATGATTTATACTACAAAAAATTTGAATCATTGATGAAGAGTGAGTTTGAGATGAGCATGATGGGAGAACTCACATTCTTCTTAGGATTGCAAGTCAAACAAACCACATAGGTCATTTTCATAAACCAATCAAAATATGTCTCTAACATACTCGAAAAGTACAAGCTCTCTGACTCCTCACCAATGAAGACTCCTATGTCCACTGGATCCAAACTTCATGCAGATCCAGAAGGCAAGCCTGTGGAATGTAAACTCTACAGAGGCATGATAGGGTCTCTGCTCTATTTAACAGCAAGTAGACCCGATATAATGTTCGCCACATGTCTCTGTGCAAGATTTCAAGCTAACCCCAAAGAATCTCATCTTTATGCTGTCAAGAGGATCTTCAGATACCTAAAAGGGACCAAAAATCTTGGTCTCTGGTATCCGGAGAACTCTGGCTTTGATCTCATGGCTTATACAGATTCCAATTATGGAGGATGCAAGCTCGACAGGAAAAGTACCTCTGGGAGTTGCCAATTCATAGGAGGGAAACTAGTAAGTTGGACTTCCAAGAAACAAAACTGAGTCTCGACCTCTACGGTAGAAGTAGAATATGTTGCTGCTGCAAGTTGCTGTTCCCAAGTTCTGTGGATGAGGACCCAACTTAGAGACTATGGATTCGATATCGAAAAAATTCCCATCCTCTGTGACTCCAAAAGTGCCATTGCGATCTCTGCCAATCCAGTACAACACTCTAAAACCAAGCATATCGATATCAGGTATCACTTTCTGAAACATCATGTGGAGCAGGGCACAATAGAGATGTATTTTGTGCCCACAGACTACCAACTTGCCGACCTTTTCACAAAGGCATTGGATGAGAAAAGATTCACTTTTCTAGTTGGCAAGATTGGTATGCTCAACATGGGTTGACCACAGAGCCTCTGTACCCCTGCACAGAGCCTCTGTTGCACATTTTTTTTGTATATATCTTTTTCCTTGCTTGTAAATAATCTCTTTAACTTTCTTTATATTACATTATTTTTGCAAATTCTATGTCTTGTGCAAATCTTATCTATATATGATCCAAGCATAGTTGAAGGGGGAGCAGATCTGACCATCACCAATCGCGACTTTTCAAGGGGGAGCAAGACTGTTCTTTGCAACAGACTACAGAGTGAGGTTAGTCCATCCGGAACAAGGGTCAAAATTCTTTCTCGAGCACTATGCCCTCAGAAAGATCCCTCTATGTACTAATTTCACAATCAAAACTTTGAAATGATCAAATCTTTGAAAATCTTTCCTACAAAGGAAATTTCTGATCTCAGAACCTCTGAGGTCGACCACAGAGCCTCTGTGATCTATCACAGTCTCTGCACCTCTAAACTGGGTGCTTGAGCAAATGCACTTTAAAAGGAACTCGATCATTTCATCGCACTTTTCTTCATCTTAAACTTGCCTATGACCTCAGAAGCCTCTTATTCACAGAGCTTCTGTCATTCTCATCTCTTGAGAAACTCAGGTCATGTGATGCGGGTTATTTTTGAAACTCACTGTCACGTGAAAATAGAAAATGCCAGGCGCGTGAGAATAGGGTGGCGCACGGCCTAGATCGTGCACTGCCATCATCTGACATGGCAATATTTGATTGGATCGTAATCTGTACCATCGTTTTTATGAAACGGCTTCTTATCCGTTTTCACTCATCACGGATTTGAAAACTTAGTTTTTTACCGCTCATTCTTTTTACCTTCCATGTATAAAATCCCGTATGCCCCTTCTTTTCCTTTTTTACCTGCACCTTTTTCTCTCAAGAACGTCTAGTAAAAAGCCTTTCCTCTTCTCCTCTGTTCTTTCAATGGATTCTCCCTCATCTTCCTCCAAGAACTCTAATGGATCCAAGAAATCCAACAACTCTCATCACTCAATGGTTCAAAAGGCTGATTCAGACTCCGTCGACCAAGAACATGTGCTTACGAGCAGGATGTTGTCCTTCACCAGACATGACTATCACTTGACCCAACTGAATAACAAGCCAAATAACCACTTTGTCACCCTAAATCCCTCTGGTTTTCCCACTGAAGCAGCACCATTGATTCAACTCCTCAAGAATCATTTCCTAGTTAGAGCCCTAACGATGAAACGAGATGACATCCCGGAATCTTACATCCAACAGTTCTGGCTAAGTGCTCGCCATGTCAAAATGGACAAATATGGTCATTGCATCATTGGATATGCAACCCATCCCTCAACTGAAAAAATTCTGGACTTAGGGATCAATCGTAGGAAATTTTCCGATGTCTTTGGACTTCCCACCAAAACAGATCTCAACCTGCGATAATTCTCAGAAGAGCCCACAGAGGAAGAGATACTAGAATTTCTGAGGTTCATTGGCTACGCAGTTCCAATCACCAAAAGAACGAACTTCAGGCGACAGAATCTACCCCCTCTGTGGAACGTCCTTTTCTCGATTTTGAACCGATGCCTAACATCGAAGGTTAGAAGCCCTGATCAATCAAGCCATACAATTTTGGCAATAATGTATGGGATTTACTACGATCTCCCACTAGACTACGCTGGACTTATCTTTAGGGAGATCCAAAATGCCGTGATTACCAAACAACAGGACCAAGACAGAGGGACAGAACCAAAGAACATCGTGTTTGGACGTTTCCTAGGACTGCTACTCGGCGATGACTTGATCGGAGAAGGAAAACTACCAACAGAGGATAAAACAATCAAATTAAATGAGATGAAGTCTCATAAACCCACCACCATCAAAACCGGATATCCAGAAGCCAGACCTCTGTCAACAAAGATGCTGACTTACTTGGGTAGCGAAGAAGAGGCTAGGAAATACATACGAGGGAACAGGACACCAGAACCGCGTCTTGTAACCCCCCCTCGCGTAGGATTCAAAGTAGGAGACATTGTAGTGTACCAGAGAGAAGAGGAAGTGCGAACAGAAGTTCAAGCCGCAGAGGCTAAAAAGAGTGAAAAAGAGAACCCATTAGTTAGAGGGAGGGGAGTGAGAGAAAGAAGAAAAAGAAAAACAAGAAAAAGAGAGTTGCAGAGGCAGAGGGTCAGACAAAGCCCCTGCAGAAGGCAAGAAGAGCCCTAGTCCTTGCAGAGTCCCCTGAGGATGGACCTCAGAGCCCAACTCAAATAGCCTCTGAAATAGCACGCGAGGTCTCTCTTCAATACTCTGGAGGATTAGGGGAAACCGTGGCAATGGAATTAGATGATGTGATAGGAAGGTCACAGAGCGATAATGACGAAGTGGAACCAAGTAAAACATCGTTGGAGGAGAGGGACATAAAAGATGCCTTTGGCACACCACCAAAACCAACTCCCAATGCAACCCACACTTCTACCCCTGCAGTTCTAGTGCAGAGGGGTATTGAAATAGGACGGCACAGTCCGAACCCCACCCAAACCATCCGGACAGAGGATATTCCTTCATCCTCTGTGCCACCATCCGGGGACACTAAAACCACCTCACCCTCTCAAAAGGGTGAGAGTGTTGCTCTACGTGTCCACTTGCCCCAGGACACATCTCTTTCTCACAAGAGGTATTCGTTACCTCTGTCACACACAAGAGTGACATCCAAACCATCTCAGAGTTGATGGTGCGAGAACACGATGATTCTGTGTTTCTATAACAACCACAGAATCCATTCAACATCGATCTTAAGGGAGTCTCTAAACCCTCCCTCAAAGAACGTGTTGACAGAACTTCCATAGGTGCTTCCTCTGTGGAACATCGAGGATTGGAAGGAAATCCTCCAAAGCTCATCATAAAAACAGGCTCTGAAGGTGCCAAAGACTCGTTGGCTAAATCTGGAACATGTGTTGTTCCAGAGGTTACCTCTGACACCTTCATCACAAAGGACGAGTTTAAAGCCTTTGCTGACATGGTGCTCAAAAAACTTGACGAGTTGCAAAGCTCGATCTCCAGAGAGTCCAAAGCCAACTCTCAAAACCTTACAGAGGCCCTGAAAGCTAATACTGAAGCTCTGCAAGCACTCAGTACTAACTGCGCAAAATGGGATGATCTTCAAGCTTGTGGACAAGCCATCATCGCCCACTCCCATCAAATTCAAGTTCTGGACGATCTTGGACAGAGGAGTTCCCCAAATATGCTTCGACCGGAGTTCAGACCGGAGTGATTGAAATGGGCAGGCTCAGAGAGGAAATAAAGGACATAACTCGCAGTGTTATGGTCCCGGCTTACACACAGGCATCAACCTCTGCCCCCAGACTCCTCTATGTTTGCAACAAAAGCTGACTTGGAAGCAATGGGCAATCTGTTTCTGCAAGACCAAAAACTCCTTCGATCCAACTTCAAAGACCAAGGAGAGAAGCTATCAGCTGACTTGAAGCGCTCTACAGCCACTTTTCGTTTCAAGTCAGATATAGAAATAAACGCTCTGTCATTGGCTGTAGAGGACGCAATCAAGAAGATCACAGATCATGTCGACAACAACCTCTGTACGCCAAAGAAGAGGGCAAGACATGAAGACCAAGATCCTGATGCCTCCGGCCATGGTCCTCATGAGGGGGAGAATCCGCAATCCACAAAGGAAGCACCAATATCAGTGTCTCCCCTAAACCAAGTCCCTATGAGCTCAGAACCTGAACCACAGAGATCATCTAAACAAAAGGTCTCTGCAGTCCCCTCTCCCACAATAATCCAAATCACTAAATCCCCACCACCTGCAAAACACAAAGGCAAAACAATAGCTACAGAACCTCTGAAGAAGGTCAAGTCTCCTCCTCCCACCTCTGAGAAACTACTAAAAAGCTCTTTTGATGCTTTCAAAAGAGTGAAACCTGAAGAGGAAGACTGGCCTTTGATCTACAACCTCTGTCAGAACTCCCCATCCTACAACCACTTGACACACCATCAGAGGATAGAGTTGCAGAGGTTATCCAAGGCTTTGAGAGCCTAAGAAGACCCTTCCCTATTCCTCCAAAGAAGGACATCGAAGAAGAAGTATACAAATACCTCTATAGCCGCGGAGCTCAAGATCTTCCAATAGTCAGACTCTCAGAGGAAGCTATATCAGAGGAGCGAAGGAGATTCTACAAAGATAAAGCCAAGCCAAAATCCAAAGTCTTCAGCATGGCCAAGATCACAGAGGTCGTGGCAATCAAGCTTGGACACACAAAGTGTAAGAACTTCTGGTTCAGTGAATACGCTGTAAAAAGGGAAGATACGAAGATATGGACTTTCACAGACGCAGATCTTCCCAATCTTCATCCTCATGATCTTCCAGAGCTATTCAAATGGACAGAGGACAAGTTCGGCTGGAAGAAGGAACACCAAGAAGCACATCTCACAATCAAGAGGGTCATGAGAGAAAAGTTGTTGTTCTACAGTATAGCTGACTTTCAAGTGGCACTTGACCTGGGAGTCAAAAAGGTCAACTTTCCTCCACCAAAAGACAGCTTACCATCCTCTGCCAATATTTTGCCAAACTCCATCACCACTTCACCTTCTTTTGGCTTTGTGTACTTAAATCTCAAAGGAGAAAAGAAATTGTTCATAGGGATGGAAAGCCAAAAGTACTCAACCGAATCTCTGCTACTCATTCAAGATCTTCTTATCAAACACAGAGGCACCCCACTCGTACCTGCAGAAGCCGCAGACACCCTTCTGACAAACATAGGTGCAACCTTAAACTTCAGAGACATATGCGTATGCTACTACAGAGAACTGAAGAAAGAAGGTGGGTTTGGAAAGAAGATCAATGATTTTCCAGACGCCAAAGTATAGGCTCTGATGACCTGTAATTTTTTTTTTTTGTCTTTTTTTTACAAATGAAATTGCCTTCTGGCATTATCCTATTTTAAATGAAAATCAAGTTTCAGAGGTTGAGTTCCTTTCACCTCGTTTGCTTCTAGATTAGCCATCGCTCTAAATTCCAAATTTTTATTTTTCAATATTTAGGGGGAGATTGTTAGCTCCACTCACTTTGTATAGAAGTATTGAAAAATAGGCTAAGAATGGAAATCGCAGAAGCCTACCGCTGAACACTCAAATACACCACAGAAGGTGCAAAGCTTGGAGGTTACCCCGCAGAAGATCTATCAGAATAGAACCTGAATGATACTTGGATTACAGAGCCTCTGTGATCACTCACAGAGCCTCTGTGAAGGCCAACCTCTGGAGATCAGCTGTTGATGTTTTTCTTAAGGTTCAAGACAAGACCACGTGCAGAACACGTGAGACCTTCTGTACGAAGATCCTCAAGATCAAAGTAATGGGCGTCCCACGATGTTTACTTTACAGGTGGCATTCCGTTTATGGAATGTCAGTTCTTGTCTTGTACTAAGGGGTACATCCTTCAGCTATATTAAGGAGCACCACCTTAGAGCTCAAAGAACGAGAGAGCACACACAAAAACAGAAGTCTGTATAATCCTTGAGCACCTTTTTACACATACCAGTACGTGTTCTTGGTGTTTTTGGGTAATTAATGAAACAATTCTTTGAGTAACTTTCATGTAATACTTTACTTCCTGTTCATTAATTACCTATGTGTTTACTATCTTGCATGTTCAATCTCTTCTACACATCTTAAACGCTTCCTCACTCTAGTTATATAATCTGTGTGTAGTAAAAGGTTAAATCAAGTTAAAGAACATCTAAACTGGGATCAACAGAAAGTTTGTTTCTAGAGGGAAATCAATAGACCTTATGGTCTAACTCTCACATTTCAAAAACTAAAACCATTTTCAGGTAAGGGTTTGGTAAGAAGTTCATCCAAGGGAAGGAAGGAAGGTGATGTCGTGGAAGAGTCTTGGTGGAAGCTCGAAGTTTCCGGTAGATGTTAGTAAATCTCAGTTGCGGAAGTGTAGCACTGCGGAAAAATTTGAGTTGAGTACATTGTACCTAGTTTATTTGGGACCGTTTTGGTTGTATTTGCACATTTATGTTATTGAGAATTTCGGGTTGTTACAGGACGTGAATTCACGAATGTATATGTAGTTGAGTCGAGTCATCGAGGAGAATCAGATCCTAGTTAGCTTTCTTACTTTGTATTGTCCCAATTGTTGAATTAAGAGAGAATTGTGTTAGGTAATGAATAGAAACAGTTCTACCACAACTGTTTTAAATTGATGAGTGTTGATTCAACTCAACTCGTTTGAAAATGAGGCAAAACGCTTTCGGTTACCCCTTGATTATCCAAGACAGGCGACCCTCGAGATATACGAAACATATCTGAATATAAATAGAGCTTTTAGAAGGTCATAACTTTAGAGGGCGTTTGTATGGCAAAAATAGAATTTGGTGGAATTGAAATCCATCAAAAGATTTTGAATAGAATTTAAAGAAGTTTTACTACATGTTTGTTAGGTAGGAATTAAGATGGTTACTCTTAGGGTGCGTTTGGTACACTAGACAGTAAAGAACAGAACATGGATCTCTATTCCATGTTTGGCAGAACTTTTATGTGGAACAGACAAGAACAAACTTATTCCAGCCCACCCCCATGGAACAAGGTGGAACATACTTATATTTTACTAATATAACCTCAAAATAAAACCTAATTTTCTTATAAAACATCAAATACACCTCTCTTTTTACATTTTATTCAATTTAAATTTTATTTATTGAATTTTATGTTATTTAAACTTTTACTTATTGTCCTCAAAATACTATTTTTACTTGGTTTCTATATTTGGTTAATTTATTTAATTTATTAGATATTAACAACAACAAAATTATATAGAAAATGTATAAAAAAATTGGAAGACTAGTAAACCTTTTATTTTGGTGTCATTTTAATGGTCTTGACAAAAACTTTTAGTGACATATTCTGTTATAAAAAATATTTATTTTATTATTATTTAATAAAATACATAAATAAATCAAAATATAAAAAATATATAAACAACGCATTAGGGATAAATTGGTCATTATATCTGTTTTGTCCAATCTAGTTATGTCTTACCAAATGTTGGACAACTATTCTGTTCTGTCTTGTTCTCTGTCCTATCCTGTCCTCTCTGGAAACCAAAATCACCCTTAAAGAAATTGGCATCTGCATTGTGTGGTTGGTAGAATGTAACTTTAGAATTGGAATGAAATAATAATAAATGACTAAAGTACCTTTTTATTATATTTCATACTTTCTTGCTTAAATTATAAATACAATATAATGATAATATTAATTGGTGGTAGTGGCGGCGGCGACAGTGATGGCGAGCAAACATATGTAGTATAGTAGGTTTTTTGGGATAATTTTGGATTTTTGAGAAAAAAAGGGGTAGGAGTGGATTTTAATCAAGGTTCTAAATGGCGTGAGTCGTGGCATGGCGGCAAGGTTAAGTCTCAAGCCTTATGAGTTACGGCGACACCATAGCGTTTTTCATGGTGTGGCTTAAGGCGGCAAATTTGTATATAATATATATGTGTATATACGTGTGTGTGTGTGTGTGTTTTATGTCAGTGTCTTGAACAATAATGATTAAGATACTAGCAATTTAACTTCAGATAAAATGATAAACAAAAGAATTGTTAGCCCCAATTTTGAGTTGTAAAATTATTGAAAATAATCCAAGTCCTGTTTCAGAGGACTTCCAGAGATAGCCTTCAGAGAACAAGCCTGTCTCTGAAGTACATTCCAGAGTTAGAGAAGTCCAGCGATACATCAGAGATGGCTTCATCAGAGGTACCTGCATCAGAGCTCTGAAGACATCCTCTCTGAAGATTACGCTGATGAATTTTATAAGTGTTGACAGAAGAAAAGAAGACACGTCACCGAGTGACTAGCTTACTTTTTAGATAGGTTACTGTTCAAGCATGTCTTGAGCTTACCCATTAGGTAAGACACTGTTCAAGAATGCTTCTTATGTCAGGAAAGTAAATTGTTCACTTTATAGTCCTATAAATATGACCATCATCCCATTGCTTAAAGTGTGCTTTTCTACATATCTTGTATTTGAATTATCTTTAATATACTGAAAAGTATTCTAAGAAGATCTTGTACAATTTATCCACCTTTTTGGTGTTATTATTAATCTACCTGATTTATCCAGTGAATATTAAGCTTGTTCTTATATTTACCTTATTGGATATCTTCTTATTAACTGTGATTTGAATATGCTTTGATATTAAACTGTATTGTTTCCGCTGTCTTTATTATTATCTGTTTATATCATTATTGTAAGATAAAATCTGGGATCCAACAATTGGTATGAGAGCTTGATTTGTTTTCTAAAACAAACAAGATCATATCTGCATACTCGGATATATTTATATCTTTTTTATTCAAGCTTTCATAATATGTGCATATTCATATAAACTTTGGTTTATTTAAAGAACTTCATATGCTCCAGGTTTGAAAATCACTCACGGTATTACTTGTTGGTAAAAGATCTTCTTTGAAAGCATCAGTTTTATCTTCATCTTTTCTTTACAAAAATGGCAAATTCCAGAATAAGTGCCATTTATACTGCTGGATCTTTGACAAAACCTCCTACTCTTCTGAGGGATGAATATCCCCAATGGAAGATCAGGATGGTCAACTTTTTGGAAGGTGTGGATAGGGATCTAATGAGATCTGTAACTGAAGGACCGCCCCAACCAATGGTGTTAGTACCTAGAGTTCCTGCAAAAGCTGATACTACCATCTGCAGAATATTGCTTTGTCCTCGCTAATGGACTGAAATACCTTCATATTATGAAATGAAAACATCAAACTTTACTGAAGAAGAAAAGAACATGATGGAAAATGACTCTAAGCAGTTAGATTGTTGATTATGGTCATTCCCAATGATATCTGTCAAGAAATTCATTCTTGTGTAACTGCAAAAGAGATATGGGATCAGTTGTTAAACCAACTTGAAGGTGTCCTACAAACACAGAAAAATAGGAGGACTCAATGCATTAATGAGTACCTTGACTTTCATGCACTACCTGAAGAAACCCTGCACCAAACTTATTCCAGATTCAACATTCTCATTAATAAATACAAAAAGTTTGGAGTTATGAGGACAAAAGAGGAATACAATGTTCTTTTCCTTAAAATCTCAAATGAAGAATGGTCACAATTGTCCATGTCAATTCAATTCAAGCCAATCAAAATCTTGAATCTTGGTCATTAACTGACATTTTTGGCACGCTTGTTGCCCAGGAAAAAGAAGTTTTTAAGCAAAAGTCAAAAACCTCTTTGGGTGGATCACTTGCCCTCATTTCAAACAAAAAGGTGTTTAAAAAGAAGTTTATGATGAAGAATCAAAGAACTCAAAAGAAAAATCATTGAGAAGAGAGTCAAAAAGAAAATCCAAAAAGGCCATGCTAGCTGAAGAAGATGATCATTCAGACTCAGACTCAGATGAAGACATAAATGCGTTTGCCAAATCTCTTGCTTTGATTACTCATCAATTCAATAAGAAACTTGGTAAGAAAGTATTTGAAGGAAAGAAAGATGATGAAGAGGAAATCCAGAAAGAAGATTCAGAAAGCTGAATATCAACAAGAACAAAGATCTACTCTGCATAATGATCAAAAGGGTGTTCATTACAACAATCATGAAGTTGTTCAACAACCAAAAACTCATCAACCGTTTCAACCAAAGTATCCTCAACCTCAGAGGTACTTTCAACCTCAGAAGTCAGAAATAGTTACTGCTCTTCAACCAAACCAAAATGATGGAAGATGCTTTAGATGTAGAAAACCAGGCCATTTTTCTGCAAACTACAGAGGTAGACTGATCAAGGATTAATACTACTAAAAAAACAAGTACAAGTACAATATTAGAGAGAGAATACTTGTTGCAGAAATGGAAGACTGTATGTCAGACTCAACAAGTGATGGAGAGGAAGAGCCTACCAACTTCTGTGGTATGGCTATTGCAGATGGTGATCAGACTGATGGTGTAACATCCCAGACCAACTGTACCAGATATTGTCCGCTTTGTCCACACACCCGGACTCACGGTTTTAAAACGCGTCTGATAGAGGAGGTATCAAGTCTCTTTATAAGGCAACCTTTGTTCCCCTCCCCAACCAATGTGGGATCTTACAATCCACCCCCCTTGGAGCCCAGCGTCCTCGCTGGCACACTTGTCCGGTTTCCGGATCTGATACCATCTGTAACAACCCAGACCAACCGTACCAGATATTGTCTACTTTGTCCACACACCCGGACTCACGGTTTTAAAACGTGTCTGATAGAGGAGGTATAAAGTCCCTTTATAAGGCAAACTTTGTTCCCCTCCCCAACCAATGTGGGATCTTACAGATGGATCATCAGAGGACCTCTCTGAAAAGGTAAATTCTCCATCCACTTCTAAAAGTGAACTTGAAATGGATGTTCTTAAATTAACAGATGAATTTTAGAGCTTAAAGCAAAAACTTTTTGAAGAAAAGGAAAAGAGAAAACAGATAACAAAAGACTTAAAATTTTACAAAAGAGAAATAGATCTTCTGGAGTCAGAAAAGAAAGAAAATTTTAAAGAAAAATCTGAGCTTGAAAAATCTCAGAAACAAAAGAAAAATTCTTTTTCTAAAAAATTCAAAGAACATGAAAAGGTCTTAAAGGCAAAAAAAAAAGAAGAAGTGAGAAAATATGAGTATGAAAGGCTCAATTATGTTGCCTTAACTGACTTCTTTCAAAAGGAAAGGGAGATCTTACATCAACCTCTAGAGAGAAAGGAAATTCAGATGAAGAGTTATCAAGATGCACAAGATGTGCACATAAAAATCAATTCCCAGATGGATACTTAAGGGCTGGGATTCAATGATTTGGATCCATTCACTGGATTGAAGAAAACTTCACTTTCTTCCACTTTTTGTATAGGAAAGGTCCAGAGGCCTGACTTTCCATCTCTGGATAATTCTAACATTTTCAAAAGGATAAGAACCTCAGGGGGATCAAAATCAGAACTCTAAATTTCAAAAATACCTTATACTCTGAAGTAAAAACAGTTTCAGAACCTATCTTAAAAATAGAAAAAGAAACTTCAGAGGTTAATTTTACAAAACCTCAAAGTAAGGATCGTAAAGAGATCTTCAGATTTGACTCATTCATCACTAAAGAACCAGAGGTCTCTGAAGCAAGTACCTCTGAAATAAAATCTCATAGTTCACTTGATCCTGAAACACCTCTGTACTCTCTTAAAACAGATGAATGCATTAGAACTACTTTTGAAGATGACATTAGAAGGATTTATAAAGAAAATGGAATACTTGATTTTATCAAAGAATCATGCAAGAAAAGGATAAGTAAGGTCTCTAAACACAAAAATGTTGAGAAAACTTCAGAGATAATCATCTCTGACAAGGTTAAAAGAGACTTTCTCGATCCTGATTCTGAATCTGATCAAGAGGTTGATGAACATATTTTCTACACACCAGAAAAGGTAATTCATAAAACCAAACAGACTGTTGGTTATGGAATTTTGAACATCCCTGTTCCTATTTCAAAAGAAAATTCCAGAATTCCATATATGTCCTGATTTTGTAAACATGTGTCTACAAGAAAAAACCTCTCTGGAGTAAGAGAAAAAGTTAAAGGAAAAGGCTAAGAATAAAACTAACACTTTTCAATTCTTCACCTACAAACCAATCAAATTCACTCCTTGACAAAAAGGCAAATGTCAAGAAATTAACCATTCTGATCCTGTTTGTGTAGTGAGCAAGAAAGAGAATAAGATATTTTGGGCCAAGAAAAAGTAAATTGAAAAGAAGGCCAGTTCTCAAGATAAAAGGTCAGAAGTAGTTAGGAATACTTGTAATATTCCTAAAGCTAGTTCTAGAAAAGTTCAAAAGAAACATGTACCAAATGTTTTCAGTGAAATCAAAAGATTTGTTCCTACTTCATCTTGTTCTGTTATTTGAAATAACATTCATCTCATGATTAAGCTGAAAAATCATTTCAGAGGTTCTCATTGCTTTCTGAATCAGTCTCTGACCAAGACTCAGAGACAAAGCCTCAGAAGCAAGAGAAAAACTATTCTGACAAAGCATCAAAAGATGGAATGCCAAATGTTGATAAAAATCCGCCAAAGCCTAACAAGAAAGGACCCATAATGAGATGGGTACTAAAACTCTCTAATCTGTCCTGCAGAAACAGTATATGCCTATTTGTTACCTAGATTACGGATGTTCAAGGCATATGATTGGAGATAAGAAGTTGCTATCCTCTTTTAAAGCAAAATCTGGAGGAGCAGTAACTTCTGGGGATAATATGCAAGGTCAGATTAAAGGTTATGGTGAGTTGACAAGAGGTAATGTATCTGTTTCAAAAATTTCTTATGTTGATGGACACAAGCACAATTTAATCAGCATAAGTCAACTCTGTGACCATGGTTTTGATGTTCCAAGAAAAATTTTGTTCACTTCTTCATTCAAAAACTGGTCAAGAAATGCTAAGAGCAGGCAGAAAAGGTAATTTATATAGGATGAATTTTACCATGCATGAAGATATTGGTTCAAAGAAGCTCTGTCTGGTATCTCTGAAAAATGAAGATGTATGGCTCTGGCATAAAAAGTTCTCCCATTTGAACTTTTCATCACTTGATAAGTTGGTCAAACTTAATCTGGTAAAGGGATTATCATCTCTAAAGTTCAACAATGATCATCTTTGTTCTGCTTGTGATATGGGAAAAATGAAAAGATCTTCCCACAAAACCAAAAGTGATAATGACTGTCCCAGACCTCTTCATATGCTTCATGTGGACCTTTGCGGTCCTATCTATATGCAGAGTCTGTCAGGTAAAATGTATATTCTTGTTCTAATTGAGGAATACTCAAGATATACTTGGATAGAATTCATCAGAGGCACGTCTGATGTACCTAAAATATTGATAAAGTTGTTAAGAAGATTGCAGGTTCTATTCAATAGCAAGAACCAAAAGCTGAGAAGTGATAATGGAACAGAGTTCAGAAATGCCAAAATCAACTCCTATCTTTCAGAAGAAGGCATAACTCCCAACTTCTCTGCAACAAGAACACCTCAACAAAATGGTGTTGTTGAAAGGAAAAACATAAGACTAGTTGAAGCTGCAAGAACAATGCTTACAAGATCTGATCTTCCAACCAACTCTTGGGCAGAAGCAGTGGCTACAACTTGTTTTACCTAAAACAGAGCCACTATTGTCAAAAAATTCAAGAAAACTTCATATGAACTCATTAACAACAGAAAACCAATTGTTAATTATTTTCATGTTTTTGGGTGCAAATGTTACATCTTGAATGACAGAGAATCTCTTGGAAAATCTGACAAAAAGGCAGATGAAGGCAAATTCATTGGTTATTCTTTAGCTTCAAAAGCCTTCAGAGTGTTCAATCTGAGAACAAGGACCATCCAAGAGAGTATCAATGTCTCCTTTGATGATACTAGAAGCTCTGACAAGCAAACTGTCAAAACCACAGCTAAGAATGTCTCTAAATCATCAAAATCAAGGGAATCTGAGCTATACAGAATATTTGAAGATTTCTTTGATGATGATGATAACTCTGAATTTATCTTCAGAGATGTTCACAGAGCTACTTAAGAGGAACCACAGACTACAGGTACAACACTTTCTGGTCCCTCTTATGTCACAACTTCTACTTCTTTAAATGCAGGTCCAAGTAATGAATCAAGAAAAGTTGAAGAACAAGAATCTTCAGAAGCAGAAGATGAACAAGAGACATCTGAAGAAAATCCAGAGACATCTGTTGAAGAGACTCCAGAACCTGCTTCACCATCTCTGGAACCTAATTTAGAGCCTCTAAATAGCACCACAGAGATGTCACCCACTTTCATCTCTGAAGCACAGACTCCACCACAAATACATGCTCCCTTGTCAAGATGGACAAGAAATCACCCCCGTGATCAGATAATTGGATCTCCCTCTGGTGGTATCAAGACAAGATTAGCTACTGTCAATGAATGCTTCTTTGTAAATTTCTTGAGCATAATTGAACCTAAAAGGTAAATGAAGCCCTTGAAGATCGTAATTGGATCAATGCCATGCAGGATGAGTTTCAAGAGTTTGAAAGAAATAAGGTCTGGACCCTAGTTCCCCTTCCTAAAGAAAAATTTGCTATTGGCACTAAATGGGTCTTTAGAAACAAAAAGGATGAAGATGGCATAATCATCAAAAACAAAGCTAGACTGGTTGCTAAGGGATATTGCCAAGAAGAAGGCATTGATTATGATTAAACCTTTGCACTTGTGGCTAGGCTATAAGTAATTAGAATCTTCTTATCCTATGTTGTACACAAAGGTTTCAAAGTATATCAAATGGATGTTAAATCTGCATTTCTTAATGGGATATGTCCAACAACCACCTGGATTTGAAAGTACAAAATTTCTAAACCATGTTTATCATCTTGATAAAGCTCTATATGGCCTTAAACAAGCTCCTAGAGCATGGTATCCAACTCTGTCCACTTTTCTGATTTATAATGGATTTAAAAAAGGAACAATTGATACCAACCTATTCATCAAGAGATGCAAGAATGAAATGCTTTTATTACAGATATATGTTGATGACATTATCTTTGTGTCACACCCCACTAAAGGGGAAACACGGGATGTACAGGTAAGGGTTTCATAGCATAAGGTAAATAAACAACACCCACCATAGAACTTACATAAAATTTAAAAAGTAATACAAATTGTCTTGAATGTTTTACAAATGGGGAAATAACGACAATGAGAACTAATGCATGTTGCTGCCACAGACAATCATCATCCTAATGCAAGCTTATGTTCGTGCACCTGAAAAACATGTCAAAAACGAGGCCAACTACTGCAGTAGTTGGAGAGATCTCATAAATTCTGAAAGTAGTGGCATTTTTGCCTTTGAATTTCCTTAGAAATATCCACAAAGTGGAATATAAAATATCGGTTATAGAACTTTTTTTTGCTCAATGTTGATGTAAATGCATTTACGTGTCGGCTATGAACCATTACCCAAACCTAATGACCTGGAACGTCCCCATCTTGCATGTCTATCGTGAACATGCGAATAAGTGTCCACAATAATCGTGCACTCAAGCTGAAAAGCGTCCCAGAGTAGGTGGTCAACCAAATAGTACTATCCACAATTACCAACGGCTCGCGCATTAAGTTAAATAGGTAATGTAGCTATCATGGGAACGTCCATCAATTTATGTGATATACGAACTCATGCACACAAGCATACATACCATAGAGTATAAGTAATCAATAGAAAACTTTAGCATTTTCAAGAAACAAATCAACCGATAGTAGAACATTTGCAATAGTAAACATGTTTTTCACCGCAAAACATATAAAAGCGGTAAAAAGGTGTTGTGAATACTCACTTGTGAAATGCGATGATATATCCAAAAACGTTCAGGGGAATGCAACCAATTATAGAACCTACCTTGCTCCAACGAATCGTAAGGACACTAGTAAGATTCTATGCTTAAACCTTAGGTCTTGATAATACTTGGTTATCCATATCATCATAAAATGCCTCATTACTTTAAGTCAAAACATATATATGTATATATATATATATATATATATATATATTATATTAGATTGATGATACCGCAATTTCATCACAACAAGTGACGAAAAGGGTCTAAAATAAAAAGTTAATATATAGTATATATATACCGCAATTTCATCACATGAAATGATGAAAAGGGTTGGAAAAGACAAAAGTTAAAATATAAATTGCATATACATATATAATATAGGTTAGATTAACTTAAATATATAATATATGCCGCAATTTCATCACATGAAATGATGAAAAGGGTTCAAAGGTTAGTTTCTAACAATAGTAAGAAAATTGTCCATTGCTGTCCAGAAGTTGTTGTCATTTTGTGTCCATAATCAGATGTCCTCCAAAATTCCTGTGGTCACGAAATTTTTATCCAATATAAAACATTGAGTTAGGAAACTTTTGGCATAAGTTTCATAATTTTTGGAGGTATATAAGTCCATCAAAACAGTCCATAATCAGGTGTATAACAGAAAGTTTGGCTGTTTGCGCACTTGCTTTGTAACAACTGTTTGGTGGTCTAAATCTTAATATTTTTCATTGATTCCAGTTGCGTTTGAATCTTAACACATAAAATTAAATTTCTGAAAAAATTTCATATTATTTGGATTATTTGTGAGTGAGATATGGCTTTAGAAAGTCAGCGGAAAAATCTGACAGCTTGCTGTTAGAAGTAAACTTTAAAATATTCCTTCCTTTTTCTATTGGTCCTTTTTATGACTTATTCTTTTTGCTTAGCCATGTTTTTGGCAAGATCAGATCAAACATTTTCAGACTAAAAACTCTCTTTTACTTACACAAGATATATGCATGCATGCTACACAAACTTTTTCAAAAATTGATCTTTTGATCTTTTGTGAGGTTTGTTTAAACCCAAGCTTTTAGCTTGATTTTTGCTACCAAAAATGAAGTGTTTAAACCAAAATCATGAAGTTTCAAAGTAGGTTCTTTACTATAAAAAAAATGATTCCATACATCCTTTGAAAAACCCATATAAGAAAATTTGTATATTAAACATGCAAGTAAACTTGAACTTCTACATGTTCTTCTTTGATCGTAACTTTGGTTTGATCATGGATGTTATTCCCTTTTTAAACATATATCATGTCATTGGGAATACATCAATAAACCTTAAGACTCATAGGTGATAATAAAAGAATAACAACATGAAAGAAAGAAGAACAAAAAAAAGAAGAAGAATAACATTTAAAATAATGTAAGAAGAGGAGAAGATGTAGGTTTGTTTTAGAAGAATATCTTAAGTTATTGATGAAGATGATGAAAGATGGATGATGTTCTTGAGAAAATGAGGAGAAAGTAGAGAGAAGTAGAGAGGATTTAGTTCAGAGAGAGGTTAGTGAGAGAGAGTGAATTGTGAAAAGTGAGTGAAATGGAAGCCTTAGGCTTCTTTTTTTATTTGGAAAAGAAGAGGGGAGGAGAGGGGGGGGGGGGTTGGTGGTTGAGTGTGGTATTGTGTAATGTATTATTTGTTAGATCAAGAATTTTGTAACAATTTCATTCCATTTCTCTGTTAGTTGTCGTTAGGTATGTTAGTATCCTTTAGCAATTGTTAGTTTTGGTCCCTGTTGTTAGTATTGTTAGATTTTTTTTTTCCAATTTTGGTTCAAATCTGTTAATTTTGTTAAGTAGTTTTTATTTTTGACATATTTAGTCCCTCAAGTTACATCTTTCAAGAACTGTCAGTTTTAGTCCCTATAGTTTTTAACTTTTAGGTTTTTACAATTTTAGTCCCTCTAGTTGATAGTTTGTTCTTTTGTCATTTTTAGTCCTTCTAGTTTCTAAGTTTTGTGTTTTTGCATTTTTAGTCCCTAGACTTTATATTTTTGTGTTTTTGTCGTTTTTAATTTTTGTTTTTTTGTCGAGTCTCAATATTTTTCTCTTTTAGTCCTCGTTTTTCGTATTACTTACATTTTTTGTCGGTTTTAGTCCCTATTTTCATATTTTCTTCATATTTTAGTCGTTTTTTTAATTTTAGTCAATTTTTGTTGATTTTTCATAAGTGTCGTGTTTAGTCCTTGTTTTTCATTTTCTCTTCATTTTTAGTCCGTTTTGTGTCAGTTTTTGCTGTTTTTACTGTTTCTGAGAGTAACTATATAATTTTCATATTTTTGCAGGATTGAAGGCTTCAAGTTCAAAATTTTTCTGCACTGACTTTTCAGAATTAATTTTTGAAGACAAATTTTATAATTTGTTTCTCATATTTTAATTTTCTGAATTTTTTTTTGATTTTAATTGTTGTATTCATATTTTCAAGAGTGTGCACAATATTCAACTTCTAATCGAAGTTTTCTTTTGACGATCATATTTTTTACCGATTTCAAGATGTCTCAAGGTTTCGATTTTGATTTTGATAAGATGAATCTTTTTTAGGCTAAAGCGAATATTCAACGTCTTCTTGGACAGTTATCAATATTCACCAGAATGGCTAATGAATGTGACAGAGAAAATACAAAGATTAAAGCTGAAAAGACTGAGTTGCAAATGAAGGTCTCTGCTCTTGAATCAGAAATAAAATGTCTGAAAGATAAATCTAAAAGCCCAGATCTTAGAATTGAAAGAGACAAGTTGAAAGAGAAAGCTCTACAAGAGAAAGAAAATTCAGGAGTTCAAGATAAGATAAGCAAGTTAGAAAAAGAAAATGTTGAATTTCAAAGAAAGACTACAGAAATGAAAGAAAAGTTTTCTCAAGGTGTAAAGATAATCAAGAAAGAAAGAGAAGGATTTGAAAAAGAAAGAAAAGTGTTCGCACAGAAGTTTTCTGACTTCTCAAGAATGTCCTTTGAAGAGAAGATATCCTTAGAACTCAAATGTACAAAACTTTCTCAACAAGTGTCAGACTTTGAGAAAGTTATTATCTTGGAGAGAGACAAATTTGAGAAAGAGAAGAAGAAAGTTGAACAGAAAAATGTTGGAGTGTTCAAAGAAATATTTGAACAAAGAATGACTGTAGAGAAAAACTTTGAGGTAGAAAGAAAAGTATTCGAGGAAGAAAGAAAAGTTTTTGAGGATGAGATAAAGAGGCCGACTGGAAAACTGTTTGAACTGTCATCAACTGTTCTAAAAGAGAAGAAGACAAATTATGAATTCCATAAGAAGTTTGATCTACTGTCAAAGGAAATAAACAATTTGTCAATAAAGATCAAAGAACTTGAAGAGATCATATTCAAGGTGAAGTTGACTGAGCAAAAGACGCCAGAATCAATTGTTCAATCACTGAGAGATGATCTATCTGATTCAGAATGCTCATATAAAACAACTTTGAGTTCACATTTTATGAATGTTTCTAATAATCCTTTATTTGATTCAGATGATAATCAAACTTCTGAACATAAAGATCAGATTCGTCCTTCTAATATTTTCTATGTTCGAAAGGTTGATGGTTCAGGTAAATCTAAAAAGACAAATAGCAAAGAAAAGTGGATTTGGAAAAGAAAAGGATCTTCTAATGAGGAGAAAGATCAGAAATCATTTGTGCATACACCGATTGCAAAGAAGAACAATGTTCCGAATGGTAAATCTTTTGGCAAACCTGGTCTTGTTTACACTGTCAATCAACTGATCAGGTTAGCACAAAAGAAAATGAATTGTTCTTATTGTGGCTCAAATGATTTTGTAAGTAAAACTTATGTGAATTACTGGTATGGTTCTTACTACATCTCTCCTAATAGAACTGAAACTAACAAACTAGGATCCAAATACAAGTGGATATCAAAAGCTAAATCTGTGTTGCAGGCACCTAAAGAGTAATGGGAGAAAGAACTATGATTCTGAGTAAATTTGCTCAGGACTCGGACTTCAAAGTCAAAGAACTACGGTTTCTGATTACATCAGATCAGGACCCGTTCTTAATTGGTAAAACTGAAAATTACTTTTCATACCGGATAATATGTAATAATGGCTTCTAAATACTACAGTTCAGAACCTGATCTTAACTGTTTTTCTTCTGTAGGATGCTAATTAGATAACATTTTTCAAGAAGTTTTTAATTTGAAGGGGAGTTACTGTGATTTACACTTTTATATCTTTTAGGGGGAGAAGATAGATGTTTATACTTTGATTGTTATATTTTTCTGATGACTTGAATTTTTACAGATATTGAGGGGATATCTGAAGTTTTGTCAAGGAAGCTTAAATGATAATATTCATTTTAGGGGGAGGTAAGATTGCTACATTACAAGTATATTTTTCTGAATCTTAAAATCTATCACTTGTTGAAAGATGAACAACTTTTGCTTGTGAAAAAATCATATTCATAAATGTTCAAACCACTTCGTGTTCTCAAAATGTTTTATGAATTTCGAAGTGTGATTTTAAATGATTTTTACTTGGATACTTAGATGCTTATCTGACTGTGTGTTCTTAAAGAAAAAATACTTGTGTATTTTCTTTTCATATACTTTGTCAAGTATTCATACACATATCGGTTCAATACATTTTTCTTGACTTTGTTATTACCATGTTTCAAATAGATTGTGACAACTGTTTGATAACCAACATGTTAAGGTTAGCAATCTCTGACCTATTAGAATTTATTTATGAAGTTAAATTCTAGTTAGAATGATTAAATTAGAAGTTTACCCGAAAAATTTCGGAAGTCGCGTAAAAATACCCGGTTCGGATTGATAACTGACCATTACATCTCAAAAATGCCAGAAATTATGTTGAAAATCTAAAATATTTGAAATATTAGGATTTTATTATTTTCAAAGTAAATTATATTTATTTATTATTAAAACTCATTTTTAAGCTTTAACTGAGAATTTAGGGTTCCGGTTCTCAATTCTATCTGATTTTTAATTAAAATTGTCATCATAATTGTAATATTTTATTTAACAAAATTAATTGATGAGTCACATGGACACATGGCTGATTTCTATGATGCCCCTCTCTTTTAATTTTTAATTAAAAATCAAATTTAGAAGAATTTACTCACATTTTAAAAAATACAACTTAACTCTTCAACTCCTTCTTCTCTCTACTCCATAATCGGCCAAGAACACACACACACACACTCCATCGATTTTTTTTAAAGAAATTTTCAAGGAGAAATCAAGTTTAAACATCATCCTACTTCAAGAAATCAAGTTTTCATCTCCAATTGAAAAGGTAACCATCTTTATCCTCATCTTTTCAAGGTTATTTTCAAAGAAACTTACATGTTTTTCATCATCTCATGTAGTGGTTGTATAATCTTGTTTTTGGAAGTGAAATGGAATGCATTTGGTGAAATAAACATTTGCAAAGTAAACCATTGAATAATCTTCCAATAAAATTTGATGTTTAAGTGTGATTTTTGGGGATTTTTATGAAAATGTCAATTTTATGATATGTGGTATTTTGGTCCACGAAATTGTGATGATTTTAAATAGAAATTTATGTATTGCATCAATCTTGAGTATAGATGAACTCTTAGGATGAGATTATTCAATCTCATATGATTAAGAGCATCAAAAATGGTATATTGTCACTTGTTTAGTGATTTTGTTGTAATGCATGGGATTGGATGAGCAATGGTGATTGCTATGAGTCCATGATGCATAAATTGATTGTTTAAATCATGGGACATTGTTTAAAGATGTGAAGTCATGTGTTATTTCTAAAAACCATGGCTAAATGATCATTTTATTACATATTGCAAGTTTAACTTATTCACAGCTTGCTGTCAAAATTATGCATTCACTTTTGAGTATTATAAGTTAGTTTATAAGTTGTAAAAATTTGGGCTTTTTGTTACTAAAACTCAGTTTATGGTGTTAGTGAGCCATAGCATTAAGAATCACTCAAAAATTTGGAGACTTGGTCACTCAAATGCATTTTAGAAGTAAGTGGTGTAATCTGTCCAAAATTGGCAGATTCATACACCTACTTTCTAAGGACCATAACTCCCTTAATTTTTGTCCAAATTGAGTAAATTCTCTTTTTTTATAGTAGGTTTTTGAGTTAGCTTTCCAACCATGTATGGCTAATTTCATAATTCTTAGTTTTAGTAGATCAAAAACGGTCTGCAAGTAAAGTGTGTCATTGGATTGAAAATCGGTGACCTTCTGTTTTGTGGAATTTATTTGGAGTATCAAAACTCCTCTAAAAATTATGAAATTTTGCATATTTGTTCATAACTTAGTAGTGTAGTTTCTGTAAAATTTTGGTGATCATTGGTTGTTGGGAAGTATCATTTTGAAACCTATTTTATGATCACAGTTTCTGGACAGCAAGTGCTGAATCCAGAAAGAAGGTTTTCAAAACCTTAAATACTTATGTTTTGATGATTATTTGGTAAAGTAATCCTAAATTTCTATTTTAGACAATAAAGTAAACATAATGGCATATATATATATTGAGATGTAAGAATGGTCAAGTTAGGATTAAGGATGGGTATTGACATATGGTATCCTTTGGTTCAAATTACTCTATAGGGATTAAAGATCCGGACTAGAGAATTGTGTTGTTTTATTCTTGCATCGTCATCAAGGTGAGTATTCACAGCCCCACTTTTATCGTTTTAATTGATTTTGGGGTGGAAAGCATGTTTAAATTGCGTATTTAAAGATTCATGAGAATTGTTTGAAAGTATTGCGAATTGGCAATTTATAAGGCTTTGTTAAAAGCGTTTGGAATTATAAGCTATATGATAAGTATGCAATTGATGTGTTGAGTTTTTAATGTTAAGACCCCGTGACACTACTATTAACTCGAAGAAAATCGGGCCTATAGTATTAGTGGGTAGCGCTATTTGGTGTGACAAACCCACCTTAATGCTGACGAGCAGAGGTGCACTATACTAGAGAAGATGACTAAACATGTGGCATGAACCACCGCTGAGTTAGTTCATCGGGGGCGTTGAAATTGGTCAGGGACGGCTTATTAGTGGCTCAACGTAATATTGTCTTTGCATACACTTATCATAAAGGAATTAAATTGTGGTACTCATGAATCAAAGAATTGAAGTTGGTTTTTACGTATGTTCTACAAATGATAACTTGCATATAAAAATGATTTGTGCATATTTAAAACCTGTGAACTCACCAACTCTTTGTAGTTGACCTTGGTTTTTATTCATGCTTTTCAGGAATCGAGAAGGTAACTCCATGATGTTTTAGCAGTGCACTTCATATGTGAAAGCATGATTGTTTTGTTATATACGTATCGTTATGTACTAAATCTTGAGAATTGTAAACAGTAACAAACACTGTGTTTTGATTGTAATGTCTTTTAAATTATAAATGTATGACGATACGATTATAACCTTGTGCTATGACATTGGAGCTATTATGCCTCGTGTTTCCGCTTTAGCGGGGTGTGACATAGATAAATCTTTCTATGGTAATACTCTCGTTTGCTATTCAAATTTGTTTGAGATCAGACGTCATTTCTCATTATATGTGCTTTCATTGATAATATGTTTATATTTTGTTCATATAAACATCTTACGTCTTTGATATCCGTTATTATTTTTCTTGATGATAATTTGATCTGATTAAATTATTGTCAGTTTCTCAAGACATTTCTATTCATTTCATGATATTCATTCATTCAAAGTTTTGAGAGATCTTAAATGTTTCAATTGCTCAAATTTCATTCTTATCTGTTATGAGCATACATTCACTGACTATGATTTCTTGTGCTTAATTGTCAAGATAATCATTGAGCTACATTTTCTTTTAGGACAAAATACATGGGATTCAGTGTGAGAGCTTAAAAGACTTCCATGGATTCACGATAACCAGTGTTTCCTACCCCGGAAGTAATCATTTGAGTGATTGAGGGAAGAGGGGTTAAAAGAATTGAGTGTTGGTGTGTGATGAGGTAAAATGAAAATGAGAGATTGGTTAGAAGTGAGCTTAAATGTTTAAAAGAAAGAGGGTGTGAGATCAGAGTAAAAGAATATTAAACTCTACACCAAATCTTTCTGAGTCGGGCAGCCACATAATCTGATTGGTTCACATTCTTTGGGGACCATCATTGAAAAAGGCAGTGAGCCCATGCCAACTCTTGCATAAACCCCCCTGCTACTCATTCTTTTCTTAAAAAGAGAATGTTTCACATTTTCTGAGGAAGCAGCACATACTCTATTGGTTCTTCACTCGGAAGATACTGATATTGAAAAAGAAGGAAAGTTTCCCCACCTTCGACCCTTTCTCATGTATATTGAGTCTATGTATAACTGTTGCTGTCTCAATGGTTTACATATTTGAGATTGATAAAGCAATCATTGTGCTAATTCTTTCATAACACAAGCACGAGCACACAGAAAATCTGTTTTTCTGTCAAAACATTCATAGATTAAACTTGTGCTTTTCAATGATTGAATGGAAGTCCTAGGGAGTGAACATCACCCAAGCTCCTTATAAAGTACATTCTTTGTACTAAGTAGCTTCGTGTTACTTACAGGCACTTTAACTGTTTCATTTGTTGATTCAGGGTTACCCTCTTATTTTGTTTGAATTTGAAAAGATTCGGATGAATACATTCATGAATTGACGAAAACTTTTCAGATCAGATCAGTTGGAGGAAAGTGTTCATATCCTACCAAAGGTGGAGATTGTTAATCATGAAGATTGTGCTTATCTGATTTTTTGGGGGAGATCATTTAAAGAATGTGCTGACATTGAAAAAGTTTTGATGATTCTGATTCTCAAAATTCATCAAAAAGGGGGAGAATTTCAGAATTTCAAAGTCAGATTTCAGAATTGGGGAGAAGTTTCAAAGTTTCAAATTTCAATGTTCAAGTCAGTTTGAAGTTGGTCGTATCGGAAAAAGAAAAGTTTCAGTAAAGGGAAGATACTTTGAGATGATGAAAGCAATGGCAAGAGATATTCATTGAAAGGGAGAGATGTTAAAGATAGATGATTGTTTGTTTTCAAAGAAAGAGAGTACAGAAAGTGTTGAAGTTTACTCGCATTAAAAGGGAGAGATGTTAAAGACAGATGATTGTTTTTTTTCAAAGAAAGAGAGTACAGAAAGTGTTGAAGTTTACTCAAAGCTACTTAAAGCTGATTCAAAGAGGGAGATTGATCTGAAAGTGCTATCAAAGTCAAATCAAAATCAATGTTTGATCAAAGTGATAAAGATTAGAAGATGTCAAAGCTGAAAAAGATTCAAGTATTGAAGATTGTTTTGAAGAACAGAAGACCTGCAGATAATTGTCAAAAAAAATTTAATCTTTAATCCAAAGTGGGAGATTGTTAGATCAAGAATTGTATTCAAGATTAAAAGGTCTTATTTGTATTTGTTGTAATTGGTTGTAAAGTCAAAGTGGTAAAAGTCAAAAGTCAACAATAGTCAAAATTGTTAAAGTCTGGTAAAGTCAAAGTGTGTTTAGATTTAGAGTCCTTGTAATCTTAGAGTATAAATAGGTTTTCCTTGTAAAATTGTGTATAGAGGATTCTTAGATATTGTCATACGTACAGAGAGAATTTCTAGAAAGAGAATTTCTAGAGAGAGAAAATATGTAGAGAGAGAAAGTTAAAGATTCATGAAATAAACTTGTGATTTGTGTTTGAATCTGATTGTTTGGGAATTTCATTATTGTATAAAATTTGAATTTTTGAAAGTATATTTGTATAATTATGGTGTATAATTCTTGTATTATACACCCTACTTATTATTTAAGGTTATAAGTATATATATATATATATGTGTGTGTGTGTATATATAAAAAATATATTTGCATTATGTAATATGTACTTATCTATATAAATTGTTAAAAATTGGCATTTTATGAGATTTGCAGATAATTCACTCATTTAAGTGAATATCAAGCATTAATCCTAGATTTTTCTAGGGATGTAACCTAAATTATATTTCTAACATGAAACACATTTTTATTACTACATTCAGTTCCGTACTAACCTGTAAGGTATTTCTGACGGATGTCACACTTTGGCTCTACAAATCATAAGTATTGTGATAAGTTTTCAGAGTTGATGAAGAATGAATTTGAGATGAGTCTTATGGGAGAATTAACATTCTTTCTAGGACTACAAGTAAAACGAACATCAGAGGGCACTTTTATAAATCAATCTAAGTATGTCTCTGATATTTTGAAAAAGTACAAACTCAATGATTCAACTTCTATGAAAACACCCATAGCCACATGAGTCAAACTTGACTCTGATCCTTCAGGATAATATGTGGATGTTAAAACCTATAGAGGCATGATAGGTTCACTTTTGTACTTAACTGCTAGTAGGTCTGACATAATGTTTGCAACCTGTCTATGTGCTAGATATAAAGCAAATCCAAAGGAATCTCACTTATCTGCAGTAAAGAGAGTGTTTAGATACCTCAAAGGCACACCTTCATTGGGTCTCTCGTATCCAAAACTCTCTGGTTTTGAGCTAACAACATACACTGATGCAGATCATGCAGGATACAAATTAGACAGGAAGAGAACCTTTGGATGTTGTTAACTCTTGGGAAACAAGCTAGTGAGTTGGTCAACCAAGAAGCAAAATTGTGTCTCAATTTCTACAGCAGAGGTCGAATATGTTGATGTTGCTAGTTGTTGTTCACAGGTCATTTGGATGAGAACTCAACTCAAAGACTATGGCTTACAATTTGATAGAATTCCCATTCTATGTGACTCTAGAAGTCTTATTCCCATCTTTGCAAATCCAGTGCAACATTCCAAAACAAAGCACATTGATGTAAGGTATCATTTCCTTAAAGATCATGTTGAAAAGGGCACAATTAAAATGTACTTTGTTCCCACTGATCTCCAACTTGCTGATATCTTTACAAAAGCTTTAGATGAACGTAGGTTCAATTTTTTTATTAGCAAGTTGGGCATGCTAAATATGTCTACTTAAACTCAAAATGTTACAGAGCCTATGATACCTTCTTTAGAGCCTTTGACATACAAGTAACATATAATAGAAATCAGAGCCTCTGCGATTGCTTTCAGAGCCTTTAGACTTCTAAAAACCATGTTCATCTAAATTGTACACCTAAGCATAAATCAAGGGGGAGCAAAGAAAAGAACTCATCATTTGTCAAGGGGGAGCTAGAAAATGATGGATTGTTAACAAAACCAAACTTCAGAGTCTCTGATCTTTATATCAGAGCCTCTGATCTTATCTCTGATACTCATATTAGAGCATTTGATCATTTCATCTTATGATCATTTTAGAAGGAAAGGTATGCTTCTCATTCTCATATTCAAATATCCAAGAGATTATCTTTTAGTCTCTGCTATTGTTTTCAGAGCCTCTGGTATACTATACTCTGAAGCAATATCTGAACACTTGATCTCAATATTCTTGGATATCCTTTTAATCAAGTTTAAATTCTTTTGTAAATAATATTCTTTTAATAAATTTTGATTTATTTAGAAGAGAAAACAAAAAAAGGGTATTTTTCAAAAGAAATGGTGTGTGTGTGGGTTATTTTCTTGGATAACTATCAAATTTAAATTAAAAAAAATCCCAACTGACGGTTATCTGACATCAAGCGTCCTTTCATCCTTCCTCTACACGTGTACACTATTGATTCGAGGGTTGATGGAACGTTTTCTGACATGGGAACTCACAATCACCGATTCCATAGCCCTTATCCCCCGTCTCATATCCATATAAACCCATTCCATCATCATCATCTCTTTCTTTACACTTTCAAAATTATCCTCAGATCATATTTCTCTCTCTCGATGCATTCAAGCAAGCTTCAAACCTGCAACAATGGCGAACCAAGGAAACAACTCTGCAGACTCCAGTAGAATCGTTCCAAGCTTAAACCTCACACAGTTTGATGTTCCAGTCAAAGGGAACAACTACTATCTGGAAATTACCCCTTCGAAGTTCGACGAACAATTTCGTCCAGTTCGTGAATATTTTCGACGATGTGAACTGCACTATGCCCTAACTGCATACGTACAAGATGTTCCTCTAAGGTACGTTCAACAATGGTGGTACTCCAGAGCTTACAGTTTAGAACACGAAGGACTAGTCGGCCATATTGACCTAGGTGATAGAGGAATCAACATTAGGATTACACCTAATACCTTGACCCGACGACTGTACCTTTTAATCACCCAAGAACCTCAAATCCAAAGATTTGAAAAACCCCACATCCTGAAATTCTTCTTCAGTTTCTTCATCATCCGGGATAAAACAAAGAGATCACTCGATTGAGTGAGTTCAGACGTCAGCATCTTTCTCCTACATGGAATTTCATGTTTAGTGTGTTTAATCGCACACTCACTTGAAAATTTGTGAGCCAAGACCAAACACACCCAACCATTTTGGACATAATGTATAACCTTTTTTCAACTGCAACATAAACATGGTTGGCATACTGTTCTGCGAATTACTCACTTCAGTGGACAGAAAGAACAAAGCACTGGAAAAGGGGAAACAACCAATATCTGTGTTGTTTCCAAGATTCATTTCCTTGGTGATTAAAAGAGCAATGGAGAAACATTCTTTTTTAGAGGAAGGACCCAGGACTCCAATTTTTGTGATGAAATCTTTCAAACCAACAACTGTCCCTCCTTACCTCAAAGAAAGAAGATTTCCTCAAACAATGATGCAGTATATCCCTGCTAATCATGAAACTCACCTCTTACTTAGTCGTGTTGCCCAACCATCAGAGCCGATGGTGGGATCCCAAAACATATAGGTTCTGAGCATGTACTTGAATCAGAGAGTGAAACCTATGAAGCAACTTAACCTGAAAACAGAGAGCAACTAGAGGGTGTCTCTGTAGAGCGCAGTGTGAAAAAAGGAGAGAATCTTACCTCTGAAGAAGATCTTAGCTCTGTCAGAGTTGAGGAATGTGAGGATGAGAGTCAACCCAAGAGTGAGTCTCTTAACTTAGGATCCGAGGGATGAGAGCTAGAAAAAGATGCCTCTGAAGGTACAATTGAGAGAATCCAAAACCAATCTCCTCGTGCCACCACAACCCCTAACCAAGGTGGTCTAGCACCAATGGATATTGAAAAAGAGATGCACACCTCGAACCCATACCTAACCATCCGCTCAGAGGCACCTCCTTCTGCCTCTGAAGCACGCACCATGGGGAAACCTCTGTCCTGGTTGAGTCCTCCCAAAAGGACATAGTTAAAGATAAAAGTACTAATTTGCCCCAGAGTACGACAC
The DNA here is from genome assembly GCA_023525745.1 of Arctium lappa. Lineage (NCBI taxonomy): Eukaryota > Viridiplantae > Streptophyta > Magnoliopsida > Asterales > Asteraceae > Arctium > Arctium lappa. The sequence goes on along the minus strand of CM042058.1, from coordinate 55,554,696 downwards.
ACACCCACACACATGATGCCTTTGTGGCTCATGACTTAAGTGACCGTCCTCTAGTCCAAGAAAGATTTAAGATCTCTCGTAGGGATTTTCTCACAGAGTGACAATGGAACAAAGTAGTTGCACGTGGACTCACTTTCCTGAACAACAAGGTATCCAAGCACATACGGTTTGCATCCTCTGAATCTGACTCAGAGGATAATCAACCTATCAAAACCATCATAGAGAAGTCCAATAAGGCCTCTCAAGGATTGATGGGAAGTCCTTCCGGAACCAACATCAAAGAAGCTCCGAAAGAAGGCCCCTCTGTTATCGAGGGAAAATTAGAATCATGTGTTGATTCTAAGGTTACCCACTCGGATTATGTCACCAAGGAAGAGTTCAAAGTCTTTGGTGATAAATCAGAGGATCTATGAAGGATCTAAAACTTCAGCTGGAGAAGACCTTAGAGGCCTCTACCTCGAACTCTAAAGTAGCAAAATTGACTTCAGAGGTCTCTGAGTTGTGTGATGCATTAAACTCCAACAACACTCGCCTTGACTCTCTAGAGAAGCTTGTTATTGGCAACTACTCGGTTTTGTCTAAAGAGATTTCAGAGGCTAAAGCGGAGCTCATCAAAGTAATTCCAACCTCCTCTGCTCCCTCTGTAACCTCTGAAGATTTTTCAAACTTCAAGAGTGAGCTACTCAAAGTTCTATCTGAGACAATTGCCAATGTTCCAACTCCTACTGCTGCACCATCTACAACTCAACATTCTTCAGATCAACACAATTTGGTCACAAAATCTGACTTTCTATATTTCACCAAATTTGTGACCAATAAAATGTTGATGATTTCAAATAAGTTTGTTGCCAAGGCAGGGTATCAGACCACGACCGTTCAGAATCTTCTGAAGCGGGCTTTCTCTTCTGAAGAAGGGAAATTAAAAAGAAAGATCGCAGAGACTTCTTGTTCAGAGGAGGCCAAGTAGAAAAGAAGGTTTGATGGCTCTGATGACGACCATCATGATGACCAACCTCAAGGGTCATCAGATCCTCAAATGGGGGAGAAACAGAGTTCTATCAGAGCAGAAAATGTTAGTGGCGATGCTTCTCCCCCCCTCTTCAAGAAAAGAAAAAGGACTTCAAGATGAGAAGGAACCAGAGAGGCACTTCACCTCTACTGAAGAAAATCAATCACTCTTGAAATCTCCAGCACCAGTTGTACTTTTAGCACATTTGACTTCAAGTGATAAATGCAACTCTTGAAACAATAGGAGCTCTGGAAGAAGATGAAGATGAACAATTGGTTGACTTCTCCAGCATACCCTCTGAAGATGCATTCTCATCACCCAAATGTCCAAACATTATTATGAGAGATGCATTCGGAATTGACACTGAAGAAGATGTTGCTAAAGACATAGAAGAGGCAAAAGAGGAAGAGATAGTGGACGTAGAGGAGTATGTCTACAAGAATGCTCAATCTCATCAACCATCTTTATTAGAGATAGAGAACAATGATGAAGACACTGCACATATGGAAGATCTAATCTCCTCTGCCGTCAACGAAACCCCACCTCAATCCCCTCAAATCCAAAGAAAGGAACCAGAGATAGCTCCACAGCTATCTGCTGAACAACCAACAATGGTTGTTGATGAACAAGTGCCTTCAAAGGAACCTGTTCAGAAGACAAGCATTAGACTTCCTATACGATCAAGATTCACAACTCCACCAGAGTTCCTTGCTTCTGAGCCAGAGACTTCAGTTGAAGACAACTTCAGATATCTCTATTGTAAGTTCAACTTAGAAGATACTCAAGTCATCCCTCTGAATCCAAGAATAAAAGATGGAATGAATGAAGTAGAACAGAGATTTATCAGAGATAAGATGAGCCCCAGAACAAAGGTTCTCTCAGATGAAGCAATTAAAGAGGTACATAGTATATATGTGAAGACATATGCCTACAACAAAATCATATACAGGCATTACAAGGTCATTCACACTGATGGGTTAGGGTATGACTTTAATGACAATGACCTTGTAAATCTGAATCCTTATGATTTGCCTCACTTATTTGCTCACTTCTTTGAAAAATATGAAATAGGAAGAATATTCAGAATGGGCATGTATAAAGTCAGACGTACAATGGAAGCTCCCATCAAGCTATGAGTCGGACTTGATTTATAGATAGCTCTGAATTTGGGAGAAGAGTGACTTTAGGTCACTGTTCTGGTTGAGACCTGTGAAAACTTAGAAAAATACAAAACAGGTTCAATCATTAAAGAACCCCTAGGTTTCGTCTACAGAGTAAACAATATAAAGAAAATCTTCCTAGCTTCAGAGGTGGCCAAGTATTCTGATGAGTCGCTGAAGGGAGGGCTAAAGATGATACATGTAAAGGAAGAACGACACAGAGATGACCTATTAGAAGAGCTAAACTTGGAGATTAGTTCAATGATTAACTTCAGAGAACTTGTTATGAAGTTTCATAGGATCTGCTCTAGTGATAGAATCTAGTTCTTTCCTTTATAATTTCTTTTGTTGTTATCTTCTCTGAGTGTAACTCAAATCATTTGTAAGAAGTAACATTTACGAGGATGATTTTATGCTCTATGATTTTTAGTTAAATTTTATCTCTGCTATTTTTGCAAATTTTATTTTCAATACGTAGGGGGAGATTTTTAGCCCCAATTCTGAGTTGTTAAAGTATTGAAAATAATCTAAGTCCTGTTTCATAGGACTTCCAAAGATAGCCTTCAGAGAGCAAGTCAGCCTCTAAAGTACATTCCATAGTTAGAGAAGTTCAGTGATACATCAGAGATGGCTTCATCAGAGGTACCTTCATCAGAGCTCTGAAGACATCCTTTCTGAAGATTATGTTGATGATTTCTACAAGTGTTGATAAAAGAACATAAGACACGTCACCGAGTGACTAGCTTACTTTTTAGATAGGTTACTGTTCAAGCATGTCTTGAGATTACCTATTAGGTAAGAAACTGTTCACTTTATGGTCCTAAAAATAGGACCATCACCCCATTGCTCAAAGTGTGCTTTTTGTATATATCTTGTATTTGAATTATCTTTAATATACTGAAAAGTATTCAAAGAAGATCTTATACGATTTATCCACCTTTTTGGTGTTATTATTAATATACCTGATTTATCAAGTGAATATTAAGCTTGTTCTTATATTTACCTTATTGGATATCTTCTTATTAACTGTGATTTGAATCTGCTTTGATATTAAACTGTATTGCTTCCACTGTCTTTATTATTATCTGTTTATATCATTGTTATAAGATTAAATATGGGATCCAACAAGAATATATAAATTCTAATCGATACTAATGGACATATTCTAATCGAATAACGAAGTGCTTATATTCGAAGAATTGAAAGTACATATTTGTAATGCCATAATGCCATGGCCGCTATAACGAGCTGAACGCCTTGTATCAACGCCAAGGGGGTAAATGTGGCAGCAAGGCCAAGCCTCGGCGCCAAGGCTCGTTTTTCAGAACATTAATTTTAGAGTAAACTCTAATTTTGGTACTTGAGGTTTAGTGAAAAGTTTGAAAGTGGGACCTGAACTTTGATAAGTCTGGAAATCATCCTTGTGGTTTTCATTTTGCTTTGAAAATAGTCCCTAATCACTAACTCCGTTAACAATCTCTCTTAGAGTTAGGGGCATGTTCGTCTTTTTACCTATTCTCCTAATTTTCTTTAAAATTGATATAGCAATAATATTATATTATAAATGCACACACTATTAGGATATAGATATAGATAATTTTCTTTAAAAATCGATATAGATAATTACTAAAAATCAATTTGGGTCCCCATCGTTTGAAGTTCCTACACGTCCTTCCCTTCCCCCGGCCGTGAAGTCCTGTCCTTCTCGTCCCCCGGTCGTTCTCCCTCCGGTGACCTACAACATCATCATCATCCTTCCCCTCGTTGTGACCAACTGTCACCTCACCTCACCACTGTTATGAAACCCACCCTCTAACTTCCCACTGCGATGAACACGATCTCTTTCATCTTCCTCTTAGAAATCTTCAACGAAATTGATCTCCCGTTTTCTCATTGGTTTCGTCTCCTGCAATTCCCCCTTCTCCGATGAACCACACCCTCCATCTCCATTTCGAACTTCACCCAGATCCACACCCTCCATCAATCTCCAGGTCTAAATTTTCTTGATGGAGAAGATGATTGCATGTTCTATTGTGCACATGAAAATCGGAGGAACCAAATCAAGGAAGCATAAGAAACAAAGGGAGACAATGGTGATGGCGACAGTTTCGAAACCAAATCGAAGAAGACGATGGTGATGGCGTTGAAAACTAGATGGAAGAAGACGATGATAATGGTTTCAGATATGTCTCAAACCTACTTGGGTACCGATTAACAGAGGTAGAAAATGTATCTTTCTAACCGTGGAAGAACGCTGTGGCAAGAAGGCGTTGGTGTTTTTGACGTCGGGCCGGTGGCCATTGAAGTTTACTCTGTGTGTGTGTGTGTGTATATATATATATAATATGTTTTAAATAAAATTAAGAAAAATGGATAAAAAGACTAAATTGTCCCTCACTATATCATAGATTATTAACGGGGTTAGTAACCAAGGACCACTTTAAGATCAAAATGCAAACCACAAGGATGATTTTTGGATTTATCAAAGTTCAGCCTACTTTCAGACTTTTCAGTAAACCTCAAGGACCAAAATTAGAGTTTACTCTTAATTTTAATTCAATCACATATACGATGAAAATATGTGAACGGTGGAACCTAAGGAATTTAGTTACATTCTATATACCAAATAGCTGAATGAAATCTGATCAACAAAATTGGTCATTCTAATTCCTTCAAATTTCATTACAATCTTATGAATCAAACAGGTTTATTGTATAGAATTCATAAGTTATTGTTGGTGTAACTCAGAATAAATGGAGATAAAACACAAAAATAAATAAACTACAAGTCAATATTTATCTGTGGTCATTTTAGGCAAATGTCAATATCAACAGAGAGCGAAAATGATTGAAAACCGAAACCATGTTTTAACACAATAACATGGGTTATTATTTTATATTTTGACGTTGCTATTTTTTTCTTCTAAAATTATAATTATAATTTGGTCTTACATAATTTTGACTATGTTGGTTTTACAAGACATAATCTGAATCGACTGTTCTAAGTAAAAAGTATAATCTTTTTCTATTTTTTTAGTGTAAATTACATTTTTTGTCCCTGTGTTTTGTTGAAAATTGTTACTTTTGTTCTTATGATTTTCAATCCTATTGTTTACAATTCATTATCGTTTTTGTTTTTATTATTTAAAATTTATTATTGTTTTTGTCATTGTGGTTTAAAGTTAATAGCTATTTCAGTCTTCTCATACTTAAAGATAAGTTTTAGCTTTAAAGACGAAAAAAACACTGAATTGTAAATCATAGGAACAAAAAGCACAATTTCAAAACCATAGAGACAAAAGACACAAACTTTAATAAATCACATGGACGGAAAACATAATTTACTTTTTTAATAATAAAAAATTTATGTATTTGAGCAAATTACTATCATGCCCTTAATATGCCACCATTTAACATTCGCCATAAATGATTTCTTCTAATTGCTACCCTACCCTTCCATATCCTCTTAAAGTCGTACCGATTGATAAAAAGAACCTTTGTGTCATTTTCTTTGTAATAATTGATATCGTATTTATTCTAGTTATCAAATAAAAATCGTAATATTCGGTTTTCAGATTAGCTATCATTTTTTTAGTTATCACTATGTTTACTTGGTTATAATTATCGTACTTTCTTAGGTAGCCTTCAGTACGTAGGCATGGTTAGCCTAGATGGGATAGAACAGAGAGCTGGACAGGACAAGAGGAAACAACTGGACACGACTAAACCTAGATAAGACAGGACCAAAAAAGTTGTCCCAAAAAATTATTTGATGATTTTATATATCATCTGATAGTTATAAATGACACAAATCAAGTAAATATTTAAATAATTTAATTTATAAACATTTTTATACTATTTTATATACATATGTAATGTTATAGTACCAAATTTGAATGAAGAACTTGTTATAATTGATGGTAGTTTGAAAAAAAATCCGATACGTACAAATGAAAAGTTTTATTTGGTTTGAAAGACCTTTATGAATTGTCAGAGGCGTAGTGGAGGTTGTTGTGGTAACAATGGTGGTGGGGGTATAGGCAATGGTGACGGGTGGACGACAGTGACTGTGGAGGATGTGAAGATATTGGACAATGGCTTATTGCAAAATTAAGCAACTAGAGGATTTAAATCTAAAAAGGGGACAAACTGAGCAAACATTGAATCTTTTAACAAATAAACTCCAAGATGTCTGTTTTTATAATGCTAAACAGGGATTAAGTTTTAATGAAAATGATGTTTTGAAAAGAGCACCAGAAAATTTGTATAATTTTGATAAACTAGGCTCAACACCAAAGAAAATCCCTAGCATTCATGACATTTTTGTTAAAGCTGAAAATCTAATGTCTAATATTTCTTCTAAAGGAAAGGAAGTGATTGATGATGATACATCAAGTTGTGCTAATTCTATTTCAAGTTTTAAATCTGTTGGTTTTTCTTACAATGAATTGAACAAGAGTTACAAAACTAGAAAACCTGAATTTGTTGAATTTCAATCTTTTTTTCTACTTGTTCACAACAGAATCAGTCAACGTTGAGACAGAAGTTCTTGAAACTCAGTGTCAGTATGATGAGTCTGACTCAGAAACTGATGTTGAGAATCAGGTTTCAATAACTGAATCAATCATTTCTGATTCTCAAAAAGAGCTTAAGACTGATGATTGCATAAATGTCATGAATGAGAGCATAAAATATGATTTTTCAAAGCATACGACTGAGGAGATCTTTACAGATTTGATGAATGCTTCAGACCCTGTACCTATTATAGAGAAGTTGGAATCAAACTCTGAGCTGAATCAAACATCTAATTTTGAGAAACAAATTAGAGATATTCAAAAGATGCTTGAAGAGTTGGAAGATGAGAACGATGATCTCAGATTCAAAATTGACAAATCTTCTGAAGAAAACAAAGAACTCTCTAAAGAGTTAAATATTTTTAAAGTTGATTTGTTTAAACAAAACTTAAAAGAGAAAAAGATGTTTGAGTCTCAGAACTGGAATGTTCATTCTAACCCGAAGTTTGAGACCGTTACTTCTAAAACTTCAGTTGCTTACACTAGCACTCCTGAATATCCTCCAGTATTTTTGAAAAAGGAGAAGCTTCTAATACTTCAAAGTCAAAATCATCTTCTAAAAAGAAAACTGACAAGATTTCATTTCCTGTTTCAGATGTAAAAAGGCAAACAGTTAAAGGACAATGGGTGAAGAAAGTTAGTGAAAATAAACGTTCACAAATGTCAAAGATTTATGAATGATTGTACTTCTATGGATAAATCAAAACTTTTGACATTTGTTCGTAAGAATTTCATTTGCAAACACTGTCATGACAATTCATTCACAACTTACACCATTCCTCCTAGAACTAAAGATGCTAGAAAAACATCTCGTGCTAAAAAAATTTCAAAATCTTCAACGCAACAAGCCAAAATCTTTCATGCTAAGAATGATTATCATTCTACGACTCAAAAGTTTCATGAGCTTAATGATAGAGTGGTATGGAAATGGATACCTAAGCCTCGCTATGAATGGCGTATCAAGGCTAAGGTTGATGATTTAGATATTTTGCAAAAAGCTAACAAAGAAGGACCCATTTGGATATGGGTACCTAAGAAGAAGTAATTTGTTCTTTTTCCAGGCCTCACATAGTGGTACATAGATTCGGGATGCTCGAGCCATATGACAGGATTTAAGCATCTTCTACACAACTATGTTGAGGAACCTGCCGGAACTGTAAATTTTGCAAATTCTGAGCTTACTGGATTCATCAGAGAACACGGATCTTTAACAAATGGCACCGTGACAATCAAAAGAGTACTATTCATGGAAAGACTTGATCATAATCTGTTCAGCACAAGTCAGTTCTGTGATAGTCAATTTGAAGTTTGGTTCACTACTGATTGTTGTTATATTGAAGAAAAAGATGGATGTGCGATTTTCAAAGCAGAGCGGAATGTAAATCTTTATACAGTCTATTTTCCAACACTTTATACATCAAGACCTGTCTGTCTGATTGCTAAAGCTTCAAGGGCTGAAAGTTGGATTTGGCATCGACGCCTGTCTCATCAAAAATTTGATGCGATAAATAAGTTGGCGAGACATGGCATTGTCAAAGGTCTACCTGAATTACGGTTTGAGAATAATTCTCTTTGCCCCGCATGTGAAATGGGAAAGATGAAACGGAGCTCTCATAAATCAAAGACAGAATTCTCATGCTCAACACCACTTGAACTTTTCCATATGGACCTTTGTGGCCCGATGAGGACTTAGTCGATCAATGGAAAGAAATATATTCTAGTGATCATTGATGAGTACTCCAGATATACATGGCTGGAATTTCTTAAGAATAAATCAGACGCGCCAGAGCTTATCATTGCTTTCATCAAGAAAATCCAGGTTCGATTTCAGTTGTCGGTTAAAACCTTAAGAAGTGACAATGGCACAGAATTCAAGAATCGTTTCAGTCGGGATCTCACATAATTTTTCTGCTGCCTATACACCTCAACAAAATGGCGTAGTCGAAAAGAAGAATTGAACACTGGTTGAAGCAGCAAGGACGATATTAGCATATTCTGGTATGCCATTGTATCTCTGTGCTGAAGCTGTAGCCACTGCTTGTTTTACGCAAAATCGTACAATTATCATTAAAAGACATAAAAAAACAGCATATGAGCTTATAAATCGCAGAAAACCGATTACTAAATTTCTTCGTACTTTTGGTTGTAGGTGTTATGTACTCAATGATCGAGACAATCTTGGAAAATTCGATAAAGAGGCTGACGAAGGCTACTTCATCGGATATTCTTTAACATGTAAAACCTATCGAATCTATAACAGAAGAACCAAGACGATCATGGAGAGTATGAATGTGTCATTTGATGAAAGATCAACATTGACTTCTAAAGACTGCAGTTTAGAACTCAAGCTAAAAAAGAAGGCTTCTATTCAAGACGGAATAGAACCCGGATCGTCACTGACTAAGTCTTCTGACTCATCTAAAATAACATCTGAGTTAGACTTACTTTTCTTTGATGCTTTTATGGATATTTATGCAGATTTCGACAAATCAAATATATCTGCATCAAGTTCAGAGGTTCCACTCGTAACTGAAGATATTTCTGGACCATCTAAGAATGTCACTCTATCTTCCTCTTCAGGTACAACTACAACTGTTCTTTTTGATGATACTAATTTGAATTATGCTTCTGCAGATACAATATCTAGAAAAGAAGTCCTGAGTACTTCTTCTGTTGTTCCAGAACAACATCAGTCAGAAATATTTGTACATGAAATTGTATTCCCAGATCAATCAAGCAATACAAACACTCTCAATTAAGAATATGACTGTATTATTCTAGAGAGAGAAAGTAAATCTGATTTATTCATTAAGCTCTTTTTTTAGTGTTACATGATTTACAAAGAATACAAACTATTTATATGGACTATTAAACTCTCAAGTAACCCAACTAAACTCTCAAGTAACTTGAATAAAGTATCCACACAAACTCTCAAGTACTTAAACTCTCAAGTACTTAAGCACCCTCTAAAACTAATGTTGACTTCTCACTATTTGACTTTCAAAGACTTCCTTTGACTATTCTATTACAAAGGCTTTTTACAAAGCTTTCTCAATTAAATCTTGTATACAATTAATACACTAACATTCTCCCCCTTTGTATTCAAGATTTAAAAAAAAAACTGACACTTTGTCTTCAGCGCTTGATTCTTCAACTTTTATCTCTGACATCTTTAAAACTTTGAAGCTTTTAACAATCTTCAGTCTTTGAAGAATCTTTTAAAAGTCTTTTGCACTTTGCATCTTTGTAAATCAACATGTCTTGAATGAATCTTTGAAATCTTTGAAAACTTCTTTGAAACTTCCTTGAAACTTCTTTGAAACTTCTTTGAAACTTATAGGGATCTTTGAAAACTGTATTTTCATCTCTGTAATCTCTGATCAGTCTTCAGAAAAACAAACTTTCTCGAATCATCTTCAGAATCTGTCTCTGAAACATAGTAAGCATCTGAATTATCTTGAACTTTCAGAATTATCTATTCAGGATTATCTTCACAATTTGTCTTTGAAATTGATCTTTGTATATATCTCCCCCTTTTTGATGATTGTGAGCTTCATGATCATCAAAACTTTTCAATTTCAACACATTCTTTGATCATCCCCCTTTGTATTCAACGTAACAATCTCCTCCTTTATGATGATTTGACATTTTCCATCCTTTGATCTGAGTATCTGAATCATGAACTTTATATACCCAAATCTTTTCAAATTCAGATATAATGAACTTGGTAACCCTGATTCAACAAATGAAACAGTTAGAAGTGCCTGTCAGTAACACGTAGTTACTGTGTACAACGAATGTACAATTTAAGGAGTTGGTTTGATGATGACTCCCCAGGACTTCCATTCAATCATTGAAAAACACAAGGTTTATCTATGAATGTTCTGACAAAAAAAAAATTTCTGTGTGCTCGTGCTTGTGTATGAAAGAATTTAGCACAATGATTTTGTTTCATAAGGCTCAAATTGTGTAAACTGTTGAGACAACAAAAAGTATTACACGAACTCAATGTGCATGAAAGAGGTGCGAAGGTGGGACGACTTTCCTTTTTGTTCAATATCTAAATCTTCCTAGTGAAGATATGCTGCGTCCCCAAAGAAAATGAAACATTTCTTTGTTAATAAAGAAACGAGTGGCTAGTGGGGTAATTGCAAGAGTTGGCATGGGCTCACTGCCTTTTTCAATGATGGTCACCAAAGAATGTGAACCAATCAGTAGATGTGGTTGCCCGGCTCAGAAAGTGGTTGGTGCCGAGTTTTGATATTCTTTCAACTCTGATCTCACACCCTCTTTCTTTTAAACATTGAAGCTCACTTCTAACCAATCTCTCTTTTTCATTTTACTGCTCCACACAATGAGAAAAACTCAACCGGATGAGTTATCTCCCCCACTCTTTGATTTTGACCCCTCACCCCTCAATCACTCAAGGATAACTTCCGGGGTAGGAAACACTGGTTAACGTGAATCCATGGAAGTTCTGTTTAAGCTCACACATGAATCCCATGTAAGTCCTATAAAGAACGGTTGCTCAACAATTTAACTTTAGGAGTTAAGCACAAAAATGTATAATGACATTGTCAAAATATATGCTCATGAGATTTGAGCAATTGAACTTTGAAGATTTCTCAAAACAAAGATATTGAATGAATGAAATGAAATCAAGAGAATTGTTTTGAGAATCTTACAATGTATCAATCAGATCAAATGAAATGGTTAGGGTATCAAAGAATTGGATATTTTGTTTATATGAACAAATATAAACAATTTTGCAATGAAAGCACAAAGAATGAAATGATGATTGATGCTCAACAACATTTGAAAGCAAACGGGAGTATTACTATTGAAAAATTGTTACTTTTAGAGACATGGTAATAACAAAATCAAATGAAGTACTGAACTGATGTGTGTGAATACTTGACAGTATATAGAAAAGATAATACGCAAGTATTAATCTTTGGAAACACACGACCAGTTAAACATTAAAGCTCAATAATGAAAAATATTTAAAATCACACTTCTAGATTCATAAAATCTTTTTAGAATCAGAAGTGGTTTGACCATTTAAGAAAATGTTTTTCATGCTTGAAAGTTGTTCTTCTTTCAAACAATCAGAGATATAGATCAGAAGATATTTACCTTTAAGCTCCCCCTCAAATCAAGATAGAATGAGTTATTTTCTTTTAAGCTCCCCCTGGATATTTGCGTAATATCCTTATCTGATCATTGAAGAACGGGTCCTAATCTGTCATGTGATCAGAAGCCACAGTCCTTTACATTAAAGTTCGGGTTCTAAACTGAAGTGTTTAGAAGCCATTGTCATTGACATTGAAGTACGAGTTCTAAGTTGTAGTACTTAGAAGTCAAACATCTTTACATTAAAGTTCGAGTCCTAAGTTGTAGTACTTAGAAGTCAACCATCTTGCTCTCCCTATACCTATGGTACTTGCGAAACAGATTTAACAGGTTTTGGCACCTACTGGTATTTGGGTCCCGGTATGTTAGATTTAGAAATCCACTTCTCATTAGATGTATATCTTTTAAATCCAGAATTCTGAGAAGTTATTCTATAAGATCCATACCAGTTGTGAGCAGATTCTTTTTGAACGAAGTCATTCTCTCCACAATAAGAACAACAGATCTTCCTTTGAGCAATCCTGATCAGATGATTAGTCGAGCAATATATATCAGAATTAGCAAAAGATTTACCTTTATGCACACTGTTCTTTTTGGCATTTGTTGTGGATTTGAATGATATGTCATTCTTCTTCTCTTCATCAGAATCTTTTACTCTCCAGACCATCTGATTTTTCTTAGATTTCTTTCCAAGAGATTTAACATAGAAGCTCGCTAGTCCATCAACAGATTTGTCATAGAATAGATTAGATGGTCTAATCTGCTTTGATTTGATAGTTTGAGATTTGACACGATTCTGTTTGAAAACATTTTTATCATGAATAGAACTTGAAGCTATTTTGAAAGAACAAACTGATTCTGTTGAATTATCAACAGGTGATTGGCTAATCACATCAGCTGTAATCTTTTCTGATAAATTGACATTCGCAACTTCTAAGTCATTTATCTTTTTAGTCAAAATGTTTCTTTCATCTGAAAGTGTGTCAAACTTTTGTTTCAAATCAGATTTGGCCTTCTTTTCATTTTGGACATCTGATGATACGACAGTTATTCTGGATGTGAGCTTTGATATTTCAGATTCAAAGTGTAAGCGTTCTTGCTCAAAATCTTTTTCCAAGTTCTTGGTTTTCTCAGAAATATCTTTGAAAATCCCAGTATTTCTCTTTTCCACAATTTTCTTTTCAAGCTCAAAAGACTTTTTGTTTTCTTTGAAAACTTGTCTTTCCTTGTCGAGCAATTTTTGTAAAGTAGAAATCTGTGTGGGAAGTTCAGTTATTTTAGCTTTAAGAACTTGTCTTTCTTTTGCAAAAGTGTCTCTTTCAGTGATTATGATCTTTTCAAAATCCGACACTTGTTTAGAAAGTTTTATGCATCTAAGCTCTAAATCCTTTTTCTCTTGTAGTGTTTTCTTTGAAAAACCAGACATCTTTTGAGTGGAATCCTTCTCCAGATTAGCTTTTTCATTATCTGCTAGGATGCTTTTTATCAATTCTGCATTTTGTGTCTCCAAAGTAGATATCTTGTCTTCAAAAGCCTTAAACTTGAGTTGAAGCTCAACTGACTCAGCTTGTAGTGCAGATCACGTTTGTTCAGTTGTCTTCAGTTGGATTTTGAGATATTCAATCTTTTTCTCTTTCAATTTTAATTCTTTTTCACATGTGACAATTGTTTTTTCTTTTAGAACAATGATTTTCTCTCTTTCTTTAATCTCTTTCTCTTTCTCTCTTATGTCATTCTCTTTTGCACTGATGATACCTGCACAATCGGATTTAGCATGATCAGTACATTTTGTACAAACAGGAATTTTATCAGAATTTGACAATTTAAATTTCAACTTCTGAATTTGCTTAAGAAGCTCTGAATTATGATCTTTCAGTCTATCTTGTTCAGCTTCTTTTCTTGGTATCTCAGGCACAAATCTTTGTAGAATTAGAGACTTATCATTTCCATCCACTATGATATGTGAAGTTAAAATGATAGGCTCCAAATCGTTGTTGATCATCTGCTTTCTCTCTACAGTTGACATATTAAATGATTAGCTTGATTATGAAAGATCGTTTCCAAACAGTTCAGAATATTTGACTGAAAGTCAAACTCAGATTAGCACAAAAAAATATCAGATAAGCTCACAAACGATATAAGATGGACTAAAAATGAAAAAGAAGTAAAATGCTGGAATTAAAAACGACAAAATATGAAGATAATACTAAAAACAAGGACTAAAAGTGCAAAATTACTAAGACTCGATGAAAAACGAAAATTAAAACGATAGAAACACAAAAAAAATATAAAGTCTAGGAACTAAAAACGTAAAGACACTAAACTTTAAAACTTGAAGGACTAAAAATGAAAAAACTAGAAACTATAAACTGCAGGGACTAAAACTGCCAAACTTTAAAAATACTTAACTAAAATAATGATTCTAACTAAAAAGGACTAAAAATGTAACATATTTAATAGAAAAACTAACAAATTTAACTATAGGGACTGAAAAAGACAAACTTTAAAAGATGCTAACTAGACTAACACTACTAACTGAGAAATGAACTAAAAAAGTAATTAAAACTAACAGAACTAACGATCTAGGACCAAAATGTCATAAAACTAACGAAACTAACGGAGATAACGGTTTTCCGTCAGTTTAATGTTCATCCATCTTCAACCTTACGAACTGTGAACAGTTATCGACAATATCTTCTTCGTTTTTCGACCAAAATGGACCAAACAAGTTGCAAAATACTCCTTGTTCGATTCTTAATCAATTTCCACGAAAAAGTTTCGAACATGCAGCGATTATTGGGTTGTGGATCGATCTAATGAAGCTCCGGCGAACACCTTTTCTGGCGATCCATTTTTGATCTTTTAACACTTGTAAACACCTAGAAAAATATGTAAATAGAGTAAGAAACATAACTATTTAGTTACAACATCCAAAACAGTAGATAAATCGAAATTCCGGCTATTCCCGTTTTTCCGGCGAGAGCTCCGGCAACACTTTAAACTTCGATAACTTGCTCGATTCTTGACCAAAATCAATGCTGAATGTTGTTGTGGTCTCTAAATCAAACAAGGAACATACTAGAATCATTAATATCTATTAAAAGCATCTCATACGAAGACCCACTTCAAAGCTTCAATCGAAAAAAAAATCTTGTGACTTGCGTATTTTGTTAAAACTCGCAGATAGGGGCTAGCGAGTTGTTAAAACTCGCAGATCAAAGGTTGAATTTCAATCCTGTGCCTTGCGTGTTTTGCAAACTCTCAGCCGTGCCTTGCGTGGTTTTCATTGAATCCACAAAACTCGCAGGCTGTGGTTTATAAGGCTGTGGTTTATGAGCTTGAAATGTGCAGATCACTTAAAAATGTGCAGATCACTTAAACACTAACTCGCAGACTGCTTGGAATTAAATTTGCAAGTTACATTAACTGGAACTCGCAAGCTGCATATAAAATGAAACTCGCACAGTGCCTTGTTTGTTCTGTATAAAACTCGCAAACTGCCTTTGAATTGCAGACCAGAAACTCGCAAACTGAATGAGTCTAAACTCGCAAATGGAAATTTAACTAGAACGCGCAAACCAATTTGGATTTCAGAAACACGCAGATCGATGACGTCAAACGTGCAGATAGTGACTTGCGGGTTTGCTGAATTCGTAGAAGCCTATCTGCGTGTTTTCTCAAACTCGCAGATCAAAGTTAATCAAAGTGACCTGTGCTTTGCGTGTTCTTCAGAAGACGTTTGCGTGTGTAAGTCCTAAGATCTCTGATTCTTTTAAGAGAGAGAAAGTAGAGAGAGAGTAATAAGGAGCGCAAGATCAGATTTCTATTGATAGTGCGTGTGTTAGTTACAAAACAAAGGAGCAAAGGGGACTTAAATACCCCAAGCCCTTTCAAACAGATAAAACTCCTAAAAGCAGTAAAAGCATTAGAATAAATACAATGATTACTACATAATTTGGACTTAACAATCTCCCCCTTAGTAATCATTGGCGCCGAGGTCTAAAAAGAAATCTTCAAAAACAGCATAGACCATCCAGACGACTTTGAAGAATTACTAACGTTCTTCTCTTTGACGCAATCTATTCAATCCGAGTAACACTTCTAATCGTCGCAAAGTAGAACAGAAATTCAACCTCTCATTGATTTTATCCAATGCATTCCGTAAAAGTTGAATCTCATCATTTGTTATCACAGCTCTGTTGGTTCGTGTCTCCATGAATCTTCTAACAGCATCTTTCAATCTTTGATCTAATTGAAGCCTGATCACTTTCAAAGTTCCATTAGAGTAATGACTTATCTCTTCAAATCTGAGGAAGCATTTTTGACCTGATACATTCCTGTAAATAACTCCATGAGGATCCTGAAGAATAGTGAATAACGAATAAGAATCAATGTCTGGCAAGCTACGGTTAGGTCTTAGCAAATTCACCACTGGCTGAAAGCTTTCGGCTGCCATTTGAAAATCGAAAACCCTGAAGAACCTGATCTGACGCCTTATAAACCTTTTGAGCACATACAAAGCTTGAGAGATGTCATTTGACCGGTAGTACTGATTCCTGAGCTCATTGTACATAAACTCAATGTCGTTTATGGATAGATCATTAAAATCAGCCTCTGAGAAGATATAACGATTACAATCTCTTCTTTCAACCTCGAAAAGTGGATACCAGATATTAACCAACCTCTGAATTTCAATTTTGATAATTCGAACTATCAGATGAGGAGAAGAGACCAAATTCCTTCCACGACGTTGACATCTGATAAGCATTACATACTCATATTTGAAAGCATCTGATTCCTTTTCTACACCAAGAATGGCATGGATGTTAATTGGTCTTCTTCTTGAAACAAAAATATTGCTCTGAGAATCTTCAAGAAAGGCAGATCTTTGTCGTGAAGCCATATAACGTTGTTGTAAATTTCTTCGTCTCTCCCGTCTTGACAAAGCTGGTCCTTCTTCTAGAATACTTGGAGAAATTACAGGTTCAGCAGGAGGATCAACAACTTGTGCTCTAGACGACTGACCTACTTCAAATGTACCTGAAGGAGCAGAGGTAGTCGGAGCATTAGCAGCAACAGGAGTAGCTTCAGGAACAGTAGAATTTTCAGGAACAGAAGTCTCTACAGGAACAGTAGAATCTTTAGGAACAGAAGTCTCTTCAGGAACAGTAGAAACTTCAGGAAAGACATCTTTTGAAGGAAGATCTCTGTACAACATATCTGTTATCTCTTCATCCTTAGCATCCATGAATACTAAGTTATCTTCTGTATCTGATATGACTACAATGTCATCACAATCTTCTTCATTAACTTGACATATTTTTTCCAATCTGACATCTTCATCATCATCAGAATTAATTTCGATGAAGTTAGCAAAGAATGATCTCATGTCATTTGCTGCTTCAGAATCTTCCACTGCATGAACACTTGGAGAAACATCTGGATCCATGTAGACAACAATTTGAATATTATCCTTAATGTTGCTTTCAGACAAATTCAGTTCATTCTGCAAAGAAGACAAATCAACATTCTCAATCATTATATTCACTAAGTCCTGAACATTGCAATCTTCAACAGATCCTCCACTTTTTCCTCTATCACCAGTCATTTCTTCCTGAATATCCTCTCTTGCTTAAGACGATCCTTCAACTCTTGGTCTCTTTGCCATCTCCCCCTCATGGCCTTGATGATCCGGATCATCTTGGTCATGTCTTCGTTTAAGAGACGGACCGGCCTCAGTTCTGCAGCTTTGTTCGTGAATATCAAGCCTGGAAGAAAACTCAGAGAAAGTTTGAGATATAAACGATTTGAGATCAGCAAATCTTGAATGAACTTCCGATCTGAATGCTTGAAACTCAGTAGATGAAACATAGATCCTGTCAGATTCAGACGAAGAAACTGGAGGCGGCGTATGTTGGAAATTCCGAAGCAGAGATATAAGATCTTGATCCTGATGTTCTTGTGGCGATACAGAAATAAGACGAGCATAGAGCAAATCTTTCAACTCTGAAATGGGAAGATCTGATACTGGAGTGCTAGAAGACACAGGTATACTAGAAGATGAAGAGATACCAGCGGACTGTGTAAACAACGGGGGTATAGGGATAGACATGATCGCTGGAGCAGAAGATTGAACAGTAGAAGACGGCTCTCTTAGAACAACCCCAGATGGGCGTCTGAACGGAATCTCTGTAGGAATTACTGAAGTATCTATCTCATGCATCTTCCCTTTGAATAAAGCTTTTAACTTCAGAATCTGTGCTTCCTTTTCAGCATCCATTCTCTCTAATAACTGACGAATAACATCATTTAAAGCAGAAAATTTGTCAGTTGAAACTCGAGCTTGATCCGAAGTAAGCTCAACAGCTGATGAAGTAGACTGAATAAATGCAATTGTAGTAGCTGGAGCTTGACTTTGAACTGATACTGTGGCTTGAGCAAAAGCTGTATCCAATTCATCTACTTGAAGATGAGCAACTGAGGAATTAACTTGAACTGAATCATCATCAGAGATAACTTCTGTTGATACAACGACTTCCGGTGTCTTGGACTTCCTTGCATATATCTTCATGCTGGGTTGATCAGTACCATCATCACCATCATCTGAAGCACTTGATGTATTTTCACCATCATCAGAAAAATTAGAATCATCAAGATTAGCATTTTCACTAATATCAGCAGCATTATCATCTACAATTTCAAAATCAAAAACAATAGCATCAGAAGCTATAGTTTCAATATCAGCAATAACATTCTCATGTTTGTGAGAAGCAGCATCCTCCTGAACTACTTCTGTTTCAACAAAAACCGCAACTTCTTGAACATCTTCAACTTCTTGTTCAACTTTAGCCTCTTTTTCAACTTCAGGCTCTTTTTCAGAAACAATTGCTTCAACTTCAATATCTTTTTCAGCAGCTTGATTATCATGAGAAGGCCCTTCTTGTACATCTTCCATGAAATCATTTTCCATACAATATTCTATGACATCCTCATTTGCGACATCAGCGTAGTTTGCAATAAGAGCGTATGGGATAGTCATAGAATAGTTGAACGTCTTCTTTTGCTTCTGAATGTATTGCATTTTCGAGTCTGAAACTTGTGGCCAAGACAATCTGCGAGGAATAGACTGATTGCTACGGAGCATGCTTCGAACAATAAGCTTCATAAATCTGACAAACGGAATAAACTTTCTTTTCCTGTTGGTGGATTTGTCATGTACTACCTCCGAGAGTTCTGTCCAAAAGATAAACGTATAATCGACATGCAAGTCATAGACTATAGCATGGAACAACCGGAGATACAGTAGACTCGCACTGTCAGTGCCAGAATGCTTCGATGTCAGGCACCTGATAAGAACAGAGAACAGTGTGTACCAAACTGGAAGCTCCAATATCATCCTCAGTCTTTTGTAGGAAAGAAAAGATTCAAACCGATCCACTTGAAGCTCAAAGCGATGCGGACGAGTCAGTTCATTCTTTGTTATAGTACTCCAAGCCTGTTGTAGATATACTTCAGGAACATCGGCACAATATGATAGAGCAGGGGCAAGCGGATGTCCTTTGAGAATTTCTCGTATCACAGGATGAATCTTGATTCTGTAAAAATCCACGTGATAGTTGTTTAGCTTGTATGGCATGTACAAGATGGTTGGAAAAACATCATTAGGTGAATGTCTAGAGGCAGAAAGATCGGCTCCTACGGAAGGATGTGACGGCATTGGAGTATCATGAGAAGCTCGATCAGATGGATCGTCGAGAATGGCATTCTCATCTTGAATCATGGGATCAGAATTAGTTTTGGAAGCCATAAGAAACCTGGAAAACAAAATGAAAAAGAATTATAGAAAAAGAAGAAAGAAACAAAACAAACAAACAAAAACAAAAAAAAATAAAAAAAATAAAAAAAAATTTCTAAGTATAGTTTGCGGGTCACGTTAGGAGCGCAAAGTAGACTTTTCGTTGCTAACTAGACGCGCAAAGTATACTTTGCGTTTCTAGTTAGACACGCAAAGTAGACTTTGCGGGTCTAACATGATCTGAATACTATACTTGGAAATTCAAAAGAAAACAAACACTAAACACGAAGGTTTGCGTATCAAGTTAGAATCGCAAAGTACACTTTGCGTTTATAGTTAGACGCGCAAAGTACACTTTGCGGTTCTAACTAGACTCGCAAAGTTCACTTTGCATTTCTAGTTAGACTCGCAAAGTTCACTTTGCGTTTCTAGTTAGACACGCAAAGTACACTTCACGTTTCTAACTAGACTCGCATAGATCACTTTGCGGGTCAACATGATACAAAAACCTATAGAACAAAAACAAAAAGAAAAACACAAGATAGAATCGCAAAGTGAACTTTGCATGTCTAGTTAGAACCGCAAAGTGTGTTTGATGTGAACTTGCAGATGGTGGCTTGAAACACGCAACCTGAAGAAAAATTAGAATCATAAACTCGCAGATAAGGGTCTGCGAGTTTGTAGAACACATAGATAGCTATCTGCATATTATCTTGAACGAGCAGATCAAATGGATTTAAAAATTTTCTTAAACTCGCAGATTTCTTGAGCTCGTAGAACATTCAGATCACAATGATTAGAACTCACAAGCCTCACGGAGTAACATCATTAGAACTCTCAAGCTTTGTGAAATCATGAACTGAAACTCGTGAAATATTAAAGCAGATTGAATGATTATGAACTCGCATTTCACTTCAATTTGAAACTACAGTTCCTGCAATTCAATTAGAACAGATCAAATCGATTACAGATCAATTATTGAAAATTGAAACTTCAACTGAGAATCGCAGATCAATGAACTGGACAGATTGAGTGAACAAGAAATCTCAGATCTCGCAGATGGTTGTGAAATCAAACTCGCAAGATTCAAACTGTTTAATTTCACAGATTCAATCGATGTAAATCTGCAAATTTAATCTCAAAAACACATCAATACTATCAACTTTCAAATCAAAACGTATTTCTAAGCAACAAATCAAAAAAAAATTATAGAACAATTTTCAACAACACAGAGATCGATATTTTTGACACTCAAGATCCAAGAATTCGAAAATCTTATTTGATCATGTGGTTGATCTATGAATTTGTGTACATGAAATGTGTTTCTAAACAAACATCGATCACAACTTGATCAATTCTGTAATCAACCAACAATCAATCACAAGAAATTCGAATTAGAACAGTAAAAAAAATTCCTTGCATGTTCTTGATTGTTTAAGAAAATCCAACTGTGAGATTCAAAAATTCAGAAATTAATCCTAATTTTCTGTGCAAATTTCTCTGAATCAGTTTGGTATGGCTCTGATACCAATTGAAATTGTATTCCCAGATCAATCAAGCAATACAAACACTCTCAATTAAGAATATGACAGTATTATTCTAGAGAGAGAGTAGAGAGAGAAAGTAAATATGATTTATTCATTAATGTTTTTTTTAGTGTTACATGATTTACAAAGAATACAAACTATTTATATGGACTATTAAACTCTCAAGTAACCCAACTAACTCTCAAATAACTTGAATAAGGTATCCACACAAACTCTCAAGTACTTAAACTCTCAAGTACTGAAGCACCCTCTAAAACTAATGTTGACATATCACTATTTGACTTTCAAAGACTTCCTTTGACTATTCTAGTACAAAGGCTTTTTACAAAGCTTTCTCAATTAAATCTTGTATACAATTAATACACTAACAGTACAAGATGTCCCGAGTACATCAGAGGTTGAGCCTGCTATATTCGATGAATATGATGAAGAAAACACGTAGATATCTATTCAACCAATTCCAAGTATTACAAGGTGGACACGAGATCATCCCTTGCATAATATAATAGGTGATATCCACAGCGGAGTAAAAATGCGATCAGCATCAGCAAATTTCTGTTTGTATTCGACTTTTCTGAGTTCCCTTGAGCCTAAAAAAACTTCAGAAGTCTTGCGAGATCCGGACTGGATTTTAGCGATGGAAGATGAGCTTCTACAATTTGAGAGGAATAAAGTCTGGCGACTCATCGCACTCCTAGAAGACAAATATGTTATAGGAACAAAGTGGGTCTTCACAAACAAGAGAGATGAAGCAGGAATTGTGGTTCGAAATAAAGCTCGTCTGGATGCAAAAGGGTATTGTCAACAGGAGGGGATAGATTATGATGAGACATTTGCTTCTGTGGCAAGGATCGAGGCTATTCGGATATTTCTTTCATACGCAACCCACAATAATTTTACAGTATATCAAATGGATGTCAAATCTGCTTTATTGAATGGGTTTTTGTATGAAGAAGTGTATGTTGCTTAACCCGAAGGATTCGTTGATCCAAAACACCCGGACTATGTTTATGTATTGGACAAGGCTTTATATGGACTTAAACAGGCACCGAGTGCTTGGTACGAAACGCTAACCCAATTTCTTCTTACTTCCGGATTCAAGAAAGGTACAATCGATACCACTCTCTTTCTGAAGATACAAGGTGAGGATATGATCCTAATTCAGATTTATGTGGATGATATTATTTTCGGTTCTACAAATCCTAAATTTTGTAAAAACTTTTCGAAAATTATGGAATCTCGATTTGAAATGTCCATGATGTGCGAACTGACGTTCTTTCTTGGTCTTCAAGTGAAACAGTTACCCGATGGCATTTTCATTAATCAATCTAAATATATTCGAGATATTCTTAAAAAGTTTAACATAACTGAGAGTTCAGTAATGAAAACACGAATGGCAACGGGTACATTATTAGATGTTGATTTATCTGGTAAATCAATCGATCAAAAGACGTACCGTAGTATGATTGGTTCATTACTGTACTTAACAGCAAGTAGACCAGATATTATGTTTGCCACATGCTTCTGTTCTAGGTATCAAGCTAACACGAAAGAATCACACCTTGTCGCTGTGAAACGAATACTCAGGTATCTCAAAGGCACTCCTGAGCTAGGCCTTTGGTATCCTAAGGGTTTGAGTTTTGATTTAACTGCGTATACTGATGCTGATCATACAGGGTGTAAGTTGGATCACAAGAGCACCTCTGGGTCGTGTCAATTTTTAGGTGACAAGTTGGTAAGTTGGATGTCAAAGAAACAGAATTGTGTATCTACTTCAACCGCCGAGGCAGAATACGTAGTCGCAGCGAGTTGTTGTTCACAAGTGCTTTGGATGCGGACACAATGAAAAGATTTTGGATACTCATACCAACGAGTTCCTATCTATTGCGATTCCAAGAGCGCAATAGCCATAACAGCTAATCCGGTGCAACACTCCAAGACTAAACATATTGTTGTGAGATATCATTTCATCAAGGATCATGTGGAGAAAGAAGATATAGAGATGCACTTTGTATAAACGAACTACCAGTTAGCTCACTTGTTCACCAAGCCGTTGGATGAAAAAAGGTTTACCTTTCTTGTCAGCAAACTAGGTATGTTAAATGCATCTACATGATTCAAGGGGGAGTATATCTTTGTTCTATGCTTTCTTTACTTATATCTTGGACATCATGAACAGTGTCTATTATTATTATTATTATTCAGCTTTACTGACGAAATCAGAATCATTTTTAAATGCTTACCAAAATCTTCTATCTTGCAGGTTATCATTCGTGTGACATTGGTTTCTAATTACATCAAATCAGAATCCGTGCTTTATTGGTAAATTTGAACGTTACTATTCTCACCAAAAAATATGTCATCATGGCTTCTGAATACTACAGTTCAGAACCTGTATTCAAATGTTTTTCTTCTGAAGGATGCTTTAAAGATAACATCTTCTTCAAGACGTTTTTTTTTTATTTGAATGGAGTTTGGAAATTATATTGCTATATCTTTTAGGGGGAGAAGATATGAAATAATTGGTTACACTTTCATTGTTACATTTTTCTGATAAATTGTTGTTTTACAGATATAAGGGGGGAGTTAAGGATTCTGATTTATAGGTATATCTTTCTAATCCTTACACTCTATCACTTGTTGAAAGATGAACAACTTTCACTTGTGAAAATTGGTTTTTTAAATGTTCAAACCACTTCGCATTCTCAAATGTTTTATGAATTTTGAAGTACGGTTTTAAATGATTTTGGATACTTTGATGTTTATCTGTCCGTGTGTTTCCAAAAGATCAATACTTGTGTTTTATCTTGTCAATATACTGTCAAGTATTCCTACACACATCGGTTCAGTACATTTCATTTGACTTTGATATTACCACGTCTCAAAAGTTTAATCTTTCGATGGTAATACTCCCGTTTGTACTCAATGTTGTTTGAATCAAACGTCATTTCATCATTATATGTGCTTTCATTGCAAATATGTTTATGTATTGTTCATATAAACATCTTACGTCTTTGATTTCCCTTATTATTTTTCTTCATGATAATTTGATCTGATTAAATCATTGTTAGATTCTCAAAACATTTCTATTCTTTCTTGATATTCATTCATACAAAGTTTTGAGAAATCTTAACTGATTAAAATGCTCAAATTTCATTCTGATTTTTAATGAGCATACATATACTGACAAATGATTTCTTGTGCTTTAATGTCAAGAAAATCATTGAGATACATGCTTTTAGGATAAATACATGGGATTCAGTGTGAGTGTTTAACAGAACTTCCATGGATTCATGATAACCAGTGTTTCCTACCCAGGTAGTATTCCCTGAGTGATTGAGGGGAGAGGGGTAAAAAGATTGAGTGTTGGTGTGTGAAGAGGTAAAATGGAAAAGAGAGATTGGTTAGAAGAGAGCTTAAAAAATTAAAAGAAGGAGGGTGAGAGATCAGAATCTGCACCAAACTTCTTTCTAAGTCGGGCAACCACATAACTGATTGGTTCACATTCTTTGGTGACCATCATTGAAAAAGGCAGTGAGCCCATGCCATCTCTTGCATATAACCCCATCAGCTACTCATTCTTTTCTCAAAAAGAGAATGTTTCACATTTTATGTGGAAGCAATACATAATCTATTGGTTCTTCACTTTGGAAGATACTTATATGGAAAAAGAAAGAAAGTTGCCCCACTTTCGACCATTCATCATGCACATTTGATTCTATGTATAATCATTGTTGTCTCAATGGTTTACATACTTTGAGCGTTATGAAACTCAATCATTGTGATAATTCTTTCATACACAAGCACGAACACACAGAAAATTTGTTTTTCTTTTAGAACATTCATAGAATTACCTTGTGTTTTTCAATGATTGAATGGAAGTCCTGGGGAGTCAACATCAAACGAGCTCCTTATATTGTACATTCGTTGTACACAGTGGCTTTGTGCTACAGACAGGCATTTATAACTGTTTCATTTGTTGATTCAAGGTTTCAACTCTTAATTTATCTGAATTTGAAAAGATTCAGATGAATACATGTCGGTCCAACAATGTTTATCAAGTTCTATAGAAACAACACAATAACGATTACCAACCTGTATTGATTATAACAACGGTTACAGGATTGATAGATTTAAGCTAGGATGTGTTCTCTCTGTATTACACCTTTAAGTGTATGTTTTTGTGTTCTTGATAATATCTGATTATTAGAGAGTTGTTGAGATGAGATCAGATATTGATCTCTAGCTTCTACAACACACAACCTAAACCACTTGCAACAACAAGTTGCAATATTAAACAATATTAAGCTACATAATATCTAAACTATAAGATATTATATAACTAACTTAATATCTAACTAACTAAATTAAACTTAGATATTTAGTTATGCTAAATATATAATTACATCAAATACAAATAAACAATAAACATTAATTACTTTGACATTTATTACAAACGACATAGACTAATATTATCGAGAGTCGACGTTTCGCTTTTAGCTTCAGATTGCGATCTTCAGATTGGATGATCTTGAATCCAATGAGCCTGTGGTCTAACAATACATTCATGACTCAACGGCTCATTCAGATCAGATGATAGATTCTCATATCATTTAAAGCGGAGATTGTTCTTATTTTCATCATAAGGGGGAGATAAAAGATCGTGAAGACAGTGCTAAAATGATTATTTGGGAGAGATGTTCAAAAGATCAATCTAAACTTGAAGTGTTTTTATGATTTTGATTCTGCAAATTCATCAAAAAGGTGGAGATAATTCAAAGTTCAAGTTCAGATAATTAAAGTTTGAATCAAGAAAAGGGAAAGATGATTTTCAAAGTTCAGATGTCAAAATATGTAATGAAAGACAGAGGTTGAAAGTTTGGAAGTTTGAAAGTTAGTCGAAGTTTGAAGAATTGAATGATTGAAAGTTAAAGCAAAGATTGTTGTAAATATAATGCTATTGTTGTAAACAAAGGGGGAGATTGAAAAACATGTCAAAGTTATTTGAAAAGACAAAGACAGAGATTTTCTTTAAGTTGAAGAATGTTAAAGTTTTAAAGTTTGCTGAAAAGTTGTCAGAGTTTTCAAGGTGTAAAAGTTGAAAGAGATTCTAAGCTGAAGATTATTCTCAAGAATCAAAGACCTGAAGATTATTGTCAAAAAAAATTTAATCTTGAATCCAAAGGGGGAGATTGTTAGACTAGAATTGTATTCAAGATTAAAAGTGAGGGTCTGTTTTGTAATTGTTGTATGTCTAAGGGTTATGTTGTAAAGTCAACTAAAGTTGACTTAGTATAAATAGGGTTGTTTTGCTTGTAATCTGTAGGCACGCACAACACTTGTTAAGAACTCTGATTTTGGTAAGACTTGTACACACAGTACGCACACACAGTAAGATCTGTGACACTTTGTGATATCTGGGGTTAATAGAATAAAATGATTTGATCTTAACAAATGTGTTCTTAATCTGTAATTGTGTGATAATATGCTAGTATATGGGCATCATTGAGGGTATGTGTTTTCACGCTATCATGCAACATTGGATTATGACGATGATCACTACTACGTCTTATTCGGTTGTCATAAATGGTGGATCTCATAGCTTCTTTAAAGGGGCGAGAGGGATAAGGCAAGGGTACCCTCTTTCCGTTATCCCATTACGTCGGTAATGGAGGCGTTCTCGTGTTTTTTTTCTGGAGACTAATTAATGGTGGACAGGGTTTTCATTATCATAAGGTTTTTTCTCGAATTTCGTTTAACCCATTTGTGTTTTGCAGATGATCTTATGGTTTTTGTAAAGGGTGATGTCTCTGATGGGATTTTATGTTCAAAAAAGAGTTTCAAAAACCACAAAATAAATTTTGAGCAACGGAAGCAAAATAAAATTTTGAACATAAACAAAATTAAACAAGTTTTAACTCCCATAATAGGATCTTGTTACATGCATGTAAAGATTTAACTTGAAAATAAAAGTTTGGAACTACAACCTTTGAAGCCTTTGGATCCTCACGGGAGGTTGATCGTTGATGAAGAATGTAGAACCCAAAATAGAGTTCCTCTATTGGTATCCACCAACAAGCTCCAACACTATAGAATGGTAGTTCCTACTTGAAGATGCAAAAAAATGTTCTTCACCAAAAACTACAATAGTTTTGTAGAAGAAAAACAACCACCACTTGTTGGTGGTGTTTGGCCGAAAACACCAAGAGAATGGAAGGAGAAAAGAAAATCCACTACCCAAAATGGTGATGGTGGCCAAAGGTGTAGAAGGGGAGGGCAAAGAGAAAAATTCCACCTTGGAACCAAAAATACACACCCCATTTAGTTTCAAGAAAAAAACACTCTCTTAATTACCCATTGTATAGATTTGATGGTTTCCAAGAACCACCAAATCCACCAATGACCTTTCATCCTTCCATGTATATTTTCCTTTTTAACCTTCTAGTTTAGGACTTGACCATGCAAGACTTTCTTTCTTGGTCCTTCTAGTTTGAATTTGTTAAAATCCATATTTTAACAATAAACTTTATAATTATAAGTCCCTCTTTTAATTCTAGTTATATATAAGTTTATAAGTTAACTAGAATCCTTTTATTGCATCAATTATTATGAATCACATTCAATAATAATTTTCAAGAATTGTTAATATTTATCAAGAATCAAAATTCTTATAAATATTAATTTGGTGTCTACTTGTTTTTGGTGTGACCCTATAGGATCATAAATTACCGGCAATATTATTTTATAATCATTCTTGAGCATATAGAACCAACAATCTCCCACTTGCTCAAGATTGTATTATAGAATAATATAGACAGTGGTGGACGTCTAGCAACATCTCACTGCCCCCAGCAACGTATGACTGTATGTGCCATTCATCAACATCCAATTCCCACAAGCTCAAAACTTTAATTAATGTATAAGGTGTGATATCAGTTATCCCTTTGTTCGGACATCATGTTGAACATGAGACATGGATTGTAATCATTCTCATATGTCGTTCAACTTTTGGTAAGGCGCCTTAGATGTCTCACTCTAAACCATTTAGAGGAACAAATCCCATCTTGACTACATACGCCTCTTATGCAGTTCATACTGTACCCAATGATGGCCTTTATAGCTGCCTACTATTTCAAGATCAGCGGTTAACCATATCAAAGCACAATACTCCCTACACTCAAGTCCCTAATATGCAACTCTGGTCAAAGGATACAAAGATATTACCTTTATTCAAGTGTCACTCATGACGACGATCAACGAAGTGATCCTGAAGCGGGTCCTGTCCAGTACTTGTTCCCTAGCAAGTACCTATGAACTTGGTTGCAACACTTTGCCACTTTTACTCTTAAAAGTCAACCAATCCAAATCATATTAGTCTTACTTCATAGTTGTTCCACAACTATGACCGACTATGGATATTTAGAATAACTACTTAATTCATGGATTAAACATGCTAATATAGAACACAACAAGTATGAATCACATTATATCCTATATATCTATTCAAATATTATACTCGTTGCTTAACTTGTTTCAATATCCAAATACTAAATCCAAATCAAATCCAATCACTAGAATAACGAAGTCCTTATGTCTCAAACAAGACCCTTCAAGCTTAGCATATAAAAGGAGTTTCGTGAATGGGTATACTAAGGCTTGATTTGTGTGAACCTTGAGAATACAAATGTCTCCCTTCAAACTTTATTCCAAATATTGTTTTGGAGTAGATGCTTGGTATTCTGTTGTGACATAGTGTCCTTTAGCTCTCGTAATGGTACGCTTATCATCACAAAAGATTTCTAGGTGATCCTGAATGGAAGTATCATGCTAGCTTTTCAATGAACTCTTTCATTCAAGACATCTTTCCTTTTGCAGCTTTTAAAGCAGCAATGTATTCTAATTCTATATTATGAACTTTGCTTTCGCTTGGAACTCTTTCCAACAAACTTCTCCTTCATTCATAATGAAGACATACCAGTTTTATGATCTAGAACTTTCTCAAGATCTATGGAAGCTATCATCATATGTAACATTTTACTATGATTTTCTTCCAACCCATAATTAATGAACACTTCTTTGGCTATGTAAGTACCTTAGAATGTTCATTATGGTCATCTAATGACCTTCCCCTGAAATTTGTTGGTTAACATCATCTAATACTCTAAAGCATTATGACACATCCGCATTGGCATATCAATCTTGTCGTACTATTTGGAATGCCAATCATTTTAACTAGCTCAACCTTTGTACTAGAAATATTTAGCCCAACTTAGAATGATGTCACATCATACTTGCAAGAACCTATCGTTAGAGCCTTGCATCTTGAACCTTTTCAAGATCATATCAATATACGTACTTAATTTATGACTGTAGACTCCTTTGATCTAACTCTTTAGATCTCTATTTCAAGAACATAACCATGTTCTTAAGTCTTTCATTTAGATATATTGCCCTGCCAAGACACGATGCCTTGCCTTGTGTTTTTCCTCCGAGCGTTGGTATGTTTTTTACGTACATATTAGGAATTTTACTGTGCTCCCACTAGCCTTTTAGTAAATGTATAAGTCTTCTTTTATCAAAAGAAGATTCCAGCTTTAAGATGCTTATAGTTATCCATGAATGGATTGCACCTTGGTGTTCATGACTCTAAGCCACTCATCAGATTCAGAATCTAACTCAGCATTTTAGTAGCTGATGGGTTTACAGGAATCCCATTATACATCATCCTTCATTAGTCGTGGGAAAATAACATTTCTCGGACTTCTGAATGATTCTACTAGATTTGCGAACACTTTGTGATTTACTAAGTTTCTGATAAATCAAATTGTTCAAATTCAACAACCTTTGTTTGATAACTAGTGCCAACCAATAAGTGCATTAGATTATGAGGTTATTGAATCTCTTCAAGTTCCTTAAACCTCCCATTTTCCTTGCCCATTAGAAACTTGCTTTCTAAGAACTTGGCATTCAAAAATAAACAATTTTATTATTTGTGGGATTGTAGAATTGATATTCTAAAATAATTTTTAGTATATTCTACAATACATGCATTTAGTAGATTTTAGGTCGAGTTTGGTTGAAGCTTATTGTCTTTCATGAGCTTCATAAACCCACACCTTCAATTAAGATTAAGGATGAAAACTTTCATACGAAATCTTATATGATGTCTTGTTTACCTCTTGGTTGGTGTCATATTTAAGATACGATTTACAGTAAATGGGGTAGAACTCGGAATTTAAATAGGAATAGTACTTCTTCTCATCAAAGAGTGAACCATGTCTGATAAGGTTCGGTTCATCAAAAACTTTTAATTTAAAAATGGTGTTTGTGATGAACCATGTTTGTGAGACTATCCCACAACTTCTAAGATGATTTATGAATTCCTATTCAAGATATTATTCTTTTATATCATAAAAGACTTCATTTTTCTTTGTGACCTTTTCACCAATCTTCATTTTGAAGCGACTGAATTATATCAAATGCTTCATGTTTAACACTTCAACACTTGAATCGTTAAGTAGTGAAGATATTGTGTCATCTATCATCAAGATTAGACAAGGAATTGAGAAGACATATATATCCAAATGTTTTCTTCTCGAATTTTCTTTCGATACAATAACCAGAGGAAAAAGCTTTATTCAACTTGTCATTTGCTTTGCCATAGATTTGATTTAAATCTCAGTTGAGTCCTTGGTATCATAGTGAACTGTGTTTTAGAAAGCTAATGAGATTCACTTTATTATTCGATTAAGAGATCTGGTTCTCGAAATAGAATAATTCATTTTGAATATGAAAATGATCGTTTCCAAAACGCTTGGGTGAATTTCATCCAATCATTAAACATGCAACTGAAATAATAATTTAGTCAAACTAAATTCAAAATATCGTTCAAAAACAACCATTGTTTTAACATTACTAGCCATATGATTTTCAAAATAAATCTTCTATAAGCTTGGTGTTCAAAGATGCTTCCTTGCTTATATTGATCACCATCACGCTTGTCTTTCAGTCGTTTTCCTTTCAAGAATATCTGTAACAATTACAAAATAGAGTTTTACACTTAGTATCATATACAAGTGTATAAGAGAAAGGTAAAAGTTCTTTCTATCTCATAGATACCTAAAGGATTTTATTTCACAAAGGAAAATCTACTCCTTAGAGATCAACACTTGAAGTTTCTGAATTCGGAAAGATTTCTCTCATATGTTTCCAGTAACATACACAATTCCGAGATTGAAAACTTCTCAAGATTCACATCAAAACCATTGAATCTTTTGTTCAACGACCCGAGAATCGCACTCTTGGCTAGTGTATCATGATACGGATAGCCAAGTTTCTCCAAGTAGTGTAAATGTGTTGACCCCAGTTGTGATGTTCTTTAACTTGATTTAACCTTTTACTACACACATATTAAATAAATAGAGTGCGGAAGCGTTTAATACGTGTAGAAAAGATTGAACATGCAAGGTAGTAAACACACAAGTAATTAATGAACAGGAAGTAAAGTATCACAAGAAAGTTTCTCAAAGAACTGTTTCATTAATTACTCAAGAACACCAAGAACACGCACTGGTATGTGCAAAATGTGCTCAAGGATTATACAGACTTCTATTTTCGTGTGTGCTCTCTTCTTTTAGTTCTAAGGTGGTGCTCCTTAATATAGCAGAAGGATGCACCCCTTAGTACAAGACAAAAATTGACATTCCATAAACGGAATGCCACCTGTAAAGTAAACATCGTGGGACGCCCATTACATTGATCTTGAGGATCTTCGTACAGCAGGTCTCACGTGCTTGGCACGTGGTCTTGTCTTGAACTCTTAGGAAAAGCTTCAACATAGATCTATAGAGGTTAGCCTTCACAGAGGCTCTGTGAGTGATCACAGAGGCTCTGTGATCTGAGAGTCATTCAGGTTTGACTTCTGGTAGATCTTCTGCGGAGTAACCTCTGAGCTTTGCACCTACTGTGGTGAACTTGAGTGTTCAGCAGCAGGCTTTTGCGATTCCTATACTTAGCCTATTTTTCAATACTTTTATACAATGTGAGTGGAGCCAACAATCTCCCCCTAAGTATTGAAAAATAAAAATTTGGAATTTAGAGCGATGGCTAAGCTAGAAGCAAACGAGGTGAAAGGAACTCAACCTCTGAAACTTGATTTTCATTTAAAATAGGATAATGCCAGAAGGCAATTACATTTGATAGTAAAAATAAAAAAATTACAAGTCATCAGAGCCTATACTTTGGCATTTGGAAAATCGTTGATCTTCTTTCCAAAACCACCTTCTTTCTTCAGTTCTCTGTAGTAGCATACGCATAGGTCTCTGAAGTTTAAGGTTGCACCTATGTTTGTCAGAAGGATGTCTGTGGCTTCTGCAGGTACGAGTGGGGTGCCTCTCTGTTTGATAAGTAGATCTTGAATGAGTAGCAGAGATTCGGTTGAGTACTTTTGGCTTTCCATCCCCATGAACAATTTATTTTCTCCTTTGAGGTTTAAGTACACAAAGCCAAAAGAAGGTGAAGTGGTGATGGAGTTTGGCAAAATATTGGCAGAGGGTGGTAAGATGTCTTCCGGTGGAGGAAAGTTGACCTTTTTGACTCCCAGGTCAAGTGCCACTTGAAAGTCAGCTATACTGTAGAACAACAGCTTTTCTCTCATGACCCTCTTGATTGTGAGATGTGCTTCTTGGTGTTCCTTCTTCCAGCCAACCTTATCCTCTGTCCATTTGAACAGTTCTGAAGATCATGAGGATGAAGATTTGGTAGATCTGCGTCTGTGAAAGTCCATATATTCTTATCTTCTCTTTTCACGGCGTATTCACTGAACCAGAAGTTCTTACACTTTGTGTGTCTAAGCTTGATTGCCACAACCTCTGTGATCTTGGCCATGCTGAAGACTTTGGATTTTGGCTTGGCTTTATCTTTGTAGAATCTCTTTCGCTCCTCTGATATAACTTCCTCTGAGAGTCTGATTGTTGGAAGATCTTGAGCTCCGCGGCTATAGAGGTATTTGTATACTTCTTCTTCGATGTCCTTCTTTGGAGGAATAGGGAAGGGTCTTCTTAGGCTCTCAAAGCCTTGGATAACCTCTGCAACTCTATCCTCTGATGGTGTGTCAAGTGGTTGTAGGATGGGGAGTTCTGACAGAGGTTGTAGATCAAAGGCCAGTCTTCCTCTTCAGGTTTCACTCTTTTGAAAGCATCAAAAGAGCTTTTTAGTAGTTTCTCAGAGGTGGGAGGAGGAGACTTGACCTTCTTCAGAGGTTCTGTAGCTATTGTTTTGCCTTTGTGTTTTGCAGGTGGTGGGGATTTAGTGATTTGGATTATTGTGGGAGAGGGGACTGCAGAGACCTTTTGTTTAGTTGATCTTTGTGGTTCAGGTTCTGAGCTCATAGGGACTTGGTTTAGGGGAGACACTGATATTGGTGCTTCCTTTGTGGATTGCAGATTCTCCCCCTCATGACGACCATGGCCGGAGGCATCAGGATCTTGGTCCTCATGTCGTGCCCTCTTCTGTCCTTCTTAGGTTTGGCAAGTGACAGGTTCCTTTTTCTTCTTCCTCTTGCAGAGGTGGTCTTCAGTGTGTTTGTTAATCTTCTGTAGGGCTTCCTTCGCTGCCAAGGATAGGGCGTTGATTTCCACATCAGACTTGAACCGAAATGTGGCTACGGTTCTCTTCAAGTCTGCTTCCACCTTCTTGCCTTGGTCGATGAAATCGGATCGAAGGAGGTTTTGGTTTTGCAGAAACTGATTGCCCATGGTTTCCAAGTCAGCTTTTGTTGCAAACGCAGAGGAGTCTGGGGCAGAGGTTGATGCTTGTGTGTGAACTGGGACCATAACACTGCGAGTTATGTCCCTTATTTCCTCTCGGAGCCTGGCCATTTCGTCTACCCCGGTCTGAACTCCGTTTGTAGCATATTTTGGGAAAAAAATATATATATTTTGGGCTTGGAGGAGGCCAAGGCCGACCCTCCTCCCTCTCCCTCTTACTCTCTTAATTTTTTTTTTTTAAAACACTAAACTTAAATTTTTTTTACATTTTTGGCAAGATTGAAATTATAATTTCATGAAATAACTCATGCATATATGGAGATACTCCATATTTGGTTTTAGAAGTGAATGGACATCATTAATGGTTAAATCATCCAAAGAAATGATGTCATATGATGATCTTCTATGATAAACCACTAGTAAGAGACAAAAATTTTGAGTTTTCATGTTAAAACAAGTGTTTATAGCATGATACACTTTGTTGTAGGAAAATTTTGATGTTATTGGATTGAAAACTTTGTATTTACAACAATTTTGAGTTTAAAGAAACTCTTAGGATGAGATTGTTCAAATCTCATATGATTAAGAGCATCTAAAGTAGTGTAATATCACTTATTTAGTGATTTTGATGTCATGCATGGGATTGGATGAGCACTTTAGTTGCTATGAATTCATGATGCATATTTGTGTTATTAGAAATCTTTGCATAGTGACTTAGGATGAGAGGCCATGAGTTATAAATGAAAACCATGGTAAATGATCATCATTTCATGTTAAATATAAACCTCCTCTTACCAACAGCTTGTTGTCATGGACTTTGTATCCACTTTCAAGCTGTATAAGTCGGTTTATATTCCTTAAAAATTTGGACTTTTTGCTTCAAAACTTCAATTTAAGGTGTTAGTGACTTATAGCATCAAGAATCACTCAAAATTATGGAGTTTTGGTCACTCATTTGTATTTTAGAAGAAGGTAGTGTAATCTGTCCAGAAATGACAGATTGGTACACTCAACTTCCAAAGGCCATAACTCTTTCATTATTCTTCCAAATTGAGTGAATCTTTTTCCACATGTTTAGTTTTTGAGTTATCTTTGCAACCATATATGCCTAATTTCGTAGTTTTTAGTTTTGATATCCCAAATGCATGATACAAAAGAAGTGTGTAACTGATGCAAAACTCAGTGACCTTCTGAGTTGTGAAAATTCTTTGGAACATCAAAACATCTCCAAAATTTATGAAATTTTGACTAAATGTTCTTAAGTCAGTATATTAGTTCCTATAAAAATTTGGTTATTTTTGATATTTGGGAAGTATTATTTTGAAGCACATTGTGTGATCACAAATTCTGGACAGCAAGTGCTAAATCCAGAAGATTGATCTTAAAAATAAAAAGGATATGTTTTAGTGATTATTATTGATATTTTAATCCTATATTCTATTTTAGACAAGAAATTAAACATAAAGGCATATATTGAGATGTAGGAATGGTTAAGTTAGGATTATTGATGGATGTTGACTTTTGGTGTTCATTGGTGCAAATAACTCTAGGGAAGTAAAGACTCCGGTCGAGAGATTCGCGTTGTTGCGTTATTTAGCATTATCATCACTTGAGGTGAGTATTCACAGCCCCACTTTTATTGTTTTGATTGAACTTGGGGCGAAAAGCATGTTAAAATTGAATATTTAAAGATTCATGAGGCTTTGTTATAAAGCGTTACGTATTGAAATTTATGAGGCTTTGTTGTAAAGCGTTTGGTGTAGAAGTTATATGACATGTATGCCAATGATATGTTGAGTTTTCAAAATAGTTAAGTCCCCGGGTACACTACTAGTTAACCCAGAAATGGGCCTATAGTATTAGTGGATAGCGTTATTTGGTCTGACAAGCCCACCTTATACTGACGAGTAGGGGTGCACTGTACTAGAGAAATATGACTACACATGTGGTTAAAGCCCACCTCTGAGGTAGATCATGGGGCGTTGATTTGGTCCGGAAAGGTTTAGTAGTGGCTCAACGTGGTTATATCAATGCATACCTTTTGTCATATAAGCTAAATTATGATACTCATGAATCAATGGATTGAAGTTTGGATTATGCGTATGATTTTCAAAGACAGCTTGCATATAAACTTGACTTGTGCATATTTTAAAACCTGTGAACTCACCAACTCTCGTAGTTGACCATATTTTGAACATGCTTTTCAGGGAACAAGAAGGTACATGGAAATGATTAAAGTTTATCTCTTGTGTAAACCGCATGCAATATTTTTATAATAGAGATCTTTGTACTTCAACTTTTGATGATGTAATAGGATTGTAAACTTTTGGGAACATATTGTAAACAATGGTTGAATGTATGGTGATATTTCTTTCTGTATCCTAAATCTATGTCTATCGAACTGTCATGTTCCGTGTTTCCGCTTTAGCGGGGTGTGACAAAAGATCCCCCAAAGCCTGAATTTGATGGGAGTGTGCGATGATGGCTTGTCCACAAGCTTGAAGATCGGCCCTTTTCGCGCAGTCCGTATTCAGTGCTTGCAGAGCTTCTGTATTGGCTTTTAGGGCCTTTGCAAGTATTTTAGAGTTGGCTTGGGACTCTCTAGAGATCGAGCTTTGCAACTCGTCAAGTTTTTTGAACACCATGTCAGCAAAAGCTTTAAACTCGGCCTTTGTGACAAAGGTGTCAGAGGTAACCTCTGGAACAACACATGTTCCATATTTGGCCAACGAGTCTTTGGCACCTTCAGAGCCTGTTTTTATGATGAGCACTGGAGGATTTCCTTCCAATCCTCGATGTTCCACAGAGGAAGCACCTATGGAAGTTCTGTCAACACGTTCTTTGGGGGAGGGTTCAGAGACTCCCTTAAGATCGATGTTGAATGGATCCTGTAGTTGTTCTAGAGCCACAGAATCATCGTGTTCTCGCACCACCAACTCTGAGATGGTTTGGATGTCACTCTTGTGTGTGACAGAGGTAACGAATACCTCTGTGTGAGAAAGAGATGTGTCCTGGGGCAAATGGACATGCAGAGCAACACTCTCACCCTTTTGAGAGGGTGAGGTGGTTTTAGTTTCCCTGGATGGTGGCACAGAGGATGAAGGAATATCCTCTGTCCGGATGGTTTGGGCGGGGTTCGGACTGTGCGGTCCTGTTTCAATACCCCTCTGCACTAGAACTGCAGGGGTAGAAGTGTGGGTTGCAATGGGAGTTGGTTTTGGTGGTGTGCCAAAGGCATCTTTTGTATCCCTCTCCTCCAACGATTTTTTAATAGATTTCACTTCTTCATCATCGCTCTGTGACCTTCCTGTCACATCATCTAATTCCATTGCCACGGTTTCCCCTAACCCTCCAGAGTATTGGAGAGAGAGATCTCGGGCTATTGCAGAGGCTACTTGGATTGGGCTCTGAGGTTTATCCTTAGGAGACTCTTCAAGGATTAGGGTTTGTTTTGCCATCTGCAGAGGTTTTGTCTGATCCTCTGCAGGTTCGGTTCTTGCAGCAAGGTAATCATCCAGATCTTTCCTTTTCAGTTTGAGAGCTTCCAAGATTTGTTCTTTGTCGGCAAGCGTCCTCAATTTTCTTTTCTTTTTCGCAGTGACTTTGGTCTCTGTAGTTTCTTTTGTGGCTTTCGTTTCAGCTGCCAAGGAGTTTGGAGTCTCTACCTCTGCGACTCTCTTTTTCTTGTTTTTCTTTTTCTTCTTTCTCTCACTCCCCTCCCCTCTAACTAATGGGTTCTCTTTTTCACTCTCTTGAGCCTCTGCGGCTTGAACTTCTGTCTGTACTTCCTCGTCTCTTAGGTACACTACAATGTCTCCTACTTTGAATCCTACGCGAGGGGGGGTTACAGGACGTGGTTCTGGTGTCCTGTTCCCTCGTATGTATTCCCTAACCTCTGCTTTGCTACCCAAATAGGTCAACATCTTTGTTGACAGAGGTCTGGCTTCTGGATATCCTGTTTTGATGGTGGTGGGTTTATGAGATTCATCTCATATAGTTTGATTGTATTATCTTCTGCTGGTAGTTTTCCTTCTCCGATCAAGTCAACGCCTAGTAGCAGTCCTAGGAAACGTCCAAACACATGTTCTTTGGTTCTGTCCCTCTGTCTTGGTCCTGTTGTTTGGAAATCACAGCATTTTGGATCTCCCGGAAAATGAGTCCAGCGAAGTCAGTGGGAGATCATAGTAAATCTCATACATTATAGCCAAGATTGTGTGGCTTGATTGATCTGGGCTTCCAACCTTGGATGTTAGGCATCGGTTCAGAATTGAGAAAAGGACGTTCCACAGAGGGGGTAGATTATGTCGCCTGAAGTTTGTTCTCTTGGTGATTGGAACTGCATAGCCGATGAACCTCAGAAATTCTAGGATCTCTTCCTCTGTGGGCTCCTCTGAGAATTTTCGCAGGTTGAGATCGGATTTGGTGGGAAGCCCAAAAACATCGGAGAGTTTCCTACGATTGATTCCTATGTCCAGAATTTTTGCGGTTGATGGATGGGTTGCATACCCAATGATGCAGTGTCTATATTTGTCCATTTTGGCATGGCGGGCACTTATCCAGAATTGTTGGATGTAAGATTCTGGGATGTCATCTCGTTTCAACGTTAGGGCTCTAACTAGGAAATGATTCTTGAGGAGTTGAATCAATGGTGCAGATTTAGTGGTAAAACCAGAGGGATTTAGGGTGACAAAGTGGTTGTTTGGCTTATTATTCATTTGGGCCAAGTGATAGTGATGCCTGGTGAAGGATAACATCCTGCTGGTAAGCACATGTTCTTGGTCGACGGAGTCTGAGCCAGCTTTTTGAACCATTGAGTGATGAGAGTTGTTGGATTTCTTGGATCCATTAGAGTTCTTGGAGGAAGATGAGGGAGAAGCCATTGAAACAAAATATAGGAGAAGATGAAAGACTTTCTGCTTGAAGTTCTTGAGAGAAAAAGATGTAGGTAAAAAGGAAAAGAAGAGGCAAAAAGGGATTTTATACAGGGGAAGGTAAAAAAATGAGCGGTAAAAAATAAGGTTTTCAAATCCGTGATGAGTGGAAACGGATAAAAAGCCGTTTCATAAAAACGACGGTATAGGTTACGAACCAATCAAATGTTGCCACGTCAGATGATGGCGGTGCACGATCTAGGACGTGCGCCACCCTAATCTCACGCGCCTGGCATTTTCTATTCTCACGTGACAGTGAGTTTCAAAAATAACCCGCATCAGATGACCTGAGTTTCTCAAGTGATGAGAATGACAGAAGCTCTGGGGATAAGAGGCTTCTGAGGTCATAGGCAAGGTTAAGAGGGAGAAAAGTGCGATGAAATGATCGAGTTCCTTTTAAAGTACATTTGCTCAAGCACCCTCAGTTTTAGAGATGCAGAGACTCTGTGATAGATCACAGAGGCTCTGTGGTCGACCTCAGAGGTTCTGAGACCAAAAATTTCCTTTTTAGGAAAGGTTTTCAAAGATTTGATAATTTCAAAGTTTTGACTGTAAAATTAGTATAACGAGGGATCTTTCTGAGGTCATAGTGCTCGAGAAAGAGTTTTGACCCTTGGTTTAGATGGACTAACCTCACTCTGTAGCCTGTTGCGCAGAACTGTCTTGCTCCACCTTGAATAATCACGATTGGGTTTTGATGGTTCGTTCTGCTCCCCCTTCAACTATGCTTGGATCATATAAAGATAAGATTTGCACAAGACATAGATTTGCAAAAACAGTGTAATCTAAAGAAAGTCAAAGTGATTATTTACAAACAAGGAAGGTGTTATTTACAAATATGTGCAACAGAGGCTCTGTGCGGGGGTACAGAGGCTCTATGGTCAACTCATGTTGAGCATACCAATTTTTCCAACTAGAAAAGTGAATCTTTTCTCATCCAATGCCTTTGTGAAAAGGTCGGCAAGTTG
This sequence comes from Arctium lappa, assembly GCA_023525745.1. Taxonomy (NCBI): domain Eukaryota; kingdom Viridiplantae; phylum Streptophyta; class Magnoliopsida; order Asterales; family Asteraceae; genus Arctium; species Arctium lappa. The sequence continues at coordinate 55,514,813 of CM042058.1, read as the reverse complement.
ATAGTCTGTGGGCACAAAGTACATTTCAATTGTCCCATGCTCCACATGATGTTTCAGAAAGTGATACCTGATATCGATATGTTTGGTCTTAGAGTGCTGCATAGGATTGGCAGAGATCGCAATGGCACTTTTGGAGTCACAGAGGATGGGGATTTTTTCGATATCAAATCCATAGTCTCTAAGTTGGGTCCTCATCCACAGAACTTGTGAGCAGCAACTTGCAGCAGCAACATATTCTGCTTCTACCGTAGAGGTCGAAACACAATTCTGTTTCTTGGAAGTCCAACTTACCAGTTTCCCTCCTAGGAATTGGCAACTCCCAGAAGTACTCTTTCTGTCGAGCTTGCATCCTCCGTAATCTGAATCTGTATAAGCCATGAGATCAAAGCCAGAGCTCTCCGGATACCAGAGACCAAGATTTTTGGTCCCTTTTAGGTATCTGAAGATCCTCTTGACAACATAAAGATGAGATTCTTTGGGGTTAGCTTGAAATCTTGCACAGAGACATGTAGCATACATTATATCGGGTCTACTTGCGGTTAAATATAGCAAAGACCCTATCATACCTCTGTAGAGTTTACACTCCACAGGCTTGCCTTCTGGATCTGAATGAAGTTTGGATCCAGTGGCCATAGGAGTCTTCATTGATGAAGAGTCAGAGAGCTTGTATCTTTCAAGTATGTCAGAGACATATTTTGATTGGTTTATGAAGATACCCTCTGTGGTTTGTTTGACTTGCAATCCTAAGAAGAATGTGAGTTCTCCCATCATGCTCATCTCAAACTCACTCTTCATCAATGATTCAAATTTTTTGCAGTATAAATCACTTGTAGACCCAAAAATAATGTCATCAACATAGATCTCTACAAGTAGTATCTCACATTTTCTCTTCTTATAGAATAAAGTAGTATCAGTTGTACCTCTTTTGAAACCATTTGCAAGGAGGAAATTTGAAAGTCTGTCGTACCAGGCTCTGGGAGCTTGTTTCAGTCCATACAGAGCCTTGTCCAAGAAGTAGACATGATTTGGGTACATAGAGTTCTCAAACCCTGGTGGTTGTTGGACATATACTTCTTCTTGAATATGCCCATTCAGAAAGGCTGACTTGACATCCATTTGATATACTTTGAAACCTCTGTGGGCTGCGAAGGAAAGAAATATTCTTATTGCTTCGAGTCTTGCCACAGGGGCAAAAGTTTCTTCGTAGTCAATGCCTTCTTCTTGGCAATATCCCTTGGCCACCAGTCTTGCTTTGTTCCTGATCACGACACCATCTTCGTCCTTTTGTTTCTGAAGACCCATTTGGTCCCTATTGCGGTTTTGCCTTTCGGCAGAGGCACTAGGGTCCATACTTCGTTTCTTTCAAACTGCAGAAGCTCATCTTGCATAGCTTCTACCCAGTTTGGGTCTTCAAGAGCTTCAGATATCTTTTTGGGTTCGATGATACTCACAAAATTTGTATAGAAACAAAAATTAGCAGTACTCGATCGAGTTTGGACCTTATCAGAGGCATCACCAAGGATTTGGCTCTGTGGGTGACTCTTGGTCCACTTTATCATGCGAGGTAGGTGATCATTGGAAACTTCAGTGGTTAGCTCAGGAGCACATTCGTTTGGACGTAGATCATCTTCTGTTGAAAGAAATTGATCATTTGTACTTTCCACAGGACTTGGTTGTTCATCATGAGTGGAGGTAGAGAGTTCTGCAGAGCCTTTATCTGTTGTTGACCCTTCTGAGAGGTTGTGAAGAGGACCATGATCTTGATTGAGCTTGGGGCCTTGAGTTGTATTGTCCTCTGAGTGCTCCCCCTCGATGGTTGCACCTGCAGCATTACTGGAAGAGGGTGAAGCATTACTAGGACCAGTTAGAGAAGTACCTGTTTGGTCCTCAGAGGATTCGGATTCAGAGGCTCTGCAGTCACCTTCAGAGGGTTCATCATCATTGAACATCTCTTCAAACAGATGATGAAGAGCATTTGTTCGTGATGATCCACCAGAATCTTCATCCTGAAGTTTGAGTCCTGAACTGATCTGCTCAGAAGTCACCTGAAAAGAATCATCAAATGAAACATTAATACTTTCTAGTATATGCTTGGATTTGGGTACATAGATTCTGTATGCCTTGGAGTTTGATGAATAGCCAACAAATTTGGCTTCATCGGCTTTGGGACTAAATTTCCCTATTTGGTCTCTGTCGTTTAGTATGAAACATCTGCAGCCAAAGACATGGAAGTACTTAATGTTTGGCTTCCTCTGGTGTAGTAAGTGATATGATGTATTTGCATGTCTCTTTACGATCAAGGATCGATTTTGGGTGAAGCATGCAGTTGAAATTGCTTCAGCCCAGAAAGAAATAGAGAGCCCTGAGGCAGTGAGCATAGTCTTTGCGGCTTCCACTAGTGTTCTGTTCTTTCGTTCAACAACACCGTTTTGTTGTGGAGTCCTTGCAGCTGAGATGTTCTGTGATATGCCTTCTGTCGAAAGATAGGCTTCAATGGTTGAATTTAATGTTTGTTAAATTCGTTTCTTTGTCATAACATTCATAGAAATTGCCTTTGTGGTATTTCGATGATTGGATGGAAGCCTTGGGGGAGTGTACATCAAAAAGCTCTTTTATATTGTGTATTCGTTACACACAGTGACTTTGTGTTACTGACAGGCATATTAACTAATTCATCTGTTGATTCAGGAGTTACATGTTCTTATTTTGTCTAGATTTGAAAAGATCTAGATGAATATCTTGGAGAGTTGACAGAATCAGAGGCTCAGTATGACAGATCAGAATGGTAAATGACATTTCTTGGAGAAAAGTTTTGATGATATATATGCTCAAATCATCAAAAAGGGGGAGATGGTATGAAGAAATGTTAAAGATTGGAGATGGTATGAAGAAATGTTAAAGTTTTTCAAGTTTGGAGGAGATTATTTTTTCTGAAATGCTCAAATCAGAAAAGTTCAAAGTAAAGATTTTAAAGTTTTGAAGACGATCAAAGAATTTCTGAAGGTCTCTTTGAAGATTATTTGCTGAAGCAATCTGAGCTGAATCTGTAGATAATTTCTTTCCAAAGTCTGAAAGCGTCTTTATGTAAGCATTGGGGAGATTGTTAATTGTTTGAAGACAGTTTTGGAAAGAAGATCATCAATGAAAAAGGGGAGTTTGCTTTGACAGAGCTTAAAGTGAAGACTGAATTGCTAGATCTTTCAACAATGATCTTGAATCCAAAGGGGGAGATTGTTAGAGCATAAATATGTTGGATACAATATCAAGCTTACTGATGGTCAAAGTTGAGAAAGTCAAAGTTGCTAAAGTCAAACCTCATTAAAAGTCAAAGTCTATTAATAAAAGTCAATGTATTTGTATTTGTTGTTTCCTTGTTTTAGAAGGTAGTATAAATAGTTTTTCTTTTTGTATTTTCATTAAGTAGTTGAGTTACAAGAGATAGAAGTTAAAAAGAAAGAATATGTAGGGAGTTCTAGAGAGAGTTCTAGAGAGAGAAAGTGTATTTGTGAATTGAAAGAGTAATCAAACAGGTAATTGTTGTTGTTAAATCTTGTTTGTTTGATTGTTATCAAATAGGAACTAGAATCTGGAACACACACTGTTCCATTGTCACTTCGGATTCTCTGTACCCTGCAGTCATAAAGAACTTGTATTCTCTTGATAAGATTGATTAGTACTTCAGGAACATCTGATTTCTTTCGAACAAATTCAACCCAAGTATATCTAGAGAATTCATCTATGAGTACAAGGATGTACTTCTTGCCACCAAGACTTTGCACAGATATAGGACCACAGAGGTCAACATGAAGCATCTGCAGAGGTCTGGTGCAAGATATGTCAGACTTGGTTTTGTGGGCAGCCCTTTTGAGTTTGCCCATTTCACAAGCTGAACATAGATGATCCTTGTCGAATCTTATACTTGGTAGACCACTTACAAGTTCTAGTTTCACAAGTTTGTTAAGTGTGTGAAAGTTTAGATGACAAAACCTGTTGTGCCAGAGCCAAGCGTCTTCATTCTTACTTGAGACTAAGCAGAGCTTTTCTTCTCTGTTAGTTGATTTAAAGTCCATGAGGTATAGATCACCTCGTCTTTTGGCTCGTAGAAGCTCTGTGGTTGTATCTTCCTTCAGCAGAGAGCAGTACTGTCTTTTGAACATCACATCGAGTCCATTGTCACAGAGTTGACTTACACTCAGAAGATTGTGCTTGAGGCCATCCACATAGGCAACTCTGTTGACATCGATGTCTCCTTTGGCAATGACTCCATAGCCTTTTATTTGTCCCTTCTTGTTATCTCCAAAAGTCACAGATCCTCCTCCATGTTTTTCTTTGTAGGAGGAAATCAACCCTCTGTCGCCAGTCATGTGTCTTGAGCACCCGGAGTCTAGGTACCAGATAGGCACATGTTGTTTCTCCTGTGAACAGATTAGAGTGATTTAGGTACCCATTTCCAAATGAGTCCATTTTTGTTAGTAGACTTTGAAGATGCCTTAACATCTTTGGTTTTGGATTTATCCTCATTTGCAGAGGTACCAGTTTATCTCTTCTCACCCTTGAATTTTGCATTCTTGGGTTTTGGGTGAGATATAAGACAGGAGGGCCTAGAGAAATGTTGATTCAAAGAATGCATAAGATCAAAACATTTACAATAACGAACATTTGTGGCATACTTCTTTAAAATTTCATTAAAATTGTCAAAGGACGGTACAGAGCAAATTTTACTACAACCCATTTTAGATTTGGGTTTCTTTTTACAGAAAGCTTTGTCTAATCTAGGTTGAGTTTTTTCAAAAACTCTTCTTGAGTGGCTCTTTGATAGTACTCTCCCTTGATCTTCTTTCCTTGCTTTCACTGCAACAGAAGCATCAAGTTTATCAATTTTAGGCCATTTATTCTTCTGTTGCCAAGTAAGTTTTTCTTGAAAAGGTTTTAATGGTCTTGGAGCTTTTGAATCATGAGGGATCTTGTTCTTTTTAGATTTTTCGAGCTCAAGAGAAGTCTTTGCTTGCAAGCACATGTTCAGGAAATCAGGACAGATAGGTACACCTGTGGTTTTCCTTTTGGGAAGAACTGTTCTATTAAGAATGCCAGAGGTAAGTTTATTATTCTGGACCACAAGGGAGTATCTCAAGTTCCACAGAGCTTGTTTCATTTTCAACAGAGGACTCTGATTCTGACTCAGAGTCTGAATCGAGGAAGTCTCTGTGAATGAGATCTTGACCTTCTGCAAGTGCCTTGCTTTGTCCATTGGTGTCCTCTGAAGTATTTAGAGTTTTTGAAATACACGGAATGACCATAGGAACGTTAAGACAGTTTTGTAGATCTTGCTCAAAGATTTCTATTACATCAGAGATAATATCAGGGTGATTAAGAAAATGGTTTTCATAGGTCTTTCTCAAGTCATTTTCCAGAAATCTTTTAAAAAGTTTTTCTTCCACAGAGGCTGGAACAAACTCTGGAGCTTTAGAGGACAATTCCTTTTCAGGAGTCATCATGCATACAAAAGCCATTTGAGTTTGTGTTTCTGGATGACCGAATCTGAAGATTCCTATCTGTTTTTGAGACAGATATTTTTTTGGAATATAATTTCTCTTTGATGAGAGTGAAGAAGGTAGATTATTGTTTTCATACCATGTATCTACCATCAATAGAGGATTCTTCAGATGTGGTTCTTCGGATGTTTTTCGCCTCTTAAATGTGGATAGAAGGTTTGGAAGACTTGGTTTTAATGATTTTCCAACCCAGAAGATGTTTGCTAAATATTTGTTTCTTTTGTTTCCAGTATAGGGATCGACATCATCGAACCCTATGCCTCTTCTGCCAATCTGGGTGTTGACCTTTTCAGTGACTTTTTGAGCATCCTGATACCATTTGATTTTGAGATCTCTGTCGAACAGATCTCGATGAAGAACTTCTCTTTCCTTTTGAAAGAAGTTTTTCAAAGAAATGGCATTTAAACGATCACTCTCACATTTCTTAAGCTATTTGACCTTTTCTTTCAAAGCTCTGTCGAGATTTGTGATTTTATCCTTGAAATCCCTTTTTGTTGAAATATGCTCAGAGGTGAGAGTTTTGTTTTGAAGGTAGAGATTATCCTTCTACTCTGTGAGAAGCCTAGTTTCTCTTTCAAAAAAGGCAAGCTTTTTCTCAAGATCTGAGCAAGTATGTTTGTAAGCTAGAAGATCATTTTGTATTTCAAGAAGCTTGTTTTCAAAGTCTGAGTTGCAAGAGTTAGAAGTGGATACCTCACTTTCGTTTTTAGAAGAGTGGACTTCTGCCATTCCACAGAAGAGTGCGTTCTTTTCTTCATCAGATGATTAATCGGTTACAAGGTTCTCTTGTTCTGCCATTAGGGATTTCTGAGTGTAGTACTATGCTTTCTTTTTATAGAAGGCAGCATCCCTTGTGGGTTTCCCTGTGTTGGCAGAGGACCTGCACTCTGCTGCATAGTGGCCTGGTTTCCCGCATTTGAAGCAGCCATCAGTTTGCTTCTGGAATTTGTCACCAGCTCTCCCGTCTGACTTCTGTCCATTTCTCTCTTCTTTCCTTGGTTCTTCAGACCACTGCTTTCTCTTTGCCTCACCATATCCTCTGCTTCTGTCATCTCTTTCTTCTCTTCCTCTGTACTCCGGCTTCTTCTTGAGACTACGATTGAACTGTCGGGTCATTAGTGCAAGAGTTTTAGCCAGAGCAGCAATGTCAATCTCCTCCTTAGAGTCTTCTTCACTTTCACTCTCTGCTACGAGTACCTTCTTCTTCTTATGTGCCTCCTCAACTGCCTTATCCTTCTTTCCCTTGTCTTTGCCTTCTGAGGCACTTCCCACAAGAGCCAGAGGACCTCCGACAGAGGTTGATAGTTTGGAAATTTTGTTCTCTTGGCTAATCAGTGTTCCAAAGAGATCAGATATAGACCAAACATCAAGATCCAATGTGGCTTGCATGGACATGGTTAAATGAAGCCATTCATCATTTAGGCTCTGTAGAAATCTGACATTGTTTTCTTCCGAGGTTCTGTGGATCCCATACCTCTTGCACTTGTTTATCAAAGAGTTGTATCTATTGTAAGTGCTTTGAATGGATCCACCCGGCAGAGCTTTGAATGCAAAATACTCATTTATGCATAAGGCTCTATTGTCCTTGAGGGTTTTGGCACCACCCTCAAGTTGTTTCTCCAGCTCTAACCATAGGTCCTTTGAAGTTTCACATGAATCAAGAGATTGAAAGATATCATTTGGGATAGCCATTATGATTAGTCTTTTGGCTTTCTTTGCAAGTTCATGTTGTGCCTTTTCTTCTTCACTCCATTCAAGGACAGGTTTGGGGTGTTGATATTCAGGAATTTCAGGAGTATTGGCAGTGGCAGGAACACGAGGAACAGTTTTCATTGGAATGAAAGGAGGATTGTGAAGAAACTCAACCAGACCAGGATCCACACCTTCAAGGAAGTGCACCATCCTGATCTTCCACTGAAGGTATCCATCCCTTAGAAGAGTGGGAGGTTTGGACTGAGATCCAGCACTGAAGTAGTTGACAGTGTTTGCCATTTTAGTTTAGAAAGGAAAAACAAAGTATGGCACGATCCAGAAAGAGTATAACAGTAATGGTTTTAGAAATGATGAGTGTATGAATCAGTAAGAACAGATGACCAACCAACTAGCTTTGAATCTGTCTTTGAATGAAGGACACACTTGTACCTGTTTCTATACCAAACAGGTTGATATAGCTCAAGAAAACAGATTGTGACTATAAATGGAGTTTGGGACGAAGAACAAACTCAAACTACTACCTTGAGTACTGGAAACAAGTATAGAACAGGATCCTTTGATATTGAAAATCAAAGTTTTCTCTGATACCAATTGTTGACCCCAGTTGTGATGTTCTTTAACTTGATTTAACCTTTACTACACACAGATTAAATAAATAGAGTGCGGAAGCGTTTAATACGTGTAGAAAAGATTGAACATGCAATGTAGTAAACACACAAGTAATTAATGAACATGAAGTAAAGTATCACAAGAAAGTTGCTCAAAGAACTGTTTCATTAATTACTCAAGAACACCAAGAACACGCACCCGTATGTGCAAAATGTGCTCAAGGATTATACAGACTTCTATTTTCTTGTGTGCTCTCTTCTTTTAGTTCTAAGGTGGTGCTCCTTAATATAGGAGAAGGATGCACCCCTTAGTATAAGACAAAAACTGACATTCCATAAACGGAATGCCACCTGTAAAGTAAACATCGTGGGACGCCCATTACATTGATCTTGAGGATCTTCGTACAGCCGGTCTCACGTGCTTGGCACGTGGTCTTGTCTTGAACTCTTAGGAAAAGCTTCAACATAGATCTACAGAGGTTAGCCTTCACAGAGGCTCTGTGAGTGATCACAGAGGCTCTATGATCTGAGAGTCATTCAGGTTTGACTTCTGGTAGATCTTCTGCAGAGTAACCTCTGAGCTTTGCACCTTCTGTGGTGAACTTGAGTGTTCAGCAGCAGGCTTCTGCGATTCCTATTCTTAGCCTATTTTTCAATACTTCTATACAATGTGAGTGGAGCCAACAAAATGCATTCTCATTGTTTCAAGATGAGAGCTCACATATTGGTCTTCTTTCATCTTGTATTGATGAAGTTCCCAACGTATTTTAAGCATTTTAGTTATCACAAACTCTTCGTGGCAATGTCGTAGTCGCTCCATAAGGTCATATGCTGTGTCTGGAAACCTCTCCACCTTTTCTCGTAAAAGTGGATCCATGGTTTCTAGCATGAGGCATGAAACATCATATGAATCTTTACAATGCCTTAACCATGCATTGTGGGCCTCTGTGGAGGTAAGAGGAGGTTCTTCCGGAAGGGGAACAAAAAGTACGTGTGATATCCTTTTATGTCTGAAAACAAGTCTCAACCTTGAAAACAAAGAAGGGAAATTTTGTTCTTTTAGCCTTTCTTGCATAAGAAAAGCTCTTAAGGATGGGTCAATCGCGGTATTTTGATTCATCTACAAAAATAACAAAATTCATTTAGTATTTTCAATTTTTAATATTTGACTCAAATAATACCCTCTTGCGTTTCTTAAACATTATTTAGTCAAATCTAGAATCCAAGTTGCGAAACGAACAAACGGTTAGGTGACCTTTATCCCGTATATTCAATCCAACAAGGTAGACAATGCTTACCAATTACATCAAGATGTAACTTCTAGTGGTATGGGATCCTTAACAACTTTGGTCAATTTGGCATGTTTGATCCCATCTTTGCCTCAGGTCTCTTTTGCTTAGGTGACCTTTATCACAAAAGATTCCCGATCAAGTCATCCTACTTGAGACAACGTGTGAAAATCATATCAATGTGGTTAGGTGACCTTTATCCCACAAGGACACAAGAATCACCTCATTCATCACAAGACAATCCAAGCGGTTAGGTGACCTTTATCCCACAAGGGTGCCATAGTGATGAAATGAGTGTCTTTCAAAAGGACGGCATAGACTTGCCTTGTAAGAGGGATTCATATGTTCTATAATTATAGTTTTGAAAACATTTTTAGTGTTAAGAGTTATTGCATGCATCCAATAATACATGGTACTATAAAAACTTTATTTTTAAGATATGGTTCCTTTTAGATAAAATAAAATCCCCATTTTATCATCTAAAATTTGTGGTCAAAATATTAATATCATATATTAAGATTTATGTTTGACCACAAAAAATATTTATAGTCCTATAATAAACATTTTGTTATTTAGACTATGAGTTTCGATGAGTCTTAAAATATATATTTTAACTCCTTTCACTAATTAAAAAAGTTGACGTTTGGTAGTGATTAGAACAAAAATTTACAAAACCATTTTAGCGTCTAATTAAAAACGTCAAAATTCGATTTCCAAACTCTTAGTACCATATAATTGCATGCGTCAAAATACTCTTAGTTTTGAAAAAACTTATTTCTTCAAAATTATTTAAAATCTCCATTTTAAATTGTTTGGTTCATTTAAAATCCAATTTTAAAGTTAGAGCGTTTTTAATAAACCTTTTTATTCAAAAACACAATTGAACCAATTTACATGTTATGGATTTAAAATCTCCATTTTAAACTTTTGCTTAACTTAAAATCCCCATTTTAAGGTTTGGTCCATTTCACTTTTAAAACATATTTTAAAAGTTCTTACTTTAATTTTAAATCATTTTAAAATGTCGTAGGACCAATTATGTGTTCTTTTAAATGCAAAAATATTCTATTATTTAGACTATATAATAAAAGAACATAAGCAACCACAACATGCATAAAAAGTGCATAAAAACCAAGCCAATTCTAATGGCATTTCTTGTGAGCCAAACAAGAATGCCTAGTCCTTTCTTAAGGGACAAAAATAAAATAAAAGTCTTGAATCTCCCACTTACTCCAACATCTCCATGCATCCAAGTGTTCAAGTTCTTCTTCATGTGTTGAAAAAGTCCACCTAGCCCATATGGGCTTGCAAAGCCCAAAATTGGTGATGACACCAATATGGCCCAAAAAGCTTCCATCTTGGACCTTATGTTGACCTTTCTCTCTTGGTACATTTTACAAAACAAAAAAAAACTATCTAATACTTACAAGAGAGAAAAATAATAAACCTATTTACTATTACATGCCAACATAAAAGAAAAAGGTTTTACAACCATATCGAATATCAACACATGGGTCAATGGCTTGTTTATGCACAAAAACATGCAACAAAAAATAGAAAAACAACACTTTGTTTTTCTAATGGCAATACTTTATGTAACAAAAATAAACCATGGATTCAAAAATCCATCTAAATTTTGATACATAAAATATATAAAATAAAACAAGCAAAAATTGCCAAAAGAAGCCATGCATGGAACATTTCATATAAAATATTTACCCATGGCTTCCAAAAACCAAGAATTTTTTTTTAAACTAAACATGCATATAACATTGGCTCTGATACCATGTAGATCCCAGTGCAGTGCAATCACAAGTAATAATGAATAATGATGAACAGATTATAGGCCACATCAACTAGTCATATGATTAATATAACTTCAAAGGGTTAAGGTTTACATAGAGAATTTCTGATAAGGATATGTAAAACTAATGACTAGAAAACTGAATAATGAATTTCTCTAGCTAACAAATGAAAAAAAAACAACTTTAAATATGCAGGCTCGCAGGCCTAATGGGCTTATGGGCTTTAAGGCCCAACAAGCTTACAACTTTAATAACTTGACATAATCTACCCTGAACTTCTATTTAACTAACAAAGTAGCCCTAACAATCTCCCCCTTTAAATAGAAGTTGATAGTCACGCCAGTTAGGAACAAAAATTTTCCGGAAACCAAAGTTGATCTCGAAATATCGAATCTGAGTCCTGTACTCCAGTCGCTCTTCAATTACACCAGTGCTTTAAGAACAAGTGCTTTGTAAGAAGAATCCAGTATCTGAACTCCTTTTTCATCTTGACTCAGCGCACGCTTCAACTTGTCTTTCAAAAGCATCAACGTACCATCACAAAATCTGGCAATCTGATCAAAACGGATAAATCGTAGAACACCGTTGTTGTTCACATATGACATACCAAACTCTGGAATCTTTATAACTATGAATGCAGGTACATTTAGAGCATCAGACGGAACACTCAGATCAGGCTTGAACAGATTAATCTTCGGTTGATCACTTTCTAACCCAATCTGAAAATCTTCCACCAAAGCAAGTTTCATTGCACACTTCATGTATCTTTTCACTGTTTCTAGTGCCTCAATGAATTCTCCGGGTCTGACGGTTCTGGTATTTAAGTCACGTAGGATGTACAGCAGATCTTGTGGCTCCAGACATGGAAAATCAGCATCAGAAAAGCAGTATTGTTGACCATCTTCTCTAGTAACCATAAAGTCCGTATACTTGACCTTCATAAAGTAGGCAGGTATAATCTTATCAACTGATACAATCCTGAGCTTCGTCTTAGAGTACTTATGCTGGAACTTTCTGTACACGAACACAAGTTCACGCTGTTTTTCTTTGTTTTTCACTGACTGTAGACCATGTATAACGACTTCATCATACTTTCTGATCCAGTGGGCAAAGATCTTTTTCTGGCTTTCTTCGAGGAAAGGAACTTTTATTCGGACTCTTTCCCACTTGGATGGACGAACTGGAGTAGTACTAACTGGTTCTCTAACTGGTGAAGCTGGAGGAGATCTCTCGGGAAAAACTGTAGAAGAAAATTCAGGGTGATTAACTGGATAGGTCAATAAAGGAATCACGGCAGAATACTGATCATCTGGATGCAGTATTTCATCAATTTCTTCTTGCATAACCACCAGAGCTCTTTCAGTATTGGCACATTCTTCTGTCGTGTCCGTCACTTCATACGGATCTAGTATTATTGCCCAATATTCAGGAACTATCGGAGAACCATCTTCAAATTCCTCAGGCTTTTCAACCGTCGGATAATCGTATAATATCAAGTCTATCACCGGTTCCCGTTCCTGTTCCTGTCTCTGTCCCTCTGTTTTTGTACCCGAACCCGTACCCTGTTCAACCTGTTCTGACTCCACTACATGTGTCTCCGGCTCAGATAGACGTTGGCGCTTCTCCCCCTCATGGTGATCAGGATCATCCTGATCATCATGTCGGCGCTTGAGCTGTTCTGCCTGGCTACGGCAGGTGTCCTCCACTGCTGAAATGCGTTCAGTCAAAACAGCTACGGTTTGCTGAAGTGACTGAAGCATAGCTTGCTGGTTCTGGAAGGCTTCGGTAGAGACAGTAGGCTGAGGTGTAGGTGGAGTAGGTGTGGATGCTTGAGAACGAAGTAGGGATAGCAAATCGGCATCCTGGGTGGGTTCAGTTTGAGATTGGGCTATAGGTTTGGCGAGAAGGATAGATTTGAGTTCCGGTATGGAAAGATCCGTGGCTGGTAGAGAAGATGGAATAGGTGTGGTCTCCGGCTCAGTCGCAGGACCTTTGCCTTTGACCATGCGTTTGATGTTGTCCAACTCCTCCCTCATCATAGATTGGACAGCCTTTAGGGCGCCGTCCATATATTCCCTTGAGACAAACTCAGTTGGGGTAACGCCGGGGTCACTTAGACTTCCCGTTGTAGCTACGACTGTTGAAGTCGAGCCGCCTACGTTCACGGTTGGGGTGATGATAGCCGTGGTAGGACTTCCACCCAATCCTCGTAAACTACCCGAAGGCGGGTTTACTATGGATGTTCCGGCCGGGCCACTTAGGCTACCGGCGATAGCCGAAAAAGGAATCCGTGTCCTAGGAATGGGATGAATCACAAATGGCTCTAGACTCCGTGCAATCAAAGATGGCGAGAACGGGGGCAGTTGTTCTCTTGTTTCAATATCGGCACCCTCCAAGTGAGAGCCCGATAGCGTATGTGCTAAATCCCCGTGAGAATGTGAAACCACCATCTGTTGAGAGATGGTGGAGTGGCTTGGTTGGGTGTGCAAGTTCGCCGCTAGGTCCACGACGGCTTCTTCAATACCCTGTCCCAACACATGAGACTGGGTATCAGATGTGGCTACCTGGCTAGACGTGGCTAGGGGGGATACAACCGAAGATGGTTGTCCCGTCACTCGTATACTCTCGGAATGCATTTTACTTCGCCTTTCCCTCACACAGCTCACTTCTTGATTTTCAACTAAGACTCCCTCCGCTCTCCTTATCGCTCCAGATGAGGACTGATTATCGTCACCATCGGAGTCAGAAGACTCTTCATTTGATGCCGATGCTGCAGTTTGTTTCCTCTGAGTCGGAATTGGCTGTCGTGTCTTCAGTAGCAGCGACAAAAGAGGACTGAACATGAACGGCTTCAGAATCTGTTGCCTCTTCTGCCATTTGAGTCTCTGTTGGTGATGGTGAAGATGGTTGTCTTGAAGAACTAGGCTGGCTCGTTCCAACGACACTGCCCACGCCAGATCCCCTCTCGATAATAGCTCTCGACACACCCTGTCCGGAAGCCCCAGCTATCCGGACGCTCCCACCTCTCGTTCGTGGATGCGGACCCTCACGTCGCTCAGGTCTCGCTCCCTGGGCAGGTCCTGCCGGTCCTGGCCGGACCATAGGAGCTGGGATGTTGTGTGTATGCCTATAAGCTATCACACTCAGTGCCGTGGGACGAGCATGGTCTAGTACCCTGACTGGGATTTGTCGGGCGACAACACCTTCCGGATCAGCACGGGAAGGAATCTTGCGAGTTGGATGTTGTGGGCACGTCGGGTGAGTAGAGCGGCGCTGTATCTCGGGATACAGGTTCATGTAGTTCCGGATAACGATCTGTAGGAACCGCATGAATGGAATGAAGTTTGACCGGCGAGATGCAGTAGAACGAACTCTCTGAATGAGTTCAAACCAGAGAAGGTCGGCAAAGTCCACGTGGCGATTGAATGCCACCGCGTGAAAGATGCGTAGAATCGGGGCGATCGTCTGATCAATGCCCTTCGTTATAGAAGAAAGGCACCGATTGATGTATGTAAACAACGTGTACCATATCGTGGATAGATGTTTGCGGTTGAAGGTTGATGGGATGCGTAGTTCTGCGCCGTAACCCAAGGAGTGAAGGTCGGTGCACAGTGTAGCATCAGTGACAATTGGGTCGAAGTCTTCTCGGCCTGCGACGGATCCGGCCGTCGGTAACCGAAGGAATTGTCGGAAGAGATCACTTGTAAGAAGCACTGGTGTGTGATCTATTCGAACTTCAAGATGGAATCCTCCATCGGCTTCTAACGCATGAAGAGAGTGCCAGAACTGTTGTAAGTATAAGATTGGTACGGTTGCAGTTTCCGTTAGAGCATAGGCGATTGGATGGCCCCTGAGTATCTCGATGATGACCTGATGTTGAATAGCAGGTTGGGTTACATCGAGATGGTAGTTATTGGCTGTAAGAGGAAGGAACTGATCCTCGGGAATCAGTTCTGCATCTGCGATTGGATCAATCGCTGGTGGCTGGTTTTGTGCCATTGTACCTGTGAAGAATGAATCGATTAGTACACAGGTTTGGAATAAGATTATAGCCGTTGGAGTTATACAGTCATGATTTAGATCACACCGGATAGTAACTCCAAACATTGAAAGAACAAAACCCTATTCGTGAATTAGGGTTAGTCACCAAGGCGCATAGACTTGCACCAGCACATAGACTCATCAAAATTTCCTCAAAAACATACATATTAAAAGGTATAACTGTAAGCACCCAAAACTTGGATTCGTCCGGATAAGAGTCAACCAGGGTTCTATGAAGACCGGATAAGGGTAGGGTCGGATGGGATGTTCGACTGGAGGTAACCTAAGACCGGTGATATTCTAAGTCCGAAGGTCATTCGACCGGAGGTCTCTTAAGACCGAAGGTCAATCGACCGAAGGACACCTTAGACCGGGGAATATACTAGACCGGAGTATTCGACCGGGGGTCTCAAAAGACCGGAGATAGTCTTTGACCGGGGAATATATTAGACCGGAGTATTCGACCGGGGGTGTATTCGATCGGGGCGGAACCCTAGATCGGAGAAAGAACCCCCGGAGAAGACATATCGACACCAGGTCCATCCCCGGGGAAAACCATATCATTGAATGCCGTAAAATCGATTGATTTCAATCGATCGATGCAGATTGAACACAACTAAACTGATAACACCTACCTTGTCGAATGAAGAAGAAGAAGACGAGGGATTCGGTCGAATGGTTTCGGTGGAATAGAGCACCGGGCGAGAGAGATGGAGACGAAGAGAGGAAAAAGATTGATCGAATGAATGGAAGAGATAGGATCGACCGGGGTTTTAAATCCCGAACCTGGGCTTGGGCTTGGGCTTGGGCTTGGGAATAGCGGGCCGGTTGACATTGGGCCGAGGAAAAAGAAATTGGTCCGGGGACAATTGAGTCGGGACCAAACAAGATAACTCAAACCAAAAACTTGAAACAAAAGAAAATATTTTTGTATTTTTCGAAAATATATAAAAAACTCAAAAAAACATATTTTTATTATTATTTTTTTTTTTGGAGTTTTCGGTGATATAAAAAACAACTTCAAAAACCAATCCTAATGGAGAAAAAAAACTTAAACCTATGGATAGAAAGTATATAAAAAAAAGGAAAAAAATATAAAAAAACATAAAAGTAAAGCCGAAAACACGAGACTTAGCTCTCCCTCGAATATTCACCAAGAGGAGGTCCAAACACAGAAC
Source organism: Arctium lappa (assembly GCA_023525745.1). NCBI lineage: Eukaryota > Viridiplantae > Streptophyta > Magnoliopsida > Asterales > Asteraceae > Arctium > Arctium lappa. The sequence continues at coordinate 55,498,627 of CM042058.1, read as the reverse complement.
CCTCTTACCTGCTCCCCCTCGAATGGAGGACTCGTGAGACTTACCAACCATCTGACGCTAGTGCTCCCCCTGAACACAGTATCGGGTTGTAGATCCGTCACTAACAACTTACTTTCTTCAGGGAACAATGAAATGAACTGCACACAAAATCACGAAAAACACCACGAAGACAAAACGAAGAACACAATAGAAACTAGAAAAACACGAAATCTATTTTGTTGATACAGAAGTTTGTAACTATCACAGAACTTGTACGAGTAAAATACAATAACCAAGGAGTGTGGAAAATAGCAACCAGAGATAGGTCACTGGTGCAGTTTGTCACAGTCATTCGTTATTGAACGAAACTCGTAGAGAACTGCGAACGGATCAAACATTCAGATTTAGCATACCTAGCTTGGACACAAGGTAATTAAATTGTTTTTCGTCCAAGGCTTTGGTAAATAGGTCTGCTAACTGATGCTCTGAATTAACAAAATAGAGTTCGATAGTACCTTTTTCCACGTGATCTTTTATAAAATGATAGCGCACATCAATGTGCTTCGTCTTCGTGTGCTGGACGGGATTGCTTGATATGGCAATAGCGCTCTTCGAGTCGCAGTAGATGGGAATCCAGGAGTAATTAAAGCCATAATCTTTGAGCTGGGTGCGCATCCAGATGACTTGCGAGCAGCAACTGGCGGCTGCTACATACTCCACCTCGGCGGTGGAGGTGGACACGCAGTTTTGCTTCTTAGAAGCCCAGCTGACAAGACGATCACCCAAGAACTGAACATGACCCGACGTGCTTTTCCGGTCCAGCATGTTTCCAGCATGGTCAGCGTCCGAGTAAGCTGTCAATTCAAAACCTGTCTCTTTTGGGTACCACAAACCAAGATCAACAGTACCTTTTAAGTATCGAAAGATTCATTTAATCGCAGCCAAATGAGACTCTTTAGGTTTCGACTGAAATCTTGCGCACAAGAATGTCGAAAACATAATGTCAGGCCGACTAGCCGTCAAGTACATCAGAGAGCCAATCATACCTCTATAAATAGTAGCATTCACATCCTTACCATCAGGATTGGAGTGAAGCTTTAGAGTAGTGGACATGGGGGTTTTCATAGATGAAGATTGTTCCATCTGGTATTTCCGAAGAATATCCGAGATGTACTTAGATTGATTAATGAAAATTCCTGTTTGTAATTGTTTTACTTGAAGACCCAGGAAAAAATTCATTTGCCCCATCATGCTCATTTGAAAATGTTTACTCATTAAGGCAGAAAAGTTCTGACAATACTTGGGGTTCGTGGAGCCAAAGATTATATCATCAACATAAATTTGTACAAGAATGATATCATTCTTCTCTCTTTTAATAAATAAAGTAGTATCAATTTTACCTTTAAAGAAGCCAGACTTGACTAAGAAGGATGAGAGTGCATCATACCAGGCTCGTGGTGCTTGCTTAAGACCGTAGAGGGCCTTGTCCAAAAAGTAGACGTAATGCGGATTTTCAGTACTCACAAAGCTGTCGGGTTGCGAGACATAAATTTCTTCCTTGAGCACGCCGTTGAGAAACGCGGATTTCACGTCCATTTGAAAGACAATGAAATTCTTGTGAGCGGCGTAGGCGAGGAACATGCGGATCGCTTCAATGCGGGCCACCGGTGCAAACGTCTCATCATCATCAATTCCTTCTTGCGGGCGATATCCTTTAGCCACTAGACGCGCTTTGTTCCGAACAATGATGCCGTTTTCGTCCTTCTTATTCTTAAAAATCCATTTAGTCCCTATCACCGTCTTGTTCTTTGGTCGGGGAACCAGGCGCCATACTTTGAGGCTCTCAAATTGGTTGAGTTCCTCTTGCATAGCAATTACCCAGTCCGGATCATTCAGCGCTTCAGAGACGGTGGAAGGTTCGATACGGCTGAGGAATGAGGAAAATAAGCAGTCGTTCGCGGTGGTGGATCGAGTTTGAACTGGTGTGGATGGATCACCGATGATCTGATGAAGAGGGTGTGCTCGAGTCCACTTGGTGGTGTGTGGATGAGGTTGATATGTGTTTGTCCCTGATTCTAGTTCCTATTCGATAATAATCAAAACAAACAAGATTTAACTATTGAAATACCTGTTTTTGATTACTTCTTTCAATTCAATTCTTCATCTCTCTAGAAGTCTTTCTCTCTCTATATAATCTCTCTCAAACGTACAACTTCTAATTGAACTACTTACTCTCACTAGAATGATATATCAAAGAAGCTCTTCTCTAATCAGCTCACTTTCTTACAATGACTTACTTACAAATGAAACAAGGAAACAAGGTATTTATACCTACAACAATTACAAGAAAATTAAAATACAAACAACATTGACTTTGACTTTATTACAAATACACTTTGACTTTTATGAGAGTTGACTTTCCAGCTTTGACTTCTTGATCTTTTGGTCTTCAAACTTTATGATCTTGAATCCAACATATTTGTGCTCTAACAATCTCCCCCTTTGGATCAAGATCATTACTAAAAGATTTAGCAATGCGATCTTCTCTTTGATTAAGCTCTATTGAATAAACTCCCCCTTGGATCAATCTGTATCTTCTCTTAAAATCTCCCCTTTTGATACAAACATAACTTTCTCAACCAACTTTCATACTCCCCATATTTGTATGAAATCTTTACAATCTCCCCTTCTCTGATAAGCACAGTATCTTCAAAAACTGATCTTCAAGAATATTAACAATCTCCCAAGGTTGTAACCAAACCTCTTTCTGACAAAACACACTTTGCTTCAGCAAATAATCTTCAACACTTCTATTCTTTTTCATTCAAAAACTTTCAAACATTTCTTGTATTCTTCTTTGCTTTCTCAAACATTTCTTGAACTCTTCTTCCCCTTTTTGATGATTTGAGCATTAATATCATCAAAACTTTCTCTCCAAGAAATGTCTTTGACCAATCTGATCTGTCCAAGAGCCTCTGATTAATTGCCAATTCGAACAATGTATTCATCCAGATCTTTTCAAATCTAGACAAAATAGAAACGTGTAACTCCTGAATCAACAAATGAATCAGTTAAAATGCCTGTCAGTAACACAAAGTCACTGTGTGTAACGAATACACAATATAAAGGAGCTTTTTGATGTTCACTCCCCCAGGGCTTCCATCCAATCATCGAAATACCACAAAGGCAATTTCTATTAATGTTATGACAAAGAAACAAACTCTTTGTGTGCTCGTGCAAGTGTAGAAAGAATTAGGCACGAATAATTGCTTTTAATAAGGCTCAACATTGTGTAAACCACTGAAACAACAGTAGATAAACATAGACTCTATGTGCATGATTGAAGTGCGAAGGCGGGGCAGACTTCCTTCTTTTTCAATATCCAGATTTTCCAAATGAAAACCAGATAGATAATATGTTGCGTCCCCTTGAAAATGTGAAACATTTTCTTTTTGAGAAAGAAAATGAGTGGTTGGTGAGGTTTAAGCAAGAGTTGGCATGGGTTATTTACCTGTTTCAATAACATTCACCAAAGATTTGTGAAATGCTAGTAATGTGGCTGCCCGGCTCAGAAAATAGTTGGTACAGAGTTTGATATTCTTTTACTCTGATCTCACACCCTCTTTCTTTTTAATCAATAAGCTCACTACTAACCAAACTCTCTTTTCCATTTTACCTCAGCACACCAACACTCATTTCTTTTTACTCCTCACACTCAATCACTAAGGGATTAACTTCATGGGTAGGAAACAATGGTTAACGTGAATCCATAGAAGTTTCAGATAAGTCCTAGCACAAAGAACCCAGTCCTATAAAGCATGAGTTGCACAAATGGTTTAACTGTAACAGTTAAAGCTCATATACAAATATCAGATGAATGTATGCTCAAAAAGTAATCATGAAAATATGAGCATTTTTAAACATTGAAGTATTTTCAAACAAGTATATTGAATGAATAAACATGAGTGCAAAAGACTTGTTTGAAAATCTGACATTGTATGAAAATGATCAGAAATGAATGATATAGCAATTAAAGCTTATGGTCAAAAATAATGGATATTTTTCTATATGAAACAATATACAGACATTCTTGAATGAAACGCTTTGAAATGAAATATCGCTCAAAATTCTTTGAAATACAAACGGGGTGTCTTACCATCGAAGAAAAATAGTTTCAATTTAGAGACGTGGTAAGAACATTTTGAAGAAAAATTCAAACCAGTGTGTGTGAATACTTGAAAGTATATAGAAAAGACAATACGCAAGTATTTATCTTTGGAAACACACGATTTGTTTATCAATGAAGCACAAAAATAGAATAAAAACATTTAAAATCACACTTCCAAATTATAAAATCTGTTTAAGAATTGGGAAGTGGTTTGAACATTTAAAAACATGTTTTCTATATCTGAAAGTTGTCCTTCTTTCAGATATATGTAAGATTAAGATAAGAAATTTACCTTGTCGCTCAATCTTAAATCTCAGAAAGTCAGCTGTAGTCATGTAGATATGATCGTGTCGGCTTCTCTCATCCTGTAAGTCTGAAAGTCTAGTCAAAAATTTATGCACAAAATTTATTCGAAAATAAACGACGGAAAACAGTAAAACAATTATAGAACGAGTTCTGATCAGAAATAATCAGAAATCATAATATTTTACTCCCCCTGAAATTATGCATCTAAAATATGTCAGTTATAAAGCACATGATAGAGATCTACAACTTCTTTTGGAATGTAGTTCGTCATATCTGTCGGATGCAAAAATTTCAGAAAAATATGTACTCCCCCTTGAAGGTTGATATCCTCGTTGGAGTATCTAAGTACAATCTCTTATCAGCCCGGGAGTAGCATCTCTTTAAGCATTGAAGTACGAGTCCTAAACTGTTGTGTTTAGAAGTCAATCTTCGTTGAAGCACGGGTTCTAAGCTGACATACTTAGAAGCCATGTTCTTGACATTGAGATACGGGTCTTGAACTGTGTTATTCAAGAGCCATCGTTCTCTTACTCCCCCTTGACTGGTGGTGCCTGCAACATAGAATCAATCTTCGGTTTTGGTACCCACTGGTATTTGGGTCCATGTATATTAGTTGCAGTTCGAATGGGAGTAACTGAATAAGAACCATACCAGTAATGATCACTAGCTTTATGAACAAAATCAAATGTATTACAGTAAGAACAATACCTTTTCTTAGATAACCTGAACATTTGATCTCTCGAGTAAGCAAGATCAGGTTTACCTTTAAGCACTTTGTTCTTCTTTGCATTTGATGCAGATACAAATGATTTGTTTTCTTTCTTCTTTCCTTTCTTTTCTTCCTTCTTCTCATCATTCTTCTCATCATCATCCACTGGTTTCACTTTCCATACCAACTTCTCTTCATTATATCTTCTTCTTCTTCTTTGTGTACCCGAACCATCTACATGTTGATCATAGAAAATATTAGAAGTACGAATCTGATTGAATGAATTGACTAACCTTCTTGAAGAAACAGGTTTCATGTGTGAGCTTGAGGCTGTCTTTTTAAAATCAGCTGAATTATTTCGAGGTGTGTGGATTTGTGACTCTGGAGTCGTCTGCTCAGTCACCACCACCTTTGAAACAATCTTTTCAAACTCTTTAATCTTTGAAGCGAAACTGTCTCTTTCTTTTACAAGAAGATCAATCTTTATCTTGAATTCAGACTTCGTTTGTTGCTCTATAAGCGCATTCTCAGATAGTTCAGATAACTTTGCAGTTAATTTCCTTATCTCAGTCTCAAAAATAATTCTTTCTTCTTCAAAATCTTTTTCCACATTCTTTCTTCCATCAGATATCTCTTTAAAAAATCCAACATTCTTCTGCTCAATCTCCTTTTTATCCTTTGCAAACTTTTCTCTTTCAATAATGATCACTTTCTCAAAATCAGAGATTTGTTGAGAAAGTTTAACGCATTTAAGCTCAACCGTCTTCTTTTCGTCAACACATTTTCTAGAAAAATCTGAGAACTTCCTTGCAAATCCTTTCTTTTTAGTCTCAAAATCAGATCTTTCTTCAACCATATTTTTCTCCAGATCAGATATTTTCTTTTGAAGCTCAGCATTAGCATCCACTAGATTCTTAATCTTCATCTCATAACTATCAACAGAATCTACTTGCTGAATCTGGATTATTTGAGATTCCAAATCAGAAATCTTTTGCAGAAAATCAGAATTCTCAGTCTTTAATTTCTCAGCTTCCAACCATTTATCATCTTTCAAGACTTGAATAACTTCTTTTTCAAGTTTTTGAAAATGTTCCTTGTATTTGGCAAAAAAATCTGAATATCGACCTGAAACTGTTGTCTTCTTCAGGTAATCTATATGTGCATGCATCCACTCATTAAGCTTGTTATAACTGTCAACTTGATCATCATGTTTCTTCTTATAATATTCCAAATGACTTTTAGATACAGCAACATTCATATTTAAATCTTTCAACTTTTTACAAATTTGTGCAAATCGGCCTTCAAGATGAAGAATCTCTGCTTTAAGTTTAGCAATCTCTTCTTTTGATGACATTTTTCCTTGAGAAGACATCCTGTTTCAATTAAAAAAAAATTAGAACTTGAAAAATGATCGTTAATCCAAATTATGAAATCACAAGAAAAATTTTGAAATTAAATTTCAGAGTTTTGATCACAAAAAGAACTATGTCCCCCTAGGCAGAGTTTAAATCTCACTATTAAAGGGCATATTACAGTTTTGAAAATTTGTCAAAAAAAAATTCTAAGTATAGAAACTCGCAAGTCACTATTCACTGTGAAACACGCAGATCGAGACTTGCGCGTTTGATAAACTCGCAAGCAAACTCGCAGACAAACTCGCAAATGATGAAACTCGCAAGTGCCTAACAGACAAACTGTTCACGCTGAAACTCGCTAACAGAGGCTTGCGCGTTTGCAAAACTCGCACGTCGAAGTTTGCGCGTTTGAACAAAACTCGCTAGCTTCACTTGCGCGTTTCAACTATTCCTCTTCAAACTCGCACGTAGAAGAACTCGCAAACCACTGTTCCTTCCAAACTCGCACATCGAAGAACTCGCTAACCACTGTTCCTTTCAAACTCGCTAGCTTTGATGAGCGCGTTTGGAGAACTCGCATATCGAAACGTGCGCGTTTTAGACCAAAATTTATCCTTTGACTTGCGCGTTCTAGCTGATGAACCTTGCGTGTTTCACGACGAACTTGCGCGTTTGGACGATGAACTAGCGCGTTTTAGAGATCTAGCGCGTTCTTCAAGATATCGACCCAGAAATTGATTTTTCCATCTGTTTTGCGATCAAACCTTTGTCAATTGGCTTGAAACTTTACAGAAATGATCGATTACAATACTAGAACATATTACAATTCAAGAATTTCAAAAACCAATACAAAAAGATACATTTTGGATCAATTTACAGTGCATTAAACTCGTGAACAAAAAATATCAACAAAAATTCGAAATTTAGGAAAATTACAGTGCAATTGACAAATCAAATCATACATACATGATCGATTATACTATATGAACATACTCTGATCGATTTCAACTCCTAAATCGCACAAAAACTCAAAAATCGATTTGAACTTCGATGAACAGTAAAAACGAACTTTTCTTGATTTCTTGATTTGATTTCACTTTGGATCTACTCTGATACCAATTGTTTGTCCCTGATTCTAGTTCCTATTCGATAAAAATCAAAACAAACAAGATTTAACTATTGAAATACCTGTTTTTGATTACTTCTTTCAATTCAATTCTTTATCTCTCTAGAAGTCTTTCTCTCTCTCTATAATCTCTCTCAAACGTACAACTTCTAATTCAACTACTTTCTCTCACTAGAATGATATATCAAAGAAGCTCTTCTCTAATCAGCTCACTTTCTTACAATGACTTACTTACAAATGAAACAAGGAAACAAGGTATTTATACCTACAACAATTACAAGAAAATTAAAATACAAACAACATTGACTTTGACTTTATTACAAATAGACTTTGACTTTTATGAGAGTTGACTTTCCAGCTTTGACTTCTTGATCTTTTGGTCTTCAAACTTTATGATCTTGAATCCAACATATTTGTGCTCTAACAATATGTCTGATGGGAGGTATCGGAATCCACATGACCACCTGGGGGTAAATCCTGAACTGCCTCGAGGGATGATGGCTTGTGAGGTGACAACTCCTTAGTGGGAGTCGAACAAGGAGTAGAGGACGACTCAGCTGGTGATGAACCGATATGAGGATCCGGGATTGCCGGAGAGGTAGCTTCGGGAGCACCTTCAATAGGAGTCGGTTCAGGGAGAAAAACTGAAACAGGAGTTGGTTCAGGAACACCGTCATCAGGAACTTGAGCAAGAGGGTTTCTATCACTTGAGCTCAGGGAAGCTTGATCATTGGCAGTAGAGGATGGAGCACCAGGCGAGGATGGACCACCGGAGTCGGTAGGGCCAGTGACTTGTGTCACTTCTGGTGCTTGAGCAGTATTCCTGTCACATGACGTAGTATTAGACTTAACATTAAATAAGTCATTATAAAAGAATTCAAACAGTAAATCCAAATCAGAAAGATGTGCTCTTGACGTAGACGCATGATGTGGATCCACTAGAGATTGTGTAGCCTCCGAACGGAATTGTCCAGAAGCTAACACACCAGTAAGCGCGGGTCCTGAACTGAGATGTTCAGAAACCATTTCAGGGGCCTCGTCAAAAGTCACGTTTACGCTCTCAACGACGGTCTTCGTCCGTTTGTTGTAGACACGGTAGGCTTTTGCTTGCTGAGAGTAGCCGATAAACACTCCTTCATCCGCTTTGGGACTGAATTTTCCAAGATCATCCTTATCATTTAAGACAAAGCAGGTGCACCCGAAGGCATGAAAGTATTTGATGTTCGGGATACGCTTGTTTATGATCTCGTACGGAGTCTTGTTGAACCGCTTGTTGATGATAGACCGATTTTGAGTATAGCAAGCGGTAGCAACAACTTCTGCCCAAAGAAATAGTGGTAGCTTGGAATGAGACAACATCGTGCGTGCTGATTCAACTAGAGTTCTGTTTCGACGCTCTACCACCCCATTCTGCTGAGGAGTACGAGCGGTAGAGAAAGTGTGTGAGATACCCACTAAAATGAGATAACCGGTGAGTATTTGATTCTTGAACTCAGTGCCGTTGTCCGTCCTGATGGTCTGAACTACTTGATTGAGACTTACTTGAATGCTCTTCAGAAGTGAGATTATTAACTCGGGAGTTTCGTCCTTTGAACGGAGAAATCGGACCCAAGTGTAACGAGAGAAATCGTCAACCATCACCAGGACATACTTCTTGTGATTTATGCTTTGAACGCACATCGGTCCACATAAGTCCATGTGGATTAGGTCAAGGGATCGAGAAGTACTCGGAACGGCTTTAGGCTTGTGAGATGCCTTTTTCATCTTGCCCTTTTCGCAGGCAGCGCACAGATGATCTTTTGCAAACTTTAGATGTGGCATACCTTTGACATGTCCACCGAGCAGCAACTTGTTGATATTCTTGAAGTTCAAGTGCGAGAGACGACGTTGCCATAGCCAGCTTTGTTCAGCAGATGCTTTGGACAACAAACAGACTTCCTTGTCGGGTTTCAAAGACGAGAGGTCAATCGTATAGAGGTTGGTGCGTCGCGTTCCAGCAAGTATTTCTTTACCATCCTCAGTTCGAACGCTATACCTTTTAGCTTTGAAAGTAACTTCGAGATTCTTGTCGCAGAATTGACCGATACTGAAGAGATTGTGACCGAGACCTTCGACATAGGAGACTTTATTGATCGTGATGTTATCTTTGATAATATCGCCGTAACCCCTGATGGGAGAGGAGTGATCATTCCCGAATCGTACATTCCCACAGAACCTCTCGGTGAAGTTTGTGAGTAGCTCCCTTCTTCCGGTCATGTGTTTGGAGCAGCCTGAATCTAGATACCACACATGACCGTCCTGCAAAACAGGTTATTTCTTTTTAGGTACCCATTCGTAAATGGGTCCTTTGGAGTTAGATTTAACACCCGACTTAGAGACCCGTTTAGAATTGGGTCTTTGTCTTTCGCGGGAAACATCACAATGAGGATGATTATGAGCAACATGATATGAGCCAAACCAATCAGATGCATAACGACTATCAACAAAATCATTTGATCCACAATAAGAACAACATAGACAATCATGAGACAGTTGAAGTAATTGCGGAATTGAATAAACTTTTAAAGGAAGAGTTCCATTACATTCAACTAGAGATTTAGAAATAAAGACATCATGATTGTTATTGTTCTTTCTAGACTTTAAGACAGGATCAACTAATTCTGATGTTGCCGAGCTCTCTTTTGACTTCTTAGCTACCCAAGCATATTTCACTTCTTCCCGCCGACCATACGTATCTGAAATGCCGTTAAACCCATAGTCAGAGGATTTGAAAATTGACGATTGTGACCTTTGAGAGCGACCGGTCTTTTTCTTCTTTTGTGAACGCCTTTTAGATTTAGACTTGGAAGATTTTGAAGAATTGTTCACAAAAAGTTTTTGCGGGGCAGATGTAGAACATTCACCCTTATAAAATTTAACCGGAGGCTCACAGGACTCATTTAAAAAATCAACATGGCTAGGTAGAGAAGGATTAAAGTCAAATTGGCTCAAATTGCTATCTAAACACACTTCAGAATTCAAAAATGCAGAAATTCTAGTTCCTCATCGGATTCAAAACTTCAGTGGAAGAGTTTGTTGAGAGCAGATCATATGCGGAAGCATTTTTACAATCAGAACACTGATCTGATTCAAAACTTTGAGGCTCTTTTCCTTTAGTTGGTGAAGAGTCACCCATAAAAGCTTTGCAGGAAGATGTGTCAAAAGAGGAAGAAGAATTTTCAGACAGATGAGATATCTCTCTTTGGAGAAGGGAAGGCTGAGCTTGAGGGTCAGCCTTGTGAAGTTGCACTTTCAGTTGATCTGTTGTCATAGCACCCAGTTGTGATTGCAACTTCTTTATTTCCGTCTGGAAATATTCTTTTTCCTCATCCGACATAGTCTCCTTTTTGTTGGAACTGAGAAACTCAATTTGAGATAAAAGACCATGTTTTTCCTTTTGAAAATTTTCCCGTTCTAGTGCATACGATTCTTCTAGCTGAACAAGTTTCTTTTCTAAAATCAGAGTTGGAACATAAACTTTGGGAGCTAGAGGTTCCTCCTTAGTTTTAGCGGTTTTAGTATCTAGTTCAGCTTGAGAGTAACTATGAAAATAATCGGATGACAGGAAACGGGGTTTGTCGGTATTATAAGTCGCATTTAAAGAATCATAAAGAAAAGGAACTGTCCTTTTAGAAAGAACAGAGTTTTCTCTTCTCAACTTATCTTCCAATTCTTCCTCCTCAGTGGGTGTGGTCCATCGTATCTTATATTCTGGAAAGATTTTGTCTAATCCAAAAAATTCAGATGCATATAAAGTAGGAACTTTGGATAAAGCCTTGTTTAAATAATTAGGGTTATCGTACCCGATACCCGCATTTCCGTACTTTGGTTCTTTTGGTGCGATTAGCTTTAGCGTTTGATCAGATTGACCAAATTTATAAAGTTTCTTTTCAAGCTCTTCCAACTGATTAGATAACCTTATGTTCTCATTTTTGTAAGCCACGTTTTGATTTAACAAATCAATTTTCTCGGTCTCAGACGTACTAAGCTTATCGGTCAGGTCATCTACTTTGGTCATTAGTTTTTGTGACTTTGTTGAACAACTCACATTCTCTTCTATTAAATTAGAAATAGTTCACATGTAGCTAGAAATTTCTAAGCTTTGTTTTTCCATCAAGTCAGACCGCTTAGTGACACGGTTTTCCAGAGATGAGAGAAGTTGTTCTTTTTCTTTTAAAAGTAGCTTGTAAGAGTCAAGTTTGTGCATTGAAAGTTGCATCTGATCAAGTAAAGCTTCATGGAAAGGGGCACATACCTGGCAGGGAGCATTGTGATCTTCTTCATCAGTATTGGATGGTGATGAATGGTTGCCCATGAAACACAAATGAGCTTCAGCATCCTCAGGTTCTTCATCCGACACTTGTAACCAATAATCGTCTTTAGCCATTAGAGCTTTACCGGCTTCCTTTTCTTTGGCAAGAAGCAGCTTGGCTCGGTAGTAGTCGGCGTTGCGCACAATTGGCTTGCGACAATCTTTGGCGAAATGACCTAACCGACCACAATTGTAACATTTGATCGGTTCGTCTTTCGGCTTTTCTTCATTTCGCCTGTCAGGCTTCTTACCAGCTTCAAAACGACTATTACCTTCAGACTTTTCTCGATGATCACGTCGAGTAGAGATTCTTTGCTTGTTGGAAGTCTTGTTAAAAAACTTCCTCTTTTGAAATGCTTGAGTGAGAAAAACCATTGCTTCTTTCATCTTGGCAAGTTCTGGATCCGAGTCGCTATCGGGATCTTCAAGTTCAGAATCACTCAGCACGGGATCTTTTCCAGATGATCGGCTGACGGACTTGCCTCTTCTCTCAGATACTAGTGCTATTTGATCAGTTGTTGGCTTTTCCTCAGCTTTCCCAATAAGTTCCATCACTTCTTCTTCATCTTGGAGCAGCATTTCATAGAGTTCGTGAAGATACAACTTCTCCAAGGACTGAGTGTGGCGTATATGGGAGACGAACGGTTTCCACTCAGGCTGTAAGTTGTTCATGAACTTTATGTTGTTTTCCGTGTTCGTCTTTGTGATCTTATTTTTCTGAAGATCATTCAGAAGCATATTAAACCTTTCGTAGGTTTTCGTCAGCGTTTCACCCTTTCGTGCTTTAAACCCATCATATCTGGTGATACAGTTGGTCACCTTTAGCTGGTTATTGATGTGGCTTCCCATCATCATCTTCTCTATTTGGTCCCACATCTTTCTCGATGAATCCTTGAAGCTATCTATACAAGCATATATGTCATTCGGTAGACTTTGAAGAAGGTACGATTTTTCCAGCTTTTCTGCCTCGTACATTTCCTTTTCCTCCTTAGTAAAATCACCAACAGATTTCCGAATCTGACGCTCTGGCCTTCCTTCAGCTGGGTTTCCCGGTACCACTTTCATTGGCCAATCTTGTGGACCCTCAGTCAGGCATTTGTATATATCTTCATAGTTGGATTTTGCTTCTATGAAGTTCATAAATCGGTCATGCCACTGAGGGTACTCTCCCCGAAAGAGCACCGGGGGCTTTTGGTCAGAACCGATGGCTAGAGCATCCCTTGAGTTCATCTTTACTTCTTAACTTAAGAGCACTGTAATGATCGTTAGGCAAGCAGAATGATCCAAATACAATAAAATAGAAGAAACACATAAACACTTGGTCTAATCAAGTCAAACAATATCCGGTCGAAGGTGTGCCCGGAGGAAGCAGGTATCCGGTCGAATGATACGGCCGGGGATACACTTATCCGGTCGAAGGTGAAAGACCGGGATACAAGTATCCGGTCGAAGGGTAAGACCGGAGTAGAAAGTACCCGGTCGAAGGGTAAGACCGGAGTAGCAAGTACCCGGTCGAAGGGTATGACCGGAGTAGCACGTACCCGGTCGAATGGCAAGACCGGGGAATACCTTATCCGGTCGAAGGGCTCAGGTCGAATGACTATCGGTCAAAACTATAAAATCGATAATCACATATAACAGATAAGATCGATAACAAATACGACCGATAAACACGATGAATCGACCGAAGAACACATTGAAATTCTGGGATTCGACCGAAACCCAACCCAGAAACTTTGATCCTTCGATCGACTGAACCAAAGAAAAACAAACAAAAATTCGACCGGATGCGATAGATAACACAGAAAACTCACCTAGACCGATGTTTTGCAAAAATATGAACTTTCCAGATTCGATCGATAGATATTAATTTTCCAGAAAAAATTCGATCGAATAAACCAGATGAACAGTAAACGATTCAAGCAGATTAACACAGATACTCGATTAGGGATGTCTAGACTAATCAAATAAACATATAACGCAAACACTAACAATCAATTCAAGCAAATAAAGCAACTATCACAAGTAATTGATTTTAGGGTTTTAGACAAACCTTTTTACTGGATCAAACCTTTTTACCTGTTTGCTCTGATACCAATTGTAGATCCCAGTGCAGTGCAATCACAAGTAATAATGAATAATGATGAACAGATTATAGGCCACAACAACTAGTCATACGATTAATATAACTTCAAAGGGTTAAGGTTTACAGAGAGAATTTCTGATAAGGATATGTAAACCTAATGACTAGAAAACTGAATAATGAATTTCTCTAGCTAACAAATGAAATAAAAACAACTTTAAATATGCAGGCTCGCAGGCCTAATGTGTAACACCTCGAAAATCAGAGTAAATTAAAACCTGGAAACCTGACAATATAAGGAAAGTAAAGCCATAAGTTATCATAAATGGGATCAGTCCTCAAGACTATACAATCCTATACAAGGATTTCATCAAAAGAATGGGACTTAACAATGCCCAGCAACAATACTAATCAACTCCAAAAACCTCGAGACTCAAAACTCGTCTCTCCAAAAACCCCGGCAACCCACCGCTAATGGAAACCTGATACACATACCATTTGAGAAAAAGTGTCAGACTTAAAGCCTGGTGAGAACATACAGTTTATGAAGCTCAAAAGATAAAACATTTGCATCAAGATAACGTTTCCAAAGAGATTAAGTTTACACAATAAGTCCTTGCCACAAACGGGCTTTTTCGTTATAAACATGCCATAAAAGGACCGAAGCAAAACATTTTACCAAGGATTGTGGCGAAACACAAAGTTATGCCAACAAACCGAGTTACGAGCTAAACCAATTGGAGTCCGCGGATACGAATCACAAGGTCCGTGCTTCAACGTGAGATCAAGCCCCAAGCGCAAAACCAAGGTATACTCCTTCGCTAGGATCACTATGAACCATGGCTAGTATCCGACCTCACATAACCGTACCAAGTTGCCCCCGAGGAACAAGTGATCCATAGCTACAATTCTGGGGAATGTAACATCCCAATAATACAGTCTACTCCAAAACCTAGGGATCCACTAGTAATGGTAAGGACTCGTCACAACAACGTATGTGACCAACCATAAATAAACATATGGTTACAAACACATTTTTATAAACAAAATGCTATTCCCAATTCAACTTCCGGTATGAATGAAAACCATTTAAAGAAGTTCCTTTGAATATTTCTTTCGCATAAACGCACAGGTAAAACATCATTTTACGTTTAAAAATAAGATGAGATCAAAAAGGTAACTTTTGATATGTATACCGTTTAAAATGATAGTAGGAACTCACCTCTGTTTCCTTCTTCTTAACGAGCGCTACCTATGATAACACCGAAAGAATCGGTAAGTCGAAATACAGATAAACATCTCGTTACTTGAATAGGACTCAAAGACACAGAAGCTAACAACTTAACAGAACCTAATCCGGTCAAAGGACAACTCCGGTCTACAACAACACCGGTCGAATAACCTCCGGTCGGGCACAACCCCCCCGGTCGAACGACCTCCGGTCGGGCACAACCCCCCCCCGGTCGAACGACCTCCGGTCGGGCACAACCCCCCGGTCGAACCATCTCCGGTCAAAAGGCACTCCGATCGAACGACCCATCGGTCGAACACCAGTCCGGTCGAATCAACCCTTCGGTCGAACACCAGTCCGGTCGAATCAACCCTTCGGTCGATTGACCATCGTCTTGTTCATCAAGAACAGTACGATGCAGAACCCAGATTCAACCCCGATCCAAATGAGAAAATACTCAGATCTCGAAATGGAACGGTTTAAAACCTTCACAACGAGATTCTACGCGGCTAAAAGCATTTAGATCAAAGCATTTAGCTAGATTCATACCTCGATTTGCCCGAAATGATCGACCCTTCAACACTGCCTTCTCCTGCTCTCTCTCTCTCTGGCTTCTTTGATAAGAGATCAGATCAAATGAGATATCAGAAATATCTCAGATTTGATTTCTATATAAATAACCCAAGTTACACTTTGCCCCCTTGAACTTTGGGTAAAGGTCAACGTCTCACCCAATCCCAAAATTCAGGGTGTTACAATCCTCCCCAACTTGG
This sequence comes from Arctium lappa, assembly GCA_023525745.1. Classification (NCBI taxonomy): domain Eukaryota; kingdom Viridiplantae; phylum Streptophyta; class Magnoliopsida; order Asterales; family Asteraceae; genus Arctium; species Arctium lappa. Next base: position 55,482,546 of record CM042058.1, on the reverse strand, counting down.
GAATGATTTCGTCCCCGAAATCCAACTATACAAAGAGATGAGGATATCTACGCTTCATATCCTCCTCGGATTCCCAAGTCACATTTGCTCCTCGGTGATGCTTCCACTGCACCTTGACCAAAGTGACTTCCTTATGACGCAAATTCTTAGTCTTTCTCTCTAAGATGGCGTCGGGTTCTTCCACACAACGGTTACCTTCGTCAACCCTTAACTCTGAGAGGGGAATGACGCTGTCTTCTACCGCCAAACACTTCCGGAGGTAGCAGACATGAAACGTGTTGTGTATTCTACTCAACTCCGGTGGCAGTTCCAACTGGTAGGCCTGCAACCCTATACGCTTAAGTACTTTGAAAGGTCCGAGGAAACAAGGACTCAGCTTCCCACGTTTTCCGAACCGTATGATGCCCTTCCATGGCGATACCTTAAGCATAACACGGTCGCCTAATTGGAATTCCATCGGTCGCCTCTTCTTATCGGCATAGCTCTTCTGACGATCTTGAGCCGCTTTCATCCTCTCTCTAATACACTTGACCTTGTCGGCAGTCTCTTGCACGATTTCAGGTCCGGCGAACTGCTTCTCTCCCGTTTCTAGCCAACACACGGGAGTCCGACACTTTCGCCCATACAGTGCTTCAAAAGGTGCCATCCCAATACTCGAGTGGTAGCTATTGTTGTAAGCGAACTCCACCAAAGGCAGGTGAGAGTCCCAACTACCCCCGAAATCGATGACACAAGACCTCAACATGTCTTCCAAGGTTTGGATTGTTCGTTCGCTCTGCCCGTCGGTCTGCGGATGGTAAGCCGTACTCAACTTAACTCGCGTACCAAGCACTTTCTGAAATCCATCCCAGAAGTTCGAAGTGAACCGACTGTCGCGATCCGACACGATCGACAATGGTAATCCATGCCTCGAGACCACCTCATCGATATAAAGCTTCGCCAACTTATCCATCGGTAAAGTCTCGCGCATAGGCAAAAAGTGAGCGCTCTTTGTCAATCTATCCACTATCACCCAGATGGTATCGTGCCCCCGAAGAGTTTTAGGCAACTTCGTCACGAAGTCCATGGTGATATGCTCCCATTTCCACTCGGGAATCTCTAAGGACTGAAGACTCCCATACGGTCGCTGATGTTCGGCTTTGACTTGCGAACACGTCACACAACGCTCAACGTAACGCGCCACATCAAGCTTCATCACCGGCCACCAATAGTGCAACTTCAAGTCCCTGTACATCTTCGTACTTCCCGGGTGAATGGAATACTTTGACTTGTGTGCATCTTCTAGCAACAGCTCATGGTTTTCCCCAACCTTGGGCACCCACACACGACCGCTGAACAGTTTTACCCCACGGCTATCTTCCGTTAAGAGTAAACGTTGTTTTGTCATGACTTCCTCTTTGAGATTCTCTTCCAACAATGCTTCCATCTGAGATGTCTTGATCTTCTCAACAAGACTAGACACTAGCTCGATTCTTGAATGGGTAGCCTGAATACTCCCACTATAGTCCTTCCGACTTAGCGCATCGGCCACCACGTTCGCCTTACCGGGATGGTAAAGCAATTCACAGTCGTAGTCTTTCAACAACTAGAGCCACTGCCTTTGCCTCATATTCAGCTCTTTCTGACCAAAGACATACTTCAGGCTCTTGTGATCCGTGTAAAGAGTACACTTCGTGCCGTAGAGGTAATGTCGCCAAAGCTTCAAAGCGAACACCACCGCTGCTAACTCCAGATCATGGGTTGGATAATTCTGCTCGTGTATCTTAAGCTGCCTCGAGGCATAAGTGATTACCTTGCCTCGTTGCATCAACACGCAACCCAATCCCATCTTTGAAGCGTCGCTGTACACCACGAAATCTTCCGACCCTTCAGGTAACGTCAAGATCGGAGCTTAACACAACTTCTTTTGAAGGATCCGGAACGCCTTCTCTTGGGTTTCGGTCCATTCAAACTTCACATTCTTCCGAGTCAGAACTGTCAAGGAAGAAGCGATCTTCGAAAAGTCTTGAATGAATCTTCTGTAGTATCCCGCCAGACCCAAGAAACTTCGTATCTCTGACGGACTCTTAGGAGGCTCCCAATTCATCATAGCTTCAGTCTTGGAGGGATCTACTTTCACTCCGTCTCGAGTGACTACGTGCCCTAGAAATTGTACTTCTTTAAGCCAAAAGTCACACTTGGAAAACTTGGCGTACAACCTCTCTTTTCTCAACACTTCCAGAACTTCACGCAAGTGCTGCTCGTGCTCTGTCTCACTCTTGGAGTACACGAGTATGTCGTCAATGAATACAATGACCGACTTGTCGAGGAATGGTCGGCACACTCTATTCATCAAGTCCATAAACACCGCTGGTGCGTTCGTCAGGCCAAAAGGCATTACAAGGAACTCGTAATGGCCGTAACGCGTTCTGAAAGCCGTCTTCGGAACATCTTCTTCTCTCACCTTCACTTGGTGATAGCCTGATCGTAAGTCGACTTTGGAGAAACAACCCGCTCCTTGAAGTTGATCGAACAAGTCGTCTATTCTCGGAAGCGGATACATGTTCTTCACTGTAGCTTTGTTCAACTCACGATAGTCGATGCACATTCTCATTGTGCCATCCTTCTTCTTGACAAATAAGACTGGAGCTCCCCAAGGTGACGAACTCGGTCTTATGAATCCCTTCTCAAAAAGCTCTTGGAGTTGTGCTACCATCTCTTGCATCTCCGACGGTGCTAAACGGTAAGGTGCTTTAGCGATCGGTGCAGCGCCAGGCACAAGATCAATCCGAAACTCTACCTGACGATCGGGTGGCAACCCGGGCAAGTCGTCCGGAAAGACATCTGGATACTCCCGCACGATCTTCACATCTTCCAGCTTGGACTTCTCTAACTTGGCATCGATCACATAGGCTAGGAAGGACGAACATCCTTTTACTAAACACTTGCGTGCTTTTGCCATTGTGATTATTGCCACTTCACCCTTTCTCTTTTCGCCATAGATGACCACTACCTCACCAAAGGGGTTGGGAAGTCGAATCATCTTTTTGGAACACACGAACTCGGCCTGATTGTTTGACAACCAATCCATACCGATCACAACGTCAAAACCCCCGATTGACATTGGTAGCAGATCGATCGGGAATTCTCTCCCTTCGATGCTAAGAGCACACTGCTTCAGAACTTCATGGATCAGAACTTGCCTACCATCTGCTATTTCTACCACTAATGCATCCTCAAGACTAGTAGTGGGCATAGAAATTTTCTGACGGAACAATTCAGATACGAAAGAGAAACTAGCACCCGTATCGAATAAAATACGAGCAGGTACAGAGTTTATAAGAAAAGTACCCGATACCACATCAGCGGATGCCCTAGCCTCCTCGGCCGTCATCTGAAAAGCTCGGCCCTGAACCTTCGGAGGGTTCTCTTTCCTTGCTGGCGCGCTACCCGACACAAGCTTCGGGCAATCTCTCTTTACATGCCCCGGTGCCTTACACTCGTAACAGACGATTCCACTGACCGGGCAATCTCTGACAGTGTGACCGGGCTTCCCACACTTATAGCAAACTTGAGAATTGTTGTAACAGTTACCGTGATGCTTGGTTCGACACCTCGGGCACCACTTAGCTTCCTGATAACTACTGAAGTTGCGGTTTCCGACAAAAGGTCGGGTCCGCTTGGGAGGTACTGAACTGTTCTCCCACTTTCTCTTTTCAAGCACCACCACTGCCTTCTCAGATTTGCCCTTCGCGAACATCTCTTCCATAAATTGAGCTTCCTCCACCATCTCTCGGAGGTTAGAAGCCTTGAAATTATGGACCATAGATTGCATGTCCGCAGGCAGGCCGTTGAGATAAGCTTTCATCTTGTCTTTCTCTGTTGGGGCAGCGTGCCCCACCAGACCCAGTTTCTCCATAAACTGACGGGTGTACTCCCTCACCGTCAGGCTTCCCTTCACCAAGGACCGGAATTCTTTCTCAATTCGGTCCATGGTCCTCTCGTTGCAAAACTCTTCCAGCAGCTTTTTCTTGAACTCGGCCCATGACAACTGAGCCAACACTTCAGGAGATAGAGTGGATTGGATGATGTTCCACCAGATGAGTGCAGTGTCCCTCAGCAATTGGGTACCAAACCGCACCCTCTGATCATCACCACATTCGGAAGAGCCAAAAGCTTGCTCAACCGCTCGGATCCACTTAACGCACACCACCGGGTCATCAGAACCGAAGAATTCTGGCGGTCCGCAGCCCAGAAAGGACTTATAGGAACAACCCTTCCTGTTCCCCTGAGCACCAGAAATCCCACGCTCAACAGACGTGACCCTTATACCATCATCTCCAGAACCTAATACGACGTTCTCTACCACCGTCTCGCTTCTCCGATGGTTTACGTCGCGGTCCTCCATTGCTTTAAGCAGAAACTCTTGCTGCTTAGCCATCTCTTCCCTCATCGCCAACATCACGCTGGCCAGCAACTCTGACTGGGGATTAGCATTCCCGATTACTGGGTGGGACGAAGCCAGGTCTACTCTCGGAATGACCTCTGGCCCCCTACCTAGTACTTGCTGAATGGGTGGTCGAACGATAACCTCAACTCCTTCCGGCTGACCCGCTGTAGAGGCTGTCGCTTCCTGACCATCAACACGAGCACGCGGTCTCCCACGCGTACCTACCATTCTGAACTGCTACACAGAGCAGTGGAAGAGATAAGAAAAGATAGAAAAACACGAAGGGAAAACGTACTACCACATTACCAAATGCCATATTAATAGCAATTCAAGGACTCTTACGTACAATATCCTCATAATAACATTAGCTAAGTGAAATTATGAACATACAACACATAATGGTTCTTGTCACCACTACTACAACGCCTGATAAACGTACTTTCCGTCGACTCTAAGACTAACCCAACTTGGGAGCTCTACCCAATTCTCGCGGATCAATTCTTAGCATACGCAGTCTAAGTCTAGACATCTTACATTCATGCCTAGTTCGCTTAAACTAGAGCTCTGATACCAACTTGTAACACCTCAAAAATCAGAGTAAATTAAAACCTGGAAACCTGACAATATAACGAAAGTAAAGCCTTAAATTATCATAAATGGGATCAGTCCTCAAGACTATACAATCCTATACAAGGATTTCATCAAAAGAATGGGACTTAACAATGCCCAGCAACAATACTAATCAACTCCAAAAACCTCGAGACTCAAAACTCGTCTCTCCAAAAACCCCGGCAACCCACCGCTAATGGAAACCTGATACACATACCATTTGAGAAAAAGTGTCAGACTTAAAGCCTGGTGAGAACCTACAGTTTATGAAGCTCAAAAGATAAAACATTTGCATCAAGATAACGTTTCCAAAGAGATTAAGTTTACACAATAAGTCCTTGCCACAAACGGGCTTTTTCGTTATAAACATGCCATAAAAGGACCGAAGCAAAACATTTTACCAAGGATTGTGGCGAAACACAAAGTTAGGCCAACAAACCGAGTTACGAGCTAAACCAATTGGAGTCCGCGGATACGAATCACAAAGTTCGTGCTTCAACGTGAGATCAAGCCCCAAGCGCAAAACCAAGGTATACTCCTTCGCTAGGATCACTATGAACCATGGCTAGTATCCGGCCTCACATAACCGTACCAAGTTGCCCCCGAGGAACAAGTGATCCATAGCTACAATTCTGGGGAATGTAACATCCCAATAATACAGTCTACTCCAAAACCTAGGGATCCACTAGTAATGGTAAGGACTCGTCACAACAACGTATGTGACCAACCATAAATAAACATATGGTTACAAACACATTTTTATAAACAAAATGCTATTCCCAGTTCAACTTCCGGTAAGAATGAAAACCATTTAAAGAAGTTCCTTTGAATATTTCTTTCGCATAAACGCACAGGTAAAACATCATTTTACGTTTAAAAATAAGATGAGATCAAAAAGGTAACTTTTGATATGTATACCGTTTAAAATGATAGTAGGAACTCACCTCTGTTTCCTTCTTCTTAACGAGCGCTACCTATGATAACACCGAAAGAATCGGTAAGTCGAAATACAGATAAACCTCTCGTTACTTGAATAGGACTCAAAGACACAGAAGCTAACAACTTAACAGAACCTAATCCGGTCAAAGGACAACTCCGGTCTACAACAACACCGGTCGAACAACCTCCGGTCGGGCACAACCCCCCCGGTCGAACGACCTCCGGTCGGGCACAACCCCCCCCCCCGGTCGAATGACCTCCGGTCGGGCACAACCCCCCCCCCCCGGTCGAACCATCTCCGGTCGAAGGGCACTCCGATCGAACGACCCATCGGTCGAACACCAGTCCGTTCGAATCAACCCTTCGGTCGAACACCAGTCCGGTCGAATCAACCCTTCGGTCGATTGACCATCGTCTTGTTCATCAAGAACAGTACGATGCAGAACCCAGATTCAACCCAGATCCAAATGAGAAAATACTCAGATCTCGAAATGGAACGGTTTAAAACCTTCACAACGAGATTCTACGCGGCTAAAAGCATTTAGATCAAAGCATTTAGCTAGATTCATACCTCGATTTGCCCGAAATGATCGACCCTTCAACACTGCCATCTCCTGCTCTCTCTCTCTCTGGCTTCTTTGATAAGAGATCAGATCAAATGAGATATCAGAAATATCTCAGATTTGATTTCTATATAAATAACCCAAGTTACACTTTGCCCCCTTGAACTTTGGGTAAAGTTCAACTTCTCACCCAATCCCAAAATTCAGGGTGTTACATAATGGGCTTATGGGCTTTAAGGCCCAACAAGCTTACAACTTTAATAACTTGACATAATCTACCCTGAACTTCTATTTAACTAACAAAGTAGCCCTAACATACCACTTGATGGGATTTTATGTTCAAAAAAGAGTTTCAAAAACCACAAAATAAATTTTGAGCAACGGAAGCAAAATAAAATTTTGAACATAAACAAAATTAAACAAGTTTTAACTCCCACAATAGGATCTTGTTACATGCATGTAAAGATTTAACTTGAAAATCTTTACATGCATGTAACAAGATCCTATTGTGGACGAATCTGATCTTGTTACATGCATGTAAAGATTTAACTTGAAAATCTTTACATGCATGTAACTTGACCATGCAAGACTTTCTTTCTTGGTCCTTCTAGTTTGAATTTGTTAAAATCCATATTTTAACAATAAACTTTATAATTATAAGTCCCTCTTTTAATTCTAGTTATATATAAGTTTATATGTTAACTAGAATCCTTTTATTGCATCAATTATTATGAATCACATTCAATAATAATTTTCAAAAATTATTAATATTTATCAAGAATCAAAATTCTTATAAATATTAATTTGGAGTCTACTTGTTTTTGGTGTGACCCTATAGGATCATAAATTACCGGCAATATTATTTTATAATCATTCTTGAGCATATAGAACCAACAGTCTCTTCGGTTGCTATGTCAAAGAGGCTTTGGATGATTTTGCAAAGGCTTCAGGTTTGCGTCCGAGTATGGGGAAGAGTTCAGTCTATTACTCAATTATAGCCCTTGAAATAAAGGGGGAGAATAGAAGTATTTTACCATTTCAAGAGGGAGTTTTTCCATTTCGATACCTTGGTGTTCCTTAATCTTTTAAACGCTTCTGGGTGGCTGATTTTAATCCTTTGGTGATAAAGGTATATGCTCGTATTTTAAACTGGAAGGCTAAATTCTTGACTTTGGGGGGCCGATTACAGCATATTAAATCGGTCTTAGAATCAATGAAACTCTATTGGATGATGGTCTTCCTTATTCCTCTATCGGTAACCTAAGAGATAGAAAGATTATTTCGTGATTTTCTTTGGACGCATGGGGAGGCTTTTAAGGGGAAGGTTTGATTGGCTTGGGAGGAGGTATGTAGACCAAAAAAGATGGGAGGTTTGAGTATTTAACGATTAGGTTTGTGGAATCGTTCATTATTAGTATCTCATGTTTGGGTATTTTACAAAGTAGATCATCACTTTAGGTTTCTTGGATTTAATTGTACCGGTTGAGAGACTCAAACTTTTGAACGGTAATTGTTGCTTCTAACTCCACATGCATGTGGAGAAAACTTCTGGCACTCCGAAAACATATTCGCCAATTTTTCATTCATATTGTGTGGGATGGTCAGTCGACAAATGCTTGGGAAGATACTTGGTTGAATATTGGCCCTTTATCCGAATACGTGACGTATAGGTTATTGCATACGGCAGGTTTCTTGAAAACCTCTAAGGTCTCGGATGTGCTATCTAATATTCAAGAGACGTGGCCAAATGATTGGATTCAACGTTGTACAAGATTGACTAATGTTCATATACCAATTCTAAGTAATGGTGTTAGGGATTAAGTGATGTGGATGAATACTCAAAATCAACCTACAAGGTTTATGATTTCGGAGGTATGGAAATCGCTTGATGGTCCGTATCAAGAGGTCCCGTGGTATAAATATTTGTTGGTTCCCAAAGCATATACCTAAGCATACATTTTGCTTTTGGTTAGCCATGCGGAGGAGGCTTCCTACTCTATCTAAAGTTTTTGATTTGTAGAAATGATGTGCAAAACTTGGCTTGTTCTTTATGTAACTCGGGTTTGGATTCACACAACCACCTTTTCTTTGATTGTCAATTATCGATTCAGGTTTGGATTAAACTTTTTGGCTAAAGTTTTTGGCATGATGGCTACCTTTTGTTTTGGATTCCTTTTTGGAGGCAGAGCATGAACAACCTGTTTATTATGTCCAATTGTCTGTCTCGTTGTGTCTATTTTGGTTGATTGTTGCTTCGTATGGTATGGTTACCAAGGTTTATTGTTTTGTTGTTGGATTTTCTCGATTTTTGGACTCTTGTAATTTCCCCTTTTTGTTTTTTATAATATTTCCAGGAGAAATCCTTTCCAAAAACAATAAAAAAAATCATAGACAATTGAAAGAAGCAACCAAAATGCGTGTTATATAAAACGTGTTAATTGAAAGGGAAAATTGCATAAAAATGTAACGTACTTTACTTTAATTTTTAATTTGAGTAATGTACTTTCAAAATATCCGTTTCGGTACTAAGATTTGATGTTTCAAACATTTAAGTACCCAAGTAACCGATTTAAACATTAACCAGTTACCATGCTGATGTGGCGAGTGATGTGACATCCAAATCAATATTATTTGCTAACGTGGCTAGTGACATGGCCTTTTAACATAATATTAGTTTTAAATTTATCCTTACCCTTGATATTTCAATTTTATAAATATATAACTTACAAATAATTATAATATATAAATTTTAATAAAATAGATAAATAAAACTAATTTTAGATTAAAAGTCCATGCTAGTAGCTACGTCAACAAATAATATTGAGTATGTCATAACACTTGCCACATCCGCATGTAACCGGTTAATGCTTAAACCGGTTACTCAGGTACTTAAATTTTTGAAACTTCACTTCTTAGATACCAAAATGGATGTTTTGGAAGTACGTTATCCAAAATAGAATTAAGGCAAAGTACGTTACCTTTTCATGCAATATGCCCTACTTGAAAATAGTCAACATATTTTTGTAAAGCAAAATAACTAGTCCATTTAAGACTGAACTGATTATTAATAAAATTTCGAGAAGTTCAAGATTGTTTCGAAATTGTTGGATATTCATTGTGAAAAAAAAGAACCCCGAAAAGGATATGCAAGTAATCTAAATGTTAAAACTCTGTTCTAAAATGCAATCTTGACATTCTTTTTGTTATTCTCATTAATTTTAAGTATTCTACTGGTGTATCTCTGGTTTATGGTTGCTATCGGTGCCTCATCGACAGTTTTGTTTTAGATCTTCCCTCCGGTGGCTCTTAGACATCCTAGACCTCTGTTAGAGCTAAATTGTATTCAAGCTTAAAAGGAGGGTCTAAAGTGTAAAGTTTGTAAAGTGTGTGGTGGTCATTGTAATAATGAGTAAGTGTTGACTATTGCTAAAAGGTCATGTTGACCATATAAATAGCAAGTCATAGTTTAGTTTCTAAAAAAGAACACACGCGAAGTCTGAGTAAGTTTACGTTGTGAAAAATACACACACACAGAGCTTTATTGATGAATGCACTAAATAGGGATATGAATCTTTGTAAGTTGTGTGATCAATAAAAAGAAAGATGTTTGGATAATCTGTATGCATATTACTTGCCAAAATAATGGGATCACATTTGGTATTAGAGCTAAATCCAAAAATTTTGAAAGAAAAAAGAGTTCGTAAACTGTTCTTGAGTTCTTGATCAGATTTTTGAGTTTAAAAGTGTTTTTGATAAAATATTTGATTGGAAAATGGTCGAATTATGTGTTAGAATGAGTTTATGTGAGTGAATTTCATTGGTGAATTGAATTGGATCACCAAATTTCGATTTTTGAAATTTTTTGTTCGAAGGAAGTCGCACTCACTGTTTTCTTCTCAAAAAGAAAATGTTTCATATTTTCTGGGGACGCAGCACATAATCTATCTGATTTTCATTTGGAAAATCTGGATATTGAAAAAGAAGGAAGTCTGCCCCCACCTTCGCACTTCAATCATGCACATTGAGTCTGTGTTTATGTACTGTTGTCTCAGTGGTTTACACAACTTTGAGCCTTATTGTAAAGCAATCATTGTGCTTAATTCTTTCTACACATGCAAGAACACACAAGGAATTTGTTTCTTTGTCATAACATTCATAGAAATTGCCTTTGTGGTGTTTCGATGATTTGATGGAAGCCCTGGGGGAGTGAACATCAAAAAGCTCCTTTATATTGTGTATTCGTTACACACAGTGACTTTGTGTTACTGACAGGCATTTTAACTGATTCATCTATTGATTCAGGAGTTACCTGTTCTTATTTTGTCTGGATTTGCAAAGATCTACATGAATACTTGGTTATGGATCACAAAATCAGAGGCTCAGTTTGACAGATCAGATTGGTCAATGACATTTCTTGGGAGAAAAGTTTTGATGATATAGATGTTCAAATCATCAAAAAGGGGGAGATGGTTTCAAGAAATGATAAAGTTTTGAGAGATGAATTTTTAAAGAAATGTCCAAGTCAAAAAAGTTCAAAGTAAAGATTTGAAGATTTGATGAAGATCAAAGAATTTCTGAAGATTTGAGGAAATTTTCTTTAAAGATTATTTTGCTAAAGCAATTCGAGCTGATTCTGAAGATAATTTCTTTCCAAAGTCTGAAAGTATCTTGTGAAAGTTTTGGGGAGATTGTTCGTTGTTTGAAGATATTTTTGGAAAGAATACAGTCAAAGAAAAAGGGGAGATTGTACTGACAGAGCTAAAAGTGAAGACTGAATTGCTAGATCTTTCAACAGTGATCTTGAATCCAAAGGGGGAGATTGTTAGAGCATAAATATGTTGGATACAAGATCAAGAAGACAAAAGTCAAAGTTCAAGAAGTCAAAGCTGAGAAAGTCAAATCTCATCAAAGTCAAAGCCTTTTGTAATAAAAGTCAAAGTATTGTATTTGTATTTTACTTTCCTTGTTTTAGTTGCAGGTATAAATAGTTTCTTTCCTTTGGTAATTAGTAGAGAACTTAATTGAATCATTATTCAGTTGTATTTTAGAGAGAGAATTATCAGAGAGAAAGAGAGTTCGTTAGAGACAGATTGTAGATAGAGAAAGTGTAATCTTCGAATTGAATTGAAATCAAACAGGTAATTTGATTGTTAATCTTGTTTGTTTGATATATCTTGGTTAGAAACTAGAATCTAGGAATATCACTGTTGGATCATAATTTTTGATTGTGGCTGTAATTTTGTGCTAATAAATGGATTTGGATTGTTTCTTATACTAACTTGATTGTTTCTGTGAGTTTACAGCTTCAAATTCGAAGATTTGAGTGGATTTTTGGACTAGAATTTGATTTTTAGGATCGATACTTGAAGAACTTGCAAGATCTTAACATTTCGTATGAAGAACTCGCAAGACTAGATTTCGCACATATAGAATTCACATATATTCTTTGTTTGAAAATTGTTTATGTGCAGAATTCGCATACTCCTTTGTACGAAAAGTAAGAATTCGCAAATGTCTCTTATGCGAAAAGTGTGTTTGAAAAAATTCCAAGGACAGAATTTGTACGAGTCCTCAAGCGAATTGTGAAGAACTCGCATATAGTGAGATACGAATTGTAAGGAATTCGCATAAGCACTTATACGAATTCTTCAGGATTTTGCATATCTTTTCAAAAAAAATTCTAAGTCCAGATTTCGTATCGATGCAAAAAGTTTTTTAAATTTTGAAATTTTTTTAAGTAAAGAATTCGCATCATTCTGTGATACGAAATCTTCATGCGAAAAGTTTGATGTGAAAAGGTTTATCTCTCAAATTTTGTTTCTAAGGCAAGAATTCGCTTGAGTGGTTTATACGAATTGCAAGGAATTCGCAGGTAGCTATCTACGAATTTTTGGAATTCGCATACTGGTTCACGCGAAAAGTGATTGTTTTTTATATTGTCCAATCAAACCACAATCAAATAACAATCAAGAACAACAAGAATCATGAGGCAATCACATGTGTATTGATGTCACAAGTGATAGGGTTACAAGTGTTTCTCTCTCTAGATTCTCTCAAGGATTATAATTAGGCTAGTTACTACAAATGAAAGATAAGGAAGACCTATTTATAGGTCAAACAAGGAACAAAGGTAAACTTACAAAAGTCAACATAAAATGATGTAAACTAAAAATACAATAAAAATCTCCCCCTTTTAGATCATTTGGAAAATTTGCTCTTGTCCCATCTTCTAAAACAGATTCTTCTGATCCCAAGGTATGCTTCAAACCTCCTGATGTGCTCTCTGAAATCAATCTTCTTGTTGATCTCTTCAAGCATAACATCCAAGTTAAGAGACTCAACTTTTCTGACAGCTTCATTCTTTCTAAACCTTTCCTGCTCTGACAGAAAAAATTTGTCTTCAAGCACTTTCCGCACATACTTCAAAGTACCATCTGAATACTTAGCCAATTCTGATGCTCTCATGAACTGCTTCTTATGAGACTTGGTGTTTACATACATCACACCCAACTCTGGATATTTGGAGATCTGAAAAGGCTCTAGAACTCTGATCTTAGGATGGTTGAAGTTTGGTGCCAGCAGGTTTACTCTGTTCTGATTGGTTTCAATGCCAATCTGAAAGTCAAACGAATAAGCATTGTAGACACTCCTTGTCATGAATCTTTTAATGGCATCCAAAGCATAAGCAACAGCTTGTGACCTCCTTCTCTTACTCCTGTCTCTGAACTCATTCACAATGAACATAATGTCTGAGAAGTTCAAGTTATCAAAATCACCTTCTGTAAAGGTACTGATCTGCATATCTTTCCTTTGAATAGTGAACTTTGGATAGTGGACATTAAGAATCTTGCATATGTGAACATTTTGAACCTGCTGAATCTCTCCTCTTTTGGCAAATGAGGACATTCTGCTCTGAGTGTTCATAAATCTGATGTAGTTGGCCTGATAAACTTTGTCTCTATCTCCAACACCATAAAAACAAGCTTCATCAGTCGGTTGTAAAGAAGAAACAAAGATTTTGGTAGACTCTTCCAGAAATGGTACTTTGAGAGACTTTCTGATGATCTCAATGAACTTCAAAGAATCTCCCTCAACATCATATCCTGTATAAGGAACAGTACCAACTCTAACATCTCCTTTGAAAGTAACTTTCCCTATATCACTGATTTCATAAGAGATGAGCTCTTCTGTTTGCATTGTTTCAAGTTCTGGACCATGAGCTTTTGAGAATTCTTCCACTTCCATAGGAGTAACAAAAACAGGATTTGGCTTTAATTGTATAGAGGTTTCAGCTGCACTTAAAATCTTTGGACTATCAGGGTTTCGAATGTAAGGAGGTTTTGCTCTGGCTGCTTCTTCTTCCTCTTTTCTTAACTCAGCTTTAGCTTCTCGGACTATCTGTCTTTCCTCCTTTTCTCTTTGCTTTCTTTCTTTGTACAGCTTATTCCTGAAGTTTTGGATATCAATAACGATTGGCCTTTCTTCTTCAAGATCTTTTTGACTTTCTGGGCTTATCAGCTTTTGGTTTCTGCTTGGGTTGATCAGCTGGTTGTTCAAAATCAAAATCTTCAGGCAAAGGAAGATCAACTCTTGGTTCAGAAGCATCAAGGTTTTAAGGGACAGAGAAGTTTCTTGTGGGAGAGACAATAGGAATAGCAGTCAATATTTCATCTTCATCAAACAGTCTGTAGGTTGGTGGAGTATGATCAACTGTACTAGCAATCTGTGCAACCTCCACAACCTCAACTTGTTGAACTTGAAAAGTTTGATCAAGATCTGCAATCTCCTCATCTTGACTGTCAAGATCATCAAAATTCTCATCTATATTATCTCCAAAGAAATCATCTAGCACATTCTCACTATGACTCAGATTTCCTTGAGCAATTAAATTCTGTACAAATTCTTCACCTGTAACTGAATTCTCAGGATCTGGTCCATCACTTTGAATATTATGCTCAATAACATCCATTCCCTCCTGCTTTACTCTCCAATAACGGTCATACCTAGCAGCAGCCTGTTCATCATCATCACTTTCATAATCATCTAGGTTGACAAAGTTTTCAGCAGTAACTCCCAACATCTCCATAACTTCCTCAACTGTGGCAATCGCAGGGTTTTCAACCCTTGATTCCGTATTATCATAGATCATCAACTCCACTTCAGCTTCTGGAACATTCTCATCCAACTGTTCCTTTTCTGACTGTTCTCCATGTGTAGTTTCAGCTACTTCAGTCCCCTGTTCCTCAACAGTAACAATAACAGTATCTTCTGCAGTTTTCTGTCTCTTATTCATCTCCCCCTCATGATCTTGATCATAATCATGATCATGCCTTTTCTTTAAAACTACATCAGATTGAGCATTGCAAGAAAGTTGAACTGTTGTTGTTAGATCCTCAAAGTGCTTCTCCACTGAATCTTTGAACTGGTTGAACTGAGACTATGTGACATAATCTACTGGAACCTGAGGAACAATTGGTTGGGATTGTTGCCTCAGTAAACCAATAAGATCTGCTTCGGTTTGATCTGCTGGAGCTTCGGATTACAGCTGGGCTAGAAGTAAAGATTTCAGCTCAGAAACGGATTGAACTGGTGGTGGTTGTGGAACAGATGGTGGTGGAAGTGTTTGCTCAGGCTCCTCAACTACTGGATTTTTTTCTTTCAACATTCTCATAACCTTTCCAATCTCCTCTTCAAACTTTTCAGATGCTTTATTCATCTCCGACTGAAATTTCTGCGATAAAGAGGATTCAACGACCATTAGGGCATCATTGAGAAATTCCCTTGAAACGAATTCGGGTAAAGTAACGCCGGGCTACTTAAGCTTCTCGTTAACACAGCTGTTGAAGATACAACAGTGTGGCCTGTTCTCAAAGCTGGCATAACATTAGCAATGAAAGGACTTCCACCTGATCCTCGTAGTCCGGATTGCGGATCTACTACAGATCTTCCGACCGGGTCACTAAGACGACCGGTGATAGCAGATATAAGTGATTGTGTCCTAGGAATAAAAACTGATGTAACAATTGGCTCTAGACTCACAGGTGCACTGAAAGAAGTCAAACTCGGGGGCAACTGAGTTCTTGTTTCAATACCTGCCATTTCCTAGTGAAAGGCCGATAGAGTATGTGCTAAATCCCTGTGTAAAGATTAGACTATAGCCTGTTGAGAGGCAATAGAATGGCTGGCTGAGGTGTGCATATGCATTAGTGGGCGACTAATGTCTGTGGCTACCCTTCTGGAATGGTAGGTTTGGATACACACACGCTCACCATGTTCTTTTTCTACATTCACTCTAGTCCTCACATTTTCTGGGTTTTCAACTAATACTCCCTCTTCCTGCCTTATAACTCCAAAGTCAGAAACAATATTCCTGATTATTGAATCAACACCTTCCAAGTCAAGATCTCTTGCAGTAGAACCAAGACTTTGGTGTAAAGAAACATTTTCCAAAAATCCAAAACTATGACCCATGTTTTCATCAGTATTATCATTCTGATCATTTCCTTGATTTGCTGCATCCTGTAGTGATGTTGCTGAAGGTACCGAAGTACTAGAAGAGCTTGCTTGTCCAACCGATATAGTTTTCTCAGAGTTCTGACTTTCATTGGGATTCTCTTCCTGAGGGCCCAATTGAGGAATGATAGCAATCTCAGGTTGAGATGTAGGAATCACTAAATGCGTGGCAGATTGTGCCTGTGTTCCTGCACCCTCCAGTACAGAAATCTGATCCACTCCTTAACCCCTCTCTATATTTTCTCTCTGCTCACTTTCCCATTCAACTACTCCCGTAGTATGTTGAACCCTCACCGACTCCGCTCGATTAACTGGTTCTGAGTCCTGGGTAGGGATCTCCGGCTCTGGAAATCCCATGGACTCCCTATATTTCCTAACACTCAGAGTATTCGAATCGGTATAAGAAAGCAGTGCAGCAGGAAGTGGCATCTCAAAAGTGAAGGATTGCTTCTGCTTTTGAAGATGTGTCATTTCATTTTTCTGGGCGCTTTCATGATGTAATCGCTTTGGAAGATCTCGGCTGGATCTCAAAATGCCTCGGACAATAAGTTGTAAAAATATCTGATAAGGCACATATTTTGGCTTCTTTGAATGTCTCTTGCTCAGAACTTTCTCATACAGCTCAGTCCAGATGGCCACAGCATAATCAACATGCAAATCATAGATGATAGCATGAAACAGTCTTAGAGTATGAATATTAGTGTTGTGATGCCCAGAATGTCGTGAAGTCAAGCACTTGTTGATCACTGAGAAAAACTGATAATAGAATGGAGGCAAATTTTACTTCCGAAAGTCACTCATCTTTGAAAGACTTCCAACATATCCTAGAGCACGAATACCAGCAAACATTTCGTGATCTGTAGGATAAGGATCAAAAGTTGTCTTTCTTTCTCTTGAATCTGGCAAAGGTAGATCAAGAAGCAGACGAAGTCTTTGATAGGTCAGGATGGATGTGAAGTTGTCAATGCGAATGGTGAAATACTTTCTGTTGCCTTGCACCACATGCTCAATTGTTTTCCATGCTTGTTGTAAATAGATCATTGGGACAGTAGAAGTTGAAGTTAAGGGAGTACATATGGGATGATTTTTTAGGATCTCCTTTATCAAAGGCTTGACCATCAGATTGTCAAAGATTACATGATGATTATTCGTTGATAAAGAGAGATAATCTTGAGGATTGATCAATTGAAGATCTGGATCAGCATCAACTTCAGAAAAATGGGATCGGGAAGAAGGCATGGACATCTCCCGTGAAACATTTGGATCATGTTCATCCATCTGAACACTTTGGTCATGAATTTTCCTCCCGCCATTGATTTCCTGAAAAATTATAAAATGTATTGGATAAAATCCAATATGTTAGTATAAATCCAAATCCTGTTTTTCAGAAAACCAATTTTGAAGTACAGAACAATATACTTTAAGATTTTGCAATTGAAAACACAGTAAGTTGCCGAAAACAAATTGCAACTTCAAATGAACAAAATTTCATAACAACACACAAAAACATAAAATTGACTACAACACTTCACATTTCGAATTTATTCTGACAAAATAATGTTGTATTTAAAAATAATACTTGAAATCTAAATAAAAATTATCATACCGATTTTGCAAAGATAACCAAAAACTTTTGACTTTTTAAACTTGAATTTTTTTTGAAATGAACTCCAATAATCAAACTTTGCAACTTACTCTTTATTTGAAAAAAAAAATTGAAATTCAAATTTGACTTTCAAAATTCAAACTTTTCACTTTATTTCAAAAAAAATTCTGACTTTTAATCTTCTTTTAATCTTGAACATTAAAGTTTATGAGTTCAATCATTCATCAATTAAGTCCAGATCAGTTCAGTTCAGAATTTCATTTCGAGTTCAGTCCAGTTCAGTATGAAACAACAGTCCAGTTCAAGAATCCAAGAGTTATTGTAACCTGCAGAAATCAATATATCGAGCAAACCCAGATTCTATCAAGTATGATTTTCAATACTAACATTAGTTTGAAAGAAGAAACCCAAAATATTTAGTGTCTGTCAATTTTCAGAACACATCGAACTAGGAAGATGAATAGTCAAAAAGATTTAATCGACAAACTAAAGTATGAAACCCTAGAATCGATAACAGAAAAGAACCAACAATCAAACAAATGAAAAACAATAACCTACACTGAAATCTTCGAGGGAAATGAACTGAAAAGATGAAAGTCGTAAGAAAATTTCAGAGAGAAACCGCTAAGTGTTGAAAGTCGCAGACTGATAATGAGAGAAGTAAAGAGATGGAATATTTATATACTCGAAAAAACGCGCTAGTCACAGAACTCGCAAGTCAAAGAATTCGCAAGTCACTGTTCATTCACAGAACTCGCAAGTCAAATAACTCGCAAGTCACTGTTCATTGCACAAAAAAGTCGCACACAATGCACGAATTGAGTTTTTCTTCTCTCATATCAAGAAAACAAGGTATTTGTCCCAAACAATGACAAATATGTGTGTGTTTTTCAGTCAAGAAACAATTTAAGTGAAAAATTCATGAAACAAGCAAGCCTAAAGAGTAAGAAAGTTGAAACTCGCAGGCTGAAAGAAATTTCTCGCCCAAACACGCAAGTAACGCCTTGCGCGTTTTTGAAACTCGCACGCCTCAACTAGCACGTTTACCTAAACTCGCTAGCTTCACCTTGTGCGTTAACCAAACTCGCTAGCTTTACCATGTATGTTTATTAAACTCACTGACGATGCCTTGTGCGTTTAAGCGTCAACATAGTGCTTTACGCGTTTCCATACTTAGAAAAATTTTGAATTTTTTTTTTCAGAAAATGAAATCTTTCCAAAAATGATAACTTTTACTTTCCCAAAATAGCAACTTTGCAAAATTGACTTTTTAGCACAAAACCAGTATTTTTCTCAGGAAAAACTTTTCAAACCTTTCAGATCTTTAAAATATATATACACACTTACAGACTTTTGCATTAAGCTCTCCCTTGAAGTATGCACACATCTTGTATTTCTCCCCCTTGATTTTTGCTGTGAAGCACAAATCATGAAGTACGAGTCCTGATCTGATATGATCAGAAGTCATGCTCCTAGGTAGTGACATGCTCCTGATGTACTTTTCCTGTCTAATTTGTTTCCTGCATGATCTACGTTAGTATATGCTATTAATTCAAACTTAGAATCTTTTGGATACCAAAGGCCCAGATTTGGTGTGCCTTTGAGACCCTCAAGATTCTTTTGACAACAAAAAGATGAGACTCTTTAGGATTTGCCTGATACCTTGCACAAAAACATGTTGCAAACATAATATCTGGCATACTTGCTGTCAAATAAAGAAGAGAACCAATTATACTTCTGTAAGTATGTTGGTCTACTGATTTTCCGGAGATATCAGCATCCAACACACTGCCAGCTAGCATTGGAGTTTTCATGGGTGAAGTAGAATTGATGTCACATTTCTTCAACATGTCTCTAATATATTTAGCCCGATTTATAAAAATCCCTTCTGGGTTTTTCTTAACTTGCAGACCTAAGAAAAATGTGAGTTCACCCATCATTGACATTTGAAAACGTTTTTCATGATATTTTCAAATTCTACACACAATTCTTGTGAAGTGGAGCCAAAAATTATGTCGTCAACATAAATTTGTAAAAGTATCAGATCCTTACCTTTCTTTTTGAGAAATAAAGTATTATCGATTGTACCTTTCCGAAAACCTGACTCTGTTAGATAGACTGATAAGGCGTTCTTAAGGCCAAAGAGTCGGTGGAAAAGGGGGGAAAGCTCTCCATTCCTGGTTCTCCTGTAGCTGGATCCTCCGGAACCACAAGAATCCTTAGTTAGAATTAGAATGGGATTCCAACTCAACACCTTTTGAGTGAGATTTTGAGAAGAGTTGCTCTTTGGAGAGCACAGTACGATGAAAGTTGTAAGCTGTGTTCGGGGGGGAGTTATTGTCTATCGTTGGCCTCTATGGTAGAATCAGTCGGGGGACCTTTGGCACTTGTTTTAAACCATACAATGCCTTGTCAAGAACATAGACATGATCTGGGAACTTTGGATCCACAAAGCCTTCAGGTTGACTCACATAGACTTCTTCATGAAGAATGTCGTTGAGAAAAGCAAACTTCACGTCCATTTGAAACACTTTGATATTCTTGTGAGTCGCATAAGCAAGAAAGATTCTTATGGCTTCAATACGAGCAACTGGTGCATAGGTTTCGTCATAATCAATCCCTTCTTGTTGATTGTAACCTTTTGCAACCAGCCTTGCTTTGTTTCTCACGATAATTCCAGCCTCGTCCTTTTTGTTTCGGAAGACCCACTTTGTTCCAACAATTGATTTGTCTTTGGGTCTTGGTATCAATCTCCACACTTTGTTTCTTTTGAACTCATTCAGCTCATCCTGCATTGCATTTATCCAATCTGGATCCTTTAAAGCTTCTGACGGCTTCTTTGGTTCAATGTTGCTCAGAAAACTTGAAAACATGCAGAAATTGGTTGTTTCCGGTGGAAAAGCAGATCTGGTAGTCACTCTAGCAGACGGGTCACCAATTATGTTTTCTGGAGGATGATTCCTTGTCCATCTGTGTGAGCTTGGTAATACATCAACCTCTGTTTGATTATTAGAAGAATCAAACTCATCTTGTATTGTTGGTTCTTCAGAAGTTGAAGTAATTTGAATTTATGATCCTTCGGAAAAAGATACAATTGGACTTGATGTGCTTTGCAATGGAACAACTTCTGTAGTGGGAGTTTCCAACACATTTCCTTCAGGTGTAGATGGAATATCTTCACTATTTGTTGAAGTTGTGTTGTCTGAAACTTCTTGTACTTGAGTTGTAGAAGCTTCTCCATTATCTTCAGAGGGTCCTGATATATATCTGCAGTGGTAGTAGATGTATCAGTGATAGGTATATCATTTTGACCTTGTATGTTCTGAAAGTCATCAAAAGCATCATAAAATAGTAAATCTAAATCTGAATCAGTAAAAGATTTAGAAATCTCAGTCTGTTTTGAAGCAGGTTCCACACTGGTTGATGTGGAAGCTTTATCACTAGATCCAAGTTCTGAACTGCTTTGTTCAGAAATTATTGTCTTTGTTTCATCAAAGGATACGTTGATTCTTTCAATCACTGATCTCGTTCTTGTGTTGTAAACTCTGTATGCTTTGGAGGTTAGTGAGTAACCAATAAAAATTCCCTCATCAACTTTCTCTTGGAATTTGGCTAGATTTTCTCTGTCATTCAGCACATAGCATCTGCATCCAAACACACGAGAGAATTTAACATTTGGTTTACGACAATTGATAATTTCATAAGCAGTTTTATTTATACGCTTATTAATAATTGTCCTGTTTTGTGTGAAGCATGTAGTTGCTACTGCTTCAGCCCAAAGAAACTGTGGTTGACTTGAATATGCAAGCATTGATCGTGCCGCTTCCACCAAAGTTCTGTTCTTCCTTTCCACGACACCATTTTGCTGTGGTGTCATTGTAGCTGAGAAGTTGTGTGAAATACCAACTGAATCCAAATATGACTGAAGAGTTGAATTCTTGAATTCGGTACCATTATCACTTCTGAGTTGTTGCACTTGACTTTGAAGAAGAACTTGTATTTTCTTCATAAACTTGATGATGATATCTGGAGTGTCCGACTTTTGTCTCAAGAACTCTAGCCACGTATATCTGGAATATTCATCAACCATGACCAGCAAGTACTTTTTGTCATTTATTGGCTGCGTTCTCATTGGACCGCATAAATCCGTGTGAATAAGTTCCAAGCACGTTGAATAGTTAGATAGCATCTTTAACTTGTGTGAACTTCTTTCAATCTTCCCTTTGACATGCACAACAAAGAGAGTCTTGTTCTATTTTCAGCTCTGGAAGCCCGGTGACAAGATTCTGAGTCCTCAACTTGTTCAATTCTCTGAAATGTTGATGAGAAAACCGACGATGCCATAACCAACTTTCATCTACTGAAGCTTTAGAAATAAGGCATACAGGTTTTGAAGCTTGTAGAGTTGGAAAATGTACACCATATAGTAATCCCATTCTTTCTCCTTTGATTAACTCTGTGCCTGACTTATCCTTGATATAACAGAAATTTTCATCAAATTCCACTTTGCACTTCTTCTCAGTAAATTGACTGATAGAAAATAAGTTGTACTGTAACCCCTCAACATACAGAACTTTAGAGATATAGATCATTTTGTTCTTAAGAACACCGTATCCTCTGACATAACCATTCATCTTATTCCCAAAGTTAACTGATCTTGCATAATGTTCTACGTAGTTGTGCAACAGGTGTTTGTAAGCTGTAATGTGTCTAGAGGATCATGAGTCTATAATCCACACATGACAAGCCTGCAATAGCAGTTACTTCAACTTAGGTACCCATATAAGAATGGGTCCTTTCTTGTTAGTAGCATCCTTATCTTTTGAACTTTTGCTTTTTACAATTTGTGCATTGAGGTATCTTTAGGAATCCATCTTTGCACATATTGTAATTCAACAACTTTCTTTAACTGAACTTTTTGATTTATCAGAAGAAGAAGTAGAATATTTAATGTTTCTCAAATGGACTTTTCTTCTTTTCTTTGAAGATTTAGGTTTAAGAGAGAATGAACTTTCATAACAGAATGAACATCGCAATCTAGTAGAAGCTTATGTCAACAAATCAATCTTTGAAAGAAATTTTGACTTATAAGCATTTTCTTGACATTTATTACAAGTTGGAACTACTCTATTACATGAACTGTCATGAGAAGTATCCAGAATCTCTTCCACCTTTTGCTTGTCTTTGCACACATTTTTCTTCAGTAAGCAATCTGAAACACAATCAGAAGTCATGTTACTCAAATAAGAATTTAAACATACTTCTTCCGATGAAACTGGTACTTCAGAAAGAATCTTGTCATTTACTAGCTTAGAAGAATTAGAATCTGAAATATCAACTTTCCTTTTCAAATCAGAATTGATTAATTTTTCTTTCATAATATCTGACGATAAAACGGATAGATCTTTGACATACTTAGATATTTGATTTTGTAAGCTTTGACGTTGATTGTCAAATGAGTCTCTTTCTGTTATCAAATTCTTTTCAAATTCAGAGACTTGCTTTGATAATTGTATGCATCTAAGCTCAAGATCTTTCTTTTTTTGGAAAGTTTTCTTTTCAAGATCAACTTTTTGACTTTGTAAAATTGAGATTTCTTTTTCAAGAACATAAATCTTGTTTAAAGCTGCTTGATGTTCAAGATCAAAATTCTTAGAGGTCATTTCTGGAACAGGTTTGTTTAAAATTAAAGACTTTTCATTTCCATCTACTATAATAGGACATGTAAATATTATGTCAGATGAATCAGAAACTTGTGATGTAGTATGAATCTCATTTTCTTTTGGAAAGATATTTTCAAATTCAACGAATGTTTTCTCTTTATTTTCATAAGAAGAATTCAATTCGTCGTATTTAAAATAAACATTTTTGAGGCCTTGAAATTCATACTCCATCTCATTTTCAGATTTATCTTCAACAATAGGTTATGTTTCTATTTTAATCGATGTCTCTAAAATAGTCTATGTTTTAACAAACGTCTCAAGGATTTGTGTAACTAAAATAATAGGCTCAGAATCATTTTTGTTTAAATTGTAAAGTTTTTATGGTACCTTCTTTAAAACATCCACATCCGAAAGACCTAGACCAAACTTGGCCTTATAAAATTTGTTTTCCTTTTGACCGTTTGTTAGAAATTTTAGTGTCTGTTCAGTTTGACCTCTTTTGAAAATTAAATCTTCTAACTCTTTTATTCTGGTATATGCCTCAA
This sequence comes from Arctium lappa, assembly GCA_023525745.1. Taxonomy (NCBI): domain Eukaryota; kingdom Viridiplantae; phylum Streptophyta; class Magnoliopsida; order Asterales; family Asteraceae; genus Arctium; species Arctium lappa. The sequence continues at coordinate 55,458,679 of CM042058.1, read as the reverse complement.
TTCTGTCTTTCATGACAAGTTCATACTGAAGAGTTAAGTCCAGTTTCTGATCTTTAAGAGTTGAAACTTGTTTTTGCAAATCAGATATTTCACTTTGAAGCTTTACTTTGTCCATTTTTAAAGCATTTTTCTCTTCTTCTTTATCATATGATAATGTTTTGTACAACAAAACTTGATCTTGATGTTCCTGTATGATTAATTTTTGTTCTTCAAGTTTTTCTTTTAGTTTCAAAATTTCTGAATTCACTTGAGTTAGTTGGGACATCAAGTTCATCAACTCTTCATTTTCAAAAGAGTCAGATTCATCAGACATTGAAGTTACCTCAGTATCAAACTCTTCCTGTACGTGAGCCATGAGGTTGTAGTGGACCTCAGTCAGGTTGGCTTTTACTTCACTTTCCTCCTCATCTGAATAGTACAACCATATTTCATCTTCAGCTTTCAGAGCTTGCCCTTTTTCAACAGCCTTTGCAAGTTGAGCTTTCTTCTTGTAGTACTCATAGTTTTTCACCTTTTTCTCTAGACAATCTCTATCAAAGTGACCTGGCTTTCCACAGTTAAAGCACTTGTCTGACTTTTCTTTCTCTTTTTCTTCCTTCTTTTCCTCAATCTTCTCTTCCTTCTTTTCTTTCTCAATCAACAATTTGCCTTCGAATTTACCTGACTTGTAACCATCATGCTTGGGTTTGCTGTAGAATTTCTTCTTTGCAAACTTCTTGTGAAATCTTGTAGTTAACAAAGCCAGTTTTTCTGTGAAAGCAGCAATCTCATCTACTTCTTCAGGTTCAGCATCCTCATCCTCTTCCTCAGAACTGTCAGAAGAATCAACAATATTTGACACCATAGCTTTTGCCTTTAATGGTTTGCTTGATCCAGATGCTGCTTTTAAAATCAATCCTGGATTCTGTGTCAGTAAAGCTAAAGAGTCTTCCACTTTCTTGTTATTTTCTTTCAACTGACTCGGTTCTTTTGTAGCAGCAGCTTGTTTCTAGATGACATCCTCATGTTGATTTAATGCAGAAAACAGATCATGCAACTTTTCTTCATCCATATCTTTGTTAATCTGCATCTGGATTGTATAAACTTCCCATTCTGGCTGAAGATTTTTAATAAACTTGAAGTTTATCTCTGAATCTGATTTCTGAACTCCGTTTTTCCTCAGTTCATTCAGGATGATGTTATACCTATCATAGGCATCCTTCAATGATTCACCATCCTTGGCCTTGAAACCTTCATAAGCAATAATGCTTTGGTTTCTTTTAGTCTTTTGAGACTTGGCCGATCCAAGAAACTGTTTCTCCAATTCATCCCATATGTCTTTAGCTGAATCACGGCTTTCAACTCGGTTGAATATGTCGTTTGGAATTGCCATGATCAGAAAAGTCAGTGCATCTGTATCTCTTTGAACCAATTTCCTATCATTATCATTGTACTGAATTGGACTCTTAGCAACATTTCTTTCTGGAATATCTGGTGTGGTTTCATTTCCAGGAATCCTTGCTGCAGTGACATGAGGAAAATGGGGTCCTTCCAGAATAGAAGTCATCAAGGATTTATCTTGATTGTTCAGAAAATTTATCATCCTCTTTCTCCATTGAGAATATTCTTCTACTTGAAGAACTGGAGGTTTGGATTTCGAACCCATACTAAGTAGATCTCTAGACATGATTGTAACAGAAATGTGATTTGAACTGATCGTTCAAGAAGAGCAGATTACACTCGGTGTGTAAAATTCAAGACTGATCAAATTTGAAACAACGGACAAAAATGACTAAGTACTCAAACTCGCAGATCACAGAATTGCTTGAAACTCGCAGATCGACAAAACTCGCACACCGTTGTTTCGAACAAACTCGCAGACCAAACGACTCGCATAACACTGTTCCTGCTAAACTCGCTAACTGTACCGTGCGCGTTTCAGAAACTTGCAGATGATTACTCGCGCATTTTAGCAAACTCGCAAGCAAACACGCAGATGAAAGAAACTCGCAGATCAAAGAGCAAAACTCGCTAACTTCGACTTGCGTGTTCTATGAACTCGCTAACAACGACTTATGCCTTTGAGACAAACTTCTTCAACTAGCGCGTTCTAGCGATGAACGTGCGCGTTTCACTAAAACTGCGCGTTCTTGGGAAGAACTTGCGCGTTTCACAGATCTAGCGAGTTCATGGGTTTTCCTTGCGAGTTTCTCACCTGTTCGATCAGAAATCAATTAAAACTTGATTTCTGATTCTGCAAATCACACAAGTAGTCCACGATATCAAACGAATCAATATTACAAAATTGAATTTAAAAAAGAAATCGAAAATTACAGTGCTCAAATCGAAAATACATTGTTCGACTTCAACTACTCAAGAAACCAACATTTTGCTCAAATTGATCAATCTAAAGTACGAATTAGTCTATGTGATCTGAACAAAACTTTATCCTATGAACAAAACGTACACAAACAAATCAATTTCTTGATTTAATTGTGCAAAAACAAGAAAACCAATGATTAAACAGTGAAATATCAGTCCGTCAAAAAATATTTCAAAAAAAAAAATTTCAAATCTGATCGAATCTGCTTCTTCTTGTTTGCTATGATACCAAATGATCTTGTCCAATCAAATCACAATCAAATAACAATCAAGAACAACAAGAATCATGAGGAAATCACATGTGTATTGATGTCACAAGTGATAGGGTTACAAGTGTTTCTCTCTCTAGATTCTCTCAAGGATTACAATTAGGCTAGTTACTATTAATGAAAGACAAGGAAGACCTATTTATAGGTCAAACGAGGAACAAAGGTAAACTTACAAAAGTCAACATAAAATGATCTAAACTAAAAATTCAATAACAGTTTTGTTGTTTTGTATGTGAATTCATGCGGATTCTGATCTTTGTTGTACGAATTCTCTTTGATATACGAATTCTGGTACATAAATTCATGCGAATTGTTCTTTAATCTCTATTGCATAGGAATTCTACACTTAGAAGTGTTTGGAAAATGTATTTTCTGAAAATTTTTAAGTTCTGCATTTGTTAAATCATTTTGTTGGACTAACGATCATTTCTTGCTAAATTCTTTTGCATATTTCACGATGTCTATGATTTTAGTAAAATAACTATGTATGAGGCTAAAGCTAATATTCGACATCTTCTTGACAGTTATCAATATACACCAGAATGGCCAATGGACAGAGAAAATACAAAGATTAAAGATGAAAAAGTTGAGTTGCAAATCAAAGTCTCTGCTCTTGAATAAGAAATAAAGGGTCTGAAAAACAAATCTGAAACCCCAGATCTGAGAGTTGAAAGAGATAAGTTCATACATAATGCAAAGCTTAAACTTTATAACTCAAAAATGAAAGCTGATATTGAGAGTCTGAATGCTAAACTGAAGAAAGCAGTGAACTTTCCAACACTATCTGCAACTAGATCTGTGTGTCTACTTGCCAAAGCATCAAAAGCTGAAAGTTGGACATGGCATCGGCGCCTGTCTCACCAGAACTTCAAAGCGATAGATCAGTGAGAGAGACATGATATAGTCTAAGGTCTACCATAAATTAGGTTTGAGAAAGATTCACTTTGCCCCGCTTGCGAGATGGGAAAGTTGAAATGTAGTTCATACAAAGCAAACACATAATTTTCCTGCTCAACACCTCTGAAACTCATTCATATGAACCTTTGCGGCCCAATGCGTAAATCGATCAACGGCAAAAAGTATATACTTGTTATGATAGACGAGTACTCGAGATACACTTGGTTGGAGCTTCTAAGGAACAAATCTGATGCGCCGAAACTGATAATTGCCTTCATAAAAAAGATCCAAGTTCGACTTCAACTGCCAGTTAAAACGTTAAGAAGTGATAACGTCACAGAGTTCAAGAATGATACACTTCAGAGTTATCTCACATCTGTTGGGGTTTCACATAACTTCTCTACTGCCTACACTCCACAACAAAACGGCGTGGTCGAAAGGAAAAATCAAACCTTTGTTGAAGCTGCTAGAACTATGTTGGCATATTCCGTTCTACCGATGTATCTTTGGGCTGAAGCCGTTGCGACCGCGTGTTTCACTCAGAACCATAGCATTGTGATTAAGAGACACAAGAAAACAGTGTATGAGCTTATAAATAAAAGAAAGTCGAACATTAAATTTCTACGTGTTTTTGGTTGCAGGTGCTATATACTGAACGACCGTGATAATCTTGGAAAGTTCGATAAGAAAGCGGACGAAGGCTACTTTGTAGGATATTCTTTGATGTGTAAAGCCTATCGGGTATACAACAGACGGACCAAGACTATTATGGAAAGCATGAACGTGTCGTTTGATGAATTATCTACATTAACTTCTGAACACAACAGTTCAGGACTCAAGCTTAAAGAAAAGGCTTATGTTCAAAGCGAAATAGAACCCGAATCTTCAAAGACTAAGCTTTCTAACTAATCTAATGTAACATCTGAGTTAGACTTATTGTTCTTGATGCATTTATGGACATTTGTGCAGATTTTGAAAAATCTGAAGCGTCCACATCAACATCAGAGGTCCCAGTTGTCACTGAAGTTATCTCTGGATCTTCTGAACCTGTCACTACAACAACCTCGTCAGGTACATCCACACCGAATATTTCTGAAAGTGATAATATTGATTATGTTTCTGCAGATACAGATTCTGGAAGAGAAGTCCCGAGTACTTCATCTGTTGCTCCAGAGCTACCTGATTCAGAAATAAATGTACGAGATGTCTTGAGTACATCCGAGGTTGTGCCTACAGTGTATGATGAATATGATGACGATAATACGCAAGAAAATGTTCAACCGATTCCAAGAACTACACGTTGGACAAGAGATCACCCCCTTCATAACATCATCGGTGACGTACATAGTGGAGTCAAAACGCGGGCAGCATCTGCAAATTTTTGTCTATATTCTAGTTTCCTTAGTTCCTTGGAGCCTAAGAAAGTCTTAGAAGCCTTGCGCGGTCCAGATTGTATTTAAGCTATGCAAGATGAGCTTCTGCAACTTGAGAGGAACAAGGTTTGGCGACTAATCCCACTTCCTCAAGGTAAATCTGTGATCGACACAAAGTGGGTTTTCAGGAACAACAGGGATGAAGCAGGAGTAGTAGTACGGAACAAAGTTCGCCTAGTTGCTAAGAGTTACTGCCAATAGGAGGGAATTGATTACGACGAGACATTTGCCCCTGTAACACGGATCGAAGCCATTAGGATATTCTTATCTTATGTAGCCCATAAGAACTGTACGGTCTATCAAATGGATGTAAAGTCTGCATTCTTAAATGGGATTCTGCATGAGGAGGTCTATGTTGCTCAACTTGAAGGCTTCGTTGACCCTAAATACCCAGATCATGTCTACGTTCTAGACAAAGCACTATATGGATTGAAACAGGCACCGAGAGTATGGTATGAAACTTTAACTTAGTTCTTACTCGCTTCTGGCTTTAAAAAAAGGTACAATCGATACAACCATTTTCTTGAAAAAGCAAGGTGATGATATGATTTTAATACAGATTTATGTAGACGATATTATATTCGGGTCTACTAATCCTAAATTCTGTAAGAACTTCTCGAAAATCATGGAATCTCGTTTTTAAATGTCGATGATTGGTGAACTAACATTTTTCCTTGGACTTCAAGTAAAACAATCACCCAAAGGCATTTTCATAAATCGGTCTAAATACATTAGAGATATCCTGAAAAAAGTTTAATATGCTTGATAGTTTAGTGATGAAAACGCGATGGCAACTGGAACACTTTTAGATGCTTATTTATCTAGCAAATCTGTTGATCAAAAGGTGTACCGTAGCATGATTGGAACGTTACTGTATCTAACAGCAAGAAGACCCGATATAATGTTTGCTACATGTTTCTGTGCGAGATATCAAGAAAATCCGAAGGAATCTCACCTCGTCGTTGTAAAAAGAATTCTTAGATACCTCAAAGGCACTCCCGAGTTAGGCCTTTGGTATCCTAAGTATTCTGGTTTCGATTTAACTACCTATACAGATGCCGACCACGCGGGTTGTAAAGTGGATCGCAAGAGCACATCTGGATCATGTCAGTTTTTAGGAGACAAATTGGTTAGTTGGACTTCAAAGAAACAAAACTGCGTTTCTACATCAACCGTTGAGGCTGAATATGTAGTTGCCGCTAGCTGTTGTTCACAAGCCCTCTGGATGAAGACACAGTTAAAAGATTTTAGCTATTTCTACCAAAAAGTCCCAATCTACTGTGATTCTAAGAGCACGATAGCTATAACTGCTAACCCGATGCAACACTCAAAGATGAAACATATTGACGTACGCTACCATTTCATCAAGGATCACGTGGAAAAGAGCGACATAGAAATGCATTTTGTGCAAACCATCTACCAATTAGCTGACCTTTTCACTAAACCGTTAGATGAAAAGCGATTCAACTTTTTAGTCAGGAAATTAGGTATGTTGAATGCCAATCCATGATCCAAGGGTGAGTATATCTCAACTTCTGTTTCTATTGACTGTCTTGGAATTTATGAACAGATACAAATATTTATCAACTACTGACTAAGGTGGAATCATTTTTAAAATGATTAACAAATTCTTTTATTTTGCAGGTTTAATTTCAAGTGACTATGGTTTCTAATTATATCAGATCAGGACCCGTTCTTAAATGGTAAAACTGCAAATTACTATTCTCACCGGAGAATACGTAATATTGGCTTCTGAATACTTTAGTTCAGAACCCGTACTCAAATGTTTTTTCTTTTGAAGGATGCTTATCAGATTACATCTTTTCATGGAGTTTTTCTTTTGAGGGGGAGTGATTGAAAATTTAACTGTCATATCTTTTAGGTGAGAAGAAAATAGTTGTTTATACTTTGATTGTTATTGTTAAGTCTGAATATTGTATCCAAGATTTAATAGGAAAAGTCAAAGGTGTAAAAGTCAACAATGTCACTGTCAAAATCAAAATAGTCAATATTGTTTAGTTCCTTAGCAATTAAGTCTTTGTTTAGACTCTTTGGGTATAAATAGGGCTGTAGCTTTGTTATTGTTGGAAGGATTTCATTGTAAACATTACATTTTCAGAATATTCAAGATCTACTTTCTCTTTCTACTCTCTCTCTCTAGTTCATATTGTTAAATCTTGTTTGAAATTAGCTTGATTGATAGGGATTTTGAATTAACAATTGGTATCAGAGCCGTACCAAACCAATTCAAATTGTTTTAGATCATCTTTTTGAATTGATTTCTAGAAATTTTGGATCAAAATCTGGAAATTTTTGATCAAAATATGGAAATTTTTCAAGAACACAAGATCACGGCTGTTTTTTTTTTTTTGGTTTCTTACTGATTGATTCAAATTCGCATTTGGTTGTTGTTCTTTGATTGTAAAAATGATCAAGTTGTAATCGATTTCAGTTTAGAAACACAAAATATTCACAAAGTTTCATGAATCAACCACAAAATCTATTTGAATTTTGAAAATTTTTGGATCTTGATTGAAAAATGTTGATCACTGTGAACTCGAAAATAGATCTGAATTTGTTGATTTTAGCATGTTTGATTTGTTTAGAATGTGTTTGGGATTGATTTTTGATTGTGCTGATAAGATTTGAAGAATCAATTTGTAGTTTTGTTTTGATCTGGATCAATCTAAGAATACATACAGCGGTCGAGTTCTTGAAATTTGATGCTGGCGCAAAATTTGATTAGATCACAAACTGCAGATTCAATTTTCAACTAAATCCACAATTCTTCTTTGTTTACAAAATCTGATTGGATGTTAGATTATTAACGGGACGGTGGAGCTACTTTCAATAAATGAATCGGTGGAAAAAGTGATGTGTTTTGCGCCACCTTCATTCAAACTTTGCGCTACCTTCTTCATTAATCTTTGCGCCATCACCATTCATTATTCAAACTGTTTTGTGATTTGCATCTTTGATTAAAATTGAAATTGTGATTGGCTTTCAAATGTTAGTGGGTCGGTGGTTCATTGTTGAAATTCACGATTGTTGATTGAATTTTGAATACCATCCCATTTTTAATGATAATCAATTATGATTGGATGCAATCTTGATCACGGGACGGTGGCTTCAAAAATATTAATGGATCGGAGGCAATGAATTGAATTTGTGGCCGGCAATTGTTTTTGTGAATTGATTTAATCGGTAACATCATATACAATAGTGGGTCGGTGGTGGAAATAATTGTGAAGCTAGCGCAAAACAAATTGATATTGCAAAACTGAAATTGAATTGATGAACACAGTGATTTGCATTGATTCTAGCGCAAATCTGTTTTGAAGATTGGCACAAAACACTTTGAAACTGGCGCAAATTGCTTAGATGTTTGCGCAAAACTAATTTGATGTTAGCGCAAAACTTCAGAAAACCTGCAATTGTGGTGAATTGAAATTGGAAAGATAAAAGGGTAGCCGGCGGTGGATTAAATTGTGGTCGGCGAGTTTGTTTCATGAATTAAAATCGATGGTTGTGCTTATCAAATTTTTGATTGGATGATACTCTATAATGGGTCGGTGGAATTAAACTGCAAGTATCAGGCATTTGCAAATTTCAGTTATCTTGATCTGCGAATTTTAAGTCAAAATATTCTGCACATTTAACATTCATTTTGTTTTGCAGATTCTCAGTTCATATGATTTGAGAGAGTTTCTGCAGATTTAAGTGCTTTGAGAATTCCAAAGATAGAATTTTTCTGATATTTTTTGTGGGTTGATCTGAATTTGACTTTCAGTCAAATTTTTCTGAATTGTTTGGGAACGATCATTCTTATCAAGTTGTTTTCTTATTACAGATGACATCTATGGGATATTTTGCTGAGCTTGAAGCAAAGATTGCAAAGCTCAAACTAGAGAACGTAAATCTTGGTTATGCTGTTGATTTCCACTCGAAAAAGTCAAAAGAATATTATGCTGAAATCATCATTCTGAAAGAAGAAGTTAGTGCATTAAAGACAAGTAATGAAGATCTTATGAAACAAACTTCTGGGTTGATTGATGAGAAAATACTGAGATTGGAATATGAGAATTCTGAGCTGAAAAGAAAAATCTCTGATTTTTAAAAACAGATTGAGAAAATCCAGAAAGCATCCGTAGAAACTTATGAGGAGAAGATTAAGAGTCTGAAGGATGCTAATGCTGAGCTTCAAAAGAATATATATGATTTGAAACAAAAGATGGTCAAAGATAAAGTTGATTTTGAGAGTGAAAAGAAAGGATTTTCAAAGAAGTTCTCAGATTTTTCAAGAAAGTGTTTTGAAGAAAAGAAGGTTGTTGAGCTTAAATGCATAAAGCTTTCTCAGCAAGTTTCCGATTTTGAGAAAGTACCCATTCTGGAAAAAGAAAAGTTTGCCAACGAAAAGAAGGCCTTTGAACAAAAGAATGTGGGATTCTTCAAGGAAATATCTGGCCAAAGAAAGGATGCTGAGAAGGGATTTGAAGAAGAATGAAACATGTTTGAAGCTGAGATCAAAAAGCTAACTAAGAAGTTATCTGAACTATCTGAGAATGCACTGAAAGAGCAGAAAACGAAGTCTAAATTCAAGGAAAATATTGACTTACTTGTAAAAGAAAGAGACAACTTTGCTTCAAAGATTAAAGAGCTTGAAAAGACAGCATCAAGTTCAAATCAGAAAAATGTTTCTTCCTAGAGGTCAGTTAAATCTTATGATCAGATTCGTACTACTAACCTTTTCTATGATAGAAATATAGATGGTTCAGGTACACATCGAAGAAGAAGGAGATATGAAGAAGAGAAACTGGTCTGGAAGATGAACCAGTTGAAGATGATATGAAAGATGAGCTTAAAGGAAAGAAATCATTTGTACATACACACAAAGTCAAGAAGAACAATGCGCGTAAATGTAAACCTGATCATATCTACACGAGAGATCATATAATCAGGTTATCAGGTAAGAAAAATTATTGTTCTTATTGTTGTACACATGATCATATTCACAAGACCAATGATCATTTCTGGTATGGTTCTTATTCTATTACCCCCACAAGAACTGCAACTAACATTCATGGACCCAAATACCAGTGGGTACCAAAGCCGAAAACTATTTTTGTGTTGAAGGCACCTCAAGTCAAGGGGGAGTAAGAGAACCATGGCTTCTAAGTACATCAGCTTAGGACCCGTACTTCAACGGATTTTGACTTCTTAACACAACAGTTTAGGACTCGTACCTCAGCGATCAAAAGACCTTACTCTTGTACTTTGCATTCGATAAGATATGACGGTCTACAATTCACAAGGGAGTTGTATTGATCTCTATCCTGTGCTTTTTCATTGACAATATACTTACGATATAACGGTCTACAATTCAAAAAGGGAGTTGTATTGATCTCTATCTTGTGTTTTAACTGACATATTTCAGATGCATAATTTAAGGGGGAGTAAAGGTGATGGCTTCTGATTACAACAGATCAAGACCCGTTCTTCAAAGTTCAGATAAGGATATTTTGCAAATATCTAGGGGGAGCTTAAATGACCTAAATCATTCTATCATGATTTGAGGGGGAGCTTTAAAGGTAAATATCTTCTAAACTAGATCTCTGATTGTTTGAAAGAAGAACAACTTTCAAGCATGAAAAACAGTTTCTGAAATGTTCAAACCACTTCTGGTTTTCAAAAGATTTTATGAATTTAAAAGTGTGATTTTAAATGTTTTTCAATTTTGAGCTTTAATGTTTAACTGACCGTGTGTTTCCAAAGATCAATACTTGCGTATTATCTTGTCCATATACTGTAAGGTATTCATACACATCGGTTCAATATTTCATTTGAATTTGTTATTACCATGTCTCATATCGAAACAATTTTTCGATGGTAATACCCTCGTTTGAAATTCAAAATTGTTGAGCATCAATCATCTTTTCAAAATTTGTGCTTTCATTGCTAAATTGTTTATATTTGTTCATATAAACAAATTATCCAATTCTTTGATATCCTAACCATTTCATTTGATCTGATTGATACATTGTCAGATTCTCAAAACAACTCTCTTGATTTCATTTCATTCATTCAATATCTTTGTTTTGATAAATCTTCAAAGTTCAATTGCTCAAATCGCATGAGCATACATTTTGACAGTGTTATCTTATTTGAGCTTAAATGTTCAACTTAAACTAGTGAATAGTTATTCTTTATAGAACTTTCATGGGATTTGTGTGTGAGCTTAAACAGAACTTCCATGGATTCACGTCAACCAGTTTTTCCTACCCAGGAAGTCATCCTTGAGTGATTGAGGGGTGAGGGGTCAAAATCAAATAGTGGGGGAGATAACTCATCCGGATGAGTTTTTCTCATTGTGTGGAGCGGTAAAATGGAAAATGAGAGTTTGGTTAGAAGTGAGCATAATGATAAAAAGAAAGTGGGTGTAAGAACAGAGTTAAAAGAATATCAAAACTCTGCACCAACCACTTTCTGAGTCGGGCAGCCACATCTTCTAATTGGTTCACATTCTTTGGTGACCATCATTGAAACAGGAAGTGAGCCCATGCCAACTCTTGCTATTACCCCACTAACCACTCATTTCTTTCTTAACAAAGAAATGTTTCATTTTCTTTGGGGACGCAACATGTCTGCTATCTAGTCTTCACTCTGAAGATTTAGATATTGAAAAAGAAGGAAAGTTGCCCCACCTTCGTACCTCTTTCATGCACATTGAGTTCGTGTAATATTTGTTGTTGTCTCAATAGTTTACACAATTTGAGCCTGATAAAGCTAAGTAGCTTTGTAGATCTCAGTGCAGTGCAATCACAAGTAAATATGAACAATGATGAACAGATTATAGGCCACAGCAACTAGTCATATGATTGATAATACTTCAAAGGGTTAAGGTTTATAGAGAGAATTTCTGATAAGGGTATGTAAACCTAATGACTAGTAAACTGAATAATGAATTTCTAACCTGACAAATGAAATAGAAATAACTTTAAATACGTAGGCTCGCAGGCCTAATGGGCTAATGAGCTTGGGCCCATCTAATTAAATATACTGTTAAGGAATTACAATATAAACCCTTATAAATACTTTATTCCACTTTCAACACATAGACTTTCAGTCCTAACAATCTCCCCCTAAAGTTGAATAAAGCATTTAACAACTTGAAAAACTTCAGGCCTTGATCTTCTTTCCCTCTTGAATCTTTGAAGAACTTTGGTGTTGCATGTCTTCATGACTTTCCACGGTCCCCCTTGAATAAAGCTCTTGGTCTTCATAGTATCAACTTTGTAACCAGATTCAATGTACAGTAACATCGACTGAACGCACTATCAAGCAGCTTTTAACTGTAGAAACCCAATCACATCGGATCAGCACACAAGAAAGATAATGTGAGAGTTACTTGACATTCCACGGCGCTGCTTCAGTTTAAAACACAGAATCTGTCTTTGAACCGCGAGTTGAATAGACTTTCAGCTTAAGAACTTGTTTCAATCAGCTCGTAGGAGGAATAATATACAAATTTGTAGAACACATCACATGATACGGGAAAGAATCAATACAGACTTTGAAATCTTCAATCTTTGAAATCTTCACAGTCTTCAGACAAACAAATTTAGCATTAAAATCATATATTCATCTCCTTGATCTCTAGACTGTCTTCAGAATTGACTTTCTTTCTTTAATACTTGGAAATTGAACATTGTAAACATTTCTACCCCTTTTTGATGATTTTGAACATCATGATCATCAAAACTTATTCAATTTCAGCACTTTCTTTGATCTCCCCTCTATGAAAATTTGGCATTCTCCGCCCGTTGATCTGATTATCCGTCAATTCATGAAATGTATATATCCAAATCTTTTCAAATTCAGACATAATGAACAATGTAACCCTGATTCAACAGATGAAACAGTTAGTATGCTTGTAAGTTGCACGGAGCCACTTTGTACAACGGATGTACTTTGGAAAGGAGCTTTTGTGATGTTCACTTCCCCAGGGCTTCCATTCAATCATCGAAAAACCACAAAGTAATTTTCTATGAATGTTATGACAAGAAAACTCATTTCTTGTGTGCTCGTGCAAGTGTAGAACGATTTAAGCTACTTAGCTATATCAGGCTCAAAAATGTGTAAACTATTGAGACAGCAACAGATATTACACAGACTCAATGTACATGAAAGAGGTGCGAAGGTGGGGCAACTTTCCTTCTTTTTCAATATCTAAATCTTCCGATTGAAGACTAGATAGCAGATATGCTGCGTCCCCAAGGAAAATGAAACATTTCTTTGTTAAGAAAGAAACGAGTGGCTGGTGGGGTTAATGCAAGAGTTGGCATGGGCTAGGTGCCTTTTTCAATGATGGTCACCAAAGAATTTGAACCAATCAGAATATGTGGCTGCCCGGCTCAGAAAGTGGTTGGTGTAGAGTTATGATATTCTTTTAACTCTGTTCTCACACCCTCTTTCTTTTTGTCATTAAAGCTCACTTCTAACCAAACTCTCTTTTCAATTTTTCCGCTCCACACAATGAGAAAAACTCAACCCGATAAGTTATCTCCCCCACTCTTTGAGTTAAGACCCCTCACCCCTCAAATCACTCTATGATAACTTCCGAGGTAGGAAACACTGGTTAACGTGAATCCATAGAAGTTCTGTTTAAGTTCTAACACAAATCCCATGTATGTCCTAAAACGAATAGTCAAAATGTATGCTCATGAGATTTGAGCAATTGAACTTTGAAGATTTCTCAAAACAAAGATATTGAATGAAAGAAATGAAATCAAAAGACTTGTTTTGAGAATTTGACAATGTATCAATCAGATCAACTAAACTGGTTAGGGTATCAAAGAAGTGGATAGTTTGTTTATATGAACAAATATAAACAATTTAGCAATGAAAGCACAAGATTAGAAATTATGATTGATGCTCAACAACATTGAATTTCAAGCGGGGGTATTACCATCGAAAAAATTGTTTCGCTATGAGACATGGTAATAACAAATACAAATGAAGTACTGAACCTGTATGTGTGAATACGTTACAGTATAAGGATAAGATAATACACAAGTTTTGATCTTTAGAAACACACAGTCAGTTAGACATTACAGCTCAAAAAATGAAAAACATTTAAATTCACACTTCTAGATTCATGAAACCTTTTGAGAATCAGAAGTGGTTTGAACATTTCAGAAACTGTTTTTCACGCTTGAAAGTTGTTCTTCTTTCAAAAAATCAGAGATCTAGATTAGAATATATTTACCTTTTAAGTTCCCCTTCAAATTATGATAAGCAGATATATATCAGATAAGCTCCCCCTGGATATTTGCAGAATATCCAAGTCTGAACATTTAAGAACGTATCCTGATCTGTCATGTGATCAGAAGCTAAACTTCGTTGAAGTCCGGGTTCAAAGCTGATTTACTTAGAAGCCATTATTCTTCTACTCCCCCTTGACAGTAGGTGCCTGCAACACAGAATCAGTTTTCGGTTTGGGTACCCACTGGTATTTGGGTCCTCGAATGTTAGTTGCAGTTCTTGTAGGGGATATAGAATAAGAACCATACCAGCAATGATCCCTGGATTTGTGAATGTGATCATGTGTACGACAATAAGAACAATGGTACTTCTTACCTGACAACCTGAGTAATTGATCTCTCGAGTAGATATGATCATGTTTACCTTTACTCGCTTTGTTCTTCTTGGCATTAGACGCATGTACACATGATTCCTTTTCTTTCAGCTCATCTTCAACTTGTTTCTTCTTCCAGACCAGTTCCTCATCTTTGTATCTCCTTCTTCTTTGATGTATACCTGAACCATCTATATTGCTATCATAGAAAAGGTTAGTTTTACAAATTCGATCAAAAGATTTAACTGACCTTTGTGGAGAGACAAATTTCTGATTTGTACTTGATACAGACTTTTCAAGCACTTTAATCGTCGAAGCAAAGTTGTCTCTTTCTTTAACAAGCAGGTCAATCTTCTTCGTGAATTCAGACTTCGTTCTCTGCTCTTTTAGTGCCTTCTCAGATAGTTCAGACAACTTGGCAGTAAGCCTTTTGATCTCCGTCTCAAACATGCTTCGTTCTTCTTCAAATCCCTTCTCAGCATTGTTTCTTTGGCCGGATATTTCTTTGAAGACGCTAACATTCTTTTGTTCAATAACCTTCTTTTCTGTTGCAAACTTCTCTCTTTCAAGAATGATTACTTTCTGAAAATCAGAAACTTGCTGAGAAAGTTTTATGCATTTCAGCTCAACTTCTTTTTTCTCATCAGCACATTTTCTCGAGAATTCTGAGAACTTCTTTGCGAATGATTTCTCAAACTCGAATTTATATTGAGCATGCTTTTGCTCCAAATCAGATATTTGCTTTTGAAGCTCAGCATTTGTATCTTTCTGATGCTCAATCTGCTCCTCAGAACTTTCAACAGATGCTGCTTGTTGGATTTGGACAATTCGAACTTCCAGATCAGAAATCTGTCTTTTTAGTTCAGAGTTCTCAGCTTCCAAAAACTTTACTCTTGAAGACATCTTTGGTCCTGTCATTATCTTTTCAAGATGTTCCCACAGCTGTTTTCCTGTAGCCTTTGTACTGTCTAAACTTACAGAAATCTCTTTTCAAATCTCCTCGGAAATTCCTTGCAAGATAAAAGCTTTAGATAATTTATCAGCTTCAAATCTCTTTCTTTGCTCATATGTGTAATCCTTAAATGGTATTGTGTACACTAAGTGTTCCTTTCTTCCATTTTCTCCCATATAATAACAAATATCTGTCGGAGCTTCCATTTTTCCTTCCCTCAGAGATAATCTGATATACTCACCCAAGTCATGTTTATCAATGAAGTCTAAGAACTGAATCCTCCATTTGTCATATTCTCCTCTGTAAAGAACCGGTGGCATCTCATCCATACTCATTAAAAGAGCTTCGCTTGAAGGCATTCCTTTTGATATACAGGGACTGAACTTTTCAAAGAGATGGTACGCTAAAGTGCAAGGACCAAAAGTGACAACTTGTGAAACTTGAAAGTTTAGGGTCACAAATGACACGCTGAATCCTTGAAGTACGGGGGCTAAAATAAATGCACTGCAAAATGATCGTGAGACAAAAAAAATTGACTTTTTTTTTATAAACCCGGTCAAGCAGGGGTCCGGTCGAAGCAAAGACCAGAATATGCAAGATACCAGTCGAACAGGTATAGACAACTTACCGGTCATGCAAAGGAACGGTATTGACAATGTACCGGTCGAGTAAAGGACCGGTGTTCACAACGTACCGGTCGAGCAAATGACCGGTATTAACAACGTACCGATCGAACCAAAGGACCTATATTAACAACGTATCGGTCAAAAGACAACGACCGGTAATCAAGGTACCGATCGAATCAGTGATTCGGTCGAACAAAGGACCGATATCAACAATACACCGGTCAAATGAAAGACCGATAATATCAATGTACCGGTCGAGTACTATCGGTCGATTAACAAACAGTAGATAAACACAAATAAATAAGTGATAAGACCGATATTGTCGAAGAACACACCGATGAACTCGATGAACAATCAACCCAGAAAACAATCGATCGAACAGCAAATTAACACAGAAAAACCAAGAAATCGATTTATCAACCTATCGACCGAGAGTATTAATTTTCCAGAAAAATGTTTAACTTAGACCGATAAACAATAACCACAGAAGAACCGATAAACTCAATCAAACAAGATAAAAGACCGATAAACTGATTTTCAGAAACACATTAGACCGATACAATCGATCAATAAACACATAAACAGTAACCAATTAAAGCACATAAAAGCAATTAACACAAATAATTGATTATAAGGTTTTAGACAAACCTTTTTCTTGATCAAACCTTTAGTCTCTTTGCTTTGATACCAATTGTAGATCCCAGTGCAGTGCAATCACAAGTAAATATGAACAATGATGAACAGATTATAGGCCACAGCAACTAGTCATATGATTGATAATACTTCAAAGGGTTAAGGTTTACAGAGAGAATTTCTGATAAGGGTATGTAAACCTAATGACTACTAAACTGAATAAATGAACTTCTAAACTAACAAATGAAATAGAAACAACTTTAAATACGTAGGCTCGCAGGCCTAATGGGCTTATTGGCTTTTAGGCCCAACAAGCTTACAAGAATGAATAAATGACACATTATACCCTGTACTTCTATTTAACTAACAAAATAGACCTAACAATCTCCCCCTTTAAATAGAAGTTGAAACTCGCGCCAGTTAGGAACATAAATCTTCTGAAAACCAAAACTGATCTCGAAATATCTGATTTGCGTTCTATACTCCAGTCGTTCTTCAATAACTTTCAGTGCTTTAAAAACAAGTGCTTTGTATGAAGAATCTAGTAACTGAACTCCTTTTTCATCTTGACTCAGCGCACACTTCAATTTGTCTTTCAAAAGCATCAATGTACCATCACAGAATCTGGCAATCTGGTCAAAACGGATAAAACGTAGAACCCCTTTGTTGTTCACGTATGACATACCAAACTCTGGAATCTTTATAACTGTGAATGCAGGTACATTTAGAGCATCAGACGGAACACTCAGATCAGGCTTGAGCAGATTAATCTTCGATTGATCGCTTTCTAACCCAATCTGAAAATCTTCCACCGAAGCAAGTTTCATTGCACACTTCATGTATATTTTCACGGTTTCTAGTGCATCAGTGACTTCTCCGGGTCTGACGATTCTGGTCTTTAAGTCACGTAGGATGAACAACAGATCTTGTGGCTCCAGACATGGAAAATCAGCATCAAAAAAACAATATTGTTGACCATGTTCTCTTGTAACCATGAAGTCCGTATACCTAACCTTCATGAAGTAGGCAGGTATAATCTTATCAACTGATACAATCCTGAGCTTCGTCTTGGAGTACTTGTGCTGGAATTTTCTGTACACGAACACAAGTTCACGCTGTTTTTCTTTGTTTTTCACTAACTGTAGACCATGTAGAACGACTTCATCATACTTTCTGATCCAGTGAGCAAAGATCTTTTTCTGGCTTTCTTCGAGGAAAGGAACTTTTATTCGGACTCTTTCCCACTTGGATGGACGAACTGGAGTAGTACGTACTGGTTCTCTAACTGGTGAAGCTGGAGGAGATCTCTCGGGAAAAACTGTAGAAGAGAAATCAGGGTGATTAACTGGATAGGTCAATAAATGAATCACGGCAGAAGACTGATCATCTGGATGCAGTATTTCATCAATTTCTTCTTGCATAACCACCAGAGCTCTTTCAGTATTGGCACATTCTTCTGTCTTGTCTGCCACTTCATACAGATCTAGTATTATTGCCCAATCTTCAGGAACTATCGGAGAACCATCTTCAAATTCCTCAGGCTTTTCAACCGTCGGATAATCGTATAGTACCAAGTCTATCACCGGTTCCCGTGCCTGTTCCTGTCTCTGTCCCTCCTGTCTTTTACCGGAACCCGTACCCTATTCAACCTGTTCTGATTCTACCACATGTGTCTCTGGCTCAGATAGGCTTTGGCGCTTCTCCCCCTCATGGTGATCAGGATCATCCTGATCATCATGTCGGCGCTTGAGCCATTCTGCCTGGCTACGGCAGGTATCCTCCACTACTGATAGGCGTTCAGTCAAAACAACTACGGTTTGCTGAAGTGACTGAAGCATAGCTTGCTGGATCTGGAAGGCTTCGGTAGAGACAATAGGCTGGGGGTTGGTGGGGTAGGTGTGGATGCTTGAGAACAAAGTAGAGAAAGCAAATCGGCATCCTGGGTGGGTTCGGTTAGAGACTGGGCTAGAAGTTTTGCAAGAAGGATGGATTTTAGCTCAGGTATAGAAAGATCCGTGGTGGGTAGGGAAGGTGGAATAGGTGTGGTCTCAGGCTCAGTCGCAGGGCCTTTGCCTTTGATCATACGTTTGATATTGTCCATCTATTCACTCATCATAGATTGGACATCCTTTAGGGTGCCGTCCATGTATTTCCTTGAGACAAACTCAGTTGGGGTAACTCCGGGGTCACTTAGACTTCCTGTTGTAGCGACGACTGTAGAAGTCTAGCCGCCTACGTTCACGGTTGGCGTGATGGTAGCCGTGGTAGGACTTCCACCCAATCCTCGTAAACTACCCGAAGGCGGAGTTACTATGGGTGTTCCGGCCGGGCCACTTAGGCTACCGGCGATAGCCGAAAAAGGAATCTGTGTCCTAGGAATGGCATGTATAACAAATGGCTCTAGACTTCATGCATGCAAAGATGTCGAGAACGGGGGCAGCTGTTCTCTTGCTTCAATATCGGCACCCTCCAAGTGAGAGCCCGATAGCGCATGTGCTAAATCCCCGTGAGAATGTGAAACCACCATCTGTTGAGAGATGGTGGAGTGGCTTGGTGGGGTGTACAAATGCGCCACTAGGTCCACGGCGGCTTCTTCAATACCCTGTCCCAACACATGACACTGGGTAGCAGATGTGGCTACCTGGCTAGACGTGGCTAGGGGGGATACAACCGATGAAGGTTGTTTCGTCACTCGTGTACTCTCGGTATGTATTTTACTCCGCCTTTCCCTCACATGGCTCACTTCTCGATTTTCAACTGAGACTCCCTCCGCTCTCCTTATCTCTCCGGATAGGGGCTGATCATCGTCACCATCTGAGTCAGAAGACTCAGGTGATGCCGATTCTGCAATTTGGGTTTCTTCCGAGTCGGAATGCGCTATCATGTCTTCAGTAGCAGCGACAGAAGAGGACTAAACATGAACAGCTTCAGAATCGGTTTCCTCTTCTGCCATTTGAGTCTCGTTTGGCGTCGGCGAAGATGGTTGTCTAGAAGAACTAGCCTGGCTCGGTCCAATGGCACTGCCCACGCCTGTTCCCCTCACTATTATTTCTCTCGACACACCCTGTCCGGAATCCCCAGCTATCCGGACGCTCCCGCCTCTCGTTCGTGGACGCGAACCCTCACGTCGCTCAGGTCGCGCTCCCTGGGCAGGTCCTGCCGGTCCTGGCCGGACCATAGCAGCTGGAATGTTGTGTGTGTGTCTATAAGCTATCACACTCAGTGTCGTTGGACGAGCAAAGTCTAGTAACCCAACTGGGATTTGTCCGGCGACAACACCTTCTGGATCAGCGCGGGAAGGTATCTTGCGCGTCGGATGATGTGGGCATGTTGGGTGCGTAGAACGGCGCTGTATCTCGGGATACACGTTCATGTAGTTCCGGATGATAATCTGTAAGAACCTCATGAATGGAATGAAGTTCGATCGGCGAGATGCAGTGGACCGGACTCTCTAAACGAGTTCAAACCAAAGGAAATAGGCAAAGTCTACGTCGCGATTGAAGGCCACCGCGTGAAATAAGCGAAGTATCGGGGCGCTCGTAAGATCAATGCCCTTCGTTATAGATGACATGCAACGATTGATGTAGGTGAAAATCATGTAACAGATCGTCGATAGGTATTTGCGGTTGAAGGTTGATGGAATGCGAAGTTCTGCGCCGTAACCTAAAGAGAGAAGGTCGGTGCATAGTGTAGCATCAGTGACCATCGGGTCGAAGCTTTCTCGGCCTGGAACGGATCTGGCGGTCGGTAACCGAAGGAATTGTCGGAAGATATCACATGTGAGAAGCATTGGTGTGTGATCTATCCGACCTTCAAGATGGAATTCCCCATCGGCCTCTAACGCATGGAGAGAACGCCAAAACTGTTGTAAGTATATGATTGGTACGGTTGCAGTTTCCGTAAGGGCATAAGAAATAGGATGCCCCATCAGTATCTCGATGATGACCTGATATTGAATAGCAGGTTGGGTTAGATCGAGGTGGTAGTTATTGGCTGTAAGAGGGAGGAACTGATCCTCGGGAATCAGTTCCGCATCTGCGATTGGATTAATCACTGGTGGCTGGAGTTGTGCCATTGTACCTGTGAAGAAATAATCGGTTAGTACGGAGATTTGGGAAAAAGTAGCCGTTAGAGTTATACAGTCATGATTTAAATCACAACGGATAGTAACTCCAAAAATTGGAAGAACAAAAATCCTATTCGTGAATTAGGGTCAGTCACCAAGGCACATGTGATTGTACCAGCACAGAGAACCACCAAACAAAAAACACCTCATAGACAAGATATTGAAAAGTTATCACAAGAAGCACATTAGACCCATAAAGGATGATTCCACCGGATAAGAGTTCGACCGGGGATGGCATTTGACCGGAGGTCACATAAGACCGGATAAAGGTCGAGTGGATTAGCCAAATGACCGGAAGTCATTCGACCGGGTATGGTCTTCGACCGGTGTACTCCAAAGACCGGATGTGGTATTCGACCGGGGATCTCCTAAGACCGGATAAAGTCTTTGACCGGGGGATAGGAAAGACCGGAGGAACCATTCGACCGGTGGTTAAACCACCGGATACGTGTTCGACCGGAGGAACCATTTGACCGGGGGTGCGTTCAACCGGGGCGTAACCCTAGATCGGAGTAAACCCCCAGAGAAGACAAATCGACAACAGATCCATCCTCGGGGAACATCCAGAGCAGGAAACACCTTAAAATCGATCGATGCAAACTGAAAACAACAAAAACTGATTAAACCTACCTTGTCGATCGAAGAAGAACAGAAATGAGGTGTTCGGTCGATTGGGTTTTGGTGGAATAGAGCTTCGGGCGAGAGAGATGGAGACGAAGAGAGAAGAGAGAGGGATCGATCGAATGAATGGATGAGAAGGGTTCGACCGGGGTTTTAAATCCCGAACCTGGGCTTGGGCTCGGGTTAGGGCTTGGGCCGGGAAAACAGAAACAAAGCAAACAAAAAAACAAAAAAACAAAAACCAAACTCACACAAACTAAAAAAATATTTTTGTATTTTTCGGTAATATAAAAAACTTAAAAAAAATCTTAAGGGGAAAAACAAAAATTAAACCTATGGAGAGAAAAAAAAAACCCGAAGACACGAGACTTAGCTCCCCCTCGAATGTTTACCAAAAGGAGGTCCAAACACAGAACCCTTATCTTAGCTCTGCACATCAATCTGTTTTAAGCTTTCGTGATGAAAATGCTATTTTAAAAGTTGTTGTGGAAGAAAAGGAAAAGGAAAAAGATGATTTAAAAGCTGAAAAAGAGTCTTTAAAAGAAAAAATATATGGTTTAGAAACAGATCTTGTGAATCTTAATGCTGAAAAGGGTGAGTTTCAAATCAAATTTGAAGTTTGTTATAAAGAAAGAAATGAAGCTTACACCAAAATAAAGCAACTGGAGGACATTAACATGAAACGAGGTCAGACTGAACAGACATTAAATCTGTTGACCAATAAACTCCAAGACGAAAGGTTTTACAAACTTAAACCAGGTTTGGGTGTGCCAATTAATGAAATTTTGAAAAAGGCACCGGAGTACCTATATAGTTTTGATAAATTTGGCTCCACAATAAAACCCATTCCTGACATTCGCGCTACTTTTGTTGAAGCAAGTTCTCCTAAACCTTCTGAAGAGACCAAAGGTCAAGAAGAAATGGGAAAGAACAAGTCTGGTGACACTGATTCTCAAAATCTTTTCAAATTTGTTGGTTTTACATATGCTGATTTGAACGAAAGCTATGCAACTCGAAAGATCGAATTTACTGAGTTTGAATCACTATTTACCACACCTTCTAAAGAATCAGTGAGCACCAACACAGTTCTACCTGAGACTGCATGCAAATTTGATGAGTATGAATCAGATGTTGATCCATCTACTATACGATCAGTCTCAACTCCCATTGCTTCTAAACCTTTACTTCTTGAAGAGGTTGAAGAAGTTACTGCTACCGCGGATGAATCTTGTGTTCAAAATGATAAAACGGAGTTTATTGAGTCCATGACTGAAGAGATATTCTCTGATATGATGAATGCATCAGACTCTGGTCTTGTTTCTGATTTGAAGGGGTCAAATTCTGTGGATGGTAATACATCTGAATTGATGAAGCAAATTGATATGTTGCAACAATCTCTTGATGAGGTTGAAGATGAAAACTTTGATCTCAAACATAAACTTGAAAAGTCTTTAAAAACAAATCAAGATCTTTGCACTGAGATCAATGATTTGAAAATTACTTTGTTTAAAAATGCTTCAAATGATAAACAGATGTTAAGTGATCCAAACCGGAAGGTAAGAACCAATACAGAACTTGATGCCTCTACAAAACCTTCAGTTGTTTACTCTGATTGTCCTGAATATCCACCAAGTATTTTTGAAAAGGGTGAGACTTCAAAGAGTACTAGAAAAGAACCACCTTCTAAGTTAGAGACTAACAAGGTTCCTGTTACTGTTTCAGATATAAAAGGAAATGGAGTTGGGAGGAGTAAGAAGAATAAAGATCTTAGTTTGAATAAAAAGAATAGTTTAAATTCTAGTAGTTGTCCTACAGACAGTGTTATTTTGAATAGTACTTCTTTTGATAAACATGAATGTAAGATTTGTTCCGATAAATCTAAGTTTATGAATTTTGCTCGAAAGAATCTTTATTGCAAACACTGTTGGGATAATTCATTCAAATACTACTCCCCTCCTAAGTCCAAAAAGAATAAAAGCAATGCTAAGCTGAACTCTAAGTCTAATTCTAATTCTGATTCTTCTACACAACCAAAAGTGTATCGTGTTAAGGTTGCCAATCCTACTTCTAAAAAGCACTTTCAGGAATTAAATGTTAAGATGGTTTGGAAATGGGTTCCAAAACCGCGTTATGAATGGAGAGTGAAAGTCAAACCAGATGATATTCCTGAGTTGCTTGATGCTAACTGCGAAGGACCCATCTTGATATGGGTGCCTAAGCAAAACTAATTGTATCTTTTGCAAGCCTGTCGATTGTGGGTAATAGATTCCGGATGTTCACGCCACATGACAGGATTCAAGCACCTCTTGCATAACTATGTGGAGGAGCCTGCCAGAGCAGTTAGATTTGCCAATTCTGAAGCCGAAGGCCACGTCAGAGGATATGGAATGCTCGATAACGGTGTTGTGAAGATTCAAAGAGTGTTATATGTTGAAGGACTTGATCACAACCTGTTTAGTACCAGTCACTTCTATGACATGAAATATCAAGTCCGCTTCACAACCACTCATTGCTATCTAGAGGATCCCGATGGTTACGAAGTCTTCAAAGCTGAGCGCCATGGAAATCTATACTATGTAGATTTTCCTACACTGTCTGCCACACGTCCAGTATGCCTACTAGCCAAAGCTTCTAAAGCACAATCGTGGACGTGGCATCGACGCTTGTCTCATCAGAATTTCCGATCTATAGCGAAGCTACAAAGACAAGGTTTGGTCAAAGGTCTACCAGAAATGAGGTTCGAAAAAGACTCACTCTGTTCCGCATGTGAGTTGGGCAAAATGAAGCGTAGCTCCTTCAAGTCCAAAGTTGAATCATCGACCTCATATGCACTGGAACTTCTTCATATGGACCTTTGTGGGCCAACAACATCTATCAAAGGAAAGAAGTATGTGTTGGTAATGATAGATGACTACTCAAGGTATACATGGCTCGAGTTTCTTCGCATCAAGTCAGATGCGCCAGAGTTGATTATCGCTTTCATCAAGCGCATTCAAGTACGCCTTCAACTGCCAGTCAGAACCATTCACAGTGACAATGGCACAGAGTTCAAGAATGACACCCTGAAGAGTTATCTTACTTCTGTGGGTATTTCACACAATTTCTCCGCAGCCTACACTCCACAGCAAAACGACATTGTTGAATGGAAGAACCACACTCTGGTTGAATCAGCTCGTACTATGCTTGCTTACTCGGATCTACCCATGTACCTTTGGGCTGAGGCAGTCGCCACAACATGTTTTACACAGAACCGTACCATTGTGGTCAAGCGCTTTAATAAAACATCATATGAGTTAATCAACAATCGTACACCTAACATCAAGTTCCTTCGTGTTTTTGGTTGCAGGTGTTACATTCTAAAAGAGCGTCAAGGATTATCAAAGTTTGATAAGAAAGCGGATGAAGGATATCTCGTTGGATACTCTCTGACATCCAAAGCTTATCGAATTTACATTATTCAAACTAAGACGGTTGTTGAGAGCATGAATGTCTCCTTTGATGAGAATTCAACAAGGACTTCTGGATACAACAGTTCAGAACTCGTAATGAAGGACAAAGCTTCTATTCAATCTCAAATAGAACCAGCTTCTCAAGGATTCACGTCTTCTAGCTCTAACTCTACTTCATCTAAGTTAGATTTACTGTTTATTGATGCCTTTGATGATATACGTGCAGATTTTGATAAAGGCATATCCACATCAACAACAAGTGGTACAAGCTCGGAGGTCCCCACTATATCTGAAGACATGTCTGGACCTTCCGAAGAAGTCACTGACACTTCATCTCCATCAGGTACTAATACACCGTTAGTTTCTGACTCTACTAACGCTGAATCTGTCTCTACAGATAGTTCTTCTGGAAACGAAGTCCCGAGTACTTCAACTGCTAGTCCGGAAGCCTCAGTATCAGAAACACCAGTACAAGATGTCCCGAGTACATCTAT
This sequence comes from Arctium lappa, assembly GCA_023525745.1. Lineage (NCBI taxonomy): Eukaryota > Viridiplantae > Streptophyta > Magnoliopsida > Asterales > Asteraceae > Arctium > Arctium lappa. Next base: position 55,433,184 of record CM042058.1, on the reverse strand, counting down.
GGAGCAACCTGCCGTGCAAGATGACAACGATGCGTCCAATACGCAACAAACAGTTGATGCACTACCAAGCACACATCGTTGTACTAAGGATCATCCCCTGGACAACGTGATAGGTGACGTACAATCTGGTGTCACAACAAGATCTGCAACAGCTAACTTCTGCATGTTTTCAAGCTTCCTTAGTTCATTAGAGCCAAAGAAAGTGGATGAAGCTCTACGTGATCCATTCTGGATTTCTGCTATGCAAGACGAGCTTCTACAATTCAAAAGGAACAAGGTATGGCACTTGATCCCACTACCTAAAGGTAAATCCGTTATTGGAACAAAGTGGGTGTTCAAAAATAAGAAAGACGAAGCTGGAGTAGTCGTGAGAAACAAAGCTCGACTGGTCGCCAAAGGGTATTGTCAACAAGAGGGCATTGACTATGATGAAACATTCGCCCCGGTTGCAAGGATCGAAGCCATTAGAATCTTTCTACCCTATGCAGCGCACAAAAACTTTACAGTCTATCAGATGGATGTAAAGTCGGCTTTCCTGAATGGCGTTCTGCATGAGGAGGTATACGTGGCTCAACCTGAAGGTTTCGTTGATCCTCATCACCCTAATCATGTCTATGTTTTAGACAAAGCGCTTTATGGTCTTAAACAAGCACCACGGGCCTGGTATGAAACTCTCACTAAATTTCTACTTGCTTCTGGTTTCAAGAAAGGTACAGTAGATACAACCTTATTTCTTAAAAGGAAAGGTGAGGACTTGATTCTTATTTAGATTTATGTTGACGACATAATATTTGGGTCGACAAATCCGAAATTTTGCAAGAACTTTTCAAAGATAATGGAAACAAAGTTTGAAATGTCGATGATGGGTGAATTGAATTTCTTTCTTGGTCTCCAAGTAAAGCAATTACCCGAAGGCATATTTATTAATCAAGCTAAATATATAAACGATATTTTGAAAAAGTTCAATATGTCAGATAGTTCAGTCATGAAAACACCAATGGCTACTGGTACACTCTTAGACGCGGATCCCTCTGGGAAGCCTGTTGATCAAAAGGTGTATCGTAGCATGATTGGATCTTTACTTTATCTGACTGCCAGTCGCCCGGATATAATGTTTGCCACATGTTTTTGTGCGAGATATCAATCTAATCCTAAAGAGCCGCACTTATCTGCTGTTAAGCGAATCCTTTGATATCTCAAAGGTTCTCCTAATCTAGGCCTTTGGTATCCAAAGGATTCTCGTTTTGAACTAACTGCCTTTACAGATGTTGATCTTGCAGGTTGTAAGCTAGACCGGAAAAGCACCTCTGGATCATGTCAATGCATAGGTGACAAACTTGTGAGTTGGACTTCAAAGAAACAAAACTGTGTTTCAACATCCACTGCCGAGGCTGAGAATGTAGCTGCTGCTAGCTGCTGTTCTCAAGTCCTCTGGATGACGACATAGTTAAGGGACTTTGGATACAACTACAAGCGCGTTTCGATTTATTGTGATTCCAAGAGTGCAATATCTATGACTGCTAATCCGGTACAACACTCGAAGACCAAGCATATAGATGTACGTTATCATTTCATCAAAGATCATGTAGAAAAAGGTAATATTGAAATGCACTTTGTTCAAACTGACTTCCAGTTAGCTGATCTTTCCACCAAGCCATTGGATGAAAAGCGATTTCAATTTCTAATCAGCAAACTTGGTATGTTGAACATGTCTTAAACCTTACTCATGATTCAAGGGGGAGTATTACAAATCTTGATAGTGTGTTATTTTCCAACTGTTGTTAACGAGAAATGAATCATTTTCATAAATGATTACCATTGTTTCTTTCACTTATGCACGTTGGTTCAAGTGACTATGGCTTCTAATCAAATCGGATTAGAACCCGCACTTCAGTGCTCTATCTATTTTTTATATGCTTTATTTCCTTATTAATTAAAAAAACAAACGTATAGTGATTTAAGGGGGAGAATATCTGTGATATTAACAGATTTTTGGATACTTAAATGCTTATCTGACCGTGTGTTCTTAAAGATAAATACTTGTGTTTTATCTTGTCAATATACTTTGTCAAGTATTCATACACATAACGGTTCAGAACATTTTATTTTTGTTATTACCATGTATCAAAAGTTAAATCTTTCTATGGTAATACTCACGTTAGTTGTATTCACTGTTGATTGAATCAAACGTCATTTCATATGCTTTCATTGAAAATATGTTTATATATTGTTCATATAAACAACATTCGTTTTTGATTCTCCAAAATCTTATTCTTCATGATAAAATGATATGAGCTTAATTGTCAAACTCTTTTAGTTTGAGGAGGAGAATTGCATCGTCAAACATAACTGTTTTGACATCTCCGAATATTATATTCTTCATGTAACAAGTGGTATTTGTGCTTACATGTACAATAACCTGTTGAACAACATGTTCTTTTAGGAAAATACATGGGATTCAGTGTGTGAGCTTAACAGAACTTCCATGGATTCACGATAACCAGTGTTTCCTACCCAGGAAGTATACCCTGAGTGATTGAGGGGAGAGGGGTAAAAAGAATTGAGTGATTGAGGGGAGAGGGGTAAAAAGAATTGAGTGAAGAGGTAAAATGGAAAAGAGAGATTGGTTAGAAGTGATCATTAAAAGAAAGAGGGTGAGAGAACAGAGTAAAAGAATATTAAACTCTGCACCAAACATCTTTCTGAGCTGGGCAGCCACATAATCTGATTGGTTCACATTCTTTGGTGACCATCATTGAAAAAGGCACCTAGCCCATGCCATCTCTTGCATACAACCTCACCAGCTACTCATTCTTTTCTTAAAAAGAGAATGTTTAACATTTTCTGGGGAAGCAACACATACGCTATTGGTTCTTCATTTGGAAGATACTAATATTAAAAAAGAAGGAAAGTTGCCCCACCTTCCAACCCTTTCTCATGCACATTGAGTCTTTGTATAATTTGTTGTTGTCTCAACAAGTTTACATATTTTGAGCCTACATTAAAAAGCAATCATCGGTGCTTAATTCTTTCATACACATGCACGAACACACAGAAAATTATTTTCTGTCAGAACGTTCATAGATAACCATGTGTTATTCGATGATTGAATGGAAGACCTGGGGAGCCAACATCAAAACCATCTCCTTATATAGTAACTTTGTGTCATTGACAGGCATTCTAACCGAGTCATTTGTTGATTCGGGGATACACCTATTAACTGTTTGAATTTGAAAAATTTCGACTGGTTACTACTTTCTATTTTAATCTGAAAAGATTGAAATAATCACTCTTTCCATCTGGGAAGACTGCTCTTATTTCCATACAGGGCTCGTTACATGATGAAGACGGTGCTTCCGTGATCATACACAATGGAGGAAATTGTCTTGAAAAGGGGGAGATTGTTTTGGTATGTTTTGATGATGATGCTTCTCACCACTCATCAAAAAGGGGGAGAAGATATAAAAAGGGGGAGAAGATACAAAAAGGGAGAATACAATCTGAAGATATTCAAATTTTCAAAGATTTTAAAGATTTGAAGATTGTTTAAAGATATCAAGTTTTGAAGATTTTAAAGATTTGAAGATTGTTTAAAGATATCAAGTTTTGAAGTTTTGAAGTTTTGAAGCTATCAACGTCATATCTGAAGATTCTCAAGAGAAAAGTGAAGACAAGTGAAGACCCGAAGACAATTGCAAAAAAAAATTTAATCTTGAATCCAAAGGGGGAGATTGTTGGATCATAAATTGTATTCAAGATTAAAGTTAAAGTTAAGGGTTTAAACTGCAATTGTGCTAAAATTAATTAGAGGGTTTATTCTGTAATAAGTTAATAGTTATTAAGCTATTGTAGAATAAACCCTCTAATTAATTTTAGCACAATTGCAGTTTAAACCCTTAACTTTAACTTTAATCTTGAATACAATTTATGATCCAACAATCTCCCCCTTTGGATTCAAGATTAAAAAAAACCTTTTAGACAAACATCAATTTGGTTTAAGCACATCAATCTCTTTCTGGATCAAACCTTTAGTCTCTTTGCTTTGATACCAATTATAGATCCCAGTGCAGTGCAATCACAAGTAAATATGAACAATGATGAACAGATTATAGGCCACAACAACTAGTCATATGATTGATAATACTTCAAAGGGTTAAGGTTTACAGAGAGAATTTCTGATAAGGGTATGTAAACCTAATTACTAGTAAACTGAATAATGAATTTCTAACCTGACAAATGAAATAGAAATAACTTTAAATACGTAGGCTCGCAGGCCTAATGGGCTAATGGGCTTGGGCCCATCTAATTAAATAAACTATTAAGGAATTACAATATAAACCCTTATAAATACTTTATTCCACTTTCAGCATATAGACTTTCAGTCCTAACAAGTTTCAATCATTCTTACACTTGCACGAGCACACAAGGAATATGTTTTCTTGTCATAACATTCATAGAAAATTCCTTTGTGGTTTTTCGATGATTGAATGGAAGCCCTGGGGGAGTGATCATAACAAAAGCTCCTTTCCAATGTACATCCGTTGTACAAAGTGGATCCGTACTACTTACGGACATGCTAACTGTTTCATCTGTTGAATCAGGGTTACTCTGTTCATTATGTCTGAATTTGAAAAGATTCGGATATATACATTTCATGAATTGAAGGCTAATCAGATCAAAGGGCAGAGATTGTCAAATCATTATGAAGGGGGGATTGTTAGACATTACAAAGGGGGAAATCAAAGAAAGTGCTGAAACTGAAGAAGTTTTGATGATCATGATGCTCACAATCATCAAAAAGGGGGAGAATTTTACAAAGTTCAATTTCATAGTTCAAGTCTGACGAAAGTTTGTTTGGATCAAGATTTTCAAAGACTAATGAAGATATTTTTGAAAGTTTTTTCTGAGAAGTTTGTTTTTTTCTGAAGACAGTCCAGAGATTAAAGAGATGAAGATTCAATATCAGAGATTCCTCAAAGCTGTTTCTATGTTCAAAGACAGTTTTCAAAGGAGTTTCAAAGAGTTCAAAGTTTCAAAGGAATTTCAAGAATTCAGTATCGTGTTCAAGTCATGTTGACTTTCAATGCTACAAAGTGAAAAAGACTTTTCAAAATTCTTCAAAGGCCGAAAGACTGAAAACTGTTAAAGCTTCAAAGTTCAAAGTTCAAGATATAAAAGCTGAAGAATCAAGAGCTGAAGACTAGTGTCAAATTTTTATTAAATCCTGAATACAAATGGGGAGATTGTTAAGTCTAAATATTGTATCCAAGATTTAATAGGAAAAGTCAAAGGTGTAAAAGTCAACAATGTCAATGTCAAAGTCAAAATAGTCAATATTGTTTAGTTTCTTAGCAATTAGGTCTTTGTTTAGAGTCTTTGGGTATAAATAAGGGTGTAGCTTTGTTATTGTTGGAAGGATTTCATTGTAAACATTACATTTTCAGAATATTCAATATATACTTTCTCTCTCTACTCTCTCTCTAGTTCATATTGTTAAATCTTGTTTGAAATTAGCTTGATTGATAGGGATTTTGTATTAACAGTTATATTTTTCTGATGACTTGAATTTTTACAGATATTGAAGGGAAGAATATCTGAAGTTTTGTCAATGTGCTGAAATCATCATATTCATTTTGGTGGAGTTAAGATATCTATATTATAGGTATATATTTTTGAATCTTAAACTCTATCACTTGTAAAAGAAAAACAACTTTGACTTGGGAAAATCATTTTTGGATTAAATGTTCACACCACTTCGCATTCTCAAAATGTTTTATGAATTTCGAAGTGTGATTTTAAATGATTTTTATGTGGATTCTTTGATGATTAACAGACCGTGTGTTACCAAAAGATTAATACTTGTGTATTATCTTGTCAATATACTGTCAAGTATTCTTACACACATCGGTTCAGTACATTTGTCTTGACTTTGTTATTACCATGCATCAAATGATAAATCTTTCTATGGTAATACTCCCGTTTATTATTCAAATTTGTTTGAGATCAGACGTCATTTCTCATTACATGTGCTTTCATTGACAATATGTTTCTATTTTGTCCATATAAACATCTTACGTCTTTGATATCTCAACTTATAAGTCTTCATGAAATATTTGATCTGATTTAAATCATTGTCATATTCTCAAAACATTTCTATTCATTTTATGATATTCATTCATTCAAATTGTTTTGAGAAATCTTAATGTTCAATTCTTATCTTTTAATGAACATACGATCATTATAGAATCAATTATTTGATGCTTAATTGATTATGTGGTTATAGACGATCATTATAGAATCAATTACTTTCTGGAATTTTATCAAATTCAAGTTAATTGATCGATTTTGAAGATTTTATGTTCGAAAAGTCGTATTACTATGGTTGAGATCAATTGGAGTTTAGAGTGGAATTTAGACAAGATCATCAACAGAAAATGTGCTCCAAAGTTGTTTTCGATCCTGCTTTCAAAAGCTCATCTCAAAATTCCAAATATACAAGGCCAATTTGAAGATTTCAGTGGAAAACATTCGAGATCCACAGAATTCGCATGATCAGTTAAAGAACTTGCATGGTTGGAAAGAATTCGAGTAATGGAATATTTTGAAATAATTCGCATCGTAGAATTAGCATGCTGAAAGTGTTGAAGAATTCGCATGCTTGAATTCGCATGGTCTTTGATGATGACATTTTTTCTTAAGTATAGAATTTGCACAAGAGTCATATGCGAAATGTTTAAGAATTCGCATGACTAATTTCTTTGAAGATGAAATTTTGTTAAGTGTGGAATTCGTACAGAAGTCTTAGGCGAAAAGTTAAGAGTTCGTATATGTGAGTGATGAGAAAAGACGAGAATTCGCAAGTGTGAGTCATGCGATATGCGAGGAATTCGCACATAGGTGCATGCGAAAAGTAAAAATTCGCATGCATGCCTATGTGAATTCTGGAGTTTTCGGCTAATGCCATCATGCGAATTGTGCTTCAGTGGATAGTGATCTGCGAATTTTTACCTTTATGCGAAAAGTTTTGATGTTTTTGAGAAAATTGAGTGTTCTGAACCCAGTTTGATACAAGTTTGACCTGTTCCCGAACTTTTTACGCTTAATGCATATGTGACATCACTCTTATCATATGTTGGTCACATATCCTTAGCAACTGATTTAATCTTTCACAAGTGCTCAGTTTTTTTTCAAGATTTTCAGATACTGGATTTGAGGATTTAATCTCTGATTGGATTGAGTTAGCTGCCTGAGTATCTGCAATCATCAGTCTGGAAAGCTTTTTTTGTTGTTAGACCGTTGATAGCACTTTATCATTCTTCTGACCTGATCAATCAGTAGTGTGAGCGATTGAAATCATTGTTCTGATGCTTGAGTTGTGATTCTGAATCCTGAGTGCTTATAATCATCCAACTGATTCGGGAAGAAATGAGTTCTGGGTTTGATTGTTTAGTATTCTGGAAAGCAGCCAAAAAATAAGCATATTTCATATGTTGTTGAACATTTATCAGTCTTCTAACTCTTGCCATGTAGTGTTGCTACTGTTGCTACCTCTTGTAAGCTGATCAGATTAACTTCTTAAGTTGAACTCTTACTTTAACTTGTGGTTCAAAGACAGATCAGATGTTATACACTGAAGATGCAATTGGTTGTCATTCCATAATTCAACACATATCATTCTTGTGGGCATACAGAATGTGTTGGGTTTACAAGTGTCAAAAGTTGTCTTTATGTGCACTAAGTCGAGGTTATGGTCTACATCAGATCTGGTATTATAGTTGAAACTTCAACGATAAGACCTACTTTCAAGGGGAGCTAGAGGAGCTTTGAAGTTTATGCAGCACTAAGTTTTATAAAGAAATCAATGGGGAGAGGAGCTGAAGCTGGAGCTTAAAAGAGAATGAATACTTTACAAAACATAGGGGGAGAATGTTAGAACATAAATATGTTCTATTTTAGGAAGTTTAATAAAGTAATCCATCTATTTGTTATTGGGCCTTGTAATGGGTTTGGGCTTATTGTGTACAAGGGTGTTGGGTATAAATAGAATTTGTTTAGTGTGTTTGTAGGTAACTTTCATTGTAATCATGTAGCCTGTATACGAATTCCTCTCTGTAGTGTAGTTTACTTTCAGTAATAAATAAAACTACAAATTTCTATCCCCAATTATCCTTCTTTATCTTATCTAATCAATCAATTATGATCTCATGGATCTAACAGTAAGAAAGAGAAAGTTGAACTAGATAAATCTTTCAATCAAAGATTATCTGATCTTTCAAGAAATGTTGAAAAGGAAAAGAAGGTAGTTGAACTGAAATGTGCCAAACTTTCTCAACAAGTGACAGACTTTGAGAAAGTTATCATCATGGAGAGAGACAAGTTTGAAAAGGAAAAAAAGAGTGCTGAAAAGAAGAATGTTGGTGTTTTCAAAGAAATATTTGAACAAAGAAAGTTTGTTGAGAAAGACTTTGAGGAAGAAAGAAGAGTGTTTGAGGATGAGATAAAGAAGCTGACAGGAAAATTATCTGAACTGTCATCAATTGTTATGAAGGAGAAGAAGACGAAGTCTGAAATGCACAAGAAGTTTGATCTACTCTCAAAGGAAAGAAATAGTTTATCAATCAAGATCAAAGAACTTGAAAAGATCATGTTCAAGGTGAAGTTGACTGAGCACAAGACACCAGAATCAATTGTTCAATCACCGAGAGATGATCCAGCTGCATCAGAATGTTCATTTAAATCAACTGCAAGTTCAATTTTTACAAATGTTTCGAACAATCCTTTGTTTGATGCAAATGATAATCATACTTCTAAACATAAACAACAGATTCGTCCTACTAACCTTTTCTATGACAAATCTATTGATGGTTCAGGTAACATCAAGAAGAACAAGTCTTAGGAGAAAATGTTTTGGAGAAGGAAAGATGAGAAAGACAAAGAAAAATGGATTTGGAAAGTAAAAGTATCTTTGGATGAGAAGAAGGAACAGAAATCATTTATGCATACACCAATTGCAAAGAAGAACAATGCTCCTAAAGGTACAACTTTTGGCAAACCTGATCTTGTTTACACTGTCAATCAATTGATCAGGTTAGCACAAAAGAAAATTAATTGTTCTTACTGTGGTGCAAATGATTTTGTTTGCAAAAATTATGTGGATAACTGGTATGATTCTTACTACATTTCTCCTAATAGAACTGCAACTAACAAACTAGGACTCGAATACCAGTGGGTACCAAAAGCTAAACCTGTGTTGCAGGCATCTAAAGACTAAAGGGAGAAGAACATTGACTTCTAAAAACATCAGTTTAGGACTCGTTCTTCAAGATAAAGATGGAGGGTTTGACTTCTGAATTCACTTCAATCCTAGTAATTCAGAACTCGGTTTAATGATTAAGGATTATGCATATGTTAAGGGGGAGCTTACCTGTTTTATATTTTTACTGATATATTTTCTGATTTTTTAGGGGGAGATTAAATCATAAATTCATTGTCACATTTTAGATGGAATTACTATTCTCACCGGAGAATATGTAACGATGGCTTCTGGATAACTCAGTTCAGAACTCGTTCTCAAATGTTTTTCTTCTGAAAGGATGCTTCATAGATACACATCTTTGAAAGAAGTTTTTATGTTGAGCAACACATTCTTTTTAGGACAAAATACATGGGATTCGATGTTAGTGCTTAAACGACTTCCATGGATTCACGTTAACAAGTGTTTCCTACCCCGAAATAATCCTTGAGTGATTGAGGGGACAAGGGTCAAAAGAATTAAGAGTGGGTGTGTGCTGAGATAAAATGTAAAAGAGAGGTTGGTTAGAAGTGAGCTCAAATGATTAAAAGAAAGAGGGTGAGAGATCAGAGTAAAAGAATATCAAACTCTGCACCAAACTTTTTCTGAGTCGGGCAACCACATAATATGTTGGTTCATATTTCTTCGTGACCTTCATTGAAATAAGCACCTAGCCCATGATAACTCTTGCATATAACCCCAACTGCTACTCATTCTTTTCTTGACAAAGGAATGTTTCATATTTTCAGGGGAAGCAACACATCATCTATTGGATCATCATTTGGAAGATGCTAATATTGAAATAGAAGAAAAGTTGCCCTACCTTAGACCCTTGATCATGCCCATTGAGTCTATGTATAACTGTTGTTGTCTCCATGGTTTACATATTTGAGCCTTATTGTAAAAAGCAATCATTGTGCTAAATTCTTTCATACATAAGCACATACACACAGAAAATTTGTTTTTCTGTCAGAACATTCATAGATTAACCTTGTGTTTTTCGATGATTGAATGGAAGTCCTGGGGAGTGAACATCACCCAAGCTCCTTATAAATTACATCTGTTGTACTAAGTAACTCTGTGTTACTTACAGGCACTATAACGGTTTCATTCATTGATTCAGGGGTACCATTCTTAATTTGTCTGAATTTGAAAAGATTCGGATGAATATATTCATGAATTGAGGGCAATACCCTGATATCAGATCAGATTGGGGGAGGTTGAATATTTTTTCTTACATGGAGGAGATTGTTCGTGAAGACTGAGCTTATATTGATTATTTGGGGGAGATATTTCAAAGACAGGTCTGACATTGAAATGTTTTGATGATTCTGATTCTCACAATTCATCAAAAAGGGGGAGAATCAATATTTCAAAGTCAGATTAAAGTTGATCTTATCATAAATGGGGAGATAATTAGAGAATTCAAAGTCAGAATCATTTTGAAGTGAAAGTCAAGCGAGATGTTACAAAGGGGAGAATACAAGAATGAGAAATTAAAGTCAGATGGTTGATTCTTTTAAAGAGAAGGAGTTTGTCAAAGTGATGATTCAAAGAAGGAGTTAAAGTCAAGAAATGTTGAGCTTATTTGAAATTGCATTTTTACTCAAAGAGGGAAATTAAAAGGAAAGCCAAAGGGGGAGATTCATTTAAAGAACTAACAAAGAATAATCAAAGCTTCAAAGAATTGAAGATGTCAAGGTCGTGAAAGATTATTTGTTGAAGATTTTTCTGAGAAAAGAAGACCTGAAGATTATTGTCATTTTTTTTAATCTTGAATCCAAAGGGGGAGATTGTTAGAGCTAAATTGTATTCAAGATTAAAAGGAGGGTCTAAAGTGTAAAGTTATTTATACTAACAACAAAATACAAAGAAACTAAAATACAAACTTTGACTTTGACTTTATTACATTAGACTTTGACTTTGATGCTTGAGAGTTAACTTTTAGCTTTGACCTTCAGTCATCAATCTTCTAAGATCTTGTATCCAATATATTTATGCTCTAACAATCTGCCCCTTTGGATTCAAGATCATCTCCAAAAGATTTAGCAATTTAATCTTCTCTCTTTGAGTACACAAATTATAATCTCCCCTGTTAAGTCTAATTTTATAGTAATCATTATTTATATAGGCTTGGTCTTATACAGTGTTTAGGATGCTTATATGTGTTGTATAAGGTTAGGGTATTTAAGTCCCTTTGAGCTTTGGTCTTTGTAAGGATTCACGCATATTCAATATCAATTTACTCTTTGCGCTTTACATTGTCTCTCTCTCTACTTTCTCTCTCTAAGTGATTTAGAGGATACTTGGATTATCAATTGGTATCAGAGTCAATCTAAATCTGAGAGGAATGAGAGATTTGATTTTCAATATCTGATTTTGTGATATAATCTGAAAATTTGATTGATTTTCTCGAATTTTTCAAGAAAATCTCATTTTTAGTTTTTTAATCAAATTCGGACTTGTTTTTGATTGAATTTCTTTGCTAATTGGTTCGTTGGACTCGTTTTTTATTGTTAAACATTTTTTTTTACATCGATTTGCAAGAAAATCAAGTTTTAATTGTCGATTTTGAGATTTTTGAAGTTTCTGGAAAACGGTTTTAACGTACTGTTCTTATAACGAATTTTCGAAATTGTGGTTTTTTGATCGAAAGTGTTTGTTTCAAGTGTTAAAATCGTGTTTTCGATCATATATGTGTTTGGAAATCTCATTAATTTTGTATCTGTAATCAAATTTGTTGATTTTTCGTGTTTTTCCAGCGGTTTGCGCCAGATTCAAAGTTTGCGCGAGTTCTTCTTCTTTGCGCTAGTTCGTCTTGCTGAGTTCAGTGTTCATCGAGTAAAGTCTAGGTTTACGTCTCCTTAGTTTAACACAAAGCAAAGTTTGTGTCTTCTAAGTATCACGCAAATCAAGAAAAGAAAAGAGTTCATCTTCACGAAAAGTTTGCGTCACCCTTGCATCACGCAAAGCTTGGTTTGCGCCTTCAGCATCTCACGCAAAGCCAAATTCTCGCTAGTCTTTGATCGTGCAAATCTCATTTACGTCTTCCACGTCTCACGTAAATCTAGTTTACGTCACCTATTGCTCGCGACAATCTCAGTTTGCGCTATCTACCTCTCACGCAAACCTCTAGCTTGCGCCAGTTCTGTTTCAAGACTTAGCATTTTTTTCTGAAGATTGTCATCTATGGATTCTACAAAGTTTGTTTATGAAGCTCAGTTCTACAAAAATGATATCATGATGTCATTGGGTACAGAAAATCGTCCTCCGGTGCTGATTGATGAAAACGAGTTTACACAGTGGCAAGATAGGTTTCTGAATTTTATAGAGCGTCAAAAGAACGGACATGACATGATGAATATTCTATCAGAATGACCTTTTGAAAAACCCATTCTGGCTTCTGGATTATATAAGCCTACCAAAGAATATACACCTGATGAGGTATCGCAGTATCAAGCCGATCGTGATATAAAGGCAAATTTTATGCTAGCCTTGCCAAATTCAGTCTACAACAGGATTGATTGTTTCAAAAATCATTCTAATCTTATATGGCAACAGCTAGAAAAGATCATGCTTGGATCTTCAGTTGCAACTCAACTTCGGCATACACGATATATGAACAACTTTGAAGAATTCAAAGCCAAGGATGGGGAGTCATTGAAAACTGTGTATGACAGATTCTGTGTCGTGATTAATGATCTGGTAAAGATAAAAGTTGACAAGACTGTGCTTGAAACAAATCTGAAACTCCTCAATGTACTTCAACCAGAATGGAACAAATCTTGCCACAGATTGAGGAACAATGTCAGAATATCTATAATGCAAATCCAAGAGATGTACGAGATTCTACTCACAGATGAGTGCATTGTAACTGAGAAAATGGCCAAACTGGACAAGAAGAACAAGAAATCAGTGCACTTAGTTGCACTTTTAACGAGTCATTTGAAAAATCAAGCATTGTCTGATAATGCTTACGACGAGGCCACTGATGATGATGGCGAGGCTCTTCAGAAAGCAATGATCCTTCTCTCACAACATTACCAGAAAAAGTTCCAACCTCGGTCGGGTTCCAACAATCTGCGCTCACTTCTGGGTCAAAGAATGTCCAAGTGCCCGAGGCTAAGAAAGATGCCGCATGTTACAATTGTGAAAAGTCGGGTCATTTTTCAAAGGAGTGTAGAGTGAAGAAGGTTCAGGATTCGGCATACTATCGGAAGAAAATGGAACTTTCCGAGAATAGAGAGAACGAAACAGCTTTGCTTGTAGAAAAGGAGTACTGGCTGGATCACTCTGAAGACGAAGCTGGTTCTATCAAGACTGCTCATATGTGTTTAATTGGTGATGATCAGACTTCTGATGATGACACTGATGAAGATGAGGTATATTCTGAGTTTGATTTCACTTTCATTTCCTCTCAAATGAACATTATTATAACTGCTTTATCTGATCTTCGTTTGAAGTTAATATCTGAAAAGAATTTAAATTCTGAAAAGTCAGATTTGATTGACAAATTAAAAATTTCTTTGAAAGATGAAAAATCTATTTTGCTTCATACTAAAGAAATCTTTCAAAAGAAATTGGATGATTTGGAAAATTGTAATAAGACTTATCTTGAGTCTTTGACTGAAATGACCACTTTAAAAGACAGTTTTTCGGATAAAATAAATAAGTTAGAAGAAAAGTTATATCGAAGAAATCAATCTGAACAAACAATTTTCATGAATAAACCAAGGAGTGATGAAGCTTTAAAAGAAAAATGGGGACTTGGTTTTGAAAATCCTCATTGTTTAAACAATGCAATAGAAAAATCTCCTACTTTATATAAATACAATTATCTAACTCGTGCTCAATATGCTCCTCAGTTTAAAATTGATTGGATAAATGAAAAGCAAGTGTTAGAAATCGAAAATGAGAAAAGAATGAAAAACACGCATAAGGAATTTCCTTTTGTTTATACGCATGAAAATGCAAAATATTTTCCTGACAAATCAAAGAGAGGCATAAAAGGTTTAAATGATATATCTCCCGTCAAGTCTTCGGTGTCTTATGATTTTGTTGATATTTTTTCCAATAATTCTGATAAGGAAAATGTATCTCCGGTTTCTTATGATTCTAGGAGATATATTCCCTCTTTAGTATTAGAAGGCAAAATCATTGACCTTGAAGATAAAATGGAAGATCAAAATATTCTAAAAGAAATTGAATCTGATATCTTTCTTTCTTTCATGACTTCAAGTTGATATTGTAAATCCCAATCAATTCAAGCAAATCTAAACAATTAATCTCAATCTAACAATATTTGACAATGTTAACTTCTATAGAGAGAGTGTAGAGAGAGAAAGTGTTCTTGTCATAGATCTCACAATGTATACAATGAAATCTACTTACTACATGAGTACAAAGACAAAAGGTATTTATACCAAAGTATAAAATCACTAGCTTAATGACTAAGTAATCTCATATTGACTAAACATACATTGACTTTGTTGACTTTACTAAACTTGACTTTTCCTATTAAATCTTGGATACAATTTAGTACACTAACATTCTCCCCCTTTGTATTCAAGATTTAATAAAAATTTGACATAAGTCTTCAGCGCTTGATTCTTCAATCTTTTGTCTCTGACAGCTTTAAAAACTTTGAAGCTCTAGCACTCTTCAGTCTTTAATTCTTTTGAAGAATCTTGAAAAGTCTTTTGCACTTTGCAGCTTTGGAAAGTCAACCAGTCTTGAAACAATTGAATCTTTTGAAGTCTTGAATCATTTGAACTTTGACATTCTTTGACTTCTTTGAAACACTTCATCTTTGAAAAACTTCGAGGAAGCTTTGAACTTTGTATCTTCTTTTCTTCAATCTCTGATCATTCTTTAGAAAAACGAACTTTCATGAATCTTCTAATTTGAACTTGTCTTCAGAAATCTTTAAGAATGATTCCTTTTCATCTGATTTGATCTTTCAGAAAATTCTTCACAAGTCTTGACTTTATAACTCTGAAATTCTTTGAAATTGATCTCTGTAGATTTCTCCCCCTTTTTATCTTGACTTGACTTTGAAACATCTTTCTTCTTCAGAATCTTTTGAATCATCTCTTTTGACAATTAATACTTCTTTCAGAATTTGTTCTTTTGAAATTGATCTCTGTTGATTTCTCCCCCTTTTTGATGATTGTGAGCTTCATAATCATCAAAAACATTTTCAATTTCAACATAATCTTTGATTCTCCCCCTAGAAAATACATTCTCCTCCTTTTGATCTGAACTGAATCATGAACTGTATATACCCGAATATTTTCAAATTCAGATATAATGAATTTGGTAACCCTGATTCAACAAATGTTGATTTAATGTATACAATGAACTCTACTTACTACATGATTACAAAGACAAAAGGTATTTATACCAAAGTATAAAATCACTAGCTTAATGACTAAGTAATCTCATATTGACTAAACATACATTGACTTTGTTGACTTTACTAAACTTGACTTTTCCTATTAAATCTTGGATACAATTTAATACACTAACATTAGTCTTGAAGAAAATTTATTTTCTCAAAAACAAGATTCATTTTCTATTTCTGGCCTTTCTTCTTCTTTTAAAGAAAATAAAAAGGAAGTTTCTAATTCTAAAATCTTTTCCCAAAAATTTTCTTACTCTGAGGTAAGTTCAGATTTATTGTCTAATCAGATTGGTTGCTTAGGTAAAATTATTTCTTCTTATTCATATCTTAAATCGAAAATTCTTGATGAATCTTTTACGCTAAATAATGATTTTTATAAGCCAAAGCGTAAAAGAAAAAGGTCAAAGAAGTCAAAGAAACAAGAGTCAGTCATTTCTGATAATTCTAATTCTTGTACTTCAATTATTTCAGATAGGCCTTTGAGCACATCTTCAAAGCAGATATGGAGGGTGAAACGGATATCGGATGAATCTCAGACTGATGGAGATAGATATGTAGACAGATATTATAAAAGTGATTCATTTGCTGTTTGTAAGAAAATTTCAAAATATTCAATAAAGCAAATGATTCAAATTTCCAAAAATGTCTCATATTCTTCTTCTGATTCTAGTTCAGATGATTATGCTTTCTCTTCTTCTGATTCTTCTGTTCATTCTTGTGATTATCTCTCTCATGCTTTATATGTTAAATCTAACAAGTTTATTCCAATAAGAACTGCAACTAACAAACATGGGCCCAAATTCAAGTGGTACCAAAATCTCAAATTGATTCTAAGTTGCAGGCATCAAATGTCAAGGGGGAGTAAGAGAAAAATTGGTTTCTGGGTACTTCAGCTCAGAACCCGTGCTTCAAAGACTTAGATTTCTAGACAAGTCAGTTAAGGACTCGTTCTTCAAAGAATTAAGCTTCTGACTAATGAGAAACTGTGAGTGCATCTACTTTAATTTCCCTTCATTTATTTCTGATAATGATGTTGTTCCAGTTTTCTCAACTGTTTTTAAAGAATCTGAGCAATTTTATTCAAACCCTGATTTTGTTCAACCCAAAATTTTCAAATGAGACACAAATTCATTATATATTATGTGGAAGATAATATTATTGAATTTTATTTGGTTTCGACTAAATATCAATTTGCCGAATTCTTTTCTTTTGTCTTAAATTTTTAAAACTCGGCATTTGAATTTAAACGTTTAAATCTTTACAAATTTTATTCTATAAAGTAAAAGTTTTACAATTTTTCTTTCTTTTGAATAAAATGTGTGTCTAGGATAAATTTTCAAGTTGCTTTGTTTATATTAAAGTTTTTTATATGTTCAAATTTCAAGTCTAACAAAAGTCGAAAAGTCAGCAACATGTCTGTAGCTTTTGATATTGCTTTAAATTTGTGTGATTCATGAATATTTATAGTCTACAATGCTTAGAAAACCTAAAAAGTCAGAATTTTGGATGGTAATGAAAATATGGGCTAAGCACTTAGATGAAAAACCTTGTGATTGAGATGATTATTAAATTCTTATAAATCAGAAATCTCTAAGTTTAAAAGTTTGTACCTATGACCTTTCTGGTTTGGGACAGTAAGTTTTGTGGGATGCTTGTCATCTGGTCCCCTAAGGTCATTTGATCTGGGAGTGATCGAACCAAAATCCTTCTATAGAATCAGATCGAAAGTCATGTTCTACTGGTATGAATGGGTTTAGGATATGTCGATGTAGCCTTTCTGATCTGGGAAAGTAAGTTCCAAGGGGTGCTTGACATCTAGTCCCCTAAGGCCATCATGTAACGCCTCAAAATCAGAGTAAAATAAAACCTGGAAAACTGACAATATGACGAAAGTAAATCCATTAACTTCCCATAAATGGGATCAGTTCTTAAGACTATACAAACCTATATAAGGTTTTCATCAAAAGAATGGGACTTAACAATGCCCAGCAACAATACTAAAACATCTCCAAAACCCCGAGACTCAAAACTCGTCTCTCCAAAAACCCCGGCACCCACCGCTAATGGAAACCTGTTATACACATCATTTGAGAAAAAGTGTCAGACTTAAAGCCTGGTGAGAACATACAGTTTATAATGCTCAAAATCAGAGATATAGATGTCAGTAACATAAGGAAATCTTTTCATAAAGGTTTAGTTCATAAAGATATCATTTCGCCACAACCGGGCCTTTTCGGTCCAAACTTCATTAAACGATGACAAAAGGACCATTTTACCATGGATAGTGGTGTAACACAAAGTAGACCACAAATCCGAGATATGAGCTAAACACTTGGAGTCCTCAGCAATGAACCCAGAGTCCGTGCTACGAGGTGAGATCGCGCTCCCAAGGGAAACCAATGTATACTCCTTCACTATGATCACCATGAACCATGTCTAGTATCCGGCCTCACATAACCGTACCAAGTTACCCCCGAGGAACATGTGATCCATAGCTACAAATTTGGGGAATATAACCTCCCCACAAAACAGTCTACTCCAAAACCTAGGGATCCACTAGTAATGGTAAGGACTCGTCACAACAACATATGTGACCAACCATAAATAAATATATGGTATAAGTACATTTTATAAACAAAATGCTATTCCAGTTCAACTTCTGGTAAGAATGAAAATCATTAAAATGAGTTCATAAACATTCTTTTCAAATGACCACATAATGTGCAAGTAAAACATCATTTTACTTCTAATAAGGCGGAACCCGTCATTTTGGTCAAATCTGACCGGGAACCCCGAAAATCACCAAAAACTTCATTTATGACAAAATGTAGAGAACATAAAATCATACCGTAGAAATACTTTAGATTTTGCAAATAAGAGTTTTGACATGTATAAAGTTTGTAAAATGGTAGTAGGAACTCACCGGTAGGTTTTCAGAATAAAACCCAGAAAACCAGATAACGACCATGACGTAGAGGTGAAGCTTAAAACACCGAAACCTCGGATCGAACAACAACTATAACCTTCCAAACTCTAGAGAGAGAGAGAGAGAGAAGAGAGAAAACAGATATTTGAGATTTGTGATAAAGTGATTTTGGGAAACTGAACCTCTTAAGACGGTCAAAGCAACTACGTGGGTTATGCCGCGACTTCAACTCGCGGCATAACTCGCCCGTGTCCCAAAAACCCTAATCATCCAGTGGGTTTCGCGGGTTATTCCGTGACCTCTAGTCGCGGTGTAACTCGCGTAGTTCTCAAAATCTCATATTAAACAGAGGGTTACGCGGGTTGTGCCGCGACCTCTAGTCGCGGTGTAACTCGCGTAGTTCACTGTTTCTCCCCAAACTTCACAAAACTCCAAAACAACATAAAACCAAACTCGAAGCTAACGACAAAAGCTTAACACAAGAATAACAAGATTACACAACGGAAATCCGGGGTGTTTCAATCCTCCCCAACTTGGGAATGATTTCGTCCCCGAAATCCTAACTATTCGAAAAGATGAGGATATCTTCGCTTCATATCCTCCTCGGCTTCCCACGTCACATTCTCTCCACGGTGATGCTTCCACTGCACCTTGACCAAGGTGACTTCTTTATGACACAACTTCTTAGACTTTCTCTCTAAGATGGCGTCGGGTTCTTCCACACAACGGTTACCTTCATCTACCCGTAACTCTGAAAGGGGAATGACGTTGTCTTCCACCGCCAAACATTTCCGGAGGTAGCAAACATGAAACGTGTTGTGTATTCTGCTCAACTCCGGTGGCAGTTCCAACTGGTAGGCTTGCAAACCCACCCGTTTAAGCACTTTGTAAGGTCCGAGGAAACGGGGACTCAACTTCCCGCGTTTTCCGAACCGTATAATGCCTTTCCACGACGACACCTTAAGCATAACGCGGTCGCCCACTTGGAATTCCATCGGTCGCCTCTTCTTATCAGCATAGCTCTTCTGACGATCCTGAGCCGCTTTCATTCTTTCACGAACGCCCTTGACCTTATCGGCAGTCTCTTGTACGATCTCAGGTCCGGCGAATTGCTTTTCTCCAGCTTCAAGCCAGCACACAGGAGTCCGACACGTTCGCCCATACAGAGCCTCAAAGGGTGCCATTCCGATACTCGAGTGGTAGCTATTGTTGTAAGCAAACTCTAGGTGAGAGTCCCAGTTACCCCCGAAATCAATGACACAAGACCTTAACATGTCTTCCAATGTTTGGATTGTTCGCTCGCTCTGCCCGTCGGTTTGCGGATGGTAAGCCGTACTCAACTTCACTCGAGTACCAAGCTCCTTCTGAAACCCATCCCAAAAGTTCGAAGTGAACCGACTGTCGCGATCTGACACAATTGACAATGGTATGCCGTGCCTCGAGACCACCTCATCGATATAAAGTGAGCGCTCTTTGTTAATCTGTCAACTATCACCCAAATGGTATCGTGGCCTCGAAGAGTTTTTGGTAGCTTTGTCACGAAGTCCATAGTGATATGCTCCCACTTCCACTCGAGAATCTCTAGAGACTGAAGGCTCCCATACGGTCGCTGATGTTCGGCCTTAACTTGCGAACACGTCACACAACGCTCAACGTAACGCACCACGTCAAGTTTCATTATCGGCCACCAATAGTGAAGCTTCAGGTCCCTGTACATCTTTGTACTCCCCGGATGAATGGAATACTTGGACTTGTGTGCATCTTCTAACAACAACTCCCGGTTTCCCCCAACCTTGGGCACCCACACACGACCGCTGAACAGTTTCACTCCACGGCTATCTTCCGTGAGGAGCAATCGCTGTTTTGTCATGACTTCCTCTTTGAGATTCTCTTCCAACAATGCTTCCATCTGAGATGTCTTGATCTTCTCAACAAGACTAGACACAAGCTCGATTCTTGAATGGGTAGCCCGAATACTCCCGCTATACTCCTTCCGACTTAGCGCATCGACCACCACGTTCGCCTTACCTGGATGGTAAAGCAATTCACAGTCGTAATCTTTCAGCAACTCGAGCCACCTCCTTTGCCTCATCTTCAGCTCTTTCTGATCAAAGACATACTTCAGGCTCTTGTGATCTGTGACAAGAGTACACTTCGTGCCGTATAGGTAGTGTCGCCAAAGCTTCAAAGCGAACACCACCGCCGCTAACTCCAAATCATGGGTTGGATAATTCTGTTCGTGTATTTTAAGCTGCCTCGAGGTGTAAGCAATTACCTTGCCTCGTTGCATCAACACACAACCCAGCCCCATTTTTGAAGCGTTGTTGTAAACCACGAAATCCTCCGACCCTTCAGGCAAAGACAAGATCGGAGCTTCACACAACTTCTTTTGAAGAATCCGGAACGCCTTCTCTTGGGTTTCGGTCCATTCAAACTTCACATTCTTCCGAGTCAGAACTGTCAAGGAAGAAGCGATCTTAGAAAAGTCTTGAATGAATCTCCAGTAGTATCCTGCCAGACCCAAGAAACTTCGGATCTCCGACGGACTCTTAGGAGGCTCCCAATTCATCATAGTTTCAATCTTGGAGGGATCTACTTTCACTCCGTCTCGAGTGACTACATGCCCCAGAAATTGTACTTCTTTAAGCCGAAAGTCGCACTTGGAAAACTTGGCGTACAATCTTTCTCTTCTCAACACTTCCAGAACCTCACGTAGATGTTGCTCGTGCTCCGACTCACTCTTGGAGTACACTAGTATGTCATCAATGAATACAATGACCGACTTGTCGAGGAAAGGTCGGCACACTCTATTCATCAAGTCCATAAATACTGCTGATGCGTTCGTCAGGCCAAAAGGCATTACAAGGAACTCATAATGGCCGTAACGCGTTCTGAAAGTCGTCTTCGGAATGTCTTCATCTCTTACCTTCACTTGGTGATAACCTGAACGTAAGTCGATTTTGGAAAAACAACCCGCTCCTTGAAGTTGATCGAACAAGTCGTCTATTCTTGGAAGCGGATACCTGTTCTTCACTGTAGCTTTGTTCAACTCACGATAGTCAATGCACATTCTCATTGTGCCATCCTTCTTCTTAACAAATAAGACCAGAGCTCCCCAAGGTGACGAACTCGGTCTTATAAAGCCTTTCTCCAATAACTCTTGGAGTTGTGCTACCATCTCTTGCATCTCCGATGGCGCTAAACGATAAGGTGCTTTAGCGATCGGTGCATCGCCAGGCACAAGATCAATCTGAAACTCTACCTGACGATCGGGCGGCAACCCGGGCAAGTCGTCCGGAAAGACGTCTGGAAACTCACCCACGATCTTCACATCTTCCAACGTTGATTTCTTTAACTTGGCATCGATCACATAGGCTAGGAAATACGAATATCCTTTTACTAAGCACTTGCGTGCCCTTGCCATTGTGATTATTGCCACTTCACCCTTTCTCTTTTCGCCATAGATGACAACGACTTCACCAGAGGGGTTGGGAAGTCGAATCAACTTCTTGGAACATACGATCTCGGCATGATTGTTTGACAACCAATCCATGCCGACCACAACATCGAAACCCTCGATTAACATTGGTAACAGATCGATCGAGAATTCTCTCCCTTCGATACTAAGAGTACACTGCCTCAGAACTTCGTGGATCAGAACTTGACTACCATCGGCTATTTCTACCACTAATGCATCCTCAAGACTAGTAGTGGGCATAGAAATTTTTTGACGGAACAATTCAGATACGAAAGAGAAACTAGCACCCGTATCGAACAAAATACGAGCAGGTACAGAGTTTATAAGGAAAGTACCCGATACCACGTCGGAGGATGCCCTGGCCTCTTCGGCCGTTATCTGAAATGCTCGACCGGAAACCTTCGGAGGGTTCTCCTTCCTTGATGGCGTGCTACCCGACACAAGCTTCGGGCAATCTTTCCTCGCGTGCCCCGGTGCCTTGCACTCAAAACAGATGATTCCTCTGACCGGGAAATCTCTGACAGTATGACCAGGCTTCCCACACTTATAGCAAGTTTAAGAATTGTTGTAACAGTTACCGTGATGCTTGGTTCGACACTTCGGGCACCACTTTGCTTCCTGATAACTTCTGGAATTGTGGTTTCCAACAAAAGGTCGGGTCCGCTTGGGAGGTACTGAACTGCTCTCCCACTTTCTTTTATCAGACACCACCACCGAATTCTCAGATTTGCTCTTCGTGAACATCTCTTCCATGAATTGAGCTTCCTCCACCATCTCTCGGAGGTTAGAAGCCTTGAAATTATGGACCATTGATTGCATGTCCGCTGGTAAGCCGTTGAGATAAGCTTTCATCTTGTCTTTCTCTGTTGGGGCAGCGTGCCCCACCAGACCAAGCTTCTCCATAAACTGACGGGTGTACTCCCTCACTGTCAGGATTCCCTTCACCAAGGAACAGAATTCTTTCTCAATTCGGTCCATGGTCCTCTCGTTGTAGAACTCTTCTAGCAGCTTCTTCTAAAACTCGGCCCAAGACAACTGAGCCAACACTTCAGAAGATAGAGTGGATTGGATGATATTCCACCAGATGAGTGCAGTGTCCCTCAGCAGTTGGGTACCGAACCGCACCCTCTGATCATAACCACATTCAGAAGAGCCAAAAGCTTGCTCAACCGCTCGGATCCACTTTACACACACCGCCGGGTCATCAGAACCGAAGAATTCTGGCGGTACGCAACTCAGAAAGGACTTATAGGAACAACTCTTCCTATTCCCCGGAGCACCAGAAATCCCGCGCTCTACCGCTGTGACCCTTATACCATCGCCTCCAGAACCTGCTACGACGTTCTCCACAACCGTCTCACTTCTCCGATTGTTTACGTCTCGGTCCTCCATCGCTTTCAGCAGAAACTCTTGTTGCTTCGCCATCTCTTCCCTCATTGCCAACATCACGTTGGCCAACAACTCGGACTGGGGATTAGCATCCCTGATGACTGGGTGGGACGAAGCCAGGTCTACTCGTGGAATGACCTCTGGCCCCCCTACCTAGTATTTGTTGAACAGGTGGTGGAACGATAACCTCAACTACTTCCCGCTGACCCGCTGTAGAGGCTGTCGCTTCTAGACCATCAACACTAGCACGCGGTCTTCCACGCGTACCTACCATTCTGAACTGCTACACAGAGCAGAGGAAGAGATAAGAGAAAGATAGGAAACACGAAAGGAAAACGTACTTCCACATTACCAATTGTCATATTAACAGCAAATCAAGCACTCTTACGTATGATATCCTCATAATAACATTAGCTAAGTGAAATTATCAACATACAACACATAACGGTTCTTGTCACCACTACTACAACGCCTGATAAACGTACTTTCCGTCGACTCTAAGACTAACCCAACTTAGGAGCTCTACCCCATTCTCGCGGATCAATTCTTAATATCCCCAGTCTAAGTCTAAACATCTTACATTCATGCCTAGTTCGCTTAAACTAGAGCCCTAAGGCCATCATGTAACGCCTCAAAATCAGAGTAAAATAAAACCTGGAAAAGTGACAATATGACGAAAGTAAATCCATTAACTTCCCATAAATGGGATCAGTTCTTAAGACTATACAAACCTATACAAGGATTTCATCAAAAGAATGGGACTTAACAATGCCCAGCAACAATACTAAAACATCTCCAAAACCCCGAGACTCAAAACTCGTCTCTCCAAAAACCCCGACACCCACCGCTAATGGAAACCTGTTATACACATCATTTGAGAAAAAGTGTCAGACTTAAAGCCTGGTGAGAACATACAGTTTATAAAGCTCAAAATCAGAGATATAGACGTCAGTAACATAAGGAAATCTTTTCATAAAGGTTTAGTTCATAAAGATATCATTTCGCCACAACCGGGCCTTTTCGGTCCAAAATTCATTAAACGATGACAAAAGGACCATTTTACCATGGATAGTGGTGTAACACAAAGTAAACCATAAATCCGAGTTATGAGCTAAACACTTGGAGTCCTCAGCAATGAACCCAGAGTCCGTGCTACGAGGTGAGATCACGCTCCCAAGGGAAACCAATGTATACTCCTTCACTAGGATCACCATGAACCATGGCTAGTATCCGGCCTCACATAACCGTACCAAGTTGCCCCCAAGGAACATGTGATCCATAGCTACAAATTTGGGAATATAACCTCCCAACAAAACAGTCTACTCCAAAACCTAGGGATCCACTAGTAATGGTAAGGACTCGTCACAACAACATATGTGACCAACCATAAATAAATATATGGTATAAGTACATTTTATAAACAAAATGCTATTCCCTGTTCAACTTCTGGTGAGAATGAAAATCATTAAAATGAGTTCATAAGCATTCTTTTCAAATGACCACATAATGTGCAAGTAAAACATCATTTTACTTCAATTTGATGGAACCCGTCATTTTGGTCAAATCTGACCGGGAACCCCGAAAATCACCAAAAACTTCATTTATGACAAAATGTAGAGAACATAAAATCATACCGTAGAAATACTTCAGATTTCGCAAATAAGAGTTTTGACATGTATAAAGTTTGTAAATTGGTAGTAGGAACTCACCGGTAGATTTTCAGAATAAAACCCGGAAAACCAGATAACGACCACGACGTAGAGGTAAAGCTTAAAACACCGAAACCTCGGATCGAACACCGACTATAACCTTCCAAACTCTAGAGAGAGAGAGAGAGAGAGAGAAAAGAGAGAAAAGAGATATTTGAGATTTGTGATAAAGTGATTTTGGGAAATTGAACCTTTTAAGACGGTCAAAGCAACTACGCGGGTTATGCCGCGACTTTAACTCGTGGCCTAACTCGCCCGTGTCCCAAAAACCCTAATCATCCAGTGGGTTTCGCGGGTTATGCCGCGACCTCTAGTCGCGGTGTAACTCGCGTAGTTCTCAAAATCTCATATTAAACAGAGGGTTACGTGGGTTGTGCCGCGACCTCTAGTCGCGGTGTAACTCGCGTAGTTCACTGTTTCTCTCCAAACTTCACAAAACTCCAAAACAACATCAAACCAAACACGGAGCTAATGACAAAAGCTTAACACAAGAATAACAAGATTACACAACGAAAATCCGGGGTGTTACACATCAGGTCTGGGAGTTGCTGACTCAAATCCTGCAATCGGATTAGATAGAAAGTTACGTTTACGGCATGTTCTTTACTTAATAAACTTTTTGATTAAAAAGATGCCAAAGTGCACAAGCTTAAAAGATGCCAAAGAGCATCTTCAACAAGTATTAATAATCTGATCCCAACAATGGTAGAAACTTCTTTCAGACAATTAAATGAGATCATCTTCAGATTCAGCTCAGATTGCTATAGCAAATTATCTTCAAAGAAAACTTCTGTAAAATTCAGCTCATCCTCAGAAATCTTTTGAATTTGTCTTCCTTGTTTAGTCTTGCAATCTTTGAAAACAAACACTCTTCAAATCAATCTTTATTCTCCAACTTTTCTTTATCAACCCCAAAATTGTTTCAAATTGTTCTTCAGTCAACATTTCTTTGAACTTTGTCATCTCCCCCTTTTTGAATATTACAGCATGAAATCATCAAAAGTTTCTCCAAGAAATGTCTTTATCTGACCACTGATCTGTTGAGAACTGAGCCTCTGATTATCTGACGATTCAACGAATATATTTATTCGAATCTTTACAAATCCAGACAAAATAAGAATGTAACACCTGAATCAACAAATGAATCAGTTAAGATGTCTGTTAGTAACACAAAGTCACTTTGTGTAATGAATACACATTGGAAAGGAGCTTTTGTGATGTTCACTCCCCCATGGCTTCCATTCAATCATCGAAACACCACAAAGGCAAATTCTATGAACGTTATGACAAGAAAAACAAATTTCCTTGTGTGGTCGTGCAAGTGTTCGAAAGAATTAAGCACATGATGATTGCTTTTTATAAGGCTCAACATTGTGTAAACCACCGAGACAACAGTAATTAAACACAGACTCAATTGTGCATGATGGAGGTGTGAAGGTGGGGCATACTTCCTTCTTTTTCAATATCTAGATTTTCCAAATGAAAATCAGATAGATTATGTGTTGCGTCCCCTTGAAAATATGAAACACTTTCTTTTTAAGAAGAAAATGAGTGGCTAGTGGGGTTTTTATCAAGAGTTGGCATGGGCTAGTTTCCTGTTTCAATAATGTTCACGAAGAATTGTGAAACACTAGTAATGTGGTTGTCCGGCTTAGAAAGTAGTTGGTGCAAAGTTTGATATTCTTTTACTCTGATCTCTCACCCTGGTAATGTCCAATTAACAACAATTCAATTCAAGATTCTAGAGAGAGAATGTAGAGAGGGAAAGTCATATGTCTGATTAATCACAAGTATGCGTACAATGACATGTGTTTTAAGATTCTCTCAAAGACTTACTATTTATACCCTTGACTTTCTCTCAAGCAACATTACATTTAAAACCTCACTACAAAGTTCACTCAAAACATAAAGTCAAACATAAAGTTAAAATACATTGATCTAAACAAAATACAGTAACACGCCCTCTTTCTTTTAATCATTGAGCTCACATCTAATCAAACTCTCATTTTCATTTTACCTTGTCACACAACCCATACTCATTTCTTTTTGACTCCTCACACTCGATCACTAAGGATTAACTTCTTGGGTAGAAAACACTGGTTAACGTGAATCCATAGAAGTTTCATTTAAGTCCTACACAATGAACCCATATTTTCCTATGAAAGTACATTGTTGCTCAAAAAATGGTTTAACTTTATTAGTTAAAGCACAAAAGATACAAGTCATATATATATATATATATATATATGCTCAATAAGAGAATCATGAAGATTTGAGCATTTGAAACATTAAAGATATTTCAAACAAGTATATTGAAAGAATGAAATGAATACAAGAAACTTGTTTTGAAAATCTGACATTGTATGATAAAGATCAATATCGAATGATTTATCAATTAAGGCTTAGGTCAACAAAAATTGATATTGTCTATACGAAACAAAAATATAGACAAGTCTTGAAAGAACATTTAGAAATTAAATCACGCTCAAATTTTGAATATCAATCGGAGTGTCTTACCATCGAAGAATTTGTTTCAATTTAGAGACATGGTAAGA
Organism: Arctium lappa; assembly: GCA_023525745.1. Classification (NCBI taxonomy): domain Eukaryota; kingdom Viridiplantae; phylum Streptophyta; class Magnoliopsida; order Asterales; family Asteraceae; genus Arctium; species Arctium lappa. The sequence goes on along the minus strand of CM042058.1, from coordinate 55,405,432 downwards.
ACAAATTCAACAAAAATTAAACCAGTGTGTGTGAATACTTGACAGTATATAAACAAGATAATACACAAGTATTAATCTTTGAAAACACACAATTTGTTGATCATTAAAGCACAAGTAATAATGAAAACATTTAAAAATCACACTTCTATATTCATGAAATCGTTTAAGAATCAGAAGTGGTTTGAACGTTTAAGAATATGTTTTCTATATCTGAAAGTTGTCCTTCTTTCAGATACGTTTGAGATTAAGATTAGAAATAAACCTTTCTGTTCAGTCTTAAATCTCATGAAGTCAGCTCCAAAAGTCATAATGATATGAACTTGTAAGCATCCTCTCAATCTGCATCAGTCATAAAGTCCGTCATAGAAACTTTATTCACAACATTTATTGAAAATAAAATGACATAAAGCAGTAAAACAGTGAATGTACTAGTTCTGATCTGAAGTAATCAGAAGTCGTAATTCTTACTCCCCCTGAAAAAATATGCATCTAAACATGTCAGTGAAACAGCACATGATAGAGATCTACAACTCCCTTTTGAATTGTAGTTTGTCATATCTTCCGAATACATATATCCAGAAAAATATGTACTCCCCCTTGAAGCTTGATTTCCTCATTTTGAGTATCGGAGTAAATCCTCATATCATTCCGGGAGTATTATTACTTTTGATATTTGAAGTACGAGTCCTAAATTGTTGTGTTTAAAAGTCAAACTCTTTATCATTGAGGTGCGGGTCCTGAACCGTAGTATTCAGAAGCCTTAGTTCGCTTACTCCCCCTTGACATTAGGTGTTTGCAACACAGAATCATCCTTTGGCTTTGGTACCCACTGGTATTTGGGTCCATGGTTGTGAGTTGCAGTTCTATTGGGAGTAATAGAGTAAGAACCATACCAGTAAGCATCACTAGATTTATGCACAAAATCATAAGTATGACAGTAAGAACAATACCTTTTTCTAGACAACCTGATCAATTGATCTCTCGAATAAGAAAAATCAAGTTTACCTTTTAGCACTTTGTTCTTCTTGGCTTCTGATGCATGTACAAATGATTTGTTACTTGTCTTTTCTTCCTTCTTTCCTTTCTTTTCTTCCTTCTTCTCATCATTCTTCTCTTCAATTATGGGTTTCACCTTCCAAACCAGCTTCTCTTCTTTATAATTGCTTCTCCTCCTTCTATGTGTACCTGAACCATCTATAATCCAATCATAGAAAATGTTAGTAGTACGAATCTGATCTTATGAAATAACCGACCTTCTTGAAGAAACAGTTTTCAGATGTGAGCTTGAGGTTGTCTTGTTAGAACCAACTGAACTATTTCTAGGTTTGTGGATTTTTGACTCTGGAGTCGTTTGCTCAGTCACCACAACCTTTGAAATAATGTCTTCAAGATCTTTTATCTTTGAAGCAAAACTATCTCTTTCTTAGACAAGTAGGTCAATCTTTTCTCGAAACTCAGATTTCGCTGTCTGCTCTTTCAGTGCACTTTCTGATAGTTCAGATAACTTTTCTGTCAGGTTCTTTATTCCTACTTCAAATATAATCCTTTCTTCTTCAAAGTCCTTCTCTACATTCTTTCTTCCATCAGATATCTCTTTAAAGAATCCAACATTCTTTTGCTCAATGAACTTCTTTTCTTTTGTAAATTTCTCTCTTTCCAAAATGATGACTTTCTCAAAATCAGAAATCTGTTGAGAAAGTTTTACACATTTTAGCTCAACTGCTTTCTTCTCTTCAACGCTTTTCCTGGAAAAGTCTGAAAACTTCTTAGCAAACTCTTTATTTTCTTTCTCAAAAACAGATCTTTCTTTGGCCATCAATTTCTCTAGATTAGAAATTTTCTCATGAAGATTAGCATTTTTACTCTCCAAATCCTTAACATTGTTCTCATTTTTCTCAACAGAATCTTACTTTTGGATTTTGGCAATTTGAGCTTCCAGATCAGAAATCTTTCCTTTTAGTTCAATATTTTCATTTTCTATCTGAGAAATTTTCTTCTTCAGAAATCTATTTTCAGTTTCCAATTCTCTTCCTTTTAATAACACCTTTGGCCTGACATCATCCATTCAAGATAATACCACAACTCCTTCCCTGTCGCATTGTGAATCTTCATTTGATCAAAAATTTCACGAGAAATACTATCCGACATATAATTTGAGATATTCTATCAGCTCTCTCTCTTTTCTTCTGTTCTTCAGTACAATCTTCTATTGGAATTTGAGGTTTCATCACTCCGTCAGTTAATGATAATCTGATGTAGTAACCTAACTCATGTTTATCTATAAAGTTTAAAAAACTAACTTTCCACTGTTCGTATTCTCCTTTGAACAGCATTGGTGGCTTCACATATGTTACAACTTTGAAAGCTTCTTTGGAAGTCATCCTGTTACAAAAAGAACTTGAAATGATCGTTAGAAATTCAGAAATAATAGATCACAGTCAGAAATTTGTTCCCCCTTCGCAGACTTAGAATGGGGGTCCTGCTACTCGGTTAGCGAGTGGGGTCAAGGGGCAACGACCTTGCGGGGTCTGGGGGCAGCTCCCTGAGAGAAAAAAATTTGACAATTAAAGGCCATATTACAGTTTGTAAAAATTTGATCAAATCTGGAAAAACTCAGAAAAATTCTAAGTATGGAACTCGTATAACAAAGGATACAGACTTCACGCAAAAACAGTAACTTGCGAGTTTTATGCTTCGTGCAGACCAAAGGATACGAGAAACACACTTCGCGCAAATAAAGACGTGTGAGTTCTAGGTTCGCGCACACTGAACGTTGCGAGTTCTGAGGTTCACGCAAGAATCTTCGTGCGAGTTCTAGAAGATGCGCGTTCGAGACTTAGAAAAATTCTCAGAAAACCACTTCGTGCTAAATGTAAACACGCAAGATTACGTCTCGTTGGACACACTTCTCGCAGATTACACTTCTCGCAGATCACTGTTCACGCACGACAAAGAAAATGAACACTAGAAATACGCACACGATGCTTTGCACATTTATACTTCGCGCACGATACAACTTGCGAGTTCTTCATTTCAAGCTAATTCTTTTGACATGTGAATTCTTCAGTTTTGTGAGTTTCAACCTTGTGCGTGTTCTTCCTCTGCGAGTTCCTCAGATCTAGCAAGTTCTTTAGTTGTTGAACCAAAAACTCAATTTTTCCACTGAATTCGATTTCAGATCACGTCGATTTCATGTCTAGAACACTTTACAACCAATAAATTTCAATACAAAACACCAAAATAACAACTTCGATCTAGATTTAGTTCATTCACAGTCTCGAACTAAAATTTCTATTAAATCCAAAATTCACATGATTCTGATGTAAATTGGACAAAGCTACTCAAATCAAATCTATTTTAGACATAGAAACGAATACAAAAACATCAAATTTAAAGCAAAAACATCACTGGATTGTAAAAATTGATTCTGAACAGGAACTTGTGAGTTCTTGAAAGATGTCGACCAAATCTTGAAATTTTAATCCATTTTTCTGAATTTCCTCTGCTCTGATACCAATTGTTAAGTCCTAAATTCAAGTTCTAATCATAACAAACAATCAAGATGATCAATTTGTGTAATCACATGTCATTGATATGAATCAAATTACAATTCTCAATCTCTCTCACTTTCTCTCTCTACATTCACTTTCTCACTCTAGAATGATATATCATACCAATTGATAGTCCAAGAATCAATGAATCTTTAGAGAGAGAAAGTAGAGAGAGAAAGACAAAGATGCGTAAAGAGTAATTCTATTCAATATGCGTGAAAGTTCTTACAACAAACCAAGACCAAAGGGACTTAAATACCCTTGGTCAGATACAACACAGTATGACCCTAAACACAGTATTTGACCAAGCCCTATAAATACAATGATTACTATAAAATCAGACCTAACAATCTCCCCCTTAGTAATCATTGGCGCTTTGGTCTTCAAAAATTCATCTTCTAAAACAGTACAGACCATCAAAGCGACTTCGATAAGCTTTCTGACTTTTTAAAGGAAAAAATTCTTCTCAGCATCTTTCAGAATAAAAATGTCTTTGCTGCTTGAGCTCTAGACGATACACCTCTTTTGAATGATCTTAAATGAACTGTGGTGTTCGGAGCAGGAACAGCAAAAGAATTTGTTGAAGCTGAGAGAATAGAATATTTGAGCGAATCTTGATCAGCAGATAATCTTTTGAGCTCTTTGTCTCTTTAACTTCTCCTTGACTTCTCCCCCTCATGACCTTGATGATCTTGATCAACTTGGTCATGCAAATGTTGGAGACGAGACAGTGTAAAATCTACAAAATCAAAGAAACCGAGAAAACAGAGGAGGTTTGCGTATCACGTTGGTTGCGCAAACCAAGGTTTGCGTTTCATGAAGGATATGCAAAACGAGGTTTGCGTTTCACGAAGGATACGCAAAACAAGGTTTGCGTGACCAACGGAATGCGCAAAGCTGACTTAAACTCAGAAAAATGTTACCTTTTTAAGCTCTTTGACTCCCCCTACACAAATGAACTAGATGTGACAATTCAAGTTAGCATTCATATAAAGAAAATCAGATACTCCCCCTCAAAAACAGATATAATCTTTGAAAAATATTCTCTTTGTTCACTCCCCCTTGAATAATGCATAAACCCATTAAAATATATTTATGAGAACACAATGATCAAATATTAATGTAGAAATAAAAATATACTGAATGTAAATTTTGAAACAACTAAACATATAAAATTTTAAACACTAAACAAATTAAATTCTACAGAGTAAAATATTACAAATTTATCAATCATTTGAGATCAAACATATGTTGTTGGATACAGAAACAAGTTTTATTGCATATCAAGTTAAAACATGTTCAGTTTCAAAAACTTCCAGCAATCTATTCAGTGTGCTCACATGCGAATCTTCGATTAGCTTCAAGAAAATGCAATTCTAAAAATATAATAGAGAAATTTGCATGTACTTACACTAATCCATCAAAAATTAAGATTTTCACAAATTTATGGATTTATCGCAACTTAAACATATCACCAAGTATCATGAGATGTGTACTCATTGGCATCTTTTAGCAGTGTGCACATTGGCATCTTAACATGAGTGTGTTGTTTGGCATCTTTTAAGTGCGTGCACTTTGGCTTCTTTTAATCAAAAAGTTTATTAAGTAAAGAACATGTCGTAAACGTAACTTTCTATCTGACCCTATTGCAGGATTTGGGTCAGCCGCTCCCAGACCAGTTGGCCTTAGGGGACTAGGTGTCGAGCACCCCTTGGAACTTACTCTCCCATATCAGAAAGGCTACATCGACATATCCTAAACCCATTCATACCAGTAGAACATAACTTTCGATCTTGTTCTATTGAAGGATTTGGGTTCGATCACTCCCAGACCAAATGACCTTAGGGGACCAGATGACGAGCATCCTGAGAAACTTACTTTCCCAAACTAGAAAGGCCACAGGTACAAACTTTTAAACTTAGAGATTTCTGTATTTTAAGTATTTAATATTCATCTCAATCACTCAGTTTTACATAAAAGAACTTAGCCCATATTTTCATTACGATCCAAAATTTTGACTTTTTAGAATTTTCCAAGCATTGTAAACTATAAATATTCTGAATCACACAACTTTAAAGCAGTAATAAAAGTTTCAAACATGTTGCTGACTTTTCGACTTTTGTAAGACTTGAAATTTGACCATATAAAAACTTTAATATAAACAAAAGAACTTGAAAATTTATCCTAGACACATATTTTATTCAAAAGAAAGAAAAAATGTAAAACTTTACTTTATAGAATAAAATGTGTAAAGATTTAAACTTTTAAATCCAATATGCCCATATTAAAAATTTTCATTTAAGATAAAATGTAAAGAATTCGGCAAGTTGATATTTAGTTGGAACAAAAGAAAATTCAATTATTTCATCTTTCACATTATAAAAAAAATATTGTGTCTCAAATTAAAAAAAATTTGGGTTATACAAATGCAAAAGAAAAAGATGAACAAGCTTAGATTCTTGAAAAAATAATGAGAAAAACTAGAACACGTCATTATCAGAGATAAATTGCAGCGGAACTAAAATTGAAGTACTCACAGTATCTCATATAGTCAGAAGCTTAAAAGCTTTGAAGAACGAGTTCTAAACTGATTTGTTTAGAAGTCGAAGTCTATGAAGTACGGGTTCTGAGCTGAAGTACTCAGAAGCCAATGTTCTATTACTCCCCATTAACATGTGATGCCTGCAACTTTGAATCAGATAAAGATTTGGGTACCCACTTGTATTTGGGCCCATGTTTGTTAGTTACAGTTCGTATGGGAAACAATAAGCAGATTTGAAATGAGAAGCACGATAAAGATAATCAGATAAATATGCACAATCATTAGAAGAGAAAGCATAATCATCTGAACTAGAATCAGAAGACGAATATGAGACATTTTTGGAAATTTGAATCATTTGCTTTCTAGAATATTTGGAAATTTTATTACACACAGCAAATGAATCACTTTTATAATATTTGTCTACATATAAATCTCTATCAAACATAGAATCAGTAGATTTCAGCTTCGCTCTCATGATCTACTTCTTTGATCGAGCGCTCAAAGCCCTATCTATAAGAATTAAATCGGAAGAATTAGAACAGTCAGAAATAACTTTATCTTGTTTCTTCGACTTCTTTGACCGTCTTATTTTACGCTTAGGTTTATAATATTGATCATTAAGCGTAAAAGAATCATCAATAATTTTAGACTTAATATTTAAATCAGAAGAAATAAATTTATCCAAGCAACCAATCTGATCAACTAATAAATCTGAATTTGCCTCAGAGTCTGAATAATTTTGAGAAAAGATTTTAAATTTTGAAACTTTCTTTTTATTTTCCTTAGAATCAGAAGATAGGCTAGAAATAAAATCTGATTTTGAAAAAATAAAATTTCTTCAAGACTAGACGTCATGAATCAAATAATAATATCAGATTCAATTCTTCAAAATATTTTGATCTTCTATCTGATCTTCAAGATCTATGATTTTTCCTTCTAATACTAATGGAGGAGTATATTTCTCTGAATCATAAATGATTGGAGAAATATTTCCTTTATCAGAATCAGGTGCATAAGGAGCAATAAAATCATCAGACATTGAAAATTTGATAGGAGATATATCATTTAAAACTCTTCTTCCTCTTCTTGATTTTTCAGGAAAATATTTCGCATTTTCACTAGTGTAAACAAAAGGAATTTCATTTTTCTTATTATTTATTCTTTTCTCATTTTCAACTTCTAAGATTTGCTTTTCATTAGTCCAAAATAATTTAAACTGAGGACCGTATTGTGCAAGAGTTAGATAGTCGTATTTATATAAGGTGGAAACTTCCTCTATCACTTTGTTTAAACAATGAGGATTGTCAAAACCAAGTCCCCATCTTTGTTTTAAAGCTTCTTCACTCATCGGCTTGTTCATAAAAATTGTTTGTTCAGATTGGTCTCTTCGATAAAGCTTTTCTTCTAACTTATTTATTTTATCTGAAAATTCATCTTTTAAATTAGTCATAGCCGTCAAAGATTCAAGATAAGTCTTATTTGAATTTTCCAAATCATCCAATTTCTTTTGAAAGATGTCTTTAGTATTTTCTAAAATAGATTTTTCATCTTTCAAATAAATTTTCAGTTTGTCAATCAAATATGACTTTTCAGAATTTAAATCCTTTTCAGATAAAATTTTAGAGCGTAAATCAGACAAAGCATTAATCATGATATCAAACTAAGAGGTAATAAAATTGTAATCAAATTCAGAATATACCTCATCTTCATCAGTTTCAGAATCATCTGACTGATCATCTCCGATCAAGCACATCTGAGCGATCTCGACATTTAATGCTTCATCATCGGAATAATCCAGCCAGAATTCTTCCTCAGCCAGCAAAGCAGTTTCGTTCTCTCTTTTCTGCTAGTTCCATTTTCTTCCTGTAGTAAGCTGAATCCCTAACCTTCTTAGCTCGACACTCCTTTGAATAATGACCCGGCTTTCCACAGTTATAACAAGAAGCAGTCTTAGGCTCGAGCACTTTGACTGTAGAACCGGAAGTGGAACGAGAAGAGTTGGAACTCGATCGGGGTTGGAACTTTTTTTGATAGTGCTTAGAAAAAAGGATCATAGCTTTCTGTAAAGCCTGGCCATCATCTTCGGTTGATCCGGTGTAAGCATTTTCAGACAATGTTTGTTCAGATAATTGCTTAGTGAGAAGAGCAACCGGATCTACTGTTTTCTTCTTTTTATCCAACTTGGCCATTTTCTCTAACACCAAGCTCTCATCAGTCATCAGAATCTCGTAAAGTTCCTGAATCTGCATTGTGGAAATCCGAACATCGTTCCTTAGTCTATGACAAGTTTTATTCCACTCAGGCTGAAGAGCATTAAGGAATTTCAGATTCGTCTCAAGAGCAGTCTTTTCCACTTTAATCTTTCTTAAATCATTAATCACAGTGCAAAACCGGTCAAAAGTCACCTTCAGAGATTCATTGTCCTTTGCCTTAAATTCCTCAAAGTTATTCATGAAGCGTGTTTGGCGTATTTGAGTAGCAACTGATGACCCAAGCATGATCTTTTCTAACTGAGCCCACATCATATTTGGATCATGTTTGAAACAATCAATTCGATTGTAGATTGTGTTGGGCAAAGCTAGCATCAAATTGGACTTTGCTTCTCTATCGGCCTTTTCGCGTTTGATTTCTTCATAAGTCAAAGGTATGTCATTTTTCGGTCTGACAACAGGTGGACGAGTATCGGTTCCTAATTGCATCATCAGATCATTGGAGTAGAACCTAGCTTGGAAAGCAAACTTGGCGGAATCCATTGCAAATGTTCAAAAAAAAATTCTAAGTCTGGAGCTTGTGCAAACAGAAGGTTTGCGTATGTAGTAAGATCCGCAAAGTGAACTTTGCGTATGTAGACTGATGAGCAAAGAAGGCTTTGCGTACGTAGGCAGATACGCAAACTAGACTGATGAGCTTTGTGAGTAAAGACAAATGCGCAAACACGGCTTTGCGTATGATAACGAATATGCAAACTTGAGTCTTTCGGAAGCAGAAGGATGCGCAAAGTTGAGCTATGCGTATGAGGAAGGATCCGCAAACCTCACTTTGCGAATGTAGAGGGATGCGAAAAGAAGACTTTGCGTATGTTCAGAGATGCGCAAAGTATACTTTGCGTATGCTGGAAGATCCGAGAACTGAGCTTTTTCGGAAGGCCCTTGATATGCAAAACAAGGTTTGCGAATGTGACTTGATGCGAAAACCCTGAAAAACATAAACAAGATTAGTAGAACACGCAACTTAATATGAATCTTGCGCAAACTAGATTGAATGATGCGCAAAGTAATATGAACATGCGCAAATCACAGAAACTCAAATAAAACACGCAAGATCAAATGAAAACAAGAAATTTATGCATGAAAAACACACTTTGAGTTTCGAAAACAACTTTCAACAAACAATTTCGATTAAAAAAACACTAAATCTCAAAAACGTGAATGTAACTGTACCGAACTCGTGTTTTTCCAGAAAACTTATAAACTCAAAATTGATGATATAAACTTGATTTTCTTGTAAAACAACTTGAAACAAATGAGATCGATTATCAAAAACGAGTCTAATGAAATCAAAATCAAACAAAATCGATCACAAACACATCCAAATTTTATGAGAAATCAAGAAAACGAGATTTTCTTGAAAAATTCAAGAAAATCGATCAAATTTTTGATTTCAATCACAAATTTAGATACAGAAAAACAATCTCTCAATCCTCTCAAGATTCAGATGGCTCTGATACCAATTGATAGTCCAAGAATCAATGAATCTTTAGAGAGAGAAAGTAGAGATAGAAAGACAAAGATGCACAAAGAGTAATTCTATTCAATATGCGTGAAAGTTCTTACAACAAACCAAGACCAAAGGGACTTAAATACCCTTGGCCAGATACAACACAGTATGACTCTAAACACAGTATTTGACCAAACCCTATAAATACAATGATTACTATAAAATCAGACCTAACACATACAACTCTTCTCTGATTCATGTGTACATCTCATCTCTAATCTGCTTACTACTCTCTACAATGAATTACCACCCGCTTACAAACTCTTACAAAGACAAAGCTATTTATACTAACTACAAAATACAAAGAAACTAAAATACAAACTTTGACTTTGACTTTATTACATTAGACTTTGACTTTGATGCTTGAGAGTTGACTTTTAGCTTTGACCTTCAGTCTTCAGTCTTCTATGATCATTTATCCAATATATTTATGCTCTAACAGAGGTGTCTCAAGCTAAATGGGTGTCCCAAAGATTTTCAAATAAAACCAAATTTTAATCAAAACTTTAATCCTTTTTGCAATAATGTGAGTTCCTCAAATAACACAAATTCCTGTCAATTTTTATCAGGATCTCAAGATCCTTCCTCTTCGGTAACATTAACTCAAGAACAAGTCTTTAAACTTCTAGCTTTACTTGAACAGCGTACTACAAATGAAGCATCAGCTAATATGGAAGGTACGTCGGTTCTTCGTTGTTCTAGTTGGATTATTGATTTTGGGGCAAGTCAACATATGACATCATCTATTGATAATCTAGAGAATGTTGTGGACGTTTCATATTTGAATTTAATTGTAAATCATCCCAATGGTTCAAAGGCTAAAATTAAAAAAAAAAAGGAATATGAAACTAACCAACAATGTTATTCTATTTGATGTTTTAGTTGTCCCAGACTTTAATGTAAACTTGTTATCTGTTCATAAGCTAGCTCGTGACAATAAACTATTTGTTGGGTTTGATGAAAATAAATGTTATGTTCAGGATTGTTATCGAACAAAATTTGTGGGGACTGGTAGTGAGGAAGGAGGACTTTACTATTTTGATATAGATTCCAAGGGTAAGTCTCTATGCACCAATATCTCTGTTTATTGTCATGCCTCATATCAGTTGTGGCACAGTAGACTAGGTCACTCAACTGATCTCATCTTAAATGTCCTAAAAGAAAGATTGAATATAAGAAGTGAAACCTCGTCTCCTTGCGAGATTTTCCATAAGGCAAAACAATCTCGCACTAAGTTTGGCCTTAGTGAACATAAGTCTAAGGAAATAGGTGAATTAGTTCATCTTGATTTGTGGGGTCCTTACAAGGTTAGTAGTAGGGATGGATTTAAATATTTTCTCACTTTGGTTGATGATTTCTCAAGAGTTGTGTGGGTGTATCTATTGAGAGCAAAGGATGAAGCTTTTGAAAATATTGTTGGTTTTTGTAAGATGCTTCAAGCCTAATTTGGGAAAGTTGTTAAAGTGTTTCGAAGTGACAATGGAACTGAGTTTTTGAACCAAAGAGTAAATGAATTTTTTTAAATCTTGTGGAATTGTTCATCAGACGTCTTGTGTTTATAAACCTCAACAAAATGGGGTGGTAGAACGTAATCACAGACATTTACTTAATGTAGCAAGAGCTTTAATGTTTCAGCAAGGTGTTTCGTTAAACATGTGGAGTGAACGTGTTCTTACTGCTACATATCTTATAAACAGAACTCCTTCGTATGTATTAAATGGTAAATGTCCTTATGAACTTGTGTATGGTTTGCTCCGGTACTCGCTCATTTAAGAAATTTCGGATGCCTCTGTTTTTCTGTGAAACCTAATGTGTTAGATAAATTTAGTTGTAGAGCTGAAAAATGTGTTTTGCTTGGTTATTGCAACTAGAAGAAAGGTTATCGACTTTATAGCGTTGATTCAAAATAGATTTTGGTTTCAAGAGATGTAACTTTTTATGAAAATGTTTTCCCTTTTAAAATGAGTGAAAATCCCGAATCAAACTCTAGAAATTTAAATTCTTTAAATTTGTAACACTTCAAATTTGGAAAAATCAACTAATTTAAAATTTCATTATTACATCAAATAAAGGATAAAATCCCTCTTTACCAATCGATACCTGAAAATACCTCAAGATAAATCTTATATGTAACATCAACAATTACTAACTTTAAGTCTTATACAAACACCAAATAAATAGGTCGGGTGTTACTAAACCCAATACCAGTTGCTATTCCCAAAGTGCGAAAGGCTTCATCCAATAACTACTCTCTTCCCGTGCATATAACTCACACTCATCTTTTCACAGTGTCGCTAGTAACAACCCTAACCAGAACCTGATGCACATGCCGACAAATAAAAAGGTTAGGCTAACGCATAGTGAGTTCAAGAGATTTCATCATGATTATATAAATCGTTAAAAGGAACGAGTACAACTTGATTCATGATTTCCAAAATAATTTACTTTAAATATGAAAATCACCCATTTTCCAATAACGTGCATTTTAGGGGATGAAACACCAATAAAAATGTTTTCCAACACACACAATTTTAGAGACGAAAACCCCAATATAGAACATTCATTCGTAAAGTAAACTCAACCCAAAACTTAGCCAAATGTGAATAGTAAATGGGTTCCCAATTTATGAAAACATGAAAAACTTCATATCCCGAAACGTCCAAACACGGATGGGGCATAGTACTCAACCCATAAATCATAGATAACAGTTTATGTCTATAAAACGTCACCGAAAACTTGGATAATAAAATCAAATACCTAAACAACACCTTTCGGTGACAGGGGAGACCCACTTCCATTGTACATTGCGGAACACAAAGTTAAGCCATATATATATGTTGTAGAACTACACCTCAGATCGTGACTTTATTGCCTGCTTTAATAAGGTACACCTCAAGTCGAACTTTATTGCCTGCTTTAATAAGCTACATGTTAGAGCATAAATATGTTGGATACAAGATCAAGAAGACTGAAGGTCAAAGTTGAGAAAGTCAAAGCTGAGAATGTCAAATCTCATCAAAGTCAAAGTCTTTTGTAATAAAATTCAAAGTATTGTATTTGTTTGTTTCCTTGTTGTAATTAGTTGTAGGTATAAATAGTTTTCTTTTCTTTGTAATTAGAAGAGAACTTAATTGGAGAATTATTCAGTTGTATTTTAGAGAGAGAAAGTTTGAGAAAAAGAGAGAGTTCGTTGGAGAGATTGTAGAGAGAGAATCTTGGAATTGAGAAATTAATCAAACAGGTAATTGATTCTTATTTTGTGTGTGTTTGATTAATCTTGAATTAGAAACTAGAATCTGGAACACACAATTGGTATCAGAGCAGATCCAAATTGAAAATCAAGAAAATTCAAAAGTTCGTATCTATGTTCTTGAGCGAGAATCGAATTTCGAGTTTTAGTGCAAATTAGGTGCTGAAATCGATTAGGTTTTGTTTACTAAGTGATATCGATCGAGTCTGTATAGTTTATTTCGTGAATTTCACTGTAATCGATTTGTAATTTTGATTTTGAAGAAGTTTGAGTTCACGAGTTGTCACGCACTGTATTCACATCGATTTGTATAGTTGTTTGTTTTTAGATCGAAATTAGTTGTTTGTATTGTGTTCGTAATGATTAGGTGATCAAATTGTTGAAGCTTAGTGTTGAAATTCTAAGTCTAGATGAGATTTTGGTGCGATTTTGTTCGGTTTTAGAGGTTTGCGGGTGTTCTTCAAGTTTGCGTTTCATTCAAACAGGTTTGCGGGTCATTCATCAAGAAGTGAAGGTTTGCGGTTCCTTCTAGAAACGAGAAGCTAAAGTTTGCGTTTCCCTTGAGAAACGAGAAGTGGATTTTGCGGGCTTAATGACAAACGCAAAGTAGACAGATTTGAGATCAGAGACGAGTAGTGGTTTGCGTTTGTATTGAGACACGCAAAGTATATCTTGCATTTGTAACTAGAAACGCAAAGAGTGTCTTGCGTTTGCAACATGACACGCAAAGTCTGATTTGCGTCTGCTTCTCGACACACAAAGCATATATTGTATAAGTAAAGTGAAACGCAAAGTAAAGCAAAGTAGTGGTTTGCGTTTCCCACATGAACCGCAAAGTATAGGTTTGCGTTCCCCGTATGACACGCAAAGTCAAGATTTGCGTTTCCCACTTGAAGCGCAAAGTGTGGAGGACTTAGACAAAATTTTCAAAATAGTAATATGGAAGGGGGACATATTTCTGATTGTCATAAAAATTTCTGATTTTATATTTCAAGTTTTCTGTATTTTCTTGATTGTTTCATTTGGACTAACGATCAGTTCTAGTTTCTTATTGTTATATTTTTCAAACAGGTTAAACAAGATGACTTCCAAAGATGCTCTTTCAATTGGAACCGATGTTAAGCCTCCAGTTTTATTCAAAGGCGAGTATGAACAATGGAAGGACAAATTCTTGGATTTCATAGACAGACATTCAAATGGAGAGAATATTCTTTTGTCTATCACCGAAGGTCCAATGGTTCCAATAACAGTTCAAGTACCTGATGTTGACTCCTCTGATAGTGAAGATGGAACTGAGGAAAGAAAGCAGAAGATGAAAACAGTGATAGTGGATATTTCTCAATATTCTGAAGATCAGAAAAGCCGATACAAAGCAGATAAACAAGCGAGAACATTAATTCTTCAAAGCATTCCAAACGAGATCTACATCAAGATTGATAGTTATAAAGCCAATGCTAAGAAGATGTGGGATCAGTTGCAAAAGATGATTAAGGGATCAAAGGTTGGAAATCAGATGAAAGTGGCGAACTGCATTAATAGTTATGAGGAATTCAAAGCTAAGGAGAATGAGAGTCTGGAAGATACCTATGAAAGGTTTGTATTGCTTCTGAATGAGCTAACAAAGAACAAAGTAAAAAAGAAGCAGCTGGAAAACAATGTCAAATTTCTGAGTATCCTACGCCCGGAATGGAAGAAGCATACAAGAAGGATGAAGCAGATGAAGGATTTGAATGAAATTCCACTACATGAGGTATTTGAGACCTTGAGGCAGAATGAAGAAGAGGTTGAAGAGAAAAGAGCTGAGAAGAAGAAGGCAGCACAAGTTCCTGATCCTATTGCGTTGGTAGCTGGAGAAAAGAAGAAAGAAAAGAAAGAAAGAAAAGAAAGAAAGAAAAGAAAGAAAAGAAAAAGAAGATAGTTCTTACCAGTTTTGAGTCAGATTCAGTTACAGATAGTGATGATGGCGAAAGTCTGAAACAAGCCATGATACTACTGACTCGTGCTTTTCAGAAGAAATTTTATAAGAAGCCGGGATCAAATTCTCAACGCTATTCGTCATCCAGTTCAAAGAACCACGAGCATCGACAGAAAGTGGAAGGAAAAAGGTATGAAGAGGATAGATATGTGGAGAGGAAACCGGATGAGAAGAAGAAGTTCGTGAATGACTACACAGTTGTTGAGAAGCCAGCAACAGATTCCATCAAATGCTACAATTGTGGCAAGATGGGTCATTTTGCAAAAGATTGTCGGAAGCCGAAAGTTCGCAACTCTCAGTACTATCAGAACAAGTTGCTTTTGGCAAGACAGCAAGAAGCGGGTGTCGCTCTAATAACTGAAGACGAGTTTTGGCTGGATTACTCAGAAGGAGAAGAAGAAGTAAAGAAAGAAGAAACAACTCATATCTGTCTCATGGGCAAAGAAGTTAAGGATGACGAGTTAGATGATGAGGCAATTAATGAGGTATTAAACTTATCTGAAAAAGATTTTATTACCAAAATGGAAACCATGGTGGTTGAGCTACAAAATTTACAAAATAATCTGAAAAAGGAAAAAGAAAGAGTTGTTAAAAAGAACAAGAAGATCTTTGAGCTTAATACGTCTGTTATTTCAAACAAAGATCTGATTGATTCTTTACGCAAATCTAATTTTGATTCTAAATCTAAAGTAGATTGTTTTGAAAAGAAGATTTCTGAATTTGAAGGTAAAGTGTCTAAATATGAGTTTGAGAAAAATGACTCTGCACTAACTGTTTATAAATTGCAGGTTGAAAACAAGAATTTGAATAAGAAAGTAAATGGTCTGGAAGCAAAACTTTATGCGAGAGGTCAAACAGATCAAACCATTTTTCTAAATGCACCAAATGAAGAGGTTGATGTTAAAGAAAATGGGGACTTGGTTATGAAAACCCCCATTATCTTAAGAAAGCCATCAGAAAACAGCCGACACTTTATAACTATGATTTTCTTGCTTGTGCTGGTAAACATACTCATTTAAAACCCAAATTTGTTACCAAATTTCCAGAAGAAGTTGAGGACCAAGAAACTGAAAATAGAAAGAATAAAAAGAAAATGCAACTACCGTTTAACTATGAAAAGTTAAATGATAGTTATCTTTCCAAAACACCAAAAGTTATTTCAACTGACTATTTTGTTAGTTATTCCGCTTCTGAGATGAAGGCAAAACCTGCGATTGCAAAGGTTTATGTTCCTACATCTATTCTTGAAAGCAAAATAGTTGAGCTTGAAAATGTTTTATCTGATGAAAAACTTTTGGCTGATATTCAACAAAATGTATTTTCTACAGTTATAAAGAACACTGTTTTTCAAAATAAATCTACAAAGTGTTCTACAGTTTCTAAGGCATCTCAATCTTCATCTGATAATTCTGATGACTTATTTGAGTCTGCAAATGATTTTCTAAATTCTGATGATGGGTGCATGGAAGAATTTGATATGTTTGATGTCAATACTACACTTCCTGATCATTCTACTTGTCTTAAAAATGACAAAGTGTTACCAAGTGGTGTAAATACTGTGGACTCATCAACTAAGGTTGGTGAATCAGTTTCTGTAACTGCTGATTACTATGCTCAAGGTAAGAAACATAAGAAACAGCGATTACAGAAACAGAAATACACTGGTACACGAAAGTATACTCAGTCTCGGAAATCTGCTTTTCCTAATAAATCTATATCTTGTGTTTCAGATTTAAAGAAGAAAAAGTTGAAAGCTCAATCCGAATAGAGACCAAAACGGAAGGAGGATGAGATAGTCGGATCAGTTTCTAATAATTCCTTTACTAGATCAGTTAGTAGTGATATTGATGTAATTGATCAATTTGCTTCAAATAAACAAAACCTTGTAACTTCTTACAAGAAATATTCAATAAAGCAATTGATTCAATTATCTCCTATTCCTACTACATTTTATTCTAATTATTGGAGAACTGATTTTGATTATTCTCGTAATTCTTCTTATTGGTATGGATCTTATCATGTTAATTCTTCGAGATCAAATTTTTTTCAAAGAAAAGGAGGATCCATACTTAAATGGATACCAAAATCTTGTGCTAATCTGTTAGGACCCGTTTTTAAATGGGTACCTAAATCTATTATTGCTTGATTTCTCTTGCAGACCCGGCATATGTGGTACTTGGATAGTGGATGTTCCAAGCATATGACTGGGCAAAAAGCTTTATTGTCTAACTATACAGAGAAATTCAGTGGAAATGTCAGATTTGGAAACGATCAGCTTTCACCTATCTTAGGATATGGTGACATTATTCAAGACAACATAACGATCAGTAAAGTGAGTTATGTCGAAGTCTTGGGGCACAACTTATTCAGCATTGGTCAATTCTGCGATAAAGGGTTAGAGGTCAACTTCAAGTCTAAGAGTTGCTCAGTTCGTACTGAAGACGGCACAGAACTCTTAGGTGGACATCGAAAGACAAACCTCTACACCATCAATCTTTCCAAAGTACAGATTGACAATCAAGTATGCTTGATGACAAAAGCTTCAACGCAGCAAAGTTGGCTCTGGCACAGACGTTTATCTCACTTGAACTTTCGTTACATTAACAAGTTGGTTCGTGGGAAACTAGTAAAAGGACTTCCTGAGCTGAAATATGAACGAGAACACTTATGCGCAGCTTGTGAGAAGGGTAAGATGAAGAGAGTCGCACACAAACCGAAGCCTGAACCAAGCACTAGTTCTCCGTTAGAATTGTTACATATGGATTTGTGTGGTCCAATAAGAACTCAGAGTTTGGGTGGAAAGAATTACGTGTTGGTTATTGTGGACGATTACTCAAGATACACGTGGGTCAAATTTCTTCGATCAAAAGATGACACGCCTGAAGTTCTCATTACTTTCTTAAAGACGATTCAAGTGAAAATACAGTGACAAGTCAAGGTTCTTCGAACTGACAACGGCACAGAATTCAAAAACAAGATTGTTGATGAATATCTCGAATCAGTTGGGATTTCACATCAGTATTCTGCTGCTAGAACGCCTAAACAAAATGGAGTAGTCGAAAGGCGAAATCGGACGCTAGTCGAGGCCGCTCGGACTATGCTTAGCCAATCGGACTTACCTCTATTCTTGTGGGCAGAAGCTGTGTCGACTGCATGCCATACTCAAAATCGTTCCATGATACACCGCCGTTTTCAAAAGACTCCATATGAGCTGATCAACAACAGAACACCAACTATCAAATATTTTCACGTATTTGGGTGTAAATGTTTTGTGCTTAACGACAGAGAAAGTCTGAATAAATTCAGTGCTAAGGCGGACGAAGGTATCTTTATCGGTTATTCTTCAACATCTGATGCATATCGTGTTTATCTAAATAAATCAAAGACACTTATTGAGAGCGTTAATGTCACATTTGATGAAGATATGGCTTCTGATCAAATCAGTTCAGAACCCGTTATCACAGGAGTATTAGCTTCTGGGCAGATCAGTCCAGAACCTGTTTCTACAGCAAAAAATTCGGATAACGCTTCTACATCTACTTCACATTTAACTGATTTAGATTTGTTATTTGAATTCTTTTATGATGAGTTTCTAGGATCTAATATACCTAAATCTGTTGTGACTGACAGGTCTGAAGACACAACTTGCAATCATCCAGTCACTTCAGATGTCATAACTGAACAAGCATCTCCTGTTCAGACAGAAACTCACATTCCAGATGTTACTCCTACAGTTGAAGATGCACAAGCAAATGCTAAGCCAGAAGTGATTGTTTCAGTTGGTTGTGATATATTGTCTACTCAACAGCCAGAATCTGTTGTTCCAACTGATACTTCTGCACCTGAGTCTTCAATTGCAAAACCCCCTCTTGTTATTCAAACTGAAGATTCTGAAAGTGGATTTCTAGATGATGATCATGTTCAATTAGTATCTATACCACTTCCTCATGAGCATCGCTGGACCAAAGAGCATCCATTACACCAAGTAATTGGAGATCTCAACAAGCCTGTTCAGACTAGGTCAGCGACTCTTAACCAATGTATGCATGACTCATTCCTCAGCAAGATTGAGCCAACACGAGTATCTGAGGCTCTTGCTGATTCGGACTGGGTATCTGCAATGCAAGAAGAGATCAATCAGTTTGAGGCCCTAAAGGTTTGAAGGTTAGTTCCTAAGCCTGAAGGTAAAACTGTGATCGGCACTAAATGGGTATTCAAGAATAAAAAGGACGAAGATGGTGTTGTCATAAGAAACAAAGCTAGACTTGTTGCCAAAGGTTACCGGCAAGAGGAAGGCATAGATTATGATGATACGTATGCTCCAGTAGCGCGTATAGAGGCAATCAGAATGTTTCTTGCCTACGCAGCTCATAAAAACTTCACAGTCTTTCAGATGGATGTGAAAACAGCCTTTCTAAATGGCATTCTTAAAGAAGAAGTGTACGTATCTCAACCAGAAGGGTTCGTCAATCCAGATAAGCCAGATCATGTCTACATCTTGGACAAAGCCCTTTATGGATTAAAACAAGCCCCTCGAGCATGGTATGATGTCTTATCCAAATTCTTGGTCAAGTCTGGTTTCTCCAAAGGTAAGATTGATACCACTTTATTCATCAAGAAAGAAAAAGCTGATATTATTCTTATTCAGATATATGTTGATGATATAATATTTGGTTCTACTAATCCAAAATTTTGCAAAAAGTTTTCTAACCTCATGGTGTCACGTTTTCAAATGAGTATGATGGGAGAGATGAATTTCTTTCTCGGACTACAAGTTAAACAGTTTTCTACGGGGATTTTCATTAACCAATCTAAGTACATTTTGGACATTCTTTGGAAATACAAAATGGAAAATTGTAAACCAATTGGAACCCCGATGGCACCAGGTACTAAGATCCACACTGATCCTTCGGGTAAAAGTGTTGATGTTAGAAACTATAGAGGTATGATAGGTTCATTAATGTATCTTACATCGAGTAGACCAAATATTATGTTTTCAACATGTTTATGTTCTAGATATCAAGCTGCTCCCAAAGAATCCCATTTGGCTGCTGTCAAACGGATTTTTACAAAAGATCACTATTTCACGAATAAAAATGTTCACAAAAGATCATTGGTAATCGAGTTTATCATGAATTTCATGGCGTAGTTTGTAATGCCAAAAACTAAATAAGTGGAACATCTTTTCAACAAAAAATTCATCCTAAACACCTTTGTCTAATCACAATGATATTTAATCAACTTGAACCACCTTGTCACAACTACGACCTTCTCCATCTTTCTCAACGGTATTCTTCTGTATGTTATTCAAAGTTATCCTTTCACTTGGCCTCTTTTTTTTCGGAATAAGCTTTGGTCGTGATTCCACTTGAGATGGCTCCTATTCAAATTAATGTACAAATTAGTAGGCGATTGATATAAAATGAGTATGCAACTTGGAAATTTCACATTACCTTTTCAACGCCCCTTTGTGAACCCGTTCCGCCTCGTGTATTCCCTTCACTGCTTTGTCTACCAAAATTAGTCCTAGGCATGCCTGGTTGTCTAACATCTTTCAATGGTGCATCTTTTTTCTCATTCTTACATGATCTACTGTTATGGTCTGCTTCATTACACTTTGTACATGTCATTCTTCTTCCTTGTCTTCCAATGTGCCTGGTTGAAGTCAATAATCTTTCAACTACATCCCTTCTTCTTTTTAGTTTTGGCCTTCCAGGCATTAGCCTTGGCAATGGCGGCAAGGGGCTGATGTGATTGGTTTTCGGCCACATTTTGATTCCGTTTAAAGGTCTTAAATAATGATTGTATGCCTGAATAAACATGGATTTTCTGAAACAATCCGAAACATAACTTTCTGGAATCTTGTTTACGTACAAGATCACAGCCATAGCATGGGCACAAGGCAAACCCGATAGTTGCCACATCCTACAAGCACATGATCTTTCATCTATATCAACTATGAACGCATCCAAGCCACTTTTAACCTCAAAAAGATCACCCCCGCATGGAAGTACATGCCAAAATCTACATGGAAATGAGAAATAAGTGAGCTAATGAACAATGAGTAATAAAGTATATAAGTTACAAAAAAGTACCTTTGTTGTTCCTTTAAGTGCTCAAGTTTTTTTCTAATAGCAGGGCATATATCATCCACCCATTTCTTGGCTCTCTCCCTCATTTTATCCATTCTTTCAACCATTATCACTCCAATAGCTTCAAGGAGTGTAAGGATTGGCTTTCTTCTAGCATTTACCAATAGTAAGTTAAAACACTCACTAATGCCATTTTCGACGGCATCACATGCTCTATGCGTCTCAAAGAATGCACGCGACCAAGTATGAGGTGCTTTTTCCATAAGGTACAAATATGCATCAAGGTTGGCCACTTTGATTTCACATGCATAGAGTAAAACAGTTTTAACAAATTAAAATAGCTAAAAACAGCTTTAAAATAGATAAAAACAACTTAAGAGTGATTAAAACAGCTAAAAACAGATTTACAACTGCATAAAACAACCTAAAAACAGCTTAAAATAGCTAAACACAACTTAAAATAGCTAAAAACAGCTTACGTGGGATTAAAACAGCTAAAAACAGCTTTATAACTGCATAAAACATCTTAAAAACAGCATAAAACTGCTTAAAATAGTTAAACACAACTTAAAATAGCTAAAAACAAGTTAAGTGAGATTAAAACAGCTTAAAACAGCATAAAACAGCCTAAAGCAGCTAAAAACAGCTTTGTAACTGCATAAAACAACATAAAAACAGCTAAAAACAGCTTTGTAACTGCATAAAACAACCTCAAAACAGCTTAAAACAGTTAAAAACAGCGTAAAATAGTCCAAAACAACTCAATAAACCACGTCCAGTTTTCTTTGTTTTCAATATTCACCACAGCCCAAGCAATTGGGAATATCTGATTATTCCCATCTCGACAAACAGCCGAAAGCAACTCTCCTTTGCATATTGTCTTTAAAAAGCACCCATTAAGCCCAATTACCCTTCTACAACCACTAATCCAACCTTCTTTTAATCCTTGTAAACATATATAGAAGCCTTGAAAGTAAGTCTTCCAATCGGGGTTGACTTCAACACTCATTTTTACTGTAGATCCAGGATTGGTTCTTCTTACTTCTTCACCGTACTCCCAAAGTTTATCATAATGTTTCTTCATACCTTGCTCAAATTCACTAATTGCATGCGTCCTATCCCTAGCACATTGGTTGATGCTCACTCGACACTTGTATTTCTTCATCACAGCAGATTGCAAGTCCACTGACTTCATATTAGGATTTTCCCTCAATCGATTAGCAAACTTCTTACCAATAAACTTATAGTTCATTAATGAACCAAATTTAAAGTTTCTTGCACACATATGATCATCCACATAAGATTTCACTTGGAACGATCTCTCACTAGCCATCCAAGTTGCCCATAATCTCCAAGGGCATTTTGGTTGATCATCACTAACTTCCCTTCCACATCTTGCTCATAGCTTAGTGTGGTCATTCCTTTCGAACCATATTTGGTAACCATTGGCTAATGCATAATTTGTTATGCATTCTTTGAGTTGCGTTGGGCTTTCATATCTCTCACCTAACATAGGTTTCATTATCTTCCAATGTGTTTTTGGATTATGCATTGGATATTTTCCACCTTCTTGTGTAAGATCATGCCCCTCATCATCATTATTTATATTGGTCTCAACAAAATTATCCCCTTTTAATTCCCCACTAAGATCATTCAAAAACTTTTCATGCTCAAAAGCCATCAAATCTTCTTCTCTCACATTATCATGTTCTTCTCTAATATATTCTTCCGTCACTAAACCATGCCCAATTTTTTGTCTAAATTCAATAACTTCATCTTCACCTTCGGATATGTGATCTAAAGAAGGAGCATCAGATACATCATCATCATCACTAGATGAATTATCACAATCATTATCACTACCATCTTGTCTCACGTACTTTGTTAAGTCTTCAGCAAAATCATCCAAATACACATCAATATTTTCCCTACTTTTGAGTCCATATTCAACAAAACTCTTAAAATCCACATTACATTTAAGCATTCTCAAACCATTTTCTATGCCCTTACACGGAATACAAAAATATATATTTTCACACAATGTGTGTGTTTCATTCTTCAAAAAAGCAACAAAATCAATGTACTCCATGTTGCCAATGTCAAAAGATTCATAACATTTTTTCAACCCATTAGCATATTCAAATGGCCAAAATAAAAAAAAACACCCGTGTAATGTACCTCGAAAGATATTGATCTAGATGTTGATAAAGATGACATCCTAAAAAACACAAAATTAAGCAAATAAATAAGAATGTACTCAAAATATTCCACCACAAAATTGGTATACCCCATTATGCAAGACCTGGCCATGGCACATACATGACAAAATTCATGTCTATAGCATTATGCAATGACAAACTCAAGGAAAAAAACAAGTTCCAGGTGCGTTATTCTAAGATACAGTGCATGACATGGAGACAGTCTCAAGAAATACTTCACAATGTGTCCCTGAATCAATTTTATTTTTGCATTCCCATTTTAAATGATGAGAAAGGAAATTTTGAAGCAGCACATAGAGTGGCACACTGTTTGCAGATAAAATCAAAATGAAAGAAATCATTATCAATTGACATATTTATTTCCTGTGTTACAAGTTACAAAGTGATATAGAAGTATACAATTAGCACAAATGTATGAATGTATTATTAATGACAAAAATATTATTAGAAACAGGAAAGATAATGATGTTCGATGTAGCTTCATCAGTCAAAGCAAGTAATGGTGTTTGATGCTATTACCTTTTTATATGTATTACACATTCAACAAAATCTTGCAAGTTATGGTTATCTAATTTTACTGTCAAACTAAAATGGATGTAATATCAGTAAATGCAATTTATCACTTAAAAGTAAAACAAGCTGCAGTCACTCAAGTTATATCCACTTTAGAGTGGGAATGTTAGTTAACTATTACTTAAATCATAAATCATGAATCTAAGGAATGGATGAGGGAGATGAAAGAGACTAGGGTTTTGGATCGATTACCTATCAGATGAGGGACGATGAAAGAGATGGAGCCGATTGCCTAAGGGAGATGATGAGGGACGATGAAAGAGATGAGCTGATTGCCAGAGGGAGATGATGAGAGACGATACACAGAAGGTTTGGAATCGATCGTATCAGATAGAATTGGAACGTCAAAGTGAGGGAAGGATTTTCTTTTAAAAAATTATGTTTGAATAGGGTTTTCATTTTAATGACATGTAAACATATCCTATGTGTCGTCCATGTCATCTTAAGTGTGACACGTCAGCAACAAAAAACCGGTTTAAAAGGTAGCAGGTTACCTAATGCTATAATGGGTAAATTTTTCAAAGTACAATGTCTTAATAAAAAATAATTTGAAAGTACATTGTTAGAATAAGAAAAAGTGAAAGTACAATGCTATAATAAGGGAATTTATGAAAGTAGGTTGCTATTTCACGCATTTTGCCCATCATCAAAACACATTCATTTATGATTTATTTGTCAAAGTGTCCAAAAATCTCAAATGTGTTGTTTCACAAGGTTTATAAAATCTTATTAGTTCAAATAGCAAAACTCATCAAAGATTTCAACATTTGATAATAATCATGTAAAACACATAAACACTCTAAAATGGACATTTTTCGAATGTAGAACATTTTCATAAATCAACTTGAACTCATCTTGCTAGATTTAGGATAAATCTAGATTTTACCCAAAATAAGCTCCTTGAAGAAACTTAAATCCACAAGCAATTCATCCAATCCCTAGATTAACAAGTTTTCCAAATATAAATATACATATTCAAACACTTAGAATCATTCCCTAAACATCTTATATCAAAATCTCCATTTTGACCAAAACCCTAGCTTTGACCTAACTTCCCCAAAATCCTCCAAACCGAAATTTGAGAAACATAAACACTAAGAAGTAATTAATAGAAAATTTATAACTCATAATAAAGTTTAGAAACTAGAAGGATGAACTCACTACTTAGGTTTTGGTGAAAACCTAGAAAACCTGAAATTTCTTGAAGATGGAGGTGATGATGATGAGCTCTTGATATTTGCTTCCACTCCACCACAAAATACTATTGGACATTCCAAAAACTAACAATCTAACCTTGAAAATCTCTCAAAAACGAAACCGTAGAAAAAAGAATCGTCAAAATCAGAGTTGAGATGAGAAAGATATGACCCAAATGAAGAAAGAGGCTGAAAATCAGATTTATGCACTGAACCCCGACCGCGAGAGTGACATGCGAAAGTGACAGTGTCACTTTCGTTGTCACTTTCGCCCAAAGTGTATCGTGTAAAGTGCTCGTGTCACTTTCGCATGACACTTTCGCATGACACTTACCGAGAGCCCTTTTCGCCTGTTTTCTCGACCATTCCTCGACTGTTTTCTCGGTCGTTCCTCGACCGTTTCTCGGCACAATGGATGCTATTAGGCCAGTTATCGTGCCACTGTCGTAACTTCGTGGCACATTCTTTGGGACGAACAAACACTCGGTAACGCTGGTGCAATTGTGACATTTGTCACAACTACATGGCACTATAGTCGAGACAACCATACTCTTAGTACCATTTGTGTGCTATTATAACAGATGTCACAACCACATGGCACTATAGTCCAGACGACCATACTCTTAGTACCATCGGTGTTATTGTGACAAATGTCACAACCATATGGCACTATAGCCATACCTATACTTGGTTCTTCCTTTACCGATTCATCCAGTTCAACACTTTTCCTCAATTGAGATAAAAATCAGGGTGTTACAAAATTTCTTTGATAATGTCTCTATTCCTACTAATCATTCTTCTGGCTCTTTGCCCGATGATGTTAATAGGGATAGACTTGTAACCGAAAATTCACCTCAACATTATGTCCCTAGTTCCTCTGATGGTCAGAATAGTGTTGCAAATCAACCGATTGGGAATAACAATTATCTATCCGCCAGGAGCCAGAGTGTTGTAAGTCCTGAGAATGTTTATGATGATCGTGCTACAGGCTCCCCTCTTGAGGGTCAACTTTCAGAAGATCAAATTACCAACTCTTCTAACTCTATAAGAAAATCCACTAGAAATTCTACTTTACCTCATAAATTTGATGATTTTGTAATTGAAGGAAAAGTTAAATATGATATAGAAATACTTGTAAACTACTCCCTTCTTGCAAAAGAAAATTTTTGCTTTGTTTCAAATCTAAATAAATCTGTTGAGCCCACATGTTACTCTGATGCTAGTAAGGATCCTAACTGGGTTACTGCCATAAACAATGAAATGGAGGCTTTGTATAGAAACGGAACATGGGTTGTTACTGACCTTCCACTTGGTAGGAAACCTATGCGGTATAAGTGGATATACAATATTATATATAAGTCTTCAGGTGAGATAGAGAGGTACAAGGCACGTTTAGTGGCTAAGGGTTATAGTTAGAGAGAGGGTTTAGATTATGAAGAAACTTTCTCCCCAGTTGTGAAAATGCTTACTGTTATATGTATTGTTGCTCTTTCTGTTCAAAATGATTGGCTTTTGTATCAACTTGATGTTAATAACTCTTTTTTGTATGGTGATCTTCATATGAAGAAGTCTATATGTCATTACCTAAAGGAGATTTTTCTAGTACTGATAATCATGTATGTAAGCTTGTTAAATATTTATATGGGTTAAAACGGGCTCCAAGACAGTGGTATGAAAATTTATCTAAATGTTTAATTGGTTATGGTTTTCTTCAATGTAGTAGTGATTATTCATTGTTCACTTTATCATCAGGTAGTATATGTCTTATATTACTAGTTTATGTTGATGACACAGTGTTAACAGGAAATAACAAAAGTGAAATACATAGGGTTAAACAACGTTTGAAAACAAGTTTTATGATAAAAGATCTTGGTAATCTTCAGTTTTTTGTAGGTATTGAAATTTTGAAATCTGAAAATGGTCTTTGTATGAGTCAACGCAAGTATTTTTTAGAGCTGTTAAATGATTTTGATTATCTAGGGTGTAAGCCCATCAACATTCCTATGGATATGAATCTTATTGTCACTGATTCTGTTGGAACTTCTTCTGATTCTCTTTTGGAAGATGTATCTGGCTTTCAGCATTTAATTGGTAGGTTAATATACTTGCTTACGACCAGACACAATATTGCTTTTGCAGTACATTGTTTGAATTAGTTTATGCATGCGCCTAAGCCCTCACATCTCAATCTTGCTCTTTGGATACCACGATATTTGAAGATATCTCCAAGTAAAGGTATTTCATTTTCTTGTTCCGAGTCTTTCAAGTTGAGTGCGTATATGGATGTTGACCGGGGAAAGTGCTTGTCATCTCGAATGTCAGTAACTGGATATTGTCTGTTCTTAGGAAACTGTTTAGTTTCATGAAAAAGTAAAAAAGCAAACTACTGTATCTCGGTCTTCTGTTGAATCAGAATATGGGGTATGGCTGCTACACTTTGTGAAATTATATGGGTCTTGAGTATTTTACAGTGTTTGAATCTTATTGATTTACTTCCTGTTAGTATTTTTTTTTTATAATAAGGCTGAAATACAAATTGCAAATAATCATGTAGTTCATGAAAAAAACTAAACATATTGAAATAGATATTCATCAAGTTTGGGACAAGATTTCTACTGGAGTAATAAAAACTGTTAAAATTGATACTTTAGAACAAATTGCAGATATTTTTACAAAATCTCTTGGTACATATCAGCATGATTACTTGTGTTCAAAATTGAAATTGATTGATTTGTTTAGATGTCAAGATTGAGGTCGGGTGTTAAAACTCAGTTCTAAAATATAATCTTGACATTCTTTTGTTACTCTTATTAATTTTGAGTATTTTGTCAAGTTGTAGGTAGTTAAGGGGTTGAAGTGCACGTGGTAGATTCTAGAGGGACTAGTGTTGTCAATGCTTGTTTGTTATATAAAGAGTTCCTTGAGAGAGTTTTCCACAATCATATTTCACTTTTCATTCTCTTAATTTCTTTCTAATATTCTCTATAGTCTTCATCTTTAGATCTCATCTTTTAGAATTAGGGTGTCTTATTGTTCTTCATTTTAGAGAACTAGTTTGTAAAGAGTTTTCATATTCATATTCAATAAGGCGAGTTATACTTTTTACACGAAAGCTACATACTCCCAACTATCACAAGTAAGTGGGTGGTGGCCGGGGGTGGTAATTGTGGCGACGACAGTAGTAGCCTAGTAATCGGTGGGGTGGTGGTAGGGGTATAGCGGGGACAGGGGCAGGGGTGGTAGGTGAGGGTAGGGCGGGTGCTACCGCCCACCCTGCCACCACCCACTATAAATACCACCACGGTAGGGATGGGTAGGGTAGGCTGGGTAGGGGGATAGGTAGGGGTAGGCTGGGTGGGTAGATGCGTTTTGTAACAACAATAGTAGTGACATGGTGGTCGATGCGATACGGTGGGGGTGGAGGCGAGGGCACCCACCACTAATACACCAAGGTGGGTGTGATGTGATGTAGGGGTGGGTGGTTGCACGGTGGATGCTGGGTTGGGTGTGTAGGGTGGTACTTGTGACGGCAACAAGAGTGTGTGCCGCCCTCACCCACCACCAATACCACAAGGGTGGGGTAGATGTTGCAACGACGATAGTAGTGGCATGGTGGTTAGTTGGGGGTAAGGGTGGCAGGGGTGGCAATGAGGTATGGGGTGGGACGGGATAGGTTGAGCCACCCACCACCAATACCACCAAAGTGAGTGGTTGCAGGGTGGGGTTGAGTTAGTAGTTGTGACGACGATAGCAGTGACATGGTGATTAGTGTGGGGGATGGGTGGTTGGGTAGGTGAGGGTAGATGTCGTTGTCACAACTACCACCCACCCCCAACCCCACCCCACCCAAGTTTTTTTTGGAGATTCCAATCTTTTAAGAGATTTTATTTCAATTGTTACCAACGAAATACATGGTTAATTAAAAGAACATAATAACTTTTAACCATATAGTCCCTTCTAGATATCAAATGCACCTTTTAAAATGTACTATTTACTCAATTAAAAGAACATAATAACTTTTTAAACAAAAAAAGAAAGCCAAGTATAACTTGATAAACAAAAAATCCCTCTTGAAAACAATTACAATTTTTTTTAATGATATTTTGTCATAAATACCAAAATAAAGATTATAAAAACTAGATTTCTTAAAAGCTGGAAAAAAAATCAAAAGTAAAATCAGGACCTTGGCAGGTCCCATGTTTGAATACCTATTGTTATTCCAGTTTCAAGCTATCAAACACATATCGATTCCACACACAAATATATAAATCATTCTTTGGATTTAACAAAGATTACACAATGATTTCTCTATCAATACATAGTACCATATACCTATTTCTCCCTCTATAATCTCTCTGATGTATATGAATGTGCGTGCATATCTTCTCTCTAGTTACAAGATTCTCAAAGACACAAGGTATTTATACCTAGTTAACTTTTACAATTCAAACTAACTAGGAAAGTCAAACACATTGACTTACCAACAACTAACAAACACAACTTTACAAATATTACAACAACACCCTTTTAATCTTGAAAATAATATTTTAGGTTGAACAATAAGCCTAGCCAGCCGATTAAACCTTCATACCAGTTGATTACCAAAGTCTAGAAGATGAAAAGACTTTGAATCACAAAAATAACCATCTTTTAACTTTGATTAAGATATAATATATCTAGGTGTGCAACCAATAACCAGTAATTTGGTTAACCAAAAACCAATACGGTTAAGACTTGTTAAGTCGAAAAAAACCCAAAAAGGACCGATTAAAGCGCGATCTAAGCGCGAAAAAAGACCGCTTAAATCATCATCTAGGATCAGGCCTTGGCCCAGATCCTTTTTACCTCAAGTATATATCATAACTAAAAAAATTAAAACAATATCATAACAATAATTTGTGGTCATAAATAATGAAAATAATACAAGAAAAAGTTGATAATTTTTTTTAAATATATGCACTATTGTTTGTTTGCATGTTTTGGCTTTAAACCCAACATTGGCTTACATCAATGACAATATCAATTTCCCCCTTCCCCATTAGAAGATTTAGTTCATTTCAACTACTCACGAGATAAGATGTATTCAACATCAAAACTAGCATAGACAAATGACACACTATAACTATTAGAAACCATGAATACCTGAACAACAAAAGCATTTTGTACAAATAAAGACCAAGCCAAACAGTATAATCCCACACAGATGCATGGTGGTCTAGGAGACCTCTACCCCAAAGAGAGATTTACATTTACTAATAACCGAAAGGTGATTAAAACCAAACCAAACCAAACCCAACCCATAAACCTCAAGGATCAATGTACATAGACCTCCAAAGAGTATGGAGGTTGCTTCTTCAAATAAAGTGCAGACAATATCTGGCTACTAAGCAATGTGAATTTTGGGCTAATCAAGATGATTTCTTACTTTAAGACAGCAATCAATGAACCTCACAAATTGGTGCGGATTCCCTGACTACATCGCTTTGAGCAACATTAACAGTGTTTTTTAATCAGCTATCTCCCCCACACACATGTAGGCCCCACTTTGACATCTATCCCATAGACCAATCATCCTTTCTCTCCACAGAAATGGGCTTGTTTCCAGTATAATACAGTGCAGCAATGAAATTATAACCATCAAAAATCAAAGAGAACATGTATAACAAAAGTAAACTCATTTCATGAGATAACTTCCTGTAAAAGAGAGCTAATGTCATGTTAACAGATATATCATCATGATTACTAGAACAAAAAGATTCTATCCAAAACTAGTTTTGGTACAAGAAAAACACTAGCTGAGATGCTAGATGACAACATAAAAGGAAAAATATAAGGGGCACTTATGTCAAATACAAGGGGCAGGTTGAAAAAAAAAACCCAAGAAAATTATCTGAAGTAGTTTTTCAAAAAGCTAGCTTATGGTTGTTAAACAGGGCCATATACTAGTGCAACAGCTCAACCAATTTTCTATGTAGAATCTTTTTGGGGTATGAAAAGTGTATATGGTAAACTTTGATGGGCGCTCTGGAATATTAAAAAATACAAGTAACATCAACCAAAAAACCGAAAATGTCC
Organism: Arctium lappa; assembly: GCA_023525745.1. Taxonomy (NCBI): domain Eukaryota; kingdom Viridiplantae; phylum Streptophyta; class Magnoliopsida; order Asterales; family Asteraceae; genus Arctium; species Arctium lappa. The sequence goes on along the minus strand of CM042058.1, from coordinate 55,374,182 downwards.
CTTGAAAACTTAAAAAATCCCTTGAAACGGTGGAATTCGACTAAAAAACACATCCGCTGGCCTTTGATCCACCTTAGAGGTGCACCCGCTCGTCAAAATCCAGATTCCCCCGCTGCCATATACTAAACTAGTTACATATATAATAATAGACTTTTAATAGCAAGTGATTAAGCATGGATTCCAAATCAGGGAAGAACAAAAAGATTTTCTCTAGTAGTTTGCTAGAGCTAGTTACAATTGATAGTTACTTCAAGTGTCTTTGGTTATTAAACACAAAACATCAAAAACTTAATTCGGGAGATTGATAACAATTTGATCATGTGCAGAAACAATAACATTAAGTAATGCTATGAACATCTAAAAGCAAAAAAAAACAGACAACCAAACATTACAAAGGCCACAGATTGCAGTCATTAATCTGCCATAGTAAACGAAAAGCAGCTTATGTTCTGGTTCTAATCAACCGCAAGCATCATGCAAATTCATGGCTTTAAAATGGGTTAACAGCACACCATTTCACATGTCAAATAAGATAAAAGCAGCTGACCAAAAATGACAAATCAATAACTGAAAAAAAAATTCATATTTTTTGGCAACCCGAGTCCTTACCAGCCAATCTTTAGCTTGAGATCTTGGCGAATTAGTTAAGATCTGCACACATCTCCTTACGCTTCAACTCCAATGCCATTTGTTCGTTCTCCAATTTCATCCTCTCATTTTCAATCTTCATCATCTCCAGTTCCCTGTCCTTTTTGCGGCGAAACCTCTGCCACTTGAACCTTTCTTTCTCCAATTCCAACATTTGTGCTTGGATATGTAGCTTCTGTTCTTCTAGTTGAACCAACCGGTGTTTCATCCACTGATCCTGTAAAAGATTCGCCTTTGCCCCTTCGGGTAGAGCTTGATTCATATCAGCCTGCACATTTTTGGGCTGTGAACTGAAATTCTTGTTACAAATAAGGTTGTGGCCTTCACATTGTTTTACCCTTTTCGTAGATCCCTCACCCGACCCGTATACTGCTCTTTGATCCAACTGTAGACCATGATGATGGTCCTCATAGTCATCATGATCATCCATATATGGATCTTGATCATCTTCATCAAGATCCTCATGTGAGCCCCTTCTTCCATCATTGCTTTCATGATCATCTCTGGCTCTAAGAGCCAATCGAAGTGAACGCTGTAGTTCAGGATCAGGAGGAAGATGCAAACGGTTCCCATTATGATACGAACACATTTCCTCATAATACAAGTGTTTAGAGCTGAGAATTTTCCGAACTTCTTCTTTTGCTTTATCGGACACATGATCCATTAAATCAAGAAGAGAGGGGTTTTCAACGACCTCACAAGAAGTGCCTCTGCCAAGAATTTCGTTAAGCCTCTTGTACCTTTTGTTCAGATCATTAAACTTATCTTCGCACTGCTGAGGTGAAACGAAATGACCCCTTTCCGCCATAACTTTTGAAACAGATTTCCACTTACCTTTTTTCTGTAGATTTGAATATTTCCTTCTAGACCCACCTCCGTACTCCATAGCAGCAGCATCTTCCCCTATGTAAGAAACAGCGGTTATCAAAAGCCTCACCATCGGATCACTCCATTTCACACGGTGCCAAGGTGACATGTTTTTCCCTCTGTTATCATCGTTACGGTTTTCATGACCATCTTCTGCAAAGCTTGGCTCATCTTCATCACTTACACAACTCTTTCCTCTTTCCCCCTTGCCAAAATCAGCCAAAGATATGGTTGGGTTATGACCATCACAATCTTGCATCATTCCCATTCTAAGAGGCAAATTCTCATGAATCGAAGGATGATGAACCATGGATCCTTGTTGTCTACTGGATTGGGGGTGATGATGATGATGAAGCGTAAAAGGGTTGTTATGTTGTTGATGATGAGGTCTCATGGAACCTTGCAAATCAAGTCCACCATAAGAACTTCCTGTCTGCCCAGAAATCATATTCCCAGAGGATAAATTACCCTCCATTGGTATCTCAAAGAAGGTGGTATTCTAGATCAATCTAAAAAAAAAAACTTTTCTCCTTAAAACACGCATCAAATTCACTCTAATAACAACTAGCCAAAATTTCAGCTAAAATCCCTGTCGTAAACCTAACCTATCAGCAAAATTTTCTCGTGAAATCCATCGTTCTCGAGTAATTTTGTACTTCACAGTTTAGGAGGGCAAAGGGCAAACCCCTTCTTACTTACTTGATACCATCCAAAGAAGAAATCGGAAATTAAATAAACACTTGATCCAGATATTAGCAAGATTAAACAAACACCAACTCAAGAAATCACTAAAAATCAAGGCGAAAAGAGAAAAGAAGCAAAACCCACAAAAACCCGATACAATAATCGAAGCAATTCAGCATAGAAATCATATGCAAAGACTTACAATGGTGATGAAGCAACCAGAAAATGAGAAAGAAAACTGCAAGACGGAGAGATCTGTATGACCAAATTGGGAGGGTTTATTGCAGGTTCAATGAATGGGGGTGATTGTGGGGTCCGGTTTTAGCTCCGAGAAAGAAGCGTAAAAGGGTTAAAATCCAAAAAGGAGTATGTGCCAAGTGCCAACAAACTCCATGGAAAGCGAAAAGTAAAAAAAAGCCGCATTACCTCGATAAAATGACTTGAACCGCCTTCAAGGATTTGGGTTTGGTTTTTAAGAAAAACTGAATTACACATTTGGGGACGAAGCAATCAAGTTCCAAGAGGGTTTTTCGTATAGCCGTTCCACTTATTTTTATTAGTTGAAACTTTGAATAATGCTTCGGGATATTATAAAATATCAGGAATATCAACCAAAAAACTAACTCGAAATCAATCAAAAAACCAAAAATATTCTCTTGAAGTCAATTAAAAAAGTGAAAATATCCTTCGAAATCAACCAAAAAAACATTAAAAGAATCCCTTGAAATCGTGGAATTCGGCTAAAATACATCGGACAACTTTGTTGGCCTTTGATCCACCTTAAAGGTGCTCTTGATTGGTGAAAATCATGCGTCCGCTACTGCTCATCCAGTCAGCTATATGGGTGCGTTTGGTACGCAGACAGAACAGAACAGGACATGACAGAACAGGACAGGTGTCCAGCGTTTGGTATGACATGATAGGAATGGACAGGACAGAACAGGACATGACTGGTTAAAATTACCAATGTACCCCTGATGTCAAATAACCATGTATAAGATTGACATAAGAATCAAAATCAAACAAAAAATGGTTATTGTAAATAACCATTTATCACTCCACAACACAAAATGGAACGAACAATAGCAAAAAAAGAAAGAAAATCGAAGACTTACAGCATCAAATCGATGAAATACAACAGCAAATCGATGAAAAACAACAGCAAATCGATGAAATACAACATCAAATAGAAAAAATACAGCAGCAAATCGAACCTGTTTCGAACATGAGCAAATCGAACCTTTTTCGAACATGAGAAGAAATTGATTTTCGAACCTGTTGATTGAACCTAAGAAAACGATTTTCGAACCTGTTCCAACAGAAACTTGATGTTCGAACCTGAGAAAATCGAAGACTTACAACATCAAATCGATGAAATACAGCAGCAAATCGATGAAATACAACATCAAATAGAAAAAATACAGTAGCAAATCGAACCTATTTCGAACATGAGCAAATCGAACCTGTTTCGAACATGAGAAGAAATTGATTTTCGAACTTGTTGATTGAACCTGAGAAAACGATTTTCGAACCTGTTCCAACAGAAAGTTGATGTTCGAACCTGAGAAAACGAAAGTAAACCATGAGAAGATGAGAGATTGAGCCTTCAATCGAACAGAGAAAACTTGAAAGATAAGCCTTCAATCGATCGAGAAAGATGAGCCTTCAATCGATCTGAGGTTTTGATCGATCTGAGGAGATGGAGTCGCCAAGATGATTTCACTATGGAGCGTATAGTAGGTTTTAATTTTCAGGGGTAAATAGGTAAAAATGACCTTGTTCCATCTAGTTCCAGGGGGTGAGGGTGAACTCATGTGTTCCACTCTTGTTCTAGTGTGTTCCAGCGTGTTCCACATTAGGACACACCAAACATGGGACAAGTATGTCATGTTCTGTCCTGTTCCACCCTGTTCTGCGTACCAAACGCACCCTATATGATTGTTTGGTAGTGGATTAATGATATATAAATGGTTTATTCAGTAAGCTTCTAGGAAAGAGCTTTATAGAGAAAACCAATTTTTTTCCAAACATGTTTCTCCCAATTAAAAAACATGCTCCTTCCACTTATAAAAAAACCTCCCAAACAAAAACCTTCACAATGTATACTGATAAATTAATTCACACAGACAACTTTATCCATACAGGGATTAATGGAAAACCAACCAAACAGCCCATTGGTCCTTTTAGCTTGCCTTTTTTAAATGGATTTGGTCTTTAAATAAAAAATAATTATACATTTAGGACACGTGATTTGTATTTATGTGCTTTTTGAGTCCTTCGAGATAACTTTCATTAAAATTTGTTAAATAAGCGGCACTTGTGTCTTTTACATTTTTGCTATTATTTTTCATTTAAAAATAACTAAAATTTTATTATATGATATAAAACAGATAATATAGAATATATTATCTTCTTTATTCTTAGTCTTCAGCACCCCTCATCCGTCGATCTCAATCTGTAAATCATGACAACTCCTCCGATGAACGTTCCTTCCATTTATCTCTTTTTAAAGATTAAAAAATTCTTCTGATGAACTTCCCCCCTCTTTCTATGTAAATCATGGCCCTGCTCTCGATTTAATTTGATATATTTTTTTAGATTTTTTTAGGGTTTGATTTTGATATTTAGGTATTCATTATAGGGTATGAGTTTGTATCTTGATTTAGTGTTCATGATGTTTTTGTTCAATTTTTTTAATTTTGATATTTAGGTCTTCATTATGTAGTCGGTTCTTGTTCAATTGAATACTCTTTCAATTTTTTTAAAAGTGGTTGGTTAAGTTTGACTATATTTCTTCCATAGTTATATTTGTTCATGGTTAAGAATCGACAGATTTGTTGCATCTTTTCTCAGGTTCTAAACTTGAACCCTTTTGGGAAGGGAAAGGGATAGGCTGAGTGCGGTGGGGTGGGATTTACTCTATGAAAATTCCAGTGAGGGTGAGGGGTGAGGGTGGAGGTTGCCAGTAAAGGTAGAGGTAGGGGACGAAAGGGGATGGTGGAAGGAAAAGGTGTTGATGATGGTGGTCAACAGTAAGGGATGGAGGAAGGCCAAAGATGGTGAACAGGGTGGGAGGAGGCCGAATATGGTATTTGGAGATGGTGAAGGGTGCCAAGGGGTGGGGTGGGGATTCACTCGACATGGGTATATGCATGCATGTAATATATATATATATATATATATATATATATATATATATAAGTGATGATTCAAACGAGAACACCCCTAATTTGTGAAAATGCGAGAACGATCCTGGACCTCCAATTCAGTTAAACCGTAATTAACATTATTGAAAGTCCAAGATCACTGATTCTTAGAGAGAGAATAACTAGAGAGCGCAAAGTAGTTTTCTATTGATGTGTGCGTGTGTTTCTTACAACAAACCAAGACCAAAGGGACTTAAATACCCTTGGTCAGATACAACACAGATAAGCCCTAAACTCAGTATTTGACCAAGCCCTATAAATACAATGATTACTATAAAATCAGACCTAACAATCTCCCCCTTAGTAATCATTGGCGCTTTGGTCTTCAAAAATTGTCTTCTATAACAGCATGGACCAACAAAAGCGACTTCAAGAAGCTTTCTGACTTTTTAAGAAAAATTTCTTCTCAGCATCTTTCAATTTAAGTTGTCTTTGCTGCTTGAGCTCTAGACGATACACCTCTTTTAAATGATCTTGAATGAACTGTGGTGTTAGGAGCAGGAACAACAAAAGAATTAGTTGTAGCTGAGAGAATAGAATCTTTGAGCGAATCTTGATCAGCAGATAAACTTTTGAGCTCTTTGTCTCTTTAACTTCTCCTTGACTTCTCCCCCTCATGACCTTGATGATCTTGATCAACTTGGTCATGCAAATGTTGGAGACGAGACAACGTAAGATCTGCAAAAACAAAGAAATAGAGAAAACAGGGAGGTTTGCGCTTCATGTTGGATGCGCAAACCAAGGTTTGCTTTTCATGAAGGGTGCGCAAATCAAAGTTTGCGTGTCATGCTGGAAGCGCAAAGCTGACTTAGACAAAGTTTACCTTTTGAAACCCTTTGACTCCCCCTACACAAATGCACTAGATATGCAACACCCCGAATTTCGCTTGGTTTTGCGAAGATGTATTAAGTAAAAGAGGTTTCTACTTCTGTCTACATTCAGGAATTTCGCACGGGTTGTGCGCAAGGGTCAGGGGTCGGCAGTGGCTTTCGCACGGGCCGTGCGCCCTCCCTTCTTTGAAATCGCACGGGTCGTGCACTGTGTTGGGAATGGTGAGATATTTAGTTAAATATCTCATTTTGATGGATTTTCTGTTTTTATCTCAAATCAATCTCAATTCTCTCTCTCTCTTCCTTTTCTCTCTTTTTCTCTTTCGATCTTCAAAGTCTCGTTTGGTTGCTAGTTTTCGGTGTTTCTAGCAAGGGGTCGGTGTTTTAAGCTTCACCTCTACGTCGTGATCGCTATCTGGTTTTCCGGGTTTTATTCTGAAAACCTACCAGTGAGTTCCTACTACCATTTTACAAACTTTATACATGTCAAAACTCTTATTTGCGAAATCCGAAGTATTTCTACGGTATGATTTCATGTTCTCTACATTTTGATATAAATGAAGTTTTTGGTGATTTTCGGAGTTCCCAATCAGTTTTGACTAAAATGACTGGTTCCACCTTATTAAAGTGAAATGATGTTTTACTTGCACATTATGTGGATATGTGAAAAGAATGTTCATGAACTCATTTTAGTGATTTTCATTCTTACCAGAAGTTGAATTGGAAATAACATTTTGTTTATAAAATGTGTTTTTACCATATGTTTATTTATGGTTGGTCACATATGTTGTTGTGACGAGTCTGTACCATTACTAGCGGATCCCTAGGTTTTGAGTCGACTGTATTATTGGGATGTCATATTCCCCATTTTGTAGCTATGGATGCATATGTTCCTCGAGGGAAACTTGGTACGGTTATGTGAGGCCGAATACTAGCCATGGTTCATAGTGATCCTAGTGAAGGAGTATACATTGGTTTTGCTTTGGGCTAGATCTCATTTTGTAGCACGGACTTATGTGTTCTTATCCTCGGATTCCAATTGTTTAACTCATAACTCGGATTTTGGCCTACTTAGTGTTATGCCACAATCCTTGGTAAAATGGTCCTTTTGTCATCGTTTAACGAGTTTTGGACCGAAAAGGCCCGGTTGTGGCGAAATGTTATCTTTATAAACTAAACCTTTATGAAAAGATTTCCTTATGATACTGATGTTTATATCTTTTGAGCTTTATAAACTGTATGTTCTCACCAGGCTTTAAGTCTGATACTTTTTCTCAAATGATATGTATAACAGGTTTCCCTTAGCGGTGGGATGCACTAGGTTTTGAGAGACGAGTTGGGTCTCGGGGATTTTTGAGATGACTAAAGTGTTGATAGTTGGGCATTGTTAAGTCCCATTCTTTTGATGAATATTGAATTGTCAACTGATGTAATCTAGATAGTTATGTTTAGATTAGTCTGTTGATAAATTCTAAATCCGTACAGGTTTTTGTAAAGTCTTAAGGACTGATACACCTTTTCGAGAAGTTTATAGCAATGCAGATGTCATGTTGCCAAGTTTTCCAGGTTTTAATTTACTCTGATTATAGGGTGTTACAGGTTGGTATCAGAGCTCTAGTTTAAGCGAACTAGGCATGAATGTAAGATGTCTAGACTTAGACCGAATATGATAAGAATTGATCCGTGAGATTGGGTAGAGTTTCTAAGATGGGTAAGTATTAGAGTCAACGGAAAGTGCGTTTATCATGCGTTGTGGTGATCGTGACGAGAACCTTTATGTGTTATATGTTCATAATCTCACTTAGCTAATGTTATTATGAAGATATCGTACGTAAGTGTGCTTGAATTTCTATTGCTATGACGATTGGTAATGTAGTAGTACGCTTCCTTTGTGTTCATTCAATCTCTCTCTTAGCTCTTTTCCTGTTTTGTGAAGCAGTTCTGAATGGTGAATACGCGTGGTAGACCGCGTACGCGTGTTGATGGTCTGGAAGCGACAGCCTCCACCGCTGATCAGCCGGAAGGAGTTGAGGTTGTCGTACGTCCATCAGTTCAACAAATACTAGGTGGGGGGCCAGAGATCATTCCGCGTATGGACCTGGCTTCATCCCACCCAGTAATCAGGGATGCTAGTTCCCCGTCTGAGTTGATGGCCAGCATGATGTTGCCAATGAGGGAAGAGATGGCAAAACAGCAAGAGTTTCTGCTGAAAGTGATTGAGGACCGCGATGTGAACAATCGTAGAAGTGAGACGGTTATGGAAAACATCGTAGCAGGTTCTGGAGGCGTTGGTACAGGGGTCAGGGCTGAGGAAAACAGGATTTTTGGCGCTCCGGGAAATAGGAAAAGTTGTTCCTACAAGTCCTTTCTGGGTTGCGGACCGCCAGAGTTCTCTGGTTCCGACGACCCAGTCTTGTGTGTGAAGTGGATTCGAGCGGTCGAGCAAGCTTTTGGCTCTTCCGAATGCGAAGATGATCAAAGAGTGCGGTTCGGTACCCAACTGCTGAGGGATACCATGCTCATTTGGTGGAATGTCATTCAATCCACCCTATCTGCTGCTGTGTTGGCTCAGTTGACTTGGGCCGAGTTCAAGAAAAAGTTGTCAGAAGAATTCTGCAACGAAAGAACAATGGACCGAATTGAGAAAGAATTTCGGTCTCTGGTAAAGGGAAGCCTAACGGTGAGGGAGTACACCCGTTAGTTCATGGAGAAGCTTGATCTGGTGGGACACGCTGCCCCAACAGAGAAGGATAAGATGAAGGCATATCTGAATGGCCTACCTGCGGACATGCAACCTATGGTCCACAATTCTAAAGCTTCTAACCTCCGAGAGATGATAGAAGAAGCTCAGTACATGGAAGAGATGTTCGCAAGGAACAAAGTTGAGAAAGCCGTAGTGGTGACTGATAAGAGAAAGTGGGAGAACAATTCTGCTCACCCCAAGAGATCACGACCTTTTGGCGGAAACCAAAACTTCAGCAATCAGCAGGAAGCTAGGTGGTGCCACAAGTGTCGAACTAAACACCACGGTGACTGTAATACCACTTCTCAAACTTGTTATAAGTGTGGGAAACCTGGTCACACTTTCAGAGATTGCCCGGTCAGAGGACTCGTCTGTTATGAATGCAAGGCACCGGGGCATGTGAGAAGAGATTGCCCGAAGCTTGTGTTGGGTAGCACGCCAGCAAGGAAGGAGTACCCTCCGAAGGTTCCGGGTCGAGCATTTCAGATGACGGCCAAAGAGGCCAGGGCATCCGCTGACGTGGTATCGGGTACTTTCCTTATAAACTCTGTACCTGCTCGTATTTTGTTCGATACGGGTGCTAGTTTCTCTTTTGTATCTGAATTGTTCCGTCAGAAAATTTCTAAGCCCACTACTAGTCTTGAGGATGCATTAGTGGTAGAAATAGCCGATGGTAGTCAAGTTCTGATCCACGATGTTTTGAAGCACTGTACTCTTAGTATCGAAGGGAGAGAATTCTCGATCGATCTACTGCCGATGTTAATCGGGGGTTTTGATGTGGTGGTCAGTATGGATTGGTTGTCAAACAATCATGGCGAGATCGTATGTTCCAAGAAGTTGATTCGACTTCCCAACCCCTCTGGCGAAGTTGTTGTCATCTATGGCGAAAAGAGAAAAGGTGAAGTGGCAATAATCACAATGGCAAAGGCACGCAAGTGCTTGGTAAAAGGATGTTCGTCTTTCCTAGCCTATGTGATCGATGTCAAGTTAAAGAAATCAAAGCTGGAAGATGTGAAGATCGTGCGTGAGTTTCCAGATGTCTTTCCGGACGACTTGCCCGGGTTACCACCCGATCGTCAGGTAGAGTTTCGGATTGATCTTGTGCCTGGAGCAGCACCAATCGCTAAAGCACCTTACCGTTTAGCGCCGTCAGAGATGCAAGAAATGATGGCACAACTCCAAGAGCTTCTGGAGAAGGGCTTCATAAGACCGAGTTCGTCACCCTGGGGAGCTCCGGTCTTGTTTGTAAAGAAGAAAGATGGCACAAAGAGAATGTGCATAGACTATCGTGAGTTGAATAAAGCTACAGTAAAGAACAGATATCCGCTTCCGAGAATAGACGACTTGTTCGATCAACTTCAAGGAGCGGGTTGTTTTTCCAAAATCGACTTACGTTCGGGTTATCACCAAGTGAAGGTAAGAGAAGATGATGTTTCGAAGACAGCTTTCAGAACGCGTTACGGCCATTAAGAGTTTCTTGTAATGCCTTTTGGTCTAACGAACGCACCAGCTGTATTTATGGACTTAATGAATAGAGTGTGCCGACCATTCCTCGACAAGTCGGTCATTGTATTCATTGATGACATACTCGTGTACTCCAAGAGTGAGTCAGAGAACGAGCAACATTTACGTGAAGTTCTGGAGGTGTTGAGAAAAGAAAGGTTGTACACCAAGTTTTCCAAGTGCGAATTTTGTCTTAAAGAAGTACAGTTTCTGGGTCACGTAGTCACTCGGGTCGGAGAGAAAGTAGACCCCTCCAAGATTGAAGCTATGATGAATTGGGAGCCTCCTAAGAGTCCGTCCGAGATCCGAAGTTTCTTGGGTCTGGCAGGATACTACAGAAGATTTATCCAAGACTTTTCAAAGATCGCTTCTTCCTTGACAGTCTTGACTCGGAAGAATGTGAAGTTTGAATGGACTGAAGCCCAAGAGAAGGCGTTCCGGATCCTTCAAAAGAAATTGTGTGAAGCTCCGATCTTGGCGATACCGGAAGGGTCGGAAGATTTCGTGGTATACAGCGACGCTTCAAAGATGGGACTGGGATGTGTGTTGATGCAACGAGGCAAGGTGATCGCTTATGCCTCGAGGCAGCTTAAGATACACGAGCAGAATTTTCCAACCCATGATCTGGAGTTAGCGGCGGTGGTGTTCGCTTTGAAACTTTGGCGACATTACCTCTACGGCACGAAATGCACTCTATACACGGATCACAAGAGCCTGAAGTATGTCTTTGATCAGAAAGAGCTGAACATGAGGCAAAGTCGGTGGCTCAAGTTGCTTAAAGATTACGACTGTGAATTACTTTACCATCCCGGTAAGGCGAACGTGGTGGCCGATGCGTTAAGTCAAAATGACTATAGCGGAAGTATTCGAGCTACCCATTCGAGGATCGAGCTAGTGTCTAGTCTTGTTGAGAAGATCAAGACATCACAGATAGAAGCACTGTTAGAAGAGAATCTAAAACATGAAGTCATGACGAGGCAGCGTTTACTCTTAACGGAAGATAGCCGTGGAGTAAAACTGTTCAGCGGTCGTGTGTGGGTACCCAAGATTGGGGGTAACCATGATCTGTTGCTAGAGGATGCTCATAAGTCCAAGTATTCCATTCATCCGGGGAGTACAAAGATGTACAGGGACTTGAAGCTGCACTATTGGTGGCCGGTAATGAAACTTAACGTAGCGCGTTACGTCGAGCGTTGTGTGACGTGTTCGCAAGTTAAGGCCGAACATCAGCGACCATATGGGAGTCTACAGTCTTTAGAGATTCCCGAATGGAAGTGGGGACATATCACCATGGACTTCGTGACGAAGTTGCCTAAAACTCTTCGAGGTCACGATACCGTTTGGGTGATAGTTGACAGATTGACAAAGAGCGCTCACTTCTTGCCTATGCGCGAGACTTTACCGATAGATAAGTTGGCAAAGCTTTATATCGATGAGGTGGTCTCGAGGCATGGGATACCATTGTCGATCGTGTCAGATCGCGACAGTCGGTTCACTTCGAACTTCTGGGATGGGTTTCAGAAAGAGCTTCGTACACGAGTTAAGTTGAGTACGGCTTACCATTTGCAAACCGACGGGCAGAGCGAGCGAATGATCCAAACTTTGGAAGACATGTTGAGGTCTTGTGTCATCGATTTCGGGGGTAGTTGGGACTTTCACCTGCCTTTGGTGGAGTTTGCTTACAACAATAGCTACCACTCGAGTATTGGAATGGCACCTTTTGAGGCATTGTATGGGCGAAAGTGTCGGACTCCCGTATAGTGGCTTGAAGCGGGAGAAAAGCAGTTCGCTGGACCTGAAATCGTGCAAGAGACTGCCGATAAAGTCAAGTGCATTCGTGAAAGAATGAAAGCGACTCAGGATCGTCAGAAAAGTTATGCAGATAAGAAGAAGCGACCGATGGAATTCCAAGTGGGCGACCGCGTTATGCTTAAGGTGTCGCCGTGGAAAGGCATTATACGGTTCGGAAAATGTGGGAAGTTGAGCCCCCATTTCCTCGGACCTTTCAAAGTGCTTAAACGGGTGGGTTTGCAAGCCTACCAGTTGGAACTGCCACCGGAGTTGAGCAGAATACACAACACTTTTCATGTTTGCTACCTTCGGAAATGTTTGGCGGTAGAAGACAACGTCATTCCCTTTTCAGAGTTAAGGGTAGACGAAGGAAACCGTTGTGTGGAAGAACCCGACGCCATCTTAGAGAGAAAGTCTAAGAAGTTGCGTCACAAAGAAATCACTTTGGTCAAGGTGCAGTGGAAGCATCACCGGGGAGCAAATGTGACGTGGGAAGCCGAGGAGGACATGAAGCGAAGATTGTTGGAATGGGTGTCCAAAGTCATAACTAATTACTCATGACTTTCCATTAATAGTAGGGTCCTTTTTGGGTTGCCCTCGATTGTCCAATGGTTATTAGAATAATTAAGAGATAGAGATAAATAGTTTATTAATTATTATTTGATAATAACTAATTAGAAATTATTATGGAAATTTTATAGAATTAATTGGAATTAATTTAGAATTAATTTGTGCCAATTAAAAGTTCAAGGGTTGAAGATGAAAGGACTTTTCTCTAAATCCTAAAGCTACTTACCACTATAAATAGAGGTCCATGACTCCTAAATCACGGGTACAAACTCAAGCATTCTTCCTTGAGTTTTTCTCATCTCTTTGCTCCATTCCTTGTGGGTACTCTTACTACACTTGGGTGGATATTCCAAAGTCTAATAATCTTGGACAAATTGGGTACAAACCATTAGAGGTAATCTCCTTTGGTTACTACCTTCCTAAGCAATTTGGAATTGAAGTGTTCGAGTTCTTCACGTGAATAAATCCAATTACGAGTTTGGATTAAAGGTTGGTGATTCTTTTTCCTTTCTTGTTGTTAATATCATTCACTAAAGTTTTCCTTGTAGGGTTTAGTTTTATGATTCTTGTTATAGTTTCCGCTGCATTGTTTATTTATAGTTTATATAAAACCTTTCAGTGGTATCAGAGCCATTAGTTGAGATGATATTAGCACTTGTTTAAATCTTGTTTGCTAAATTTCGATATATATATATATATATATATATATATATATATATATATATATATATGTCTGTTTGATCGAAAATTAGGATAATTTGATTAGTTAAAAATGTTGGTATTTTTTGCTATTATCTCCTAACTTTTGGTAAACAGTTATTAAATGACAATTATACAATGTTCATCTAATAGTCAAGATTTCCGAAAATCTTGAGGATTACATGAAAGATCTAGATAATTATGGCTATTATATTATTTGGCAAAATTGAAAGATTTAATAGGCTCATATTTTAAAAGGTTTAAAATTGAAAGAGTTTTTATATGCCAACCATATTTTCATTCTATATATATATTTTTTAATCATTATCATATGTCCTCATATGATTTAAGTTTAATTGGCTAGATTTAAATTTCCATATGATTCAATCTGATAATTAGGATTAATTGAATTGCAAATAGTTTTTTTTGCATGTATTATTTAATGTTAATTATTAATATGTGGCCTCTCATGTTTAGAATGTTTAATTATCTTGTTAGGTTACTTAGTTAATTAGAATTAATTTGATTAAATAATTGGTAAGTTTTAAAATGTTTAAAACTTACCCTATACTTATAAATTGTTTATACAGTATATAGTATAACCTAAAGTTAAACACATCGTAGTTGGATCACTACTAGACCCATCAAACTCCTAAAACTATAAGAAAGTACTAGGAGTCTGCCTATAAAATGGCGGCAAATGAGAAGGGCTTTCAAAACGCCATGCGTTGCCAGCTCACCGACCTTTTGTGTGAAGGAGTGCGAGTTATCGAATGGATCCAATATTGTCGATGTTAAGATTAAAAGTATTAATCTAAAACTTATATCTAATTTAAATTCCCTTCTTAGATACACATAAGAAAATGTGAATATGTATGCAAATCCATGAAAACGCACATCACTTCTAGATGGTCTATTAATGGAGCGTGCGTGGATAACCGACACATTAATTTGAGACTATGATAGGCAAGGTGATGTGGCAATTCGGTTTTATAGTTCATTGATGGAGCGTGTGTGGATAACCGGCACGTCAATTTGAGAACTATAAATAGAATGAATGTGCCAACGCGATTTTTTGCATGGTTAATTCACAATCTTAATTGTGGTCTTCGGCGTCCCAGCCACAATGAGTAAGATGTATATCCAAGACTAAACATGCCCTTGAATGTACAAGGAGTCTCTAACGTTCCAGGAATTTCATAAAGATGAAGTTGGCAAGTTGTATGCCTACCTAAATTAAATTCATATATAATTACGGCATCCCTCTTTATACAATGAATGTTAGAAATTGGATCCTAGCCTTAATATATTAATTGGGTAAATAGTTAAGGATTATTTAAATATCACTAACTAAAACCACTTGTCTTATAGATGTCTGGAATCAATAATGATCTTCCTCCTACTCCTGCTCCTACCGGAAACTCCGGTTTCACTCTCCTTCCTATTCTGGCGAAGGAAAAGCTTATAGGACCCAATTATCTTGATTGGATGCGTGCCCTAAGATTGACCTTACGCTATGAAGACAAGGAATACGTACTCGATGAACAAATCGTTGAAATCGATCGGAACACTGCCTCTCCCAAAAAAATTACTTCTTACAACAAGCATTGCACCGACTCTACCAAGGCATCTTGCATCTTGGTGTCCACCATGTCCTCTGAACTTCAAAAGATGTTCGATGAGAGCTGGGCATATGAAATAAATGAGAAACTTCGCAAAATGTTCGCTAAGGGACAAAGGCAAGAGCGCTTGGAGGTTCTTAAAGCCCTGAAAAAGTGTCAACACAAGGATTGTGAGTCAGTATGTGCCCATGTGCAAAAGATGCAAAGGCTCATTGAAAGAGTCGAGAAACTGGATGTGAAGTTCGACAAGAACTTGGCCATTGACATGGTCCTTGATTCACTTCCAGATTCTTATGATCCGTTCATTATGCAGTTTCATATGAATGATGGTGAGACCAATATGATGCAACTGCATAACCTTCTGTAAAGAGCTGAGCAAGGCATGAAGAAGTCTCATGTCTTATCAAGCTCAACTGTTGTTGCACAGGTAAATGCCATTCGGCCTGGAAAAAGGGAAGAAACGAAAAGCCACTACTCAACCCGCTTGGAAAGGGAAAGCCCATGTTGGAGAGTCCAACAAAGGGTCAAAGAGAACGGTTAATCGTGACATCCCTCCTTCCAAAGATCCGAAGCAGGCAACGTGTTTTCACTGTGGACAACCAGGGCATTGGAGGAGAAACTGCCCAAAATACCTTCAAGAGTTGAAACAAAGCAAGGGCAAATCGTCTGCCACTGTTTCAGGTATGTACTTAATCAAACACACTAATTTGAAATGTTCAAATTCCTGGGTCCTTGATACAGGATGTGGTGTTCACATCTGTTCTGTTTTACAGGGACTAAGTGAATGCAAGGAGTTGCAGCCAGGAAAGCTAAATCTCATCATGGGCAATGAGCGTTCTGCACCGGTTATGAAGATGGGGATTTTTGTGCTTGTTTTGGATAGTGGGTTTAGATTAGAGTTAGTAAATTGTTGTTATTCATCCGATATGTCTCGGAATATCATTTCATTTCACGCATTGTTTAAACAAGGATTCCGTTATTACTTTGATAATTTGAATGGAGATATTTTGGTTTTTAAAGATGACTTGTTTGTTTTTAAAGCTACTCCTTGTAATGGTGTTTATGAATCTGTTGTGTATGATAATAACTTGAGTAATGTTCTAGCTATTGATTCTTCTAATGAGTTAGACCATGCATCTTTGTGGCATTGTCGTCTTGGTCATATAAACAAGAAACGCATCGCCCAACTCCAAAAGGATGGAGTTTTGGAATCATTTGACTTAAAATCAAGTGATGCATGTGAGTCTTGTTTTCTTGGCAAAATGACCAAGTCACCATTCACCGGTTCTTTACAAAGAGGTGAAGGATTGTTAGACCTAATACATACAGATGTATGTGGTCCATTTAGATCCACCACAAAAGATGACAGTCGCTACTACGTGATTTTTATCGACGACTATAGTAGATATGGTTATGTTTACTTGATTAAACATAAGTCGGATACTTTTGAAAAGTTCAAAGAGTTCAAGAACGAAGTAGAGAATCAATTGGGTAGAAAGATTAAAGTACTACACTCCGATAGGGGTGGTGAGTATCTTAGTCTTGAGTTCAATGAGTATCTTAAGGAATGTGGAATTGTTTCACAATTGTCGCCTCCTAGAACACCACAACTTAATGGTGTAGCCGAGAGACACAATCGAACCTTGTTAGACATGGTTCGTTCCATGATAACTCGAGCTCCTCTTTCAACCTATTTCTGGGGATATGCCTTAGAGACAGCCGCCCATATCCTAAATCTTGTACCAACAAAGAAGGTTGAAAAGACACCTCATGAAATGTGGACTGGGAAGAAACCCTCACTCGCACATATCAAGGTTTGGGGTTGTGAGGTTTTCGTGAGACACGAGAGCCAAGATAAACTTGCCAACAAATCTGAGAAGTGTCTATTCATCGGTTACCTACAAAAGTCTTATGGTTATTTGTTTTACCGACCCACTGAAAATGTGGTGTTTGTAGCTCGAAGAGGAGTCTTTCGAGAAAGAGAACTTATAGCTAAAGAAGTCAGTGGGAGTAACATTGATTTTGAAGAAATTCAAGAATCAAATGATGAAATACCTGACGTTGGCACTAGCACTCAACATGAGGTAGAAATACCTGTTGAGCCAGTTGACGAGTCATTACCTCTTCGTAGATCCTCAAGAGTTAGCCACCCTCCTGAGTTCTATGGTCTTCATATTACTGCGGAAGGGGATACGTTAATAAGTGATAGAACACTTGTTAATTTGGATGAACCAACTAACTATAAGGAAGCCATGGAAGGCCTTGAGGCTGCTAAATGGAAAGAGGCAATGGACAGCCAGATTCAATCCATGTATGATAACCAAGTTTGGAATTTGGTTGATCAAACACCAGGTCGTAAGACGGTCGGTTGTAAATGGATCTTCAAGAAGAAGATCGACATGGACGGGAATGTACACACGTTCAAGGCTAGGCTGGTGGCAAAGGGTTATACTCAAACCCAAGGGGTTGACTATGATGAAACCTTTTCACCGGTAGCCAAGATCAAGTCTATTAGGATAATGCTTGCCATAGCCGCCTTCTATGATTATGAAGTATGGCAAATGGATGTCAAAACCGCTTTCCTTAACGGGAAACTTTCAAAGGATGTGTATATGACACAACCGGAAGGTTTTGTAGACACCAAGCATCCCAATAGAGTGTGCAAGCTTGAAAAGTCTATTTATGGACTTAAACAAGCTTCTCGCAGCTGGAATCTTTGCTTCCATGAAAAGGTCAAAGCGTTTGGATTTTCTAGAAGTGAAGATGAGTCCTGCGTATATGTCAAAGCTAGTGGGAGTACGATAACCTTCCTAGTCTTATATGTGGATGACATACTCCTTATAGGAAACGATATCCCAACCTTGAATGGTGTAAAAGCCTGGCTTGGGAAATGTTTCGCTATGAAGGATCTAGGAGAAGCAACGTACATACTGGGTATAAGGATTTATCGAGATAGAACAAAAATGTCTAATAGGACTAAGCCAAAGTACATATGTGGATAAAGTATTGAAAAGGTTCAATATGGAAAATTCCAAGAAAGGGTCTTTACCCATTCATCAAGGCATAAAGCTTAGTAGATCTCAATGTCCCGTCACTCGTGATCAGGTGGACAAAATGAGTCGAGTCCCATATGCTTCGGCTATAGGATCGATCATGTATGCCATGACATGTACTCGCCCTGATGTCTCGTATGGTTTGAGTATGGTGAGTCGATATCAGGGTAATTCGGGCGAAAGTCATTGGATAGCAGTGAAGAATATTCTCAAGTATTTGAGAAATACGAGAGATATGTTCTTGGTGTTCGGTGGGAGTGAGGAACTTAGAATTAGCGGGTATACTGATGCCAGCTTCCAAACGATGTGGATGACAGTTGTTCACAGTCCGGTTGGGTGTTTCTATTGAATGGAGGTGCAGTGACATGGAAGAGTTCCAAGCAACCTACTATGGCGGAATCAACCTGTGAGTCCGAATACATTGCAGCTTCTGAAGCTGCTACGGAAGCTACATGGTTGCAAAACTTTATTGGTGATCTGGAAGTCGTTCCAACTATCAGTGAACCCATAGAGATCTTTTGTGACAACACTGGTGCTGTCGCCCTTACGAAGGAACCAAAAGATAATGGAAAGACCAAGCACATCAAGAGGAAATTTCACTATGTACGACATAGAGTGGAGGATGGAGACATCTTAGTGAGTTGGATATCATCGGAAGAAAACCCGGCTGATCCTTTCACAAAGGCACTTAGCAAAACCAAGCATGACCTGCATGCTAGGAGCATTGGCTTGAGACAAGATATTAGTTTTAGTAATTAAGTGATATTCGAAACATTGTAACAGTAATAAATTGTAATTGATTTGGTGATGAATAATAGAGATTATTTATGTGTTAGTGAACTGCCATTCGAATTATTTATTATTGTGTTTTTTTTGCATGTTTAACTTCCCGAGTATTAAGTCGATGTTTATAGAGATAAACACAACATGAGAATGCGACTGAATATTCAAAACTCTACAGTCGGTCATACTCTTGGAAGTAAGTATTATTTTAAGACTGTCATGAAGTGTTAGTTGATGTCTATAGAGATAGACATAGTATAGAGATGCATCTAACCCTCATGAGTACTTAAATAGAGATTTAAGTATTAGAGAAACCCGCACTTAGAGATTACTTAATGGATTAAAATCACAAGTAATTCTAAGATGATAATATCTGTTATTCTTCAAATGGAGATGCATGAGTTTAAGTTTATGATTCAGTTATGCATTGGTATATCTAAATGCTACCGTAACTGGAAGTTATAAAAGATGTTGCCATGTATGATTTGAAGAATAGATTTGGACTATGTAGTCAAAGTTTATTCGTTCCTTTTGTCTATTAATGGAAAAGCGATATCTGTGGGCCCCTCGGTGATTTAATGACGACATTATAGTGTTGGGCCCAGCCTGGACTAGATTTATGTGTTCAATTCAGTAGTCTAATAAAGTCCTCATAAATCGAAAACCGGGAAACAACCTTGAACTTGAGATTGATTCATGTCCATGACTCAGTTCATACGATATCTTGAAGAACGAAGGAATAAGCTGATCACTTATCTAGGGCTAACTCTGAATCAGAGTTCGGCAGTTGCTAAGGAAGCACTCTCTGCTGATTGTTTGGGTAGTTTATGACTAATAGTAGTTAATGACTTGTCCAAGTGGGAGACTGTTGGAATGGGTGTCCAAAGTCATAACTAATTACTCATGAATTTCCATTAATAGTAGAGTCCTTTTTGGGTTGCCTTCGATTGTCCAAGGGTTATTAGAATAATTAAGAGATAGAGATAAATAGTTTATTAATTATTATTTGATAATAATTAATTAGAAATTATTATGGAAATTTTATAGAATTAATTGGAATTAATTTAGAATTAATTTGTGCCAATTAAAAGTTCAAGGGTTGAAGATGAAAGGACTTTTCTCTAAATCCTAAAGCTACTTACCACTATAAATAGAGGTCCATGACTCCTAAATCACGGGTACAAACTCAAGCATTCTTCCTTGAGTTTTTCTCTTCTCTCTTTGCTCCATTCCTTGTGGGTACTCTTACTACAATTGGGTGGATATTCCAAAGTCTAATAATCTTGGACAAATTGGGTACAAACCATTAGAGGTAATCTCCTTTGGTTACTACCTTCCTAAGCAATTTGGAATCGAAGTGTTCGAGTTCTTCACGTGAATAAATCCAATTACGAGTTTGGATTAAAGGTTGGTGATTCTTTTTCCTTTCTTGTTGTTAATATCATTCACTAAAGTTTTTCTTGTAGGGTTTAGTTATATGATTCTTGTTATAGTTTCCGCTGCATTGTTTATTTATAGTTTATATAAAACCCTTCAAAGATATCCTCACCTTTTTGAATAGTTGGGATTTCGGGGACGAAATCATTCCCAAGTTGGGGAGGATTGTAACACCCCGAATTTCGCTTGGCTTTGCGAAGATGTATTAACTAAAGGAGGTTTCTGCTTCTGTCTACCCGTGCGCCCTCCTTCAGGAATTTCGCACAGGTCGTGCGCAAGGGTCAGGGGTCGGAAGTGGCTTTCGCACGGGCCGTGCGCCCTCCCTTCTTTGAAATCGCACGGGCCATGCGCTGTGTTAGGAATGGTGAGATATTTAGTTAAATATCTCATTTTGATGGATTTTCTGTTTTTATCTCAAATCAATCTCAGTTCTCTCTCTCTTCCTTTTCTCTCTTTTTCTCTTTCGATCTTCAAAGTCTCGTTTGGTTGCTAGTTTTCTGTGTTTCTAGCACCGGGTCGGTGTTTTAAGCTTCACCTCTACGTCGTGATCGTTATCTGGTTTTCCGGGTTTTATTCTGAAAACCTACCAGTGAGTTCCTACTACCATTTTACAAACTTTATACATGTCAAAACTCTTATTTGCGAAATGCGAAGTATTTCTACGGTATTATTTCATGTTCTCTACATTTTGATATAAATGAAGTTTTTGGTGATTTTTGGGGTTCCCGATCAGTTTTGACTAAAATGACTGGTTTCGCCTTATTAAAGTGAAATGATGTTTTACTTGCACATTATGTAGATATGTGAAAAGAATGTTCATGAACTCATTTTAATGATTTTCATTCTTACCAGAAGTTGAACTGGAAATAACATTTTGTTTATAAAATGTGTTTATACCATATGTTTATTTATGGTTTGGCACATATGTTGTTGTGACGAGTCTGTACCATTACTAGCGGATCCCTAGGTTTTGAGTCGACTGTATTATTGGGATGTCATATTCCCCATTTTGTAGCTATGGATGCATATGTTCCTCGAGGGCAACTTGGTACGGTTATGTGAGGTTGGATACTAGCCATGGTTCATAGTGATCCTAGTGAAGGAGTATACATTGGTTTTGCTTGGGGCTAGATCTCACTTTGTAGCACGGACTTATGTGTTCGTATCCTCGGATTCCAATTGTTTAGCTCATAAATCGGATTTTGGCCTACTTAGTGTTACGCCACAATCCTTGGTAAAATGGTCCTTTTGTCATCGTTTAACGAGTTTTGGACCGAAAAGGCCCGGTTGTGGCGAAATGTTATCTTTATAAACTAAACCTTTATGAAAAGATTTCCTTATGATACTGATGTTTATATCTTTTGAGCTTTATAAACTGTATGCTCTCACCAGGCTTTAAGTCTGACACTTTTTCTCAAATGATATGTATAACAGGTTTCTCTTAGCGGTGGGATGCACTGGGTTTTGAGAGACGAGTTGGGTCTCGGGGATTTTTGAGATGACTAAAGTGTTGATAGTTGGGCATTGTTAAGTCCCATTCTTTTGACGAATATTGAATTGTCAACTGATGTAATCTAGATAGTTATGTTTAGATTAGTCTGTTGATAAATTCTAAATCCGTACAGGTTTTTGTAAAGTTTTAAGGACTGATACACCTTTTCGAGAAGTTTATAGCAATGCAGATGTCATGTTGCCAAGTTTTCCAGGTTTTCATTTACTCTGATTATAGGGTGTTACAAGATATGACAATTCAAATTAGCATTCATATAAATAAAGTCAGAAACTCCCCGTCAAAATCAAATATAATCTTTGACAAAGTATTCTCTTTGTTCACTCCCCCTTGAATAATGCATAAACCCATTAAAATATATTTATGATAACACAATGATAAGATATTAATGTAAAAAGAAAAATATACTGAATATAAATTTTGAAACGACTAAACATATAAAACTTTAAACACTAAACAAATAAAAGTCTACTTATTAAAATATTACAGATTTATCAATCATTTGAAATCAAACATATGTTGTTGGATACAAGAACAAGTTTCATTGCATATCTAGTTAAAACATGTTCAATTTCAAAAACTTCGATCAATCTATTCAGTGTGCTCACATGCGAATCTTTGATTATCTTCAAGAAAATGCAATTCTAAACATATTATAGAGAACTTTGCATGTACTCACACTAAACCATCAAGAATTAAGATATTCATAAATTTACAGATTTATCACAACTCAAACATATCACCAAGTATCATGAGATGTGTGCTCATTGGCATCTTTTAGCATTGTGCACATTGGCATCTTAACATGAGTGTGCTCTTTGGCATCTTTTAAGCGCGTGCACTTTGGCATCTTCTGATCAAAAAGTTTATTAAGTAAAGAACATGCCGTAAACGTAACTTTCTATCTGACCCTATTGCCGGATTTGGGTCAGCCGCACCCAGATCAGTTGGCCTTAGGGGACTAGGTGTCAAGCACCCCTTGGAACTTACTCTCCCAGATCAGAAAGGCTACATCGACATATCCTAAACCCATTCATACCAGTAGAACATGACTTTCGATCTGCTTCTATTGAAGAATTTGAGTTCGATCACTTCCAGACCAATTGACCTTAGGGGACCAGATGACAAGCATCCCGAGGAACTTACTTTCCCAAACCAGAAAGGCCACAGGTACAAACTTTTAAACTTTGAGATTTCTGTATTTTATGAAATTATAATTCATCTCAATCACTCAGGTCAACATCTAAATGCTTAGCCCATATTTTCATTCCGATCTATAATTCTGATTAATTAGATAGTCTAAGCAAAGTAAACTATAAAAAATCCGAATCACACAACTTTAAAAGCAGTAATAAAAGTTTCCAACATGTTGCTGACTTTTCGACTTTTGTAAGACTTGAAATTTGATCATATAAAAACTTTAATATAAACAAAAGAACTTGAAAATTTATCCTAGACACATATTTTATTCAAAAGAAAGAAAAAAAATGTAAAACTTTTACTTTATAGACTAAAATTTGTAAACATTTAAACTTGTTATTCCTAGATATTCAAGTTCTAATTCAGTAACAAGTAATCAAGATGAGAATTCGTAAATCATATGTCATTGATCTCAATCAAATATTACAAACTCTCAACTTTCTCTCTCTACAAACACTCTCTCTCTCTAGAATGATTTTTCTAATCACCTATTCTCTGATTTGTTTACAATGAGTGTTCTACTTATTACAAAGACAACAAAGGTATTTATACTACCACCTAATACAAGAAAACTAAAAACAAAAACAAATACAACTAAGTTTGACTTATTACAAAATAGACTTTGACTTTGAATGAGATTTAACTTTCTTCAACTTTGACTTTCTCAACTTTGACCTTCAGTATTCTTGATCTTCTATCCAACAGATTTATGCTCTAACAATCTCCCCCTTTGGATTCAAGATCACTGTAAAAATATCTAACAATTCAGTCTTCACTTTAAGCTCTGTCAAAATTATCTCCCCTTTTTCTTTAACAATCTTCTTTCCAAAACTATCTTCAAACGAGTAACAATCTCCCCAAAACTTTCACACAACACTTTCAGACTTTGGAAAGAAGTTATCTTCAGATTCAGCTCACCTTGCTTTAACAAAAAAAAATCTTCAAAGAAAATTTCCTCAAAACTTCAAAAATTCTTTGATTGTCCTCAAATCTTCCCTTTGAACTTTCTGACTTGAATATTTCAGAAAATCAATCTTCACAAAAACTTTATCAGATCTTGATATCATCTCTTCCAAACTTCAAAACTTTAACATTTCTTCATATCATCTCCCCCTTTTTGATGATTTGAACATCTATATCATCAAAACTTTTCGTCCAAGAAATGTTTTTGACCATTCTGATCTGTCATACTGTGCCTCTGATTCGGTGATCCATAACCAAGTATTCATCTAGATCTTTGCAAATCCAGAAAAAATAAGAATAGGTAACTCCTGAATCAACAGATGAATCAGTTAAAATTCCTGTGTGTAACGAATACACAATATAAAGGAGCTTTTTGATGTTCACTCCCCCAGGTCTTCCATCCAATCATCGAAACACCACAAAGGCAATTTATATGAATGTTATGACAAATAAACAAATTCCTTGTGTGTTCGTGCATGTGTAGAAAGAATTAAGCATGATGATTACTTTTCAATAAGGTTCAAAGTTGTATAAACCACTGAGACAACAGTAGATAAACACATACTCATCGTGCATGATTGAAGTGCGAAGGTGGGGTAGACTTCCTTCTGTTTCAATATCTAGATTTTACAAATGAAAGCCAAATAGATTATATGCTGCATCCCCAGAAAAATATGAAACATTTTCTTTTTGAGAAGAAAATGAGTGGTTGGTGGGGTTTAAGCAAGAGTTGGCATAGGCTATTTGCCTGTTTCAATAATGTTCACGAAAGAATTGTGAAACATTAGTAATGTGGCTGCCCGGCTCAAAAAGTATTTGGTGCAGAGTTTGATATTCTTTTACTCTGATCTCACACCCTCTTTCTTTTAATCATTAAGCTCACTACTAACCAATCTCTCATTTCCATTTTACCTCGTCACACCCACACTCATTTCTTTTGATTCCTCACACTCAATCACTAAGGGATTAACTTCTTGGGTAGAAATCACTGGTTAACGTGATTTCATAGAAGTTCAGTTAATTCCTAGCACAAAGAACCCATATAATCCTAATACGCATGTGTTACTCAAGATGGTTTAACTATATCAGTTAAAGCTCAATAATACAAATGTCAGATGAATATATGCTCATAAAATATAATCATGAAAATTTGAGCATTTTTAGACATTGAAATATTTTCAAACAAGTATACTGAATGAATGAACATGAATGCAAAAGACTTGTTTGAAAATCTGACATTGTATGAAAATGATCAGAAATGAAATGATATATCAATCAAAGCTTAAGGTCAAGAATAATGGATATTGTCTATATGAACCAAGATATAGACATTCTTGAAATTACGTTTTGAAATGAAATGACGCTCAAAATTCTTTGAAGTACAAGCGGGGTGTCTTACCATCGAAAAAATTATGTTTCAATATGAGACATGGTAAGAACTATTTGAACAAGAAATCAAACCAGTGTGTGTGAATACTTGAAAGTATATGAAAAGACAATACACAAGTATTAATCTTTGGATAACACACGGTTTGTTTATCAATGAAGCACAAAAAAATAAAATAAAATGAAAACATTTAAAATCACACTTCCAAATTATAAAACCTGTTTAAGAATTGGGAAGTGGTTTGAACATTTAAGAACATTTTTTTTTCTATATCTGAAAGTTGTCCTTCTTTCAGATACATTTGAGATTAAGATAAGAAATTTACCTTTTCGCTCAATCTTAATTCTCAGAAAATCAAGCTGTAGTCATTTAGATATGATCTTGTCAGCTTCTCTCATCCTGCAAGTCTCAAATTCTAGTCAAAAAATTATTCACAAAATTTATTCTAAAAGAAAAATGACATAAAGCTATAAAACAATTAATGTACGAGTTCTGATTTGAAGTAATCAGAAATCATAGTCTTACTTCTTTTGACTTATAGGCTCCCCCTAAAATCATGCATCACAAAAATTTTGTCAGTTAAAATGTATAATGCAGAATTTAGTTTTGCTCCCCATCAAATGAATGTAGATCATCTAAAATCTTCTCTAACTCCCCCTGAGATCATGAGCAAACAATTAAAGTGCAGATATCCTTCAGACATAAAGATAAAGAAAATGAAGAAAAATAACAATACGTAACTTTAGTAAGTAACAACCGATTACGTCTTAAGATTTAACATACCAAGCTTAGAGACAAGAAAATTAAATCTCTTTTCATCTAAGGGTTTGGTAAATAAATCTGCAAGTTGATAATCTGTTTTTACAAAATAAAGTTCAATTGTTCCTTTTTCTACATTATCTTTTTTAAAATGATACCTTACATCAATGTGTTTGGTTTTCGTATGCTGGACAGGATTAGCAGATATGGCAATCGCACTCTTCGAGTCTCAGTATATTGCAATTTTATCAAATTTGAATCCATAGTCTCGTAGTTGTGTTCGCATCCACAAGACTTGAGAGCAGCAACTGGCAGCAGCTACATACTCTGCTTCAGCAGTCGATGTGGAAACACATAATTGTTTTTTGATGCCCAGCTAACGAGCTTGTCTCCAAGAAATTGAACATGACCTGAAGTACTATTTCTGTCCAACATGCAACCTGCATGATCTGCATCTGAGTAGGCAGTCAGTTCAAACCCAGTATCCTTAGGACAC
Source organism: Arctium lappa (assembly GCA_023525745.1). Taxonomy (NCBI): domain Eukaryota; kingdom Viridiplantae; phylum Streptophyta; class Magnoliopsida; order Asterales; family Asteraceae; genus Arctium; species Arctium lappa. Next base: position 55,347,431 of record CM042058.1, on the reverse strand, counting down.
CACAGACCAAGGTCTGCAGTTCCCTTCAGATATCTAAAAATCCGTTTGACAGCAGCCAAATGGGATTCTTTAGGAGCAGCCTGATATCTAGAATATAAACATGTTGAAAACATAATATCTGGTCTAATGGATGTAAGATACATTAATGAACCTATCATACCTCTATAAGTCCTAACATCAACACTTTTACCCGAAGGATCAATGCTAATTTTAGTACCTGGTGCCATCGGGGTTCCAATTGGTTTACAATTTTCCATATTGTATTTCCGAAGAATATCCAAAATGTACTTAGATTGGTTAATGAAAATCCCCGTAGAAAACTGTTTAACTTGTAATCCAAGAAAGAAATTCATCTCTCCCATCATACTCATTTGAAAACGTGACACCATGAGGTTAGAAAAGTTTTTGCAATATTTTGGATTAGTAGAACCAAATATTATATCATCAACATAAATCTGAATAAGAATAATATTAGCTTTTTCCTTCTTTATGAATAAAGTAGTATCAATCTTACCTTTGGAGAAACCAGACTTGACCAAGAATTTAGATAAAACGTCATACCATGCTCGAGGGGCTTGTTTTAATCCATAAAGGGCTTTGTCCAAGATGTAAACATGATCTGGATTATCTTGATTGGCGAACCCTTCTGGTTGAGACACGTACACTTCCTCTTTAAGAATGCCGTTCAGAAAAGTTGTTTTCACATCCATCTGAAAGACTGTGAAGTTTTTATGAGTTGCGTAGGCAAGAAACATTCTGATTGCCTCTATACGCGCTACTGGAGCATACGTCTCATTATAGTCGATGCCTTCCTCTTGCCGGTAGCCTTTGGCAACAAGTCTAGCTTTGTTTCTTATAACAATACCATTCTCATCCTTTTTATTCTTGAATACCCATTTAGTGTCGATCACGGTTTTACCTTCCGGCTTAGGAACTAATCTCCAAGCCTTTAGAGCTTCAAACTGATTGATCTCTTCTTGCATAGCAGATACCCAGTACGAATCAGCAAGAGCCTCAGATACTCGTGTTGGCTCAATCTTGCTGCGGAACGAGTCATGCATACATTGGTTAAGAGTCGCTGACCTAGTCTGTACAGGCTTGTTGAGATCTCCAATTACTTGATGTAATGGATATTCTTTGGTCCAGTGATGCTCATGCGGAAGTGGAGTAGATATTGATTGAATTTGATCATCATCTAGAAATCCACTTTCAGAATCTTCTATTTGAATAACAGGAGGAGGGTTCTCAGTTGAAGTTTCATGTGCAGAAGTATCAGTTGGAACAGCAGAACCAGGCTGTTGAGTAGACAATGTAGTACACCCAACTGAAACAGTTACTTCTGGCTCAACATTTACTTGTATATCTTCAACTGTAGGAGTAACCAATGGAACATGAGTTTCTGACTGAACGGGGGATGCTTGTTCAGTTATGACATCTGAAGTGACTGGATGATTGCAACTTGTATCTTCAGACCTGTCAGTCACAACAGATTTATATACATTAGAACCTAGAAACTCATCATAAAAGAATTCAAATAACAAATCTAAATCAGTTAAATGTGAAGTAGAAGTAGAAGCGTTATTCGAATTTGTCGCTGTAGAAACAGGTTCTGGACTGATCTGCCCAGAATCTAATACTCCAGTAATAACGGGTTCTGAACTAGTTTGATCAGAAGCCATTTCTTCATCAAATGTGACATTAACGCTCTCAACAACTGTCTTTGACTTCTTCAGATAAACACGATATGCTGCAGATGTTGAAGAATAACCGATAAAAATGCCTTCATCCGCCTTAACACTGAATTTATTCAGACTCTCTCTTTCGTTAAGCACAAAACATTTACACCCAAATACATGAAAATATTTGATAGTTGGTGTTCTGTTGTGAATCATCTCATATTGAGTCTTCTGAAAACGTCGATGTATCATAGACCGATTTTGAGTATGACATGCAGTCGACACAGCTTCTGCCCACAAGAATAGAGGTAAGTGTGATTGGCTAAGCATAGTCCGAGCGGCCTCGACTAGCGTCCGATTTCGCCTTTCGACTACTCCATTTTGTTCAAGCGTACGAGCAGCAGAGTACTGATGTGATATCCCGACCGATTCGAGATATTCTTCAACTATCTTTATAAATTTCAACACTAAACTTTATCAATTTGACCAAAAACTCATCTAGACCTAGAATTTCAACACTAAACTTTATCAATTTGATCGTCTAATCATCTAGAACCAAAATCTATCACTGAATTTCGATCAAAAACACAAATCAATAGAAATTGACTCGAACATAGTGTCTAGAACTCGTGAACTCGAACTCAACAAAAATCACAAATTCATACTCGATTACAGTGCAATTAACAAATCTATCCAGACATACTTGATCGATTATACTATAAGAACAAAACCTAATCGATTTCAACTCTTAATTAGCACAAAAACTCAGAAATCAATTTGATCTTCGATGAACAGTAACGATAAACAGTGTCAACGAACTTTTCTTGAATTCTTGATCTGATTTCGATTGGATCTGCTTTGATACCAATTGTTATTCCCAGATATTCAAGTTCTAATTCAGTAACAAGTAATCAAGATGAGAATTCGTAAATCATATCTCATTGATCTCAATCAAATATTACAAACTCTCAACTTTCTCTCTCTACAAACACTCTCTCTCTAGAATGATTTTTCTAATCACCTCTTCTCTGCTTTGTTTACAATGAGTGTTTTACTGATTACAAAGACAACAAAGGTATTTATACTACCACCTAATACAAGAAAACTAAAAACAAAAACAAATACAACTAAGTTTGACTTATTACAAAATAGACTTTGACTTTGAATGAGATTTGACTTTCTTCAGCTTTGACTTTCTCAACTTTGACCTTCAGTATTCTTGATCTTGTATCCAACAGATTTATGCTCTAACAAAACTTTTAATTGATATTTAGTCAGAACAAAATAAAATTCAACTATTTCATCTTTTACATTTTATAAAATAAATTTGTGACTCATATTAAAAAAAATTGGGTTATACAAATTCACGAGATAGATAAACAAGCTCAGATTCTTAAAACATTGAGAAAAACTGGAATAACATCATATACAGAGATATATGCAGCGGAAATAAAATTGATGTACTCACAGTATCTCATATAGTCAGAAGCTTAAATCATTGAAGACCGAGTTCTAAACTGATTTGTTTAAAAGTCATAGTCTATGAAGTACGGGTCCTGAGCTGAAGTACTCAGAAGCCAAAATCCTATCACTCCCCCTTAACATGTGATGACTGCAACTTTGAATCAGATAAATATTTGGGTACCCACTTGTATTTGGGCCCATGTTTGTTAGTTGCAGTTCGTATGGGGAAGGAATAAGCAGAATTGACATTTAAAGCACGAGGAATATGATCAGATAAATAATCACAACTATCAGAAGATAAAGCATGATCATCTGAACTAGAATCAGAAGACGAATATGAGACATTTTTGGAAATTTGAAACATTTGCTTTATAGAGTATTTTGAAACTTTATTACAAACAGCAAATGAATCATTATTATAAAATTTGTCTACATATCGATCTCCATCAAACATAGAATCAGTAGATTTTAGCTTCGATTTCCAGATCTGCTTCTTTGATCGAGCACTCAAAGCCCTATCTGTAAGAACTGTATTGGAAGAATTAGAACTGTCAGAAAGAACTGTATCTCGTTTCTTTGACTTCTTTGACCGTCTTCTTTTACGCTTAGGTTTATAATATTGATCATTGAGCGTAAAAGAATCATCAAGAATTTTAGATTTAATATTTAAATCAGAGGAAATAAATTTATCCAAGCAACCAATCTGATCAACTAATAAATCTGAATTTGCCTCAGAGTCTGAATAATTTTGAGAAAAGATATTAAAATTTGAAACTTCCTTTTTATTTTCCTTAGAATCAGAAGAAAGGATAGAAATAGAATCTGATTTCGAGATTTTAAATTTTCTTCAAGACTAGACGTCATGAAAGAAAAAATAATATCAGATTCAATTTTCTTCAAAATATTTTGATCTTCTATCTGATCTGCAAGATCTAAGATTTTTCCTTCTAATACTAACGGAGTAATATATTTCTTCGAATTATAAATGATTGGAGAAATATTTCGTTTATCAGAATCAGGTGCATAAGGAGCAATAAAATCACCAGACATTGAAGATTTGATAGAAGATATATCATTTAAAACTCTTCTTCCTATTTTTGATTTTTCAGGAAAATATTTTGCATTTTCACTTGTATAAACAAAAGGAATTTCAATTTTCTTATTATTAGTCCTTTTCTCATTTTCGACTTCTAAAATTTGCTTTTCACTAGTCCAAAAGAATTTAAACTGTGGACCATAATGTCAGAGAGTTAGATAGTCGTATTTATATAAGGTGGGAACTTCGTCTATCACTTTGTTTAAACAATGAGGATTGTCAAAACCAAGTCCCCATCTTTGTTTTAAAGCCTCTTCACTCCTCGGTTTGTTCATATAAATTGTTTGTTAAGATTGGTCTCTTCGATAAAGTTTTTCTTCTAACTTATTTATTTTATCTGAAAATTCATCTTTTAAATTAGTCATAGCCGTCAAAGATTCAAGATAAGTCTTATTTGAATTTTCCAAATCATCCAATTTCTTTTGAAATATGTCTTTAGTATTTTCTAAAATAGATTTTTCATCTTTCAAAGAAATTTTCAGTTTGTCAATCAAATATGACTTTTCAGAATTTAAATTCTTTTCAGATAAAATCTTGGAACGTAAATCAGACAAAGCATTAATTATGATATTCATCTGAGAGGTAATGAAATTATAATCAAATTCAGAATATACCTCATCTTCATCAGAATCAGAATCGTCTGACTGATCATCACCGATTAAGCACATCTGAGCGATCTCGACGTTTGATGCTTCATCATTGGAATAATCCAGCCATAATTCTTCCTCGGCCAGCAAAGCAGTTCCATTCTCTCTCTTTTCTGCTAATTCCAATTTCTTCCTGTAGTAAGTTGAATCCCTAACCTTCTTAGCTCGACACTCCTTTGAATAATAACCCGACTTACCATAGTTATAACAAGAAGCAGTCTTAGGCTCGGGCACTTTGATTGTAGAGCCGGAAGTGACGCGAGAAGAATTGGAACTCGATCTCGGTTGGAACTTCTTCTGGTAATGCTGAGAGAGAAGAATCATTGCTTTCTGTAATCCTTCACCATCATCATCAGTTGACCCGTTGTAAGCATTTTCAGACAACGCGTGTTCAGCCAATTGCTTCGTGAGGAGGGCAACTGGGTCAATTGTCTTCTTGTTCCTTTTCTCTAGTTTGGCCTTCTTCTCAGTCACAATGCTCTCATCAATCAGTAGAATCTCAAACATCTCTTGGATCTGCATGGAAGATATTCTGACATCATTTCTCAGTCTGTGGCATGACTTGTTCCATTTCGGTTGAAGTGCATTGGGAAATTTTAGATTTAATTCAAGCTCAGTCTTTGCAACCTTTATCTTCCGAAGATCATTGATCACGTCACAGAAACGATCAAACACAGTCTTTAGTGGTTCCCCGTCCTTGGCTTTGAATTCCTCAAAATTATTCATGTAACGCGTATGCCTGAGTTGAGTAGCTACTGAAGAACCAAGCATAGTTTTCTCAAGCTGTTGCCACATCAGATTAGGAGGAGTTTTGAAACAATCAATCCTATTGTATACAGAGTTTGGCAAGGCCAACATTATATTTGCTTTAATATCCCGATCAGCTTGATAAGCAGATAACTCTTCATGTGTATACTCTTTAGTAGGCTTGTATAATCCAGAAGCCAATTTGGGTCTGTCGAACGGTCCTTCAGATAAAATTGTCATCATGTCATTTCCATTCTTTTGTCGTTCAATAAAGTTCAGGAACCGATCTTGCCACTGTGTAAATTCATTTTCGTCAATCAGCACCGGAGGACGATTTTCAGTACCTAATGACATCATGAGGTCACTCGTGTAGAACTTAGCTTGAAAGCCAAATTTTGCAGAATCCATAGGTAAAAAAAAATTCCAGACTCTTTTTTTTTTATAATCTAAGTCTGGAACATGCGCAAAGTAGATCTTTGCGTGTCAGGAAGAGAACGCAAACAAGAGGTTTGCATTTCAAGAGAGAACCACGAACTGAACTTTGCGTTTGCTTAGAGAAACGCAAGATGAAGCTTTGCGTGAGTAGACTTTGCGGGTGAGGGAAGCGCAAAGCAGAATTTGCGTTTGTAGAGGGAAGCGCAAAGCAGACTTTGCGTTTGTAGAGGGAAGCGCAAAGCAGATTTTGCGTTTGAAGCTAGATGCGAAAACCTGAAAAACAAGATCAAGATTAGAAGAACACGTAATTCAAAAGATGAACATGCGCAAACGATGATGAATGATGCGCAAACCTACAAGAATGAAGCGCAAACCACATAAAATCAAATATAATGCGTAAAAACGATTAAAACACTGAAATTTATGCATGAAAAACACACACTGATTATCGAAAACACCTTTTTAACACAATTCAAACAACAATTTCGATTAAAAACCACTAAACTCAAAATCTTCGATGAAACAGTACATGAACTCGTTTTTCCAGAAAATTTCAATTTCACAAAATCGATAATCTAAATCAGTTTTTCTTGAAAAACAACCTGAAACAAATGTGATCGATTATCAAAAACGAAACTAATGAAATAAAAAACAACACAATTCGATCACAAACAGATCCAAATTTTATGAGAAATCAAGAAAATGAGATTTTCTTGAAAAAATTCAAGAAAATCGATCAAATTTTCGATTTCAATCACAAATTCAGATATAGAAAAACAATCTCTCAATCCTCTCAAGATTCAGTTGGCTCTGATACCAATTGAAAGTCCAAGATCATTGATTCTTAGAGAGAGAAAGTAGAGAGAGAATAACTAGAGAGCGCAAAGTAGTTTTCTATTGATGTGTGCGTGTGTTTCTTACAACAAACCAAGACCAAAGGGACTTAAATACCCTTGGTCAGATACAATAGAGATAAGCCCTAAACTTAGTATTTGACCAAGCCCTATAAATACAATGATTACTATAAAATCAGACCTAACAATTATAATAAATGAAAATGGAAAATTTAGGGTTTAATGTAATAATGCATTTTCATCAATTTTATGTTATCTTAATTGTTTGTATTTATCCATTAATTTCGTATAGTATAATCGATTGCAATATCACACCAGATATCAATGTTAATAGAGTTTGTGATAAATGTGTGATACAAAACAATTTCTCCTCAGTACATCCATTGATGCACAAACAGTATGAACAACTAATGTGATAAATGTGTGATACAAAAGCAGTGTTCTGAGTCAATGTGATAAACATATGATACAAAGCAATCGATTTAATGAAATTTACAAACCCAGTTAATCAAATACACCCAGTGAAACAAAATAAGCGTGAGGAGCCAGTGTAATACAAAATCAGTGACTGATAAAACCTTGTGATGCAAAAGCAGTGTTAGAAGTCACTATGATAAATACGCGATCTATTGTAATACAAGTAATGTGTTCACAGAATCATGTGTTTAATACACCCATTGACGCAAAAATAGTGTTAGGAGTAACTATGATAAACATGTGGTAGATAACAAATTTAGTAATGATTTTAGAAAATCAATCATTCAATAAACCAGTGATACAAAATATGTGAGGAGCCAGTGTGATACAAAATCAATGACTGATAAAACCTCGTGATGCAAAAACAGTGTTAGGAGTCATTATTATAAATACGTGATCTATTACAATAGAAGTAATGTGTTCACAAAATCATGTGTTTAATACACCCATTGACGCAAAAATAGAGTTAGGAGTAACTATGATAAATATGTGGTAGATAACAATTTTAGTAATGATTTTACAAAATCAATCATTCAATAAACCAATGATACAAAATCAGTGAGGGGGCATTGTGATAATCATGTGATACATTAAAATCGAAGTAAATATTTTACAAAATCACTTATTCAATAAACCAATTATACAAGAGGAGGCATTGTGATAATCGTGTGATAATATGTGATAATGGTGATTTTGTTGTGATAATGGTGAATTTGGCGAGCAGATAGGCAGCCGAGAGAGAGAAGGAGATAAGGGTGATAGATGTGGGTGGTTATTTAAGATTAATGTGATCCCTAAAATATTGGATCAACATTTTATTATTATTATTATTATTATTATTGATTTTGAAAAAAGAAGTTATTCCAGAATTAGATGATGTGGTAGGCCCATAGGTGTTCTTGCGTTTTCGTAAATAAGGAGTGTTCTTGTTTGAACCTCTCCATATATATATATATATATTTATATATATATATATATATTTATATATATATATATATATATAATAAAATAAGAACCTCGTATATTGTGATAACTATAAGAACTATTATCGTAAGCTATTATTTCACATGATATATATATATATATATATATATATATATATATATATATATAATCAGGGGAGCATATCTGTACAAATCTTGAAAGTACATCTCAAGTCAAGGGGGAGCAACAAGATGTCAAGTCAAGGTGAAACATTTTAGAGATCAAGTCAAGGGGGAGCAATACATAAATTATCATTCAAGGGGGAGTAAGTTCAAAAAGGGAGTAAGTGAGTGTCTGTGTAAATGTTTTTAGAAATTAAAATGAGCTTAAATGTCCATTTGTGGAAAATTTTCCTTTTAGGAAAGTTTCTATTTTTGAAAATTTTTGAAAAAGTTTCTAATTTTGGCATGTTTCCATTTTTGAATGTTTTTAAATTTGTTGGAAATTTTGCTAAGTCAAAAATTTGCACACAGTGGTATGCGAATTCTAGGAATCCGCACAATGTTGCATGCGAATTTGTGGATTTCGCACCCTTTAGCATGCGAATTGTCACTTCTCGCATCCTTAGTCATGCGAAAAGTTGAAACTCGGATCCAATGTCATGCGAATGGTTTTCATAGGCACAGAATTCACATATCGTTCCATGTGAATTCCTCACACACATTGTCTTATCTTTTCTAAAGACAATCGACATCATAAGCCATGCGAAAAGTTGATGGTCAAATTAAATCATGCCACATGTCTTGTTTAATCCTGAGTATAAATACTTGGTTTTCTCAGATTAAAACCACTTTTCTAAATCATGGCTTTTCATACGTTCTCTCTCACTTAGAACCCTTAAACCTCCTTGTGCGACTTTTTAATTTCAGAATTCGATCATTCGAATTTATTTGAATCAAGGTTATTATTTGTTTATTATTTGATTTGGGTTTGTTATTCTTGTTATTGTTCTTGATTTTTGCAGGTTTACCTTAACTGGATTCATGGATTAGGGTTTAGAATTTGAATTTCGTTATGGACTATTTATCTTCGTCTTTGATTGGAACTTGATATTTTCAAACTTTAAATCTAGATATTGTTATTTGTGATTAAAATTGGAACCTAAGTTACATTCAGATAAGAAAATCGAACCCTGGACAAGTATTCATTTGGACTTGATCGATAAATTTTGGATTTTTTAACATAAAAATCAAATTCTGTAATCTGGGTTGAAGGTGATTGTTCATGAGTTTTTGATGATCTTCATAAGTGTTCTTGGTGTTTTAAGAGTTAACACTTAGAAAATTTCAAAATTTGAATTTTTTGAAATTTCAATGTTCCATGCGAATTTTGGTTGTAAATGTTAAATTCTTTCAAGTTAAGAATTCGCGTACTTCTTCATGCAAAATTTGAGTCAAGTTTAATTCTTTCAAGTAAAGAATCCGCATATCTCTTCATGCGAATTCCACACTTGGTGTTTTTCAAGGAAAATCTTTAAAAAAAAGATCAAACTTTGGTTTTCACTGACATAATGGACATTTGTCCATATCTTTTACTTTTTCAGGTATTCAATGGCTATCAGAAGGGAGAATATTGTGTTTGCTTTGGAAGAAATCTAAAGGTTCATGAGAAGGCACATCTTCTACACTTATTTCTATGATTTTCAATTGGGCATAGAGACTAATCAGAGGAGAGTCAACATGATAAAGCCAAATCTGACTCTGTCTGATATTCATGATTATGATGTGTTCACTGTGTTGGAAGAACCAGAGTTGGGAGTAGTCTACAAGAATAGTGACAATGAGAAGAAGTTCTTCAGAGTTTCTGAGATTGCTAAGTTCTCTGATGGAACACTCAAGGTTATTAGACCGCAACTCAACTCAAGGTACAATGAAAGTGAAAGACAAAGATTGAAAGGTGGTGAGCACTTGCCTAGAAGAGTAAAGCTTGTGATGCAGAGGATTCTTGAAGCTTTAGATGACAGAATTGACTTTAGAAGAGGCATCAGGAGGTTTGAATCACATTTGGCAATTAGAGTTAATTGTGTCAGGAGGTTTACAAATTGATTCAAAAGGGGGATATTTTTAGATATAGAGTTTGACTTAATTTGTAATTGCCAAGTTTGACTTTTGCGTTGTAAGTATTGTATGAGGTCATGGCTTGTTTGACCCATATAAATACATTATGTCTTTGTTCATTTCTTGTAAGCAAGTAAGTAAGTAAGCTTTCAAGTTATGTAATGTCCTTGTGAGATATATGACTAAGAGACTTGTGACTACTTTCTCTCTCTAGATTCTTGTTCTTAAATCTTAATCTTTAAATGTCAAATGCTTGAATCTAGAATCACACAAAGAACCAATGATACTCCTGTAGTTCTCTTGGTCAACAGACTTACCGGATAATTCTGAGTCCAAAAGTGTTCCAGTTGCCATCGGCGTTTTCATTGAAGAACTTTCAACCATGTTAAACTTTTTCAAAATTTCTTTAATGTAAGTAGATTGATTAATGAATATGCCTTCAGATGATTGTTTGATTTGAAGACCAAGAAAAAAGTTTAACTCACCCATCATTCTCATCTCAAATCTAGTTTACATAATTTTTGAAAAGTTCTTGCAATATTTAAGATTTGTAGATCCGAAAATAATGTCATCAACGTAAATCTGTATCATGAGTAAGTAATCACCATGCTTTTTCAGAAATAAGTGTTAATGCATAAAATCTCGATCACTCAAGGTTAACTTCATGGGTAGGAAACACTAGTTATCGTGAATCCATAGAAGTTCAATTAAGCTCACACAATTCCATGTATTTGTCCCATAAGCAAAATGTTGCTCAATTGGTTTAACTTTTCAGTTAAAGCACAGTGTAAAATACATGTCAGATATACGTATGCTCAGTAAGATAATCATGAAGATTTGAGCATTTTAATCATGAAAGATTCTCTCAAAAACAAGGATATTGAATGAATGAAATGAATGCAAGTTGCTTGTTTGAGAATCTGACTATGTATGGGAAAGATCAAATTAGAATGATTTATCATTAAAAGCTTAGGTCATGAAAAATTGGATTTTGTCTATAAGAACAAGTATACACATTCTTGAAAGAAACGTTTTCAATGAAATAACGTTCAACAAACTTTGAAATTCAAATGGGGTGTCTTACCATCGAAAATAATTTCAATTTTGAGACATGGTAAGAACATAGGCAACAAAAGTACTAAACCGGTATGTAAGAATACTTGACAGTATATAGAAAAGATAATACACAAGTATTTATCTTTGGAAACACACGGTTTGTTAAACATTAAGGTTCATAACAAGAAATCATTTAAAATCACACTTCTGTATTCATGAAATCTGTTTAAGAATCGAAAAGTGGTTTGAACGTTTTGGCAAATTGTTTTCATAGTTGAAAGTCATCCATCTTTCAAATATGTATGAGATTAAGAGTAGAATAATCCTTACGCTCAGCTTGAATCTCATGAAGTCAGCCTCAAAGTCATGATAGATATGATCATGTAAGCTCCCCCTCAAAATCTGCATTTAGTCAAAAAGTCGTCAAAGTACAAAGTCTTATTTAGCAACTTTATTGAAAAATAAAGACATGAAAGCAATAAAACTTTTAAGAACGAGTTCTGATCAGATGTAATCAGAAGTCAATTACTCCCCCTGAAAATATGCTTTCTCAATATTATCAGTAGTGGTAATATGTATACTCCCCCTTGAAGGTTGATCATCTCTTTTGATGCATCGGAGTACACTCTATTTTGATCATTGAGGTACGAGTCCTAAACTATTGTGTTTATAAGTCAAACTTGATCTTTGAGGTACGAGTCATAGACTGCTTTTTCTAGAAGTCAAACTCTGTGACATTGAAGTCCGAGTCCTGAGTTGATTTATTCAGAAGTCTAACTTATCAACATTAAGGTGCGGGTTTTGAACTGTATTGTCCAAAAGCCATGGTTCCATTACTCCCCCTAGACTTAAGGTGCCTACAACACATATGACTCTTTTGGCTTTGGTACCCACAAATATTTGGGTCCATGTTTGTTAGTTGCAGTTCTGTTAGGAGTAATGTAATAAGAACCATACTAGTAATGATCAGATGCTTTATGAACAAAATCATTTGTACGACAATAAGAACAATAACTCTTCTTTTTAGATAACCTGATTAATTGATCTATCGAATACACAAGATCAGGTTTACCTTTATGCACAATGTTCTTTTTAGCATTGAGTGTATGCACAAATGATTTCTGATTATTCTTCTCATCAAAATCTTTTTTTAATCTCCATACTAACTTCTGTTTAACATTTCTTCTTCTTCTAAATGTACTTGGACCATCAACATTCCGATCATAGAAAAGGTTAGTTGTAGAAATCTGATCTTTTGAATTCACTGACCTTTTTGTAGAAACAGTTGTACTAGTTGAACATGATGTTGTATCATCTCTAGATGTTTGAATAATTGACTCTGGAGTCTTCTGCTCAGTTAAAACCAATTTAGGGACAATTTCTTCAAGTTCTGTTATCTTGAAGATAAACCGTTTCTTTCCTTGATGAGCAGGTCAATCTTTTTCTGAAATTCAAACTTCGTATTTTTCTCTTTCATTGCCTTTGTTGACAGTTCATATAATGACTTTGTAAGCTTCTCAATATCAGTCTCAAATATCTTTCTTTCTTCTTCAAAATCCTTCTCCACATTCTTTCTTTGATCAAATATTTCTTTGAAAAATCCAACATTTTTCTGTTCAATTAACTTCTTCTCCTTTGCATACTTGTCCTTTTCCATAATGATCACTTTCTCAAAATCTGACACTTGTTGAGAAAGTTTTACACATTTAAGTTCAACAACTTTCTTCTCTTCAAATGATTTCCTTGAAAATTTAGAGAACTTCTATGCAAAAGATTTTCTTTCTATTTTAATCCCTTTCTTCTCTTTTTCAAACTCAGTTCTTTCTTTATCAACCTGCTTTTCCAATTCTACAATCTTTTTTTTCAGCTCCGCTTTAGCACTTTCCAAACTCTTAGCTGTCTTCTCATTCTTACTGATAGAATCTTGTTTCTGGATTTTGACAATTTGAGCTTCTAGATCTGAAATCTTTCTTTCCAGCTCAATATTTTCACTTTCTATCTCAGAAATCTTCTACTTTAGAACACAATTTTCTGTCTCCAATACTCTTTCCTTTTCTTTAACCAATCTGAGCTTACTCTTTAATATCCCTTCATTCTCTTTCTTTTTATTTCCAAACCAAATTAAACTTTGACTGAGTCTATCATTATATGCTCTCAACCATTCAATGATATGCTTTTTTGCATTTTGTTGTTCTTCAAGTTCTGACATTTTACGCTTTTGATCTATCTCTTTACGTTGTTCAGAAGTATATTCTGCAACAAAGAAATAATCATCCATTGATCCTGACATTACTTGCACAAAAGATCGTTAGTTCGAAAGAAATCAATTAACATAAAATCTTGGAAAATTTTTCAGAAAATAACTTTCCAAATAAAAATTCCTAAGGAAAGAATCCTCACACCACTGTAGCTAACCAATTTGCACAACACCACAATTCGCACAACTTACACAATTCGCACAACTTAAGAAATTCCCATATCTGGAGAAATTCCCACACCACAGAAAGTTTGGATAATTCGCACGTAATGAGATGCGAAATCTTATAAATTAGTACACTATACTATGTTAATTCTAAGAAATTCGTATGTGTCTATATACCAATTCTTGACTTAGAAAGTTCTTGATCACCAACTTTTAGCATGAGCTTTTTGCACAACTAAGAGATGCGAATTCGTTACTTTGTAAATTTCTCCAATCTTTTATGCGAGTTCTGAAGAAAATCGTATGATGCTTGATGTGAAATCCTCACTTTTCGCACATGGCTTATGCTAATTCCATCTTTTCGCATGTAGGCATATGCGAATTCTTCACTTCTCGTATCTAGCACTATGCAAAATATGTCCTTGGAATAAATTCTCCCAACTTCTCGTACACTGAAGTATTCAAAATCTGAACTTTTCGTATATAGGCTGATACGAATTCTGTTCAATTCGTATATAAGACTACGAATTCCTCACTTGTAAAATTTAGAAAATCAATCACTATGCGAAATCTCTATACGAACTCTTTGGATCTTGCGATTTCTTCAAGGATTATGCGAGTTCTTTAAGTTTTCGAAGAAAAATCCTTCAATCGATCGAAAACTTGATCAAATCTTGGAATTTCACTCTGTAAATTCACCAATTTTACCACGAAAGCAACGAGAATCGATTACAAACAATGAATTACAAATTAATCGACTCATGAATACATGTTGTTCAATATAAAGTGCGTAAACTCAACTTTTCAAGAAATCACAAAAACTTCAAATTGATTGAAAATTACAATGCAAATGTGTTGGAAATCTATACAGAATGCATCTAGAAGATCAATCGATCACGAAGGAACCAATTAAACTCACTATTACAATCTAAAACACTAAAACCGATTAGATCATAGTAAACATGGTGCGAAGAACAAATTCGTATGATTTCAATCGAACTTCTGCTCTAATACCAATTGTTTGTCCCACAATAAATGTTCTAATCAAGATCAACAACAAGAAATTCAATCCAAATCGTCATATGTTATTGATTTCAATTTCACAGTTTATAGATTACGTACACAAAATGCTCTCTCAATATTTTTATCTTACATCTAAGTTCTACTTCTTTACATACATGTGCTTACATTATAAAAGAACAAAAACAAGAAGTATTTATACTCCTAACAATTACAAAGACAAAACTAAAAAACACAATGACTTTGACTTGACTTATTACAAAGACTATAATGTAAGCAATAAGGGGCTTTGACTTGATCATTGACTTTGACTTTCATCTTCATGAGCTTGGATCTAATATGATAAAGCCAAATCTGACTCTATCTGATATTGATGATTATGATGTGTTCACTGTGTTGGAAGAACCAGAGTTGGGAGTAGTCTACAAGAATAGTGACAATGAGAAGAAGTTTTTCAGAGTTTCTGAGATTGCTAAGTTCTCTGATGGAACACTCAAGGTTATTAGACTGCAGCTCAACTCAAGGTACAATGAAAGTGAAAGACAAAGATTGCAAGGTGGTGAGAACTTGCCTAGAAGAGTAAAGTTTGTGATGTAGAGGATTCTTGAAGCTTTAGATTACATAATTGTCTTTAGAAGAGGCATCAAGAGGTTTGGATCAGATTTGGGAATCAGAGGAGAGTCAACATGATAAAGCCAAATTTGACTCTATCTGTTATTGATGATTATGATGTGTTCACTTTGTTGGAAGAACCAGATTTGGGAGTAGTCTACAAGAATAGTGATGATGAGAAGAAGTTCTTCAGAGTTTCTGAGATTGCTAAGTTCTCTGATGGAACACTCAAGGTTATTAGACTGCAACTCAACTCAAGGTACAATGAAAGTGAAAGACAAAGATTGCAAGGTGGTGAGAACTTGCCTAGAAGAGTAAAGCTTGTGATGTAGAGGATTCTTGATGCTTTAGAAGACATAATTGACTTTAGAAGAGGCATCAGAAGGCTTGAATCACATTTGAATCCATATTTTCGCATGTAGGCATATGCGAATTCTTCACTTCTTGTATCTAGCACTATGCGAAATCTGCCCTTGGAATAAATTCTCCCAACTTCTCGTACATTGAAGTATGCGAAATCTGAACTTTTCGTATATAGGCTGATACAAATTCTGTACAATTCGTATATAATGTCACACCCCAATTTTCGAAGGGTATCATTTCAAGTTAATACCGAAAGCGATATATTAAGGAAAAATAAGATATTTTATTTTGGGTTTGAATCTTTGATTTTATAGATTAGATGGATGAAGGATTCAATTACGAGTCCAACGGTTCTTTCCGGAGCGAAAACGGAGCTATAACGAAGAAGTTACGACCGAAACAGTGTTTAGGACTTTCGGTACATTTCGCGCGACCCTGCTTCGCGATTGTGACAGGGCACTGTCGCGAGTCACTGTCGTGAAAACCCTCCAGTGCGTAAAAACGGGTTTTTTCTTCATTTGGCCATAACTCTTTGATTTCAACTCCGATTTGGGCGATTCAAGTTGTTACGGTTTCGTTTTTGAGAGCTTTTCAAGGATCAAGCAAGAGATTGGAAGTTTATTGAAGTATACTAGAGTATTTTGTGGTGGTAAGCTTCTCATCCCTCACTATTCATCTTCTTCCCCAAAGTTTTCTAGGGTTTCATCCACCCTTTTTCTCCCTTTCATAGATTGGAGTTTCGTAACCATTTTGGTGAACTAGAAGTGTTTTGGTTGGTGGATTCAAGCTTGGGTTAAGGTAACTTCTATTCTTGTCGGTTATGGAAGTTAGGGTTTCGGTAGTAATGGAGATATTCATGTAGATGGTTTGGGAAACGATTCCTTGTGGTTGATTATGTTTATTTGGGGTTGAATATGTATGGATTTAGGTTTTTAAAGTTTGGTCTTGAGAATCCAAGTGTTTTTCAAAGGAGCTCTAATTGGGGGAAAATCTAGATTTAGCCTAAATCTAGCGAGGTGAGTTCAAGTTGATTTGTGAAAACGGTGTACATGCCAAAATGTTTATTTTAATGTGTTTTATGTGTTACATGAAATTGTTAACTGCTGATAAGTTTGGTTATTTTGAAAGTGTTTAACTTTATAAACTTATATAGCACACATCTTTGGGATTTTGGGCGTTTTGGATGAATAAATCATATATTTTGGTATCTTAATGATTTATTTTATGGAAGTAGATTTTGAGTATAAATGTATTTCATTTTGTGTTTTGGAGAAATGCATGGTTTTGTGTTATGGGACGTTTTGAAATGATAAATGTTATAAACTTACGTGGAAAACGATTTGTCCCAATCTACGCTACGTGGATTCATTTATACAAATTGGAGTATTGGTTTACATACATGCGGGTTGTTTACATTTGGTTTCACTTTATGATTTTCAACGTTGGGTCTTTGGGTTTGTTGAGCTTAGGTCTCGGTTTGGATTTTGTTGGGTTTTGAGGACACTTGTCCGTTTTAATAGCTCATGGTAGAGCGTTTGGTTATGATTTGCGTTATTGCATCTTATTTGAAAATTACATGTTTTGAATGCATTAGTCCATTCATTTTGAGTAATGTAATGGTTTAGTTAGTGCAATGGATCCATAGGCACGGTGTTCCTATGTCCCCGCTTTGGACATTAGGTTCGCCACTTGGCACGGAATAGGCATCCGGTCACCATGATAAGTAAGGTGTGGACCTATACGGTCGGGCAACGTATCATGGGCAGTAAGGCGTAAGGGAATATGAGTCGAAGCAATAACAAGAATATTTCTAGTTTCATAATCCCTGGAGAGAAGGTATTTTAGCAATCGAGTCACAGGTATCTAACATATTCATACCTAAGTCTTCCCTTGTGCTAGAGTTCACCGTTTTGGAACTCTCAAGAATAGACTTAGAGGGGCTGACTTGATGTTTTCGAGTGATAGACTCAGAGGAGTTGAGCTCGGTGGGGGTTTTATGTGTAACCCACATGTTTTGATTTCTTACATAATTATGTGACATACTTTGTGTCCGTCACGTACTATGTAACCGGGTTTTCCCCGTCACCATTAGGTGTGGTTTTGGATATGGAGTTTTATAATCCATGTTTTCGGAGACGTTTGAGTATGGGTATTTATCTATGTTTTAAAGTTTCTGTTATTGAAACTCATTCGAGTTATTGGGATGTTTTGGAAGTTTGAGTTATCTATGTTTTCAACGTTTGATCATTATAATATCATTTATGTTTTACGTGCGCTTTGGGTTTTGACTTTATTTAAAGAGGCGTGTGTTTTATGATTTTAATCACGAAAGGGGGTGAATGATGAAAGGAGATTGTTTTAAGATTTAATGTATTTCATTTCTAGTTGTTACCAAATTAGTTGTATTGCATTTTGGGAAATCATGATTTTAAATAACATTCCTAAAGTTATCGCTTTATTTATCTCTAACGAAAAATCTTGAGCTCACTAGGCGTTAAGCCTAACCTTTTATTTGTCGGCATGTGCATCAGGTTCCAGTTGGGGTTGGTTCTAGCAGTGCTTTGAGGAGTTGAGCTATAGACTTACACGAGAGTAAGTAGATTGATGAAGTCTTCCGCAGTTGGAGATAGTGACTATTTTTGGGTTTTAGTAGCACCCGTCCTTATTATAGACTGTATGTAGAGAATAAATGTGTTTATTGAGGTTAAATCCTATATTGTGTTTGTAGATAAATTATTTATCGATGTATTTTAGAAAATTTTAAATTAGTGGTTATTTCCGAGTTTGAGGGTGTTACATATAAGCCTATACGAATTCTTCACTTGTCAAATTCAGAAAATCAATCACTATGTGAAATCTCTATTCGAACTCTTTGGATCTTGCGAGTTCTTCAAGAATTATGCGAGTTCTTTAAGTTTTTGATGAAAAATCCTTCCATCGATCCAAAACTTGATCAAATCTTCAAATTTCACTCTCCAAATCCACAATTTTACCACGAAAGCAACGAGAATCGATTACAAACAATTAGTTACAAACTAATCGACCCAGGACTACATGTTGTTCAATATACATTGCGTAAATTCAACTTTTCAAGAAATCACAAAAACTTCACATTGATTGAAAATTACAGTGCAAATGTGTTTGAAATCTATACAGAATGCATCTAAAACATCAATCGACCACTAAGGAACCAATTAAACTCCCTATTACAATCTAAAACACTAAAATCGATTAGATCACAGTAAAATGGTGCGAAGAACAAATTCGTATGATTTCAATTGAACTTCTGCTCTGATACCAATTGTTTGTCCCACAATAATTGTTCTAATCAAGATCAACAATAAGAAATTCATTCCAAATCGTCATATGTTATTGATTTCAATTTCACAGTTTACAAATTGTGTACACAGAATGCTCTCTAAATATTTCTCTCTCACTTCTAAGTTCTACTTCCTTCATACATGCGCTTACATTACAAAAGAACAAAAACAAGAAGTATTTATACTCCTAACAATTACAAAGACAAAACTAGAAAACACAATGACTTTGACTTGACTTATTACAAAGACTTTGACTTAAGCAATAAGAGGCTTTGACTTGAGTATTGACTTTGACTTTCATCTTCATGAGCTTGGATCCAACATATTTGTGGACTAACATGTTGGATCTAAGATCATTTGGATACAAAGTAAAAGCTTAAGTCAAAGCCTCTTAAAGCAAAGTCAATGTCAATGCTTAAAGTGGAAAGTCAAAGTGTTTTAGTTAATTAGTTTGTGTTTTGTCTCTTGTAATCTTGTAGGTATAAAAGGTTTTGGGTTTCTTTGTTTGCGTGTAACACTTTGAGAGAATTACATAAAGAGAGAGAAATTTTGAGTTTGAGAGCAAATTGTAATCATTTGAGATTGAAATCAATATATGGCATTTGCATCGGTTTCTTGTTCATCTTGATCTTATTGCACATAGTTTGGCACTGTCAATTGGTATCAGAGCAAGCAATTCAATCAGAATTTTTCAAGAATTTGAAATTTTTGGTCGATTGTTCAAGAACTCGCAGATTACTTTTCATCATTCGAATTTCTTAATTTCTTGTTGTTCTGGAGTCGTAATTGATCATATTGTAATCGATTTGTGGTATAGAACATGCTTGATTTGTATTACTTCGTCCAATTCACAACTGTTTGTGTGAATTTTGGATTTGATTAAGTTTTTGTTTGAAAGTTTTTCACGTATTGTGTTCTTGATCGAAGTTGTATTTTTGTTGTTTCTTTTTAAAATTGACTGCTTGTAACATGTTCAGAAAGTGATCGAAGACAAATTGTTCAAGTTTCAGAACCTGATTTGGAGTTTTGATTCGATTTGTGGCTGAGTTTGTGTTTTTTAGTTCGAAAAACTCAAGAACTCGCAAGATTTGAAGATTTCGCATAATTCAAGTTTGTAGAACTCAGAAGCTTTATTGTACGAATTCCTCAAGAATTCGCAGACTCCTTCATCTTTGGTGTGGTGAAAATTTTCTAAGTCCAGAATTTGCATAGTGGGAGATACGAAAAGTAGAGAATTCGCATATCGTTGTATGCGAATGTTTGCTCCATCTGTCAGGTATAGAAGTATTGAAAAATAGGGTAAGTGTAGGAACCTCAAAAGACAACTGCCTTTCACCAAGACTCAACAGAAGTACAATGGTCAGAGCCTCTGTCGACCATCATCCCCAAAGAACTTAACTAGATGATCGACCTCAGACCGCAGAGTCTCTGTGACCCTTCACAAAGCCTCTGTGGTGGCTACCTCTGGAAGATGGAAGACTTATACTTTTCATGAAGAAACAAAACCACGCGCTTATCATGTGGCCCTGCTGTACGAAGATTCTGCATATCAATAGTACACACACGATGTTTAACTTTTCAGGTGTCATTCCTTTTATGGAAATTGAAGCCTTTTCTTGGTACGTTTGTGTGCTCCACTAATATGTATATGTAGCGATCACCTCCTGAATTCTAAGGTAGTGCACACAAATCACTACAACACTTGTCTAGTACAGAGAAATCTGTTTTAGAGCATTTTACATACACAACTGTGTGTTCTTGGTGTATTTTGCAAGATTAATGAAGATAAACTTTCAGTAAATCATTCCTACTTCTTACAGTTATCTGTATTACTTGTTTGTATGTGTTTACTACCAAACAAACCATTTATATGCATTAAATTACTTCTGCATATCATTCTGTTTTGAATTGTTTGGTTTATATCATTGGTAGACGCAAACTGGGAACCTACAATTGGTATCAGAGAAAACTTTGATGTTCAATATCAAAGGATCTTTTTCAATGATGATTCATAGTCGATTTGGTAGTATTTTGAACTGATTTTTAGCTTTGTGTTTCATTCTCTAAGAACAACCCCTGTTTTCTGTGTTTTTATCAACAAGTTATAGGAAAGTTTCTTACCTCAAATCATACAAAAGTTTGTCATAAGTGTTTCAGTACACTTTTCTTCCTTAGTTGAACTTGATCTCTTTTTATTTCATCGAAAGTTCATCAAAATCCTTCATTACTGTTTGCACTTTGTTTTTCTTCAAAAAACACTCCATCTACTTCAAAATGGCAAACGCAACTAACTTCTTCACAGATGGGTCTTAAATAAAACCCCCGCTCTATTGAGGGATGAATACCCTCAGTGGAAGATTCGTATAGTTCATTTCTTTGAAGGGATTGAACAAAAACTTGATGAGTACCTTCACAATCCACCATATGTGCCTATGGTTACTGTTCCTAGAGTTCCAGCTGCAAGTACTACCCCTGAAGTCCTTGAATATAAAAAACCCAAGCCAACAACTGAATGGGGAGACCAAGGCTGGGAAAAACATGAAATGGCCAAGAAAACCAAAAGAATACTCATCATCGCCATTCCAAATGACCTTTTCCAATCACTTGACTCATGTGAAACTGCTATGGACCTATGGGTTGAACTAAAGAAACAGCTGGAGAGAGGAGCTAAGACCCAAAATAACAATCGAGTTTAATGCATCAATGAGTATTATGCATTCAAGGTCCTGTCGAGCGAACCCCTACGGAGCACCTATGATAGGTTTAATTCTTTCATCGATAAGTGTAGAAAGTTTGGGATTCACAGAACCTTTGAAGAGAACAATGTCATTTTCCTTAAGAGCCTAAATGAAGAGTGGCTCCAACTATCTATGTCCCTATAAACCACACAAGATATAGATACTTGGACTCTATCTGACCTTTTTGGTACTCTACCTGGTTAAGAACAATGCATAGTCAAGGCCAAAACTCAAGCGGGTGGGCCTTTGGCACTAGTAAGCAAGGCCACAGAGGGTCATGACAAGCCACATTCAGGGACAAGGATGTTGAAGAAGGAGTGAAGAAAAATAAAATGAAAAAGGTATTGATGGTAGTGAGTGATGAAGAAGAAGGTTCTGATGAAGAAGAAGTGAACATGGCTTCAATTTCCAAGTCTTTGGCACTGATTACAAAAGAGTTCAATAGGGAACTCAACAAGAAGCCCATATTCAATAGAGGATTGGATGAAAGAGAAGGAAGAAGTGGTCGGTTCTAGGGTCATGGACCACAAAGCGATAGAGCTTACCATGACTAAAGACAATATGGACCACCATAGGGTTTTGAGCAAAGAGGATATGGAAGGGAAGAGTTTGTGGATCAGCAGAGGATGTACGAGCCAAGAGGAAACTGTTGAGTCAGAATTGTATTCAAGATTAAATGAGGGTCTTTTGGGTAAAAGTTTGTAAAGTGTGGGTGTTTATTTTGTAATTGTAATGTAAAGTCAAATGGGTCATGTTGACCATATAAATAAGAGGTCTAAGTGTTAGTTGAATTTGACACACAATAGAACACAGATTTCGCATAGTAGAGAGAGAAATATTTTTGTACTAGTGAGATCTGTGGCACTGAGAGATATGTGACTAAAGGATTTGTTGTAATCATTGATCAATCAATAAAAGATCATTTCCTATATGTTTGTGTGATTGTATATAGTTAGAAACTGGAACTACAAGTGGTATCAGAGCCTAATTCGATCAAATTCAACAAGAAATGGACTACACACCCTGAGTGTCTTATTTTTGATTGACTTGTGAATTTTAATTTGTAATTGTGTGAATTGGTGTTAGTATGATGATCGATTAGCATCATAGAACGGTTCTGTATTGATTAGATACCTTTTTGCATTGTAATTCTTCATTCAATTTGGAATTTTGTGATTTTTTGGTTTCACGAGTTCTACGCACTGTTCAATCATGGAATTGTATTTATGAGTTTATTTTACTGAAATTCCTTGTTTGTAATTGGCTCTAATAATGATCGTGAACAAATTGGCAAAGTTTCAGATCAAAACTTGAAGATTTGATAGGGTTTCGATCGAATTTGAAGGATTTTTCATCGAAAGTTCAAGAACTCGCATTATTCCTGAATAACTCGCAAGATCTGAACTTTTCGCACGAAGAACTCGCATAGTGAAAGGATGTCGCATAACATTTAATTTTTGAAAAAGGCAAGTATGGAATTCGCATAAGAGTGTTATACGAAAATCACAGAATTCACATATAGTCTTATACGAGAAGTTGAAGAATTTGCATATCTCTCATACGAAAAGTTGGTGGAAATATTTCTAAGGACATAATTCGCATATGCCTTTATATGAAAAGTGGAGAATTCGCATAAGGAGGCATACGAATTTCGCATAATTCGCATAAGTATATCATACGACTTTTCACATACAAAATTGAAATTTTTTCTAAGTACACAATTCGTATAGATAAGGGATGTTGAAGATCAAGAAAATTTTCCAAGTTTTAATTCGCATCTCTCTTTCATAAAAAAAGTTTATGCGAAAAGCTTGAAAGTCAAATTTTGGTTAAGTCAATAATTCGCTTATAATCGTGTGCGATTGTTCAGAATTCGCATACAGCGTCGTGCGGACTGTTCAGATTTCGCATATAGCGACGTGCGAATTTCGTAGAACTCGTATACCAAATCATGAAAATTGCTTCTTGTGTGCGAATTGTGACTAAGTGGTGTGTGAATTCCTCACTTTCTGCGAATTCTAGTGTTCTTTCTTGGATGTGCGAATTGTTTTGAAACTTAGTGGTGTGAGAATTCTTACCTTAGAAATTTTTGGGAAATTCTTTTTCTGAAAATTTTGAAGTAGTTTAATTGTTGATTACTTTCGAACTAACTATCATTTCTAGCTCATCTTTTTAACAGGTTGTAAAGATGTCAAAAGAACTTCTCTCGATGGGGTCACAGTCAAAACCTCATGTTCTTTCTATCGGAGAATATGCCCAATGGAAGCGTCGGATGACACAATTCCTGAACCACAAGAACCGAGAGTACATGAAATCCATCACTAAAGGACCAATCAATCCTCTAGTTACTGTTCCAGGTCAAGAAGCTACCAAGATTTTTCCGGAAATACCTGTTCTCTACGTACCAAAGCCATATCAATACTATAGCGAAAGGGAGAAGGAGCTTGCTAAGATTGATGAAGAAGCCCTCATTTACTTAACAATGGCAATCCCAAACGATATCTACAATCGCGTAGACAGTCGTGAATCCACAAAAGCGATGTGGGATGAATTAGAGAGGCAATTCCAAGGAAAAAAAGGTCCATTCAAGCCAAGCTAAATCAAAGCATAAATGCTTACGAGAGATTTCATGCTAAGGAAGGAGAAGCTTTGATAGAACCCACAATAGGTTTAATGTGATTTTGAACGACCTAAGGAGAAATGGAATGAACAAATCTGTATCTGAAATAAATTACAACTTCATCAAGAACTTGAACCCAGAGTGGAAGAGCTATGCCATAAATCTACAAATGTCAAAGAATATGGCAATGATATATTTGCTACTTTATCTCAACATGAGGATGAGGTAAAATGTTGAGCGAGATATTTTTTTAGGACAAATTACATGGGATTCAGTGTGAGTTATTAAAAGACTTCCATGGATTCACGTTAACCAGTGTTTCCTATCCCGGAAGTAATCCTTGAGTGATTGAGGGGAGAGGGGTCAAAAGATTAGAGTGTGGGAGTGCTGAGATAAAATGTGAAAGAGAGTTTGGTTAGAAGTGAGCTCAAATGTTTAAAAGAAAGAGGGTGATAGATCAGAGTAAAAGAATATCAAACTCTGCACCAAATATTTTCTAAGCCAGGCAACCACATTATCTGTTGTTTCACAATTCTTCGTGAACTTCATTGAAAAAGGCAATAGCCCATGCCAACTCTTGCATATAACCCCACCAGCTACTCATTCTTTTCTCAATAAAAGAATGTTTCATATTTTCTGGGGAAGCAACAGATACTCTATAAGATCTTCATTTGGAAGATATTGATATTGAAAAAGAAGGAAAGTTGCCCCACCTTCAACCCTTTCTCATGCACATTGAGTCTATGTAATATTTGTCGTGGTCTCATCGGTTTACATCTTTTGAGCATGTTCAATCTTTACAAGCTTCAATCATTGCTACACTTGCATGAGCACACAAGGAATAAGTTTTCTTGTCTTAACATTCATAGAAAATTCCTTTGTGGTTTTTCAATGATTGAATGGAAGCCCTTGGGGAATGAACATCAAAAAGTTCCTTTCCCATGTGCATTCGTTGTGCATAGTGGCTCTGTGCTACTGACAGGTAGATTAACCGTTTCATCTGTTGATTCAGGGTTACCACTCTTAATTTGTCTGAATTTGAAAAGATTCGGATAAATACTTTTATGAATTGACGGCAGATTTATAACATCAGATCAGACGAATATTATATTCTCGTTGGGAGAGATTGTCTATTTTTCCAAAGAGGGAGAATATCTGTATTTCTCATGAAGACTGTGCTTACATTGCTATTTGGGGGAGATATTCAATGATAGAACTTAAATTGATAATGTTTTGATGATTCTGATTCTCATAATTCATCAAAAAGGGGGAGAGTTTTCAATGATCAATTTCAAAGAGAAAGCAAAGTCAAGTAAAAGTGATAAAGGGGGAGAAAATAAAGTCAGATTGTTGATTATTCAAAAGAAAAAGAAGTTTGTCAAGAGATTATTTAAAGAAGATATCAGAGTCAATAGAAATTTGAAAAGCTAAAGATGTTTGTTCTTCAAGTAAAAGCAAGTTCAGATTATTGTTGTGTTAAAGAAATTTTATGAAAACTTGTTGCATGTTTGTAACAAGTGGGGAAGATTGTTGAAGATATTAGAGTTTTGAAGATTTCAATGTTTGTAAAGAATGTCAAAGTTGTTCAAGATTTGAAGTTGATAGAGATTTTTTGATGAAGATTTTTCAAGTGAAAGAAGACCTGAAGATTATTGTCAAAAAAGTTTTAATCTTGAATCCAAATGGGGAGAATGTTGAGTCAGAATTGTATTCAAGAGAAGAAAAGAAACTTCTTACTTAGAAAAAGAAGTTAGACTTCTTACTCAGAAAAAGAAACTTCTTACATAGAAAAGAAACTTCTTACTTAGTAAGAAGAATGTTAGCTCCAACTCACATGTATAATAGTATTGAAAAATAGGCTAAGTATAGGAACTGCTGAAGTCTGCTCAGAACATCCAAGCTCACCACAGAAGCCACAAGCTCAGAAGACACTGTCGACTTTCTGCCCGAGGACGTAACATGCTCTTTCAGATCACAGAGCCTCTGTGATGTCTAACCTCTGGAGAATTAAAGTTGAAAGATCTCGTGACTATAGCTCAAGACAAGGTCACATCCAGATCATTTACGCGGCGCACGATTGTTTACCTTTCCAGTTGGCATTCCATTTATGGAATGTCAATCTTTGTCTTGTACTACGAGGTGCATCCTCCTTGTATATTATAGGAGCACCACCTTTGTTTTTAAAGGATGTGAGCACACAAAATTCTGAGAGCACCTTGTATCTCCTGAGAGCTTTTTATCACACAGTAGTACGTGTTCTTGGTGTTCTTGAGCAAATCAATGGAACAGTTTCTTCAGTAATTATCTTGTTATATTCTACTGATCATTGTTTATTAGTGTGTCTACTACCTTCCATGTTCTACTTTCTCTACATACTAAAACGCTTCCGCACTCTTATTTGTTAGTTTGTATATAGTGAAAATTTTATCAAGTTAAGAACATCATATTTGGGATCAACAATTGGTATCAGAGCAGACTTTGATTCTTAATATCAAAGGATCCTGTTCTATACTTGATTCATGTGTTCTTGGTAGTAGTTTGAGTCTGTTCTTTACTTTGAACTCCATTCATAAACGGACTCTGTTTTCTGGAACTATTTCAACCAGTTTGATATAGATTCAAAGGAAAGTGTGCTTGAACCACTAAAGACATATTCAAAGCTTATTTGTTAGTTATTAATTCTCTCATACCAAATACTCATCATCGTTGAGCACATTCTTGTTCCTCTCTACAGTTCATCTCATACTCTGTTTTTCTGTCCTTTACTTTCCATCTGAAAATGGCGAACACAGTCAATTATTTCAGTGCAGGATCTCAATCAAAATCTCTTACTCTACTTAGGGATGAATATCCTTAGTGGAAAATCAGGATGGTTCACTTTCTTGAAGGTGTGGATCCTGGACTGGTTGAGTTTCTTCATAATCCTCCTTACATCTCAATGACCACTGTTCCTCGTGTTCCTACTACTGCAAACACTCAAGAAATAGTTGAATACCAGCATCCCAAGCCTATTAACGAGTGGACTGAACAAGAGAGTGCCCTGCATGAACTTGCAAATAAAGCCAAAAGGCTACTCATAATGGCCATTCCAAATGACATCTTTCAGTCCCTTGATTCCTGTGAAACATCAAAAGATCTGTGGTTGGAGCATGAAAAACAGCTCGAGGGTGGTGCTAAAACCCTAAAGAACAACAGAGCTTTATGCATGAACGAATCTTTGCATTTAAGGCTCTGCCGGGTGAATCCATTCAGAGCACTTACAACAGATACAACTCCTTGATCAACAAGTGCAAGAGGTATGGCATCCACAGAACCTCTGAGGAAAACAATGTTAGATTTCTTCAGAGCCTCAATGATGAATGGCTTCATCTTACAATGTCCATGCAAGCAACCCTAGATCTTGATGTCTGGTCTATCTCTTACCTTTTTGGGACATTAATTAACCAAGAGAACCAAATTTCAAAGTTGGTGACCCTTGTCGGTGGACCTCTGGCGCTGGTGGGAAGTGCCACAGAAGGTAAGGACAAAGGAAAGGAGAAGGTGACAGAGGATGCACAGAAGAAGAAGAAGAAGAAGAAGAAGGTATTGGTGGCAGAGAGTGAAACTGAAGAAAGCTTAGAGGAGGAGATTGATATGGCTGCTCTGGCCAAAACGTTGGCTCTTATGACCCGACAATTCAACATGGGTCTTAAGAATAAACCAGAATACCGAGGAAGAAAGGAAAGAGACTATAGAGGCAAAGGATACGGTGAAATGAGAAAGTTTGGGAGAGAAGAGTTTGGTGATCAGAGGCATGACGAGAGAAGAAATGGTTAGAAGATGGACGATAGAGGTGCAGACAAAGCCCCTCAACAAAATTAAGGTTGCTTCAAATGCGGGAAGCTGGGCCACTTTGCAGCAGAGTGTAGGTCAAATGCCATCAAAGAGAAACTTGTCAGAGATGCTGCTTTCTATAAAAAGAAAGCAGAGTACTACACTCAAAGATCCCTGATGGAAGAACAAGAAAATCTTGTGACCGATGAATCTTCTGATGAAGGGACAATAATGCACTCTTTTGTGGAATGGCAGAAGTCCACACCTCTGACGGTGATAGTGAGGTATATACTTCTGATTCATCTAATATAGACTCTGAAAATAAACTTCGTGAATTACAGAACGAGTTTCTTGCTTACAAAATAACATGCTTAGAGCTAGAGAAGAAATTATCCTTCTTTGAGAGAGAAACAAAACTTCTCACTAAAGAAAAGGACAAACTTTATCTTGAAAGAAAATCACTTGTCTCTGAGCATATTTTTGAAAAGAAATGTCTAAAAGAGAAGGTTTCCAAACTTGATCAAGCTCTAACAGAAAAGGTTAAGGAGCTAAAGAATAGTGAGAGTGATCGTCTAAATTCTATTTCTTTGAAAAATATTTTCCAAAAAGAAAGAGAAGTACTTCATCAAGATCTGCTCGACAGAGATATTCTGATTAGGAGATACCAGGATGCACAAAAAGTTCATGAGAAAGTTAATACCCAGATTGGCAGAAGAGGTATAGGGTTTGATGACACAGACCCCTATACTAGAAATAAAAGAAACAAATCTTTAGCAAACATTGTCGGTCCAACAATACTTATCAAGTTTATAGAAACAACAACACAATATGATTACCAACCTGTATTGATTATAACAAACGAGTTACAAGGTTGATCGATTAAGCTCTTGATGTGTTCTCTATGTTTTTCTCTCAAATACACCTTTTAGTGTGTGTTTGTATATGTGATCTTTTTTCGGATTGAGAGAGAGAGATACACTTAATCTAACTAGTGTGTTCAACACACTACCTAAACATAATATCTAGATATTAGATCTAGATATTATATCTAATAAAGTAAACTAGAAACTAACTTTAACAAACTAAGTTAACTAAGTTACCTATTACAATACTTATAACTTAGATATTAAATCTAAGTAAACTAAACAATTACATTGACATTTATTACAAATAGACATAGACTTTAATATTGAGAGTCGACGTTCCGGCTTTAGCTTCAGATTGCGATCTTTATATTGGATGATCTTGAATCCAATGAGACTGTGGTCTAACAAACATCTTCTGCCCTGGACAATTTCTAAAACCAAGTCTTCCAAACCTATTGTCCACATTTAAGAGGCGCAGAACCTCTGAAGGACCATATATGAGGAAACCTATGGAGATGGCAAATGTATGGTATGAAAACAATGATTTACCATCTGCAATGGTATGAAAACAATGATTTACCATCTGCAAGAACAAATAGGGATCTTCAGATTTGGTCATCCAGAAACACAAACTCAAATGGCTTTTGTGTGCATGATGATTCCTGAAAAGGAACTGTCCTCTGATGCACTAGAGTTTGTTCCGGCCTCTGTGGAAGAAAAGTTGTTTAAAAGATTTTTGGAAAGTGACTTGAGAAAAACCTATGAAAGTCATTTTCTTAGTCATCCTGATGTAGCCTCTGAAGTAGGAGAAATCTTTGAGCAAGATCTTCTTAATTGTCTAAGTGTTTCTATGGTGATTCCATGCATTTCAAAAGATCTAAATATTCCCAAGGACACTACCAATGGACAAAGCAATGCACTTCCAAAAGGTCATGTTCTCATTCACAGAGACTTTCTCGATTCAGATTCTGAGTCAGAGTCTGAGTCCTCCTCTGTCGATATTGAGACAAGTTCTTTGGAACTTGAAATAGTCCCCTATGGTTCAGAGGAAAATGAGCTTCCCTCTGGTATTCTTAACATAATAATCTCTCCCAAGAGGAGAACCACAGTCATACCCATCTGCCCTGACTTTTTGAACATGTGTCTGCTAGCAAAGACTTCTCTTGAGATTAAAAATTAAACAGTGAAAAGATTAAGATCTCTCAAGTTTCCAAAGCTCCAAAACCCGTAAAACCATTTCAAGAAAAATTCACTTGGCAACAGAAGAGAAAATGGCCCAAAGTTGATAAAATTGATGCTTCTGTGGCAGTGAAAGCAAGAAAGGGAGGTCATCAAGGGATAGTACAATCAAAGAGCCATCCAAGAGGAGTTTTTGACAAAACTCAACCTAGATTAGACAAAGTTTTCTGTGAAAAGAAACCCAAATCTAAAATGTGTTGTTGTAAAAATTGCTCTGTACCCTCCTTTGACAAATTTAATGAAATGTTTAAGAAGTTTTCTTCTGGAATCTCTCATTGTAAATGTTTTGATCTTATGCATGCTCTTAATCAATATTTCTCAAGGCCTTCTTGTCTTATATCTCACCCAAAGACAAAGAATGCCAAATTCAAGGGTGAGAAAGGACAATCTGGTACCTATGTTAAAGAGGATAAGACCAACACCAAAGGTGCTAAGGCATCTTTAAAGACTCCTAACAAACCTGGACCCATTTGGAAATGGGTACCTAAATCCTCTTGATCTGTTCGCAGAAGAAATAACATGTACCCATTTGGTACCTAGACTCCGGGTGTTCAAGGCACATGATTCACGACAGAGGGTTGCTCTCCTCTTACACAGAAAAACATGGAGGTGGTTCTATAACCTTCAGAGACAACAAGATGGGTCAAATCAAAGGCTATGGAATCATTGCCAATTGATAAATCGATGTCAACAGAGTGGGTTATGTGGATGGCCATAAGCACAACCTACTTAGTGTTATCCAACTCTGTGATAATGGACTAGATGTGATGTTTAAAAAGCAATACTGCTCCCTGCTGAAGGAAGATACATCCACAGAACTTCTGCGAGCCAAAAGACGAGGTGATCTGTACCTCATGGACTTCAAGTCGATCAACAAAGATGAAAAGCTTTGTCTGGTCTCAAGTAAGAATGAGGAAGCTTGGCTCTGGTATAACATGTTCCGTCACTTAAATTTTCACTCTCTAGACAAACTTGTGAAACTGAACCTGGTAAGAGGGTTACCAAGTATTAGGTTCGACAGAGATAATCTATGCTCTGCATGTGAAATGGCCAAACTTAAAAGGGTTGCCCATAAGACCAAACCAGGCATATCTTGCACTAGACCTCTGCAAATGTTGGGAACTGAAGAATTGATCAAGTATGGTTAATGCTGCTGGTTCAGAGTTACTACTGCTAGAAGACTTCAAGGATAATACTGTTGAGTATTACTACTGCTAGTAGTTAATGCTGCTAGTCAAAGTTAGTGTTGCTTGAACAAAATTAGTACTGCTTAGCTAGTTAGTACTGCTAGTGGTTAGTGCTGCTTACAGTTAATGCTGGTTATGACTTGAAGATCCGAATGAAAAGGATGACAGCTGGAAAGAATAAAGATATTCATGGAAGGCTTGAAGATAATGATGGAAGATATACTGAAGATATGTTTATTTATTGTAATTATCTTTTGATTCAGTATATATATATTGTATTGTTTAGAATAGTTAAAAAAAGAAGATTGAATTGATTCAAAGTTTTTCTAGAGAGAAATCAACCTCAAGGCATAGATCCTAATTCTAGAGAAGTAGAATTCATATTGGTGAGCCTGTTCATCAATATTGAGGTTGAGTGTGTAATCTTGTAATTCTAATCATTTAATACAAGTTTACAATTTGTTGATCAAATACACTGTTTGGTTACTATTACATTGATTATCAAAGTGTTATTCCGCAAACTTCTTTGATATTGTTTCTGAGTATTTATTCTTGTTAAGAATTCGATCCTGACAAGTGGTATTAGAGCTAGTATTCTCAGAAACCTGCAATCATCATTCTTCCTTGAAATCAGAAATCATCAATGGATAAAGTTTCAGATTCTTCAAGCACATAAATCCCCACAGAGGTAATGTCTAATCTTTGCTCTAAAAGTTGTATGGAAACTGTTAAAAGGTACAGGGATCACAACCAGACAATGAGTGATGACCTTAAAAGATTAGAGAGAGATATAAAAGACTATGTAAGAATTGTTGAGAGTTTTGAGGAACAGATCAAAGTTTTCCAAGCCAATGAACTTCAACATTCTTATGACACAAACTACTGGAAGTGGGAGAAGAATGACTTAGAACTTCAGCTGAAAAAGTCTAAAGAAGAGAATGAGAAGATAAAGAGTGACTTTGAGAAAGCCAAGCTGGATATTGAGAAATTTTCCAATGCTTCTAAAGCAATGGACTCTTTGCTCCAAACTCAAATCCATGACAAACTTAGAAGAGGAATAGGCTATAACACCACACCACCACCATACAACAACAATTACATCCCTCCTATATCAGACTTGCTAGAGACCAAGGATAGGAAGGAATTGCCTGTTGGAGCCACTAAGGTAGATCCTGTAGACAAAGTGGTGGTTGAAACAGACTCTGAAGAAGAGAGCTCTAGTGAAAAGAGTAAGAAGAACACTGTGAGTGGTGAGATTCCTCTAGAAAATAACATTATCACCAATGAGGTATGTGGAAAGGCTTGGATCAAGTCTAAGGACATAGAAAAGACTGAGGGAAAGTCTGAGAAGGTCCATTATAAGCAAACCACAGTTGTGAATCCTGTCCCTTGTAAACAGTGTTCTTGCAATAAATCTGAGCCCCAAAAACATGATAAACCAAGGGGAAATCAGAGAAACTGGAATAATCAGTGGGCACAAAAACAAGGGGTTGATTTGAGTAAAATCAATAGACCAAAACCTTGTTTTATCTGTGGCAAATTGAATCATCTTGCCAAACACTGTTATTTCAACCTTATCAACCAAAGAGTCACTTTTCAAAGAAAACCACAAAACTCTTTTGGTTATAGGAATAAAAGATGGAATCAAATGGCTGAGAACAGAGCTCCTAAAAAGTCTCATGCTCAAAACAAGTTTGCTAATACAAAGAAAAATGCTCCAAATAAGCCAAGGAGTAATTTAAAGACAAAGAAAGTAAACAACTTTGTTCAAGTTTGGGTTCCAATTGTAAAGAAACCTGTTAGTACTGCTATCCCAGATAGTACTGCTAACAGAAACAGTGCTGCTGCAACCAACACTACTGCTAACAAGGATAGTGCTTCTACTAGTATTAATGTTGCAAAGCCTATAATCTTGACAAAGTATTCCAGCCATGAGATTCCTAAACAACTCATCCAGACCAAACTGACAGATTATATAAATGAGAAAGGACAACCCAATACCACTTTGGTTTGGGTTCCATCCAAGACTAACTGATTTATCAAGTGTGCAGGGCAACCAACAGCTCAAGAGGAAGAGCATTTGGCATGTAGATAGTGGTTGCTCTTGGCACATATCAAGTAACATGGACTGCCTTCAAAGCTTCAAAAGGTTTGATAGAGGACATGTTGCTCTTTGTATGATACTCCAGATGGAGGTAAGTTCAAAGGTAAGACAAATAGTTAAAGAATGATGGAAAATGGAGAGATGGAATAAAAGTGTGAGGTATAAGTGAAAGGTTATGGGCAACACAAGCTTAAAAGGTGTAAGTGCAGCTAATGCTGCCAGTGCAGTTTTACTACTGCCAGTTTTCAGTTAATACTGCTAGTTCAGTTAATACTGCTAGTTGTTAATACTACTCTCAGTTAATACTACTTTCAGTTAATACTGCTTTCAGTTAATACTGATAGTGGTTAATACTGCTCTCAGTTAATACTGCTAGTTAGTTAATACTGCTCTCAGTTAATACTGCTAGTTAGTTAATACTGCTAGTAGTTAATACTGCTCTCAGTTAATACTGCTAGTTCAGTTAATACTGCTAGTTGTTAATACTGCTCTCAGTTAATACTGCTAGTGGTTAATACTGCTTTCAGTTAATACTGCTAGTGGTTAATACTGCTCTCAGTTAATACTGCTAGTTAGTTAATACTGCTCTCAGTTAATACTGCTAGTAGTTAATACTGCTCTCAGTTAATACTGCTCTAGGTTAATACTGCTTATGTTCCGAATACTATAAATACTCTTTGCCCGCCTAAAAGTTCATAACGACTCTTTGCATACTGTTCACTTGCGCTCTAAACCCTTTCTCTCCCAAGTTCAAAGCTTTCAGGCAAGATTTTCTCAAAGCTCAATGACATCAATGGCATTCATAGATGAACACAATGAAATCGCAATGCTACAGAAGCCCAAACAGGCCGCTGGGTTCCACCAGATTGTGGATTTCCTCAAGTCAAGCCATATTGCCCATGCTCTTACGGTATCACCTACAATCTATATCGAGCATCAAAGGCAATTCTGGGCAAATGCCACCATTATTACTAAGAATGGTGTGCAAATGATCAAGACAAGGGTGTGTGACAAACCCTTGACAGTTACTGAAGAAGTTATTCGCATCAGTCTACGTCTAGACGATGCCTCTAGTATAACTTCTATCCCAAATGATGAACTATTCTCTTCTCTTACAAGAATGGGGTATGGAGGCCCATTGGGTGTGTTCAAGTTCTCAAAAGCCAAATTTTCACCCCAATGGCGTTTTTTTATCCATACCCTTATGCACTGTATCTCCAAAAAGACTACTGGATGGAGTGAGTTCGGCAACACCATTGCTTATGCTTTGGTGCTTGGCCACTGCCAGAAAGTACAACTTTTCTAAAATGATTTTCAGTGATCTTGTCTCAAACATGGGAAACAAAAAGAGCTTCTTTATGTACCCCAGGTTTGTCCAAGAAGTTATTACTCATGAATTGACGGATATACCTCATCCTGTTGGGGTATATGTACCTAAACCCCCCAAAGGCAAGGTTTTCTCAAATATGAGAAGATCTGCTGGGGACTCGGAAGGAGTTGACACCCCATTATTCTCTACAATGATGGTGGTGTCCCAAACCAATGAAGGTCTGGCAGCAGGGTCAAGTCTCCCATTAGACCATCCCACTGCTAGCCAATCCCAACCTTCCCACTCTAAATTTATCCCCCAGTCCCTTCTTGAAAAACCAACATCTCCAATCACCCAAACTTACAAGAGGAAACAGGTAAAGAAGGCTCCTTCCCTTCTTGTACCATCAACCTCCAAGCCTTTAAGCCCTCTAAGGGAGAATTTTCCTTTAGGGAATATCAATAGGGAAACCAAAGGGGTGTCTCCCAACCCCAAGGAGGTGCTCTCTGAGGAGGAGGAAGAGTATATGGGTGCTGAGGCTGCCACTACTCCTGCTAGCACAGAGGAGGAAAGTGGTAACATCAATAAGACCTCCCCCATGGCAACTTTGAATGAGCAATCATTCAAAGGTCCCAGGAGCCAAGAAACCACGGGGGTGGACAGTGCTTCTGCTAGGCAGAAGACTTCCACTAATAAAAGATCCCATGATCCTTCAATAGGGGGTAACACTCCTGGAGAAGGTGAGGACATATATGACTATAATGAATTGATGGAAACAATGGGCAACATCAACATAGATGTCATCAAGCAAGGGAAAGACATTGAGGAGTTGAAACTGGTTATTCTATCTCAACAAGTTCAGATCACCAAACTGAAGAAATTGGTGACAAGATTGTTACAGAAAAGGAGAAGAAAGCAGTTTGTGTTAAAGAAGAGGGCAAGTGCTCAAGATGCTTCCAACAAGGGGGAGAATCAAGAGAATGAAACAGAGAAGGAAAGCAAACCTGAGATGGTATTTGATGTTGAGGGGGAGATAGAAACTGAAGAAACATAATTTGCCCAAGCAGCAGAAACTGTTAATGCTGCTGAGGTTAAAGAAGCAGCAGTAACAGGGCTGTCTGTAGAAGAATTGGAAATAGCAGAAACTCTGGTAAAAGAAAAGAATGACACTCCTAAGGCTACTCAAAAGGCCAAGGGAGTGGTCATCAATGAAGGAGGACTTCAAAATAAGAAAATAAAGGAGGATACAAAAGGAAAAGAAAAGATGGTTGAACCTGAACAACCTTCAAAGAAGAGGAGTCAGATTGAAATGGATGAAGAGATGGCAAAGAAGCTTCAAGAGCAAATGGAAAAGGAGGAACAAATTCAAACAGAAACAGATAGAGAGCTTGCAAAGATAATGGCCAGAAAACTAAATGCTGAGTACCAAGAAAGTTTAAAAGCAGAAACTAAAGCCAAGAAAAGCTCTGTGAAAGTGAAGAAGCAGAAAATGCCAGTAATGAAGCAGAAAAGACAACCCTCCAAGACCTTTTTGGCCAATCAGGAAAGAAGAAAGATGATAAATTTCCTGAAAGGTGCAATTGGAGTCAAGGGGGAGATGTTCACCAACATGGCATACAGTCAAGTTGAGGAGCTCTACAGGAAGGAAATGGCAAAGCTCCAAGGGGATTCCTCTCAAAGGGAAGAAGCAGAAAGAAGGATGAAAGAGAGACATGATCTCAACATCCAACAACCATTCCCTGAGGAGACCACACCTTCAAAGGATAAAGCTGAAGAAAAGAAAGAAGAGCAAGAGAATGTTGAGGTGAAAGTAAAGTCTTCAAAGAGAGTAAAGTCTATAGCCTCCAAGATGCAGTCCAAAAGACAAAGAATTGAAGAAAGAGCAGAATCTGAAGCAGAACCTTCTGTTACACCTTCAGCAGAACCAACTCAGAACTCAGAATCATCAAACAAGCATTCTAATGAGCAGGTTGAATTATTCATGACATTAACAAATGATGATCCAATACAAGCAGATCCCATCTCTATCCAAGCTCTTGAAATAATCTTTTGGGACATCCTGGAAGATCAAAGAAAGAAATTCTTTAGGATTAAGAGGCTAGGGGATATATATGAGGTGTATCCTACTTGGGGAAGTTTCATCAGAAGTTGTACAAGATCAGATTTAGAAGAGATGTTTAAAGTTGGAATGAGATTGTATGAAAAGGAGCTGACAGGAGAAGAAAGAAACTTAATCAGACTAGCCATGGAGTACTTGTGCATGATGTTTGAACCTAGTAAAGTTCAACATGTGATCAGGGATTTGCATCTGGAGAATAAATTCCTAAGGATAGAAAACTGGAAGATCTTTGAAAGATGTGGGGTCTATGTCATCACTGTGAATGGAGCATATCATGAGTACTACTTGGTGGACAAGATATATGAGCACAACAAGGGTAAACTACAAGCAATGTTGAATGCCAAGCTTATTTGTTCAAAAGATTCAGAAATGGCAAAGGTTGTGGTTAGCAGGATTATAAATCAAAGCTTGGGTTTGGATCCTAATCTAGGAGTGTGAACTGAAGTGTTGAAAGCATCTTGAAGATCAATTCTGAAGAACTTGACTTCTTTTCCTAAAAGTCAAGTTAGGTGGAGATTGTTGGGAACTGAAGAATTGATCAAATATGGTTAATGCTGTTGGTTCAGAGTTACTACTGCTAGAAGACTTCAAGGATAATACTGCTGAGTATTACTACGGCTAGTAGTTAATGCTGCTAGTCAAAGTTAGTGCTGCTTGAACAAAATTAGTACTGCTTAGCTAGTTAGTACTGCTAGTGGTTAGTGCTGCTTACAGTTAATGCTGCTTATGACTTGAAGATCCGAATGAAAAGGATGACAGCTGGAAAGAATAAAGATATTCATGGAAGGCTTGAAGATAATGATGGAAGATATACTGAAGATATGTTTATTTATTGTAATTATCTTTTGATTCAGTGTATATATTGTATTGTTTAGAATAGTTAAAAAAAGTAAATTGAATTGATTCAAAGTTTTTCTAGAGAGAAATCAACCTCAAGGCATAGATCCTAATTCTAGAGAAGTAGAATTCGTATTGGTGAGCCTGTTCATCAATATTGAGGTTGAGTGTGTAATCTTGTAATTCTAATCATTTAATATAAGTTTACAATTTGTTGATCAAATACACTGTTTGGTTACTGTTACATTGATTATCAAAGTGTTATTCTGCAAACTTCTTTGATATTGTTTCTGAGTATTTATTCTTGTTAAGAATTCGATCCTGACAGCAAATGCTTCATGTAGACCTCTGTGGTCCTATATCTGTGCATAGTCTAGGTGGCAAGAAGTACATCCTTGTACTCATAGATGAATTTTCTAGATACACTTAATTGTTATGTCCATGATCTCTCACATCTCAAGTGTTTGTAATTGATTAGGTAGGATGAGATAGGATTAGGATTTATTGAACATTTATTAGAAATGGAAAACTACACTAATGAGAGCAAGAATTCTTAAAAGGCTACATTTTTTAAATTGCAATTATGAAATGATCTAGATCTCGGACCTAACATGTGGTATCAGAGCCAAACGATAAAATCATATCGAAACGATTATCGGATCTCGACATTTCGTGTTTTTTTAGCCCGATCTACAAGTAAGTTTGTTCAAAACTAATATCCTCTTGAAGATTTGTTCTTGATTAGATTCCAGATCTACTACAATTTTTGGATTCGGATTTCGTTGAGTTTTGAGGATTTTCGAAATTCTTGTTCGAAATTTTCAGTGTTCTTCGCGTCAAAATTTAGAACCGAATTTTTTCTTGCATGAGGTGATTTGATTTGTATAGATCTTTTGTTATCGAATTTCGAGCATTCTAAAATTTTTAGAATCGAAAAACGATGAAAAACGAGTTAGATATAAACTTCAAAAGATCGTTCGCCGGAAAATTTAGATCTGACCGGAATCTCGCCGGAATCTGAGGTTTGAGCTTAAACACTGTCAAATCTTCGTACAAGATCTGTTCTAAATGTTTACCTCGATTGTTTGATGTATTTTTGAGCAACAAATTCGAGAAATTTTGATCTGTGAACACACCTCGCCGGAAAAACGTTTTCGCCGGAAATGTTACTGTTTATGGCCGGAAAAACGAGGATTAAGCTATGATTTTTCAAATTTTGTTCCATATCTGTTCTATAATGTCTAGCAAACGATTATTTGTTGTTTGATGAAGTTTGAACACACAAAATCGAGAATACATTGATCTGTTTATTAGCCTCGCCGGAAAATTGCAGTTGGCCGGAAAGTTACTGTTTCGTCGGATTTTCTTTGCAATATCGGTCCAGATCTCTTTTGGCTCATCATGTCGATATGTTTGCAAGTATTTCCAGCAAGAATTCAATGTTTTTGTGGTTATTGGAGATTTGGAGTACATCGCCGAAAAATTATTGTTATCGCCGGAAAAAAGTTTGTTGCATCTCCGACAATGTCACTTACGATGCATGGATCTGTTTTGTTGCCTGAAAACAGTTATTTGATGATTATTAAAGCTGTTGGATGCAATATTAAGATTGATTGATCGTGATTATGTTGATGCAAAGGGTAAAGAATGTTAACAGTTCATGTGGGTTTTATTTTAAAGAAGATGATGAATAGTGCACTAACGGACTTCCGTTAGTCCCGTTAGTTTTTCTAACATTTTTGGTCCAAAGTCAGTTAAAATTGGCCAAAATTGTTCCTCGACCATATATTGTAGTGTTTGCATTATTGGTCCCTCTTCGAGCATATCGTTTACGACTCTGAAGCCGAATTCCTACTCGACTCGCGGTTAACGACGGTTCCTTTGTTATAAACTAAGATTGCACTCGGTTTGTCACATCAAACTCGGTTGTTATCTTTCTTGTGGACTTATCGGAACGAGTTGGGTTTCTACATTTCGAGATGTGTTATCGTGCACTTAGTCGGGGTTACGGTGTACATTGGACCCGGTTTTAAAGTCGAAAACGTGAAGAATGAGAGCAACTTTCAAGGGGAACCGAGCCTACATTTGAAGACGCATCACTAAAGTATTTTCAAGAAAATCAATGG
This sequence comes from Arctium lappa, assembly GCA_023525745.1. Classification (NCBI taxonomy): domain Eukaryota; kingdom Viridiplantae; phylum Streptophyta; class Magnoliopsida; order Asterales; family Asteraceae; genus Arctium; species Arctium lappa. The sequence goes on along the minus strand of CM042058.1, from coordinate 55,307,243 downwards.
GGGAGAGGAACTTAAATCTTGAAGATGATTTACTTTCCAAAACTTTAGGAGGAGAATGTTAGTGTAATATTTTATAGAAAGTGTTGGAAAGTAAATGTAATTGTAAAAGGCCTTGGGCCTATTGGGCTTTAGTGTTTAAGATGGGCTTGGGCTTAATATTGTAACAAGGGAGTGTAGGTGTTGGACTATAAATAGGAGTCTTAGCTTGTAATAATTCATATAATTCCATTAATGAAAATGTAACCCTTAAACACTTTGCTCTCTCTATAGATTAGTTTTATATTTTCTCTCAATAAATAATAAAGTCCTCTCTTATCCTACCTAGTTACAAACATGAAATGATCTAGATCTCGGACCTAACATGGGTGGAATTTGTTCGAAAGAAATAAGATGTTCCTGAGGTAGTAATCAATCTCCTTAAAAGAATACAAGTTCTTCATGATTGCAGGGTTCAGAGAGTTCAAAGTGACAATGGCAAGAGGTGATCCCTCTGACAAAGTGCGGACTCGATCCAGTACTGCAAAATTTTGTTACTATACAAATTTTGTAAGTATTATCTAAAGCTTTTGAAGACCCAAACTGGGTAGAAGCTATGCAAGAGGAGCTTTTGCAGTTTGAAAGATATGAAGTATAGACCCTAGTGCCTCTGCCGAAAGGCAAAACTGCAATAAGGACCAAATGGGTCTTCAGGAACAAGAAAGACGAGGACGGTGTGGTCATCAGGAACAAAGCAAGACTGGTGGCCAAGGGATATTGCCAAGAAGAAGGAATCGACTATGAAGAAACCTTTGCCCTTGTAGCAAGGCTTGAGGCAATAAGAATATTTCTTGCCTTCGCAGCCCACAGAGGTTTTAAGGTGTTCCAGATGGATGTAAAGTGAGCCTTCTTAAATGGGCAGATTCAAGAAAAAGTATATGTCCAGCAGACGCTAGGGTTTGAAAGCTCTAAGTACCCTAATCATGTGTATTTCTTGGATAAGGCTTTGTATGGACTCAAGCAAGCCCCTAGAGTCTGGTACGATAGACTTTCAAACTTATTTCTTGCTAATGGTTTTGAAAGAGGTACAACTGATACTACCTTTTTCTATAAGAAGAGAAAAGGTGAGATTCTACTTGTCCAGATTTATGTTGAAGACATTATTTTTGGGTCCACAAATGAGTCTTATTGTAAAAAGTTTGAGTCATTGATGAAGAGTGAGTTTGAGATGAACATGATGGGAGAACTCACCTTCTTCCTAGGATTGCATGTCAAACAAACCAAAGAGGGCATTTTCTTAAACCAATAAAAATATGTCTCTGATATACTTGAAAAATACAAGCTCTCTGACTCTTCACCAATGAAAACCCCTATGGCCATTGGATCTAAGCTTTATGCAGACCCAGAGGGAAAATCTGTGGAGTGTAAACTCTACAGAGGTATGATAGGGTCTCTGTTGTACTTAATTGCAAGTAGACTTGATATAATGTTTACCACATGCCTCTGTGCAAGATTTCAAGCTAACCCCAAAAAATCTCATCTTCATGGTGTCAATAGGATCTTTAGATACTTAAAAGGGACCAAGAATCTTGGTCTCTGGTATCCAGAGAACTCTGGCTTTGATCTTATGGCTTATACAGATTCAGATTACGGAGGATGCAAGCTAGACAGAAAAAGTACCTCTGGGAGTTGTCAATTTCTTGGAGGCAAACTAGTCAGTTGGACTTCTAAGAAATAGAACTGTATTTCGACTTCTACGGCAGAAGCATAATACGTTGCTGCCTCTAGTTGTTGTTTACAAGTTATGTGAATGAGAACCCAACTCAGAGACTATGGATTTGACATTGAGAAAATCCCCATCCTCTATGACTCCAAAAGCGCCATTGCGATCTCTGCCAACCCTGTTCAGCACTCTAAAACCAAACACATCGATACCAGGTACCAGTTTCTGAAACATCATGTGGAGCATGGGACCATAGAGATGTACTTTGTTCCTACAGATTACCAGCTTGCTGACCTTTTCACAAAGGCTTTGGATGAGAAAAGATTCACTTTTATAGTTGGCAAAATTGGTATGCTTAACATGAGTTGAATCACAGCGCCTCTGTACCCTTGCATAGAGCCTCTATTGTAAATATTCTCTGTCTTTACTTTTGCTATTTTTCTTTTTCTTTTTTCAGTTTGTAAAGTTCCTTTCCTGTAAATTTCTTCAAAACTCTCTTGCTCTGTGTCTTGTCAAATGCCTATTTCTAAAGATCCAAGCACAGATCAAGGGGGAGCTAAAATAGGTGACCTTGATAAATCAAAGGGGAGATCCACATTATACTAAAAAATATGTCTCTATGCCCTTCAAATCTTTTCCAATCTTGAGTGATCAATACTTTCCAATCTTTCCCTAATTAGAAATTTTGGATCTCAGAACCTCTGAGGTCATCCACAGAGTCTCTGTGACCTATCACAGAGCCTCTGCACCTCACAAAAAGGGGTCTCTCGTCCATTGAGCATGAAATTTGGTTTGTGATCGATCATCTCATAGTTCTTTCAAAATTGTCTAGGTCATCTTGTTGTTCAGAACCCTGCTCATGACCTCAAAAGCTCTAAACCCACAGAGCTTCTGCCATTTTCATCTCTTGATTTTTTTTTTACTATATGGTCATTCAATGCGGGTTATTTTTTGAAAGTCACTGTCATGTGGGTATAGTAAATGCCACTCGCATGAGAATAGGGGGAGGCGCACATACTCGATAGTGCACCGCCATCCTGACGTGGCAAAATTTCATTGGTCCGTATCTGTATTGTCGTTTTTCAGAAATGGTTCCTTATCCGTTTTTACTCATTACAGATTTCAAATTCTCATTATTTACCACATAATTATTTACCCTTCTCAGTATATAAACCCCTCTTTTTCATCTTATCCCTTTTCCTCTACCTGCAATTCTTCTTTTCTTAAGAACCTCAAAGCAAGAACTTCTTTCCTTTTCTCCTAGTTTCTACAATGGCTTATCCTTCTGTTTCATCCAAGAACTCCCAAGGATCTAAGGCCTCAAACCACTCTCAACATTCCGTAGCAAAAAAGGTTGATTCTCAATCTGTTGAACAAGAACAAGTACTGACTAGCCGAATGCTATCCTTCACAAGGCATGACTATCATCTGAACCAAATGACCATTAAGCCCAACAACCACTTTGTCACTCTCGACCCAAAAGGGTTTCCCACTGAAGCTGAATCATTGATCAATATTCTGAAGAATCACTTCCTTACCAAAGCCCTGACCATGAAGAGGAATGATGTCCCTGAGTCCTACAACCAACAATTCTGGCTGAGTGCACGACATATGAAAATGGACGGATATGGGTACTGCATCATGCGATATGGAACTCATCCATCGACGGAGAAGATACTGGAATTGGTGATAAACAGGAGAAGGTTGTCTGACGTCTTTGAATTGCCCACCAAAGATGATCTAAACCTCAAGAAGTTTTCTGAAGAACCCACAGAAGAAGAACTCCTGGAATTCTTAAAGTTCTTAGGCTATGCCATCCCCATCTCTAAGAGGGCTGACTTTAGATGACAGAACCTTCCCCCTCTATGGAACGTTCTATTTTCCATACTTAACAGATGCCTAACCTCCAAAATAGGTAGTCCTGACCAATCGAGCCATACGATTTTGGCCATCATGTACGGGATCTTCTATGATCTCCCACTGGACTACGCAGGATTGATCTTCAGAGAAATGAGGAATGTAGTCATAGCTAAACAACAAGATCAAGACAGGGGCACATAACCAAAGAACCTGGTCTTCGGAAGATTCCTGGCTTTACTTCTTGGGGATGACCTGATTGGTGAAGGAAATTTACCCGCAGATGACAAGGTCATCAATCTCCACGAGATGAAGTCTCATAAGCCGACCACATTAAAGACAGGGTATCCAGCAGCCCGACCTCTGCCAGCTCGACTTCAGCAATATTTGGGTAGTGAAGAGGGCATTCAGGCTTACATTCGCGGGCACAGGACTCCTGAACTGAGTCCTGCACCCCCCCCCCCCCCGTGTGTGGATTTCAGGTTGGAGAGATAGCAGTAATAAGGATGAGAATCTTGAGGGAGCAGAGGATGTGGCCGCAGAGGCACAGAGAGTGAGTGAGAAGAGAGAAGAAACAGGGAAATGGGTGAGGAGTGATAAAAAGAAGAAAAAGAAACAACACAAGAAGAGAACCGCAGAGGTAGAGGTTCCAAAGACAAAGAAGTCGAGGAAGGAAAAGGCAGTGGCAGAGGACACCACAAAAACAACCCATGTCACAGAGGTGGTTAAGTCCTCTGGGAAGAAAAAGAAGAAACTGAAATGATTGGTAGACAAGGACAAGACCGAGGAAGCCAAGGCTGAGGCTGTCATTATCGAGAATGAACCTGCAGAGGTTTCTGAAGAACCTCAGCAGAGGACAAGACAAAGGGCCTTGGTCTTTTAAGATACTCAAGAAGAAAGACCTTAGAGTCCTTTGCGAATAGCCACTGAAATAGCTAAAGAGGTTACGTAGAGGTACTCAGGAGGTCTAGGTTAAACCGTCGACATGGATATTGAGGACGTGATAGGTATGTCCCAGAGTGACGATGAGGGGATAGAAGGAAACAAAAATTCAAAGGAGGAGAAGGGAGAAAATGATGCCTTGAGCACACAACCTAGCCACACTCCCTGTGCAACCCACATCACAACTTCTGCAGTTCTAGTGCAAAAAGGTATTGAAACAGGATGGCATGGTCCAAACCCTACCCCTACCAATCGGACAGAGGATATTCCTTCTTCCTATGTACCACACTTAGATGGGGAACCCAAATCCACCCCATCCTCTCAAAAGGATGAAGGTGCCGACATAAGTATCCTATTGCCCCAGGACACGACACCACCACACACAGAGGCATTTGTTGCCTCTGTCACACACACGAGTGACCACCAAACTGCTTCAGAGTTGGCAGTGAGAATACACAATACTTCTTTGGATCTAAAACATCTACAAACTTCAATCGACAGAACCCTTGAGAGAGTCTCTGAACTCTCTCACAAGAAGTCTGTCGACAGAACTTCTATAGATGATTCCTTCGTGGAACATCGAGGATTTGAAGGAAATGCTCCAGAGCTCATCATACCCACAAACTCTGAAGGTGCCAAAGACTCGTTGTCTAAATCAGGAACATGTATTGTTCCAGAGGTTACCAGGGATACCTATGTCACAAAAGGCGAGTTTAAAGCCTTTGCTGACCTAGTAATCCAAAAACTTGATGAGTTGAAAAGATCATTCAATCTCGCACATCCAAAAGATTCAAGTGTCATCGCAGAGACTCTGAGATCCAACACAGAGGCTCTGAAAGTATCAGGATCTGATTCTTAACAAGAATAATGAAACTCAGAAACAATATTAAAGAAGTTGCAGAAAAACACTTTAATATTCAAACTATCAATGTAACAGTAAAATAGAAATCACAACTTGTAAACTTTATTGAATGATTAAAGTTACAAGCTTTCAAACAAAACCTCAATCTTGATGAACAGGCTCACCAAGACGAATTCTACTTCTCTAGAATTAGGATTGTAAACCTTGAGGTTAATTCTTTCTCTAAACAAAAACTTAGAATTGAAAATCATATCTATGATTCTCTCAGAATGTATTATATAAGCTATAACATCTAAACTATATTTACAGAATAGATTACAAGATAATTATTAAAATAAACTTGATCTTCAATATCAATCCCATAATTATCTTCAACTTGTCTTTATCTTCAAGGCATCTTTATCATTAAAAGCAACACTGATAATCTTCAGAAGTATTAATCATCACCAGCAACATTACACATTGAGCAATATTAATCTTCAGCAGTACTAACTACTAGCAGTACTAACTCTTCAAGTAGTACTAAGTATTCAAGTAGCAGCACTAACTTTTTAAGCAGTATTAATTCTACTAGCAGTAGTAATCTTGAAAACCTGGCAGTAGTAATCACTTAGACAAATCTTCCGTTCCAAACAATCTCCCCCTAACTTGACTTTTAGAGAAGAGAAGTCAAGTTCTTCAGATGCTCCCAAAACTCTATTGCTCATACACCCATATCAGGATTCAGCCCCAAACTTTGATTAATGATTCTCTGGATCAAGTATCTCGCCATTGCAGACTCTGGTGCACAACCAAGCTTCTTCTTCAACATAGCATGAAACTTTAACCTACTATGGTTGTAGATTCTATCCACTAAGAAATATTCAAAGTGACTTGTATCCATAGCCAGTGCATATACTCCACTTCTTTCATATAGAGTCCAGTTTTTGATGGTTTTGAACACATTTATGATGACATGATGAACTTCTTTTGGTTTGAACAACATGCAGAGATATTCCATCACAAGTTTTATAACAGGTATCCCTGGAGCTTTCAACTTATCAGCATATAGTTTCATCCCCACCTCAAACATTTCATCTAATCCAGATCTGGAGCATACTCTTACTATCTCGGCCCAAGTAGGATACAACTTCAAACTTTTCATCCTTCGTTTTCATCCTGATATACTCCTTTCCATATACTTCCATGATATCCTAGTGAATAATTTCAGGAGGCTTTACACCAACTGGTTCAGCAGTTATAGGCTCAGGCACTTTCTCCATCACCACCATGTACATATTTACATCATAAGTACTTGATGATTCTTCCTGAGATTGAGCTTTCTTTTCTTCAGACTTAGGTGCCCCTTGTTCTTCAGCTACCTTTTGTTCAGCTTCTTCCTCATCCACTCTAGGTTTCTTAACAAGTTTTCTTCTTGCCATCATTTTAGTTCTTTTCAAAGTCTTCAAACTTTCACCTAGAGTAGCTTCCTTCTTTGGAGTTTCTTGATCATCAGGATATGGTTTTTCTATTAGAAGGTCATGCCTTTCTTTCATCCTCTTTTCCACTTCAACTCTTGCTTGATCATTCCCTTGTAGTTTAGTCATTTCTGCATCATACAAACCTTTGATCTGATCAAATGACATCTTTGTGAACATCTCCTTTTTGACTCCCACGACACCTTTGAGGAAAGTGATAATCTTCTTTCTCTCTTGAGTGCCAAGGTAGGTCTTTGAAGGTTGCCTCTTCTTTGCAGCCATTTTGATCATCACATGCTTCTTTAGAGTTGCAGCTTTCTTCTGTGCTATCTCTGTTGCCAGAATCTTTTGATAAACTTCATTTAGCTCTGCAGCTAGAGCCTTTTCCATCTCTCTATCTTTCTCCACTTGAACTGTTTCTGCTTGCTCAAGTTCTGCTTGAATCTTCTTAGCCAAAGCTTCATCTGACTCAATCAACTTTTGCTTTTTAAGTGGTTGGTCAAATTCCACTATCTTGGCTTTGCCTTTATCCTTGTTTGCTACCTTCTCAACACTTGCTTTCTTGATAACCTCACCCTTTTCTTTGATGACAACTCCTTTGGCCTTTGAAGTGACCTTGGGAGTATCATGTTTAGCTTTGATTAGAGCTTTAGCTATCTCAAATTCTTCCAAATTTCTGTTAATGAGGTCAGTTAATACCTCTTGAACAATTTTTGCAGCTTCATTTGTTTCAACAACATTAACTGTTTCTGCTGCTCTATCTGTTACTGTTGTTTCTTCAAACACAAGCCCTGTTTCTGTTTGTACATCAAACTCCCCCTCAACTCCATGTATCTCCCTCTCCAGGTTGATCTTAGCTTCCGACTCCCCCTTTTTGGGAGCATCATCCACTGGTTTCCTTCTTCTGAGCACAAACCTTTGTTTCTTCTTCTTTTGAACCACCTTCTGAACCAACTTCTTTAAGCTGCTGATCTCTTCTTGTTGGTTGATGATGAATTTCTTGAGTTCATTGACAACCTACTTTTGAGCATCCAATTCAGTTGCCATTTTGGACATGGTAGAAATCAATTCATGATAGTCATATCTATCCTCACCTTCTCAAGGAGTGTTACCCCCTTTTGATGGATCATTGGAACTTTTAATAGTAGAGGTCTTCTGCCTAGCAGAAGCACCCTCCACCCCCTTGGTTTCTTGCCACCTGGGACCTTTGGATGATTGCTCACACAAAGTTGCCATGGGGAAGGTCTTAGTGATGTTACCACTGTCCTCCTCTGTGCTAGCAAGAGTAGTGGCAACCTTCTCACCCACATGCTCATACATCTCCTCAATGAGCACCTCCTTGGGGTTGGGAGACACCCTAGTGGTTTCCCTATTGATATTCTCTAATGGAGAATGCTCCATTAGTGGGCTTTGAGGTTCTGAGATTGTAGAAGGTACAACAAGGGAAGAAGCCTTGTGTACCTTTCTCTTAACATAAATTTTGGTTAAAACTGTTGTTGGCTTATGAACAAGGGACTGAGGAAGAGATATAGTGGTTGAAGGTTGGGTTTGGATCTCAGTGGGATGGTCTAGTGAGGGCCTTCACCCTGATGCCATACCTTCTTGGTTGTGGGACACCACCATCGTTGTAAGGAACAATGGGGTGTCAACATCTTCCGAGTCCTTGGCAGATCTCTTCATATTTGAAAAGACCTTGCCCTTAGGGATTTTAGGTACATATACCTCATTAAACTGAGGTATATCCGTCAATTCAAAGGTTATAACTGCCTGGACAATTCTTGGATACATATAGAAACTCTTTTTATTATCCAAGTTTGACACAAGGTCATTGAAAATCATTTTGGAAAAATTATAATTTCTGGCAGTGGACAAGCAGACCAAAGCATAAGCAATGGTACTGCTGAACTGACTCCATCCAGTAGTTTTCTTAGAAATACAGTGCATAAGGGTATGAATAAAGAACCTCCATTGGGGAGAAAAGTGAGCTTTGAAAAATTTGAAAACACCCTGTTGGCCTTCATACCCCATTCTGGTGAGATTGGAAAACAAGTCCTCATTAGGGATAGAAGTAATACCTGAGGCATCGTCTAGATGTAGACTGATGCGAATGACCTCTTCAGTGACTATCAAGGGTTTTTCACACACCCTTGTCTTGATGAACTGCACACCCTTTTCAGTAACAGCGGTGGCATTGGCCCAAAATTGCTTCTGGTGCTCGATGAAAATTGGTGGTGACACAATAAGAGCATAGGCGATGTGACTGGACTTGAGAAAATCAACGATTTGATGAAATCCAGCAGCCTGCTGAGGCTTTTGATACATTACGATCTCATTGTGTTCATCGATAAACTCCATGGATGCCATCGGTCTTGAGGATACTGGACTGAAACACACTTGTTGCTTGAGAGAAAAAAAATTAGAGAGAAGATGAACAGTATTCAAAGAGTCGTTGTGAGCTTTTAGGCGGGCAAAGAGGGTATTTATATGTTTCGGGAAAGAAGCAGTATTAACCCTATTTTCAGTTAAAGCAGTACTAACCCACTGGCAGTATTAACTAAGAGCAGTATTAATTGAGAGCAATATTAACTAAAAGCATTATTAACTAACTAGCAGTATTAACTAACTAGCAGTATTAACTAACTAGCAGTATTAACTACCTAGCAGTATTAACTGAAAGCAGTATTAACACATACCTGAAGTAGTAACTGAAACTAGCAGTAGTAATAGTGAACATGCAGTTGTAACTTTGCACTGGCAGCATTAACTATACTCACATTGTTGAAGCTTGTGTTAGTCTGAGTAGGGAAATAAACTTCCTGAGAAAGATGATTAGTAGCACCAAAACAAATAACAGGTATACAAGCACTTTTTAAACATGAGCTCATTCAGAGTTGATCATGCCCACACTTGTGACCAAGAAAGTGAATCTACCTACATCAAAAGCTTTAGTGAATATATCAGCAAACTGGTTATCAGTATGAACTTTAACAACTTGAATAAGCTTCTTTTCATTGCAGACTCTAATAAAGTGATACCTGATTTCAATGTGCTTTGTTTTGGAGTTCTTGACTGGATTGTTAACAATGCTAATAGCACTGCTATTGTCAATGAAGATTGGAGTGTGAAGAAAGGTTACCCCATAGTCCAGCATTTGATTCTGAATCCATAGAACCTGAGAGCGGCAACTTGCAGCAGCAATGTACTCAGCTTCTGTTGTGGATAAGGACACTGTGGTTTGCTTCTTACACTGCCAAGATACTAGTCTTGCACCCAAAAGCTGACATCCTCTTGAAGTTGACTTTCTATCCATATTAGGACCACCCAAGTCACTGTCTGAATATGCAATCAAGTCAAATGAAGATTCATAAGGATACCAAAGACCTAATCTAGGTTGCCCTCTTAAGTATCTGAAAATCGTCATAACAACTTGAAGATGTGACTGCTTTGGCTTGACTTGGAATCTGGCACGCACACACACTGGAAACATGATATCTGGTCTTGAGGCTGTGAGATACATGAGAGATCCAATCATTGATCTATAAAGATAGACATCAACATCCTCCCCCTCAAGATCAACAGTGATCTATTTGTGTGTTTCCATTGGTGTGCTTGCTGGCTTTGAGTCTGATAAACCATATTTATCCAGGATGTCTTTCACATACTTTGATTGACTTATGAAAATCCCATCTTTCTGCTGTTTCACTTGAAGCCCAAGGAAGAAAGTAAGTTCACCCATTGAACTCATTTTGAAGCTCTTGTGCATCAACTCTTCAAAGTCTCTACACATCTGATCTTTTGTGGATCCAAATATGATGTCATCCACATAGATCTGAACAAGTAGGATGTCCTTATTTCTTCTTTTTATGAAAAGGGTTTTGTCAATTATTCCCCTTTCAAACTCATTTTCCAAGAGATAGGTAGACAGAGTATCATACCATGCTCTTGGGGCTTGATGTAGGCCATAGAGTGCTTTCTTAAGTTTGGACACTCTGTCAGTATATGATGGATTTTCAAATCCAGGGGGCTGACAGACATATACTTCTTCATCAATTGTTCCATATAGAAAGGCACTCTTCACATCCATTTGATATACCTTGAACTGCATATATGAAGCATAGGCTAAAAACAACCTAATTGCTTCTACCCTTGCAACTGGAGAAAAAACTTCCTCATAGTCTATGCCTTCTTCCTGAGTGTACCCTTGTGCTACTAGCCTTGCTTTGTTCCTGATTACAATTCCTCTCTCATCCTTTTTATTTCTGAAATTCCACTTGGTGCCAATTGCTCTATGACCTTTTGGAAGGTCCACCAAGTCCCAAACATCTTGTAATTTGAAATGTAGCAACTCTTCTTGCATGGCTTCTATCCAACTTGAATCTTTCACTACTTCACAAGCCTTCTTAGGCTCAATCTGGGATAGAAAGCAAGAGAGTATTGTATTCTACTGATCCTACAAATCTTGAAGTCTGATTTGATTCCTAGTCATCATAGGAGAAGAGATGTCTCATACTACCAGCTCAGGAGGATGATTCTTCTGAGTTCTTGTCTAAAGACTAGGTTCTTCATTAATTCCCACATCTAAATTGGAATCATTTAAGTCAGCTGAGGGAATCTCATCAACTGCTTCTGGCTCTTCATGCTCTGGATTCTCATCATCTCTTCTTCCATCATCACTCTAAATTGGTTCAGTAACAGTCTCCTTTTCACAAATTTCCACAAGGTCCATTGTAGGTATGGGAAAGATCATAGACTGGGGACTAAAATCTTGAACTTGTTCATCCCCTGATCCTCTACTTCCTGATCCTGCATGATCATCACTACTGAAACCCAAAGAGTTAGTTAGTGAATCAATGTCAAATAGCCACTAAGGACCTGAACCAATAGGATTCGGTGTGTTCTCATTGCATTTGACATTGTCACTTTCCTCAATTATTCTAGAAGAAGAATTAAATACTCTGTAGGCCTTACTCTGAGATGAGTAACCAACAAGAAAACCATCATATGCTTTGCTATCAAACTTTCCTAAGTGAGTTTTGGTATTGAGAATGGTACAAGGACACCCAAAAGGTTTGAAAAATCCAATAAATGGTTTTCTTTTATTTAAAAGCTCATATGGTGTCTTGTTTTTAGGCTTGACTACTATAACTCTGCTTTGGACATAACAAGCAGTATTAACTGCTTCAGCCCAGAAAGTAATTGGAAGTTTTGAATCAGCTAACAGAGATCTAGCAGCTTCAATCAGTGTCATATTCCTTCTCTCAGCAACACCATTTTGTTGTGGAGTCCTAGGAGCACTATATTGCCTCTCAATTCCTTTTTCCTCACAAAAGGTGTTTAGATCAAGATTTTTAAATTCAGTACCATTATCTGACCTAATGACTTTTACCTTTTGATTTGTTTGGTTTTCAATTTTTAGAATAAAGGATTTGATCAGTCCACTTGTTTCATCCTTAGTCCTTAGAAAATATACGCAAGTAAATCTAGAGTAATCATCAACAATAACTAAGCAGTATGATTTCTTACCTATACTCATAACATTTGTAGGACCAAACAGATCCATATGCAACAACTGAAGAGAAGAAGAAATTGTGTTCAACTCTTTGGACTTATAAGAAGTTTTGTGTTGTTTGCCTTTGAGACAAGCAAAACAATGATCATCACATGAAAAGACTTTTGAAGGCATACCTCTTACAAGGTTGTTTTTAACAAGTTTATTCATGGTTTTAAAGTTCATGTGACACATCCTTCTGTGCCAAAGTGATGATTCATCCAAAGAGGCTTTTGAAACAAGGAAGTTTAGGGATGAATCATTTGAAACATTTTCCATATCCAAACAATAGACATTATCCTTTCTAGGAGTTCTTAGTAGTATCATCTTTTCATCAATTACCTTGAATCCAGGAGCAAGGATAATGCAATCTGAATCAGTAAATAATATACTATGCTTTTTGTCACAAACCTGTGATACACTTAACAGGTTGTACCTTAACTGCTCAACATAGAAAACATCCTCAAAGGTCATCTTACCTTTTGTTACATCTCCCTTACCACTAATCTTACCTCCATCTGGAGTATTAACAAAGGCAACATGCCCTCCATCAATTTTCTTGAAATTCTTGAGGCAAGCCATGTTCCCTGTCATGTGCCTAGAGCAACCACTATCAACATGCGAAATGCTCTTTCCCTTGAGCTGTTGGTTGCCCTGCACATTAGATAAATCAATTAGTATTGACTGGGAACCCAAGCCAAAGTGGTCTTGGGCCTCCCTTTCTCATCAAAGTACTTGCACTACTTTTTGATGAGATTTTTAAATTTAGAATCTTCTTGACTGAAGTACTTTGTCAAGATGATTGGTCTATAAGCACAAACACTAGAAGCAGTACTAATTTTAGAAGTACTAACAGAGTTAGCAGCACTAACAGCTGTAGCAGTACTAACCTTGTTAGAAGCACTAACAGAGTTAGCAGTATTAACATTTGAAGAAGTACTAACAATATTAGTTTTAGAAGTACTAATACTCTCAGCAGCACTAACATTGATAGCAGTAGTATTGCTTCTGGCAACACTATCTTTGTCAGCAACACTATTTGTGGTAGCAGTACTAACAGTTTTAGTGCTTCTGGGAACCCACATCTTGACACTCTCTTTTACAGTCTTTTTCTTCATGTGGCTTTTAGATTTAACATTTTTTTAGCCACATGGTTCCTTTCATTCTTCCTATAACCAAAGGGTTTTTGCATATATCTTTGAAAATTTATCCTTTGGTTAATTGGATTAAAATAACAGTGCTTCGCAAGATGATTCAATTTGCCACATATGAAACAGGGTTTTGGTCTGATGATTCTACTCAGATCAACTCCTTGCTTCTGAGCCCACTGATTATTCCAATTTCTTTGATTTCCCCTCCTTTTATCATGTTTTAGGGGCTCAAATTTATTACCTGCACACTGTTTGCAAGGAACAGGATTCACAACTGTAGTTTGCTTGTAATGGACCTTTTTGGACTTTCCCGCAGTCTTCTTTACACCATCAGATTTGACCCAATCCCTTCCACCACCCTTATTGGTAAGAATGTTATTTTCTAAGGGAATCTCACCACTCACATTGTTATTCTTACTCTTACCAGCTTCTTTCTCAGTCTTGTCCTCAACAACTACTTCATCTAAAGGATCTATCTTAGTGGCTCCCTCATGCAAGTCCTTCCTATCCTTGGTCTCTAGCAAGTCTGATTTAGGAGGGATGTAGTTGTTGTTGTATGGTGGTGGTGTGGTGTTGTACCCAATTCCTGGTTTAAGCTTGTTAAAGCACATATTTATTGGATTAAAGATCATAATTATCTGAAGATGGAAATATGAAGTTAAAGCTGTTAAAGTCGTCTCAACAAATAGTCTAGGGTCCTTTTGTAATAATTAGTCAATGTATGTTTCCGTAATTTAAATATTTGTCTTTTATTTTAGTTATTAGTTTGTAGTTGGGCCCAAGCCTTGCAAGCCCATTAGGCTATATGGCCTAATTATAAATGGGTTTTGTTTAGTGGTAATTAGGGTTAGATATCTTAATTGCAAATTAATTATTGAGAGAGGTTTGGTCATGGTGGTGGTGTGCCGTACGTATACAGAGAGATAGAAGCAGATTTTGTTTTTCTTCATCAAGAAAGCTTGTAACTCATTGAATCGTTTGCTTAATCAATATCAGGTTTGATTTATCGTATTGTTTATGTGATTGCTTGTTTGAATGAATGTATATCGGGACACACAATTGGTATCAAAGCATGTACATATTGGATTGAATAAGTTTTTTGTTCGGTTCTAATTTTCTGTCAAAGATTCATGTTTTTTATTGTGTGATTGTTCATTCAAGTTGATATTAGTTTGATTGTGTTTGTTTTGCATATTATAGTGATTGGGTATTGTTTGATTTGATAATTGCATTGTTTTTGATTATCAATTTGTTGAATTTGGTTTTCTGGGTTCGGTTTGGAGACGGCACTGTGTGTTCAATCGATTCCATCATAAAGTGGTTTTTACTGAAATTAATTGGTACCAATCTGTTCTAATCGTTTAATCGATCGTTTTTGCAAAGTTTGGTTGGTCAATTTAGTGTTTTGATCTGTTTCTGGGATGATTTTTGAGTTTCTGGGTCGATTCTGTATCAAGAACACTCTGGTCGAACATATCGGTCTTTGTTTCTATCGGTCTAAGTCTACTTCCGGTCGATTCCTTTATCGGTCTTTAGCATTCGATCGGGACTCTCACTGTCCACTCCGGTCTTACCAACATCCGGTCTTACCAATATCCGGTCTTACCAAACATCCGGTCTTACCAATATCCGGTCTTACCAACCATCCGGTCTTACCATTCTATTGGTCAAATCACTCGACCGGACTTTACAAGTTCCCGGTCGAAGGAAATATCGGTCTTTGCACTTCCCCGGTCGAACAAGTTCTCGGTCGAACTCTCGACCGGTCTTTACAAGTCTCCGGTCGACTCAATACCGGTCGAAGCACATCCCCGGTCATTTTTTTTTTCAAACTGTAATAGGGCATCTAAATGTCAAAATTTTTTCTCTAGCGGGACCCCCGTGCTAAGTCTGCGAAGGGGGACAAAGTTCTGTTCGTGACCTGTTTTTTTCTGAATTTCATTCTAAGTTTTTCAGTATTGTGTGATTTTATCTTGACTTCTAACGATCTCATCCAGTTGATTGTTTCAATATCAGATAAGTTTGATTTCTAATCATATAAGTAAAGATGTCTCGGGAAGCTCTTGCTATTGGAACAGATGTGAAGCCACCAGTACTCTTCAAGGGGGAGTACGAGCAATGGAAGGACATATTTTTGGACTTCATTGATCGACATGATTTAGGAGATGAAATCAGAAAATCTCTGAAAGACGGGATCATGACACCTCCGACCAAGGTTCTCACTGTAGCTGGAGAAAATGGTCAAGAAGAAGAGACAGAGTACAAATTACCGATTGGTGAATATTCGGAAGATCAGCTGAAGAGACACAAGGGTGACAAGCTGGCAAGATCATTTATTCTCCAAGGCATACCGAATGAAATATATGTCAAGATTGATAGCTATAATGCTACCGGTAAGCAAATGTGGGATCAATTGGAGAAGATGATGATCGGATCCAAAGTCGGCAATCAGCTCAAAGTATCTACATGCCTGAATAATTATGAAGAGTTCAAAGCCAAAGCTGGAGAGTCTCTCGAAGCTACTTATGACAGATTTGTCATTTTGCTGAACGAGCTCAGCAAGAACACGATCAGCAAATCTCACGTGGAGCTGAATGTGAAATTTCTCAGCAATCTTCAGCCTGAATGGAAGAGGTTCACCCGTCAGATGAGACAGTTGAAGGATCTGCATGACATTCCTCTTCATGAAGTTTATGAGATTCTCAGACAGAATGAGGAAGAGGTAGACGAGATCAAGGCTGAGATGAAAAAGGCTGACAAAGCAGTTGCTGATCCAGTTACTCTTGTGGTTAAGAAGTCAAAGAAGAAGAAGGTGATAGATTCTGATTCGGAAGAAGCTGATTGTGAGGAAAAGTCTAAAACTGACGATTGTGAAAAACTGATGGAAACCATGCTCATGTGAACCAAGGATTTCCAATAGTCAGCGATACTCGTCTGGTCCGAACAACTACAAACATAAAGATAAAGTTGAAGAAAGGAGATCAGAAGAAATGAAGAAGGATGGAGCTGAAGAGACCAAGAAAGAAGAACCGATTAAGTGCTACAACTGTGGTAGACTCGGTCATTTTGCCAAGGACTGTCGCAAATCAAAAGTCCGAAACTCAGACTATTACAAGAATAAAATGCTTCTAGCCAAGCAACAAGAGGCTGGAAAAGCATTAATGGCCGAGGATGAATACTGGCTCGACCACTCGGATGAAGAATCTGAATAAGGAGAAAAGGATGAGACAACACATCTGTGCTTGATGGGGAAGAACCAGTCAGAAGCTGAAGCTGATTCGGAAGATGGAGATACTGATGAGGTATGTAACTTTACTGAATTTGATTTATTGAACCAAATGAATGCCATGATGTCTAAACTCCAAGAATTAGAGTCAAAACTGAAGCGTGAAAGAGGTGTCATAAATGAGAAAAATCAATCTATACATAAACTTAGTAATGATATTGCTGAGAAAAATGTATTAATTGAAACTTTGCACAAAAATATAGACACCAGCGCTAAAGAAAAGACTATAATTCATAAAGAGTTATCTGAAACTGATTCAAAGTTTAAAGAATGTGAGTTTAAATCTAGAGATATTGCTAAAAGGTACTTTTCTACTTCAAAAGAGAATAAATCTTTAATAGAAAAGGTGAATGCTTTGGAAGAAAAATTACACTCTTTGGGTCAGACTGAACACACTATTCATTTGAACAAACCTAAAGAGAAACCTGATACTTGGGGACTTGGTTACAAGAACCCACATCATCTCAAAAAGGGTATATCTGAAGTGCCTGCACTTTATGACTTTGGGTTTATGTTGTTGGCTCCTCAACATCAAGAACTCAAACCCTTTTGGACTAGTCTGTCGGAAAAAGGTAAATCCAAGGAATATGATAAAAGAAAGAACACAACTAAAGTTCAACTTCCATTTCGCTATGAGAAGTTGAAGAAAAGTTATCGTTCTCATAAATCAAAATTTCTTTCAAATGATTATTTTGAAAGTTATTATGTTAAAGAGTTGGAGACTAAACCCATTGAAGGCAAGCTTTACGTCCCTCCCCTCGTTTTGGAAAGAAAAATTTCTGAACTTGAGAATACTCTTAGAGATGAAAGAATTTTGATGGACTTAGAACAAACTGTATTTTCAACAGTGTTCAAAAATTCTAATTTTCCTAAACTTTCCAAAGCTTTAAATTCGGATGACAGTTCTGGTTCACTTGATAATGAGCTTAATTTCTTAAACTCTGAAGGTGTTTTAAATAAGTGTGTTTCTCAGTTTGATTTTTCTTCTAAACTTCCTGATCATTCATCTTGTGTTGTTAATTCCTTTGGATTACCCAGTGTTTTTGACAAAGGTGAAACATCAACGAAAGTTGATAAATCAGTTTCTGTGAAATCAAAGAAAGCAAAAGGTAAGAAACAAATATCTCATCTTTCACAGAAACCGATCCCCACTGGTAAGCCAAAGAAGAAGCATTCTCTTAATTCTCATCATTCTAACTCTAAAGTTTCACATGTTTCAGATTTGAGAAAGCAAAGGGTTGGAGTTAAGACTGCATGGATACCGAAACAGAAGATAGACGAGAAATCTAAATCTAGTTCTAGTTTTATTTTGAATAAAAAGACTTCTAGTAAAGATGATTTGAGTGTGAATGTTGCTACTTTTAAAAATAATCTTGTTGATTCTCGCAAGAAATACTCTATAAAGCAATTATTTCAGTTAGCTCCATCTAGTACTAAAAAGTTTTTAAATTATGGTGAATGTGATTATGCTTCTCGTAGATATTCTGATGTTTGGTATGGTTCATATAATGTTTCATCTTATCATTATCATACGTCTTATCATGCTTCTGGTTTTCAAAGAAAAAGCGGACCCAAATTTAAATGGGTGCCAAAATCAAGTACTAACAGTGGAGGTCCCATTTTTAAATGGGTTCCTAAACCTCTTCTTTCTTGATTTGTGTTTGTGCAGACCCGTCATATGTGGTATTTGGATAGTGGGTGTTCCAAACATATGACCGGGCAGAAGAGTATGTTGTCTAATTATAAGGACAAATACTGTGGCACAGTTCGTTTTGGGAATGATCAGTTTTCACCTATTCTGGGATATGGTGATGTTGTACATGAAAATCTTACGATCAAGAAAGTGAGTTACGTTGAAGGCTTAGGGCACAACCTGTTCAACATTGGCCAGTTCTGCGACAAAGATTTAGAGGTTAATTTCAAGGCCAAGACATGTTCAATACGCACTGAAGAAGGAAAAGAACTCCTGGTCGGATCTCGCAAGTCAAACCTCTACCCCATCAATTTGTCAAAGGTCCAGGCTGACAATCAGGTCTGCCTACTATCAAAGGCCTCGATGCAACAAAGCTGGTTATGGCATCGACGGCTTTCTCACCTCAACTTTCGGTAAATCAACAAGCTGGTCAGTGGTAAGCTAGTGAAAGGTCTTCCAGAGCTGAAGTATGAGAAAGAACATCTATGTGCAGCGTGTGAAAAGGGAAAGATGAAGAGAGCCCCACACAAACCAAAGCCTGAACTGAGTACAAGCTCTCCGTTAGAGTTGTTGCATATGGATCTATGCGGTCCTATGCGAACGCAAAGCTTAGGAGGAAAGAAGTATGTGTTGGTTATCGTGGATGACTATACGCGATACACTTGGGTTAAGTTTATACGGTCTAAAGATGAGACTCCCGATGTTCTCATTACGTTTCTGAAGACGACCCAAGTCAATCTGCAAAAACAGGTCAAGATTCTCAGGACTGACAACGGCACAGAGTTCAAGAACAAGACAGTCAAAGAATATCTAGAATCAGTCGGGATATCACATCAATACTCTACTGCTCGCACGCCTCAACAGAACGGAGTCATCGAAAGGCGAAATCGTACACTTGTCGAGGCCGCTCGGACAATGCTCAGCCAATCTGACTTACCTTTATTTTTGTGGGCTGAAGCTGTATCGACTGCGTGTCACACTCATAATCGCTCCATGATACATCGTCGATTTAAGAAGACTCCGTATGCGTTGATCAACAACCGCACACCAACCATTAAATATTTTCATGTTTTTGGTTGTATGTGTTATGTTCTAAACGACCGAGAGAATATGAACAAGTTAAGTGCTAAGGCGGATGAAGGCATCTTTGTTGGTTATTCCTCTACATCTACTGCATATCGTGTTTATTTAAAGAAGTCGAAGACAGTGATCGAGAGCGTCAATGTTACATTCGATGAGGAAATGGCTTCTGAGCACATCAGTTCATAACCCGTCGCTACCGGAGTTTTAGCTTCTGGACCAACCAGTCCAGGACCTGCACCTCAAGAGAACAAATCAGATGGCGCTTCGTCGTCTACTTCTAATTTATCTGATTTGGATTTATTATTTGAACTGTTCTATGATGAATTTCTTGGTTCTAAATTGCCTAACTCTGTTGTGATTGACATGATAGAAGACTCGATGACTACTCATCCGACTAGTTCTGATATCTCTACTGAATTTGGTTCCCCTATTCAGCAAGAAGTTCCAGTTCAAAAGCCTACTTCTACAGTTGAAGTTGTGACCAACAATGCCGAGACAGAAGTAGCTGACTCCGTAGGATGTACTGTAGGGACTGATCAACAGATTGACCAAGTTGTACCTACTGCTAGTTCTGCAACAACTACTTCAACTGAAGCCCCCGTTAATTTTGAACCATCTGAAGGAGATACTAGTGGATTCCTAGATGCGGACAATGATCAACATGCATCTAATGCACTCCCTCATGAACATAAGGGGACCAAAGAGCACCGGCGCAAACTAGGTCTGCAACATCAAATCTATGTATGTATGAATCCTTTCTGAGCAAGATCGAGCCTACACGCATATCTGAGGCCCTTGCCGATTCAGATTGGGTAACTGCGACGCAAGATGAGCTGAATCAGTTTGAAGCACTGAAAGTCTGGAGACTCGTACCCAAACCGCAAGGTAAAACCATCATTGGTACGAAATGGGTGTTCAAAAACAAGAAAGATGAAGATGGCACCGTTATCCGAAACAAAGCACGACTTGTCGCCAAGGGATATAGGCAAGAGGAAGGGATAGACTACGATGAGACTTATGCTCCAGTGGCACGTATAGAGGCAATTCGGATGTTCTTAGCCTACGCAACCCACAAGAACTTCACCGTCTATCAAAATGGACGTGAAGATAGCTTTTCTGAATGGAGTACTCAAGGAAGAAGTCTACATCTCACAGCCAGAAGGGTTTGTAAATCCAGATAAGCCGAACCACATCTTCATCTTGGATAAAGCTCTTTATGGACTGAAACAAGCTCCTCGCGCCTGGTATGATATCCTATCTCAATTCTTGGTTAAGTCAGGTTTCACAAAAGGTACGGTTGATACCACTCTTTTTATTAAAAAGGATAAAGGCGATATCATTCTAATTCAAATATATGTGGATGATATTATTTTTGGTTCTACAAATCCTAAGTACTGTAGGAACTTTGCAAACCTCATGGTGTCTCGTTTTCAAATGAGCATGATGGGAGAGATGAATTTCTTTCTCGGATTGCAAGTTAAACAATTTTCAACGGGGATCTTTATCAATCAATCTAAATACATTCTGGATATTCTTCGGAAGTTCAAAATGGAAGATTGTAAACCGATTGGTACCCCAATGGCACCTGGTACTAAGATCGGCACCGATCTTTCGGGAAAGGCTGTTGATGTTTGGACTTACAGAGGGATGATAGGTTCTTTAATGTATCTCACTTCAAGTAGGCCGGATATAATGTTTTCTACATGCTTATGTGCTAGATTTTAGGCCAATCCTAAAGAATCCCATTTGTCTGCTGTAAAGCGGATTTTCAGATATCTGAAGGGGACTGCAGATCTTGGTCTGTGGTATCCTAAGGATACAAGCTTTGAACTAACATCTTATTCAGACGCAGATCATGCTGGTTGCATGTTAGACAGGAAAAGCACCTCGGGCCATATACAATTCCTCGGAGATAAACTCGTAAGTTGGGCTTCGAAGAAGCAATTATGTGTCTCCACATCAACGGCCGAAGCAGAATATGTAGCTGCTGCTAGCTGCTGTTCTCAGGTCTTGTGGATGAGAACACAACTGCGAGACTATGGATTTCATTTCAATAGAATCCTGATCTATTGTGATTCGAAGAGCGCTATTGCGATTACTGCTAACCCTGTTCAGCATACTAAGACCAAACACATAGATGTGAGGTATCATTTTATAAAAGATAATGTAGAAAAGGGAACAATTGAACTTTACTTTGTAAAAACCGATTATCAGCTTGCAGATTTGTTTACCAAACCTTTATACGAAAAGAGATTTAATTTTCTTGTCTCAAGACTTGGTATGCTAAATCTTAAGACCTAATCGATGGTTACCTATTAAAGTTTCTTATTGTGTTTCTTTATCATTTCTTTATTATTATTTCCGCATGATATCTGCTCTTTAATAGTTTGTTCATGATCTCAGGGGTAGTGTGAAAAGTATCTTATAGATGATCAATGTTAGTTTGAGGGGGAGCTATTATGAATGCATTGTACTTTCTGATCAATGTGTTAGTAGTTCATAATTTTAGGGGGAGCGATCAAGTCAAAGGAGTATGGCGATGACTTCTAATTATTTCTGATCAGAACTCGTACATCATTTGTTTTACTGCTTCATGTCATTTCAATTTCAGTGAATAAAGTTACTTTGACTAGACTTTTAGACTTTTGTAGGTTGAGAGATGCTTCAAAGATCATATCTATATGACTTTAAGCTTGACTTCGTGAGATGTAAGAATGTACCCAAAAGGTATAATTCTTAATCTTCATCTCCTCCATGGTTGTAAAAAGGACAACTTTCAATCAGAAGAAAACATGTTCTTCATTGTTCAAACCACTTCCCAGTTCTCAAAAAGATTTCTTGATTTGGAAGTGTGATTTTAATGTTTTCTGGTTCATCATTGAGCCTTAACTGATAAAAGTTAAATCACCTGAGCATCTTATGCTTCATAGGAAAACATGGGATCAGTGTGCTAGGACTTAAGTGAACTTCTATGGATTCACGTTAATCAGTGTTTCCTACCCAAGAAGTTAATCCTATAGTGAAAGAATGTGAGGAGTCCAACAAGAAATGAGTGTGGGATGTGTGATGAGGGACAATATTAAAAGAGAGTTTGGTTAGCTGTGCGCTTAAAGATTAAAAGAAAGAGGGTGAGAGATCAGAGTAAAAGAATTTTTAAACTCTGCACCAACTACTTTATGAGCCGGGCAGCCACATGTCTAATGCTTCACAATTCTTTGGTGAACATTATTGAAACAGGCAACTAGCCCATGCCAACTCTTGACTTTACCCCACCATCTACTCATTTTCTTCTTAACGAGAAAATGTTTCATTTTCAAAGGGGACGCAGCACATATGCTATCTGATTTTCATTTGGAAAATCTGGATATTGAAAAGAAGGAAGTCTGCCCCACCTTCACACTTTACTAATGCACATTGAGTCTGTGTGTAACTACTTGTCTCAGTGGTTTACACTTATTTGAGCCTTATAAGCAAACATCATCTGCTTAATTTATTCTATCACTTGCACGAACACACAAAGAATTTGTTTCTTTGTTATAACGTTTATAGAAATTGCCTTTGTGGTGTTTCGATGATTGAATGGAAGCCCTGGGGGAGTGAACATCATAAAAGCTCCTTTATATTGTGTATTCGTTACACACAGTGACTTTGTGTTACTGACAGGCAATTTTAACTGATTCATTTGTTGATTCAGGTGTTACACTTCATTTTCTAAATTGTCTAGATTTGCAAAGATCTGGATGAACATCTTAATGAATTGACGGATAATCAGTGGTTCTGTTTGCAAGATCAATGGTGGAAGAAATTTCTTGAAGACACGTTTTGCTGAACTATTTTCATCAAAAAGGGGGAGAAGCGTCAATCAAGAAATGAAAGTACTCTGAAGATATGATGATATGAAGAAATTTTCCTTGAAGATGCTTTACTGGAGATAATTTCTTTCCAAAAGATATTCTCATCGATTGGGGAGATTGCTACAATCTGAAGACAAAAAGGAAGATTACATTTTCTGAGCTTAAAGAATGATCTTGATCCAAAGGGGGAGATTGTTAAAGCACATATTTATTGGATTAAAGATCATAATTATCTGAAGATGGAAATATGAAGTTGAAGCTGTTAAAGTCGTCTCAACAAATAGTCTAGGGTCCTTTTGTAATAATTAGTCAAAGTATGTTTCCGTAATTTAAATATTTGTCTTTTATTTTAGTTATTAGTTTGTAGTTGGGCCCAAGCCTTGCAAGCCCATTAGGCTATATGGCCTAATTATAAATGGTTTTTGTTTAGTGGTAATTAGGGTTAGATATCTTAATTGCAAATTAATTATTGAGAGAGGTTTGGTCGTGGTGGTGGTGCGCCGTACGTATACAGAGAGATAGAAGCAGATTTTGTTTTTCTTCATCAAGAAAGCTTGTAACTCATTGAATCGTTTGCTTAATCAATATCAGGTTTGATTTATCGTATTGTTTATGTGATTGCTTGTTTGAATGATTGCATATCGGGACACACAAAGCTTATCATGGATTTGGACCTTTAGTATTGAATCCATGGCTTTAGAAGCATATGAAAACTTTTCCACATCCAGCTTAACCTTGGCTAGCTCTCCTCTCAACTTTTCATTCTCCCCTCTAGACTTTGTCAGCTGGATTTCAAGATCATTTTTCTCCCACTTCCAGTAATTTGTATCACATGTGTGTTGAAGTTCATTAGCTTGGAAACCTTTAATTTGTTCCTCAAACCTTTCAACAAATTTCACATAGTCTTTTCTATCCTTTTCTAATCTCTTAAGGTCATCACACATACTCTGGTTGTGATACCTGTACCTTTTAACAGTGTCTATGCATGTTTGAGAACAGAGATTAGAAAGTACCTCAGTTGGGAGATCAGATACCTCTGCCATGAGAGCTTGGTTTTGAATGGCCTCTTCTGCTTGATCACTCCAGTCAAACCCCATTCCTTGTTGAGAAACAAGAGCTTGAGCAGAGTTTCTGTTCTGATTGAAGCTTCCAGTCTGAGCTTGTTGGTGGTTGTTTTGAGATATTCCATTTCTACATTCCCTGACAAAGTGTCCCTTCATGTGACACTTGTAGCACTCCACCTTTGACTTATCAAAGCCTGCTCCATCTTCTCTTCTTTGGGAGAAGTTGTTCCTCCCAGTCCTCTTGATGACCTTCTTCACCCTCATGGAAAGCATGGCCATCTGCCATTTAATATCCATCTCTTCAAGATCATCAAGATGAAGCTGTTCCAAGTCATCATTGATTAAAGAAGAGTTACCATGACTGGAAAGAAAGGCTTCAAATACATATTCATTGCCTTTTTCTTGATTTACTCCATTGGAAGCATTAACTAATTTAGGGTTAGTAGTAGAATCAGTTGATGCTGATAGAAGTGCAACATTATGAACATATCCAGTGGGCTTCTTCTTTGCTTCCACCTCAGATTCAAACACTCTCAGATCATTATATAGATCATCCAGTTCCTTTTCTTCCAACATGTCATTCTGTCTCAAAGAGATAGTGTACATGGTCCATTCATCTCCAAGAGATCTGAGAAACTTTCGATTGACATCATCTTGTTCCATATGAACTCCAACAGTAGCCAACTCACCAATTAGCTCATTGAATCTATCAAAAGTTTGAGTCATAGACTCATTTTTGAAGATGTAAAATTCTCATATTGCTGCTTGAGAATATCGCTTTGATTCCTCTTAGTGCTCTTGGTGCCAGCTAATCTTTTCTCTAAAGCATTCCATAGAATCTGAGCATCAATGCAGTGATGAAACTGATGTTGATATTCATTAGGGATGGCCAAAAGCAGGGTGCTTAAGGCTTTCATTTCCAATTGTCTCACTTTCTTCTCAGCATCAGTTTTTGGAGGTGGTCTTCTACCATCTTGTCCAATTTTACCTTCAGCAGAGGGACCATTCTCAACAATGTCCACATAGAAAAGTCGGTAAGGAGAATTTACTGCTTGATCCTAATTTTCCACATGTCAAACTCATTGGGTTTGAGCATGGGAACCTTTGAAACAAGAGTACTGGTTGATTCAACTGGGTTGTCCATGATGAATGAAGGTTTCTGAGAATTCTAGGCTCTGATACCACTTGTCAGGATCTGATTCTTAACAAGAATAATGAAACTCATAAACAATATTAAAGAAGTTGTGGAAAAACACTTTAATATTCAAACTATCAATGTAACAGTAAAATAGAAATCACAACTTGTAAACTTTATTGAATGATTAAAGTTACAAGCTTTCAAACAAAACCTCAATCTTGATGAACAGGCTCACCAAGACGAATTCTACTTCTCTAGAATTAGGATTGTAAACCTTGAGGTTAATTCTTTCTCTAAACAAAAACTTAGAATTGAAAATCGTATCTATGATTCTCTCAGAATGTACTATATAAGCTATAACATCTAAACTATATTTACAGAATAGATTACAAGATAATTATTAAAATAAACTTGATGACTGCACCAAATCCATCTATATCCAGACTGATGCTATGAAGGTCCTTGGGGATATCTGCATGGAAGAAATGGGAAACTCTACTGCAAAGATAACGTCTTCAAGGATGGTCGAGCTCAAGCAATTAAAGAATGACATCAATTATCTTTAACAGAAAACAACTATTTAGTACTATTTGAACACTATTTGAACAAACAACCATGATCAAAAACGAAGATTACAGTGCGAATTTAACAAAAATACAGACTCTGAGTTCGTGTTTATGAAAATCAAGAAAATTTAAAATTACAACAAATCTAGTGATTAATTTGTGAAAGTGTGTGAATACAATGTGTTTACAAACACAAATCGAATACTACTTAACCATTTATACATACAAATTTACACAAATGAATGAAAAATCGATCAAACAGTGAAATTTCAAGAAGTCGACTGTGTTCTTGAAAATTTCCAGAAATCGATCCAATTTGAGAATCCAAACACTCTGAAATCTCTTGGGTAGGCTCTGATACCAATTATAATTTTCCAATTACAATCAAGGACATGAATCGTAGTGTCATGGTTCCTATTATAGCTGAAGCCGCCTCCTCTGCGACGCACATGCAAGCTCTGGCCACTAAAGAGGATTTTGAGGCTATGCAACGATTGCTTCTGCGAAACCTGAATCTCCTCTGCAATGACATCGCCAAGGAAGGCAAGACAGTCGCCACAGAGCTCAAGTCCACAACTGTAAAGCTGAAATTCAAATCAGACTATGAGGTAAACAAGATCTCGTTGGCCGCAGAGGATGTCATGAAAACGATCTCCAAACACACAGAAGATCACCTCTACAAGAGAAGGAAAAGAAAGGCACCTTCCACCTGTCAAGCTCAAGCAGGGCAGAAGAGGGCAATGCATGAGGACCAAGATCCTGATGCCTCTGGCCCTGGTCCTCATGAGGGGGAGACTTTGCAGAAGGCAATTCAAGATGTACCAACTCAAGCACAAACCCTAAATGAAATTCCAATAAGCTCAGAGCCAGGACCTTAGAAGTCAAATCAACAAAAGGCCTCTGCAGCTTCACCTCCTAAAGTCCAAACAACCACCACTAAACCTGCTTCCCCTTCCAAAATCGAAATAACCCCAAAACCATCGACAAATGACAAGGTAAAGCAATAGCCACAAAACCTTTGAAGACTAAAAGGTCACCTCCACCCAACATCGAAAAACTCATGAAGAGTTCTTTTGAGGCAATCAAAGGGATAAAACCTGAGGAGGAGGACTGGGCTTTTGACTTACAATCCACTTCGCTTACTGGCGTTACCTGCGCTTTTGTGTCTCTCAGTATGGTCAGCACTTTCAGAACTTCCCATCCTGGACCCGATCATCAAACCCTCAATGGATAGAGTCGCAGAGGTCATCCAAGGCTTTGAGAGCTTAAGAAGACCTTTCCCTATCCCTCCAAAGAAAGACATTGAAGAAGAGGTCTACAAATATCTCTACAGCCGCGAAGTTCATGATCAACCCACTATCAAACTTTCAGAGGAAATAATCTCAGAGGAAAGGAGAAGATTCAACAAAGAAAAGGCCAAGCCCAAATACAAAGTATTCAACATGTTAAAAATATCAGAGGTTCTAGGGATAAAGCTAGGCCACACAAAGTGCAAAAATTTCTGGTTCTGCGATTATGCCATGAAAAGAGAAGATGGAGTAATATGGACATTCACAGATGCTGGTCTACCAAATCTCTAACCTCATGATCTCTCAGAACTTTTCAAGTGAACAAGAGAAAGGTATGGCTGGAAGAGAGAGTATCAAGAAGCCCACTCGATCATCAAGAAAACCATGAGGGAGAAACAACTATACTACAATGTAGTGGACTTTCAGGTGGCTCTTGATCTCCGAGTAAAAAGAGTCAACCTTACCTCACCAGAGGACAACCTACCTCCCTCCGGCATTATCCTTCCAAACTCCATCATCAATGCCCCAAAATTTGGCTTTATATACATCAATCCGAAAGTAAAACAGAAGATCTTTATGGCTATAGAAATCCAAAAATACTCAACTCAGTCTCTACTGAATATTCAAGAAAAAATCATCAAGCATAGAGGCACACCACTTGTCCCTACTGAAGCTGCAGATGTTCTTCTAGAAAATATAATTGCAACCCTGAGCTTCAGAGACTTGTGTGCTTTCTACTACAAAGAGTTGAAAAAGGAAGGAGGATTTGGAAGAAGAATCAATGATTTCTCAGACACCAAGATATAGGCTCTGATGTCATGTAATTTTTTTTCTTCATTCTTGAACTCTAATGTTATTGCCTTCTCGCATCTTTATTTTTAAATGAAAATCAGTATTCAGGGGTTGAGTTCCTTTCACCTCTTTTAGTTTCTAACTTAGCCAAAAACTCAACATTCCAAATCTTTATTTTTCAATACTTAGGGGGATATTGTTAGCTCCAACTCACATGTATAAGAGTATTGAAAATTAGGCTAAGTATAGGAACTGCTGAAGTCTGCTCAGAACATCCAAGCTCACCACAGAAGCCACAAGCTCAGAAGACACTGTTGACTTTCTGCCCGAGGACGTAACATGCTCTTTCAGATCACAGAGCCTCTGTGATCATTCACAGAGCCTCTGTGGTGGCTAACCTCTAGAGAGTTAAAGTTAGAAGATGTTGGATCATTAATTGTATTCAAGATTAAAATGTTGAGAGGGGTCTTAAAGGTAAATGTTTATATTTTCCTAGGGAGTATTTTAGTAGTTATTTAGGCTAGGCCTTGCCTTGTTCATCTGGACCTATATAAAGCTTAGTTTCTTTGTGAATCCCTAGGGCATAATTTGAATACTACACACACAAGGTAGTGATTACACCAAGAACACACACTCACACATTTACTTGTGACTAAAGAGATTTGTGACTATTTTGATTGAATCATATCGATCTCTTATCTTTAATGAGTTGTGTTGTCTATTTATCAACTAATATCTAGGTTTAACAAAGATGACTTTGAACTATTAAAAGGTATACTTAGCTCAGAACACCAAACAACCTTGAGTTTTCGTGATGAAAACGCTTGGCTGAAAGTTGTTGTGGAAGAAAGGGAAAAGGAGAAAGAAAGTCTAAAAGTTGAAAAGGAATTCTTAAAAAGAAAAATATCTGGTTTGGAAAATGATCTTGTTAATCTTAAACCTGAAAAAGGTGATTTTAAAATTAAACTTGAAGTCTGTTTTGAAGAGCGAAATGAAGCTTACCCCAAGATCAAACATCTGGAGGACATAAACATGAAACGTGGTCAGACTGAGCAAACATTAAATCTGTTGACCAATAAACTCCAAGATGAAAGATTTTATAAAGTTAGACCAGGTTTGGGTTTGCCAGTTAATGATGTTTTGAAAAAGGCCCCGGAGCACTTGTATAATTTTGATAGACTTGGCTCCACGGTTAGACCCATTCCTGACATTCGTGCGACTTTCGTTAAAGTTGATACTTCTAAACCTGTTATAGAGATCAAAGGTAAAGAAGCAATAGGAGAGGATAAGTCTTGTGGTACTGATTCACAAAATTCTTTCAAATCAGTTGGTTTTAAATATACTGATTTGAACAAGAGCTATGAGACTCGAAATATTGAATTCGTCGAGTTTGAATCACTATTTACCACACCTTCAAAAGAATCAGTCAACAATGACAAAATCCCGCCTGAAACCGAATGCAAATCCATCAATTATAACATCAGTTTCAAACCCTATTACACCTAAACCCTTACTTGTTGAAAAAGTTGAAGAAGAGGCAAATGTCACGAATGATTCCTGTTTCAAGAATGATAAAATGAAGTTTATTGAGAATATGACTGAAGAAATGTTTTCTGAAATGATGAATGCTTCAGTCTTTGATCCTGTCTCTATTTCAAAAGAGTCAAATTCTGTGAGTGATCATACATCTGATTTGATGAAACAAATTGATATGATGTAAAAATCTCTTGATGAAATTGAAGATGAAAACTTTGATCTCAAATTTAAACTTGAAAAGTCTTTGAAAGAAAATCAAGAGCTTTGCAAAGAGATCAATGATTTGAAAGTCACTTTGTTTAAAAATGTTTCAAATGATAAACATATGCTTAATGATCAAAGCTGGAAGGTTATATCTAATCCAGAATTTGATGAGTCTACAAAACCTCCAGTTATTTATTCTGATTGTCCTTAGTATCAACCAAGTACTTTTGAAAAGGGTGAGACTTCAGGTATTTCAAGAAAAAGACTGCCTTATAAGAAAATGACTGACAAGGTTCTTGTTTCTGTTTCAGATCTGAATGGTAATGGAGTTTGGAGGAGGAAGAAGAATAAAAATGATTGTTTTAATGTTTGTGAAAATGATGTTGAAACCAGTTGTACCCAAAACAGCGATGAGTTGAGATGTACATCTTATGATGAAAATGAATGTCATATTTGTTCCGATAAATCTAAATTTATGACATTTTCTCGAAATAATTTATATTGCAAACACTGTTGGGACAATTCTTTTAAATATTACTCCACTCCTAAGTCCAAGAAAAGTAAGAAGAAAGCTAAACTGAACTATAATTCCAATTCTTCCACGCAACCCAAAGTTTTCCGTGCTAAGGTTACTCATCCTAGATCTAAAAAGAAAGTTTAGGAATTAAATGTTAAAATGGTTTGGAAATGGGTTCCAAAAACACGATATGAATGAAGAGTGAAAGTCAAATCTACTTATATTCTTGAACTGCTTGAAGCTAACAGCAAAAGACCCATTCTGATATGGGTACCAAAGCGAAACTAATTGTTTCTTTACAGGCTTGTCGATTGTGGGTGATAGATTCAGGATGTTCACGCCACATGACAGGATTCAAGTACCTACTACATAACTATGTGGAGGAGCCTGCTGAAATAGTTCGTTTTGCAAATTCAGAAGTTGAAGGACATGTAGAGGATACGTAACGCTTGACAATGGAATTGTGAAGATACAGAGGGTGCTATATGTTGAAGGTCTTGATCATAATTTGGTCAGCACTAGTCACTTCTGTGACATGAAATATCAAGTCCGCTTCACAACATCTCATTGCTATCTTGAGGATCCAGATGGATACGAAATATTTAGAGTTGAGCGTCGTGGAAATCTATACTACGTAGATTTTCCAACACTGTGTGCCACACATCCCATATGCTTACTAGCTAAAGCCTCTAAAGCACAATCATGGACGTGGCATCGCCGCTTGTCTCACCAGAATTTCAGATCAATAGCTAAGCTACAGAGACAAGGTCTTTCAAAAGCTTTACCAGAAATGAGGTTTGAAAAGGACTCACTGTGTTCGGCATGTGAGATGGGAAAAATGAAGCGAAGCTCATTCAAGTCCAAGACTGAATCATCAACCTCATCTACGCTTGAACTTATTCATATGGATCTTTGTGGCCCAATACGGACAACGTCTATCAATGGAAAGAAATATGTTTTGGTGATGATAGATGACTATTCAAGATACACATAGATCGAGTTTCTTCGAAACAAGTCCGATGCACCAGAACTGATTATCGCTTTTATTAAGCGTATTCAAGTACGTCTGCAATTGCCAGTTCGGACACTTCACAGTGATAACGACATGGAGTTCAAAAATGACACCTTATAGAGATATCTTATCTCTGTGGGAATTTCACACAACTTCTTCGCAAACAACATTCCGCAACAGAACGGTATTGTTGAACGGAAGAACTGCACTCTTGTTGAAGCTGCTCGTACTATGCTTGCATATGCTGATCTACCTATGTATATTTGGGCTGAGGCGGTCGCGACAACTTGTTTTACTCAGAATCGTACCATTGTGGTCAAACGCTTCAATAAAACAACATATGAGTTGATCAACAATCGTAAACCTAATATCAAATTCCTTCGTGTCTTTGGTTGCAGGTGTTACATTCTAAGAGAGCGTCAAGGACTTTCAAAATTCGATAAGAAAGCAGATGAAGGATATTTTGTTGGATACTCGCTGACATCCAAAGCTTATCGGATTTACAATACACGAACCAAGACGGTTGTTGAAAGAATGAATGTATCCTTTGATGAGAATTCTACTCGGACTTATGAACACAACCGTTCAAAACTCGGACTTAAGAACAAAGCTTCTATTCAACCAGGAATAGAACCAGCTTCAAAATCGTCCACTTCTTCTAACTCTAATTCTATTTCATCTGAGTTAGATTTGTTGTTTATTGACGCCTTTGATGAAATTTGTGCAGACTTTGATAAAGGCAAAACAACATCAACACCAAGCTCGGAGGTTTCTACTCTAGTTGAAGACATATCTGGACCTTCTAAAGAAGTCATTGAAACTGCATCCCCATCAGGTACAACTACACCTATAGTTTCTGATCCGACTAACACTGAATCAACTTCTACAGATATCCCTTCTGGGAATGAAGTCCCGAGTACTTCAACTGAAATTCCCTAAGCTTCAGTATCAGAAACCTCTTTACAAGATGTCTTAAGTACATATGAGGATCTACTTGCAGTTCATGATGAATATAATGAATCGAATATGCAACAAACCGTTGAATCTTTGGCAAGCACACACCGATGGACAAAGGATCATCCCCTACCCAACGTGATAGGTGACGTACAATCTGGTGTCAAGACACATGCTGCATTAGCAAATTTCTTCATTTTCTCAAGCTTCCTTAGTTCCCTAGAACCAAAGAAAACATCAGAAGCTCTACGCGATCCCAACTGGATTTCTACTATGTAAGATGAGCTTCTACAATTCTAAAGGAACAAGGTTTGGAGCTTGATCCCACTACCTAATGGTAAATCAGTTATTGGAACTAAGTGGGTGTTTAGAAATAAGAAGGACGAGGCAGGAGTAGTGGTAAGAAACAAGGTTCGATTGGTGGCAAAAGGGTACTGCCAACAAGAGGGCATTGACTACGATGAGACGTTCGCCTTTGTTGCGAGGATCGAAGCCATCAGAATCTTCTTAGCATATGCAGCGCACAAAAACTTTACTGTCTATCAAATGGACGTAAAGTCAGCTTTTCTGAATGGCGTTCTGCATGAGGAGGTTTATGTTGCTCAACCTGAAGGTTTCGTCGATCCTCATCACCCTGATCATGTCTACGTGTTAGACAAAGCGCTATATGGTCTCCAACAAGCACCACGAGCATGGAATGATACTCTTACTAAATTTCTCCTTGCTTCTGGTTTCAAGAAAGGTACAGTTGACACTACCTTATTTCTAAAAAGGCAAGGTGAGTATTTGATTCTCATACAGATTTATGTTGACGACATTATATTTGGGTCGACAAATCCTAAATTCTGCAAGAACTTTTCAAAGATCATGGAAACGAAATTTGAAATGTCAATGATCGGTGAATTAAATTTCTTTCTTGGTTTGCATGTAAAGCAATTACCCGAAGGCATTTTCATTAATCTAGCCAAATACATTAAAGACATGTTAAGAAAGTTCAATATGTCAGACAATTTTGTCATGAAAATACCAATGCCTACTAGTACACTATTAGACGCAGATTTATCTGGTAAACCTGCTGATCAAAAGGTGTATCGTAGCATGATTGGTTCTTTACTTTATCTGACTTCAAGTCGCCCAGATATCATGTTTGCAACCTGCTTTTGTGCGAGATATCAAGCTAATCCCAAAGAGTCGCACTTTAATGCTGTGAAGCGAATCCTTAAATATCTCAAAGGCACTCCTGATTTAGGCCTTTGGTATCCAAAGGATTCTCGTTTTGATCTCACAGCCTTTACAGATGATGAACATGCAGGATGTAAGCTAGACCGGAGGAGTACTTTTGGATCATGTCAATTGTAGGAGACAAACTTGTAAGTTGGACATCAAAGAAACAAAACTGTGTTTCAACATCCACTGATGAGGTAGAATACGTAGCTGCTGTTCGCAAGTCCTCTGGATGAAGACCTAGTTGAGGAACTTTGCGTACAACTACAAGTGAGTGCCTATTTATTGCGATTCCAAGAGCGCCATTGCAATAACTTCTAACTCGGTCCAGCACTCGAAGACCAAGCATATAGATGTACACTATCACTTCATAAAAGACCATGTAGAAAAAGGTGATATTGAAATGCACTTTGTTCATACCGACTTCCAGTTAGCTGACCTTTTCACCACGCCGTTGGACGAAAAGTGGTTAAAATTTCTAATCAGCAAACTTGGAATGTTGAACATGTCTTCTTAGAACTTTCTCATGACTTGAGGGGGAGTTTTCTGAATATTTATCTTATGGCTTGTGTATTGATTCTCAAAAAGTTGCGATTCCTATCTTTTACTGCTGGAAGCGGAATCATTTTCATAAATGGTTACCAATATTTTTTTTCTGTAGGATATTTCAAGTGACTTTGGCTTCTAATCACATCTGATTAGAACCCGTACTTCAATGATTTTTTTCAAAAAGGGGAAGCTTAACTGTCAAATACTTTTGTTTTGAGGGAGAGAATTGTTTTGAAAAGATATGCGCTTTGATATTGTCAAAATTTTCTAATGAGTTGACTTTTCACAGGTTATAGGGGGAGAACTTGAGTTTTGTCACAAAACTCAAGAGATAATATCTTTAGGGGGAGTTAAGGATGTTACACTATAGGTATATCTTTCTAACCCTTAAACTCCATGACATCAACTGACCATGTGTTTCCAATGACAAATACTTGTGTACCTGACATTTTGTTATGCTTTACCAAGTATTCTTACACACATTGGTCAGTACACTCATTTCTTCACTTTGTGATTACCACATCTCAAAAGACAAATCTTTTGATGGTAATCCTCCCGTTTAAAATTTCACTGTTTGTTTGAAAATCAGACGTCATTTCTCTTTCATGAGCTTTCATTGCCAATACGTTTATACACTGTTCGTATAAACATCTTACGTCTTTGGTCTCTCAAAATCTTTATTCTTCATGATTAATTGTGCTCTATTGTGCTTTCTTGTACAAATTACTGTTGAACAACATATTCACTTAGGACAATACGAGATTCAATGTGAGCTTATTAGCACTTCCATGGATTCACACTAACCAGTGTATCCTACCCTGGAAATAACCCTGAGTGATTAAAGGGAGAGGGGTTCCTTAAAATAGAGTTGGAGAGAGTGCTGAATTAAAATGCAAATGAGAGTTTGGCTAGAAGTGAGCTACATTTTTCCAAAAGGAAAGAGGGTGAGAGATCAGAGTAAAAGAGACATAATAACTCTGCACTGCATCTTTTCTGAGCCGGGCACCCACATAATCTATTGTTTCACAATCTTTGGTGAACAATATTGAAACAGGCAACTAGACCATGCCACCACTTGCATATAACCCCACCAACTACTTATCTTCTTCTCAACAAGAAGATGTTTCATACTTGAACGGGGAAGCAACACATACTCTATCCGATTATCACTCAGATAACTCGGATATTGAACAAGAAGGAAAGTTGCCCCACCTTCGACCCTTTACTCATTCACATTGAGTCTTTGTATAATTTGTTGCTGTCTCAATAAGTTTACATACTTTGAGCCACTGTTAAAAAGCAATCATCTTTGCTTAATTCTTTCACACACATGCACGAGCACACAAAAATTTGTTTTATGTCAGAACGTTCATAGATAACCATGTATTGTTTGATGATTGAACGGAAGTCCTGGGGAGTCCACATAACAACCAACTCCTTATATAGTAACTTTTTCTTACTTAGTAACTTTGTGTTACTGACAGGCACTTCAAACTAGGTCATCTGTTGATTCAGGGTTACCACTTCTAAATTGTCTGGATTTGCAAAGATTTAAATAATTACATTCTCTCTATCTGGGGGGAGACTGCTCTTATTTCCAAAGAGGAAGATACACATGAAGACTGAGCTTAATTGTTGATTTGGGAGAGAAAATTCCAAGACTGCTTTGAAATGTTTTGATGATGCTGATTCTCACCACTCATCAAAAAGGAGGAGAATATTTAAGGATTTAAAAGTCAGATCTGAGTTTGTTGGTTCAAGAAAGAAAGGTTGTTGAAGATTGGTGAAGAATTCAAGTTTTCAAAGATTACAAAGTGTCTGAACCTATCTGAACTATCAAAAGTCTGACTGAAGATGATCGTTTGAAGGATACTTCATTCAAATTTCAGCAGAAAGAGGAAGGTATCAGTTTCATCAAAGTTGTGAAGACTATGAAGAGCTACAAGCTTTGAAGCTGTTAACGACATATCTGATACAGTTTTCAAGAGATGTGAAGACCCGAAGAGAATTGCCAAAAAAATTTTAATCTTGAATCTAAATGGGGAGATTGTTGGATCAGTAACTGTATTCAAGATTAAAATGTTGAGAGGGGTCTTAAATGTAAATGTTTATATTTTCATGGGGAGTATTTTAGTAGTTATTTAGGCTAGGCCTTGCCTTGGTCATGTGGACTTATATAAGGCTTAGTTTCTTTGTGAATCCTAAGGGCATCATTTGAATATTACACACACAAGGTAGTGATTACACCAAGAATACACACTGACACATTTACTTGTGACTAAAGAGATTTGTAACTATTTTGATTGAATCATATCGATCTCTTATCTTTATTGAGTTGTGTTGTCTATTTGTCAACTAATATATGGGTTTAACAGAAGATCTCGTGACTATAGCTCAAGACAAGGTCACGTGTAGAACACGTGAAGCCTGCTGTACGAAGATTTTCCAGATCATTTACACGGCGCACGATTGTTTACCTTTCCAGGTGGCATTCCGTTTATGGAATATCAACCTTTGTCTTGTACTACGGGGTGCATCCTCCTTGTATATTATAGGAGCACCACCTTTGTTTTTAAAGGATGTGAGCACACACAATTCTGAGAGCACCTTGTATCTCTTGAGAGCTTTTTATCACACAATAATACGTGTTCTTGGTGTTCTTGAGCAAATCAATGGAACAGTTTCTTCAATAATTATCTTGTTATATTCTACTGATCATTGTTTGTTAGTGTGTCTACTACCTTTCATGTTGTACTTTCTCTATATACTAAAACGCTTCCGCACTCTTATTTATTAGTTTGTATGTAGTGAAATGTTTATCAAGTTAAGAACATCATATTTGGGATCAACAAAGAAAAGAAACTTCTTACTTAGAAAAGAAACTTTCCTTCTTTGAAAGAGAAGTTAGACTTCTTACTCAGAAAAAGGAAAAGCTATTTATTGAAAAGAAAATTCTTGAGGGTGAACACATTAAAGAAAAGAAATCCTTAAAAGAAAAAACCATTTCTCTTAAGAAAGCATTGAAAAATAAAATAAAAGAGCTGAAGTATAATGAGAGTGACAGGTTGAACACCCTTTCCTTGAAAAACTTTTTTCTAAAGGAGAGATAAGTTTTTTATCAAGACTTGCTCGACAAAGATCTTTTGATAAGGAAGTATCAGGATGCACAAAAGGCGCATGAGAAAGTGAATACCTAGTGTTAGAACATAAATATGTTCTATTTTAGAAGTTTAGTAATGTAATCAACATGTTGTTTGTATAGGGCCTTGTAATGGGTTTGGGCTTAATGTAACAAGGGTGTTGGGCTAGTATATAAGGAGTCTGTTTAGTTGTTTGTAGCTAAGATTTCATTTCACAATGTAAACATACGGATACTTTGCTCTCTGTAGTGTAGATTGTGTTCGTTCAATAAAACTGCAAATTCTACCCCAATTACTCTTGTTTGTCTTGTATAATCAATCAACATTGATTTCAAGGACTTAACAAGTGGTATCAGAGCCGAACGCAGATTTTTCTACGACGATCGAGATCTGATTGAGTTTTAATAGAACAATCACTGTTGATTTTTCGATTTTTGGAATTTGTTGTGAAAATGGATGTTCTTTGATGTTAATTTGGTTATGTGGTTATAGTCGATCTTCATTGAATCAATTGCATGTTCCAATTTCAATTCAGAAAGTTAAATTGATCGATTTTTGAGTTTTTATGTTCGAAAACAAGTCTATCACTGTGGTTGGATCAAAATGTGTTTGAAAGTCGTTTTTAGATCACATCATCAACTACGATTATGCTCCATTGATGTTTTCAAACCTGCTATCAAAAGCTCAACTCAAAATTCGAAGTTTTGAAGGTTAATTTTGAAGAAATCGTGAAATATGTTCGAGATCCATAGAATTCGCATGATCTGAATGAAGAACTCACATAAATTAAAGAACTCGCAAGGATATGGAAAGAATTCGCATAGCTAAAATGTTTGAAGTTTTTGCATGGTCAAAATTCGCAAAATGGTCTTTGAAAATGAAATTTGTTTAAGTATAGATTTTGCATGTCAGTGAGAAGCGAAATGTGCAGAATTCGCATGCTAGTGATGTACGAAAAGCTCGATACGAATTCATGCTTTTCAAGATTTTCAGATACTGAATTTGAAGATTTAGTCTTTGATTGGATTGAGTTAGCTGCCTGAGCATCTGTAATAATCAGTCTGGAAAGCTTCTTTTGTTGTTAGACCATTGAGATCACTTTATCATTCTTCTAAACTAATCACTGAGTAGTGTGAGCAACTACAATCATTGTTCTAATGCTTGAGTTGTAATTCATAATCAATAGTGCTTATAATCATCCAGCTGATTCGTGAAGAAAGGAGTTTTCGGTTTCATTATTCAGTATTCTAGAAAGCAGTCAAAAAATGAGCGTCTTTCATCAGTTGTTGAACAGTGCTTGCCTTCTAACCCTTGCATTGTAGTGTTTCTACCGGATGCTACCGCCCGTAAGCTAATAAGATGAAGTTCTTAAGCTGAACTCTTATTTCAACTCATGGTTCAAAGACAGATTACATTGAAGATGCACTTGGCTGTCATTCCAATATTCAACACATATCATTCTTGTGGGCATACGGAATGTGTTGGATTTACAAGAGTCAAAAGTTGTCTTTATGTGCACTAAGTCGAGGTTATGGTCTACATCAGATCTGGTATTTCAGTTGAAACTCCAAGGATAATAGCTACTTTCGAGGGGGAGTTATAGGAGCTTTGAAGTTTATGGAACGCTAAGTTTTATAATGAAAATCAAGGTGGAGAGGAGCTAAAGTTGGAGCTGAAAAGAGAATGATTACTTTACAAAACTTAGGGGGAGAATGTTAGAACATAAATATGTTCTATTTTATAAGTTTAGTAATGTAATCAACATGTTGTTTGTATTGGGCCTTGTAATAGGTTTGGGCTTAATGTAACAAGGGTGTTGGGCTAGTATATCAGATGTCTGTTTAGTTGTTTGTAGCTAAGATTTCATTTCACAATGTCGACATACGGATACTTTGCTCTCTGTAGTGTAGATTGTGTTCATTCAATAAAACAACAGATTCTAGCCCAATTACTCTTGTTTATCTTGTATAATCAATCAATCTTGATCTCAGGGACTTAACACCCAGGTTGCCAAAAGAGGTATAGGGTTCAGTGACATTGATCCCTATACCGGAAGCAAAAGAAATCAATCCTTATCATCTATCTTCTTCTTTGGGAAAGTTCAAAAAACAGGATTTCCCAACTTAACTTCTACCTTTAAGAGGCACAGAACCTATGGAGGATCACATGAGAGGAATTCATTGATTATGATAAATGTTTGGTATGAAAACAAGGATTGTCGTCATCAACCTCTGTCAAGAGGAAATCTATTCCAAAGAAATATATGTCCCCAAAACAGACAGGACTCTTTAAATTTGGTCATCGAGAAACACAAACTCAAATGGCCTTTGTGTGCATGATAACTCTTGAAAAGGAATTGTCCTCTGAGGCACCTGAGTTCATTCCACCCTCTACAGAAGGAAAGTTGATGAAATATTCTGAAAATGATTTGAAAAAAGCATATGAAAACCACTTTTTCAACAATCCAAATATGACCTCTGTCATGAAAGATATCTTTGAACAGGACTTGATGGAAGTCTTTGAAGCTCCTAAGAATGTCCCTTGCATTTCAAAGGATTTATCAAAACCTGTGGACATTGAATGGAGTAGTCCATATCCAGAAAATCATGCCTCTAGTCACAAAGATTTTCTTGACTCAGACTCTGAGCATGAGGATGATTTATCTTCTGTCGATCTAGAGACTGGCTCTATAGAGCTAGAAGTAGTTCCTTGCAAACTATAGCGGACTAAGTTACCCTCTGGCATTCTTAAAAGAGTGATTACTCCTAAAATGAGTTCTGCAAGGATTCCTATTTTCCCCGACTTTCTTGATATGTGTCTGTATGCTAAGACTTCTCTTGAGCTGAAGAAGATTAACAAAGAGAAAGAGTTGTCATCTCAAAGCTCCCAAACTTTAGAAGCCCAATCATGTGAAATATACTTGGCAACATAAGTAAAAATGGATAAATAATGACAAATATTTTGCTTATGTGGTAGTGGATCCAAGGAAAGGATACCACAGAGGGTGGGTACTGCTAAAAAGCCATTCGAAGAGAAGTTTTCATAAATAGCAGTCTAGCCTAGATAGGTCCTGCTGTAAAAAGAAGTCTGATGCTAGCAGAGATTGTAACAAAAAGTGCTCTGTACCCACCTTCAATGAATTCAATGAAAGTTTTAAGTAACTCACTTCTTGTGTCCATCATTGCAAATGTTTATTTCTTATGCAAAAGTGTTGATCCCAATTTTGTGTTCTAGATAGTGATTAACTAAACAATCTACGTAAATAGAGATATGTATGTGCGAAAGCGATTTATATGTAGAAAGATGGTTTGGTTTGGTAGTAGGCATACAATCAAGCAATAAATTAATCAATAGACAAAATGAGAATTATTCACTAAAAGATTATCTTCATTAACTTAAACTGTTACACCAAGAACACACACTACTTTGTGTAGAAAATGCTCTCTACAAATATTTAAATTACAAGACAAAGTGTGGTGAATTGTGTATGCTCGCATATTGTGAATTCAAGAGGTTCTCCCTTCATATACAAATGCAGAGCACACAATAGTACAAGGCAAAGGCTAACATTCCATATAAGGAATGCCACCTGGAAAGGAAAACCATCATGGGGGTACTATTGATCTTGAAGATCTTCGTACAACAGGGTCACGTGATCTGCATGTGATCTTGTCTTGTCTATGGAATTCACATTTTTTTAAGTCTTCCATCCTTCAGAGCGTAGCCACCATAAAGGCTCTGTGAAGGGTCACAGAGGCTCTGTGGTCTGAAAGTGTTCTTCGTGTTAAGAGTTTCTCGGTTGAATGGTTGACAGAGCTTCTGAGCTCGGCACTTCTGTGGTGAACTTGGTGTATTGAGGCAGACTTCTAAGGTTCATATACTTAGCCTATTTTTCAATACTTTTCTATATAGTGAGTGAAGCTAACAAAAGTTAAGCCAACATTTCTCTGGTCCACACTGCTGCCTCTCTCAACCTAAAGCTAAGAATGCAAAATTCAAGGGTGAGAAAAAGCAAAATGGTTCTTATATTTTAGATGGTAAACCCAAACCTAAGGATGCCAAGGCAACCTTAAAGACCACTAATAAAAAAGGACCCATTTGGAAATGGGTACCTAAATCTCCTTAATATGTGCAGCAGAAGCAGCGTGTGCCCATATGGTACCTAGACTCCGGGTTCTCTAGGCACATGACTGGCGACAGAAGGTTACTCTCCTCATACAAAGAAAAATTTGGAGGAGGTTCTGTAACCTTTGGAGACAAGAAGAAGGTTCAAATGAAAGGCTACAGAGTCATAGCCAAAGAGGACATCGATGTCTACAGAGTTGCATATGTGGATGTCCTTAAGCATTATCTTCTTAGTCTTAGCCAACTCTGCGACAAAGGCTTTGATGTTATGTTCAAACAAAAATACTGCTCTGTTAGTCCACAAATTCAAGCAAAAATTACAATTAAGATCACAAGTAAGCACAGGATTTAGAGAGAGAGTCTAGAGAGAGAAATCCATATGTCATATATCTCTAAATCACATGGTTACAAGAGTTACAAGCTTGAATGACATGGATAAAAAAATACTTAACCACAAAAGCTTATAAAGGGTCAAACACGCCTTGACCTCAATACAAGACAAAAATAGAAAAGTCAACATGTTGACAATACAATTGATCAAAATAATTCATTGACAATCTCACCCTTTTAGATCAAATTGTAAAAAAAATCATTTGTCCCTTCTTCCTGTAGTCGTTCTCCTTATCCCTAAGAATGATTCGAACCTCTTGATCGCTTTTCTGAACTCAATCCTGTCGTCGATCGCTTCAAGAATACTTAGCATCACCATCTTGACTCTCCTTGGCAAATGCTCTTCACCTAGCTGTCTTTTCCTATCACTTTCTTTATACCTCGAGTCAAGATGCAGTCTAATCACCTTGAGAGTTCCATCAGAGAACTTAGAAATCTCAGATATACCGAAAAACTTCTTCTCATTCTCACTATTCTTGTAGACTACCCCCAACTCAGGTTCTTCAAGCACATTGAATAGATCATAATTGTCAATATCAGACAAAGTCAAATTTGGCTTCATCATATTGACCTTTTTCTGATTAGTCTCAATGCCAAGCTGGAAATCATAACAATACGTGTGAAAGATATGTCTTCTCATGAACCTCTTAATAGCTTCCAGTGCGAAGAAAATGTTCTCCCTCCTTATGACCATGCTTATGAAATGATGGTACAAGTACTCTAGATCATCAACGTTCAGGAAACAAAAATCAGCTTCAATGAATTTGCATTCGTTTATATATATTCTTTGAACAAATAATTCAGGATACCAAATATGCATGAACTTTTTTAGTTTGACCTCCTTGATAGTGACAATTCCAGACTTGTTCTTTACAACTCGCTCGGTCTGCCTTGAACAATTAATCATGTTTGTATATTCTTCCTGATATTCTTTTGGCTGATTTTGATCACCCAAAACTTTATACTTAACCATCTCTCTCAACCTGTGAATAAATATTCTTTTCATTTGCTCCTCTAAGAATGAAACTCTGAGAGCATGTCTCATGTGTCTGATTTCAGCTTATGAAGGAACAAGTGGTGCTTCTGGTTCATTAGAAGGTCATGCTTCTCTTTCTTCTGGCATTATAGGAACATGAACAGCTTCATCATCTGATTTCTCAACCTCTCTTTCATTCAGAACATCTTGAACTGATTGAACATTATGATATGGGCTTTGAACAGGCTGAACATCTTGCACATGGCTAAGATTTCTAACTGGACTTGGAAAACTTTGATTGACATGAACTTCAGAGGTTTCAGAAAAGTTAAATTCTTTGTAGGCCGGGATAACTGGGGCTTCATCTGAAGGCTCAGGAATATCATTGTGGATAGAACTTAGCTGAATGTCCTTAGGATTTTCCAGTAAAGTATATAGAACATTAGCTTCATCAGCAGGAATATCATCACCTTTATTTTCATCATCAGAATCATCTATTAAATTCTTTTTTTCTTCCTCCTTAACTATCCAAAATTCTTCGTACTTCTCATTAGCTTCCTCCTCATCATTTGAAGACAAATCAATTATATCTACAACATTCATCCCTGTAATCTCTTAAATTTCTGTTGTGGTAGCAACCTTTGGCTTTGCAACTCTTAGTTCTACTTCCAGATTAACATACAAAACAATATCTCTACATTAACCATGATCACTCATCACATAACCATGATCAACATTTTCTCTTTCATCATTCTCCTCTGATTCAACAGCTATAGCATCATCATCAGAACTCTGTTTTCCCTCATCTCCCCCTCATGGTCATGATCCGAATCATGATCATGCCTAGGTTTAGAAATAGATGCCTAGGATTTACATGAAGTTTGCACAACCTTTGTGAGATTAGATAAGGCTTGCAAAACTT
The DNA here is from genome assembly GCA_023525745.1 of Arctium lappa. Taxonomy (NCBI): domain Eukaryota; kingdom Viridiplantae; phylum Streptophyta; class Magnoliopsida; order Asterales; family Asteraceae; genus Arctium; species Arctium lappa. The sequence continues at coordinate 55,263,413 of CM042058.1, read as the reverse complement.
CAGCATTGAAAGAGCTAAACTTTATGGCTCTATCCACATCTGCTGGTTGCACAGATGGTGGTGTTTGGGTTTGGTGATGGGATTGCAGAAGTGATAAAAGATCTCCATCGGTTTGATTTTCTGGGGCTTAGGATGAGAGCTTTGCAAACAACAATGATTTCAGCTCAACAATTGACATATCTGCTGGTTGAGTTGACTGAGGTGTAGACTAAACTTGATGTACAGTCTAAGACTCAACTACTAGATCCTTCCTCTTTAATAACCTTTTCACTCCACCAACCTCTTCCTCGATTTTCTCCAACAAAGTATTTTCAACAGCCTTTAAGGCGCCGTTGAGGAATTTCGTCGACACAAAGTCTGGTAAAGTAACACCGGGGTCACTTAGACTCTCCATTCTCACAGCAGTTGATGAAACAACCGTGTAGCCTGTGTTCAAAGTTGGCGGAATGTTAGCAATGATAGGACTTCCATCCAATCCTCGTAGTCCGGATTGCGAATCTACTATGGATGTTCCGATCAAGTCACAAAGACTTTCGATGGTTTCCGTTTGTATATGTGTCCTAGGATTTGAAAAAGATGTAACAATTGGCTCTAGACTAAATATGCTGAGAAATAAGTTGAGAATTGGGGTAGTTGTTCTCTGGTTTCAATACATGTGGTCTTCGAGTGAGAACAGGTAGATTTTGTGCTAAATCCCTGTGTTGAATTGAAACTAACTCTTGTTGAGAGGAGATATAGTGGATAGCTTGGGTCTGTTGTTGCGTTAGTGGGCGACTAACGCTTTCTTCAATATCTTCACGCAACACATGCAGCGAGATAGTAGATGCGGCTACCCTTTTAGATCTGTAGGTTAGGTTACACATACGCTTTCCATATTATTTTTCTACATTCTCACTCATCCTCTCATTTACATTTTTAACTAGAACTCCCTTGTTACTCCTTATATCTCCCACAACATTTCTGATGGTTGAATCAACATGAATTTTCATATCAACAGCCTCATAAAATTGCTCAAATACATTAACTTTCTCAATATCATCATCTTGAATACTAGCACCACCTTGATCTTGATCATCTTGATTAGAATCATTTCCATCACTTTCATTATCAGTATCATTAGCATCATCATTATCACTAGTTGCAGAAGGAATTTCTTCACTATCATCTGCTCTAGCTGCCGAATCCGACTCAGTTTTAGAGACTTGACCTTCATTGGCTGAAGGTGTCACTGAACGTTGGATAATGACCCGTGATCCTGAAGCCTCTAGTCTAGGTCTCTGGCCCCGACTAGTACCCCTCTCTAAATTTTTTTCTCTTCACTCCCCGTTTTTGTACTCCTTTAGTAGCAAGAACCCTTACAGACTCCTCTCTCCTAGGGATTGAACCTGGGGTAGTGATAACCGGTTCTGGTAGTCCCATAAATCTCTATAAGCTCTTACACTTCTTGAGTTCAGATTGGCATAAGCAAGTAATGCCTTTGGAACTGGCATTGAATAGTTGAATGATTGTTTCTGCTTTTGTAGATACCTCATCACAAATTCAGGTCCTACTTCATGATTAAGCCTCTTTGGAATATCTCTGTTAGATCTGATCATACTCCTGATAATGAGTTGTAGAAACCTCTGGTATGGAACAAATATTGGTTTCTTTATAGTTCTCTTGTTCAGTACTTTGTCATACATCTCTGTCCAAATAGCAATGGAATAGTCCACGTGCAGATCGTACACAATGGCATGGAAAAGTCTGAGTGTATACATATTGGTGTTGTCTACTCCGGTGTGCCTTGCAGTTAAGCATCTGTTGATGATGGAAAAGAGCTGATACGAAAATGGTGGTTGATTTGTTTTCTTGAACTCACAAATCTTTGTAAGTTGACCCACATATCCTAAGGATCAGATGCCTTCAAAAACTTTTGAATCAACTGGATATGGATCAAAGTTGGTTCTGCTTGGTCTGGAATTTGCTTCTGGAAGATCAAGGATACGTCTCAAACTTTGATAATTCAGGATTGATGTGAAATGATCAATTTGAATCTCAAATTTGTTGTTGTTGACACTGACGAATTCAATGGACTTCCAGGATTGTTCTAGATAGATAAGAGGCACATTGGCAGTTGCAGTCAGTGCATGGTAGATGGGATGTCCTCTTAAGATATCCAACACCAATGGATTGATGTTGAGATTTTCAAATCAACATGGTGGTTGTTTGGATACAACAACAGGTAGCGAGAAGGATGGATCAGTGCAAGATCTGGATTTTCACCAATGGCTGACTAAAAGTTAGATCTTGATGATGGCATGGGAGTTTGTTTGGAAACATTTGGATCATTTTCATCCATCTGCACAATAGGATCAACTGTGTTCTCACTAGCCATGATGATTGATAGTCCCAATTCTATCAAGTTCTTAATGTAAACATAAATCAAGATGAGAATCATAATCACAAGTCTTTGATTAAATCTCAAACAATTACAAATCTCACTTTCTCTCTCTACTTTCTCACTCTAGAATGATGTAACAGTAATCTCTTCTCTAATCTGCTCTCTCTCTTTGTAAGTTATTTCATACTCACAAAATGACTTACACACTCATACGTACACCAAGACTTACAAAGACAAGAAGGTATTTATACCTCCATACAAATACAAAGAAACAAACAAAATACAAATGTTGACTTTGACATTTATTAACAAATTGACTTTGACTTTCACTAAGAGTTGCCTTTCCAGCTTTGACTTCTTGAACTTTGATCTTCAATCTTTATGATCTTGAATCCAATAAATTTGTGCTCTAACAATGATACCTGAAAAGATAAAAATTATTGGATATAAATCCAATATGTCAGTAAATATCCAAAAGTTTGTTTTTCAGAAACCTTTTGAAAAAAAATTCTAAGTCTAGAAGTCGCAGACTAAAGGACTAGAAAATCGTCAAAGTATAGAACAATGTACTTGTCACAAATCAAAGAAACAAGAATTACTTGTCGCAGAACACTATTGCAAAAAAACACTTAGAAAAAAAATTGTCTCAACCAAGAAGTCGCAAACCTCATCAAACATTGATCTTGTCGTAAAATTCATCAACTTGCCTCAAGAATTCGCAAGCTTGAAACGAAGAACTCGCAGAGTTCATAACTTGTATTATTTTTTAAAGTTCAGGATCAAATAACTTGGAAACTCAAAATCAACCATTATTTTGGGTTATTTGTGTTCGATTAACAGAGTTAATAAGATTTTAGCACTTTATTTGAGTGATTATCATTGTTAATATTCATGAAGTTCAAATCAGTGTTCAAGATATTTGAACAGTCCATAGTCCAAAAATCCAAAATCAATGTCAAGGAACAAGACTTCAGGTTCGATTCAAGTACCAAAGTGATCGATTTACAAAACCTAGTAATAATATCAAGTTTATAAGTGAGTTAATCGATGAATTTATATCTAAGATTCAAGTTTTAACTGGGTTCGATTCGATGGGGTTTGAATAAGATGAACAGTCACAATCTGAAAACCCTAAATCGATGAAATCAAAACATATAAACATGAAGTAAAACAGATAAAAGATATACACAAACAAAGATACAAACATCAAACAAGAAACCTACACTGAATCGAATGATTAAGGTTCGAAACTGAAAAGTCGCAATAAGTCTTCGAGAGCAAAACAAATAAATAAGTGCAAGAAGTCGTAAAAAGCAATCTGAGACAAGTGGGAATAATGAACATGAAAACTTGTATATATACTCAAAATTTGGGTTGACACGTGGCACGAGTTGATTGGTTGCCCCACTTGTCACAAACCGAATGAAAACAACACTTGTCGCAAAGAAAACAACACTTCCCTTGATTATCTTTCATTTGCCTTGAGCAAGTAAAGCCAAAGATTCCTCAACTTTCTTCTGTTTTTCCTTTATCTGTAACAATTCCTTGTTCACAACAGTCTGTTCCTTAACTTTGTCCTCATGCTGGTTTAGAACACAAAACAGATCATCGAGTTTCTCTTCATCCATATCTTTTTTCATCTGCAACTGAATAGAATAAGTATCCCACTCAGGTTGAATATTTTTGATGAACCTAAATTTGATCTCAGATTCTGACTTCTGTACCCCATTCCTCTAAAAATCATTCAGAAAAATATTGTACCGGTTATAAGCATCCCTCAGAGATTCCCCTTCTTTGGCTTTGAATCCTTCATAGGAATTAATGCTCTGGTTCCTTTTTGTCGTCATGGATTTCTCAGATCCTTGAAATTGTCTCTCCAATTCATCCCAAATTTCTTTAGCAGAGTCCTGACTGTCTACTCTGTTAAAAATATCATTCGCAATGGCCATAATCAAGAAAGTTAGAGCTTTTGTATCCCTTTCAATTAATTGTTTGTCTAGTTTACTGTATTGAATTGGATCACTTGCCACAATCCTTTCGGGAATTTCTGGATTAGTGTCGGTTGCTGGAATTCTTATAACAGTAACGTGCGGGAAATGAGGTCCAACAGTAATAGAACTCATCGGTTTCCTATCCTGATTATTCAAAAAGTTGATCATCCGCTTTCTCCATTGTGGGTATTCATCTGCTTGCAGCACTAGGGGTTTGGATTTGGAACTCATACTCTAAAGATCTCTAGACATATTGTTGATTGAAAAGAAAATACTGATATACTGCTTGAAATGATCGTCCAAAGAATTCAGAAACAACTTTGGCTCAGAAAGTCAACCTTAGTCAAACACTTGAAAAACAGAGAAAAAAATTCTAAGTGTCAGAAGTCGCAAGCAACTGAGAGTAGAAGTTGCAAGGAATAGTAACTTGTCGCAGGCCTTAACAAGTCGCACATCGAAGACCACTTGTCGGAGATAGTTGTCTGCGAGTTCTCACTTGTCGCAAATTGAAGCCTGCGAGTTCTGAAGTTCACTTGTCACAATCACTCTACGTGTTCTGGTACTTAGATTTTTTTTGAAGAAATAACTTGTCGCCGATCAAACAACACCAAGAAGTCGCAAGCAGTGCTTTGCACATTCTTACTTGTTGCAAAATGCACTCTGCGAGTTCTGATACTAAAAAAAATCAACAAAAGAGCCTTCAGAGTTCTTGTCAAGAATCGAATGATTAAGGTTCGAAACTGAAAAGTTGCAATAAGTCTTCGAGAGCAAAACAAATAACTACGTGCAAGAAGTCGTAAAAAGCAATCTGAGACAAGTGGGAATAATGAACTTGAAAACTTGTATATATACTAAAAATTAGGGTTGACACGTGGCACGAGTTGATTGGTTGCCCAACTTGTCACAAACCGAATGAAAACAACACTTGTCGCAAAGAAAACAACACTTCCCTTGATTATCTTTCATTTTCCCTGAGCAAGTAAAGCCAAATATTCCTCAACTTTCTTTTGTTTTTCCTTTATCTGTAACAATTCCTTGTTCACAGCAGTCTGTTGCTTGACTTTGTCCTCATGCTGGTTTAGAACACAAAACAGATCATCGAGTTTCTCTTCATCCATATCTTTTTTCATCTGCAACTGAATAGAATATGTATCCCACTCAGGTTGAATATTTTTTATGAACCTAAAGTTGATCTCAGATTCTGACTTCTATACCCCATTCCTCTACAAATCATTCAGAAAAATATTGTACCGGTTGTAAGCATCCCTCAGAGATTCCCTTTCCTTGGCTTTGAATCATTCATAGGCATTAATGCTCTGGTTCCTTTTTGTCATCATGGATTTCTCAGATCCTTGAAATTGTCTCTCCAATTCATCCCAAATTTCTTTAGCAGAGTCCTGACTGTCTACTCTGTTAAAAATATCATTCGCAATGGCCATAATCAAGAAAGTTAGAGCTTTTGCATCCCTTTCAATTAATTGTTTGTCTAGTTCACTGTATTGAATTGGATCACTTGCCACAATCCTTTCTGGAATTTATGGATTAGTGTTAGTTGCTGGAATTCTTGCCACAGTAACGTGCGGGAAATGTGGTCCATTAGTAATAGAACTCATCGATTTCCTATCCTGATTATTCAAAAAGTTGATCATCCACTTTTTCCATTGTGGGTATTCATCTGCTTGCAGCACTGGGGGTTTGGATTTGGAACTCATACTCAGAAGATCTCAAGACATATTGCTGATTGAGAAGAAAATACTGATATACTGCTTGAAATGATCGTCCAAAGAATTCAGAAACAACTTTGGCTTAGAAAGTCAACCTTAGTCAAACACTCGAAAAACTGAGAAAAAAATTCTAAGTGTCAGAAGTAGCAAACAACTGCGTAGAAGTTTCAAGGAACAGTAACTTGTCGCATGCCTTAAGAAGTCGCACATCAAAGACCAGTTGTCACAGATAGTGGTCTGCGAGTTCTCACTTGTCGCAGATTGAATCCTGCGAGTTCTGAAGTTCACTTGTCGCAATCACTCTACGCGTTCTAGTACTTAGAATTTTTTTGAAGAAATAACTTGTCGCAGATCAAACAACACCAAGAAGTCGCAAAAAGTGCTTTGCGCGTTCTTACTTGTTGCAAAATGCACTCTGCGAGTTATGATACTAAAAAAAATCAACAAAAGAGCCTTCAGAGTTCTTGTCAAGAATTCGCAAGCTTGAAACGAAGAATCGCAGAGTTCATAACTTGTATTATTTTTTAAAGTTCAGAATCAAATCACTTGGAAACTCAAAATCAACCATTATTTTGGGTTATTTGTGTTCGATTAACATAGTTAATAAGATTTTAGCACTTTATTTGAGTGATTATCATTGTTAATATTCATGAAGTTCAAATCAGTGTTCAAGATATTTTAACAGTCCATAGTCCAAAAATCCAAAATCCATGTCAAGGAACAAGACTTCAGGTTCGATTCAAGTACCAAAGTGATCGATTTACAAAACCCAGTAATAATATCAAGTTTATAAGTGAGTTAATCGATGAATTTATATCTAAGATTCAAGTTTTAACTGGGTTCGATTCGATGGGGTTTGAATAAGATGAACAGTCACAATCTGAAAACCCTAAATCGATGAAATCAAAATATGTAAACGTGAAGTAAAACACATACAAGATATACACAAACAAAGATACAAACATCAAACAGGAAACCTGCACTGAATCGAATGATTAAGGTTCGAAACTGAAAAGTCGCAATAAGTCTTCGAGAGCAAAACAAATAACTAAGTGCAAGAAGTCGTAAAAAGCAATCTGAGACAAGTGGGAATAATGAACTTGAAAACTTGTATATATACTAAAAATTAGGGTTGACACGTGGCACGAGTTGATTGGTTGCCCAACTTGTCACAAACCGAAAGAAAACAACACTTGTCGCAAAGAAAACAACACTTCCCTTGATTATCTTTCATTTTCCCTGAGCAAGTAAAGCCAAATATTCCTCAACTTTCTTTTGTTTTTCCTTTATCTGTAACAATTCCTTGTTCACAGCAGTCTGTTCCTTAACTTTGTCCTCATGCTGGTTTAGAACACAAAACAGATCATTGAGTTTCTCTTCATCCATATCTTTTTTCATCTGCAACTGAATTGAATAAGTATCCCACTCAGGTTGAATATTTTTGATGAACCTAAAGTTGATCTCAGATTTTGACTTCTATACCCCATTCCTCTACAAATCATTCAGAAAAATATTGTACCGGTTGTAAGCATCCCTCAGAGATTCCCTTTCCTTGGCTTTGATTCATTCATAGGCATTAATGCTCTGGTTCCTTTTTGTCGTCATGGATTTCTCAGATCCTTGAAATTGTCTCTCCAATTCATCCCAAATTTCTTTAGCAGAGTCCTGACTGTCTACTCTGTTAAAAATATCATTCGCAATGGCCATAATCAAGAAAGTTAGAGCTTTTGCATCCCTTTCAATTAATTGTTTGTCTAGTTCACTGTATTGAATTGGATCACTTGCCACAATCCTTTCTGGAATTTCTGGATTAGTGTCAGTTGCTGGAATTCTTGCAACAGTAACGTGCGGGAAATGTGGTCCATTAGTAATAGAACTCATCGATTTCCTATCCTGATTATTCAAAAAGTTGATCATCCGCTTTTTCCATTGTGGGTATTCATCTGCTTGCAGCACTGGGGGTTTGGATTTGGAACTCATACTCAGAAGATCTCTAGACATATTGCTGATTGAGAAGAAAATACTGATATACTGCTTGAAATGATCGTCCAAAGAATTCAGAAACAACTTTGGCTTAGAAAGTCAACCTTAGTCAAACACTGGAAAAACTGAGAAAAAAATTCTAAGTGTCAGAAGTAGCAAACAACTGAGTAGAAGTTTCAAGGAACAGTAACTTGTCGCAGGCCTTAAGAAGTCGCACATCAAAGACCAGTTGTCACAGATAGTGGTCTGCGAGTTCTCACTTGTCGCAGATTGAATCCTGCGAGTTCTGAAGTTCACTTGTCGCAATCACTCTACGCGTTCTAGTACTTAGAATTTTTTTGAAGAAATAACTTGTCGCAGATCAAACAACACCAAGAAGTCGCAAGCAGTGCTTTGCGCGTTCTTACTTGTTGCAAAATGCACTCTGCGAGTTCTGATACTAAAAAAAATCAACAAAAGAGCCTTCAGAGTTCTTGTCAAGAATTCGCAAGCTTGAAACGAAGAATCGCAGAGTTCATAACTTGTATTATTTTTTAAAGTTCAGAATCAAATCACTTGGAAACTCAAAATCAACCATTATTTTGGGTTATTTGTGTTCGATTAACATAGTTAATAAGATTTTAGCACTTTATTTGAGTGATTATCATTGTTAATATTCATGAAGTTCAAATCAGTGTTCAAGATATTTTAACAGTCCATAGTCCAAAAATCCAAAATCAATGTCAAGGAACAAGACTTCAGGTTCGATTCAAGTACCAAAGTGATCGATTTACAAAACCCAGTAATAATATCAAGTTTATAAGTGAGTTAATCGATGAATTTATATCTAAGATTCAAGTTTTAACTAGGTTCGATTCGATGGGGTTTGAATAAGATGAGCAGTCACAATCTGAAAACCCTAAATCGTTGAAATCAAACCATGTAAACGTGAAGTAAAACACATACAAGATATACACAAACAAAGATACAAACATCAAACAGGAAACCTGCACTGAATCGAATGATTAAGGTTCGAAACTGAAAAGTCACAATAAGTCTTCGAGAGCAAAACAAATAACTAAGTGCAAGAAGTCGTAAAAAGCAATCTGAGACAAGTGGGAATAATGAACATGAAAACTTGTATATATACACAAAATTAGGTTTGACACGTGGCACGAGTTGATTGGTTGCCCCACTTGTCACAAACCGAATGAAAACAACACTTGTCGCAAAGAAAACAACACTTCCCTTGATTATCTTTCATTTGCCTTGAGCAAGTAAAGCCAAAGATTCCTCAACTTTCTTCTGTTTTTCCTTTATCTTTAACAATTCCTTGTTCACCGCAGTCTGTTCCTTAACTTTGTCCTCATGCTGGTTTAGAACACAAAACAGATCATCGAGTTTCTCTTCATCCATATCTTTTTTCATCTGCAACTGAATAGAATAAGTATCCCACTCAGGTTGCATATTTTTGATGAACCTAAAGTTGATCTCAGATTCTGACTTCTGTACCCCATTCCTCTACAAATCATTCAGAAAAATATTGTACCAGTTGTAGTCATCCCTCAGAGATTCCCTTTCCTTGGCTTTGAATCCTTCATAGGCATTAATGCTCTGGTTCCTTTTTGTCGTCATGGATTTCTCAGTTCCTTGAAATTGTCTCTCCAATTCATCCCAAATTTCTTTAGCAGAGTCCTGACTGTCTACTCTGTTAAAAATATCATTCGCAATGGCCATAATCAAGAAAGTTAGAGCTTTTGCATCCCTTTCAATTAATTGTTTGTCTAGTTCACTATATTGAATTGGATCACTTGCCACAATCCTTTGGGGAATTTTTGGATTAGTGTCGGTTGCTGGAATTCTTGCAACAGTAACGTGCGGGAAATGTGGTCCATCAGTAATAGAACTCATCGGTTTCTGTAACACCCTGAATTTTGGGATTGGGTGAGAAGTTGACCTTTACCCAAAATTCAATGGGGCAAAGTGTAACTTGGGTTATATAAATACAAATCAAATCTGAGATATTTTCTAAATATCTCATTTTAGCTGTTTGTTTTTGAGAAGCCAGGGAGAAGAGAGAAAGAGCAGGAGAAGTAGTGTAAAAGGGTTGATCGTTTCGGACCAATCGAGGTACGAATCTAGCTTAATGCTTTGATCTGAATGCTTTTAGCCGTGTAGAATCTCGTTGTGAAGATTTTGAACCGTTCCATTTTGAGAACTGTGTATTTCTCATTTTTGGATCTGGGTCTGCGTCGATCTGTTCTTGATGAACAAGGCGATGTCAATCGACCGAAGGGTTGATTCGACCGGATTGGTGTTCGACCGAAGGGTTAATTTGACCGGATGTTTGATTCGACCGAGGGGTTGTTCGACCGGATGGTCCCTCGACCGGTGTTGTCTGTTCGACCGGGGTAGTGTTGGACCGGGGAGGTGTTCGACCGGGGTGGTGTTCGACCGGTTGTTGCTAGGTTCTGTTAAGTTTTTAGCTTCTGTGTCTTTGAGTCCTATTCAAGTAACGAGAGGTTTATCTGTATTTCGACTTACCGATTCTTTCGGTGTTATCATAGGTAGCGCTCGTTAAGAAGAAGGAAACAGAGGTGAGTTCCTACTATCATTTTAAACTGTATACATATCAAAAGTTACCTTTTTGATCTTATCTTATTTTAAAAGTAAAATGATGTTTTACCTGTGCGTTTATGCGAAACAAATATTCAAAGGGACTTCTTTTAAATGATTTTCATTCTCACAAGAAGTTGAACTGGGAATAGCATTTTGTTTATAAAAATGTGTTTGTAACCATATGTTTATTTATGGTTGGTCACATACGTTGTTGTGACGAGTCCTTACCATTACTAGTGGATCCCTAGGTTTTGGAGTAGACTGTTTTGTTGGGATGTTACATTCCCCAGAATTGTAGCTATGGATCACTTGTTCCTCGGGGGCAACTTGGTACGGTTATGTGAGGCCGGATACTAGCCATGGTTCATAGTGATCCTATCGAAGGAGTATACCTTGGTTTTGCGCTTGGGGCTTGATCTCACGTTGAAGCACGGACTTTGTGATTCGTATCCGCGGACTCCAATTGGTTTAGATCGTAACTCGGTTTTACATTCGTTATATTGTCAGGTTTCCAGGTTTTAATTTACTCTGATTTTTGAGGTGTTACAAGTTGGTATCAGAGGTCTAGTTTAAGCGAACTAGGCATGAATGTAAGATGTCTAGACTTAGACTGCGTATACTAAGATTTGATCCGCGAGAATTGGGTAGAGCTCCTAAGTTGGGTTAGTCTTAGAGTCGACGGAAAGTAAGTTTATCAGGCGTTATAGTAGTGGTGACAAGAACCATTATGTGTTGTATGTTCATAATTTCACTTAGCTAATGTTATTATGAGGATATTGTACGTAAGAGTCCTTGAATTGCTGTTAATATGACAATTGGTAATGTGGTAGTACGTTTTCCTTTCGTGTTTCCTATCTCTCTCTCTCTCTTATCTCTTTCTTTGTTCTGTGAAGTTGTTCAGCATGGTGAATACGCGTGGTAGACCGCGTACCCGTGTTGATGGCATGGAAGCGACAACATCCACCGCTGATCGACCGGAAGGAGTTGAGGTTGTCGTGCGTCCGCCAGTTCAGCAGGTACTAGGTGGGGGTCCAGAGGTCATTCCGAGAGTAGACCTGGCTTAGTCCCACCCAGTAATCGGGGATGCTAATCCCCAGTCAGAGTTGTTGGCCAGCGTGATGTTGGCGATGAGGGAAGAGATGGCGAGGCAGCAAGAGTTTCTGCTGAAAGCAATGGAGGACCGCGACGTAAACCATCGGAGAAGCGAGACGGTGGTAGAGAATGTCGTATTAGGTTCAGGAGATGATGGTATAAGGGTCACGTCTGTTGAGCGCGGGATTTCTGGTGCTCAGGGGAACAGGAAGAGTTGTTCCTATAAGTCTTTTCTGGGCTGCGGACCGCCAGAATTCTTCGATTCTGATGACCCGGTGGTGTGCGTTAAGTGGATCCGAGCGGTCGAGCAAGCTTTTGGCTCCTCCGAATGTGGTGATGATCAGAGGGTGCAGTTTGGTACCCAGCTGCTGAGGGACATTGCACTCATCTGATGGAACATCATCCAATCCACTCTATCTCCTGAAGTGTTGGCTCAGTTGTCATGGGCCGAGTTCAAGAAAAAGCTGCTAGAAGAGTTTTGCAACGAGAGGACCATGGACCGAATTGAGAAAGAATTCCGGTCCTTGGTAAAGGGAAGCCTGACGGTGAGGGAGTACACCCATCAGTTTATGGAGAAGCTTGGTCTGGTGGGGCACGCTGCCCCAACAGAGAAAGACAAGATGAAAGCTCATCTCAACGGCTTGCCTGCGGACATGCAATCCATGGTCCATAATTTCAAGGCTTCTAACCTCCGATAGATGGTGGAGTAAGCTCAATTTATGGAAGAGATGTTCGCGAAGGGCAAATCTGAGAAGGCAGTGGTGTTGCCTGAATAGAGAAAGTGGGAGAACAGTTCAGTACCTCCCAAGCGGACCCGACCTTTTGTTGGAAACCGCAACTTCAGCAGTTATCAGGAAGCTAAGTGGTGCCCGAGGTATCGAACCAAGCATCACGGTAACTGTTACAACAATTCTCAAGTTTGCTATAAGTGTGGGAAGCCCGGTCATACTGTCAGAGATTGCCCGGTCAGTGGAATCGTCTGTTATGAGTGCAAGGCACCGGGGCACGTGAAGAAAGATTGCCCGAAGCTTGTGTCGGGTAGTGCGCCAGCAAGGAAGGAGAACCCTCCGAAGGTTCAGGGCCGAGCTTTTCAGATGACGGTCGAAGAGGCTAGGACATCCGCTGATGTGGTATCGGGTACTTTTCTTATAAACTCTGTACCTGCTCATATTTTATTCGATACGGGTGCTAGTTTCTCTTTCGTATCTGAATTGTTCCGTCAGAAATTTGCTATGCCCACTACTAGTCTTGAGGATGCATTAGTGGTAGAAATAGCAGATGGTAGGCAAGTTCTGATCCACGAAGTTCTGAAGCAGTGTGCTCTTAGCATCGAAGGGAGAGAATTCCCGATCGATCTGCTACCAATGTCAATCGGGGGTTTTGATGTGGTAATCGGTATGGATTGGTTGTCAAACAATTAGGCCGAGTTCGTATGTTCCAAGAAGATGATTCGACTTCCCAACCCCTCTGGAGAGGTCGTTGTCATCTATGGTGAAAAGAGAAAAGGTGAAGTGGCAATAATCACAGTGGCAAAAGCACACAAGTGTTTAGTAAAAGGATGTCCGTCTTTCCTAGCCTATGTGATCGATGCCAAGTTAGAGAAATCCAAGCTGGAAGATGTGAAGATCGTGCGGGAGTATCCAGATGTCTTTCCGGACGACTTGCCCGGGTTGCGGCCCGATCGTCAGGTAGAGTTTCGAATTGATCTTGTGCCAGGCGCTGCACCGATCTCTAAAGCACCTTACCGTTTAGCACCATCGGAGATGCAAGAGATGGTAGCACAACTCCAAGAGCTTTTTGAGAAGGGATTCATAAGACCGATTTCGTCACCTTGGGGAGCTCCGGTCTTATTTGTTAAGAAGAAGGATGGCACAATGAGAATGTGCATCGACTATCGTGAGTTGAACAAAGATACAGTGAAGAACAGGTATCCGCTTCCGAGAATAGACGACTTGTTCGATCAACTTCAAGGAGCGGGTTGTTTCTCCAAAGTCGACTTACGATCAGGCTATCACCAAGTGAAGGTGAGAGAAAAAGATGTTCCGAAGACGGCTATCAGAACGCGTTACGTCCATTACGAGTTCCTTGTAATGCCTTTTGGCCTGACGAACGCACCAGCAGTGTTTATGGACTTGATGAATAGAGTATGCCGACCATTCCTCGACAAGTCGGTCATTGTATTCATTGACGACATACTCGTGTACTCCAAGAGTGAGACAGAGCACGAGCAGCACTTGCGTGAAGTTCTGGAAGTGTTGAGAAAAGAGAGGTTGTACGCCAAGTTTTCAAAGTGCGACTTTTGGCTTAATGAATTACAATTTCTGGGACACGTAGTCACTCGGGACGGAGTAAAAGTAGATCCCTCCAAGATTGAAGCAATGATATATTGGGAGCCTCCTAAGAGTCCGTCTGAGATCCGAAGTTTCTTGGGTCTGGCGGTATACTACAGAAGATTCATTCAAGACTTTTCGAAGATCGCTTCTTCTGTAACACCTCAAAAATCAGAGTAAATTAAAACCTGGAAACCTGACAATATAACGAAAGTAAATCTATTAACTTTCCATAAACGGAACCAGTCATTAAGACTATACAATCCTATACAAGGATTTTATCAAAAGAATGGGACTTAACAATGCCCAACAACAATACTAATCAACTCCAAAAACCTCGAGACTCAAAACTCGTCTCTCCAAAAACCCCGACAACCCACCGCTAATGGAAACCTGATACACATACCATTTGAGAAAAAGTGTCAGACTTAAAGCCTGGTGAGAACATACAGTTTATGAAGCTCAAAAGATAAAACATTTGCATCAAGATAACATTTCCAAAGAGATTAAGTTTACACAATAGGTCCTTGCAACAAACGGGCTTTTTCGTTATAAACACGCCATAAAAGGACCGAAGCAAAACAGTTTACCAAGGATTGTGGCGAAACACAAAGTTAGGCCAACAAACCGAGTTACGAGCTAAACCAATTGGAGTCCGTGGATACGAATCACAAAGTTCGTGCTTCAACGTGAGATCAAGCCCCAAGCGCAAAACCAAGGTATACTCCTTTACTAGGATCACTATGAACCATGGCTAGTATCCGACCTCACATAACCGTACCAAGTTTCCCCCGAGGAACAAGTGATCCATAGCTACAATTCTGGGGAATGTAACATCCCAACAAAATAGTCTACTCCAAAACCTAGGGATCCACTAGTAATGGTAAGGACTCGTCACAACAACGTATGTGACCAACCATAAATAATCATATGGTTACAAACACATTTTTATAAACAAAATGCTAATCCCAGTTCAACTTCTGGTAAAAATGAAAATCATTTAAAAGAAGTTCCTTTGAATATTTCTTTCGCATAAACGCACAGGTAAAACATCATTTTACTTTTAAAATGAGATAAGATCAAAAAGGTAATTTTGATATGTATACAGTTTAAAATGATAGTAGGAACTCACCTCTGTTTCCTTCTTCTTAACGAGCGCTACCTATGATAACACCGAAAGAATCGGTAAGTCGAAATACAGATAAACCTCTCATTACTTGAATAGGACTCAAAGACACAGAAGCTAACAACTTAACAGAACCTAATCCGGTTAAAGGCAACAACCGGTCGAACGACAACACCGGTCGAACGACCTCCGGTCGAACCACCTCCGGTCGGGCACAACCCCCCGGTCGAACCATCTCCGGTCGAAGGGCACTCCGATGGAACGACCCATCGGTCGAACGACACTCTGGTCGAACGACCCATCGGTCCTTGCTCATCCGGTCATCTTGTTCATCAAGAACAGTACGATGCAGAACCTAGATTCAACCCAGATCCAAAATGAGAAATACTCAGATCTCAAAATGGAACGGTTCAAAATCTCCACAACGAGATTCTACACGGCTAAAATCATTCAGATCAAAGCATTAAGCTAGATTCGTACCTCGATTTGCCCGAAATGATCGACCCAAGAAAACCAAGCTTCTCCTGCTCTTCTCCTCTTCTCCCTGGCTTCTCCAACACAACAGATCAAAATGAGATATTAAGAAATATCTCAGATTTGATCTGTATATATATCGCCCAAGTTACATTATACCCCCTTGAACTTTGGGTAAAAGTCAACTTCTCACCCAATCCCAAAATTCAGGGTGTTACAATCCTCCCCAACTTGGGAATGATTTCGTCCCCGAAATCCAACTATACAAAGAGATGAGGATATCTACGCTTCATATCCTCTTCAGATTCCCAAGTCACATTTGCTCCTCGGTGATGCTTCCACTGCACCTTGACCAAAGTGACTTCTTTATGATGCAACTTCTTAGACTTTCTCTCCAAGATGGCGTCGAGTTCTTCCACACAATGGTTACCTTCGTCTACCCTCAGCTCGGAAAGGGGAATGACGTTGTCTTCTACCGCCAAACACTTCCGGAGGTAGCAATCATGAAACGTGTTGTGTATTCTACTCAACTCCGGTGGCAGTTCCAACTGGTAGGCCTGCAACCCTACACGCTTAAGTACTTTGAAAGGTCCGAGGAAACGACGACTCAGCTTCCCACGTTTTCCGAACCGTATGATGCCCTTCCATGGCGATACCTTAAGCATAACGCGGTGGCCTACTTGGAATTCCATCGGTCGCCTCTTCTTATCGGCATAGCTCTTCTAACGATCTTGAGCCGCTTTCATCCTCTCTCTAATACACTTGACTTTATCGGCAGTCTCTTGCACGATTTCAGGTCCGGCGAACTACTTCTCTCCCGCTTCTAGCCAACACACGGGAGTCCGACACTTTCGCCTATACAGTGCTTCAAAAGGTGCCATCCCAATACTCGAGTGGTAGCTATTGTTGTAAGCGAACTCCACCAAAGGCAGGTGAGAGTCCCAACTACCCCCGAAATCGATGACACAAGATCTCAACATGTCTTCCAAGGTTTGGATTGTTCGTTCGCTCTGCCCGTCGGTCTGCGGATGGTAAGCCGTACTCAACTTAACTTGCGTACCAAGCTCTTTTTGAAACCCATCCCAGAAGTTCGAAGTGAACCGGCTGTCGCGATCCGACACGATCGACAAAGGTATTCCATGCCTCGAGACTACCTCATCGATATAAAGCTTCGCCAACTTATCCATCGGTAAGGTCTCGCGCATAGGCAGAAAGTGAGCGCTCTTCGTCAATCTATCCACTATCACCCAGATGGTATCATGTCCCCGAAGAGTTTTAGGCAACTTCGTCACGAAGTCCATGGTGATATGCTCCCATTTCCACTCGGGAATCTCTAAGGACTGAAGACTCTCATACGGTCGCTGATGTTCGGCTTTGACTTGCGAACACGTCACACAACGCTCAATGTAACGCGCCACATCAAGCTTCATCACCGACCACCAATAGTGCAACTTCAAGTCCCTGTACATCTTCGTACTTCCCGGGTGAATGGAATACTTGGACTTGTGTGCGTCTTCTAGCAACAGCTCACGGTTTCCCCCAACCTTGGGCACCCACACACGACCGCTGAACAGTTTCACCCCACGGCTATCTTCCGTTAAGAGTAAACGTTGTTTTGTCATGACTTCCTCTTTGAGATTATCTTCTAACAATGCTTCCATCTGAGATGTATTGATCTTCTCAACAAGACTAGACACTAGCTCGATTCTTGAATGGGTATCCCGAATACTCCCGCTATAGTCCTTCCGACTTAGCGCATCGGCCACCACGTTCGCCTTACCGGGATGGTAAAGCAATTCACAGTCGTAATCTTTCAACAACTCGAGCCACCGCCTTTGCCTCATATTCAGCTCTTTCTGACCAAAGACATACTTCAGGCTCTTGTGATCCGTGTAAAGAGTACACTTCATGCCGTAGAGGTAATGTCGCCAAAGCTTCAAGGCGAACACCACCGATGCTAACTCTAGATCATGGGTTGGATAATTCTGCTCATGTATTTTAAGCTGCCTCGAGGCATAAGCGATTACCTTGCCTCGTTGCATCAACACACAACCCAATCCCATCTTTGAAGCGTCGCTGTAAACCACGAAATCTTCCGACCCTTCAGGTAATGTCAAGATCGGAGCTTCACACAACTTCTTCTGAAGAATCCGGAACGCCTTCTCTTGGGCCTCTGTCCATTCAAACTTTACATTCTTCCGAGTCAGAACTGTCAAGGAAGAAGCGATCTTTGAAAAGTCTTGAATGAATCTTCTGTAGTATCCCACCAGACCCAAGAAACTTCGGATCTCAGACGGACTCTTAGGAGGCTTCCAATTCATCATTGCTTCAATCTTGGAGGGATCTACTTTCACTCCGTCCCGAGTGACTACGTGCCTCAGAAATTGTACTTCATTAAGCCAAAAGTCGCACTTGGAAAACTTGGCGTACAACCTCTCTTTTCTCAACACTTCCAGAACTTCACGCAAGTGCTGCTCGTGCTCTGTCTCACTCTTGGAGTACACGAGTATGTCGTCAATGAATACAATGACCGACTTGTCGAGGAATGGTCGGCACACTCTATTCATCAAGTCCATAAACACCGTTGTTGCGTTCGTCAGGCCAAAAGGTGTCACTCTACCTGGCACACTCTACCTGGCGATCGGGTGGCAACCCGGGCAAGTCGTCCGGAAAGACATCTGGATACTCCCGCACGATCTTCACATCTTCCATCTTGGACTTCTCTAACTTGGCATCGATCACATAGGCTAGGAAAGACGAACATCCTTTTACTAAACACTTGCGTGCTTTTGCCATTGTTATTATTGCCACTTCACTCCTTCTCTTTTCACCATAGATGACCACGACCTCTCCAGAGGGGTTGGGAAGTTGAATCATCTTCTTGGAACACACGAACTCGGCCTGATTGTTTGACAACCAATCCATACCGATTACCACATCAAAACCCCCGATTGACATTGGTAGCAGATCGATCGGGAATTCTCTCCCTTCGATGCTAAGAGCACACTGCTTCAGAACTTCGTGGATCAGAACTTGCCTACCATCTGCTATTTCTACCACTAATGCATCCTCAAGACTAGTAGTGGGCATAGCAAATTTCTGACGGAACAATTCAGATACGAAAGAGAAACTAGCATCCGTATCGAATAAAATACGAGCAGGTACAGAGTTTATAAGAAAAGTACCCGATACCACGTCAGCTGATGCTCTAGCCTCTTCAAGCTGTCATCTGAAAAGCTCAACTCTGAACCTTAGGAGGGTTCTCCTTTTTAGCTGCCGTGCTACCCGTCACAAGCTTCGGGCAATCTCTCTTTACATGCCCCGGTGCCTAACACTCGTAACAGACGATTCCAATGACCGGGCAATCTCTGACAGTATGACCGGGCTTCCCACACTTATAGTAAACTTGAGAATTGTTGTAACAGTTACCGTGATGCTTGGTTCGACACCTCGGGCACCACTTAGCTTCCTGATAACTGCTGAAGTTGCGGTTTCCAACAAAAGGTCGGGTCCGCTTGGGAGGTACTGAACTGTTCTCCCACTTTCTCTTCTCAGGCAACACCACTGCCTTCTCAGTTTTGCCTTTTGCAAACATCTCTTCCATAAATTTAGCTTCCTCCACCATCTCTCGGTGGTTAGAAGCCTTGAAATTATGGACCATGGATTGCATGTCCGGAGGCAGGACGTTGAGATAAGATTTCATCTTGTCTTTCTCTGTTGGGGCGGCGTGCCCCACCAGACCAAGCTTCTCCATAAACTGACGGGTGTACTCCCTCACCGTCAGGCTCCTTTTCACCAAAGACCGGAATTCTTTCTCAATTCGGTCCATGGTCCTCTCGTTGCAAAACTCTTCTAGCAGCTTTTTCTTGAACTCGGCCCATGACAACTGAGCCAACACTTCAGGAGATAGAGTGGATTGGATGATATTCCACCAGATGAGTGCAGTGTCCCTCAGCAATTGGGTACCGAACCACACCCTCTGATCATCACCACACTCGGAGGAGCCAAAAGCTTGCTCGACCGCTCGGATCCACTTAACGCACACCACCGGCTCATCAGAACCGAAGAATTCTGGCGGTCCGCAGCCCAGAAAGGACTTATAGGAACAACTCTTCCTATTCCCCTGAGCACCAGAAATCCCGCGCTCAACAGACGTGACCCTTTTACCATCATCTCCAGAACCTAATACAACATTCTCTACCACCGTCTCGCTTCTCCGATGGTTTACGTCGCGGTCCTCCATTGCTTTCAGCAGAAACTCTTGCTGCTTCGCCATCTCTTCCCTCATCGCCAACATCACGCTGGCCAAAAACTCTGACTGGGGATTAGCATCCCCGATTACTGGGTGGGACGAAGCCAGGTAGACTCTCGGAATGACCTCTGGCCCCCCAACTAGTACCTGCTGAACTGGCGGACGCACGACAACCTCAACTCCTTCCGACCGATCAGCGGTGGAGGTTGTCGCTTCCATGCCATCAACACGGGTACGCGGTCTACCACGCGTATTCACCATGCTGAACAACTTCACAGAACAAAGAAAGAGATAAGAGAGAGATAGGAAACACGAAAGGAAAACGTACTACCACATTACCAATTGTCATGTTAACAGCAATTCAAGGACTCTTACGTACAATATCCTCATAATAACATTAGCTAAGTGAAATTATGAACATACAACACATAATGATTCTTGTCACCACTACTACAACGCCTGATAAACGTACTTTCCGTCGACTCTAAGACTAACCCAACTTAGGAGCTCTACCCAATTCTCGCGGATCAATTCTTAGCATACGCAGTCCAAGTCTAGACATCTTGCATTCATGCCTAGTTCGCTTAAACTAGAGCTCTGATACCAATTTGTAACACCTCAAAAATCAGAGTAAATTAAAACCTGGAAACCTGACAATATAACGAAAGTAAATCTATTAACTTACCATAAACGGAACCAGTCATTAAGACTATACAATCCTATACAAGGATTTTATCAAAAGAATGGGACTTAACAATGCCCAGCAACAATACTAATCAACTCCAAAAACCTCGAGACTCAAAAGTCGCCTCTCCAAAAACCCCGGCAACCCACCACTAATGGAAACCTGATACACATACCATTTGAGAAAAAGTGTCAGACTTAAAGCCTGGTGAGAACATACAGTTTATGAAGCTCAAAAGATAAAACATTTGCATCAAGATAACATTTCCAAAGAGATTAAGTTTACACAATTGGTCCTTGGCACAAACGGGCTTTTTCGTTATAAACACGCCATAAAAGGACCGAAGCAAAACAGTTTACCAAGGATTGTGGCGAAACACAAAGTTAGGCCAACAAACCGAGTTACGAGCTAAACCAATTGGAGTCCGCGGATACGAATCACAAAGTCCGTGCTTCAACGTGAGATCAAGCCCCAAGCGCAAAAACCAAGGTATACTCCTTCACCAGGTACACTATGAACCATGGCTAGTATCCGGCCTCACATAACCGTACCAAGTTTCCCCCGAGGAACAAGTGATCCATAGCTACAATTCTGGGGAATGTAACATCCCAACAAAACAGTCTACTCTAAAACCTAGGGATCCACTAGTAATGGTAAGGACTCGTCACAACAACGTATATGACCAACCATAAATAATCATATGGTTACAAACACATATTTATAAACAAAATGCTATTCCCAGTTCAACTTCTGGTAAGAATGAAAATCATTTAAAAGAAGTTCCTTTGAATATTTCTTTCGCATAAACGCACAGGTAAAACATCATTTTACTTTTAAAATGAGATAAGATCAAAAAGGTAAATTTTGATATGTATACAGTTTAAAATGATAGTAGGAACTCACCTCTGTTTCCTTCTTCTTAATGAGCACTACCTATGATAACACCGAAAGAATCGGAAAGTCGAAATACAGATAAACCTCTCGTTACTTGAATAGCACTCAAAGACACAAAAGCTAACAACTTAACATAACCTAATCCGGTTAAAGGCAACAACCGGTCGAACGACAACACCGGTCGAACGACCTCCGGTCGGGCACGACCCCCCGGTCGAACCATCTCCGGTCGAAGGGCACTCCGATCGAACGACCCATCGGTAGAACGACACTCTGGTCGAACGACCCATCGGTCCTTGCTCATCTGGTCATCTTGTTCATCAAGAACAGTACGATGCAGAACCCAGCTTCAACCCAGATCCAAAATAAGAAATACTCAGATCTCAAAATGGAACGGTTCAAAATCTCCACAACGAGATTCTACACGGCTAAAAGCATTCAGATCAAAGCATTAAGCTAGATTCGTACCTCGATTTGCCCGAAATGATCGACCCAAGAAAACCAAGCTTTTCCTACTCTTCTCCTCTTCTCCCTGGCTTCTCCAACACAACAGATCAAAATGAGATATTAAGAAATATCTCAGATTTGATCTGTATATATATATCCCAAGTTACGTTATACCCCCCTTGAACATTGGGTAAAAGTCAACTTCTCACCCAATCCCAAAATTCAGGGTGTTACATCTTCCTTGACAGTTCTGACTCGGAAGAATGTAAAGTTTGAATGGACAGAGGCCCAAGAGAAGGCGTTCTGGATTCTTCAGAAGAAGTTGTTGAAGCTCCGATCTTGACATTACCTGAAGGGTCGGAAAATTTCGTGGTTTACAGCGACGCTTCAAAGATGGGATTGGGTTGTGTGTTGATGCAACGAGGCAAGGTAATCGCTTATGCCTCGAGGCAGCTTAAAATACACGAGCAGAATTATCCAACCCATGATCTGGAGTTAGCAGTGGTGGTGTTCGCTTTGAAGCTTTGGCGACATTACCTCTACGGCACGAAGTGTACTCTTTACACGGATCACAAGAGCTTGAAGTATGTCTTTGGTCAGAAAGAGCAGAATATAAGGCAAAGGCGGTGGCTCGAGTTGTTGAAAGATTACGACTGTGAATTGCTTTACCATCCCGGTAAGGCGAACGTGGTAGCCGATGCGCTAAGTCGGAAGGACTATAGCGG
The DNA here is from genome assembly GCA_023525745.1 of Arctium lappa. Taxonomy (NCBI): domain Eukaryota; kingdom Viridiplantae; phylum Streptophyta; class Magnoliopsida; order Asterales; family Asteraceae; genus Arctium; species Arctium lappa. The sequence continues at coordinate 55,240,712 of CM042058.1, read as the reverse complement.
GAGTATTCGGGCTACCCATTCAAGAATTGAGCTAGTGTCTTGTCTTGTTGAGAAGATCAAGACATCTCAGATGGAAGCATTGATAGAAGAGAATCTCAAAGAAGAAGTCATGACAAAACAGCGTTTACTCTTAACGGAAGATAGCCGTGGGGTGAAACTGTTCAGTGGCCGTGTGTGGGTGCCCAAGGTTGGGGGAAACCGTGAGTTGTTGCTAGAAGACGCACACAAGTCCAAGTATTCCATTCACCCGGGAAGTACGAAGATGTACAGGGACTTGAAGTTGCACTATTGGTGGCCGGTGATGAAGCTTGATGTGGCGCATTACGCTGAGCGTTGTGTGACGTGTTCGCAAGTCAAAGCCGAACATCAGCGACCGTATGGGAGTCTTCAGTCCTTAGAGATTCCCGAGTGGAAATGGAAGCATATCACCATGGACTTCGTGACGAAGTTGCCTAAAACTCTTCGGGGACATGATACCATCTGGGTGATAGTGGATAGATTGATGAAGAGCGCTCACTTTCTGCCTATGTGCGAGACTCTACCGATGGATAAGTTGGCGAAGCTTTATATCGATGAGGTGGTATCGAGGCATGGAATACCTTTGTCGATCGTGTCGGATCGCGACAGCCGGTTCACTTCAAACTTCTGGGATGGATTTCAGAAAGAGCTTGGTACGCGAGTTAAGTTGAGTACGACGTACCATCCGCAGACCGACGGGCAGAGCGAACGAACAATCCAAACCTTGGAAGACATGTTGAGGTCTTGTGTCATCGATTTCGGGGGTAGTTGGGACTCTCACCTACCTTTGGTGGAGTTCGCTTACAACAATATCTACCACTCGAGTATTGGGATGGCACCTTTTGAAGCACTGTATGGGCGAAAGTGTCGGACTCCCGTGTGTTGGCTAGAAGCGGGAGAGAAGCAGTTCTCCGGACCTGAAATCGTGCAAGAGACTGCCGATAAGGTCAAGTGTATTAGAGAGAGGATGAAAGCGGCTCAAGATCGTTAGAAGAGCTATGCCGATAAGAAGAGGCGACAGATGGAATTCCAAGTAGGCGACCGCGTTATGCTTAATGTATCGCCATGGAAGGGCATCATACGGTTCGGAAAACGTGGGAAGCTGAGTCCTCGTTTCCTCAGACCTTTCGAAGTACTTAAGCGTGTAGGGTTGCAGGCCTACCAGTTGGAACTGCCACCGGAGTTGAGGAGAATACACAACACATTTCATGTTCGCTACCTCCGGAAGTGTTTGACGGTAGAAGACAGCGTCATTCCCCTCTCAGAGTTAAGGGTTGACGAAGGTAACCGTTGTGTGGAAGAGCCCGATGCCATCTTGGAGAGAAAGTCTAAGAAGTTGCGTCATAAAGAAGTCACTTTGGTCAAGGTGCAGTGGAAGCATCACCGAGGAGCAAATGTGACCTGGGAATCCGAGGAGGATATGAAGCGTAGATATCCTCATCTCTTTGTATAGTTGGATTTCGGGGACGAAATCATTCCCATGTTGGAGAGGATAGTAACACCCTGAATTTTGGGATTGGGTGAGAAGTTGACCTTTACCCAAAGTTCAAGGGGGCAAAGTGTAACTTGGGTTATATAAATACAAATCAAATCTGAGATATTTTCTAAATATCTCATTTTAGCTGTTTGTGTTTGGAAGCCAGGGAGAAGAGAGAAAGAGCAGGAGAAGCAGTGTAAAAGGGTTGATCGTTTCGGACCAATCGAGGTACGAATCTAGCTTAATGCTTTGATCTGAATGCTTTTAGCCGTGTAGAATCTCGTTGTGAAGATTTTGAACCATTCCATTTTGAGATCTGTGTATTTCTCATTTTTGGATCTGGGTCTGCGTCAATCTGTTCTTGATGAACAAGGCGATGGTCAATCGACCGAATGGTTGATTCGACCGGACTGGTGTTCGACCGAAGGGTTGATTCGACCGGATTGGTGTTCGACCGAAGGGTTGATTCGACCGGATGGTTGATTCGACCGAGGGGTTGTTCGACCGGATGGTCCCTCGACCGGTGTTGTCTGTTCGACCGGGGTAGTGTTGGACCGGGGAGGTGTTCGACCGGGGTGGTGTTCGACCGGTTGTTGCTAGGTTCTGTTAAGTTGTTAGCTTCTGTGTCTTTGAGTCCTATTCAAGTAACAAGAGGTTTATCTGTATTTCGACTTACCGATTCTTTCGGTGTTATCATAGGTAGTGCTCGTTAAGAAGAAGGAAACAGAGGTGAGTTCCTACTATCATTTTAAACTGTATACATATCAAAAGTTACCTTTTTGATCTTATCTTATTTTAAAAGTAAAATGATGTTTTACCTGTGCGTTTATGCGAAACAAATATCCAAAGGGACTTCTTTTAAATGATTTTCATTCTCACAGGAAGTTGAACTGGGAATAGCATTTTGTTTATAAAAATGTGTTTGTAACCATATGTTTATTTATGGTTGGTCACATACGTTGTTGTGACGAGTCCTTACCATTACTAGTGGATCCCTAGGTTTTGGAGTAGACTGTTTTGTTGGGATGTTACATTCCCCAGAATTGTAGCTATGGATCAATTGTTCCTCGGGGGCAACTTGGTACGGTTATGTGAGGCCGGATACTAGCCATGGTTCATAGTGATCCTAGCGAAGGAGTATACCTTGGTTTTGCGCTTGGGGCTTGATCTCACGTTGAAGCACGGACTTTGTGATTCGTATCCGCGGACTCCAATTGGTTTAGCTCGTAACTCGGTTTGTCGGCCTAACTTTGTATTTCGCCACAAGCCTTGGTAAAAAGATTTGTTTTCGGTCCTTTGGTGGCATGTTTATAACGAAAAAGCCCGCTTGTGGCAAGGACCTAGATTATAAATTTAACCTATTTGGAAATTTTATCTTGTTGCAAATGTTTTATCTGTTGAGCTTTATAAACTGTATGTTCTCACCAGGCTTTATAGTCTGACACTTTTTCTCAAACGGTATGTGTATCAGGTTTCCATTAGCGGTGGGTTGCCGGGGTTTTTGGAGAGACGAGTTTTGAGTCTCGAGATTTTTGGAGTTGATTAGTATTGTTATTGGGCATTGTTAAGTCCCATTCTTTTGATGAAATCCTTGTATAGGATTGTATAGTCTTGAGGACGGATTCCATTTATGAAAAGTTATGGTTTTACATTCGGTATATTGTCAGGTTTTCAGGTTTTAATTTACTCTGATTTTTGAGGTGTTACAGTTTCCTATCCTGATTATTCAAAAAGTTGATCATCCACTTTCACCATTGTGGGTATTCATCTGCTTGCAGCACTGGGGTTTGGATTTGGAACTCATACCCAGAAGATCTCTAGACATATTGTTGATTGAGAAGAAAATACTGATATACTGCTTGAAATGATCGTCCAAAGAATTCAGAAACAACTTTGGCTCAGAAAGTCAACCTTAGTCAAACACTGGAAAAACTGAGAAAAAAATTCTAAGTGTCAGAAGTAGCAAACAACTGAGTAGAAGTTTCAAGGAACAGTAACTCGTAGCAGGCCTTAAGAAGTCGCACATCAAAGACCACTTGTCGCAGATAGTGGTTTGCGAGTTCTCACTTGTTGCAGATTGAAGCCTGCGAGTTCTGAAGTTCACTTGTCACAATCACTCTACGCGTTCTAGTACTTAGAATTTTTTTGAAGAAATAACTTGTCGCCGATCAAACAACACCAAGAAGTCGCAAGCAGTGCTTTGCGCGTTCTTACTTGTTGCAAAATGCACTCTGCGAGTTCTGATACTAAAAAAATCAAGAAAAGGGCCTTCAGAGTTTTTGTCAAGAAGTCGCAAACAAGATAAAACACAAAAATCACTTCAGTCTACGAGTTCTTAGATTCAGCGCGTTCTTCAGTCTACGAGTTCTTTAGATGAACTTGCGACAACTTCATATCTTGCGAATTCTTCACAAATCTTGTAGAAGTTCGGCCATTTTGATTCAAATCCTACAATCAAGAGCTGTAACTTCACATGGTTGATCGATTTTACAACTAGAACAATTCTTTAGTACAAGAAATCGACTAAAAACAACAAAAATACATGATTCGATCCCTAAAAAGTAACTTCGAACTTTTTGACAAAAATTGAACAAAATTCTAAAATTGACAAGGATACATATGGAATTTGATGATGAAAGTCGAACAAGAAATGTTCCAATTTACTATTCGATCACTGTGGAATCAATTGCTTGCACCAAAATTGATCAATCGTGTAAATTTGAATCCAGCTGTCCCTTTTCCAAAAACAGTCTGCGCTTTCTTCCAAAAATGGATGTTTTCTAATCATTTTGATCAAGAACTTGATATCAATCCATGTCTGAATTCGTTGGTTTGCTATGATACCAATTGTTTGTCCACGAATTCAAGCAAGAATTACAATTAAGCTCACAAGTAAGCATACAATTTAAAGAGAGAGAGTCTAGAGAGAGAAAGCCATATGTCATATATCTCTAAATCACAAGGTTACAAGAGTTACAAGCTTGAATGACATGGATACGAAAGACTTAAACAATACGTTGATGGAACAGGCACAAATCTAAACAATACAAGACAAACATAGAAAAGTCAACATCTTGACAATACAATTGATCAAAACAATACATTGACAATCTCTCTACTCTGTGAAGGAACAAGAACATAGCTTATGTATGCCGACAGAATAGGTGATCTATACTTCATGAATTTCAAAACAACTAACAAAGATGAAAAACATTGTCTAGTTTCAAAGAATAATGAAGAAGCTTGGCTCTGGCATAACATGTTATGTCATTTAAACTTTCATACTCTTAACAAGCTTGTGGAATTGAATTTGGTGAGTGGTCTTCACAATATAAAGTTTCACAGAGATCATCTATGCTCTATTTCTAAAATGGACAAACTCAAAAGAGCTGCCCACAAGTCCAAGTTAGATGTGTCATGTACTAGGCCTATGTACATGCTTCTTGTCGACCTCTACAGTCCAATTCCAGTGTAGAGCCTAGGTGGCAAGATGTACATTCTTGTGCTCATAGATGAATTCTCTCGATATACATGGTTTGAATTTGTTCGAAAGAATTCTGATGTTCCTTTAGTACTAATCACTCTTATGAAGAAAATTCAAGTTCTGTATGACAGCACGGTTCAAAAGCTTCGAAGTGATAATGGTACAGAGTTCAAGAACTCAACCATTGATGCCTATCTTGCCGAAGAAGGCATATCACAGAACTTATCTTCCACAAGAACTCCACAACAGAATGGTGTCGTTGAGCGTAAAAATTGGACACTGGTGGAGACTGCCAAAACATTGATCACTGCTTCTGGACTATCTACTACTTTTTAGGCAGAAGCTATATCAACTGCATGTTTCACTCAGAATAGATCTCTGATAGTGAAAAGACACTCGAAGACTCATTACCACCTAATCAATCAGAGGAAGCGAAATATCAAGTTCTTCCATGTATTTGTCTGCAGATGCTTTATCCTGATTCACAGAGTGCATGTTGGGAAGTTTGATCGTAAGGCTGAGGAAGCCAAATTCATTGGCTACTCAGCAACCTCTAAGGCTTACAGAGTATATGTACTTAAGTCAAAACTAATATTGGCAAGTTTTAATATTTCATTTTATAATAGCCCAAAAATCCGTAGTTCGAATTATGTATAAATTAGTGCATGATTAAGTTGTACCTTATGCATCCTTGTTTGTACCTTAGACTCTAAATTTAAAAAATATGTGAGGTCCAAGAGATCAAGATTGAATGAATGATAAACAATTGACAAGGATAATTGGGGAAGAATCTATAGTTTTATTAATTACTGAATGTAAAACTACAAACTACAGAGAGAATTCGTATGAGAGCTACATTGTGAATGAAACTTACAAAACAACTAACACTAACAAATCCTATATATACTCCCAATACCCTTGTACACATTAAGCCCAACCCAAGTACAATGTAACACCCGCATTTTTATCTTCGGGTAAAAAGTTAATTATTTCTTAAAGTTCGGGGGGGTAATTTGTAACTTGGATTTAATAAATACAAAGTTGTGAGATATTTTGAAAATATCTCTCATAATTGTAAAATCTAGATCCATTGGGTTTATTTACTTTTGGAAGAGAGAAGCTTTGGAAGGAAGCTTTTGTGGGCTTTATTCTTCTCCTCTTTTAAGGTTTGTTCTTGCTTATTCTTGTGTTTCGTTATGTTTTAGCCGTATAGATTTGCATAAGGAAGCTTTTCAACCGATTAGAATTTCTGTTTTTCCATTTCGAGTTTGGCCGGAATCCGGACTGTTGCTCCGGCGGGTTCTGGTTGAACAGTTCGATCGTAAAAAGAGAAGGTTGGATGGTACTATGCGTTCCCTTTGGGAAGCGCATGGTAGACTATGCGTTCCCTTTGGGACACACATAGTGAGCTATGCGTTCCCAGTGGGACATGCATAGTGAGCTATGCGTTCCCTGTGGGACACGCATACTGTGCTATACGTTCCCTGTGGAACACGCATAGTGTGCCATGCGTTCCCTGTGGAACACGCATAGTGTACCTTGCGTTCCCTGTGGGAAACGCATAGTGTGGTCTGCGTACCCTTCTGTTCGCGCTCAAGTCTTCTTTGCTCCGTCGGTTAGTTTCTTTTGTCGGTGTTTTAGTCAGGTAGCGGGAGAGTTATCTGTACTTCGACTTACCGATTCTTTCGGTGTTGTCATAGGTAGCATTATTTAAGAAGAAGGAAACAGAGGTGAGTTCCTACTATCATTTTAAACTTTACACATATCAAAAGTTACCTTTTTGAACTTATCTTGTTAAAGTAAAATGATGTTTTACTTGCACGTTATGCGATTATGCGAAAAGAATATTAAAGAGCTCCTTTTAATGATCTCCCTTCTTACCAGAAGTTGAACTGGAAATAACACTTTGTTTATAAAATGTAGTTATACCATATGTTTATTTATGGTTGGTCACATATGTTGTTGTGACGAGTCTGTACCATTACTAGCGGATCCCTAGGTTTTGAGTCGACTGTATTGTTGGGATGTTATATTCCCCAAATTTGTAGATATGGATCATATGTTCCTCGGGGGCAACTTGGTACGGTTATGTGAGGCCGGATACTAGCCATGGTTCTTAGTGATCCTAGCGAAGGAGTATACATTGGTTTTGCGCTTGGGGCTTGATCTTACGTTGAAGCACGGACTTATGTGTTCGTATCCGTGGATTCCAATTGTTTAGCTCGTAACTCGGATTTTGGCCTACTTTGTGTTATGCCATAATCCTTGGTAAAATGTTTTATTGTCGATCCTTTTATGACAGGTTTATAACGAAAAAGCCCGGTTGTGACAAGGACTTAAAATTGTAATTTTAACCTCTTTGGAAATATTACCTCATGATACAAATGTTTATATATTTTGAGCTTTATAAACTGTATGTTCTCACCAGGCTTTAAGTCTGACACTTTTTCTCAAATGGTATGTGTAAGAGGTTTCTTTTAGCGGTGGGTTGCCAGGGTTTTTGGAGAGACGAGTTTTGAGTCTCGAGGTTTTTGGATATATTTAGTATTGTATCTGGGCATTTTTTAAGTCCCATTCTTTTGATAAATTATGGTTTGCCTGCTGGTGAAATCTTTGTATAGGTCTGTATAGTCTTAAGGACTGATCCCATTTATGGGAAGTTAATTGAAATACTTTTGTCATATTGCCAGGATTTCAGGTTTTAATTTACTCTGATTTTTGAGGTGTTACAGTTGGTATCAGAGCTCTAGTTTAAGCGAACTAGGCATGATTGTAAGATTTCTAGAATTAGACTGAGTATACTAAGAATTGATCCGCGAGATTTGGGTAGAGCTTCTAAGTTGGGTTAGTCTTAGAGTCGACGGAAAGTACGTTTATCAAGCGTTGTAGTGGTGGTGACAAGAACCATTATGTGTTATATGTTCATAATTTCACTTAGCTAATGTTATTATGAGGATATTGTACGTAAGACTGCTTGATTTGCTGTTAATATGACAATTGGTAATGTGGTAGTACGTTTTCCTTTCGTGTTTTTTTTCTATCTCACTCTCTCTTATCTCTTCCTCTGCTCTGTGTAGCAGTTCAGTATGGTAGGTACGCGCGGAAGACCGCGTACTCGTGTTGATGATCTTGAATTCGGGGGTTTTGATGTTGTGATCGGTATGGATTGATTGTCAAACAATCAGGCCGGGTTCGTGTGTTCCAAGAAGTTGATTCGACTTCCCAACCCCTCTGGAGAGGTCGTTCTCATCTATGGTGAAAAGAGAAAGGGTGAAGTGGCAATAATCACAATGGGAAGAGCACGAAAGTGTTTAGTAAAAGGATGTTCATTTTTCCTAGCCTATGTGATCGATGACAAGTTAGAGAAGTCAAAGCTGGAATATGTGAAGATCGTGCGTGAGTATCCAGACGTCTTTCCGGACGACTTGCCCGGGTTGCCGCCTGATCGTCAGGTAGAGTTTCAGATTGATCTTATACCTGGCGCTGCATCGATCTCTAAAGCACCTTATCGTTTAGCGCCATCGGAGATGCAAGAGATGGTAGCACATATCCAAGAGCTATTGGAGAAAGGCTTTATAAGACCGAGTTCGTCACCTTGGAGAGCTCCGGTCTTATTTGTCAAGAAGAAGGATGGCACAATGAGAATGTGCAATGACTATTGTGAGTTGAACAAAGCTACAGTGAAGAACAGGTATCCGCATTCCGAGAATAGACGACTTGTTCGATTAACTTCAAGGAGCGGGTTGTTTTTCCAAAATCGACTTACGTTCAGGTTATCACCAAGTGAAGGTAAGAGAAGAAGATGTTCCGAAGACAACTTTCAGAACGCGTTACGGCCATTATGAGTTTCTTGTAATGCCTTTTGGCCTGACAAACGCACCAACAGTGTTTATGGACTTGATGAATAGAGTGTGCCGACCATTCCTTGACAAGTCAGTCATTGTGTTCATTGATGACATACTCGTGTACTCCAGAAGTGAGTTAGAGCACGAGCAACATCTACGTGAAGTTCTGGAAGTGTTGAAAAAAGAGAGGTTGTACGTCAAGTTTTCCAAGTGCGACTTTTAGCTTAAAGAGGTACAATTTCTGGGGCACGTAGTCACTCGGGACGGAGTGAAAATAGACCCCTCCAAGATTAAAGCAATGATGAATTGAGAGCCTTCTAAGAGTCCGTCAGAGATCCGAAGTTTCTTGGGTCTGGAAGGATACTACCGGAGATTTATTCAAGTCTTTTCGAAGATCGCTTCTTCCTTGACAGTTCTGACTCGGAAAAATGTGAAGTTTGAATGGACCGAAACCCAAGAGAAGGCGTTCCGGATTCTTCAAAAGAAGTTGTGTGAAGCTCCGATCTTGACTTTACCTGAAGGGTCGGAAGATTTCGTGGTTTACAACGACGCTTCAAAAATGGGACTGGGTTGTGTGTTGATGCAACGAGGCAAGGTTATCGCTTATGCCTCGAGACAGCTCAAAATACACGAGCAGAACTATCCAACTCATGATTTGGAGTTAGCAGCGGTGGTGTTCGCTTTAAAGCTTTGGCGACATTACCTATACGGCACGAAATGTACTCTTTACACGGATCACAAGAGCCTGAAGTATGTCTTTGATCAAAAAGAGCTGAATATGAGGCAAAGGCGGTGGCTCGAGTTGCTTAAAGATTATGACTGTGAATTGCTTTACCATCCCGGTAAGGCGAACGCGGTGGCCGATGTGCTAAGTCGGAAGGACTATAGCGGGAGTATTCGGGCTACCCATTCAAGAATCGAGCTAGTGTCTAGTCTTGTTGAGAAGATCAAGACATCATAGATGGAAGTGTTGGATTTCAGATCTAATCTCGTAACAATGATATAAACAATAAGAGTAATGACAACGGAAGTAATACAGTTTAATATCAAAGAAGATTCAAATATCACAGTTCATAAAGCAGATAAAGATAAATAAGATATTCTTAGAATAAAATATTCAACTTATATTATCAGATATATAACTTCTTAAGCACACTTTGAACAATAAGGTGATGGTCCTATTTATAGGACCATAAAGTAAGCAGTGTACTTGCATGACAACAAAGAGCATGCTGAACAGTGACCTACTCTAGAAAGTAAATCTTATCACTAAGTGACGTGTCATCTGTTCTTCTGTTTATTCGTAGAAAACTTCAGTGTGAACTTCAGAGAGAATGTCTTCAGAGCTCTGACGTTGTCTTCAGAGCCTCTGATGAAGCCATCTCTGATGTCTTCTCAAAGTTGCAATCTCTGATAAGTACTTCAGAGGCAGGTTTGTCCTCTGATGTCTTCATCAGGTTTGTCCTCTGAAGTCTTCATCCTCTGACGTCTTCGTCCTCTGAAGTCTTCGTCCTCTGACGTCTTCGTCCTCTGAAGTAGGTGAACCTCAGAATGTCTTCAGAGCTCTGACGTTGTCTTCAGAGCCTCTGATGAAGCCATCTCTGATGTCTTCTCAAAGTTGCAATCTCTGATAAGTACTTCAAAGGCAGGTTTGTCCTCTGAAGTCTTCATCCTCTGACGTCTTCGTCCTCTGAAGTCTGAGGGGTATTTTCAACACTTTAACAGATGATTTGGAGCTAAAAGGAAGCATTGATGGAAGAGAATCTCAAAGAGGAAGTCATGAAAAAACAGCATTTGCTTTTGATGGAAGATAGCCGTGGAATGAAACTGTTTAACGGTCGTGTGTGGGTGCCCAAGATTGGGGGAAACCGTGAGCTGTTGCTAGAAGATGCACACAAGTCCAAGTATTCCATTCATCCAGGAAGTACAAAGATGTACAGGGACTTGAAGTAGCACTATTGGTGGCCAGTAATGAAGCTGGATGTGGCGCGTTACGTTGAGCGTTGTGTGACGTGTTTGCAAGTTAAAGCCGAACATCAGCGACCGTATGGGAGTCTTCAGTCCTTAGAGATACCCGAGTGGAAGTGGGATCATATCACCATGGACTTCGTGACGAAGTTGCCTAAAACTCTTCGGGGACACGATACCATCTGGGTGATAGTGGATAGATTGACAAAGAGCACTCACTTTTTGCCTATGCGCGAGACTTTACCGATGGATAAGTTGGCGAAGCTTTATATCGATGAGGTGGTCTCGAGGCATGGGATACCTTTGTCGATCGTGTCGAATCGCGACAGTCGATTCACTTCGAACTTCTGGGATGGATTTTAGAAAGAGCTTGGTACACGAGTTAAGTTGAGTACGGCTTACCATCCACAGACCGACGGGTAGAGCGAACGAACGATCCAAACCTTGGAAGACATGTTGAGGTCTTGTGTCATCGATTTCGGGGGTAGTTGGGACTCTCACCTGCCTTTGGTGGAGTTTGCTTACAACAATAGCTACCACTCGAGTATTGGGATGGCACCTTTTGAAGCATTGTATGGGCGAAAGTGTCGGACTCCCGTATGTTGGCTTGAAGCGGGAGAGAAGCAGTTCGCCGGGCCTGAAATCGTGCAAGAGACTGCCGATAAGGTCAAGTGCATTCGTGAGAGAATGAAAGTAGCTCAGGATCGTCAGAGAAGTTATGCCGATAAGAAGATTCGACCGATGGAATTCCAAGTAGGAGACCGCGTTATGCTTAAGGTATCGCCATGGAAGGGCATTATACGGTTCGGAAAATGTGGGAAGCTGAGTCCCCGTTTCCTCGGACCTTTCAAAGTACTTAAGCGAGTGGGTTTGCAAGCCTACCAGTTGGAACTTCCATCGGAGTTGAGCAGAATACACAACACGTTTCATGTATGCTACCTCCGGAAATGTTTGGCGGTAGAAGACAACGTCATTCCCCTTTCAGAGCTAAGGGTAGACGAAGAAAACTGTTGTGTGGAAGAACCCGACGCCATCTTAGAAAGAAAAGTTTAAGAAGTTGCGTCACAAAGAAGTCATTTTGGTCAAGGTGCAGTGGAAGCATCACCGGGGAGCAAATGTAACTTGGGAAGCTGAGGAGGATATGAAGAGAAGATATCCTCATCTCTTTGTGTAGTTGGATTTCAGGGACGAAATCATTTCCAAGTTGGGGAGGTTTGTAACACCCGCATTTTTATCTTCGGGTAAAAATTTAATTATTTCCCAAAGTTCGGGGGGGTAATTTGTAACTTGGATTTAATAATTACAAAGTTGTGAGATATTTTGAAAATATCTCTCATAATTGTAAAATCTAGATCCAGTGGGTTTATTTGCTTTTGGAAGAGAGAAGCTTTGGAAGGAAGCTTTTGTGGGCTTTATTCTTCTCCTCTTTTAAGGTTTGTTCTTGCTTATTCTTGTGTTTCGTTATGTTTTAGCCGTATAGTTTTGCATAAGGAAGCTTTTCATCTGATTAGAATTTCTGTTTTTCCATTTCGAGTTTAGCCGGAATCCGGACTGGTGCTCCGGCGGGTTCTGGTTGAACAGTTCGACCGTAAAAAGAGAAGGCTGGAGGGTACTATGCATTCCCTTTGGGAAGCGCATAGTGTGCCATGCGTTCCCTGTGGGACACGCATAGTGTGCCATGCGTTCCCTGTGGGACACGTATAGTGTGCCATGCGTTCCCTGTGGGACACGCATAGTGTGCCATGCGTTCCCTGTGGGACACGCATAGTGTGCCTTGCTTTCCCTGTGGGAAACGCATAGTGTGGCCTGCGTACCCTTCTGTTCGCGCCCAAGTCTTCTTTGCTCCGTCGGTTAGTTTCTGTTGTCGGTGTTTTAGTCAGGTAGCGGGAGAGTTATCTGTGCTTCGACTTACCGATTCTTTCGGTGTTGTCATTGGTAGCATTATTTAAGAAGAAGGAAACATAGGTGAGTTCCTACTATCATTTTAAACTTTACACATATGAAAAGTTACCTTTTTGATCTTATCTTGTTAAAGTAAAATGATGTTTTACTTGCACGTTATGCGATTATGCGAAAAGAATATTAAAGAGCTCCTTTTAATGATCTTTCTTCTTACCAGAAGTTGAACTGGAAATAACACTTTGTTTATAAAATGTAGTTATACCATATGTTTATTTATGGTTGGTCACATATGTTGTTGTGACGAGTCTGTACCATTACTAGCGGATCCCTAGGTTTTGAGTCGACTGTATTGTTGGGATGTTATATTCCCCAAATTTGTAGCTATGGATCATATGTTCCTCGAGGGCAACTTGGTACGGTTATGTGAGGCCGGATACTAGCCATGGTTCATAGTGATCCTAGCGAAGGAGTATACATTGGTTTTGCGCTTGGGGCTTGATTTCACGTTGAAGCACGGACTTATGTGTTCGTATCCACGGATTCCAATTGTTTAGCTCGAAACTCGGATTTTGGCCTACTTTGTGTTACGCCATAATCCTTGGTAAAATGTTTTATTGTCGATCCTTTTATGACAGGTTTATAACGAAAAAGCCCGGTTGTGACAAGGACTTAAAATTGTAATTTTAACCTCTTTGGAAATATTACCTCATGATACAAATGTTTATATCTTTTGAGCTTTATAAACTGTATGTTCTCACCAGGCTTTAAGTCTGACACTTTTTCTCAAATGGTATGTGTAATGTGTTTCTTTTAGCGGTGGGTTGCCAGGGTTTTTGGAGAGACGAGTTTTGAGTCTCGAGGTTTTTGGAGATATTTAGTTTTGTATCTGGGCATTTGTTAAGTCCCATTCTTTTGATAAATTATGGTTTGCCTGCTGGTGAAATCTTTGTATAGGTTTGTATAGTCTTAAGGACTGATCCCATTTATGGGAAGTTAATTGAAATACTTTCGTCATTTTGCCAGGATTTCAGGTTTTAATTTACTCTGATTTTTGAGGTGTTACATACAAGGCCCAATACAAAATACATGGATTACTTTACTAAACTTCCTAAAATAGAACATTTATGTTCTAACATTCTCCCCTAAGTTTTGTAAAGTAATCATTCTCTTTTAAGCTCCAACTTCAGCTCCTCTCCCCCTTGGTTTCTTTATAAAACTTAGCGTTGCATAAACTTCAAAGCTCCTCTAGCTCCCCCTTGAAAGTAGCTCTTATCCTTGACTTTTCAACTTTAATACCAGATCTGATGTAGACCATAACCTCGACTGACTCTTGTAAACCCAACACATTTCGTATGCCCACAAGAATGATATGTGTTGAATTATTGAATGACAACCAAGTGCATCTTCAGTGTATAACATCTAATATGTGTTTGAACCTCGAGTTGAAGTAAGAGTTCAACTTAAGAACTTAATCTGATCAGCTCACATTAGGTAGCATCCGGTAGCAAACACTGCAAGGCAAGGGTTAGAAGACTGATAAATGTTCAACAACTGACGAAAGAACTCAGAACTCCTTTCTTCACGAATCAGCTGGATGATTACAAGCACTCAAGATTCTGAAACACCACCAAAGCACCAAAACAATGATTGCAGTCGCTCACATTACTGATTGATTAGGTCAGAAGAATGATAAAGTGCTCTCAACGGTCTTACGATAAATAGAAGCACTCCAGACTGATGAATGCAGATACTCAGGCAGCTAACTCAATCCAATCAGAGACTAAATCCTCACATCCAGAATCTGAAAATTTTGAAAAACATGAGCACTCGTGAAAGATTATATCAGTTGCTAAGGATATGTGACCAACATATGATAAGAGTGATGTCACATATGCATTCAGCGTAAAAAGCTCAGGAACAGAGCAACCTTGTATCAAATAGGGTTCAGAACAGTCAATTTTCTCAAAAGTCACAAAACTTTTCGAATAAAGGCCACAATTCGCATATCACTATTCCAATTAAGCACAATTCGTAAGATGGCATTAGCCGAAAACTCCAGAATTCGCATAGGCCTACATGCGAATTCCTACTTTTCGTACGTGCCTATGTGCGAAATCCTCACTTCTCGCATAACTCACACCTGTGAATTCTTGACTTTTCGCATCACTTACATATACGAAATCTTGGCTTCTCACATCTTACTTCATGTGAATTCTAAACTTAGAAATTCGTTTAGTCACAGAAATTTGTATAAACATTTCGCATAAGACTAGCATCCGAATTCTATAATTTTCGCATCACACATATATGTGAATTCTTTACTTTGAACAAAATTTCATCTTCAAAGGTCATGCGAATTCCTCCAAATTTTCACCATGCGAATTCTTTCCATGCGAGTTCATTCAAACCATGCGAGTTCTTCAATTAATCATGCAAATTCTGTGGATCTCGATTGTTTTTCCATTGAAATCTTCAAATTCACCTTCTATACTTCGAATTTTGAGATGATCTTTTGAGAGCAGGTTCGAAAATGACTTTGGAGCATAATTGTAGTTGATGATCTAGTCTAAATCTGCCTCTATAGCAACATTCGATCACATAACAATGAAATAACATCTTCCAACAAAAATTCTCAAAACTGATCCCATTAACTCGAATTTGATGAAATTACAGATTATAATTGATTCTATATGGTTCGTCTATGTCCACTGAATCAATTTGACACCAAAGTTCATTCAAATAATCATCAAATTCAAAAATTCGAAAAAATCAACAGTGATTGTTCCTTCAAACCAATCTGATCTCGATCGTACGTAGAAAGATTCTGCGTTAGGCTCTGATACCACTTGTGAGGTCCAACAGATCAAGATTGAATGAATGATAAACAATTGACAAGGATCATTGGGGCATAATTTGTAGTTTTATTGATTACTGATTGTAAAACTACAAACTACAGAGAGAATTCGTATGAGATCTACATTGTGAATGAAACTTACAAAACAACTAACAATAACATATCTTATTTATACTCTCAATACCCTTGTACACATTAAACCCAAACCCAAGTACAAGGCCTAATACAAAATACATGGATTACTTTACTAAACTTCCTAAAATAGAACATTTATGTTCAAACAAAATGACCATGTTGAGGGGCCAAAGCTAGTAAATTAAAACATATATTAAACTTGAAATTTAAGAAAACTTATGACTAGGATAGATTTTGGAAAATTTAG
The DNA here is from genome assembly GCA_023525745.1 of Arctium lappa. Taxonomy (NCBI): domain Eukaryota; kingdom Viridiplantae; phylum Streptophyta; class Magnoliopsida; order Asterales; family Asteraceae; genus Arctium; species Arctium lappa. Next base: position 55,224,782 of record CM042058.1, on the reverse strand, counting down.
AAGTTTGAGGGGACCAAATTAAACAATGACTCAAACTTGTATTTATATAATGATAAAATAAAAAATCAAATATCTATTTATTTCTTGAAACCCAAATCGTGTAGTGAGAAAGGAAGAGAGAGTTAGAGGGAGAATTGGATAAATCAACAATTTCTTGAGGAATTGAAGAGCTTAAGGTGTAACATTAAAGATTTGGAGTAACAAGCACTAAGGTAATCCTTTGATACCTTTAACTTTTGGTTTTAATGATTGAACACATACTAAGTATGTGTATTTTTCTTTGTTTTATTAAATTGGGTTGTTAAAAAGTATGGATTTATGTAGTTTAGCTAAAAACTTTCCCAAATTGAAGTTATGTTCTGATTTTGGGTCTTTAATCTTGAAATTGGATTTTGCATGAAGTTGTATGTTCAAGTAATAGTTAATCTATGTTATGTTGGTTCAAAATGTTCAAGGATTGGTATTTGGAGCCATAGATATAGTTTAGAGCTTTAATTTTGTTAGACTGATATTGTATTCAAGATTAAAATTGAGGGTCTAGTTTGTAATAGTTTGATGGTTTGAGGGTATGGTTGTAAAGTTATGTTCTGATTTTGGGTCTTTAATCTTGAAATTGGATTTTGCATGAAGTTGTATGTTCAAGTAATAGTTAATCTATGTTATGTTGGTTCAAAATGTTCAAGGATTGGTATTTGGAGCCATAGATATAGTTTAGAGCTTTAATTTTGTTAGACTCATATTGTATTCAAGATTAAAATTGAGGGTCTAGTTTGTAATAGTTTGTTGGTTTGAGGGTATGGTTGTAAAGTCAATGTGAATTGACGTAGTATAAATAGATTTGGATCTTTGTAAACTTGGAGGCACGCTTATTATATACGCACACATTCAAGGTTGGTAAGAACATAAACACACTGAGAACACAAATAAGTGAGATCTGTAGCACGTTGTAAGATCTGTGATTAATAGAATAATATGAATTGATCTTAATAATTGTGTTCTTAAATCTGTGTTGTATGATTATATGCTAGTATCTGGGCATCAATTGGTATCAGAGCAAGTAATCCAATGAATTGAGTGTTTTGAAAAGTCGAGTTCTCTCGAAAAAAACTGAATTGATTGAACTTTTGAGTAAAAGTGAGTTTTTGGTAAAATTGATGATGGATTAGTGTTTGTTTGATGATTTGAAAATTTTCTATCAGATTGAATTTCACAGAAATACATCTTAAAATTGTGAACTTGAGATTTTTTTGATGTTTTTGGTTCGAACTGGGTCGAAGTCACAGTTTGATTGAATTAATTATGCTAATGTGTAAATTTGATCTTGATATTGCATTGGATTATTCTTCGTACTAAAAAGTTTGATTCTGTGAAGTTACAACTTCGAATTTGGAGTATTAGATTGGTTTATGGATCAAAATTGATAGTTTTGGACTAAGTAATCAAGAACTCGCAAGATTTAAAGGATTCTTATGAATAACTCGTTAAATAGATAGAATTCGCATTTAGATTTCGCAAGATATCATTTCTAAATTCTTTTAAGTGTAGAATTTGTAACAGTGCATATTACGAATTGTAGAAGAATTCGCAATATATTTGTTAAAAATCTTAAGGATAAAATTCGTCTCTCTCTCTATAACGAAAAGCTAGAATTCATAAAAAAAAAATATTTAAGGCTTGAAACTCGCAAGTCACTGTATGCGCTCGTTACTGTTCACAAAGAAACTCGCAAATGGTAACGTGCGCGTTTCTAGAACTCGCCGGACATTAGTAGTGAGTTTTGCTCAAACTCGCATGACTATGAACATCGCAAGGCACTGAAAGCGCAAATCACTGTTCACGCTGAAACTCGTTAGTAGGCACTCGCGCGCTTCTGGAATTCGCTAGTCGCTACGTGCGCGTTTTATGTCGTTTGCGCGTTTAAGAGGTTTGCGCGTTCTTTAGCTTGAATCTTGCGTGTTCTTGAGATGAACTTGCGCGTTTTGAAGATCTTGCGCGTTTTGACAGTTTTGTTCACGAAATCAATCCAAATCGACTTAAACCTGCAAATTTAAACATAAAATTGCACCAATATGATCAAATTATCAATTAGAACATTAATCTAACACAATATTTTGATTAAAAACATCAAAATGCACTCATTCGATTCAAGAACAGTGTTCGACATATTTTTCAAGAAAAACACAATGAAATCCAAAAATAAAACTGTTATAGTGATTAATTTGTGTTTGTTGTGAACACTAAATGTTTACAAACGTAAATCGAATTCAACTGAATCAATTATACACACAAATTTCAACAATTCATGAAGAACTCGATCAAACAATGACTTTTTCACAAAAACGAATTTTCTTGACAATTTTTCAGAAAATCAATCAGTTTGTTCAATCCAATCAATCTGAAATTGTTTGGTCTCGCTTTGATACCAATTGTAGGACCCTATATCTAGACATTCAAGCTCTGATACCAATTGAAAATGTAATTCCCAATCACATTCAAGCAATTCTCAGGATCTAAGATATAACAATATCAAGATTCTAGAGAGAGTATACAGAGAGAAAGTTCCAATCATATATCTGACAATGTTAAAGCATACCATGAACTATTACAAGGCCATAGATATTTATACCAATGACTAAATCACAAGCTTAACAACTAAGTAAACTCATATTTGACTAAACTAAACATTGACTTTGTTGACTTATCTTGACTTGACTTTTCCTATTAAATCTTGGATACAATAATACACTAACAGGGTGTTTTTGCGAAAAGTTGTGTTTTTAAAAGCTTAAGTGAAGAATTCACTAGTCTGCCTATTACGAATTCTGAAGAATTCGCTGCTGTGTCTATAGCGAAAAGTAAGAATTCGCATCAGTCTATCTTACGAATTGTTGAGAATTCGTTGTGTGTTTTTTGAAAAATATTCTAAGTGAAGAATTCGTATTTCAGTGGTTTACGAATTTCTCTTGCGAATTTGTCTTGCGAATTGTATTTTTCAAAATTTGTCCAAGGACACAATTCGCAAGAAGAACTTCTGCGAATTTTGTCCTTGGACAAATTTTGAAAAATACAATTCGCAAGAGGAATTCGTATTTTTTAAAATTTCTCCAAGGACAGAATTCGCAAAAGTTCTTCTTGCGAATTGTGTGTCTGGTGTTCATTCTTGTATGCGAATTCTTACCTTTACGAATTGCTCAGCTTTGTGTTGCGAATTTCTTGAGGTTTATGAATTCTGAACTTAGTTTAATATTGAATTGCGAATTGTTCTTGTGTTAAGCCTGTTAGCAAATTCTAAACTTGGAATTTTTAGAAATTTCATTTTCTGAATATTTTTCAAGTTTTTCTCAAATTGTCGGCTTCAAAGATCTTTACTAGCTAATATCTTTGTTTTGTGCAGATTAATACATCTTCTCATCATGTTGAAAGAATTACTTTCAATGGGATCACAAGCGAAGCCTCTGGTTTTGTCAGTCGGAGAATATTCTCAGTGGAAGCGGAGGATGACCCAATTCTTAAATCACAAGAACAGGGATTACATGAAGTCTATCAATGAAGGTCCAGTACAACCAGTAGTCACAATACCTAGACAAACTGCAACTGAGACATCACCTGAAATTCCGGTTCGTTATGTCCCAAGGCCTTATCAATATTATAGTGAACGATAGAAAGAATTACATAAGATTGATGAAGAGGCCCTGATTTATCTGACCATGGCTATCCCGAATGACATCTACAACCGTGTAGATAGTAGTGAGTCTGCTAAAGCTATACCTTGTGTTTTTCGATGATTGGATGGAAGTCCTGGGGAGTGATCATCACTTCAAGCTCCTTACATTGTACATTCGTTGTACACAATGGCTTTGTGCTACTGACAGGCATTCCTAACTCTTTCATATGTTGATTCAGGGTTACAACTCTTAATTTGTTTGAATTTGAAAAGTGAGGGTATAGTTTGTAATAGTTTGTTAGTTTGAGGGTTTGGTTGTAAAGTCAATGTGAATTGACTTAGTATAAATAGATTTGGTTCTTTGTAAAGTTGGAGGCACGCTTATTAGATACACACACTGTTAGCTCCAAATCTTATGTTTGTTAAAAGTGTTGAAAATACCCAAGTCCTTTTTTCAGAGGACTTCCAAAGATAGACTTCAGAGGACTTCAGAGGACAAACCTGCCTCTGAAGTACCTATCAGAGATTGTAACTTTCAGCAGAAGACATCAGAGATGGCTTCATCAGAGGCTCTGAAGACAACGTCAGAGCTCTGAAGACAACGTCAGAGCTCTAAAGACATTCTTTCTGAAGATGACGCTGAAGACTCCTTAAGTATCAGAACAAATAACCAATCACTTAGTGATAAGATTTACTTTATAGAGTAGGTTACTGTTTAAGCATGTCTTTGAATATATCTCACGAAGATCTTGTTCTTTCTACTTGCTTTATATATGAACTGTGATATTTGAATCTTCTTTTGATATTAAACTATATTGCATCCGTTGTTTATACTCTTGTTGTTTATATCATTATTGTTATAAGATTGAATCTGGGATCCAACACACACATTCAAGGTTGGTAAGAACATACACACATTGAGAACACATACAAGTGAGATCTGTAGAACGTTGTAAGATCTGTGATTAATAGAATAATATGAATTGATCTTAATAATTGTGTTCTTAAATTTGTGTTGTATGATTATATGCTAGTATCTGGGCATCAAATTTGTAGTTGTGTTCTCCATGCATTTGATGAAATGTTTCAACAAAAACTGCATGTGTGAACCGTTTCTGTCCAGTAAGTTCAAAAATTCGTATATAAGAAATGGCTAATCCAAATGAGGTGTATGATACATCGTTGGAATGGTTAGAGTGTCTATAACAACTTTGTAGTTCACACCATGATTAGTTCTGGCCTTAAATAGCCCAAAACAGTGTGTTTTTGATACTGGTCACACTGTACTCGGGATCATCATGCTATTTTTGTAAAATTCATAAAAAATCGATGGATTATCCAAATGAGATGAATCCAAAACGAATATATTCCTAAGAGATTACATAAAAACATAAATTTAGATGATAACTTCTGTATTGGTCTCTAAATAAGAGGAGAAGTTAGAAACTTGAGATATCAAAAAGCTGATAACTCACTGTTAAATTTCCATAATGTGTTCTTCTTTGAAAATACAATATAGTGTTCTAAATGGCATATAAATTTATGTTTATCATGTTTAAAGTGTCCTAAAGATATTATTTGCAATTTGGGAGTTTCGTAGGCAATTTTAGGACCCTTGTGTCTTGTGTGAGCTTAGAATTGCGAATTCCGTTACCGATAATTCAAAGAATTGGTGTTGGATTTGGTCATTTCATCCACAAGATTCAATATGAATCAAAATAGGAAAGGGATCATCTCAGGTACGGGTTCAATCTTTTTTGATATGGGAACGACCTATTGATGTGGTCATTTCATCCACAAGATTCAATATGATTCAAAATATCCACAAAAGTGGGTATGTGATTGGTTATCTAATGTTTTAAACTCTTGTTCAGTTCGTTTTTAGTTGTTGTACTATGATTATATGACATACTTTTTGATCCGTTTAAGATTCCTATTATGGATTTTTCCGGATAACCTTTATCTTTTTCGAACAAAACATCTATCGAATATGAGTTTATATGTCTTAATTACATGAACTTTTATGTGACTTTCTGCAACCAAAATATGTTGAGAAATTAGAAACTCTTTTTGGGTTATGCTTCGATTTAATGAAATTTAATTTCATGATTTGGACTTTGTTTTCAGAACACCGGACTTGGGGGGGCACCTTTGTCTGTGATGCTACCATAGTGGATACAAAAACTATGGCGTCTTCAAAGAACGGTACTTTGTACTCGGCCTTTACGGAATAGGCTACCCGAGGGTGTATGGATCGATCTTAGAACTAGTTCCAGAACATGAGGTCGTGGTTAAATCCACAGTCGAACTTAGGCGGTGTGTGTGTCTGTACCCCTAATTCCCAACTGTTCGGATGGTTTTGCCGACCATCGGACAATGTGTCCTTGTTGCACGGAATTAATAATTTATATGATTTGAGCCTTTGATGTTGACTTCGGTTGTTTTGGATTTGTAGTTGTTTTCGAGTTATATTTCAGATTATCAAGGTTTCGTTTTATCGATTCATTGAATGTATATATTTCAACCATATTGTTTTCAATGGTTAATTTATTTTCATTGTACCTAATTTTATTGATTTGTTCTTTGGATTACTGTTATTTTTTTTATAATCCGTTCACTGAGCATGTCGCTCAGCCATGTGTTTTCTTTGCAGGACAGGTACATGTTGTAGAATTGGGATTGGGGTCAAGTGACAAGAGAGACGCAAGCGACTTTTTGGGATAATCCTTCCTAGTGATGCATTATCTTTTGATTATGAATTTTTAGTTATGCTAAGCTTTTGGATTTGTATAGGGTAGTGTAAATAATACTTAGCATGCTCTGTACTTTCCCAACCTCTTTTTCTGTGAATGAGGTTCTTTTGAGTTTATGTGTTTATATATGTGTATAACGAAAACTATCCTATATCACTCGGGACGGGGGTCGTTACAGTTATCGTATCAGAGCCTAGGTTTTGTCTTGTAGTTCGTTATACGCTTGACCAGTTAGGAATAAGTAGGAATAGGAATGGGAAGTGTAGGAATTGTCTAGGTTGGTTAAATCTATTCCTAATTTCTGCTTTCCTATCTATTTGATATTTTATTCTTAATCCGTATCTTTGTTCCTATAGTATGTCAAGCCGTGGTAGACCCCGAAAAGTGAGATCCTCCTCTAACAGCGGATCGAGTGGACCCGAGCATCACATCGGCAATCCACCAAACTATGTTAGGTATGAGGCCTGATTTTATTGCGTAGGAAGCGGAGGCTATGGGCAAAAATGCTCATGATTCCCGTCAATCTCCCGGCCTAATGTTACAAACTCGTCCTAGAAATGAAAATCCAGGTTCCAGATCACATAACCCAACTGCAGAAGCCCATGTGTGGCTGGAACGTTTCAACAACTAGAAACCTCATGTTTTTACTTCTACAACTAAGGCAGTAGAAGCAGAAAATTGGATAAGGCATATAAAGAAAATCTTTGATGCACACGATTGTCCTAATCAGTTCAAAGTTAGACTTGCAACATACAAATTCGAATATGACGCTCACAACTGGTGGGATTCTTGTGTACAATCTAACCCTAGTGTCCAACACTTCTCTTGGGAACAATTCATGGAGCTTTTCTATAATCAATATTCTAATCCAGCTGATAAATACGCGTATATATGCGATTTTTGTAATATCCAATAATGTAACAATGAATTTCTTGCCGACTATCTGGCCCGATTTCTCAGATTGGCTCGATTTGCTGTTGTTACCGCAGGTACCGCAACCCATCAGATTGATAAATTCAAGTGGTCATTAGACAATAGGTACAAAGACAAGCTATAAAATTCAAAATACGACAGTGTTTCACAGTTTGCCGATGCAGCTAAAAACATCGACAAAGCACGTGAAGAGCGTATAACTCGTCAACTTGACTAAAAGAAATGAGGTTCTGAAAGTTTGCAATAGGGTTCTAGTAATCAGCGTTAGATGTGCTATAAATGAAGGAATGGGAGTCTAAAGGTCTCCAATAATTCCAAATCTCGAACTTCATAATCGATAGTAAATGAAAATCAGTTTCTTACGGGCAATCGTGTCAAATGTAATTAGTGCAACAACTGGCATCTACTCGGACCATGTTTAAAAATGACAGGAGCGTGTTACATTTGTCATGAGCAAGGCTACCTAGCCAGAGACTGTAAGAAGGGCCGGTTTGACAAATCAAAAGACAAGGAAAAACAGCCTACTACTAGCGGGCGTGTGTTTGCGATATCTGGTGTCAAGTGAACGACTGGTATGGTTTCGGGTATCTTAACTTTAGCTGACAAATCTATATATGTATTTTTTGATACTAGGGCTTCACACTCCATTGATTTCGAGCATCTGGAGTCACATCTTAAGCCCTATGAGCAGTCAACTGACTTCCCTGTCAAGATTTCAACCCCGATGGGTAATTCTATATGCATTGTCTCAAAATTTGAAAACTGCCTATTGATGATCGAGAATTGTATTCTAGAGGTAACTTTACTCCCTATGAAGTTACGACAATTTGATTTAATTATGGGCATGGATTGATTTGCTCGACACAGAGCTACTATTGATTGTGAGTCGAAGCAAGTTATATTCAGAGACATCAGCCACCCCGAGCTCATTTTTCAGGGTCTACCTCCAAAAGAGGGAACTCGAGTTATATCGTCCATCAAAGTTCAGCAATTCACGTGGCAAAGTTGCGAGGGATTTCTTGAATCTCTACAATATCCAAATCAGGTACCGCTTTCCCTTGATTATATTCCTATTGTAAAAGAATTTCCAGATGTCTTTCCTAATGATTTACCGGTTATTCCACCAGTAAAGAAGTTCAGTTCACTATTGAATTAATTCCAAGGGCCACACCAATATCTAAACCTCCCCGTCGTATGGTCCCTACTGAAATGAAAGAGTTGAAGTCCCAAATTGAAGAACTTCTAAACAAGGTTACATTCGTCTCAGTGTCTCTCCCTGTAGAGTCCCTGTTCTGTTTGTCAAAAAGAAAGACGGTTCCATACGACTCTGTATAGATTACCGTGAGCTAAATCGTGTTACAATCTGAAATAAGTATCTATTACCCAGGATCGACGATTTGTTCGATCAACTACAAGGGGCAAGATACTTTTCAAAAATTCACCTTCGCTCAGGATATCATCAACTAAGAATCCATGATTCTAATATCCCCAAAACCTCTTTCAGAACATTTTATAGCCACTATGAGTTCATAGTTATGCCATTCGGTCTTACAAATCCTCCAACGGTTTTCATGGATCTTATTAATCGAGTCTTTAAGGATTTTCTGGATGAGTTTATCATTGTTTTCATCGATGACATCCTAATCTATTGTAAATCCCACTAAGATCATGAACAACACCTTCGTATAGCATTAGAGACACTCAGACAGAAACAACTTTATGCTAAGTTCTCCAACTGCGAATTATGGCATGAATAGGTGACATTTCTCTATCATGTTATATTTGTTGAGGGTGTGATAGTAGACCCTACTAAAATTGAAGTTGTCACAAAGTGGCCAAGACCGACAAATATATCTGAAGTCCGTAGTTTTCTAGGTCTTACGGGCTATTATCGACATTTTGTCGAGGGATTTTCTAAAATAACTCTGCCGATGAACGATTATTACAAAAAGGTGTTAAGTTCGAGTGGGGCTCAAATCAAGAAGTCAGTTTTGAATAACTGAAGCATCAATTGGTTACTGCACCGGTTTTTGTTTTACCGAAAGATACCAACGGTTTCCAGATATACAGTGATGCCTCAAAGTAAGGTTTGGGTTGTGTGTTAATGCAACATGTAAGAGTGATCGCATATGCCTCACGACAGTTGAAACCTTACCAGGTAAATTATCCGACTCATGATCTAGAGTTAGCTGCGGTCATCTTTGCTCTCAAGATATGGCAAAATTATCTGTATGGCAAGACGTGTGAGATCTTTATAGACCATAAGAGTCTGATATATATCTTTACTCAGAAGGAGCTAAACATGCGCCAGAGATGATGGCTAAAGCTTCTTAAGGACAATGACGTCCGGATTTAGTATCATCCGGGCAAAGCTTATATAGTCACAAATGCACTCAATCGAAAAGTTGTTGGACAAATCTCTTCTTTATTAGTCCCCACACAGTTGGCTACAGATATTGATCGGTACGGTTTGGAAATCTATCCGCATAATGATCAAGGTTTTCTATCTAGTTTGATAGTAGATCCAACTCTTATATCACGAATAAAAGACGCCCAATAGAATGATGGTGAAATCTGGACCATTCACGATCACATTCAGAATGAAACAAATTACGAATTTTGAATTGATGACGATGTCACTCTATGGTTTCGTGATCGGCTCTGTGTCCCAAACGATACCGAGTTAAAAGCAGTTGTCTTGAAAAAAGCTCATGACTCCCCTTTCTTTATTCATCGTGGTACTACCAAAATGTACAAAGATTTGAAGTAAACTTTCTGGTGGAACGGTATGAAGCAAGACATCGAAGAACATGTTTCACGTTGTTTAACTTGTCAGCGAGTCAAAATCGAGCATCAACGCTCTAGTGGACTCCTTCAACCTCTTAAAATTCCGGTATGGAAATGGGAACATATCACGATGGACTTCGTAGTTGGGTTGCCCAGAATATCTTCTAAACATGACTCTATTTAGGTAATTGTCGATCGTTTGACGAAAATAACCCATTTTCTTCCTATTCGTCAGACTTGGACTATATCTAAACTGACTTATCTCTTCCAGTGTGATATTATTCCACTTCATGGCACGCCAGTTTCTATAAATTCTGATAAAGACCCGCGTTTCACTTTTCGATTTTGGGAAGGTCTACAAAAAGCCTGGGGTACTCGATTAAATTTTAGTATGCTTTTCATCCCCAGACAGACGGTCAGTCTGAATGGACCATACAGACATTTGAGATATGCTCTGATCCAGTGCTCTGGAGTGGAATGGGTGTTGGGATATTTATCTCTTTCTTAATGAATTCTCTAATAACAACAGTTGGCAATCAAGTATTGGCATGGCTCCCTATAAAGCATTGTACGATAAAAAATGTCGATCGCCAACATGTTGGAACGAAGTCGAAGAAAAAGTGATCGAAGGTCCTGAGCTTATCCAAGTTATGACTAAAAAGATCGAGGTAGCCCGACAGAAAATGAAGGAAGCACAATATCGTCAGAAGATTTATGTTGATAAACATCGTCGACACCTCGAATTTCGACCGGGTGACCACGTATTCCTCAAAGTTTCACATAATCATGGTACTCGTCAATACGGAATTAAAGGCAAGTTGAGTCCTCGGTATATTAGTCCATCCGAAGTCTTTGAAAGGATCGGTCAAGTCGTGTATCGGTTAGTGCTACCCCCACAGTTATCCCATGTGCATAATGTTTTTCATGTGTCTTCACTATGTGGATATCAGTATCATCCCTTACACGTGATAGACTATCATTCTAATAAAATTAAAAAAGATCTCTCCTATCGAGAGGAACCGAAAAACATTCTAGATCGAGGGGAGAGAGGGACTCGTAGATAGAAAATTTCGTATGTCAAAGTGTTGTGGAAGAATCATACGGAGTGTGAAGCGACATGGGAGATGGAAGAATTTATGTGACGTGAATATCCCGAGCTCTTCATATAAAGTAAGTCCTTCAATCCATCACAAGATTTCGGGGACGAAATCCTTTTTAAGGGGGGAAGGTTATAATACCCTAAAACTCCGTAGTTCGGATTGTGTATAAATGTGTGAATGATTAAGTTGTACCTTATGCATCGTTGTTTGTACCTTAGACTCTAAACTTAAAAATTTACCATGTTCAGGGGCCAAAGCTAGTCAATTAAAATTTACATGAAACTTGAAATTTAAGAAAAGTTATGACTATAATAGATTTTGGAATATTTAGAAGTTTGAGGGGACCAAATTAAACAATGGCTCAAACTTGTATTTATATAATGATAAAATAAAAAATCAAATACCTATTTGTTTCTTGAAACCCAAATCGTGTAGTGAGAGAGGAAGAGAAAGTTAGAGGGAGAATTGGAGAAATCAACAAGTTCTTGTGGAATTGAAGAGCTTAAGATGTAAAATTGAAGATTTGGAGTAACAAACACTAAGGTAATCCTTTAATACCTTTAATTTTTGGTTTTTATGATTTAACACATACTAAGTATGTGTATTTTTCTTTGTTTTAGTAAATTGGGTTGTTAAAACAGATGGATTTATGTAGTTTAGCTAAAATCTTTCACATATTGACGTTATGATTTGATTTTGGGTCTTTAATCTTGAAATTGGGTTTTGCATGAAGTTGTATGTTCAAGTAATGGTTAATCTATGTTATGTTGGCTCAAAATGTTCAATGATTGGTATTTGTAACCATGGATATAGTTTTGAGCTATAATTTGTAGTTGTGTCCTCCATGTGTTTGATGAAATGTTTCAATAAAAACTGCATGTGTCAACCCTTTCTGTCTAGTATGTTCAAAAATTCGTATAAAATATATGGTTGATCCAAATGAGGTGTATGATACATGGTTGGAATAGTTATAGTGTCTGGAACAACTTTGTAGTTCACACCATGATCCAGTTCTGACCTTAAATGGAACAAAACAATGTGTTTTTGAGACTGGTCACACTGTACTCGGGATCTGCATGCTGTTGTTGTAAATTCATAGAAAATCGATGGATTATCCATATGAGACGAATCCAAAATGACTAGACTTTTAAGAGATTACATAACTACTTTAATTTTGATGATAGCTTCTGTATTCGCTTCTAAATAGGAGGACAAGTAAGAATGTGTTCTTCTTTGAAAATAAAATATAGTGTTCTAAATGGCATTTATATTTATGTTTATCATGTTTAAAGTGTCCTAAGGATATTATTAGCACTTTGGGAGGATCGTAGTCAATTTTAGGACCCTTGTGTCTTGTGTGAGTTTAGAATTACGAATTCCGTTACCGATAATTCAAAGAATTGGTGTTGGATTTACAGGAGACTACAAAGATAGGAAAGGGATCATCTCAGGTACGGATTCAATCTTCTTTGATACGGTACTCACCTATTGATGTGGTCATTTCATCCACAAGATTCAATATGAATCAAAACAAACACAAAAGTGGGTATGTGATTGGGTATCTATTATTTTCAACTTTTGTTCAGTTCATTTTTAGTTGTTGTATTATGATTATCTGACATACTTTTTGATCCGTTTGTGATTCCTATTATGGATTTTTTCGTATAACCTTTATCTTTTTGGAACCGAACTTCTATCGGATATGAGTTTATATGTCTTAAACCAATTGTTCATTACATGAACTTTTATGTGACTTTCTGCAACCAAAATATGTTGAGAAATTAGAAACTCTTTTTCGGTTATGCTTCGATTTAATGAAATTGAATTTCACGATTTGGACTTTGTTTTCCGAACACCGGAGTTGGGGGCACCTTTGTCTGGGATGCCACCATAGTGGCTATAAAAACTAGGGCGTCTTCGACGAAGGATACTTTGTACTCGGCCTTTACGGAATAGGCTACCCGCGTATGGATCGATCCTAGAACTTGTTCCAGAACTTGAGGCCATGGTTAAATCCATGGTGGGACTTAGGCGGTGTGTGCTCGTACCCCTAATTCCCAACTGTCCGGATGGTTTGGTCGACCATCGGACAACGTGTCCTTGTTTCCCGGAATTAAGAACTTATATGATTTGAGACTTTGATGTTGACTTCCGTTGTTTTGGATTTGTAGTTGTTTTCGAGTTATATTTCGGATTATCATGGTTTCGGTTTATTGATTCATTGTATGTATATATTTTAACCATGTTGTTTTCAATTGTTAATTTATTTTCATTATACCTAATTTTATTGTTTTGTTTTTTGGATTACTGTTATTTTTTATAATCTGTTCACTTAGCACGCCTCTCGGCCATGTGTAGAATCGGGATTGGGGTAAAGTGACGAGAGCGACACAAGCGACTTTTTGGGATAATCCTTCCTAGTGATGCTTTATCTTTTGATTATGAATTTATAGTTATGCTAAGCTTTTGGATTTGTATACTGTAATGTAAATAATACTTAGCATGCTCTGTACTTTCCCAACCTCTTTCTGCGAATGAGGTTCTTTTGAATTTATGTGTTTATACTTAGCATGCTCGGGACAGGGGTCGTTACACTTTTGATGACTCTTTTCAGGTGACTTCTGAGCAAATCAACTCAGGACTCGAACTACAAATGCAAGACTCTAGTGAATCATCTACTCGAGCAAATGAGTTACATTACTTATTCGAGGAAATGTTTCATGATGATGATCCCTCTAAATATGATCACAGATCCTCTGGAGTCAAGTTCTATGTGGACCAAACAGGTACATCGCTAACCGGTTCTAATGTTACTTCACCCTCTTCCACTACTTCTGTAGGACCAACTGTTGAGGGGGAGCATGCAGAGAATGCAGAAAATCAAGACTCTATGCCAGCTCATGTCAATGATCATACTACCTCAACCACAGAGGTTCATCCCAGAGCAATTCAGAAACTCCAATCAAGGCACCACAGAGGCTTCTACATCAACTCATGAAACCAACTCAACTCCTGTGATGAGAACAAATGATCATCATTCTACCACAGAAGCTGCTCTAGAGCCTGAATATCTCTGTATAGAAGTGCATTTTGATGCTTCCAATGACCATCTTCCAAGAATGACAAGATGGACCAAAAGTCACCCACAGAGCCAAATCATTTGTGACCCATCTGACAGTGTCAAGACTCGCTCTGCTACTGCAAATTTTTGCTTCTTTACAAACTTTTTTTAGTATAATTGAGACTAAGAAGGTTTCTGAGGCCCTTGATGATCCAAACTGGATAGAGGCAATGTAAGTGGAGCTTCTGCAGTTTGAGCGCAACAAGGTATGGACCCTTGTGCCTCTGTCGAAAAGCAAATATGTAATAGGGACCAAATGGGTCTTCAGAAACAAAAAGGATTGAGATGGGGTGGTCATTCGGAACCAGGAAAGACTGGTGGCTAAGGGATATTTCCAAGAAGAAGGGATTGACTATGAAGAAACCTTTACCCATGTTGCACGACTCAAAGCAATTAGGATCTTCATAGCCTTCACAACCCACAGACGTTTTAAAGTATATCAAATGGATGTCAAGTCAGCCTTTCTGAATGGTCAATTACAAGAAGATGTTTATGTCCAACAACCACTAAGGTTCGAGAGTTCCAAATATGATGACCATGTGTATTATCAGGAAAAGGCCTTGTATAGACTAAAACAAGCCCAGAGCATGGTATGATAGGCTCTCCAAATTTTTGCTTGCCAATAATTTCAAAAGACGTACAACTAATACTACTATATTCTTCAAGAAGAAAAAAGGTGAGATTCTGTTTGTGCAAATATATGTGGATGATATTATTTTTTGTTCTACAAATGAATCTTATTACAAAAAGTTTGAAACAATAGTGAGTTTGAAATGAGCATGATGGGGGAATTAACATTTTTCCTTGGGTTTCAAGTCAAACAAACCATAGAGGGTATTTTCATAAACCAGTCAAAATATGTATCTGGCATACTTTCAAAATACAAACTCTCTGACTCTTTTGCAATGGAAACCCCTATGGTCGTTGGATCCAAGATATATGCAGATCCAGAGCGTAAATTTGTGGAGTGTAAACTCTACAGAGGGATGATAGGGTCTCTTATGTACTTAACTGCTAGTAGACCAGATATAATGTTTGCCACATGTCTCTGCGCAAGATTTCAAGCTAACCCAAAGTAATTCCATCTTTATGCTGTGAAGAGGATCTTTTGATACCTTAAAGGAACCAAGAATCTTGGACTCTGGTATCCAAAGAACTCTGGCTTTGATCTTATGGCTTATAGATATTCAGACTATGAGGGATGCAAACTCGACAGAAAATGCACTTCTGGAAGTTGCCAATTTCTAGGAGGAAAACTTGTTAGTTGGACTTCTAAGAAACATAATTGTGGTTCTACATCTACGACAGAAGCTTAATATGTTGTTGTCACTAGTTGTTGTTCACAATTTCTTTGGATGAGAACCAAACTACGAGACTATGGTCTAGATATCGACAAAATTCCCATCCTCTGTGATTCAAAGTGTGTGTGAGTCCAAGATCAATGAATCCTAGAGAGAGAAAGTAGAGAGAGAGAGAGACTTGGAAGCGCAAAGTAACTGTATTGAAAGAATGTGCGTGAAATCTTACAAAGACAAAGACCAAAGGGACTTAAATACCCTTGGTCAATACTACACAGTATTAGACTTTTAGACACAGTATTTTTGACCAATCCTATAAATACAATGATTACTATAAAATCATACTTAACAATCTCCCCCTTAGTAATCATTGGCGCTTTGGTCTTCAAAAATCATCATCTAAATCAGTACGGACCATAAAAGCGACTTTATGAAGCAACCTGACTTTAAAAAAAAAATCTTCTCAGCATCTTTCAGTTTGATTTGTCTTTGTTGCCTTTGATAAGTCTGGACCAGAAGCTTGTGCTCTAAATGACACACCTCTTTTGAAAGACCTTGAATGAACTGTGGTGGTCGGAGCAGGAACAGCAAAAGAAAAAAAAAATGCTGAGAGAATAAAATCTTTGAGCGAATCTTGATCAACAGATAAACATTTGAGCTCTTTGTCACTTAAACATCTCCTTGACTTCTCTAATTTCTCCCCCTCATGACCTTGATGAACTGGTTCAACTAGGTCATGCAAATGTTGGATACGAGACAGCTTAAGATCTACAAAATCAAAGAAACTGAGGGGTTGTTTGTTTTTAAGAAAAAATCTCTTAATGGCTCTTAAGTCTGAATCGTTCAGACCTTTTTACACACCACCTCTTATTAATCATAACTAAAATAAGACTTCAGACTTTAGACCTCTTAAAAAACAAACGACACCTGAGAAAACAAGAGAGGTTTGCGCTTCACGTTGGTTACGCAAACTGAGGTTTGCGTTACACGCATGTTGCGCAAAGTAAGGTTTACGTTACATACATGTTGCGCAAAGCAAGGTTTACGTTACATGCAGGTTGCGCAAAACAAGGTTTGCGCGACCAACTGATGGCGCAAAGCTGACTTAGAAAAATTTTACCTTTGAAAGCTCTTTGACTCCCCCTACATAAATGCACTAGATATGACAATTCAAGTTAGCATTCATATAAATAAAATCAGATACTCCCCCTCAAAAACAGATATGATCATTTAAGAAAAAAATTCTCCTTTTTCACTCCCCCTTGAATAATGCTCAAACCCATTTGAAATATATTTATGAGAACACAGTGAATGTAAACATCAATGTAGAAAGAAAAGTATACTGAATATGTATTTTGAAACGACTAAATATATAAAAATTTAAACAGAAACAAATAAAATTCTACTTAGTAAAATATCACAATAAAATCCATCAAATGAAATCAAATGTATGTGTTTGGATACAGAAACAAGTTTTATTGCATATCAAGTTAAGATATGTTCAGTTTCAAAAACTTTCATCAATCTATTCAGTGTGCTCGCATGTGAACTTCGATTAGCTTAAAGAAAATGCAATTCTAAAAATATAATAGAGAACTTTGCATGTAATCACACTAATCCATTAAAAATTCAGACTTTCACAAATTTACAGGTTTATTGCAACGCAGAAATTTTAACCAAGTATCATGAGATGTGTGCTCATTGGCATCTTTTAGTATTGTGCACTATGGCATCTATACATGAGTGTGCTCTTTGGCATCTTTTAATAAAAAAGTTTATTAAGTAAAGAACATGCCGTAAACGTAACTTTCTATCTGACCCTCTTGCAGGATTTGGGCCAGCCACTCCCAGACGAGTTGGCCTTAGGGGACTAGGTGTCAAGCACCCCTTGGAACTTACTTTCCCAGATCAGAAAGGCTACATCGACATATCCTAAAACCATTCATACCAGTAAAACATGACTTTTGATCTGGATCTATTGAAGGATTTGGGTTCGATCACTCCCACATCAATTGACCTTAGGGGACCAGATGACAAGCATCCCACAGAACTTACTTTCCCAAACCAGAAAGGTCACAGGTAGAAACTTTCAAACTTAGAGATTTCTGATTTATAAGAATTTAATAATCATCTCAAACACAAAGTTTTATGTCTAAGTGCTTAGCCCATATTTTCATTACGATCCAAAATTCCGACTTGGTAGGTTTTCTAAGCATTGTAAACTATAAATATTCCGAATCACGCAACTTTAAAGCAATATCAAAAGCTACAAACATGTTGCTGACTTTTCGACTTTTGTTAGAACTGAAATTTGAACATATAAGAACTTTAATATAAGCAAAGCAACTTGAAATTTTATCGTAGACACACATTTTATTCAAAAGAAAGAAAATTGTAAAACTTTTACTTTATAGAATAAAATTTGTAAAGGTTTAAACTTTTAAAACAACATGCCGAAATTTTAAAATTAGAAATATTTGATCGGCAAGTTTATATTCAGTTGAAATAAAATATTATTCAATAATATTACCATTCACACAATGTAAAAATGAAATTTGTGTTTCATTTGAAAAATTGGGTAGAACAAATCAGGAGATGAAATGAAATGCTCAGATTCTTTAAAAACATTTGAGAAAACTGGAACAACATCATTATCAGATATAAATGCAGCGGAAATTAAGTAGATGTACTCACAGTTTCTCATTAGTCAGAAGCTTAATGCATTGAATAACGAGTCCTAGACTGATATGTCTAAAAGTCATAGTCGTTGAAGCACGAGTTCTGAGCTGAATTACTCAGAAGCCAAAGTCTTGACATTGAAGTCCGAGTTTTGAACTGTTGTGTTCAAAAGCCATTCTTTCTCTTACTCCCCCTTAACATGTGATGCCTGCAACTTTGAATCAGATTGAGACTTGGGTACCCACTTGTATTTGGGCCCGTGTTTGTTAGTTGCAGTTCGTATGGGGAAATATTTATAATATTTGACAGTTAAAGCATGACAAAGATGATCAGAATGTTAAGCACAATCATCAGAAGATAAAGCATAATCATCAGACCTAGAATCTGTGGAAGAACATGAGACATGTTTTGAAATTCGAATCATTTGTTTTATAGAGTACTTTGAAATTTTATTACAAAAAAACAAATGAATCGCTTTTATAGAATTTGTCTACACATTTATCCCCATCAAAAGTAGATTCATCAGATGTCAGAAAGAACTATCTGAAATATTAGAAACTATCTTTCCAAATCTGCTTCTTTGACTTGCTCAAAGTCCTATCTGAAATATTAGAATTGGAAGAATTAGAACTGTCAGAAAGAACTGTTTCTTGTTTCTTCGACTTATTTGACGGTCTTCTTTTACGCTTAGGTTTATAATATTGATCATTGAGCGTAAAAGAATCATCAAGAATTTTAGACGAAATATTTAAATCAGAAGGAATAGTTTTATCCAACCAACCAATCTGATTAACTAATAAATCTAAATTTGCCTCGGAGTCTGAAGAATATTGAGAAAATATTTTAAAATTAGAAACTTCACTTTTGTTTACTTGAAAATCAGAAGAAAGACTAGAAATAGAATCTGGTTTTGGAGAAAATAATTTTTCTTCAAGACTAGATGTCATGAAAGAAAAGAAAAATATCAGATTCAATATTCTTTAAAATATTTTGATCTTCTATCTTATCTTCAAGATCGATGATTTTGCTTTCTAATACTAACGGAGGAGTATACTTCTTAGAATCATAAATGATTGGAGAAATATTTTCCTTATCAGAATTGGAAGCATAAGGATCAATAAAATCATCAGACATGGAAGATTTGATAGGAGATAAATCATTTAAAATTCTTCTGCCTCTCCTTGATTTTTCAGGGAAATATTTTGGATTTTCGCTTGTGTAAACAAAATGAATTTCCTTTTTCTTGTTATTTGTTCTTTTCTTATTTTCGATTTCTAACACTTGCTTCTCATTCATCCAATCAATTTTAAATTGAGGAGCATAATGAGCAAGAGTCAGATAATCATATTTATATAAAGTTGGGATTTTTCAATCGCATTGTTTAAACAATGAGGAATTTCAAAACCAAGTCCCCACCTTTGTTTTAAAGCTTCTTCACTCCTCGGTATGTTCATAAAAATTGTTTGTTCAGATTGGTTTATTCGATAAAGCTTTTTTTCTAATTTATTTATTTTATCTGAAAATTCATCTTTTAAATTAGTCATGCCCGTCAAAGATTCAAGATAAGTCTTATTTGAATTTTCCAAATCATCCAATTTCTTTTGAAAGATGTCTTATGTATTTTCTAAAATAGATTTTTCATCTTTCAAAGAAATTTTCAGTTGGTCAATCAAATCTGACTTTTCAGAATTTAAATTCTTTTCAGATAATAACTTTAAACGAAGATCAGATAAAGCAGAAATAATAATATTCATCTGAGAGGCAATAAAGTTGTAATCAAATTCAGAATATACCTCATCTTCATCAGATTCCGAATCATCTGACTGATCATCTCCAACCAAGCACATCTGAGCGATCTCTACGTTTGTAGCTTCATCGTCGGAATGATCCAGCCAGAATTCCTCTTCGGCTAGTAAAGCTAATCCACTCTCTCTTTTCTCGGCCAGTTCCATTTTCTGTCTATAATATGCCGAATTTCTTACCTTCTTCACTCGACACTCCTTTGTAATGTGACCCGGCTTTCCACAGTTGTAGCAAGCTGCAGTCTTTGACTCAGGTACTTTGGATTTAGAACTAGAAGTGAAGCGAGAAATGTTAGAACCCGATCTTGGTTGGAACTTTTTCTGATAATGCTGAGAGAGAAGGATCAATGCTTTCTGCAAAGCCTCACCATCATCATCAGGTGACCCGTTGTAAGCATTATCAGACAACGCTTGTTCAGCCAGTTGGCTCGTGAGAAGTGCAACCGGGTCTACTGACTTCTTGTTCTTTTTCTCCAGTTTGGCCTTTTTCTCTAGCACCAAGCACTCATCAGTCATCAGAATCTCGTATAGTTCCTGAATCTGCATTATGGAAATCCGAACATCGTTCCTCAATCTGTGACATGATTTGTTCCATTCAGGCTGAAGAGCATTAAGAAATTTTAGATTCGTCTCAAGCTCTGTCTTGTTCACATTTATCTTTCGCAGATCATTCAGCACTGCACAGAATCTGTCACAAACACTCTTTATAGTCTCATTTTCTTTGGCCTTGTTCTCCTCAAAGTTGTTCATGAACCGAGTATGTCGAAGCTGAGTTGCTACCGAAGAACCAAGCATGATCTTTTCCAATTGTGCCCACAACATATTTGGATAATCCTTGCAATGATCAACTCGGATGTAGAAAGAATTTGGTAAAGCTAGCATCAGATTAGCTTTCAACTATCGATCAGCTTTCATTCGTGAAGCCTCTTCAGATGTTGGAGGAGTTTATTATTAGGCTTTACGAAAGGTCCTTCAGTTAGAGACTTCATCATGTTTTCTCCGTTAGCTTGACGCTCGATAAAGTTCAGAAATCGATCTTGCCATTGAGTGAATTCGTTTTCATCGACAAGAACTGGAGGACGAGTTTCCGATCCCAAGGAAATCATCAGATCACTTGAGTAGAACTTAGCTTGAAAGGAAAACTTTGCATAATCCATATATGACAAACTTAAAAAAAATTCCAGATTTTTTTTTTAAGTTTGGACATATATGGCGCAAACTAGAGGTTTGCGTGAGAGACAGGAGACGCAAACTGAGCTTTGCGTGATGCGAATAAGACGCAAACAAGAGATATGCAAAATATGACTTTGCGTTTTTGCACTGGAGACGCAAACAATACTTCTTGTAATCAAAGAATGACGCAAACAAGGTTTACGTGAGCCGAGTAAGACGCAAGATGAACTTTTCGCAAGACGTTGAAGACGCAAACCAGGCTTTGCGTGACGCGAATGATACGTAAACTGAACTTTGCGTTAGATACTTGAAACGCAAACTGAAGTTCTCTTGAGCCGAAGAATGAGAAAACGTTACTTCTCGTGAGCTGTTGGAGACGCAAAGTAGCATTGCGTGAGAGATTGATGAAGAGAACTTTGAACTCCTTGATGAACTCGCGCAAACAAAGATGAACTCGCGCAAAATTCAAATCTGGCGCAAACCTGCTGAAAAACTCAAAAATCACCAAAAATCGAATACAGATTAGACAAAACTGATAAATCCTTTCTCAGATATGATCGAAAACAACTTTGTAACACTTTGTAATAAAACTTTTCGATCAAAAAACCACACAATCACAATTTCGATAATGGAACAGTTCGTGAAAACGGGTTTTTTCAGAATCCTCAAAAATCTCAAAATTGACACTCAAAACTTGTTTTTCTTGCAAAAAGATGTAAAACAATTATGTTCTCTTATCAAAAACAAATTCAAAGAATCCAAATTCAATACAAATCGACCTAAAACTAGTCCGAATTTGATGAAAAAGCTAAAAACGAGATTTTCTTGAAGAAATCAAGAAAATCGATCAAATTTCTACTTTAATCCACAAATACAGAAACGAAAAACGATTTCTCTCATTCCTCTCAAGATTCAGAAGGCTCTGATACCAATTGTGAGTCCAAGATCAATGAATCCTTGAGAGAGAAAGTAGAGAGAGCGAGAGACTTGGAAGTGCAAAGTAACTGTATTGAAAGAATGTGCGTGAAATCTTACAAAGACAAAGACCAAAGGGACTTAAATACCCTTGGTCAATATTTGACCAATCCTATAAATACAATGATTACTATAAAATCAGACTTAACAGAGTGCCATTGCGATCTCTGTCAATCCTGTTCAGCACTCTAAACCCAAACACATCGATATCAGGTACCATTTTCTAAAGCATCATGTAGAGCAAGGCACCATAGAGATATAATTCGTTCCCTCAGACTATTAGCTTGCCGACTTGTTCACTAAAACTCTAGACGATAAAAGGTTCTCATTTCTAGTTGGTAAGTTAGGTATGCTTAACTTGAGTTGATCCATAGAACCTTTGCACCTTGTGACAGAGTTTATGATGTAAATAATTTCATTTTAGTATATATAGCTTCACTTCTGCATGTATAGTTGTTTTCTTTTTTCAAATTGGTCTTGTCATTCTATATCTTGTGGTTCTTTGATATATGTCTTGTGAAAGAATTACCACATTTGATCCAATCATAGGTCAAGGGGGAGAAAAAAAGGACCTTGAATCTGATCATAGAACTTGATCATTCAAGAGGGAGCCAAAGAAGTCATCTCTATCAAGAAGATTGCAATGTAAGGTAAGATCTTAGCACAACCAAGTGTAAAAAAGTACTTTTCTCGGACACCAACTTCCAAAAATGTCCAAAGTTACCAGTTGAAAGAAATCAAAACATTGATTGGTCAAAATCTTTCATAGTCTTCCTTTTTCAGAAACTCTTGGTCTTAGAGCCTCTGCGACCTTTCACAGAGCCTCTACGTGATGTAATAGAGTCTCTGCTCCCCAAAAGAGACCTATTTGACCATATCATTGTCTTTCAACTATCTTTGTAAGGAAAAGTTATTACACTGTCGAAGTTCTTTACCACCCTAGAAAGCATAAACTCTTAGACCCATAGAGCTTCTGTAACTATCAACACTTGTGAAAATTCTTCAAATGCATTCTGGGGTGCGGGTTCTTTTAAAGAGGTCACAGGCATTTGGGTATTGCAAATGCCACGCGCGTGGGAATAGTGTGAGGCACACATACTCGATCGTGCACCGCCATTAATGACGTGGCACAATATGATTGGTGGGAGATCTGTACCGTCATTTTTGAAACGTTTCTTTAAAACGACTATGTACTGATTATGGATCTCAAACTTTTATATTTACCGCCTAATCTTTTACCCTCTCACACCATAAATACCCAAACCCTTTCACATTTTCACTTTTACCAGTAAACTTTCTCTCTCAAGAACTCGAGCAAAAAATACCTGAAACTCTTTTCTTCTACATTCTTCTTCAATGGCTTCCCATTCCATTTCTAGACAAAACACTAACAAATCTGAATAACGCAACCACGACAAAAACTATGCTTTAGTTGATCAAGAACCAATCACCAGTCGAATGGTTTCATTTGGTCGCCATGAAAACCACCTGAACACCCTTCCTCTAAAACCCAACAACCACTTTGTGGTACTCGAACCTAAGGGTTTTTACAAAGAATTTAAACCCCTCATCCTTTTACAGAAAAACCACTTTCTAAGCAAAGCCCTAACCATGACAAGAATAGACATTCCTGAATCCTATGTCCAACAATTCTGGCAATCATGGAGTTATGAAAAACATGAGAAGTTTGGACCATCTATCATGGAATATGCCACTGCACCTAATGTTAATGATGTTCTTGAACTTGGAATAAACAAGAAAGTAATTTCCACCATCTTCGAACTCCCCACTGTTGATCCCAGATTCAAGCTACTCAATCAATCACACAATACGTAGAAATCGTCTTTATTGATTTAACAAAGATTATTATTTCAATACAGAGTACCATTGTTAATTCCCAGTTTATCAAGTTCTAATTGCAATTACAAAAACAACAACAACAAGATGTCAAATGAGATTCAAAGTTCAACCTGTTTCTTCAACTCCAATTGATAATTTCGTACAAGAATTCTCTCTGGACATTTTCTCTCTCTAAATAGAATGCGTACAAAACAGGTTCTAGTTACAAACTTCTCTTACCACTACTCCTAGTCACAAGACTATTAAAAGGAAAACAAAACACAAGCTTACAAACACTTTACAAAGATACAAGATACAAGACTTTGACTTTGACTTTATTACATAGTTAACTTTGACTTTGTTTAAGAGTTGACTTTAAGCATTGACTTGCTTGACTTTGATCTTCAGTCTTCATGATCTTGTATCCAACAAATATGCTCTAACAATCTCCCCCTTTGGATTCAAGATCATCTTTAAAAGCTTTTGCAATTCAATCTCCCCTTTTTGTTGCATTGAAGAACTTTAAGAATTGATCTCCCCTTTAAGCACAATCTGTGTAATCTGCCCCTTTCTATCCAATACAAACTATATCCCCTTTGAAGCACAAAAATTACAATATTCTCCTTTACTTAGCAATCTTCAAACATTATGTCTTCAAAAACTTTTGTAATCTCTCCAAAGTCTGTCTTCAAGAATATTAACAACATCCCCAAGGTTGTATGTGTGTCCCTGATTCAAGATTCTAATTGCAAACAATCAAACTAACAAGAATGATTAAACTACCTGTTTTGATTTCAAATCCAAATTCAAACGATTACAATCTGTTTTCTCACTTTCTCTCTCTACAACTCTCTCAAGATGCGTTCAATTCAAATTCTTATTTTCTATCTATTGAAAAGAAAACCTGTTTATACCTAGCAACTAAAATACAAGAAAACAAAAACAAATACAACATGTTGACTTTGACTTTTAATGAGAGTTGACTTTCTCATCTTTGACTTCTTGAATCTTTGATCTTCAGTCTTCATGATCTTGTATCCAACAGATTTCTGCTCTAACAATCTCCCCCTTTGGATTCAAGATCATCTTTGAAAGATTTAGCAGTTTAGTCTCCTCCTTTGGTTCAATCTGAAAAATCTCTTTCTTTTGTTACAAATTTTCTTCCCAAGTCTGTCTTTGAACAAAATTAAAAATCTCCCCCAAATATGATAGAAACGATCTTCAATAATCTCTCCAAAATTTCCACAAAACTCTTTCAGACTTCGGAAATAAATTATCTTCAGATCTAACTCAGCTTGCTTCAGCAAATAATCTTCAAAGAAAATTTCAGAAAATCTACACATCTTCAAACATATTTGACATTGCTTGAACAATCTTTCAAACTTTCAAACTTTGAACTTTATCTTCTTCAACTCTTTATCCAAACTTTCAAACTTTCAAATCTTTCAAATTTCTGATCCGGACATTTCTGTAAATCATCCCCCCCTTTTTGATGAAACGAGCATCGATATCATCAGAACTGCCATCAAGAAATGTCTTTAACCATTCTGATCTGTCCAAGAGCCTCTGATTCGTTGCCAATTCGAACAATGTATTCATCCAGATCTTTTCAAATCTAGACAAAAATAATCATGTAACACCTACATCAATAAATGAATCTGTTAATATTACTGTGTGTAACGGATACGCATAGGAAATGAGCTTTTGTTATGTTCACTCCCCCAGGGCTTCCATCCAATCATCAAAAATCACAAAGAAAAATTTCTATGAATGTTATGACAAGAAAAAAATTCCTTGTGTGTTCGTGCAAGTGTAGAAAGAATTAAGCATATGATGATTGCTCTTAAAAAGGCTCAACTTTGTGTAAACCACTGAGACAACAGTAGATAAACACAGACTCAATGTGCATGTGTTAAGTCTGATTTTATAGTAATCATTGTATTTATAGGCTTGGTCTTATACTGTTCTTAGATAGGTTTTATCTGTGTGTTTGTCCAAGGGTATTTAAGTCCCTTTGGTCTTGGTTGTTTGTAAGGATTAAACGCACCCATTCAATAGATACTTACTTTGTGCTTCATAGACTCTCTCTCTACTTTCTCTCTCTAGGATTTAGTTGATCTTAGACCATCAATTGGTATCAAAGCCAATCTGAATCTTGAGAGAATTGAGTGATTTGATTTTCATATCTGAATTTGTGGAATAATCTGAAAATTTGATCGATTTTCTTGAATTTTTCAAGAAAATCTCATTTTTAGATTTTTCATCAAATTCGCCTTTGTTTTTGAACGAATTCTTGTGAAATTTGGTTTGTTGGATTCTATTTTGATTGTTAAACACTTTTAATTCACATTCATTTTCAAGAAATTCATTTTTTGATTGTCAATTTTGAAGATTTTCGGTTTCTAGAAAAACTCGTTTCTCGTTCTGTTCATTTTTTGATCGTCAATTTTTTTATTGTGGTTTTTAATTGAAAAGTTTGATTAAATCGTGTTAGAAAATTGTTTTCGAACGTTTTTGTATAAGAAAATTTCGTATTATTTTGTTTTGTCATCGATTTTTGGAAGATTTCGTGATTTGCCTTCGGTTTGCTCCAGATTTGAACTTTGCGCTAGTTCATATGAGTTTGCGCGAGTTTATCATTTGATTTGCATGATCTTACTAATTTTGTTAGTGTGTTTCAGGTTTTCAAGTTTATCACGCAAAGTGCAAGTTGCGTTTCTCGTACATCACGCAAAGTACACTTTGCGTCATCCACTATTCACGCAAAGCTTTCTTTGCGTCTCTCGTGCATCAAGAGAAGTCAGTTTTGCGTCTCCTTCAGATCAAGAAAAGTTAATTTCTCGTCTTCAGTAGCTCGAGCAAAGCTAGGTTTGCGTCTTCAGTGCAAGCAAAGTCAAGTTCTCGTCAGTGTCAGCTCACGCATATCTCGTTTGCGTCTTCTCTTGTTCACGCAAAGCTCAGTTTGCGTCTTTAACTACTCGCGAGAATCTCTATTTGCGTCTCCAACTGTTCGCGAGAATCAAGTTTGCGTCTTCTATTGTTAACGCAAAGCTCAGTTTGCGCTACTTGCCTCTCACGCAACCCTCAAGTTTGCGCCAGTTCTCAGTCCAGACTTAGAATTTTTCTGAGTTTCTGAAATATGGATTCTGCGAAGTTTGCTTTCCATGCTCAATTTTACAAGAGTGATCTGATGATGCAATTACGCACAGAAACTCGTCCTCCAGTTCTTGTTGACGAAAATGAATTCACTCAATGGCAAGATAGGTTCTTGAATTTTATCGATCGTCAAGCTAATGGAGATAACATGATGAAGTCTCTACCTGAAGGACCTTTCATAAAGCCTAATAAAGAAACTCCTGCAACAACTGAAGAGGTTTTGAGAATGAAAGCTGATAAAGAATTAAAAGCTAATCTAATGCTAGCTTTACCAAATTCTTTCTACAACCGGGTTGATCATTGCAAGGATTATCCAAATCTGTTGTGGTCACAATTGGAAAAGATGATGCTTGGTTCATCAGTCGCAACTCAACTCCGCCATACACGTTATATGAACAATTTTGAGGAGTTTAAAGCCAAAGAATCTGAGTCTCTTAAGAGTGTTTTCGACAAATTCTGTACAGTGCTGAATGATCTGCGAAAGATAAATGTGAACAAGACAGAGCTTGAGGCGAATATGAAATTCCTCAATGCTCTTCAGCCTGAATCGAACAAATCATGTCACAAACTGAGGAACGATGTTCGGGTCTCCCCTATGTACATTCAGGAATTATATGAGATTCTGATGACTAATGAGAGCTTGGTCCTAGAGAAGAAAGCAAAGCTTGAAAAGAAGAACAAGAAATTAGTGGACCCGATTGCTCTTCTCACGAAGCAATTGACAGAACAAGCATTGTCTGATAATGCTTACAACAAGCCAATTCATGATGACGGCGAGGCGCTCGAGAAAGCAATGATCCTTCTCTCACAGCATTACTAGAAAAAGTTCCAACCACGTTCGAGTTCTAACACTTCCCGCTTCACTTCCAGTTCAAGAGTTAAAGTACCCGAGCCAAAGACTATTGCCTGCTATAACTGTGGAAAGACGGGTCACATATCTAAGGAGTGTAAAGTGAAGATAGTTAGGGACTCAACTTACTATCGAAAGAAACTGGAACTGGCCGAGAAAAGAGAGAATGGAACTGCTCTCCTTGCTGAAGAAGAATTCTGGCTGGATCACTCTGACGATGAAGCTGCAAATGTCGAGATCGCTTAGAGGAGCTTTGTTGGATATGATCAGTCCGATGATGATTCTGACACAGATGAAGGTGAGGTATATTCTGATTTTGATTACAATTTCATTACATCTCAGATGAATGTTATAATTAATGCTTTATCTTATATTCGTTTAAAACTCTTATCTGAAAAGAATTTAAATTCTGAATAGTCAGATTTGATTGACAAATTGAGATTTTCTTTGAAAGATGAAAAATCTATTTTGGAAAATACTAAAGAAATCTTTCAAAAGAAATTGGATGATTTGGAAAATTCAAATAAGACTTATCTTGACTCTTTCACTGATATGACTAAATTAAAAGACAGTTTTTTCAGATAAAATAAATAAGCTGGAAGATAAATTATATCGAAGGAACCAATCTGAGCAAACAATTTTTATGAATAAACCAAGGAGTAAGGATGCTTTAAAAGAAAGATGGGGACTTGGTTTTAAAAATCAACATTGTTTAAACAATGCAATTGAAAAATCCCCGACTTTATATAAATACGATTATCTAACTCTTGCTCAATATGCTCCACAATTTAAAATTGATTGGATGAATGAGAAGCGAATGTTAGAAATCGAAAATGAGAAAAGGAAAAATAACAAGAAAAAGGAAATTCCATTTGTGTATACGTTTGAAAATGCAAAATATTTTTGCTGATAAATAAAGAAGAGGTAGAAAAGGTTTAAATGATATATCTCTTGTCAAATCTTCAGTGTCTGATGATTTTGTTGATATTTTTGCTAATAAATCTGATAAGGAAAATATATCTCCAATCATTTATGATTCTAAGAGATATACACCTCCTTTAATCTTAGAAAGCAAAATCATCGATCTTGAATATAAGATGAAAGATCAAAATATTTTAAAAGAAATTGAATCTGATATTATTCTTTCTTTCTTGACTTCTAGTCTTGAAGAAAACTTATTTTCTCAAAAACAAGATTCTATTTCTAGCCTTTCTGTTAGAGCATAAATATGTTGGATACAAGATCAAGAAGACAGAAGACAAGGTTTAAGAAGTCAAAGCTGGAGAAAGTCAACTCTCAAGTGAAAGTCAAAGTCTTTGTAATAAAAGTCAAAGTAAACATTTGTATTAGTTTTGTTTCCTTGTTGTTTTAGTTGTAGGTATAAATAGTTTCTTTCCTTTGTAATTTGTAGTCAACAGAAGTGGAGCGTATTATTCATTTGTATTTTAGAGTGAGAATACGTTTTAGAGAGAGAAAGAGAGTTCTAGAGAGAGAAAGTTTGTAATCTTGAGATTTGGAGTTTGAATCAAACAGGTAATTTGATTGAATCTTGTTTTGTAGATTTGTTTGTGTTTAGAAACTAGATTCAGGGACAAACAATTGGTATCAGAGCAGATCCAAATCAAAATCAGATCAAGAAATTCAAGAAAGTTTGGTTCGACACTGTGTTCTTGAGCCGAGAATCGAATTTTGAGTTTTTGAGTGTATTTGGAGTTGTAATCGATTAGGTTTTGTTCATATAGCATAATCGATCGAGTCTGTGTAGGTAATTTCAAGAATTGCACTGTAATCGATCTTTGATTTTGGT
Source organism: Arctium lappa (assembly GCA_023525745.1). Classification (NCBI taxonomy): domain Eukaryota; kingdom Viridiplantae; phylum Streptophyta; class Magnoliopsida; order Asterales; family Asteraceae; genus Arctium; species Arctium lappa. The sequence goes on along the minus strand of CM042058.1, from coordinate 55,194,845 downwards.
TTTTGTTGAGTTTGAAGTTCACGAGTCGAGAGCACTGTATTCAAATCAATTTGTATCGTTTTGTGTATTTGATCGAAATTAGTTGTTAGAATTGTATTCTAGATGTTTAGGCGAGCAAATTGTCAAATTTTTGTACTGTAATTCGAGGTCTAGAGTGGTATTTGGTGAAATCTTATTCGATTTTTGAAGTTTGCGCAAGATCCAAACATTGCGCAAGTTCGTTGAGGTTTGCGCAAGTTCATCCGAGGTTTGCGCAAGATTCATCAAGAAAATTCATCGTGATCATTATTTTGGTTTGCGTACGCTTCTTGATACGCAAAGTAAGGTTTGCGTAAGCTACACAACACGCAAGCTTTGGTTTGCGTACGGTTCTTGATACGAAAAGTGTGGTTTGCGTATTCAGTTTGATACGCAAAGAATGGTTTGTGCAAGAAGTTCGATACGCAAAGAATGGTTTGCGTTAGCAGTTCGATACGCAAAGTGTGGGTTGCGTAATCCGTTCTTCACGCGAAGTGGTATTTGCGTAATCAGTTTCTTACGCAAAGTGAAGTTCAAAGAGTGGTTTGCGCAACACTCTAGATACGCGAAGCGTGGTTTGCGCAACACACTAGATACGCAAAGCGTGGTTTGCGCATCACACTTGACACGCAAAGCTTGGTTTACTTAGAATTTTTTTTTTCTCTGAGAAATTTTCAAAATTGTAATATGGCCTTTAATAGTGAAAAAAATTTCTCTAGGGGCGCTGCCCCTCGACCCCGCAAGGGCGTTGCCCCTTGACCCAAATTCCTGAATTTCTCTAGGGACCCACGTGCTAAATCTGCAGAGGGGGACAAAATTCTGATTGGGATCAAAATTCCTGAATTTCTATTTCAAGATTTCTTGTATTTTTTTTTGTGATTTCATATTTTAGACTAACGATCAGTTCTAGTTTCTTATTGCATAAATTTCTCAAACAGATAATTCAAGATGGGATATTTTTCTGATGATGATGAAAAGAAGATTGAAAAACTCAAATCAGAGAACAAAAATCTGGTTTCCTCAGTTGATTACTACACCAAGAGGTCAAAGAAATATTCTGATGAAAGGAAGCTACTGAGAGAAGAAGTCAATGTGTTAAAGAAAATAAATGAAGATCTTCTGAAACAGACTTCTGGGCTTAAGGAAGAAAAGGTCTTGTTTTTGGAAGCTGAAAACACTGAGTTAAAGAACAAGATGTCAGATTTAGAAGATCACATTGTCAAGTTTCAGCAAACAGGGTGTGTTAATGAAAAGAAGATATTTGAATTAGAATTGCAAATTGTTGAAGAAAGATCAGTTTTTGAGAACGAAAAGAAAGAGTTTGCTAAGAAATTCTCCGACTTTTCCAAAAAATGTGTTGACGAGAAGAAGACAGTTGAGCTTAAATGCATTAAACTTTCTCAACAAGTTTCTGATTTTGAGAAAGTGATCATTATTGAAAGAGAAAAGTTTGGAAAGGATAAAAAGGAGATTGAGCAGAATAACGTTGGATTTTTTAAAGAGATATCTGATGGACGAAAGAATGTGGAAAACGATTTTGAAGAAGAAAGAAATATATTTGAGGAAGAAATCAATAAGCTTACTAAGAAGTTATCTGAACTGTCTGAGAGTGCATTGAAAAAGCAGATAACGAAGTCTGAATTCAATAAGAATATTGACCTACTCATTGAAGAAAGAGACAGTTTATCTTTAAAGATAAAAGAGCTTGAAAAGATTGTTTCAAAGGTGGTGGTGACTGAGCATACAACTCCAGAGTCCAAAATCCACTCACCTATAAATAGTTTAGTTGGTTCTTTCAAGACAGCTCCAAGCTCACATCAGAAAACTATTTCTTCAAGAAGGTTAGTTAATTCATTTGATCAGATTCGTACAACTAACATTTTCTATGATTGGAAAGTAGATGGTTCATGTACACAAAGAAGGAGAAGAAAAAGATATGAAAAAGAGAAGCTGGTTTGGAAGGTAAAACAAGTTGAAGATGAGAAGAATGATGAGAAGAAGGAAGAAAAGAATGGAAAGAAGGAAGAGAAGACAAGTAACAAATCATTTGTATCTGCCTCAAATGCAAAGAAGAACAAAGTGCTGAAAGGTAAACCTGATCTTGCTTATTCAAGAGATCAATTGATCAGGTTATCTAAAAAGAGGTATTGTTCTTATTGTCATACATATGATTTTGTTCATAAAGCTAGTGATCATTACTGGTATGGTTCTTACTGATTTACTCCCAATAGAACTGAAACTAACAATTATTGACCCAAATACCAGTGGGTACCAAAGCCGAAAGCTGATTTTGTGTTGCAGGCACCTACAGTCAAGGGGGAGTAAGAGAACCAAGGATTCGAAGTACATCAGCTTAGAACCCGTACTTCAACGGTGTTTGACTTCTAAACATAACAGTTTAGGACTCGAACTTCAAAGATGAAAAAGAGATGCTACTCCCGGGCTGATAAGAGAGTGTACTCAGATACTCTGAAGAGGAAATCAACCTTCAAGGGGGAGTACATAAATTTTTCTAGAAATATGTATTCGGAAGATATGACGAACTACACTTCAAAGGAAGTTGTAGATCTCTATCATGTGCTTTTTCACTTATAAATCTCATATGCATATTTTCAGGGGGAGTAAAGGATATGATTTTTGATTATTTCAGATCAGAACTCGTACAATCAACGTTTTATTGCTTTATGTCATTTTATTTTCGAATAATTTTGTGAATAAATTTGCTTTGACTAGACTTTGAGACTTGTGCAGAATGAGAGAAGCTATCAAGATCATATCTTTATGATTTTTCAGCTGACTTTCTGAGAATTAAGATTAAGCGAAAAGGTAAATTTCTTATCTTAATCTCAAATATATCTGAAAAAAGGACAACTTTCAGATATAGAAAACAAGTTCTGAAATGTTCAAACCACTTCCTGATTTTTAAACAGATTTTATAATTTGGAAGTGTGATTTTAAATGTTTTCATTTTATTTTTGTGCTTAATTGATAAATAAACCGTGTGTTTCTAAAGATAAATACTTGTGTATTGTCTTTTCTACATACTTTCAAGTATTCACACACATCGGTTTAATTTTTGATCAAATTGTTCTTACCATGTCTCTAAATTAAAACAATTTTTCGATGGTAAGACACCCCGCTTGTACTTTAAAGAATTTTGAGCGATATTTCATTTCGAAACGTCATTTCGAGAATGTCTATATTTTTGTTTCGTATAGACAATATCCGTTATTTTTGACCATAAGCCTTAATTGCTATATCATTTCATTTCTGATCATTTTCATACAATGTCAGATTTTCAAACAAGTTTTTTGCATTCATGTTCATTCATTCAGTATACTTCTTTGAATATACTTCAATGTCTAAAAATGCTCAAATCTTCATAATTATATTTTATGAGCATACATTCGTCTGACATTTGTATATGAGCTTTAACTGATAAAGTTAAACCATCTTGAGCAACACATGCTTATTAGGATATTATGGATTCTTTGTGCTAGGACTTAAATGAACTTCTATGGATTCACGTTAACCAGTGTTTCCTACCCAAGAAGTTAATCCAATAGTGATTGAGTGTGAGGAGTCTAAAAGAAATGAGTGTGGGTGTGATGAGGTAAAATGGAAAAGAGAGTTTGGTTAGTAGTGAACTTATTGATTAAAAGAAAGAGGGTGTGAGATCAGAGTAAAAGAATATCAAACTCTGCACCAACTACTTTCTGAGTCGGGCAGTCACATTACTAATGTTTCACAATTCTTCGTGAACATTATTGAAACAGGAAAATAGCCCATGCCAACTCTTGACAAAACCCCACCAGCTACTCATTTTCTTCTTAAAAGGAAAATGTTTCTTATTTTTCTGGGAACACAGCATATTATCTATCTGGTTTTCATTTGGAAAATATGGATATTGAAAAAGAAGGAAGTTTGCCCCACCTTCGCACTTCAATCATGCACATTGAGTCTGTGTTTATCTACTGTTGTCTCAGTGGTTAACACAATGTTGAGCCTTTATAAGCAATTATTCGTGCTTAATTTTTTCTACACTTGCACGAACACACAAAGAATTTGTTTCTTTGTCATAACATTCATAGAAATTGCCTTTGTGGTATTTCGATGATTGGATGGAAGCCCTGGGGGAGTGAACATCAAAAAGCTCCTTTATATTGTGTATTCGTTACACACAGTGACTTCGTGTTACTGATAGGCATTCTAACTGATTCATTTGTTGATTCAGGAGTTACATGTTCTTATTTTGTCTGGATTTGCAAAGATCTAGATGAATACTTGGTTATGAATCACAGAATCAGAGGCTCATTTTGACAAATCAGAATGGTCAAAGACATTTCTTGGAAGAAGAGTTTTGATGATATAGATGCTCAAATCATCAAAAAGGGCGAGATGGTATCAAGAAATGATAAAGTTTTTGAGAGATGATTTAAAGAAATGTCCATGTTAGAAGATTCAAAGTAAAGATTTGAAGAAGATCAAAGAATTTCTGAAGATTTGAGGAAATTTTCTTTGAAGATTATTTGCTAAAGCAATTCGAGCTGATTCTGAAGATAATTTCTTTCCAAAGTCTGAAAGTATTATTGTGAAAGTTTTGGGGAGATTGTTAATCATTTGAAGACAGTTTTGGAAAGAATACCGTTAAAGAAAAGAGGAGATTGTACTGACAGAGATTAAAAGAGAAGACTGAATTGCTAGATCTTTCAATAGAGTCGATTTAGTCCATGCAAAACTTCTAAGCGTCTTAGAGTTGAATGGACGATCAACCTCTCTTCAGTGGTATTCAAAACTTTCTTGAGAAGTTGTATCTCTTCATTCTCGATCTAAAACATTTCTCTTCTTGATTCCAAAAATCTTCTTACAGCGGCTTTTAAACGATTCTCCAACTGTAGCTTGATCACCTTCAACGTTCCATTAGAGTAATGATTAATCTTTTCAAATCTTAGGAAGCATTTCTGACCAGAAGCATTCCCCTAAACAACTCCAGATGGATTCTGAAGAATAGTGAATAAAGAATATGAGTCGATGTTCGGCAAGCTATGATCGGGTCTTTGAAGGTTCATGACAGGCTGAAAGCTTTCAGCAGCAAGTTTGTCAATAATCTTGAATATCCACTTTAATATCCACTTTTAATTTTGAATAATTTTGAAGGTTGATTCTTGTTCTTGAATATCCACTTTGTGCCAATAATGCTTTTTCCTTTTGGCCTTGGAACAAGTCTCCACACTTTTAATGCGTCAACTTGATTGAGTTCCTCTTGCATCGCTATTATCCAATCCGGATCCTCAAACGCTTCAGATACCTTGGTTGGTTCAATCTTACTTAGAAAGCAAGTGAATAGACATTCGTTTGGAGTTGCCATCTTAGAACAAGTAGATACGCTTGCTTGAGGATCACCAATAATCTGATGAATAAGATGAGATCTTGTCCATTTGGTGGTATGAGGGAGAGGATCAATAACTTCTTGATCAACCTCTAATTGTTGAGAGAGAGCTTCGGTTACGTCTATGTCAGATGAAGAGACATCAACAGTTTCAACTGGAGGAGGAGGTAACTCAACAACATTATAATCAGACTCTGGAATTGTTGGTTGAATAGCAGTAGTTTGTCCTTCTTCTTGAACTGGTTCTGCTTGAACAAATTCTTCTTGAACAGATGCTTCTTGAATAGATGCTTCTTGAACATATTCAGTATTTACTTGTTCAGGTTCTAATTGAACTGGATGAAGGTCAGAAAGAATGTTTTGAGATTCAGAAGGTACTGGAACAACATCAGTTTCAGAGATAGATGCAGCAGAATTGGAAGTAGATGCGATCACAGATTCCTGATTCAAAACATTTTAAGCATTTTCAGTGTTAGATTTAGGCACATCATCATAAAAATGCTGAAAAAGAAAATCAAGATCAGTAAGATTAAGCAAGGAATAAGATGGATCCTGATTTGTCTGTTGTAGTGCAGGTTCTAAACTGGCTTGTCCAGAAGCTAAATTCCCTGAAAGTGCGGGTTCTGGACCTGTTTGGCCAGAAACCAAATCTGCAGCTTCGTCACATTTAACATTGACACTCTCTATCACTTTTCTTACTGAAGTAAGAAAGACTTGGTAAGCCGCAGAAGTAGAAGAATAACCAAGAAAAATACCCTCATCTGCCATTGGACTAAACTTGTTCATATTGTCGCGGTCATTCAGAACATAACACTTACTCCCAAAAGATTTGAAATATTTGACATTCGGTTTGATACCATTCATAAGCTCATAAGGTGTTTTGTTGAATCTTCTATGAAAAATGGATCTGTTCTGAGTATGACACGTAGTTGAGACAGCTTCAGCCCAATGAGACAAAGAAAGATCGGAATATGCAACAACCCCATTCTGTTGTGGTGTTCGAGCAGCAGAAAACTGTTGTTGAATGCCTTGATCTTCGTAGAAAGCTTGAAGAGTGCTGTTTTTGAATTCTGTACCATTGTCTGATCTGACAACTTTGACTGCTTTTTTCTTGTTGGTCTGAATCGTTTTCATGAGGTTGATGAGAATGTCGGGAGTTTCATCTTTGGACTTGAGAAACTTAACCCATGTATAGAGTGAATAATCATCAACAACTACCAAAACATATATTTTCTTTCCGATAATCTTTGTCTTCATCGGTCCACATAAGTCAACATGTAGAATATCAAGAATGTTCGAAGTGCCAGCCTCGGATTTTGGCTTATGCAGAACTTTCTTCATCTTTCCCTTCTCATAGTCTTGACAGAGGTGGTCTTTTTGAAATCGGAGTACTGGGAGACCTCGAACTGAATCATTCTTGACAAGGCAATCCATGTATTTGAAGTTGAGATGAGCTAGTCGTCGGTGCCATATCCAACTTTCATGAACAGAGGCTTTAGATAGCAAGCAAATATATGATGGAATTTTAACCTTGGAAAAATCAATTGTGTATAAATTTGATCTTCTCTTTCCGACAAGTAAATCTCGGCCACTGTCATTCTTTACTGCAACTCGTTTGGATTTGAAGCTGACTTCAAGATCTTTGTCACAAAATTGCCCGATGCTGAATAAATTGTGGCTAAGACCTTCAACATATCTAACTCGCTTGACAGTAATATTTCCTTGCACAAGATCACCATAGCCTAAAATAGGAGCAGTCTCGCAGTTTCCAAACTTAACACGACCGTAACATTTTTCTTTAAAATTTGAAAGTAATGATTTGTTGCCCGTCGTGTGTTTGGAACACCCCGAATCCAGATACCATAATTGACTAAACTACACATTCAGAAATTACACAGATTTAGGTACCCATATGCTTATGGGTCCCTTCTTGTTAGCCTTTGCATTTTATTTTTCAAAAATCTCTTTTTACAAAAATTTTGAACACAATCATTTATGGAAGAAAAAATCACAATCATCTGAATCAGAAGTAGAAGTAGAAGAGTAATATGAGACATTCTTTGCAATTTGAATCATTTGCTTTATTGAATATTTTGTGTTTTTATTACAAAATGCAAATGTATTTGCTTTACAAAGACAATCTACACATTTCTCCTCTAAAGTGTCAGATTCTGTTGATTTCTTCTTGACTCTCCATATCTGCCTTGTTGACTTGTTCAAAGTCCGATCTGAAACAGTAGAATCAGAAGAATTAGAATTTTCAGAAATAACTGTATCTCGTTTCTTTGACTTCTTTGACCTTCTTCTTTTACGCTTTGGTTTATAATACTGATCTTTTAGCATAAAATAATCATCATCAATTGAATTGGAAGAATAAATTTTATCTAAGAAATCAAACTGAGCATTCATCATTGTTGAACTTGCCTTGGAGTCATGATTTTCAAAAACACACAAGTTAGGAGACGTTTTGCGCGACCCACTGGTGGCGCATACTGAACTTTGCGCTACCAACTTCTTGCGCAAACCTTCAATTTGCTCTACCTGTAGCTGGAGAAAACTTTCACTTGTTTGTACTTTGTGAGTATTTTCCTTCGAATCGATAGAAAATCCAGAATTTATTTTGTCATCAAAGTCTTGTTTTTGAGAAATGATTTTGTCTTCAAAACTAGATTTCATGATAAAAAGAAATAAACTATTTTCAAATTCATTTTGAAGACTTCAAGATCAATGATTTTTTCCCTCTAATACTAATGGAGGAATATATCTGAAAGTCTAAGAATCTCTAAATCTTTAGAGAGAGAAAGTCAATACGCTCCATAAGTAACCTGATATTCAAATGAGTTCCAAAGTTACAAAACAAATGCTCTAAGGGGACTTAAATACCCCTAGCTTTCAACACAGAAAAGCAAACTAAACACAGTTTAGACAAGGGAAATAAATACAATGATTACTACAAAATTAGACTTAACAATCTCCCCCTTAGTAATGATTGGCGCAGTGGTCTTCAAAAATATTCTTCTGAATTAGCATTTACCGACAAAGCGACTTTGGAGAATCATTGACGCTCTTCTCTTTGACGAAGTCTATTCAAACCAACTAAAACTTACAGTCTTCTTAGAATTGAGCGGAGATTCAATCTCTCATGAATTGTATTCAGAGTCCTCTTGAGAAGTCGAATCTCATCATTATCAACCAGAAAAACTTTATTTCTTGTTTCCAAAAATCTTCTTTGAGCTTCTTTCAGACGTTGTTCCAACTGAAGCTTGATCACCATCAAAGTTCCATCTGAGTAATGAGCAATTTCTTCAAATCTGAGAAAGCATTTCTGATTTGAGCCATTCTTGTAGACAACTCCGTATGGATCTTGAACTACGGTGAATAAAAGATAAGAATCTAATTCTGGCAAGCTTCGATTGGGCCTCAGAAGATTTACAACTGGTTGAAAGCTTTCAACGGCCATCTAGGAATCAAAAACTTTGATGAATCGGATTTACCGTCGAGTAAATCTTTTGATAGCAAACAAAGCTTGAGAAACATCTTGAGTTCTATGATAAAGATTTATGAAATGATCAAATAGAAACTCAATATCATCCATAGAAAGATCAGAAAAATCTGCCTCTGAGAAGGTATATTGATTGCAATCTATTCTTTCCACTACGAATTCCAGATACCATATATTAACAAGCTTGTTTATAGAGACACTGATAACTCGTACAAATAGATGTGGAGAAGAAACGCTATTATTTCTACGGCGCTGGCACTTGATGAGCATCAAGTATTCATATTGATATGCCTCTTCCTCTTTTTCAACACCAAGGATAGCATAAATGTTGATCGGCCTTCTTCTAGAAAAAAAAATATTTCTCTGAGTGTCTTCTAGAAAAGCAGTTCTCAGTCTTGACACCATATACTGATGTTGAAGATTTCTTTGCCTCTGCTGTCTGGACAAGTCTGGTCCTTCTTCTTGAATATTCGGGGGAACCACAGGTTCAGAAGAAAGATCATCAACTTGTGCTCTAGACGACTGACCTACTTCAAATGTACTTGAAGGAGTATAGGTAGTCGAAGCAGAACTAACAACAGGAGAAGAAATAACTGGAGCAGATTCAGGAACTTGAGAAGCTTCAGGAATAGTTTCAGGAACCTCATCTTGAGAAGGAAGATCTCTATACAACATGTCTGCTTCTTCTTCATCCTTAGCATCCAAAAACATAGAGTCATCTTCAGTATCAGAAATAATGACTATGTCATCACAATCCTCTTCTTTAATTTGGAAGATCTTCTCAAATCTGACATCATCATCATCATCTAAATTTATCTCTATGAAGTTTGCAAAATTTGACCTCGTGTCATTTGCAGCTTCTGAATCCTCTATATCAATTGGCTGTTGAGAAAGTCAGGATCAACATACACAACAATTTGCATGTTATTTTCAATATTTTGTTCAGAAAAGTTCATAACATTTGCAATGGATGATAAATCAATATTTTCAAGCATAACATCCACTAGATCTTGAATACTGCAATCTTGGACATTATCAGTGCTCTTTCCTTTGTCATAAGCCTCTTCTTGTGTCTGATCTTCTCTTGCTGACAACCCTTCCACTCTTTGTCTCTTACTCATCTCCCCCTCATGACCTTGATGATCTGGATCATCCTGGTCAGGTCTTCGTTTCAGAGACGGACCGGCTTCAGATCTGCAACTTTGTTCATGAAGATCAAGCCTGGTAGATAAATCAGAGAAAGCTTGAGACATAAAAGTTTTGAGATCAGAAAAACTTGTTCGATCTTCAGATCTAAAAGCATGGAACTCGTCAGATGGCACAGAAATCCTGTCAGAATCAGAAGTGGAAACTGGAGGCAGATTAGGTTGGAAGTTTCGTAAAAGAGAGATCAGCTCTTGATCTTGATGTTCAAGCGGCGACATAGAGATAAGTCGAGCATAGAGAAAATTTGTCAACTCTGAAATTGGAAGATCGGAGACTGGAGTTCTTGAAGTCGAGACAGGAGGACGTGTAGAAGTAGATACACCAGCAGACTGCAAAAACGGTGGAGGTTGAGGAATAGACATGATTGCAGGAGCAGATGATTGAACAGCAGTAGACTGGTCTCTAATAACCACCCTAGATGGGCGTCTGAAAGGAATTACTTCAGGGATTGAGTATTGTTAAGTCTAAATATTGTATCACAAGATTACAACACAAACCTATTTATATACACTATCTAATACAAGACTTAACTATTAAGGAAAGTAAAACATACATTGACTAACTATTACAAGGTCAATGTTGACTTTTACACATTTGACTTTCCTATTAAATCTTGGATACAATATTTAGACTTAACAATCTCCCCCTTTGTATTCAAGATTTAATAAAAATTTGATGCAGATCTTCAGCTCTTGATTCTTCATCTTTCATTTCTTGAAGTTTTCAGAAACTTTGCTATTTTGCAGCTTTTGAAGAATCTTGGAAAGTATTTTTAAACTTTGAAGCTTTGGAAAGTCAAAACGCCTTGAACACGAAACAGAAAATTCTTGAAACATCTTTGAAACTTGAAACTTCATTTCTGAAAAATCTTTCGTCTTCAAACAAAATTGTATTTTCATCACTTTGATCACTGAATCGTCTTCAATTGTAATTAGCTTGTTGTAATTGAGATTTTATGATTATCAATTGGTATCAGAGCCTTCAAGATCTTGAGAGAATTGAGATTAGTGTAATTTTGTTACTGAATTGTGTGTTTAATTCGAAAATTTGATTGATTTTTGTTGTTTTTTCAAGAAAAATCTCGTTTTCTGGATTTTCACCAATTTCTGTCTGTTTTGTGATCGAATTGCATTGAATTTGATGTTTTTAAATGCGTTTTAGTTAGTCGATCTAGTCTATTTCTTGTTGATTTGCATAAAAACGTGATTTGGTGCTTCCATTTTGAGTTTGAATATATTCTGAAAAAGGACGAGTTCTGTTGTCTGTTCTATTTGAGTTTTTTTTTAGATTTAGAGTGTTTTGATAGAATTTGTTAATTGAATTGTGTTAAAATCTTGTTTTCGATCAAATTTGTGCAATTTGTTTGGATTTAAATCATTGTTATGATCGAATTAGCATATTTATAGTTGTTTGTTGGTATGCGGGTTATTCATCCTGAAATGCGGGTCATTCATCCTATTATGCGTATGATTCATATATTGTGCGGGTCGATATTATAGTTTGCATATTAGTCATAGATTTTGAAGTATGTGTGTGTTTAATGAAGTATGCGGGTTATTCATATTCATATTATTAGAATGCGCTTACATCATATCTTCATTGTGAAACTAACGTTTGAGTGTTAGTTTTTTCTCAGGTTGTTTCTTGGAAATGCACATCTTCAAGTGCGGGTCACTCTGAACACGCACATCTTCAAGTGCAGGTCACTATGAACACACACATCTTCAAGTGCGGGTCACTCTGAACACGAACATCTTCAAGTGCGTGCCCTGTTGAACACGCACAACAGCAAGTGCGTGTACTTATGAACTCGCACATCTCTCTGAACCCGCATTTTTCTATGGACACGCATATCTTTCTGGACACGCATATCTCTCTGAGGAAAGCATCAAAGAGCGTATCTCTCTGGCCACGCATTCCCGAATAGTCCTTGTTGCTCTAAACACGCATTTCTTGGGTGTGCGTATCATCAAGGACCCGAACAGTTTCTCTCTGAACACGCATTTCTTAGGTTTGTGGGTCTTCAAGACTTAGTCAATTTTCTGAATTCCAGATTTCATCAAAATGTCTCTACAAGCTCAACTTTACAAGAATGACCTCATGATGTCGTTGGGGTCTGATACTCGTCCGCCTGTGCTGATAAATGAGAACGAATTTGAACAATGGCAGGACCGGTTTATTAATTTCATCGAAAGGCAATGAAATGGAGAAAATATGATGAAAGCTTTGACTGAAGGTCCCATGGTCAAGCAAAGGAAAGTGATACCAGTTGTTGGAAACACTCCAGCTACTAATGTAGAAAAAGCACTGATAGAATATGATGCTGATGAACTTCTAAGATACCAAGCTGACAATCAGGCCAAGTCAAATTTGATTCTTTCTCTACCAAATTCCATCTATAACAGAATCGATTGTTTCAAACACAATCCTATGATGATGTGGACACAACTGGAGAAAATCATGCTTGGTACTGCTATGTCTACCCAACTTCGTCAGACAAGATACATGAACAACTTTGAAGAATTCAAAGCTAAAGATGGGGAAAGTATGAAAAGTGTCTTCGACAGGTTTTGGACTGTTATTAATGATCTGTATAAGATCAAGGTAACAAAGAATGATCTGGAGACAAATCTGATGTTTCTCAATGCACTCAAACCTGAATGAGAAAAATCTTGTCATCAGATGAGAAATGATCCCAGAATTTCCAAAATGCCCATTCAGGAACTGTTCGAAATTCTGATGTCTGATGAAGCCATGGTAATAAAGAAGAAAGCTAAGCTGGATAAGCAGAAGCCAAAGACTGTGGATCCAATCGCTCTTTTAGCTAGTCAAATGGCTGAATAAGTTATATAAACAAAATCAAACTGAACAAACAATTCATATGCATAAACCAAGGAGCTATGAGTCGTTAAAAGAAAATTGGGGTCTTGGATTTAAAAATCCTCAGTTTTTAAAGAAATCTAAAATTGAGATTCCCAATTTCTATGATTACGACTGTCTTGGTCTTTCAAAATATGGTTCTCAATACAAACCTTTTTGGACAAGTGCTAAAGAGTCTACAATTGAGGAAGATAAGAAACGGATAAACAACAAGAGAATGGAAGTTCCTTTTGTTTACACTCAAGAAAATGCAAAATATTTTCCTGAAAAAATAAAGAAGAAAAGACAAAAGTTAAACATTGTTTCTTCTACTAAATCTTCTAGATCGAATGACTTCTTTGATTTAAATGAAGCTAATCCTAATAAGGACAATATATCTCTAGTACCTTATGTTGATCCAAACTCTCTCAGTGATTTGATAACGACCCTCTTTTATACTTAGTGAAAGTTACGTTTTAATATGTATTACTGTTTCACCATCAGCGATCAGACTGAGTCTGTTCAGTTATCGCTGATAGTCTTTCTTATAAACATTTCTATGTATTAGTGTTTCACTATCAGTGATCAGACTGAGTCTGTTCAGTTATCACTAATAGTTTCTAAAGTAAACAGCCAACGTAATCCCTGAAGACAAGTCTCGCGTCAACATATGTTCATAGCTTAATCGAAGACGAAGCTGCTGAACAAAGAGAAGTCTACTAGTGACCTGATGCGGATATAAGTGAAGCAAATACAACTCTTCTTATACGCGAAAGAACATGAGAAAAAGCTTCAGCGATAGCTGAACCTCTTTATCTCTGAACTTAGAGATACTCAGCGATCAATCGATCACAAAGCTTATGCCTCAAGTTTCCTTTTGTCTATCCTTGCACAACCTAGTACGATGTGTCAGAACGGACAAGTCTCTGCAACCATTCGTACAACAACTCTGTCAACTACACTGCTCATGACCCGGCCGAAAGCATGTCTCCCAAAAGTCAGACTCCCAAAGCCAATCTATGAACGCCACGTGTAAAGTACCCTGCCATGCATTTAATGCATAGGGTATAAATAGGAAGTTCACCCCTTCATCTGAAAGGGTGCTCAATCCTTGAACTCCATATAGAAACCCTTGTTTTCTATATCTTTTAATCTCCCACTCTCTGAATCTCTTGTGCAATTGTCTTAGTGTTTCTTAAGTTTGTTTAGATTGAGTCTGTCTTAATCTTATTCCGCAACAAACTTGTAAATTGTATTTTGATTTATCAATAAACAATTTATTAAAATTTAATTTCTGTGTTTGTATTCAATCCCCCCCCCCCTTCTACAAACTTGTTTAGCACCTCCGGGACCAACAAGTGGTATCAAAGCAGTTTGTTTAATCTAATAAACAAGATCTTGCTGTATACTCTTCCTTGCTATTCTAAAATGGCACTAAACACAAACACAAACTACTATGATAATGGTTCACTTTCTAAACCTCCTCGATTTAGCAGAGATAACTTTTCTTTATGGAAAAATCGAATGATGCTATTTCTTGAAGGTGCGGATCCTACTATACCTGAATATATAGAAAACGGACCTTATGAACCTGTTAGAATTATAGCTGCTGTTCCCGCTACTGCCACCACTGAAGCTGTCCCTGAACGATATGTCGTTAAAGAAATAAGACAGTGGAGTGATGAAGATAAAAAGAAGGTAGGCATAGATGCAAGAGCAAAGACCATTATCTCAATGGCTCTGCCTGATGAAGTTTTCCATTCCATCATGCATCTGAAAACTTCTAAAGAAATGTGGGAAACCATATGTGTTCAATATGAGGGCACCACTGAAATCCAAGAGACTCGAAAGATTAACTTGGTAAGACAGTATGAAAGTTTTATCGCTAGTAAGAATGAATCTCTTTCTGACATTCATCAGCGATTTAACTGCTTAATCATTGACCTAAGAACTGTTGGAAGGACCTATTCTAATTCTGAGGTCCTAACAAAATTCTTAGAAAGTCTTCCTGAAAGCTGGGACAGTTATTCAATATGTCTTAAGCTGACAAAAGACTTACATACTCTCTCTTTAAGCACTCTTTATGGAATATTGCTCAACTATGAGCAATCAAATCTTCTAAAGAAGAATCTTGTAAAAGATTCTAAAGACTCCGAAAGTACTCCTGTTGCTTTAGTCTCTTTAGAGATAATTCCATCTCAGCGATCTACTCTCACCATCACTGAGTTAGATTCTGAATCTGAGGATCTATCAGACCCTGATCTTTCAGAGTTTGATGAGTCCTTAGCACTCTTGACAAACTCTTTTAAGAGATTTGCAAGAAAGAGTAACTTCCGAAGAAGTAAACCTCTCTCTCTTACTGAAAATCCAAAATCAACTCCGGTTGATAAGGCTACTGCCACTTGCTATAACTGCGAAAAAATTGGACATTTTGCTAGTGTGTGCAGGTCGAAAAAGGTCTTCAAACCTTCTACCTCAAGAAGATCCAGTGATGACAAATACCATAAGCTGAAGAACAAATATCAAAAGCTGAAAAGCTATCAGCAAAAAGGTAAAGGTCTCATCGCTGAAGAACACGACTGGGCTGAATCAGAAGAATCATCTTCTGATGAAGAAGAAGTCGCTAATCTTTGCCTCATGGCTGAGATTAAAGAAGAAGTGGAAGAACCATCTGAACCTTCTATGAGCTACATATCATCTCAGGTATCTATCTCTACAAATCCCTCTCTGCCTGAAGATGAGAGAAGTCGTGCTGTTGATATACTGACGATTGACCTTTATAATGCCCTAAACAACAAAACTCAAGCTGAGAATAAAAATGTTCATTTAACTCAAGAGCTAGAAAAATGTCATGAAAAGATCAGTGAACTAAATCTTTTAGAAGAAAAGTTGAAAGATCAAGTCATTATAAATGAAATCATCAGCATTGAACGCGAACAAGCCATCGCTGCTCTAAAAACAGCAAAGGCTCATGTTGAAAAATGGTGCAAATCATCAATAAAGATCTCTGAGATAATAAATGCTCAAACTCCTGATAGTGATAAAATTGGTCTTGGTTTTTGGACACCTCAGGACGATCCTAAGGAAGAGAGTTCCTCGCTTAAGTTTGGAACTTTTGTCACCTCTTTCTTTGACACTTCTTATAATCAATTCTATCCCTGTTCTTCTTCAAATCCAATCCCTGAGGAAAAATCCAAAGACACTAAGTCTACGGATAAAGGAAAGTCCATTCTCCTTCCTCAGAAGGCAACCAAGAAAGCAAAGTTGAAAGTTCCTTCAAAACCTTCAGCTAAGCAATCCTCTAGCTCTGTGATAGAAATCTTTGATCTCTGTCCTCCAAAGCTGAAGATTGACCTTAAACCATCGAGATCTGAAGAAATGAAAATTCCTCCCAGATCTCAAGAGAAAAGTCTTCTTGGACCTGGCCCTGCTCATCTTAAACTTACAAAACCTTCTACTTCTGGTCCTAAAACCTTTTTCAGATATAGAAAATGTTATCACTGTGGTTTTACTGATCATATTGCAAGTAAATGTCCAACTGCCACTGAAGCTGATAAGATAGCTAAAGTGAAGAAAAATGCCTCTAAAGCTAAGGTCACCAAGGCTGAAAAATCAACCAAGGTGAAAAATACCACTAAGGTTAAGAAATTAACCAAAGTGAAGATTACCACTAAAGCTGAATCTTCATCTGCTAAGAAGACAGCTGACCCTTTCTTATCCACTAACTTTGAAGGACCCATTGAAAAGTGGGTACCAAACAACGTTTAATCTTCCTTATGTGTGCAGGGATCAAAGGGCATCTGGTATCTTGATAGTAGATGTTCTCGTCATATGACTGGACAAAGAAACCTGCTCACTGAATACAAGGAAGAGAAAGGTCCCTCTGTGACTTTTGGTGGAAATGGAAAAGGATATACCCAAGGGTTTGGTGTTCTCAGCAATGGGACAACTACCTTTAGAAGAATCGCTTATGTATATGGACTGAAGCACAATCTTCTAAGCATCAGTCAGCTATGTGATAAAGACTATGAAGTACGCTTTACTAAGAAAGCATGTTCAGTGGTAAATGAGAAAGGAAAACTTGCTCTCAGTGGTTATAGAAGAGAAAATATCTATGTAATAGATATGGACTCTACTATCACTGATAACTTATGTTTTCTCTCTAAGGCCTCTTCTGATGTCAACTGGCTATGGCATAAAAGGCTCTCTCATCTAAACTTCAAAACCCTGAATTCTCTCTCATCTAAGGAACTGGTTTCTGGTCTTCCTCAGCACTCATATGCCAAAGAATCTCTCTGCTCAGCATGTGAAAAAGGAAAACAAACAAAAGCAAGTTTCAAGTCGAAACAAGTTTCCTCAGTGACAAGTCCTCTTCAGCTCTTACATATGGATCTATTTGGCCCTGTCAACATCCAATCAATAGCTGGAAAGAAATATACACTTGTCATTATAGATGAATATTCTCGCTACACTTGGGTTATCTTTCTTCGCTGTAAGAGTGGTACTCCAGAAGAACTAATATCTTTTGTGAAAAAGATGGAAGTGCTGAACAATCTTACTCTTCGTTCAATAAGAAGTGATCATGGAACTGAATTCAAAAATAGTTCCCTGAACAATTTCTTTGAAAATAAGAGAATTTCTCACAACTTCTCTTCAGTAAGAACACCTCAGCAAAACGGAGTCACTAAAAGAAGAAACAGAACGATCATAGAAGATGCTAGATCTATGCTCAGTGATTCTCATCTCCCTACTCAATTTTGGGCTGAAGCTGTAAACACTGCATGTTTTACTCAAAACAAATCGCTGATAATAAAGCGATTTGGGAAGACAACTTATGAACTTTTTGTTGGAAAGAAGCCTTCTATCAGCTTTCTTCATATCTTTGGTTGTTAGTGCTTTATCTTAAACAACAGAGATCAACTTCGAAACTTCGACCCAAAAGCTGATGATGGAATATTTCTAGGATATTCCTCCATCTCCAAAGCCTACAGAGTCTTCAACAAGAGAAGACAAACCGTAGAAGAAACAATTCACGTCAATTTTGATGAAACTCGCTCAGCGAACTCCAAACCAATCGCTGACAATGAAGAGTTAGATGCTTGGATGCTTTCTCACTACAGAGAAACTGAACCTTTCTTCCCAAACCATCAGCATTCAGATCCTCCAGCCGCTGATGATGATCCAAACATTATACATCCTACCGCTGAATCCACCTCATGGGTTTCAGCTGAACCTTTAAACACACTCCTACCATCAAATCTGCCTTCGTCTGAAAACCTCTCTAGTGAATCTACTCAACAGTTAATCGCTGATGAACCTCCATCATCCTCATCAGTAAACATTCAAATTGTTGATCCAACCTCTGAGTTATGCAATAATGCTTCTGCTCAGCGATGGACCAAAGATCATGTGACAACTGTCAAATTCTAATAATGAGGTTAGCACCCTCAGATTAATTTATAAATTTTGTCACTTTTTTTAAATTTTATTAAAAGCCTTTAAGATAAAAAGTTTCCCTGAAAAATTTAGAAGTTGCGTTAAAAACCCGGAACAGTTCCGCATCTGACCGTCACTGTCCAGAAATGCCAAATAAGTGAATAAAGTCCAAAATTCTTAAATTATAAAAATCAGAATATTAATTTCTCTTGCATTGCAAAATTTTCAAATTTGTCATTTATTTAGCAAAAATTGAGAATCGGGTATTTCGGTTCTCAAATATATCTGTTATTTTATAGTTTAAAACTAGTAATTCAATTAATGGTATTAAATTAAAAAAAAATTATGTGTTGGTGAGTCACTAGACACTTGTCCTAAATCTACCTATTTTATTTATTTATTTTCTATAATTAAAAACCAAATTAAAACCAATTAACACTCCTCATTTTCAAGATCAACTCCTCACCTCCTCTCCCTCTCCTCTCTCTCTCCTTCGGCCGAAAACTCACCACCACCATCACCATTTTTATTTTTTTTTCTTCTTCTTTTCTTCTCATTGCTAAGAATTAAAAATCCAACCAAGAATCCATCATCATTTTGAAGTTAGAATCCAAGTCTTCATCTCCTTTTGTGAAGGTAATCACTTAACACTTCCATTTTTCAAGTTTATAATCAAAAAGTTGTGTATTCATATTTCTTTTATGTAAATGTTGTACAATCCAAGTTTTGGAAGTGAAATGGAATACATTAGTATAAATATATTTGCTAATGAACCATTTAATGATCTTCCAATAAAACTAGGGTTTCCAAGTGTGTTATTTTGGAATTTTGTCAAGAAATGATAATTTTATGAAATGTGGTTTTTGGTCCACAAAATTTTAATAATGTTGGATTGAAATTTATGCATTTATATCAATTTTGTGTATAAATAAACTCTTAGGATGAGATTGTTCAATGTCATATGATTAAAGAGTTCTAAATAGTGTTAAAACACTAAGCTAGTGTTTATGTTGTCTTGCATGTGATTGAAATTTTGATAATGAGAAGGATTACCTTTGATATTTATATAATATGAGTTTTTGACTCTTGTTACAATGAAGTGTTAGTATAAAAAATGTTCTTATGAAGGAATTTTCCAAGTTCCACATGATTAATAACTTATCAATAGTGTTAATGTCATTTTATAATAGGTTATGTTCATGCATGCATAAGTTAGTTTATTTTGTTGAGGAGTGAAGACATGGTTTATATCTAAAAACCATGTCTAATGATCAATATTTGGTAGCATAAAATGGTATTCATTTCATTTTAGAATCTGTCCAGAAAATGGACTCCACTTCTAGCTTGCTCAACTCACAATCCACTTGTCCAAATTTGGGGTTTTTGCTTCTAAACTTTAATTTAGAGTGTTAGCTTTCTAAAAAGACCAAAAACATTGAATTTGGAGTTGATTTGGGCACTTTAATGGATTTTACAAGAGAATGGTGCAATCTGTCCAGTAAAGACAGATTCATACACCTATCTTGTAGAGGCCATAACTCCCTTGTTACTCATCCAAATTAAGTGAATCTTTTTCCAAATGTTAGGATTTTGAGTTAAGTTTGCATCCATATAAGAATCACTGTCTAATTCCAAGAATTGATACCTCAAAAACCTGTTACAAGTGAGGTATGTCACTGATCCGAAAATCAGTGACACTTTATTTTACAAAAATTATTTGATGTATCAAAAGTTATTCAAAAATTATAAAAAAAATGCAGATTTAATCTAAACATATCATAGTATCATCACAAAATTTGTGATTAAATAATTCTCTTGAGAAGTTAAGTTTCCGTGTTGAAATTACCGGATAACTTTCTGGACAGCATGTGCTGAATCCAGAAAGGTAATTTGATCAAGTTTAATTCATGTCTTATAATATTTTGGAACTTTGTTTAGACAAAATGATTAAGGACTAAGAAACTTATTTTATGGCATTTCATGGGACAATTGAACATATTGGTTGGACATCGGAATAGGGTATTAATGTGTTTCTTATGGCAACTCTTATATAGGGAAATCTAAGGCGTGACAAAATTCATTAAGTTTAAAGTAGAGCTTCACTCGTTGCTTTCATCAAGGTGAGTATTCACAGCCCCACTTTTATCGTTTTAATTGATTTTGGGGTGGAAAACATGTTTAAATTGCGTATTTAAATATTCATGAGAATTGTTTGAAAGTATTGCGAATTGGCAATTTATAAGGCTTTGTTAAAAGCGTTTGGAATTATAAGCTATATGATAAGTATGCAATTGATGTGTTGAGTTTTTAATGTTAAGACCCCGTGACACTACTATTAACTCGAAGAAAATCGGGCCTATAGTATTAGTGGGTAGCGCTATTTGGTGTGACAAGCCCACCTTAATGCTGACGAGCAGGGGTGCACTATACTAGAGAAGATGACTAAACATGTGGCATGAACCACCGCTGAGTTAGTTCATCGGGGGCGTTGAAATTGGTCAGGGACGGCTTAGTAGTGGATCAACGTAATATTGTCTTTGCATACACTTATCATAAAGGAATTTAAGTTGTGATACTCATGAATCAAAGAAATGAAGCTGGTTTTTACGAATGTTAACTTGCATATAAAAATGTTTTGTGCATATTTAAAACCTGTGAACTCACCAACTCTTTGTAGTTGACCTTGGTTTTATTCATGCTTTTCAGGATTCGAGAAGGTAATTCCATGATGCTTTATCAGCGTACTCATATTTTGAAGCAAGACTATTTTTTTGCTTTAAGCGTATCTTACGTTTAAAAGATTTGGAATTTGTAAACGATGACGATATTATGTTCTTAAAAATGTAATGTATTTTGAATGATAAGAAAATGTTGGTATGTGTATAATCTTGTGCTATGGCATCGGAGCTGTTACGCCTCGTGTTTCCGCTTTAGCGGGGTGTGACAGATTTAGTATCAAAGCCATAGGTTATAGGGAATACCGGTTTTATTTTAAAAACCACACACTATAACCTTTTACAAATAAAGTTTTCAAAATTAAGGTACCCTATAGTATAACTAAGATGTGTTTCACATTATCATATTTTAACTTAAACAAAGCTTGATCACCTTTGTTTAATTTAAGTGTGTATAAAGGGGGCATGGATTGGCTATACTAGGAATTACTAAGAATAGAAACTTTTAGATACAAAAATGAGAAGCATGATTGTTATGTGAGTTTACATGGTACTTTTTGATTTTTTTTATAAAAATTATAGCATGATTGACAATTAAACTTTATTAATTATCGCAGTCATCATGTCTCGATCACCATCACACCGAGATCAGTCGCTTGACGATTATGACCCATCCGAGCACGAATATACTGATTCTGATCGATCACCGGAGAGATCGGTCACCCCCACTTTGGAGCCGACTTCACCCGTTCCACGTAGGGACGAGGCGGGGCCTTCTCGACTTAGGAGTCGGAGGGTATCGCAACCGCCATGTGCTGATATACCAATGTCTCAACCAGCCGGTATGACAACATTAGAAAACTACTGGGTTTCGGGTATGGCCCGAGAAGTGGAGAGAGTTAGAATGGAGGTAGACCATCATGAGCATTCCATCGATGCACTCATGATTATAATGAATTCAAGTGATCAGATTCTAAATGGACTTATAGCAATGGTGAGTGCAGGCTCTCATACTATGAGTGCAATTATGAGGGAACTGGTGGAAACTATGGCGATGGTAGCATGGTTGCACACTTGATTATCGGTGGTGATGGGACTTTTAGTGATTGTGATAGCGTGGATGATGGTGTCGTTTTTCGGGCATTAGTAGCGTGGTTTACTTATGGATGTTTGGATAACTAACTTTCTTTTGAAGATGTGTAACTCGTCATATTAGTACATTATTAAATAGCTTGACTACTATTTTTGGATAAATGTTGAATGTATGGCGTAGTATTGTAATGATAATGAATATGTTTATGATATATTGTTTATGTATGTTTAAGAATTGTGAATTTCAATTCCATGAGGTTGATTTTTGATATATTAGATGTATGATTAAACAAATACAATTTATATTGTATTAAGATTAAAGGATAGAAATAAGGGAAATAAGAATATGGAATTAAATATTAACGTGGCTTTAAAATAAATTGTGCAATAGAATTATGCCGCCAAGAAGAGAAGATCCTGAGATTGCACGACTCGTATCCGAGCAAATTTTAGCTACACTACCTAACATAGTCAGTCAGATAGCAGCGGGTTTAAATGTTAACCAACTTAATCAACCAGGAGTCGGTACAAATACAGATAAATAATGTACCTATAAGACTTTTAGGTCTTGTAATCCAAAAGAATTTCACGGTACTGAAGGAGCGGTTGGGTTATTATCTTGGATTGAAGGAATGGAATCCGTCCTTCACATAAGTAAATGTTCGGAAGCAAATAAAGTAGAATTCGCAGCTTGCTTACTATAAGGGAGAGCACTGACGTGGTGGAACACTCAAGTGCAGACTCGAGGAAGAGAAGCAGCTAACAAACTCACTTGGGATGAGTTTAAGGAAATGCTTAGGGAAGAATATTGTTCAAGAAGTGAAATGCAGAAACTACAAGCAGAATTATGGGAGCATGAAATGAAAGGAAATGACATTGATGCGTACACGGCAAGATTTCATGAGCTGGAGAAGATGGTGCCACATTTGTTTACGCCAGAAGAGAATCGGGTAGACAGATATGTCTGGGGTTTAGCTCCAGAAATCCGAGGTGATGTGACCTCGGGTAATCCAAAAACCATTCAGGAGGCGGTAAATCTGGCAACCAAGCTCACCAATAATGCTAATCGATCGGGGCTTTTCATTCGCGATAAAGTGAAAGGAAAAAGGAAGGTCGAGGAAACTTCAAGGAGACCGTTTGACAGAAGAAAGGGGAAGGAACAGAGAACGGTGGGTAATTATGGAATTCAAACTCAAACAGCCGATAAAGGAAAGGATGTATATCCGAGATGCGACAAGTGCAACAATCGACATTTCGGAAATTGTGTCATTTGTCTCAAATGTAACAAAGGAGGTCATTATGCGAAAGATTGTAAGTATGGGGGAAAGCGAGCTTGTTTTGAATGTGGGAGTCAGGATCACTTTAGAAATGCCTGTCCTAAGTTTGTCAGAAGGATGAACGCAAATCGGACTCGACCGGCAAACCAGGGGAATCAAAAAGGTCAAGCACGAGGCCGAGTATTTGAAATTGGAGCGGAAGAAGCGAGACAAGATCCGGATGTGATCACATGTACGTTTCTTTTAAATAATCATCGCGCATCTGTATTATTTGATTCCGGAGCAGATAGAAGCTTTGTGTCATTCAGTTTTAGATCAAAAATTAATCAAATGCCCCAAAAGCTAAAAGAAACTTATGTCATTGAGTTCGCTAACGGACAAGAGATTAGGGTTGAAAATGTATTTTCGAATTGTACCCTAAGTCTAGATGAAAAGGAATTTAAGATAGATCTAATTCCAATAAAGTTAGGAAGCTTTGACGTAGTTGTGGGCATGGACTGGTTGTCTAATAACCAAGCGGAAATATGTTGCTCCGAAAAGACTCTTCGAATTCCGTTACCTCAAGGAGAAGTACTTATAGTACACGGAGAAAAATCCAAAAGGAAGTTAAGAATAGTATCATGCATGAAGATGCAGAAGTATTTAAGGAAGGAATATGTTGCGTTTTTAGCTCATGTAGTCAATAAAGAGATCAAGGAGAAGTGCTTACAAGATATTCCTGTGGTTCAAGACTTTCCCGAAGTATTTCCTGAAGATCTACCTGGGTTACCTCCACCGAGACAAGTCGAATTCCGTATTGATTTAATTCCAGGAGCTGCACAAGTGGCCAAGTCACCATACCGTTTGGCGCCATCCGAAATGCAGGAACTGTCTGAACAACTCCAAGAGCTGCTTGACAAAGGAATCATCAGACCCAGTTCTTCGCCTTGGGGAGCTCCAGTTCTTTTTGTTAAGAAGAAAGATGGAACATTCCGAATGTGTATCGATTACAGAGAACTCAATAAGTTAACCCTCAAGAATCGATACCCACTTCCTCGAATTGATGATCTGTTTGATCAACTGCAAGGCGCAGCGTACTTCTCAAAGATTGACTTGCGATCTGGATATCATCAGATGAGAGTTCGCGAAGAGGATATTGATAAGACGGCATTTAGAACTCGTTATGGACATTATGAGTTTCTAGTTATGCCCTTTGGATTGACGAACGCACCGGCAGTTTTCATGGATTTGATGAATAGAGTCTGTCGGCCGTATTTAGACAAGTTCGTGATTGTATTCATAGACGACATTTTGATTTATTCGCAAAGTAAGGAAGATCATAAGAAACATTTGAAGTTGATCTTAGAACTTCTCAAAGATCATAAGTTGTATGCTAAGTTTTCCAAATGTGAATTTTGGCTTCGAGAGGTACACTTTCTGGGTCATGTGGTTAATGAAAAGGGAATTCATGTTGACCCGGCAAAAGTTGAAGCCATCAAGAAATGGGAAACCCCAAGGACACCAACAGAAATTCGTCAATTTCTTGGTCTGGCAGGCTACTACCGAAGGTTCATAGCGAATTTTTCAAAAATCGCTCAACCGCTGACAGCACTGACACAGAAGGATAAGAAATTTGTCTGGGAAGAAAAACAGGAGGAAGCATTTCAAATACTCAAGCGCAAGTTATGTGACGCACCAATTCTTGCGTTACCGGAAGGTACGGATGACTTTGTGGTGTATTGTGACGCATCACATCAAGGCTTAGGATGTGTATTAATGCAGAGGAATAAGGTTATAGCTTATGCGTCAAGACAACTCAAAGTTCATGAAAAGAACTACACCACTCATGACTTGGAATTGGGAGCAGTAGTGTTTGCATTAAAAATTTGGAGGCATTACCTTTATGGCACTAAATGTACCATCTATACTGATCACAAAAGTCTCCAGCATATTTTTGATCAGAAAATGTTGAACATGAGACAACGGAGATGGGTTGAGCTACTTAATGATTATGAATGCGAAATAAAGTATCATCCTGGTAAAGCTAATGTGGTAGCTGATGCATTAAGCAGGAAAGAAAGAGTAAAACCAATAAGGACACGAGCTTTGGGAATGTTGGTCCAATCAAGCCTTAAGACACAAGTTCGTGAAGCTCAAGAGAAAGCATTGAAAACAGAAAATCTTTGTTGTGAAGCCTTGCATAACTTGGAAAAAGAGTTTGAATCACGATCAGATGGAGTGCGATATTTCAAGAATAAAGTTTGGATACCAAAGGTTGATGATCTGCGATCAATTATTTTGGAAGAAGCTCACGGATCAAGGTATTCGGTCCACCCAGGAGCCGATAAAATGTACAAAGGATTGAAGGAATATTATTGGTGGTCGGGAATGAAGAAGGACATTGCTGAATTTGTGAGTAAATGTTTGACTTGTGCTAAAGTCAAAGCAGAGCATCAAAAGCCTTCTGGACTTCTTCAACAACCTGAGATACCACAATGGAAATGGGATCAGGTATCTATGGATTTCATCACCAAACTACCCAGGACTGGAAAAGGGAACGACGCAATTTGGGTCATTGTGGATCGACTTACGAAATATGCACATTTTCTCCCTATAAGAGAGGACTTCATAATAGAAAGATTGGCGCAGTTGTACATAGACGAAATTGTCTCCCGGCATGGAGTACCCCTATCTATCATTTCTGATAGAGATAGTCGTTTCACTTCCCAATTTTGGCAAGCATTTCAGAAAGCACTAGGTACCAGGTTGGATCTGAGTACTGCATATCATCCACAGACAGACGGACAAACAGAAAGGACCATTCAAACTTTGGAAGATATGCTACGCGCGTGTGCTATAGATTTTGGAGGAAGCTGGGATAAGCATCTGCCGTTAGTTGAATTCTCTTACAACAACAGCTATCACACCAGCATTCAATGTGCGCCATACGAAGCTCTCTATGGACATAAGTGTAGATCTCCACTTAGTTGGATAGAAGTTGGTGATAGTCAACTGATTGGGCCTGACATTATACAAGAAACCACCAATAAAATATCAACCATCAAGGAAAGACTCAAAGCTGCAAGAGATCGTCAAAAGAGTTATGCGGATAACCGCAGAAAACCATTAGAATTCCAAAAAGGTGACAAAGTTATTTTGAAAGTATCACCATGGAAAGGATTGATCAGATTTGGGAAAAGAGGTAAGCTAAGTCCGAGATATATTGGCCCGTTTGAGATACTGGATAGAATTGAACCAGTAGCCTATAAGCTGAGTCTACCTCAAGAGTTAAGTGCTATTCATGACACTTTTCATGTGTCAAATTTAAAGAAATGTCTGATAGATAAATCAATGATTGTGCCCCCAGATGAAGTAAAAGTAGATGGGCGCCTTTGTTTTAGAGAGGAACCTATCGAGATCCTTGATCGTGAAATTAAACGTCTTAGGCGCAACAAAATTCCAATCATAAAGGTCCGTTGGAATTCACGTCATGGACCTGAATATACTTGGGAAAGAGAAGATTTCATGAAGCGCAAGTATCCTATGATGTTTAATGAAAAGCCTGTCCAAAAGTGTCAATCATAAATTTCGGGACGAAATTCTTTGAAGGAGGGGAGACTGTGACAACTGTCAAATTCTAATAATGAGGTTAGCACCCTCAGATTAATTTATAAATTTTGTCACTTTTTTTAAATTTTATTAAAAGCCTTTAAGATAAAAAGTTTCCCTGAAAAATTTAGAAGTTGCGTTAAAAACCCGGAACAGTTCCGCATCTGACCGTCACTGTCCAGAAATGCCAAATAAGTGAATAAAGTCCAAAATTCTTAAATTATAAAAATCAGAATATTAATTTCTCTTGCATTGCAAAATTTTCAAATTTGTCATTTATTTAGCAAAAATTGAGAATCGGGTATTTCGGTTCTCAAATATATCTGTTATTTTATAGTTTAAAACTAGTAATTCAATTAATGGTATTAAATTAAAAAAAAATTATGTGTTGGTGAGTCACTAGACACTTGTCCTAAATCTACCTATTTTATTTATTTATTTTCTATAATTAAAAACCAAATTAAAACCAATTAACACTCCTCATTTTCAAGAACAACTCCTCACCTCCTCTCTCTCTCCTTCGGCCGAAAACTCACCACCACCACCACCATCACCATTTTTATTTTTTTTCTTCTTCTTTTCTTCTCATTGCTAAGAATCAAAAATCCAACCAAGAATCCATCATCATTTTGAAGTTAGAATCCAAGTTTTCATCTCCTTTTGTGAAGGTAATCACTTAACACTTCCATTTTTCAAGTTTATAATCAAAAAGTTGTGTATTCATATTTCTTTTATGTAAATGTTGTACAATCCAAGTTTTGGAAGTGAAATGGAATACATTAGTATAAATATATTTGCTAATGAACCATTTAATGATCTTCCAATAAAACTAGGGTTTCCAAGTGTGTTATTTTGGAATTTTGTCAAGAAATGATAATTTTATGAAATGTGGTTTTTGGTCCACAAAATTTTAATAATGTTGGATTGAAATTTATGCATTTATATCAATTTTGTGTATAAATAAACTCTTAGGATGAGATTGTTCAATGTCATATGATTAAAGAGTTCTAAATAGTGTTAAAACACTAAGCTAGTGTTTATGTTGTCTTGCATGTGATTGAAATTTTGATAATGAGAAGGATTACCTTTGATATTTATATAATATGAGTTTTTGACTCTTGTTACAATGAAGTGTTAGTATAAAAAATGTTCTTATGAAGGAATTTTCCAAGTTCCACATGATTAATAACTTATCAATAGTGTTAATGTCATTTTATAATAGGTTATGTTCATGCATGCATAAGTTAGTTTATTTTGTTGAGGAGTGAAGACATGGTTTATATCTAAAAACCATGTCTAATGATCAATATTTGGTAGCATAAAATGGTATTCATTTCATTTTAGAATCTGTCCAGAAAATGGACTCCACTTCTAGCTTGCCCAACTCACAATCCACTTGTCCAAATTTGGGGTTTTTGCTTCTAAACTTTAATTTAGAGTGTTAGCTTTCTAAAAAGACCAAAAACATTGAATTTGGAGTTGATTTGGGCACTTTAATGGATTTTACAAGAGAATGGTGCAATCTGTCCAGTAAAGACAGATTCATACACCTATCTTGTAGAGGCCATAACTCCCTTGTTACTCATCCAAATTAAGTGAATCTTTTTCCAAATGTTAGGATTTTGAGTTAAGTTTGCATCCATATAAGAATCACTGTCTAATTCCAAGAATTGATACCTCAAAAACCTGTTACAAGTGAGGTATGTCACTGATCCGAAAATCAGTGACACTTTATTTTACAAAAATTATTTGATGTATCAAAAGTTATTCAAAAATTATAAAAAAAATGCAGATTTAATCTAAACATATCATAGTATCATCACAAAATTTGTGATTAAATAATTCTCTTGAGAAGTTAAGTTTCCGTGTTGAAATTACCGGATAACTTTCTGGACAGCATGTGCTGAATCCAGAAAGGTAATTTGATCAAGTTTAATTCATGTCTTATAATATTTTGGAACTTTGTTTAGACAAAATGATTAAGGACTAAGAAACTTATTTTATGGCATTTCATGGGACAATTGAACATATTGGTTGGACATCGGAATAGGGTATTAATGTGTTTCTTATGGCAACTCTTATATAGGGAAATCTAAGGCGTGACAAAATTCATTAAGTTTAAAGTAGAGCTTCACTCGTTGCTTTCATCAAGGTGAGTATTCACAGCCCCACTTTTATCGTTTTAATTGATTTTGGGGTGGAAAACATGTTTAAATTGCGTATTTAAATATTCATGAGAATTGTTTGAAAGTATTGCGAATTGGCAATTTATAAGGCTTTGTTAAAAGCGTTTGGAATTATAAGCTATATGATAAGTATGCAATTGATGTGTTGAGTTTTTAATGTTAAGACCCCGTGACACTACTATTAACTCGAAGAAAATCGGGCCTATAGTATTAGTGGGTAGCGCTATTTGGTGTGACAAGCCCACCTTAATGCTGACGAGCAGGGGTGCACTATACTAGAGAAGATGACTAAACATGTGGCATGAACCACCACTGAGTTAGTTCATCGGCGGCGTTGAAATTGGTCAGGGACGGCTTAGTAGTGGCTCAACGTAATATTGTCTTTGCATACACTTATCATAAAGGAATTTAAGTTGTGATACTCATGAATCAAATAAATGAAGCTGGTTTTTACGAATGTTAACTTGCATATAAAAATGTTTTGTGCATATTTAAAACCTGTGAACTCACCAACTCTTTGTAGTTGACCTTGGTTTTATTCATGCTTTTCAGGATTCGAGAAGGTAATTCCATGATGCTTTATTAGCGTACTCATATTTTGAAGCAAGACTATTTTTTTGCTTTAAGCGTATCTTACGTTTAAAAGATTTGGAATTTGTAAACGATTACGATATTATGTTCTTAAAAATGTAATGTATTTTGAATGATAAGTAAATGTTGGTATGTGTATAATCTTGTGCTATGGCATCGGAGCTGTTACGCCTCGTGTTTCCGCTTTAGCGGGGTGTGACAGATTACCCAATAGATCAAATTCTTGGTAATCCAGATGCAGGTATTCAGACACGACGAAGCTCAGGTAATATCTGTCTCTTTGTAAACTTTCTTTCTTTAATAGAACCAAAGAAGACTGAAGATGCCCTCAGAGATCCAAACTGGGTCAGCGCTATGCAAGAAGAGCTGACTGAATTTTCTCGAAACAAAGTTTGGAATCTCGTTCCTAGACCATCTGATAAAACTGTAATAGGCACCAAATGGGTGTTTAGAAACAAGTTAGATGAACATGGAACTGTAACCCGCAACAAGGCTCGACTTGTTGCTCAAGGATACAGACAAGAGGAAGGCATAGACTATGATGAAACCTTTGCCCCTGTGGCCAGGCTCGAAGCAATTCGACTATTCCTAGCTTATGCAGTCTATAAAGACTTCATAGTTTATCAAATGGACATAAAATCAGCGTTCCTAAATGGAAAGCTGAATGAAGAAGTCTATGTAGAACAACCACCAGGGTTCTATGACCCTAAGCATCCAAATTATGTTTATAAATTGGATAAGGCTCTCTATGGTCTAAAACAAGCCCCTCGTGCTTGGTATGACACTCTCTCATCTTTTCTTATCTCTGAAAATTTTGAATGTGGCAAGATTGACAATACGTTATTTTTCAGAAAGATAAAAGGTCATATAATTCTTGTACAAATATATGTCGACGACATAATATTTGGTTCTACTAACCCATCACTATGTACTCGCTTCGCTGAAAGAATGAAGAAAAAATATAAAATGAGTATGATGGGTGAGCTGACATATTCTCTTGGTCTTCAGATTAAACAATCTGACAAAGGTACTTTTATCAACCAAGGTAAGTTTGTTAAAGATATGCTGAAGAAGTTTGATCTTACTCAAACTTCAGCGATGAAAACTCCTATAGCACCACCCCTGACACTTAACAAAGATCCTTCTGGAAAACCTGTTAATGTCACTGCCTATAGAGGAATGATAGGCTCCCTGCTGTATCCCACAGCAAGCCGACCTGACATCATGTACTCTACTTGTTTATGTGCACGCTATCAATCTGAACCCAAGGAATCCCATCTGATCGCTGTAAAGCGAATTTTCAGATATCTTAAAGGAACTCCTAACCTCGGTCTTTGGTATCCCAAAGACTCAGGGTTCGATCTAACTGGTTATTCTGATAGTGATTTTGCAGGATGTAAACTTGACAGAAAGAGTACCACTGGTGGATGTCAACTCTTGGGAGGAAAGCTGGTAAGTTGGACAAGCAAGAAGCAAAATTATGTGTCCACTTCCACAGCTGAAGCTGAATACGTAGCCGCTGGAAGTTGTTGTTCTCAAATCTTATGGATGAGAAATCAACTATTAGATTATGACCTTCAGTTGTCAAAGATTCCTATCTATTGCGACAGCACTAGTGCTATCACTATAGCAAATAATCCAGTGCTACATTCAAAGACAAAACACATAGAGATCAGATATCACTTTATCAGAGATCATGTGATGAATGGTGATATTGAACTTCACTTTATCCCTACTGACTTTCAGCTTGCTGATATATTCACCAAACCTCTTGATGAGACAAGGTTCAACTTTCTCATCAGTGAGCTTGGAATGCTGAACCTTGAAGAATAATTCTTCAGCGTTCATGTAGTGTGTCAGTAATCAAAAGTTCCCCTTTCATCATTCTCTCTGATAAATATTCTGACTCTCAGGTATGTTTTCTCAATCCCTACAACTGAATCTTCATTCAGTGGAGATATTTTTTAAAAATACAAATCTTAATCACTAAATCTTTCTTCAAATGATTAAAAGCTTTTTGAAATTAACTTTATCACTGATATTTATATTCAGTGATCCATTTAAAAAAAATCTATCTCTATATTTTCATCAGGGATACTTTCAAAAAGAAAATTCTATTGCTGATTTTTCTTCAGTGATAAATTCAAAACGGACAAATGAAAAGTCTCTTTCTTCAACTATGACGTCATTTGAACCGACAATCCACGACATGCCTTTTTTCTGACACGTTCGTCCATTGCTCTTCTATCCAATCAACTTCGTGGGACGTGTCCGTGTGATGATGTGCATTTGTTTTCCCGCTTCTCTCACACTCTCTCTCACGTATAAAAGGAATACTTTTCCATTCTATCAATTTACGCTTTCTGGAAATACTTTCTAAGCAAGAATTCTCTCTCACGCATTCTAGCATTCTCAAGCCTTTGCATCATCTTCCTCAAAGATCCACAGGTTATTCTTGATTTCTTATCTTAAATCTTTTTACATAAAACTCCATTTATGGTCTACCATTATGGGTTTATAAGATTCTTATCACATAAAATCACTTTCATTTTTGATTTTATTCTTTAAAAACCGTTTTATTTTGATTGTTCTTCATTCAAAATCTTTGGTTTTTCTTCTTGTTCTTGTATCTTATCTTAAGAACATTTTTTTAATCTTTAAAATTGTATCCTATCTTGTTCTTGTTCTTGTTCTTCTATTCATCTATCTGTTTACTCTCAGAATGTCTCAATCTGCAGTTGTCGCCTCTAAGAACGTCAAGTTCGCCATCACTGATTCTGAGTTTCCAAAGAACAACCATCTTGCTCGCCTTGACTTTGATGGTGTCAAGTACCCACATCTGGTGGAAGCTGCACAATTTCTAAGGCAATCCTGCATTGCCTATGCTATCACTGTGGATCCCACACCTTCGAAAGCTCTACTCCAGCAATTCTGGTTTACCGCTGAAGAAACCTCTCTCACCAACAAGAAGGGTGAACAGGTTCCTTCTATCTCCTTCAGCACTCAACTAGGCTCAGGGATGATGACTGCCCTAGGGCTGAGGAAAGCTCTTCGATTCCCTGACAAGCCCAGGAATGGATATGACTCTTTACCAACTGACACTGAACTCATCCAATTCTTGGATGCCATGGAATACGCTTGGGAACCCAAACCAAGGACTACTATTCCAAACAAGAAGCTGACTCTCGTGAAGAAGGCACTGATGCCTTCCCAGCTCATCTACGTCTTCTCACACATCATTCAATGTATGAGTGGGAAGAGTGGGTCACTGGACCAAGCCAGCAAGGTTCAGGTCCAGATGGCTTACTCAGTAATCGCTGGACGTAACTTCGACTACGCAACAACTATCTTTGATGACCTGAAGTCAAAGATAGAGAAGACCGAGAGGGATCCCAAAGTTCCCTACGTATGCTTCATCTGCGCGTACCTGAAGTTTCTCTACCCTACCACTTACCCCACCAACTCGGATGCATCTTTTCCAAAAGTGGGTCAGCGATCACTAGAGGTCAAGACGCTCCCCAACGAGGTAAGTATCTCTGAACTTCGCTCTCGTCTCTCTCTCCTACATTCTTCGTCTTCAGCGGCCACGCAGGAGGTTCCTACTTCTGCTATCCCTGCCGCTACCACTTCAAAACGACCATCAACTGGCTCTCTTGGTCCTTCGAAGAAGGCCAAGATGACCAAGGAGAAAGCTACTTCTAGCTCTATACCTAAGGATGTTTCTCTACAAACTTCCTTAGATGCTTTCGTGGGTCTCTCCTCCACATCCTCAGCTCCAACCACTTCAACCGTGCCAGCGATCTCGGTCGCTGTCACAACAACAGTAACACAACCTGAGGTAACTACCCCTATTCCTACATCTTCTATCCCCATCACTAGTCCTCCTATTTCTTTGGTCTCTAACCCTCCTTCTATCCCTACTCCTCAGTTTGGACCAATAGGACCTGAACATCATTCGTTTGAGGAATCTTTACAATTCTACAAAATGTTTGATAATTCAGGTAATCCTATAACCCCATACACTACTCTCACCTCTCAATATAAGCCTGTTTCTCAACAACCAACTTATATTTCAGGTCCTAATCTGGCGACTGTTGACACCAATGTCAACAGTTTGAGTACAAAGGTGGATTCTCTTTCTGCTTCTCTCAACAACACCACAAGCGCTGTTCAAACAGCTGGCGATGCGCTGAAGATGCTGACTGCCACCTGTGCCTCCAAAGCTGACCTTTCTCAGATCGTTACTCTTCAGGAAGCGATTGTCAAAGTCCGGGAAGAATCCAAGCAGCAGTATGATGACCTATCTGCAAAGATTGACTCCTGCACTGCTACTCTTCAGCAAATCCTTGATAAGCTGAATGAACCAGCTCCAGTTCCTGCTCCATCATTTACAGAAGATGATCGTTCAACCCTGACCATAGCTGTGGAATTCATTCATCTAGCTACGTCTGACATCCCTGCACTTGAAGGACGACTCACAGGTCTGGAGGCTGAAGTCCAGAAATTGGCTACCGCAACCACTTCATCTCCTATCAACGATCTCTCTCTCGGTGATAATGACAAAGAGGGGGAGAAGAACGCTGAAGAAAACACGGAGGTTGAAGTCATTGCTGAACCACCGAAGGAAACTCCCTCTCAGGTTGAGGGGGAGATAGCTGCTGATAAAGCCCCTCCCACCATCGCTGAAATAGTCGATGATGAAGAAGAGGATGAAGATGATGATGAAGACCTTGATCTTGAAGATCAAGAGGATGATTCTCATCAAGATGATGATGATGACGATGAAGATCCATCTCTCTGGTGTACTTCAGCCGCCACATCATCAGCAATAGCTTCGAAAGAAGGTATTAAGCAGGGGGGAGAAAAGAAACATCTTCAACAACCCCTTCCCAAAGCAAAGGTGTATCTGCTGAGGGAACCCTGAAGATGATCTCACTACCTGAGGAGAATCCTTCTTAGGTATGCCTTACTCTTGTTCCCTTATCTTTCTATAAAAATCCAACCCCTGTTTCTTTCTAGCCTTTATCTCTCTTCTTTCCAAAAAAAAAAAAATAATCTAACTTTTTCATTTTCTGACCAGATAGTTCTCTCCCCTGCTTAAGGGTTCTGAAGTAAAAATAATTCCAGCTCCTATCGCTGAAGACATAATCCCAATCTCTATCGCTGAGATTGATGAAGAAGAAGAAGAAGATTCCCTGGTCCATACAGGAAGGCCCTCTCGACCATCTCAATGGTCAGAGAAAGTGATAAAGAAAAGAGTTGAAATGATCGCTCAACTAGAAAGTCAACGGCTGAAAATCCCTCTTCAAACATCCTTCTCAGAGCTCGACTTCCTCACTGAAGCTGAAAGAGAAGAATCTGCCAAAGCTGAGAAGCTGATAGCTGAATGCAGACGAGACGCCCAACTTGCTTTAAAGATTCAATCTTCTCAAGTCAAGGACAAAAAGCTGAAAAGAAAGCTTGTGGAAGTTCAAGCTGCACTGCTGAAAGAAATTGAAGAGGGACTCTCCAAAGAACAAGAGATCAACGATAAGTCTATCGAATGGTGTAAACAGAAGATGGATTATCGCTCTGATCTTCTTCCAATAACAACCGTGACTATCTCTGGTCGCAAGAAGAAGGATCAACTCTCAGTGACCATGGAGATTACCAGAGAAGATGAAACCCAGAAAGCTATGTACCTTTCCAAACTTGAAGGCTTCGGGTTTACAGAGTGGATAGAATTCTGGGATGCGCTGAAGAAATCGAAATCTACATACAAAGGCTACGTTGAAGGACTTCTTGAAGCTCTCATCAACAGAGTCACTTCTGTACTAAATCTGCCATCTCCTATCCCTCCCAATCCCAAGAAACTCAAGAAAAGAATTGGGGCCTCCTCCTCTGAAGACGTCGCCATCATCAGGAATGAAACTTCAATCAAATTTTCAAGAGATGCACTGTTTGGTCCTTCTCCCGATCTTTCAGTTCTGGATTTATCTCTGCCTCCTGGTGGTCCTTTCCAAGCTGGTCAAGTAATTGACAATCCTTATGGAATATTCTTCAGAGATGATGATGAGGAACTCAGATTTCAAAGAATCTCTGAGATTCCTATTTGTCCTCTGAATCATCTCAAGGATCTCTTATGCTTATGGTGTGACTTCTTCCCTGCTGCTAAGAAAATTAAAGAAATTATCAGCCAAGAATCTTTGGAACGAAGACAGAAAGGAGAAGAAATACCTGAGTATATGCTAAATCCTCCTAAGTCTTCTTATAGCTGATAGATTAGTTTTCTTTTCTGTAATCTATTAGTTGTACTTACAGTAGTTAGTTATTTACTTGTAATTTTCATTCCTTGTAATTCTCTTCTTGGATTAATGAAATTTCAGTGAAGTACTTAACTCCATCAGTGCTGTAAAAGATCCCTCAAAATAGTAATTGGGACATGTATGTTACGAGTCTTGATTATTCCATCATTTTGAATTATAAAGTAATTTTATTCAGTTACTTTGTCATTATCAAATAGGGGGAGATTGTTGATCCAAACTCTCTCAGTGATTTGATAACGACCCTCTTTTATACTTAGTGAAAGTTACGTTTTAATATGTATTAGTGTTTCACCATCAGCGATCAGACTGAGTCTGTTCAGTTATCGCTGATAGTCTTTCTTATAAACATTTCTATGTATTAGTGTTTCACTATCAGTGATCAGACTGAGTCTGTTCAGTTATCACTAATAGTTTCTAAAGTAAACAGCCAACGTAATCCCTGAAGACAAGTCTCGCGTCAACATATGTTCATAGCTGAATCGAAGACGAAGCTGCTGAACAAAGAGAAGTCTACTAGTGACCTGATGCGGATATCAGTGAAGCAAAGACAACTCTACTTATACGCGAAGGAACATGAGAAAAAGCTTCAGCGATAGCTGAACCTCTTTATCTCTGAACTTAGAGATACTCAGCGATCAATCGATCACAAAGCTTATGCCTCAAGTTTCCTTTTGTCTATCCTTGCACAACCTAGTACGATGTGTCAGAACGGACAAGTCTCTGCAACCATTCGTACAACAACTCTGTCAACTACACTGCTCATGACCCGGCCGAAAGCATGTCTCCCAAAAGTCAGACTCCCAAAGCCAATCTATGAACGCCACGTGTAAAGTACCCTGCCATGCATTTAATGCATAGGGTATAAATAGGAAGTTCACCCCATCATCTGAAAGGGTGTTCAATCCTTGAACTCCATATAGAAACCCTTGTTTTCTATATCTCTTAATCTCCCACTCTCTGAATCTCTTGTGCAATTGTCTTAGTGTTTCTTAAGTTTGTTTAGATTGAGTCTGTTTTAATCTTATTCCGCAACAAACTTGTAAATTGTATTTTGATTTATCAATAAACAATTTATTAAAATTTAATTTCTGTGTTTGTATTCAACCCCCCCCCCCTTCTACAAACTTGTTTAGCACCTCCGGGACCAACACCTTATGATACTAAGAGATATATACCTCCTTTAGTTTTAGAATGTCAAATCTTTGATCTAGAAGAACAATTGGAAGAACAAGAGATTTTGAGAAAAATTGAAAACGATGTCATTTTTTCTTTTATGACATCGAGTTTTAAAGAAAATAATTCTAGTCTTATCAAATATTCCATCAACTTGTGTTCATCTGATGTTTCTTGCTCTGAGGTTTATCCAACAAACTTACTGATCAGTTTAATTTTTTGGATAAAACTTCCTCTTCTAAATCAAATATTTTATCTAAAATTGTTGATGATACTTTTACGCTAAATGATCATTTCTATAAAAAAAGCGTAAAAAAAGAAGTTCAAAGAAGAAAAAGAAGAAAGAGTTTGATATTTCTGAAAATTCTAATTTTTCTGATTCATCCGTTTCAGATAGGCCTTTGAAGAAGTCTGTGAAGTCTGTTTGGCAAAAGAAACAGAGATCTGAAGAAATTGTTTCTGTAGAGAATAAATGATTTTCTTTGTAAACAAGACTCATTTGCCTTTTGTAATAAATCTACAAAATATTCTATTGAGCAAATGTTTCAAATTTCAAAGAATATCTCATATTGTCTCTCTAGTTCTGATTCTGATTCTGATAATTGTGTTTCTTCTTTAATATGTGATGATGTTCATGCTTTATTTGATCAATCTCAGATATTTTGGAAAAATAAATTTTTGAAAAAGAAAAAAGAAAGGACTAACAAGAAGGGACCCATATTTATATGGGTACCTAAATCTCAGTAATTGTTGTTTGTGCAGCTAAATCAATTATGGTATCTGGATTCGGGGTGTTCCAAACACATGACTGGCAACAAATCTCTACTTTCAAATTTTAAAGAAAAATGTTGCGGTCGTGTCAAATTTGGAAACTGCGAGACGGATCCCATTCTTGGTTATGGTGATCTTGTTCTGTAACACCCTAGAAACTGCGGAAAATAAAATTTTGAAGAAACAATTCGACAATAGACTAACTTGCGGAATAAGGTGTGACAATTTCATTACACAATCAACCCAACGGGTATAGAGTAGCCAATATTGAGGTAGATAACTGAAGTATAAAACGACATCCTATTAATCTACAAAATATCTAGATTAGGGACGGGTGTCACTATACTTCCAAAATAAATCTTCAAAACAATCTCTCACAACCCCAAGGTCGCTCCCTCAGCCCCGACGAGCCCCACTGCTAAGATAACCTGCCAACATGACAACCAAGAGCAAGCGTTAGGCTAACGCCTAGTGAGAACAAGCCAAATGAAAGAGAGTACTAAACCCAAATGGTGCCACGCGGTAGTATAGCCATGAGCTAAGTCAAGAAATCCAATAAACCATTAGTGATTAAACATGGTATAAGTAATACCCAAAAAATCACATAACGAGCTCAACCCCTCTAGATCTGTTGCTCAAAACATTCAAGTCAACCCCTCTGGATCTATCCTTGAGAGTTCCCAAAACAGGGGGAACTCAAGCACATAATGGGATTTCACCTTACTGCACCATGAGACGTTGCCCGACCGTATAGGCCCACACCTTACTTATCATGGCAACCCGATGCCTATCCCGTGCTAAAACGTGAACCAAATGCCCAAAACAGGGGACATAGGAACACAGTGCCTATGGATCCATTGCACTAAGACTCAAAGCCAAAGCATGTCATTTCAGAGCATACTCATATTAAATCAGATATGCAGGCAATTCATATGAACAATGGTTCAATTCTATAAATCGTGATTCTTGAAAATGTGAGATCTTTAGAAGGTATTTCCCCACGACAATAAGTCACTTTGAAAACCAGGTTTTTTCCACATTTCAAATAATACATTTATCACATAGCATTCGTAATACAAACCGATTTAGCTTAAAGGACTCACCTCAGATTTCTTCCTGAATAAAACTGCTTCTGAAGATTGCTACCTATGACAACACCGATAATCGGTAAGCCAAAAGACAACTTAATGACTTAAAACTCCAGAACGCGAATACAACATACTGCCAAAACACTGATCCGGTCGAGTACCAAAAACCGGTCAAACAACAGAGGCAACCCCAGTCGAACCGACATCCGGTCGAAGGGATACCCGGTCGAACGAACCCATCGGTCGAACGACCACCCGGTCGAACGAACCCATCGGTCGAACGACCCTTCGGTCGAACGCACCAATCGGTCGAACGACACTTCATCTTGATTCATCAAGAACACCAAGAACAGATCGAATGCAGAACCCAGATCAAAATGAGAAATAATCAGATCTCACAATGGAACGGTTTAAAACCTTCACAACGAGATTCTACGCAGCTAAAAGCATTCAGATCAAAGCATTAAGCTAAATTCGTACCTTGATTTGGAGAAAAACTCGAAGACCTCTTCCCTGCTCCTTCTTTCTCTCTGACTTCTCAAAACCAAAATGATATTTTGTGATATTTCCAAAATATCTAAAATCTGGTTTATATTTATATAACCCAAGTTACATTTTACCTCCCTGAACTTTGGGTAATAGTAAACTTTTCACCCAACCCTAAAATAGCGGGTGTTACAATCCTCCCCAACTTAGAGAAGATTTCGTCCTCGAAATCTTGGCTATGGGAAGAGGTGAGGGTACCTCCGCCTCAAGTCCTCTTCCGCTTCCCAAGTGACATTGGCACCTCGATGGTGCTTCCACTGAACCTTGATCATTGTGACTTCCCAGTGATGAAGCTTCTTCGTCTTCCTTTCTAAAATCGCCTCAGGTTCTTCAACGCAACGATTTCCCCCATCCACTCTGATCTCGGAGAGTGGAATGACACTCTCCTCCTTTGCTAGACACTTTCGTAGATAGCACACGTGGAACGTGTTATGAATTCCCTTCATCTCCGGAATAAGTTCCAGCTGATAAGCTTGAAGTCCTACCCGCTTAGTCACAGAGAACGGTCCAAGGAAACGGGGGCTTAACTTCCCACGTTTCCCAAATCTAATAATTCCCTTCCAAGGGGACACCTTCAACATAACCCGTTCTCCTACTTGGAATTCCATTGGCCGTCTTTTCTTATTGGCGTAACTTTTCTGTCGATCTTGGGCCACCTTCAAACGTTCGCGGATGCCCTTGACCTTGTCCGCCGTTTCTTGTACAACTTCCGGTCCGACGAACTGCTTTTCTCCGGCCTCGAGCCAACATACGGGAGTTCGACACTTGCGACCGTATAACGCTTCAAACGGTGCCATCCCTATACTTGAGTGGTAGCTATTATTGTATGCGAACTCTACCAAAGGCAGCTGCGTATCCCAACTACCCCTAAAGTCGATCACGCATGATCTTAACAAATCTTCTAGCGTCTGGATTGTCCACTCGCTTTGTCCGTCGGTTTGAGGATGGTAGGTCGTGCTCAACTTCACACGTGTACCCAATTCCTTTTGTAAGCTATCCCAAAAATGAGACGTGAACCGACTATCCCGATCAGAGACTATAGATAGCGGCACGCCGTGCCGGGAAATTACTTCATCGATGTACAACTTCGCCAATTTATCCATTGGTAACGTCTCCCGCATGGCCAAGAAGTGAGCGCTTTTGGTCAAGCGGTCAACTATAACCCAAATGGCGTCGTGACCTTTCAAGGTCTTTGGTAGCTTCGTCACGAAATCCATCGTGATGTGTTCCCATTTCTATTCCGGAATTTCCAAGGATTGCAAACTTCCGTAGGGTCTTTGGTGCTCAGCCTTCACTTGCAAACAAGTCACACACTGCTCCACATAGCGCGCCACATCGAGCTTCATGACTGGCCACCAATAAAGCAATTTCAAATCTCTATACATTTTTGTGCTTCCCGGGTGAATGGAGTATTTTGACTTGTGGGCATCTTCGATAAGAAGTTCTCTATTACCCCCAATCTTGGGCACCCAGACTCGCCCATTGAAAAGCTTCACCCCTAGACAATCTTTAGTCAACAAAAGATGTTGTTTCACCATGACTTATCCTTTGAGGTTTTCCTCTAGCAAGGCTTCGTCTTGCGATTCCTTGATTCTATCAATAAGCGTTGAAGTTACTTCAATCCGTGCAAAGGTAGCACGAGAATTTCCTCCGCAGACTTTCCGACTCAAGGCGTCGACAACCATGTTTGCCTTACCCGGATGGTAGAGCAATTCGCAGTCATAATCCTTTAAAAACTCCAACCATCTTCGCTGCCTCATGTTTAGCTCTTTCTGATTAAAGATATGCTTCAGACTCTTGTGATCAGTATAAAGAGTGCACTTTGTACCGTAAAGGTAGTGCCGCCACAACTTTAGTGCAAACACCACTGCTGCCAATTCCAAGTCATGAGTAGGGTAGTTGACTTCATGCACTTTAATTTGCCTTGATGCGTAAGTGATCACCTTCCCTCTTTGCATCAGGAGGCAACCCAAACCCATCTTCGACGAATCGTTGTACACCACAAAATCTTCCATCCCGTCTGGTAAGGATAGGATAGGAGCTTCACAAAGCTTCTTCTGTAAGGTGCGGAACGCCTCTTCTTGCTTCTCGGTCCACACAAATTTCACGTTCTTCCGGGTCAAGATTGTCAACGACGAGGCTATCTTCGAGAAGTCTTGGATGTATCTCCGGTAGTATCCTGCCAAACCTAGGAAACTTCGGATTTCAGACGGATTCTTGGGAGGTTCCCAATTCGTCATTGCCTCAATCTTTGCAGGATCCACCTTGACTCCTTCCTTTGAAATTATATGTCCCAAAAATTGAACTTCTGGAAGCCAAAAGTCGCACTTTGAAAACTTTGCGTAGAGTCTTTCTCGTCTTAACACCTCCAATACTTCACGGAGATGTTGCTCGTGCTCTTCTTCGTTCTTGGAGTAAACTAGGATGTCGTCGATGAACACGATTACCGATTTGTCGAGGAACGGTCGGCACACTCGGTTCATCAAGTCCATAAATATTGTCGGTGCGTTGGTTAGGCCGAATGGCATTACCAGAAACTCGTAGTGTCCATAGCGAGTTCTAAATGCCGTCTTTGGGATGTCTCTCTTAGCTACTTTTACTTGGTGATACCCCGACCGAAGGTCAATCTTTGAGAAACAACCCGCTCCTTGAAGTTGATCGAACAGGTCGTCGATTCTTGGAAGTGGATACCTGTTCTTCACCGTCACTTTGTTCAGTTCCTTGTAGTCGATACACATTCTCATTGCACCGTCCTTTTTCTTGACAAATAGTACCGGAGCTCCCCACGGTGACGTGCTCGGTCTGATGAAACCTTTCTCGAGAATGTCTCGAAGTTGAACCACCATCTCTTGCATTTCGGTAGGAGCCAAACGATAAGGAGCTCGAGCAATCGGAGCCGCTCCTAGAATGAGGTCAATACGAAAGTCCACAACACGATCGGGCGACAACCCGGGCAAGTCTTCCGGGAACACATCGGGAAACTCGCGCACCACCCTAACATCTTCCAATTTCCGTTGGTCGAGTTTGGTATCGATGGCATACGCTAAGAAAGATACGTATCCTTTCGCCAAACACTTCCTAGCTTTGATTACTGAAATAATCGCCACATCGCTTTTCCTTCTTTCGTCGTAGATTATAGTCTCTTCTCCGTTTGCCACAGGTAAACGGATCATTTTCTTGGAACATACAATTTCGGCCTGGTTCTTAGATAACCAGTCCATACCTACCACCACGTCGAATCCGCCAATTTGCATTGGTAATAGGTTAATGGGAAATTTCTTCCCCTTAAGCTCTAAGATGCAATCCTTAAGGATATTATGAATTAGAACTTGACCTGCATTTGCTATTTCTACCACAACAGCAATCTCTAGCATACTTTTAGACATAGCAAGCCTTTGACAGAACAAATCAGACATGAACGAGTAACTAGCACCAGAATCAAATAGCACACGCGTAGTTACGGAATTTAGAAGAAACGTACCCGACACTACATCGGTCGATGCTTTAGCTTCCTCTGACGACATCTGGAAAGCCCTTCCAGTCGACCGCGGCGGTTCCATCTTCTTCCCGCTAAATCCCCCAGTCTTGAGCTTCGGGCATTCCGCCCTTACGTGGCCCGGTTCCCTACACTCAAAACATACCTGTCCCTTGAGAGGGCAATCTCGGAACGTGTGACCCGTCTTCCCACATTTGTAGAACGTCCCGGGAACAAAGTTGCAAGGACCGAAATGCTTACTTCGGCACTTGGAGCACCACTTGGCATCGCGTCTAGGATCAGCCCCTCGCTGAGCACTATTGTTGGCATAAAAGGGTTTCTTTGAGGGCATTGAACTTCCCTCCCACTTCCTCTTCTCGACTTGGCGACCACCTTGATCCCTGCCGAGACTGTAAGCATCCTCCATGAGTTGAGCTTCTTCCATTGCCTCCCGAAGGGTAGAGGTCTTCGTCACCCGAACCATCGACATCATGTCCGATGGAAGACCCTTGATGTAAGCCTTGATCTTATCTTTCTCTGTCGGGACCAGATGTCCCACAAAGCCTAGCTTGTCCATGAAGAGACGGCTGTATTCCCTCACAGACATACCTCCCTTCTTCAAAATCTGGAATTCATCCTTGATTCGGTCCAACGACCGCTCGTTACAGTACTCCTCTAGCAGTTTCTCCTTGAAGGTAGACCAAGACAATTAGTCTAGAACAGTCGGCTCCAACGAAGCAGAGTACACATCCCACCAGGTAAGAGCTATTCCCCGCAACATTCGGGAACCAAATATCACCCTCTGTTCCTCCCCACATTCGCTTGAGCGAAAAGCTTGCTCCATCTCTCGGACCCAGGCCATACAATCTAAGGGATTGTCCGAGCCTTTAAATTCTGGTGGTCGGCAACCCAGAAAAGCCTTGAACGTGCAAGTCCGTGTCGTTCGATTGACGCCTAGGGTTGCAGTTACCACAGGGGAAATTACAGGTCCGGTACCCCCGGATCCAGCAACAATCACATTCTCGCCAACCGTTTCGGGCCTACGGTTGTTAGTGTCTCGGTCCTCGAGGAGTTTCAAGAACACTTCATGTTGTTGTGCCATGGCCCTATTCATGGCCAACATCATACGATCCATCATTCTCGTTTCGGCCGTCACTTCTTCTATAATAGGCTCATTAGCCTCCAAATTTCGTCGAGGAATATGCTCGGGTCCTCCACCCAGCACATTACTCACACGTACAGTTTCCCCCACTACGATCGCCAGCGGATGGTCGGTCGTAGGTATGTCGGCCTCCTGGCCTTCCGGACGACTCCTGGTATTAACCATGGTTCTGCTGAATGCAATCATGCAAAAGAACGGGATAAGGATTACGGAAAACACAGAGAACGTACTTCTACACTTATCAATCGTTATAACAACAGTAATCTAAGTATGCTCACGTAAGACATTTTCATAACAACGTTAGCTAAGTGAAATTATTAACGTATAATACGCAAGAGTACTTATTACCATCGTTACAACTTTCAACTTGTGCAATTTTCCGTTTACTCTAAGACCATCCTATCTTACAAGATCTACCCCATCTCACGAGACGTAACTTAATAGTCTCAGCTTAGGTCTAGGCATCCTACAGTCATACCTAGTTCACTTAAACCAAGGCTCTGATACCAACTTGTAACACCCTAGAAACTGCGGAAAATAAAATTTTGAAGAAACAATTCGGCAATAGA
The DNA here is from genome assembly GCA_023525745.1 of Arctium lappa. NCBI lineage: Eukaryota > Viridiplantae > Streptophyta > Magnoliopsida > Asterales > Asteraceae > Arctium > Arctium lappa. Next base: position 55,149,937 of record CM042058.1, on the reverse strand, counting down.
CTAACTTGCGGAATAAGGTGTGACAATTTCATTACACAATCAACCCAACGGGTATAGAGTAGCCAATATTGAGGTAGATAACAGAAGTATAAAACGACATCCTATTAATCTACAAAATATCTAGATTAGGGACGGGTGTCGCTATACTTCCAAAATAAATCTTCAAAAGAATCTATCACGACCCCAAGGTCGCTCCCTCAGCCCCGACGAGCCCCACTGCTAAGATAACCTGCCAACATGACAATCAAGAGCAATCGTTAGGCTAACGCCTAGTGAGAACAAGCCAAATGAAAGAGAGTACTAAACCCAAATGGTGCCACACGGTAGTATAGCCATAAGCTAAGTCAAGAAATCCAATAAACCATTAGTGATTAAACATGGTATAAGTAATACCCAAAAAATCACATAACGAGTTCAACCCCTCTAGATCTGTTGCTCAAAACATTCAAGTCAACCCCTCTGGATCTATCCTTGAGAGTTCCCAAAACAGGGGGAACTCAAGCACATAATGGGATTTCACCTTACTGCACCATGAGACGCTGCCCGACCGTATAGGCCCACACCTTACTTATCATGGCAACCCGATGCCTATCCCGTGCTAAAACGTGAACCAAATGCCCAAAACAGGGGACATAGGAACACAGTGCCTATGGATCCATTGCACTAAGACTCAAAGCCAAAGCATGTCATTTCAGAGCATACTCATATTAAATCAGATATGCAGGCAATTCATATGAACAATGGTTCAATTCTATAAATCGTGATTCTTGAAAATGTGAGATCTTTAGAAGGTATTTCCCCATGACAATAAGTCACTTTGAAAACCAGGTTTTTTCCACATTTCAAATAATACATTTATCACATAGCATTCGTAATACAAACCGATTTAGCTTAAAGGACTCACCTTAGATTTCTTCCTGAATAAAACTGCTTCTGACGATTGCTACCTATGACAACACCGATAATCGGTAAGCCAAAAGACAACTTAATGACTTAAAACTCCAGAACGCGAATACAACATACTGCCAAAACACTGATCCGGTCGAGTACCAAAAACCGGTCAAACAACAGAGGCAACCCCGGTCGAACCGACATCCGGTCGAAGGGATACCCGGTGGAACGAACCCATCGGTCGAACGACCACCCGGTCGAACGAACCAATCGGTCGAACGACCCTTCATCTTGATTCATCAAGAACACCAAGAACAGATCGAATGCAGAACCCAGATCAAAATGAGAAATACTCAGATCTCACAATGGAACGGTTTAAAACCTTCACAACGAGATTCTACGCGGCTAAAAGCATTCAGATCAAAGCATTAAGCTAGATTCGTACCTTGATTTGGAGAAAAACCCGAAGACCTCTTCCCTGCTCCTTCTTTCTCTCTGACTTCTCAAAACCAAAATGATACTTTGTGATATTTCCAAAATATCTAAAATCTGATTTATATTTATATAACCCAAGTTACATTTTACCCTCCTGAACTTTGGGTAATAGTCAACATTTCACCCAACCCTAAAATAGCGGGTGTTACATGTTCAAGGTAACATAACTGTCAAAAGAGTAAGCTATGTTGGAGGTTTAAGTCACAATCTATTCAGCATCGGAAAGTTCTGCGATAAAGATCTTGAAGTTAGTTTCAAGTCTAAAAGAGTTGCTGTAAAGAATAATAGTGGCATGGACTTACTTGTTGGAAAGAGACGATCAAATCTTTATACCATTAATCTTTCCGAAGTAGAGGTTCCATCAGATATTTGTCTTCTAACAAAAGCCTCTATTCATGAAAGCTGGGTGTGGTACCGTCAACTAGCTCATCTCAATTTCAAATATATGGATCGCTTGGTCAAGAATGATTCTATGAGAGGTCTTCCAATCCTACGTTTCCAGAAAGAACATCTTTGTCAGGACTGCGAGAAAGGAAATATGAAGAAAGCTTCTCATAAGCCAAAGCCTGAAAATTGCACTGCAGATATTCTAGATCTAATTCATGTTGATTTGTGCGGACCAATGAAGTCAAAGAGTATAGGGAAGAAGCAGTATGTTTTGGTTGTTGTTGATGATTACTCCAGATATACATGGGTGAAATTTCTCAAATCTAAAGACGAGACACCCGAAATTCTCATCAACCTCATCAAAACTATTCAGACAAATAAGCAAAAGTACGTCAAAGTTGTAAGATCAGATAATGGCACAGAATTCAAGAATTCAACTCTTCAAGAATTCTATGATGATCCAGGTATACAACAACAGTTTTCTGCTGCAAGAACACTGCAACAGAATGGAGTTGTTGAAAGAAGAAACAGAACGCTTGTGGAAGCTGCTAGATCTATGCTTGCTTATTCAGGTCTTCCTTTGTCTCATTGGGCTGAAGCCATATCTACTACCTGTCATACTCAAAACAGATCAATTCTACACCGCCGGTTCAACAAGACTCCATATGAATTGATGAATGGTATCAAACCCAACATCAAATATTCCAAGTCTTTCGGGTGTAAATGTTATGTTTTGAATGACAAAGATAATCTGAACAAATTTAGTCCAAAGGCAGATGAAGGTGTATTTCTGGGCTATTCTTCTAACTCTGCGGCTTACAGAGTTTTTCTTCTCTTTGCAAGAAAAGTGATAGAGTCTGTGAATGTCAAGTTTGATGAACCTGCCGATTTAGCTTCTGGACAACACAGTTCAGAACCCGCTATTATTGAAAACTCAGCTTCTGAACAAATTAGTTCAGATCCTCCATTTCAGTCGACAAATCAGGATCCTTCTTCTTCTCTGTCTAATCTTTCTGATCTTGATTTTTTGTTTGAAAATTTTTATGATGATGTTCCTAAATCAAACACTGATAATGTGTCAAATTTCTTGAATCAAGAATCTGTGAGTGCATCTAATCCTAATTCCGTTGCATCAACCTCTGAACCTGATGCTGCTTCAGTATCTCCTGAAATTCAAGACATACCTTCTGAACATCATCTTGATCAAGTCATCTCTAAACCAGAAATTGCTGAAACTATCCATGAGGAATCTGTAGAAGATGAAGCTTTTCAAGAAGAAAATTTTCAACAAGAAGTACAAGCTACGTCTGGTCAATAAGAGCCTGAATCTGATGTCATGGAAATACCTCCTCCTCCATTTGAAATCATATCTGTATCATCTTCTAACATTATTTCTTCTGAAGATCCTCCTCAACAAATAGAAGTGGTTCAAGAAGTTATTGATCCTCTCCCTCATACAACAAAATGGACAAGATCTCATCCAATCCATCAAATTGTTGGGGATCCTCAAGCAAGTGTTTCTACTCGCTCCAGAACAGCTTCTTCCAACGAATGTTTGTACACTTGCTTTCTAAGCAATATTGAACCTACCAAAGTTTCTGAAGTGTTGGAAGATCCAGACTGGATTTTAGCAATGCAAGAGGAGCTCAATAAGTTTGATGCGCTCAAAGTGTGGAAACTTTTACCACGGCCAAAGGGTAAAAGCATCATTGATATAAAGTGGATATTCAAAAATAAAAAGGACAAAGATGGTATCGTCATTCGGAACAAAGCAAGGTTAGTAGCCAAAGGATATCGACAAGAAGAAGGTATTGACTATGACGAAACATTTGCACCTGTCGCCAGATTGGAAGCTATTCGGATGTTTCTGTCCTTCGCTGCTTATCGCAACTTCACTGTATATCAAATGGATGTCAAGACAACATTTCTCAATGGAAAATTGAAAGAAGAAGTATATGTATCTTAGCCAGAGGGATTTGTTGACAAAGATCGTCCTGATTATGTTTATTTTCTTGATAAAGCTTTGTATGGTCTGAAACAAGCTCCACGGGCATGGTATGACGAGTTGTCAGCTTTCTTGGTCAAGTCCGGCTTCACTAAAGGCTCTATCGACACTACTCTTTTCATTTATAGAACTAATCTTGATATCTGCTTAGTAAAAATATACGTAGATGATATTATTTTCGGTACGACTAACAAATCTCTGTGTAATTGGTTTTCTGATTTAATGACCTCTAGATTTCAGATGAGCATGATGGGAGAAATCAACTTCTTCCTCGGCTTACAAGTGAAGCATATTCCAGATGGAATATTCATCAATCAGTCAAAGTACATCTTTGACAGTTTGAAGAAATTCAAAATGGATAAGTCTACCTCAATCGGCACGCCTATGGCTCCCGGTGCCAAACTCGGACTGGATCCAGATGGAAAAGTTGTGGATCAAAAGACATACAGAGGGATGATCAGATCACTGATGTATCTTACTGCAAGTCGCCCGGACATAATGTTTTCAACGTGCCTGTGTGCCCGCTTTCAAGCAAAACCAAAAGAATATCATCTTTTAGCAGTCAAACGCATTTTTAGGTATATTAAAGGAACTCCTAATTTAGGATTATGGTATCCTAAAAGTTCTGATTATAGTTTGATTGCTTATTCTGATGCAGATTATGGTGGTAATCAATTGGATAGGAAAAGTACTTCTGGTCATCTCCAGTTTTTGGGTGACAGACTGATAAGCTGGGCGTCGAAAAAGCAAAACTGCGTTTCAATATCAACAGCCGAGGCTGAATACATCGCTGCAGCTAGTTGTTGTGCTCAAGTGCACTGGATGAAAACATAACTTCGCGATTACGGGATGCTATACAAGACTATGCCAATATATTGTGACAGCAAGTCCGCGATTGCAATATCGGTCAATCCTTTCCAGCACACCAAGACCAAGCACATAGACATGCGATATCATTTTATAAAGCATCACGTGGAAGAAGGTACTATTGAGTTATATTTTGTACCAACTGAATATCAACTTGCTGATATATTTAGAAAAGCTTTAGATGAAAAACGATTTAACTTTTTGCTTTCAAAACTTGGCATGTTGAATTTAAAAGTTTAAATCTTTACAAATTTTATTCTATAAAGTTTAATATTTCAAATTTTCTTTCAGTTGAATAAAATGTGTGTCTAGGATCTTTGACAAGTTGCCTTGTTTATATTTAAAGTTTCATATGTTCAACGTTCAAATCTTTCAAACATTGAAAAGTCAGCAACATGTTTGACGCTTTAGATACTGCTTTAAAGATATGTGAGTAGGCATATTTATGGTTTACTTTGCTTGAACAACCTAAGTGATCAAAATTGTAGATCGTAATGAAAATATGGGCTAAGCTATTCTATATAGATCCGAGTTATTGAGATGATTTTATTTTTTTTAAGCATCTAAAATATAGAAATCCTTAAGTTTAAAAGTTTGTACCTGTGACCTTTCTGGTTTGGGAAAGTAAATTCCGAGGGATGCTCGACATTTGGTCCCCTAAGATCAATTTATCTGGGAGTGATCGAATAGAAATCCTGCAATAGAACCAGATCGAAAGTCAGGTTCTACTGGTATGAATGGGTTTAGGATATGTCGATGTAGCCTTTCTGATCCGGGAAAGTAAGTTCCAAGGGGTGCTTGACACCTAGTCCCCTAAGGCCAACTGGTCTGGGAGCGACTGACCCAAATCCTGCAATAGGGTCAGATAGAGAGTTACGTTTACGACATTTTCTTTACTTAATGAACTCTTTGATTAAAAGATGCCAAAGTGCACAAAGCTTAAAAGATGCCAAAGAGCACACTCATGTGAAGATGCCAATGTGCACACAGCTAAAAGATGCCAATGAGCACACATCTTTTGATATTTGGTGATATATTTTGAGCTGCGATAAACCTGTAAATTTGTGAAAATCTTAATTCTTGATGACTTAGTGTCTGTACATGCAAAGTTCTTCATTTTCTGTTTAGAATTACATTTTTCTTGAAGCTAATCAAAGATCGCATGCGAGCACACTGAATAGATACCTGCAAGTGTTTGACTCTGAACATGTCTTAACTTGATATACAATGAAACATGTTTCTGTATCCAACAACTCCTGTTTGATTTCAACTGATTGATAAATCTGGGATATTCTACTGAGTAGACTTTAATTTTTTTAGTGTTTAAAAGTTTATATATTCAGTTGTTACAAAATTTATATTCAATGTGATCATCGTTAATATTGATGTCTTTATGATTGTTGTCTGTGTTTTTTTTTGTCATATGGTCTGTGTATTTTTCGAGGGGGAGTGTATATCTGGTTTCTATATCTGAGACTATTCTGTTTTTGAGGGGGAGTGAATATTGATGATTAATTTCTTCTTGTGCTGATCAGAAATTCATAAGGTAAGTATTTCTGAATTTACTATGCAAATGCTAAACTAATTTGATAAATTTTGTGCATTTGTGTAGGGGGAGTAATGGGGGCTTATCAGGTATTTTTTTTAGTTGTTATTTTTTTTAAGTATTTTGTTTTTTACAATATATATAGAAGTAATTGTGTGTCTTTTCTTTTCTTTATTATCTTTGAACTTGTTTGTCTATTCACCTTCCCTCCATTCTCTCTGCGTATTATTCTTCTTGAGTTCTTTACTGATCATTTCAGATTGTGATTTTGGAAAGTTCAGGTATGTTTTTGTTTTTCATTATATGTTTGTAGATTGTTTAGTGTTCGTTTACTTTGTTTTGATTTCTTTCTTGGTCTATTATTGTGCGTTTTAAACTGATGTGCGATTATTTCACTGTTCATCGATTTTTAAAACTCAGATTCAAGTTGATTTAGATCGATTTGCGTATTGGGTTTTGTTTAGACCTTATAATCGAATATCAGGTATGTTTTCTTTTACTTTAATTTCGTCTTTTGTGCTTCTAATTTTAGTTTTTGTCGATTTCGGGTTCGAACAGGCGTTTTCTAGGGTTTTGGTTCAAAATAAGTAAACTATGCGTTTTACCTGTGACACGCATAAGTGAACTATGCGTTTCACCTGTGACCCGCATAGTCTAGTATGCGTTTCACCTATGACCCGCATAGTCAAGTATGTGTTTCACCTGTGACCCGTATAGTGAATTATGCTTTTAACCCGAGACCCGCATTCTTTTAGTTTGTTTCTTTTTTCTGTGTAGTTTACGTATCACTAAGAACACACATACTCTATTGTGCGTATCCTTAGTGACACGCAAACTCAGTTGTGTTTTTTTGTTATTTCTAAGTATGATATGCGTTCCATTAAGGACACGCATTTCCTTCAATGCGTTTCATTCAGGACACGCATTCCTCATAATGCGTTTCCTTCAGGACACGCATTCCTCATAATGCGTTTCCTTCAAGACACGCATTCCTCATAATGCGTTTCCTTCAGGACACGCATTCCTCATATGCGTTTTCTGCAAGACCCGCATTCCTTCCTTCGTGTTTCCTTAAGGACCCGCATTCTATACTTGGAATATTTTTTTTTGTGTTTTCTGTTAAATGTTTATCTGTGTTTTGTTTCAGGTTATCATGACTTCTCAAACAAATACTGATCCAGTGATTCAAGATGAGAATGTCATTCTTCAGGATCCGGCTGATCAAGCATCTCATGATACACCTATGCCGTATGTACCGTCTGTTGGGGCTGATCTTTCCATATCTAGGTGATCTCCAAATGATGTGTTTCCTAACGTCATGTACATGCCTTATAAGCGTAACAACTACTTTGTTGATTTTGTTCGCATCAAGATTCATCCTGTCATTCGCACAATTCTTCGTGGACATCCGCTCTCTCATGTTCTGTGTTCAGTTGCCGATGTTCCGGAAGTCTACGTTCAGCAAGTTTGGCATACCATCAAAAAGAATGAACTGGCACGTCCTCATCGATTTGATCTCCAAATTGATCAATTTGACTCATATCTTTCTTACAAGCGTTTACGGTTGATTCTTGAGCTTCCTGAGCCTACTTCTAGACCTGGAAGGACAACATATGATCAATTTCCATCTGAAGAAGAAGTGTTTGAAGACATCAAACGACTAGGCTATGTTGGTGTACTGAACAAGGTTGTAGACTTTGACAAGTCTAACCTTCCTCCTGTCTAGTATTCTTTATTTTCTGTCATCAACAGGTGTTTAACGTCTAAACATACCAGCACGGATAGTTCTAGTCTTCACTATCTTAGACTTGTTCCATGCAGTAGTCTATGACCTGCATGTCGACTATACGATCATTTTCTGGACTGAGCTTTCCGAAATAGTGCAAGACAAGTTAACCAACAAGCGAATAAAGTTCATTCCTTTTGTTATCCCAGTTTAATCTAGTTGGTAAACAATCAATCAAGTAATCAAGCAACACAATAATAATCAAGAGATATATAAATCAGAGTAACATACCAATCCCTTGTATAAACTGTTAAACCTTGAGTGTTCTTGATACCTTGGATTACAGCAACCTCTCTCTAAACAATAATTATGAAGGTAATAATAATGAGAGTTTTCTACTAAAACCTAATTACCCAAAACTATAAATACCCAGGCTTTTAGGCCAAATGGGCTTGTGGGCTTAAGGCCCAATAGTTAACAACTATTAGCTTATTACAATTTAAACCCTCTAATTAACTTTAGCACAATTGCAGTTTAAACCCTTAACTTTAACTTTAATCTTGATTACAATTTATGATCCAACAATCTCCCCCTTTGGATTCAAGATTAAAAAAAAATTGGCAATTGTCTTCGGGTTTTCTCTTGTCTTCACTTTTCTCTTGAGAATCTTTAGATATGACGTTGATAGCTTCAAAACTTCAAAACTTGATATCTTTAAACAATCTTCAAATCTTTAAAATCTTTGAAAATTTGAATATCTTCAGATCTTCAGTTTGTATTCTCCCTTTTTGTATCTTCTCCCCCTTTTTATATCTTCTCCCCCTTTTTGATGAGTGGTGAGAATCAACATCATCAATACTTGGCAAAACAATCTCCCCCATTGTGTATGATCACTTAAGCACAGTCTTCATCATATAACGAGCCCTGTTTAGAAATAAGAGCAGTCTCTCCAAATGGAAAAAGTGATTATCTCAATCTTTTCAGATTCAAATAAAAAGTAGTAACCATTCAAATCTTTTCAAATTCAAACAGTTAATAAGTGTAACCCTGAATTAACAAATGACTCAATTAGAATGCCTGTCAATGACACAAAGTCACTGAGTAACAGAAAGTTACTATATAAGGAGCTGGTTTGATGTAGACTCCCCAGGTCTTCCATTCAATCATCGAATAACACATGGTTATCTATGAACGTTCTGACAGAAAACATATTTCTGTGTGCTTGTGCATGTGTATGAAAGAATTAAGCATAGATGATTGCTTTTCATTTTAGGCTCAAAGTATGTAAACTTGTTGAGACAGCAACAAATTATACAAACACTCAATGTGCATGAGAAAGGTTCGAAGGTGGGGCAACTTTCCTTCTTTTTCAATATTAGTATCTTCCAAATGAAGAACCAATAGCGTATGTGCTGCTTCCCAAGAAAATGTGAAACATTCTCTTTTTAAGAAAAGAAGGAGTAGCTGGTGAGGTTGTATGCAAGAGATGGTATGGGCTAGTTGCCTATTTCAATGATGGTCACCAAAGAATGTGAACCAATCAGATTATGTGGCTGCCCAATTCAGAAAGAATTTGGTGTAGAGTTTAATATTCTTTTACTCTGATCTCTCACCCTCTTTCTGTTAATGCTCACTTCTAACCAATCTCTCTTTTCCATTTTACCTCTTCACACACCAACACTCAATTCTTTTGACCCTTCTCCCCTCAATCACTCAGGGAATACTTCCTGGGTAGGAAACACTGGTTATCGTGAATCCATGGAAGTTCTGTTAAGTTCTCACACTGAATCCCATGTATTTTCCTAAAAGAACATGTTGTTCAACAGGCTTTTGTACATGTAAGCACAAATACCACTTGTTACATGAAGAATATAATATTCGGAGATGTCAAAACAGAAGATGTTTGACGATGCAATTCTCCCCCTCAAATTAAAAGAGTTTGACAATTAAGCTCATATCATTGTCATGAAGAATAATATGCTGGAGAATCAAAAACGAATGTTGTTTATATGAACAATATATAAACATATTTTCAATGAAAGCACATGGAATGACATTTGATTCAATCAACAATGAATACAACTAACGTGAGTATTACCATAGAAATATTTAACTTTTGATACATGGTAATAACAAAGTCAAAATAGAATGTTCTGAACCGTTATGTGTATGAATACTTGACAAAGTATATTGACAAGATAAAACGCAAGTATTTATCTTTAAGAACACACGGTCAGATAAGCATTTAAGTATCCAAAAATCTGTTAATATCACATATATTCTCCCCCTTAACTGAAAGATTTTTTATTTTTTTATTTTTTATTTTTTATTTTTTTTTATTTTTTTATTTTTTTATTTTTGAATAAGATCAAGAAAAAAAAAATAAGACACTGAGGTGCGGGTTCTAATCCGATGTGATTAGAAACCATTGTCACTTGAACAAACCTGCATAAAGAAAAGAAATAAGGGTAATCATTTATGAAAATGATTCCTCTCTTGTTAACCACAGTTGGAAAATAACACACAAGATCAAAACTTGGAATACTCCCCCTAGAATCATGAGTAAGGTTTAAGACATGTTCAACATACCAAGTTTGCTGATTAGAAATTGAAAACGCTTTTCATCCAATGGAAGTCAGTTTGAACGAAGTGCATTTCAATATTACCTTTTTCTACATGATCCTTGATGAAATGATAGCGTACGTCGATATGCTTGGTCTTCGAATGTTGTACCGGATTAGCCGTTATAGATATTGCGCTCTTGGAATCACAATAAATAGGAATACGCTTGTAGTTGTATCCAAAGTCCCTTAAATGTGTCGTAATCCAGAGGACTTGAGAACAGCAACTAGCAGCAGCTACATACTCAGCCTCGGCAGTGGATGTTGAAACACAGTTTTGTTTCTTTGAGGTCCAACTTACAAGTTTGTCACCTATGAATTGACATGACCCAAAGGTGCTCTTCCGGTCTAGCTTACATCCTGCATGATCAGCATCTGTAAAGGCAGTTAGTTCAAAACGAGAATCCTTTGGATACCAAAGGCCTAGATTAGGCGAGCCTTTGAGATATCTAAGGATTCGTTTAACAGCAGTTAAGTGCGACTCTTTAGGATTAGACTGATATCTCGCACAAAAACATGTGGCAAACATTATATCCGGGCGACTGGCAGTCAGATAAAGTAAAGAACCAATCATGCTACGATACACCTTTTGATCAACAGGTTTCCCAGAGGGATCCGCGTCTAATAGTGTACCAGTAGCCATTGGTGTTTTCATGACTGAACTATCTGACATATTGAACTTTTTCAAAATATCTTTTATATATTTAGCTTGATTAATAAATATGCCTTCGGGTAACTGCTTTACTTGTAGAGCAAGAAAGAAATTTAATTCACCCATCATCGACATCTCAAACTTTGTTTCCATTATCTTTGAAAAGTTCTTACAAAATTTTGGATTTGTCGACCCAAATATTATGTCGTCAACATAAATCTGAATAAGAATCAAGTCATCACCTTGCCTTTTAAGAAATAAGGTTGTATCTACTGTACCTTTCTTGAAACCAGAAGCAAGTAGAAATTTAGTGAGAGTTTCATACCATGCTCGCGGTGCTTGTTTAAGACCATAAAGCGCTTTGTCTAAAACATAGACATGATCAGGGTGATGAGGATCAACGAAACCTTCAGGTTGAGCCACGTAGACCTCCTCATGTAGAACGCCGTTCAGGAAAGCCGACTTTACATCCATCTGATAAACTGTAAAGTTTTTATGCGCTGCATAGACTAGAAAGATTCTGATGGCTTCGATCCTTGCAACCGGGGCGAATGTTTCATCATAGTCAATGCCCTCTTTTTGACAATACCCTTTGGCGACCAAACGAGCTTTGTTTCTCACGACTACTCCAGCTTCGTCTTTCTTATTTCTGAACACCCACTTTGTTCCAATAACGGATTTACCTTTAGGTAGTGGGATCAAGCGCCATACCTTATTCCTTTCGAATTGTAGAAGCTCGTCTTGCATAGCAGAAATCCAGAAAGGATCACGTAGAGTTTCAGCTGCTTTCTTTGGCTCTAAGGAACTGAGGAAGCTTGAAAACATGCAGAAGTTAGTTGTTGCAGATCTTGTTGTGACACCAGATTGTACGTCACCTATCACGTTTTCCAGGGGATGATTCTTAGTCCAACGATGTGTGCTTGGTAGTGCATCAACTGCTTGTTGCGTATTTGATGCATCGTTGTCATCTTGTACGGCAGGTTGCTCCACAGATGTACTCGGGACATCTTGTACTGGTGTTTTTGACACTGAAGCTTCTGGACTAGCGGTTGAAGTGCTCGGGACTTCGTTTTCAGATGAACTATCTGTAGAGACAGATTCAGTATTAGTAGAGTCAGAAACTAACGGTGTAGTTGTACCTGATGGAGTTGAAGTGTCAGTGACTTTGTCGGAAGGTCCAGGCATGTCTTCAGAGATAGTAGGGACCTCCGAGTTTGTACCACTTGTTATTGATGTTGATATGCCTTTTTCAAAATCTGCACATATATCATCAAAGGCATCAATAAACAATAAATCTAACTCAGATGAAGTAGAGTTAGAGTTTGAAGAAGATGATCCTGTTATAGCTGGTTCTATTCTTTCTTGAATAGAAGCTTTGTCGTTAAGACCGAGTTCTGAACTGTTGTGTCCAGAAGTCCTTGTAGAATTCTCATCAAAGGAGACATTCATGCTCTCAACAACCGTCTTAGTTCGAATAATGTAAATTCGATAAGCTTTGGATGTCAGAGAGTATCCAACGAATATCCTTCATCCGCTTTCTTATCAAACTTTGATAATCCTTGATGCTCTTTTAGAATGTAACACTTGCAACCAAAGACACGAAGAAATTTGATATTAGGTGTACGATTGTTGATTAACTCATATGTTGTTTTATTAAATCGCTTGACCACAATGGTACGGTTCTGTGTAAAACATGCTGTAGCGACTGCCTCGGCCCAAAGGTACATGGGTAGATCTGAGTAAGCAAGCATAGTACGAGCTGCTTCAACCAGAGTGCGATTCTTCCGTTCAACAATGTCGTTTTGCTGTGGAGTGTAGGCTGCGGAGAAGTTGTGTGAAATACCCACGGAAAAAGATAACTCTTCAGGGTGTCATTCTTGAACTCCGTGCCATTATCACTGTGAATGGTTCTTACTGGCAGTTGAAGACGTACTTGAATACGCTTGATGAAAGCGATAATCAACTCTGGCGCATCTGACTTGTTGCGAAGAAACTCGAGCCATGCATACCTTGAGTAGTCATCTATCATTACCAACACATACTTCTTTCCGTTGATAGATGCTGTGCGCATTGGGCCACAAAGGTCCATATGAAGAAGTTCCAGTGCTGATGAGGTCTATGATTTAGCTTTGGACTTGAAGGAGCTACGCTTCATTTTGCACAACTCACATGCGGAACAGAGTGAGTCTTTTTCGAACCTCATTTCTGGTAGACCTTTGACCAGACCTTGTCTTTGTAGCTTCGCTATAGATCGGAAATTCTGATGAGACAAGCGTCGATGCCACGTCCACGATTGTGCTTTAGAAGCTTTGGCTAGTATGCATACTGGACGTGTGGCATACAGTGTAGGGAAATCTACATAGTATAGATTTCCATGGCGCTCAGCTTTGAAGACTTTGTAACCATCGTGATCTTCTAGATAGCAATGAGTGGTTGTGAAGCGGACTTGATATTGCATGTCACATAAGAGACTGGTACTGAAGAGATTGTGATCAAGTCCTTCAACATATAACACTTTTTGAATCTTCACAACACCGTTATCGAGCATTCCATATCCTCTGACGTGACCTTCGGCTTCAGAATTGGCAAATCTAACTGTTCCGGCAGGCTCCTCGACATAGTTATGCAAGAGGTGCTTGAATCCTGTCATGTGGCGTGAACATCCGGAATCTATTACCCACAATCGACAGGCCTGCAAAAGAGACAATTAGTTTTGCTTAGGCACCCATATCAAGATGGGTCCTTCGCGGTTAGCATCAAGCAATTCAGGAATATCCTCAGGTTTGACTTTTACTCTCCATTCATAACGCGGTTTTGGAACCCATTTCCAAACCATCTTAACATTCAATTCCTGAAAGTGCTTTTTAGAAGTAGGATTGGCAACCTTAGCACGATACACTTTTGGTTGTGTAGAAGAATCAGAATTAGAATTAGAATTAGACTTAGAGTTCTGCTTAGCTTTGCTTTTATTCTTTTTGGACTTAGGAGGGGAGTGGTATTTGAATGAATTATCCCAACAGTGTTTGCAATAAAGATTCTTTTGAGCAAAATTCATAAACTTAGATTTATCGGAACAAATCTTACATTCATGTTTAGCAAAAGAAGTACTATTCAAAATAACACTGTCTGTAGGACAACTACTAGAATTCAAACTATTCTTTTTATTCAAACTAAGATATTTATTCTTCTTACTCTTCCCAACTCCATTTCCTCTTATATCTGAAACAGAAACAGGAACCTTGTTAGTCTCTAACTTAGAAGGTGGTTCTTTTCTAGTGCTCTTTGAAGTCTCACCCTTTTCAAAAATACTCGGAGGATATTCAGGACAATCAGAGTAAACAACTGTAGGTTTTGCAGGAGCATCAAATTCTGGATTGGTTCTTACCTTCCAGCTTGGATCATTGAACATCTGTTTATCACTTGAAGCATTTTTAAACATAGTAACTTTCAAATCATTGATCTCTATGCAAAACTCTTGATTTACTTTTAAAGACTTTTCGAGTTATGTTTGAGATCAAAGTTTTCATCTTCAACCTCATCAAGAGACTGTTGCAACAAATCGATTTGCTTCATCAATTCAGATGTATGATCATTCACAGAATTTGATCCCTTTGAATTAGAAACAGGATCAGAGTCTGAAGCATTCTTCATTTCAGAAAACATATCTTCAGGCATGGACTCAATAAACTCCAGTTTTTCATTTTGAGAACAAGAGCCATTCGTGATAGCATGTTCTTCTTCAACCTCTTCAACAAGTAAAGGTTTAGAAGCAATAGGATTTGAGACTGATGGCATAGTAGATGGATCAACATCCAATTCATACTCATCATATTTGCATGAAGTCTCAGGTACAACTGTGTTGGTGCTTACTGATTCGTTGGAAGGTGTGGTAAATAGTGATTCAAACTCACTAAATTCGATCTTTCGAGTCGCATAGCTTTTGTTTAAATCACCATATTGAAAACCAACTGATTTAAAAAGATTTTGAGAATCAGTGTCACCAGACTTGTTCTTTCCCATTTCTTCTTGACCTTTGGTCTCAGATAAAGGTGTAGAAGTACTTGCTTCAACAAAAGTTGCGCGAATGTCAGGAATGGGTCTAATTGCGGAGCCAAATTTATAAAAATTATATAGATGCTCCGGTGCCTTTTCCAAAATTTCATTAGTTGGCACACCCAAACCTGGTTTTAGTTTGTAAAACCTTTCGTCTTGGATTTTATTGGTCAACAGATTTAATGTCTGTTCAGTCTGACCTCGTTTCATATTAAAGTCCTCCAGTTGCTTTATTTTGGTGTAAGCTTCATTTCTTTCTTTATAACAAACTTCAAATTTGATTTGAAACTCACCCTTTTCAGCATTAAGATTCACAAGATCTGTTTCTAAACCAGATATTTTTTCTTTTAAAGACGCTTTTTCGGCTTTTAGATCATCTTTTTCCTTTTCCTTTTCTTCCACAACAAATTTTAAAATAGCATTTTCATCACGAAAGCTTAATACAGATTGATGTGCAGAGCTAAGTTTGCCTTTTAGTAAAGCAAATTCATCTTTCATACCATGTATTTGGGCCATTAAAGATTCAATAAGTTCAGAATTTTCACTAACCTCAGAGTTTGCTTCTTCGGATTGTGTCTCAGAGTCTTCATCGTCACCTTCCAGCTTTGCCATGTAAGAAACTTGGGTGAAATGTGCTTGCTCCTCGTCATCAGAACTTTGGAACATCCATTTCTCTTCTTCAGCCATTATTACTTTTCCTTCTTCAGCTTTCTTGGCAATCAGTGACTTTTTTTAGTAGTACTCTGAGTTCTTCACTTTCTTGAATTTGCAGTACCTTGAGAAGTGCCCAAATTTGCCACAGTTGTAGCATCTTCCTGGTTCATCCTTTCTCTCTTCTCGCTTCTCCTCTCTCTTTCCTTCTCTTCTATCTTCCTTCCGATTTTCTCGTCCTTCCTCTCTCTTTCCATGCCTCGGCTTGTATCGCATCTCAGACTTCTCTTTCTTGTATCTATCATACTTTGGCTTTGAGTAAAATCTTTTCTTGCCAAACTCTTCTTGAATCGTCGTGTAATGAGAGCCAAGTCTTCAGAGTACTTTTGAATATCAGGATCTGAATCAACTTCCAGTTCTTCATCGCTCAAATCAGAGTCAGAGTCAGTAACTTCAGTAACTAGAGCTTTAGACGCCTTTTTCTTCGACCTTGCAAAGGATACAGAACCTTTGCCGGCTATGAGAGCCACATAATCCTTCAAATGATTAGACTCATTATTCATAGATCTCACCACATCCTCATGTTGAGCAAGAGTAGAGAAGATATCGGTGACATTTTCTCGAGCCATATTCTTCGACATCTAGAGGTTGATAGCAAAGTTCTTCCATTCTGGATTTAGATTCTTGATGAACTTGTAGTTTATCTCAGAAGCCGATTTGGCGATTTTGTTCCTCCGCAAGTCATTGAGAATAATTTTGTACCTATTATAGGTATCTAAAAGCAGCTCTCCTTCTTTGGCATGAAATCCCTCGTAAGCATTTATGCACAGATTCTGCTTAGCTTGAATAGAAGCTTCACTTCCTTCAAACTGCCTTGCTAGTTCATCCCAGATTCCTTTAGCAGTACTCTGACTGTCGACACGATTGTAGATGTCGTTTGGAATTGCCATCGTCAGATAGATTAGAGCTTCTTCTTCTAACTTGAGCTGGTCTTTCTGCTTTTTAGTGAAGAACTGAACAGGTTTAGGAATATCTCTGTCAGGGATTTCAGGAAAGGAATCTGTAGCAGGTTGACCCTTTACTGTGATCATTGGAGTTTTGGGACCTTCAATGATTATTGTCATGAATTCTCTGTTCTTGTGATTCAGAAACTGAATCATTCTGGTCTTCCATTGCTGATACTCATTAGCCACGAGGACAGGAGGTTTGACTTGAGAGCCCATCGAGAGAAGTTGATTCAACATCTTAGTTGTACTGTTAGTAAATAGACTTTTCAATCCCAAGACAACCAACTAGATGAGATCGTTAGAATCAAAATAAAACTACACTAAAAAATTTTCAGAAAAATAAATTTCCAAAAATAATTAAATGCAGTATTTGCACAGTTTAAAACACAAAGAAATAATACTGAAGAATGAAATTAGGAAAATTTTGATCAAGCACAAAACTTTTGTCCCCCTTCGCAGACTTAGCACGGGGGTCCCGCTAAGACCGGAGAATGAACTGTACCGGTCGAAGCTAAGACCGGAATATGCAAGATACCGGTCGAAGGAAAGATCGGAGTAAGCAAGTACCCGGTCGAAGGGTAAGATCGGACTTTACAAGTACCCGGTCAAATGGCAAGAACGGAGAATACAAGTGCCCGGTCGAATGGGAAGACCGGAGAAACAATTATCCGGTCGAAGGTGCAAGACCGGATTAACAAGTATCCGGTCGAAGGTGCAAGACCGGATTAACAAGTATCCGGTCGAAGGACGAAGACCGGATTGATTAAGTACCTGGTCGAAGGTTCAGGTCGAAAGACTATCAGATACATTAAACTTGATAAGATCGGATAACTGATAAGACCGAAGAACACGATGAATTTATGGGATTCGACCGAAACCAAACCCAAAAAATTGAATTGACCGATTAACACAATTAAACCAACAATTCAACCTTTATGATCTATAATGCGATTAATTAATCAGATAGCATTCAGAAGCATGAATCTCAACTAATCAGATCAACTTTTAAACCAATAAGCACATTAATGCATGAAATCGGATGAACAGTACTCGCAATGAATAGTGATTTTCGATGAACAGTACTTTTCGAAAAAAAATATAGATTTAATCCTAAAACTTGATTCTTTAGGCTCTGATACCAATTATTATCCCAGTTTAATCTAGTTTGTAAACAATCAATCAAGTAATCAAGCAACACAATAATAATCAAAATACATAAAAATCAGAGTAACATACCAATCCCTTGTATAAACTGTTAAACCTTGAGTATTCTTGATACCCTTGGATTACAGCAACCTCTCTCTAAACAATAATTATGAAGGTAATAATAATGAGAGTTTTCTACTAAAACCAAATTAACCAAAACTATAAATACCCAGGCTTTTAGGCCAAATGGGCTTGTAGGCTTAAGGCCCAATAGCTAACAACTATTAGTTGATTACAATTTAAACCCTCTAATTAACTTTAGCACAATTTCAGTTTAAACCCTTAACTTTAACTTTAATCTTGAATACAATTTATGATCCAAAACCTTTTATCAGGTTTCTCAAGCCGATTATTAGAAGCATGTTTCGAAGCAATCCGGCAATTCCACGAAGATTATCTTGGCTGCAAGTTCAGGATACTGAGATGCTTTTTCTCCAGAAACAGAAGAAGTCCTTTACTTTTTCTATGACCATTCCTTATGGTCTTATTGCCAATTATGCTGACATGACCGATCCCAGTGTCATTGATTATTGTTTAGAAAATGACTTTGAAGAGGCTGAACAGGAAGAACCTTCTCATGGCACTCCAGCCGGTAATACTCATGAAGAGCAATTAGAAGCAAATACTCAGGTAATAGAGACAGATGTTCATCTTTCTGCTACACCACAAGATGTTGCTACTCATCGCGTTGAATCTGTCATTGCTGATATTGAAGCTGAAGTAACTACTGTTACTGCTGATGTTAGAAAAGATGCTAATCCTGATGAAACTGGAGTTGCTGATGATGATGAGACAAATGCTGAGTTTTCTGATGATGGTGAAAATACGACAAGTGATTCAAATGATGGTGATGATGATGATGATCAATCGAACATGAAAGTGTATGAACGAAAAGTAAGAACTCCGGAAGTGGTTGTCTCAACAGAAGTTATCTCTGATGATGATTCAGTTCCAGTTAATCCTTCAGTTGCACATCTTCAAGTAGATGAATTGGATACAGCTTTTGACCAAGCCACAGCTTCGGTTCAAAGTCAAGCTCCAGCAACTACACTTGCAGTTATTCAGTCTACTTCATCAGCTGTAGAGCTTACTTCTGATCAAGCTCGAGTTTCAACTGACAAATTCTCTACTTTGAATGATGTAATTCGGCAGTTATCGGAGAGAATGGATGCTGCAAAGGAAGCACAGATTCTGAAGTTAAAAGCTTTATTCAAAGGGAAGATGCCTGAGATTGATACTTAAGTGATTCCTACAGAGATTCCGTTCAGACGCTCATCTGGGGTTGTTATAAGAGAGCCGTCTTCTGCTGTTCAATCTTCTGCTCCAACGATCATGTCTTTTCCTCTACCTCCGTTGTTTACTCAGTCAACTAGTGTTTCTTCATCTACTCGTATACATGTGTCTTCTTCTAGCACTCCAGTATCAGATCTTCCTATTTCAGAGTTGACAGATTTGCTCTATGCTCGAGTTCTTTCTATGTCGCCACAAGAACATCAGGATCAAGATCTTCTTTCTCTGCTTCGGAACTTCCAACCTACGCCGCCTCCAGTTTCTTCATCTGAATCTGACAGGATCTATGTTTCATCTACTGAGTTTCAAGCATTCAGATCGGAAGTTCAATCAAGTTTTACTGATCTCAAATCGTTTATATCTCAAACTTTCTCTGATTTATCTTCCAGGCTTAATATTCACGAACAAAGTTGCAGAACTGAGGCCGGTCCGTCTCTTAAACGAAGACATGACCAAGATGATCCCGATCATCAAGGCCATGAGGGGGAGATGGCAAAGAGACAAAGAACAGAAGGGTCTTCTGAAGCACGAGAAGTTGTTCAAGAAGAAGTGGTTGGAGATAGAGAAAAGACTGCTAATACAGTTCAATATTGCAGTATCCAAGACTTAATGGATGTCATGATTGACAATGCTGATGTAACTGCTTTGCATAATGAATTTAATTTGTTTGAAGCAAATTTTAATAATATGTAAATTGTAGTTTATGTGGTTCCAGATGTCTTGGGTAGAGCTCATGAAGTTGAAGAGTCGGAAGCAGCAAATGACATGAGATCTTTCTTCGCGAACTTCATTGAGAGAAATTCAGATGATGATGAAGAAGTTAGATTTGAGAAAGTTGCTCAAGTTAAAGAAGAAGATTGCAACAATATCATCATTTTATCTGATACAGAGGATGATACTGTTTTCATGGATGCATCAGATACAAAAGAGGTTGAATTATTATATGCTGATCTTCCGAGTCAAGGTGAGATTCCAGAAGTTGATCAACCTTCTTCTACTCCAGTAACTAGTTCTGCTCCGACAACCAATATTCCGTCAAGTGCATTTGAAGTTGGTGAGTCATCTAGAGCTCAAGTAGTTATTCCTTCTTCCAAACCAGTAATTCCTCCATCTCTTCTAGAAGAAGGAGAAGCTTTAACTAGACAGCAAAGGCAGCGGCATCTACAACAAAAATATATGGCTTCTAGACTCAGAACTGCTTTTCTTGAAGATATCCAAAGCAACATCTTTGTTTCTAGAAGAAGGACACTCAATATATATGCCATTCTTGGAGTAGAGAAAGAATCAGAAGCTTATCAGCATGAATACTTAACTTTTATCAAGTGCCAGCGCAGAAGAAATAACACTGTTACTTCTCCTCATCTAATAGTTCGAGTTCTCAGTGTCACAATTTGTAAGTTTATGAATATTTGGTATCCAAATCTTGAAGTGGAAAGAAGAGAGTGCAAGCGGTACATCTTTTCAGAGGCTGATTTCGTTTATCTATCAATTGATGATGTTGAATTCCTATATGATCACTTCAGGAATATTTATCACCGGACTCAGGATGTTTCTCAAACTCTTTATGTTCTTAAACGATTCATTCGACGACAGATCCGATTTTATCGTGTTTTTGACTTCCAGATGGCCGTCGAAAGTTTTCAGCCTGTGGTTAATCTTGAAAGACCTAACCGGAGTTTGCAGAATCTAGAATCTTATCCGTTATTCACCATTATCGAATATCCATACGGAGTAGTATACAAGAACAACTCAAGTGAAAAATGCTTTCTACGATTTGATGAAGTTGGATATTACTCTGATGGAACTCTAAAGGTGATCAAACTACAGTTGGAGCATTGTATGCAAGAGGCTAGAAGAAAGTTTTTGGAAACAAGAAGAGAGTCATATCTGTTTGAAAACGATGAAATTCGTCTGATCCGTAGATCTTTGGACACTATTCAAGACAAATTCAATCTCCGTTCAACTCTGCGACGATTGGAAGTGTTAGTTAGGCTGAACAGACTACGTCAACGAGAAGAACATCAATGATCCTTCAAAGTCGTCTAGATGGTCAATGTTGTTTTTGAAGATTGTTTTTTTAAGACCTCGGCGCCAATGATTACTAAGGAGGAGATTGTTAGATCTGATTTTATAGTAATCATTGTATTTATTTTACTCTTTCAGTAGTGTTATCTGTTTTGTTAGTGCCTTGGGGTATTTAAGTCCCCTTGGCTTGTTAGTTTTGTAAGAACCTTACATTGTTTGAATACAAGTAACTATTTCATTTGGAGCGCACTTTCTCTCGCTACGATCTTGTGATCTTGGCTCATCAAATATGTATCAATCTCTAGCATCTTACCTTTTAAGAAAGCACGTAATTTCTGAATTTCCGAATTCTTGTGCTCTTCAAACTGCTCACTCAT
The DNA here is from genome assembly GCA_023525745.1 of Arctium lappa. Lineage (NCBI taxonomy): Eukaryota > Viridiplantae > Streptophyta > Magnoliopsida > Asterales > Asteraceae > Arctium > Arctium lappa. The sequence continues at coordinate 55,128,138 of CM042058.1, read as the reverse complement.
CTGTCGAATCACATCATTCAGAATAGTAAATTTCGCTGTTGAATCCCGTACCTCAACTGAAGAAGTCTCAACACTGGAAGAAGGCTCGAGAGAAGACGGAGAAACAACAGTATCTAGAACCCAATGATGAGTTGAAACATTAGCAAATGCTAAATCAAGTTCATCGACATGTATATCAGCAACTCTCGGATTGATAGGAACGGATTCGGCTTTAGAAATAATATCCTCTTGAACAATCACTTCCGGTGTCCTGATCTTCCTTTCATAAACTCGAAGACTCTGTTGATCAGCAGTATTACCATCATCACCATCACCATCAGAATCATCATCATTCACATCTTCATTTTGAACAAAATCATCACCAATATCGACATCTCTATCACCATCACCAGCAGAAGCATCAACAGCAGCATCAGAAGAATCAGAAATATCATGGACAGAAGCAGCAGTTTCAGAATGAATAGAACCAAGTACATCATCAATATGTTGAGTAGCAACATCTGTTTGAACCTCTTGATCGACAACTTCTACGTTGACTTCTTGTTCAACAGCTGTGTCAACCTCTTTATCAGCAATAACTACTTCAACTTCTTGTTCAACATGCAAAGAGACATTTTGTTCATCATTAGACGGTTCAGGTTGATCAACTTCCAAAAAAATTTCATTATCCAGACAGTATTCAATGATAGTCGCATCAGATGGATCCGCATACTTCACAATGAGATCAGCAAGAATAGGCATAGAATAGTTGAAAGAGCGCTTTAACTTCTGAATGCACATCATCTCAGTATCTGAAACCTGATGCCAAGAAAATCTGCGTGGAATAGGTGAATTTCTTCTGAGCATGCTACGAACGATCAACTTCATGTATCTGACAAAGGGAATAAACTTTCTCTTCTTATTCGTCTTCTTGTCTTGAACCCTCTCAGACAATTCAGTCCAGAAAATATAGGTATAGTCGACACGCATGTCATAGACAACTGCATGGAATAACCTCAGATAGTGTAGTCTCGCATTGTCAGTGCCAGAATGCTTAGAAGGTAGGCACCTATTGAGAACTGAGAACAATGCATACCAGATTAGAGGAATACTTGACTTATCAAAGTCACTGACCCGATTCAGATTGCCCAGATAACCCAAATTTCTGATTCCTGCAAGAACATCCTCTTTAGAAGGAAACTGGTCATAAGAGGTGCGCCCTGGTCGAGAGTTCGGTTCTGGAAGTTCTAATATAAGCCGAAGACACTTGCATGATAGGAACGAATCAAATTGATCAATCTGTAAATCGAATCGGTGAGATCGAGCTAGCTCATTCTTTGTAATGGTATGTTACGCCTACTGTAGATAAACTTTAAGAACATCTGCGCAGTAAGAGAGAGCAGGGGCGAGTGGATGACCTTTGAGGATTGAGCGTATCACCGGATGAATCTTGGTTCAATCAAAATCCACGTGGTAGTTGTTCGGCTTGTACGACATATACATGATCGTTGGAAAAACATCATTTGGTGAACATATAGAACCGAACAGATTCGCTCCAACAGAAGAAACAGATGGCAGAGGCGTCTCATGAGAAGCCCGATCAGAAGGATCATCGAGAATAACATTCTCATCCTGAATTACTGGATCAGTGATTGGTTTGAGAAGACATTGAATAACCTGGAAAACAAAAATGAAGAAAAAGAAGACAAAAGAAGAAAAACACAAAGATGAAAAATTTTCTAAGTATGGTTTGCGTGACAAGAAGGAAACGCAAGGAAGGTTTGCGTAATGAACTAGAAACGCAAAGAGAAGTTTGCATGACAAGCTTGAAATGCAAACTGAGGTTTGCGTAACCAGTACATAACGCAAAGTAGACTTTGCGTGACTACCTTGTGAAGAAAACTATACATGGAAAAAAATTTCATCAACAAACAAAACAACAAAGATTTGCGTGACACATAGGTGATGCAAAGTAAACTTTGCGTGACCAACAGGTAACACAAAGTAAGGTTTGCATGACCTACGTGTTACGCAAACTATACTTCAAACAAAAACACACACAACAAACAAGGTTTGCATCTCTAAAAGATAACGCAAAGTCAGGTTTGCGTGAGAAAGACAACACAAACATAAGTTTTCGTGACAACCAGGTCACGCAAACTTAGGTTTGCGTGATCAACAGGTTACGCAAACTTAGGTTTGCGTAACCAACAGGTAATGTAAACTTAGGTTTGCGTGACCAACAGGTAACGTAAACTTAGGTTTGCGTGACCTATGAAAAACGCAAAGAAGACTTATATTTATCTTAGAAAAACGTAAAACCCTAGAAAACAACGGTTTGCGTGAGTTCATCATTTGAGGTTCAGAAAATCAATTTGAATGATGTTGAACTAAAAAATATTGATCGAATAATAGAAAGTAATGATTAAAGACTTATTTTGATCAAGTTAATACTAAGTAGAATCAGTATTTGAACTCAAACTATTGAAAATTCGAAATACCTCAAAGATGAACAAACGCAAATTAAAAACACAAAATCAAAATAACAAAACAACAATTTAAAGTAAGAAAACACATACCAGATTGTCGAAATATGCAACTAAGACAAACCCAACACACGATTTGAGCTAAAAGGCTCAATCTGATGTAGAAGACAATGAACAGTGAAAGAAAAGGCACAGTAAGAAATACGAAATGAAACCAATATCAAATATGAAAAATGTTATACTAAATCAAAATAAAGGTAGAACACATACCAGATTCGAAGAACAACTCTGAAAACAACAATTTGAAATCATAGAGAGAGAGAATATGAACAGTCGAATGTATTTCAAATGAAAAAGAGAGCGCGAAAAAAGAAAGGGGAACAATACTTGAGTATTTATACTAAAAAAATAACACTAAAAAATACTTCATAAAAAAAATAACAGTAAACTTATTTGTCAAGCTATTTTACTCCCCCTACACAAATGCACAAAATTTAACAAATCAGATCAGCAATTGCACAAAAATATCAGAAATACTTACCTGAATAGATTCTGATCAGTTCGTGAAGTAATTTTATCAGTTAGATTCACTCCCCCTCAAAGACAGACTGTTGTTAAAAATGGTGAAACTTCAAGGATAAGAGCTACTTTCAAGGGGGAGCCAGAGATACTTTGATTTTTAAGCAACACTAAGTTTTTTAAAGAAATCAAGGGGGAGGAGTGCTAAAGCTAAAGAGGATGATTCCTTAACAAAACTTAGGGGGAGAATGTTTGAAAATAAAATGTTCTATTTAGAAGTTTTGTAAAGTAATCTTGTGTTTTGTATATTTGGGCCTTATACTTTGGGTTTGGGCTTAAATTGTAAACAAGGGTGTTGGGGTATATATATGGGATTTGTTTGTAGTTTAGAAAGTAAGTGACTTTGAAAATGTAGCCGTATACGAATTTCTGTTTTTCTAGAGAGAGAAACTTGTGACTCTCTCTAGACTTTGTGGATAATAAACACATTCCCTCCCAATCCTCTTGTTAATCTTTTATCAATCAATTTAACTTTGATAATTGGACCTAACAAGTGGTATCAATTAGCACTTCAAACATCCACAATTGAGTCTGTGTAATACTGTTGATCATCCACAATTGAGCCTTTTATAAAACATTCATGTTTAAATTCTTTCATACACAAGCACAAACACCTAGAAAATTTGTTTTTCTGTCGAAACGTTCATAGAATAATGATAGCTCCAAATTCATTGTATAGAAAGTATTGAAAAAATAGGCTAAGTTTAGAGACCTCAGAAGACTGTTGCTTACACCAAGGTACACCGCAGAAGTGTTAACTAAAGAAGCTCTATCGACCATCTACCCGAAAAGTTCCCAACCTGAAGATCATTCTCAGACCACAAAACCTCTGTGATCTCTAACAGAGCCTCTATGTGTCTGTTCTCTAGAGATGGAAGACTTGAAGAATTTAGGATAAAATGGACAACACAAAACCACATGCAGATCACGTGGCAGATCACGTGGCCCTGCTATACGAAGATCTTCAAGATCAATAGTATATCACCACGATGGTTCTACTTTCCTTGTGGCATTCCTTATATGGAATGTCAACCTTTGTCTTGTACTATTGTGTGTTCCCCGTTGTATATGAAGGGAGCTCCTCCTGTAGCATTAAAAACGCTAGCACATACAAATATTTACACCTTGATTTAGCAGTACTATCTTAGAGAGCATTTTGCACACAGTTGTGCGTGTTCTTGGTGTATTATTCAAGTTAATGATGCTTTTGATTATGTGACTAAATCTTATTTTGTTCATTAATTGCCTTGTTATTTTCTTGTGTATTTACTACCAAACTAAACCATTTCACTACATACAAAATCGCTTCCACACTCTCTATATTCTCTTTTGTGTAGTTTATTGGTTAATCATTTGATTAGAAAACCCTCATTTGGGATCAACAATTGGTATATGAGTAGGCTTTGATCTTTAATATCATAGGATCTTGTTCTATCAATGATTGCTTCGTGTTTGGTAGTATTTTGAGCTTGTTCTTAGTTTTGTGTCTCATTCAAAAAGAACAGTCACTGTTTTCTGAGTTTTCATCAACCAGTCTGATTTAAATTCCGTAACAAGTCTATTTCTCATCTTAGAACAGTTCAAAGATTGTAAGCCTGGTTGATAAACTTCTTTTCATCATATTCTCACCATATTTCTCTCCTTTTTACTCTAGTTTGATTCATCAAGCTCATACTCTGTTTTTGTCACCATTTTTGTCACTCTAAAAATGGCAAATGTAGTAACATTCTTCAGTGTTGGATCTCAATCCCAGCCTCCTACTCTCTTAAGGGATGAATATCCCCAATGGAAAATCCGTATGGTCCACTTTATTGAAGGATTGGATGCTGGACTGGTCGAGTTTCTTCATAATCCTCCATACATTCCCATGACCATTGTTCCCAGGGTACCTGCAACCGCTACCACTACAGAGGTGCCTGAATATCAACATCCCAAACCTATTGCTGAGTAGAGGGAGTAAGAGAGAGAACTACATGAGCTTGCTAAGAAAGCCAAAAGGCTACTCATTATGGCCATTCCTAATGATATCTTTCAATCATTAGACTCTTGTGAAACTTCAAAGGATCTAAGGTAGGAGCTTGAAAAACAGCTTGAAGGAGGGGCTAAAACTCAAAAGAACAACAGAACCCAATGCATCAACGAGTACTATGCCTTCAGAGTTCTGCCAAATGAAACTATCCAGAGAACCTATGATAGATTCAACTCCTTAATCAACAAATGCAAGAGGTATGTGTTAGTGCACAAATATGTTGGATACAAGATCATGAAAGTCAAAGTCAAAGCTCAAGTCAAATCTTCAAGCAAAGGTCAAAGTCTTTGTAATAAGTCATTGTAAAAGTCAAAGTGTTTAAGTGTTTAGTTTCCTTGTAATTGATAGGGTATAAATAGTTTCTTTTTTTGACTAGACTCATCATACTAAGAGAGAGCCTAATTGTAGAAAGAGAGATATTGAGTGTTTGAGAGCATATTTGTAATTATTTTATTTGAGAAATACACATGACATCTTCAATCGATTTCTTGTTCATTGTGATTGATTGCACACATATTGTGCGACACACAATTGGTATCAGAGCTAGCAATAATTCAGAAATTGATCATAATCTGACTTTTGGTCAAATTTCATCAAGAACTCGCAAAGCAAACTGTCGAGAATTGAATTATGAGATTTAGTGTTGATTTGAGTTAGAAATTGATATCATTGTACTCCTTTTTGTATCTAGAACACAATTGTTTTGTATTGTTTAGCATAATTAACAACTGTTTTTTGAGAATTTGGATTTTTGTTTGAGTTTTGGTTCATATTGTAAACGTACTGTGTCTAGATCAAAATTGTAATTTTTGGTGTTTTTGATAGAAATCAATTGTTGTAACCTGTTCGAATTGTGCTCAAGGATGAGCTTATGAAGTTTCAGAATCAAATTCGAAGATTTGGATAGGTTTCAGCTGAAAAAGTGAGTTTTTGGTCCAAGTGGTGAAGAACGGGAAAGATATGAAGTTCGCGCAAGATTCATAGGAAGAACACGCAAACCTTGAAAAATGCACAAATTAAAGTTGATTTGTCTCTTTGTGCCTTCTGCGAGTTCTTGACAAGAACACGCAAGATTCTTGATTCGTTCTCGAAATTTTTTTAAGGACAGAACGAACAGGGTTCTGTTTGCAAGAAGTGGGAACACGTAGGGTTCTGTTTACGAGAAATGGGAACGCACAAAGGTTGATCTACGAGTTCTTGGATTTTTTTGCTTCTTTGTTCTGCAAGTTCTTGATCTGTGTGAAGTGTTCTTGCAAGAAGTAAAATTGTGAAAAATATTCTAAGTATAGAACGCGTAGAGTGATTGCGCGAAGTGATCCTTCAGAACGTGAAATCTTCTTTCTGCGCGAACCAAGAACGTGCAAGCCTCGTTCTGCGCGAACCTAGAAAGCACAGACCTCTATTTGCGCGAAGTGTACTTCTTTGTTCTATGAGTTCTGACACTTAGAACTTTTTCTGAGTTTTTCAATTATTGACCAAGTTTGACTTTTAAAGTCAAGTTTATTTATGAATTTTTGGACGATCATTTCAAATCAGTGCAAAGTTCAAGATGACTTCAAGGGATGCACTCTCTTTTGGAACAAATTTCCAACCACCCGTTTTATTCAAGGGTGAGTACGAACAATGGAAGGATCGATTTCTAGACTTTGTTGATAGACATGCCAATGGTGACAACATCAAGATGTCTATTGAGAAAGGTCCAATGATTGCTATCACTATGGAAATTCCTGATGATGGAACATTTGATAGTGAAGATGGAAATCAGCCGAGAGAACAAAAGACAAAGAAGGTTCCAGTGGATATTTCTCAATATTTTGATAAAGAGAAACAAAGGTACAAGGCGGACAAGAAGACTAGATCCCTACTTCCAAAGCATACCGAATGAGATCTATGTCAAGATAGACAGCTACAATGTAATGGCTAAAAATATGTGGGATCAATTAGAAAAGATGATGATGGGATCCAAAGTTGGCAATCAGATGAAAGTGGCCAACTGCATCAACAACTATGAAGAGTTTAAAGCTAAAGAAGGAGAAAGCTTAGAAGAAAGTTATGAAAGATTTGTGTCTTTGCTGAATGAGCTAGCAAAGAACAAGGTAAAGAAGAAAGAGATAGAGAACAACGTGAAGTTTCTAAGCATTCTTCAGCCTGAATGAAAGAAGCGTACAAGGAGGATGAAGCAGATGAAAGATCTAAGTAAAATCCCTCTTCATGAAGTATATATGAGATCCTCCGTCAAAATGAGGAGGAAGTTGATGAGAAAAGATATGAGAAGAAGAAAAGTGAAAAGTCGGTAGCTGATACTATTGCCTTGGTTGTTGCTAAGAAGAAAGAGAGAGAGAAGAAAGATAAGAAGAAAAAGAAGAAGAATGTAGTATCCGATTCTGAAGAGACTAACAGTACTGACTCAGATTCCGATGATGGAGAAAACCTGAAGCAAACTATGCTTTTGCTAACCCGAGCCTTTCAGAAGAAATTCAACAAGAAGTCGGGTGCAAACAGTCAGAGGTACTCGTCAAGATCCAAAAACTATGAACATAAGGAGAGAGTGGAAAGAAAAAGATTTGAGGAAAGGAGGTCTAATGAAAAGAATTTTGATGAGAAGAAGCTAGAGAAGAGGTATTTGAATGATTATGGAGAAAAGAAAGTTGATCAGCCAGTCAAGTGCTACAATTGTGGAAAGCTAGGTCATTTTGCCAAAGACTGTCGGAAGCCAATTGTAAGGAACTCAGATTACTACAAGAACATGATGCTTATGGCAAAGCAAAAAAAAGCTGGCAAAGCACTAATAGTTGAAGATAATTATTGGTTGGATCATTCTGAGCCTGAAGATGACAAATAGGAGACAACTCATATGTGTTTGATGGGAAAAGAAGTCAGATATGATGAATCGAATAATGAGATTTCTGAAGAGGTACTAAATTTTTCTGAATCTGATTTTTTAACAAAAATGGAAACAATGATGGTTGAGCTTCAAGTCTTACAGGCTATGCTCAAAAAGGAGAAAAGTAGAGTTGCGAAGAAGCGTCAAACAATTTTTTATCTCAACAAGAAACTTGCTGGGAACAAAAACTTGATTGATTCTTTAAACAAGTCTGCTATTGTTTTTGAAAAAACAAAAGGCTTGTCTTGAAACTCAAATTTCTAAAAAAAAACTTCAAAGTTTAATAAATTTGATCGTGAGAAACAAGAGTTTGTTTTGAAAGTTCACAACTTACAGATTGATAATAAGAATTTGCAGAAAAAGATTAATGGTTTGGAAGCCAAACTTTATACTCGAGGTCAAACTAATCACACAATTTTTCTAAACACACCAAAGGAAGAAATAGATTTGAAACATAAGTGGGGTCTTGGTTACGATAACCCACATTATCTGAAGAAAGCTATACAAAAGCAGCCTGCCTTATATGATTTAAATTTCTTACAAATGGCTAACAAATATCCTCATTTGAAACCCAAATTTGTAACAAAATCATATGATGAGGTTGAGGCTAAGGAAGACAAGAACAGAAAGAACACAACCAAAATGCAGTTACCATTCTTCTATAAAAAGCTGAATGATTGTTATCTTTCTGAGCAATCAAAATTTCTATCAAATGATTATTTTCAAATGATTATAGAGGAGATGGAGGGAAAACCTGTTATAGCCAAAATTTATATTCCTCCATTTATCTTAGAAAGCAAAATTTCTAAACTTGAAAATATTTTAGCGGAACAATGAATTTTGAATGATCTTGAGAAAGTTATGTTTTCTACTGTTATGAAGAACACTGATTTTAAATCTGAAGCTACATATGACAACTCTGACTCAGAAAGAGTTTGTGTAAACAATTCTACTGATTCAGATGTGTTATCGTGTAAAGTTTTCATGGGAAATATTTTTACAAATACTAAGACTTCAGATAGTGCTAAAATGTTTTTTAAACAAAAGTGTTCTAATTTGTTAAATTATTTCAATTTTTCAAACTCTTCGAAGGCACCACAAGTTTATGATGATGATGTTGATGACTTATTTGCGGTTGAAAATGATTTTTTTAATTCAAATGGTTGTGTTGATATGTTTGATTTTAATGCGAAACTTCCAGATCATTCTGAATTTATTATCAATTCTGATGCTTTACCTAGTGTGTTTGAGAAAGGTGAATCATGAACTAAGGTTGATGAATCAGTTCCTGTGAGTAATTATTCTAAAGGTGAAAAGAAAAAGAAAAGACGCTTACAGAAACGGACCAACACGGGTAAGCAAAAGAAAACACAAACTCCGAAATCTCGTGTTTCTAACAAAGTTAAATTTTTTGCTTCAAAATTGCGATGGAAAAGTATGAAGCAAAACTGGAATGGAGACCTAAGAAGAAGATTGAAGAGGCTACAAAATCATTTTCTGATTCTGAATGTAATAGGATTGATGTTAGTGATACTGATGTAATTGGTAATATTGCTTCTCATAAAACAAAACAGGTAACTTCTTACAAGACTTACTCAATAAAGCAATTGCTCCAATTATCTCCCTTTACTACTCACTTGGCTACACATGGTCGAAAGAGGACCCAAATTTAAATGAGTGCCAAAATATTGTGCTAACATGAAGGGACCCAGATATAAATAGGTACTTAAACCTGTTGTTCCTTGATTTCTCCTATACAGACCCGTCATATGTGGTATTTGGATTCTGGTTGTTCCAAGCATATGACCGAGCATAAAGATATTTTATCTAATTATACAGAGAAATTTTGCGGGAATGTCAGATTTGGGAATGACCAGTTTTCACCGATACTTGGATACGGAGACATAGTGCAAGAGAATGTAACGATCAAGAAGGTGAGCTATGTTTAAGGATTAAGACACAATATGTTTAGCATTGGTCAGTTCTATGACAAGGATTTAGAGGTGAACTTCAAGGCCAAGAGGTGTTGTGTTAAAACAGAAGACGGAAAAGAACTGTTGGTCGACACGCGGAAGTCAAACCTCAACACGATCAATCTGTCAAAAGTCAGGACTGATAATGCAGTGTGTCAACATTCAAAAGCCTCTATGCAACAGAGCTAGTTATGGCATAGACGTCTATCTCATCTCAACATCAGATACATCAACAAGCTGGTGACTGGTAAGTTGGTGAAAGGACTTCCAGAGCTAAAATATGAAAAAGAACATATGTGTGTTGCGTGTGAGAAAGGTAAGATGAAAATAACTTTTCATAAGCCTAAGCCTGAATCGAGTACAAGTACTCCATTAGAACTGCTGCATATGGATCTCTATGGTCCAATGCGAACTTAAAGCATCAACGACAAGAAGTATGTTTTGGTGATTGTTGACGATTATTCAAGATACACTTGGGTCAAATTTCTAAGATCGAAAGATGGTACGCCCGATATCATCATCTCATTTTTAAAGACTGTTCAAGTGAATTTGCAGAAGACAGTTAAGCTTCTCATAACAGACAATGGCACATAATTCAAGAACAGAATTGTTGACGAATATCTAGAATCGGTCAGGATAACACATTAATTTTCTGCTGCCAGAACTACAGGACAAAATGGGGTAGTTGAACGACGAAATCGGACTCTTGTTAAGGTTGCAAAAACGATGTTGAGCAAGTTCGATCTACCTTTATTTTTGTGGGTCGAAGGTTGTTAGCGCACAGATCTATTGGATTCAATATCATCCAATCTAGAGATCCAATCTAAAGCTAATGCTAGAAAGTCAACTCTTAATATAAGTCTAATGTCGTTTGTAATAAAATGTCAAAGTTTAGTTTTTAGTATTTTATTATTATTTCTAAATATCTAAGTTATTAGATATTAGTTAGATATTATATTTTAGAGATTATGTTAGTGTGTTAGAGAAGCTAAGAGATCTGATCACATACAACACACACATTCACGGTGTTTACTATTCATCAGAGAGAAAAACATCAAGAGCTTCAAACCGAAATCATAAACCTTTGTAATCCTTGATTTGTAATCTAAAACAGGTTGGTAATCATATTGTTGTGATTGTTTATTAATGATAAGAACTGGTTCAACGATTAAATCGGGACACACAATTGGTATCAGAGCTAAAACAGTTTCAAATCAAAAATATAAACAATCGACTCTGTGTTCTTCATTTCAAAATCATTTTTGAGTTTTAGAGTGTTTTAGGAGTTGAAATCGATCAGGTTGTGATCGATTTGTGGTCTAGATCGATTTGGTGTTGAGTAATTTCATTATAGCATTTCAATCGATTCAAATTTTGGGATTTAGTTGCAAAACAGTTCACGAGTTCATCATCACTGTTCCATCGATTGGATTCTCAAAAAGTGCTTGTTTTCGAAATCAAAGGCTTGTAATCTGATCTAAAACTGTTAGTGGTCGATTTGTCAAATTTGGGACTCCTAAATCGAAGTCTAGATATGTTTATTGTGGTTTTTAGTCGAATTTCGAAGCTGCATGGGACGAACTCGTGAGAAGTGAAAGTTTGCGCCAATTCATAGTATCTTTTGCACCAGCTTCGTCTCGCGCAAAACATCTTTTGCGCCAGCTTCGTCTTGCGCAAATATACCTTTGCGCCATTCACACCGGACGAGAATATCATCTCCACTTTGCGCCAACAACTTTTAGCGCAAAGTTCGCTTTTGCGCCATCAGTTCATCGTGCAAACTCAAATACGTGCGACCTTCGACTCGCGCAAACCTCAGATTGCGCCACCTGCATCTCGCGCAAAACTCAGAACGCAAACTTTGCTCGAAGTCACTTTTTTGCCAACACCTCATAACTCAAAGTTGATTTTTGCGCCAACTCCATGTAGCGCAAACCATCTTTTGCGCCAACCTCTACTAGCGCAAAGTATTACTTCGCACCACACAAACCTCGCGCAAACCTCCTTTTGCGCCAGTACCAGACTTGGTCTTTTTAAATGGGAATGACTTCAAGAGAAGCTCTAGCAATCGGAATTGACTCAAAGCCACCAGTACTCTTCAGGGGAGAGTTAAAACAGTTGAAAGATCGGTTCATGGACTTCATTGAAAGACATGATTTGGCAGTATTCATCAGGAAATCAATAGAAGAGGGAGTTATGGCACCAGTTTATGAGACTCGTACGGAAGGAACTGTGGCAACAGAGTTTCAACTTAAGTATGAGGAACTAGAAGGTGATAACCTAAGAAGAGCAAAAGGTGATAGATTAGCAAAGTCTTAAATTCTTCAAGGCATTCCAAATGAAATATATGAAGATAGACAGCTATAAGGCCTCAGGCAAACAGATGTGGGATCAGCTAGAGAAGATGATGCTAGGTTCAAAGGTTGGGAACCAGCTCAAGATATCCAACTGCCTAAACAACTATGAAGAATTCAAAGGCAGAGTTGGAGAGTCTCTAGAAGTATCATACGACAGGTTTGTGACCTTGCTGAATGAATTAAGCAAGAACAAGGTCACTAAATCACAGATAGAGTTGAATGTCAAATTCCACAGCATTCTCCAGCCTGAATGGAAGAGGTTTTCCAGACAAATGAAACAAATCAAGGATCTAAACGAGATTCCACTTCATGAGGTGTATGAAACCCTCAAACAAAATGAAGAAGAGGTGGATGAAATCTTGGATGAAAAGAAACAAGGTGAGAAGACAGTTCCTGACTCAGTTGCTCTTGTTGTGAAAAAAGAAGAAAAAGAAGATGTTTATGTCTGAATCAGATGAGGTTGAAAATGAAGCGAACTCTGACTCGGACGACTGTGAACAACTAAAGCAGGCTATGCTTATGCTGACAAAGGCTTTTCAGAAGAAATTTTACAAGAATCCAAGTTCAAACAGTCAGAGGTATTCTTCTGGTCCAAGCAACTATGTTCACAAGGAGAGGGTTGAAGGAAAGAGATTTGAAGGAAAGAGAGTAGAGGAAAGGAAGCCGGAAGAGAGAAGGTATCAAGCTGAAGGATCTAGTCAGTCAGAACCTCCAACGTGCTACAACTGTGGCAAAATAGGTCACTTTGGCAGAGACTGCCGAAGACCCAAAGTCAGAAACTCAGACTACTACAAAAATAAAATGGTTCTAGCCAAGCAACAAGAGGCTGGTAAGGCATTGATGGCAGAAGATGAGTTCTGGCTGGATCATTCAGACCAGGAAGATGAAGATGAAGAGAATGACAAGACAGCAAACATGTGCTTAATGGGCAACATGGAAGCCGAAGCTGAAGCTGATTCCAATGACGATGACAATGACGAGGTATGTGATTTAACTCAATCTGATTTCATAAATCAAATGCATGCCATGATGTGAAAACTCGAAGAAATAGAGTCGAAGCTTAAGCGAGAAAAAGGTGTTATCAATGACAAAAACCAATCAATATAGAAATTTATCGAGGATATTGCTGAGAAGAATGTATTGATTGAGACAATGCATAAAAACTTTGATAACTGTGCTAAAGAAAAAAGACAATAATTCTCAAATAAATAACTGAAACAAATTCTAAATTGAGAAAAAGTGAGTTTGATTTCAAAGAGCTTACGAAAATGTTTTCTTCGCGTACCAAAGAAAACGAATCTTTACTTGCAAAATTAAAAGCTTTGGAAGAGAAGTTATACAAAATGGGTCAAACTGAACAAACCATTCATCTGAATAAACCCAAAAAGGAATTAGAAAGTTGGGGACTCGGTTACGAGAATCCTCATCCTGCATCTCAACGCATGCTATACTCAAAATCGTTCAATCATTCATCGCCGATTTGGTAAAACATCATATGCTTTGATTAATAATAGAATACCTAGTATTAAAGATTTTCGTATCTTTGGATGCAGGTGTTTTGTGCTAAATGACAAGGAGAACTTGAACAAGTTACGTCTAAAAGCTGATGAAGGCATTTTCATTGGATATTCTCAAACGTCTGTAGCATACAGAGTTTATCTAAATAAATCGAAGATTGTGGTGGAAACCGTCAATGTTACATTTGATGAAGATATGGCTTCTAATCAACTCAGTTCAGAATCCGTTATAACAGGAGTGTTAGCTTCTAGACAAATCAGTCCAGAACCTGCGGTTAAAGTTTCTAATTCTAATACAGCGTCAACGTCTACATCTCATTTAACAAAATTAGACTTATTGTTTGAATTTTTCTATGATGAGTTTCTTGGTTCTAGAATGACTAACCTGTTGTGACTGACAGATCTGAATATTCAAGTAGTCATCATCCAGTCACTTCAAATGTCTCAACTGAATCAGATCCCCCAATTCAGGTAGAAACTCAAGTTCAAACATCTACTCACTCAGTTGAAGTTGCTAATGGAACTGCCGAGCCAGAAGTTACACAATCAGTTGGATGTACAGTAACGCCTAGTCAACACACATCAAATGTCCAATCCATTGAAACTTCTGCACTGACTGCTTAGACTGAACCCCATACTGAACAAGAAGAATAAAGTGGATATCTAGATGTTCAACATGATCAATCTGCATCTAATCCACTTCCTCATGTATATAAGTGGACCAAAGAGCACCCGATTAATCAAATTATTGGAGATCCGTCAAAGCCGGTGCAAACTAGGTTTGCAACAGCAAATGAATGCTTATTTGATTCATTCCTGAGCAAAATAGAACCAACAAAAGTTTTAGAAGCTCTTCATGATCCAGATTGGATTACAACAATGCAAGAAGAGCTCAACCAATTTGAAACGCTTAAAGTCTGGCGATTGGTGCCCCAACCTGAATGAAAAACAATTGTTGGCACCAAGTGGGTATTCAAAAATAAAAAGGATGAAAATCGTGTTGTTATTAGAAATAAAGCAAGACTTGTAGCCAAGGGATACAGACCAGAGGAAGGCATTGATTATGATGAGACATATGCACCATTTGCGCATATTGAGGCCATTAGGTTGTTCCTAGCCTACGCTGCACATAAAAACATTACGGTCTATCAGATGGATGTCAAGACAACCTTTCTGAATGGATTCTTAAAAGAAGAGGTGTATGTTTATCAACCTGAAGGATTCGTAAGTGCGGCCAAACCTGATCATGTCTATATTCTAGACAAAGCACTTTACGGACTCAAACAACCCCTTCGAGCCTGGTATAACGTATTATCCTAATTCCTTGTCAAGTATGGATTTTCAAAATGTAAAATTGACACAACTTTTTTCATTAAAAAGGAGAATGCTGATATCATTTTAATTCAAATATATGTCGATGGTATCATATTTGGTTCAACTAATACAAAATACTGTAAGAATTTTTCTAAAGTCATGGTGTCACGTTTTCAAATGAGTATGATAGGAGAGATGAACTTATTTCTCGGATTACAAGTTAGACAATTTTCTACAGGGATTTTTATAAATCAAGTGAAGTATATTACTGACATTTTAAAGAAATTTAATATGTCAAATTGTACTCCAATTTCTACCCCGATGGCATCAAGGACTAAAATCGGAGCTGATTTTTCGAGAAAAAAGCTGTTGATGTTAGAACCTATAGAGGAATGATTGGTTCCTTAATGTACTTGACGGCTAGTCGTCCAGATATTATGTTCTCTACATGCTTATGTGCTAAATATCAAGCTTCGCCTAAAGAATCCCATATGTCGGTTGTAAAGCGGGTATTTAGATATCTGAAGGGAACGGGAGATCTTGGTTTGTGGTATCCTAAAGATACAGGTTTTGAGCTAATAGCGTATTCAGACGCATATCATGCAGGTTGTACGCTCGACAAGAAAAGCACATTGGGTCACATTCAATTTCTTGGCGACAAACTTGTAAGCTGGGCATCGAAGATATAACTTTGTGTTTCCACTTCAACTACTAAAGCAGAGTATGTAATTGCTGCCAGTTGTTGCTCTCAAGTGTTGTAGATGAGAACACGGCTTTGAGACTATAGATTCCAATTCAACAAAATTCCTATATATATTGTGATTTGAAGAGCGCCATTGCAATATTTGCTAATCCTGTTCAGCACACAAAGACTAAACATATTGATGTGAGACATCATTTTATCAAAGATAATGTCAAAAAAAGTACAATTCAACTTTACTTTCTAAATACAGATTATCAACATGCAGATTTATTTACTAAGCCGTTAGACGAAAAAAGATTAAATTTTCTCATTTCGAAACTTGGCAAGCTAAATCTCAAGACAAAATCTGTAGTTACATATTACAGTTTATTTTTGTTATTATTCTTCATTTAATTATTTCTACTATGAACGATATCTGCACTGAAAGGTTTTGTTCATGTTTTCAGGGGGAGTGAGATAAAATTTAGGTGATCTACATTATAGGGGGAGTTGTAGAGATTTGCATATAAAATTTTCACTGCCATATCTTGTGATGCATATATTCAGGGGAGTAAAGACATTGACTTCTGATTAAATCAAATCAGAACTCGTTCTTAAATTGTTTTACTGCTTTCATTTCTTTACTTTTCAACAAAGTTTGTGAATAAGACTTTGTACTTTGACGACTTTTTGACTAATTGCAGAATTTGAGAGGGAGCTTACATGATCATATCAATCATGACTTTCGAGCTGACTTAATGAGATTTAAGTTGAGCGTAAGGATCATTCTAATCTTAATCTCATTGTGTTTGAAAGAAGGACAACTTTCAAACATGGAAAACATGTTTCTAAGCGTCCAAACCACTTCTCGATTCTTAAAACGATTTCATGAATATAGAAGTGTGATTTTAAATGTTTTCATTTATGGACTTTTTTGTTTAACAAACCGTGTGTTTCCAAAGATATATACTTGTGTATTATCTTTTCCATATACTACCAAGTATTCATACATACCGGTTTAGTACTTTTGTTGACTATGTTCTTACCATGTCTCAAAATTGAAACTAATTTTCGATGGTAAGACACTCCTTTTGTACATTCAAAGTTTGTTGAGCATTATTTCTTTCAAAACGTTTCTTTGAAGAATGTATATACTTGTTCTTATAGACAACATCCAATTTTTCATGACCTAAGCTTTTAATGATAAATCATTCATATTTGATCTTTTCATACATTGTCAGATTCTCAAACCATATCTTTTGATTTCACATCATTCATTCAATTTCTTGTTTATGAGAGTATCTTTCATGATTAAAAATGCTCAAATCTTCATGATTATATTACTGAGCATAAATATATCTGACATGTATTTCATTTTGTGCTTTAACTGAAAAAGTTAAACCAATTGAGCAACATTTTGCTTATAGAACAATATACATGGGAATTGTATCATCTTAATTGAACTTCTATGGATTCACGATAACCAGTGTTTCCTACCCAATAAGTTATTCCTGAGTGATCGAGAGGCGAGGGGTCAATATCTGAGTGTGGGTGTGTGCTGAGATAAAATGAAAAGAGAGTTTGGTTAGCAGTGAGCTTAAATGATTAAAAAAAAGAGGGTGTGCGAACAGAGTTAAAAGAATATCAAACTCTGCACCAACTACTTTTGGAGTCGGGCAGCCATATTACTGTTGGTTCATAATTATTTCGTGAACTTCATTGAAATAGGCAACTAGCCCATGCCAACTCTTGCTTAATACCCCACTATCTACTCATTTCTTTCTCAACAAAGGAATGTTTCAATTTTTCTTGGGTACACAGTACATAATCTATCTTGTCTTCATTTGGAAGATGCGGATATTGAAAAAGAAGGAAGTTTGCCCCACCTTCGCACTTCGATCATGCACAATTGAGTTCATGTATTACTGTTGTTGTCTCAATGGTTTACACATTTTGAGTCTGGTAAAGCAATCTTATGCTTAAATCTTTCATACACAAGCACATTCACACATAAAATTTGTTTTTCTGTCGGAACGTTCATAGAATTACCTTGTGTTATTTGATGATTCAATGGAAGACCTGGGGAGTGAATATCAACAAAACTCCTTGTACAATACATTCGTCGTACTAAGTGACTTTGTGTTACTTACAGTCATCTTAACTGATTCATTTGTTGATTCAGGTTTACACTCTTATTTGACTGAATTTGAAAAGATTCGGATGAATACATTATGAATTGACGGAATATTGTGAAAAATGAGTGGCAAAAAACGACATAAATTGGCTATGCTCGTGTCAACCAATATCTATCTGGATCTATTTTTTATTTTTGAAATCAGAAACTGATGACATTTCTTGAATAAGTTTTGATGATTTCTCTGCTCTACATCATCAAAAAGCGAGAGAAAGTCAAGAAATGGGAAACAGTTACTGGAGAAGTTATTTGAAGAAATGGTGACTAAAGTCCAGATGGTGAAAGTACTGAAAGATTTGTTATCTGAATTATGGGGAGAATGATCAGAATAATATCAAAAGTTCAAAGAATTCTGATAACTAGCTGAAATTTGCTGAAATTTTGTTGCAAGATGAATTGATGAAGCAAAGTGAGCTAAATCTGAAGATAATTTCTTTTCTGAACTCTGAGAGAGGTTTTATTACCTTGGGGAGATTGTTATAGTTCTTGATGAGTATATTTGCAGACTTTGGAAGAGATTTCAGAAGATCTGAAGAGAGTTCAAAGGAAAGAAAGCTTGATTTTGAGCAGATTTACACAAAGGAGGAGATTGACTTTCAAAGCAAAATTCTTTGTCAAAAACATAAAAAGAAAGAATGTTCTTGAAAAGGGGAGAACATGTTTTGAAATTCATTTGAACAGAAGTACAAGTTTATCCGAAAAGGGAAGATTGTTCTTTGATGATGAAATATATTCTAAATTCAAAGGGGGTTTCAATGTTGAATTTGTTTTTGAAGATGATCTTGAATCCAAAGGGAGAGATTGTTAGTGCACAAATATGTTGGATACAAGGTCATGAAAGTCAAAGTCAAATATCCAATCAAGCTTTCAAGCAAAAGTCAAAGTCTTTGTAATAAGTCAATGTAAAAGTCAAAGTGTTTAAGTGTTTAGTTTCCTTGTAATTGATAGGGTATAAATAGTTTCTTTTTGTTAGTAGACTCATGAGACAAAGATAGAGCCTAATTGTAGAGAGAAATATTGAGAGTTTGAGAGCATATTTGTAATTGCTTGATTTGAGAAATACACATGACATCTTGAATCGATTTCTTGTTCAACTTTATTGATTGCACACATATTGTGGGACACACTGTATGGCATCCACAGAACCACTGAAGAAAACAATGTCATGTTTCTTCAGAACCTAAATGATGAGTGGTTGCACTTAACCATGTCACTAGAATCAACTTTGGATCTAGATGTATGGTCTCTATCTGACCTCTTTGTGGCTTTAGTTAGCCAAGATAATAGAATATCTAGAGTCAAAACTCATTTTGGAGGACCCCTTGCTTTGGTGGGGAAAACTACAGAGGGTCAAGACAAAGGGAAGAAAGAAAAAATTGGGGAGGAGAGTTTAAAGAGGAAGAAGAAGAAGAAGAAGAAGGTTCTGGTAGTTGAGAGTGAGGTTGAGGAAAGCTCTGAGGAAGAGATGTACATTTCTTCTATGGCCAAAACTCTGGCTCTTATGACCAAAGAGTACAGCAGAGGCTTGAAGAAGAAGCCTATGTTCAATAGAGGTTATGGTGGGTATGAGCAAAGGAAGCTTGGTAGAGAAGAGCATGAAGAGAAGAGAGATGACAAAAAGTTTGTAGAGAACTAGAAGATGATTGAGTACCCACCGAGGGGTACTTAGAGGACTGATAACAGAGGAGGATAGAAGACTACAAACAACACTCCAAAGAACGAGGGTTGCTTTAAGTTTGGAAAGCCTGGACACTTCCCAGCCAAATGCAGAACCAACGTCAACAAAAGAAAGTCGGTCAGAGATGCTGCCTTATTTAAGAAGAAGGCAGAATATTACACTTAGAGATTACTAATGGCCGAAGAAGATAATCTTGTGACCGACGAATCCTCTGACGAAGGAGATTCTAATTCACTCTTTCGTGGGATGGAAGAATTCAACTTCTCTGAGGCTGATAGTGAGGTATCCACTTCTGACTCTATCTCTCAAGACTCTGAGAACAAACTTTTTGAACTTCAAGGGGAATTCCTTGCATGCAAAAACACATGTTCAGAGCGCGAGAAGAAGCTTGCCTTCTGTGAGCGAGAGGCTAGACTTCTCACTCAATAGAAGAATAAGCTTTATCTTGAAAAGAGTTCACTCGTTTCTTAGCATATTTCTGAAAAAAATTAAAAGAAAAGGTTTATACACTTAATAAAGCTCTGGAAAAAAAAAAAGATAAAAGAGCTAAGGGACATTAAGAGTGACCGTTTGAATGTTATATCTTTAAAGAACATTTTTCAAAAGGAAAGAGAAGTCCTTCACCAAGACTTGCTCGACAGAGACTTGCTTATAAGAAAATATCAGGATGCACCGAAGGTGCATGAAAAGGTGAACACTCAAGTGGGCAGAAGAGGTATAGGGTTCACTGATATTGATTCCTATACTGGAAATAAAAGAAACAAATCTCTAGCAAACATCTTATGTCCTGGAAAATTCATAAAACCAAATCTTCCAAATCTAACTTCTACATTTAAGAGGCGCAGAACCTCTGAAGGACCACATTTGAGGAATCCTCTGTTGATGACAAATGTCAGGTATGAAAACAATGACTTTTCATCATCATCCTTCGAAAAGAGAAAATCCACTGTAAGGAAATATCTATCTCAGAAATGGATAGGACTCTTCAGATTTGGTTATCCAGAGACTCAAACTCAAATGGCCTTTGTATGCATGATGACTCCTGAAAAGAAGTTATCCTCTGAGGCACCAGAGTTTGTTCCAGCCTATGTAGAAGAACAATTGTTCAAAAGATTCTTAGAAAATGATTTGAAGAAAACTAATGAAAACCACTTTTTCGATCATTCTAATATAACCTCTGTCTTCCATGGAATCTTTGAGCGAGACTTGGTGGAGTGCTTAAATATTCCTGAAGTGGTCCCTCGTACTCTCAAAAGATTAAATACTTTAGAGGACACTAATGATGGAAAAAGCAATACATGTCAAGAAAACCATGCCTCCATCAGAGTCTGAGTTATCCTCTGTCGATGTTGAGACTAGCTCAGAGGAGGAAGAAATAGTTCCCTGTACTCTAGAGGAAAATAAATTACCCTCTGGCATTCTTAATGGAATGGTTGCTCCCAAAAGGGATACCTATTTGTCCTGATTTTCTAGACATATGTTTGCAGGTTAAGACTTCTATTGAGCTTGAAAATCTAAACAAGGAAAAGACTTTGTTCATCTCAAAAGCCCAAAGCTCCAAAGTTAACTAAACCTTATCAAGAAAAATTAACTTGGCAACAGAAGGGAAAATGGATTAAAAATGACAAATTTTATGCTTCTGTGGCAGTGAGTCCGAGGAAGGAAACCCACAGAGGAAGAGTACACCAAGGGAGAAATCCACAAGGAAATTTTGTGAAAACACAACCTAGATTAGATGAGAATTTTTGAAAAAAGAAACCCAAGTCTAAAAAGGGATGTAGTGAAAAATGCTCTGTACCCTCCTTTGAAATATTTAATGAAAATTTCAAGAAATTTGCTTCTAGAGTCTCGCATTGTAAATTTTTTGATCTTATGCATGCTCTTAACCAACATTTCTCTAGGCCAACCTGCCTTATTTCTCACCTCATGCACAAGAATGCCAAATTCAAGGGTGAGAATGGGCAAAATGGTACCTCTGTGAAAGAGGGTAATACTAAATCGAGGAGTGCCAAGGCTACTCTCAAGACTCTTAACAAAAATGGACCCATTTGGAAATGGGTACCTAAATCTCCTTAATTTGTTCACAGAAAAAGCAGTGTTTGCCAATCTGCTACCTAGACTCCGGGTGCTCGAGACACATGAATTATGACAGAGGGTTGCTCACTTTTTACAAAGAAATTTTCGAAGGAGGTTATGTGGCTTTTGGAGATAATACGAGGGTCAAATAAAAGGCTATGGAGTCATTTCTAAGGAGGAAATAGATGTATGCAAAGTGGCTTATGTGGATGGCCTTAAGCACAATTATTAAGTGTCAGCCAAATTTGTGACAATGGATTCGATGTGATGTTTAAATGCCAATACTGCTCTCTGCTGAAAGAGGATACTGGAACAGAACTTCTCCGAGCCAACAGAAGTGGTGATTTATACCACATGAACTTCAAGGCAACGAACAAAGAAAACAAGCTTTGTTTGGTATCTAGTAAGAATGAGGAGGCTTGGCTCTGGCATAGCAGGTTATGTCATTTAAATTTCCATACCCTTGACAAGCTTGTAAAATTGAATTTGGTAAGTGGTCTTCGAAGTATAAAGTTTTACAGAGATCACCTATGTTTTGCTTGTGAGATGGGCAAACTCAAAAGAGTTGCCCATAAGAGCAAGTCACATATATCTTGCACTAGGCCTCTGTAAATGCTACATATTGACCTCTGTGGTCCCATCTCTGTGTAGAGCCTTGGAGGCAAGAAGTACATTCTTGTGCTAGTAGATGAATTCTCTTGATACACTTGGATAGAATTTGTACGTAAGAAGTCTGACGTCCTTGTGGTACTAATCAATCTTTAAAAGAGAATACAGATTATTTATGATTGCAGAGTGCAGTGGAATCGAAGTGACAATGGCACTGAGTTCAGAAACTCAACCATTGAGGCCTATTTAACAGAAGAGGCCATATCACATAACTTCTCGGCTGCAAGGACTCCACAACAAAATGGTGTTGTTAAACGAAAGAACATAACACTAGTGGAGGTCGCAAGAACCATGCTCACTGCCTCAGGGTTGCCAATTTCTTTTTTGGCAGAAGCCATTTCCACGCCGTGCTTCACCCAAAATAGATCATTGATTGTGAACAGCCACTACAAGAACCCATACCATCTGCTCAATCAGAGGAAGCCTAACACCATGTACTTTCATGAATTTGGCTGCAGATGTTTCATCCTCAACGATAGAGAGAATACTGGAAAATTTAATCCAAAAGCAGATGAAGCCACATTCATTGGCTACTCATCTACCTCCAAAGCATAAAGAGTCTACATGCTAAACTCGAAACATATACTAGAAAGTATCAATGTTTCTTTCGATGACTCTTTTCAGGTGACTTCTGAGCAAATTAACTCAAGACTCAAACTTCATGAGAAAGAATCTGGTGAATAATTTAGAGAAAATGAACTTCATCACATATTTGAAGAGATGTTCAATGATGATGGACCTTCTGAAGGTGATCACAGAGCCTCTGAATCTGAGGCCTCTGCGGACCAAACAGGTACATCCCTAACTGGTCCTAGTAATACTTCGCCCTCTTCTACTACTCTTGTAGGTCCACATGTCGAGGGGGAGCACATAAAGACCAATGATCAAGGGTACAGGCTCAATCAAAACGATGATCATCTTCCCATAATATCAGAAGGGTCAGCATTAGAGCAACCAAAGAGCTCCAACAAAGAAACCACAAAGCTCTCCACATCAATTAAGGGAAATCAACTAACACCAGTGACAAGCACAAATGTTCCATCTTCTGCAACAGAAGATGATGAAGAGCAAGAAACCTCTCCATATATTGAATAAGAAGGTTCCAATAACAACTATCCCTGAATGACTAAATGGGCAAAGAGTCACCCTCAGAGCCAAGTTATAGGTGACCCTTCTGACAAAGTGAATACTCACTCTGCTATTGAAAATTTTTGTTTCTTTACAAACTTTCTAAGTATCATCGAGCCAAAAAATGTCTCTGAAGCCCTCGAAGACCCAAACTGGATAGAAGCCATGCAAGAGGAGCTTCTATTGTTTGAGCGCAACAAAGTATGGATCCTAGTGCCTCTGTCGACAGGCAAAATGAAATTGGGACCAAATGAATCTTTAGGAACAAGAAGGATGAGGATGCAATGGTGATCAAGAACAAGACAAGACTGGTGGCTAAGGCTATTGTCAAGAAGAGGGAATTGACTATGAAGAAACCTTTGCCCCTGTGGCAAGGATCGAGGCAATAAGGATATTCCTTTCCTTCGTAGTCCACATAGGTTTTAAGGTATATCAAATGGATGTGAAGTCGGCCCTCTGAAATGGACAAATACAAGAGGAAGTTGTTGATCCCAATATAAACGTTCTTAACTTGATAGACCTTTTACTACACATTGATTTAAATGATGTGAGTCCGGAAGCGTTTATGATGCGTAGAAAAGGTAGAGCATGCAAGGTAGTAAACACACAAGTAATCCATAAACAGAATAGTAAAGTATTGCAAGAAATTACTCAAAGTACTGTTTCATTGATTACTGAAGAACACCAAGAACACACACTAGTGTGTGCAAATATGCTTAGGGAAAATAAAATCTCTATTCAGACAATTTGTGTGTGCTCGCTTGTGAAACTCTAAGTTGGTGCTCCCAGAATATACAAGGAGGATGCACCCCATAGTACAAAACAAAGGCTGACATTCCATAAACGGAATGCCACTTGGAAAGTAAAACCATCGTGCGCCGCTGCAAGGTGATCTGGAAATCTTCGTACAGCAGGCATCAGGTGATCTGCATGTGACCTTGTCTTGAACTGGGTTTGCATAAATCTTCGAACTATCTCCAGAGGTTAGCCATCACAGAGGTTCTGTGAGTGATCACAGAGGTTATGTGATTTGAAGTGTATAATCAGGTTTCTTGTCCTCTGGCAGAAGGTCGACAGATGTCTTATGTGATTGTATCTTCTGTGGTGCACTTAGAAGCCCTGGGACAGTGTGATTGGAGCTAACAGAAGTCTACGTCCAACAACCACCAGGGTTTGAGAGCTACAAGTACCCAAATCATGTCTACTTCTTAGACAAAGCTCTGTATGGTTTGAAGCAAGCCCCCAGAGCTTGGTACGAAAGACTTTCAAATTTCCTTCTTGACAATGGTTTCGAAAGAGGTACAAATGATACTACCTTATTCTTTAAGAGGAGAAAAGGTGAGATTCTACTTGTACAAATTTATGTAGATGACATTTGTTAGAGCATAAATATGTTGGATACAAGATCAAGCATACTGAAGGTCAATATTGAGAAAGTCAAAGCTGCTAAAGTCAAACCTCATTAAAAGTCAAAGTCTATTTGTAATAAGTCAAACTTAGTTGTATTTGTATTTGTTGTTTCCTTTGTATTAGGTGTTAGTATAATACATTTTATTCTTGTACTTTAAGTAGTTACAAAAGATAGTAGTTAGATAAAAAGAATACGGAGAGAGAGAGAGAGAGTTTTAGAGAGAGAAAGTGTATTTGTGAATTGAAAGAGTAATCAAACAGGTTAAAGAAGATGACTTCCAAAGATGCACTTTCAATCGGCACTGATGTAAAGCCTCCGGTATTGTTCAAAGGCGAATATGAACAATGGAAGGACTGATTTTTAGACTTCATAGACAGACATTCAAATGGAGAGAATATACTTCTATCTATCACTGAAGGTCCTATGAAACCAATCACAATTCATGTACCTGCTGATGATGATAATGATAATAATGTTGATGGTGAAAGTGATGATGGAGATGGAGAAAAGGAAATAAAGACAAAACCAGTTAAAGTTGACTTCTCTCAGTACTCAGAAGAACAAAAGAGTAGATTTAAAGCTGACAAGCAAGCAAGATCTCTTTTATTTCAAAGCATTCCAAATGATATCTACATCAAGATAGACAGCTTCAAACATGATGCTAAACAGATGTGGAATCAATTGGAAAAGATGATGATGGGATCAAAGATAGGGCATCAGATAAAGATGGCCAACTACATCAATAACTATGAGGAATTCAAGGCTAAGGAAAATGAGAGTCTTGAAGACACTTATGAGAGATTTACTTTGCTTCTAAATGAGCTGACTAAGAACAAAGTCAAGAAGAAGCAGTTGGAAAACAATGTGAAATTTTTGAGCATCCTTCGTCCTGAATGGAAAAAGCACACGAGAAGGATGAAGCAAATGAAAGACTTGAATGAAATCCCTCTTCATGAAGTTTATGAGACCCTGAAACAAAATGAAGAAGAGGTTGAAGAGAAAAGAGCTAAGAAGAAGAAGGCAGTACAAGTTCCTGATCCTATAGCTTTGGTTGTTGATGAAAAGAAGAAAGAAAAGAAAGAGAAGATTTAGAAGAAGAAGGAAAAGATAGTGAGTTCAAGTTCAGAGTCTGGTTCTGTGTCTGATAGTGATGATGGCGAAAGTCTGAAACAAGCCATGATATTGCTGACCCGTGCCTTTCAGAAGAAATTTTATAAGAATCCGGGATCAAATTCTCAACGCTATTCGTCATCAAGTTCAAAGAACCACAAGCACCGAGAAAGGGTGGAAGGCAAAAGATTTTATGAGAATAGGTATGGTGAAAAGAAACCGGATGAGAAGAAGAAGTTTGTGAATGATTACACAGCTGTAGAGAAGCCTTCAACTGATTCAATCAAATGCTATAACTGCGGCAAGTTGGGTCATTATGCCAAAGATTGTCGGAAGCCAAAAGTACGCAACTCTCAGTATTATCAGAACAAGTTGCTTTTGGCAAGACAACAAGAAGCTGGTGTTGCTTTGATGGCCGAGGATGAGTTTTGGTTGGATCATTCTGAGGATGAAGGTGAAGATAAAGAAGAAAATGCTCATATCTGTCTCATGGGCAAAGAGGATAAGAATGACGATTCAGATGATGAGGCAGTTAATGAGGTATTAAACTTAACTCCAAAAGATCTTATTACCAACTTGGAAACCATGGTGGTTGAGCTTCAAAATTTACAAAATAATCTGAAAAATGAAAAGGAAAAGGTTGCTAAAAAGAACAAGAAGATCTTTGAACTTAATACTTCTGTTATTTCAAACAAAGATCTAATTGATTCTTTACGCAAATCTGATGCTGATTCTAAATCTGAAGTAGATGATTTTGAAAAGAAGATTTCTGAGTTTGAAGGTAAAGTAAATAAATATGAGTTTGAAAAGAATGAATCTGCACTAACTATTTATAAACTGCAGGTTGAAAACAAGAATTTGAACAAGAAGGTAAATGGTCTGGAAGTTAAACTTTATAAAAGAGATCAAATAGATCAAACCATCTTTCTTAATGCTCCTAATGAAGAGGTAGATGTTAAGCAAAGATGGGGACTTGGTTTTAACAACCCCCATTATCTTAAGAAAGCTATCTGAAAACAGCCGACACTTTATAACTATGATTTTCTTGCCTGTGCTGGTAAACATAATCATTTGAAACCCAAATTTGTTACCAAATTGTCAGATGAAGATGAGGCCAAAGAAACTGAAAACAGAAAGAATAAAAAAAAATGCAACTATCATTTAACTATGTCAAGTTAAATGATAGTTATCTTTCAGAAACACCGAAAGTTTTTTCAAAAGACTATTTTGTTAGTTATTCCGCATCTGAGATGAAGGCAAAACCTGCGATTGCAAAGGTTTATGTTCCTACATCTATTCTTGAAAGCAAAATAGTTGAACTTGAAAATGTTTTATCTGATGAAAAACTTTTGGTTGATATAGAACAAAATGTGTTTTCTACAGTTATAAAGAACACTGTTTTTCAAGAAAAATCAACAAAGTGTTCTACAGTTTCAAAGGAACCTCAAATTTTCTCTGATAATTCTGATGACTTATTTGAGTCTGCAAATGATTCTTTTAATTCTGATGATGGGAGAATGGAAGAATCTGATATGTTTGACATTCATTCTAAACTTCCTGATCATTCTACTTGTCTTGAAAATGACAAAGTGTTACCAAGTGGTGTTAGTAATGACAAAGTTTCTGTAACTGCTGATTAGTATGCTAATGGTAAGAAACATAAGAAACAGCGATTACAGAAACAGAAATACACTGGTACACAAAAGAAAACTCAATCTTGGAAATCTGCTTTTCCTAATAAATCTACATCTTATGTTTCAGATTTAAGGAAGAAAAAGTTGAAAGCTCAATCCGAATGGAGACCAAAACAGAAGGATGCTGAGATAGCTGAATC
Source organism: Arctium lappa (assembly GCA_023525745.1). Classification (NCBI taxonomy): domain Eukaryota; kingdom Viridiplantae; phylum Streptophyta; class Magnoliopsida; order Asterales; family Asteraceae; genus Arctium; species Arctium lappa. The sequence continues at coordinate 55,100,238 of CM042058.1, read as the reverse complement.
AGTTACTGATAATTCTTGTACTAAATATGTTAGTAGTGATTCTGATGTAGTTGATCAATGTGCTTCTCATAAACAAAACCTTGTAACTTCTTACAAGCGTTATTCAATAAAGCAGTTGATTCAATTATCTCCTATTACTACTAAATTTCATCATAATTATCGGAAAACTGACTTTGCTAATTCTCATGATTCTTCTGATTGGTATGGATCTTATCATGTATATTCTTCAAAGTCAAATGTTTGTAAAAGTTTTCAAAAGAACAGAGGGTCCATTTTTAAGTGGATGCCAAAATCTTGTACTAATCTGTTAGGGCCCGTTTTTAAATGGGTACCTAAATCTATTATTGCCTAATTTCTCTTGCAGACCCGGCATATGTGGTACTTGGATAGTGGATGTTCCAAGCATATGACTGGGCAAAAAGCTTTATTATCTAACTATACATAGAAATTCAATGGTAATGTCAGATTTGGAAACGATCAGCTTTCACCTATCTTAGGATATGGTGACATTATACAAGACAACATAACGATCAGTAAAGTGAGTTATGTCGAAGGCTTGGGGCACAACTTATTCAGCATAGGTCAATTCTGCGATAAAGGGTTAGAGGTCAACTTCAAGTCTAAGAGTTGCTCAGTGCGTACTGAAGACGGAACAGAACTCTTGGGTGGACATAGAAAGACAAACCTCTACACCATCAACTTGTCTAAAGTTCAGATTGACAATAAGGTATGCTTGATGACAAAAGCTTCACAGCAACAAAGTTGGCTCTACCATAGACGGTTATCTCACTTGAACTTTCGTTACATCAACAAGATGGTTCGTGGAAAATTGGTAAAGGGACTTCCTGAGCTGAAATACGAGAAAGAACACTTATGTGCAGCATGTGAGAAGGGTAAGATGAAGAGAGCCGCACACAAACCGAAGCCTGAACCAAGCACTAGTTCTCCGTTAGAACTGATACACATGGATTTATGTGGTCCAATGAGGACTCAGAGTTTGGGTGGTGAGAAATATGTGTTGGTAATTGTGGACGATTACTCCAGATACACGTGGGTCAAATTTCTTCGTTCAAAAGATGAGACACCTGAAGTTCTCATTTCATTCTTAAAGACGACCCAGGTGAAACTGCAGCGACAAGTCAAGTTCCTTCGAACTGACAATGGCACAGAATTCAAGAACAAGATTGTTGTTGATTATCTCGAATCAGTTGGGATTTCACATCAGTTTTCTGCTGCTAGAACGCCTCAACAAAATGGAGTAGTAGAAAGACGGAATCGAACGCTAGTCGAGGCCGCTCGGACTATGCTTAGTCAATCGGATCTACCTCTATTCTTGTGGGCGGAAGCTGTGTCGACTGCATGCCATACGCAAAATCGTTCCATGATACACCGCCGATTTCAAAAGACTCCATATGAGATGATCAACAACAGAACACCTACTATCAAATATTTTCACATATTTGGGTGTAAATGTTTTGTGCTTAACGACAGAGAGAGTCTGAATAAATTCAGTGCTAAAGCGGATGAAGCAATCTTTATCGGTTATTCTTCAACTTCTGTTGCATATCGTGTTTATATAAAGAAGTCAAAGACAGTTGTGGAGAGCGTCAATGTTACATTTGATGAAGATATGGCTTCTGATCATCTCAGTTCAGAACCCGTTATCACTGGTGTATTAGCTTCTGAGCAGATCAGTCCAGAACCTGTGTCTACAGCGATAAATTCGGATAACGCTTGTACTTCTACTTCACATTTAACTGATTTAGATTTGTTATTTGAATTCTTTTATGATGAGTTTCTAGGATCTAATATATCTAAATCTGCTGTGACTGACAGGTCTGAAGATACAAGTTGTAATCATCCAGACACTTCAGAGGTCATTACTGAACAAGTATCCCCCGTTCAGTCTGAAACTCATATTCCTATTGTTACTCCTACAGTTGAAGATGCACAAGCAAATATTGAGCCAGAAGTAACTGTTTCAGTTGGGTGTAATACTTTGTCTACTCAACAGCCTGAATCTGCTGTTCCCACTGATACTTCTGCACATGAAACTTCAACTGACAACCCCCCTCCTGTAATTCAAACTGAAGATTTTGAAAGTGGATTTCAAGATGATGATCATGTTCAGAATTCATGTATTCCACTCCCACATGAGCATCGCTGGACCAAGGACCATCCATTACATCAAGTAATTGGAGATGTTGACAAGCCTGTTTAGACAAGGTCAGCGACTATTAATCAGTGTATGCATGAATCGTTCCTAAGCAAGATTGAGCCAACACGAGTATCCGAGGCTCTTGCTGATTCGGATTGGGTATCTGCAATGCAAGAAGAGATCAATCAGTTTGAAGCCCTAAATGTTTGGAGACTGGTTCCTAAACCAGAAGGCAAAACAGTGATAGGAACTAAGTGGGTATTTAAGAATAAAAAGGATGAAGATGGTGTCGTCATCAGAAACAAAGCTAGACTTGTTGCCAAAGGCTACCGGTAAGAGGAAGGCATTGATTATGACGAGACGTATGCTCCAGTAGCGCGCATAGAGGCAATCAGAATGTTTCTCGCCTACGCCACTCATAAGAACTTCACAGTTTTTCAGATGGATGTGAAAACAACCTTTCTGAACGGCATTCTTAAAGAAGAAGTGTATGTGTCTCAACCAGAAGGGTTCGTTAATCCAGATAAGCCAGATCATGTCTACATATTGGACAAAGTTCTTTATGGATTAAAGCAAGCCCCTCGAGCCTGGTATGACGTCTTATCCAAATTCTTGGTCAAGTCTGGTTTCTCTAAAGGTAAGATCGATACCACTTTATTCATAAAGAAGGAAAAAGCTGATATTATTCTTATTCAGATTTATGTTGATGATATAATATTTGGTAATACTAATCCAAAATATTGCAAAAACTTTTCTAACCTCATGGTGTCACGTTTTCAAATGAGTATGATAGGAGAGATGAACTTCTTTCTCGGATTACAAGTTAAACAACTTTCTACGGGGATTTTTATCAATCAGTCTAAGTACATTTTGGACATTCTTCGGAAGTACAAAATGGAAGATTGCAAATCTATTGGCACCCCGATGGCACCAGGAACTAAGATCCACACTGATCCTTTGGGAAAAAGTGTTGATGTTAGAACCTATAGAGGTATGATAGGATCGTTGATGTATTTAACTTCCAGTAGGCCAGATATTATGTTTTCAATATGTCTTTGTTCTAGATATCAAGCTGATCCCAAAGAATCCCATTTGGCCGCTGTCAAACGGATTTTCAGATATCTGAAGGGGACTACAGACCTTGGTTTGTGGTATCCTAAAGATACTGGGTTTCAACTGACTGCATATTCAGATGCACATCATGCAGGTTGCATGTTGGACAGAAAGAGTACTTCTGGTCACGTACAATTTCTTGGAGACAAGCTCGTTAGCTAGGCTTCAAAGAAACAGTTATGTGTTTCCACATCGACTGCAGAAGCAGAATATGTAGCTGCTGCCAGTTGCTGCTCTCAAGTCTTGTGGATGCGAACACAGCTACGAGACTATGGATTCAAATATGACAAAATTCCGATATACTGTGATTCGAAGAGTGCGATTGCCATATCTGCTAATCCTGTCCAACACACCAAAACCAAACACATTGATGTAATGTGAAAATTCTTTGGTAAATGTTATTGAAACAGACAAATAGCCCATGCCAACTCTTGCTTAAAACCCCACCAGCCACTCATTTTCTTCTCAAAAAGAAAATGTTTAACATTTTCAAGGGGACGCAGCATATAATCTATCTGATTTTCATTTGGAAAATCTGGATATTGAAAAAGAAGGAAGTCTGCCCCACCTTCGCACTTCAATCATGCACTTAGAGTCTGTGTTTATCTACTGTTGTCTCAGTGGTTTACACTATGTTGAGCCTTATAAAAGCAATTATTCGTGCTTAATTCTTTCTACACTTGCACGAGCACACAAAGAATTTTTTCTTTGTCATAACATTCATAGAAATTGCCTTTGTGGTATTTCGATGATTGGATGGAAGCCCTGGGGGAGTGAACATCAAAAAGCTCCTTTATATTGTGTATTCGTTACACACAGTGACTTTGTGTTACTGACAGGCATATTAACTGATTCATCTGTTGATTCAGGAGTTACATGTTCTTATTTTGTTTGGATTTCAAAAGATCTAGATGAATATCTTGGAGAGTTGACAGAATCAGAGGCTCAGTATGACAGATCAGAATGGTAAATGACATTTCTTGGCGAAAAGTTTTGATGATATCAGATGCTCAAATCATCAAAAAGGGGGAGATGGTATGAAGAAATGTTAAAGTTTTTGAAGTTAAAGGGAGATGGTTTCAAAGAAATGATAAAGATTTAATGATTTGAAGATGATCAAAGAATTTCTGAAGATTTTGAGGAATTTTTCTTTGAAGATTATTTGCTAAAGTATTCGAGCTGATTCTGAAGATAATTTCTTTCCAAAAGTCTGAAAGAGTTCTATGTCAAAGTTTGGGGAGATTGTTCATCATTTTTGAAGACAGCTTTGGAAAGAAGACTATCAATGAAAAAAAAGGGGAGATTATTTTGAACAGAACTTAAAGATAAGAACTGAATTGCTAGATATTTCAACAGTGATCTTGAATCCAAAGGGGGAGATTGTTAGAGCATAAATCTGTTGGATACAAGATCAAGCATACTGAAGGTCAATATTGAGAAAGTCAAAGCTGCTAAAGTCAAACCTCATTAAAAGTCAAAGTCTATTTGTAATAAGTCAAACTTAGTTGTATTTGTATTTGTTGTTTCCTTTGTATTAGGTGTTAGTATAAATACATTTTATTCTTGTATTTTAAGTAGTTACAAAAGATAGAAGTTAGATAAAAAGAATACGTAGAAAGAGAGAGAGAGAGTGTTAGAGAGAGAAAGTGTATTTGTGAATTGAAAGAGTAATCAAACAGGTAAATTTGATTGTTAAATCTTGTTTGTTTGATTGTAATTGAATAGGAACTAGAATCTGGAACACACAACATTATATTTGGTTCCTTCAATGACTCCTATTGCAAAAAGTTTGAAACTTTAATGAAGAGTGAGTTTGAGATGAGCATGATGGGAGAACTCACATTCTTCCTAGGATTTTAAGTCAAACAAACCACAGAGGGAATCGTTTTAAACCAATCAAAATATGTCTCTGACATACTTTCCAAATATAAGCTCTCTGACTCTTCTGCACTGAAGACACCAATCGCCACTGGATCGAAGCTCTTTGCGGATCTAGAGGGCAAATCTGTTGAGTGCAAACTCTACAGAGGTATGATTGGGTCTTTACTTTATTTAACTGCAAGTAGGCCAGATATAATGTTTTCTACATGCTTATGTGTAAGATTACAAGCTAACCCCAAGGAATCTCATCTCTTAGTTGTTAAGAGGATCTTCAGGTACCTAAAGGGAAACAAAAATCTTGGCCTTTGGTATCCGAAGAAATCTGGCTTTGATTTCGTGGCATATACAGATTCAGATTATGGAGGATACAAGCTAGACCGAAAGAGTACCTCTGGAAGTTGTCAATTTCTAGGTGGTAAACTTGTAAATTGGACTTCAAAGAAGCATAATTACATGTCAACTTCTACTGTAGAGGAAGAATATATTGTTGCAGCTAGTTGTTGCTCACAAGTTTTGTGGACGCGAACTCAGCTCATAGACTACGGCTTCGCTATCGACAAGATATCCATCATCTGTGACTCAAAGAGCGCCATAGCAATCTCAGCTAATCCAGTGCAGCACTCCGAAATCAAACATATTGATATCAGGTTAAGGGGGAGCAGAAGGAGCTTGTTAAGTCTGATTTTATAGTAATCATTGTATTTATAGGCTTGGTCAATTACTGTGTCTAGAGTCTCTTTCTATGTTGTATTGACTAGGGTATTTAAGTCCTTTTGGTTCTTATGTCTTGTAAGACATTAACGCATACATCAATATACTCATACTTTGCGCTACATTGCTCTCTCTCTCTCTACTTTCTCCCTAGAGATTTAGTGATCTTCGACTCACAATTGGTATCAAAGCCATCTGAATCTTGAGAGGATTGAGAGAATTCGTTTTTAGATTATGAATTTGTGATTTAATCCGAAAAATTGATTGATTTTCTTGAATTTTTCAAGAAAATCTCATTTTTGGATTTTTAATCAAATTCGATCTGTTTTTTGAGTGAATTTCTTTGCAAATTGGTTTGTTGGATTCAAAATTGATAGGAGAACATATTTGATTCACATCTCTTTGCAAGAAAAAACGTGTTTGATCATTGATTTTGAGTTTTAAAGATTTTCTGGAAATACGGTTTTTACGTACTGTTCAATTCTTGAAATCTTGTTTTTGTGGTTTTTGATCGAAATTTAAATTTGAAAAGTGTTATAATATTGTTTTCGAACTTGTCTGTTTAAGGAATTTGCATCAAATTCAATTTTGTAACCGCTTTTTGTAAGATTTTGGCATTTTGACATCGGTTTGCACTAGATCTGTAGTTTGCGCGAGTTTATATGCGTTTGCGCGAGTTCATCTTAGTTTGCGCGGTCTACTAATATTGTCTTCGTGTATTTCAGGTTTTCTTTCAGGTTTTCACTTTCATTTCATCACGCAAAGCACAACTTTGCGTCTCCCTTGGATCAAGCAAAGCTAAGTTTGCGTTTTTGGTTACTCACGCAAATATACTTTGCGCCATCTTCAGTTCAAGAAAAGCTACTTTGCGCCACAGCCTACTCACGCAAAGCTTCGTTTGCGTTTCATACTGCTTGCGAAAAGCTCAGTTTGCGCTTTCTGTCTCTCACGCAAACATCAACTTTGCGCCAGTCTCAGAGTTAGAATTTTTTCTGGATTATCTGAAACATGGATTCCGACAAATTTTCTTATCAAGCTCAGTTCTACAAAAGTGATCTTATGATGTCTCTAGGTACAGAAAATCGTCCACCAGTGCTAATTGATGAAAATGAATTTACACAGTGGCAAGATCGGTTCTTGAACTTCATTGAACGTCAAAAGAATGGTAACGACATGTTGATCATTCTATCTGAAGGACCATTTGAAAAATCCAAATTGGCTTCTGGATTATATAAGCCTACTAAAGAGTATTCACATGATGAGTTGTCTGCATATCAAGCTGATCGTGATATTAAAGCAAATCTGATGCTAGCCTTGCCAAACTCTATATACAACTTGATTGACTGTTTCAAAACTCATCGTAATCTGATGTGGCAACAACTTGAGAAGATTATGCTTGGTTCTTCAGTCGCAACTCAACTCAGGCATACACGCTACATGAATAACTTTGAAGAATTCAAAGCCAAGGATGGGGAGCCAGTGAAAGCTTTGTATGACTGATTTTGTGCCGTGATCAATGATCTTAGGAAGATTAGAGTTGAAAAGACCGAGCTTGAGACAAATCTGAAGTTCCTCAACACATTGCAACCAGAATGGAATAAAACATGCCATAGACTAAGGAACGATGTCAGAATCTCCACTATGCAAATCCAAGAACTTTATGAAATTCTGATGACTGATGAGAGCTTGGTGCTTGAGAAGAAGGCCAAACTGGATAAGAAGAACAAGAAATCTGTAGACGCGGTTGCACTCCTCAAGAGCCAAATGGTTGAACAAGCGTTGTCTGATAACGCTTACAACGAGTCAATTGATGATGATGGTGAGACTCTACAGAAATCGATGATCCTTCTCTCTCAGCATTATCAGAAAAAGTTCCAACCAAGATCGGGTTCCAACACTTCTCGCTTCACTTCCAGTTCTAAAGTCAAAGTGCCCGAGCGAAAGACTGCTGCTTGCTACAACTGTGGAAAGTCGGGACACATTTCAAAGGAGTGTCGAGCAAAGAAGGTTAAGGACTCAGCTTATTACAGAAAGAAATTGGAGTTGGCTGAGAAAAGAGAGAACATAACTGCTTTGCTAACAAAAGAAGAATTCTGGCTGGATCATTCTGACGATGAAGCTGCAAACGTAGAGATCGATCAGATGTGCTTGGTTGGAGATGATAAGTGATACGATTCTGATACTGATGAAGATGAGGTATATTAAGAATTTGATTACAACTTTATTGCCTCTCAGATGAATATTATTATTTCTGCTTTATCTGATCTTCGCTTAAAGTTATTATCTGAAAAGAACTTAGATTCTGAAAAGTCAGATTTGATTGACAAACTGAAAATTTCTTTGAAAGATGAAAAATCTATTTTGGAAAGCACAGAAGACATCTTTCAAAAGAAATTGGATGATTTGGAAAATTCAAATATAACTTATCTTGAGTCTTTCACTAAAATGACTACTTTAAAAGATGAATTTTCAGATAAAATAAATAAGTTAGAAGAAAAGCTTTATCGAAGGAACCAATCTGAACAAACAATTTTTATGAACAAACCGAGGAGTGAAGAAACTTTAAAACAAAGGTGGGGACTTGGTTTTGGCAATCCTCATTGTTTAAACAAAGTGATAAACGAAGTTCCTACTTTATATAAATACGATTATCTAACTCTTGCACACTATGCTCCTCAGTTCAAATTTCATTGGACTAGTGAAAAGCAAGTGTTAGAACTCGAAAATGAGAAAATGACAAATAACAAGAAAAAAGAAATTCCTTTTGTTTACACAAGCGAAAATGCAAAATATTTTTCTGAAAAATCAAGGAGAGGAAGAAGAATTTTAAATGATATATCTCCTATCAAATCTTCAATGTCTGATGATTTTATTGATCCTTATGCTCCTGATTCTAATAAGAAAAATATTTCTCCAATCATTTATGATTCGAAGAAAATATACTCCTCCGTTAGTATTAGAAATCAAAATCATCAATCTTGAATATAAGATAGAAGATCAAAATATTTTAACGAAAATTGAATCTGATATTATTCTTTCTTTCATGACGCCTAGTCTTGAAGAAAAATTATTTTCTCAAAAATCAGATTCTATTTCTAACATTTCTTCTGATTTTCAAGAAAACAAAAAGGAAGTTTCAAATTTTAAAATCTTTTCTCAAAATAATCCATACTCCGAAGCGAATTCATATTTATTAGTTGATCAGATTGGTTGCTTAGGTAAAATTATTTCTTCTGATTTAAATATTTCGTCTAAAATTCTTGATGATTCTTTTCTGCTCAATGATCAATATTATAAACCTAAGAGTAAAAGAAGACGGTCAAAGAAGTCAAAGAAACAAGATAAAGTTCTTTCTGAAAGTTCTAATTCTTCCGATTCAATTCTTACAGATAGGACTTTGAGAGCTCGATCAAAGAAGCAGATCTGGAGAGCGAAGCGGACATTTACTGATTCTATGATTGATGAGGATAAATGTGTAGACAAACTTTATAAAAGTGATTCATTTGCTACATGTAATCAAATTTCAAAATATTCTATAAAAAAATAATTCGAATTTCAAAACATGTCTCATGTTCTTCCTCGGATTCTAGTTCGGATGATTATGCTTTCTCTTCTTCTGATGATTCTGTTCATTCATATGATTATATCTCTCGTGCTTTAATTGTTAAATCTAACAAAATTTTCCCCATACGAACTGCAACTAACAAACACAGGCCCAAATTCAAGTGGGTTCCCAAATTTCAAACTGATTCAAAGTTGCAGGCATCTACTGTTAAGGGGGAGTAAGAGGAAAAATGGCTCTTGAGTAAATCAGCTCAAGACCCGGACTTCATTGTCAACATTTTGTCTTCTGAGTACTTCAGCTCAGAACCCGTGCTTCAATGACTATGACTTCTAGACAAATCAGTCTAGGACTCGTTCTTCAAAGCTTTATAGTTTCTGACTAACGAGATACTGTGAGTACATCTACTTAATTTCCGCTGCATTTATTTCTGATAATGATGTTGTTCCAGTTTTCTCAAATGTTTTAAAGAATCTGAGCAATTTTCTTCAACTCCTGATTTTGTTCAACCCAAAATTTTTTAAATGAGACACATATTTCATTTTTACATTGTGTGAAAGATAATATTATTGAATTATATTTTGTTTCACCTGAATATAAACTTGCCAATCAAATATTTCTATTTTTTTTTATCTTGGCATGTTGTTTTAAAAGTTTAAACCTTTACAAATTTTATTCTATAAAGTAAAAGTTTTTACAATTTTTCTTTCTTTTGAATAAAATATGTGTCTAGGATAAATTTTCAAGTTACTTTGTTTATATTAAAGTTCTTATATGTTCAAATTTTAGTTCTAACAAAAGTCGAAAAGTCAGCAACATGTTTGTAACTTTTGATATTGCTTTAAAGTTGTGTGATTCGGATTATTTATAGTTTACAATGCTTAGAAAACCTAAAAAGTCGGAATTTTGGATTGTAATGAAAATATGGGCTAAGCACTTAGACGTAAAACCTTGTGTTTGAGATGATTATTAAATTCTTATAAATCAGAAATCTCTAAGTTTAAAAGTTTGTACCTGTGACCTTTCTGGTTTGGGAAAGTAAGTTATGTGGGATGCTTGTCATCTGGTCCCTAAGGTCAATTGATCTAGGAGTGATCGAACCCAAATCCTTCAATAGAACCAGATCAAAAGTCATGTTCTACTGGTATGAATGGGTTTAGGATATGTCGATGTAGCCTTTCTGATCCGGGAAAGTAAGTTCCAAGGGGTGCTTGACACCTAGTGCCCTAAGGCCAACTTGTCTAGGAGTGGCTGACCCAAATCCTGCAATAGGGTCAGATAGAAAGCTACGTTTACGGCATGTTCTTTACTTAATAAACTTTTTGATTAAAAAGATGCCAAAAGTGCACAAGCTCAAAAGATACCAAAGAGCACACTCATGTGAAGATACCAATGAGCACACATCTCATGATACTTGGTTATATATTTCTGAGTTGCAATAAACCGGTAAATTTGTGAAAGTCTGAATTTTTGATGGATTAGTATGATTATTTGCAAATTTCTCTATTATATTTTTATAATTGCATTTTCTTGAAGCTAATCGAAGTTCATATGCGAGCACACTGAATAGATTGATGAATGTTTTTGAAACTGAACATGTCTTAACTTGATATGCAATCAAACTTGTTTCTGCATCCAAACACATATTTCATTTGATGGATTTTATCGTGATATTTTACTAAGTAGAATTTTATTTGTTTCTGTTTAAATTTTTATATATTTAGTCGTTTCAAAATACATATTCAGTATATTTTTCTTTCTACATTGATGTTTACATTCATGGTGTTCTCATATGTCTTTACAAATGGGTTTGAGCATTATTCACAGGGGAGTGAAAAAGGAGAATTTTTCTTAAATGTTCATATCTGTTTTTGAGGGGGAGTATATGATTTTATTTATATGAATGCTAACTTGAATTGTCATATCTAGTGCATTTGTGTAGGGGAGTCAAAGAGCTTAAAAAGGTAAAATTTTCAAAGTTTAAGTCAGCTTTGCGCCATCAGTTGGTCGCGCAAACCTTGCTTTACGCCACCTTTGCTTCGCGCAAACCTTACTTTGCGCCACCTTGGTGTAATGCAAACTTCACTTTGCGCAACCTTGGTGTAACGCAAATCTCACTTTGCGCCACCTTCTTGTCACGCAAACCTTCCCTATTTCTTTGTTTCTTTGATTTTGCAGATCTTAAGTTGTCTCGTCTCCAACATTTGCATGACCAAGTTGATCCCGATCATCAAGGTCATGAGGGGGAGAATTAAGAAAAGTTAAAGGAGATGATTAAGAGACAAAGAGCTCAAATGTTTATCTGCTGATCAAGATTCGCTCAAAGATTCTATTCTATCAGCTTCAACTAATTCTTTTGTTGTTCCTGCTCCGACCACCACAGTTCATTCAAGGTCATTCAAAAGAGGTGTGTCGTCTAGAGCACAAGATTCTGTTCCAGATTTGTCAACAAAGCAAAGACAATTTAATCTGAAAGTTGCTGAGAAGAATTTTTTTTAAAAGTCAGATTGCTTCGTAAAGTCGCTTTGATGGTCCGTGCTGTTTTAGAAGATGAATTTTTAAAGACCAAAGCGCCAATGATTACTGTAGGACCCTAGATCTAGACATTCAAGCATTTGTAATAGTTTAGGTATGATAGGATAGGAGTAGGATTTATTAGAACATTTCTTAGAAATGGAAAACTACACTAATGAGAGAGAGAATTCTTAGAAAACTACATTTTGTAAATTTGAATTATCAAATGATTACAAGGCCTTAACCATCTATTTAGAGTGTCACTAATCCTACCTACCACCTTTTCTACAACATTTAAGCACAAGCCCTTACACTTTAAGCTCTATACAATTACAATTTATAATACATTTACTTTCCAAACATTCAATGCACTAACAATTACTAAGGGGGAGATTGTTAAGTCTGATTTTATAGTAATCATTGTATTTATAGGCTTGGTCAATTACTGTGTCTAGAGTCTATTTCTGTGTTGTATTGACCAGGGTATTTAAGTCCTTTTGGTTCTTGTGTCTTGTAAGACATTAACGCATACATCAATATACTCATACTTTGCGCTACATTGCTCTCTCTCTACTTTCTCTCTAGAGATTTAGTGATCTTGGACTCACAGATCTACACCAAGAAGACCTTGTTAATTCAAAGGGGAGCGGAGAAGCCATTTCTGGTAAAAGAAGTTTGCAGAACAAGTGTTGGTCCAACAATACTTATCAAGTTTTATAGATTAACAACACATTAACGATTACCAACCTGTATTGATTAATAAGAACGGTTACAAGGTTGATCGATTCAAGCTCTAGAATGTGTTCTCTGTTTTTCTCTCTTTTACACCTTTTAGTGTGTGTTTTTGTGTGTGTCAATATCTGATGTGTTGAGAGAGTTGTTGAGATACACCTAATATCTAATCTACCTAACATGCATAATATCTAAACTAGATATTATGTAAATAAACATAATATCTATTTTAGATATTATGTAAACTAACTAAACTTTATCTAACTAAGTTACTAGATCTAATATCTATTAGAAATAGATATTTAAACTAAGTTAACTAATATAATAAACAAACAATTACATTGACATTTATTACAAACGACATTGACTTTAATATCGAGAGTCGACGTTTCGGCTTTAGCTTCAGATTGCGATCTTCAGTTTGGATGATCTTGAATCCAATGAGACTGTGTCTTAACAACAAAGTATGTTCTGAGTAAATTCATAAGGACAATAACATTTTTCTCGGACACCAATTTTCAAATATGTCCTAAATTTACATCCAAAACTTGTCCAAACTTTGTGTGATCCAAATCTTTAAATGCCTTTACTAAATTAGAAATTTTTTGTCAAAGAGCCATTGAGGCCTCTCACAGAGCCACTGTGAGATGCATCTAAGCCTCTGAGTCTCCAAAACACTCATCTTGACCTCTAACTTCTTATTTGGATGACCAACTCAATCTCTCCATTGTCTCTCAATGTTCTTGGATAAGAGAAATGTTTTCTTATGCGAAAGAGCTAAAACCACAACCTCAGAAGCTCTTAACCCACAGAGCTTCTGACATTCACCATACTTATGAACTATTCAAAGGTTTGCGGTGCGGGTTATTTTTGAAAGTAACGGTCAAATGGGTATAACAAATGCCACGCGCATGAAGATAATGGGAGGCGTACGTACTTGATTGTGCACCACCCTTACTGAAGTGGAAAAATCTGATTGGAGCGTAGTTTGCACCGTCGTTTTTTCAAACGGGTTACTACCTTATAGGTACTAATTACGGATTCCAAATTTTATTTATTACCACTCATTTTTTACCCATGTCACAATATAAATACCCATCATTTCACCTTCTTCGATTCGTTACCTGCATCAAAAATTCTCGAGCAGTCAAAAGGCAAAGAACCTACAAATTTCTACTTTCTACTCCTTTCTTCACAAATGGCTTCCCACTCTGCTTCTGCTAAGAACTCACAAGGCTCCAATGGGTCGAACCATTCCCAACACTCTGTGGCTCTAAAGGATGACTCTAGTTCAGTAGGACAACAACAACCCCTTACTAGTCGAATTCTCTCATTCACTAGGCACCACTACCAAACCACCACACTGAACCTGAAACCGAACAATAATTTCGTAGTTTTGGACCCCAAAGGATACCCTGCTAAGGCTGAACCACTTATAAAAATACTCCAAAATCATTTCCAAGTAAAAACCCTAACTATGACTATGAATGATGCCCCTGAATCGTACGTTCGGCAATTCTGGCAAAGCTATAGGTATGAAAAGATTAAGGACTATGGACACTGCGTTATGGGATATGCCACTAAACCTGGAACTGACAAAATCTTGGACATATGCATCAACAAAAAGAAAGGTCTCTGAGACCTTTGATTTACCAACTAAGGACCAACTCAATATGGTCAAGTTCTTAGAAGAACCAACCGACGCTGAGATCCTAGACTTCCTTTGATTCATTGGGTATGCCAAACCCATCACCAAACGCACAAAATTCAGACGACGGAACCTTCCACCTCTGTGGAATGTATTATTCTCAATCCTCAACAGAACATTAACCTGCAAGGTGAGCATCCCAGATCAATCAAGCAACGCAATCCTTGCCATCATGTACGGGGTCAACTAAGATCTCCCGTTGGACTACGCCAAGTTGATCATCAGGGAGATTATGCTAGCCACGATTGGCAAAGAGGAAGATCAAAACAGGGGCACAAAACCAAAAACTTTGGTCTTTAACAAGTTCATCGCTCTCCTTCTGGGCGGTGAATTGGTTGGTGAAGGGAAGTTGACCTCAGAGGGTAAAATGACTAACATCTACGATATGAAATCCCACAAACCTACAACTCTGCCAACAGGATACCTTAACACATGGCCTCTGCCAAGAAAGCTTTTGATATACCTGGGTAGAGAATATAGGTTGGAATATATTCGTGGGCACATGACTCTAGAATCGAGTCCTTCAACCCCCCCCCCCCGCATAGATTTCTTAGTAGGTGAGATTGCAATTTACTTGAGATAAGTGGTAGGTGAGGAAGTACAGGGGGATGTGTCCGAAGTGGCACATGTTGAAAGATTAGAAGAGAAATTAGAGCCCGAGAGTGGGAAGGGGGAAGAGACACCAAAAGAGAAAAAAAAATAAAGAAAACATAAGAGGTTGTTGAAGATGAGGCCACAACTGCAGAGGCTAAAATCTTAGAGGTTGAAAAACCTAAGAAGAAAAACAAATAGGCCATAAAGGCAAAGGTTGTGGAAGAAAAGACACAAGACGATGCTCCCATCATCATAGATGAAGTTACAGAAAAGGATGCAGAGGCTTCTACTAAAGAGCCTTCAAAGAATCCTAAGAAGAAGAGGCTAATCACACTAGACGATAAAGAATAATCCAGGGTCTCGACAGAAGCCCAACTTGATGCATCTAGGGGAGAACCTGCAGAGGAAGAGGAAGAACCTCTGCAGAGGAGAGGAAAGAGGTTGTTAATTCTTGAAATCCCTGAGATTGTGATCCCTCAGGAAGAGAAAGCACAGAGCCCTCTGAAAGTGGCAGCCAATATCGCCAAAGAAGTGTTCCAGCTAATTGGGATAGAGGATGTCACTTACAAGAGGTCAAGTGATGATGATGAGGACAGAGTAGAAGATGAGAATAGAAAATCGTTGGAGGAGAAAGAGTGAGGAAAAGATGTTGAGTGCACACCACCTAAACAAACTCCTAGTGCAAGCCATATTGCTATCCCTGCAGATCTAGTGCAAAGGGATATTGAAGAAGGATCGCACAATCCGAACCCTAACCAGCCAAACCGGACAGAGGAAAATCCTTGTTCCTCTGTGCCACACTTAGCCGGGGAAGCCTAATCCACACCATCCTCTCAAAAGGATGGTGGTGTAGTCAAAAGTGTTCATTCTACCCAGAACATGATGCCACCCTCTGTAGAGGCATTTGTTGCCTTTACTTCACACATGAGCGAAGCCAAAAATACTTCATAGGTGTTAGTGAGGGAAAACACTGACTCTGTGGGTCTAGATCACCCTCAGAGTCTACTCAACGACACTCTAAGGAGAGACTCTGAATTTTCTCCTCAAGGATCGTTGACAGAACCTCTATAGAAGATTCTTCTAAGGAACTTTGAGGATTAGAGGGAAATCCTTCAGAGCCCAACGTCAACACAAGCTGTGAAGGTGCCAAACACTCATTGGCAAAATTTGGATCATGTGTTGATCCAGAGGTTCCTCCTGGTATATATATCACGAAGGATGAGTTTAAAATCTTCGTGGATAATATAAACCAAAAAGTAGATGAGTTGCAAAGCTCCATTCCTTTCCTCTCACCTCTCTTACTCTCAGACATCAAAGAGACCGTCACCACCCTTAAAACTGTCTCCATGACTAATGCGGTTGATGTCAAGAAGCTTGACTTAGCCGATGAGAACAATGTTTCCAAAGAAGATCTACACAAACTCATAGAGGCTCTGAAGGCAATTACAGAGGCTCTGCTCGAGCTAAGGAGGATCTTAGATCAGAACTCTGTGGATATAGAGAAGTTACTCGATGCATCTACTGCAAATGCCACTCAAGAAGACTCCAAGATCATAATCGAAGTCGTGGATAAACAAACTACCACTATCAAAGTCCTAGGCGAGATTGTAATGGATGAGGTCGTCAATGTCGCAGTAGAGGTAACAAATTCTGCGGTGGGCTATCTGACAAGGCTTAAGAAAGAAATTAAGGACATGACTCGCAATGTCATGGTCCCTACGCAAACCCCTTCCACTTCAACACTACAGAACCGACAATCGGCTAACCTTTCACCGAACCTTGTCACAAAAGAAGATCTCACAGCTCTAGGCAAGATGCTTCTGAGGAACGTTAACCTCTTGGGTGCCGACATGATCACTAAAGGCTAGTCGGTAGCCACTGAACTAAAAAGGATTGTGGCCACCATAAAGTTTAAATCTGACTACGAGATTAACCGCACATCAATGGAGGCCAATGATGCAATTCAATTGATCAAACATCATGCAGAGGCCAATCTGTGCAGAAGGAAGAACAGGAAGTTACCTGCCTCATGCCAGGCCGAGGTTGAGTAGAAGAGGCCACGACATGATGACCAGGAGCGCGATAGCTCTGGCCCTGGGCATCATGAGGGGGAGAAGACCAAGGCAAGAATCTCTGCACCAACTCAAGCATCTCATCTTTAAGTTGTGCCTGCGCAGAAGGGAATCTCATAGGGCACTACACAACGATCCATCACAAGTGCCTCAGAGAAGAGAAACACCATAGGAGCAACAACTCCCAATATCCAATGTCCAAATGTCCAAACTCAAGAGCCAAAGTTAGCAGAGGTCCCCTAGACCAAACCTTCAACCAAAGACAAAGGAAAAGTTATAGCTACAGAGGCTCTAAAGATCAAGCCTAAGCCTCTACCAAACCCTGAGAAGCTCACGAAGAGTGCATTTGACTCTTTCATGGTGCCCAATCCAAAAGAAGAAGACTGGGCATTCGATCTACAACCTCTGACGGCAAAACCAATCATAGACCCCCTAGCAAAATCCTCAAAGGATAGAGTAGCAGAGATCATCCAAGTCATTGAAGACAAGAGAAAATCCATTCCAATCCCTCCACCAAAGAAGGACCTGGAAGAAGTTTTATACAAGTATTTATATAGCCAAAGGATCAATGACCCACTACCTGCGCCTAGATGTAACACCCTAAAATTCAGAGTGAAATAAAACTGCGGAAATAAAGGAAACGAGACAATCGAATTGGTATAAACCTCCCCTAAAGGGGATCAGACCTTAAATCTATACAAAACTCATATGGATATAGAATTTATCAACACTACTAATCTAAACATAACCGTCTAGACTACAACGGATGATGAACCAGAATTCACTAAAAGATGGGACTTAAACAATGCCCAACACCAAAATACTAGACATCTCAAAATATGCCTCGAGTCCACGCTCGACTCTCAAAGACCCTGTGCAACCCACCGCTAAGGGAAACCTGTTATACATATCATTTGAGAAAAAGTGTCAGACTTTAAAGCCTGGTGAGAACATACAGTTTATAAAGCCCGAAAGATATAAACATCAGTATCATAAAGAAATCTTTTCATAAAGGTTTAGTTCGTAAAGATAACATTTCGCCACAACCGGGCCTCTTCGGTCCAAAACTCTTAAACGGTGATAAAAGGACCATTTTACCAAGGAGAGTGGCGAAACACAAAGTTAGGCCAACAAACCGAGTTATGAGCTAAACACTTGGAGTCCTCAGCAATGAAGCCAGAGTCCGTGCTACGAAGTGAGATCGCGCTCCCAAGGGAAACCAATGTATACTCCTTCACTAGGATCACCATGAACCATGGCTAGTATCCGGCCTCACATAACCGTACCAAATTGCCCCCGAGGAAACATGTGATCCATAGCTACAACTTGGGGAATATAACCTCCCAACCAAAACAGTCTACTCCAAAACCTAGGGATCCACTAGAAATGGTACGGACTCGTCACAACAACATATGTGACCTACCATAAATAAATATATGGTAACAAGTACATTTTATAAACAAAATGCTACTCCAGTTCAACTTCTGGTAAGAACGAATACCATTAAAATGAGTTCATAAACAATCATTTCAAACGACCACACATAATGTGAAAGTAAAACATCATTTTACTTTAATAAGGCGGAACCCGTCATTTTGGTCAAAACTGACCGGGAACCCCGAAAATCACCAAAAACTTCATTTATATCAAAATGTAGAGAACATGAAATCATACCGTAGAAATACTTCAGATTTCGCAAATAAGAGTTTTGACATGTATAAAGTTTGTAAAATGATAGTAGGAACTCACCGGTAGGTTTTCAGAATAAAACCCGGAAAACCAGATAACGATCACGACGTAGAGGTGAAGCTTAAAACACCGACCCCTCGCTAGAAACACCGAAAACTAGCAACCAAACGAGCCTTGAAGATCGGAAGATGAAAAGAGAGAAAAAGAAAATAAGAGAGAGAGAGAACTGAGATAAGAGATATTTTTTAAGAAATATCTCTCAAAAAGATATTTAAGCTAAACTCAAAAAGATATTTTTCAAAGAAGGAATTGCGCACGACCCGTGCGCTAGCACTGAGCTTCGGCCCTGGATCCTACGCACGACCCGTGCGTTTTCTCTTAAGGAGGACGCACGACCCGTGCGTCCTGTAGACAGCCCAATAACTTCCTTTTTCCTCCAAACAACCTCGCATAACGGCTAAACGAAATTCGGGGTGTTACAATTCTCCCAACCTTAGAATGATTTCGTCCTCGAAATCAAATCTTCTCAATGGAATACTGATCGCAGAAAATATTGCCTCAAACCTAAACACAGAATCATTAACGAGATCTTAATACCGACACACGAAAAAGCTACCCTACTCGGGCACATTTCACTCCTAACCGAGCGAACACTCCACATTTCAATGTAACCTTTACTCCCACGGTTACGGTTGCCTCCCAACCTTAAGTGACAATTACTACCTCCAGAAATTAGCGACCTTAACTTTCCATCTACTAATTCTTTCAAACTGCACGGTTCCGAACTCAAAGCCAACGGTCGACGCTAATCTTCCCAAAACTCTCAGATTTCATTGATCCATTCCTAATAGTGATAAAGATATTCCTACAAGGCGTACTAAAGCGTCTTTCCGGTAAACGGTTAACACAGATTCTGCTATCACTCAACTCCGATCCGACCCCAAGTCTGGAAAAAAGCTCTTATTCAAAATCTTAATACTTCCATAAATACCCCGTCTACAACCACATTATAAAGATTAACTTCTAAACATGACACCAATCTATACATTTGGACTTATGAAGGACGGGCGCTACAGAAACTCATGCGTAGACTAACTCCAACCTGTGGAAGACTTTACCAACAACTTACTCTAGCTCAAGGCTAAGGCCCAACTCCTCAAAGCACGGCTAGAACCGAACCCCCGACAGGAAATGATGCACATGAAGATAACTAAATAAATAAAAGTTTAAGCTTAACGCCTAGAGAGCTCAAGAGTTTTACATAAGTAAAAGCATTTAAATTGATAAACTTCTCTTTAAATCAGAACCTTTCAAACGATGAACCTTAAAACATAGAAACAACTCCTTTTCAAAGTCATGCACTTTCAAAGACGGATACTTCATTGCAAATACGTTTTATAAATTGACACAATTTGTATAACCCGAAGTATGAAATATTAGTAACACTATCCAAATCGTACGTCCGAAAACATGGACACTAGGCCCAATACTCACACGACCAAAAAGAAAAGAAAACTAAATATCAACATGCACGAATAACACATTTCATTCAAACCTTAATATACGTGGGAAAAACCCAATATTAAAGCCATCATTTACCGTCGACTCCACATAATCAAAGCAGGTAAAAATATGACATTAGTTTTTCAAATACCCCGGGTCTACGACGGAGAGACCCGTACACAAGGAGAATAGAAGGACACGCAAGTAGGCCGCCCATACAACTTCCTCGCATGACCTCTAAACGTTTCCATCTTGGGTGGCGAGAACAATTGAATGGGGCCACCCGTGATGTTATTGGATTTCACCACGTATCCCGATCTTAGTTCCCATGTCATACCAGACATCACAACTTCAAATCGTTTGTCGCCTCTAGCCATACTCCGTCGAGTTCCATCTCAAGGGCTTACGGACACGGGTGTCTACCCAATCTAGACGAGTTCCAACTCAGTGGCTCGTGCCACCTATTGTCTACTCGCTAGTAAACCCGAGCGGTCACTAAGTGCAACCCAAAACGTCAGGCTTTACAAATCAGACAGACTGTCTAACATTACATGACTCCAACTGAAAAACCAAAGTTCCCAAAACATGTAACTCCCAATGGCATAAAACAATCGCAATCGTACTCCAAAATTCCACACAAATGTCCTCAAGACTCCATTTAGTCAAAATTGAGCCAACGACCCAACGGTTTACGTAAATACCCAAATGAAGGCCGGAATAGATATTGAAACACGTTCGACCAACTATTATGCAAACACGACCCAAAAGTATGATTAATTCAAATCTCATCGTTGGTTGAAACAAACCGTTTTCCAAATGAACTCATACCCTTATGTTTTCAAAAGGTCTCATAACACGATACTATGCATTTTCTGGAAAAGGTTTATAAGATCAAATACACCAAACGACACTTACGTCAATTGAACTACAATTATATACGTAAAATCATCAAAGAATACCTCAACATGATTTATTTACCAAAATAACCAGAGATCCCAAAATGGGTGACTCACATGTTCATAAAACTAAACATTTTAGCACGTACACTATTTTCACAAATTAACTTTAACATACCCAAACACGAATAAACTCCATCATACGAAAATCTTTCATTGCGGTTATAAATCCGGACAAATGTACACACGACTCATTCAGTCAAAACCTGAGCCAAAGGCCCGATACTTCACGAAAATTTCCAATGAAAGTCTCGTATACCTTAAAACACATTTTAACCGACATTTTACGGCGGTTTTCCCAAATAATGCAATGTCATTTAAACAACGTTTATGAAGACACACACCACTAGGACATGATTTCTCAAAACTCAACACGTATTGAGGCCAAAGATTTTCCGAAAGTTTGTGAATGCAATTGTACTAAGATGCACAAAATAATAATGTAGATTTTACGTGTACAAAATCATCCAAAACATGTAAACCACGCTATTTACTTGTTGAAATATTCAATTTCGACTTGAGCAATTTATGTTGTTAAAACAATCCAAATTACCGAATACAAAACTTATCAAAATACTTTCACCTTGAGAAATACCGAGTAAAACATACGCAATAACTTACGCTATAAACGTGAAAATAGATTCTTGCACTTTAACATGTGCAACAATGATTTGTACAACTCCAAAGGGAAAAATCACAGTTTTATCTTTAAAATTTCTCCTCTATAACCAAGAGGCATTGCAGCAAAAGGATTTTCAACTCACCCCATACGCAACAATTTATTCCCCAAAGGGCGGTAAAATAACGGGGATGCAAATAAAATTTCAAATCGAGTTTAAAGCTTCATGTTGTAAAGATAAACACAATTGACCAAAATAGAAATTTACGACGACAAAATACCGCTAATTCGCTAAATGCTTTGCGGAGATTTTAACAGTAAAAGTTAATGATGGAATACGATCAGAACGAAAGTCCCTGTTTTAAAATAACATAAATCATTTTATGAAATCGTTTACACCAACGTTATATTTAAATCCAATGCACATAGTACACGACGGTTGATATTTGTTAACAAAACCCCAAAATTAACGCACACAATGATGCATATGCACATGTTCCTGAAATTATTTACGCGACACAAAGGTCGTAAGATGAGACACCATAATCCAACTGGATTTTCATAAAACTCATTAACTTACACGCAATAAAATTAAACTCACGCATCTCAAAATATACGCACGCGACAAAGGAATCCGTAAAACAAAACTCCAAGAAATTCAACAAGACTCACACAATTAAAAAAATTCAAGAAACTCCGACTCAAAAGCATGGGAATAACTTTTCCTTTAAATCATTGACATACGTGGAAGAGATCCAATGTCAAGGTCAGAATTCCACAGCTAATTGCCCATTAACTCAAAAAGTGTTAAAACACAGATATTACGACATCCCTAAATAGCATTTAAACACTAGACTTGAATAAAGAGAGTTTTGATAATCATTTGAAATCAGGTGCAACAAAACCAATTTAAGCATGCTTATGCTCATAGTTTAAAATATGATGAGTGCTAAATGTCTTGCCAGAACGTTATAATGTAATTTACTTCATGGTTGACGCTCATGAAAAGCAATTTAGGCAACCTTATTTTAGAAATAAACTAAATGCATGAATTCGGTCGGCACTCACATCTTAATACTACGCTTCACAAAATCCCAACGTTCTATAATCTACCGGATGCCTCAGGCATCATAGGGCAACCATCCCATTTATTAACTTACAAATCTCCTCGAAATAGAATCGATCTAATAAAATATAGTTCTAATTCCACCAACGAATCTAGCTTAGGATGATTAACTTAATGCGTTCTACGCACTTACTATTATCCCGAAGGGACATTGCTTACAATACAACAATCATTCCTTAGCTTACTCGCTTATAAACCTTCGCACTACTCTAACGGTCAACATACTAAGGTAGAGCAGACAAACACAAGCACGAGAAAGGGTAAGGAAGAGTTTAACTGAAACACGCACGAAAGAAACGTACCGCTACGTCTACCAATTGTCACAACTTTAGCAAACCAATTACACTCACGTAAAATATCCTCATAATCACATTAGCTAAGTGAGATTATGAACCTATAACACATAAGGGTTCTTGTTACCATCATCACAACGTTTGATTAACATAACCTCCGTCGATTCTAAGACTACCCATCTTAGAAGTTCTACCCAAATCTCACAATCAATGCCTATCAAACTCAGTCTAAGTCTAGACATCTTACATTCATGCCTAGTTCGCTTAAACTAGAGCTCTGATACCAACTTGTAACACCCTAAAATTCAGAGTGAAATAAAACTGCGGAAATAAAGGCAACGAGACAATCAAATTGGTATAAACCTCCCCTAAAGGGGATCAGACCTTAAGACTATACAAAACTCATATGGATATAGAATTTATCAACAATACTAATCTAAACATAACCGTCTAGACTACAACGGATGATGAACCAGAATTCACTAAAAGATGGGACTTAAACAATGCCCAACACCAAAATACTAGACATCTCAAAATATGCCTCGAGTCCACGCTCGACTCTCAAAGACCCTGTGCAACCCACCGCTAAGGGAAACCTGTTATACATATCATTTGAGAAAAAGTGTCAGACTTTAAAGCCTGGTGAGAACATACAGTTTATAAAGCCCGAAAGATATAAACATCAGTATCATAAAGAAATCTTTTCATAAAGGTTTAGTTCGTAAAGATAACATTTCGCCAGAACCGGGCCTCTTCGGTCCAAAACTCTTAAACGGTGATAAAAGGACCATTTTACCAAGGAGAGTGGCGAAACACAAAGTTAGGCCAACAAACCGAGTTATGAGCTAAACACTTGGAGTCCTCAGCAATGAAGCCAGAGTCCGTGCTACGAAGTGAGATCGCGCTCCCAAGGGAAACCAATGTATACTCCTTCACTAGGATCACCATGAACCATGGCTAGTATTCGGCCTCACATAACCGTACCAAGTTGCCCCCGAGGAAACATGTGATCCATAGCTACAACTTGGGGAATATAACCTCCCAACCAAAACAGTCTACTCCAAAACCTAGGGATCCACTAGAAATGGTACGGACTCGTCACAACAACATATGTGACCTACCATAAATAAATATATGGTAACAAGTACATTTTATAAACAAAATACTTCTGGTAAGAACGAATACCATTAAAATGAGTTCATAAACAATCATTTCAAACGACCACACATAATGTGAAAGTAAAACATCATTTTACTTTAATAAGGCGGAACCCGTCATTTTGGTCAAAACTGACCGGGAACCCCGAAAATCACCAAAAACTTCATTTATATCAAAATGTAGAGAACATGAAATCATACCGTAGAAATACTTCAGATTTCGCAAATAAGAGTTTTGACATGTATAAAGTTTGTAAAATGATAGTAGGAACTCACCGGTAGGTTTTCAGAATAAAACCCGGAAAACCAGATAACGATCACGACGTAGAGGTGAAGCTTAAAACACCGACCCCTCGCTAGAAACACCGAAAACTAGCAACCAAACGAGCCTTGAAGATCGGAAGATGAAAAGAGAGAAAAAGAAAATAAGAGAGAGAGAGAACTGAGATAAGAGATATTTTTTAAGAAATATCTCTCAAAAAGATATTTAAGCTAAACTCAAAAAGCATCCTGACAGGGCGCACGACCCGTGCGCCCTCAAAGAAGGAATTGTGCACGACCCGTGCGCTAGCACTGAGCCTCGGCCCTGGATCCTACGCACGACCCGTGCGTTTTCTCTTAAGGAGGACGCACGACCCGTGCGTCCTGTAGACAGCCCCATAACTTCCTTTTTCCTCCAAACAACCTCGCATAACGGCTAAACGAAATTCGGGGTGTTACACTAGACTTTCAGAAGACATCATCTCAGAGGAGACTAGGAGGTTCTACAAAGAAAAAGCTCACCCAAAGGCTAAGGTATTTTCAATGGAGAATATTATAGTGGTTATGGGGATCAAACTGCTACACACCAAGTGTAAAAACTTCTGGTATCATCAATATGTGGTAAGAAGAGAAGATGGGTCGAAGATGACATTCTTTGACGCAGATCTGATAAATCTTCACCCATAAGATCTCACAGAGCTTTTTTAGTTGACAGAGGATAGATACGGCTGGAGACAAGAGAACTAAATTACACACTTGGTCATTAAGAAGGTCATGAGGGAAAAGATTTTGTACTACAACATAGTTGACTTCCAAGTCGCCTTGGATCTTGGAGTGAAGAAAATAAGCTTGACAACCCTTGACGACTCTTGTCCCGCCTCTGCTGATATTGTACCAAACTCCAAAATTGTCAATCCAAAAATTGGGTATGTATACCTAAGCCCACAAGGAGAAAAGAATATCTTTTATGGGATGGAGTGCCAAAAGTATTCCACAGAGTCTCTGTTGCGCTTTCAAAGAAGAATTCAGGATATTAGAGGCACTTCACTTGCATACCCTGTGGTCGCGGATCAAATTATGGGGAACGTCAGTGCGACTATCAGATTTCGGATTGCTTATGCCTTCTTCTACAGAGCTCTGAAGAAAGATTGAGGTTATGGTACAAAGATCAATGATTTTCAAGATGCCAAAATATAGGCTCTGATGTTTTGTAATAGTACTAGTAGTTTACCTGCGCAATGCGACGGGATTCAAAAGTTATATCAAGATACATTTAGATGTTACTCGATAATGTAAGTGAGAGTGATGATTCTTACTAATAAGTTTTACCCAGTAAACAAGCGCTTACTCGTAATTTGAATCCTTAAAACCAACCACATTTCCAAATAAGAATGTTGATCCTTACACAACCTAGAAAAAAGAGTCGTTACCCTCACACTTACAATGGTAATTTACCCTACCGCATGAACACAACAGAGGGCAAGAATCTTACCCGCAAAATGCGCTTATAAAGATAAAGAGTCTTGCTCAACAAGTGAGCGTAACGAATCTTACCATTTTCAAAATTTGACTTCCTTATATCCCAAAATCAATGGGAGAAAACCAAAAATACCAACTTAAAATACCCATTTACTCCCATTTCCAAGAATATACAACCACATAGGTATAACAAAATTTATAGAGTAACTCTTTAACTCAAAATCAATAGCAAAAAAAACCAATAGTTATGGTAATTGTTTTTTTATAAAATCCCAAAACAAAACAACTAAATTCAAGTGCCCCAAACATTAAATCTTCTTCACCAAATGGCCTTGACAAACTTCACAAAGCATAGCTACACAAAGAAAAAATGAATGACGATTATTAAGAGTGATAAGATCATAACCGTAAACCAAAAAAGAAGAAATTATTCTCCATAGCATCAATAATGAAGATTGTCTAAACAATGGTCTTAGCATTTGCATTCCTAAAATATATATGATTTTCTAGGTCATTAGTCCATTGCTACATTAGAACACCAACATGAAACCCAACTGCAAACTAAAAAAAAATTCCACAAATATGATCTAGTTGATGAACAAAACACAACAAAACCCCTCAAATAAAAAGAAGGATGTTCTTTACCTCTTGGGTTGTCCATGGTCGAGACCCACCATAGGCGTTGTCTTCAAATTCTGTTCGAACATGGCTCCAAAACAAAAGACAAAGATGAATGATTAGATCAAATAAACAAAACTCACCATAACATATCCATCCGTCTATCATTACCGCATATGAATAGGCAACACAAGTAGTATCCCATATGAACAATCTCATGACAAAAGAATATGTATTATATATAGAAACAGAGGTCCACATATATAGTCAAATTCAATAGAAATATATGAAATGCATGGTATCATTAATCCTACGGCACAAAACTTGATATGCAATAGAAACGCTTGCAAAAACTCATATGATACTTGATACAATGTCACTTTAAATTCAAAATTACATTGACCCAAAGTTCAAACTCGTCCAAAGCTAATTTCACCTTTAGAAGTATTTAGATTTAAATACCATCTTCCCGTGTGTGCTCAGGTGTTGACCTGAGAAATGCATCAAAGAGATTAAACAGTGTGAGTGCATGAAGAGATTAAACCAATGAAGTTTACTCTATATCATGAAAGTTGTATGGTAGTTATTTCTATATCATGAAGAGATTAAACTAATGAATTAAGGTAACCAAATTATGTCAAAACTATAAAAATAATACCCTTATATGGAAGAGTTACAATGCACCAATTATGCCCAAGTTGATAGTGCAATATGCATGTATGCCCTGTCGTATGTGTTACTTTATGCGTGACAAAAGTGTATGGCCATAAATCAAGATATTAGCTAAATACATTGAACGAAATATAATTAAATACATTGAATCAAGGCAAGAGTTGTAAAACACTAAGAGGGTGTGTAACAGTACTCAAAGAATGTTTCTTGCCCTTTGCCATTTATAAGATAAAAGAAGCAACTATTCACATTAAAAAGAATGCCTTAGGCATGTGTCACTAAAATTCATCAAGAAAGAAGTATAAGCAAAGAGAATAGCTGTAATAAAAAAGGAAACAAATAAAATAATATTATGTTATTACCTGCAGATGCTTTGCTTTGGCAACATGGCCTTCAAATTCCAAGACAGTCTGCTTTGATCTGGACCATCTGGTATTAGTTAGCCATAAGTTGAAAGTTAGATATATATGTCTACAAAAGAAAATAAAAAGAAAAGAAAAACAATAGATCTATTTCAATAAAATTTGCCGGTAAGTGGGTTAAGAACCATGGACTTATTGATATATATAACCATGACCAAGAGGCATCAAGAACTCCCCTAGCAGCAACTCTTAACATTGCTAGACTCTGGTACAACATGTTCAATGAAGATCAAAAGATTAAACAATCCGTTATAAAATCTGCTCAATTAATACAAGTATTCCTTCACAACCAGAGGTTAAAAACCCACCACTTGAGCAAACCTAGCTAACTAACAAAAATATGTGTAAAAATCAACTTAAAGAAACAAGCACAATGACCAATTAGTGTTGCTTTTGGATGGAAATGGGCAGAATTTTGTTCTTTTCATACATGCAAGCAATAGAAGACCAAAGTTTTTAGATCCAAAACACCTCTTCAGGAACAGACATTGCAAGCAGAGTAAGTATGATATATTCTACTTTTGCAAAAAGGAAAAAGCAACCATAAAACTGAGGTAAAATCCACAGAACATGGATTCACATTGCTTTCAGTTGTATGCATTTCAGTTTCTCAACAAGTATTTAGTTTTAACTTCATCTAGATGTCAGCAGCAAGAAAGTTCTCAGATAAGGTCACCTGCAAAAACCATCATAATGTCCCATAAAATCACAGGTTCAAAATTCATGTTTATCAAGGGTCCGTTTACCAAATGCTTACCCTCATTTACCAATGTTGGATAACGTTCTCGGCTAAAATTCATCAAGAAAGAAGGAAAATGCAAAACCATTTGGGTTTAGGTAACGGATTTAGGTAATCGATTTAGGTAATGGATTTAGAATGTGTAATCGATTTAGGTCATCGATTACACAAATTGTCGCTTCAAACCTAAAAAACAGAAATCAACCCAAAAACATAAATCGACCCAAAACAGAAATCGAGCTGACCTTGAAGAAGAAATCGATTGAGAACTGATGTCAACCCAAAACAGAGAGGAACTGATGGAGCGAGAGCAGCGAAAGAGGAACTGATATCGATTGAGAACTGAAATCGAACTGACCTTGAATCGATTTAGGTAATCGTTTTAGAATATGTAATCGATTTAGGTCATTGATTACACAAATTGTCGCTTCAAACCCAAAAAACAGAAATCAACCCAAAAACAAAAATCGAACTTACCTTGAAGAAAAATCGATTGAGAACTGATGTCGACCCAAAACATAGAGGAACTGATGGAGCGAGAGCAGCGAGAGAGGAACTGTAATCGATTGAGAACTGATGGAGCGAGAGCAGCGAGAGGAAAGAGAGAATTGATGTTGTATTTGCACATCCCAAACCTTGCATATTTGAAGCGTTATTCTTGGAAGCAAGCAGAGAGTTTGAAGCGTGGCCTTGGAAGCAAGCAGAGAGTATGAAGCGTGCGCCTTGGATAGAGCGATCAGTTGACTGACACAGTTGTGATTATGTGGAAGATGCTATGCATTAGTGTAGTTATACATTCGGATTTTAAAGTTGTAATTAAGAGATTTTAATATATTGTGTAGAAAACACTTGTACATTGTGCATCAAAAATTGGTTTTAAGAGATATGAAAATCTCATTTATAAGGTAGTATAGATAATTTTTCACTCTGTAATGTACTTTCAACTTTATGTACTTGCCTTCTGGCATCTCTGTTTTACATGAATGAAAATCAGTCTTCAGAGGTTTGAGTTCCTTTCACCTCTTATGTTTCTAATTTAGCCAAACACTCACCACTCCAAATTTTTATTTTTCAATACTTGGGGGAGATTGTGAGATCCAAATTCATTGTATTGAAAGTATTGAAAAAAGAGGCTTAGTTTAGAAGACTGTTGCTTACACCAAGGTACACCGCAAAAGTGCTAACCACAGAAGCTCTATCGACCATCTACCCGAGAAGTTCTGAACCTGAAGATTATTCTCAGACCACAGAGCCTCTGTGATCTCACATAGAGCCTCTGGGTGGATATGCTCTGGAGATGGAAGACTTGAAGAATTCAGGATACAATGGACAAGACAACATCATATGCAGATCATGTGACCCTGCGGTACGAAGATCTTCAAGATCAATAGTACATCCCCACGATGGTTCTACTTTCTAGGTGGCATTCCTTATATGGAATGTCAACCTTTGTCTTGTACTATTGTGTGCTCTCCGTTGTATATGAAGGGACCACCTCCTGTAGAATTAAAAACGCGAGCACACACAAATCCTCACACCCTGATTTAGCAATACTATCTTAGATTGCATTTTGCACACATTTGTGCATGTTCTTGGAGTATTATTCAAGTTAATGAAGCTTTTGATTATGTGACTAAATATTATTTTGTTCATTAATTGCTTTGTTACTTGCTTGTGTATTTACTACCAAACTAAACCATTTCACTACATACAAAATCGCTTCCGCACTCTCTATATTCTGTTTTGTGTAGTTTATTGGTTAATCATTTGATTAGAACACCCTCATTTGGGATCAACGAATAATCTTGTGTTATTCGATGATTGAATGGAAGACCTGGGGAGTGATCATCATTAAAATTTCTTGTACAATACATTCATTGTACTAAGTGGCTTCGTTCTGATTACAAGCATCTTAACTGATTCATTTGTTGATTCAGGGTTACATTCTTATTTATCTGAATTTGAAAAGATTCAGATGAATAATATATGAATTGACGGATGGTTCAGATGTTCAGTTCAAAAGATCAGAAATCAGAAAAAGATTCATGACATTTCTTGAAGAAGTTTTGATGATTTTTATACTACATCATCAAAAAGGAAGAGATGGTCAAGAAATGTTTGAATTTGAGGAAGTTACATGTTTGGAATATGGGAGAAAAATGTATTCAGAAAATGACAAGCTCAAGAAATGGATAAGAAGTTATGGGAGAATCTATTTTAACAAACGATGTCTAAAGAGCAGACTGTGAAAATTCATGGGAGACAGTGGTCAGGAGATGACAGATTTGAAGGTTATATTTCCGAATAATGGAGAGAATGTTCATAAAGAAAGAGAAAGTTCAAATATTTACAAAGTTTGTTGAAGATTTGTTGAAATTTTCTTTGAAAATTATTTGTTGAAGGAAAGTGTGCTAAATCTGAAGATAATCTCTTTTCTGAAGTCTGAAAGAGGTTTAATTACCTTGGGGAAGATTGTTAAAGATTCTGGAAGAAGATAATCACAGACTTTGGAGTAGATTACTGAAAGTCTGAAGAGAGTTAAAAGAAAGGGGAAATGAAATTCCTATCTTTATGAAGATGCTAAAGTGGGAGGTTGAATTTATCAAATATCTACAAAAGAAGAATATTGTTCATTATTACTTAAATTCGCTTTTGTTTATCCAAAGGGGAAAATCATTTGTTTTTGGAGATGACCATGAATCAAAAGGGGAGATTGTTAGTGCATAAATATGTTGGATCCAACATCATGAAGAATGAGAATGAAAGTCAAAGCTCAAGTCAAATCCTCTTAAAAGCAAAAGTCAAAGTCAAGCATAATAAAGGAAAGTCAAAGTCAACTAGTGTTAGTTTTGTTAGTTTCCTTTGTAAACATGTAGGTATAAAAGCTTTTGTTTTCTTGTAATATTGAAGCACATAGACAAATAACTTTTGAGAGAAGTACATTTGTAGAGAGAGAAATATTTTACTTGGAGAACATTTTGTAATCCGTGAAATTTGATTTCCATAATATGACATTTGGAATTAAAATCTTGTTGTTCATCTTGATTGCACATTGACTGGGGGCACACACCCGAGCTCGAGTAGCTCGTTAAAAGCTCGACTCGCTTACACCCTAATGTTAACTTATATTTTTATTTTATTTTATATGGTGCTCCCCCTCCTGTAAATTCATAGCTCCGCCCTTGTATAAATATACAAATATATATATATATATATATATATATATATATATATATATATACTTCAGATCATGTGAGACCAGAGTATTTTCGTGAGACCCGTGAAACCACATTAATAACACTAAACCTTCACAGTGTTTTTATTGTGAAGGTTTGTTGTTTTAGTGTTATTTTCTGGTCTCACCGGTCTCACGAAAACTGGTTGGTCTCATGTGAACCCAACCATATATATATATATATATATATATATATATATATATATATATATAGGTTTGAGTTCTTTTGTTAACCATTGTTTTGTTGTTAACTTTGTGAACTAATCTAAACCCTTCATCTTACCATTGAATGGTTGAGATTAAAAGTAAATTTCTAACTAATAAAAGGGGATTTATTTCTTAAATGGTCAAGTGAACAACAATGGTTAAAGATAATTTGGGGAATTAAATCTCTCATTGTTTTAAATGTTATTAAATGCCTCATTAATTGTTCCATTGAACAACAATAGTAACCGAAATGAACAATGGGGAATTAAATCTTCCATTGTTCAAATGCACATGATGAACATTCATGAACACCTACAAATATGTTCATTACTGTTGAACACACCTTAAAAACAGTTATATTACATCTAAATCAAAACAGTTAAATCTCCCATTGTTTCAAATGCACATGATGAACATTCATGAACACCTACAAATATGTTCATTGTTGAACACATATTCAAAACAGTTACATTACATCTAAATTAAAACAGTTACATTACAGCTAAATATGAACTTTTTCTTAGTTGAACATACATTTACACCTACAAATATGTTCATTGTTGAACACACCTTCAAAACCATTACATTACATCTAAGTCATTTTGTAAAAGGTTAACAAAAAAAAAAAAAATAACAACAAACATAACACAATATTTATAAGTTCAATTCAGTAAATGTTCATATGATTTTAAGATTAGTTTGAAAATGGAAATTTTTTTGAAATCATAACCTAGGCTTGAATCAAGGAGGCTTTATTCTTGTAACCCCCAAATAAATAAATGAATCATAACCTACTCTTGAATCATATATGTTCTTGTGTTTTACGACTTAAGATGAATACCGGAAAGTTTTCTGGAATAAAACGACTACACGATTTTATCAAACAAATGAACCGAAATCTATAATAATAATGCTTTGATTTAAAAAATATGATGAAAATGAAAAAAATACTACAATCGTAACCGACAATACTATTATGTAAACTTGAATCTTGTAACTCTCTAATAAAATAAATGAAAAATGGTTACTTATAAAATGACGTTTATACCCTTTTCCATGAAATATACAAATACATTAAAAATCACCCAATCTTGCAATCCTATTGGTGGAGCAAAGTTCAAAAATTTAATAAGAAGTGGATGATTAACAAATGATCTTTGCTTTCTCTATATATAGATATATACATACACGATGGTATATATATGTATTGACACATGTAGCATATATATTTGTTATCGTATGTTATTTTTTTATAAGTATTTATTTGTGTTGGTATTGTTAAAGTTGATCTACCTTCCTTCCTAACTCCTACCTCCGAAGTAATCAATCCATCTTTAAATTGATGTCGGTATAATCCATTTCTTTTAAATATTCCAACTTTATAAAGAACTCAATTCAAAGATGATCTTCTCTCTCTAGATCTCTCTCTCTCTAGATCTCTCTCCTTCACGACCGACATTTGTCTTTACAAGTTGACGATCGAGAAGTAGGGTTCATACACAGTCAAAGAACTCATGGTGTGATCAGAATAAATTCTTTGATGGTATTTTTGTTCTTTAATTTAGTTAAAGAAACTCAAACCCAAAAGGCTTTTTGCTTGTTTAATTAGTTTACAAAAGGTGGTGGATTGGTGGTACGGAGGTTCTGTAGCAATGGCGGCTCTTCAACTTGATTATAAATCATCTTATCTGGTTGTTTAGATCTTTCTTTGATAGAAACCCTGAAAAGGGTAGTCTCTGAAGATAGCGAAATCTTCTCGTTTGTTTCTGGTATATATTTCATGTGCTTTATAAAGGTGGCGAATTCCAGAGATTCCGGCGACTATGCCACCTGCCTTGATCTTGATACAGACGAAGCTGTAGATCAAGGAGGATCAGCAGCACCACCACAACCACCGCCGCCGCAATCACCACCGGATATGTTTTCATCCGAGTATAGTATGTCGGGAGAGTTATCTGCTATGGTCACGGCTTTGACTCATGTTGTTTCTGGGCATGGCTCAGGTGGTCCTACTATTTTACCGTCGTTTCGTGGCGGTGGCGGTGGCGGTGGGAATATGGATTCACCCTTGGCTGCTTATTCATCGTCGAGCTCTGGTTCATTTGCTGGACAAAAAAGGGTTCGTGATCAAGAAGAAAGTGTTAATCAGTTTCCAGAACAATTTCATCAAAGATTTTATGGGGGTTTTGCAGATTTTGGAGGTGGAGAATCATCATCTTCACTGGGTTAGTTTCTTCTTTATTTTTATTTTTTTCTAAATTATGAAATATCCTAAAATTAAATAAAGTAAAATTATAAATGTTATTCATTTTTTCAAATTTTGACATTTAAAATTTTATTTTATCAAAAATGTTTTTTTTTTTTCACATTTATTAATTGAAGAATTAAAAGTATGCATTTTAAATGTGTTTAAGATTTTCACAATAATTTAATAATCTTTTGATATAAATTTAATGTAACAGTGAAAGAAGAAATGATTCCATCACCGACCACCACCACGGTGGCTGCAACTACTATCGCCGCCACCACCACAACAGTGCAGAATCCGGCAACAGAAATGAATCAATTTGAGGCAACGGGAACGGGAACAGGGGAGAGAAGGAGGAAATACAGAGGAGTTCGACAGCGGCCATGGGGGAAATGGGCGGCGGAAATACGAGACCCACATAAAGCAGCTCGTGTTTGGTTGGGTACCTTTGACACGGCGGAGGCTGCAGCCAGAGCCTACGATGAAGCTGCTCTTAGATTCCGGGGAAACAGAGCTAAACTCAATTTCCCAGAAAACGTCAGATTAGTTCCACCTCAAACAATCCGGCCTACCACCCAAATTTC
Organism: Arctium lappa; assembly: GCA_023525745.1. Classification (NCBI taxonomy): domain Eukaryota; kingdom Viridiplantae; phylum Streptophyta; class Magnoliopsida; order Asterales; family Asteraceae; genus Arctium; species Arctium lappa. The sequence continues at coordinate 55,065,385 of CM042058.1, read as the reverse complement.
GAATTCTCCGGCCACTCACTTCACCATCCGCCAACAACCACCACTGCAGCAACACCACTTCCAACCACCTGACGCCACCACCGCCCGGGATTACTGGCAATATTCTCAATTACTACAAAGCACCGCCGATTTCCACCTACAACAACCGCGGAGTAATTTATTACAACAAATGCTTAATTCATCAACAATGGCTTCTTTACATTCACAAACTTCAAATCAATCGTCATCTTCATCCTCCAGTAATTATCCCCTGTTTTTTCCAAACCAGTCGTCTGGTTATTTGGATTTCCGGCAGCCTGGTGGCTCAAATCAAGACGATGAACAAGATTTTCCGGTACCGCCACCTCCGTGGCCCGGCCCTGATCAATTCCCACCACCTCCAAATTGATTTTTTTTTTTCCGTTTTAGCATGTTTTACGGTCTATACATATCAATAGATTTTGTACTATGAGTAATGTTATATCTTTCCATCCCTTTATGATTTTATTACCGAAACAATAGGTCTATTTTGTTTCGTCATCATCTTTTTCATTTATTTGTTTTGGTCGAGGTTTTTTTTTTTTTTTTTATTTAATTATGTTTGAAGTACATGTAAATCAAAACGAAGAATATTGAGAATATAACAAAATAGGACGATTTATTATTGGATTTTCGGTTGAGTTTGGTACGATCGATTTGATTTTTATCTAAAATATCCGAAAGATGGTCGTATATAACGTGAGCATGTTTGTCTTCTTGTGTTCGATGGTTTCAATTGTTTCCATTTGGTATAAGTCAATCGGTTTTATTTTATACTCTATAATTATGTATTAATAAAGTGATTCACACTCTTTTTAGCTCATAAGCTAACTGAAGCTAGCTTTTTTTTTTTTGCCAAACATAACCTTTATTAAAATAATCATTGTTGATAAATTGAGAAATTTGTAATGCGATATTTTCTATCAATATTTCCAACACCAATACAAAATTCTAGAAAATATTCACCATGATTAACGATCCTTTTAGCTGAAGGATTATCAACAAAAAATATATAGTTGTGATAGGGAATTTTTTTTTAAAGCTAATGGACGATTATTCGAAAATGTTAAGAAAAAGTTCACCAACAATGAGAATTTTTGTAAAAATAAAGAATTGTTCTTCAAAACTAGAACGTCACTGATAAGAAGGAATAGTAGGGTTTGTTGGTTTATACATAACTAAATATGAAAGCCAAAAAATTAAGAGCGAGAAGCAAATTCGAGTCTTGTGCAAAGCACAATTTCCTTGAAACAATTTCGTTACAAATTGTGCCATTGTTTCGTGGATATAACGGATGCAAATAGATGAACTATTATAGACTATACCATTAAACAGATTGTGCTAGGTCCCTATTCTTGATTTGATGAACGACTTCTTGTCTCTTAAATACACTTAGAATAGTTTGTTCTTACAAGATAAGCAGATATAAAGTTTTCAAGTAAAATTGAACATCCAATCAAGTCGTTCAACAAAAATTCAATTACGGAGGATCTTGTTTATGCCAAAAATATCACTAGAAATAATTTACGGTTTAGATTGCAGAGCTGGTCAACTACAGATTGAAACAAGCAAGATAAATAACAAACGAACAAAAAAAGGCAAATGATTTTGGTGACGCGGAAAACCCTGTCGAGGATAAAAACCGCGGATGATCGTACATATCATCGATGCATTATAGATGTCAATTAAGGATGTCATCCTCATTAACAACGAATAATACTACATAACGTAGTTAAACAAAAATTGTCACAATTAAACTAGTGCAACTATTCCTATAGCTAGAATATTTCTTGAGTAGGTTCAGTAGGTAGTCGTTGTGTCTCTTCGAATGCCTTGAATCCTTTTGATAGGTAGCCTTTGTAACAACTGTCTTTAAATGTAATAACTTCAGTAACGGTTATGTCTTAAATGTTTGTCGTCGGTTATGCCCAAAGTATATGAGATATATCTTGGTCATAAATCTTCAGTTACATGTAGAACCTGTGTAATACCCTCTAATCTGGAAATAGTAATTAATTTAAAATCTTCTAAATACACCAATAAATTATTCATCTACAAATACAATTCAAGATTTAACCTCAATACACACATTCATTCTATACAGACAGACTATAATAAGGACGGGTGTTACTAAAACCCAATATTAGTAACTATCTCCAAACTGCGGAAAACTTCACCAACTACTTACACTTGCACAAGGCTAAGGCTCAACTCTCCATAGCTGCTAGAACCAAACCCCAACTGGAACCTGATGCACATGCCGACAAGTAAAAAGGTTAGGCTTAATGCCTAGTGAGCTCAAGAGTTTTCAACATATAAAATTAACCTTTTAAAAGCAGAAATGCGGTTAAAATCATAATCTTTCAATTCGTTACGTCTTACATACGGAAACGACTCATTTTCCAATAGTATGAATGATAATGCAAGATCGTTCTAAATCCTAGAGAGAGAAAGTAGAGAGAGTGTTTGAAGCGCAGAAGTTCAAATGTATTGAGATATGCGTGGATGTCTTACAAGGAACAAAGCCACAAGGGACTTATATACCCTTGGCCAATACCAGAAATAAAAGCACTCTAAACACAGTATTAGACCAAGCCTATAAATACAATGATTACTATAAAATCTAACTTAACAATCTCCCCCTTAGTAATCATTGGCGCTGTGGTCTTCAATACCATCTTCTAAAACAACTCAGAGCATCTAAGCGACTTAGCGAAGCTTCTTGACTTAAAAAAAATTCTTTTCAGCATCTTTCAATCTATGTTGCCTTTGCTGCCTTGACAAGACTGGACCCGTTTGTAATAAGCTTGAAAGAACAATCGGTTCATCAGCTTGTGCTCTAGACGATGCACCTCTTTCAAATGAACTTGAAGAAGTTGTGGTGATCGGAGCTGGAACAGCAAAAGAACTAGAATAGCTGAGAAAATAGAATCTTGAGCAAACAACTCTTTGTTGCTTTAACTTCTCGAATCTTGAGCAGATAAACTTTTAACTATTTGTCTCTTTAACTTCTCCTTAACTTCTCCCCCTCATGACCTTGATGATCTGGATCAACTTGGTCATGCAAATGTTGGAGACGAGACAACTTCAGATCTGCAAAATTCAGAATAAAGGAGAAAAAAGGAAGTTTTGTGCTACATGTTGGTGGCGCAAACTTAGTTTTGTGCTAGCTGAAGGTGGCGCAAAGTTGAGTTTTGCGCTACCAACTGTTGGGGCAAATCTGACTTAAACTCAGAAATTAATCACCTGTTGAGCTCTTTTACTTCCCCTACACAAATACACTAAATATGACAATTCAAGTTAGCATTCGTATAGAAAAACAGATACCCCCCTCGAAATATGAGATATAATATTTTCAGAATATTTTCCTTATTCACTCCCCCTCGAATAATGCACAGACCTATTTACAAAGATATAGATACACAAACATAACAACATTAGTGTAAAAAGAAAAATATACTGAATATAAATTTTGAAACAACTAGACATATAAAATTTTAAACACTATACAAATTAAATTCTGCTTATTAAATATCACAGATTAATCCATCAGATGAAGTCAAGTGTATGTTGTTGGATACAGATACAAGTTTCATTGCATATCAAGTTAAGACATGTTCAGTTTCAAAAACTACCAGCAATCTAATCAGTATGCTAGCATGCGAACTTCGATTAGCTTCAAGAAAATGCAATTCTAAAAATATAATAGAGAACTTTGCATGTACTTACACTAAGCCATCAAAAATTAAGATTTTCACAAATTTATAGGTTTATCGCAATTCAGAAATATCACCAAGTATCATGAGATGTGTGCTCATTGGCATCTTTTAGCATTGTACACATTGGCATCTTCTCATGAGTGTGCTCTTTGGCATCTTTTAATCAAGAAGTTTGGTAAGTAAAGAACATGCCGTAAACGTAACTTTCTATCTGATCCTATTGCAGGATTTGGGTCAGCCGCTCCTAGACCAGTTGGCCTTAGGGGACTAAGTGTCAAGCACCCCTTGGAACTTACTCTCCCAGACCAGAAAGGCTACATCGACACATCCTAAACCCATTCATACCGGTAGAACATGACTTTCGATCTGATTCTATAGAATGATTTTGGTTCGATCACTCCCAGACCAATTGACCTTAGGGGAACAGATGACAAGCATTCCACGGAACTTACTTTCCCAAACCAGAAAGGTCACAGGTACAAACTTTTAAACTTAGTGATTTTTGTATTTTATATATATAATTCATCTCAATCACTCAGTTTTACATCTAAGTGCTTAGCCCATATTTTCATTACAATCCATAATTCTGACTCTTTAGGATTTCTAAGCATTGTAAACTATAAATATTCCGAATCACATAACTTTAAAGCAATATCAAAAGTTTCAAACATGTTGCTGGCCTTTCGACTTTTGTAAGACTTGAAAGTTGAACATATAAAACTTCGATATAAACAAAGCAACTTGAAAATTTATCTTAGACACACATTTTATTCAAAAGAAAGAAAAACTGTAAAACTTTTACTTTATAGAATAAAAATTTCCAAAGATTTAAACTTTTAAATTCAACATGCCGAGTTTGTAAAAAAACATTTTTCATTTAAGACAATTGTAAAGAATTCGGCAAGTTGATATTTAGTCGGAACAAAATAAAATTCAATAATATCTTCTTCCACATAATGTATAATGAATTGGTGTCTCATATCAAAGTTTTGGATCTGTTCGAACTTGCGCAGATTCTTAAAATTTTTTTGAGATAACAGGAACAACATCACAGACAAAGGTAAATGCAACGGAATTAAGTAGATGCACTCACATTTTCTCATTTGTCCAGAAGCTAAATGCATTAAAGAACGAGTCCTAAACTGACATGTTTAGAAGTCGAAGTCCATTGAATTATGGGTTCTGAGCTGATTTACTCAGAAGCCATTGTTCTCTTACTCCCCCTGGACATTAGGTGCCTGCAACTCAGAATTAATATTTTGTTTTGGAACACACTTGAATTTCGGTCCATGTTTGTTAGTTGCAGTTCTTGTGGGGGTAAATTTGTTAGATTTAACATAGAAAGCACGAGAAAAATAATCAGATGAATTAACAGAATCATCAGTAGAGGACGAAGCATAATCATCTGAACTTGAACCAGAGGAGGAATAGGAGACATCTTTTGCAATTTGAATCATTTGCTTTATTGAATATTTGAAAATTTTATTACAAGTTGCAAATGAATCATTTCTACAAAGTTTGTCTACATTTCGATCCTCTTCAGTCACAGATTCATCAGATTTCTGCTTGATCCTCCATATCTGCCTTGTAGGATTCCTCAAAGTCCTATCTGAAATATTCGAATCAGAAGAATTAGAATTTTCAGAAATAACAGTAACTTGTTTCTTTGACTTCTTTGACCTTCTTCTTTTACGTTGTGGTTTATAATAATCATCATTTAACGTAAAAGATTCATCAAGAATTTTCAATTTAAGAATGGAGTCTGAAGAAACAATTTTACCTAAGAAGCCCAACTGATCATTCAATAAACCTGAACTTGCCTCGGAGTCAGAAAAAATTTCAGAAAAGTTTTCAGATTTTAGAACTTTCTTTTTGTTTTCTTTAAAATCAGAAGAAAGACCAGAAACATAATCATGAAATAAAGAATTACATCTGTTTCAATTTCTCTTTGAATATTTTGTTCGTCCATTTTATCTTCAAGATCAATGATTTTGCTTTCTAACACTAATGGAGGAATATATCTCTTAGAATCATAAGAAACTGGAGATATATTTACTTTATCAAAGTTAGTGGCACAAATATCAAAATAATCATCAGACAATGAAGATTTAATGGGAGATATGACATTCAAACTGTTTCTGTTCTTCTTTGATTTTTCGGGAAAATATTTGGCATTTTCGCTCGTGTAAACAAAAGGAATTTCCTTTTTCTTGTTGTTCATTCTTTTCTCATTTTCGATTTCTAAAACTTGTTTTTCATTCATCTAATCAATTTAAAATTGAGGAGCATATCTAGCAAGATTTAGATAATCGAATTTATATAAAGTCGGGGATTTTTCTATAGCATTGTCTAAACAATGTGGATTTTCAAAACCAAGTCCCCATTTTTCTTTGATAGACTCATAACTCCGTGGTTTGTTCAAATAAATAGTTTGTTCAGTTTGATTCCTTCGATATAATTTTTTTTCCAACTCATTTATTTTATCCGAAAAACTTTCTTTTTGATTGGTCATTTCTGTCAAAGAATCAAGATAAGTCATATTTGACTTTTCTAAATCATCTAATTTCTTTTGAAAGATTTCTTTTGTATGAGCCAAAATCGATTTTTCATCTTTCAAAGAAATTTGTAATTTATCAATCAAAATTGACTTTTCTGAATTTAATTATTTTTCAGATAATAACTTTGAGCGAAGATCATGTAAAGCAGTTATAATGATATTCATCTGTGAGGATATAAATTTGAAGTCGAATTCAGAAGGTACCTCAGATTCATCAGTTGAATCTTCATCATCATCATCAGTCTGATCATCTCCTATGAAGCACATATGAGCAATTTCCACATTGTCAGCTTCATCGTCGGAGTAATCTAGCCAGAATTCTTCTTCAACCAGCAAAGCAGTTCCATTATCTCTTTTCTCAGCTAGTTCCAGTTTCTTTCGATAATACGCAGAATCCCGAACTACCTTCACTCGACACTCCTTGGCAATGTGACCTGGCTTTCCACAGTTGAAGCACGCAGTAGCTTTCGTAGTCTCGGGCACTCTGGCAGGCTCATTATTCTTAGACCCTGAAGTGAAGCGAAGGTTGTTGGAACCTGAACGAGGTTGGAACTTTTTGTTGTATTGTTGAGAGAGAATAATCATAGCTTTATGAAGAGCTTCACCATCGTCATCAGTTGAACCATCATAAGCATTCTCAGTCAATGCTTGTTCAGCTAGTTTGCTTGTAAGAAATGCAACCGGATCCACTGTCTTTTTGTTTTTCTTGTCAAGTTTGGCCTTCTTATCCTTGACAATGCTCTCATATGTCATCAAAATCTCATACATCTCTTGGATTTTCATGGTAGAGATCCGGACATCATTCCTCAATTGGTGACAAGATTTGTTCCATTCCGATTGAAGAGCATTGAGGAACTTCAGATTAGTCTCCAACTCAGTCTTTTCCACTTTTATCTTTCGCAGATCATTTATCACAACACAGAACCTGTCAAAAACACTTTTTAGAGATTCACCGTCTTTGGATTTGAACTCTTCAAAATTGTTCATGAAACGCGTATGCCGAAGTTGTGTTGCAACTGTAGACCCAAGCATAGCCTTCTCTAGTTGTGCCCACATTTGCATTAGATTGTTTTTGTAACAATCAATCCGTTTATATATAGAATTTGGCAAGGCTAGCATCAGATTAGCCTTTAATTCATGATCAGCTTTATGTTGAGAAGATTCTTCGGCAGTATATTCATTTGTAGGCTTTATCACCCTAGTAGCCAATGTATTTTCAGTTGCAGGAATCTCTTTCAAGGGTGTTTCGAAAGGTCCTTGAGTGAGTATCTTCATCATTTTATCTCTGTTTGCTTAACGCTCGATGAAGTTAATAAATCGATCTTGCCATTGAGTGAACTAATTCTCATTGATCAAGACTGGAGGACGAGTATCTGTTCCCAATGATATCATGATATCGTTTTTATAGAACCGCGCTTGAACAGAAAACTTTGAAGAATCCATAGAGACAGAAAACGCTAAGTCTGGAACAGAGAGACTGGTGCAAACTGAGATTTGTGCGAACTGAGGATGGCGCAAACATGCTTTTGCGCTAGATGAAGATGGCGCAGACTTGCTTTGCTTGAAGCGTTGGTGATGCAAACTATAATTTGCGTTAGACGATGGTGGCGCAAATTAGTTTTGCGCGAGATGTTGGTGGCGAGAACCTGTATTTGCTTGAGCAGAGGGTGGCGCAAAAGTAACTTGCGCGAGACTAAGATGACGCAAACGTTCACTTTACGCGAGATATAGATGGCGCAAAAGTAACTTTGCGCGATGCACTGATGGCGAAAATTGATCTTTGTGTGATATGTATGTGGCGCAAACTTAAGCTTTGCGTGAGGAGTATGTAACGCAAAGTTTCCTTGCGTTAGAGATTGCGCAAAAATGATTTGCGCGAAGCTAAGATGGCGCAAATTTCTCTTTGCGCGATGAACTGATGAAGTAAACTTGAATTTTTAGCGAAGAACTTGGTTCCTGTACTTGACGCAAACTTGACTAACCAACTTAATTCGCACAAAAGCAAACTTTGATGAACTTGGCGCAAACTTGAAGATGAACTCATTCAAAACTCTGATGAAAGTGGATGAATTGGCGCAAAGTTTATATGAACTCGCGCAAATTTCGGATCTGGCGCGAAGTCGAGAACTGACGAGAAAAACTTGAAAATACTTCCAAATCTGAATACAAACTCAAATCTCATGATTTTAAACTACACATAAATGAACGAATATACTTTGCTGAACCAAAATTACAAACAATTTCGAGTAAAATTCACAGACTTAAAAATTTACAACTCAAACAGTACGCTATTAACGAACAACTCAAAAATTCGAAAAACCTTGAAATCGACATCCAAAAATCATTTTTCTTGCAAATTAGTGTGAATCAAAACTATTCTGCTATTAAAATCAGATCCAGCGAACCAAAATACAACAACATTCGATCAAAAAACAGTCTGAATTTGATGAAAAATCAAAAAATGAGATTTTCTTGAAAAAATCAAGAAAATCGATCAAATTTTCTGATTCAAACACAAATTAATAATCAAAACATGTTTCTCTCAGTCCTCTCAGATTCAGATTAGGCTCTGATACCAATTGATAATGCAAGATCGTTCTAAATCCTAGAGAGGGGAAGTAAAGAGACAGAGAGAGTTTGAAGAGCAGAAGTTCAAATGTATTGAGATATGCATGAAAGTCTTACAAGGAACAAAGCCACAAGGTACTTAAATACCCTTGGCCAATACCAGAAATAAAAGCACTCTAAACACAGTATTAGACCAAGCCTATAAATACAATGATTACTATAAAATCTGACTTAACAATGCAATTTAGGCAAAAGACACCAATTTAAACGTTTTTCAATCCAAACTACTTCAAGGACGAATATACCAAAATAAACCGCCCATTCATAAATTTGGTTTAACACAAAACTCACTCAAAATGTAGATAGAAATTGAACTCTCCATTTATGAACATACAGTTAAAATTTTATATCCCAAAATACCCAATATCCCAAAACACCCAATACGCGGGTGGGGCATAATACTCAACCCATAAACCGAGGATAAAACCCAATTATACAAACGCCACCGAAAACTTGGATAATAAAACTCAATACCCAAAACAACACCTCTCGGTGACGGGGGATACCCGAATTCCATCGAAAGTGACGGGCACACAAAGTGAAGCCACTTATCAATGTTATATGAGCATCACTTAGGGATAAAACACTCGTTAACATCAACCTTTCCGGGTCTATAGCTAACAAACCAACAAGCTCAACAACTCCATGTCTATTTCTTGGATAATCGTCAAGTTCAACCCCTCTAGGTCTGTACCTTGGAAATCTTCGTGCACTCATCAAGTTCAACCCCTCCAGGTCTATACCTTGGAATCCCAAAACATCCCAGTTAAGCTCGTTCACAAGAAAGTAGCAATGATTGATCATAACACCCCATGCATATTTCAAGTTACAATATGGGGATAAAGTCCCCAACTAAACCAACCGACTGACTCATATGCCTATGGATCCAATGCATTACAGTCTAAAACGTTACATGACTCAAACGAATGAACTAACGCATTCAGAACATGCAACTCTCAAATAAGATGCAACTAAGTACACCATACGTCCAAGGCTCCTCAACGAGCTACCCAAATCCGAACAAATGTTCCAAAGACTCCACCGAGTACAAATCAAGCCCAAGAGGCTAAATAGATGCTTGGCTAAAACATATGAGCCAAAATAGTTATATAAACCAAAATACACATTTTCCCAAAATCTTTAATTCTCAAATTACCATTGGCCTTCGGCCCCAAACCCCAAAAAGGTTTTACATTTCTAAAAATGTTCCCCATAGCCGGGATTGAGCCACACCCAAAGGACTCACGAAATTGTACCTTTCGAAACATCCCATTTCATGAACGATACATAAAACCCGACAGACACTTAAAAGTGCATTTTTGACCAAATACTCATTTATGCAATAATTCATCAAAACCCGTTTAATTATGACACATTTAACGGAATGCCCAAAAATCACAAAGATGTATGCTAAATAAGTTTATAAAGTTGACACTTTCAAAATAATCAAACTTATCAGCAGTTAACAATTTCATGTAAGATGCAAAACACTTTAAAATAAACATTTTGGCATGTACAACGTTTTCGCAAGTCAACTTGAACTCACCTTGCTAGGTTAAGTTAAACCTAAGTTTCAACCCACAACCATTGAACTCCAAAAGCATAGATCCCACCCAAAGCTTTCCGAAGACATCGATTCCAACTCTTCAACTCAAGCTTTCAAAACCTAGATCCACACATTTCAGACTATAAATAATCATATTCAACCCCTAGAATTGATCCCCAAGCATTTAACACAAGATCTCATCATAAAACCAAAATCCTAATTTCCACAAATGAAGAGGAAAAGAGGTTACCTTAAACAAAACTCCAATCTACCCACCGAAATACTTAACGATCACCAAGATGAGCTATGCACTACCAAAATTCAAGAACAAAGAAAAGTGTTGGGTGAAAACCCTAGAAATTGATGAAGGTGATGAAGAGGAGGAAGATGGAGATGGTGGTGAAACTTCCAAACCGAAATCTTGGAGGAAACACCCAACTTCTAGCAATAAAGGATGCGATTGAGAAGTAAACGAACCCTAGGTTCGGTTTCTATGAAAGGAAGAAGTTGAGAGGAAATGACAAAAGAAAAGAATGAGTTAAAATGAGAAATGAGGCTACAATCAGATTTTAATCCGTCTGACTCTCGCTCGCGACCTTGCCAAGCGATAGGGACAGTGTCACTATCGCGAGGCACTCTTGCGTGTATTGTACCGCGAGTTGGTACCTCCCCGACGATTGTGCCACGCGATAGTGACACATGTCACTATCGCGAGTCACTCTCGCGCCGTTTGTATTGAAGCCCAAAAAGTCTAAAAACTCGCGATTCTCGCATGGGTCGATTTATGGCTCGAAATAACACATAATTCACCCGAAAAGATGAACGGAAGACAAAGCAACTACCAACGATAGATGGAAACTTACTTTGCGAAAACAGGGTGTTACAATCCTCCCAACCTTAGAATGATTTCGTCCCCGAAATCTAGATCTCTTTCAAAGCTTTCACTTACCACCCTTAACACTAATAAGGTTTTCTCGGTCTCTGAAGACAACAATATGGCATAACACTCAAAGCTGGTATTTCCTCAAAACGATTGTCTACTTTCCCAGGGAATTGTATTTAACCCCTTTCGTCCTTAGGCTAACATCGGGTGACTTCCTGTCGCAACTGCCACACTAAATTCTGTGAAGACATTCATACCCCGTATCTATACTAATACATCACACTCACACTAGAGTGAACATCAAACCTTTTTGGAGCGATTCTTAACCATGTGATCCCGGTCGCCTCCCAACCTTAGGCGACACGTACTACCTCAAGGGTAGGTTGGTTATCCCAACTCCTCATCAACCAGAACACCTCAGGTCCACGTGATTCTGAATTCCCAAACCAACGATCGTCATCAATCCCAAAAATTTCTCAAAATTCTTAATGATTCATTCCTGATATGATAAGGTCGTCCTACCACGACGTACCAATACATCTTCCGGGTAGTTGGTTAATGTAGATCCGACTATCACACAATTTTGATCTATTCTAAAACCTTAAACATTCCCTCAAAAGATCTCTACCACACCAGGAAATATATACACATCAAAACCTACTTACCAACATTAAATCCCCCTTTAAGTTTTTACCACTGAAAGGTTAACATTTCTCCAATCCATTGACTTCACGAAACAAGTCGACGCCTAACACTAAAATGGTAATATCGAAAACGTGGTCATCCACCCAATACTTCATTCCAGAAGTATTGTCGCATTAAGGTTGACACTTAACAAATGACTAAGATTCCCAATCCTACATTGCTAACCAACGAACCACAATATTTCCTTGCTCATGCAAGCCCGTCAAGACGATACCATAGTAACGTATAACAAGATGTCTAACGGTTCGTCGACCCGAACCATCCAATCCAACCATACCTAGAATCATACGAGACCTTATCCCGTAGGTTTACCAAAGCATAAAGACCACCCCTAAGATAACGGGGAAGACATGAATCTATTACCCCAACTATTCAAACGTGAACCGTTTCAAAATTGAAACCCAAATTCCAGATTGACTACAAGTCGGATCATCCGACGCTTCAAATCCCAAGGACTCCTCTAGTCCCTTAATTGCAACTCCTTCCACGTTAGGGGTTTTAAATCTATAGCCCTAATGAGTTTAAGGTTTTTCAACCAGTATGCCAATTTGAAATTTATAAACTTTCAAATACATAAGTTTTATAACAATTAACCGTACAGTGAAAATACACAATCGTTCATCGGATAGGTTTCAAAACTGGTTACCAACACTACGTATACAAAATCAATTCCAAACTCATTTGATCAATACTTACGTAAACAAAACGATAATAAAAGGTGTGTAACAAAGTTTACACTATTAACATGAAAATAAAATCCAGCACCCCAACACGTGCGATAAATGTTTGTACAACCCCAAAAGAGCACTTCACAATTCTAACTTTAAAATTTTCCTCTTTAATATAAAAAAATGTTGTGGCATAAAATTTTCAACAAGACCCATATTTATCAGTTTATTTCCCCAAAACCGAGTAAAGTGATAGGGACGTACATAAACATCAAATCAAAATTAAACTTTGAGCTGCACAAATAAGGCACATTTGACCAAACTAGTAATCATAACGACTTGAAAACGGATACTCGTGTAATGCATTGCGGAAAATTTCTAACAGTAAAATCAATAACTGAACTGGCATAAATCATTTGTATGCTTACTTAAACCAACAGTATAATTTAATCCAATGCAGATAGTATACAATGATGGACATTTGTATAAAGCCCGAAGATAATTCACATAATAATGAAACTTCCCCAAAACAACATGAGAGATGACATCTATTAACAAATCTCATCAATTAACGCACCCAAGATGCATATGTACATGTCCCCAGAATTTATTTACGCGACGCAAAACGTCGTACGATAAGACACCATAAAACCCAACTGAATTTTCATAAAACTCATTTACGCTAAAATCAAGCGGTGTCAAAACTTTCACTTCCCAACATAAAAGCATAAAACGACAACATGTCTAAAAATGTCAAAGTTCTAAAACCACCACGTACGATAAAATGACCATTTTCAACAATACTTTCGTGAGAGACGACGCCCAATAAACTCGTAAATTTACACACAATAAAATTAAAACTCACGCATCTCAAAGTACACTTACGCGCCCAAAACGTCGTAAAACAATACTACTTAAAACGAAACGCGACTCATACAAACTAAAATTTCCAAGAAAATTCCGACTCAACAACCTGGGAACCACTCTTCCTTTAAAACCTTAACATACGTGGAGGAGATCCAATGTCAAAGTTAAAAGTTCCACAGTTACTTTCCCAATAAACCAAATGACATTAACACACGGGTATTACCTTACCCGGAGAGAAAAACTACGTTAGACACGAAATGAGGATGAAAAGATTTTTCAATAAATGTTTGCAACCACGTGCAACAAAACAATTTCATGCATGCCCAAGCTCACGGTTCAAAATCTGATGAGTGCCAAATGTTTTACCAAGACTTCATAATATAACACACTTTATGCTTCGAAAACATGAGAAACAATTGATGTAACTTATTTTAGAAATAAATTTGTGCATGGATTTGGTCGGCACTAAGCAGTTTAGGACTACGCCTCTCAATTTCCCGACATACTATTGTCATCCGGATGCATCCAACATCTTAGAGCAACAATCCTACTAATTTGGTTAACTTACAATTTCTGCTCGGAATCACATCGGTCTAACAAACTTATAGTTCTAATCCAACCAATAATTCTGACTCAAGAGAATCAACTTATTGCATTCATCGCACTTAAATATCATTCCAAAGTGACATTGTTATAAAAATCAACCCTTCCTCATATCACTCGCTTAGAAACTTTCTCACTACCCCAACGGTAATCATACCAAGGTAGTTCAAGTATACACATGTAGCATGTAGGTTCACTATAGCACTGGCCAGGTGTACATGCTCATCCTTGCGACCCTCGACACGTTTCCCGTTTCTAACGACAAGATCAACTCCAAAATATCTTATCTTAAGGTTCCTAATGTGCAACTTCACTTACAATCACTTAAGTACGCCAGTTTGAGTCTAGACATCCAAAAATCAATACCTAATTCTCTCAAACTTAAGCTTTGATACCAACTTGTAATACCCTCTAATCTGGAAATAGTAATTAATTTAAAATCTTCTAAATACACCAATAAATTATTCATCTACAAATACAATTCAAGATTTAACCTCAATACACACATTCATTCTATACAGACAGACTATAATAAGGACGGGTGCTACTAAAACCCAATATTAGTAACTATCTCCAAACTGCGGAAAACTTCACCAACTACTTACACTTGCACAAGGCTAAGGCTCAACTCTCCATAGCTGCTAGAACCAAACCCCAACTGGAACCTGATGCACATGCCGACAAGTAAAAAGGTTAGGCTTAATGCCTAGTGAGCTCAAGAGTTTTCAACATATAAAATTAACCTTTTAAAAGCACAAATGCGGTTAAAATCATAATCTTTCAATTCGTTACGTCTTACATACGGAAACGACTCGTTTTCCAATAGTATGCAATTTAGGAAAAAGACACCAATTTAAACGTTTTTCAATCCAAACTACTTCAAGGACGAATATACCAAAATAAACCGCCCAATCATAAATTTGGTTTAACACAAACCCACTCAAAACGTGGATAGAAATTGAACTCTCCATTTATGAACATACAGTTAAAACTTTATATCCCAAAACACCCAATACGCGGGTGGGGCATAATACTCAACCCATAAACCGAGGATAAAACCCAATTATACAAACTCCACTGAAAACTTGGATAATAAAACCCAATACCCAAAACAACACCTCTCGTTGATGGGGGATACCCGAATTCCATCGAAAGTGACGGGCACACAAAGTGAAGCCACTTATCAATGTTATATGAGCATCACTTAGGGATAAAACACTCGTTAACATCAACCTTTCTGGGTCTATAGCTAACAAACCAACAAGCTCAACAACTCCATGTCTATTGCTTGGATAATCGCAAGTTCAACCCCTCTAGGTCTGTACCTTGGAAATCTTCGTGCACTCATCAAGTTCAACCCCTCCAGGTCTATACCTTGGAATCCCAAAACATCCCAGTTAAGCTCGTTCACAAGAAAGTTGCAATGATTGATCATAAGACCCCATGCATATTTCAAGTTACAATACGAGGATAATGTCCCCAACTAAACCAACCGACTGACTCATATGCCTATGGATACGATGCATTACAGTCTAAAATGTTACATGACTCAAACGAATGAACTAACGCATTTAGAACATGCAACTCTTAAATAAGATGCAACTAAGTACACCTTACGTCCAAGGCTCCTCAACGAGCTACCCAAATCCGAACAAATGTTCCAAAGACTCCACCGAGTACAAATCAAGCCCAAGAGGCTAAATAGACGCTTGGCTAAAACATATGAGCCAAAATAGTTATATAAACCAAAATACACATTTTCCCAAAATCTTTAATTCTCAAATTACCATTGGCCTTCGACCCCAAACCCCAAAAAGGTTTTACATTTCTAAAAATGTTCCCCATAGCCGGGAATGACTCACACCCAAAGGACTCACGAAATTGTACCTTTCGAAACATCCCATTTCATGAACGATACATAAACCCGACAGACACTTAAAAGTGCATTTTTGACCAAATACTCATTTATGCAATAATTCATCAAAACCCGTTTATTTATGACACATTTAACGGAATGCCCAAAAATCACAAAGTTGTATGCTATATAAGTTTATAAAGTTGACACTTTCAAAATAATCAAACTTATCAACAGTTAACAATTTCATGTAAGATGCAAAACACTTTAAAATAAACATTTTGGCATGTACAACGTTTTCGCAAGTGAACTTGAACTCACCTTGTTAGGTTAAGTTAAACCTAGGATTCAACCCACAACCATTGAACTCCAAAAGCATAGAGCCCACCCAAAGCTTTCCGAAGACATCCATTCCAACTCTTCAACTCAAGCTTTCAAAACCTAGATCCACACATTTCAGACTATAAATAATCATATTCATCTCTTAGAATTGATCCCCAAGCATTTAACACAAGATCTCATCATAAAACAAAAACCCTAATTGCCACAAATGAAGAGGACAAGAGGTTACGTTAACGAAAACTCCAATCCACCAACCGAAATACTTAACGATCACCAAGATGAGCTATGCACTCCCAAACTTTAAGAACAAAGAAAAGGGTTGGGTGAAAACCCTAGAAATTGATGAAGGTGATAAAGAGGAGGAAGAAGGAGATGGTGGTGAAACTTCCAAACCGAAATCATGGAGGAAACACCCAACTTCTAGCAATAAAGGATACGATTGAGAAGTAAATGAACCCTAGGTTCGGTTTCTATGAAAGGAAGAAGTTGAGAGAAAATGACAAAAGAAAAAATGGAGTTAAAATGAGAAATGAGGCAAAAATCAGATTTTAACCCGTCTGACTCTCGCTTGCGACCTTGCCAAGCGATAGTGACAGTGTCACTATCGCGAGGCACCCTCGCGTGGATTGTACCGTGAGTTGCTACCTCCCCGGCGATTGTGCCACACGATAGTGACACATGTCACTATCACGAGTCACTTTCGTGCCGTTTGTACCGAAGCCCAAAAAGTCCAAAAACTCACGATTCTCGCATGGGTCGATTTAAGTCTCGAAAGAACACATAATTCACCCGAAAAGATGAACGGAAGACAGAGCAACTACCAACGAAAGATGGAAATTTACTTTGCGGAAACAGGGTGTTACAACCTATCATAAATGAAACAAAGATAACGGTTGTGAAGGTTAGTTAATATAATTGACAGTCTTAGATATCAATGATCGTATGTTGAAGATATTATCTACGTCGAGGATATCATCGTCTTTGTGACTTATCCTAGTTAGTCGTGGTTATGATTTTTTCACTAAAACAATTTGCCTTCGAGATTTGAAATTCAGATTTTGCTCCAAAAAGTTGGTCTCCAGGGTTAGGGTGACACGTATGCATTCTTGGAATTGAATTGGTTGAAAAACAACCGATTTAGTTTCTTTGGAAACAAGAACGGCGGTTTTGCCGATTTAAAAGGTCATGCTTGACCATGATGTCATGTGTCAGGACAGTTGTACCTTGACACGTGACGTTTATTGGGAGGGGAGTCTGCGAACCGTTTAGACATGTGTCGAGTATTGGGACAATGATCACCATGACGACTTTTTGAAAAATACATACAAATACCGATTTCCATCTTTGATTTTCCTATTTTACGCCTTACCAAATTCTGAAGAGAAAAAAAATCCTTTCTTCTCTATGAAACCTGCAAGAAATCGATTCCAAGTTTCAAATATCCTGTATATACATAAGGTATGACTTAGTAGGACTTATATTAAGCATTCTACGTAAAAGTCTAAGAAACATTTGGAGATTTTAAGCCTATACGTTGCCTCTGTCACGTTACTGGATTGTAGATAGATGAGGGATCCAATGCGCGTAATATAAGAAGTAGACTTTGAGACCTTCAGACTCATATCTAGGATTCCATCTGTATCGATATTGAGCTTTTATACCCAGGCGATGTTCGCCCGGATTAATATCCATCTGGGTGGTTCGTGTTATACAGATACCCCAGATGGATATTAATCGAGGGTATTTTTGAATGCCAACGACCTCTCTTTGGGGCAGATGATGCCCCATTTTTGGAGGATAGTCAGTGTGATCGACAGGCTGAATTATGAATATGAGTCTCCCTTAAATGTTCATGAGCTTATAGCAGCTTACTTTGTTAAAACAGAGAGTAATCACCGCTACAACCTTTAGCCCAAGGCCAAGGGTAACAAATCTTGGTCCTTGGAACTTCCTTCACTGATATAAGATGGAAGACAAGACACGTATTTTGGAGGATGTCGTCACTGAAGGACAACGATCAGTGGTTAGTCTCTGGCTGGAACACTTACAGTAAGTGTCGTATTTATGTTTTACTTTTGTCCTAGATATTATTATTATTTGTTGTATTTTCTTTGCTTTATTGCAGATATTGACTTCTCTTGAGTGTCGCCTCAATAAGACACTCAAGCTAATTGAGCAGTTCCTATGACTTTCCAATCAAGAGTTTGCTCCAATGATAGATGAAAACGATAAAGAATACGACGTCGACTTCGTAGGATCATCCGGTCTAACTAAGATAAGGGAATAAGAGGGATAAGATGAAAAGGAGATGACTGGTAAGTATACTTTCCTACCCCTAGATAAATTTTAAATCCTGGTTGTAGATAACAAGTCACAAATAACTTTTTTGATCATATATATATTTGTTACTTACTTTTTTCCTTATTACTTTCCGAAGAGACTTTCGGGAAGACTTCAACTCCCAATAAGTCTATACCTATTGCTTTTTCCAAAAAGGAAAGGTATGTGGAACTTGCCCAAAATGGTAAGTCATTGAAAAGGAAGGTCCTACCATCGAGTGGGGACTCCAAATGATCAAAATCAAAGATGGGTATAAGGGAACGATCTTTGACAACCTATAACCAACAGAAGGTCATCGATCTCGAGAAAATGAAGCTCTCGGCTCCTACGACATGGTACCCTCAATTTCAATGTGGGTACCATAACCTTCAGTTGATGTATCATCTAAGAAGGGGAAAGAGCCATTAGTAGGAAAAGGGGTCCACAAAAGGATGTCAATGACATTCAGGGTCCTTATAGATTTTATGCAGAGGGAAGATCTTAAGCACGACATGTTTACCTACAAGAATTCCATTCTCTTTCCTTAGAATAAGGAGAAGTATGAGGGAGTACCAGTAGAGGATGTGGATAAGCACATAGTGGGGTTGTCCTTTATAGTGAGTTCCTTTCAATCGGCTTTAGCTTTGCACAAACGAATCAAAACAGTTCGTTATGTTGGCCCATTCCCTAAATAATACTGAAGAGACTAAAGCGTCCATAAATGCCACTGAAGTCAAGCATAATGACGCCCTTTCCAAGTTGGAGGAAGAGGGTCATGTGAAATATGAGCTTTGCATTCGTCTAAAGGCTACCCTGTCTAAGTTATCGACGTTTGACATGGAGGAGAAGGCGAATATGTATGTCGCCGAATGAAAAAGAAGTTGGGGCGCTTAAGTTAGTTTTAGTGGTGGTAAATGACGAGATCACCAGCCTGTAACATAATCTCGAGGACTTGGAGGCTTTCACTCGTCTAAAAGCAAGGGCCTCCATCATGTGCCAACATCTGGCGAGGAAGAACCCACTTAAATCTAATGACGACGAGGAAACAATCGAGAAAAAGCTTCCAATGCCGAGGTTATCCCTATCGAGGTGGGCAGTAGTAGAGAAGGATTTAAAGGAAGTTCGATCTTCTCCTCAATCTTAGTTTTTTTTCTTTGTTATTTATTTTTAGGTAACCATTGGTGGTCATGTCAACACTTGTTGTTGATCCAGACTCACTCAATGATTTGATGATGACCCTTTGAAATACTTAGTGAAAATTAGATTATTTTAACATTTGTATGTATTAGTGTTTCACCATCAACGATTGTTAAGTCAAAATATTGTATACAAGATTTAATTAGAAAGTCAAGTTGTAAAGTCAACTATGTAAAAGTCAAAGTCTGTATTGTCAAAGTCAAGGATAGTCAAAGTTGTATTAGTTTCCTTTGTTATTAAGTCTTGTATTTGTTAGGTGGTATAAATAGGTTTTGTTCCTTATGTTTTTTGTAAGAACTTCATTGTATACATTTCAGACTTGTGATTAATCAGATCTACTTTCTCTCTCTAGTTTCTCTCTAGTTCATAATTGTTACATCTTATGAGAATTGCTTGATATTGTTTGGGATTTTATCATTAACAATTGGTATCAGAGTCGTACCAAACGATTTTCAGAAAAGTTTTGCACAGAAAGTTGGATTGAAATCTGGAATTTTTGGATTTTCTTGAAACTTCTCAAGAACACGATTGTTTTTCTTTTGGTTACTTACTATTTGAATCAAATTCGCTTTTGTTTGTTGTTCTTTGATTGTAAAAATGATCAAATTGTGATCAATTTCAGTTTATAAAGAGAAAATATTCACAAAGTTTCATGCATCAACCACAAAAATTTGTTTGAATTTTGAAATCTTTTTGGATCTTGATTGAAAAATGTTGATCTTTATGAACTTGAAATCTGGACTGTAATTTTTTTTAATGTTCGGATTGACAAGATTGTGTTTGGATTTGTGTCTTTGATTGTATTACAATTTTGAGAATCAATCATATTGATTTGAACTGATTAGAATTAAATTTGTGGATTTGGTCAAGAACTTGCAAGAGATATGACGAACACACAACTGTTGTAATCTGCAATTTTAAATTGAATTAATCTGTGTGTTTGATGAATTACTTGACATATTTTACGAGTTCAATTGATTGTGTTTATTCAATTCTGAGAATTGATTTGAAGGATTGAATGAATTTGATTCAATTCGTGAAGTCAAATTGAAGAACACGCACCACAGTTTTCGATTTTGATGAATCTAGGTGTTTGATGAATTCGTGAATTCTGGATGATGCTGGCACAAAACAAAGTTTTCAATTTCGATGTATCCAATAGATTTGCAGATTCAAATTGTTGAAATCTGCAATTGCAAGTCCAATTAACAGCCATTTGATTCGCAGGTAGTGAAAATTTCAATTTTGAGATAATTGTTGAAATCTGCATTTGCAAAGATTTTGCACCTTCTCCATTTCAATTTGCGCCAGGTTGCTATTCAAGTCAGTGTTTTTGCGCTATTCACTGTTGACGCAAACATCAGATTTGCGCCATAGTCTGCTCGCGAAATCTTCATAATTACGCCACAGTCTGCTCGCGAAATCTTCATATTTACGCCACAGTCTGCTCACGCAAAGTTAATTTGATACTGGCGCAATTGGAGCAAATCAAATTGAGGATGTGATTGGTTGACTCTATAATGGGTCGGTGAACATCAATTGCAAATTGGTGGTGAATTGGAATTGTAAATTGGTTGCTGCAGTATTAAATTTCAATTTGAATTCGGTGAAATCATATTCAATCGATGGTTGCAGATTTGTTTTGATTGGTTGACAGGTTATTAGTGGGACGGTGGGGCGGTGGTTTTGCACCGATTCCATTGAAAACTTTGATTGGTTGTCAAAGTGATAGTGGGTCGATTAATTAATAGCAATCGGTGGAAGTTCAAATTGAAATTGAGTGGTTTCAAGTTTAGTAAGTGGATGGAATTTCATAATCATTCGTTGGCTGCAAGTTCATGTGTTGTTAATAATTGATTGGCTGTAGTTTTCCAGGAACCTGCAATAAATTTGCGCCACTCTTGACTCACGCAAAATTCATCTTTTACGCCTCACAATACTCACGCAAACCTGCTTCTTGCGCTATTAACAGCTCACGCAAACCTGAATGTTAATGAAGCAAATTTGATTGGTTATCATTGTGATAGTGGGGCTCCATTTTCATTTGTTTTGAGCAATACTCATATTTGTATGAATAGGGCGGTGATGGATTAATTCATTTGAAAGGTTCATTGTTTAAAGTTTGATAATAGGGTGGTGGTAGTTTGTTTTGTCCAGATTTTTGTTATTTTGCGCCAACAATTTTCTATCTACAAATTAGATTTGCACCATCATATATCAAGTTTTGCTCGTGTTGTATTTTGCGTCAATCACAGGATCTCATGTGTTGAGATTTTGCATCATCCATATTATTTGTTTGTTTTGCACTAATCACATCTTGTTCAAATTTCAGGTTTGCGCCACCAGCAGTTCACGCAAATTTCAAACTTTGCGCCTTCAACCGTTCACGCACAATTCTATTTCTTGCGCCATCAACAGTTAGCGCTATCTTCATTTTTGCGCTACCAACAGTCAGATTTCAATTTGATCTGATTTTTGATTTTCTGATTTACAGTTTGGGAACGATCATTCATATCAAGCTGATTACTCATTCATTATGGGATATTTTGCTGAGCTTGAAGAGAAGAACAGAAAACTTGAATTAGAGAAATTAAATCTCTCTTTAGCAGTTGAGTTCTACTCGAAGAAGTTAAAAGAATATTCTGATGAAAGCAACACTCTAAAAAAAGAAGTCATTGCTTTAAAGACGATAAATGAAGATCTTCTGAAAAAGACTTCTGGGTTGAATGATGAGAAGATACTGAGATTGGAATCTGAGAATGCTGAGCTTAGAAAGAATATATCTGATTTCGAGCAAAAGCTTGCTGAAGATAAAACTACTTTTGAGAGTGAAAAGAAAGGTTTTTCAAAGAAGTTCTCAGATTTCTCAAAAAAGTGTTTTGAAGGGAAGAAGTCAGTTGAGCTTAAATGCATAAAGTTTTCTCAACAAGTTTCCGATTTTGAGAAAGTACTTATATTGGAAAGAGAGAAGTTTGTTAAAGAAAATAAGGCCATTGAACAGAAGAATGTGGGATTCTTCAAGGAACTATCCGGCCAGAGAAATGATTCAGAGAAAGGATTTGAAGAAGAACGATGCATATTTGAGAATGAGATCAAAAAGCTGACTGCCAAGCTATCTGAACTATTTGCTAATGCACTGGAAGAGCAGAAAACAAAGTTTGAGTTCACGAAGAAGATTGACCTGCTTGTTAAAGAAAGAGATAACTTTGCTTCAAAGATTAAGGAGCTTGAAAAGACAGCTTCAAGTTCAAATCATAAATTTGTTTCTTCACAAAGGCCAGTTAAATCTTTTGATCAGATTCGTAGAACTAACATTTTCTATGATAGAAATTTAGATGGTTCAGGTACATATCCGAGAAGAAGAAGTTACAAGAAAGAGGAACTGATCTGGAAGAAGAAATCAGTTAAAGATGACAAGGAAGATGAGTTGAAAGGAAAGACATCATGTGTACATACACACAAAGCCAAGAAGAACAATGCGCGTAAAGGTAAACCTGATCATATCTACTCGAGAGATCAATTAATCAGGTTGGCAGGTAAGAAATACTATTGTTCTTACTGCTGTACACATGATCATATTTACAAAACGAGTGATCATTTCTGGTATGGTTCTTATTCTATTACTCCCACAAAAACTGCTACTAACATTCATGGACCCAAATACCAGTAGGTACCAAAGCCGAAAATTGATTATGTGTTGCAGTCACCTCAAGTCAAGGGGGAGTAAGAGAACAAAGGCTTTTGAACAAAGTAGTTCAAAACCCGAACTTCAAAGTTGAAAGACTATGGCTTCTAAGTAAATCAGCTTAGAACCCATACTTCAACGGAGTTTGACTTCTAAACACAACAGTTTAGGACTAGTACTTCAGCGATCAAAAGACCTTACTCCGGTAATACTTTGCATCCGATATGATATGACGGTCTACAATTCACAAGGGAGTTGTATTGATCTCTATCATGTGCTTGTTCATTGATAATATACTTATGATATGACGGTCTACAATTCAAAAGGGAGTTGTATTGATCTCTATCTTGTGTTTTAACTGACATATTTCATATGCATAATTTAAGGGGGAGTAAAGGTGATGGCTTCTGATCACATAACAGTTCAAGACCCCTTCTTTAACGTTTAGACTTGGATATTTTGCAAATATCCAGGGGGAGCTTAAAAGACCTAAATCATTCTATCATGATTTGAGGGGTAGCTTAAAGGTAAGTATCTTCTGATCTAGATCTCTGATTGTTTGAAAGAAGAACAACTTTCAAGCATGAAAAACAGTTTCTTAAATGTTCAAACCACTTCTGGTTCTCAAAAGATTTCATGAATTTGGAAGTGTTACTTTAAATGTTTTTCAAATTTTGAGCTTTAATGTTTAACTGACCGTGTGTTTCCAAAGATCAATACTTGCGTATTATCTTGTCCATATACTGTAAAGTATTCATACACACCGGTTCAGTATTTCATTTGAATTTGTTATTACCATGTCTCATATCAAAACACTTTTTCGATGGTAATACCCTCGTTTGAAATTCAAAGTTGTTGAGCATCAATCATCTTTTCTAAATTTGTGCTTTCATTGCTAAATTGTTTATATTTGTTTATATAAACAAATTATCCAATTCTTTGATACCCTAACCATTTCAATTGATCTGATTGATACATTGTCAGATTCTCAAAACAATTCTCTTGATTTCATTTCATTTCATTCAATATTCTTGTTTTGAGAAATCTTCAAAGTTCAATTGCTGAAATCTCATGAGCATACATTTTGACAGTGTTCTCTTATCTTGTGCTTAACTGTTCAGTTAAACTGTTGAGCAACTATTTTTTTAGGACTTACATGGGATTCGTGTGTGAGCTTAAACAGAAATTCCATGGATTCACTTAAACCTGTGTTTCCTACCTAGGAATTTATCCTTGAGTGATTGAGGGGTGAGGGGTCAAATACAAAGAGTGTGGGAGATAACTCATCCGGTTTAGTTTTTCTCATTGTGTGGAGCGAAAAAATGGAAAGAGAGTTTGGTTAGAAGTGAGCACAATGTTAAAACGAAAGAGGGTGGGAGATCAGAGTTAAAAGAATATCAAAACTCTGTACCTACCACTTTCTGAGCCGGGCAACCACATCTACTGATTGGTGCACATTCTTTGGTGACCATCATTGAAACAGGCAGTGAGCCCATGCCAAATCTTGTAATAACCCCACCAACCACTTGTTTCTTTCTTAACAAAGAAATGTTTCATTTTCTTTGGGGACGCAACACTTCTGCTATCTAATCTTCACTCGGAAGATTTAGATATTGAAAAAAAGGAAAGTTGCCCCACCTTCGCACCTCTTTCATGCACATTGAGTCCGTGTAATATCTGTTGTTGTCTCAACAATTTACACAATTTGAGCCTGATCAAGCTAAGTAGCTTCAATCATTCATACACTTGCACGTACACACAAAGAAAATGTTTTCTTGTCATATCATTCAAAGAAAATTCCTTTGTGGTTTTTCGATGATTGAATGGAAGCCCTAGGGGAGTGAACATCACCAAAGCTCCTTTCCAATGTACATCCGTTGTACAAAGTGGCTCCGTGCTACTTACAAGCAAATTAACTGTTTCATTTGTTGAATCAGGGTTACCACGATCATTTTATCTGAATTTGAAAAGATTCGGGTATATACAGTTCATGATTCAACTATTCAGATCAAAGAGCGGAGACTGTCAAATTATCATTGAAAGGGGAGATTGTTATTTGAATACAAAGGGGTGATCAAAGACTGTGTCGAAATTGAAGATGTTTTGATGATCATGATGCTCACAATCATCAAAAAGGGGGAGACATTTACAACGATTCAATTTCAATGCCATGAAGAGATGTCAAAGTTTCAGAAAGTTCAATTTATTCAAGATTCAAAGAAATCATTCCATGATGATTCAATTTTCGAATGAAGATGATTTGAGAAAAGTTTTGAAGATGATTCACAGATAAATCAAGATTCATGAAAGTTTGTTTTTCTGAAGACAGTACAGAGATCAGAGTAATGAAGATACAGTTTTGAAAGATTTCTCAGAGATGAAAGAAGTTTCAAAGATGTTTCAAAGATTCAAAGTTTCAAAGAAGTTTGAAGAATTTTGGTTCGCTTTCATGACTTGTTGATTTCATAGCTACAAAGTGCAAAAGACTTTTCAAGATTCTTCAAAGGCTAAAAGACTGAAGATTGTTAAAGCTTCAAAGTTCAAAGTTGTTAGAGACAAAAGCTGAAGAATCAAGTGCTGAAGACTAGTGTCAATTTTTTATTAAATCTTGAATACAAAGGGGGAGATTGTTAAGTCAAAATATTGTATACAAGATTTAATTAGAAAGTCAAGTTGTAAAGTCAACTATGTGAAAGTCAAAGTCTGTATTGTCAAAGTCAAGGATAGTCAAAGTTGTATTAGTTTCCTTAGTTATTAAGTCTTGTATTTGTTAGGTGGTATAAATAGGTTTTGTTCCTTATGTTTTTTGGTAAGAACTTCAGTGTATACATTTCAGACTTGTGTTTAATCAAATTTACTTTCTCTCTCTATTTTCTCTCTAGTTCATAATTGTTACATCTTATGAGAATTTCTTGATATTGTTTGGAATTTATCATTAACAGCGATTATATATTGAGTCAGTTCAGTATCGCTGATGATCCCAGATGTATTTGTTAAATGTAATCCCTGAAGACAAGTATCACGGCAAAGACGTTCATCGTTGACATCGAAGACAAAACTGATGAAAAAGTGACAAGTCTACTGATGATATGATGTGGATATCAATGAATCCAAGACAAGTCCACACACGCGACGAATCAAGAAGGAAAGCTTCAGTGATAGCTGACTTTTATTTAGGTTCTCTTATAAAAGGCTTCATCAGCGATCACTGTTCATGAAGCTTACACTCCAAGTTTTGGTTGTCTTATCCTTTGAACAAATAGTACGAGGTGTCAGAAGAGACATACTTTTGTCCAAGGTCGTACAACAACTCTAAAGATTACACTGTTCACCATACGCTAGGAGCATGTCACTAAAAGTCAAAAGCATTCACCCAACCAAGTGATGACACGTGTAAAGTACCTATGCCATGCATAAAATGCATAAGGTATAAATAGGGAGGTTATACTTCATTTTAGAGTGTTGCTTTCTACCTTCTCTCTCTTAGTGTATCTTATAGAAACCCTTGATTTCTATAAGTTCCTCAACCTCTCATTCTCTTGTTCTTGTGAAACCTACTTAGTGATTCTCAAGTTTGTTTAGCTTAGGTTTTCCTTACCATAATCTTATTCCACAACAAACTGTAAATTGTAATTTTATTTATCAATAAAAAACTTATTAAATTTAAAAATTTGTGTTTGTATTCAACCCCCTTCTACAAACTTGTATAACTCCTTCGGGACCAACACTTGTAGTATTTTTTTGGTTAATGAATACAAATGTTACTTTTGGTTCAAAGTATGAAAGTTTCATTTGTGGTAGGAATGAATCTTTATCTAATGTTCAACAGCGATTTAATTGCTTAATCATTGATCTAAGGACTGTTGGTAGGACCTACTCTAACTCTGAGGTTCTAACCAAATTTCTGGATTGTCTTCCTCAAAGCTGGGACAGTTATTCAATGTGTCTCAAGCTAACAAAAGACTTAAATCTCCTTTCTCTTATTACCATTTATGGGATCTTGCTCAACTATGAGCAATCCAATCAACTGAAAAAGAATCTTGTCAAAGATTCCAAAAACTCCAAAAGCAAACCTGTTGCTTTAGTCTCTTCAGAGATGATCCCATCTCAGCGATCCTCTACTCTTACTATCACTGAGTAAGATTCTTATTCAGAGGATCCATCAGACACTGACCTTTCAGAGTTTTATGAATCCCTGGCACTCTTGACAAACTTATTTAAGAGATTTGGAAGAAAGAGCAATATCAGAAGAAACAATCCTCTCTCCATATCTGACAAACCTAAGTCAAGACCTGTTGATAAGGCAACTGCTACTTGCTATAACTGCGAGAAAGTTGGAAATTTTTTGCCAGTGAATACAGGTCACCGAAAGCCTTCAAACCTTCTTCATCCCGAAAATCCAACGATGACAAGTACCTAAAGCTGAAAGGAAAATATCAGAAGCTGAAAGGCTTCATGCGAAAAGGTAAAGGTCTGATAGCTGAACAACACGACTTGGCTGAACCAGAAGAGTCAAGTTCTGATGAAGAAGATGAAGTTATCTTTGTCTAATGGTTGAGCTTAAAGAAGAAGTGGAAGAACCATCTGGAACATCCACAAGCACTATCACCTCTCAGGTATTAATATCTACTGATCCAAATCTTACTGAAGCTGAGAGACGTCGCGCTGTTGATGTGCTGACAATTAATTTGTACAATGCCCCAAATGGCAAAACTCAAGCTGAAAACAAAAATATTGTTTTAATTGAGCAACTTGAGAAATGTCATCTAAATATCAAAGAACTGACTCATTTAGAGGAGAGTTTAAAAGATCACGTTATTATAAATGAAATTATCATCATTGAACGTGAATAAGCTATCGCTGCTCTCAAGTTTGAGAAAGCTACAATTGAAGGATGGTGTAAATCCTCAGCTAAGATCACTAAGTTCATAAGTGCTCAAATACATACTCATGATAAAACCGGTCTTGGTTATAAATCTGATAAGGATGAATCTAGTAGGGACTGTTCCATGCTCAAGTTTGGAATGTTTGTTTCATCTATCCCTGACATTTCCTCCTATCAATGCTTTTCTTCCTCTTATGTTTCTATCCCTGAGGATGATATAGCTCACAAAGATCTTGACATTTTGCTCAAAATATGGTACTCTTAAAGCACGATGGATTCTTTTAATCTCTTCCAAATTTGGACCAAATTCACCATATCCAGTATAAGGTGTAGAACCAACTACAACAGTACCTGAAGGACCTGCTTGATCTAGAATGATAGGTGCATTAGGTGGTTCTTTAGGAACTTCTGGCTGCTTTGTTGGGTTGTTTGACTTAGGAATATAAGACAACTCCTCCTCTATATTCGTTTCAGAACTTTGATCTATATTTTGCTCTACAAAGGTATCCGTCGGAATCTCATTTGACACAGGAAAATCAAATTCTTTGAAACTAGGGACAGATGGAATAGCAGAAGTACTTGGTTCTGGTGATTCATTATGAACATGACTGATATGAATATCTTCTGGAGAATTATGAGCAAATAACATGTTCAATGCATCACAATCCTTGTCCTCAAATAAGCTATGAAGAACACTTTCCACATTTTCAGGAACAACATTAGCTTCTACAACTTTCACTATTTCAACATCATCATCAGAAGCAATTTCCATGAAGTCTTCCTTTTCCTCCTCCTTTATCTTCCAAAACATTTCATACATAGCATCAATATCCTCATCATCATCATTGTCAGAAAGAACAATGATATATATAATTTGTATCCCAGTCATCTCCAAAATTTTCTTTCTTGAATCAGCTTTAAACGAATTAAATTCTGAATCTCAAACCAAATCTGCTGATTGCACGGACTGTGGTGGTTGTGATTGATGGTGGGATTGCAAAAGTGAAAAAAGTTATGCATCTTGTTGATTATCCAGAGCTTGTGATAAGAGTTTAGTAAACAACAGGGATTTCAGCTCATCAACAGATTTGTTAGCTCTAATCACATTGTATAGAAGTATTGAAAAATAGGCTAAGTATAGGAACCACAGAAGTCTGTCGCAGAACATCCAAGTACACCGCAGAAGTTAAAATCTCAGAAGACATCTGTCGACACTCTACTAGAGGACACAACACCTGATACTGATCATCAGATCACAGAGCCTCTGTGATTACTCACAGAGCCTTTGTGATGGCTAACATCTGGAGACAGTTCGAAGATGTGCAAACTCAGTTCAAGACAAGGTCACATGCAAATCACGTGATTCCTGTTGTACGAAGATTTCCAGATCACCTTGGAGCGGCTCACGATGGTTTTACTTTCCAGGTGGCACTCCGTTTATGGAATGTCAGCCTTTGTCTTGTAATAAGGGGTGCATCCTTCTTTTATATTATGGGAGCACCACCTTAGAGTTTTATACAATGCGAGCACACATATAGTCTGAAATAGAGATTTGTATTTTCCCTGAGCATTTGCATACACTTGTGCGTGTTCTAGGTGTTCTTCAGTAATCAATGAAACAGTGTTTTGAGTAAATATCTTGCAACATTTTACTATTCTGTTTTTTATTACATGTGTGTCTACTACCTTTCATACACTATATAAACGCTTCGGCACTCTACTTAATTAATCTGTGTGTAGTGAAAGGTCAAATCAATTTAATTACATCATTATTGGGATCAACAAGATTAATCAACAGGTTGAGTAGGTTGTGGTTGTTGTTGAACTGGTTGGATAATTTCTGGCTCAACAATTGGATATTCCCCTTCAATAA
Source organism: Arctium lappa (assembly GCA_023525745.1). Lineage (NCBI taxonomy): Eukaryota > Viridiplantae > Streptophyta > Magnoliopsida > Asterales > Asteraceae > Arctium > Arctium lappa. The sequence continues at coordinate 55,035,035 of CM042058.1, read as the reverse complement.
AGTTTTCACAGCTAATATATCCTTTTTAAACTTCTCCAACATCCTAGTTTCAACAACCCTTAAGGCGCTGTAAAAGAATTCCTTTGACACAAAGTCATGGTGAGTAACACCGGAACCACATAGGTTATCCGTTTGCATGACAGTGGTAGAACCAACTGCATGGCCTGTGTTTATAGCTGGCATAGTATTGACTGTAACAGGACTTTCATCCGGTCCTCGTAGTCCGGATTACGGAGCTACTCGAGATGTTTCCATCGGGTCACTAAGACTTCCGATGGTAGCGATTTCAATATGTGTCATAGGAATGACAATTGGAATTTCAAAAGGCACTAGACTTACATGTGTAGAGAAAGAAGTTGAGAACGGGGGTTGTTGTTCTCTATTTTCAATACCTTAAATCTTCGAATGAGAATCCGGTAGATTTTGTGCTAATTCCCTGTGAGAAGATGAAACTAAATTTTTTTAGAAGAGATAGAGTGGCTAGCCTGGGTGTGCAGTTGCATAAGTAGGCTACTTATGTCTTGTTCAACACCTACTCGCAACACATGCGGCGAAGTGGCATATGTGGCTGCCCTTTTGGATAGGTAGGTTCGGGTATACACACACTCACCATATTCTTTGTCGTTCCTTTCTTTCAGCCTCTCTTCTGAATTTTCAACAAAATCTCCCTCAGTTCTCCTTATATCTCCCATAATTGCATTAACAGTGTTATCAACATCTAGTTCCATATCATCATGTTCATAGAATTCTGCAATTACATCAACTTGGTCATCATCCCAAACATCAGTCTGTATATCATCATGTATTTCAGTACCACCTTGGTTATCATCATGAGTATCATCATCATCATCTGATTCATCAGCAGGTTCATCACTTTGATCATCATCACCAACTTCATTTTCACTTGTTGCAGATGGAATATCTTCATTGTCATTATCATCAGTTGGCAAGTCATTTGCAGGATTCGAGTAATTATCAGATCCTGGACCTTCATTGACAGGACGTGTCACTAGATGTTGGTTATTGACCCATGACCCTGATGTCTCAAGACGAGGTCTCTGAACCCCTTCGGTACCCCTCTCGGTATTTTTTCTCTTCTCACCCTGTTTCTGTACTCACTGAGTAGCAGAAACCCTTACCGACTCCGATTTCTTAGGGTTTGTGCTTTGGGTAGGGTCAACCGGTCTTGGTTGTCCTACAGACTCTCTATAGGCTAATATACTCTCAGACTCTGGATCAACATAATCAAGAAAAGCTTCTGGTACTGGCATGGAATAAGAAAACTCTTTCATCTGCTTATCAGAAATCTCATCTCACTAACAGGTGGAAAAGGATAATCATTTCTCTTTGGAATATTCCTATTACTCCTCAACATGCTTCTCAAAATCATTGTCATAAATCTCTGGTATGGAATGTAGTTGGGTGCCTTTGAAGTATTCTTAGAAATGACCTTCTCATAGAGTTTTGTCCAGAATATGAATGCATAGTGTACATGAAGATCATAGACTACTGCATAGAACAACTTCAGTATGCGGATGCTGGCATTTTCAGTGCCATGAACCTTGGATGTTAGACAGCTGTTGATCACTGAAAACAAAGTGTAGTAGAACGGTGGCAAATTGTCCTTCTTGGAATGGTTCACTTGAGTTAGCTGCCCGACATAACCCATATTCCTTATGCCTTGGAATACTTCAGCATAAGATGGAAAGTCATCATAAGAAGTTCTTCCTTCTCTAGCATCAGCAACAGGTTGACTTAAGATGAATCTAAATCTTTCATAGTTCAGTATGGAAGTATAGTGATCAATTTCCAACTTCAAAACATAAACTCTCTAATTGCCAACTTTGACTGTAGTGACTCTTATTGTTTACCAAGCTTGTTGAAGATAGAGTTATGGAACACTTCCTTGAGCAGTTAGGGAACACCTTAGTGGAGGGTTCTTCAGAATGCCTAGTACAAGAGGATCAATTTTGATTTCGAAGTCTATGTGATGGTTGTTAGGCTGCTGAGGTTTCCTTTTAGATGATGAAATAAGAATGAGGTATGGATTGACAGCGAGTACAGGTTCATAGTCAGACCTTGATGATGGCATTGGACATTGTTAGTGCACAAATATGTTGGATACAAGATCATGAAAGTCAAATTCAAAGCTCAAGCCAAACCTTCAAGCAAAAGTCAAAGTCTTTTGTAATAAATAAAAGTCAAAGTCGATTTATTTTAGATAGTTTTGTCTTGTAATTGTTAGTTGATATAAATAGTGTTTTCTTTGTTGTAATCTTGGAAGTACGCGGACAGAAAGAGTTTAAGAGAGAGAAAATATTGAGAGAACATTCTTTAGAATTTGTAAACTGTAAGAATCAAGATTAATGACATATAACTATTGAGATTGAAATTCTTGTTCTTAATCTTGTTTAGAACTTGTATTGTGGGACTAACAATTGGTATCGGAGCAAAATTAGAAAGAAATTATCAAGAAATGTATCCGGACAATGTTCACTGAGTCTTGATCGAGTTTAGTGATTTACCTTGTAATTTTGAGTTTAATTGGTTCCATAGTAGTCGATTGTGGATATAGATCAATTTGTTATTTTTGTGAGTTTTGAGTCCTACGAGTCGAAAGCAATGTATCTTATTTGAAAGTTGTATGTTTGTGTGAATTTCTTTGAAATTCATTGTTTGTAATCAGTTCTAGGTGTGATCGAGAACAAATTGTAAAAAGTTTCATGGTTTAATTAAAGGATTTGGATCGATTCTAGGCTGAATTTGTGTTTTTCGGAGTTGAGATCTGAAGAAGTCGCATAAATCCTTGAAGAACTCGCATATTTGTGAAGAACTCCCAAGATTCAAGGATTTCGCAAAAGAGATTTCACATAAAGTTGATTCCTGAAATTGGCAATTATGAGTGATACATGAATTTCACATAATTCGCATAGCTTTGTATACGAAAAGTTGGTAGAAACATTTCTTAAGGATAAAATTCGCACAGGTCATTATACGGAAAGAAGAAGAATTCGCATAAGGAAGCATACGAATTCCTTGTATTTGCAATGTAACACCCTAAAAACCAGAGTGAATTTAAAACGCGGAAACTGGACAAATAAACATCAACACTTGGTATAAACCTCCCAAAAAGAGGAAAAATGTACTTAACCTTTACAAACCTGAATACTGATATTGAACTCAACAACAAACTAATCTATACATAACCTATCTAGATTATATCGGTTGTTAATCCAATATCACCAAAAGAAAGGGGACTTAAACAAATGCCCAACATCAATACTAGTCATCTAAAATCCCCGAGACCAAGCTCATTACTCAAGCCCTTATCAACCCACCGCTAACGGGAAACTGTTATACACATCATTTGAGAAAAAGTGTTAGGCTTAAAGCCTAGTGAGAACATACAGTTTATAAATTTCAAGAGATATAAACAATCGTATAATAAGGAAATCTTTTCAATAAGGTTTAGTTTTCAAATGAAACCTTTGCCACAACCGGTCCTTTTAAATGTAAACTCATCTTACGATGACAAAGATAACCAGTTTTACCAAGGATTGTAGCGTAACACAAAGTAGGTCACAATCCGAGTTATGAGTCGAAACACTTGGAATCCATGGCCACGAACTACAAAGGTCCGTACTACGATGTGAGGGAGGGCCCTCGAGGAAACCAAGTCATACTCGTTCACTAGGACTTCCATATGACCCTTACCTAGTAACCGATCTCACATAATCGTACCAAATTGCCCCCGAGGATCATATGCATCCATAGGTACAAATAAGGGAAAATATGATCCATGACTAGTAACCGGTCTTGCAAAACTGTACCAAATTGCCCTCGAGGATCATATACATCCATTTATAAAGAGGGGAAAAGACATCCCAAGTATAAGTCGACTCAATTCCTAGGGATCCACTAGTAATGGTACAGACTCGTCACAACAACATATGTGACCAACCATAGATAGTCATATGGTATAAAATAACATTTATAAACAACATGCATTTTCAAGTTTAACTTCTGGTAAGAATGAAAATCATCAAAAATGAACTTTAAACATTCTTTTAAGTAACCCACATAAATTTGCAAGTAAAACATCCTTTTACTTCGAATAAGATGAAACCCATCATTTTAATCGAAAATGATCAGGAACCCTAAAATCCCCAAAAACTCAAGTTATATCAAAATGTAGTAAACTTAGATCTGAAACCATGGAGATATATAGAAGTTCAAAATGTAAGTTTTGACATGTATAAAGTTTAAAAAAAAAGTAGTAGGAACTCACCAAATAGGTTTTAGGCGAAAACCCGAAAAACCAGATATCGACCACGACGAAGAGGTGAAGCTTTCTACACCGAAACCCCGAGCAATGCACTTAATACTAGCAATCAACGGAGCTTCAAAGATCAAAGAAACCAAAGAGAAACTTAGAGAGAGAGATATTTGAAGAGAGAGAGAGAAATATCAATAAAGTGATATTTGTGGCTGACCACCTTTAAGTCGGCCAGAGGGTTGCACGGCTTACACCGCGGCCTTCAAGCCGCAGGAAAAGTCGCGCGTGCCATAAAATTGGAATACTCCAGTGGGTCACGTGGCTTAGCTCGCGGCTTACTAGCCGCGGCCTAGCCCGCGCATGTCAAAAATCTGGAAATCCTTCCAGAGGGTTACGCGACTTACCTCGTGGCCTACAAGCCGCGGCATAGCCCGCGTAACTCTCTGTTTCCCATAATTTCAACCAAAACCCAAACACTAACTCTCGATTCAAAACTCGGCGTCTACGACAAAAGGTAAACGCAACAATACAACGATAAAATATAATGAAAATCCAGGGTGTTACATGCAATGTGTGTGGCCCAAGATTTACTAGCATAAACACATACAAATTAACACAAAACACTTTGTTTATTAATCACAAGAATTACATCAAGTCATAGATCTATAGTGATTAACCTTTCAAGATAGATTGTGTTTGTGTGTGTACTCAATGTATGCAACTATGTGTTTCTCTCAACTACCACCAATATTACACCTTTACTTTCACACACTTAATCTCTTGCTTACACAAGTCTTACTAGAAACAATACAAGGACTTGCTTATATATAGGTCAACATGACCAAGCAAGGTCAAACCATCTAAGCTCTCTTATAACACACACAAACAACTATTACAACAATTACAATAATGACCCTCATTTAATCTTGAATACAATTATAGTCTAACAATCTCCCCCTTTGGATTCAAGATTAAAAAAAAATTGGCAATAATCTTCAGGTCTTCAAATCTTCATAATTGATCTTCAACTTCGAATCTTTTCTGGCTTTGACATCTTGAAAACTTTGACAATTCTTCAAACTTGTCTCTTCCTTTGAATTAGCTTTTGCATATTTTGAATAAACAACCTTTCTTTCAAACTCTGACTTTCTTCCACTTTTTCTTTGACAATCTTTCTTTAATCTTTGACTTTAAACATCTGAAAACTTTTTCTCCTCTGAAATCTTTAAAACTTCAATCTGATCTTGAACTTTGATTATTCTCCCGCTTTTTAATGATTTGTAAGAATCAAAATCATTAAAACACTTCAAGGTCAGATCCGTCATTGAATGAACTTTCCATCATCTGAAAAGCACAATCTTCATGAACTGTTATCTCCTCCTTTGGATAATAGACAATCTCCCCATATAGGAAAATCATTCTCACATCTGATCTGGATTGGCCTTTGATTCACGAACATATTCATTTGAATCTTTTCAAATTCAAACTAAATAAGAATGGTAACCCTGAAGCAACATATGAAACAGTTAGAAGTGCCTGTCAGTAACACGAAGTTACTGTGTACAACGAATGTACAATATAAAGACCTTGTTTGATATTGGCTCCCCAGGACTTCCATTCAATCATTGAAAAACACAAGGTAATTCTATGAATGTTCTGACAGAAAAACATATTCTCTGTGTGCTCGTGCTTGTGTTTTTGAAAAAATTATCACAATGATTGTGTTTCATAAGGATCAAAATATGTAAATCACTGAGATAGCAATGATTGTACATGGACTCAACGTGCATGAGAAAGGGTCGAAGGTGGGGCAACTTTCCTTCTTTTTCAATATCAGTATCTTCCAAGTGAAGATCCGATAGATTATGTGTTGCTTCCCCAGAAAATATGAAACATTCTCTTTTTAAGAAAAGAATGAGTAGCTTGTGGGGTTGTATGCAAGAAATGGCATGGGCTATTTGCCTATTTCAATGATGGTCACCAAAGGAATGTGAACCAATCAGTAATGTGGCTGCCCGACTCAGAAAGATGTTTGGTGCAGAGTTCTAATATTCTTTTAACTCTGTTCTCTCACCCTCTTTCTTTTAAACATTTAAGCTCACATCTAACCAATCTCTCATTTCCATTTTACCTCAGCTCACTCCCACACTCAATTCTTTTACACCCCTCTCCCCTCAATCACTCAAAGGATTTGTTCTGGGGTAGGAAACATTGGTTATCGTGAATCCATGGAAGATCTATTAAGCACTCACACTAAATCCCATGTTCCTAAAAGTACATGCTGTTTTACATGTAAAGCACAAGAAATCATATGTTAGTGTATATATGCTCTCTGAGTTTTGATGATCATTTTAAGCATTTAAAATTTCTCAAAACTTTATATGAATGAAAAGAATAGAAATGTTTTGAGAATATGACAATGATTAAGATCAGATCAAATTATCATGAAGAAAAATATTTGGGAATTCAAAGACGTATGTTGTTTATATGAACAATATATAAACATATTATCAATGAAAGCACATTTAAAATGAAATGACGTTTGATTCAAACAACTGTGAATACCAAATGACGGGAGTATTACCACAAAAAGATATATCATTTGATACATGGTAATAACATAATCAATTTGAAAATACTGAACTAGTGTGTGTATGAATACTTGACAAAGTATATAGAAAAGAAAATACACAAGTATTATTCTTTAAAGAACACATGGTCAGATAATCATATAAGTATCCAAAAATCATTTAAAATTCACACTTTTCAAATCATAAAAACATGTTAAGATCGTGAAGTGGTTTGAACATTTTAAAAACATTTTTCACAAGTGAAAGTTGTTCATCTTTGTTGTTCATCTTTCACAAGTGTTAGAGTATAAGGATTAGAATGATATACCTGTAGATCAGAATCCTTAACTCCCCCTGGAATGAATATAGCAATTAAAGTATCCTTGACTAGATATCCTCCCCCTTGATATCTGTAAAACATCAATCTTTTTAGAGATATTTTTATAAAAGATATAGCAATATAATTTCCAAACTCCCTTTCAAACGAAAAACTTCCTGAAAAGATGTAATCTTGAAAGCATCCTTCAGAAGAAAACATTTGAATACGGGTTTTGAACTGAATTGTCCAAAAGCCATTATGCTTTGAAGCACGGGTTCTGAACAAATTTGTTCAGAAGCCTTTGTCACATAACATATCCTGCAAGAAAAAGATTTTGGTAATCATTATAAAAATGATTCTGCTTTAGTCAGCCAACATATGATGAAATATCCAAAATATATTCAAATAAAGCACAAGATTATAAAACTCCCCCTAGAATCATGAATTGGCGTTTAACATACCAAGTTTGCTAACTAAATAGGTAAACCTCTTTTCATCCAACGGCTTGGTGAAAAGGTCAGCCAACTGGTAGTCTGTAGTCACAAAGTGCATCTCGATATCGCCCTTTTCGACATGATCCTTTATAAAATGATAACGCACATCGATGTGTTTCGTCTTGGAATGCTGTACTGGATTAGCTGTTATCGCAATCGCACTCTTAGAATCACAGTAGATAGGGACTCGTTGGTAAGTATATCTGAAATCTTTTAACTGTGTTTTCATCCAGAGGACTTGTGAACAGCAGCTTGCGGCAACTACGTATTCATCCTCGGGCGGTGGATGTAGAAACACAATTTTGTTTCTTAGATGTCCAGCTAACCAACTTATCATCTAAGAACTGACAAGAACCAGAGATGCTCTTTCTATCCAGTTTGCAACCTGCTTGATCAGCATCAGTATAGGCAGTTAAATCAAAAGACGAACCCTTAGGATACCAAAGGCCTAACTCAGTAGAACCTTTAAGATACCTAAGAATCCGCTTTACAACGACCAGGTGTAATTCCTTCGGATTAGCTTGATATCCAGCACAGAAACATGTAGCAAACATAATATCCGGTCTACTCGCAATTAAGTACAGCAGTGAACCAATCATGCTACGGTACACTTTTTGATCTACTGATTTGCCAGAAAGATCTGCATCTAAAAGTGTGCCCGTTGCCATCGGTGTTTTCATCACTGAACTGTCACTCATGTTAAATTTCTTTAAAATATCTCGAATATATTTTGATTGATTGATGAAAATGCCTTCGGGTAACTGTTTCACTTGAATACCAAGGAAAAAATTTAGTTCACCCATCATTGACATTTCAAAACGAGATTCCATGATTCTTGAATTTTTTTTATAAAACTTTGGATTTGTAGAACCGAAAATTATGTCATCTACATAAATCTGAATCAGAATCATATCATCACCTTGCTTTTTTAGAAAGAGAGTAGTATCAATTGCACCTTTCTTGAATCCTGAAGCAAGTAAGAATTGAGTTAAAGTTTCGTACCAAGCTCTTGGTGCCTGTTTGAGTCCATACAAGGCTTTGTCTAAGACATAGACATGATCAGGGTTCTTTGGATCAACGAATCCTTCTGGTTGAGCAACATATACTTCTTCATGCAATATCCCATTTAAAAATGCTGATTTTACGTCCATTTGTAAGACAGTAAAATTTTTATGCGTTGCATAAGATAAGAAGATACGTATGGCTTCCAGTCGTGCCACAGGAACAAACTTTTTGTCATAATCAATCCCCTCCTGTTGACAATAACCCTTTGCAACAAGGCGAGCTTTGTTTCGAACTACAACTCCAGATTCATCTCTCTTATTTCTGAAAACCCACTTTGTTCCAATAACGGATTTTCCTTTTGGAAGTGGTATGAGTCGCCAAACTTTGTTCCTCTCAAATTGTAGAAGTTCATCTTGCATCGCCAGTATCCAATCTGGATCGCGCAAGGCTTGTGAAGCTTTTTTCGGCTCAAGAGAACTTAAAAAACTTGAATACAAACAAAAATTAGCCGATGCTGCACGCGTTTGTACACCCGACTTTGCATCACCAATGATATTATGAAGTGGATGATTTCTTGTCCATTTCATTGTACTTCTAATCGGATGAATTTCAGCTTGAGTATTATCTTCCTTATATTCATCATATACTGCAGGTAAGTCTTTATCAATCCCGGATGTGCTCGAGACATCTTGTACAACCTCTTCTGAAGTAAATATTTCCGGAGCTATAGAAGAATCACTCGGAACTTCTGTTGCAGAATTTGAATCTGCATGCACAGAATCAACATTAGTATCTTCAGAATGTATATGTGTAGATGTACCAGATGTGGTTGATATTGTGACATTTTCAGAAGGTCCTGAAATATCTGCTATTATAATTGGAACCTCTGAAGTTGATGCAGATATGCTTGATTTTTCAAAATCTACACAAATATCCATAAAAGCATCAAAAAATAATAAGTCTAATTCAGCTGTAATTTTATTTGAATTAGAAGACTTATTCTGTTTGACTTCAGGTTCTATTCCGTTTTGAATAGAAACTTTCTGTTTAAGCTTGAGTTCTGAACTGTTGTGTTCAGAAGTCAACGTTGATGATTCATCGAATGACACATTAATGCTCTCATGATCGTCTTGGTTCGTCTATTGTAAACGCGATAGGCTTTAGATGTCAACGAATAACCAATTAAATAGCCTTCGTCAGCCTTCTTGTCAAATTTACCAAGATTGTCTCGATCATTGAGAATATAACACCTGCAACCAAAAGTACGAAAAAATTTAATATTCGGTTTTCGATGATTAATAAGTTCATACGCTGTCTTTTTATGTCTTTTGATGACAATCGTGCGGTTTTGTGTAAAACACGCAGTGGCTACGGCTTCAGCCCACAGAAACATTGGCAATTCGGAATAGGCTAACATTGTCCTTGCAGCTTCCACCAGTGTTCGATTCTTCCTTTCAACTACACCGTTTTGCTGAGGAGTGTAGGCAGCAGAAAAGTTGTGAGAGATCCCAACAAATATGAGATAACTCTGAAGCTTTTCATTCTTGATTTCCGTGCCATTGTCACTTCTTAAAGATATAATCGGTAGTTGTAGTCGAACCTGAATCTTCTTTAAAAACTCAATGATCAGCTCTGCTGCATCTGATTTGTTCCTTAAGAATTCCAGCCAAGTATATCTGGAGTACTCATCTATCATGACCAAAATATATTTCTTACCATTGATAGACCGAGTCCTCATCAGGCCGCAAAGATCCATATGTATCAATTCAAGAGGTGTTAAAGATGAAAATTCTGTCTTTGCTTTATGAGATGTTCGCTTCATCTTTCCCATTTCACAAGCAGGACAAAGAGAATTCTTCTCAAACCTTAGTTCTGGTAGACCTTTGACAATACCTTGTCTCGCCAACTGATTAATCACATCAAAGTTTTGATGAGACAGACGCCGATGCCATATCCAACTTTCAGCTCGTGAAGCTTTTGCAATCAGACAAACAGGTCTTGATGCAGAAAGTGTTGGAAAATTCACAGAATAAAGATTTGCATTCCGCTTAGCTTTAAAAACTGCACGACCATCTTTATCTTCAATGTAACAGCATTTATCCGTAAACCGAACTTGAAATTTACTATCGCAGAATTGACTTGTACTGAAAAGATTATGATCAAGTCCTTCTACGTATAGTACTCTTTTGATCGTCACGATGCCATTTGTTAATGATCCGTGTCTTCGAATGTATCCAGTAACCTCAGAATTTGCATAACTTACAGTACCGGCAGGTTCCTCAACATAATTATGAAGTAGATGCTTAAATCCTATCATATGGCGCGAGCATCCTGAATCGATATACCATGTATGTGAGGCCTGCAAAAAGAACAAATTACTTCTGCTTTGGTACCCATATCCATATGGGTCCTTCCTTGTTAGCTTTTCGCAATTCATCAACATCATTTACCTTAGCCTTGATTCGCCATTCATAGCGAGGCTTAGGTACCCATTTCCATATCATTTTAACATTAAGATCATGAAATGTTTTCTTTTTAGAAAAATGATCAATCTTAGCATGAAAATTTTTAGCCTGATGAGTTAAGGATTTAGAAACTGATTTGACATGTGATGTTTTCTTGACAACTTTAGATTTAGGATAAATGGAAGGAATGATAAATGTATTATCATGACAGTGTTTGCAGATAAAATTTTTACGTGCAAATGTCAAAAGCTTAGATTTATCCAATGAAGTACAACCATCCATACAACTTTGACATTTGAAAACGTTTGAATTTTTACACATCAAACTACCACTATCACTGATATTACATTTATTTTTAACAACTTTATTTTCCTTCACATTCTTCATCCTTTCTTCTTTACCATTCTGCCTTTTTACATCTGAAACAGGAAACAGAATCTTGTTAGTTTTCTTTGAAGAAGATGATTTTGGCTTTAAAGTACAGGAAGCTTCTCCTTTTTCAAAAATACTCGGAGGATATTGAGGATTAGTAGTATAAACAACTGAAGTTTTAGAATTAACAATATCAAACTCTGGATTAGAATGAACATTCCAGTTTGGAGACTCAAACATCTTTTTATCTTGAAGATTTCGTTTAAACAAACCATCTTTCAAAATATTTAACTCTTTAGAGAGTTCTTTGTTTTCTTCAAAAGACTTGTCAAGTTTGAATTTGAGATCAACGTTCTCATCTTCTAACTCTTCAATTGTCTTTTGAATATCTATGATTTGTTTCTCAAAAATAGATGCTTGTTTCTCAGAGTTTGATTCCATCTTTTCTATTATAGGAACAGGATCTAAAGCATTCATCATTTCTGTAAAAATCTCCTCAGTCATAGTTTTTGAAAAATCAGACTTAAGGTTTTGATTCATGATATTTTCATCTTTTGAAGCATTTGAGGAATTAGAAGTGAATAAATCAGTTAATACGTGATTCTCAACAGCATTTTTTGAATAAGATTCATCAAACTGACACTGAGATTCAGTATTATTTTCTTCAACCTTGGGTGATTTTTTGGTAAACAAGGAGAAAATAGTGACGTAAATTCACTAAATTCTATTTTTCTTGTTTTGTAACTTTCATTTAAATCTTTATAAGCAAAACCAACAGATTTTAAACTTGAAATTGAATCAGCACAAGATGAAGTGTCATCATCATTCACGATATTACCTTTTACAAAAGTATCATGAATATCAGGTTTTGTAGAAGTGGAGCCCATTTTATCAAAATTATACAAATTTTCTAGCGCTCTTTTCAAAACAGTATTTGGTTCAAAACCTAAACCTTTTTTAACATTATAAAATATGACATCTTGGAGTTTGTTTGTTAAAAGATTTAATGTTTGCTCAGTCTGTCCTCTTTTCAGATTTAAATCCTCCAGTTGCTTGATTTTACAATATGCCTCGTTTCTTTCTTGAAAACACGCTTCAAATTTTAGTTGAAAATCAACTTTTTCAGCATTTAAGTTTACAAGATCTTTTTCAAGCTCAGATATCTTTGAATTTAAAACATCTTTGTCCTTTTTCAAACAATCTTTTTAGATTCCTTTTTCTTCACCACATCTTTCAACATTGAATTTTCATCACGAAAATTCAACATTGTTTGTCTTTCATGACTAAGTTTGCCTTTTAAAGATTTAAATTATTCTTTCATGAACTTAACTTGAGCCTTTACGGATTGAATACGTACCTCAGAACCACAGTCAGAATGATCAGAAGATGATCCAATGTCCTCATCTACTTTGGCCATCATACACACCTGAGTAAAGTGTGCAAATTCGTCATCAGAACTCTTGTACAACCAATTTTCTTCTTCCGCCATTAAGTTCTGATCTTCTTCCACCTTCTTTGCTAACAGTGTTTTCCGAGCATAATATTCAGAATTCTTTGTACGCTAGAACTTGTAATCCTTGGAAAAATAACCTGGTTTTCCACAGTTATAGCATCTTCCATATTTCGGCTAATTCTCTTCTTTCTTTCCTTCTCTCTTCTCTTCTTGCTTTTCATCTCTTTTCTCATACTTCTTTTCAGATCTCGGTTTGTACTTGTCTTTCTTGTAACTCTCATATTTCGGCTTGTACTTGTTCTTTCCAAAACTTTTAAACTGCTTTGTGAGAAGACCAGATTTTCAGCAAATCGTTGCATATCCTCGTCTGAATATTCTTCACTTTCAGTAGAAGATTTATCAGTGCTTGAATCAGTAACTTCAGTTAGGAGAGCTCTGGATTTCCTCGACTTTGACTTGAAAGAAGAACTGGACTTGGAACTTGACCCTTTCTTACGTTCAGACATTAAGGCTAAAGAATCTTTGACCATCTTCTTTTCAGCACCAAGCTGCTTTACTTCGTCCTCATGCTGAGATAAAGTTGTGAAGATATCATTGACGTCTTCTTGTGCCATGTCCTTGGTCATCTGGATGTTGATAGCATAGCTTTTCCATTCTGGGTTCAAGTTCTTGATGAACTTATAATTGATCTCTGATTCTGACTTGTTCATCCCATTTCTCCTTAGATCATTCAGTATCACATTGAAACGATTGTATGTTTCCAACAAAGTCTCTCCTTCTTTTGCATGGAAACCTTCATATGCATTTATACTCTGATTCAACTTTGTCTAAAATGACTTCTTTGATCCTTGCAACTGTCTCTCCAATTCATCCCATAAGTCTTTTGCAGATTCCCTACTATCTACGCGATTGTAGATGTCATTAGGAATTTCCATAGTAAGATAGATAAGTGCCTCTTCATCTATCTTATGTCTTGCCTTTTCCACATCAGTAAAGAATTGATATGGTTTTGGCACATATCGATCTGCGATTGTTGGAGATGTAGCTGTGGCTGCTTGTCCAGGTACAAATGATTGTGGATTTCCCGGACCATCTATGATAGATGTCATATAATCTCTGTTCTTTAGATTTAAGAACTGAATCATTCTTTTCTTCCATTGTGAATAATCTCCATCAGATAAGACCGGAGGCTTTATATGACATCCCATAGAGAGAAATTCATTTTCCATGATTGAAAGTTGTATGTACCTTTCACAAGATGAAAAATATTAGCTAGCAAAGATCTTTAAATCCAATCAAATCAAGAATATTACAGAAATCTAAAAAAAATTCAGAGATTTTGATCACAGAAAGAACTTTTGTCCCCCTCCGCAGACTTAGCACGGGGGTTCCGCTACCGTTTTGATCTCAATGTACGTTTGTGCCATGAAACGCAAGATACAAATCAAGCACAAAGAAACATTCGATATGAAACCAGTATGAATCACACGCAAACCAAGATAAACCAAACGCAAACCTCAGATGAATGAAACGTAGATCTGATGAATGAAACGCAAACCTATAAAATCAACAAATTTGCACCAAAAACTTATCTAGACCTCAAATTTCGATCTGAAAGTTTTACAATTCATTCACAAACACATTTCAAACACATTCATAACAAGCAATTTCGATTAACAACACACAAATCATCACATTTAATTCAAGAACAGTACGTGAAACTCAAGAACTCGAAAAACACCAAATCTTCAAATTGATGATCAAATCACATGGATTTCAAGAATTAAAAGATACTAACTCGATCGATTTATCAAAACGAACATAACCTAATTGATTTCAACTCAAAATTTCCACTAAAACTGAAAATCGATTTGAACTTTTATGAATAGTGACGTGAACAGTACGACTCAAAACATTTTCTTGATTTTCAAACGAATTTGGCTCTGATACCAATTGTGGCCCAAGATTTACTAGCATAAACACATACAAATTAACACAAAACACTTTGTTTATTAATCACAAGAATTACATCAAGTCATAGATCTATAGTGATTAACCTTTCAATATAGATTGTGTTTGTGTGTGTACTCAATGTGTGCAACTATGTGTTTCTCTCAACTACCACCAATATTACACCTTTACTTTCACACACTTAATCTCTTTCTTACACAAGTCTTACTAGAAACAATACAAGGACTTGCTTATATATAGGTCAACATGACCAAGCAAGGTCAAACCATCTAAGCTCTCTTACAACACACACAAACAACTATTACAACAATTACAATAATGACCCTCATTTAATCTTGAATACAATTATAGTCTAACAATGTGCTTCATATGAATTCCTCAGATTTCGCATAGAAAGTTGAATTTTTTTTTCTTCTAAGTGTGGATTTCGCTTCAATACGAATTCTTTATGGTTCAAATAATTTCTAAGTATAGAATTCGTATCTCCCTATTGTGTGAAAAGTTTCATGCGAAAAGTTGGAAGCTCGAGAATATTCAATTTCTAGAATTCACATATAGTTGTATGCGAAAAGCTCATAATTCGCTTATAGCATTGTGCGAATATATGAAATTCGCATATCAAAGTGTGCGAATAGCATAGGGCATGTGAATTGCTTAAGGTGTGTGAATTGTGTTGTATGAATTATTCAAGTTCTTCGAATTTCTAAGTGTTCTGCGAATTTCTAAGCTCAGTGGTGTGAGAATTCTTGACTTAGGAAATTTATTTTCAGAAAATTTTTCTAAGATTTTTTTTCCTGAATACTGATTTATTTTGAACTAACGATCATTTTAAGTTCTTATTTTACCGTTTATTTGTCAAGATGACATCGAGGGATGCTCTTGCTATTGGAACCGATGTCAAGCAACCAGTTTTATTTAGAGGAGAGTATAATTAGTGGAAAGACAGATTCCTAGACTTCATAGACATAAATGAACTTCGAGATTACATCAGATTGTCTTTGAAAGAAGGAGTGATGAAACCTCCAACAAATATTCATTCTACAGAAGTTGATGGAGAGGAGGTAGTGAAGAAAGAATATCCAATGGATGTAGAGGAATATTCTGATGAACAGAAAAAGAAACACAAAGCTGACAGACTAGCCAGATCTTTTCTACTTCAAGGTATTCCCAATGAGATCTATATGAAGATAGATATCTACAATGCTACAGGAAAACAAATGTGGGATCAATTGGAGAAGATGATGTTAGGATCAAAGATAGGCAATCAGCTGAAAGTTTCAAACTGTCTCAATAACTATGAAGAGTTTAAAACAAAAGAAGGTGAAAGTCTTGAGGCTATTTATGACAAATTTGTTACTCTTCTTAATGAGCTTAGCAAAAATAGATTTACTGAATGTGAATTGAATGTGAAGTTTCTAAGTATCTTACAGCCTGAGTGGAAAAGATTTACTCGTCAGATGAAGCAGATGAAAGATCTAAATGAGATTCCTTTAAATGAAGTGTATGAGACTCTAAGACAAAATAAGGAGGAGGTAGAGGAGATTAGAGATGAAAAGAAGAATGTTGAGAAATCGAGAGCTTATCCAGTTGCCTTAGTGGTTAAAATAAAAGAGAAAAGATCAGTAAGTCTGAAGAAGAAGGTTATGGTGTCTGAATCGGAAGAAGAGAATAGTGATGATTCTGATTCTGATGACAGAGAGAATCTAAAGAAAGCAATGCTACTGTTGACCAAGGCTTTCCAAAAGAAATTTTACAAGAAGCCAGGTTGAAATAGTCAACGATATTCATCAGGGTCAAAGAATTATGATCACAAAGAGAGAGTAGAAAGTAGAAGGTTTGAAGAAAAGATGCATGAAACAAAGAAATATGGGAATAGATATGAGGAGAAGAAAGAGGCTGAACCAGTCAAGTGCTACAACTATGGCAAAGTAGGCCATTTTGCTAAAGATTGTCGAAAGAAAAAAATTCGCAATTCTGAGTACTACAGGAACAAGATGCTTATGTCCGAGCAGAAAGATGTTGGCAAAGCATTAATGGCTGAAGATGACTTTTGGCTGGATCACTTTGAGCCTGAATATAGTTGGCAAAGCATTAATGGCTGAAGAAACTACCCATATGTGCTTCATGGGTCAGAATATAGTTGAAGAAGTTTCTGATGTGGAGGATTCTAAAGAGGTATGTGATATGTCTGAATCTGATTTCTTAATTCAAATGCATTCCTTGATGGTTGAACTTTAGGATTTGCAATCTAAACTTAAATGCGAAAAAGGTATAATTGAAAAGAAAAATCAATCAATACTGAAACTCAACAATGACATTGCTGAGAAGAATGTATTGATTGAGATTTTACATAAAAAATTGATACCAGTGCTAGAGAAAAGACTGTAATCCATAATCAATTGTTTGAAACATCCTCAAAATTCAAATCGTGTGAACTTGAGATCAAAGAGGATGCTAAAAAGTGCTTATCTTTAAAGAAAGAAAATAAGTATTTGGTTGAAAAAGTGAGTGTTTTGGAAGAAAAACTTTATACTAGAGGTCAAACTGAACAAACCATTCATCTTAATAATCCAAAGAGAGTAGTGAATATTGGGACATTGGTTACAATAACCCACATTATTTGAAAAAAAGATATTTCTAAAGTGACTACATTATATGATTTTGGATTTCTAAAATTGGCACCTAAATATCCTGAACTCATAGTTAAATGGACATGTTAAGTCCCTAAGATCAAGATTGATTGAATGATAAAGAATTAACAAGAGATTACGGAGGAATATGATGTTTTATTTAAAACTGAAATGTAAAACTACACTATAGAGCAAGAACTCGTACGGGCTACATGTTGAATGAAAACTTACTTACTAAACTAACATACATACTCTATTTATACCGCCACATCCCTTGTTACACTTTAAGCTCAAACCCATATACAATGCCCAATACAACACATGTAGAGTAATTTACTAAACCTCCTAAATAGAACATATTTATGTTCTAACATTCTCCCCCTAAGTTTTGTAAGGTAACCATTCTCTTTTAAGCTTCAACTTCAACTCCTCTCCCCCTTGATTTCTTTATAAAACTTAGTGTTGCATAAACTTCAAAACACCTCTAGCTCCCCCTTGAAAGTAGCTCTTATCCTTGAAGTTTCAACTATAATGCCAGATCGGATGTAGACCATAACCTCGACTGAGTGCACATAAAGATAGCTTTTGACTCTTGTAAACGCAACACATTCCGTATGCCCACAAGAATGATATGTGTTGAATTATGGAATGAAAACCAAGTGCATCTTCAGTGTATAACATCAGATTTGTCTTTGAACCACGAGTTGAAATAAGAATTCAACTTAAGATCTTCATCTGATCAGCTTAAGGGCCGTAGCATCCGATATCAACACTACAAGGAAACCATTAGAAGGCAAGCATTGTTCAACAACTGATAGAAGATGCTTATTGTTGGATCCCGTTCTCAGCAACAAATGAAGAACTCCATAAAATAGAAGATATAAGAGAGAAACTAACAACAATAATCATTAAAATCACATCTCATATGCATAGATTGATTAACAATGGAGGAGAAAATGGAAAGAACACCACACTAAACATTAATCGACTCTCATGGAAAACCTGGTCTGTGTGTGTAATATATGTTCTCTCCAAAACCTAATAAACAAAAGAGCCATAGGAACCTTTATATAAGGCCCATTTACAATGAAAAGGCTCAAGCCCATACAACTAATTAAAAAGCCCAAAATACAATTTCTTTATAAAACATTCAATTAAATGGGGGCTAATTTAAGCTAACAATCTCCCCCTAATGTTTTATAAAGAAAACATCATCATATAGTCTCCCCCTTGATTTCTTTAAAAACTTTGGTGTGCCTTTCTTCGAGTATTCAAAGCATCATAAGCTCCCCCTCAAATGTAGGCTCATATTCTTGATATACTTAGACGAATTACCCCAATTTGTCTAGCTTTCATGTCTAAACTTCACCGCTGTTTTTGACCATCAAGGAGTCTGATTGAGAGAAAACATAAAACATGAACATTGAACTTCAGCCTCTTAGATTTCCAACGAGATTTGATTCATCCATTTTGGATGAAAAATGAGTGAGTTGTGTAAGTTTTCCCACAGCTGCGCATAACAGTCATAAAAACAGAAAATTTGACTCTTAAGATCCCGTTGAGTAAGCGTTCAACACCGAGCCTTAAACTTGAATAATGGAGGAGGGAGTAACAAACAAATTTTCACATGTGTAGATTGAAACCATGAATAACCGTCGAGAAAACACCGTTCTTGAAAGCGGAAAGAGCATGAGTGCAATGCAGTGCTTTCGGTCCAACATCCTAACCTAGACTTTGACACTGATTCTGGTACATCAGCTCACGGAATTTGAGAAAAGTCAAAACATCAAAGTCATACGTCTGTATTATAGAGATTCAAAGCAACTGGACTCATGTAAATCGGAGCTTCCAGTAAAATGTTGTACGCATGTTTCTGAAACAGCGCAATGTTGTCAGAAAATTCAAAAATTTCGGGCTTCGGGCTCTTGGCTTATTGCGACCTCTGGACCATCGACCTATGATGTTCTTGTTTGGGTCTACCTCTGATCCTCCATGGTCGTTTCTCTTAAAAAGGAGATTTTGGTCCATAGAGGCTCTGTGGACAACTTAAGAGCTTCTCTAAATGTCAACTTCTGCACAAGTATAGAGGTTGTGCACAACTTCTGGACAGCCTCTGCAGAGCTTCTGATGTGTCTTGAACCACCTCTGATATAGAAAGTCACCAGAGCTTTTGGACAAGTTCTGGACGTATCTGCATCATCTGCACATTTTTGACAGCCTCTGCAATTTTCCACAGCTTCTGGACATACCTTCCAGAGGCTCTGCACAACTTTCTAGAATATCACAGCTCTGCATATGTTCAGAGCTTCTCTGATAACATATCTGGATCTTATGGATAGCCTCTGATAAAGCTTATAGAGGCTCTGTGTAGCTTCTGCTGGATTACTTCTGCATTTATCTCAGAGGCTCTGGGAATGTGACATCACCTCTGCAGGTAATCAGACTTTAGAGAACGAACAAACTTTCTGTTGTTGTTTTATATGGACAGCTTCTGTATGTGCCTTTGATCAAAATGTCAATGACCAGAGCCTCTGGATGTGTGTTCAGAGCCTCCGGACTGAATGAGTTTCCCAAATTGAATGACCTACATCAATTACTTGTTCTTCTTCAGGAAGGTAGTTCATAAAAACAACATTATGCCATAACTCAAAAATAGCACAACTGCAGATCATCTCTGGAAAGAGTGTGTACAACCAGAGCACCTCTGGTCCTTATGGCCAGAGCCTCTACACGTCTCTGATCGACACCTCTAGAAACAGACTCTGACCGCTTTCTAGAATACTGAACAACCAAACCCATAACTCCTTTCTTCACGAATCAGCTGGACGATTATAAGCACGCGGGATTCTGAATCACAAATCAAGCATCAGAACAATGATTGCAGTCCCTCACACTATTGAGTGATTAGTTCAGAAGAATGATAAAGTGCTCTCAACGGTCTCACCACAAAATAAGCTTTCCAGACTGATGACTACAGATGCTCAGGAAGCTCACTCAATACAATAAGAGACTAAATCATCAAATACAGAATCTGAAAATCTTGAAAAGCATGAGCACTCCTGAAAAATATATCAGTTGCTATAGATATGTGACCAACATATGATAAGAGTGATGTCACATATGCATTACGCGTAAAAAGCTCGGGAACAGGGCAAACTTGTAGCAAACAGGGTTCAGAACAGTAAAAAATTCTAAAAAACATTAAAACTTTTCGCATACCACTAACAATTCGTAGATCACTATTCACATTTAAGAACAATTCGCATGACGACATAAGCCTAACACCATAATTCGCATAGGCCTGCGTGCGAATTCTTACTTCTCGCACATGCATATGTGCGAATTCCTCGCAACTCGTATGACTCACATCTACGAATACCTCACAATTCGCATAAGGTAGGATGCTAATTCTCAACATTTCGCACACGACTACCTGCGAATTCTTCACTTAGAAATCCTTTTGACCACTGGAATTTGTATCAACTTTTTCTATATCACTAGCATGCAAATTCTGCACATTTCCCAACACTCTGTCATGCGAAATCTATACTTAACAAATTTCATCTTCAAAGTCCATTGTGCGAATTCTGATCATGCGAATTCTTCAACATTTTAACTATGAGAATTCTCCAAATCATGTGAGTTCTTCAAACCATGCGAGTTTTTCATCTGATCATGCGAATTCTGTGGATCTCGAATATTTTTCCAACTTTTCTTCAAACTATCATTCTATACTTCGAATTTTGAGATGAGCTTTTGTACACAGGTTCGAACACAACTTTGAAGCACAATTGTAGATGATGATCTTGTCTAAATTCGACTCTAAGCTTCAATTGATCTCAACCTCAATGATACAACATTAACGAACATAAAAACCTCAAAATCGATCAATTAACTCGAATTTTATGAAATTACATATTTTAATTGATTCCATAACAATCGACTATAACCATAGATTCAATTAAGCATCAAAGAACATCCAAATTGACATCAAATTAACAAATTCGAATTTTCCACACAGTGACTGTTCTATCAACCAAACTGATCTCGATCGTGCATAGAAAAAATCTGCGTTCAGCTCTGATACCACTTGTTAAGTCCCTAAGATCAATATTGATTAAATGAAAAAGAATTAACAAGAGATTAGGGAGGAATCTGATGTTTTATTTAAAACTTAAATGTAAAGCTACATTACAGAGCAAGAACTCGTACGGGCTACATGTTGAATGAAAACTTACTTACTAAACTAACATACCTACTCTATTTATAACCCTACATCCCTTGTTACACTTTAAGCCCAAACCCATATACAAGGCTCAATACAACACATGTAGATTACTTTACTAAACTTCCTAAATAGAACATATTTATGTTCTAACAGGACAAACTCATCAGATTAGGAAGAAGGTAAGGAAGATGAGAAACGGAAAAATAAAACTAAAATGCAACTTACATTTCGTTATGAGAAGTTGAATTCTAGTTACAGATCTAAACTGTCAAAATTTCTTTCTAACGATTGTTTTCAAAGCTATTCTACAGAAGAAATGGAGGCAAAACCGATTGATGGCAAACTTTATGTTCCTCCACTCATTTTAGAAAGTATAATTTATGAACTTGAGAACACTTTTGAAGAAGAGAGAATTTTGACTGGACTAGAACAAATGGTATTTTCAACTGTTTTTGTAAACACTGTTTTCTCAAAGTCTTCCAAAGTTTCTAAATCAAATGATGTTAATGGTCTATTTGATGAAGAGTTTGATTTTTCAAAACTCTAGTGATTGTTTTGATGAATGTGTTGATCAATTTGGATTTAATTCAAAACTTCCATCATTCTCAGTTTATTGTGAATCCCAAAGGTTTACCAAGCGTATTCGAAAAGGGTGAATCATCAACGAAAGTTGATAAACCAGTTTCTGTGAGTACCAAACATGCCAATGGTAAGAAGAAAAATAATAGGCATTCAAAGAAACAGATTAACACTGGTAAATCAATGAAAAGACAATCTTTTAAATCTCACAGTTCTAACTTTCAAAATTCATATGTTTCAGATGTGAAAAAGAGAAAGCATAAAGTGAAATCATAATGGAGACCAAAGCAGAAAGTTGATGAGACTATAAAATAGTTTATGATATTGAATGTAATAGGTTTACTGTTAGTGATACTGATGTAATTGGTAATCTTGCTTCTCATAAACCAAAACTTTTATCTTCTTACAAGACATATTCAATAAAACAATTACTCCAATTATCTTCGTCTACTAATAAGTCTTGCAGATATCGTAGAAATGATTTTGTATCTCGACAATATTCTAATAATTGGTTTGGATCATATCTGTTAGTCCTAGATTCAAGTTCTAATTGCTACAAACAATCAAGATAAGAAACGAAATCACAAGTCTTTGATTAAATCACCAAGATTACAAAATCTCTCTCACTACTCTCTCTCTAGAATGATATACAATAACTCTCTTCTCTCATAAGCTCTCTTAATCACAATGACTTACTTCCTTGTTTGTTACTCTTTACTTACAATGGAAACAAGGTATTTATACCCTCATACAAATACAAAGAAACAAACAAAATACAAATGTTGACTTTGACTTTTATTAACAAATTGACTTTGACTTTCACTAAGAGTTGACTTTCCAGCTTTGACTTCTTGAACTTTCATCTTCAATCTTTATGATCTTGAATCGAACAAATCTGTGCTCTAACAATCTTCCACTTTGGATTAAGATCATTACTAAAAGATTTAGCAATGCAATCTTCTCTCTTTAAGCTCGATTGAAATAACTCCCCATTTAATCAACCTTTATCATTTCTTGTAATCTCCTTGTCTTCTCAAGCAATTCATATGCTCCCCCTATTAACATGAAATATTTACATTCTCCCCTTCTCTAATAAACACAGTATCTTCAAAAACTTTCAGCAATCTTCCTCAAAATATGATCTTCAAAAATATTAACATTCTCCCCCAAGGTTGTACATAAACCCCTTTAAGACTTGAAAAGAAATTATCTTCAGATTTAGCTCGATTTTCCTCAACAAATAATCTTCAAAGAAATTTTTTGAAAATCAGCACATCTTCAAAATTTCTTTGACTTTGCATGAATAACCTTTCAAACTTTAAATCTTTGAACTTTGTCTTCTTCAAATCTTTAACTCTGAAATTTCTGAAACTGGCATTTCTTTAAATCATCTCCCCCTTTTTGATGAAATGAGCATCGATATCATCAAAACTTTCTCCAAGAAATGTCTTTGACCATTCTGATCTGTCGAAGAGACTCTGATTCTTTGCCAATTCGAACAATGTATTCATCTAGATCTTTTCAAATCTAGACAAAATAGGAAAGTAACACCTGAATCAACAAATGAATCAGTTAATATACCTGTCAGTAACACAAAGTCACTGTGTGTAACGAATACACATTGGAAAGGAGCTTTTTCATGTTCACTCCCCCAGGGCTTCCATTCAATCATCGAAACACCACAAAGGCAATTTCTATGAATTTTATGACAAAGAAACGAATTCCTTGTGTGTTCGTTCTTGTGATAGAAAGAATTAAGCACTTGATGATTGCTTTAAGGATCAAAAATTGTGTAAACCACTGAGACAACAGTAGATAAACACAGACTCAATGTGCATGATTGAAGTGCGAAGGTGGGGCAGATTTTCTTGTTTTTCAATATCTAGATTTTCCAAATGAAAATCAGATAGATTATATGCTGCGTCCCCAGAAAATATGAAACACTTTCTTTTTAAGAAGAAAATGAGTGGCTGGTGGAGTTTTATTCAAGAGTTGGCATGGGCTAATTGCCTATTTCAATAATGTTCACCAAAGAATTGTGAAACATTAGTAGTGTGGCTGCCCGGCTCAGAAAGTAGTTGGTGCAGAGTTTGATATTCTTTTACTCTGATCTCACACCCTCTTTCTTTTAATCATTAAGATCACATCTAACCAAACTCTCATTTCCATTTTACCTCAACGCACAACCCACACTCATTTCTTTTCGACTTCTCATACTCAATCACTATAGATTAACTTCTTGGGTAGGAAACACTGGTAAACGTGAATCTATAGAAGTTCATTTAAGTCCTAGCACAAAGAAACCTGTAGTTTCCTAGAAAGCATATGTTACTCAAAAATGGTTTAACTTTATCAGTTAAAGCACAAATATATAAATTTCAGATGTATATATGCTCAGAATATAATCATGAAGATATGAGCATTTTTTTAATCAGTGAAGTATTTTCAAACAAGTTAATTGATTGAAATGAATATGAATGCAAGAGACTTGTTTGAAAAACTGACATTGTATGAAAAATGATCAGATAAGAAATGATATAACAATCAAAGCTTATGGTCAAGAATAATGGATATTATCTATACGAACCAAGATATAGACATTCTTGAAATGAACGCTTCGAAATGAAATATCTCTCAAAATTCATTGAAATACAAACGGGGTGTCTTACCATCGAAAAATATGTGTCAAATTTGAGACATGGTAAGAACATTTTAAATAAGAAAATCAAACCGGTGTGTGTGAATACTTGAAAGTATATAGAAAAGACAATACAAAAGTATTTATCTTTGGAAACACACGGTTTAGAATCATGTAAGCACAAGTAAATATTGAAAACATTTAAAATCACACTTCTAATTCACGAAATCTGTTTAAGAATCGGGAAGTGGTTTGAACATTTAAGGATATGTTTTCTATGATCGAAAGTCATCCTTCTTTCAACCATATATGAGATTAAGATAAGAAGTTTAACCTTTATCGTTCAGTCTTAAATCTCATGAAGTTAGTTGAAGTCATAAAGACATGATCTTGATAGCTTCTCTCATTCTGCACAAGTCTCAAAGTCTAGTCAAAGCAACATTATTCACAAATTTATTGAAAAATAAAAGACAAAACGAAGTAAAACAATGAATGAACGAGTTATGATATGAAATAATCAGAAATCATCACCTTTACTCCCCCTGAAATTATGCATTTAAACATGTCAGTGAAAAAGCACATGATAGAGATCTAGAATTCTATTTTGAAATGTAGTTCTTCATATCTATCGGATGCAAAGTATTTCAGAAAAATATGTACTCCCCCTTAATGGTTGATTTCCTCATTCGAGTATTGGATTACAATCTCTTATCAGCATAGGAGTAAGGTATTTTGATCACTGAAGCACAAGTCCTAAACTGTTGTGTTTAGAAGACAAACATCGTTGAAGTACGGGTTCTAAGCTGATTTACTTAGAAGCCTTAGTTCTCTTACTCCCCCTTGACTGTAGGTGCCTGCAACACATAATCAGTCTTTGGTTTTGGTACCCATTGGTATTTGGGTCCATGTTTGTTAGTTGCAGTTCTAATCGGAGTAACGGAATAAGAACCATACCATAAATGATCACTTGTTTTATGAACATGATCATGTGTACGATAATAAGAACAATAGTATTTCTTACCTGACAACATGATTAATTGATCTCTCGTATAGACATGACCAGGTTTACCTTTACACCCATTGTTCTTCTTGGCAGTATGTGTATGTACACATGATTTCATTCCTTTCAGCTCGTCTATCTTCTCATTTTCAACTGGCTTCTTCTTCCAGACCAGTTCTTCTTCTTTGTATCTTCTTCTTCTTCGATATGCACCTAAACCATCTACATATTTATCGAAAAAAATGTTAGTTGTACGAATCTGATCAAATAAATTAACTGACCTTCTTGTAGAAACAGTTTTCTGTTGTGAGCTTGAGGTTGTCTTTTTTAAGTCAACTGAATTATTTATAGGTGTGTGGATTTGTGACTCTAGAGTCGTTTTCTCAGTCACCACCACCTTGGAAACAATCTCTTCAAGCTCTTTTATCTTTGAAAAATATTTGTTCTTTTCTTTGATGTGTAAGTCAGTTTCTTTCTTTAAATCAGACTTCGCTTTCTGCTCTTGCAATGCATTTGTAGATAGCTCAGATAGCTTCCCAGTAAGCTTCTTAATCTCTGCTTCAAACAAGCTTCTTTCTTCTTCAAAGCCGTTTTCAACATTTGTTCTCTGACCAGATATCTCTTTGAAGATCCCAACATTTCTCTGTTCTATGATCTTCTTCTCTTTGTCAAGCTTTTCTCTTTCCAAAATAATGACTTTCTCAAAATCTGAAATTTGTTGTGAAAGTTTTATATATTTAAGCTCAACTGTCTTTTTCTCTTCACAACACTTTCTTGAAAAATCTGAGAACTTCATTGAAAATCTTTTCTTTTCACTCTCAAAATCATCTTTATCTTTGACCATCTTTTGTTCCAAATCAAATACTTTCTTTCGAAGCTCAGCATTAGCATCTTCCAGACCCTTAATCTTCTCCTCATAACTTTCAATAAATGCTTGCTGGATTTGGATCATTTGATATTCCTAGTCAAATATTTTATTTTCAGCTCAGTGTTCTCAGTTTCCAAACTGATTACCTTATCTTCACTAAGCCCAGAAGTCTGTTTCAGACGATCTTCATTAATCATCTTTAAAGCATTGACTTCTTCTCTCAGGATCTTCCTGTCATCATTATATCGTTTTGACCTCTTTGAGTAGTAGTCAACTGAAGAAGCGAGATTTTTGTTTTATATTCTAAGCTTTGCAATCTTCTCTTCATCATCAGAAAAACTCATCTTGAATATCTGGTGTTTTACAAAAAGAACTTGAATTTGATCGTTAGAAATTCAAAAAAAATATATCACAATCAGAAATTTATTCCCCCTCTGCAGACCAAAGGATACAGAACCACACTTCGCGCAAATAGAGAAGTGCGAGTTCTAGGTTCGCGCACAATGAATGTTGCGAGTTCTGAGGTTCGCGCAAGCGGGCTTGTGCGAGTTCTTGTTGTTATTCCATGTTTCTAGTTTCTAATCACAAACAAATTAATTAAATAAACAATTCAATCCAATTACCTGTTTTGATTCCAATTCAATTCAAATACAAACTTTCTCTCTAGAACTCTCCTTTCTCTCTCTACAATTCTCTCTCTCTAAAATGTAATCTCAGATTCTCAACTATACAACTTCTAAAACAGAAAAATGCAAGGCTATTTATACCTACAACTAATACAAGGAAATAAAATACAAATGTTAACTTTGACTTTTATTACAAAAGACTTTGACTTTAATGAGAGTTGACTTTCTCAGCTTTGTATTCTTGAACTTTGACTTTTGACTTCTTGATCTTGTATCCAACTATTTCATGCTCTAACACTTGCTTTGCGCAGGTAACTACAAGCGAGTTCTATCACTTCGCACAAAACACTTCTCGCAATCAGCCTGCACGATCTGGACTTAGAAATTTTTTTAAAATACACTTCGCGCTAAATGCAAACGCGCACGATGAATACTTCTCGCAAACTAGGTCGTGCGAGTTTCTACTTCACGCACATAACTCTTTGCAAGTTCTTCACTTCAAACATGTTTTAGGCTTGTGCGAGTTCTTCACCTTGCGTGTTCTTCCTTTGCGAGTTTCTTAGATCTAGCGAGTTCTTCACTCTGTCGAACAAAAACTCGATTTTTCCACAAAAAACGATTCAAATCCTTATCAATTGCTTTGAAACTCTGCAGATTTTATCGATTTCATGTCTTGAACACTTTACAAACAAAGAATTTCAAACTAAAACACTAGATATTGCTAATCAATCTAGACCAGTTCATTTACATACTCGAATATGAATTTAAAAAAAATTGAAAATTCGAACAATTTGTTGTGAATTAAGAAGAACAAATCAAATCAAAAACGTTCTAAACAACAAACCGAGTCTAATACAACCAATTACATGACCAAAATAACAATGAATGATGAAACTCAAATCTACACAGTACGTTTTGCGTGCTCTTGAACTGTCGAGCAAGAATTTCTTCAAACCAATCAATTTTCTAAATTTCTTCTGCTCTGATACCAATTGTGTGTCCCACAATGTATGTAAATCAAGATTCTAACAATGAATTATCAATTGAAATTACTTTTATTAATCACAAGTTTGGGGTACAAAAGTTTCTCTCTCAACACTTAGAACACGTATGACTCTGATGACCACTTACAAACAAAGAAAACGCACAAAGCTTATTTATACTAAGGCTAGAAATGCGCTAAACATTGTTCACACACATAACTAAAATGCGCAAACAACTAAAAACATAAAATATACAAAATTGACTTTGACATTTATTACACTAGACTTTGACTTTGATGCTGAGAGTTGACTTTAGCTTTGACCTTCAGTCTTCAGTCTTCTATGATCTTGTATCCAACATATTTATGCTCTAACAGATGTCGTGCAAGAAAATGTAACGATTAAGAAGGTGAGATATGTTGAAGGATTAGCACACAACCTATTCAGTATTGGTTAGTTATGTGACAAGGATTTAGAGGTCAATTTTAAGGCCAAGCGATGTTGCGTTAGAACTGAAGATGGTAAAGAACTCTTGGTCGGGACGCGGAAGTCAAAGCTCTACACAATCAATCTGTCAAAGTTAAGATAGATAATGCGGTGTGTCTACTTTCTAAAGCCTCTATGCAACAAAGCTGGTTATGGCATAGAAGGCTATCTTATGAACCGAGCAGAATTACTCCTTTAGAACTGATGCATATGGATCTCTGTGGTCCAATGAGAACTCAAAGCATAAACGACAAGAAATACGTTTTGGTGATTGTGGATGATTATTCAAGATACACTTGGGTCAAATTTCAAAGATCAAAAGATGAGACGCCCGATGTCACCATCTCATTCTTAAAGACCATTCAAGTGAACTTGCTAATGGCACATAATTCAAGAAGAGAATTGTTGACGATTATCTTGAATCGGTCGGGATAACACATCAATTTTCTACTGCCAAAACTCTTGAACAAAATGGGGTAGTTGAATGATGATATCAGACTCTTGTCAAGGTTGCATGAACGACGTTGATCCAGTCTGATCTACCTTTATTTTTGTAGGGCGAAGCTATCTCAACGGCATTTTATACGCAAAACAGATCAATCATTCACCGTCGGTTTAGTAAAACACCATATGCTTTGATTAATAATAGAATACCTAGCATTAAATATTTTCACATTTTTTGATGCAGGTGTTTTATGGTGAATGACAAGGAGAACTTGAACAAGTTCAGTCTGAAAGTTGATGAAGGCATTTTTATTGGTTATTCTCAGATGTCTGTTGCATATAGAGTTTACATGAAGAATTCAAAGATTGTTGTTGAGAGCGTAAATGTCACATTTGATGAAGAAATGGCTTCTGATCAAAGTAGTTCAGATCCCGTTGTAACAAGAGTTTTAGCTTCTGGACAAATCAGTCCAGAAGCTGCTGTCGGTCCAGACAATGTTTATCAAGTTTATAGAATACGACACAATAACGATTACCAACCTGTATTGATTATAACAACGGTTACAAGATTGATCGATTTAAGCTCTAGATTGTGTTCTTTGTTTCTCTCTGATTTACACCTTTAAGTGTGTGTTTGTGTGTGTGTCTTAATCTGATCTGTGAGAGTTGTTGAGAGATACACACTATCTAAAACTAAAGTGTGTCTAACACACTACCATAATATTTAGATTTAATATCTAGATATTATTTCTAACTAAATAATATAACTAACTAAGTTAAATAATATCTAACAAACTAGATATTAACTTAACTAATACAATAATGTTAGACAGTAATTGTATTCAAGATTAAATGAGGGTCATTGTTGTAATTAGTGTTTGTGTGTGAGTTGTAATGAGCTTAGAAGGTTTGACCTTGCTTGGTCATGTTGACCTATATATAAGCAAGTCTTTGTTTTGTTTCTAGTAGACGTGCAAGATAGTAAGTGTGTGAAAGTGAAGGTGTAATCTTGGTGGTAGTTGAGAGAAACACATGGTTGCACACATTGAGTACAAACACAAACACATTCTATTTTGAAAGGTTAATCACTAATTGATCTATGACTTGATGTAATTCTTGTGATTAATAAACAAAGTGTTTTGTGATAATCTGTATGTGTTTATGCTAGTAAATCTTGGGCCACAATTGGTATCAGAGCCAAATCCGTTTGAAAATCAAGAAAATATTTTGATTCGACACTGTTCACGTTACTGTTCACGAAGTCAAAATCAATTTTAGTTTTTAGTGGAATTTTTGAGTTGAATCTGATTAGGTTATGTTCGTATTTTGAAATCGATTATGTCTGTATAATTTGTTTCAAGAATTGCACTGTAATCGAGTATGAATTTGTGATTTTTGTTGAGTTCGAGTTCACGAGTTTCACGTACTGTTCTTGAATCAAATTGATGATTTGTGTGTTTTTAATCGAAATTGCTTGCTAGAATTGTGTTCGAAATGTGTTGGTGAATGAATTGTCAAATTTTCAGATCGAAATTCGAAATCTAGATGAATTTTTGGTGTGATTTTGATCGAGTTTAGAGGTTTGCGTGTGTTCATCAGAGTTTGCGGGTGTTCATATTGGTTTGCCCTTGTTCATATTGGTTTACGTTTCATTCATCGTGATTTTCTTAGAATTTGATCTGAACTTTGCGGGTTCTACTTGAATCGCAAAGTGTGGTTTCAATAGTTTCAGTGTATTTTGCGTATCATTTCACAAACACAAAGTGTTGTTTGCGTTTCACTCATGAGAATATCTGACAAGGTTTGCGCATCACGACACAAACGCAAGTTAAGGTTTGCGCTTCAAATCACAAAAGCAAACTGAGTTTTGCATTCCACATCACAAACGCAAAGTAAGATTTGCGTTCCTTAGCACACACGCAAAGTGAGTCTTGCGCTTCATAGCACAAACGCAAAGTATCAGTTTGCGCTCCTTAGCACAAACGCAAAGTGGCATTTGCGCTTCACACTACAAATGTAAATTAAGGTTTGCGTTCCTCATCACAAATGCAAAGTAGCGTTTGCGTTTCACACTACAAACGCAAAGTCAAGGTTTGCGTTTCACACTACATACGCAAAGCTTGGTTTACTTGGATTTTTTTTTGAGAATTTTTCAAAACTGTAATATGGCCTTTAATAGTGAAATTTGTTTCTCTAGGGGCGCTGCCCCTTGACCCCACTCGCTAATCGGGTAGCGGGACCCCTGTGCTAAGTCTGCGGAGGGGAACATAGTTCTGATTGTGATCAAATTTTTTTTAATTCTTATTTCAAGATTTTCATATTTCTTGTGATTTCATTTGGACTAACGATCATTTCTAGCATATTTTTATAGATTTCAAGATGTATCAGGATAGCATTTATGATCTTGAAGAGATGATACGAGAGCTTGATGATTGTAGAAGACGAGCAAATATTGCCAGTGAGACAGTTGATGCATTTAAACAGATAAATTCTCAAATTTTTGCGGAAAGAGATAAGCTGAAAAATCAAGTTTTTACTCTTGAGGTTGAGCTAAATATGTTGAAAGAAAAAGACAACCCAAAAGACAAAGAGGACACGAAGAAGGCTGAGAAGAAAAGAAAATATTTAGAGAATGAAAATGCTGAGCTGAAGAAGAACAAATTTGAATTAGAAGCTCAAATTGAAAAAGAGAAGAAAGAAAGGGAAAGTTATGAAAAGAAAAGAAAAGAGTTTGAAAATGAGAATGGTGAATTGAAAAAGAAAATATCTGAATTTGAGAAAGAAAGAAAAGATTTTGGAAAGAAGTTTTCTGATTTCTCCATAAAGGCATTTGAAGAAAAGAAAGTTGTAGAGATGAAATGCATTAAACTTTCTCAAAAAGTTTCAGACTTTGAGAAAGTATTCATACTGGAAAGAGAGAAATTTGAGAAAGAGAAGAAGAAGATAGTTGAGTCAAAGACTGTAAAGAAAGATTTTACTGAAGAGAAGATTGTGTTTGAGACTGAGATTGCTAAGCTTACAAAGAAGCTATCTGAACTGTCATCAACAATACTGAAGGAGAAGAATGCAAAAGCTGAGTTGCATAAGAAATTTGACATATTGTCAAAAGAGAGAAACTGTTTGACTTCAAGGATTAAAGAACCTGAGGAGATCATGTTCACGGTGAAGCTGACTGAGCACAAAACGCTAGAATCTATTGCTCAATCACCAAGAGATGATCAAGCTGGTTCAGAATGTTTATTCAAAATAGCTTCTAGTTTAAATTTTATGAATGTTTCTCATAATCCTTTATTTGATTCAGATGATAGTCATACTTCTGCACTTAAAGACAAAATATGTCCTTCTAACTTGTTTTATGCAAAAATGTTGTTGGTTCAGGTAACATCCAGAAGAAAGAATCTCAGAAGAAAATGACATGGATAAAGAAAGATGAGAAAGATAAAGATAATTGGTATTGGAGAGTGAAAGGATCTTCGGAGGAGAAGAAGAAAGAAGAAATATCATTTGGATATACATTTAAAGCTCAAAGGAACAATTCTCCTAAAGGTAAAACTTTTGGTAAAACTGATCTGATTTACACTATTAATCAATTGATCAGGTTAGCTCAAAAGAAAATAAGTTGTTCCTACTGTGGTTCAAATGATTTTGTTAGTAAAATTTTTGAAAATTACTGGTATGGTTCTTACTATATTTCTCCCATTCAAACTGCAACTAACACATATGGACCCAAATACCAGTGGGTACCAAAGCCGAAAAATGATTCTGTGTTGCAGACACCTATAGTCAAGAGGGAGTAAGAGAACTATGGCTTCTAAGTACGTCAACATAGAACCCGTAATTCAATGAAGAATGGATTTTGGACAATTCAGTTCAAAACCCGTATTCAAATGTTTTCTTCTGAAGGATGCTTTCAAGATTACATCTTATCAGGAAGTTTTTTGCTTGAAAGGGAGTTTAGATATAATATTGCTATATCTTTTATAATAATATTTCTAAAAAGATTGACGTTTTGCAGATATCAAGGGGGAGGATATCTAGTCAAGGATACTTTAATTTTTATATTCATTCCAGGGGGAGTTAAGGATTCTAATCCATAGGTATAACATTCAAAACCTTATACTCTAACACTTGTGAAAGAAGAACAACTTTTACTTGTGAAAAATGTTTTAAAATGTTCAAACCACTTCACGTTCTTAAACTGTTTTCTTGGACTGAGAAGTGTGAATTTTAAATGATTTTTGGATACTTAACTGTATATCTGACCGTGTGTTCTTTAAAGAATAATACTTGTGTATTTTCTTTTCTATATATATTTTGTCAAGTATTCATACACACGCTGCTTCAGTATTTTAAATTTGATTATGTTATTACCATGTATCAAATGATATATCTTTCTATGGTAATACTCCTGTTTGGTATTCACAGTTGTTTGAATCAAACGTCATTTCACTTTTAATGTGCTTTCATTGATCATATGTTTATATCTTGTTCATATAAACAACATACGTCTTTGAATTCCCAAATATTTTTCTTCATGATAATTTGATCTGATCTTAATCATTGTCAGATTCTCAAAACATTTCTATTCTTTCTTGATTATTCATTCATATAAAGTTTTGAGATATCTTAAATGTTAAAAATGCTCAAATTTCATTTATAATCTTTGATGAGCATATATACACTAGCATATGATTTTTTTGTGTTTTACATGTCAAGAAAATCATTGAACATCATTTACTTTTAGGAACATGGGATTCAGTGTGAGTGCTTAATAGATCTTTCATGGATTCACGATAACCAGTGTTTCCTACCCCGGAAGAAATCCTTTGAGTGATTGAGGGGAGAGGGGTTTAAAAGAATTGAGTGTGGGATTGAGATGAGGTAAAATGGAAATGAGAGATTGGTTAGATGTGAGCTTATATGTTTAAAAGAAAGAGGGTAAGAGAACAGAGTTAAAAGAATATCAGAACTCTGCACCAAACATCTTTCTGAGCCGGGCAACCACATTACTGATTGGTTCACATTTCTTTCGTGACCATCATTGAAATAGGCAAATAGCCCATGCCATCTCTTGCATATAACCCCACAAGCTACTCATTCTTTTCTTAAAAAGAGAATGTTTCATATTTTCTGGGGAAGCAGCACATAATCTATCGGATCTTCACTTGGAAGATACTGATATTGAAAAAGAAGGAAAGTTGCCCCACCTTCGACCCTTTCTCTTGCACGTTGGGTCTATGTACAATCATTGTTGTCTCAGTGATTTACATATGTTGAGCCTTATGAAAAACAATCATTGTGCAAATTCTTTCAAAACACAAGCACGAGCACACAGAGAATATGTTTTTCTGTCCGAACATTCATAGAATTACCTTGTGTTTTTCAATGATTGAATGGAAGTCCTGGGGAGTCAACATCAAACAATCTCCTTATATTGTACATTCGTTGTACACAGTAACTTCGTGTTACTGACAAGCATTTCTAACTGTTTCATATGTTGATTCAGGGTTACAACTCTTATTTCCTTTGAATTTGAAAAGATTCAGATGAATACATTTATGGTTCAACGGCTCTTTCAAATCAGACGACAGATTTTATCACTTCATGTATTGGGGAGATTAATAATTTTCCTATCTGGGGGAGATTGTCTATTATCATAAGGGGGAGATGAAAGTTCATGAAGAATGTCCTTATCAGACGTTGGGAAGTTTATTCAATGACAGATCTGACCTTGAAATGTTTTAATGATTTTGATTCTTACAAATCATTAAAAAGGGGGAGATTAATCAAAGTTCAAGATCATATTGAAGGTTAAAAATTTCAGAGGAGATAAAGTTTTCAGATGATCAAAGTCAAAGGTTAAAGAAAGCTTGTCAAAGAAAAAGTGAAAGAAAGTCAGAGTTTGAAAGCAAAGGTTGTCTATTCAGAATATGCAAAAGCTAATTCAAAGGAAGAGACAAGTTTGAAGATGTGTCAAAGTTTTAGAGATGTCAA
This sequence comes from Arctium lappa, assembly GCA_023525745.1. Classification (NCBI taxonomy): domain Eukaryota; kingdom Viridiplantae; phylum Streptophyta; class Magnoliopsida; order Asterales; family Asteraceae; genus Arctium; species Arctium lappa. The sequence goes on along the minus strand of CM042058.1, from coordinate 54,999,634 downwards.
AGCCAGAAAAGATTTGAAGTTGAAGTTAATTCTGAAGATATAAAGACCTGAAGATTATTGCCAAAAAAATTTTAATCTTGAATCCAAAGGGGGAGATTGTTAGACAGTAATTGTATTCAAGATTAAATAAGGGTCATTGTTGTAATTAGTGTTTGTGTGTGAGTTGTAATGAGCTTAGAAGGTTTGACCTTGCTTGGTCATGTTGACCTATATATAAGCAAGTCTTTGTTTTGTTTCTAGTAGATGTGCAAGATAGTAAGTTTGTGAAAGTGAAGGTGTAATCTTGGTGGTAGTTGAGAGAAACACATAGTTGCACACATTGAGTACACACACAAACACATTCTATCTTGAAAGGTTAATCACTAATAGATCTATGAATTGATGTAATTCTTGTGATTAATAAACAAAGTGTTTTGTGATAATCTGTATGTGTTAATGCTAGTAAATCTTGGGCCACAAATAACAAACAATTACATTGACATTTATTACAAATATACATTAGACTTTAATATCGAGAGTCGACGTTCCGGCTTTAGCTTCAGATTGCGATCTTCAGATTGGATGATCTTGAATCCAATAAATATGTGATCTAACAATCTCCCCCTTTGGATCAAGATCATTACGAAAATGATTTTAGCAATTCAGTCTTCTTGTTCAGCTCAGAAGATGCAATCTCTTTCTCTAGCTCTGAAATCAGCATGTCTTCAAGATACTTGCTTTTGAAGATTTCAATCTTGGACGTGATTCTTGAAACATGTGATCTTTGCCATTTCTTGTGTAGTCATTCTCCCCCTTTTTGATGATAAGTGTAACTACTTCATCAAAACTTTTTGTAAGAAATGTCAACCACTTGGAGCCACTGATCCGTCAATTCAAAAGATATTCATCCAGATCTTTTCAAATCTAGACAAAATAGTCGTGTAACACCTGAATCAACTAATGAATCAGTTATTATGCCTGTCAGTAACACTAAGTCACTGTGTGTAACGAATACACATTGGAAAGAAGCTGTTTGATGTTGTCTCCCCCAGGGCTTCCATTTAATCATCGAAACACCACAAAGGTAATTTCTATAAACGTTATGACAAAGAAACTAATTCCTTGTGTGTTCGTGCTTGTGTTGAAAGAATTAAGCACTTGATGATTGCTTATTAGGCTCAAAATTGTGTAAACCACTGAGACAACAGTAAGTTAAACACAAACTCAATGTGCATGATTGAAGTGCGAAGGTAGGGTAGACTTCCTTCTTTTCAATATCCAGATTTTCCAAATAAAAATCAGATAGCAAATGTGCTGCATCCCTTAGAAAATGTGAAACACTTTCTTGTTGAGAAGAAAATGAGTAGATAGTGAGGTTTGATCAAGAGTTGGCATGGGCTAGTTGCCTATTTCAATAATGTTCACCAAAGAATTGTGAAACACTAATAATGTGGTTGCCCGACTCAGAAAAAGTTGGTGCAGAGTTGTGATATTCTTTTAACTCTGTTCTCATACGCTCTTTCTTTTAAACGTTTTGCTTACTCTAATCACACTCATTTCTTTTCGCTTTCTCACACTCAATCACTATGGATTAACTTATTGGGCAGAAATCACTGGTTAACGTGATTCCATAGAAGTTTCTTGTAAGTCCTAGCACAATGATTCCTTGTTTTCCTATGATGCATGTGATGCTCAGATTGATTTAACTATTTCAGTTAAAGCACAATGAAATTTTGAAAACATTTAAAGTCCCACTTCCAAAATATAAAATGTGTTGAAAAATCGGGAAGTGGTTTGAACATTAAAAACAATGTTTTCCAATGATTGAAAGTTGTCCTACTTTCAACCAGTAATGAGATTAAGATAAAGGATTGTACCTTTACGTGCGGTCTTACATCTCATGAAGCTAAGCTTAAAGTCATAAACATATGAACTTGTAAGCATCTCTAAAAAATTCTGCAAAAATCTTAAGTCAAAGTCAAAGTAAAATTTATTCACTTAAATTGAAAAGACAAAAAGCAGTAAAACTGTTAAAGTACGAGTTCTGATCAGTAATAATCAGAAGTCATCACCTTTTTACTCCCCCTGAAATTATGCATCAGAACATTATCAGTGTTAAAGATATGCATAAAATTTCAGACAAATATGTACTCCCCCTTGAAGGTTGATTTCCTCATTCGAGTATCGGAGTACAATCTCTTCATAGCATTGGAGTAAGGTCTTTTGATCATTGAAGTGCGAGTCCTAAACTGTTGTGTTTAGAAGTCAAACTTCGTTGAAGTCCGGGTTCTAAGCGGATATACTTAGAAGCCTTTTTGACATTTAAGTCCGGGTTTTGAACTGTTGTGTTCAAAAGCCTCTTTGACATTGATGTCCGGGTCTTGAGCTGATTTACTCAAGAGCCTATTCTCTCCTACTCCCCCTAGACAGTAGGTGCCTGCAACACAGGTTTAGTTTTCTTTGGTACCCACTGGTATTTGGGTCCATGAAAATTAGTTGCAGTTCGTATGGGGGTTACTGAGTAAGAACCATACCAGTAATGGTCACTTGTCTTGTGAACAGGATCATGTGTACGACAATAAGAACAATAGAATTTCTTACCTGACAAACTGATTAATTTATCTCTTGAGTAAACAAAATCAGGTTTACCTTTCAGCGCATTGTTCTTCTTGGCAATCGGCGTATGTACACATGAGTTTTTACATTTCAGCTCTTCTTTAACTGGTTTCCTGTTCCAGACCAGTTCAGCTTCTTCCTGGAAGCTTCTTCTCCTTCTTTGATGTGTACCTGGAAAATCTTTATTCCTGTCATAGAAAAGATTAATAGAATGAATCTGATTAGAAGATTTAACTGACCTTTTGAAAAGAGCAGTTTTCTGATGTGAACTTGTGGCTGGTTTGTTAGAACCAACTGAAATATTTCTAGGTGAGTGGATTTTTGACTCTGGAGTCGTTCGCTCAGTCACCACCACCGTCTTTGAAATAATATCTTGAAGCTCTTTTACCTTTGAAGAATAATTGTCTTGTTCTTTGATAAGGAGCTCAATCTTCTTCTCAAATGCAGACTTCTTTTTCTTCTCTGTCAGTACACTCTTAGATAATTCAGATAGCTTCTCGGTAAGCTTCTTTAGCTTTGCTTCAAGGATGCTTCTTTCTTCTTCGAATCCCTTCTTAGCACCCTTCTGATCATTTGCCTTTCTCTCCTTGGAAAACTGATCTCTTTCCAATATGATTACTTTCTCAAAGTCTTCAACTTTTTGAGAAAGTATTAAATATTTAAGCTCGAGAGTCTTCTTCTCTTCACCACTTTTCTTTTTTCAGATCTGAGAACTTCTTTTCAAACTCAGATATTTTCTTTTGTAGCTCAGTATTTGCACTCTCTAAATCCTTGGACTTCTTCTCATTGCTTTCAACAGACTCTAACTTTTGTATTTGAGTTTCAAGAGTAGAAATCTTTCTTTTAAGTTCAGAGTTCTCAGCTTCCAAAACTTTTCTTTTTAAGAAAACGTTTCGGTCTGAGATAATCCATTCAGAGTTTAATGCAAGATAATCCCAAATCTCTTTCCCTAAGGCTTCGGGAATATCCATTAAATCATATATTTCCTTAGAAATACTCTTTCTCAGATAAACTCTAGCTCTATAATCAGCATGATTTCGTTGTGGTCCTTCAGACAATGATAATCTCATGTTTTGACCCAGTTCATCACCATCTATGAAGCTGAAAAAATTCCTTTTCCACTTTTTGTATTCTCCTTTATTCAACATTTGAAAATAGGAAGACATTCTGATAAGATTAGAAAAACTTGAATATGATCGTTTGCCCAAAATAAAAACAAATAAAATTTGATCACACAAGAAATTTTGTCTCCCTAGGCAGACTTAGCATGGGGGTCCCGCTACCCGGTTAGCGGGTGGGGTCAAGGGGCAACGCCTTTGCGGGGGTATGGGGGCAGCACCCCTAGAGAAAAAAATTATGACAATTAAAGACCCTATTACAGTTTTGAAAATTTCTCAGAAAAATACCAAGTCCGGAAAACTTTGCGTTTTTAGAAGGTTTGCGCGAGAGGTTGATGGCGCAAAGTGAGGTTTGCGTGTCAAATGGAGGTTTGCATATCAAGTAGGTTGCGCAAAGTGAACTTTTGCGTTTCGAGAGGGTTGCGCAAACCGGACTTGATCTTTTTGTGAAGAGATTATCACGTGAACTGAGAGAACTGAGCTTTGCGTATCCTTGGGTTGCACGAAATGAGCTTTGCGGATCAAGAGTGTTGCGAAAACTGAGCTTTGCGTATGCTCTTTGATGCGAGAAGTGGAGTTCGAGCTTTGCGTAAACAGTGTGGTGCGAAAAGTAGTGTTAGCATATGCTGTTGGATCCGAGAAGTGAGGTTTGCGAATTGCTTGAGATGCGCAAAGTAGGGTTTGCGTATCAGGCGTGATGCGCAAAGTGAAGTTTGTGTATCACGTTAGATGTGCAAAGTAAGGTACGCAAAGTTGGCTTTGCGTGTGTTCTTCTTCTGGCTTGCGCAAGTTCGTCCTGTACTTCGAAAATCAACTAAAAACTTGTTTCTTCGTCGATTAGCAGTACCAAACTTTACCAATAAGTCTAAAAACACTTCTATAACAGTTTGCTATCACTCGATCGCAATAAAAACCACTTTTTGAAAATAAATTTGATGGCACAGTAACTTTTTGTTCTCGACTTTAGACCACTAAATCACCAAAATGGAACTGGATTAAAGCTTAATAGTTAAATCAAACAACAACAACTCGATCTAGCATGCTAATCGATCACAACCTGATCGATTTTAACACCTAAAACACTCAAAAACTCGAAATCGATTTTCAATACAGAACACATAGTCGTTTTTCTTAAAAACTTGATTTTCATCTTAATCAGGCTCTGATACCAATTATGGGTCCAACAATACTTATCAAGTTTATAGAAACGACACAATAAGATTACCAACCTGTATTGATTATAACAAATGGTTACAAGGTTGATCGATTCAAGCTATTTTGTGTGTTCTCTGTTTTTCTCTCTTTTTACACCTTTAAGTGTGTGTTTTTGTGTTCTTCATAATATCTGATCTTTGAGAGTTGTTGAGAGATACACACTATCTAAAACTAAAGTGTGTCTAACACACTACCATAATATCTATATTTAATATCTAGATATTATTTCTATCTAAATAATATAACTAACTAAGTTAACTAATATCTAACAAACTAAATATTAACTTAACTAATACAATAACAAACAATTACATTGACATTTATTACAAATAAACATTAGACTTTAGTATCGAGAGTCGACGTTCCGACTTTAGCTTCAGATTGCGATCTTCAGATTGGATGATCTTGAATCCAATAGATATGTGATCTAACACCTGCGGTTAAAGTTTCTAATTTGGTTAAAGCGTCAACGTCTACATCTCATTTAACAGAATTAGATTTATTGTTTGAATTTTTCTATGATGAGTTTCTTGGTTCTAAATTGACTAAACATGTTGTGATTGACAGATCTGAACATTCAAGTAGTAATAATCCAATCACATCTAATGTCTCAACTGAATCTGATCCCTCGATTGAGGAAGAAATTGCAATTCAAACACCTACTCACTCAGTTGAAGTTGCATATGAAACTGTACAGCCAGAAGTTACACACTCAGTTGGATGTACGGTAATGCCTAATCAACATACACCAAATGTCCAATCTACTAAAACTTCTACACCAATTACTTCAACTGAACCCCATACTGAACAAGAAGAAGAAAGTGGATATATGGATGTTCAACACGATCAATCTACATCTAATCCACTTCCTCATGTATACAAGTGGACGAAAGAGCACCCGGTTGATAAAGTTATTGGAGATCCGTCAAAACCGGTGCAAACTAGGTCTGCAACAACAAATGAATGCTTGTTTGATTTATTCCTGAGCAAAATAGAGCCAACAAAAGTTTTAGAAGCTTTTTATGATCCAGATTGGGATACAGCAAGGCAAGAAGCTCTTCGAAAACCTGTCTTTCCATTGCTAATATTCTCCTTTGAATAGTACAGGTGGTTTGACATCAGTTCCTATAGCAAGAGCATAATTTGAAGTCATCTTGAAACTTGCACTGATCTTTAAACATAGAAATAGAAATTTTCCAAAAATTGTGAAAATAGCCGAAAATTGACTAAGTACAGAAGTAGCAGACCTAAGATAACTGTTTGTTGCAAAACCCTAAGAACCCACTTGTCGCAGACAATTACACCAAAGAACTGAGGAACTCGCAGAATGAAGCTTGCGAGTTCTTACTTGTCGCAGGCTGAAGCTTGCGAGTTCTGAGCTTAAAACTTCTTGAGAGTTCTACACATAGAAATATTTTGAGCAAATAACTTGTCGCAATGCGTCTGCAAGTTTTATACTTAGAAAATTTTCAATCAATTAATTGTCGCAAAAAGAACACTTGTCGTAAGCCTTGCGTGTTCTTGAACTTGACGCAGACCAAAGACTATGAACTGTAACTTGTCGCAGATAGTGGTTAGCGAGTTCTTGATTGTCTCAAACTGAAAGATGAGAATTCTCTATCTTGTCGCAGGTCGAGCTCCGCGAGTTCTTACCTTAGAAAACTTTCAACCAACAAAGGATCAAGAAGCTTGCGAGTTCTTTAGAATTTGTACACAACAGTATGCTAGTTCTTCATGTGAACCTTGCGACTTATCTGAATCTAGCGAGTTCTTCAATAATATGAGTCTATAATCATTGATTAGGCCCTAACTCTTTCAAATCTGAAAATTTGAGCACCAATTTTTGCATATTTCTTCTCGATCACAGTCTAAACAACTTTGTAGTTCATAATTTCAACAAAAAAAACACATAAAAAACATAATTCGATCGATACACAGACTATCCAAACTTTCGAACAAAAAGTTACAAAAATCCAAAATTCACCCAGATTTGATGTGAATTGGACTATGCTAAACAAACAATACTTGTTCTAGAACTAAAGCAGAGTACAATGCAACTAAATTCGGATCAAAAACATCAAGAAAATATCAATTTCGACTCTTGACAGTCAACTTCGCGAGTTCTTGAAAAATTCGACAAACAATCAAGATTTTTGATCCATATTTGATTCTATGCTTGCTCTGATACCAATTGTGTGCCCCACTCAATGTGCAATCAAGATGAATAACAATATTTTAATTCCAAATGTCATATTATTGAAATCAAATCTCACGGATTACAAAATGCTCTCCAAGTGAAATATTTCTCTCTCTACAAATGTACTTCTCTCAAAGTTACTTGTCTAGGTGCTTCGAGCTTACAAGGAAACAAAAGCTTTTATACATACATGTTTACAAAGGAAACTAACAAAACTAACACTAGTTGACTTTGACTTTCTTTCATTATGCTTGACATTGACTTTTGCTTTTAAGAGACTTTGACTTGAGCTTTGACTTTGATTTCCATTCTTCATGATCTTAGATCCAACATATTTATTTACTAACATCGAGCTTAATTATTCTCGAGCTTAAGTCGATATCGAAGACAAAATAGAACTCGTTTAACTTATCGAGCCGAGTTTTATAACCCCAATGTTCGACTCGGCTCGTTCGAAAACTCGATTCAACTTTACGAGTCGAGTCGAGTCTAGTCGAGCCGAACCGAGCCATTCGAGCATACCCTTTTTCGAGCCAAACATATCTCATATATTAATTAAGCGTACAATAAAAATATAAAGATTATCGAGCTCAAGCCTACAAACGAGTTATTCGATCGCGAGTTCGAACCCATAAACGATCATCGATCTCGACAAGCCAAAAAATATTCAAGCTAGAGCTCGAGCCCTACATTGAAAAGTTAATCGAGGGCAAGCTGGAACCTAGTATTAATTTTTTAAGGCCGGGTCGATTAACCTATCGACTCGGCTCGTTTACACCCCTAGTTAACATAATGAAAAAAGCCAAAAATAACAATATTATATATTTATATTGATAATATTCGACCTTTACATATTTATAGTTTACACCCCTAGTTTTCATTAATGTACATTAAGAGTGTAAGAATTCACAAATCAATAATCATTATATTACATATTTAAGAGTGACATTTACATATTTAACTCCAAATTTCGATAACATTTTTTTTCAATAAGTTTACTACAAGATTGGGGAGGGGCCAAGCCTAATAAGAAGTAAAATATTGAATTAATATGTAAGATTGATGCCAATGTAACCCCTGACCCTATACTGGCTCCGCCAATGTATGTATATATGTTTGAAACATTACTATAAATGAAGATTTACATGTTTACATAGAAAAATTTAAAGTACTTTAAAAAAAATATTAAAAGAATAATATTAATTTCTCAAGGTTAGTCGCATCAAATATTAAAGAATAAAGTTTGTTGTAAAAGTAGGCTTTTTGTCATTTTGTATATGCATTTTATGCATGTTAGTGTAATGAATTTATGTATTTTTATGTTTATTTTAATATCTAGATATTAAAAGCCAATTTCTATCCGTATCCTTTTTTATTAAAACCTATTAAACTTTTCATACCCGACACTAAGGTGTCGTTTGTTTTTTAAAATGTCTAAAGTCTGAAGTCTTACTTTAGTTATGATAAATAAGAGGTGATGTATAAAAATGTCTGAATGATTCAGATTTAATAGTTATTAAGAGGTTTTTTAACCCTTTGAACTAATATTATTTTTAACCCCCATAATTTTTTAATTTGTTTAATCTTTTCCATATTTTTCTATTTCATTCATTAGTTTTTGTTTTCTATTTATATCCTAATCATATTAACGGGTTAAAACAAATTAAATGTAACTTTTATGATTTTTATTTTATTAGATATGTATTAATTTAAGGATCATAATTTTTAAGAATAAAACAAACTAGTGTTGGACCCGTGCATTGCACGGGAGGATAAATTTTTTGTTGGAATATTGAACCGAGTTAAAATGAAACGTAATTTTTCTGTGAAAAACGAATGTATTTTCATAAGTGGTTAACTTGCATATATTTTTAATCGTTTGTTGTTATGAGTTTGTGCAATAATATTGGTAATAGTTTTGTATTATATTATTTAAAACTCAAAAGACATGTCTCACAACATATCACTATTATTGAAATAATTATAAATATGAACATACGTTTTTACAGATTTTGCAATTTTTCTGAAACCTCCTCGACAACACTTGACAATCACTTTGAACGTATAAATCTGTAGATTAATTAACAACATTCAACCCACATCAAATATGACAAAGAAAATAAATAATTTATATCTTTTGTAACCGAAACATTATGATTAATTTTGATTTTTCATTATTTTATAAAATAAAAGACATTAATAAAATTAAAATAACATTTATGATATTATCAATTATTTAAATCAACATATTTCCAAATATTATTATAATCTAATGTTCTTTGTACACTATATATGCAATATCCTTTTAATATCACTCTTACATAATAGTTACCATTAACGTATCTGATTATAATAAATTAAACCACATGTTGGGAGAATGGTGGTGGAGGTGTCTCCAGCGGTTAGTACGTAGAACATTTTTGCCTACTAAGAATGTGTAATACAAGATAGACAATGACCGTCACAAGTGGTGATTATTTGAAAAAGGAAAGGCATATAAAGAAATTAAATAAATAACTATAAAGATATAAATAAAGTGCAAGTATTCAAAATAATTTTATAATATAAGATAAATAGAGGGTTATTCTTTTGTTAACCTTCCTTTTTCTGGTAACCATATTAACTAATTTGGACCAATAAGATTTTAGAATTTTTCTTTGTTTAATAATAGGAATCTGATCTTATTAAGGGTAGTTTAGGGTATTTAGTATTTTAATTATTTAATATATATTTACTTGCATATTATCACATAGTTGTTGTTATTTAATATATATTTACTTTCCTATTATCACGTTAGGATATTTATGATAGTTATTGTAATTTCTATTTAATTATTTAATACCTATATGTAGAAACTAGAAATAATGTGCACATATGCACTCTTGCACAATATATGGAAATAATGTGCACTTATACAATATGGAAATAATGTGTACATATCCACTCTTGCACAATCTGGAAATATTTTGTACTTATACGCAGATTGGAAACATTGTGCACTAATGCACAAAATGGAAACAATATGTAGTTATGTATGTTTTGGTAAAAATCCACAAATCACGACCGACGAAAGAAAACCAAACATCTCCAGTCCAAAAACTATTCTTGTATTAAGATAAGGTCCTGACCACAACATATAACAGAAGACATCGTCGTCCCCGACGATGGCCGTCGAGGGTTTCTCACATCCATGACTAAAAGAAGTCTCTCGACAACTCTTATCTTACTATCTATGTAACGTTACTAAGGATCATTGATCATTTATTGCATACAATTGTTTTTCCTCTATGAATATTTTATTACAGGTTTAATGCACATAATGACCAACGGAAATAACGGACGACCGCCATCAAAATCAATCAATATCAAGACCGTTGAACAAACAATGCTCATTTATGGAGACAAAAGCTATATATACAACCAGGAAAAGTAATACGGGGATCATCATCGGATTATAAATGCAATTACAAAGATACAACTCTCACAAAATCTCTCAAGCTGAATCTCTCAGCACAAGTGTTCTATTACCCGACATCTAGCCTACACACACGATTACATTATTTCTTTTATTGTAATATTGTCAATTGTACTTGTAATCACTCCTTCTAAAGGACGACATCCCTGATGATGTCCATAGTGCACTTGATGATCCTTGCTGTCGTCCGCGGTTTTACCCACAACGGGGTTTTCCGCATCACCAATTTACCGATCGATCGCTTACTTTAGTTGTTAAAGCTCCACACCGACCTTATATCTTCCTTGTGACGATTTTTGGCATTAACAGTTTGGTGCCTACCGTTGAGCCCCAGCTAGGGTAACATCCTCGGTAGAAAGTGCGACCTATTAACGGTTTCAGTACAGTTTTTTATTTGACAGGATCATGGCAGCTCAAGGAACTCAAGCTCACATAATTGCCCAAATGTGCATGGAACTTGAGGCTGCCCACAACTAAATTCATTTTTTGGACGAGCAAAATCGCACGGCTAATGAAGAACTCTCAACCATGAGAATCCAACGATGGAGAACCCAAACATGGGTAACCAATTTGGACGCCAGTTTCGGACGAGCAATCGAGGCTTACAAGTGAAGTCTCGATGACAGTTCCGACCTCTACATGGACTTAACCAAATATCCACCAGAAACTTTGAAGACGTCCGAGCTCGAACGCTAGCTTATATGCGAGTCGAAGATGACGTGGCTTTCCGTCGCAAGCACTCTAGCGAAAAAAAAGCCTTGAGCGTCAAGAAACCAGATTTCAAGGAAAGACCAACCGCTTATGTCGAGACATCCAAACAAGTCTCACACGTGAGATTCGATAAGAAGAAGGCTTCTCCAACAGGAAAATTCCCTCAATATCCTAAGATTTTTGTTGATCCAAACTCTCCCAGTGATTTGAAAAAGACCCTCTTCTATACTTAGTCAAAATTACGTTTATTAATATGTATTAGTGTTTCACCATCAGCGATCAGACTGAGTCTGTTCAGTTATCACTAATGATCTTTCTTATAATCATTCATATGTATTAGTGTTTCACAATCAGGGATCAGATTGATCAGTCTGTTCAATATCGCTGATGGTTTCTGATGTAAACGAAATCCCTGAAGACAAGTTTCGCTTCAACAGATGTTATTCATAGCTGAATCGAAGACGAAGCTGCTGAACAAAGAAAAGTCTACTAGTGACCTGATGCGAATATTAGTTAAGCAAAGACGACTCTACTCATACATGAAGAAACCTGAGGAAAAGCTTCAACGATAGCTGAACTTCTTTGTATCTCTGAAGGAAGAGATATTCAGCGACCAATGATCACTTAGCTTATGCCTCAAGTCTCTTTTGTCTTTCCCTACACACCTAGTACGATGTGTCATAACGGGCATACCTCTGCCATAAATCGTACAACAACTCTATCAACTACACTTTTCATGATGCGACCGAAAGCATGTCTCTCAAAGTCAGACTCTCTGCCAATCAAAGAAAGACACGTGTAAAGTGTCCTGCCATGCATTTAATGCATAGGGTATAAATAGAAAGATTACCTCTCCATCTGGAGTACGTGCTTACCTCGAGCCTTCATCTTTCTAAAATATAGAAACCCTTGTTTTCTCTACTCTCTAATCTCCCAATTCTATATATTCTTGTGCAACCATCTTAGTGTTTTCTTAAGTTTGTTTAGATTGAATTTTACTTCATCTTATTCCGCAACACACTTGTAAATTGTGTTTGGTTTATCAATAAACAATTTATTAAACTTTAAATTATGTGTTTGTATTCAACCCCCCTCCTTTACAAGCTTGTTAAGCACCTTCGGGACCAACAAGTGGTATCAGAGCAGACTATTTAATCTAATAAACAAGATATTGCTTTATTCTCTTCCTTGTTATTCTAAAATGGCGCTTAACACAAACACAAACTACTATGATAATGGTTCACTCTCTAAACCTCCTCCATTCAGCAGAGATAACTTTGCTCTCTAGAAGAATCGAATGATGTTATTTCTAGAAGGTGTAGACCCTACTATACCTGATTATGTAGCACATGGACCTTATGAACCTTTCACTATCATAAGCATCGTTCCCGCTACTGCCACCACTCCTGCTGTCCCTGAACGATATGATATCAAGGAAATAAGACAGTGGAGTGATGAAGACAAAAAGAAAGTAGGTCTAGATACAAAGGAAAAAACCGTTATCTCTATGGCTTTGGCTGATGAAGCTTTCCATTCCATTATGCATCTTAAAACTTCAAAGGAAATGTGGGACACCATATGTGTTCAATATGAAGGCACCACTGAAGTCCAAGAAACTCGAAAGATTAACTTGGTACGTCAGTATGAAAGTTTCATCTCTGGTAAGAACGAATCTCTCTCCGATGTTCACCAGAGGTTTATCTGATTAATTATTGATCTAAGAACTTCTGACAGGACCTATTCTAATTATGAGGTCTTGACTAAATTCTTAGAATGTCTACCTGAAAGCTGGGACAGTTATTCAATGTGTCTCAAGCTGACAAAAGACTTAAATTCTCTCTCTTTTAGCACCTTGTATGGAATATTGCTTAACTATGAGCAATCAAATCTCCTGAAGAAGAATCTTGTAAAAGATTCTTAAGACCCCAAAAGCACTCCTGTTGCTTTAGTCTCTTCAGAGATAATTCCATCTCAGCGATCTACTCTTACTATCAGTGAGTTAAATTCTAAATCCGAGGAACTATCTAACACTGATCATTCAGAGTTTGATGAGTCCTTAGCAGTCTTGACGAACTCTTTTAAGAGATTTACAGGAAAGAGAAATTTCCGAAGAAATAAGCCTCTCTCTCTCACTGACAAGCCAAAATCAACCCCTGTTGATAAGGCTACTACTACTTGCTTTAACTGCGAAAAGATTGGACACTTTGCAAGTGAGTGCAAGTCAAAGAAAGTCTTCAAACCTTCTACCTCAAAAAGATCAAGCGATAAAAAATACCTTAAACTGAAAGAAAAATATCAAAAGTTAAAAAAAACTATAAGCGAAAAGGTATAGGTCTCATCACTGAAGAACATGACTGGGCTGAATCAGAATAATCAAGTTCTGATAAAGAAGAAGTCGCTAATCTTTGTCTCATGGCCGAGATTAAAGAAGAAGTGGAAGAATCTTTATAAACTTCCATGAGCTATATATCATCTCAGGTATCTATCTCTACTAATCCCTCTCTAACTGAAGCAGAAAGAAGTCGCGCCGTTGATGTACTGACGATTGATCTTTTAAATGCTCTAAACGGAAAAACTCTAGCTAAGAACAAAAACATTGATTTAACTGAACAACTAGAGAAATGTCATGAAAAGATCAGAGAACTGACTATCTTAGAGGAAAGTTTGAAAGATCAATTCATTGTTAATGAAATCATCAACATAGAATGCGAACAAGCCATCGCTGATCTAAAAGCAGAAAAGGCTACTGTTGAAGGATGGTGTAAATCCTCAACAAAGATCACTGAGATTATAAGTGCTCAGATCCCTGCCAATGATAAAACCGGTCTTGGTTTTTGGAAACCACGGGATGAACCTAAAGAGGATAGTTCCATGCTTAAGTTTGGAACGTTTGTATCTTCTATCCCTGACACTTCTTATGCTCAATGCTCTTCTTCATCTTCTTCTAATCCCATCCATGAGGAAATATCTAAAATCTCTAAGCCTGTAGATAAAGGAAAATCCATTCTCCATCCTCAGAAGGCTACCAAGAAAGCAAAGCTGAAAGTCCTTGTAAACCTTCAGTAAAACAATCTTCTAGCTCTGTGATAGAAATCTTTGATCTCTGTTCTCCAAAGCTGAAGATTGATCTTAAGCCTAAGAGATCTGAGAAATGAAAATTCCCCCTAGATCTCATGCTAAAGGCATTCTTGGAGCTGGACACGCTCATCTTAAATTCTCAAAACCTTCTACTCATGGTCCTAAAACCGCATTTAAATATAGAAAATACTATCATTGTGGAGTTACTGACCATATTGCAAGCAAATGTCCAACTGCCAGTAAAGATGATAAAACAACTAAAGTGAAGATGAATGCCTCCAAGTCTGAGAAGTTCACCAAAGCTGAGAAATCTACCAAGGTGAAGAATAACACTAAGGTTAAGAAATTAACCAAAGTGAAAGTTACCACTGAAGCTGAATCTTCATTTGCTGTGAAGATTGTTGAACCTTCCATCTCCACTAACCCTAAAGGACCCATTGAAAAGTGGGTACCAAACAAAGCTTAATCTTCCTTATTGTTGGATCCCAGATTTAATCTTATAACAATAATGATATAAACAACAAGAGTATAAACAGCGGAAGCAATATAGTTTAATATCAAAAGCAGATTCAAATATCACAGTTCATATATAAAGCAAGTAGAAAGAACAAGATCTTCGTGAGATATATTCAGTTGATTCTTCTTATACAAGATATCAAAAAGCACACTTTTGTCAAAGGAGTGATGGTTCTATTTATAGGACCATAAAGTAAACAGTGTACTATTCTGACAAATAGAAGCATGCTTGAACAGTGAGCTTACCTAATAGGTAAGCTCAATACATGGTTGAACAGTAACCTACTCTATAAAGTAAATCTTATCACTAAGTGATTGGTTATCTGTTCTGATACTTCAGGAGTCTTCAGCGCCATCTTCAGAGAGAATGTCTTCAGAGCTCTAACGTTGTCTTCAGAGCCTCTGATGAAGCCATCTCGGATGTCTTCTGCTGAAAGTTGCAATCTCTAATGTCTTCGTCCTCTGAAGTCTATTCCCTCTGAGGTCTATCTTTGGAAGTCCTCTGAAATAGGACTTGGGTATTTTCAACACTTTAACAAACATAAGATTTGGAGCTAACAATCTCCCCCTAAGTGTTGAAAATAAAAGATACAATAATAGCAGAGAATAGAAGATTTAAACTAGAAAGCGTAAAGTAGAAAAACATCCTCTTAAATATTACTTCTTAAATATTTGGAAGTTTAATACAGAGAAAGTAATATTCAAAAATAAAGAAACAAACTAAAATTTGTCACTTGAACAGATTCCATGGAATTTCATGATCAGAGCTCTGAAGTTGATCATCGAGTCAATCTCTAAGTCAAGCTTTGCAAGTAAATCCGCTCTGTGCCTTTCTTTCTTCACATGGATCATTTTCTTTATACCTCTCAAGGTTTCATCAGAGTACTTCGAAACTTCCAAAGCTAGAAATATCTTCTTTACTTGGTTTACTCTGTAGACGAAACCCATAGGTTCTTCAACGATTGATCCAGTCTTCTGTTCCTCAAGTTTATCGAACGACTCCACAGGTTCAGTTACCTCCAACTTTTCTTCCCCTAGGTTCAGAGCAATTTGGAATATAAATGTGGTAAATCATATGGATTTAGATATACGAGATCATTATCATTGAACTCGTAAATCTTCTGATCAGATCGAGTTACCACATAGTGCCTATAGATGATCTTGTTGTAAGCAAAGGTCTTCTCTGACATTTTGTTGATTTTGTTGATTTTGATGATTGGATCATCAAAGAGGACCTGTGCTCTTGGTTTGGATTTATCTCTGACAAATCTTCGCTCATAGTCCGACATGTCCTGTCTGATCCTTGGATTCAGAGGAATGACTAGAGTGTCTGCCATATTGAACTCACAGTAGATGTATCTGAAGTGGTCTTCTATGGAAGCTTCGGGATTTGATTCAAGGAATGTAGGAGGTTTAGTAAACACTTTGACTGGTAGACCGATGCTTGCCTTCTGAACAGAATTCTTTGAAGGTGCCTGTTCATCAGCAACTATGGTTTCTGGTTCCTTCGCCTGTGGAGTATCTTCTGTTGTGGGTTCAAAGATGTAGTCATCTATCTCTGGTGATTCCCTCAGCTCTGTTGCTGTTGAAGTATGATGTGGTTGAGCATTCTTGAATACATACTCTTCAACATCAATTACTTCAATCTGTTCTTCAGCAACTTCTTTTCCATAATCTGATTTTTCTTCTTTTTCAGATTCTGGTTCTGCTCTTTCAGCCTCTGATTCGTAAGCATCTCTCATCACATAAGTTGGTCTTTCTGGTGATGAGAATGCATCTTCTGATGTAGATAAGTCTACTAGTTGTTCGTCTTCATCTTCTTCCAGAGCTCCAATAGTTTCTGGAGTTGCAGCTGTTATTGGAACTATTGGAGCACTCGAAGTAGATGGTGCTAGAAAGATAATAGGTACTGGCGACTTTAGAGTGGTCTGGTTATCTTCAGCAGAAGTTGAGGTTGAACGTCTCTCTGTTCCTTTTTCCTTGCTTTGGTTTCTTGCAGAGGGAGTGGACTCCGTTTGTGTTTCAACAGTTTTTGGTGTAGAAGTCTTCTCCCCCTTATGAAGATCGGATGACCCCTGAGGTTGGTCATCATGGTCATCAGAGTCTTCATACCTGGATTTCTTTTGGGCCTCCTCAGAGCATGCGACCTCTGGTTCCTTCCTTTTCAATGATCCCTCTGAAGATTTCACATCCTTCAGAAGGTCTTAAATCCTTTTGTTTTGCTGATTGGCTTTGGAGACGAACTTGCTGGAGATACTCATTACATTGGTGGTGATCTTCTTGGAGAAGTTTTGGAGGTCAACCTTTGTAATGAATTCATAGGTAGCAGGATTAGCAACAGAGGAGGTAGGGAACTTTGCAATCACTTCTGCCAAAGACTGCAAGACTTCCTTTTTGAATTGAGAGAAGTCAGCTTGTGTTGGAGTTGGGGCAAAAGGAGTTGGAATCATCTTGAGAATCTCTGTTGTGGAGTTCTGAATTTCTCTGGACAAAACCGAGTCATTTTTGATGACTAGGCTTTCTAGAGAATCCAGTTTAGCATTTTGAGAGATAATGGTCATGCGCAGCTCAGAGACCTCTGAAGAGAGCTTTGCAACTTCAGAGTTAGAGGCAGAGGCATCTGAGGTCTTCTCCATTTGAAGTTTAATCTCCTTCAGAGATTCTCTGATTTCATCACCAAAGATTCTGAACTCCTCTTTGGTAACGTAATCAGAGGGGGTGACCTTAGGATCAACACATGATTCTAAGTTTCCCTCGAGTTCGGAGGGGCCTTCTTTCGGAGTTGGCTTGATATTGACTCCGGAAGGACTTCCCATTTATCCTTGGGGACCCTTTTTTAAGGATTTCCCTATAATGGTTCCGATTGGTCTTTGATCATCAGAGTCAGAATCTGATGATGAGAAACGAATGTGGGTGGAAACCTTGCTGTCCAGGCTAAGGAGTCCATGTGCAAGAAGGTCATGCCATTCTTTTTCTGACAGGCAATCCTTACGAGAGATCGTAGGTCTCTTCTGATCTAAGGGACGGTCCAACTTTTTATGAGCCACAAAGGCATCATGTGTGTGTGGAGGTGACATACTCTAGGGTGAATGAGTATTTTTATCTTGGTCTAAGTCCTGTTGGGAGGACTTAGCCGTATCAGAGGTTTCCCCTTTGGTGCGTGCTTCAGAGGCAGAAGTAGATGCCTCTGAGCGGCTAGGATGGGAAGGGTTCAAGGTGTGCACCTCTATTTCAATGTCCACTGATGCTGGACCACCTTGGATAGTAAATGTGTTTGCACGGGGATTTGGGCTTTGGAATCTCTCATGTGTGCCAACAAGGACATCTTTTTCTACCTCACCGCCCTCAGATTCTAAGCTTAGAAACTCACCCTCTGGAATTCTCTCTTCCTCACCTTCCTCTGCTCTGAGAGAGTTATTCTCTTCGTTAGAGGGAGGGTTCTCTTGTTTTCTCTTCCTTACTCTCTCAGAGTCACCCTCTGGTTGCGCTCTGTTAACGTTTTGAACAGTATCAAAGATATCCACTCTCTGATTCAGGCTCAGGCTCAGAACCTAAGTGTGTTGGGGATCCCATCATCGGTTCTGATGATTGGACAACACGACTAAGTAGGAGGTGGGTAGTAGAGTCAGCAGGAATTATCTCAATCATGGTGTATGGGAAACGTCGGTCATTTGGATAAGGAGGAACCTCTGTAGCTTTGAACGAGTTCATCATAAACAGAGGTGTCCTTGGGCCCTCCTCAGTGATGGAGAATTTCTCCATTGCTCGTTGAAAGACCACAGAGATGAATCTGGGAAACAGTACCAAAATTGGTTGTTTTCCTTTGGCCAAGTCTTTGTTCTTCTTGTCCACCGCCGTCAGCATCTCACAGAAGAGAATGTGAGCCATATTTATGCTTCTGTTGAAGAAGAGAGCATACATTATGCCTAGAATTGCTGGATGGGTCTGATCCTGGCTTCCAATCTTGCAGGTAATTGTTCGGTTGAGAACACTAAACATAAAGTTCCACTTGAGAGGCAGGTACTGATGTCTGAATTGACTTAGGCGTGTGATCTCCCTGTTGTGGCCTAAGTAGTGGAGGAACTGAAGAAGAACTTCTTGAGTTGGTGGTTTCTCAAAGGTTTCTATTTGAAGATCAGTTTTTGTGAGCAGGTTGAATCGGCGAGTTAGGGTTTGTGCGGTGATTCTTATGTTCATGCTTTGTTCACCTAGGTCAATGTACCCAACCAGTCCTTCCTTTTCATCATCGTATTCACTTGAATACCACCATTGTTGGACAAAGCGTAGAGGAATATCTGAGGCATGTTTGGTGAGGATATCGTTGAGTTCGCAGTTGGTCAAAAAGTCGAGGATTGGGCGAAACTGCTCATCGTATTTGGTTGGGGTGACGTCTAGAAAGTAGTTGTTACCTTTTACTGGAACATCGAACTGTGCCATATTCAAGCTTGGAACAAGTTTGCTGGAGTTATCTGAGGTTTGGTAATGAGCCACCATTGTTGCAGGTATTTGAGAAAGACGAGAGCTTAGAAAGAGAGATTTGGGATTTTGGATTCTGAGAGCGTAAAGAATAATGACAAGAGAAAAAGGGTTTTTATGGACAGAAAAAGAAAGGTAGAGGGGGAGGTTATGGAAACGGCGATTGAGAGTTCCAATGTCAGAAAGGACGTTCCATCATCCCCTAATTAATAGGTGACACGTTGAGGTGTGTAGGGGAGAGCCGCTTGGTGTCAGAAAACCGCCAGTTGGGTTTTTGAAAAGAAACGAATGGTTATCCAAAAGATTTATTATTAAAAGAATTTCCTGGAATATTCGTTTAATGAGAAAAGATCAGAGGCTTTGATATAAATTTCAAAGTCAAGATCAGAGGCTCTGATATAAATATCAGAGACAAGATCAGAGGCTCTGATATAAATATTAGAGACAAGATCAGAGTCTCTGATATGAGTATCAGAGAAGCTCACTTTCTCCCCCTTGAAAGATGAAAGGTTCTTTGTCTCCCCCTTGACCAAAGAATGAAGTCTTTATCTTCTCCCCCTTGACACATGCTTGGAGATGCAAAAGAATGATTTTTACCATTTGTGAAAAAGTCCAGAGGCTCTGATGAATGGATCAGAGACTCTGATGTTTTCCTGTGTTAGGAAGACATGTTCAACATACCCAACTTGCTAATTAAAAAATTGAACCTTCGTTCATCTAAAACTTTTGTGAAAATATCAGCAAGTTGAAGATCAGTTGGTACAAATTACATCTCTATTGTTCCCTTTTCAACATGATCTTTCAGAAAGTGGTACCTTACATCAATGTGCTTTGTTTTGGAGTGTTGTACTGGATTGGCAGAGATGGCTATGGCACTTTTTGAATCACACAGAATTGGAATTATGTCATATTGTAAGCCATAGTCTCGTAGCTGAGTTTGCATCCATATGACTTGAGAGCAACAACTAGCAGCAACAACATATTCTGCCTCTGCTGTGGAAGTTGAAACACAGTTTTGCTTCTTGGATGTCCAACTTACCAGCTTATTTCCCAATAACTGACAACACCTAGAGTTACTTTTTCTGTCAAGCTTGCATCCTGCATGATCTGCATCAGTGTAAGCTGTTAAATCAAAACTAGAAAGTTTTGGATACCAGAGGCCTAATGAGGGTGACCCTCTCAGGTATCTGAAAATTCTTTTGACAGCAGATAAATGAGATTCTTTTGGATTTGCTTGATTACTAGCACAAAGACATGTTGCAAACATTATGTAAGACCTACTTGCAGTTAAGTATAATAGTGAACCTATCATGCCTCTGTAGGTTTTGACATCTACATATTTTCCCGAAAGATCAGAGTCAAGCTTGACTCCTATGGCAATAGAGGTTTTCATAGAGGTTGAATCATTGAGTCTGTATTTTTTCAAAATGTCAGAGACATACTTAGATTGAGTAATAAAAGTACCCTCTGATGTTTGATTTACTTTGTTAATTCTCACATAAGACTCATCTCAAATTTACTCTTCATCAACTCTGAAAACTTATCACAATACTTTTGATTTGTAGAGCCAAATATAATGTCATCAACATATATCTGTACTAAGAGCATCTCATTTTTGTACCTTTTTATGAACAAGGTTCTATCTATTGTACCTTTTTCAAAACCATTATTTATCTGAAATGTGGATAGAGTAGCATACCATGCTCTTGGAGCTTGTTTAAGTCCATATAAAGCTTTATCAAGATAATAAACATGGTTTGGAAACTCTGTATTCTCAAAATTGGGTGGTTGCTGGACATAAACCTCTTCATTTAATTTACCATTCAGAAAGGCAGATTTAACATCCATCTGATATACTTTGAACCCTTTGTGTGCAGCATAGGCTAAGAAGATTCTAATTGCTTCTAGCCTAGCCACAGGTGCAAAGGTTTCATCATAATCAATGCCCTCTTCTTGGCAATATCCCTTAGCAACCAACCTAGCTTTGTTTCTGATTATAATGCCATCCTCATCCTTTTTATTTTTGAAGACCCATTTAGTTCCAATTGCAAATTTTCCTTTAGGAAGGGGAACTAAGGTCCAGACTTTGTTTCTTTCAAACTCTTGAAGCTTATTCTGCATTGCAGAGATCCAATGAGGATCTTCAAGAGCTTCATTTACCTTCTTTGGTTCTATGATACTTAAAAAATTTACAAAAAAACTTTCATTGATTGTGGCTGATCTGGTTTTGACACCCTCTGAAGGTGATCCAATGATTTGATCATGGGGATGATCCTTTGTCCATCTTGTGAGCGTAGCATGAACATGAGGTGGAGTTTGAGCTTCAGAGATGACAGTTGGAGACATCTCTGTTGTGCTGAGCAGAGGCTCTGATGTTGATTCCAGAGGCTCATGATTTGATTCCAGAGACTTTGAAGTTGATTCTGGAGGCTCTGAAACTGATTCATTTCTTGGACCTGCATTCAAGGAAGCAGAAGTTGTAACTTCAGAGGGACCAGAGAGATTTGTACCTGACGTTTGTGGTTCCTCTGAAGTTGCTCTATGAATATCTCTGAAAAGAAACTCTGAGTTTTCATCATCAAAGAAGTCTTCGAAAATTTTGTTGAGTTCGGATTCTCTTATCTTTGATGATTCAGAGATATTTTTGGCAATTTGATTGATATCTTTGCTGGCCAGACTTTTGTCATCATCAAAAGACACATTGATACTCTTTTGGATTTTTCTGGTTCTTTGATTGAACACTCTTAAAGCTTTTGAGACTAATGAATAGCCAATGAATTTGCCTTCATCTGCTTTCTTGTCAAACTTTCCAAGAAACTCTCTATCATTTAGAATATAACATCTGCATCCAAAAACATGGAAATATTTAACATTAGGTTTCCTGTTGTTAATGAGTTCATAAGATGTTTTCTTGAATCTTTTGACAATTGTAGCTCTGTTTTGCGTGAAACAGGCTGTTGCCACTGCCTCTACCCAAAAGTTTGTTGGAAGTTCTGATACTGCAAGCATACTCCTTGCAGCTTCAACCAGTGTTCTATTTTTCCTTTCAACAACACCATTTTGTTTAGGTGTTCTAGCTGCAGAGAAGTTCGGAGTTATGCCTTCCTCTGAATGATAGAGTTGATTTTTGCATTTCTGAACTCTGTTCCATTATCACTTCTCAGTTTCTGAACATTGGTATCAAACAGAACCTGCAATCTTTTTAACACTCTTATTAAAATATCAGGGACATCAGACTTGGCTCTGATGAATTCTATCCAAGTATATCTAGAGTATTCGTCAATCAAAACGAGGATATACTTTTTACCTGACAAGCGCTGTACAGAGATAGGACCACAGAGGTCCACATGAAGCATATACACAGGTTTTGGACAATTATTATCACTTTTGGTCTTGTGGGAAGATCTTTTCATTTTTCCCATTTCACAAGCAGAACAAAGATGATCTTTGTTAAACTTCAGAGATGACAATCCCTTAACCAGATTTAGTTTGACCAATTTATCAAGTGAAGAAAAGTTCAGATGTGAGAACTTTTTATGCCAGAGCCAAACATCTTCACTGTTCAGAGATACTAGATAGAGTTTCTCTGAGTCAGTTTTTTCGTGTTTGGAAAAATTCATTCTGTATAAATTTCCCTTTCTGTCAGCTCTGAGCATTTCTTGACGTGTTTTTGAGTGAATTAGTGAACAATGTTTTTCTTGAAATTTCACATCAAAACCATGGTCACAAAGTTGACTTATGTTGATCAAGTTATACTTTAACCCATCAACATAAGCAACTTTTGATACTGAAACATTACCTCTTGTAAGCTCACCATAACCCTTAATTTGTCCTTGCATATTGTCTCCAAAAGTTACTGCTCCTCCAAATTTAGCTTTGAAGGAGGATAGTAACTTTTTATCTCCAGTCATATGCCTTGAACACCCAGAATCTAAGTACCAGATCGGCATTGACTGTTTCTGCAAGACAGGTTAGATTTTCTTAGGTACCCATCTCATTATGGGTCCTATTTTCTTAGACTTCTGATTATCGTTTTGAGGCGTTGTCCTTTTTTTTTTGAGGCGTTGTCTCTGAATTTTTATTCAGAGATTGATTAAGAAAACAGTGAGAACCTTTGAAGTGATTTTTTAGTTTCATCAAGAGTTGGATGCAATTGCACTTTACAGAATAAGAAGAAGTAGAAGCAAAGGATTTCATTTCATTAAATGCATTCGGTACATTATGATTCCTTTTTGAATTAGTACTAGGAATATTACAAGTATTCCTAACTACTGCTTTTCTTTTAGCTTGAGAGACAACCTTCTTTTCAAGTTGCCTTCTCTTGTTCAGAAACATCCTCTTCTCTTTGTTGCTCATTGCACAAACAGGATCAGAATGGTTAATTTCTTGCCATTTTCCTTTTTTGTCCAGGAGTAAACTTGATTGGTTTATAAGTATAGAGTTGAGAAGTGATAGTTTTATTCTTTGTCTTTCTTGTAATTCTTTTTCAAGTTCCAGAGAAGTTTTTGCTTGAAGACACATTTCTGCAAAGTCAGGACATGTTCGTATTTTGGGTTTAATTTTTAAAAACAGAAATAGGAATGTTCAAAATTCTAGAACCAATGGTATCTATCTTTCAGTCTTACCAGAGACAACTACCTCTGATGGTTTCTCAATTTTCTTAGGTCTGGAGACTTTGATGATTCTTTTCATGCTTTCTTTCTTTTCTAAATCAGCTATGGTGTTTTCTTGATTTATTTTCTTGATGTCATCCGCAAATGTAGTTCTGATGCATTCATCAGAGATT
This sequence comes from Arctium lappa, assembly GCA_023525745.1. Classification (NCBI taxonomy): domain Eukaryota; kingdom Viridiplantae; phylum Streptophyta; class Magnoliopsida; order Asterales; family Asteraceae; genus Arctium; species Arctium lappa. Next base: position 54,975,467 of record CM042058.1, on the reverse strand, counting down.
GGTGAATACAGAGGGGCATCTGGATTAAGTGAACTCTGAGGTTCATCTTCAGAAGTACTTGCTTCAGAGGTACTTTGTTCAGATGTCTCAGATTCATCTTTGATGAATGCATTAAACTTAAAAATCTCTTTAGGATCATTGCTCTGAGGTTTTGTGAAAAATACCTCTAAAGTTTCCTTTTCTATTTTTAAGATGGAATTTGGAAAGTTTTGTACTTCAGAGTATGCTACATTTTTAAAGTTCAGAGCCCTTATTTTTGATCTCTCTGAGGTTTTTATTCTTTTGAAATTGTTCAGTGATGGACAGTCAGGGCTCTGGACCTTTCCTTTACAGAAAGTGGAAGAAAGTGAAGTTTTCTTCAATCCAGTGAATGGATCCAATTCATTGAATCCAAGCCCTTGAGTATCCATTTGAGAGTTTATCTTTATATGAACATCCTGAGCATCAAGATAACTTTTGATTTGAAGTTCTTTCCTTTCAAGAGATTGATGTAAGATTTCTCTTTCTTTTTGGAAAAAATTGGTTAAGGCAACAGAATTGAGTCTTTCATACTCAGATTTTTTTACTTCTTCTTCTTTAACTTTTAAAACTTTCTCAAGTTCTTTGAATTTTTCTGAAAATGATTTTTCCTTTTGTTTCTGAGCTTTTTCAAGATCATATTTTTCAACAAAAATATCTCTCTTTTCTGATTCAAGAAGATCTTTTTCCCTTTTGTAAAAATTAAGATCTTTTGTCATTTGTTTTGCTTTTTCTTTTTCCTCAACAAGTTTTTGCTTTAGCATTTGAAATTCATCTGTTAGTTTAATAACATCCAATTCAAGATCACTTTCAGAGGTGGAAGGAGAGTTTACCTTTTCAGAGTAGTCCTCTGATGATCCTTCACTTTGATCATCTGTGAACGCCATACCGCAGAGATTGGTGGGTTCTTCCTCTCCATTGCTTGTTGAGTCTGACAGCCAGTCTTCCATCTCTGCTACAAGTACTCTTTCTTTGACATTGTATTTATAGTTGTTTTTGTAGTAGTCTCCATCCTTGATGAGTCTACCTCTGTAGTTGGTGGAGTAATGACCTGGCTTTCCACATCTAAAACATCTTCCATCGTTTTGGTTTGATGGAAGAGCAGTGTCTGATTCTGTCTTCTGTGCTTGTACTTGTGGTTGTGGCTTGAAGTACCTCTGAGGTTGAGGATACCTCGGCTGAAATGATTGTTGAGATCTTGATTGTTGAGTAGAATCATGATTGGTGAAATGAACGCCCTTTTGATCACTATGCAGAGTAGATCTGGGCACTTGTTGATATTCAGTTTTCTGAAATCTTCTTTCTTGATTTCCTCTTCTTTCTTCATCATATCTTCTTCCTTCAAAGACTTTCTTGCCAAATTTCTTGTTAAATTGATGGGAGATTAATGCAAGAGATTTGGCAAAGGCATTGATGTCATCATCTGAGTCAGAATCTGAGTGTTAAACTTCTTCAGACATCAGAAACTTCTTGGATTTTCTTTTAGATTCCCTTTTTGAAAATTGTCTTTTTCTGCATTTCTGCATTCTTGTGATACACCCTTCTGTTTTGACATGAGTGCAAGTGGACCATCTAAAGAGGTTTTTGATTTTTGTTTAACAACTTCTTTTTCCTGCGCTACCAAGGTACCATAAATGTCTGTTAATGACCATGATTCAAGATTTTGATTGGCTTGTATCGACATTGACAGTTGTGACCATTCTTCATTTAGACTTTTAAGAAAGAGAACATTGTTTTCTTCTTTTGTTCTCATGACCCCAAATTTTCTGCATTTGTTGATGAGGATGTTAAACCTTGAGTATGTTTTATGTAAGGTTTCTTCGGGTAATGCATGAAAATCATGATATTCATTGATACAAAGATTTCTCCTGTTCTTTTGAGTTTGTAGGCCTCCTTCAAGTTGATTTAACAACTGATCCCATATCTCTTTTGCAGTTACGCAAGAATCAAGTTCTTGGAAGATATCATTGGGAATGGCCATTATAAGTAATCTAACAGCTTTTGAATCATTATCTATCATGTTAGTTTCTTCATCCGTAAAGTTTGAAGTTTTCTTTTCATAGTAAGCAGGGATTTCAGCAGTATCTGCTGTTGCTGGAACTCTTGGTACCAACACCATTGGTTGGTGAGGTCCATCGTTCACTGATCTTAATAGATCCCTGTCCATGCCTTCTAAGAAATTTACCATCCTTATCTTCCATTGAGGATATTCATCCCTTAAAAGTGTAGGAGGTTTGGTTAATGATCCGCCTGTATAAATGGCACTTATGCTTGAGTTTGCCATTTTTGTGAAGAAAGGATGAAGATTTGAAGAACTGATGCTTTTCTATGAAGATCTTTCTATTAAATGATGTAACTGTGATTTACTTTTAAATCTGGAGCATATGAAGTTTAATAAACTAGGGTTTACACAAACATGCACAGATAATAAAAGCTTGAATCAGTAAGAATTAAATCTATCCGAGTATGTAGATATGATCTTTCTTTGTTTTAGAAAACAAAGGAGGTTCTGATACCAATTGTTGGATCCCAGATTTAATCTTATAACAATAATGATATAAACAACAAGAGTATAAACAGCAGAAGCAATATAGTTTAATATCAAAAGCAGATTCAAATATCACAGTTCATATATAAAGCAAGTAGAAAGAACAAGATCTTCGTGAGATATATTCAGTTGATTCTTCTTATACAAGATATCAAAAAGCACACTTTTGTCAAAGGAGTGATGGTCCTATTTATAGGACCATAAAGTAAACAGTGTACTATTCTGACAAATAGAAGCATGCTTGAACAGTGTCTTACCTAATAGGTAAGCTCAATACATGCTTGAATAGTAACCTACTCTATAAAGTAAATCTTATCACTAAGTGATTGGTTATCTGTTCTGATACTTCAGGAGTCTTCAGCGCCATCTTCAGAGAGAATGTCTTCAGAGCTCTGACGTTGTCTTCAGAGCCTCTGATGAAGCCATCTCTGATGTCTTCTGCTGAAAGTTGCAATCTCTGATGTCTTCGTCCTCTGAAGTCTATGCCCTCTGAGGTCTATCTTTGGAAGTCCTCTGAAATAGGACTTGGGTATTTTCAACACTTTAACAAACATAAGTCGTCTGAAATTATGTTTGCAGGGATCAAAGGGCATCTGCTATCTTTATAGTGGATGCTCACGTCATATGACAGGACAAAAAGACCTGGTAACTGAATACAAGGAAGAGAAAGGTCCCTCTGTGACCTTTGGTGGAAATGGAAAAGGATATACCTGAGGGTTTGGTGTCCTCGGCAATGGGACAAATACCTTCAGAAGAGTCGCTTATATAGATGGACTGAAGCACAATCTTTTGAGCATCGATCAACTATATGACAAAGACTATGAAGTTCTCTTTAACAAGAAAGCATGTTTAGTGATAAATGAGAAAGGGAAACTTGCTCTTAGTGGTTATCGTAAAGAAAATGTGTATGTAATAGATATGAACTCTACTACCATTGAAAACATATGTTTTCTCTCTAAAGCCTCTTCTGATGTCAACTGGCTATGGCACAAAAGGCTCTCTCATCTAAACTTCAAAACCCTGAATTCTCTCTCATCTAAGGAACTGGTTGCTGGTCTTCCTCAGCACTTATATGCTAAAGAATCTCTCTACTCAGCATGTGAAAAAGGACAATAGACAAAAGCTAGTTTCAAGTCTAAACAAGTTTTCTCAGTGACAAGACAAAAGCTAGTTTCAAGCAAATTCGGATCTGATGACTTTAACTCTTAGATTTGTTTGGTTTTCAATTCTAAGAACAAAGGATTTGATTAGTCCACTTGTCTCATGCTTAGTCCTCAGAAAATATACCCAAGTAAATCTAGAGAAGTCATCAACAATGACTAAGCAATAGGATTTCTTACCAATACTCATCACATTTGTAGGACCAAAAAGATCCATATGCAATAACTGAAGGGGTGAGGATTACTATTGTTGGGTCTGAAATGTGCTAAGTCCAGTTAGTACTGCTAAGTATTGAAGATTACTACTACTGAAGACTTTAATACTGCTACTTGAATATTACTACTTCTAGTAGTATACCTGCTTGAAGGGTTAGTACTGCTAGAAGAAGAGTTAGTACTGCTTGGAGAGTTAGTACTGCCAGTCAGAAATTACTACTGCAAACATGATTAGTACTGCTGAGAATAAGATGCTGCTGAAGATTAATGCTGCTTATGATGATAGAGATGGATTGGTTGCTTAAAGCGAAAGACAAGGAGATTGAAGATAATTATGGACTGGATGCTGAAGATCAACTTTAATTTAATAATTAACTTGTAATCTGTTTTGTATATATAGTCTATAAGTCTTTTGCTTATGATATAAAGATATAGAGACACAGAGATACATACGTTTTTGTTTTGAGAGAGAACGACTGTTGAGCTTGTTCAACAGATTGAGGCTTTGGTTGTAATCATTAAGTTAATTCAATATAACTTGTGATTTGATTCATACACTGTTTCATTGATTTATTGTTAAAGTGTTATTCCGCAACTTCTTTAACATAGTTTCTGAGTGTTTAGTTTAATTCTTGTTTAGAATCTAGATCCTGACAAGTGGTATCAGAGCAAAGGAACTAAGAAAGAAATAATCATCATGGACAGATCACACGACAGTGTTCTTGTTTCAAAGGTTCCCATGCTCAAGCCTAATGAGTTTGACATGTGGAAAATCAGGATCAGGCAGTATATACTTCTTACAGACTACTCAATGTGGGACATCATTGAGAATGGTCCCTCCAATGAAGGAGAGATGGGAGCTGATGGAAAGAGACCTCCACTAGAGACTAATGGAGAAAGAAAGATGAGGCAGACTGAGATGAAAGCCTTGAGAACTCTGCTCTCGGCAATTCCTAATGAATATCAACATTAGTTTTGCAACTGTGCTGATGCCAAAATCTTGTGGAATGCTTTGGAGAAGAGGTTTTTAGGTACCAAAAGCACTAAGAGAAAGCAGAAAGCAATTCTCAAGCAACAATATGAAAATTTTAGGTCTACACAGCATGAGTCTATGACTCAAAGCTTTGATAGGTTCAACAAGTTGATTGGAGAATTGGCCACTGTTGGTGTCAAGATGTACCAGGATGATGTCAACAGAAAATTTCTAAAATCTCTTGGTGAAGAATGGGTAATGTATAGAGTATCATTCAGGCATAATGATAATCTAGAGGATAAGGAACTTGATGATCTCTACAATGATCTCAGGGTGTTTGAAGCAGAAGTTGAATCTAAGAAGAAGCCATCTGGATACTCTCACAATGTTGCTCTCCTATCATCTACTACTGATTATTCTGCAAACACAGAATCAATTAGTGCTACTTATGGCTCAATACAGGATGGACTCAATGATTCTGTATTGGAAGCCTTCCTTTCTAGTCATGCTAAATCTTCTCTTATTAATGATGATCTGGAGCAGATCAATGTTGATGACCTTAAAGAGATGGATATCAAGTGTCAAATGGCAATGCTCACCATGAGAATCAAAAGATTCATTAAAAGAACAGGAAGAAACAACTTTGCCATGAGAAAAGAAGATGTTGCTGGATTTGACAAATCCAAAGTGGAATGCTACAAGTGTCATAAACTAGGGCACTTTGCAAGAGAATGCAGAGGAGGAATCTCTCAACAGCATGGGAGCAACAATCAAGAATCAAAGTCCACCAACTACAACAACAACTGGAACCCATCTTAAGCACTTGTCTCACAAGATGGAATGGGATTTGATTGGAGTGATCAAGTAGATGAGGCAATTCAGAATCAAGCATTGATGGTTGAGGTTTCAGAGTCTTCAAGCACTGCAATTCCTTCAGAGGTAAAATCTAAACTTTGCTCTAAAGCCTGTCTTGAAACTGTTATGAAGTACAGGGATCACAATCAGAGCATGTGTGATGATCTTAAAAGGTTGGAGAAACATAGGAGAGAGTCTAATTTGATCATTTTGAATTTTGAAGAACAAATTAAGGCATATCAGGCCAATGAACTTCAACATTCATATGATCAAAACTATTAGAAGTGGGAGAAGAAGGAGTTAGAGATTAAGCTAGAGAAGGCTAGAGAAGAATGTGAGAAAGTCAGAAGTGAATTTGAGAAGGCCAAATTAGACATTGAGAAATTTTCCAATGCCTCTAAAGCAATGGACACTTTACTCAAATCTCAAGTTCATGACAAACTAAAGAGAAGTATAGGCTACAACAACACCCTCCACCTTACAATAACAACTATATTCCACCCACATCAGACCTCTTAAAAAGGCAAGATAAGAATGACTTACCTACAGGAGCCACAAAGGTAGATCCACTAGACATTGTAGTGGTTGAGGCAAAATCTGAAGAAGAGAACAATGAGGATAAGAATAAGGAAGACCAGAAAGAAATTCCCTTAGAAAACCATATTCTTACAAATGAAAGGGGAGGTAAACCATTTGTCAAGAGTGAGAAAGTGGCCAACAATCAAGTATTTTCATATATTTGGGTGTAAGTGTTTCGTGCTTAACGACAAAGAGAGTCTGAATAAATTCAGTGCTAAGGCGGACGAGGGTATCTTCATTGGTTATTCTTCAACATCGGCAGCATATCGTGTTTATCTGAAAAAGTCAAAGACAGTCGTAGAGAGCGTAAATGTTACATTTTATGAAGAAATGGCTTCTGAACAACTCAGTTCAGAACCCGTGATCACTGGAGTATTAGCTTCTAGGCAGATCAGTCCAGAACCTTCTTCTACAACGAATAACTCAAATAACACTTCTACTTCTACTTCTATTTCACATTTATCTGATTTAGATTTGTTATTTGAATTCTTTTATGATGAGTTTTTAGGTTCTAATGTATCTAAATCTGTTGTGACTGACAGGTCTGAAGACACAAGTTGCGATCATCCAGTCACTTCAGAAGTTATAACTGAACCTGTATCCTCCGTTCAGTCAGAAACTCACATTCCAACAACTACTCCTACAGTTGAAGATACACAAGTAACTGATGAGCCAAAAGTAACTATTTAAGTTGGGTGTGATACAATGTCTACTCAACAGCTCGATTCTGCTGTTCTAACTGATACTTCTGCACCTGAAACTTCAACTGCAAACCCCCTTCCTATTATTCAAACTGAAGAGCCTGATAGTGGATTTTTAGATGATGATCATGTTCAAACTTCATTTACTCCACTCCCTCATGAGCATCGCTGGACCAAAGAGCATCCTTTACATCAAGTAATTGGAGATCTCAACAAGCCTATACAAACAAGGTCAGCGACTCTTAATCAATGTATGCATGACTCATTCCTCAGCAAGATAGAGCCCACACGAGTATCAGAGACTTTAGATGATTCGGATTGGGTATCTGCTATGCAAGAAGAATTAAATCAATTTGAAGCCCTGAAGGTCTGGAGATTAGTTCCAAAACCGGAAGGTAAATCCGTGATTGACACTAAATGGGTATTCAAAAACAAAAAGAATGAAGATGGTATCGTCATTAGGAACAAAGCTAGACTTGTTGCCAAAGGTTACCGACAAGAGGAAGGCATAGACTATGATGAGACGTATGCTCCAGTAGCGCATACGATATTCTTCAGAAGTACAAAAATGGAAAATTGTAAACCAATTGGAACCCCGATGGCACCAGGTACTAAAATTAGCACTGATCCTTCGGGTAAAAGTGTTGATCTTAGGACTTATAAAGGTATGATAGGATCGTTAATGTATCTTACTTCAAGTAGGCCAGATATTATGTTTTCAACATGCTTATGTTCTAGATATCAGGCTGCTCCTAAAGAATCCCATTTGGCTGCTTTCAAAAGGATTTTTAGATATCTTAAGGGGACTGCAGATTTTGGTTTGTGGTATCCTAAGGATACTGTTTTTCAACTGACTGCCTATTCAGATGCAGATCATGCAGGTTGCATGTTGGACAGAAAGAGTACTTCAGGTCACATTCAATTTCTTGGAGACAATCTCGTTAGTTGGGCATCAAAGAAACAATTATGCGTTTCTACATCGACTGCTGAAGCAGAGTATGTAGCTGCTGCCAGTTGCTGCTCTCAAGTCCTGTGGATGCAAACACAGCTGCGAGACTATGGATTCAAGTTTGATAAAATTCCAATATATTGTGACTCGAAGAGTGTAATCGCGATATCTGCTAATCCTGTCCAGCATACGAAAACCAAACACATTGACGTCAGATATCATTTTATAAAAGATAATGTAGAAAAAGGAACAATTGAACTTTATTTTGTAAAAACAGATTATCAACTTGCATATTTATTTACCAAACCCTTATATGAAAAGAAATTTAATTTTCTTGTCTCTAAGCTTGGTATGTTAAATCTTAAGACATAATCGGTTGTTACCTAATAAAGTTACGTATTGTTATTTTTCATCATTTTATTTATTCTTATTTTTGAAGGATATCTACACTTTAACATGATTGTTCATGATCTCAGGGGGAGTAAGAGAAGATTAAAGATGATCTATATTTTTTTTTGAGGGGGAGCATAACTAATTTCTCAATTTTACTTAAATGACAAAATTTTTGTAATGCATGATTTTAGGGGGAGCTGATATGTCATACGAAAAGGAGTAAGACTATGATTTCTGATTATTTCAAATCAGAACTCGTACTTTAATCGTTTTACTGCTTTATGTCTTTTACATTTGAATTAATTTGTGAATAAAAGTTGCTTTGACTAGACTTTGAGACTTGTGCAGAATGAGAGAAAGCTATCAAGATCATATCTTTATGACTTCAGCTGACTTCATGAGATTTATGACGAAGAGAAAAGGTTAATTTCTTATCTTAATCTCATATATGGTTGAAAGAAGGACAACTTTCAATCATAGAAAACATGTTCGTAAATTTCAAACCACTTCCCGATTCTTAAAAATATTTTATGTATTGGAAGTGTGATTTTAAATGTTTGCATTTTTCATTTTGAGCTTCAATAATTAATAAACCGTGTGTTTCTAAAGATAAATACTTGCGTATTGTCTTTTCTACATACTTTCAAGTATTCACACACATCGGTTTAATTTTTGTTCAAATTGTTCTTACCATGTCTCATATTGAAACATATTTTCGATGGTAAGACACCCCGCTTGTATTCAAAGAATTTTGAGCGATATTTCATTTTGAAACGTCATTTCAAGAATGTCTATATTTTTGTTTCGTATAGACAATATCCATTATGTTTGACCTTAAGCTTTGATTTTATATCATTCATTTATGATCATTTTTCATACAATGTCAGATTTTCAAACAAGTTTCTTGCATTCATATTCATTCATTCAATATACTTGTTTGAAAACACTTCAATGTTTCAAATGCTCAAATCTTCATGATTATATTTTATGAGAATACATCTGACATTTGTATATGAGCTTTAACCAATAAAGTTAAACCATTTGAGCAACATTATGCTTTCATAGGATTATATGGGTTCTTTGTGCTAGGACTTCATTGAACTTCTATGATATCACGTTAACCAGTGATTTCTACCCAAGAAGTTCATCCTTTAGTGATTGAGTGTGAGGAGTCAAAAAGAAATGAGTGTGGGTGTGATGAGGTAAAATGGAAAAGAGAGTTTGGTTAGATGTGAGCTTAATGATTAAAAAGAAGGAGGGTGAGAGAACAGAGTAAAAGAATATCAAACTCTGCACCAACAACTTTCTGAGTCGGGCAACCACATTACTAGCGTTTCATAACTCTTTGGTGAACGTTATTGAAATAGGAAACTAGCCAATGCCAACTCTTGACTAAACCCCACTAGCTACTCATTTTCTTCTCAAAAAGAAAATGTTTCACATTTTCAAGGGGACGCAACATATAATCTATCTGGTTTTCAATTGGAAAATATGGATATTGAAAAAGAAGGAAGTCTGCTCCGCCTTCACACTTTAATCATGCACATTGAGTCTGTGTTTATCTACTGTTGTCTCAGTGGTTTACACTATGTTGAGCCTTAAAAAGTAATCATTCTTGCTTAATTCTTTCTACACATGCACGAACACACAAAGAATTTGTTTCTTTGTCATAACATTCATAGAAATTGCCTTTGTGGTATTTCGATGATTGGATGGAAGCCCTGGGGGAGTGAACATCAAAAAGCTCCTTTATTTTGTGTATTCATTACACACAATGACTTCGTGTTACTGACAGGCATTTTAACTGATTCATTTGTTGATTCAGGAGTTACATGTTCTTATTTTATCTAGATTTGAAAAGATATGGATAAATACTTTGTTCGAATTGGCAATGCATAAGAGGCTCAGCTTGAAAGATCAGTGGTCAGAAAGATGTCAAAGACATTTCTTGGAGAAAATTTTTGATGATATCAATGCTCAAATCATCAAAAAGGGGGAGATGATATCAAGAAATGATAAAGTTTTGAGAGATGATTTTCAGAAATGTCCAAGTCAGATATTTCAAAGTAAAGACTTGAAGAAGATCAAAGAATTTCTGAAGATCTAAGGAAATTTTCTTTGAAGATTATTTGCTGAATCAAGTTGAGATGATTCTGAAGATAATTTCTTTCCAAAGTCTAAAAGTATTTTGTGAAAGTTTTGAGGAGATTGTTAATCTTTTGAAGATAGTTTTTGGAAAGAATACAGTCAAAGAAAAAGGGGAGATTGTACTGACAGAGATTAAAAGAGAAGACTGAATTGCAAGATCTTTCAATAGTGATCTTGAATCCAAAGGTGGAGATTGTTAGAGCATAAATCTGTTGGATACAAGATCAAGAAAACTGAAGGTCAAAGTTCAAGAAAGTCAAAGCTGAAAAAGTCCACTTTCATTAAAGTCAAAGTCTTTTGTAATAAAAGTCAAAGTTTTTAATAAAAAGTCAAAGTCTTTTGTAATAGAAAGTCAAAGTCTTTTGTAATAAAAAGTCCACTTTCATTAAAGTCAAAGTCTTTTGTAATAAAAAGTCCACTTTCATTAAAGTCAAAGTCTTTTGTAATAAAAGTCCACTTCTATTTCAATCCTGTTAACCAAAGAATTACTTTTCAAAGAAAAATACAAAATTTTGTTGTTTATAGGAAGCAATCAAGAAGATCAAGGAACGACATGGCTGAGAATGTGAGAACAACACCAATGAAAACTGGTACTGTAAAATCTCATATTCAGAATAAGTTTGCTAAAACAAAAGAAGATATTCCAAGCAAATCAAGGAGTAACACAAAGAATAGGAAAGCAAACAAATGTGTCTTAATTTGGGTCCCAAAAGAAATTAAACCTGTTAGTACTGCTACCTCAAATAGTACTACTAACAAAAATAGTGCTGCTAATAGCAATACTACTGCTGACCAAGTTAGTACCGTTAATAAAGTTAGTACTACTGACCAAATTAGTACTGCTAATAAGGATAGTACTGCTAACAAAGTTAGTGCTGCTGACCAAGTTAATACTGCTAACAAGGATAGTACTGCTATCAGTGTTAATATTGACAAGCCTATAAGTAAGACAAAGTATTCCATCCATGAGATTCCTGACTCTGATCATCTCATCAAGACTAAGCATAATGAATATAAGTATGTTGATGAGAAAGGGCAACCCAAGACCACTTTGGCTTGGGTTCCCTCGAGAAACTAACTGTTTTATCTTATGTGCTGGGTAACCAACAGCTCAAAGGGAAGAGAATTTGGCATGTAGATAGTGGTTGGTCTAAGCACATGATAGGTAACATGTCCTGCCTTCAAAATTTCAAAGGGTTTGATGGAGGACGTGTTGCTTTTGGAGACAATTCAGCAGGAGGTAAGATAAGTGGAAAAGGTATGGTTTCAAAAGGTAAGATGACTTTTGATGATGTTTACTATGTTGAGCAATTGAGATACAACCTGTTAAGTGTATCACATGTTTGTGACAAGAAACATAGTATATTATTTCGTGATACTGAATGTATTATCCTTGCTCTCGGATTCAAGGTAGTTGATGAAAATATGATACTACTTAGAACTCCTAGAAAGCATAATGTTTATTGTTTGGACTTAGAGAGTGTTTCATCTGATTCATCACTTAATTGTCTGTTTTCAAAAGCTTCCTTAGATGAATCATCTCTTTGGCACAGAATGATGTGTCAAATGAATTTTAAAACTATGAACAATCTTGTGAAAAACAACCTTGTGAGAGGTTTGCCTCAAAAAGTGTTTTCATGTGATGATCATTGTGTTGCATGTGGATCTTTTTGGTCCTACAAAACTTCTCATAAGTCCAAAACTTCTCATAAGTCCAAAGATATAATCACAATCTCTTCACCCCTTCAGTTATTGCATATGGATCTTTTTGGTCCTACAAATGTGATGAGTATTGGTAAGAAATCCTATTGCTTAGTCATTGTTGATGACTTCTCTAGATTTACTTGGGTATATTTTCTGAGGACTAAGGATGAGATAAGTGGACTGATCAAATCCTTTGTTCTTAGAATTGAAAACCAAACAAATCTAAGAGTTAAAGTCATGAGATCTGATAATGGAACTGAGTTTAAAAACAGTGACTTAAACAACTTTTGTGAGACAAAAGGTATCGAGAGACAATTCAGTGCTCCTAAGACTCCTCAACAGAATGGTGTTGCTTAGAGGAGAAATAGAACATTGATTGAGGCTGCTAGATCTCTGTTGGCAGATTCAAAGCTACCCATTACTTTCTGGCAGAAGCAGTTAATACTGCTTGTTATGTCCAAAACAGAGTTCTAGTAGTCAAATCCCAAGGTAAGACACCTTATGAACTTTTCAAAAAGAAGAAACTTTTTATTGGATTTTTCAAACCTTTTGGGTGTCCTTGCACAATCCTCAATACCAAATCTCATTTAGGCAAGTTTGAAAGCAAAGCCGAGGATGGATTCTTTGTTGGATACTCCTCTCAGAGTAAGGCATGTAGAGTATTCAGCAGTTCTTCCAGGATTATAGAGGAAAGTGACAATGTCAAATGCAATAAGAACACACGAAATCCAATTGGTACATGTCCTGATTGGCTATTTGACATTGATTCACTAACTAATTCTTTGGGTTTTAGTAATGTACAAATTGCAGGAACAAGTTCAGAAAAGGTGCAAGCACAGAAACCAGAGTTTGTGTTGTTCCCTATACCTACAGTTGATCTTGTTGAATTCTGTCAACAAGAAAAGAAGGATGATTCAGAAACAGAGGATTCTGAACCAGAACAGGATGGATATGATAAAGGTGATGAAGAGGATAAAGAAGATATAAAGGATGCTCATCCTTCAGGTTCAGGAAACACAGGTCCTGAAATGCCCATATTGTCAGAAGATGATACTGATGAAGAAAATCCTTCAGTATTTGGTGGAAACACTCCTGAAAAGAATGACTCTAATCTAGATGCAAATATTAATGAGGAGAATGCCCATCAAACAAGAACTCAGAAGAATCCTCCTCCTCAGTTGGTGATTGGTGATATCAATTCTCCCACGATCACAAGGCATCAAAGTAAGTTAGGAGGATTGAAAGACTTGCAGTCAGATTTGTTATCTTGTTTTCTATCTCAAATTGATCCCAAGAAGGCCTATGATGCAATGAAAGAACCAAGCTGGATAGAACCAATGCAAGAGGAGCTGATGTAGTTTGAGCTGCAAAATATGTGGGATCTAGCTGACCTTCCACAAGGACAAAAGGCAATTGGAACTAAATGGGTTTTCAGGAATAAGAAAGATGAGAGAGGAATAGTGATAAAGAATAAGGCCAGACTTGTGGCACAAGGGTACAAACAAGAAGTGGGGATAGACTATGAAGAAGTGTTTGCACCAGTAGCCAGAATTCAGGCAATTAGGCTGTTTCTATCCTATGCTTCTTTCATGCAGTTCAGAGTATTTCAGATGGATGTTAAGAGTGCATTTCTATATGGGAAAATCGATGAAGAAGTGTATGTTTGTCATCCTCCAGGGTTTGAAAATCTTAATTTTCTAGACAAAGTATACAAATTAAAGAAGGCACTCTATGGGCTACATCAAGCACCAAGAGCATGGTATGACACTCTGTCTACCTATCTCTTGGAAAATGCATTTGAAAGGGGAATCATTGATAAGACCCTTTTCATTAAAAGGAATAAGAAGCACATCCTTCTTGTTCAAATCTATGTGGATGATATCATCTTTGGATCCACAAAAGATTATATGTGCAAGGAGTTTGAGGATCTGATGCACAAAAGATTCAAGATGAGCTCTATGGGTGAACTCACATTCTTCCTTAGGCTACAGGTTAAATAGAAGAAAGATGGCATTTTCATAAGTCAATCCAAGTATGTGCAGGATATCCTTACAAAGTTTGGATTTTCAGATTCAAAGCCTGCAAGCACACCTGTGGAAACACACAAACAGATCACTGCAGATCTTGAGGGGGATGATGTGGATATTCATCATTATAGATCTATGATAGGCTCCCTCATGTATCTAACAGCTTCAAGGCCAGACATTATGTTTGTTGTATGTGTGTGTGCCAGATTTCAAGTGAGACCTAAGTAATCTCATTTTCAAGCAGTCAAGAGGATCTTCAGATTTCTCAAAGGACAACCTAGGTTGGGTCTTTGGTATCCTCATGACTCACCATTTGATCTACTTGCATATTCAAATAATGATTTGGGTGGGGAAAACTTGGATAGAAAGTCTACATCAGGAGGATGTCAGTTTTTGGGTGCAAGACTAGTTTCATGGCAGTGTAAAAAGCAAACCGCAGTGTCCACCTCTACAACAGAAGCAGAGTATATTGCTGCAGCAAGCTGCTGCTCACAGGTGTTATGGATTCAGAATCAGATTTTGGACTATGGTATTACTTTTTCTTCACACTCCCATCTTCATTGATAACAACAGTGCTATAAGCATTGTTAATAATCAAGTGAAACATTCAAAAACCAAGCAAATAGAAACCAGGTAGCATTTTATTAGAGATTGCAATGAAAAGAAGTTAATTAAGATTTTGATGGTACACACTAGTAACCAATTTGTTGATCTATTCACCAAAGCTTTTGATATGGGTAGATTCACATTCTTGGTCACAAGTGTAGGCATGATATACACTGAATAATCCTCTTTTGATTTTCTTTATGAACCATTTCTGTATAGCTTTTTTTCATGCTTACTTTCTCATATTTTATTGTGCATGGTGCTGCTAACTATTTGTGTCTAAGTGTTTCATATTACCTTGCTGATTAGAAACTTGGTACTTTTGGTTAAGTTAATATTGCTCTCACTATTAATCCTGCTGACAGTTCAAATATGGTTAAGTATGGTTACTACTGCTAGGCCGTTTATACTGCCATTGCAAAGTTACTACTGCTTTTCTTATTTCTACTGCCAGACAGTGTTAATACTGCTGGTATGTGTAAATACTGCTAGTCTGTGTTAATATTGTTGGTATGTGTTACTACTGCTTATATGGGTTAGTACTGTGGGTTTGTTAATGCTGCTAGGGTACTTAGTACTGCTTTTAACTGAAACCCTCCACCTATAAATACCCTCTCTGACTGCCAAAACCCAAACAACTCTTTGAATTTCCAGCGAGTTTTCATCCTCTCTCTCTCTCTCTTTAGAATTCTTGATTACCAGTGTGTAAACCCTAGTGTTGACTCGAATCCAAGAACGATGGCAGGACTGGATATTTTTTATGATCACAATGAGCTAGCAATGCTGCAAAAACCCAAACAAGCTGAGGGTTTTCATGAGATTGTGGATTTACTAAAATCCTCACACATCGCCTATGCGTTAACTGTCAATCCCACTATCTATGTGGAACATCTGCGACTGTTCTGGACCAATGCCTCCATTCATATTGTTAATGGCAATCAGGTCATCCAATCTAGGGTCTGTGATAAACCTATTACAATCACAGAAGCATGCATTCGCGCTCATCTACGTCTAGATGACGCCTCAGGTATTACTACTCTTTCAAAGGAAGATCTCTTCCAAGAAATAAGTAGAATGGGGTATGAAGGTCCTACTGAGGTTTATACATTTTTCAAAAGCACATTCACCTCAGTGGAGATTCTTTGTTCATACTCTTCAACATTATCTATCTCGCAAAATAACTTATGCTCTTGTATGCCTAGCTACCTCCCGAAAGTTTAATTTCTCTCAAATGATTCTAAATGATTTGCTGTCAAACCTAGATACCAAAACCAAAACCAAAACCAAAATATTTTATATGTATCCAAGGTTTGTACAAGAAGTACTAAACCTGGAATTGACGGATTTACCCTCTTTTGAAGAGGTGTATGTACCTAAACCTCCCAAAGGGAAGGTGTTCTCCAACATGAAAAGGCCTAGTAAGGACTTTTCTGGAAAAGACACACCATTGTTCTCTACAATGATGGGTGTGTCTCATTTCCATGGTGAGGCATCAGGGTCACAACCCACATCTGACCAACCCACTGATGACCTACCCACACCATTCATTTCAAATGATCCTTCTCAAATCCCTGTTGCGAAGCCAATTTCCCCCATCACTCAAACATATGTAAGGAAAAAGGTACAGAAGGTTCCTTTCCTTCCTCTATCTTCAACCCAAAAGCCTGCAACCTTCTGATGGAGCATTCTCCATTAGAGAATATCCAAAGGAAAACCACAGGGGTGTCTCCCAACCCCAAGAAGGTGCTCTCTAAGGAGAAGGATGAGCATGTGGGCAGTAAGGCTCACACTACTGATTATGCACAAGGTATGGATCAGGAGAGTGTGAACATCACTAAGACCTTCCCCACGACAACTTTGGATGAGAAATCATCTAAGGGTCCCAGGTGCCAAGAAACCAAGGGGTAGTAGGTGCTTCTGCTAGGAAAAAGGCCTCTACTACAAGTTCCAAGGATCCTTCAAGGGTGGTCAACACACCTAAAGGAGGTGAGGACAAATATAACTATGATGATTTGATGGAAACAATTGGCAATGTCAACCTGGATGTCCTCAAACAGGGTTAAGAGATAAAGGAGCTGAAAAAGGTGATCATTTCTCAACAAATCCAGATAGACAAACTCAAGAAGCTAGTGTTGAAATTAGTGCACAAAAAGAAGAGAAACCAGTTTATCTTGAAGAAAAGGATAAGTGGTCTCGATGCTTCCAAAAAGGGGGAGAAACAAGAAGCTGAATGTGAGAAGGAAAGCCCAGTTGCTATGGAATTTCATTTTGAGGGGGAGATTAATGTTGAAGCAGAAACTGAGAAAGTAGAAGAAACTGTGGAAGCAGAAGTAACCAATGAACCAGAAGTAGAAACTACCAAAGCAGTAGAAACAGAGAAATCAATAGCAGAAACTGGAATGTCTAGAGAAGAAATAGAGATTGCAGAAACTCTAGTTAAGGCAAAGAATGACACTCCCAAGGCTACTCAAAAGGCTAAGAAAGTGGTAATCAAAGAAGGAGGCACAGAGAAGAAAAGGAAAGAGATAAGCATGACAGAGGCCAAGAAGATAGGAAACGAAAAGATGGTAGCTTCTGTGAAAACATCAAAGAAGCAAAAGCAAATAGAACTGGATGAAGAATTGGCGAAGAAGATGCAAGAAGAGCTTGAAAAGGAGAATGAGATTCAAACTGCCAAAGATAGAAAGCTTGCCTTAGATCTGGCAAAAAGGCTCAATGAAGAATATCATAAGAGCTTGAAACTGGCTGCAAAGAGGGTTACAATGAAAGCTTTAAAGAAAAGACAGCCTTCAAGGAAAAGACAACCTTCACAGACCTTCCTAGCCACACAGGAAAGGAAAAAAATGATAAACTTCCTGAAAGGATCAGTTGGAGTTCCTGAAGGGATGTTAACCAAAATGTCCTTTGGCAGAATAGAAGAATTATACAAGAAGGAGATGGCCAAGCTTCAAGGAGACTTCAGTCAGAGGGCTGAATTTGAAAGAAAAATGAAAGAAAGACATGATCTGAATATTCAACAGCCTTTTCCTGACAGTGAAGAAGGCACTCCTACAAAAGAAAAGAAAGAAGTCAAGAAGATAGAAACTTTAGCTCAAAAGATTGGAGCTATTAAAAGAATGAAGTCAATTGCTTCAAAGAAACAGGCAAAAAGGCCAAGGACTGAGGAAGGTGAGAAAGAGCAGGAAAGTGAAAGAAAAGAAGTTGAATCATCAAGACCTACTGCTGCACCTCCTATAGAGCAGCAGAAACAACCTGAGAAGATTGATTTATACATGACAGTGACAAATGAAGAACCTATGAAAGTTGATCCTATCTCAGTGAATGCTCCAGAAATCATTCATTGGGATACTCTGTTGGATAAAAGAAACGAATACTTCAGATTAAATAGAATGGGTGACAAATATGAGGTATATTCAACTTGGGGTAAGATAATCAGAAGCTGTACCAGAGCTGATTTAGAAGAAATGTACAAGGTTGGACTAAAACTGTATGGTGACTTGTTGAAAGGAGCAGGGATGAGCCTAACAAAGATGGCTATGGAATATTTGTGCATGATGTTTGACCCTGTTAAGGTTGAATATCTTATCAAAGATGTGCATCACGAAAATGGATTTAAGAGTATTGATCATTGGATGCTCTTTGAAAGATCTGGAGTCTATGTCATAACCATTGACAAAAGCTTTCATGAGTACTACTTGGTTGATAAGGTATATGACCACAGCAAGGCAAAGTTACAAGGGATGCTGAAAGCAAAGTTAGTCTGCAATAAAGTATCAGAGATGGCAGTGATTGTAATTAAAAGAACCATCAATCAAAGTCTGGGATTGAATCCTGATCTAAGAATCTGAGCAATTATTTTGAAAGCATCATGAAGACCGTACTCAAAAGAACTTAATTTCTTGAATTGAAATGTTAAGTTAGGGGGAGATTGTTGGGTCTGAAATGTGCTAAGTCCAGTTAGTACTGCTAAGTATTGAAGATTACTACTGATGAAGACTTTAGTACTATTACTTGATTATTACTACAGCTAGTAGTATTAGTGCTGCTTGAAGGGTTAGTACTGCTAGAAAAATAGTTAGTACTGCATGGAGATTTAGTACTGCCAGTCATAAGTTACTACTGCAAACATGATTAGTACTGCTGATAAGAAGATGTTGCTGAAGATTAATGTTGCTTATGATGATAGAGATGGATTGGTTGCTTAAAGCGAAAGACAAGGAGATTGAAGATAAAAATGGACTGGATGCTGAAGATCAACTTTAATTTAATAATTATCTTGTAATTTGTTTTGTATATATAGTCTAGAAGTCTTTTGCTTATGATATAGAGATATAGAGACACAGAGATACATACGTTTTTGTTTTGAGAAAGAATTAGCCTCAAGATTCTTAGTAGTCCTTTCATTAGAGAAGTATTGAATGTCTATTGAGCCTGTTCAACAGATTGAGGCTTTGGTTGTAATCATTAAGTTAAATCAATATAACTTATGATTTGATTCATACACTGTTTCATTGATTTATTGTTCAAGTGTTATTCCGCAACTTCTTTAACATAGTTTCTGAGTGTTTAGTTTAATTCTTGTTTAGAATTGTGTTTATTTCTTTGGACTTGTGACAAGTTTTGTGTTGCTTGCCTTTAAGACATGCAACACAAGGATCATCACATGAAAACACTTTTTGAGGAAAACCTCTCACAAGGTTGTTTTTCACAAGATTGTTCATAGTTTTATAAATCATGTGACACATCCTTTTGTGCCAAAGAGATGATTCATCTAAGGAAGCTTTTGAAAACAGACAATTAAGTGATGAATCAGATGAAAAACTCTCTAAGTCCAAACAATAAACATTATCCTTTCTAGGAGTTCTAAGTAGTATCATATTTTCATCAACTACCTTGAATCCTGGAGCAAGGATAATACATTCAGTATCACTAAATAATATACTATGTTTCTTGTCACAAACTTGTGATACACTTAACAGGTTGTATCTCAATTGCTCAACATAGTAAACATCTTCGAAATTCATCTTACCTTTTGAAACCATACGTTTACCACTTCTCTTACTTCTTGATGGATTGTCACCAGAAGCTACACGTTCTCCATCAAACCTTTTGAAATTTTGAAGGCAGGACATGTTACCTGTCATGTGCCTAGAGCAACCACTATCTACATGCCAAATGCTCTTCCCATTTGAGCTGTTGGTTACCCTGGACATAAGATAAAACAGTTAGTTTCTTGAGGGAACCCAAGCCAAAGTGGTCTTCGGTTGCCCTTTCTCATCAACATACTTATATTCATTAAGCTTAGTCTTCTTGAGATGATTAGAGTCAGGAATCTCATGGATGGAATACCTTGTCTTAATTATAGGCTTGTCAGTATTAACACTGATAGCAGTACTATCCTTGTTAGCAGTATTAACTTGGTCAGCAGCACTAACTTTGTTAGCAGTACTATCCTTATTAGCAGTACTAATTTGGTCAGCAGTACTAACTTTATTAACATTACTAACTTGGTCAGCAATGGTATTGCTATCAGCAGCACTATTTTTGTTAGTAGTACTATTTGAGGTAGCAGTACTAACAGGTTTAGATTCTTTTGGGACCCAAATTAAGACACATTTGTTTGTTTTCCTATTCTTTGTGTTACTCCTTCATTTGCTTGGAATATCTTCTTTTGTTTTAGCAAACTTATTATGAATATGAGATTTTGAAGTACTAGTTTTCATTGGTGTTGTTCTCACATTCTCAGCCATGTGGTTCCTTGATCTTCTTGATTGCTTCCTATAACCAACATAATTTTGTATTTTTCTTTGAAAAGTAATTCTTTGGTTAATAGGATTGAAATAACAGTGTTTGGCTAAATGATTTAACTTGCGACAAATAAAACAAGGCTTTGGTCTATTGATTTTTCTTAGATCAATTCCTTGTTTCTGAGCCCACTGGTTATTTCTGTTTCTCTGATTTCCCTTTATTTTATCATGTTGATGGGGCTTGATCTGTTGACAAGTACATGATTTACAACAGTAGTTTGCATATAGTGATATCCCTATAGCTTTTCCTTCCCTTTCCTAGAGGTCTCAGCTTTCTCACTATTAACAGTATCTTCCCCAATCTTAGACTTCTCCACTTTCTCATTCTTGACAAATGGTTTACCTCCCCTTTCATTTGTAAGAATATGGGTTTCTAAGGGAATTTCTTTCTGGTCTTCCTTATTCTTATCCTCGTTGTTCTCTTCTTCAGACTCTGCCTTAACCACTACAGTGTCTAGTGGATCTACCCTTGTGGCTCCTGCAGGTAAGTCATTCTTATCTTGCCTTTCTTTCTAAGAGGTCTGATGTGGGTGGAATATAGTTGTTATTGTAAGGTGGAGGGGTGTTGTTGTAGCCTATACCTCTCTTTAGTTTGTCATGAACTTTAGATTTGAGTAAAGTGTCCATTGCTTTAGAGGCATTGGAAAATTTCTCAATGTCTAATTTGGCCTTCTCAAATTCACTTGTGACTTTCTCACATTCTTCGCTAGCCTTCTCTAGCTTAATCACTAACTCCTTCTTCTCCCACTTCCAATAGTTTTGATCATATGAATGTTGAAGTTCATTGGCCTGATATGCCTTAATTTGTTCTTCAAAATTCACAATGATCAAATTAGACTCTCTCCAATGTTTCTTCAACCTTTTAAGATCATCACACATGCTATGATTGTGATCCCTGTACTTCTTAACAGTTTTAAGACAGGCTTTAGAGCAAAGTTTAGATTTTACCTCTGTGGGAATTGTAGTGCTTGAAGACTCTGAAACCTCAGCCATCAATTCTTGATTCTGAATTGCCTCATCTGCTTGATCACTCAAATCAAATCCCATTCCATCTTGTGAGACAAGTGCTTGTGATGGGTTCCAGTTGTTGTTGTAGTTGGTGGACTTTGATTGTTGATTGTTGCTCCCATGCTGTTGAGAGATTCCTCCTCTGCATTCTCTTGCAAAGTGCCCTAGTTTATGACACTTGTAGCATTCCACTTTGGATTTGTCAAATCCAGCACCATCTTCTCTTCTCATGGCAAAGTTGTTTCTTCCTGTTCTTTTAATGAATTTTTTTATTCTCATGGTGAACATTGCCATTTGCCACTTGATATCCATCTCTTCAAGGTCATCAACATTGATCTGCTCCAGATCATCATTAATAAGAGAAGATTTAGCATGACTAGCAAGGAAGCCTTCCAATACAGAATCATTGAGTCCATCCTGTTTTGATCCATAAGTAGCACTAACTGATTCTGTGTTTGTAGAAGAATCAGTAGTAGATGATAGGAGAGCAGCATTTTGAGAGTATCCAGATGGCTTCTTCTTAGATTCAACTTCTGCTTCAAACACCCTGAGATCATTGTAGAGATCATCAGGTTCCTTATCCTCTAGATTATCATTCTGCCTGAATGATACTGTCTACATTACCCATTCTTCACCAAGAGATCTTAGAAACTTTCTGTTGACATCATCCTGGTCCATCTTGACACCAACAGTGGCCAATTCTCCAATCAACTTGTTGAACCTATCAAAGGTTTGAGTCATAGACTCATTCTTTGTAGACATAAAATTTTCATATTGTTGCTTGAGAATTGATTTCTGATTTCTCTTAGTGCTTTTGGTACCTGAAAACCTCTTCTCCAAAGCATTCCACAAGATTTTGGCATCAGTACAGTTGCAAAACTAATGTTGATATTCATTAGGAATTGCCGAGAGCAGAGTGCTCAAGGCTTTCATCTCAGTCTGACTCATCTTTCTTTCTCCATCAGTCTTTGGTGGAGGTCTCTTGCCATATGCTCCCATCTCTCCTTCATTGGAAGGACCATTCTTAATGATGTCCCACATTGAGTAGTCTGTAAGAAGTATATACTGCATGATCCTGATTTTCCACATGTCAAACTCATTAGGTTTGAGCATGGGAAGCTTTGAAACAAGAACACTGTCATGTGATCCGTCCATGATGATTATTGCTTTCTGAGTTCCTTTGCTCTGATAACACTTGTCAGGGTCTAGATTCTAAACAAGAATTAAACTAAACACTCAAAAACTATGTTAAAGAAGTTGCGGAATAACACTTTAACAATAAATCAATGAAACAGTGTATGAATCAAATCACAAGTTATATTGAATTAACTTAATGATTACAACCAAAACCTCAATCTGTTGAACAGGCTCAACAGACGTTCAATACTTCTCTAATGAAAGGACTACTAAGAATCTTGAGGCTAATTCTCTCTCAAAACAAAAACGTATGTATCTTTGTATCTCTATATCTCTATATCATAAGCAAAAGACTTCTAGACTATATATGCAAAACAGATTACAAGATAATTATTAAATTAAAGTTGATCTTCAGCATCCAGCCATAATTATCTTCAATCTCCTTGTCTTTCGCTTTAAGCAACCAATCCATCTTTATCATCATAAGCAGCATTAATCTTCCAGCAGTATCTTCATCATCAGCAATACTAATCATGTTTGCAGTAGTAGTTTCTGACTGGCAGTACTAACTCTCCAAGTAGTACAAACTATTCTTCTAGCAGTACTAACCCTTCAAGCAGCACTAATACTACTAGCAGTAGTAATATTCAAGTAGCAGTACTAAAGTCTTCACCAGTAGTAATCTTCAATACTTAGCAGTACTAACCGGACTTAGCACATTTCAGACCCAACAATAATCTTATTGTTCGTCCAATAAGAAGTGATCATGGAACTGAATTCAAAAATAGTTCTCTGAACAATTTCTTTGAGAACAAGGGAATTTCTCACAACTTCTCTTCAGTAAGAACGCCTCAGCAAAACGGTGTCGCTGAAAGATAAAACAGAACGATCATTGAAGTTGCTAGATCAATGCTCAACGATTCTCATCTCCCAACTCAATTTTGGGTTGAAGTTGTGAACACTGCATGTTTTACTCAAAACAGATCGCTGATAGTAAAGCGATTTGGAAAGACAACTTATGAACTATTTCATGGAAGAAAACCATCTATCAGCTTTCTTCATATCTTTGGTTGTCAGTGCTTTATCTTAAACAACAAAGTTCAACTTGGAAAGTTCGATCCAAAAGATGATGATGGAATATTTCTTGTATATTCCTCTATCTCCAAAGCCTACAGAGTTTTTAACAAAAGAAGACAATCTGTGGAAGAAACGATTCATGTCACCTTTGACGAAACTCGCTCAGCGAACTCTAAACCAATCGCTGACAATGAAGAGTTAAATGCTTGGATGTATTCTCACTACAGAGAAATAGAACCCTTCTTCTCTAACCATCAGCACATAGATCCTCCAACTGCTGATGATGATCCAAACATCATACCTCCTAACGCTGAATCTATATCATGGGTTTCAGCTGAACCTCTAGACATACTTCTTCCATCAGATCCATCTTCTTCTGAAAACCTCTCAGAAAACAATGGTCTGTCTGACACACAACAATTAATAGCTGATGAACCTCAAGCTTCTTCCTTTGTAAACATTCCTATTGTTGATCCAACCTCTTAAATGAGCGATCATGCTCCGGCTCAGCGATGGACCAGAGATCACCCCATAGATCAAATTCTTGGTGATCCCGATGCAGGTATTCAGACACGACGAAGTTCAGGTAATATCTGCCTCTTTGTCAACTTTATTTCTTTAATAGAGCCAAAGAAAACTGATGATTCCCTCAGAGATCCAAATTGGGTCAGCGCTATGCAAGAAGAGTTTACTGAGTTCACTCGCAACAAAGTTTGGAATCTCGTTCCTAGACCATCCAATAAAACTATTATAGGCACCAAATGGGTGTTTAGAAACAAATTAGATGAACATGGAACTATAACCCGCAACAAGGCTCGACTTGTTGCTCAGGGATACAGACAAGAGGAAGGCATAGACTATGATGAAATCTTTTCCCCTGTGGCTAGGCTCGAAGCAATTCGACTATTCTTTGCCTATGCAGTTTACAAAGACTTCATTGTGTATCAAATGGATGTGAAATCAACGTTCCTAAATGGAAAGTTGAATGAAGAAGTCTATGTAGAACAACCCCCAGGGTTTTATGACCCTAAGCATCCAAATTATGTTTATAAATTGGATAAGGCTCTCTATGGTCTAAAACAAGCCCCTCGTGTTTGGTATGACTCTCTCTCGTCTTTTCTTATCTCTGAAAATTTTGAACGTGGCAAAATTGATAATACATTATTTTTCAGAAAGATAAAAGGTCATATTATTCTTGTACCAATATATGTCGATGACATCATATTTGGTTCTACTAACCCATCTCTATGTACTCGCTTCGTTGAAATAATGAAGAAAGAATACAAAATGAGTATGATGGGTAAGCTAACATATATTCCTGGTCTTCAGATTAAACAATCTGAAAAAGGTACTTTTATCAGCCAAGGTAAGTATGTTAAAGATATGCCGAAGAAGTTTGATCTAACACAAACTTCAGCGATGAAAATTCCTATGGCACCACCTCTGACTGTAAACAAAGATCCATCTGGAAAACCTGTTAATGTCACTGCCTATAGAGGAATGATAGGCTCCCTGCTGTATCTTATAGCGAGACAACCTGACATCATGTACCCTACCTGTTTATGTGCACGCTATCAATCTGAACCCAAGGAATCCCATTTGATCGTTGTTAAGCGAATTTTCAGATATTTGAAAGGAACTCCTAACCTCGGTCTTTGGTATCCCAAAGACTCAGGGTTCGATCTAATTGGATATTTTGATAGTGATTTTTGCAGGATGTAAACTAGATAGAAAAAGTACTACTAGTGGATGTCAACTCCTAGGAGGAAAGCTGGTAAGTTGGACAAGCAAAAAGCAAAATTTAGTGTCCACTTCCACAACTGAAGCTGAATACGTAGCCGCTGGAAGTTGTTGTGCTCAGGTCTTATGGATGAGAAATCAATTATTGGACTATGACCTTCAGCTATCAAAGATTCCATTCTATTGCGACAGCACCAGTGCTATCGCTACAGCAAATAATCCAGTGCTACATTCAAAGACGAAACACATAGAGATCAGATATCATTTTAGCAGAGATCATGTGATGAATGGTGATATTGAACTTCACTTTATCTCCACTGACTATCAGCTAGTTGATTTATTCACCAAACCTCTTGATGAGACAAGGTTCAACTTTCTCATCAGTGAGCTTGGAATGCTGAATCATGAAGAATGACTCTTCATCTTTCTCGTATTATGTCAGTATTTCTAAGTTCCCCTTTATCACTTGATCTCTGAATAAATTTCTGACCCTCAGGTATGGTTTCTCACTCTCAATCACATGATATTCATTCAGTATGACGTTTTTCAAAAAAAAAACATTAATCATTGATTGTTCTTCAAATGATTAAAAGCTTTTTGATAAACAAAATTATCACTGATATTTCTCATCAGTGATCCTTTTGAAAAGAATAACCGATCTCTGAATTTTATTTGAGATTCTTTCAAAATGAAAACCTATCTCTGACTTTTCTTCAGAGATAATTTCAAAAAGTACAAATGCAAAGTTTTTTCTCTCTTATGACGTCATTTGAACCGATAATCCACGACATGCCTTTTTCTCTAACACGTTCGCCCATTGCCCTTCTATCCAATCAACTTCGTAAAACGTGGCCATGTCATGATGAGCATTTGTTTTCCCGCTTCATTCTCTCTCTCACTCTCTCACTACGTATAAAAAGGAATGCCTTTTCATTCTTATCTTTTTACGCTTTCTGAAAATCTTTTCAAGCAAAAATTCTCTCTCAAGGCATTTCAAGCAAACTACTCCTTCAAGCATTTGCATCTTCTTACCTTCAAGATCAACGGGTTACTTTGTTCATCTTTTTCTTCTTAAAATTTGTTACAAACTCCTATATATGTTCCATCATTATGGGGTCTTACAAACTTTCTCAACATTAAAATCATTTTTTTTTATTTTAAGTGATTCAAACCTTTGGTTTTCTCATTGTTCCTTCTTCTTCAACAAAGAACATTGTTTTAATCTTAAAATATTTTGGTTTTTTCTATGTTTCTTTCTCTAAATAGAAATTGGTAAAAATTTTCTTTTTTTGGACTCTAATCCTTTCCATATATTCTTATTCTTTCTATATTCAGAAATGGATCAATCATCGTTCATTGCTTCCAAGAACGTTAAATTTGCCATCACTAAGTCTGAACTCCCAAAGAGCAACCATCTCGCTCGGTTAGACTTTGAAACTGAGAAATACCCACATCTGGTGGATGTTGTTGCTTTCTTAAAGCACTCATGATTGGCCTACGCTCTGAATGTGGATCCTTATCCCTCAAAAACTCTTCTACAACAATTATGGTTCACCGCTGATGACGCCACCATCTCCTTCTCAACTGAACTCGGATCAGGCATGCTTAATGCCTATGGCCTTTGGAAGGCACTTCGCCTCCCTGAAAAGACGAAACAAGGTTTCGATTTTCTTCCCATTGACGCTGAACTCATCCAATTCCTAGATGATATGGAGTACTACTGGGACAACAAGCCTCGCTCAACCATCCCTAACAAGCGCTTGACCACATTTAAGAAGGCAAACATGCCTTCTCAGCTGAACTATATCTTCTCCCACATTATTCAGAGCATGAGCGAGAAGATTGGCTCCCTGGACCAGGCAAGCAAAGTCCAGCTACAGATGGGCTACTCCGTAATCGCTGGAAAACATTTTGATTACGCGGGAGCTATCTTTGATGATCTCAGGTCAAAGATCGAGAAGACGGAGAGGCATCCCAAGATCCCATACCTACGCTTCATTTGTGTGTATCTAAAGTTCCTTTATGGTGATAAGTACTTAACCTCTTATGATGGTAATTTCTCCAAAGTTGGTCAAGCCGGTCGCCAACGAGGTAACTCTCTCATCTCTTCGCACTCGTCTCCTTCTCCATTCTTCTACTTCAGCGGCCACGCAGGAGGTTCTTTCTTCTGCTAGCCCTGCCGCTTCAACCTCTCTCAAAAGACCATTAGCTAGTCTTCATGGTCCTTCAAAGAAGGCCAAAAAGACTAAGGAGACAACCCCTAGTGGTTCAATGCCTGAAGTATTTTCTCAACATACTACTTTGGATGCTTTTGTGGGTCTCTCCTCCACAACTTCAGCAGTAATCACATCAATCGTGCCAGCGATTACCATCGCTGCCACAACAACAGTGACGCCTCCCATTATCTCAGTTTCTCAACAACCACCTGAGTTAACTTCTTATATCCAAATATCTTCTATCCTCATCACTCATCCTTCTATTTCTTTGTTCTCTAACCCTCCATCTATTTCACAGCAACCTCCGTTTGCACCTATAGGACATGACAATCAAACTTTTGAAGATTCTATGCATTTCTACAATATGTTTGAGAACTCAGGTACTCCTATTAACCCAAACACTTCTCCCATCTCACCATATAAGCCTGAGCAACGTTGTGCTCATCTGCTAACTCTACTTGTAGGTCCTACTTTGGCTACTGTTGATGCTCACATCAACACACTCGCAGAGAAGGTGGAGAGTCTCACCACATCTGTCCACGAATCCACTGACGTTGTTAATCTCGCTGAGGAGGAACTCAAGAGGTTGACTGGTGTCTCCTCTTCCAAAGCTAATTCTTCTCAGCTATCAAATGTTCAGGCAGACATCGTCACCTTCAAGGATGACCTGATCAGGACTCAACAACAGGTTACTCTCATTCAGGGGACGTAGAACACCCTGAGAGAAGACTTTCGGGATCTCTCACTGTAGGTTGATTCATGCACCTCTAAGCTTCAACAGGTGCTTCTAAAGCTGACTGAACCAGCTTCATCGCCAAAACCTTCATTCATTGAATATGAACGGACATCTCTGAACATAGTCGTTGAATTTATTCATCAAGCTACTTCATATTTTCCCTTCATTGAAGGGCGTCTTGAGCGACTGGAGGCCGAAGTCCGGTCCCTGTACACTTTATAAACTGCTCCTTCCATCACTGAACTCCCCCATTCTGATAATGACAAAGAGGGGAGAAAGAACCTACTGAAGAAAATATTGAAGAGGAAGTCGCTGCTGAAATCCAGATGGAAGAACCTCCCTCTCATGTTGAGGGGGAGACGTTTGCTGACAAAGCCCCTCCATCTTCGTTGCTCGATCAAGTTCTAGTAGAAGAAGAAGATGAGGAGGAAGAAGAGAAATAAAATCTTGATCTATGAAGAAGACTAGTCTCTATGGTTTTCTTCAGCGAACATATCATCAGTGATAGCTTCAAAAGAAGTTGTCACAGTAGGGGGAGAAATGAAACTTCTTCATGAATCCCTTCCCAAAGCAAACCAAAGGGTGCAGCTGCTAAGGAAAGCCTGACAAATGTTTCACTATCTGAGGGGGAGAATCCTTCTCAGGTATGCCTCTCACTTGTCCCTATATCATTCTATAAGTTTCCAACCCCTGTTTCTTTCTAGCCTTTATCTTTCTTCTTCCCAACAAACACTATCTCTTTTTATCTATTTCTGACCAGACTGTTCTCTCCACTGCTTAAGGGAAAGGAACTTCAAATAATCCCAGCTTCCATAGCTGATGAATCAATAATACCAATCTCCTTAAATGAGATTGATGAGCAAGAAGAATAGGAAGAAGCCCTGCACTATTCAGGAAGGCCCTCTAGACCATCTCACTCGTCAGAGGAAGAGCTGAATAGAAGAACAGAGATGATCTCTCATCTAGAGAATCAACGGCTGAAGGTCCCTCTTCAAAATCCTTCTACAGAGCTAGACTTCCTGACTGAAGCTGAAATTGAAGAATCTGTCAGAGCTGAGAAACTGATCGTCGGATGTCAAAGAGATGCTTCTCTAGCTCTCAAGGTTCAGTATTCTCAAGTAAAAGACAAGAAGCTAAAGAAGAATCCATTGGAAGTTCAGGTTGCTCTACAGAAAGAAATTGAAGAGGAGCGCTCAATAGAACAAGCGATCAGTGATAACTCTGTCAAATGGTGTAAGCATAAAGTCGACTATCGCTCCGACCTATTAAAGATAACAGTTGTTGTCATATCTGGAAGAAAGAAGAAGAACCGAATTTCTATCACCATGGAGATCATCAGAGAGGATGGAAGCCCAAAGGCTATGTTTGTTTCAAAGCTTGAAACTTTCGGCTACATGGAATGGCTTGAGTTCAAAGATGCGCTGAAGAAATCCAAATCAACCTACAGAGGCTATGTCGAAGGCATCCTAGAAGCCCTCATCAACAGAGGCACTGTTGTGTTAAAGGTACCATCTGCTCTTCCTTTTAAGCCAAGGCAACTCAAAAGAAAGTCTGTCTCCTCCTCATCTGAGAATGTCGTTGCTATCAGAAACGACACTTCCATCAAATTCTCAAAAGAAGCTTTGTTTGGTCCTCCTCCTGATCTCTCAGTTTTGGATCTATCTCTGCCTCCTGGTGGTCCATATTTTCCTGGGCAAGTACTAAACAATCCTCATGGAATCTTTTTCAGAGATGATGAAGGGGTTCTCAGATTTCAAAGAGTCTCTGAGATTCCCATCAGCCCCCTTAACCATCTCAAAGATCTTTTGTGTCTATGGTGCGACTTCTCTCTATTAGTTGAATCTATCAAGACAATCATTCGTCAAGAAGCATTAGAAAGAAAGAAAAAAGGAGAAGAAGTACCTGACTATATGATCAAAGTTCTACAGTCTTATTTAGATACCTTATAAGATTAATTTCTTCTTGTAATTTATTAGTTAAACGTACAGTAGTTAGTTCCTCCCTTGTACTTATAATTTTCACATCTTGTAATTCTATCTTTGAATTAATGAAAATTTCAGTGAAGTACCTAACTCCATCAGTACTGTAAAAGATCCCTCAAAATAGTAATTGGGACATGTATGTTATAAGTCCTGATTATTCCTCATTTTGAATTATAAAGTAATTTTATTCAATTACTTTGTCATTATCAAATAAGGGGAGATTGTTGATCCAAACTCTCTCAGTGATTTCACAAAGACCCTCTTCTACACTAAGTGAAAATTACATTTATTAATATGTATTAGTGTTTCACCTTCAGCGATCAGACTGAGTCTGTTCAGTTATCACTGATGATCTTTCTTATAAACATTCATATGTATTAGTGTTTCACTATCAGCAATTAGACTGAGTCTGTTCAGTATTGCTGATGGTTTCTGATATAAACGTAATCCCTGAAGACAAGTTTTGCATCAACAGATGTTCATAGCCGAATCGAAGACGAAGCTGCTGAACAAAGACAAGTCTTCTAGTGACCTGATACGGATACAGTGAAGCAAAAACGACTCTACTCATACGTGAAGAAACCTAAGGAAAATCTTCAGCGATAGCTGAACTTCTTTGTATCTCTGAAGGAAGAGATATTCAGCGATCGATGATCACTTAGCTTATACCTCAAGTCTTTTTTGTCTTTCCCTGCACACCCAGTACGATGTGTTAGAACGGACATACCTCTGCCACAAATCATACAACAACTTTGTCAACTACACTGTTCATGATGCGGCCGAAAGCATGTCTCCCAAAGTCAGACTCTCTCTGCCAATCAAAGAAAGACACGTGCAAAGTGCCCTGCCATGCATTTAATGCAAAGGGTATAAATAGAAAGATTACCTCTCCATCTAGAGTACGTGCTTACCTCGAGCCTTCATCTTTCTAAAATATAGAAACCCTTGTTTTCTATACTCTCTAATCTCCCAATTCTCTATATTCTTGTGCAACCATCTTAGTGTTTTCTTAAGTTTGTTTAGATTGATTTTTAATTAATCTTATTCCGCAACACACTTGTAAATTGTGTTTAATTTATCAATAAACAATTTATTAAACTTTAAATTATGTGTTTGTATTCAACCCCCCCCCCCCTCTTCTACAAACTTGTTAAGCACTTTCGGGACCAACATTTTTTCTTATTGTTTTAGGGGAACGTCCAAGGATGTTGTTGAAGCTCTCAAGAATATTCAGACTCACGTCAAATGGCCTCCAAAGAGAGAAAAATACGATGTTAAGAAAGACAAGTCCAAATGGTGCGACTTCCATAACGATCATGGCCACCTGAGGGACGACTGTGTTGATCTAAGGAGGGAATTGGTCTGGCTAGTGCCTAAAGGTCACTCAGAATATTTACTGGGCACGAACGCACGTTTGGCTTCGCCTAAACATACAAAGGTCGTTAACTATATAACCGGAGTATCTGACGTCTAAAGATTGACTTATTCAGTAGCAAAGCGCCATGCTAGTCAAGGATCCGGAGAATTCCTTGTTCCACGAACCTCGTAACCTAAACATGAACTGGAACTAGAAGCCATGATCATCACCTTTGATCAAGAGGATCTTGTTCATCAATGGCAGAAACATCATGATGGTCTGATAATTTAGCTCACAATTGGTAACTGATCGACAAAGAGAATATTGGTCGACGGAGGAATCTCTGCCCATATCATCTTTCTCAACACTATGAAAGCTATTGGGATTGAAAAGTCTGAGATCGTACGACACTCGACGGTCCTTGTGGGCTTCAACGTCGACATGGATACACCATTGGGGATATCGTTCTCCCAGTATTCGCCAAGGGAGTCAACAAGCAGACCAAATTCAATGTCATCGACTTTTAATCAACATATAACATTATCCTAGGACGACCCTGGATACAACACATGAAAGTCGTATCATCGACGTACCATCAAACGATCAAGTTTCCAACAACTTGGGGCGTACAAGAGATCAAGAGTAAGCAGAAAATTGCTTGTGAACGCTATACAATCTCCATGAAGCCTAGAAAGCAAGGCATCTAGCAATTATAGAACTAGGCCAATCCTGAAACTGGAAGGAGTTGTCCTGGATCAGGAGAAGCTTGATCGAATGGTCTACATCGGTACGTCACTCAACCTAACTCTAAAGGGATCACTAATCTTTTTCTTGCAGGAATATGCCGACTGCTTTGCCTGGACGCATGAAGACATGATTGACATCGACCCCGAGGTCATCACCTATCGACTCCACATTGATCCGTCATTTAAACCTTTAAACAGAAGTGTCACAAGTTCGTTCCTAAACATAACAAAGTAATCAACGACGAAGTTGATAATTTGCTTAAGACTGGGAAGATCAGGGAGGTCAAATATCCCGACTGGCTAGCTAACGTTGTAGTCGTACAAAAGAAAAATAGGAAGTGGAGAGTATGCATTGATTACATGGATCTCAACAAAGCCTGTCCAAAAGACCCATTCTTATTACCACACATCGACGCCATGGTCGACGCAACTGCATGCTACGAATTACTCACGTTCATGGATGCATACTCAGGATATAATCAAATTCTGATGCATCAAGACGATCAAGACAAATTAACATTCATGACAGACAATGGGATTTATTGTTACAACGTTATGCCTTTTGGTCTTAAAAATGCAGGATTCACGTATCAACGACTAGTCAACAAGATAGTCAAAATATGTCTTGGAGACACAATGGAAGTATATATCGACAACATGCTAGTCAAATCAAAATATGTGATCGATCATATCGATCATCTGAGGCAATCGTTTGATATTCTCCGACAATACCACATGAAGCTAAATCTGACAAAATGCTCATTTGGAGTAAGTGCAGGCAAATTCTTAGGATATATGGTCACCTGTCGAGGGATAAAGTCCAATCCAGACCAGATAAAAGCTATCTTGGATATCAAATCCCCTCGCAATGTTAAAGAAGTCCAACGACTTACTGGCCAAGTTGCGGCACTAAACAGGTTTATCTTTTGATCCTCATATAAATGTTACTTATTCTACAATGTCTTGAGAAAAAAACAAGGGTTTCGAGTGGACGGACGACCACGAAAACGCGCTCCAGAAGCTCAAAAAGTATATGGCATCCCCACCTCAACTGTCGAAACTTGAGGATCACGAGGTCCTCCAACTATATCTAGCAGTCAGCTCAAACACTATAAGTCCGATTCTTACCCGAGAGGATGACAAACAACAACGACCAATTTATTATGTTTGTAAATCACTTCTCGATGAGGAGACAATGTATTCTTCCATGGAAAAACTTTTATTAACCTTGATCACCACAGCAAAAAAGATACGTCACTACTTCGAATCACATCCTATTACCGTTGTGACTAACTTTCGTCTTAAGTTTGTCTTTAGAAAACAAGAATTGACAGGTCGACTGGCAAAATGGAGTATCTACCTTAGAAATAACGACATGGAATACAAACCGAGAACTACGATTAAATCGCAAGCATTAGCCGAATTCGACTCAGATTTTAGTCCAGAGATGGAAGTATCAACAAAACTTATGGCAACTCTCGACGACTCAACATGGACCCTACATGTCGACGGATCGTCCAACGCCCGGGGGTAGGACTTGGTGTCATCCCAAGTTGCCACAGGGGGGCAAGATGGTGTACTCTATATGATGTGACTTCAAAACCACCAAGAATGAAACTGAGTTTGGGTCTTTGATCGCAGGGATAAACAAGGTCAACGACATTGGGGCATTAAAACTTCATGTCAAAAGAGACTCGCTTTTAGTCATGAATAAAATGAATGGGGACTTTGCCGCCAAAGATTCCAAGACGACAACCTATATCAAGATAGACAAAAACAAGTCCACATAATTTGAAGAATTCTCCGTTTCACAAATCCCAAGATATCAAAATACCCAGGCTAACGTACTAGCTAATCTTGGGTCGACACTTGGATATCATCCATTCGATGTTATTCTAATAATTCATATGGTGACGCCATCCATCGATAGTGAAATTGATATACAAATGATTGAAGAGGAAGATAACTGGTCGAGAGATATTTGAAAATTTCAAGTAAACGACCAACTTCCCGAAGACAAATTGGAAGCCAAAAAAAATCGATATAAAGCATCCATATATATCATGATCAGAGGTCAGTTCTACAGGCGATCGTTGACAGGACTGAACTTATGATGTGTCATCAATAAGAATCAAGACCAAATTATTTTACAAGAAATACATGACGGAGAGTGTGGCAATCACTAGGGAGGTCGTAGCTTGGCAAATCGTATCTCCTAACAAGGGTATTACTGGCCAACTTTATGACAAGACGCCACAAGGTATGTCCAAAGTTGCGATGCATGTCAATGACATTTAGGTATGTCTCACAAACCCTTTGAACCCTTGCATTCGACTTTAACTCCATGTCCCTTCATGCGATGGGGAATGGATATTGTCGGCAAGTTACCTCCGACCCCCGGACAAAAGGTATATCTTCTAGTCCTTACGGATCATTTCTCAAAATGGATATAAGCGGTTGCCTACTCCCAGATTCAGGGCAAGGAAGTCATTTTCTTTATCCAGACTAACATCATCAGCAGGTTTGGATTTCCATCCGAAATTGAATGTGATAACAGGTCATAGTTAATAAGCGACAGAACCCAACAGTTCTGCGAAGATCGTAACATCAAACTTACGACTTCAAAACCGCGATATCCCCAGTCCAATGGACTCGCTGAATCAAGCAACAAAACGATCATTAACTCGATCAAAAAAGTCTCAAGGAAGCAAAAGGCAAATGAGTTGAAGAACTTCCGACAGTTCTTTGGGCTAATCGTATGACACCTCGTACATCTATAGGACAAACTCCTTTCTCTCTTGTCTATGGTTACGAAGCAGTCTTGCCTGTCGAGACTCACATTCCAACCTCACGACATTCGATCTAACTTATGACCTCGATACATCGGAAAAATTGCTAGAGTCAGCCATGATCAAGATGGCTTCATAGAAACAATTGGTCGAACGACACTTTAATAAGAGTGTCAAGGCCAAAATCTTTCAAACAGGTGATTATGTCTTACGACGAGTGTTCAAAACACACAAGAACCAAGCTCGTGTAAATTATCCACTAAGTGGGAAGGACCACATCAAATAAACGAGGTTGTCAGAAAGGGGGCCTACCGACTACAAACCCTCGACGGTCAAGACATTCCCCGAAGTTGGAATGCAATACATTTGAAGAGGTATTTTTTCAAAAATCCATCTCCTTTTTCCTTACGATTATCTTTCTAACAAACCTTACTGACTTAAGCATCGGAGAGTCGTTGGTTCAGCAAACGACCCCCTCTAAGTAATTTCATTGCAGGATTAGTCGAACATTCAACTATATTTATGTTTTACGGTTACCTCACGACCATGTTGTATGACCTAAGGGATCTAAGATCAAAACCTTATGAAAATTCCGATGTTCCTTGTGAAATTGTATCTGGTAACAGGATATCAATCGATGCATTTACAAATTGCGTTGAAATGCAAGTTCCTTGCTCAACAGAAAGTTCAACTAACAATCAACCATATTTACGTCGAAAATGTTTGAAGTTCTTCTTGTCATCTGTGCTTGTTATGAGTTGCTTAGATTTTTGTTAATCTTTGTTATATTTCGATTGCTTTTGTTACGTCTATCGTAAGTTCCTTAAATAATTGTTCAAGTAATTGCTTCAACAATACATAAGTTGCAACAGTTCAAGCTGTTCTAAATTTTTTTTCATTAATATCTTAAAAAAGATATTACACAGCACGACACGACCACCAACGGTCGCCCGATTAAAATATAAAAAAAAATCTAAACAAAGGAGCCTACTGCTCCTACCCTTCTGGAGCCACGACCTAAACAACGTCACCCTGAGGAGCTTCGTCCAATATCTCACGATCGTGTTCGTCTTCCGAATCGAGGTCTTCCTTATTTCCCATTGACTCCAGAAAGAAGGTTAGATTTCCTGATAATCCAAAGATCTCTACATCTTAGAGAGAGAAAGTAGAGAGAGAGAGTAAGCGCAAAGAGTAAACTGATATTGAATGAGCGTGTAATTCTTACAGAGACAAAGAGCAAAGGGACTTAAATAGCCTTGGCTTATACAACACAGTATGAGACCCTAAACACTTTATAAGACCAAGCCTATAAATACAACGATTACTATAAAATCAGAGTTAACAATCTCCCCCTTAGTAATCATTGGCGCTGTGGTCTTCAAAATCAATCTTCTAAATCAGCACGGACCATCTAAGCGACTTTGTGAAGAAACTTCTTGACTTAAAAAAAATTCTTTTCAAAGACCAAAGGGACTTAAATACCCTTGGCTTATACAACACAGTATGAGACTGTAAGCACTGTATAAGACCAAGCCTATAAATACAATGATTACTATAAAATTAGACTTAACAATCTCCCCCTTAGTAATCATTGCCTCAGTGGTCTTCAAATTCAATCTTCTAAATCAGCACGGACCATCTAAGCGACTTTGTGAAGAAGCTTCTTGGCTTAAAAAAAATTTCTTTTCAGCATCTTTCAGGCTCAAATGCTTTTGCTGTCTTGACAAGACTAGACCTGTTTGTAATTAGCTTGAAAGAACAATCGGTTCATCAGCATGTGCTCTAGACGATTCACCTCTTCCAAGTGAACTTGAATTAACATATGGCGATAGGATCTGGAACAGCAAAAGACTAGTATGGCTGAGAAAAATAGAATATTGAGCGAATCTTGATCAACAGATAAACTTTTGAGCTATTTGTCTCTTTAACTTCTTCTTAACTTCTCCCCCTCATGACCTTGATGATCTGGATCAACTTGGTCATGCAAATGATGGAGACGAGACAACTTAAGATATGCAAAATCAGAGTAAAGGAGAAAGAAGGAAGAGTTGCGCTACACACTGGTGGCGCAAAGTTTGATTTGCGCTAACAGAAGGAAGCGCAAAGCTTGTTTTGCGCTAGCCGATGGAGGCGCAAAGTTAGTTTTGCGCTAGAAGCTGTTGGCGCAAATCTGATTTATACTTGGAAAATTTTACCTGATAAGCTCTTTGACCCCCCTACACAAATGCACTAAAATATAACAATTCAAAATAGCATTCACATAGAGAATCAGATACTCCCCCTCGAAATCAGATATTATCTAATTAGAATATTCTCATTAATCACTCCCCCTTGAATAATATACAAACCCATTTAAAAAAATATGAGAACACAAGAATTGAAACATCAATGTAGAAAGAAAAATATATTGAATATGTATTTTGAAACGACTAAACATATAAAAATTTAAACAGAAACAAATAAAATTCTACTTAGTAAAATATCACAATAAAATCCATCAGATGAAATTAAATGTATGTAATTGGATACAGAAACAAGTTTTATTGCATATCAAGTTAAGACATGTTCAGTTTCAAAAACTTTTATCAATCTATTCAGTGTGCTCACATGTGAACTCCGATTAGCTTCAAGAAAATGCAATTATAAAAATATAATAGAGAACTTTGCATGTAATTACACTAATCCATCAAGAATTCAGACTTTCACAAATTTACAGGTTTATTGCAACTCAAACATATCACCAAGTATCATGAGATGTGTGCTCATTGGCATCTTTTAGCATTGTGCACTATGGGATATTTTTAATCAAAAAGTTCGATAAGTAAAGAACATGCCGTAAGCGTAACTTTCTATCTGACCCTATTGTAGGATTTGGGTCAGCCATTCCCAGACCAGTTGGCCTTAGGGGACTAGATGTCAAGCACCCCTTGGAACTTACTTTCCCAGATCATAAAGGCTACATCGACACATCCTAAACCCATTCATACCAGTAGAACATGACTTTCGATCTGATTCTATAGAAGGATTTGGGTTCGATCACTCCTATATCAAATGACCTTAGGGGATCAGATGACAAACATCCCACAGAACTTACTTTCCCAACCCAGAAAGGTCACAGGTACAAACTTTTAAACTTAGAGATTTCTGATTTATAAGAATTTAATAATCATCTTTATCACCCAGTTTTACATCTTAGTGCTTAGACCATATTTTCATTATGATGCAAAATTCTGACTTTTTAGGTTTTCTAAGCATTGTAGAATACAAATATTCTGAATCACACAACTTTAAAGCATTATCAAAAGCTACAAACATGTTGCTGACTTTTCTACTTTTGTTAGAGCTGAAATTTGAACATATAAAAACTTTAATATAAACAAAGCAACTTGAAAACTTATCCTAGACACACATTTTATTCAAAAGAAAGAAAAATTGTAAAACTTTTACTTTATAGAATAAAGTTTGTGAAGGTTTAAACTTTTAAAA
Source organism: Arctium lappa (assembly GCA_023525745.1). NCBI lineage: Eukaryota > Viridiplantae > Streptophyta > Magnoliopsida > Asterales > Asteraceae > Arctium > Arctium lappa. The sequence goes on along the minus strand of CM042058.1, from coordinate 54,936,509 downwards.
TCAACATGCCGATATTTGAAAATAGAAACATTTGATTGGCAAGTTTATATTCAGTTGAAACAAAATATAACTCAATAATATTATCTTCCACATAATGTATAAAGAATTTGTGTCTCAAAAGAAAATTTTAGGTTGAACAAAATCAGGGTTTGAATAAGATTGCTCAAATTCTTTAAAAATATGAGAAAACCGGAACAACATCATTATCAGAGATAAATTGCAGCGGAATAAAGTAGATGCACTCACAGTTTCTCATTAGTCAGAAGCTAACAAGCATTGAAGAATGAGTCCTAGACTGGCATGTCTAGAAATCGATGTCTTTGAAGCACAGGTTCTGAGCTGAATTACTCAGAAGCCAAAGTGTTGACAATGAAGTCCGGGTCTTGAGTTGATTTACTCAAGAGCCATTGTTCTCTTACTCCCCCTTGACTTGAGGTGCCTGCAACTGAGAAGCAATATGAGATTTTGGTACCCACTTGTATTTGGGCCCATATTTATTAGTTGCAGTTCGTATGGGGAAATATTTATAAGATTTGACAGTTAAAGCACGAGAAAGATTATCAGAATAATAAGCACACTCATCAGAAAAAGACAACGCATTATCATCTGAACTAGAATACGAGGAAGAAAATGAAACATGTTTTGAAATTCGAATCATTTGATTTATAGAGTATTTTGAAATTTTATTACAAGTAGCAAATGAATCACTTTTATAAATTTTGTCTACACATCTATCCTCATCAGTCGTAGAATCATCTGATATCCGCTTGGCTCTCCAAATCTGCTTGGTAGATGTGCTCAAAGTCCTATCTGAAAATTTTGAATCAAAAGAATTAGAATTGTCAGAAATAACTTTATCTTGTTTCTTTGACTTCTTTGACCTTCTTCTTTTACGCTTTAGTTTATAATACTGATCATTTAACGTAAAATATTCATCAAGAATTTCCGAATTAATATTTAAATCAGAAGAAATAATTTTACCTAAGCAACCAATCTGATCAGACAATAAATCTGAACTTACCTCGGAGTCATAATTATTTTGAGAAACTTCCTTTTACTTGACAATCAGAAGAAAGGCTAGAAATAGAATCTTGTTTTTGAGAAAATAAATATTCTTCAAGACTAGATGTCATGAAAGAAAGAATAATATCATATTCTATTTCTTTTAAAATATTTTGATCTGTCATCTTATCTTCAAGATCAATGATTTTGCCTTCTAATATTAAAGGAGGAGTATATTTCTTAGAATTATAAATGATTGGAGAAATATTTTCCTTATCAGATTTAGTGGTAAAAATATGAACAAAATCATCAGATACTGAAGACTTGACGGGAGATATTTCATTAAAACCTTTTCTGCCTTTCCTTGATTTATCAGGAAAATATTTTCCATTTTCATACGTATAAACAAAAGGAATTTCCTTTTTCTTGTTATTCGTCCTTTTTCTCATTTTCGATTTCTAACACTTGCTTCTCATTCATCCAATCAATTTTAAATTGAGGAGCATATTGAGCAAGAGTTACATAATCGTATTTATATAAAGTTGGGGATTTTTCAATCGCATTGTTTAAACAATGAGGATTTTCAAAACCAAGTCCCCATTTTTCTTTTAAAGCTTCATCACTACTTGGTTTATTCATAAAAATTGTTTGCTCAGATTGGTTCCTTCGATATAACTTTTCTTCTAATTTATTTATTTTATCCGAAAAACTGTCTTTTAAATTGGTCATTTCAGTTAAAGACTCAAGATAAGTCTTATTTGAATTTTCCAAGTCATCCAATTTATTTTGAAAGATTTCTTTAGTATGAACCAAAATAGATTTTTCATCTTTCAAAGAAATTTTCAGTTTGTCAATCAAATCTGACTTTTCTGAATTTAAGTTCTTTTCAGATAATAACTTTAAGCGTAAAACATGTAAAGCAGATATGATGATATTCATTTGAGAGGAAATGAAATTGAAATCAAACTCAGAATATACCTCATCTTCATCAGTGTCAGAATCATCATCATTAGACTGATCATCTCCAATAAAGCTCATCTGAGCAGTCTCGATAGTATCAGTTTCATCTTCAGAATGATCCAGCCAAAACTCTTCTTCGGCCAGCAAAGTTGTTCCACTCTCTCTCTTCTCAGCAAGTTCCAGTTTCTTTCGATAGTAAGTTGAGTCCCTAACTTTCTTCACTCTACACTCCTTAGATATGTGACCCGACTTTCCATAGTTGTAGCATGCAGTAGTCTTCGGCTCGGGCACATGTCCAGTTTTAGAACCAGAAGTGAAGCGAAGATTGTTTGACCCCAACCGTTGTTGGAACTTTTTCTGATAATGTTGAGAAAGAAGGATCATAGCTTTCTGCAATTCCTCGCCATCATCATCAGTTGACCCGTCATAAGCATTATCAGACAATGCTTGATTATCCAGATGGCTCGTTAGAAGAGCAACTAGGTCCACTGATTTCTTGTTCTACTTATCCAGTTTGGCTTTCTTCTCTATGACAATGCACTTATCTGTCAGCAATATCTCAAACATTTCTTAGATTTGCATGGAAGAAATTCTGACATCATTCCTCAAGCGATGGCAAGATTTGTTCCATTCAGGTTGAAGTGCATTGAGGAATTTCAGATTTGTTTCAAGCTCAGTCTTTTCCACTTTTATTTTTCTCAGATCATTGATCACGGCACAGAATCTGTCATACACAGTTTTCAATAGCTCCCCATCCTTGGCTTTGAATTCTTCAAAGTTGTTCATATAACGAGTATGTCGGAGTTGAGTAGCAACTGAAGAACCAAGCATAATCTTTTCAAGCTGTTGCCACATAAGATTCGGATGATTTTTGAAACAATCAATCCTGTTGTAGATAGAGTTTGGCAAGGCTAGCATCAAATTTGCCTTTATATCACGATCAACTTGATACTCCGATAACAGAAGCCAACTTGGGTTTTTCAAAAGGTCCTTCTGATAGAATGTTCATCATGTCATTTCCATTCTTTTGACGCTCTATAAAATTCAGAAACCTATCTTGCCACTGTGTAAACTCATTTTCATCAATCAGCACCGGAGAACGATTTTCTGAACCCAATGACATCATGAGATCATTTTTGTAAAACTGAGCTTGATAAGCAAACTTTTCAGAATCCATGAATCAGAAATCCAGAAAAAAATGTCAAGTCTTGAAACAGTTGGCGCAAACTTGAGGTTTGCGTGAGAGGCAAAAGACGCAAACGAAGATTGTCGCTAGTAGTGGGAGACGCAAACTTAGATTTGCGTGAGCTTTGTAAGACGCAAAATAGAGGTTTGTGTGATACTTCATTAGCGCAAACTTTTATTTGCGCCATCAATGACTAGCGAGAACTTGATCAATGACTATCGAGAACTTGCACTTCAATGATGATGAGAACTTTCTTTGCGTGACACTGATAAGAAGCAAAACTTGCTTTGCGTGAGGCTTTGGTGACGCAAAGATTTATTTGCGTGAGAAGCTAGAAACGCAAATGTTACTTTGCGTGAGCTGAATATAACGCAAATGTTACTTTGCGTAAAGAACCAAAGACGAAAAGTTAAACTTTTCGTGAAGTATGGAAAACGAGAACTTGCTCTTCACGTGAGAGGTAACTGACGCAAATTCAACTTTGCGTGAGATAGATTTCTGAACTTAATGAAAACTTGAAATACACTAATACAAGATTAGGATGAACTAGCGCAAACTCAGATGAACTCACGCAAATCACGAAGAACTCGCGCAAAACACAAAAATCTTTCAGAAATCGATTTCAAAACGAAATTTGATAAAATTTTCTTACACAATCAAGTTCGAAATCAACTTTCTAACACATTTTAATCAAACTTTTCGATTAAAAACCACATTTTCGAAAATTCGTTAAAAGAACATAACGTGAAAAACCGTTTCTCCCGAAACTTTAAAATCTTCAAAATCAAACAATAAAACTTGAAATTATTGCAAATCTATGTGAATTAAAAGAGTTTAACAATCAAAAACGAATCCAACAAACCAATTTACACATAAAATCGATCAAAAACAAAGCCGAATTTGATGAAAAATCCAAAAACGAGATTTTCTTCAAAAAATTCAAGAAAATCAATCAAATTTTCGGATTAATGCACAAATTCAAATACAAAAATCAATTCTCTCAAAACTCTCGGATTTAGATTGGCTCTGATACCAATTGATAATCCAAAGATCTCTAAATCTTAGAGAGAGAAAGCAGAGAGAGAGAGATAAGCACAAAGAGTAAACTGATATTGAATGAGCGTGTAATTCTTACAGAGAGAAAGACCAAAGGGAATTAAATACCCTTGGCTTATACAACACAGTATGAGACCCTAAACACTGTATAAGACCAAGCCTATAAATACAATGATTACTATAAAATCAGACTTAACATTTCCTTCTCTCGACGCCAAAGGATCCTCTCCTCTTCGATGAGGCGTGATCAGAGTTGCCCGAGTCTTCGGATAAGTGAATGCCTCGACAGACGACGTTAAGAAATACCCCTCCGCTGCGAGAGCCTCCTGAAGGTGAAGAGAGATCTGTTCTCTCTCATCCTCCGCTGCTTCAGCACTGGCAGTAGCCTTCGTCTCCTGCTTCAGAGATCAGAAGACTAAGGATTTTACATCATTAAGAAGTGAATGAAGTTCAATCAACGCCTGGAACGCCTAGAAAATCATACAAGATGTTAGTAAAACAAATGACAAAATAATAAAAGAACTCGATGGTTCTTACCATGAAGGAAAATCCTGTGACGCTGGAATCCACGTCTTCAATCGCTAGATACTTTTAGAGCTCGCCGACAGTAGGCAAGAAGAACCTGTTCGCATATGGGAACACTTCCTTCTTATCTAGATCACCAGACGACATGAAGTCAACCAACATCTTGATGTTCACCGACATGGTCTTAGGATCCTCACTTGCTTGAGGACCCTTCCCCTTGTCTTTCGACGAAGAGGCTTCCACCACTAGTGGTGGGACCGAGGAAACCGGTGTGGCTTCCACAAATGGTGGCGGCATCGCCTCCTTAGAACTAACGACCTCAGGGTCGTCGTTCGTCGCAGACGGTTTCCTCGCGACCGTCTTCGCCTTTTTACCCTCTGATCCAGCAGTCGAATAGTCCCTTCTCTTTAGCACTCGACCTTGTCAAGCTAGTTAGGCTACAAACTCCCTCCTAGAGGGACTCGCCGTTTGTACTAATGAAACTGAGTTTAATGAAAAGACAAACGAATACTTGTCAGTAAGTGACGTTCTCACCAAAAACTAAACCTTACTAATAACCAAGGGATGACGTATTATGACTAGGAGTCCTAAATGGTCTCGTCAACCAGTGGGTAACGTCCGCTCCACTAGACCCCACAAAAGCACCAAATAGTGATGTCGATCGACTAGACCCATTAGAACCCTATTGGGTGACGTCCGCTCGACTAGACCCCATAAAAGCATCAAATGGTGACGTCGAATGACTAGACCCATTAGAACCCTATTGGGTGATATCCGCTTGACTAGACCCCACAAAAGCATCAATTGGTGATGTTGAATGACTAGACCCAATAGAACCCTATTGTGTGATGTCTGCTTGACTAGACCCTAAAGATCTTACGATCTATAAATTAAAAAAAGAAGATTTACCCGGAGTGGCTTCCCTTGTGTCGCTATCCTGCTCCTCTTCTTCTCCGTCTTCTTCCTCTTCTTCTTCAACATCTGTGTCTTTATGAGTAGATGCCTCGGTGTTGACCACGTCCTCCTCATCATATTCCTCTTCTAACCTTGACGCCATAGGGAAGAATGAACGCTCCTTGACGCTAAAATGGAGAAAACTCTTGACCTTCTTAGCCGAGTCAGAATAAGGAACAACTCCAGAGAAGTCGATCTCTACAAAAACAAATTGTCAAATGTAAGTAAAAAAACAACAATCTAAGAAACTTACTTGTTGTGTTCCACCCGGTGGTGATCCATTTAGAATTCTCGTCACCCGGTGTCACGCGACCATAAATTAATTGCGTTTTTCACTTGCGATCCATCACTCTCGTCGCCTAACCAGAACACGGTCTCCTCTAAATCTGGAAAAGAGACTATACCTATGGTTCGGTTCTAATTTGGCAGAATAGGCGAATAACAAATCGTTCATAGTAAAATGTGATGACCACTTGGTCGTTAACCGGTCCATGACTTGAACGGTTTGCCATAATTGGGGCATCATCTGCCCCGGTGACAACCCAAAGGTCGACAAAAAATCCCTCGACAAAGGAGAGAAAGGCCATGTAAAACCTATCTTGAAGGGATACTCGTACAGTACGAAATACCACATCGGACACTGGACCGGAGTACCCAGTCGAACGTCGACTGGAGTTTTGCTAGACGTCTGAATTCTTTCATCTGGGCCTCTCTTTTCAAGATGCTAAAAGGGTCGACTGCCATTGAGAAAGTTTTTTATGTAGAAACGAGAGTTCACAAGTTGAGAGCTCTTAAAGGAAAACATAAGGCAACTGAAATCCTTTCCTAAAAGCGTAGAAAGGAAAAGGTCAGGCAAAAATCTCTATTTATATGGAAAAACAGTGGTGACATGAACCAACAGATAGCCGACACCTGTTATCGACTCTTTTCCCTCCTATACGGATGAACGACATTTGTCCCTACACATGACACCACACTCCCCACGTCGCCATGATGTCACGGCAGTTAAATGTCAACACGATTCCCCACAGAATCACTTCAGTTCTCTAGGAAACGATTCAGTTGCAAGAAATCGACCCATGTCCAACCTGGTTGGAAAATTCGAAAAAACAACCTACCGCCTAATTTTCGAATTTTGGGGGCAAATTGTTTGGGTAAAAATCCATAAGTTACGACCGACGGAAGAAAACCAAACATCTCCAGTCTAAAAACTATTATTGTATTAAGATAAGGTCCTGACGACAGCATATAACAGAAGACATCGTCATCCCCGACGATGGTTGTCGAGAGTCTCACGTCCATGACTAAAAGAAGTCTCTCGACAACTCTTATCTTACGATCTATGTAACGTTAGTAACGATCATTGATCCTTTATTACATATAACCGTTTTTCCTTTATGAATCTTTCATTAAAGATTTAATGAACATAATGACCAACAGATAAAACGGACGACCTCCAACAAAATCAATCAATATCAAGACCGTTGAATAATTAATGCGCATTTATGGCGACAAAAGCTATATATACAACCCGGAAGAGCAATACGGGGATCATCATCGGATTACAAAAGCAATTACCAATATACACTCTCACAAAATCTCTCAAGCAGAATCTCTCGACACAAGTGTTCTATTACACGACATCTAGCCTAATCGCAAGATTATATTATTTCTTTTATTTTAATATTGTCAATTGTACTTGTAATCACTCGTTCTAAAGGACGGCATCCATGATTGATGTCCATTGTGCATTTCACGATCCTTGCTATCGTCCGCGGTTTTTACCCTAGAGGGGTTTTCCGCGTCACCAAATTCTTTGTGTCTTATATACTTTTTTCTTTTGTCGTACAATTTGCCGATCGATCGCTTACTTTAGTTGCTAAACCTCCACACCGACCTTAGATCTTCCTTGGGATGATTTTTGGCATTAACAATGTACTTTTGCACAATATGGAAATAATGTGCACTTATGCACTTATACGAAGACTGGAAACAATGCGCACTTATACACAGTATGGAACATTGTGCACGTGTGAACAAACTGGAAATAAGGACGGTTTCCTTGAAAGACTATAACAACCCAAATCTCCAAACAAGACATAATAATAATAATTCCCAAACGGGTCCCAATACAAATTGAAATTTAAAATAGGGTAATTAAAACTAGCAGCAGAAATACCCTTCCACAACCTAGAATATCTATACTACTCTATACTAAGGAACTAAGCAACTTGATTCACCCATCTTAGCTCTCGGAACATTATCTCATATCTTCTCCTTGCCTTTAAAGGACGCTCTACAACTACTCTTACCTGAAATGGTTTTGAGTTTTGAAAGCAAGGGTTAGACCATTAGGTCTAGTGAATTCCCTCTCTAAAAAAATAATAAACATTGGGTAAAACAATGGTTATATCGAAAGAAAGCCATCAACATAAAACCACATCATATATAGGTATTGCACAGGGACCAATCACCAACGATTCACAATCGCCATCAACTACGATCGGGGCCCAATCAGACTCCCCTCTCGCCTCCGGGGCCCAAGCAGACTACCCATTTCCCCATGTGTGTGGAAAATAAAATTCACACACACCAGGGTTTAAGGTACAACATTTTCACTGTACAACCCGACTCCACAATACATACTCAACAAGTATTTAGCACGAATATACCGAAAGGAAATTCATATCATGTTAGTTCAACATTCGCTAGATACTTCCTTTTGTGTATGAAATATATATACAATTGTGAATAAAAATCGTATTTGCACGTAAAACTATATTAAGAGTTTAAATGTCAGTCAACACATTATGGTAAAAAAGGTTCAAGGGAACTCACTTGGTCGTTGGATATCTCCCACCCCAAACTCACCCTTGTACACTTACAATTTGAAATCACAATAACGCTCGGTTAACTTCAGCGTTTTCTCATTTTGTTTCCCCCGACTAGAGTGCTACCATAGTTCCATCAACATCCAAATGCCCATAAGTTGGCTCCCCCTCACTTAGTTTAAAGCCCACCGGCCTCCCTGGTTTCCAGTTCCCAAGACCACCCGGGTCTCCCCCGGTTCACGGTCCCTCCTAGGACTCCCCCGATCCCCCAGTTCTTGCGACCACCAGGCCTCCTGCGGGTTCACAGTCCCTCCCGGGACTCCCCGAGTTCACAGATTCTATGACCACCGGGCCTCCCCCGGTTTCATGGTTCCTCCCGGGAATCCCCCTGGTTCCCATGACTACCGGCATACTTCGGCTTACGATCCCTCTTGAGACTCCCCCGAGCTCCCGGCTTTTGGTATTACCGGGTCTCTTTCGGTTCCCGTTTCTAAAGTATCCCAGGTCTCCCCCGGCTCCCGGATACTCCATTCCCGTGTACGACTCTGTTCCGGAAGGGCGACTCCCATTGGATTTTTATTTACCTCCGAAATCGGTCCAAACTAGAAGGTTTTCCCCCTTACTCCAATATCGATCTCATAGGACACAATAACTCCTCTAATGTACCCAAATACTAACAATAATCGGATTACAAACTTGATTAATGGTACAAATCATTTCATCCCCAAAGGAACCCAATACCTTGCTTATTATCCAACTTTCCAAAGTGGCCAATAATAAAGAAAGGACCAACTATGAAAGGAATAACATCAAAAGCTTACCTCCGATGACAAATCTTCTACCAATTCCCTTTGCGCAACACTATCCAAGAACCCTTGCTCCTCCTTCCTCGATTCTCCTTTTCTCAAAATCAATAGGCTCCAAGATAGCAATAATGAGAAATTAGGGATTTTATCCCTGTTAGTGTATAATTGTATCTAAGATTTAAGTAGAAAAATCAAAGTTTTGTAAAGTCAAAATAGTCAAAGTCTTGTTAAGGTTGAGTTGTTTAAATACCTTTGGTATGAGTGTTTGTATGTGTGGTAAGCATATGAGAGGTTACTAGGCATATGAGACTTCATGTTTTGTAACATTTGTCATTGTGAGATATACGACTTATGGATTTTTCTCTCTCCACTCTCTCTAGATCGTACATATAATTGTCATATCTTGATGTAATTGCTTGAATTGTGACCTAACATTTGGTATCAGATCTACACAAAATCATTCAGATTGTTGGATTTCAATTGATTTGATCGATTTTATGTTTTCACGATGAACACGCAAAACATTTTTTGAGATATCACTGTTGTTATATCCCAATTCTATCAAGTTCTAATTCAATTACAATCACAAACAAGATGAGAATGATTCAAATGATTAACCTATTGTTGATTTCCAATTCAAGGATTCGTATACAACCAAACTTTCTCTCTCTATAGTTTTTCAGTCTGCGTACTCTCTCTCTAACTAGCAACCGCTAACCAATCTGGTTTGTTACTTACAACCACAACTTCTAGCCATATATCTATTAAAGACAAAACAATACACGTGCTATTACAAAGACAACAAATACAAAGACTTTGACTTTGACTTTATTACAATTGACTTTGACTTTGCTTGAGAGATGACTTTTGAGCTTTGACTTGGCTTAACTGTGACCTTCAGTAATCATGATCTTGTATCCAACAAATATATGCTCTAACAATCTCCCCCTTTGTATGCAAGATTATCTCTAAAAGATTTTGCAATTCAATCTCCCTCTTTAACCTCAATTTGTGTAATCTCCCCTTTTTACTTAGAAATTTCCCCAAACTCTGTCTTCAAAAATAGTAACAATCTCCCCCAAGGTTGTAAAACCTCTTTTTGACACAGGAAAGAAATTATCTTCAGGTTTAGCTAAGTTTACTTCAGCAAATTGTCTTCAAAAAAAAATTTCAGTAATCTTTGCTCGCTTTCAGAAATCCTTGAACTTTCTGTTTCAACTCTGAACAATCTTTAACAATCTGAATCAAACATTTCTCAAATATTTCTTGATTCTCTACCCCATCTATAACATTTCTTGATTACCTCTCCCCCTTTTTGATGATAGAGCACTGAAATCATCAAAACTTTTACAAGAAATGTCGTTAATCTGTTCTGACCACTGATCTTTCAACACGAGCCTCTGACCATCTATTGATCCACAAAGATATTCATCCGAATCTTTTCAAATTAAGACAAAATATGAATGTAACACCATAATCAAAAAACGAATCAATTAAAATGCCTGTTAGTAACACGAAGTCACTGTGTGTAACGAATACACATTGGAAAGGAGCTTTTGTGATGTTCACTCCCCCAGGTCTTCCATTCAATCATCAAATAACACAAGTTTATTCTATGAACGTTTTGACAGAAAAACAAATATTCAGATAGATTATGTGTTGCGTCCCCTTTAAAAATTGAAACATCTTCTTTTTGAGAAAACAAAAATGAGTAGATGGTGGGGTTTTATCAAGATTTGGCATGGGCTAGTTGCATGTTTCAATGATGTTCACCAAGGAATTGTGAAACAATCAGTAATGTGGTTGCCTGACTCAGAAAAAGTTGGTGCAGAGTTTGATATTCTTTTACTCTAGTCTCACACCCTCTTTCTTTTAATCTTTGAGCGAACTTCTAACCAAACTCTCATTTCCATTTTACCTCATCGCACAACCCACACTTAGTTATTTTTACTCCTCAATCTTCGATCACTCAAGAATTAACTTCTTGGGTAGGAAACACTAGTTAAGATGAATCCTTAGAAGTTTAGTTTAATATCACACAATAAACCCATGTAATCCTATAAGAACATATTGCTCAAAATGGTTTAACTTTGCTGTTAAAGCACATATATATACATGTCAGATATCTGTATACTCATAGATGTAATCATGAAGATTTGAGCATTTTAAACATTGAAGATTGTTCAAAACAAGTATATTGAATGAATGAAATGAATACAAGGAACTTGTTTGAAAATCTGACATTGTAAGAAAAAGATCAAATAGAATGATTTATCAAGTAAAGCTTAGGTCAGCAAAAAAATGTAGATGTTGTCTATACGACACAAGATATAGACATGCTTGAAAGAAACGTTTGAATGAAATCACGCTCAAATAATGAATATCAAGCGGGGTTTATCACCATCGAAAAATTTGTTCAATTTGAGACACATTGAGAATATTATCAACAGAAATAGTAAATCGGTGTGTGTGAATACTTGAAAGTATATGGAAAAGATAATACACAAGTATTTATACTTGGAAACACATGGTTTATTAATCATGAAAGCACATGAAACAAGAAAACATTTTAAAATCACACTTCTAAATTCATGAAATCGTTTTAAGAATAAGAAATGGTTTGAACATTTAAGAACATGTTTTCATATCTGAAAGTTGTCCTTCTTTCAGACACTTATGAGATTAAGATTAGAAATAAACCTTTTCGTTCAGTCTTAAATCTCATCAAGTCAACTCTAAGTCTTATATGATATGATCGTTTAAACACTATCTCAATTCTGCAAAAGTCATAAAGTCATCAAAGTACAAATCTTTATTCACAACATTTATTGAAAAGTAAAATGACATAATGCAGTAAAACTTTGAATGTACGAGTTCTGATCAGAAATAATCAGAAATCATATACTCCCCCTGAAGTTATGCATCAGGAAAAATATGTACTCCCCCTTGAAGGTTGTTGGGAACTGAAGAAAAGCTTAAGTGTGGTTAATGCTGCTGGATCAGAGTTACTACTGCTAGAAGACTTAAAGATTAATACTGCTAAGTATTACTACTGCTAGTAGAATTAATACTGCTAGTCATTGTTAGTACTGCTTGAACAAAGTTAGTACTGCTTAGCTAGTTAGTACTGCTAGTAGTTAGTACTGCTTAGTAATTAATGCTGCTAGAAGAAGTTAATGCTGCTGAGCATAGTTAGTGCTGCTTATATGATCCGTATGGAAAGGAAGACAGCTGGAAAGAATGAAGATATTCTTGGAAGCTTAGAGATATACATGGAAGATATACTGAAGATTTGTTTATTTATTGTAATTATCTTTTTCTTTCAGTATATGTATAGAAGTTATAGAATAGTTTATTGATTAAGTTTTTTTTGAGAAATCAACCTCAAGGCATAGATCCTAATTCTAGAGAAGTAGAATTCGTATTGGTGAGCCTGTTCATCAATATTGAGGTTGAGTGTGTAATCTTGTAACTTCAAAGCATTCAATACAAGTTCACAGTTTGTTCTTAATATTTTATGTGTTGATTTACTGTTTCATAAAATATCAAAGTGTTATTCCGCAGACTTCTTTGATATTGTTTCTGAGAATTAATTCTTGTTGAGAATTCAATCCTGACAAGTGGTATCAGAGCAGAACTCTCTCAGAAACATTTATTTATCATGGAAAATCTTACAGAATCAAGTAGTTCTTTGGTCTCCAAGGTTCCAATGCTCAAACCCAGTGAGTTTGACATGTGGAAGATCAGAATCAGACAATACATTCTTCTTACTGACTACTCAATGTGGGATATCATTGAGAATGGTCCTTCTGAAGCTGGAAGGATAGGACTAGATGGGAAAAGACCTCCACCAAAGACAGATGGTGAGAGGAAGATCAGACAGACAGAGATGAAGGCCTTGAGCACTCTGCTCCTGGCCATCCCCAATGAGTATCAGCATCAATTTTGCAACTGCACTGATGCTCAAATTCTCTGGAATGCTCTAGAGAAAAGGTTTGCTGGTACAAAGAGCATCAAAAGAAATCAAAGAGATGTTCTAAAGCAGCAGTATGAGAACTTTACTTCCTCAAAGAATGAGTCTATGACTCAAACTTTTGATAGGTTCAACAAGCTCATTGGTGAACTGGCTACTGTAGGAGTGAAGATGGATCAAGATGACATCAACAGAAAGTTCCTCAGATCTCTTGGGGATGAATGGACTATGTACACTGTCTCATATAGACAGAGTGACAATCTGGAAGAGAAAGAACTTGATGATCTATACAATGATCTAAGAGTTTTTGAAACTGAGGTAGAGATCAAGAAGAAGCCCACTGGTTATGTCCACAATGCTGCACTTCTTTCAGCAACCACTGATACTACTGCCATCCCTGAAGCAGTTAGTACTGCTAGTGGAGCAAGTTCAGAAAAAGGAACTAAAACAATATTTGAAGCCTTCTTGTCCAGTCATTGTAACAGTTCATTGATTAATGATGATCTGGATCAACTTCACCCTGATGACCTGGAGGAAATGGATATTAAATGGCAGATGGCCATGTTATCCATGAGGGTGAAGAAGTTCATTAAAAGAACAGGAAGGAATAACTTCTCTCAAAGAAGAGAAGATGGAGCTGGTTTTGACAAAACCAAGGTGGAATGTTATAAGTGTCACATGAAAGGACACTTTGCTAGAGAATGCAGAAGTGTTGTTCCAAACAACAACCACCAACAAGCTCAGAATGGAGGCTACACTCAGAACAAGAATCCTGCTCAAGCCCTTGTCTCTCAACAAGGAATGGGATTTGACTGGAGTGATCAAGCTGAGGAAGCCATTCAGAATCAAGCTCTTATGGCATAAGTGTCTGATCTCCCCTCTGAGGTAATTTCTAATCTTTGCACTAAATCTTGCATTGACACTGTCAAAAGATACAGGGATCACAATCAAAATATGTGTGATGATCTCAAAAGATTAGAAAAGGATAGAATAGATTATGTGTTAATTGAAGAGAGATTTGAAGAACAAATCAAAGGCTTTCAAGCTAATGAACTTCAACACTCTTATGACACTAACTATTGGAAGTGGGAAAAGAATGAGTTAGAGACCAAACTGTCTAAATCCTTAGAAGAGAGTGATAAGCTGAAGGAGGAACTGTCTAAAGTTAAACTTGACATAGAAAAGTTTTCATATGCTTCAAAAGCAATGGATTCTCTTCTAAAGGCTCAGATTCATGATAAGATGAAGCCTGGTATTGGATACAACAGTACACCTCCTCCTTACAACAACAATTATATCTCTCCTACTTCAGACTTGTTAGAAACCAAGGAGAAAAAGGACTTATCTGAAAAAGCCTTTAAGATAGACCCTTTGGATGAAGTAGTAATTAAGGATTTAACTGAGAAAGAAGCCAGTAAGAATAGAGATAATGATATGAGTAAAGAAATCCCAGTAGAAAACAATATTATCACAAATGAGGGATGTGGGAAAATCTGGGTCAAGTCCAAGGAAATAGAGAGGACCAAAGGAAAAGATAACAAGGTCCATTACAAACAAACCACAATTGTGAATCCTGGATCTTGTAAACAGTGTGCTTGCAGTAAAGCCAAGAGCCTAAATTCTGGTTTAAAAAGAGGAAATCAAAGAAACTGGAATAATCAATGGGCTCAGAAACAAGGAGTTGATCTGAGTAAGATCAATAGACCAAAACCTTGTTTCATATGTGGCAAGTCAAATCATTTGGCTAAACATTGTTTCTTTAACCCTATTAATCAACAGATAACCTTTCATAGATCTGTGCAAAAACCTGTTGATTATAGGAAGGATGGATAGAAACATGTGATAAAGAAACATGGTGAAAGGAAAGGCCTCATGAAGAAAGAGTTTTTAAAAGAAAGTATTAAAATATGGGTGCCTAAAAGCACTAAAACTGTTAGTACTGCTGACAGGGTTAGTGCTGCTGGAAGTATTACTGCTGCTACCTGTGTTAGTACTGCTAAAAATATTAATGCTGCTAATACTGTTAGTACCTCTTCAAAGGTTAATACTGCCCACACAGTTACTGCTGCTAACACAGTTACTACTGCTAACAAGGTTAGTACTGCTAAGCATGCAAGTGCTGCTAAGGCAGTTAGTACTTCTAAAACCAGTACTACTTCTAGTAAAAATGTTTCCAAGCCTATTGTTGTGACAAAGTACTCCAAAAATGAGGAGTTAAAGTTCAAAAATCTTGTCAAGAAAGAATGCAAGTATTTTGATGAGAAAGGGATACCCAAGACCACCGTGGCTTGGGTTCCTAATTCATACTAACTGATCTATCTTATGTGCAGGGCAACCAACAGCTCAAGGAAAAGAGCATATGGCATGTTGATAGTGGTTGCTCTAGGCACATGACAGGTACCATGTCATGCCTACAGGATTTCAAGCATATCAATGGAGGACATGTTGCATTTGGGGATAATCTTACTGGTGGTAAGATAAGTGGAAAAGGTAATGTCACAAAAGGTAAGATGACATTTGAGGATGTCTACTATGTTGATCAATTGAAATACAACCTGTTAAGTGTATCACAGGTTTGTGACAAACAACATAGTATATTATTTTCAAATACTGAATGTATGATCCTTGCTCCAGGGTTCAAAGTAGTTGATGAAAGCATGATACTACTTAGAACTCCAAGAAAGGAAAATGTTTATTGTCTAGATTTGGACAATGTTGATAGTGATTCATCTCTAAATTGTCTTGTTTCAAAAGCTTCTATAGATGAATCCTCTCTTTGGCACAGAAGGATGTGTCACATGAATTTTAAGACTATGAACAAACTTGTTAAAAACAACCTTGTAAGAGGTTTACCATCTAGAGTCTTTTCATGTGATGATCATTGTGTTGCTTGCCTTAAAGGCAAACAACATAAAACTTCTCATAAAACCAAAGAGATAAACTCAATTTCTTCTTGTCTCCAGTTACTACATATGGATCTGTTTGGTCCTACAAATGTTATGAGTATTGGCAAGAAATCTTACTGCTTGGTTATTGTTGATGATTACTCAAGATTTACTTGGGTATATTTTCTAAGGACTAAGGATGAGACAAATGGACTGATCAAATCCTTTATCCTAAGAATTGAAAACCAAACTAATCAAAAAGTAAAAGTCATTAGATCAGATAATGGAACTGAATTCAAAAATCTTGATCTAAACACCTTTTGTGAAGAAAAAGGCATTGAGAGACAATATAGTGCTCCTAGGACTCCTCAACAGAATGGTGTTGCTGAAAGGAGAAATAGGACACTAATAGAGGCTGCTAGATCTCTGTTGGCTGATTCAAAACTGCCAATTACCTTCTGGGCTGAAGCAGTTAATACTGCTTGTTATGTCCAAAACAGAGTTCTAGTGGTCAAGCCTAAGAACAAGACACCATATGAGCTTTTAAATAAAAGAAAACCCTTTATTGGATTTTTCAAACCTTTTGGGTGTCCTTGTACAATTCTCAATACCAAAACTCACTTACTTTCTTCCTTGGACTCCAAGTTCAACAGAGGTCAGATGGTATCTTCATCTGTCAATCCAAGTATGTGCAGGACATTCTAACCAAGTTTGGTTTCTCAGAATCAAAACCTGCCAGCACACCTATGGAGACACACAAACAGATAACTGCAGATCTTGAGGGGGAGGATATGGATGTGCATCACTATAGATCCATGATTGGCTCTCTCATGTATCTCACATCATCAAGGCCAGATATAATGTTTCCAGTCTGTGTATGTGCAAGATTCCAAGTGAGGCCAAAGCAATCTCACTTTCAAGCTGTTAAGAGGATATTCAGATATCTCAAGGGGCAACCCAGATTGGGACTTTGGTATCCTCATGACTCACCCTTTGACCTAATAGCATACTCAGACAGTGATCTAGGTGGGGCAAACTTGGACAGAAAATCAACTTCTGGAGGATGTCAGTTTTTGGGTGCTAGACTAGTTTCATGGCAGTGCAAGAAACAAACCACAGTGTCCACATCTACAACAGAGGCAGAGTACATAGCAGCTGCAAGTTGCTGTTCTCAAGTCTTATGGATTCAGAATCAAATGTTGGACTATGGGGTAACCTTTCTACACACTCCCATTTTTATTGATAATAGCAGTGCTATCAGCATTGTGAATAATCCTGTCAAGCACTCTAAGACAAAGCACATTGAGATCAGGTATCACTTCATAAGAGACTGTAATGAAAAGAAACTTGTTCAAGTTGTGAAAGTTCATACTGACAACCAGTTTGCTGATCTATTCACCAAAGCTTTTGATGTGGGTAGATTCACTTTCTTGGTAACAAGTGTAGGAATGATCAACTCTGAATAAGCTTTCTCTCAAAAAGTGGTTAAATATCTGAATATTATAGATTCTTGGTGTTACTAATCTATCTTTGCAGGGCATACATAGCAGTACTCAATTCAGCCTAAGCTTCAATGAGTAAGTATGGTTAATACTGCTAGTTAATTAATATTGCTAGTGGTTAATACTGCTAGTGGTTAATACTGCTAGTTAGTTAATACTGCTCTCAGTTAATACTGCTCGCAGTTAATACTGCTAGTTAGTTAATACTGCTTGCAGTTAATACTGCTAGTTAGTTAATACTGCTCTCAGTTAATACTGCTCGCAGTTAATACTGCTAGTTAGTTAATATTGCTCTCGGTTAATACTGCTCGTAGTTAATACTGCTAGTTAGTTAATACTACTCTCAGTTAATACTGCTCACGGTTAATACTGCTCACGGTTAATACTGCTCGCAGTTAATACTGCTAGTTAGTTAATACTGCTCGCAGTTAATACTGCTAGTTAGTTAACACTGCTCGCGGTTAATACTGCTCGCAGTTAATACTGCTAGGTAGTTAATTCTGCTCTAGGTTAATGTTGCTTATGTTACAAATACTATATATACCCTTTGCCCGCCTAAACGTTCATAACGACTCTTTGCATACTGTTCACTTGCGCTCTAAACCTTTTTCTCTCAAGTACCAAGTCTTTCAGGCAAGAACATCCCAGTTCAATGGCATCCATGGCATTCATAGACGAGCACAATGAGATCGCGATGCTAAAAAAGCCAAAGCAAGCTGCAGGATTTCATCAAATTGTGGATTTCCTCAAGTCGAGCCATATTGCTCATGCTCTTACTGTTGCTCCTACAATCTATATCGAGCATCAAAGGCAGTTCTGGGCTAGTGCCACCATTGTTGCTGAGAATGGTGTGCAGATGATAAAGCAAGGGTGTTTGACCAACCCTTAACAGTTAGTGAAGAAGTTATTCGCATCAGTGTACGTCTAGACGATGCCTCTGGTATAACTTCTATCCCAAATGATGAACTGTTCTCATCCCTTACAAGAATGGGGTATGGAGGCCCATTGGGTGTTTTCAAATTCTCTAAAGCCAAATTTTCACCCCAATGGCGTTTCTTTGTCCATACTCTCATGCACTGCATCTCCAAAAAGACTACTGGATGGAGTGAGTTCAGCAGCACCATTGCTTATGCTTTGGTCTATTTGGCCACTGCCAGAAGGTACAATTTTTCACAAATGATTTTCAGTGATCTTGTATCAAACATGGGAAACAAAAAGAGTTTCTTTATGTATCCCAGGTTTGTTCAAGAAGTTATTACTCATGTATTGACGGATATACCTCAACCTGTTGGGGTATATGTACCTAAACCCCCCAAAGGCAAGGTTTTCTCAAATATGAGAAGATCTGCTGGGGACTCTGAAGGAGTTGACACCCCATTGTTCTCTACAATGATGGTGGTGTCCCAAACCAATGAAGGTATGGCAGCAGAGTCAAGGCCCCCATTAGACCATCCTACTGCTAGCCAATCCCAACCTTCCCACTCAAAATTAATTCCCCAGTCCCTTCTCGAAAAACCAACCTCTACTATCACCCAAACTTACAAGAGGAAACAGGTAAAGAAGGCTCCTTCCCTTCTTGTACCATCATCCCCCAAGCCTTTAAGCCCTCTAAAGGAGAATTCTCCTTTAGGGAATATCCATAGGGAAACCAAAGGGGTGTCTCCCAACCCCAAGGAGGTGCTCTCTAAGGAGGAGGAAGAGCATATGGATGCTGAGGCTGCCACTACTCCTGCTAGCACAGAGGAGGAAAGTGGTAACATCAATAAGACCTCCCCCATGGCAACTTTGAATGAGCAATCATTTGAAGGTCCCTGGTGCCAAGAAACCACGGGGGTGGATAGTGCTTCTGCTAGGCAGAAGACTTCCACTGATAAAAGATCCAATGATCCTTCAATAGAGGGTAACACTCCTGGAGAAGGTGAGGACAGATATAACTATGATGAATTGATGGAAACCATGGGAAACATCAACCAAGATGTCATCAAACAAGGAAAAGAAATAGAAGAAATGAAGCTGGTCATTCTGTCACAACAAGTACAGATTGCTAAGCTAAAGAAGATGGTGATCAGTATGGTACAGAGAAAGAAGAGAAAGCAATTCCAACTAAGGAGAAGGAAACCTGAGAAAGATGCTCCCAAAAAGGGGGAGATCAACATGGAAGAAGCCACAAGAGAGGGGGAGCTTGATGGAGAGAAATTTGATGTTGAGGGGGAGCAGGAAGCAGAAACAGAAAGAAATTCAGTGCAACTAGAAGCAGAAACTGTTAGTGCTGCTGAAACCTCACAAGCAGCAGTAACAGAGTTATCACCAACAGAAATTGAAGTAGCTGAAATGCTAATCAAAGCAAAGAATGACACTCCCAAAGCAAAGGGAGTGGTCATAAATGAAGGGGGAGAGAAGAAATCAGAACAGAAAGACATGGCTGCAGAAGCAAAGAATAAGGGAAAAGCAAAGATGATGGAATCTGATCAACCTGTCAAGAAGCAAAGGTTAGTTGAATCAGATGAAGCCTTAGCCAGGAAGATGCAGGAGGATATTGAAAAGGAAGAAAGAGTTCAGGTGGAAAAGGACAGGGAGATGGCAAAGGCTCTAGCTGCTGAATTAAATGAAGCATATCAGAAAGGGCTTGAAACTGAGAAAGCTAAACAAAGGGCCATAAGCTTGAGAAAGGCTATGATAGCAAAATCAAGTGCAAAGAAAAGAAGACCTTCACAAACTTACCTTGCCACTCAGGAAAGAAACAAAATGATAACTTTCTTGAGGAGTGCAATTGGGGTAAAGAAAGAAATGTTTGTGAAGATGAATTTTGATCAAATCCAGGATCTTTATGAAAAAGAAATGGGGAAGCTGAAGGGCAATGAGAAAGAAAGAGTGGAGTTTGAAAAGAAGGCCAAGGAGAGTAATGATGTGAATATCAATCAACCATTCCCTGAAAGTGAAGAGGGAACTCCTATCAAAGAAAAGCCCGAGAACAAGGAAGAGGAGAAGAAGGAAGCTACTCTAGTGCAGGTTCAAAAGACTTTGAAAAGAACCAAAATGATGGCCAAAAGAAAGAAGAGTGTAAAGAAGCCTAGAGTAGAAGAAGAACAAAAGGTTGCTGAAAAGGAAGAGGCACCTCAGAATAAGACTACATCTCAGGAAGTACCACAGAGTTCAGATGCAAACATGTACATGGTAATATTGGATAAAATTCCAATGCCTATCTCAGTTGAACCTGTTGGATTCAAACCTCCTGAGGTCATTCACTGGGATACTATGGAGGTGGATGGCAAAGAATACATAAGATTGAAAAGAAATGATGAGAAGTATGAAGTATACAGCACCTGAAACAAAATTGTCAGAGAGTGTTCAAGATCTGATTTGGAAGAAATGTTTGAAGTGGGGATGAAAATTTATGCAGATAAGTTGACAGCTCCAGGGTTACCTATTGTGAAGCTAGTCATGGAATACTTGTCCATGTTATTCAATCCAGAAGCAGTGAAGCACTTAATCAGAGATGTGTTCAAGACTGTTAGAGGATGGACTCTCTATGAAAGGATTGGAGTTTATGAACTAGCACTGGATACTTTTCACATGGAGTACTACTTGGTGGATAAGGTCTAAAATCACACAAATCTAAAGCTTCATGCCATGTTGAATAAGAAGTTGGGTTGTGCACCAAATTCAGAAATGGCCAAGTATCTTATTCAGAGGACTATCAATCAGAGCATGGGACTGGATCCTAATATTGGAGTAGATCCATGAAGATTTTGGAAGCATCTGAAGAACTTGACTTCTTTTCCTAAAAGTCAAGTTAGGGGGAGATTGTTGGGAACTGAAGAAAAGCTTAAGTGTGGTTAATGCTGCTGGATCAGAGTTACTACTGCTAGAAGACTTAAAGGTTAATACTGCTAAGTATTACTACTGCTAGTCATTGTTAGTATTGCTTGAACAAAGTTAGTACTGCTTAGCTAGTTAGTACTGCTAGTAGTTAGTACTGCTTAGTAATTAATGCTGCTAGAAGAAGTTAATGCTGCTGAGCATAGTTAGTGCTGCTTATATGATCCGTATGGAAAGGAAGACAGCTGGAAAGAATGAAGATATTCTTGGAAGCTTAGAGATATACATGGAAGATATACAGAAGATTTGTTTATTTATTGTAATTATCTTTTTCTTTCAATATATGTATAGAAGTTATAGAATAGTTTATTGATTAAGTTTTTTTTGAGAAATCAACCTCAAGGCATAGATCCTAATTCTAGAGAAGTAGAATTCGTATTGGTGAGCCTGTTCATCAATATTGAGGTTGAGTGTGTAATCTTGTAACTTCAAAGCATTCAATACAAGTTCACAGTTTGTTCTTAATATTTTCTGTGTTGATTTACTGTTTCATAAAATATCAAAGTGTTATTCCGCAAACTTCTTTGATATTGTTTCTGAGAATTAATTCTTGTTGAGAATTCGATCCTGACAAGTGGTATCAGAGCAGAACTCTCTCAGAAACAATTATTTATCATGGAAAATCTTACATAATCAAGCAGTTCTTTGGTCTCCAAGGTTCCAATGCTCAAACCCAGTGAGTTTGACATGTGGAAGATCAGAATCAGACAATACATTCTTCTTACTGACTACTCAATGTGGGATATCATTGAGAATGGTCCTTCTGAAGCTGGAAGGATAAGACCAGATGGGAAAAGACCTCCACCAAAGACAGATGGTGAGAGGAAGATCAAACAGACAGAGATGAAGGCCTTGAGCACTCTGCTCCTGGCCATCCCCAATGAGTATCATCATCAATTTTGCAACTGCACTGATGCTCAAATTCTCTGGAATGCTCTAGAGAAAAGGTTTGCTGGTACAAAGAGCATCAAAAGAAATCAAAGAGATGTTCTAAAGCAGCAGTATGAGAACTTTACTTCCTCAAAGAATGAGTCTATGACTCAAACTTTTGATAGGTTCAACAAGCTCATTTGTGAACTGGCTACTGTAGGAGTGAAGATGGATCAAGATGACATCAACAGAAAGTTCCTCAGATCTCTTGGGGATGAATGGACTATGTACACTGTCTCATATAGACAGAGTGACAATCTGGAAGAGAAAGAACTTGATGATCTATACAATGATCTAAGAGTTTTTGAAGCTGAGGTAGAGATCAAGAAGAAGCCCACTGGTTATGTCCACAATGTTGCACTTCTTTCAGCAACCACTGATACTACTGCCATCCCTGAAGCAGTTAGTACTGCTAGTGGAGCAAGTTCAGAAAAAGGAATTGAAACAATATTTGAAGCCTTCTTGTCCAGTCATAGTAACAATTCATTGATTAATGATGATCTGGATCAACTTCACCCTGATGACCTGGAGGAAATGGATATTAAATGGCAGATGGCCATGTTATCCATGAGGGTGAAGAAGTTCATTAAAAGAACAGGAAGGAATAACTTCTCTCAAAGAAGAGAAGATGGAGCTGGTTTTGACAAAACCAAGGTGGAATGTTATAAGTGTCACATGAAAGGACACTTTGCTAGAGAATGCAGAAGTGTTGTTCCAAACAACAACCACCAACAAGCTCAGAATGGAGGCTACACTCAGAACAAGAATCCTGCTCAAGCCCTTGTCTCTCAACAAGGAATGGGATTTGACTGGAGTGATCAAGCTGAGGAAGCCATTCAGAATCAAGCTCTTATGGCAGAAGTGTCTGATCTCCCCTCTGAGGTAATTTCTAATCTTTCCACTAAATCTTGCATTGACACTGTCAAAAGATACAGGGATCACAATCAAAGTATGTGTGATGATCTCAAAAGATTAGAAAATGATAGAAGAGATTATGTGTTAATTGAAGAGAGATTTGAAGAACAAATCAAAGGCTTTCAAGCTAATGAACTTCAACACTCTTATGACACTAACTATTGGAAGTGGGAAAAGAATGAGTTAGAGACCAAACTGTCTAAATCCTTAGAAGAGAGTGATAAGCTGAAGGAGGAACTGTCTAAAGTTAAACTTGACATAGAAAAGTTTTCATATGCTTCAAAAGCAATGGATTCTCTTCTAAAGGATCAGATTCATGATAAGATGAAGCCTGGTATTGGATACAACAGTACACCTCCTTCTTACAACAACAATTATATCTCTCCTACTTCAGACTTGTTAGAAACCAAGGAGAAAAAGGACTTATCTGAAAAAGCCTTTAAGATAGACCCTTTGGATGAAGTAGTAATTAAGGATTTAACTGAGAAAGAAGCTAGTAAGAATAGAGATAATGATATGAGTAAAGAAATCCCAGTAGAAAACAATATTATCACAAATGAGGGATGTGGGAAAATCTGGGTCAAGTCCAAGGAAATAGAGAGGACCAAAGGAAAAGATAACAAGGTCCATTACAAACAAACCACAATTATGAATCCTGGATCTTGTAAACAGTGTGCTTGCAGTAAAGCCAAGAGCCTAAATTCTGGTTTAAAAAGAGGAAATCAAAGAAACTGGAATAATCAATGGGCTCAGAAACAAGGAGTTGATCTGAGTAAGATCAATAGACCAAAACCTTGTTTCATATGTGGCAAGTCAAATCATTTGGCTAAACATTGTTTCTTTAACCCTATTAATCAACAGATAACCTTTCATAGATCTGTGCAAAAACCTGTTGATTATAGGAAGGATGGAAAGAAACATGTGATAAAGAAACATGGTGAAAGGAAAGGCCTCATGAAGAAAGAGTTTTTAAAAGAAAGTATTAAAATATGGGTGCCTAAAAGCACTAAAACTGTTAGTACTGCTGACAGGGTTAGTGCTGCTGGAAGTATTACTGCTGCTACCTGTGTTAGTACTGCTAAAAATATTAATGCTGCTAATACTGTTAGTACCTCTTCAAAGGTTAATACTGCCCACACAGTTACTACTGCTAACACAGTTACTACTGCTAACAAGGTTAGTACTGCTAAGCATGCAAGTGCTGCTAAGGCAGTTAGTACTTCTAAAACCAGTACTACTTCTAGTAAAAATGTTTTCAAGCCTATTGTTGTGACAAAGTACTCCAAGAATGAGGAGTTAAAGTTCAAAAATCTTGTCAAGAAAGAATGCAAGTATTTTGATGAGAAAGGGATACCCAAGACCACCGTGGCTTGGGTTCCTAATTCATACTAACTGATCTATCTTATGTGCAGGGCAACCAACAGCTCAAGGGAAAGAGCATATGGCATGTTGATAGTGGTTGCTCTAGGCACATGACAGGTACCATGTCATGCCTACAGGATTTCAAGCATATCAATGGAGAACATGTTGCATTTGGGGATAATCTTACTGGTGGTAAGATAAGTGGAAAAGGTAATGTCACAAAAGGTAAGATGACATTTGAGGATGTCTACTATGTTGATCAATTGAAATACAACCTGTTAAGTGTATCACAGGTTTGTGACAAACAACATAGTATATTATTTTCAAATACTGAATGTATGATCCTTGCTCCAGGGTTCAAAGTAGTTGATGAAAGCATGATACTACTTAGAACTCCAAGAAAGGAAAATGTTTATTGTCTAGATTTGGACAATGTTGATAGTGATTCATCTCTAAATTGTCTTGTTTTAAAAGCTTCTATAGATGAATCCTCTCTTTTGCACAGAAGGATGTGTCACATGAATTTTAAGACTATGAACAAACTTGTTAAAAACAACCTTGTAAGAGGTTTACCATCTAAAGTCTTTTCATGTGATGATCATTGTGTTGCTTGCCTTAAAGGCAAACAACATAAAACTTCTCATAAAACCAAAGAGATAAACTCAATTTCTTCTTGTCTCCAGTTACTACATATGGATCTGTTTGGTCCTACAAATGTTATGAGTATTGGCAAGAAATCTTACTGCTTGGTTATTGTTGATGATTACTCAAGATTTACTTGGGTATATTTTCTAAGGACTAAGGATGAGACAAATGGACTGATCAAATCCTTTATCCTAAGAATTGAAAACCAAACTAATCAAAAAGTAAAAGTCATTAGATCAGATAATGGAACTGAATACAAAAATCTTGATCTAAACACCTTTTGTGAAGAAAAAGGCATTGAGAGACAATATAGTGCTCCTAGGACTCCTCAACATAATGGTGTTGCTGAAAGGAGAAATAGGACACTAATAGAGGCTGCTAGATCTCTGTTGGATGATTCAAAACTGCCAATTACCTTCTGGGATGAAGCAGTTAATACTGCTTGTTATGTCCAAAATAGAGTTCTAGTGGTCAAGCCTAAGAACAAGACACCATATGAGCTTTTAAATAAAAGAAAACCCTTTATTGGCTTTTTCAAACCTTTTGGGTGTCCTTGTACAATTCTCAATACCAAAACTCACTTAGGTAAGTTTGATAGCAAGGCAGATGATGGATTTCTTGTTGGGTATTCATCTCAGAGTAAGGCCTACAGAGTTTTTAACTCATCTTCTAGAATAATTGAAGAAAGTGACAATGTCAAATGCAATGAGAACACACCAAATCCTATTGGGTCTGGTCCTCAGTGGCTATTTGACATTGATTCACTAACTAACTCTTTTGGTTTCATTAGTGATGATTATGCAGGTTCAGGATGTGAAGGATCAGGGACTACACAGGTTCAAGAAAGTATATCTAAATCTGTGATCTTTCCCATACCCACAGTGAATTCCTTTGAAGACTGTGAAAAGGAACCATCTACTGGACCAAGTCAGAGTGAAGAAGAAGGTAGAGATGAGGAGACTCCAGAAAATAAAGAATCAGAAGTGGCTGCTGACAACACTTCAGTTGAGGTGAATGACTCTAATCTAGAAGTAGGACTCAATGAAGAACCTAGTCATAACACCAGAGTACAAAAGAATCATCCTCCACAACTGGTAATAGGAGATATATCTTCTCCTATGATGACTAGACATCAAAGCAGGCTTCAAGAAATGCAAGATCAACAGCATACAGTGCTTTCTTGTTTTCTATCCCAGCTTGAGCCTAAAAAGGCACATGATGCTATGAAAGAATCCAGCTGGATAGAAGCAATGCAAGAAGAACTGTTACAGTTCAAACTACAAGATGTATGGGATCTAGTAGACCTTCCTAAAGGTCATAGATCAATTGGCACAAAGTGGATCTTCAGGAACAAGAGAGATGAAAGAGGAATTGTCATAAGGAACAAAGCAAGGCTAGTGGCTCAAGGGTATACTCAAGAAGAGGGTATAGATTATGAAGAAGTTTTTGCACCTGTGGCTAGGATAGAAGCAATCAGATTATTCCTAGCCTATGCTTCTTACATGAACTTCAAAGTCTATCAAATGGATGTAAAGAGTGCTTTTCTCTATGGCTCAATTGAAGAAGAGGTATATGTCTGTCAACCACCAGGGTTTGAAAACCCAAGCTATCCAGACAGGGTATACAAATTGAAGAAAGCTCTTTATGGACTACATCAAGCTCCAAGAGCATGGTATGACACTCTGTCATCCTATCTCTTGGAAAATGGCTTTGAAAGAGGAGTCATTGATAAGACTTTATTTATCAAGAGAAAGAAGAAGGAGATCTTGCTGGTCCAAATCTATGTTGATGACATTATCTTTGGATCCACAAGAGACAGGATGTGTAAGGAGTTTGAGGACCTAATGCATCAAAGGTTTAAAATGAGTTCCATGGGGGAACTTACTTTCTTCCTTGGACTCCAAGTTCAACAGAGGTCAGATGGTATCTTCATCTGTCAATCCAAGTATGTGCAGGACATTCTAACCAAGTTTGGTTTCTCAGAATCAAAACCTGCCAGCACACCTATGGAGACACACGAACAGATAACTGCAGATCTTGAGGGGGAGGATATGGATGTGCATCACTACAGATCCATGATTGGTTCTCTCATGTATCTCACATCATCAAGGCCAGATATAATGTTTCCAGTCTGTGTATGTGCAAGATTCCAAGTGAGGCCAAAGCAATCTCACTTTCAAGCTGTTAAGAGGATATTCAGATATCTCAAGGGGCAACCCAGATTGGGACTTTGGTATCCTCATGACTCACCCTTTGACCTAATAGCATACTCAGACAGTGATCTAGGTGGGGCAAACTTGGACAGAAAATCAACTTCTGGAGGATGTCAGTTTTTGGGTGCTAAACTAGTTTCATGGCAGTGCAAGAAACAAACCACAATGTCCACATCTACATCAGAGGCAGAGTACATAGCAGCTGCAAGTTGCTGTTCTCAAGTCTTATGGATTCAGAATCAAATGCTGGACTATGGGGTAACCTTTCTACACACTCCCATTTTTATTGATAATAGCAGTGCTATCAGCATTGTGAATAATCCTGTCAAGCACTCTAAGACAAAGCACATTGAGATCAGGTATCACTTCATAAGAGACTGTAATGAAAAGAAACTTGTTCAAGTTGTGAAAGTTCATACTGACAACCAGTTTGCTGATCTATTCACCAAATCTTTTGATGTGGGTAGATTCACTTTCTTGGTAACAAGTGTAGGAATGATCAACTCTGAATAAGCTTTCTCTCAAAAAGTGGTTAAATATCTGAATATTATAGATTCTTGGTGTTACTAATCTATCTTTGCAGGGCATACATAGCAGTACTCAATTCAGCCTAAGCTTCAATGAGTAAGTATGGTTAATACTGCTAGTTAATTAATATTGCTAGTGGTTAATACTGCTAGTGGTTAATACTGCTAGTTAGTTAATACTGCTCTCAGTTAATACTGCTCGCAGTTAGTACTGCTAGTTAGTTAATACTGCTTGCAGTTAATACTGCTAGTTAGTTAATACTGCTCTCAGTTAATACTGCTCGCAGTTAATACTGCTAGTTAGTTAATACTGCTCTCGGTTAATACTGCTTGCAGTTAATACTGCTAGTTAGTTAATACTGCTCTCAGTTAATACTGCTCACAGTTAATACTGCTAGTTAGTTAATACTGCTCACGGTTAATACTGCTCGCAGTTAATACTGCTAGTTAGTTAATATTGCTTGTAGTTAATACTGCTCGCAGTTAATACTGCTAGTTAGTTAACACTGCTCGCGGTTAATACTGCTCGCAGTTAATACTGCTAGGTAGTTAATACTGCTCTAGGTTAATGCTACTTATGTTACAAATACTATATATACCCTTTGCCCGCCTAAACGTTCATAACGACTCTTTGCATACTGTTCACTTGCGCTCTAAACCTTTTTCTCTCAAGTACCAAGTCTTTCAGGCAAGAACATCCCAGTTCAATGGCATCCATGGCATTCATAGACGAGCACAATGAGATCGCGATGCTACAAAAGCCAAAGCAAGCTGCAGGATTTCATCAAATTGTGGATTTCCTCAAGTCGAGCCATATTGCTCATGCTCTTACTGTTGCTCCTACAATCTATATCGAGCATCAAAGGCAGTTCTTCAAAACCATTCTCAGCATTCTTTCTCTGACCAGATATTTCTTTAAAAATTCCAACATTCTTCTGTACAATGGTCTTTTTCTTCTTGTCAAACTTTTCCCTTTCTAAAATGATCACTTTCTCAAAATCAAATACTTGTTGAGAAAGCTTGGAACATTTATGCTCAACTGTTTTCTTCTCTTCGAAACTCTTTCTTGAAAATTATGAGAACTTCTTTGCAAATGCTTTCTTTTCGTTCTCAAAATCATCTCTGTCTTTGGCCATCTTCAGCTCCAGATCAGTAATCATCTTATTCAGCTCTTCATTAGCACACTTTGTTTGCTGAATCTTGACAATTTGAGCTTACAAAAGAAAATTCTCTTTTTCATCTCAGTATTTTCAGTTTCCAGACTCTTTACGTTAGCTTCATCCAACCTAGATATCTTTTTTAGAAGATCTATATTTACTTTCTTTAATGCACTGACTACTTCGGTTAGCAACTCCTTCTCTAGAATACCATTCCTAGTCTGCAATACCCTTTCTTTTGATGACATCTTTGATCCTCCTATCATCTTCTCAAGCTGTTCCCACAACTGTTTTCCTGTAGCCTTTTTAC
Source organism: Arctium lappa (assembly GCA_023525745.1). Classification (NCBI taxonomy): domain Eukaryota; kingdom Viridiplantae; phylum Streptophyta; class Magnoliopsida; order Asterales; family Asteraceae; genus Arctium; species Arctium lappa. The sequence goes on along the minus strand of CM042058.1, from coordinate 54,906,891 downwards.
TATCTAATTTGATAGAAATCTCATTTGAAGTTCCTTGCAATATGAAAGCTTTGGCCAATTTGTCAGCTTTATATATCCTTCTCTACTCATATGTTTACTCATCAAGTGATATTGGGAACTCTCCTCGTTCTCTTAGTCCATTTTCTCTTGGAAAAGCATAAGTATTTGTTGGTGTTTTCATTATTCCTTCCTTCAGAGATATTCTGATATATTTTCCCAAGTCATTATGGTCGATAAAATCCAGAAAGCGATCTTTCTACTGCTCATACTCTCCTTTGAATAAAACAGGAGGTTTCACATCAGTTCCGATTGCGAGAGATTCTCTTGATGTCATCCTGTTATTGATTTCAAATTCAAGGATTCGTATACAACCAAACTTTCTCTCTCTACAATTTTTCATGTGCGTTACTATCTCTCTAACTAGCAACCGCTAACCATTGGACTGGTTACTTACAACCACAACTTCTAGCCATATATCTATTAAAGACAAAACAATATGCGCGCTATTACAAAGACAACAAATACAAAGACTTTGACTTTATTAGAAATAACTTTGACTTTGCTTGAGAGATGACTTTTGAGCTTTGACTTGGCTTGACTTTGACCTTCAGTAATCATGATCTTGTATCCAACAAATATATGCTCTAACAACTGTTACATAATTTTTTTTGTGAGAAATCGATTTTATTGAAAGAAAAAGGTTCCATAGTGTTCGATTTATGTTTTAAGAACTTTCTTGTGTAGATCGTTTCACGAAATTTGCACCGAATCGAATTCAATTTTGATATTTTGTGGGTTTCGGTTTTGGACATAGTCGAACACTTTTTTTGATCAATTCTTAGTGATTTTGTTGTTTTTAATCAAAATCTTGTATTAGAAATGTGTTATAGTTGTTATTTCGACCATATATGTGCATTTTCATGTATTAATTGCGGGTTTTTGAAGATTTTGGATCGAATCCGTGAACACAACTGAAGAACACGCTAGATTTGAAAAACACGCAAGATTCAAAGTAAAGAACACACACGTCGAAGAACGCGCAAGCAACGAAGAACACGCACGAAGAAGGATTTTGGTGTTTCAATGTGTTATGCGAGTTATTGACCTAAAAAGCGCTAAGCTTGATCTGCGAGAAGTGAAAACTCGCACAAGATTTTTTGCGAGTTCCTGATTTGCGAGTTCTAGTGTTTAGCGAGTTTGTGTTTTGCGAGTTTTGTGTGATCAAAATTTGTTTCTAAGTCTAGAACGAGCAAAGGAAGTGCGAGAAGTCAGAGTACCAAAACGCGCACCACCTTATATGCAAGAAGCTTAAACGCGCACAACACTATATGCACGAACCTCAAATGCGCACCCTTTGTTTTACGCGAACCTGAAACGCGCATAACCCTGTTAGCGCAAAGTATAGTGAACAGTGATCTGCGAGTTTCTTTATTCCGCGAGTTTTTTCCTTAGAAATTTTTCTGATCTTTTCAAGTTTATTTTCAAGTTTGATTTCCAAGTCAAATTTCTTATCTGGATAATTTGGACGATCATTTCAAGCTTAACATTCAAGATATCTAGTGTTTTGTCAGGGAGAGATGTTGCTATACTAAGATACCTATTATAGAAGCTGAACGGGATAAGTTGAAGATTCAAAATTTAGAGCTTCTAAATCAGATTCAAGGGTTTAAAGCTAAATTGTTAAATTCTGATAAAACTTCTGAATGTGCAAAATGTATCAACAACTCTAAATATGATTTTCCAGGTATAATCGAGGGAAGAGAGAAAGAAATTAAAGTAAAGGAGAGAGAGATAAGCAAACTTTAAACCAACTGAAGACAACTGAACAGAAATCGTTAGAGATGAAAGTTGAATCAGTTGATCTTCAACAAAAGTTCAAGGCATTTGAAGAGAAGATATATGCACTAGAAGCAAAGAATGTTGATCTGATGAAAAATCTCAATGCAGATAAAATTAAAGATGTGCTGGAGAAAATTTATGCTCAAAAGCTTTCTGACTTTTCTAAGAAAGCTTCTCAAGAGAAAAAGGATTTGGAGCTAAGATGTATAAAACTCTCTAAGAAAGTATCCGAATTTGAAAAGATTGTTATAACTGAAAGGGATACATTTGCAAAAGAGAGAAAAGTTCTTTAAAACAAAAATCTTGAACTTCCTAAGCAGATTTCTACATTACAGGACTTACTTGAAAAAGAAAAAAAATATTTCGAAGAAAAGAAGAAGTCTTTTGATGCGGAAAAGAAAAATGTTGGGATTTTCAAGGAAATATCTGAAAAGCACAAGAACCTTGAAAAAGATTTTGAGCAAGAACGTCTAATCTTTGAATCTGAAATATTTAAGCTCACATACAAAATATTTGTTCTATCTTCAGACATTTTAAAAGAACAGATGGCTAAATCTTATTTGAAATAGAAGTTCGACACACTTTCGGATGAAAGAAACATTTTGTCTAAAAAGATAAAGGACTTGGAACCTGCAAATGTTGAATTGTCAGATAAAGTTTCTGCTGATGTGATTAGTCAATCCCATTTTGATAATTCAACGGAATCAGTTTGTTCTTTCAAAAGTACTTCAAGTTCAATTCAAGAAAATGTTTCAAAAAGGTTAAGTGTCAAATCTAAAATTGTGAAATCAAATCAGATATGTCCATCTAATCTATTTTATGACAAGTCTGTTGATAGTCCAGCGAGCTTTTATGTTAAATCTCTTGAGAAGAAATTTTGTAAGAAAGGAAAGATGGTATGGAGAGTGAAAGGTTCTCCGGATGACAAGAAGAATGACAAATCATCTACTTCCACATCCAAAGCCAAGAAGAACGATGCTCCTAAAGGTAATTTTTTTGGTAAACCTGATATGTTTTATTCAACTAATAATTTGATCAGGATTGCTTAAAAGAAAATCTGTTGTTCTTACTGTGGAGAGAATGACTTTGTTCAAAGAGAATCTGCTCATAAATGGTACGGAACTTACAGAATTACTTCTCAGAAAAGTTTAATTAAAAATGTTAAATCTAATGAGAAGGGGATTCCTAAATCTAACTTACCAGGACCTAAATACCAGTGGGTACCAAAACCTGTCAAATTTGTTTTGTAGGTTCCACAGGTTTAGGGGGAGCAAGATTGTTAACTTCTAGACAAAACAGTCTAGGACTCGTACCTCAAAGAATTTTGGCTTTTGAATACTTAAGTTCAGAACCCAGTCTTAATTGTTAAAGGACTATGACTTCTAAACACATCAGTTTAGGACTCGGTCTTCATTGTTTAAGATGAGAATATTATGCAAATATCCAGGTGGATCTTAACAGAATTTAAATCATTTTATCATGATTTGAGGGGGAGCTTATTTGTAAGTATATTCTTATCTTGATCTCTAATTGTTTTAAACAAGAACAACTTTCAAGCATGAAAAATATTTTTCTAAATGTTCAAACCACTTCTGGTTCTTAAAAGTTTTCATGAATTTAGAAGTGTGATTTTCAAATGTTTTTCATAACTAGAGCGTTAATGTTAAATTGATCGTGTATTTCCAAAGATCAATATTTGTGTATTATCGTGTCTATATAATGTCAAGTATTCATACACATCGGTTCAGTACTTAATTTGATTTTGTTATTACCATGTCTCATAAAGAAACAATTTTTCGATGGTAATACCCTCGTTTGATTTCACTGTTGTTGAGCATTATTCATTATTTCTATCTTTGTACGTTTATTGCTAAATTGTTTATATTCGTTCATATAAAAAAACTATCAAGTTCTTTTATACCCTAACCATTTCACGTTCATATCTCGTGATATTTAATCTAATTGATACATTGTCAGATTCTCAAAACAATTCTATTGATTTCATTTCATTCATTCAATATCCTTGTTTTGAGAGATCTTCAAAGTTCAAATGCTCAAATATCATTCATATCCTTGATGAGCATACATTATGACACTGTTATCGTATTTGTGCTTAATTGTTCAAGTTAAATTGTTGAGCAACCATTCTTTTTAGGACTTACATGGGATTCGTGTGAGAGCTTAAACAGAACATCCATGGATTCACGTTAACCAGTGTTTCCTACCCCGGAAGTAATCCTAGAGTGATTGAGGGGTGAAGGGTTTTTAAATCAAAGTGTGGGGGAGATAACTCATCTGATTGAGTTTTTCTCAATGTGTTGAGCGGAAAAAAGTAAAAGAGAGTTTGGTTAGAAGTGAGCTTAAATGTTAAAAAAGAAAGTGGGTGTGAGATCAGAATTAAACGAATATCAAAACTCTACACCAACCACTTTCTGAGTTGGCCAGCCACATCTTCTGATTGGTTCACATTCTTTGGTGACCATCATTGAAGCAGGCAGTGAGCCCATGCCAACTCTTGCATTAACCCCACCAACCACTCGTTTCTTTGTTAACAAAGAAATGCTTCATTTTCTTTGGGGGCGCAATACATCTACTATCTGGTCTTCACTTGGAAGATTTAAATATTGAAAAAAAAGGAAGTTTGCCCTACCTACTATTAGCTCCGATTCTAGGTTGTAAAAGTATTAAAAATATCCAAGTCCTATTTTAGAGGACTTCAAGAGACAGACTTTAGAGGACGAACCTGCCTCTGAAGTACATTACAGAAATGGGGACTTTCAGCAGAAGACATCAGAGATGGCTTCATCAGAGGCTCTGAAGACTTCCTCAGAGCTATGAAGACATTCTCTCTGAAGATGGCGCTGATCATATTTCTACATGTATCAGAAGAACAGATGACACATCATTAGTGATAAGATTTACTTTCTAGAATAGGTCACTGTTCAAGCATGCTTCTATTTGTCAGAATAGCACATTGTTCACTTTATGGTCCTATAAATAGGACTATCACTCCATTGACAAATGTGTGCTTTTCAAGATATCTTGTATCTGATAAATCGTTTGAATATATTTCAAAGAAGATCTTGTACTTTCTAGATAATTGTTTTATGAACTGTGATATTTGAATCAACTTTTGATATTAAACTATATTGCTTCCGTTGTTCTTATTCTTGTTGTTTATATCATTAGTGTAAGATTAAATCCGGGATCCAACAATTGGTATCAGAGCCTCCTTTGTTTTCTAAACAAAGAAAGATCATATCTGCATACTCGAGTAGATTTATATCTTACTGATTCAAACTTTTAAAATATGTGCATGTTCATATAAACCTTGGTTTACTAAAAAGAACTTCATATGCTCTAGATTTGAAAGTAAATCACAGTTACATTCTTTGATAAAAGATCTTCATAAGAAAGTATATGTTCTTCAAATCTTCATCTTTTTCTTCACAAAATGGAAAACTCAAGTATAAGTGTCATATATACAATTGGATCATTAACCAACCCTCCTACACTTCTAAGGGATGAATATCCTCAATGGAAGATAAGGATGGTAAATTTCTTGGAAGGTATGGACATGGATATTTTATGATCAGTGAACGATGGACCTCACCAACCAATGGTGTTGGTACCAAGAGTTCCAGCAACAGCAGATACTGCTGAAATACTTGCATACTATGAAAAGAAAACTTCAAACTTCACTAAAGAAGAAACTAAAATGATGGAAAATGACTCAAAAGTTGTTAGATTACTCATAATGTCCATTCCCAACGATATCTTCCAAGAACTTGATTCTTGTGTAAATGCAAAAGAGATATGGGATCAGTGGTTAAATCAACTTGAAGGCGGCCTACAAACTCAGAAAAATAGAAGAAATCTTTGCATCAATGAGTATCATTATTTTCATGCACTACTTGAAGAAACCTTGCACCAAACATACTCAAGGTTCAACATTCTCATCAATAAATGTAGAAAATTTGGAGTTATGAGAACAAAAGAAGAAAACAATGTTCTATTCCTCAAAAGCTTAAATGAAGAATGGTCACAATTGTCCATGTCAATACAGGCCAATCAAAATTTAGAATCATGGTCATTGACTGACATTTATGGCACTCTTGTAGCACAGGAAAAAGTTGTTAAACAAAAATCAAAAACCTCTTTAGGTGGACCACTTGCACTCATTTTAAAACAAAAATGTGTATCACAAGAAGGCAGAAGTGCAGAAACAAATAACTGTTTGAAAAAGGAACCAAAAAGAAAATCCAAGAAGGTTTTGATGACTGAAGAAGTTAAACACTCAGATTCAGACTCAGATGATGACATCAATTTAACAAGAAATTTGGCAAGAAATTTTTTGAAGGAAGAAGAGATGATGAAGAAAGAAGAGGAAATTCAGAAAGAAGATTTCAGAAAGCAGATTATCAACAAGAGCCCAGATCCACTATGCATAGTGATCAAAATGGTGTTCATTTCATCAATCATGAAACTTCTCAACAATGAAGAACTCATCAACCATTTCAACCAAGTTATCCTCATCCTCAGAGGTACTTCCAGACACAACCACAAGCTCAAAAGATAGAACCAGTTGCTGCTCTTCCACCAAATTGCAAACGTCGGCTTGTCAGAGATCAAGACTACTACAAGAACAAATACAAGTACAATGTCAAAGAAAGAGTACTTGTTGCAAAGATGGAAGATTGGCTATCAGACTCTACAAGTGATGGAGAGGAAGAACCTACCAATCTCTTTGGTATGGCTTTTTGTAGATGATCAGATTGATGGATCATCAGAGGACTGCTCTGAAAAGGTAAACTCTCCTTCCACCTCTAAAAGTGAACTTGAATTGGATGTTCTTAAGATAACAGATGAGTTCCAGAGCTTAAAGCAAAAACCTTTTGAAGAAAAGGAAAAGAGAAGGCAAATAACAAAAGGGAAAAGGATCTTCTTGTATCAGAAAAGAGAGAATTTTTTGTTGAAAAATCTGAACTTGAAAAAGCTCAAAAGCAAAAGGAAAAATCTTTTTCAGAAAAATTCAAAGAACTTGAGAAAGTTTTAAAAGTTAAAGAAGAAGAAGTAAAAAGATCTGAGTATGAAAGGCTCAATTTTGTTTCCTTAACTAACTTTTTACAAAAGGAAAGAGAAATCCTACATCAATTTCTGGAAAGGAAACAACTTCAAATCAAAAGCTATCTAGATGCTTAAGATGTACATATAAAGATAAATTCTCAAATGGATACTGAAGGACTGGGATTCAGTGAATTGGATCCATTCATTGGATTGAAGAAAACTTGTCTTTCTTCCACTTTATGTATGGGAATGGCATCAGAAGAATAAAGAAAGAAAATGTCATAGCTGATTTAAAAAATAAAAAAAAAGCATGAAAAGAATCATTAGAGTCTCTAGACCCAAGGAAATCAAGAAACCTACAGAGGTAGTTATCTCTAACAAGGCTAAAAGATATTTTCTTGACTCTGATTCTGAATCTGGTCCAGAGATAGATGAACAGATATTCTATAGACCAGAGGAAGTAATTCATAAAAAGATCGAGACTGTTGGTTCTGGAATTATGAACATTTCTATTTTTGTTTTGACAAAATAAACCTAGAATACCAATATGTCATGATTTTGCAGACATGTGTCTACAAGCAAAAACTTCTCTGGACCTTGAAAAAGAATTACAAGAAAAGGCAAAGAATAAAACTTACACTTCTCAACTCTACACTTATAAACCAATCAAATTTACTCCTGAACAAAAAGGAAAATGGCAAGAAATTAACCATTCTGATCCTGTTTGTGTAGTGAGCAACAAAGAGAAGAAGATGATTTTGAACAAGAAAAGGCAACTTGAAAAGAAAGTTGTCTTTCAAGCTAGAAGAAAGGAAGTAGTTAGGAATACTTGTAATATTCCTAGTACTAATTTGAAAAAGAATCAAAATGTATCAAATGCACTTAATGAAATAAAAAACTTTGCTTCTAATTCTTCTTGTTCTGAAAAATGCAATTGCATCCAACCCTTGATGAAACTGAAAAATCATTTCAGAGGTTCTCATTGTTTTCTGAATCAGCCTCTGAAGAAAAATTCATAGACAAAACCTTTGAAGAAAAAGAACAACTCAGCCAAAACATCAAAAGATGAAAAGGCAAATATTCAAGGAAATCTTCATAAATCTAACAAGACAGGACCCATAATGAGATGGGTACCTAAGAAACTCTAATATTTCTTGTAGAAACAGTCTATGCCAATCTGGTACTTAGTTTCTGGATGTTCAAGGCATATGACTGGAGATAAGAAGTTACTATCCTTTTACAAAGCTAAGTCAGGAGGAGAAGTAACTTTTGGAGACAATATGTTAAGGTTAGATTAATGGTTATGTTGAGCTATCAAAAGGTAATGTTTATGTATCAAAGGTTGCTTATGTTGATGGGTTAAAACACAACTTAATCAGCATAAGTCAATTATGTGACCATGGTTTTGATGTGAAATTTCAAGAAAAACATTGTTCACTTCTTCACTCAAAAACAGGTCAAGAAATGCTCAGAGCAGACAAAAAGGGTAACCTATATAGAATGAATTTTACCAAACACATAAAAACTGACTCATAGAAACTTTGTTTAGTATCTCTGAACAGTGAAGATGTCTCGCTCTGGCATAAAAGGTTCTCTCATCTGAATTTTTCTTCACTTGATAAATTGGTCAAACTAAATCTGGTTAAGGGATTACCATCTCTGAAGTTTAACAAATATCATCTTTGTTCTGCTTGTGAAATGGGAAAAATGAAAAGATCTTTCCACAAGACCAAAAGTGATAATAATTGTCCAAAACCTCTGCGTATGCTTCATGTGGACCTCTGTGGTCCTATCTCTGGGTAGAGTCTATCAGGTAAAAAGTAAATTCTAGTTCTGATAGATGAATACTCTAGATATACTTAGATAGAATTCATCAGAGCCAAGTCTGATATACCTGATATTTTAATAATGTTGTTAAACAAGATTACAGGTTCTGTTCAACAGCAAAGTTTAAAAGCTGAGAAGTGATAATGGGACAGAGTTCAGAAATGCCAAAATCAACTCATATCTTTCAGAAGAAGGCATAACTCCCAACTTCTCTGCAACAAGAACCCCTCAAGAAGATGGTGTTGTTGAGAGGAAAAATAAAACACTTGTTGAAGCTACAAGAACAATGCTTGCAGGATCTGATCTTCCAACAAACTTTTGGGAAGAAGCAGTAGCAACAACCTGTTTCACTCAAAACAGAGCTACAATTGTCAAAAGATTCAAGAAAACATCTTATGAACTAATTAACAATAGGAAACCTAATGTTAAATATTTTCATGTTTTTGGATGCAGATGTTATATTCTGAATGATAGATAGTATCTTGGAAAGTTTGACAAGAAAGCAAATGAAGGCCAATTCATTGAATATTCATTAGCTTCAAAAGCCTTTAGAGTGTTCAATCTGAGAACAAGAACAATCCAAGAGAGTATCAATGTGTCTTTTACTGATGACAGAAGTCTTGCCACCAAAGATATCAATTCAACTGCCAAAAATATCTCTGAATCATCAAAGATAAGAGAATCCGAACTAAACAAAATATTCGAAGATTTCTTTGATGATGAAAACTCAGAGTTTCTTTTTAGAGATATTCACAAAGCAACTTCAGAGGAACCTCAAAATACAAGTACAACTCTCTCTGGTCCCTCGGAAGTTACAACTTCGGCTTCTTTGAATGCAGTTCCAAGAAATGAAATAAGAGACATCTGAAGAATTTCCAGAGACATCTTTTGAAGAGATTTCAGAGCATCCTTCACCGTCTCTGGAACCCACTTCAGAGCCTCTGAATAGTACAACAGAGATGTCACCGACTGTCATCTCTGAAGCTCAAACTCCACCTCATATTCATTCTCCAATCACAAGATAGACAAAGGATCATCCCCATGATCAGGTCATTGGATCACCTTCAGAAAGATTCAAAACCATATCTACCACAATCAATGAATGCTATTTTGTAAATTTTTTAAGCATCATTGAACCAGAGAAGGTAAATGAAGCTCTTGAAGATCCTCATTGGATCTCTGCCATGTAGGATGAACTTCAAGAGTCTGAAAGAAACAAAGTCTGGACCCTAGTTCCCCTTCCTAAAGGAAAGTTTGCAATTGGAACTAAATGCGTCTTCAAAAATAAAAAGGATGAGGATGGCATAATAATCATAAACAAAGCAAGGTTGGTTGCAAAGGGATATTGCCAATAAGACGGTATTGATTATGATGAAACCTTTGCACCTGTGGCTAGGCTAGAAACAATAAGAATCTTCTTAGCCTATGTTGCACACAAAGGGTTCAAAGTATATCAAATGGATGTTAAATCTGCCTTTTTAAATGGAAAATTAAATGAAGAAGTTTATGTTCATCAACCACTTGGATTTGAAAGTACAGAGTTTCCTAACCATGTTTATTATCTTGATAAAGCTCTGTACATAATTTAACAAGCATTAAGAGCCTGGTATGCTACCCTGTCCACATTTCTGATTAATAATGGTTTTGAAAAAGGTACAATTGATACAACTCTGTTCATCAAGAGGTACAAAAATGAGACACTTTTAGTATAGATATATGTTGATGACATTATCTTTGGCTCTACAAACCAAAAGTATTGTGACAGATTTTCATAGTTGATGAAGTGTGAATTTGAGATGAGTCTCATGGGAGAATTAACATTCTTCTTGGGCTTACTAGTAAAACAAACCTCAGAGGGTACTTTTATCAGTCAATCTAAGTATGTCTCTGACATTTTGAAAAAGTACAAACTCAATGATTCAACTTCTATGAAAACACCTATTGCCACAGGAGTCAAACTTGACACTGATCCTTCAGAAAAATTTGTAGATGTCAAGATTTACAGAGACATGATAGGATCACTTTTATACTTAACTGCTAGTAGGCCTGATATAATGTTTGCAACATGTCTCTGTGCTAGATATCAATCAAATCCAAAAGAACTTCATTTATCTGCAGTAAAGAGAATTTTTAGATACCTCTGAGGCACACCTTCTTTGGGTCTCTGGTATCCTAAACTCTCTAGTTTTGATTTAACAGCATACACTGATGCAGATCATGCAGGGTGCAAGCTAGACAAGAAGAGTACCTCTGGATGGTGTCAATTATTCGGTGATAAGCTGGTAAGTTGGTCATCTAAGAAGCAGAACTGTGTTTCAACTTCTACTGTAGAGGCAGAATATGTTGCTGCTGCTAGTTGTTGACTCAAGTCATCTATATGAAAACTTAGCTCAGAGACTATGGCTTACATTATGACAGAATTCCAATTTTGTGTGATTCCAAAAGTGTCATATCCATCTCTGCCAATCCAGTACAACATTAAAAAACAAAGCACATTGATGTAAGATACCATTTTCTGAAAGATCACGTTGAAAAGGGAACAATTAAAATGTATTTTGTACCAACTGAACTCCAACTTGTTGATACTTTCACAAAAGCTTTAGATTAACGAAGGTTCAATTTTTTAATTAGCAAGTTGGGAATGTTGAACATGTCTACCTAACACAAAGGAGAAAATCAGAGTCTCTGATCCACTCATCTCTAAGCATCTGTCAAGGGGGAGAAGATAAAAACAAAACATTTTTTTGTCAAGGGGGAGCAAAAGAACCTTTCATCTATCAAGGGGGAGCAGGAGAATTATTTCAACTTAGTCTCTGATATTCATCTCAGAGTCTCTGATATAGTCTCTGATATTCACCTCAGAGTCTCTGATCTAGTCTCTGATATTCACCTCAGGGTCTCTGATCTTGTCTCTGATATTCATCTCAGAGTCCCTGATCTAGTCTCAGATATTTACCTCAGAGTCTCTGATCTTGTCTCTGATATTCATCTCAGAGTCTCTGATCTAGTCTCTGATATTCACCCCAGAGTCTCTGATCTTGTCTCTGATATTCATATCAGAGTCTCTGATCATTTCTCATTTTTCTCATTTTTGGGAATATTCTAGCAAATGTTTATTTCTCAAAAAGAATTGATTTTCATTGCCACATTTTTTTTAAATAAATAATATTTAGAAAAGAAGAATTTCTTTTGAGAAAATTAAATGCGTGTTTAAGCTACGCCTTATTGGATAACATCAAGAGTCCCTTCTCTATCCTACTATACGTGTCACCTATTTATTAGGGGAATAATGGAACGTCCTTCTGACATTGGAACACACAATCGCCCTTTCCGTTACCTATCTTTCTCTACCCTTGTCCATAAAAACCCATTCCTTCCTCCCTTTATTCTTTATGCACTCAGAACTTCATCCCCAAATACTCTCTCTCTCTCTCTCTTTCTCTCTCTCTCTCTCTAAAACTCTCTCAAAGAAAGCAAACCTGCAACAATGGCCGCTCAAGCTCAAAACTCAGGCGATTCAAGAAGAAGAGTTCCAAGTCTAAACATGGCCCAGTTTGATGTACCAGTGAAAGGCAACAACTACCATCTAGATGTCACCCCTACCAAGTACGACGAACAGTTTCGTCCTGTACTGGAGTTTCTTAGCAAATATGAACTGCGAGATGTTTTCACCGACTATGCTTCTAATGTCCAACAATGGTGGTATTCAAGTGAATACAATGACGAACAAGAAAGGTTTGTTGGGTACATTGACCTAGGAAAACATGGCATAAACGTCAGAATCACTCCCAACACACTGACTCGCAGATTCAACTTGCCCACCATTGCAGATCTTCAAATTCAGAAATTTGAGAAACCACCCACTCAGGATGTTCTCATTCAGTTTCTTCTGCACTTGGGGTATAACAAAGAGATCACACGTCTGAGTCAGTTCAGACCTCAACACCTGCCTCCCATGTTCAGGTTCAGTGTTCAGTGTGTTGAATCGCACACTTACATGTAAAATTGGCAGCCAAGACCAGACACATCCAACTATTCTTGCAATCATGTATGCTCTTTTCTTCAACCGGAGCATTAATATGGTGAATCTACTATTCTGTGAGATGCTGACTGCAGTGGACAAAAAGAACAAGGATTTGGCTAAAGGCAAACAGCCAATTTCAGTACTGTTTCCTCGTTTCATTTCTGTTGTCATTCGACGTACAATGGAAAGATTCTCTCTCACTAAAGAAGGCCCAAGAACACCGCTATTCATAATGAACTCTTTCAAACCAACGGTGGTTCCTCGTTACCCAAATGAGAGAAGGTTTCCACAAACAATGCTTCAGTACATTCATGTTGACTCTGACACTCGCCTCATACTTAGTCGTGTTGCTCAACCATCAGAACCGATGGTGAGATCCCCAACACATTTAGGTTCTGAACCCGAGCTAGAATCATAGAGTTCCATCTCTGATACTGATCACAATATTCACAGATAGCAACCACAGGGTGTCTCTGTACGAGTGTGAGAAATAAAACAAGAGAACCCTCCCTACGAAGAAGAGCCTTAATCTGTCAAATGAGAGGTCGGTGAGTCAGAGGGTACACCAGAGGGTGAGTTTCTAAACCTAGATCCGATAGAGGTAAGGTAGAAAAAGATGCCCTTGATGGCACAAATGAGGGATTCCAAAACCCAACTCCCAGTGTTAACAAATCTACTGTCCAAGGTGGTCCAACACCAGTGGACATTGAAACAAAGGTGAACACCTCGAGCCCTTCCCAAGCCAACCACTCAGAGGCATCTTCTTCTACCTCTGAAGCACGCACAAAAGGGGGACCCTACGATATGGCTATGTCCTCCCAACAGGACTTAGACTAAAACAAAAGTACCCATTCACCCCAGAGTACGCCACCACCTCACACACATGATGCCTTTGTGGCTCATGAAATAAAGGACCATCCCTTAGTACAAGAGAGACTTCAGATCTCTCGTAAGGATTGCCTGTTAGAGAAACAATGGCACGAACTTCTTACACAAGGACTCCTTAGCCTGGACAACAAGGTGTCCACTCACATTAGGTTCTCGTCATCATCTACCTCTGACTCTGATGATGGCAGACCTATTAAAACCCTTTTAGAGAAATCCTTGAAAAAGGATTCTCAAGGATTAAAGGGAAGTCCTTCCGGAGTAAACATCAAACCAACTCCGAAAGAAGGCCCCTCTGAACTCGAGGGAAAATTAGAATCATGTGTTGATTCTAAGCTAACCCCCTCTGATTATGTCACCAAGGAAGAGTTCAAAGTTTTTGGTGATGAAATCAGAGGATCTCTGAAAGAGATTAAACTTCAACTGGAGAAGACCTCAGAGGCCTCTGCCTCAAACTCTGAAGTTGCAAATCTTACTTCAGAGGTCTCTGAGTTGCGCACCACAATAGACTCTCACAGCTTACGACTGGAGTCTCTGGAAAATCTTGTCATCGTGAATTCCTCCGTCTTGTCAAAGGAAATTCATGAATAAAAGACAGAGTTCCTCAAGGCCATCCCTCCTCCCTCTGCTCCCACTCGTACCTCTGAAGACTTTTCTCATTTCAAGGAGGATGTTTTGAGGTCATTAGCAGAGACTATCACCAGGATCTCTACTTCACATACTGCTCCCACTACTACCATCTCATCAGAGCTCATTACAAAAGATGACCTCCACAACTTCTCCAAATCCATCACCAGCAGCATGATAACTATTTCCAGCAAAATTTTCACCAAGGCCAGTCAGCAGAGCAAGACTTTTGAAGATCTTATAAAGAATGCCATTTCTTCAGAAGGAACACTAAAAAGGAAGGCACCAGAGGTGGTATGCTCTGAAGAGGCCAAGAAGAAGGCAAGATTTGGAGACTCTGATGACCAGGATGATCAGCCTCAGGGGTCATCAGGCCTTCGAAAGGGAGAGAAGACTACATCAACCAAACTAGCTGAATCTCAGAAAGAGTCAACTCCCTCTGGATCCAACAACAGAGATCAAGGAAAAGAACCAGAGAGGCACTCCACCTCTACTGAAGACAATCAGACATTTCTTGCATCTCCAGTACCTATCATCCTCTTAGCACCATCAACTTCAGAGGACCCAACAATTCAAGTTGTAAATGCTATTCCAGAGACAATTGGGGCTCTAGAAGAAGATGAAGACGAACAATTGATAGACTTCTCAACATCCGATGATACATTCTCGTCACCAGAAACACCAAACATTGTGATGATAGATGCCTTCGGATAAGAATTTGAAAAGGAAGAAAAATCTGATTCTGAAGAAGAAGAATGTTGGGTCTGAATATGCTAAGGATGGATACTACTACTAGTTGAAAGGTATTACTACTGCTTGTAATTTTAATACTGCTAGTAGAATTAATACTGCTTGAAGAGTTAGTGCTGCTACTTGAATAGTTAGTACTGCTTGGAGAGTTAGTACTGCTAGTAGTTAGTACTATTGAAGATTACTACTGCAAGCATGGTTAGTACTGCTCAAGGATTAATACTGCTGAGGATGTTAATGCTGCAAGATGATTAATACTGCTAAAAGAAGGTTAGTGTTGCTTCTAATGATAAAGAAGACTTGAAGATAAAGATGAGCTGGAGATAAGGTTGAAGATAATTATGGTATTGATACTGAAGATCACTTTTATTTTGATAATTATCTTGTAATCAACTTTGTATATATAGTATATAAGTCTTTGTTAGAATTAACAATTTTTTCATACGTTTTGTTGAGAGAATTAACCTCAAGAATAGTTTAGATCCATTCTGTAGAGAAGTATAGAACGTCTGTTGAGTCTGTTCAACAGATTGAGGTTTTGTGTGTAATCATCAAGTTGAATTAATATAACTTGTGATTTGAGTTCTATATACTGTTCCATTGATTTTCTGTTAAAGTGTTTTTCCGTGACTTCTTTAACATAAGTTTCTGAGTGTGTTATTTAAATTCTTGTTTGGATTTCGATCCTGACAAGTGGTATCAGAGCTTAAGGAACTCAGAAACCAACAAGCATCATAAACAGAATCCAGAATCAAGCATTGATGGTTGAGGTTACAGAGTCTTCAGGTACTGCAATCCCCACTGAGGTAATATCTAGCCTTTGTTCTAAAACCTGTATTGAAATTGTTAAAAAGTACAGGGATCACAATCAGAACATGAGTGATGACCTTAAAAGGTTAAAGAAAGATATAAGAGAGTATGTGTTGATCGTTGAGAGGTTTGAAGAACAGATTAAGGCATATCAAGCCAATGAACTTCAACATTCATATGATACCAACTACTGGAAGTGGGAGAAGAATCAATTAGAGATTCAACTAGAGAAGTCCAAAGAGGAATGTGAGAAAATTAAGAGTGAATTTGAGAAGGCTAAATTAGATATTGAGAAATATTCCAATGCTTCTAAAGCAATGGACTCTTTACTCAAAACTCAAGTTCATGACAAACTGAGAAGAGGAATAGGCTATAACACCACCCCTCCACCAAACAACAATAATTATATACCACCCACCTCAGATCTCTTAGAAAGAAAGGACAAGAAGGAATTACCTGAGAGATCCACTTAAGTAGATCCTTTAGACAAAGTAGTGGTTGAGGCAGATTCTGAAGAAGAGGACTCTGAGAGTAAGAAGGAGAAAGACCAAAAAGATATTCCCCTAGAAAACCACATACTGACAAATGAAAGGGGGGTAAACCGTTTGTCAAGAGTGAGAAAGTGAAGTCTGGGGAAGAAACAATTAAGAATGAAAAAGATGAGACCTCTAGGAAAGGGAAGGATAAGGTACAGGGAGTTCACTACATGCCAACCTCTGTTATAAATCCCTGTACTTGTCAACAGAACAAGCCCCATAAACATGATAAAATAAGGGGAAATTAGAGAAACAGAAATAAACAGTGGGCTTAAAGACAAGGAATTGATCTAAGCAAAGTCAATAGACCAAAGCCTTGTTTTATTTGTGGCAAATTGAATCATCTAGCCAAGCACTGTTATTTCAATCCTATTAACCAAAGACTTTCTTTTCAAAGACAAACACAAAATTCTTTTAGTTATAGGAAGCAATCAAGAAATCACATGGCTGCTAATATGAGAACAGTACCAATGAAAACTGGGACTGCAAAATCTCATATTCAGAATAAGTGTGAAAAATCAAAAGAAAATACTCCAATCAAGTCAAGGAGTAACTCACAGAACAAGAAAGCAAACAACTTTGTCAAGGTTTGGGTTCCAAAAGTAAAAAAATCTGTTAGTACTGCTATTTCAAATAGTACTACTGACAGAAATAGTGTTGATGCTAGCAATACTACTGCTACCCAGGTTAGTACTGCTACCCAGGTTAGTATTACTAACCAAGTTAGTACTGCTAACAAGGATAGTGCTGCTACCAGTGTTAATGCTGCCAAGCCTATAATTCTGACAAAGTATTCCAGCCATGAAATTCCTAAATCAGATAATCTCATCCAGACTAAAATGACTGATTATAAGTATGTTAATGAGAAAGGGCAACCCAAGACCACTTTGGCTTGGGTTCCCCCAAGAAACTAACTGTTTTATCTAGTGTGCAGGGCAACCAATAGCTCAAGAGGAAGAGCATTTGGCAAGAAGATAGTGGTTGCTCTTGGCACATAACAAGTAACATGGACTGCCTTAAATTCTTCAAAATATTTGATGGAGGACATGTTGCTTTTGATCCAGCAGAGGTAGGATAAGTGACAAAGGTATGGCTTCAAAAGGTAAGTTGACTTTTAAAGATTTGATAGTGCATGGTGATACTAACAAATTTTGTTTAAGTGTTTCAGATTGCTTCAATTGGATTTTTAGTACTTCTAGTTCAGTTAATACTGCCCTCTATATTACTCATGATGTCAGTTCAAATATGGTTAAGTATGGTTACTACTGCTAGGTTGTTTATACTGCCAGTGCGAAGTTACTACTACTTGCCTTATTTATACTGCTAATCAGTGTTACTACTGTTGGTATGTGTTAATACTGCTAGTCTGTGTTAATACTGCTAGTCCGTGTTAGTACTGCCAGTATGTGTTACAACTGCTAGTATGAGTTAATACTGCGAGTTAGTTAATACTGCTAGGGTACTTAGTACTGCTTCTAACTGAAACCCTCCACCTATAAATACCCTTTGTGACCGCCAAAATACAAACGGCTCTTTGAACTTCCATTGCTTCTTTGTCTCTCTCTCGATTTCTTGCTTACCAGTGTCAACCCTAGTCACAATTTGAACGCTAGAATTAATCAAGACAATGGCAGGATGAGCATTCTTTGATGAACACAACGAGCTCGCCATGTTGCAGAAACCAAAGCAAGCTGAAGGTTTCCATGCCATAGTGGATTTCCTCAAATCCTCACACATCGTCCACGCTCTAACTATCAATCCCACAATCTATGTGGAACATCAAAGACAGTTCTGGGCCAATGCTATCAATCACTCTGAAGAAGGAACTCAGGTCATTCAAACAAGGGTATGTGATAAACCCCTGACCATCTCAGAGGAGTGTATTCGCATCCATATACGCTTAGATGATGCCTCAGGTATAACCTCTTTACCTAAGGAAGATCTTTTCCAAACTATTAGTAATATGGGGTATGAAGGTCCCACTGATGTATTCAAGTTTTTCAAAAACAGATTTTCACCACAGTGGAGATTTTTTGTTCATACCCTACAACATTGCATTTCACGAAAAACAACTGGATGGAGTGAGTTTAGTAGTACCTTAGCCTATGCTTTGGTCTGCTTAGCCACCTCTAGAAAGTTTAATTTCTCACAAATGATTTTCAATGATTTTATGTCAAACCTGGATACCAAATCCAAAAGCTTTTATATGTATCCTAGGTTTGTACAAGAGATTATAGTAAAGGAAATGACGGATCTACCCTCTTTTCAAGAGGTGTATGTACGAAAACCTCCCAAAGGGAAGGTATTCTCAAACATGAAAAGGCCTAGCAAGGACTTTTCTGGACAAGTGACACCATTGTTCTCTACAATGATGGTTATGTCTCCTTCCCATGGTGAGGCATCAGGGTCACAGCCCACATCTGACCACCCAACTGATGACCTACCCACACCATTCCATTCTAGTAATCCTCCTCAGATTCCTATTGAAAATCCCACATCCCCCATCACCAAAATTTATATAAGGAAAAAGGTACATAAAGTTCCTTCTCTTCTTATACCTTCACCCCCACAGCCTTCAAACCCTCTAATGGAGCATTCTCCATTATAGAATATCGATAGGGAAACCACAGGGGTGTCTCCCAACCCCAAGAAGGTGCTCACTAAGGAGCAGGTTGAGCATGTGGGCAGTGAGGCTCACACTACTGACTTTACACAAAGTGCAGGGCAGGACAGTGTGAACATCCCTAAGACCTTCCCCACGACAACTTTGGGTGAGCAATCATCCAAAGGTCCCAGGTGCCAAGAAACCAAGGGGGTAGAGGGTGCTTCTGCTAGGCAGAAGACCTCTACTAAAAGATCCAAGGATCCTTCAAGGGTGGTCAACACACCCAAAGGAGGTGAGGACAGATATAACTATGAGGAATTGATGGAAACTATGGGCAATATCAATCTTGATGTCCTCAAACAGGGTGCTAATATAGAGGAGATGAAATTGGTGATTCTGTCTCAACAAGCGCAGATTACCAAACTAAAGAAAATGGTTCTAAGGTGGATGCAGAAAAAGAAAAGAAAGCAGTATGTATTGAAGAAAAGGGAAGATGCTTTCAACAAGGGGGAGAGACAAGCTGAAGGGGAGAAACAAACCCCTGTTGACATGGAATCAAAGTTTGAGGGGGAGTTGGGTACAGAAGCAGAAAATAACAAAGCAGCAGAAACAGTTAAACTAGCAGCAGCAAAACCAAAAGAAGTAGAAACCACACCAGCAGCAGTAACTACTACACCAGAAGTAGTAACAACAGAAGTAGAAACAGAAAAAAATGCAGCAGAAACAGGGCTGACTATAGAAGAAATAGAAATTGTAGAGACTTTATTAAACGCAAAGACTGACACTCCCAAGGCCACTCAAAAAGCTAAGGGAGTGGTCATTAAAGAAGGAGGAGCAAATCAGAGAAAGAAAAAGATCAGTGTGGAGGATGCAAAGAAGAAGGGAAAGGAGAAGATGGTTGAATCTGAGCAACCATTGAAGAAACAGAAACAGATTGAGTTGGATGAAGAAGTGGCCAAAAAGCTTCAAGAAGAGATGAAAAAGGAGGAAGAAATTCAATCTGCCAAAGACAGAGAGATTGTTTTGGATATGGCTGATAAACTTAATGAAGAATATCAAAAGAGTCTGAAGTCTGCAGCTGATGCTAAGAAAGTCACAAAGAAGGCCTCAAGGCAAAGGCTACCACTAAAGACTAGACAAAGACAACCTTCCAAAACATACTTAGCAAACCAAGAACGAAGGAAGATGATAAACTTCCTGAGAGGAGATATTGGAGTTCCTGAGGGAATGTTTACAATTATGTCTTTTGGAAAGCTTAAAGAACTTTACCAGAAGGAGATGGCCCAACTGAAAGGGGACTTCACTCAAAGGGAAGAAGCTGAAAGAAAGATGAAAGAGAGGCATGATCTCAACATACAACAACCCTTCCCTGAAAGTGAAGAAGGAACTCCTATCAAGTAAAAGAAAGAAGAAAAGAAAGAAGAAAAGAAAGAAGAGACATTGGCTCATCAAATTGGAGTAATCAAAAGAAAGAAAACAATTGCCACCAAGCCAAAGGCAAAAAGGGCAAGAATTGAAGAAGAAAGAGCAGAAGCAGAAGCAGAACCTACTGATGAACCTTTAGTAGAGCCAGAGCAGAATCCAGAGCAGTCAAATCAACAATCAAATGAGCAGTTTGACTTGTACATGACAGTGACAGATGAAGACCCAGTACAAGCTGATCCTATTTCTATGAAAGCACCAGAAATTATCTTTTGGGATATTCTGAGAGATCAAGGCAAAGAATACTTCAGGATCAAGAGATTGGGAGATCACTATGAAGTGTATGCTACATGGGGTAAAATTATCAGAAGTTGCTCCAGGTCTGATTTGGAAGAAATGCATACAGTTGGGATGAGCTCATATGGTAATGTGTTGGAAGAAGCTGAGATTAGTCTAACCAAGATAGCCATAGAATATTTGTGTATGATATTTGAGCCAGAAAGAGTGAAGAACAGGATAAAAGATCTACATCATGAGTATGGTTTTAAAAGAGTTGATCATTGGATGTTATTTGAAAACTGTGATGTCTATATGATAACAATTGACAAGAGTTATCATGAATACTATCTAGTGGACAAGATTTATGATCACAGCAAGGCTAAACTGCAAACAATGTTGAAATCAAAGTTGGTATGTCCAAAGAACTCAGAAATGGCAAAGATAGTAGTAAAGAGAACCATCAATCAGAGTCTAGGTCTGAATCCTGATTTGGGAATCTAGCTGAAGTGTTGAAAGCATCATGAAGACTCTATGATGAAGAACTTAACATCTCATTCCGAAAAGTTAAGTTAGGGGGAGATTGTTGGGTCTGAATATGCTAAGGATAGATACTACTGCTAGTTGAAAGGTATTACTACTGCTTGTAATTTTAATACTGCTAGTAGAATTAATACTGCTTGAAGAGTTAGTGCTGCTACTTGAATAGTTAGTACTGCTAGTAGTTAGTAATGTTGAAGATTACTACTGCAAGCATGGTTAGTACTGCTCAAGGATTAATATTGTTGAGGATGTTAATGCTGCAAGATGATTAATACTGCTAAAAGAAGGTTAGTGCTGCTTCTAATGATAAAGAAGACTTGAAGATAAAGATGAGTTGGAGATAAGGTTGAAGATAATTATGGTATTGATACTGAAGATCACTTTTATTTTGATAATTATCTTGTAATCAACTTTGTATATATAGTATAGAAGTCTTTGTTAGAATTAACAATTTTTTCATACGTTTTGTTTAGAGAGAATTAACCTCAAGAATAGTTTAGATCCTTTCTATAGAGAAGTATAGAACGTCTGTTGAGTCTGTTCAACAAATTGAGGTTTTGTGTGTAATCATCAAGTTGAATTAATATAACTTGTGATTTGAGTTCTATATACTGTTCCATTGATTTTCTGTTAAAGTGTTTTTCCGCAACTTCTTTAACATAAGTTTCTGAGTGTGTTATTTAAATTCTTGTTTGAATTTCGATCATCACAAAGAAGGAGATTCTGAAGAAGAACAAGTTGAAGTAATCGATGTTGAAGAATATGTTTTCAAGAATGCCCAACCACATCATACTTCAACAGAAGACGAATTAAAAGAATCACCAGAGATTGATGGGTATATCTCTGAACCCACTCTAGAAATTCAATCAGAGGCCAAGGAACCAGAGACAACATAATTGTCTGCTGAAGAAACAACCATGGTTGTCGATGAATAGGCTCTTCTAGAGGATCTTGTTCAGAAAGCAAGCATTTGTTTACCAGCTAAGGTCTTCACTCATCCTCCCAAATTCCTTAACTCTAAGACCGAAGCTTCCATAGAAGATCACTTTAGATACATCCATTGTGAGTTCAATCTGGGAGATACTCAAGTCATTCCTCTAAATCCAAGAATCAGAGAGAATATGCCTGACTATGAACGACGATTCATCAGAGAAAAGACAACTCCAAGGGTGAAGGTCCTCTATGATGATCCAATAATAAAAGTCAACAAAATCTCTGAAAGGAAGTTTGCCTGTAACAAGATCCTCTACAGGCACTATGAGGTCATTCACTCTGATCAAAAGGTTTACGATTTCAATGATAATGATCTCGTAAATCTAAATCCATATGATCTACCTCACTTGTATGCATACTACCTTGCAAGATACGATCAAGGAAGGGAATTCAGAATGGGCATATTTGAAGTCAGAAGAGCAATGGAATCATAAGCTAAACTCAGAGCAAGACTTGACTTCCAGATTGCTTTGAATCTGGGCAAAGAAAAACTGGGAGTGACTGAACCTGTAGAGATGATCGAGAATCTTGATAAACAGAAGACATGATCAATTATTGAAGAGCCTCTGGGTTTCGTCTACAGGGTGAATCAAATCAAGAAAATCTTTCTTGCTTCAGAAGTATCGAAGTACTCTGATGAAACTTTAAGAGGTGTGCAGACTATGATTCATGTGAAGGAAAAATGACATAGAGCATATCTTCTGGCGAAACTGGACTTAGAGATTGGCTCATCGATTAACTTCAGAGAGCTTATTATGATGTTTCATGGAATCTGTTCTAGTGATAGGTGCTAGTTTATTTCCTTATTTTTGAATGTTACTTTCTCTGTTATGAATTTCCAAATGTTTGTGAGAAGTAATATTTAAGTGGATGATTTTCTCCTCTATGCTATCTAGACTTTTTTTTCTCTTCTACTCTTGCAATTTCTATTTTCAATACTTAGGGGGAGATTGTTAGCTCCAATTCAAGATTGTAAAAGTATTGAAAATATCTAAGTCCAATTTCAGAGGACTTCCAGAGACAAACTTCAGAGGACGAACTTGCCTCTGAAATACATTCAAGAGATGGGGACTTTCAGCAGAAGACATCAGAGATGGCTTCATCAGAGGCTCTGAAGACCTCCTTAAAGCTCTGAAGACATTTTCTCTGAAGATAGCGCTGATCATATTTATACATGTATCAGAAGAACAGATGACACATCATTAGTGATAAAATTTACTTTGTAGAGTAGGTCACTGTTCAAGCATGCTTCTATTTGTCAGAATAGCACACTGTTCTCTTTATGGTCCTCTAAATAGGACCATCACTCCATTGACAAATGTGTGCTTTTCAAGATATCTTGTATCTGATAAATCGTTTGAATATATTTCAAAGAAGATCCTGTACTTTATACAAATTTGTTTTATGAATTGTGATATTTTAATCTGCTTTTGATACTAAACTATATTGCTTCCGCTGTTCTTATTCTTGTTGTTTATATCATTGTTGTAAGATTAAATCTAGGATCCAACACCTTTGCACCTCTTTCATGCACATTAAGTCCGTGAATACTTGTTGTTGTGTCAACAGTTTACACATTTTGAGCCTGAAAAAGCTAAGTAGCTTCAATCATTTCTACACTTTCACATACATACAAGGAATAAGTTCTCTTGTTATAACATTAATATAAATTCCTTCGTGTTTTTCGATGATTGAATAGAAGCTCTGGGAGTGAACATCTCAAAAACTCCTTTCTAATGTACATATGTTGTACAAAGTGTTGATTCAGGGTTACAACGTTTATTATATCTTAATTTGAAAAGATTCAGATGAATACATTTCATGAATTGACGGATACACAGATCATAAAGAGCGAAGTTTGTCATTTTATAAAGGGGGAGATTGTTATTGTATCATAAAGGGGGATAATGTTAGTAGAACATAAAGAGGAAGATAAATTTTCGAAGACAATGACTTGAAAAAGTTTTTGCTTATTTTGTTGCTCACAACTCATCAAAAAGGGAGAAGTTCTGTATTTTCAAGTCAAGTGAAAATTTAAAGATTGTCAGAGGATTTATCTCATAAAAGGAAGTGACTTTCTAAAGAAAAAGGGGTGATATTCAAGTACTTTCAAGTCAAATATGAAAGGTTGAGTAAAGTTTGAAAGACTTTCTATAGAAAAGTAAAAGATTGATGAAAGTTTATCAAAATGGAAGAGATAATTTCTGGAATTTCAAGTTCAAGATAGATGAAAGTTTGTTTTCCGAAGACTGATCAGAGATCACAGAGATGAAGATACGAGCATTGAAAGATTGCTCAAAGTTCAAAGATTCCTCAAGTTCAATGAAGATCAAAGAAGTTTCAAGAATTTCAAATTCAATTTCAAAGTTTTGTTCAAGACTTGATGACTTTACAAAGCAAAGTCAATGACTTTTCAAGATTCTTCAAAGCATCAAAGATTGAAGACTGCTAGAGCTTCAACGTTTAAAGTTGTCGGAGATAAAAGTTTTAAAGAATCAAGAGTTGATGACGGTTGTCAAATTGTTTTTTGTTAGAGCATAAATATGTGGGATACAAGATCATAGAAGACTGAAGATTGAAGTCAAAGCTGAAGTCAACTCTCAAAGTCATAGTCAAAGTCTAGTGTAATAATGCCAAAGTCAAAAGTTGTATTTTATGTTTTTTAGTGTTGTGCGCGTTTCATTGTTGTAAGAGTACATTACATTGGGTGTTTTGTAGTGTGTATATAAATAGTGTTTCGTGCGTGTTGTAGGGTGTAGCAGTTCATAGTGTTGAGAGAGTTCTAGAGATAGAGAGAATGTTCGTGTGAGCATATTTGTATTGAATTTGATTGTGAAATAAAAGTGAGATTTTATGGAACTAATTGTCATTTTCTGATTTACATTGTTATCTGGAATAACAATTGGTATCAGAGCTTACAAAATTCAAAGAATTTTTGGATTAAATTCAAGATTCGTGATCGACATTTCAAGAACTCACAAGAATAATATTCAGAATCAATTTTTGCAATTTTGTGATGTTTTTGATCTGTTTTTAGTTTCATTGTAATCGATTGATTGGTTAGAACAGTTTTCATTTGTATTGTTTTACCTAATTCACTTGATTTAGAAGTGGATTTTGGATTTTGGTTAAGTTTGAGTTCGAATCTGATACGTACTGTTTCATAGATCGATTATGTATTTTTAATATTTTTCATTGTTATATTTGTATTGTAATATGTTCGAGATCGATTTTTGAGCAAGTCTACGAAATTTCAAGCCAATTGAAGGAGGTTTGAATCGAATCAAAGTGAAAATCGAGTTTATGAAACTGTACAAGTCACAAACTCGCAAGATCTAAAGAACTCGCTAGTGAAGAACTCGTAAGCCCCTAAAGAACTCGCGCAAGTGTTGAACTTGCAGACCCCAAGAACACTCAAGAGTGAAAGAACTCGCAAGTCTTTGAAGAACTCGCAAAGACCTACAACTTGTTTGAATTGAAGATGTTAGTGTATAAATTGTATCCAAGATTTAATGTGAAAAGTCTAAGTCTGTAAAGTCAACAGAGTCAACATTAATGTCTTAAGAGTTTCTTTGTTATGAGAGTTTAGTCTCATAAGGGTTTATCATCCATGTATAAATAGCATTGTGTTGTAAGGGAACAATTGTAACCAAGCATTGTACAGGTATTCATAAACACATATCAATACACATATGACTTGAGTGTTTCTCTCTCTACTCTCTCACTAGAACCTTGATTGACAAATCTTGTTTGATTATTATTAAATCCATAATACTAGTTGATAAACAATCACACAACACAATACAAATCAAGAGATGAATTGTAACACCCCGGATTTTCATTCTGTGATCTTGATACTCTTGTGTTTAAGCGTTGTCGTTAGCACCGCGTTTAGTTTGGAGTTTGAGTTTGGATTTTGTTGGTTTTGGATTAACCACAGTGAATCACGCGAGTTGCACCGCGACTTGAGGTCGCGGCACAACCCGCGAAACCCCCTGTTTGGTGTGGGTGTGGTCGCGGCATAACCCGCGTGATAGCCTGGCCGACTTAGGTGGGTTTCTTCAAAATATCTAATTTGGTTTTAATATCTTAAATCTCTTTTCACTCTCTCTTTTCTCTCTCTCTCTTTCTTGGTTTCGAGTTTGGTTCTTCGATTGTCGTTTGTTGCTAATATTAAGTGCATCTAGCATGGGTTCGGTATAGAAAGCTTCGTCTTCCCTCGATGGTCGATATCTGGTTTTTCGGGTTTTTGTCTAAAACCTATTTGGTGAGTTCCTACTACTTTTTCTAAACTTTATACATATCAAAACTTACATTTTGAACTTCTATATATCTCCATGGTTTCAGATCTAAGTTTACTACATTTTGTTATAACTTGAGTTTTGGGAGATTTTAGGGTTTCTGATCATTTTCGATTAAAATGATGGGTTTCATCTTATTTGAAGTAAAAGGATGTTTTACTTGTACATTTATGTGGGTTACTTGATAGAATGTTTAAAGTTCATTTTTGATGATTTTCATTGTCACCAAAAGTTAAACTTGAAAATGCATTTTGTTTATAAATGTTATTTTATACCATATGACTATCTATGGTTGGTCACATATGTTGTTGTGACGAGTCTGCACCATTACTAGTGGATCCCTAGGTATTGAGTCGACTTATATTTGGGATGTCTTTTCCCCTCTTTGTAAATGGATGTATATGATCCTCGGGGGCCATTTGGTACGGTTATGTGAGATCGGTTACTAGCCATGGATCATATTTTCCCTTATTTGTAACTATGGATGCATGTGATCCTCGGGGGCCATTTGGTATGGTTATGTGAGACCGGTTACTAGCCATCGGTCATAGTGTAGTCCTAGTGAACGAGTTTTGAATTGGTTTCCTCGGGGGCCCTCCCTCACATCGTAGTACGGACCTTTGTAGTTCGTGGCCATGGATTCCAAGTGTTTCGACTCATAACTAGGATTGTGACCTACTTTGTGTTACGCTACAATCCTTGGTAAAACTGTTTATCTTTGTCATCGTATGATGAGTTTACTTTTAAAAGGCCCGGTTGTGGCAAAGGTTTCATTTGAAAATTAAACCTTATGAAAAAATTTCCTTATGATACAATTGTTTATATCTCTTGAAATTTATAAACTGAATGTTCTCACTAGGTTTTAAGCCTAACACTTTTTCTCAAATGATGTGTATAACAGGTTCCCGTTAGCGGTGGGTTGCTAAGGGCTTGAGTGACGAGCTTGGTCTCGGGGATTTTTGAGATGACTAGTATTGATGTTGGGCAATTGTTTAAGTCCCATTCTTTTGATGATATTGGATTAACAACCTATGTAATCTAGATAGGTAATGTTTAGATTAGTTTGTTGTTGAGTTCAATATCAGTATTCAGATTGTAAAGGTTAAGTACATTTCCTCTTTTTGGGAGGTTTATACCAAGTGTGATGTTTATTTGTCCAGTTTCCGCGTTTCAAATTCACTATGGTTTTTAGGGTGTTACAAGTTGGTATCAGAGCTCTAGTTTAAGTGATCTAGGCATGAATGTAAGATGTCTAGACTTACACTGAGTATGTTAAGCATTGATTCGTGAGCTTGGGTAGAATTTCTAAGATTGGTTGGTCTTAGAGTCAATGGAAATTATAGTTATCGAACGTTGTAGCGATGGTATTAAGAACCTTTATGTATTGTATGTTCATAATTTCACTTAGCTAATGTTATTATGAGAATATTTATACGTGATTGTGCTTAATGTACCGTTACTATGACAATTGGTAATGTGGTATTCGTTCTTTCGTGTTCATTCTGTTGATCTGTCTCTTATTATTTTTGTGCTTGTGTGGCAACCATTACATAGGTATGGTGAACATACGTGGTCGTCCGTCGGGCGGCGGTGATCTTCGCGATGTTAGTTCGCGTGAGCTGAATCCTGTGGTTAGAGTGTTAGCAGTCGTTCCTCCGGGCATGCCACCGATATTTACTGGGGAGGTAGAGCTGGGGCCAAGAGTAGATTTGGCATCCACCAGCCCCGTTATTCAAGTGGCAAACCTCAAGCTGATATGATGGCCAACGTCATGCAGATGGTGACATCGGCCATGGAGAAACAGCAAGAGGTTTTTCAGAAGATGTTGGAGGACCGGGATACGAGCCTCAGGAGGCATGAGGCAGTAGAGGAGAATGTGTTGGTTGGCTCTGGGGGCACCAAGAACAGAATCAGATCTGAGGAGAACAGGGTGGTCGGTGCTCCGAAAAGTGGGAAAAGTTGTTCCTACAAATCTTTTCTGGGTTGCGGACCACCAGAGTTCTCTGGTTCTGAAGACCCACTTGCGTGTGTTAAGTGGATCCGAGCGGTCGAACAGGACTTCGGTTCATTCTAGTGTCGTGATGACCAGAGGGTAAGATTCGGTACTAAACTGCTCAGGGATACGGCGCTGACGTGGTGGAATGTTATCCAGTCCACCCTCTTTTCTACTGTTTTGGCCCAACTGACTTGGAGCGAATTCAAGGTAAAGCTATTGGAAGAATACTGCAATGAGAGGGTTGTGGATCGGATCAAGGCAGAGTTCCGAGCGCTTGAGAAAGGGAATTTGACGGTGAGACAGTATACCCGTCAATTCATGGAAAAGTTGGGGTTAATGGGGCATGTGGCCTCGACTGAGAAGGAGAAGATTAAGGCTTATCTGAAGGGTCTACCGTCGAACATGATGACTATGGTCCGAAACTCGAAGGCTTCTAACCTTTGGGAGACTATCGAAGAGGCGCAGTTTATGGAAGAGGTTTACGCAAAAGGTAAACCGGGGAAGGCTGTGGCAGTTGTTGAGAAGAGGAGATGGGAGAGCAGTTCAGTACCTCCCAAGAGAACCCGACCTTTTGTCGGAAACCGAAGCTTCAACAGTTATCAAGAAGCTAGGTGGTGCCAGAAATGCAGAACCAATCACCACGGTAACTGTAACACCACTTCCCAAACTTGTTTCAAATGTGGGAAAGCTGATCACCTCGCCAAGGATTGCCTGATCAGAGGGAATGTCTGTTTCGAGTGCAAGGCACTGGGGCACATGAGGATAGATTGCCCGAAGCTCATGACGGGTAGCGCGCCAGTTAAGAAAGAGAATCCACCTAGGGTTCCGAGTCGAGCGTTTCAGATGACAGCCAATGAGGCCAAGGCATCAGCTGATGTGGTATCGGGTATATTTCTTATAAACTCAGTACCTGCTCGTGTTTTATTCGATACGGGTGTCAGTTTCTCTTTTATATCTGAGTTGTTCCGTCCAAAGATTGTTATGCCCACTACTAGTCTTGAGGTTGCGTTAGTAGTTGAGATAGCAAATGGTAGTCAAGTTCTGATCCGCGATGTTTTGAAGAAGTGTATTCTAGGAATCGAAGGGAGAGATTTCCCAATCGATTTGTTGCCGATGTTAATCGGGGGTTTTGATGTTGTGGTCGGTATGGATTGGTTAGCAAGCAATCATGCCGAGTTCGTATGTTCCAAGAAATTAATTCGACTTCCCAATCCCAGTGGCGAAGTTGTTGTGATTTATGGTGAGAAGAGGAAGGGAGATGTGGCAATAATCACCATGACTAAAGCACGCAAGTGTTTGGTGAAAGGATGCTCGTCTTTCCTAGCCTACGTGATCGACGCCAAGCTAGAGAAGTTAAAGCTCGAAGATGTGAAGATTATGCGCGAGTTTCCAGACGTCTTTCCAGACGACTTGCCCAGGTTACCACCCGATCTCCAAGTAGAGTTTCGGATTGATCTCGTACCGGGAGCGGCTCATATTGCTAGAGCCCCTTATCGGTTAGCGCCAGCGGAGATGCAAGAGATGATAGCCCAACTCCAAGAGCTTTTGGAGAAGGGATTCGTAAGACCGAGCTCGTCTTCGTGGGGAGCTCCGGTCTTGTTCGTCAAGAAGAAGGATGGCACAATGAGAATGTGCATCGATTATCGTGAGTTGAACAAAGCTATAGTAAAGAACAAGTATCCGCTTCCCAGGATTGACAACTTTTTCGATCAACTCCAAGGAGCGGGGTGTTTTTCCAAGATCGACTTACGTTCGGGTTACCATCAAGTGAAGGTAAGAGAAGAAGACGTTCTGAAGACAACTTTTAGAACGCGTTACGGCCATTACGAGTTTCTTGTAATGCCTTTTGGCCTAACGAACGCACCAGCGGTATTTATGGATTTGATGAATAGGGTGTGCTGACCTTTCCTCGACAAGTCGGTCATCATATTCATTGATGATATACTCGTGTACTCTAAGAGCGAGTTAGAGCACGAGCAACACCTACGCGAAGTTCTTGATGTGTTGAGAAAAGAAAGATTGTACGCCAAGTTTTCCAAATGTGACTTTTGGCTTGAAGAAGTGCAATTCTTGGGTCACGTTGTCACTCGAGATGGAGTGAAAGTGGATCCCTCCAAGATTGAAGCTATGATGAATTGGGAACCTCCCAAGAGTCCGTTAGAGATCCGCAGTTTCTTGGGTCTGGCGGGGTACTACCGGAGATTTATTCAAGACTTTTCAAAGATCGCTTCTTCCTTGACAGTTTCAACTCGGAAGAATGTGAAGTTCGATTGGACCGAAACACAAGAGAAGGCGTTCCGTATTCTGCAAAAGAAATTGTGTGAAGCTCCAATCTTGTCGTTGCCAGAAGGGTCAGAAGACTTCATCATCTATAGCGACGCTTCGAAGATGGGATTAGGATGTGTGTTGATGCAAAGAGGCAAGGTAATCGCATACGCCTCGAGGCAACTTAAGATACACGAGAAGAACTATCCTACCCACGATTTGGAGTTAGCAGTGGTGGTGTTCGCTCTACACAGATCATAAGAGTTTAAAATACGTCTTTGATCAAAAGGAGTTGAACATGAGGCAACGGCGGTGGCTCGAGTTGCTCAATGATTAAGATTGTGAATTGCTTTACCATCCCGGTAAGGCTAACGTTGTAGCCGATGCGTTAAGTCGGAAAGACTATAGCGGAAGTATTCGGGCTACACTTTCGAGAATCGAGTTAGTGTCTAGTCTTGTTGAGAAGATCTAGACATCGCAGGTTGAAGCTTTGTTGGAAGAAAATCTCAAGGAGGAAGTCATGACGAAACAGCGTTTGTTCTTAACGGAAGATAGCCGTGGGGTAAAACTGTTTAGCGGTCGTGTGTAGGTGCCCAAAGTTGGGGGTAATCGTGATCTATTGCTTGAGGATGCTCACAAGTCCAAGTATTCCATTCATCCGGGAAGTACAAAGATGTACAGGGACTTGAAGTTGCATTATTGGTGGCCAGTAATGAAGCTTGATGTGGCGCGTTATGTGGAGCGTTGTGTGACGTGCTCGCAAGTTAATGTCGAACATCAACGTCCGTATGGGAGTCTTCAGTCCTTAGAGATTCCCGAGTGGAAGTGGGAACACATTACCATGGACTTCGTGACGAAGTTTCCTAAAACTCTTCGAGTTCACGATACCATTTGGGTAATAGTCGATAGATTGACTAAGAGCGTTCACTTCTTGGCTTTGCGCGAGACATTACCGATGGACAAGTTAGCGAAGTTTTACATCGATGAAGTGGTCTCGAGGCATGGAATACCCTTATCAATCGTGTCGGATCGCGACAGTCGGTTCACTTTGAACTTTTGGGATGGGTTTCAGAAAGATCTTGGTACGCGCGTTAAGTTGAGTACGGCTTACCATTCACAAACCGACGGGCAAAGCGAGAGAACGATCCAAACGTTGGAAGACATGTTGAGGTCTTGTGTCATCGATTTCGGGGGTAGTTGGGACTCTCACCTACCTTTGGTGGAGTTTGCTTACAACAATAGCTACCACTCGAGTATTGGTATGGCACCTTTTGAGGCATTGTACGGGTGGAAGTGCTGAACTCTAGTGTTGGCTTGAAGCGGAGGAGAAGCAATTCGTCGGACATGAAATCGTGCAAGAGACGGCCGATAAGGTCAAATGCATTCGTGAAAGGTTGAAAGGGGCTCAGGATCGGCAGAAGAGCTATGCCGATAAGAAGAGGCGGCCGATGGAGTTCCAAGTGGGCGACTGTGTGTTGCTTAAAGTATCTCCATGGAAGGGCATTATCAGGTTCGGAAAACGTGGGAAGCTGAGTCCCCGTTTCCTTGGACCTTTCAAAGTGCTTAAGCTTGTAGATTTGCAAGCCTACCAATTGGAACTTCCCTTAGAGTTGAGCAGAATCCACAACACGTTCCATATTTGTTACCTTCGGAAGTGTTTGGCGGAGGAAGAAAGCGTCATTCCCCTCTCAGAGTTAAGAGTGGATGAGGGCAACCGTTGTGTAGAAGAACCTGACGCTATCTTAGAGAGAAAGTCTAAGAAGTTGTGTCACAAAGAAGTCACTATGGTCAAGGTGCAGTGGAAGCATCATTGGGGAGCCAACGTGACGTGGGAATCTGAGGAGGATATGAAGCGAAGATATCCTCACCTTTTCGAGTAGTTGGATTTCGGGGACGAAATCATTCCCAAGTTGGGGAGGATTGTAACACCCCGGATTTTCATTCTGTAATCTCGGTACTCTTGTGTTTAAGCGTTGTCGTTAGCACCGCGTTTAGTTTGGAGTTTGAGTTTGGATTTTGTTGGTTTTGGATTAACCACAGTGAACCACGCGAGTTGCACCACGACTTAAGGTCGCGGCACAACCCGCGAAACCCCCTGTTTGGTGTGGGTTTTGTGTTACCAGGCGAGTTATGCCACGATTTGTGGTCGCGGCATAACCCGCGTGATAGCCTGGCCGAGTTAGGTGGGTTTCTTCAAAATATCTCATTTGGTTTTAATATCTTAAATCTCTTTTCTCTCTCTTTCTTTCTTGGTTTCGAGTTTGGTTCTTCGATTGCCGTTTGTTGCTAGATTTAAGTGCATCTAGCACGGGTTCGGTATAGAAAGCTTCGTCTTCCCTCGGTGGTCGATATCTGATTTTTCGGGTTTTTGTCTAAAACCTATTTGGTGAGTTCCAACTACTTTTTCTAAACTTTATACATATCAAAACTTACATTTTGAACTTCTATATATCTCCATGGTTTCAGATCTAAGTTTACTACATTTTGTTATAACTTAAGATTTGGGAGATTTTAGGGTTCCTGATCATTTTTTATTAAAATGATGGGTTTCATCTTATTTGAAGTAAAAGGATGTTTTACTTGTATATTTATGTGGGTTACTTGATAGAATGTTTAAAGTTCATTTTTGATGATTTTCATTCTTACCAGAAGTTAAAATTGAAAATGCATTTTGTTTATAAATGTTATTTTATACCATATTACTATCTATGGTTGGTCACATATGTTGTTGTGACGAGTCTGTACCATTACTAGTGAATCCCTAGGTATTGAGTCGAATTATATTTGGGATGTCTTTTCCCCTCTTTGTAAATGGATGTATATGATCTTCGGGGGCCATTTGGTACGGTTATGTGAGACCGGTTACTAGTCATGGATCATATTTTCCCTTATTTGTAACTATGGATGCATGTGACCCTTGGGGGCCATTTGGTACGATTATGTGAGACCAGTTACTAGCCATGGGTCATAGTGTAGTCCTATTTAGTTCTCATTTGATTAGACCCCATCAAATGAGAACCTCATATATTATAATAACTATTACCGTAAGGTATTGTTTCACTTTAGTTTTTCAATCTAAGACTAATTTAATATATTGATCAACACATATTTATTTCACAATGTGTTTGTTTCATTGGTATTCGGTTCACAATGTGAAACTTTTTATTTTATTTTATTTTTTGTTTCACAAACACTTAAAAAATGTTCACATTGTCAAACAAATACTTGTGAAACAAACATATCATAAAACAAATATATGTTAATAAATGCACTAAATCCAAGCCGTAGATAAAAAAAACATCATGTAAAATAACATATGATGCACGGTTTCTCATGATTATCATAATTTATGAATTCTCATGTGAAGGCTTCATATATATGTATATTATATATATAGAGTTATGGTGCAACCTTGCAACCCCTCTATCCACCACACATTTTATGTAATTAAAAAAATGGAAAAAAAACTAAAACTAAAATTTGTAATAGATAAAAAAGTTGCAAGGTTGGCTCATGTAAAATGTTGTATAATAACCCCTCTTTCTCTCTCTCTATATATGTATAAGTTATCATTCAAAAATCATGCTCAAAATGAAGAAGTTATAGATACCATTGATGGTTGGAGTAGACCCCATGTATTGGACCTCAAACCTTTATGAGTTTTGATTTGCATTCAATTAAATGATTTTGGCTTTTGATTTTGAGGGATGTGGGATTGACAAAGACTCCAAGTTTATCATCATATGTTTGTATCAATCCTTTTCCTTTTCCTTTTCTTTTTCTTTTCCTAATGTTGTTATAAAAATATAATATTTTTAATCAATCATATAATTTAATATAATATTTTAATTAATAGTTAAAAAGAACACGCGAGCCAAGCTCAATGTTATAAATATTTCCTTTTCCAAAAAAATGTTATAAATATTTTGTAACACTTATTAAATATTAAAATTATATCATACGTATTTAATATATCTCATCTAGATCTATACTATATTATAAAGACGGAATAAAAAAATATTAATTACTACTTATAAAACATAAGGTACTACCATTTTATGCATACATTTCAAAAATCTCTTAAATTCACAACTTAGTATGCATAAGGTACAACTCATTTGAAAAAAAATCAAACTTTACTTTTTCACTACCTTCTATATTCAAGTTTTTTCCCTTCCATTTGGGGTTTCTCCAAAAGAAGAAAAGTTATTTACTTTCTCAAGTTAACATATTTCTTTAATTATGATAGTACATGTATTTTATTACTGTATACAAGTTTTTAAAGCCTTTTGAATTCTATAAAACTAACTAATAATGAACCTATATATACGTTTAGATACAAAATAATATTATCCAACATTATATTTGTTATTTTTACCTATTCTATATTTCAGTATTTTGAAAAAATATTATAATCCGTTAGATATCGTTGATTAATACATGTTTTTAAAAGTCAAATATGCATTTAACGATTACTTTAATATAATTTTTTAATGTTTCATGAATGAAAAAACTCAAGTTATGCGTTTATCACTACTAATGCTACATAAATTATAAATATATGATTTACTACATATATATTTTTTTTCTTTTTTTCTGATAAGCTATTACATTAATTTTTTATTTCCATTTACATTTGCTCACCCCGATTCATTGCACGGGTACACTGCTAGTATAAAAATAAAATCAAAAAATAAAATGTTTGTAAGATTTTTCTCTACTTTTAAGATTCGAGAGATTGTTTCAACAATTGTTAAAAAGATAAATAAAATATGTAAGGGGTTGCTTACCTAATTTAATGTTTAAGGGCTCATCCAGATAAAAAGTTTGTCTCGGATAAGAGGTCTGACTAAGATAGGTGTTGATTGAAATTTTTTGTTTATCAATATTTTGTATTAAGCACTGACCGAATAATAATGACAATTATACCCTTATATAATATTTTATGTCAAATTTAATTCGAAACTGATATAAAAACATGTGATATGCATTCACTCTTAAGAATTGTTTAATAATTTTCTATTAAGTCTTGTATGGATAAATGTGTCTGTCTAGATAAATTAGTAGTGTTGTATACTTTTTCATCTGAATCAACGGTCTTACAAAAATGACTGATTTACCCTTCAGTATGAATTATGCACTGTTTGATAAACGGCTGTTTATTTTTTAAGGCAAATAATATTTCTAAAACAAAAAAAAAATTATTTGATCATTGAAACATAGAATCATAAATTGTTGTTATCATCCAAAAATCAACACATAAATTCATAAAATACTTAAAATCCAAGTTCGAACACAATTCTTAAACTTGAACGTTGAAAACCAAACTATTTGCAATTTCATCACGGACTCATTGAAATATATTCAATCCTTTTTCTCCTATTCCTTCAACTTGTTCGTTGGTAGGACAATGTTCTCGTTGCACTCCATAAA
The DNA here is from genome assembly GCA_023525745.1 of Arctium lappa. NCBI lineage: Eukaryota > Viridiplantae > Streptophyta > Magnoliopsida > Asterales > Asteraceae > Arctium > Arctium lappa. Next base: position 54,870,692 of record CM042058.1, on the reverse strand, counting down.
TACCTTATTTACATGATCAAATTGCCATACTTGACATTTTCTTTGAAAAATCACCTCCAAATCAACCATGTTGTCAGGATCGAATTCTCAACAAGAATTAATTCTCAGAAACAATATCAAAGAAGTTTGCGGAATAACACTTTGATATTCAATGAAACAGTAAACCAAAACAGTAAATATGAAGAACAAACTGTAAACTTGTATTGAATAATTGAAATCACAAGATTACACTCAACCTCAATCTTGAAGAACAGACTCTTTCAAGACGAATTCTACTTCTCTAGAATTAGGATCTATGCCTTGAGGTTGATTTTCTCTCTAGAACTTAGAATGAATAATTATTTCTCAAAAGTTATCTCTAACTATTCTAAACAATACTATATATATATACTGAAGATAAAAGCTAATTACAATTAATAAAATATCTTCAGAATATCTTCCATCAATATCTTCAGCTTCCATGAATATCTTCAGTTTATCTAGCTGTCATCCTTTCTATACAAATCTCCATCTTATAAGCAGTATTAATCTTCAGCAGCATTAATACTCTGAGCAGTATTAACTCTAGCAGTACTAACCATGCTCAGCAGCATTAATCTCTTCAAGCAGTACTAACTTTGAACTAGCAGTACTAATCTTGTTGAGCAACATTAACCATCAACTAGCAGCATTAAAGAACAGAAGTACTAACTAGAAGTATTAACTGTTTTCTTCTAGCAGCATTAACTAGAAGTATTAACTGTTTTCTTCTAGCAGCATTAACTTTGTTCCAGCAGCATTAACTACAACTAGCAACATTAACCACAGAAGTAGTAACCATGATGAATATTAACTTCAGAAGTAGTAACCATGATGAACTAGAAGTAGTAACCATGTTGAACTAGAAGTAGTAACCATGTTGAACTAGAAGTAGTAACCATGTTGAACTATCCTTGGCATATTTCAGACCCAACAATCTCCCCCTAACTTAACTTTTCAAAACTGAGAAGTTAAGTTCTTCAACATAGGGTCTTTATGATAATTTCAAAACTTTCTGCAATTACTAGTTCTTCTTGATTCAGTTTCTGCTGTTATCTTCTTTTCTGTTTCTGCTGTAGTTAATGCTTTATTTCAGCTTCTTCACTTATCTCCCCCTCAAAATAAGATTTCATATCAACTTGATTCTCCTTCTCATGTCTTCTCAAGTTCAGTTGTTTAAGTCTCCCCCTTTTTGAAATAATCATGATTTGTGCTCCTTTTCATCTCTTTTATCTCCATAATTTGATTGTGAACTTTCAGACTAATTGTACCAAGTGTATCCATCAATTCTTTGTAGTTAAATATGTCCTCACCTCCTTTAGGTGTGATTACCACCTTTGAAGGATCCTTGGATCTTTTAGTAGAGATCTTCTGCCTAGCAGAAGCACCTTCTACTCCCTTGGTTTCTTGGCACCTGGAACCTTTAGATAATTACTCATCTAAAGTTGCCATGGGGAAGGTCTTAGATATGTTCACACTGTCCTGTCCTGCACTTTGTGCAAAGTCAGTAGTGTGAGCCTTACAACCCATATGCTCTTGCATCTCCTTATTGAGCACCTTCTTGAGGTTGGGAGACACCCCTATGGTTTCCCTTTGGATATTCTCTGATGAAAAATGCTCCATCAGAGGGCTTGTAGGTTTTGAGGTTGAAGATACAAGAAGGGAAGGAACCTTCAGTATCTTTTCCTTATATAATATAGTAATGGGGAATGTTGGTTTGACAAAAGGAATCTGAAGATTTATGCTTGGTAGTGGAAGGTGTGGATAGGTCATCAGTGGGTTGGTCTAATGAGGGCTTTGACCCTGATGCCTTACCTTCTTGATTGTGGGACATCACCATCATTGTAAAGAACAATGGTATGTCAACTCCTTCCGAGTCCCTAGCAAATCTTCTCATGTTTGAGAAAACCTTGCCTTTAGGGGGTTTAGGTACATATATCTCATTAAAATAAGGTTAATCCGTCAATTCCTTATTAAGTACTTCGTGTACAAACCTTGGATACAGATAAAAGCTTTTTGATTGATATCCAGGTTTGACATTAAATCATTAAAGATCATTTTTAGGTATAGAAAACTTACATTAGCAGTAGTAACACTTATCAGCAGCATTAACACAGACTGGCAGTAGTAACACATACCAGCAGCATTAACACAGTCTGACAGTTTTCACTGAACTAGAAGTACTAACTACCTTTCAGTATTAGCAACCTGAAACACTTACAGACACAAGGTTAGTAGTACCATATACCATAAAATTTTCAAAAGTTACTTTATCTTTTGAAACTATACCTTTTTCACTTTTCTTACCTTCTGTTGGATCAAAAGAAACATGTCCTCCATCAAATCTTTTAAAGAATTTGAAGGTAGTCCATGTTCCTTGTTATGTGCCTAGAGCAACCATTATCTTCATTCCAAATGCTCTTCCTCTTGAGCTTTTGGTTGCCCTGCACACTTGATAAATCAGTTAGTCTTTGATGGAACCCAAGCCAAAGTGGTCTTGGGTTGTCCTTTCTCATTTATATAATCTGTCAGCTTGGTCTGGATGAGTTGTTTAGGAATCTCATGGCTGGAATACTTTGTCAAGATTATAGGCTTTGCAACATTAATACTAGTAGAAGCACTATCCTTGTTAGCAGTAGTATTGGTTGCAGCAGCACTATTTCTGTTAGCAGTACTATCTGGGATAGCAGTACTAACAGGTTTCTTTACAATTGGAACCCAAACTTGAACAAAGTTTTTTGCTTTCTTTGTCTTTAAATTACTCCATGGCTTATTTGGAGCATTTTTCTTTGTATTAGCAAACTTGTTCTGAGCATGAGACTTTAAAGGTGCTCTGTTCTCAGCCATTTGATTCCTTCCTTGCTTCCTATAACCAAAGGAGTTTTGAGTTTGTCTTTGAAAATTAACTCTTTGGTTGATAGGATTGAAATAACAGTATTTGGCAACATGATTAAGCTTTCCACATATAAAACAAGGTTTTGGTCTATTGATTTTACTCAGATCAATCCCTTGTTTTTGTGCCCATTGATTATTCCAATTTCTCTGATTTCCCCTTGGTTTATCATGTTTTTGCGGCTCAGATTTATTGCAAGAACACTGTTTGCAAGGGACAGGATTCACAACTGTTGTCTGTTTGTAGTGGACCTTACCAGAATTTCCCTCTGTCTTTTCTATGTCCTTAGATTTGACTCAAGTCTTTCCACATCCCTCATTGGTGATAATGTGATTTTCTAGAGGAATCTCACCACTCCTAGTGTTCTCCTTACTCTTTTCACTAGAGTTCTCTTCTTCAGAGTCTGTTTCAACCACCACTTTGTCTAAAGGATCTACCTTAGTGGCTCCAACAGGCAATTCCTTCCTATCCTTGGTCTCTAGTAAGTTTGATATAGGAGGAATGTAATTGTTGTTGTATGGGTGGTGGTGTGGTGTGATAGCCTATTCCTCTTCTAAGTTTGTCATGGATTTGAGTTTGGAGCAAAGAGTCCATTGCTTTAGAAGCATTGGAAAATTTCTCAATATCCAGCTTGGCTTTCTCAAACTCACTCTTTATCTTCTCATTCTCCTCTTTAGACTTTTTCAGCTGAAGTTCTAGGTCATTCTTCTCCCACTTCCAGTAATTTGTATCATACGAATGTTGAAGTTCATTGGCTTGGAAACCTTTAATCTGTTCCTCAAAACTCTCAACAATTCTTACATAGTATTTTATATCTCTCTCTAATCTTTTAAGATCATCACACATAACCTGATTGTGATCCCTGTACCTTTTAACAGTTTCAATACAGGATTTAGAGCAAAGATTAGATATTACCTCTGTGGGAATTTCTGTGCTTGAAGACTCTGAACCTTTAGCCATGATGATTTTGAATTCTGAGTTACACAAGCTCTGATACCACTTGTCAGGATCGAATTCTCAACAAGAATTAATTCTGAGAAACAATATCAAAGAAGTTTGCGGAATAACACTTTGATATTCAATGAAACAGTAAACCAAAACAGTAAATATGAAGAACAAACTGTAAACTTGTATTGAATAATTGAAATCACAAGATTACACACTCAACCTCAATCTTGAAGAACAGACTCTTTCAAGACGAATTCTACTTCTCTAGAATTAGGATCTATGCCTTGAGGTTGATTTTCTCTCTAGAACTTAGAATGAATAACTATTTCTCAAAAGTTATCTCTAACTATTCTAAACAATACTATATATATATACTGAAGATAAAAGCTAATTACAATTAATAAAATATCTTCAGAATATCTTCCATCAATATCTTCAGCTTCCATGAATATCTTCAGTTTATCTAGCTGTCATCCTTTCCATACAAATCTCCATCTTATAAGCAGTATTAATCTTCAGCAGCATTAATACTCTGAGCAGTATTAACTCTAGCAGTACTAACCATGCTCAGCAGCATTAATCTCTTCAAGCAGTACTAACTTTGAACTAGCAGTACTAATCTTGTTGAGCAACATTAACCATCAACTAGCAGCATTAAAGAACAGAAGTACTAACTAGAAGTATTAACTGTTTTCTTCTAGCAGCATTAACTAGAAGTATTAACTAGAAGTATTAACTGTTTTCTTCTAGCAGCATTAACTTTGTTCCAGCAGCATTAACTACAACTAGCAACATTAACCACAGAAGTAGTAATCATGATGAATATTAACTTCAGAAGTAGTAACCATGATGAACTAGAAGTAGTAACCATGTTGAACTATAAGTAGTAACCATCTTGAACTAGAAGTAGTAACCATGTTGAACTAGAAGTAGTAACCATGTTGAACTATCCTTGGCATATTTCAGACCCAACACATGTATTCACAGCAAGTATGGAATAAAAACTCAGCTTGGTTTTAGAAAAAATATGACAATTTAAAAAAAAAACTCCAAATTGATAGCAATATAACCCAGGGTTCGAATCCTGGGGATGCACTTCGGCGATACCCAGACCTTGGGTCGGCCTTCGGGTCGGTTCGGGTCCAGGTTAACGGGCATACCAGTCTATGGGTATGCGGGTTCGGTCTTGATCGGGCTTAGTCGTACCTGGGCGGGTCCAGTCGATTTGGCTGGGCCGGGTCGCCGCGGATTAGTCGGTGCTGCCCAATTAGATGCTCGGATACCGCGGGTGCGTATGTGTGTGGGCATAGCCCAAGTTGTCGTACAAAAAAAAATATAACCCAGCAAGTATGGAACTCCAAATCAACCCATTTCAAAAAAAATCCATATGAACCCATTTCAAAAAAAAAAACTCCAAGTGAAATCGAACCAGTAAGTATGGAACAAAAAATAATACAACGGTATGGAACAAGTGAAATCGAACCAACAATAAAATCGTGTTTGAAAATCCAACAATCAGTGATATGGAGAAATCAAAACAACAAGTCAATTTGACACATGTGACTACGGTTTGAAGGAAATCGACAAGTAGAACATGAAGGGTCGCCGAAGACGAGGAGCAGGGACGGTCTGGTCTTCAGAGTGTATAGCAGGAATGTTCGCCGGAGATTCAACAAAGTGGACGGTGAGGAGCAACGACATCTTAGGCTAGGGTTTAAAGGAGACGCGATAGAGAAGAGATGTGTGGTTTGAAGGAGAAGAGCAGGGAGGGGGTTATGAACTCATACGTTTCTTTTTTATTAAGGCTAAAAATGTCAACATTTTGTCTTAGCAGGGACAACACCTCTCTTCTCTACTTAGCGAAGAAATCATTTTTGTCTGCGCGAATAAGCCACTTTTATTATTAAGCTCATTAAGCCACAAGTAAACACCCCCTTAGAAACTTACAATTATTTTCAATATGATAAAATAAAATAATTGCAAACCACTTCAATGTTAATATTTTTTATTAATAAATTATTATAAAAATAGATTGAAATATATCATTAAAAAAAATTACGAGGCAAAAGGGAAGATTGGATACCCAGCCTCTAGCCCAACATAATTTGGGATGGCAACCCCGGGGGGGGGGGGGGGGGGAGGTTTCACATTCCCCGGCCCCGACCCCGGTTTATGGTTAAGGACCCTGGCCTCGACCCCGGTCCCCGACGGGTACGAGGATCCTTATCCAATCCCCGGTCAATAAATTGGTCAAACCCCGGTCCACTTCCCTGTTCCTTGTCCCCGTCTTAGACCCGGTCCCTGACAGAAAGAAGAAAGGAATCATGGATTCATGGGGATGATATTGTTGTTACATTACATTAAAAAAAGGGTTATGGATTATTGAATGCAATGCAGGCTAGCTGCTTAACAAACGAGGATCCTTATACCCACTTATTAAGTAAACTGGAGCATTGGACCAACTATTGGGTTGTTACATCTATGTATTTTGTTCATTTAGTGAAAGCATATAGGTTATTAACATAAATTTAAAAAAATAATACATATAAATATATATATATATATATAACGGGTACGGGGTGTGTCGGGGGTATGTTACCCGACCTCGGCCCCGGTCCCGGTTTGAGCCTACCGAGGATCCCCGGCCCCGACCCCCGGACCCGTTTTGGCAGGGATTCCCCGGCCCCGTCTGGGTCGGGTGAATCGGGTTCCTCGCCGGTTCGGAGCAAATCACCATCCCTACTTCATACTGACACAAGTACACAATACAGGAGAGAGAGAGAGGGGAAAATACTAGGCATCAATCACATAACAAGGAAATTTAGAAAGGAAAATGTATCTCTGACTCTAGTAAAATACAATTGTATCAATTACCATAATCAGAGCACGGTCAACGATGGAAATGAAATAAAGAATTGGTAAACATTTTAAAGTAGTGGTTGAAGATGATTTGTAGCAACATCATGACATTTTAACTATTTAACTCATCGGTTGAAGATGGCGTAATACTTTAATAGTAATAACTTTTTAAAACATCTAGCTTAATACAAATCATGTAAATGTCACAAACAAATCTTAACCATCCATGTAACATAAAATGGATATTTGGTTTTATAAATATTTCGATTGTTTCATAACCTAAAGCGATTATCGTAATAAATAAACTATATCATCTTTCATAAATATCTCAATCATAATGAATTAACAGGATCATCTTACATAAATATCTTAATTATATCTTAATATAAAGTTTGTATGGTTAATGAGATTTACATGATTTTTTCAAACTCCCTATAGTTTTTACAATACTTATAACGAATATAAATTGAAACCCTTGATCACATTAATTCATTAAACATGTCCCGTTGCCAGTGGCGGATCCAGGATTTTTTCCTGGTGGGGGCACCTTTGAAGGTAGATTAAGTGCCCGTAAGGTTGTCCGGTGCATTTTTAGCCTAAGTCCACCGTTTCGATAGATTTTTAATTTTTTTTTGGTTGATTTTAAGAGATTTTTAAGTTTTTTTTGTCGATTTTGAGAGACTTTTTCGGTTTTTTAGTTGATTTCAAGAGTGTTTTTTAGTTTTTGGTTGTGATGCAATTTTTTTTGTTGATGGGGTCCCAGATAAAAAATTACTGGGGGGACCGGAGATAGAAAGTTAAAAAAACATATTTTTACCTAAGAAATTTCTCATTTTTTCCCATTTAATGGGGACCCATCCCCCACTACTTCCACACTAGATCCGCCCCTGCCCGTTGCTACGTCTACTTTGTGACATAACAAATTTTGGTTAATACTTTAGGAATAGATTTAAAATGATATCATAATCGAATTTAAGAAATTTTCAGTAATATAAAATACATTTTTTATATAATTTTCCAAGTTGGATATATATTACAAATTGTAATGATTGAAGGAGTATATCAAGAGGAATGATTTGAAAATGACATTGCCCATAAATAAATAGGACAAAAGCCACCACATTTAACACAAAAATACCACACTTCCTTTTTTTACAAACAAAAAGTTACTATTATTTTGATTTTATTTTCTGTTAAATTAGTGATGAAAAGAATATATAATCTTTTGGATGACCACGAATACCTTGAAGTTATTTTAAGTGAACCTTCATAGCCACAAGTAGTGATGGCTAAATGGGCCCGGTCCGATCGATTAACTGAGCCCGACCCGACTGAAAACCCGGCCCGGTGTCAAACCGGTTTGTAGCCCGAAAACCTAGACCGGTTTGGGTTTTTGGAGTATTTGGCGGCCCGGCACAGCTCGGCCCGAAACCGGTTCCCGGCCCGGCTCGACCCGAAAGCCGATCAGCCCGGTTTGCGTTTTTACTGTAGAGGCACGAAGCCCGTTTTGGCCCGGCCCGGCTCGGCCCGAGTCCGATTTTTGGCCATCACTAGCCACAAGAGCTTTTATGGTGTCTAAATTTGAACCCGAGAATATATAATTTTAACTACATCCCTTTAAGCCTTAACGAATACGCAACAATGTTATGAATCGTTGTGCGTTCAAGGATTTTCCAGATTTAGACTTTATACTAGAAGGCATGACATATCTTATAGACTATGAGATAAATAGGGGAACACTATAGAAGTGTAAACAATTTTAGTCTATATGGAGTCCGTATTAGAATATATGAACATACCAATTTTATAAACCAAAAACGTTTGCACGCTTTAGGCTTGAAATCCAATACAAATCAAGTGTGGAAATTCGGAAGATCATTTAGAGGTCCGAATTTACACCGCAGATTTTACTTTTTAAAATATCTCTATGAATGGCAAAAGCCTTTTTTTAAACAACTTTTTACTCTTTTCTTTGAATATAATATTTCAAATGACTTTTTTTCATATAGGGATTTTAGCATATATTTTTTGAGACGATTTCTGTAAAAAAACACTTTAAATTTCAAATCTATAGTGGCATGTTTTCGCAGATATTATTCAAATTTTCAATAGTGGTAACACTTTGATGAGCTTTTTCTGACTTTTGAATGTTTAACTAGATAACACTATGTATACTAGTCATTTCAGTGATTAAATTTAGGGGAGACTATTTGCACATATTTTTTTGTTATTTGCACCAAAATGATTGGTGTAATAATTGTTTTTTTTTTTGTTTTTTTTTGTCTTTTTGTTGTTTTTTTTTTCTTTTTTCTTTTGTTTATTTATTTATTATATATTTTTATTTATTTGTATTATATAGTTTTAAAAGTTTTTTTTTTTTTTACTTTTTGGTTTGATTTATAAAGAAATAAATATTTATAAATATAAATATTACTATTTTTTTTAATTATATAATTATAAAAATAAAACATAAATATTGCAATTTAACATATAAATAGAATATAAAATAATCTATATTACATTCGATTATTTTAAAATAACATTATCCGTAGTACAATTAACATGTAAAAGCTGCATTTAATTCTTTATTCGCTCTGAATACGGGGTAGCCCATCCTAGGGGTGTACGCGGGTTAGTTGGGCGGGTTGGGACATTTTTACAACCCAACCCAATTATGGCGGTTTGGAAAAACTCAACTCAACCCAACTCATTCAAAATTATAACACAATCCATACGTTTCATACGTTTTTGTAGTACATATGATATATAATTAAATAATTAAATCAAAAAATATTCAATATTGGGCTCATTTCGAAGGTTTCGAATAGACGATTATGATGGTGTAACTTGTTAAAATTAAAACGTATTTTTTTAACGTATTTTAGTTAATATACGATTTTATGTGTTAATATGATAAAAATAAAAAAATGAAAAATAGAAAAGTAAAGTTATAAAGTAAACTAACTAAATAATTATAGAGGTCTAAAATGTAAATATATATTTAAAATCATTATCACACCTACTCCCCTACGTCTTATTCCCCACAAAAATTTAAAGTGTCACGAATTTAATTTCCTGCCCATCTCCGGTGAGCCTTGGTTCACCAGTGAATCCCTCTTCATTGTTACAAATTTATAGAATAAAATCAAAAGTTATAACCAGTGAATCCCTCTTCATTGTTACAAATTTATAGAATAAAATCAAAAGTTACAAATTTATAGAATAAAATAAAATCAAAAATTACACACACACACACACATATATATATATATATATAAAGATAAAGATAATAATAATAATAATAATAATAATAATAATAATAATAATAATAATGAGGAGTGGACGTAAGTGGCAAGTACGTCCCACTGCCAAGTTAAAAAACACTATTAAGGTAAAAAACCTAAACCAAGTTAAAAAAAAAATCAAATCTTCACAGATAAAAGACTGTGAAAGTATATCCGAACCTTCACAGTGAAGACGCTGTGAAGGTAAAAAAAACGAACATTCACAGCGAAAAACCCTGTGAACGTAACATTTACGGTGTTTTCCCTATGAACAGTTCGATTTTTTTACATTCACAGTTTTTTGGTGTGAAGTTTCATACTTTAAAGTTTGGACTCACCGGTCTCACAGAAACTGTTTGGTCTCACACGAACTGAAGTCATATGTAATATATATATATATATATATATATATATAGGAAGAGGTTCATTTGAGAAATGGTAAATATATGAGAAATAGAGAAGTAATCTTAGCCATTCATCTGGTCAACATTTGCGGCTTTGACCGCGAAGCACCGGATAATTCCTTGTGTGGTCTATAGAAGGTAGAGGGGTAATTTCGTAAAATACACGGGATGAGTTCATATATGAATCTGTATGAATCACAAAGATTTATATATGAATCTTTGTGATTCATATATGAATCAGTTGAACTAACTAACAGATTCATATATGAACCTTTGTGATTCATACAGATTCATATATGAACCTTTGTGATTCATACAGATTCATATATGAATCTTTGTGATTCCCAAAGATTCATATATGAATCTTTATGATTCACAAAGGTTCATATATGAATATTTAGTTAGTTCAACTGATTCATATATGAATCACAGAGGTTCATATATGAATCAGTTAAAAGAGTTCAGTTGTGAATTGCACTGGTTCATATATGAACATATAGTTCATATGTGAATTATACATGTTCATATATGAACACAGCCCGTGTGTTTTGTCAAATTTACGAAATTGTCCTTCTATTTTTAGGATAGCCGCAACTTTTGACCAGTCAAAGCCGCAACTTTTGACCGGTCAAAGCCTCAATATTTGACTAGTCAAATCCGATCTTGACCATATGAATGGGTAGGATTACTTCTCTATTTCTCATATATTTACCATTTCTCAAATGAACCAAACACTATATATATATATATATATATATATATATATATATATATATATATATATATATATATATATATATGTATAAAGAGTTTAGGTTAATGAAAGTTTTAACCCTTAACTATCTTTAGTTGTCATTTTTATTTACGTTTCAATTCGGGTAAGAATAATTATATGTTTTAAAAAAAAAACTTAAGTCTTATAGAGTAAATTACAGATTTTGTCCCTAACGTTTGGCGTTTGTTACGGAATTGGTCCCTAAAAGAAAAATACATTTTACAAAGTTATGATAAAATGTAATTGTTACAAAAAGAAAAATACATTTTACAAAGTTATAATAAAATTAAAAGTTACAAATTTATAAAATTAAATAAAATTAAAAGTTACAAATTTATAAAATAAAATAAAATCAAAAGTTACAAATTTATAGAATAAAATAAAATCAAAAGTTACAAATTTTATAAATTTATAAAATCAAAACACAAATAATAATAATAATAATAATAATTATTATTATTATACTTTAATGATTGGATCAGAAATCAAGAAGTCACTATTTGCACCTTTTTGGTGCAAATAGCACTCCCCTAAATTTATTGTACTATAATTACACTAAAATAAACTGAACTTGTTAGGACACAGTCTCATTGGATTCAAAATAATCCAAAACGAAGATCGCAATCTGAAGTTAATGCTGAAAGTTACTCTCATCCAAAGTCTAAGAGTCAATTTGTAATAAGCGTCAAAGTTATAATATCTAGATATTATTTAGATATTATGTTTTAGTTTAATATTAGTTTATATTATGTTTTGATAATATCTTTATCAAGATATTATCTCTCTCTCCATAACAATCAGAACACAACAAATCTAGAACATATAACACATCGATCAAAAACATCAGAGAGAGAGCTTTAAAGTGTAAACTTATCAACCTCTGTAATCCGCGTTTTGTAATAGAAACAGGTTGGTAATATATATCTTGTTGTTGTTTGATTTATCTGGTAAACGATCTCGGACTCACAATTGGTATCAGAGTCTTAACCAAATTCAAAATCAAGGTTTTCAAGTCCTGTTCTTTAGTTTCTTCAAGAACACTTTACAATCATTCAATCATCAAATATGTGGTTGTTTTCAAAATCAAAGTGTTGTATACAGTTGTAGTTGATAAGTCGATCATAGTGTCAAAGTTTGGGGCTGTAAAACGAATCCTAGGCAGGTTAATTTGGGAGTTGCAGGGGCGTTTATCGGAGAAGAAACGATACCGGTCGAAGGTTCCATACCGGTCGACCGATATCATCACCAATTTCCAGTTCCGATCGACCGATAATACAATATACCGGTCTAGAACTCACTTCCGGTCGACCTACATTTCTTACTATTCATCCGGTCCTCCATCCTTTACCTAATACCAAGTGATTATAAAAATCAGCGTTCACAGAAATAGAACACCTCTAGAAAAGCCAATCTCAAAAATCTGAAATTCCTAATAAATCTAAATCTTCAAATCAGATTCGTACTACTAACCTTCCTTTTCACAGAAAGTTTGATGGTTCAGGTTCACTTCAGAGAAGAGGGAGCTACAAGGAAGAAAATCTTTTCTGGAAGAAGAAACCAGTTAAAGATGAAAGCTCATGTGTACATACGCATAATGAAACGAAGAACAATGCGCTGAAAAGTAAACCTGCTCATGTTTACACGAGAGATCAAATGATCAGGTTATCAGGTAAGGAAAATTGTTGTTCTTACTGTCGTACACATGATACTGTTCACAGAACCAAAGATCATTACTGGTATGGTTCTTATTCCATAACCCCCATACGAACTGCAACTAACACATATAGACCCAAATACCAGTGGGTACCAAAGAAAACTAATTTTGTGTTGCATGCACCTACTGTCAAGGGGGAGTAGAAGAACAATGGTTATTGAGTAAATCAGCTCAAGACCCGGACATCAATGTTAAGAAAGGCTTCTAAGTAAATCAGCTTAGAACCCGTGCTTCAAAGAAGAATGACTTCTAAACACAACAGTTTAGGACTCACACTTCAATGATGAAAAGACCTTACTCCAATGCTGATATGAGAGATTGTACTCCGAAACTCCAATGAGGAAATCAACATTCAAGGGGGAGTACATATTTATTTCTGAAGTTTTAAATGCATATCTTTTCAATGATAATTTATTTCAAATGCATAATTTCAGGAGGAGTAAGAGAAATTCTTTGTTTTACTGCTTTTTGTCTTTTCAATATTAGTGAATAAAGTTTGCTTTGACATAGACTTACGACTTTTGCAGAAGTTTGAGAGAAGCTTAAAAGATCATATGTTTATGACTTTAAGCTAAACTTCATGAGATGTAAGATCGCACTTAAAGGTATATTCCTTTATCTTAATCTCATATGTGATTGAAAGAAGGACAACTTTCAATCATTGAAAACATATTCTTAAACGTTCAAACCACTTCCCGATTTTTTTCATAAGATTTTATACTTTAGGAGTGTACTTTAAATGTCTACATGAGCCTACACGATTATAAATCATTTTGAGCAACATATTCTTTATTGGTTATACGGGATTAGTGTGCTAGGACTTAACACAACTTCTATGGAATCACGTTAACTAGTGATTTCTACCCATGAAGTTAATCCATAGTGATTGGGTGTGAGGAGTCAAAAGAAATGAGTATGGAAGAGTGATGAGGTATCATGAAAAAGCGAGTTCGGTTAGCAGTGAGCTAAATGTTTAAAAGAAAGAGGGTGTGAGAACAGAGTTAAAAGAATATCACAACTCTGCACCAACTATTTTCTGAGCCGGGCAGCCACATTTCTAGTGTTTCACAACTCTTTTGTGATCATTATTGAAACAGGCAACTAGCCCATGCCAACTCTTGATCAAACCTCACCAGCCACTCATTTTCTACTCAAATAGAAAGTTTTTCACATTTTCAAAGGGGAAGGAGCACATTTGCTATCTGATTTTCTTTTGGAAAATCTGGATAGTGAAAAGAAGGAAGTCTGCCCCACCTTCGCACTTCACTCATGCACATTGATTCTGTGTTTAACTTACTGTTGTCTCAGTGATTTACACAATTTCGAGCCTATAAGCAATCATCAAGTGCTTAATTCTTTCTACCACAAGCACGAACACACAAGGAATTTGTTTCTTTGTCATAACGTTTATAGAAATAACCTTTGTGGTGTTTCAATGATTAAATGGAAGCCCTGGGGGAGTCAACATCAAACAACTCCTTTCCATTGTGTATTCGTTAGACATAGTGACTTAGAGTTACTGACAAGCGTTTCTAACTGATTTGTTTATTGCTACAGGTGTTACATGACTATTTTGTCTAGATTTGCAAAGATCTGGATAAATATCTATTGCATTGACGAATCAGAGGCTCCTTATGACCAACATTTCTTGTCATCAAGTTTTGATGAAATCGTTACACTTCTCATCAAAAAGGGGGAGAAGATCTACCCAAGAAATGGAGAAGAGATAACCAAGAAATCACATGTTTCAAGAATTACGTCCAAGATTGAATTATTCAAAGAGCAAGTATTCTGAAGATATGCTGATTAGAGAGAAATTTTCTTTGAAAATACTTTGCTGAAGAATTTCGAGCTGAAACAAGAGATAATTTCTTCCCATGAACTGAAAGAGAAAATCTACATCTTTTGGGGAGTTTACTATATCTTGAAGACTAAGAGAGAGATTGCATCTTCTGTGCTGAAAGAGAAGATCGTATTGCTAAATCATTTTTGTAATGATCTTGATCCAAAGGGGGAGATTGTTAGGACACAGTCTCATTGGATTCAAGATCATCCAAAACGAAGACCGCAATCTGAAGTTAATGCTGAAAGTTACTCTCAACCAAAGTCTAAGGGTCAATTTGTAATAAGCGTCAAAGTTATAATATCTAGATATTATTTAGATATTATGTTTTAGTTTAATATTAGTTTATATTATGTTTTGATAATATCTTTATCAAGATATTATCTCTCTCTCTAAATAATCAAAACACAACAAATATAGAACATATAACACATTGATCAAAAACATCAGAGAGAGAGAGAGCTTCAAAGTGTAAACTTATCAACCTCCATAATCCGTGTTTTGTAATAGAAACAGGTTGGTAATCTATATCTTGTTGTTGTTTGATTTATCTGGTAAACGATCTCGGACTCACAGAACTCATTAGTAATAAATACATAAAATTGTTTGTCAAATCATTAAAATTCTAAAATTGTGTTTCACCAACATATTTCAATCATGTTTTGTGAAAACTTGATTTACTTTTGAATTTTGTAACCATTTATATTTTGTTTCAACTTTATATATTGAAATATTTTCATTTAAATAAATTGGAGTACTTTACTTTGATCTAAAAAATGTTGTCTTTAATATATAATTTTTTTTAGTAAACTTATTTGATTATCGGTCGAATTTCTTAAAATCAATTGTTTTTTTTTGAAAAGAATAGAACTCAAATCTTAAAAAATAGATAATTCATGTTTTTGTTGAAGGATTATGTGTCATCATCAAAAGAATGTGATTGATAAAATATTTTTCTAGTATTAAAATTTACCATGATGAATGTTTCATTTCCATTGTAAACTCCTCATTATTTAAAGTGACTTCTGATTAAAAAGAATTACAGATTTCATTCTCTCTATTTACGGTTGTTCTGTCCTGTTTTTTCTATAACACGTTATCAGCAAATAGTTCGTTTGTGCTATCGCTCCCACAGATCGTTTCCGCCGCTATTAAACGGTTGTTCTATTCACAATCTGCCACCATTAGAAGGTCTATTTTTGCAATATAGCAATTCAAGTAAGTATATTTACAAAAACTTACAATTTTTTGTCTATGAATTACGATTAATCGTGATTAACTCTGTTAGCTTAAATTAGCCCCCAATTTAATTGAATGTTTTATAAAGAATTTTATTTTGGGCTTTTTAATTAGTTGTATGGACTTGAGTCTTTTTATTGTAAATGGTGCCCATTAATAGGTGCACATAGCTAATTTGTTCATTTAGGTTTTTGAAGAGAACACTTTTCACAAACACACACTTGGTGAATCCATGAGAGTCGATTAATTTCATAGTGTGGTGTTCTCTTCATTTTTCTCCTCCATTGATTATTAATCATAGCATATGAGATGAGTTCTTGATGAATATTGTTCTTCATTTCTATCTTATATCTTCTTTTATATGGAGTTCTTCAATTTGTTGTCTAAAATGGGATCTAACAATTGGTATTAGAGCCAACTGAAGAAACTTTTCTTCAGTTCAGGCATTTATGGCAACAATTGAAGATTAGATGATTATTTTGTTGTTTTGGTGCTTAGATTGATTCAATTACACGAGCCTTAACACAAATATCATTTCTGTGATTTATTCACTGTGTTGTTCAAATTTGAGATTTATTTTTTTGATTTTGATATGATTTGGATGATCCTTGATAGAATAGATGTTTGTTTCTACACATAATTTGTTTCTGTACACCACATGTTTGATGAAATGTCTATGTGAGGATTTGATTCTATTTGGATTAAATTTCATCAGATTTATTACATGTGTGTGTTTTTTTGTCCTTTCTCATTCATTAGTCTAACATTTTATAAGCACTAAGTAGATGGTTGATCTATGATCCCATCCTTGTGTGTGCTTTAGTCCATAGCTTTTATGGCATCTTGGTAGTAAGGCTGTCGATCCCTTGATCTGGCCTTTAGTTAAATCCAAGATTGGACTTTATTTGATCCAAATTTTGTTCAAAATTCTGTTGCTCATAATCGATTAAATGAAAAACTATTTCATTTGGGTCTTGGAAAATGTTGCTTGATCTAAATTTGGAGAGATAAGGTTGGATTATGGTTGATCATGACCATTGAGAATGATTTCATTTCCAAGATTCAGATCAGTATAGTACGGTTTGATTATTGGATTTGGTGATGTGAATTTTGGCCATTGGCATTCACAGTTTGGTTTCCTTACTATTGGCATCAACTTTGGCCTTTTAATTTTATACTAGTTGGTTTCTAAGGTCTATGTCCATCTATTGATGAAATTCTTTTACAAACCCAACAGTTGAAACAGTACAAAGTTGCATAAATGCATTCAATGTTTCAAATCTGAATTTGTCCATGGTATAGATTTCGAAGAACATTGTTTTCAGAGTTTAAACAATACAAAGTTTTGAGACTGTGTAATCAGAGTTCTGTCCAAAATTTGCATGGATTATTTTCACCAGAATTTGACAGGTATATTGAGTTGTTTTTGTCTGTTTAAGATTCAATAAGTGCATACATACTTGGATCTGTTTGCTGGTGTGATTTCAATGTTACAATTTCATTGACACAGAGTCGTTCAAATACATTGGAATTTAGAGTTTGATCATTCTAAAAGATGTTGTGTTCGAGTTTTGTGGAAGCTGCAGATTTTGATCAATGCATTCGGAATTTTAGCTTTGTGTAAACAGAGTAATGGATATGTTCTTCTAGAGTTATCAGAGTCTTATACAGAGTTGTTTATTTTTGTGTTTATCTTGACACACATTGAAAAAGTGCAATAGAAATTGATTTTTAAGCTGTCAAAAAGTAAATTCAATCTGCAGCAGTCCAGATTTAACACTTTTATTCATGATGCTATCGATTCGAATTATGCAGAGTGAATTTACAACTGTTGTGTTTAATGTAATAGTCCTTAATTTGAAACAACCAGTCTTTGAATCTGTCCATGGTCATGTGATTCCGGAAAAGCAGATCAAAACAAATTATTAATTGGTCTTGCTGTCCATGGGAAGTGTATTAGATTGTAGTTGATGTTTTGGCATGTGCAGAACCTGAGAATCAAGCAGAAAGTTTCTGATGTTTGTGTTCAAACCATTGTCCAAACAGAATGACAGCGTCAAAACAGAATGTTTCTGTTAAATTATGCTAATCCATATTTCAATCATATCAGAATTCAGATCATCGAAATAGTGCTCATACAAACATTGAAATATAAAAACTCAGATTTCAAAAATTGAAGTGCAGCAATAGATTTTAAAGCCTATTAATCTGTGTTTTAGTTGAAGCTTGAGGAAGTAGTTGTGTGCAATCAATTCAAGTTATAATAGAAAGTGGGGCGGCTAAAATTCCATGTGTATTCAGAATTAACTCAACAAATTTTTGGTGCAAATCTGCCTTGTGTTGTCTATGTTATAATTGTGCAGCAACAACATGATCGAAAGAGTGACTATAGAGAGGAAGCCTATGGATGCTACCTAGATATGCATGAGCTATACAATGAATACATCAACACCAAGTTTAGAAAAATGCTAAAAGATTGTGAGTGAACAGGTTTTGTATAAGAATGAAACTACTGTTGTCCATGTTGATCATGTGTTGGAAATGTGCAGTAGTAGAATGTACAGATTTTGAAATAACACTTCAGCTGCTGCTGTGTAGCAAAAGAGTTCAAAAACGTGCAAATTTACAGTCGCTGGTGTGTTGTTGTTCAAGTTTCAAATAGATTCCAAAGTGTACAACATAAATTGTTGTTGTTTGTGTTAGAAATCTGCAAATCAGTTATGTCTAGGAAAATATGCAAAAGAAGGTTGAACTTGCTATCCAAACAGAAAATGGCTTGTCATGGGAGCAGCTGCAGACAAGCAATATTCAAAGAGACTGGACAATGGTTCAAGGTCTTTCGATTGTTGTGAGCTCAAGGAAGAAGCTGGACTTGACAGCAGAAAAGTTGTGCAAACATTGTTCATGGGAACATATTGGATTCTACAACAAGTGAGAATCATGGATCTGGAAGAGGTTAGATGTTAAAAGTTCGACACTTTGTATACGCTGCAAGCTAGGAACAATTCTTCTATTCCAGCATCAACAATACAACTCAAGGATTTTGATATGTCAGATGATTCCGGCGCCACAGGATTAAGGATCAGAAGCTGGAAACTGAGAATAATATGGACAGAAGTTATGGGACAAAACACTTGACTGTCCAAATCATGAAGGTGCAGTAGAAACTTCCTGCTGTGTTCTATGTCCAACAAAAGAAAACTTCTCAAGATGAAGAAGATGAGAAAGAAAATTTGGAGAGAGTTAAAGCAGCTCATGACAGTGTCCACTCCAAAAAAAAAAAAACCAAGCTACTGTTGTTCATGTGATTCGAAAATGTGAAGTGGCAAATTGTAAATATGTTTATCCAAATCTGATTTAGAGTAATCAGAGTTATGTCAATCTGCAGATTTGTTTCCATATCAACAGGTGTTGGAATTGAATTCACATTGGCTTTGCTATTTAAGTATGCGGAGAGGCAACATGTTAGAGTATATATTTGTTGGATACAAGATCATGAAGACTGAAGGTCAAAGTCAAGCCAAGTCAAAGCTCAAAAGTCAACTCTCAAGCAAAGTCAAAGTCCCTTGTGTGGGTCCACAATACTTATCAAGTTCTTATAAAACAACAACAATAACAAGATTACCAACCTATTTGATAAATAACAAACAATTACAAGGTTTGGTGTTCGGATTTAGCTCTTGATGTGTTCTCTGTTTTTCACCGTGAGTGTGTGTGTTAAAAATGATCTGATATGTTGGAGTTGTTAGCTTCTCAAACACACTTTTCTATAATATCTAAACTTAGATATTAAAAAAAATATCTAATTTAGATATTAACTAACTAATATCTAAAACTAACTAATATCTAATAACTAGATATTTAAACTAAGTTAAACTAAATACTAAATTATAATAAACAATAACTTACTTCGACTTTTATTACAAACTACATTAGACTTTATATCGAGAGTCGATTTTCCGGCATTAGCTTCAGATTGAATCATCAGATTGGATGATCTTGAATCCAATGAGACTGTGGTCTAACAATCTCCCCCTTTGGATCAAGATCATTACTAAAAAGATTTTAGCAATTTGGTCTTCTTTTTCAGCTCAGAAGATGCAATCTCTTTCTCTAGCTCAGAATGCTTTAGCAAAGTATCTTCAAAGAAAATTTATCTGAAATTAGCATGTCTTCAGAATACTTTGATCTCGCATTTCTTAGTTAGCTTTTCTCTTCTTCCATCTTGTGATGTAATGGACATTTCTTCAAGCTTTAGATTCTCCCCCTTTTTGATGAAATGTGCAACGACTTCATCAAAACTTTGAGTAAGAAATGTAAACCATTTGGAGCCTCTGATCCGTCAATTCAAAATATATTCATCCAGATCTTTGCAAATCCAGACAAAATAGTCGTGTAACACCTGAATCAACTAATGAATCAGTTAACATGCCTGTCAGTAACACTAAGTCACTGTGTGTAACGAATACACATTGGAAAAGAGCTGTTTGATGTTGACTCCCCCAGGGCTTCCATTTAATCATCGAAACACCACAAAGGTAATTTCTATAAACGTTATGACAAAGAATCTAATTCCTTGTGTGTTCGTGCTTGTGATAGAAAGAATTAAGCACTTGATGATTATTTATATGCTCAAAATTTGTGTAAACCACTGAGACAACAGTAAGTTAAACACAAACTCAATGTGCATGATTGAAGTGCGAAGGTGGGGCAGACTTCCTTCTTTTCAATATCCAGATTTTCCACATGAAAATCAGATAGCAAATGTGCTGCTTCCCCTTTGAAAATGTGAAACACTTTCTTGTTAAGAAGAAAATGAGTAGTTGGTGAGGTTTGATCAAGAGTTGGCATGGGCTAGTTGCCAGTTTCAATAATGATCACGAAAGAATTGTGAAACATTAGAATTGTGGTTGCCCGACTCAGAAAAAGTTGGTGCAGAGTTGTGATATTCTTTTAACTCTGTTCTCACACGCTCTTTCTTTTAAACATTTTGCTCACTCTAATCACACTCATTTCTTTTCGACTTCTCACACTCAATCACTATAGATTAACTTCTTGGGTAGAAATCACTGGTTAAGGTGATTTCATAGAAGTTGCGTTAAGTCCTAGCACAATGAAATCCTTGTTTTCCTATGATGCATATGATGCTCAAAATGGTTTAACTATTTTAGTTAAAGCACAATGTTGATCTTGAAAACATTTAAAGTCACACTTCCAATTCATGAATTCTTCTTGAGAATCGGGAAGTGGTTTGAACATTTAATAACAATGTTTTCAAATGATTGAAAGTTGTCCACTTATCAACCATATATGAGATTAAGATAAAGGATTATACCTTAACGTGCGATCTTACATCTCATGAAGAAAAGCTTAAAGTCATAAACATATGAACTTGTAAGCATCTCTCAAAATTTTTGCAAAAGTCTTATGTCAAGTCAAAGCAAATTTATTCACTTAAATTGAAAAGACAAAAAGCAGTAAAACTATTAAAGTACGAGTTCTGATCAGAAATAATCAGAAGTCATCACCTTTTACTCCCCCTGAAATTATGCATCAGTACATTATCAGTTGTAAAAGATATGCATTAAATTTCAGACAAATATGTATGTACTCCCCCTTGATGGTTGATTTCCTCATTCGAGTATCGGAGTACAATCTCTTTTTCAGCACGGAGTAAGGTCTTTTGATCTTTGAAGTGCGGGTGTTAGGTCTGATTTTATAGTAATCATTGTATTTATAGGACTTGGTCAATACTGTGTTTAGAGCTTATCTGAGTTGTATCTGACCAAGGGTATTTAAGTCCCTTTGGTCTTTCTTTGTTGTAAGTTTCACACGCACATCTAATACAATTCCTACTTTGCGCTCCATAGTCTCTCTCTCTACTTTCTCTTTATAGAAGTTCTAGTGATCTTGGTTTTTACAATTGGTATTAGAGCAAGCTAGATCTTGAGAGAATTGAGAGATTTTTTGTTTTGATCTGATTTAGTGATTGAAATCGAAAATTTGATCGATTTTATTGAATTTTTCAATAAAATCTCGTTTTCTTGATTTCTCACAAAATTTGGATCTGTTTGTGCTTGATTTTGTGCGAATTTGATTCTCTTATATTCGTTTTCATTAATCGATCATATTTGCTTCTGTGTGTTTCTTATAAAATTCTTGTTTGGATCATCAATTTTGCAAAATTGTGATTTTCTGGAAAAACGGGTTTCGTTACTGTTCTATTCAAGAATTTGAGTTTTAGTGTGTTTTATTCGAAATTGTTTGTTAAAAGTTGTTTTAAAGATGTTTTCGAAGTTCAGTGTATGATTTTCTTCGGTAAATTTCTTGGTTTGATCTGTTTTTGCGAAATCTTACGAGTTTATGAACTTTGCGTTTCATTCTTGAAGTTTGCGTTTCATTCTTCAACTTTGCGCCTCATTCATCATACTTTGCGTTCTCAGTTCACATTAGACCCGCAAAGTTCATTGTGCGTTTCAAGTGTCACACGAAAAAGTCAGGTTTTCGGATCTCATTACACGCGCAAAGTTCACTTTGCGTTTCTAGTTAGACCCGCAAAGCTTCACTTTGCGTTTCTAGTTAGACCCGCAAAGTTCACTTTGTGTTTCTAGTATGACCCGCAAAGTCCACTTTGCGTTTCCCTCTTCACCCGCAAACTTCACTTTGCGTTTCCTTCCCCACCCGCAAAGCTGAACTTTGCGTTTCCTTCTAGACCCGCAAAGCTCTTGTTTCTTGTCTTTGTTTAAAAAAAAAGTTTGGAAATTTTTTTTGGTCATCTTTGTAAATATTTTTTTTACACTGCGAAATAACAAGTATTGTTCCAATTTCATTTTTCACGAAATATTTTTTTTAAGATTTTAATTTGATCTGATTTTTGATTTTCTGATATATAGTTTGGGACGATCATTCACTTCAAGTTGATTATTTTCTCAAGATGTCTTTGCAAGCCCAGATCTACAAGAATGACCTCATGATGTCTTTGGGGTCTGATACTCGTCCACCAGTACTGATCAATGAGAACGAATTCGAACAGTGGCAGGATCGGTTCATCAACTTTATTGAAAGGCAACCAAATGGGGAAAACATGATGAAATCTCTGTATGAGGGTCCTATGGTGAAGAAAATGAAAGTAATCCCAGCTACTGCTACTACTCCAGCTACAACAGTTGAAACACCTTTAAGTGAATATGACCCTAAAGAGTTATCGAGATATCAAGCAGATAGTCTGGCTAAGTCAAATCTAATCCTTGCTCTTCCCAACTCCATTTATAACAGAATTGATTGTTTCAAACATAATCCATTGCTGATGTGGACACAACTTGAGAAGATTATGCTTGGTACTGCTATGTCTACTCAGTTACGACAGACCAGATTCATGAACAACTTTGAGAAGTTCCAAGCTAAGGATGGAGAAAGTTTGAAGAGTGTGTTTGATCGATTTTGGGCTGTCATCAATGATCTTTTCAAGATTAAAGTTACCAAGACTGAATTGGAGGCTAACTTGAAGTTTCTTAACGCGTTACAACCTGAGTGGAACAAGTCTTGCCACAGAATGAGAAACGATGTTAGAATCTCAACAATGCCAATTCAGGAGTTATATGAAATCTTGATGACAGATGAATCTATGGTAATGGAGAAGAAGGCAAAGATGGATAAGAAGAATAAGCCTCAATCAGTAGATCCCATTGCTCTTATTGCTAGCCAACTGGTTGAGCAAACTTTGACTGAATCAGCCTATGATGGGTCTACAGATGATGATGGTGAAGCTCTAGAGAAGGCCATGACTCTTTTGACTCAGCTTTATCAGAAACGGTTCAAGAACAGATCTAGGTCAAACAATCTGCAGTTTACTTCTGGTTCTAAGACTGGTTCTTCTTCAAAGACATACACTCCAAAGTATGAACAGGCTAAGACAGTTGATCAGAAGAAAGATGACAAAAAGGTGATAAACTGCTTTAACTGTGGAAAGCATGGACATATGGTCAAGGATCGCAGAGTCAAAGTGGTAAAGAATGCTAATTTTTACCGAAAGAAGTTGGCTCTAGCTGAAAAGAAGGAGAGTGGAACTGTACTGCTAGCTGAAGAAGAGTACTGGTTAGACCATTCGGACAACGAGGCTGATAATGAGGAGGTTGCGGCCATGTGCTTTGTTGGTGACGATGAAAGTGATGATGAGGAAGATGATACCTCATCTGATGGTTCTGAGGTAATATCTGATTTTAACTATAACTTCTTCTTATCTCAAATGAATGTTTTTATCTCTGCCTTACATGATCTGCGTTCAAAGTTGGTTTCTGAAAAGTTTAAAAATCAAGAAAAGTCTGATTTTATTGAGAAACTGCAAATTTCTTTAAAAGATGAAAAGTCAATTTTAATTGATATAAAAGAGAAATTTCAAAAGCAGTTAGTTGATCTTGAAAAATCAAATCAGGCTTATCGTGATTCTTTGACTGATCTGAATTCTTCAAATAAAATTCTTTCTGAGAAAATAATTGTTTTAGAAAGGAAATTATATAAAAGAGAACAATCTGAGCAAACCATTTACATGAACAAGCCAAGGAGTGAAGAAGCTATTAAGGATAGATGGGGACTTGGTTTTGACAATCCTCATTTTTTAAACAAAGTGATAGACGAAGTTCCCACTATATATAAATACGAATATCTAAATCTTGCACACTATGGTCCTCAATTCAAATTCTTTTGGACTAGTGAAAAGCAAATTTTAGATGTTGAAAATGAGAAAAGGATATATAAAAAGAAAAATGAAATTCTTTTTGTTTATACTTCTGAAAATGCAAAATATTTTCCGGAAAAATCGAGAAGAGGAAAAAGAGTTTTAAATGACATATCTTCTATCAAATCTTCAATATCTGATGATTTTATTTCTCCTTATGCACCTAATACTTCTAAGGAAAATAGTTCTCCAATCTCTTATGATTTGAAGAAATATATTCCTCTGATAGTATTAGAAGGAAAAATCATAGATCTTGAAGATCAGATAGAAGATCAAAATATTTTAAAGAAAATTGAATCTGACATTATTATTTCTTTTATGACTTCAAGTCTAGAAGAAAATATATTTTCTCAATAGTCAGATTCTATTTCTAACATCTCTTCTGATTTCAATGAAAATAAAAAGGAAGTTTCAAATTTTAAAATCCTCTCTCAAAACTCTTCAGATTCCGAGGCTAGTTCTTCAATTTCAAAAGCACAGACTGTTTTCTTTGATAAAGTTTCTTCTTCTGATTCAATTATTGATAATTCTTTACTGCTAAATGATCAATTTTATAAAAAGAAGCGTAAAAGAAGAAGATCAAAGAAGTCAAAGAAACATGACACTGTTTTAACTGAAAATTATAATGTCTCTAATTCTTATTCTTCAGATCGGACTGTGAGGGAGTCATCAAGACAAATCTGGAGAAAGAAGCGGATATCTGAGGAATATATTGTTGATGAGGATAAATGTGTAGACAAACTTTATAACAGTGATTCATTTGCTTCATGTAATAAAATTTCAAAATACTCTAGAAAGCAAATGTTTCGAATTTCAAAATATGTCTCATGTCTTTCCTCAGATTCGAGTTCTGATGATTATGCTTTCTCTTCTGATGAGTGTGATTATTTTTTTGATCATATTCCTCGTGCTTTATCTGATAAATCTGCTCATTATTTCCCCGTAAGAACTGCAACTAACAAACAAGGGCCCAAATTTAAGTGGGTTCCCAAATCTTTATCTGATTCAAAGTTGCAGGCAACACTTGTTAAGGGGGAGTAATAGGATTTTGGCTTCTAGGTATTTCAGCTTAGAACCCGTGCTTCAACGACATTGACTTCTAAACACATACAGTTTAGAACTCGTTCTTCAATGATTAAGCTTCTGACTTAATGAGATACTGTGAGTACATCAATTTTATTTCCGATGCATATATCTCTGATTATGATGTGTTCCAGTTATTCTCAATGTTTCAAGAATCTGAGCTTGTTTATCTTTCTTTTGAATTTGTATTACCCATTTTTTTCTTCTAATATGAGACACAAATTTATTTTCTTCTATGTAAAAGATGAAATAGTTGAATTTTATTTTGTTTCAACTAAATATTAATTAAAAGTTTAAATCTTTACAAATTTTATTCTATAAAGTAAAGCTTTACATTTTTTCTTTCCTTTGAATAAAATATGTGTCTAGGATAAATTTTCAAGTTCTTTTGCTTATATTAAAGTATTTATATGGTCAAATTTCAAGTCTTACAAAAGTCGAAAAGTCAGCAACATGTTTGAAACTTATATTTCTGCTTTAAAGATATGTGAGTCGGAATTTTTATAGTTTACTTTGCTTAGACTAACTAAACGATCAAAATTTTAGATTGGAATGAAAATATGGTCTAAGCATTTAGACGTTGATCTGAGTATTTGAGATGAATATTAAATTCTTAAAATACAGAAATCTCTAAGTTTAAAAGTTTGTACCTGTGACCTTTCTGGTTTGGGAAAGTACGTTCCATGGGATGCTTGTCATCTGGTCCCCTAAGGTCATTTGGTCTGGGAGTGATCGAACAGAAATCCTTCAGTAGAACCAGATCAAAAGTCATGTTCTACTGGTATGAATGGGTTTAGGATATGTCGATGTAGCCTTTCTGATATGGGAGAGTAAGTTCCACGGGGTGCTTGACATCTAGTCCCCTAAGGCCAATTGGTCTGGGAGTGGCTGACCCAAATCCTGCAATAGGGTCAGATAGAAAGTTACGTTTACGGCATGTTCTTTACTTAATAAACTTTTTGATCAAAAGATGCCAAAGTGCATGCGCTTAAAAGATGCCAAAGAGTACACTCATGTTAAGATGCCAATGAGCACAATGCTAAAACATGCCAATGAGCACACATCTCATGATACTTGGTGATATGTTTGAGTTGCAATAAATCTGTAAATTTATGAATATCTTAATTCTTGATGGCTTAGTGTTAGTACATGCAAAGTTCTCTATAATATTTTTAGAATTGCATTTTCTTGAAGCTAATCGAAGATTCGCATGTGAGCACACTGAATAGATTGCTGGAAGTTTTGAAACTGAACATGTTTTAACTTGATATGCAATTAAACTCGTTCTTTTCTCTTACAACATATGTTTGATTTCAAATGATTGATAAATTTGTGATATTTTACTCTGTAAAATTTAATTTGTTTAGTATTTAAAATTTTATTTGTTTAGTTGTTTCAAAATTTACATTAAGTGTATTTTTTTTCTACATTAATTTCTGATCACTGTGTTCTCATAAATATATTTTAATGGGTTTATGCATTATTCAAGGGGGAGTGAACAAAGAGATGTATTTCAAAGATTATATCTGTTTTTGAGGGGGAGTGTCTGATTTTCTTTACATGAATGTTATCTCGAATTGTCTTATCTAATGCATTTGTGTAGGGGGAGTCAAAGAGCTTTCAAAGGTAAAATTTTTCTAAGGCAGCTTTGCGCTTCACACATGGCCCGCAAAGCTTGTTTTGCGCATCAAGCATGACACGCAAACCTTGCTTTGCGTATCAAGCATGGCACGCAAACCTTGCTTTGCGTCTCCCATGTGGAACGCAAACCTTAGTTTGCGCTTCCTGCATGGAACACAAACCACCCCTGTTTTCTCTGTTTCTTTGATTTTGCAGATCTTTCGTTGTCTCGTCTCCAACATTCGCATGACCAAGTTGATCAAGATCATCAAGGTCATGAGGGGGAGAAGTCAAGGAGAAGTTAAAGAGACAAAGAGCTTAAATGTTTATCTGCTGATCAAGATTCGCTCAAAGATTCTATTCTCTCAGCTACAACAAAATCTTTTGCTGTTCCTGCTCCGAACACTACAGTTCATTCAAGATTATTCAAAAGAGGTGTATCGTCTTGAGCTTAAGCAGCAAAGAAAATTTCATTATTCAAGATGCTGAGAAGAAATTTTTTCTTAAAAGTCAGAAAGCTTCTGAAAGTCGCTTTGTTGGTCCGGGTTGTTATAGAAGATAATTTTTGAAGACCAAAGCGCCAATGATTACTAAGGAGGAGATTGTTAGGTCTGATTTTATAGTAATCATTGTATTTATAGGACTTGGTCAATACTGTGTTTAGAGCTTATCTGAGTTGTATCTGACCAAGGGTATTTAAGTCCCTTTGGTCTTTGTTTGTTGTAAGTTTCACACGCACATCTAATACAATTCCTACTTTGCGCTCCATAGTCTCTCTCTCTACTTTCTCTCTCTAGAAGTTCTAGTGATCTTGGTTTTACAGCGGGTCTTGAACTATTGTATTCAAGAGCCATTCTTCGTTAAAGTACGGGTTCTAAGCTGATTTACTTAGAAGCCTCTGATTTTGCCCTTGAAAAACGAGTCCTGATATGTACATAATGAGAAGTAGATGATCTTTGAAGTTTGGGTCTTGAGCTGATTTACACAAGAACCATTTCTCTCCTACTTCCTCTTGACAGTAGGTACCTGCAACACATAATCATCCCTTTTCTTTGGTATCCATTTCCAATTGGATCCAACTTTGTTAGCAAACGATTTTGGCACCCAGTGAAGTTTGGGTCCGCTTTGCTTTTTAGAATCAGATAAAGAATTGGAATGATAAGAGGGAACATGATATGTTCCAAACTAAACATCAGAATTTATACGAGAAGTGTTAGGGCAATTTAAATGTTAAATAGAAGTTCAAGGGTTCATTATGTAATCCTTTAATAGTTCATTAGCTTGTTGGGCCTAAAAGCCCATAAGCCCAATTGTTTGTAAAGCCTGAGTATATAAAGGCTGTTTTGTTTTCATTATCAGTTGAGTCTCATAATTTACAGATCTCTAGTCAATAGGTTTACTTTTCTCTGATCAGAAATTCTTTCTGTAAACCTGTTACCCTTTGATTTCATATTAATCATATCACTAGAGGTTGTGGCCATATTACTGTTCATCATTGATTATTTTCTGTTGATTGCACTGTACTGGGATCTACAATTGGTATCAGAGCAAAGAGACTGAAGGTTTGATCCAGAAAAAGTTTGTCTAAAACCCCTAATCGATTACCTGTTTTATCTGCTAAGTTTTTGTTTCGATCTGTGTTGATTGATTTTTTTTGTTGAAATCGATTACTATTTCTGAGGTGTGTATCGGTCTATCTGTGTTCATTAAAATCTCTTTTTTTTGGTTATCGGTCAGATTGTTATTGGTTTTTATCGGTCTGAGTTTACTGTTTATCTATCGATCTGCTTAATGTTTATCGGTCTGGGTTACTGTTGATTTCAGTTTATCGGTCAATTTTTTTTGTTTGTGTGTTTATCGGTCTGAGATTTTCTGAGTGTGCTTATCGATCTGCATAAGTGTGTTTGTGTTTAAACCTGCTAATCGAGTTGAAATTGTTACATAATCGATTGAATTTCTGGGTTAATTTATCTGTTTCTGGGTCGATTGATCTTGAAATTCATCGTGTTCGTCGGACTGTTCTTCGTGTTTATCGGTCATTATCTGATTTTATCGGTCCTTATCTGTTAATTTATTATCGACCAGCCCTTTCGACCGGTATTTTGCTTTACCGGTCCATCCCATTGACCGATACCTTGTTTTTACCGGTCCATTACCTTGACCGATACCATATAAGTTCGACCGATACCTTGTGTGTGGACCGATACCCTCTCGACAGGGACATTGCCTTTACCGGTACTTACATTCGACCGGTACCCTGCTTTACAGGTCAATCCTATCGACCGATACCTTATTGTCCTCTCTTTACCGGTACCTGGATTCGACCGGTGGTTTGTTTATCGGTCTTGAGACTCGACCGATACCCTGTTTCAACCGGTACTTAGTCTCGACCGGTGTGTTGTTGACTGCAGTATATCGGGCGACCGATATTAGTTGTGGACCGGTATGCAGTTGACCGGTACCCTGCTCGACCGGCACCCTGCTTGACCGGGTCCTTGTTCTTTTCTGTTTATTTTTATTATTGTGTTTGGATCACCCTGCTTGTCTCACGATCGTTACAGTGCTTTTAGGTTAAGAGATTTAAGATGAATTCAAGAGACGCTTTAGCTATTGGTTCAGATAAAAAAACCCCGGTGCTCTATCGGGGGGAATACCCTCAGTGGCACGATCGCTTCATGAACTTTATTGAAGCGAAATCAAACTACGAGGACATTTACAAGTGTCTGAAAGAAGGGCCGCAAGACTGGCCAATGAAAGTCATACCTGGAAACCCAGCCGAAGGTAGACCAACTCGTTCAGTTCGGAAAATGATCGGTGAGTTTCTTCCTCAAGAAAAGAGCTCGTACGAGGCTGAAAAGCAAGCAAAGTCCTATCTTCTACAAAGTCTTCCCAACGACATCTATGCCTGCATCGACAGTTACAAGGAGTATGCAAAGAAAATGTAGGACCAGATTGAGAATATGATGATGGGAAGCCACATCAACAATCAGCTGAAGGTGACAAACTGCATCACCAGATATGATGGCTTCAAAGCAAGAAAAGGCGAGACACTGACAGAAACCTATGAAAGGTTCAACAAGCTTCTGAATGATCTCCAGAAAAACAAGATCATGAAGACGAACACCGAGAACAGCATCAAGTTCATGAACAACCTCCAGCCTGAATGGAAGTCGTTCGTCTCTCATATTCGTCATACTCAGACCTTGGAGAAGCTTTATCTACATGAACTTTACGAAATGCTGCTCCAGGATGAAGAGGAAGTTATAGAGTTATTGGGGAATCAGAAAGCAGAAGAAAAGCCGATCGTTGATCCGTTAGCACTTGTAACAGATAAAAGAGGTAAATCTGTCAGCCGCTCGTCTGGAAAGGAGCCAACGTTAAGTGATTCTGAACCCGAAGATCCTGACAGTGATTCGGATCCAGAATACACTAAGATGAAAGAAGCTATGGTGTACCTGACTCAAGCTTTCCAGAAGAGAAAGTTCTTTAACAAGTCGTCAAACAAGCAAAGATTCTCCACTCGCCGTGATCATCAAGAGAAGTCTAAAGGTAAGAGACGTGTTGAAGATGGGAAGAAGTCTGACAAGAGACATGAAGAAAAGCCAAAAGAGGAGCCGATCAAATGCTACAACTGTGGTCGGTTGGGTCATTTTGCCAAGGATTGTCGCAAGCCTGTTGTGCGCAACGCAGATTATTATAGAGCCAAGCTGCTACTGGCCAAAGAAAAGGAAGCAAGTAAGGCTCTCATGGCTGAAGATGACTACTGGCTGTAAGTATCTGATGAAGAACCTGAGGATGCTGAAGCACACGTGCGTTTCATGGGCAAGCATTCATCACCGTCTGACACTGATGATGAAGATCGTAATTCTCCATGTCAGGTATGTGCTCCTTATCAAGAAGCTTTTATTGATCATATGCAACTTGCTATGAATAAACTAGACTCTTACAAGCTACTCATAAAAGAAAAAGAACAACTCATCTCATCTCTAGAAAAACGAGTTTTTGCACAGTCTGAATGTATTGAAAATCAAAGCTTAGAAATTGCTAGCAACCTGTGCATAATATCTAATCTAAAAGAAGAGTGTGAGAGTTGTTCAAAAGAATCACAAGAGCTAAAGACCAAAGTAGATAATCTTACCTATGAGCTTCGTATGTCAGAAAATTAGAAAATTGATATTGTGACTCAAAGCGTGGCTTACAAAAATGAAAATCAAAGATTATCTAATCAATTAAAGGAGCTTGAAAGGAAACTTTATAAAATTGGTCAATCTCATCAAACGCTTAATCTTATTGCACCAAAAGAACCCAAGCATGCAGATACGGGTATCGGTTACGATAACCCCTATTATCTGAAAAAGGCCTTATCCAAAGTTCCTACGTTATATGCGTTCGAATTTCTTGGATTAGACAAGACCTATCCAGAATACAAAATCAATTGGACCAAACCAATTGAGGATGCGGAATGGGAAGAGGATAAGTTTAGAAGGGAGAACTCTACTAAAATGAAACTGCCTTTTGTTTATGATTCATTTAATGCATCTTACAACGAAGAAAAATATTGTTTCCTATCAAATGACTATTTTAGAAGCTACACTCAAGCTGAACTAGATGCTAAAACCGTTAAAACTGAGGAGGAACAACTAGACCATAAAGTCTATGTTCCACCTCTGATTTTAGAAAAGAAAATTGTTCAGCTAGAAGAGTCGTTTGAACAGGAAAGGGACAGTTTTCAAAAGGAAAAACAAGAGCTTTTATCCCAAATTGAGTGCCTCAATTCCAATAAAGAGGAAACAGTGTCAGATAAGGAAAAAGAATATTTTCATACAGAAATAAAGAAGTTAAATTCACAACTGGCTGCTTTGGCAGCAGATCGTCTGAAAGAGCAACTTCACAAAGCTGAGCCTCAAGCTAAGCCTAAAATTCTCCATCGACACATCTTCTTGTAAAGCATTTTTGGGTGACTCGTCACCAAATATTTCAAATAAAGGAAAAGAGCCTCAAGCTTTCAAAATGGATCAGTGTTCTGATTTTAAAAATGCTTCCGCCGATGATCCGCTTCAAACAAATTCTTCCGATGTCCTGAATTCTTCAAGAGATAAGGTCCCTTCTGATGAGGAAATGGAACTTTCCGCATTCTTGTATTCTGAGGTGTGTCTAGATAGTGATTTGAACCAATTTGATTTTAATCCTTTACTTCCAAGTCACGTTGATTTTCTAAATAATTCTTGTGAGCCTCCGGTAAATTTTATAAGGGTGAATGTTCCACATCCGCCCCACAAAAACCTTTTGTGAACAATTCTTCTAAGTCTAAATCTAAAAAGCGTTCACAAAAGAATAAAAAGACCGGTCGCTCCAAAAGACAACAATCTTCAAGTTTCTCATCTTCTGACTATGGGTTTAACGGTCTTTCAGATACTTTTGGTCGAAGCAAAGAGGTCAAATATGTGTGGGTAGCTAAGAAGTCTATGGAAAGCATGGCGACGACAGAATTAGTTAATCCAGTTTTAAATTCTAGGAAACACAAGAACAATCATGATTTTTTTAATTCGAAACCTTTAGTTGAATGTAATGGAACTTTACCTTTAAAAGTTTATTCAATTCCGCAATTACTTCAACCGTCTCATGATTGTCTCTGTTGCTCTTATTGTGGATCGAATGATTTTGTTGATCGTCGTTTTGCATCTGATTGGTTTGGCTCTCTTGAGTCATATTTTGTAGTGATCATTGTATTTATCTGTCTTGGCTAATACTGTGTTTAGTTAGCTTTCTCTGTTATATTGGCCAAGGGTATTTAAGTCCCTTGTGTCCTTTGTGTTTTGTAAGAAACTTTGACACTCACATTTTGAATACATCTGATCACATTTGGCGCTCCTACTTTCTCTCTCTACTTTCTCTCTCTAAAGATTTAGAGATCTTGGACTTTCAATTGGTATCAAAGCATACTAGATCTTGAGAGGATTGAGAGAATTTGTTTTTAGATACTGAATTTGTAGATTAAGCAGAGAATTTGATTGATTTTCTTGATTTTTCAAGAAAAATCTCGTTTTTTGCTTGATTCATCAAATTTGGTTAGGTTTCTGGTTGAATTTGTGCGAATTTGTATTCAATAGTTTCGTCTTGAGTAATCGATCATTATTGTTTCATATATTTGTGCATAAAAACTATGATTTGATCCTCGATTTTGTGTTTTTTTGTGATTTTTCAGAAAAACTCGTCAAACGTACTGTTACATTCAAGAATTTTAGAATTAGTGGTTTTTAATCGAGTTTGATAATCAAAAGTTGTTAGAATGTTGTTTTCGAGCATTTGTGTGTGATTTTCGTGGTATTTTTTCAAAGTTTCATTCAATCTTGCGAAATTTTTTGATGTTCTGTGGTTTGCGCAAGTTCATGCAGTTTTGCGCATCATTCATATAGGTTTGCGCAAGATTCATATTACTTGGCGCAAGTTCTTTGTGTTCTAATCAATGTGTTAGTGGTTTTCAGGATTTTCACATCAGGTTCACGGATCACTCTACATACGCAAAGTCAGGTTCTCGGATCATCAAGGATCCGCAAAGTCAGTTTCACGGATCACTCTACATACGCAAATTCCAGCTTGCGTACCTTACTGCATACGCAAAACCTACTTTGTGCACCCCACTGAATACGCAAACCTTCCGTTTGCGCAAGTTCAAGACTTAGAATTTTTTTGAAATTTCTGATTTTCTCGAAAGATGTCTTTGCAAGCACAAATCTACAAGAATGACCTCATGATGTCATTGGGGTCTGATACACGTCCACCAATACTGATCAATGAGAACGAATTCGAACAGTGGCAGGATCGGTTTATCAACTTTATTGAAAGGCAACCGAATGGGGACAATATGATGAAGTCTTTGACTAAAGGTCCAATTCAAAGGCCAATGAAGGTTATTCCTGCTACTGCAACCTCTGATGCTTCAACAGTAGAAAAAAGCATTAATAGAATATGATGCTGATGAGCTCCTTCGTTATCAAGCAGACAGTCAGGCCAAATCAAATCTGATCCTTGCTCTTCCCAACTCCATTTATAACAGAATCGATTGCTTCAAACATAATCCAATGCTGATGTGGACTCAACTTGAAAAGATTATGCTTGGTACTGCAATGTCAACTCAGTTGCGTCAGACTAGGTATATCAACAATTTTGAAAGGTTCAAGGCTAAGGATGGAGAAAGCTTGAAGAGTGTATTTGACCGATTATGGGCTGTCATCAACGATTTATATAAGATTAAAGTTACGAAGACTGAATTGGAGGCTAACTTAAAATTTCTGAATGCTTTACAACCAAAATGGAACAAGTCATGCCACAAAATGAGAAACGATGTCAGAATCTCTACCATGCCAATTCAGGAGTTGTACGAAATTTTTATGACATATGAATCTATGGTGATGGAGAAGAAGGCAATGATGGAAAAGAAGAATAAGCCTATGACCGTAGATCCAATTGCACTTATGGCTAGCCAACTGGCTGAGCAAGCTTTAACTGAATCAACTTATGATGGATCAACGGATGATAATGGCGAAGCTCTAGAAAAGGCCATGATACTTTTGACTCAGCATTATCAGAAAAGATTCAAGCACATATCTGGTTCAAACAACCTTCGGTTTACTTCCAGTTCTAAGAAAGTACAACCAGCTACTCCGTCAAAGACATACACTTCTAAGTATGAACCAGCTAAGGTGGTTGAACAGAAGAAGGATGAGAAAAAGGTGATGAATTGCTTTAACTGTGGGAAGCCTGGACATATTGCTAAGGAATGCAGAGTCAAAGTGGTAAAAGATGCTGCTTTCTATAGAAAGAAATTAGCTCTAGATGAGAAGAAGGAAAGTGGAACCATTCTGTTGGCTGAAGAAGAGTACTGGCTGGATCATTCGGACAACGAAGCTGAGAATGAGGAGACTGCAGCCATGTGCTTTATTGGTGACGGTAAAAGGGATGATGAGGAAGATGATACCTCATCTGATGGTTCTGAGGTAATTTCTGAGGTTAACTATGATTTCTTTTTATCTCAAATGAATGTTTTTATCACTGCTTTGCATGATTTGCGTTCAAAGTTCACTTCTGAAAAGTTAGAAAATCAAGAAAAGTCTGTTTTAATTAACAAACTGCAAATTTCTCTAAAAGATGAAAAGTCAATTTTAATTGACACAAAAGAGAAATTTGAAAAGCAGCTGGATGAATTGGAAAATTCAAAACAGACTTATCATAATTCTTTGACTGAAATGACTTCTTCAAATGAAAATCTTTCTAATAAGATAATTGTTCTAGAAAAGAAATTATATAAAAGAGAACAATCTGAGCAAACCATTTACATGAACAAACCGAGAAGTGAATAAGCTATAAAGGAAAAGTGGGGACTTGGTTTTGAAAACCCGCAATTTTTAAATCATGCTAAAATCGAAGTTCCTACTTTATATGAATATGATCATCTTAGTCTTGCAAGATATGCTCCTCAGTTTAATTCTTTTGGACAACTAAGAAACAAATTTTGGAAGATGAAAATGTGAAAAGAATGAAAAACAAGAGGATGGAAATGCCATTCGTTTACAGCTCTGAAAATGCAAAGTATTTTCCTGATCAATCTAAGAAATCCAGAAAATCTCAAAATGTTTTAAATATCAATTCTTCCAATAAATCTTCATTACCAACTGATTTTGTTGATATATATACTAATGCTAATAGGGAAAATGTATCTCCGGTTTCTTATGATTCAAGGAAATATATTCCCCAGTTAGTGTTAGAAGGTAAGATAGTTGATCTTGAAGATAGATTGGAAGAACAAAATCTTCAAACTTGTTTAGAAAACGATTTATTTCTTTTTATAATGAAAACAAGTTTTGAAGATAAAATTTCTTCTGGATTTTCAAAAGATTCTAAGGAAAATACTAAAGTTTTGAAAAACAGTGTGCATTTGCGCACCATGTTGGATACGCAAACTGACAGTTTGCGCACACAATTGGATGCGCAAAGCTCAGTTTGCGCCTCCAATGGGATGCGCAAACCTCATCCAGACTTGTGTATTTTTGAGAATTTTCATTCCGAGGCAAGTTCGTAATGTCTAATGCTCAGGCTGATTTCTTCGATAAAGTTTCCTTTTCTGATTCAATTATTGATGATTCTTTACTGCTAAATGGTCAATTTTATAAAAAGAAGCGTAAAAGAAGAAGATCAAAGAAGTCAAGGAAACATGATATTGTCTTATTTGAAAATTCTAATGTTTCTAATTTTTCTTCTTCAGATCGGACTGTGAGGAAGTCACCAAAGCAGATTTGGAGGATTAAACAACAAACTCCAGAATCTGAACTGTTAGGAGTTAAATGTGTAGAAACTCTTTGTGATACTGATACATTTGCTTCATGTAATAAAAACCCAAAATATTCATTTCAGCAAATGCTTCATATATCAAAGAATATCTCATATGCTTCTTCTAGTTCTGATTCTGATGATTGTGTTTTATCTTCTATTGATAATTGCTTTCATGCTTGCTTGAAAAATAAATCTGTGAAAAACATGTGTAGTTTCTATGAATGCAACTAAGTCATTTATGGTATCTGGACTTGGGGTGTTCTAAACATATGATTGGCAACAAATCACTTCTGTCCAATTTTAATGAAAAATGTTGTGGTCGTGTTAAGTTTGGAAACTGTGAGACTGCTCCAATTCTTGGTTATGGTGATCTAGTTCAAGGTAATATAACAGTCAAGAGAGTCAACTACGTTGAAGGCCTAAGTCACAACTTATTCAACATCGGACAATTCTGTGATAAAGATCTTGAAGTCAGCTTCAAATCAAAAAGAGTTGCTGTGAAAAATGAGAGTGGCAGAGATTTACTGGTGGGAAAAAGAAGATCCAACTTATATACCATTGATATTTCCAAAGTCAACATTCCATCAGACATATGTCTATTGTCTAAAGCTTCAGTTCATGAAAGTTGGATTTGGCATCGTCGACTAGCTCATCTCAACTTCAAGTATATGGATCACCTGGTCAAAAATTGTAATACCCAGTTTCGAAATTTTAATAATTTTGGAAGTTGGGGGAAAAAGTGTAAAGAGAATCAAAGTTCAGGGGGTTTATTGAAAATTTTGGTTTTTATCAAATAAATATCAGATTAATGATATTGAGATCTCATTCTGATGTTTGTGAAACCGACATAAGTTTCAAAGAGAGAAGTGAGAAAGCATAAGGCAGAGAGAAAGAAGAGAAGAGATCTTGAAGGAATCGATCGTTTTGTCAAATAGAGGTATGTTTTTAGCTTCATACTTCTATCTGCATGTTATAGTCGGTAAATAGACGTGTTAATCAAGCTTTTAACCGTGTATTTGATAGATTTAATCGATCAAAAGAGTTATGGGTTTAGAACTGTGTAAACCGACTTTGTTATTGAATAAGACCGGAAGATGATGCATCGGTCGTATGCTTAAGACCGAAGTGCTTAAGACCGAAGTGCTTAAGACCGGATGTGGTTAGACCGGACATCTGTTCGACCGGTAGGAGTGTTCGACCGGACATGTGTTCGATCGGAGGTCTGCTTGACCGGAAGGTCTGTTCGACCGGAGGTCTGCTAGACCGAAGGTTTGTTTGACCTGTGGTGTGATTCGACCGATAGTTTTATAATTGGTCTAAGAGGTTTTTAATCAGTTTGGTTCTGACCGAGTTAAAAACAGTAGATTTCAATTGATGAGTCTTTTGAAAGAAAGAGAGTTAGTTGCAAGTTAGCTTACCTTTGTTTTAATACCATCGTAGGTGGTGTTAATTGATAGAAGTCAGAGTTTAATTCAGAGGAATTAAAGGTGAGTCTTTCAACTAAATCTTTTATGATTTGAGCAGTTATTTATAAATGTGAGTTTTTATATACTGCGCATTTATAATATGAAAAGTTAGTAGAATTATTTCAAATGATTGATTTAATTAGTTGGGCATGTTTATGCTCAGGGTATAAAAACTTGTTTTATATACTGGCAGGACCAAATGTATGTATACATTTGAGTCAGAAGTTTGATCTAAGTCGGGAAGTGTGACCCGCCTGCGCGTACCGGGGAGTGTGGCCCGTTTATGCCATTAGGGTGTGTCCCTAAAATAAGGCAGTGCGAGACAGACATACCATCTTTGAAGGGAATGTTGGTCAGTAGTTGAAAGTACGCTTGCGAGCGTAGAAAGTGTTTAGTAATGGCCATTACATTGATTTATATATGTAAAGCATAAATGTTTTAAAGAGATTTTAAAGAGTAGGCATGTATTGAGATATATGCAGTTATGTTTAAATGTTTTAATTAATATTTGAACTGTGTAGTAGTGATTGGAGGGGACTCACTAGACCTTTTGGTCTAACCCTCGCTGTTTCAAAATTTTAATCCTGTTTCAGGTTATCGCAAGATAGCAGATAAAGGAAAAGATAAGGTGCGAGCTTAAGCAGAAGATAGAAGACTTCCTGCCATAGCTATTCTTTTGAGAAACTCAGTTGTGTAATAGTTGATAGTAAAGACATTGTAAGTTTGGGACGGTATTTAGTAATAAATGTTATTTTATTATGTAAATAAATGTTCAGGTTGTTACAATTGGTATCAGAGCATTAGTTTAAGTGATCTAGGTGACCGGATGGGCCTAGACTTAAACTGAGATAGTAGAAACACAACTGAGTCGTAGTTAGACCGTAAGAAGATGACATTAAGGTAGTAAGGACTAGCATGTAAGGTAAATTTGGGATTCCATTTGGCCAGTGTAATTGTGAATTTACAAGTACATGCTTTTGCTTAAACTGTCATAATGTGTAGTGTGTGAGATTGAATATCTTATGTTTATTCTTAGCAGAAGTATGTCTGAGCGAGTGACCAGGAGTAGATCTGTAGTAAATCCAGAAATGGATCGAGAGAATGAAGTCATTGCCGAAGAGCAAATAGCTAATGTCAACCCGACTGCTATCCAAGGAAAGAGTCGAGGTCGACCTAAAGGTAAAACAGTTCAGAAAACAGCTACTCAGATAGGAGTTTCTAATGTGGAAACTCGAGGTGGGAAGACGAGTCGTGGTATTCGTCAGAATGAAAGTATAGAGATAAGAGATGAGCAAGAAGAGTCTCATCAAGAAAGTTCGGCTTTTGTGAGGGGTCGAAAGCAGACGGGTAACCGTGGTAGAGGTAGAACGGAAGGTTTTGTTACGCAAGAAACTTTTGCTGCAGAAATGGGAAAGTTGCAAGAAACTTTGAACGCTTTGCTTGCTCAGCGTAATAATGAAGTTTCTGTAAGTAAAGAAAAGAGTGAAGATAAGGTAACGACTGAAGTAGCAGAATCTCCAGTAACTGCTATGGGTAGTTATCCTCAGTCAGGACCCATTGTGTCAGTTAAAGCTGTAGCAGAAAAAGGATGTAGTTTCAAGGAGTTTGCTGCTTGCAAGCCTCCTTCGTATAAAGGGGAATGTGATCCCGTAGTAGCATTAAGATGGATAAAGAGTATGGAGTTAGCTTTTGACACGAGTAAATGTGCGGAAGATGATAAAGTAGTGTATGCTTTGTCAATGCTGAAGGATGAAGCAGTAATGTGGTGGGATGTAGAATCTGGAGGTCAAGGGTCGTCAGTAGCTAAAGAGATGGTTTGGCGTGATTTTGTGAAAGTATTTAAAGCACAGTTCTGTCCTTTGGCAGCAGTTAAGAAGCTGGAAGAAGAATTTCTGGGCTTAGAACAGAAAGGAATGTCGGTCAGAGAGTATACCAAGTTTATTGAAAAGTCTAGATTTGCAGGAATCTATGTTCCGAATGAAGAAAGACGAGTAAAACGTTTCGTCTTTGGATTAAGAAGTGATATTCGGGAATTTGTCTCGAATAAAGAACCGTTGACTTTTCAGATGGCTGTTAATGCAGCGGAGATGAGAGAGAAGGAAAAGAACAGGCAAGCCACTGTGTCAGGATCGAATTCTCAACAAGAATTAATTCTCAGAAACAATATCAAAGAAGTTTGCGGAATAACACTTTGATATTCAATGAAACAGTAATCACAAACAGTAAATATGAATAACAAACTGTAAACTTGTATTGAATGCTTTAAAGTTACAAGATTACACACTCAACCTCAATATTGATGAACAGGCTCACCAATACGAATTCTACTTCTCTAGAATTAGGATCTATGCCTTGAGGTTGATTTTCTCTCTAAAACTTAGAATGAATGAATTAAAATCAAAAGTTATCTAACTATTCTAAACAATACAATATATATACTGAAGATAAAAGATAATTACAATTTATACAATATCTCCAGAATATCTTCCATCATTATCTCTAAGCTTCCATGAATATCTTCAGAATATCTTCCATCATTATCTCTAAGCTTCCATGAATATCTTCAGAATATCCAGTTGTCATCCT
The DNA here is from genome assembly GCA_023525745.1 of Arctium lappa. Taxonomy (NCBI): domain Eukaryota; kingdom Viridiplantae; phylum Streptophyta; class Magnoliopsida; order Asterales; family Asteraceae; genus Arctium; species Arctium lappa. The sequence continues at coordinate 54,829,896 of CM042058.1, read as the reverse complement.
TTCCATACAGATCTCCATCTTATAAGCAATATTAATCATAAGCAGCATTAATACTCTGAGCAGTATTAACTCTAGCAGTACTAACCATGCTCAACAGCATTAATCTCTTCAAGCAGTACTAACTTTGAACTAGCAGTACTAATCTTGTTGAGCAACATTAACCACCAACTAGCAGCATTAATAACATAAGTACTAACTAGAAGTATTAACTGTTTTCTTCTAGCAGCATTAACTTTGTTCTAGCAACATTAACTTTGTTCCAGCAACATTAACTTTGTTCTAGCAGCATTAACTTTGTTTTAGCAGCATTAACTTTGTTCTAGCAACATTAACTTTGTTCTAGCAGCATTAACTACAACTAGCAGCATTAACCACAGAAGTAGTAACCATGTTGAACTAGAAGTAGTAACCATGTTGAACTAGAAGTAGTAACCATCCTTGGCATATTTCAGACCCAACGCACTGAGCGAAGTGGAGATAAGAGAAAGTGGGAAGGAACAGTTCGTGATTTCAAGCCAGTTAAGTCTGTTAAGTTTGATCAACGTCCTGTTAGTAAGTTTGAAAACAAGCCCTGTAGTAAGTGCAATCGAATGCATAAGGGAGAGTGCAAGATTAATCAAGAGGGCTGTTATAAGTGTGGGAAGGTTGGGCATTTGGCTCGGGACTGTCAGAATTTGAGGTCTTGTTATCAGTGTGGATCTCTTGATCATATTAGGCCCAATTGCCCACAGTTGAAAAAGGGATCAGTTGGAGGAAGTGTTGAAAAGGGAAGTGAGAAAAAGGGAGAGCCAGCTAAAGCCAGAGCTAGAGTTTTCAACATGTCAGCAGAAGAAGTGGCGGAGATACCTGATGTAGTTACAGGTACTTTCTTTATAGATTCAAATTATGCAAAAGTATTGTTTGATTCAGGAGCAAATCGTTCTTTTGTGTCTCCTAATTTTGTGCATAAATTGAATGTGAAACCTAAGAAACTTAAGAGTGAATTGAAAGTATAAGTGGCTGATAATAGTCAAATTTTGGTAGAAGAAGTATATGATGGGAGTAGTATTGTCATTGATGGACAAGCATTTCCACTTCGACTATACCCAATGGGTATGGGAGAATTTGATGTTATTGTGGGAATGGACTGGTTGGCGTCTAATGATGCTTACATAGTATGTAATAAGAAATTGATTCGTATAGCGCAACCAGGAAAGGAAGAGATAGTAGTATTTGGAGATCGAAGGAATAGAAATTCATGTTTGATTTCTATGATTAAGGCTAAGAAATGTTTGATAAAAGGGTGTGTGGGATTCTTAGCTTATGTGATAGATGCTAAGAAAGAAAAGAAGGGATTGGAGTCAGTTCCGGTAGTCAGTGAATTTCCAGAAGTATTTCCGGAAGATTTAACCACTTTGCCTCCTGGTCGGCAAGTGGAGTTTCGTATTGATTTAGTTCCCGGAGCAGCGCCGATTGCAAGAGCACCGTACAGATTGGCACCGGCAGAGATGAAAGAAATGATGACTCAGTTACAGGAGTTGTTAGACAAGGGGTTTATTCGCCCTAGTACTTCACCTTGGGGAGCGCCAGTATTGTTTGTTAAGAAGAAAGACGGGTCTATGAGAATGTGCATAGATTACCGTGAGCTCAATAAGTTGACTGTTAAGAATAAGTATCCGCTTCCCAGGATTGACGATCTTTTTGATCAATTGCAAGGAGCGAGTTACTTTTCGAAGATAGATCTGCGCTCTGGTTATCACCAGTTGAAGGTGAGAGAACAGGATGTGTCTAAGACTGCGTTTCGTACGAGGTACGGACATTATGAGTTTTTAGTTATGCCATTTGGTTTGACTAATGCGCCAGCAGCTTTCATGGATCTGATGAATAGAGTGTGTAGTCCGTTTTTAGATAAATATGTCATTGTTTTTATAGATGATATATTGATCTATTCACGTTCTAAAGAAGATCATGAAACTCATTTAAGAGCAGTTTTAGAATTGCTGAAGCATGAAAAGTTGTATGCCAAGTTTTCAAAGTGTGAATTTTGGCTGAAAGAAGTTCAGTTTTTAGGGCACGTAGTGTCAAAAGATGGGATTCAGGTTGATCCAGCTAAGATTGAAGCCATAAAAGGGTGGGAAGCACCGAAATCGCCATCTGAAGTAAGAAGTTTTCTGGGTTTGGCTGGTTATTATAGAAAGTTCATTCAGGACTTTTCTAGAATAGCTACGCCATTAACAGCTTTAACCAGAAAGAATGTTAAGTTTATTTGGGCAGAAGCTCAGAAAGAAGCGTTCGGTAAGTTGAAAGAAAGTTTAAGTATTGCTCCTGTTTTGTCTCTACCCAATGGGTCGGAAGGATTTGTTATTTATAGCGATGCTTCAAAGTTGGGTTTGGGATGTGTGTTAATGCAAGAAGGCAAGGTGATTGCCTATGCATCTCGTCAGTTAAAAGAGCATGAAAAGAATTATCTGACGCATGATTTAGAGTTGGCAGCTGTAGTATTTGCTTTGAAAATCTGGAGACATTATTTGTATGGGATCAAGTGTCAGATTTACACAGATCACAAGAGTCTTCAGTATCTGTTTAATCAGAAAGAGCTTAATATGAGGCAGCGTAGATGGATGGAGTTATTAAGTGATTATGATTGTGAAATTTTGTACCATCCAGGCAAGGCCAATGTGGTAGCAGATGCTTTAAGTCGTAAAGAGCATGGAGAAATAGCAGAGGTTGTAGCATTTAGAGTTGATGTTGTTTCCAATTTCTTGGAAGAAGTTATAAAGTCTCAAGAAGAAGCAGTGTCAACAGAAAATTTGAAAAGTGAAAGGATAGTTGGGATTGTTAACTCGTTAGTAGTTGACAATCGAGGAGTAAAGTGTATTAATAAGCGGGTATGGATCCCAAAAGCAGGAGGTTTGAGGCAGAAAGTGTTGGAAGAAGCTCATAGATCTCGGTATTCAGTTCATCCTGGAACTAATAAGATGTATAGAGATGTGAAGCAGAGTTATTGGTGGCCAGGTTTAAAGAAAGATATTGCTCATTTTGTTGAACGATGTCTTACATGCTTAAAGGTTAAAGCTGAGCATCAGAGACCTTATGGAGAGCTTCAACCGTTAGAAATTCCAGTGTGGAAGTGGGACGAGATTACTATGGATCTTGTTACGGGTTTACCACGATCACCTAAGGGGCATGATGCTATTTGGGTGATAGTGGATAGACTCACAAAGTCAGCCCATTTCCTACCGATCAAGGATACGTACTCACTAGAAAAGTTGGCTCGATTGTATATCGACGAAATAGTGACCAGGCATGGAGTACCGTCGTCCATAGTATCAGACAGGGATGCTCGATTTACATCAGCGTTCTGGAGAAGTTTGCAAAGGGAATTAGGCTCTCAATTGAAGTTGAGCACGACCTATCATCCGCAAACAGATGGTCAGAGTGAGAGAACTATACAGACGTTGGAAGATATGCTTCGTGCATGTGTTATAGATTTTAAAGGTTCGTGGGAGATTCATTTGCCGTTGATTGAATTTTCCTACAACAGTAGTTATCATGCTAGCATACAAGCAACTCCATTTGAAGCTTTGTATGGTCGTAAGTGTAGAACACCTTTATGTTGGAATGAGGTGGGTGAACGTCAGTTAGCAGGACCAGAAATTGTACAGTTAACAGCTGATAAGGTTGATCAGATTCGGGCAAGATTGAAGATTGCTCGAGATCGTCAGAAAGTGTATGCTGACAAATGAAGGAAACCGATAGAGTTTCAGATAGGAGATAAAGTAATGTTGAAAGTTTCACCTTGGAAAGGGGTGATCAGATTTGGAAAGAAAGGAAAGTTAAGACCAAGGTTTGTTGGACCATTTATCATCACTGATCGTGTTGGTGAAGTGGCCTACGAACTTGATCTACCAGCAAGTTTGAGTGGGATTCATCCTACGTTTCATGTGTCAAACTTGAAGAAGTGTTTGGCCGAAGCATATATAGTTGTTCCTTTAGAAGATATTCAGATAGATGAGAAACTAAGTTATATTGAGGAACCTGTAGCAATTACAGACCTCAAGATAAAGAAGTTGAGGAACAAAGACATTCGCTTAGTGAAAGTTCAGTGGAAATTTCACCAAGGGCAAGAGTCTACGTGGGAAGTAGAGGCAGATATGAAAGCTTAGTATCCCCAGTTGTCTAGTGATAGAATTCCGGGGACGGAATTCTCTTAAGGGGGAAAGATTGTAATACCCAATTTCAAAATTTTAATAATTTTGGAAGTTGGGGGAAAAAGTGTATAGAGAATCAAAGTTCAGGGGGTTTATTGAAAATTTTGGTTTTTATCAAATAAATATCAGATTAATGAGATTGAGATCTCATTCTGATGTTTGTGAAGCCGACATAAGTTTCAAAGAGAAAAGTGAGAAAGCATAAGGCAGAGAGAAAGAAGAGAAGAGATCTTGAAGGAATCGATCGTTTTGTCAAATAGAGGTATGTTTTTAGCTTCATACTTCTATCTGCATGTTATAGTCGGTAAATAGACGTGTTAATCAAGCTTTTAACCGTGTATTTGATCGATTTAATCGATCAAAAGAGTTCTGGGTTTAGAACTGGGTAAACCGACTTTGTTCTTGAATAAGACCGGAAGATGATGCATCGGTCGTATGCTTAAGACCGAAGTGCTTAAACCGGATGTGGTTAGACCGGACATGTGTTCGACCGGTAGGAGTGTTCGACCGGACATGTGTTCGATCAGAGGTCTGCTTGACCGGAAGGTCTGTTCGACCGGAGGTCTGCTCGACCGAAGGTTTGTTCGACCTGTGGTGTGATTCGACCGATAGTTTTATAATTGGTCTAAGAGGTTTTTAATCAGTTTGGTTCTGACCGGGTTAAAAACAGTAGATTTCAATTGATGAGTCTTTTGAAAGAAAGAGAGTTAGTTGCAAGTTAGCTTACCTTTGTTTTAATACCATCGTAGGTGGTGTTAATTGATAGAAGTCCTAGTTTAATTCAGAGGAATTAAAGGTGAGTCTTTCAACTAAATCTTTTATGATTTGGGCAGTTATTTATAAATGTGAGTTTGTATATACTGCGTATTTATAATATGAAAAGTTAGTAGAATTATTTCAAATGATTGATTTAATTAGTTGGGCATGTTTATGCTCAGGGTATATAAACTTGTTTTATATACTGGCAGGACCAAATGTATGTATACATTTGAGTCAGAAGTTTGACCTAAGTCGGGAAGTGTGACCCGCTTGCTCGTACCGGGGAGTGTGGCCCGTTTATGCCATTAGGGTGTGTCCCTAAAATAAGGCAGTGCGAGACAGACATACCGTCTTTGACGGGAATGTTGGTCAGTAGTTGAAAGTACGCTTGCGAGCGTAGAAAGTGTTTAGTAATGGCCATTACATTGATTTATATATGTAAAGCATAAATGTTTTAAAGAGATTTTAAAGAGTAGGCATGTATTGAGATATATGCAGTTATGTTTAAATGTTTTAATTAATATTTAAACTGTGTAGTAGTGATTGGAGGGGACTCACTAGACCTTTTGGTCTAACCCTCGCTGTTTCAAAATTTTAATACTGTTTCAGGTTATCGCAAGATAGCAGATAAAGGAAAAGATAAGGTGTGAGCTTAAGCAGGAGATAGAAGACTTCCTGCCATAGCTATTCTTTTGAGAAACTCAGTTGTGTAATAGTTGATAGTAAAGACATTGTAAGCTTGGGACAGTATTTAGTAATAAATGTTATTTTATTATGTAAATAAATGTTCAGGTTGTTACAAAAATGATTTAGTGAGAGGTCTTCCAGTTCTCCGTTTTCAGAAAGACCATCTCTGTCACTGCACTTCGGCTATTCTTGACCTTTTGCATGTTGACTTGTGTGGTCCGATGAAGACGAAGAGTTTAGGTCATAAGAAATATGTTTTGGTGATTGTTGATGACTACTCCAGATATACATGGGTAAAGTTTCTCAAGTCAAAAGATGAGACTCCTGAAGTTCTCATCAATGTCATCAAGACAATACAGACAAATAGGCAAAAGCAAGTCAAAGTGGTAAGATCAAATAATGGCACTGAATTCAAGAACAATATTCTTCAAGCATTCTATGAGGATCAAGGTATACAACAATAGTTTTCTGCTGCCAGAACACCGCAACAGAATGTAGTTGTTGAAAGAAGAAACATAACGCTTGTAGAGGCTGCCAGATCAATGCTTGCTTATTCAGGTCTTCCTTTGTCTCATTGGGCTGAAGCTGTGTCAACTGCTTGTCATACTCAAAACCGGTTAATTCTGCATCGCCGTTTCAACAAAACACCATATGAGCTGATGAACGGTATCAAACCGAACGTCAAATATTTCAAGTCATTTGGGTGTAAATGCTATGTTCTGAATGACAGAGACAATCTGAACAAGTTCAGTCCAAAGGCAGATGAGGGTATCTTTCTGGGGTATTCTTCTAACTCTGCTGGTTACAGAATCTTTCTGATTTCCGCAAGAAAAGTGATAGAGAGCGTAAATGTCAAATTTGACGAAGCTGCTAATTTGGTTTCTGGTCAATCAGGCACAGAACCCGTACTTACTGGGAATTCAGCTTCTGAACAACTCAGTTCAGAACCTACTCTTCAACAGTCAAATCAGGATTCTTCTTCTTCTATTCTTAATCTTTCTGACTTAGATTTTTTATTTGAAAATATCTATGATGATGTGCCTAGATCTAACTCTGAATATTCAAGAAGAAGGACCAGACTTATCAAGACAGCAGAGGCAAAGAAATCTTCAACATCGGTATATGGCATCAAGGCTAAAAACTGCCTTTCTAGAAGATTCTCAGAGAAATATCTTTGTTTCTAGAAGAAGGCCGATCAACATTTATGCAATACTTGGTGTTGAAAAGGAGTCAGAAGCATATCAGTATGAATACTTGATGCTCATCAAGTGCCAGTGAAAAATAAATGATCTTGTTCATTCTCCACACTTGATTGTTATAGTTATCAGTGTTACGATCAACAAGCTAGTTAGTCTTTGGTATCCAGAGTTTGAAGTTGAAAGAAGAGATTGCAAGAGATATATCTTTTCAGAAGCAGACTTCACTGATCTTTCTATTGATGATATTGAGTTCTTATATGATCATTTCAGAAATCTTTATCACAAAACTCAGGATGTGTCTCAAGCACTGTTTGCTATTAAAAGATTTATTCGACGACAAATCCGTTTCTTCAGAGTGTTTGACTTTCAGATGGCTGTCGAAAGTTTTCAACCAGTTGTTAATCTTCTAAGGCCCAACCGAAGCTTGCCAAACTTACAGTCATATCATATTCTCACCATTGTTGAAGATCCATATGGAGTTGTGTACAAGAATGGCTCGAATGAAAAATGTTTTCTTAGATTTGAAGAAATTTCACATTACTCTGATGGAACTTTGAAGGTGCTCAAGCTTCAGTTGGAGCAACGTCTGAAAGAAACTCAAAGAAGATTTTTGGAAACAAGAAGAGAAACATTTCTTTTTGAAAATGATGAAATTCGTCTTCTTAAGAAGACATTGGATATTAGTCAAGAGAGATTGAATTTCCGCTCCACTCTGCGACGCTTAGAAGTTTCAGTTGGTTTGAATAGAATTCATCAAAGAGAAGAGCGCCAATGATCACTAAGGGGGAGATTGTTGAGTCATATTTTGTAGTGATCATTGTATTTATCTTTCTTGGCTAATACTGTGTTTAGTTAGCTTTATCTGTTATATTGGCCAAGGGTATTTAAGTCCCTTGTGGCCTTTGTGTTTTGTAAGAAACTTTGACACTCACATTTTGAATACAACTGATCACATTTGGTGCTCCTACTTTCTCTCTCTAAAGATTTAGAGATCTTGGACTTTCAGGCTCGTATCATGTTGCTAATTATCATTCTCAGTTTGATGTTCCCCGTCATAGAAACAGACCCAAGTCTAAATGGGCATCCAAAACGGGTGTTAAATCTAACCCTAGAGGACCCATTTACGAATGGGTACCTAAAAATAAATAACTTGTTTTGCAGGACGGTCATGTGTGGTATCTAGATTCAGGCTACTCCAAGCACATGACTGGAAGAAAGGAGCTACTCACAAACTTCATCGAGAAGTTTTGTGGAAATGTAAGGTTTGGGAATGATCATTATTCTCCCATTAAGGGCTATGGTGATATTGTTAAGGATAATCTGACGATTAAGGAAGTATCCTACGTCGAAGGTCTTGGTCACAACTTGTTCAACATAGGTCAATTCTGTGATAAGAATCTAGAGGTCACCTTCAAATCAACGAGGCGCAGCGTTCGGACTGAAGACGGAAAAGAAATTCTTCCTGGAATGTGTCGCACAAATCTCTACACGATTAACCTCTCGTCTTTGAAAGCAGATAAGGAAGTTTGTTTGATGTCTAAAGCCTCAGCCGAACAAAGTTGGCTATGGCATCGTAGATTCTCGCACCTGAACTTCAAGACTATCAATAAGTTGGTGCTCGATGGACACATGAAGGGAATGCCAAATCTTAAGTTCGAAAAAGATCACTTGTGTGCTGCCTGTGAAATGGGCAAGATGAAGAAGGATTCTCACAAGCCTAAAGCCATTCCAAGTACTTCTTGGTCCCTTGAACTCATTCATATGGATTTATGTGGACCGATGCGCATTCAGAGTATCAATCATAAGAAGTATGTCCTAGTGATGGTTGATGACTTTTCTCACTATACGTGGGTTAGATTCCATCATTCACAGGATGAAACCCCAGAACTAATAATCACTCTCCTAAAGAGTGTTCAAGTCAGTCTCAATCAATCAGTTCAGACTATTCGGACGGATAACGACATTGAGTTCAAGAATCATGTACTCACAGGTTACCTGACTTCAGTGGGCATCTCCCATACCTTCTCAGCTGCTCGTACTCCTCAGCAAAACGGGGTGGTTGAGTGCTAGAATCGAACTCTAGTAGAAGCCGCGCGCACAATGTTATCTCAGTCCAAGCTCCCGCTTTATCTATGGGCATAAGCAGTTGCCACCGCATGCTACACTCAAAACCGTTCTATCATCAACAAGCGGTTCAACAAAACTCCATACGAGATCATCAACAAACGCATTCCGAATATCAACTACTTTCATGCATTCGGATGCACGTGCTTCGTACTGAACGACAAGGACGATCTCGGCAAGTTCAGCCCAAAAGCGGACGAAGGAGTGTTCATCGGATATTCTCAGCAAGCCAAAGCTTACCGAGTCTACAACAAATGGACAAAGACCGTCGTTGAGAGTGTAAACGTCACTTTTGATGAGGCCGCTGATATGGCTTCTGAACACCTCAGTTCAGAACCTGCTTTAACTGGTGTGTTAGCTTCTGGACAATTACGTTCAGAAGCTACACAATTTCCAGTAGATCCAAATCAAGCGTCTACGTCAAGATCACATATTTTTGATTTGGATTTACTTTTTGAGTATTTCTATGATGACTTATTTAATATTAAGTCTAATGCTATGTCATGCAACAGGAATGCTGCTCAAGCACCAGAAGTGACACATGTCATTGGTCCAACCGACTCTGGTGGCCTATCCTCGCCTGGTGCTCCCTCATCTACTGTCAATAAATCAGCATCCCCAAGCTCGAGTGATCCCCCTCCTATCTCTCAAGTTCCTACCGAAGATCAGGCAACGGTAATACCTCTTGAACCGACCCCTGTTGAAGGTGCTCACGAATTTACCTCTCCGGCAATCCCAGATCCTGTTATAGTTTCATCACCAGCTGAGTCGTCGTCTGTTACTTGCTCGGCTCCAGCTAAGGAGCTTCCACCTCACAGGCCGTCGTCACTTGAGGCAGTTCAGGATTAACCCCCAAGTGGTCATGTGGATTCCGATACCTCACAACAGACATATCAACCTCTTCCGCACACCACCAAGTGGACTCGAGCTCATCCCCTGCATCAGATAGTCGGTGACCCCAATACACCCGTATAGACTCGATCTTCTACCGTAAATGACTGTTTATTCTCTTCGTTCCTAAGCCGTATCGAACCTTCCACCGTCTCCGAAGCGTTGAATGATCCAGACTGGGTGATCGCTATGCAATAGGAACTCAATCAATTTGAAAGCCTCAAAGTGTGGCGCCTAGTTCCCCGGCCAAAGAATAAGACGGTGATTGGGACGAAATGGATCTTCAAGAACAAGAAGGACGAGAATGGAATAATTGTCCGGAACAAAGCACGTCTGGTAGCTAAAGGATATCGCCAGCAAGAAAGAATAGACTATGAGGAGACGTTTGCACCGGTTGCCCGTATTGAAGCGATCCGCATGTTCCTCGCCAACGCCGCTCACAAGAATTTCATCGTCTTTCAAATGGATGTGAAATCCGCGTTCCTGAACGGCGTTCTCAAGGAGGAAGTATATATTTCGCAACCTGAAGGCTTCGTGAGTTAAGAAAACCCTAATCACGTTTACTTTTTTGACAAGGCCTTATACGATCTTAAGTAAGCGCCACGAGCCTGGTATGATGCTCTCTCATCCTTCTTAGTCAAATCTGGTTTCTCTAAAGGTAAGATAGACACTACCCTTTTTATTAAAAGAGAAAAGTGCGATATTATTCTTGTACAGATTTATGTTGATGACATAATCTTTGGCTCCACAAACCCCAAGTACTGTCAGAACTTTTCTGCCCTTATGAGTAAACATTTTTAAATGAGCATGATGGGGCAAATGAATTTTTCTTGGGTCTTCAAGTAAAACAATTAGCAACATGAATTTTCATTAATCAATCTAAGTACATCTCGGACATTCTTCGAAAATACCAGATGGAAAATTCTTCACCTATGAAAACCCCCATGTCTACTAGTATAAAGCTACACTCCGATCCTGACGGAAAAAACGTGAATGCTACAATTTATAAAGGAATGATAGGTTCTATGATGTACTTGACGGCGAGCCGACCAGATATTATGTTCTCGACTTTCTTGTGTGTAAGATTTCAGTCTAAACCTATAGAGTCTCACTTAGCTGCTGTTAAGCGTATTTTCCGATATTTAAAAGGTACTGCTGATCTTGGTTTGTGGTACCCAAAAGAGACAGGTTTTGAATTGAAAACCTACTCAGACACTGACCACGCCGGAAACATGCTGGATCAGAAAAGCACGTCAGGACATGTTCAGTTTTTGGGTGATCGTCTTGTCAGTTGGGCTTCAAAGAAGCAAAATTGCGTGTCAACATCTATTGCCGAGGCAGAATACGTAGCAGCCGCTAGTTACAGCTCGCAAGTAATTTGGATGTGCACCCAGCTGAAAGACTATGGATTTCACTACTCTAAGATCCCCATCTACTGTGACTCGAAGAGCGCCATTGCAATATCTAGCAACCCAGTCCAGCACACGAAGACGAAGCACATTGATGTGCTATATCATTTCATTAAAGACCACGTGGAAAGAGGTACCATTGAACTCTACTTTGTTAATACAGAGCATCAGTTAGCAGACCTGTTTACCAAAGCCTTGGACGAAAAACGCTTTAATTATCTTGTTTCCATGCTAGGTATGCTAAATCTGAAAGTTTGACCCTTTATCAGACCTATCCGAGTCTCATTCAATCACGAATGACTGTGACTTCGTGCCCCAGTGACTTGTCTCTGGATGCTCATGCTCACACTCATTGGTGATTGACTTTTACTCGTTAAGTTTCTATTTTTTCTCGTGAGTTTTTCCTTTTCTTCGTGGTGTTTCGTTGTCTTTTGCAGTCCATTCGGTTGCTATCTGAAAGAGTAAGTCGTTAGTGGTGATTTTTTTTCAAAGCTGTGCATGTGTTCAGGGGGAGCACTATCGTCAGTTGTTTGGTAAGATTCTGTAGTCCTCTGTTCGAGGGGGAGCAGGTAAGTTTTACTTGTGTTTCAATTTCCTCGCGTACTTGTCGAGGGGGAGAAAAATTCTCGTCAGTGCTTCCATGTTCGAGGGGGAGCAATTCCTTGTCCTTAGGTTCAATTTTTTTTTCCTTAGGTGTCGTTAATTCTCTTTTAGGTTTAAATTTTTTTTCTTTTCTTAGGAGTTTTTTATGTGTGTTCTCCCTTAGTATTGTTCTTTCGTTAAATTTCTCAAAAGTTGTTTTTAGGATTAAATTTTTTTTAGTCTTGCTTTAAAGTTTTTTTTAATCTTACAAAGATAAAAATACAAAAATATTAGTTTAGTTTGGTTTTATTTTCTTTTAAGTTTCTTTGTGCCCCGACCCAACCCCAATCCCCCGGCCCAATCCCAACTCATCACTTTTGCGTCTCGACCCATCTCATAACCCCAATTCCGGGCGACCCGCAAACCTCGACCGGGGTATTTAAAACCCCGGTCTTCCTCACTTTCCCTTATTCCCAATCTTTCGATTTCTCGACCTATCTCTCTGTCGCTCTCGATCGCTCTCCCCTCATCTAGACTCTCTTTATTTCGACCCCGACATCAATCACACCCTAGGTATGACTCTCGTCTCTCTCTCTCTCGTTTTTCTACGGGGGAATCGACTCCGGTCGATGTGCTTGGTCTTCCCCATTCGACTCGCCGCCGGCGATATTCGGGGTCAACCCATCGCCTCCCCGTCGTGACCCTTCGACTTCGGTCGTTTGGGGTCTCGGTCGGCGACTAAGTTCATATCAATTTCATATTAGGTGTTTGTTTTAGGCTCAATGTTTCTATGGAATCGTTATAGTTGAGCACGAGGGTTGTTTTGAATCTGTTGGTATTCTGTTTGCTCGATTGAATTTAACACCAGTCGACCGAAGTCAATACAGGTCGTTTTATTGACCTAAGTTTTACCAGTTCTTTGTCATACCGGTCGATAGGTTTACTACCGGTCCATTGGTTCTTACCGGTCGACCTATGTTATACCGGTCCTTTTGATATATCGGTCTTTTTGTCTTCTATCGGTCGACCTAGGTGTTATCGGTCTAATAGATATCTATCAGTCGACCGAGCTAATACCGGTCGAATGACCTTATCAGTCGAATGACCCTATCGGTAGATTGAACCTATCGGTCGAGTGCCTCTACCGGTCATTCCTTTACCCCGGTCGAAGACTCTATCGGTCGAAGACCATACCGGTCCTTTCCCTCTCCCGGTCTTTTGGTGATCCTATCTGTATACTGCTTGGTGTTTTGGTTCAGGGGTCTATTGTGCTTAATAGCCAATATATATATATATATATATATATATATATATATATATATACTTGATTATGCATGAGGTGAGAGTGAGAGTTCGAGTTTCGGAACCTTAATGGTGGTTTTTAAATTTTTGTGGTGTTGCGCGAATTGGTTACAAACCCTGATTCACGGATTAGGGTTTGTTTTTCCAAATAACTTGGAGTTAGTATAGGTTGTGGTTTAAACCATTGCTATTTAACTCCAACGACATCTTGTCTTCAATGTACCTCTGTTCTAACCAAAGACACCTGCCAAAGCCAGGCAGAAAGGCTCAAGCGCCGACATGATGATCAGGATGATCCGGATCACCATGAGGGGGAGAAGCGCCAACGTTTATCTGAGCCGGAGACACAGTTTGTGGAAACAGTACAGGTGGAAACTGAAAGGGCGTCGGGTTCCGGGTCTCAAGCGAAAGGGCAAGAGCATGCAAGGGAACAGGTTATGGGCTTAATATTGTACAACATTCCAATGGTTGAGAAGCCTAAGGAAATTGATGAAGGTTCACCGATAGTACCAGAAGACTGGGCGTTGATTGTCGATCTGTATGAGTTTTCTGACCCGACATAAGAATATGCTAACACTGAAAGAGAGCTAGTAGTCATGCAAGCCGAAATTGATGAAATTCTTGTGGCCCAAGAATTACTAGCATAAAACACATACAAATCTACACAAACATTATTGTTTATTAATCACAAGTATTACATCAAGATAGAATGTGTTTGTGTGTGTAACCAATGTGTGCAACTATGTGTTTTTACTCTCTTAATCACAACTACCTTTTCACCTTGACTTTCACACACTTAATTCTTGCTTACACAAGTCTTCTTAAAAACAACACAAGAACTTGCTTATATATAGGTCAACATGACCAAGAAAGGTCAACTCTTCTAAGCTCTCTTACAATACACACAAACAACTATTACAACAATTACAACAAAGACCCTCATTTAATCTTGAATACAATTATAGTCTAACAATCTCCCCCTTTGGATTCAAGATTAAATTTTTTTTGGCAATAATCTTCAGGTCTTCTTATCTTCAGAATTGATCTTTAGCTTTGAATCCTTTCTGGCTTTGACAACTTTAAAACTTTGACAATTCTTCAAACTTGTCTCTCCCTTTGAATTTGCTTTTTCAAATTCTGAATAAACAACCTTTCTTTCAAACTTTGAATTTCTTCAACTTTTTCTATGACAAGCTTTCTTTAATCTTTGACTTCAATCATCTGAAAACTTTATCTCCTCTGAAATCTTTAAAACTTCAATCTGATTTTGAACTTTGATTATTCTCCCCCTTTTCAATGATTTGTAAGAATCAAAATCATTAAAACACTTCAAGGTCAGATCAGTCATTGAATGAACTTTCCACCATCTGATAATCGCAATCTTCATGAACTTTCATCTCCTCCTTTGGATAATAGACATTCTCCCCCATATAAGAAAAGTAAACAATCTCCCCCATTAATAAGATATTATGACTTCTGATCTAGATTGGTCTTTGATTCACGAACATATTCATTTAAATCTTTTCAAATTCAAACGAAATAAGAATGGTAACCCTGAATCAACACATGAAACAGTTAGAAGTGCCTGCCAGTAACACAGAGTTACTGTGTACAACGAATGTACAATCTAAGGAGCTGGTTTGAGGTTGACTCCCCAGGACTTCCATTCAATCATTGAAAAACACAAGGTAATTCTATGAATGTTCTGACAGAAAAACATATTCTCTGTGTGTTCGTGCTTGTGTTTTGAAAGAATTAGCACAAATGATTGTGTTTCATAATAAGGCTCAAAGTATGTAAATCACTGAGACATCAATGATTGTACATGGACTCAACGTGCATGAGAAAGGATCGAAGGTGGGGCAACTTTCCTTCTTTTTCAATATCAGTATCTTCCAAGTGAAGATCCGATAGATTATGTGCTGCGTCCCCAGAAAATGTGAAACATTCTCTTTTTAAGAAAAGAATGAGTAACTAGGGAGGTTGTATGCAAGATATGGCATGGGCTATTTGCCTATTTCAATGATGGTCACCAAAGAAATGTGAACCAATCAGTAATGTGGATGCCTGACTCAGAAAGATGTTTGGTGCAGAGTTCTAATATTCTTTTAACTCTGTTCTCTCACCCTCTTTCTTTTAATCATATAAACTCACATCTAACCATTCTCTCATTTCCATTTTACCTCAACTCAATCCCACACTCAATTCTTTTAGACTCCTCTCCCCTCAATCACTCAAAGGATTTCTTCCGGGGTAGGAAACACTGGTTATCGTGAATCCATGGAAGATCTAATAAGCACTCACACTGAATCCCATGTTCCTAACAGTACATGCTGTTCAATGATTTTCTTGACATATAAAGCACAAGAAATCATATGTCAGTGTATGTATGCTTAACAAGGATCAGAATTGAAATTTGAGCATTTTTAAACATTTAAGATATCTCAAAACTTTATAGGAATGAATAATCATAAAAGAATAGAAATGTTTTGAGAATCTGACAATGATTAAGATCAGATCAAATTTTCATGAAGAAAAAAAATTTGGGAATTCAAAGACGTAAGTTGTTTATATGAACAATATATAAACATATTATCAATGAAAGCACATTTAAAAATGAAATGACGTTTGATTCAAACAATTATGAATACCAAACGACGGGAGTATTACCATAGAAAGATATATCATTTGATACATGGTAATAACAAAGTCAATTTGAAAATACTGAACCAGTGTGTGTATGAATACTTGAAAAAGTATGTAGAAAAGAAAATACACAAGTATTATTCTTTAAAGAACACACGGCCAGATAAACAATGAAGTATCCAAAAATCATTTAAAATTCACACTTCTCAAATCATAAAATCATTATAAGATTGTGAAGTGGTTTGAACATTTTAAAACAATTTTTCACAAATGAAAGTTGTTCTTCTTTCACTAGTGTTAGAGTATAAGGATTTGAATGTTATACCTGTGAATTAGAATCCTTAACTCCCCCTGGAATGAATATAACAATGAAAGTATCCTTGACTAGATATCCTTCCCCTTGATATCTGTAAAAAATCAACTTATCAGAAAAAAATATAACAATATAATCTCTCTTTCAAACGAAAAACTTCCTGAAATTATGTTATCATGAAAGCATCCTTCAGAAGAAAACATTTGAAAACGGGTTTTGAACTGAATTATCCAAAAGCCATTCTTCGTTGAATTACGGGTTCTAAGCTGATTTACTTAAAAGCAATTGTTCTCTTACTCCCCCTTAACTGTAGGTGCCTGCAACACAGAATCATTTTTCGGTTTTGGTACCCACTGGTATTTGGGTCAGAATTTGTTAGTTGTAGTTCTCTTAGGAGAAACATAGTAAGAACCATACCAGTAATTATTAAAATTTTTACTTACAAAATCATTTGAACCACAGTAGGAACAATTAATTTTCTTTTGAGCTAGCCTGATCAGTTGATTAACAGTGTAAATCAGATCAGGCTTGCCAAAAGTTTTACCTTTAGGAGTAGTGTTCCATTTAGCTTTAGATGTATGCTAAAATGATTTCTCTTTCTTCTTCTCTTCCGAAGATCCTTTCACTCTCCAATACCAATTCTCTTTATCTTTCTCATCTTTCTTTCTCCATGTCATTTTCTTTTGATTCTCTTTCTTCTTGATGTTACCTGATCCATCAACATTTTTGTCATAAAACAAGTTAGAAGAACGAATTTTATCTTTAAGTGCAGAAGAATGACTATCAATTGAATCAAATAAAGGATTCATAGAAACATGTGTGAAAATTGAACTTGCAGCTGATTTGAATGAACATTCTGATGCAGCTAGATCATCTCTCGGTGATTGAGCAATTGACTCTGGCGTTTTGTGCTCAGTCAGCTTCACCTTGAACATGATCTCCTCAAGTTCTTTAATCTTTGTGGTCAAACAGTTTCTCTCCTTTGACAATGTGTCAAACTTCTTATGCAACTCGGCTTTTGCATTCTTCTCCTTAAATATTGTTGATGACAGTTCAGATAGATTCTTTGTAAGCTTAGCAATCTCATTCTCAAACACTTTCTTTTCTACAGTAAAATCTTCCTTTATAATCTGTGTCTCAACTATCTTCTTCTTTTCTTTCTCAAATTTCTCTCTTTCCAGTATGATTACTTTCTCAAAGTCTGAAACTTGTTGAGAAAGTTTAATGCATTTCAGCTCCACAACTTTCTTTTCTTCAAATGCCTTTCTAGAGAAATCAGAGAATTTCTTTGCAAAATCTTTTCTTTCTTTTTCATAACCTTCTTTTTCTTTCTTCTCTTTTTCAACTTGAGCTTCTAATTCAGATAATTTCTTTTTCAGCTCAGCATTCTCTTTTTCAGACTCTTTTCTTTGCTGTTCAATCTTCTTCAAGTCATCTTGAGCTTTTGTATTGTCTTTGACTTGGGTTGCTTGTTCCTTCATCATATTAATTTCAATCTCAAGACCAAAGACTTTTTTTTTTCAGCTTATGTCTCTCCGCAAAAATTTGAGAATTTAACTTTTTAAGTCCATCAACTGTCTCACTGGCAATATTTGCTCGTCTTCTACAATCATCAAGCTCTCTTATCATCTCAACAATATCATAAATGTCATCCTGATACATTTTGAAATATATTAAAAATATTCTAGGAATTATCGTTAATCCAATATGAAATCACAAGAAAAATACAAAAATCTTAAAAAAAAATCAGAGATTTTGATCACAGAAAGAACTTTTGTCCCCCTCCGCAGACTTAGCACGGGGGTCACTATTAAAGAGTATGTTACAGTTTTGAAAAATTCTCAGAAAATATTCTAAGTGACAAAACTCGCAGATCACTATTGAAAATGAAACTCGCAGGCTGAGAAACACGCAAATCAAGGTCTGCGCGTTTGATAAACTCTCAAGCAAACTCGCAAGCAAACTCGCAAGCAAACTCGCAAAGACTTGCGCGTTCTGATAAACTCGCTAAGCACTGAAACTCGCTAAACGATAAAACTCGCAAGTGCCTAAATACGCAAGTTACTATTCACGCTGAAACGCGCTAATAGAGGCGTGCGCGTTCCAGAAACTCGCTAGGCACTACTTGCGCGTTTTGAGCAAACTCGCACGACGAAGAACTCGCTGAACACTGTTCCTTCTCAAACTCGCTAGCTTCAATTAGCGCGTTTCTATAACTCGCAACTAACGCTTTGCGCGTTTCGACCAAAAAACGAATTTCTTCAGCCTGCGCGTTCTTCAGATCTAGCGCGTTCTTCAGATATCTTGCGTGTTCTTCATCTGATTCATCGATTTCAACATAAAACTTCGAATCTGAGCACCAAACTTTGAGAATTTGTTCACTTGATCATCGAGAACTCATTTCCAACAACTATTTTCGATTTACAACACAAAATCTATATAATCGATGTGTATACAGTGTAAAAACTCGAAAACTCAAAAACACACAAAATCATCATAATGATGATCAATTACAGTGCAATTATCAAAATGAATTATACAGACTCGATCTATATCACTTTGCTAACATAACCTGATCAAAATCAACTCCAAATTTCAACTAAAACTCAAAAATGATTCTGTGAACAGTAACGATGAACAGTACTGTGAACAATGTCGATTTTTAAAATTTTCTTGATTTTCAAACGGATTTGGCTTTGATACCAATTGTGGCCCAAGAATTACTAGCATAAAACACATACAAATCTACACAAACATTATTGTTTATTAATCACAAGTATTACATCAAGATAGAATGTGTTTGTGTGTGTAACCAATGTGTGCAACTATGTGTTTTTACTCTCTTAATCACAACTACCTTTTCACCTTGACTTTCACACACTTAATTCTTGCTTACACAAGTCTTCTTAAAAACAACATAAGAACTTGCTTATATATAGGTCAACATGACCAAGCAAGGTCAACTCTTCTAAGCTCTCTTACAATACACACAAACAACTATTACAACAATTACAACAAAGACCCTCATTTAATCTTGAATACAATTATAGTCTAACAATCTCCCCCTTTGGATTCAAGATTAAATTTTTTTTGGCAATAATCTTCAGGTCTTCTTATCTTCAGAATTGATCTTTAGCTTTGAATCCTTTCTGGCTTTGACAACTTTAAAACTTTGACAATTCTTCAAACTTGTCTCTCCTTTTGAATTTGCTTTTTCAAATTCTGAATAAACAACCTTTCTTTCAAACTTTGAATTTCTTCAACTTTTTCTATGACAAGCTTTCTTTAATCTTTGACTTCAATAATCTGAAAACTTTATCTCCTCTGAAATCTTTAAAACTTCAATCTGATTTTGAACTTTGATTATTCTCCCCCTTTTTAATGATTTGTAAGAATCAAAATCATTAAAACACTTCAAGGTCAGATCAGTCATTGAATGAACTTTCCACCATCTGATAATCGCAATCTTCATGAACTTTCATCTCCTCCTTTGGATAATAGACATTCTCCCCCATATAAGAAAAGTAAACAATCTTCCCCATTAATAAGATATTATGACTTCTGATCTGGATTGGTCTTTGATTCACGAACATATTCATTTAAATCTTTTCAAATTCAAACGAAATAAGAATGGTAACCCTGAATCAACACATGAAACAGTTAGAAGTGCCTGCCAGTAACACAGAGTTACTGTGTACAACGAATGTACAATCTAAGGAGCTGGTTTGAGGTTGACTCCCCAGGACTTCCATTCAATCATTGAAAAACACAAGGTAATTCTATGAATGTTCTGACAGAAAAACATATTCTCTGTGTGTTCGTGCTTGTGTTTTGAAAGAATTAGCACAAATGATTGTGTTTCATAATAAGGCTCAAAGTATGTAAATCACTGAGACAACAATGATTGTACATGGACTCAACGTGCATGAGAAAGGATCGAAGGTGGGGCAACTTTCCTTCTTTTTCAATATCAGTATCTTCCAAGTGAAGATCCGATAGATTATGTGCTGCGTCCCCAGAAAATGTGAAACATTCTCTTTTTAAGAAAAGAATGAGTAACTAGGGAGGTTGTATGCAAGAGATGGCATGGGCTATTTGCCTATTTCAATGATGGTCACCAAAGAAATGTGAACCAATCAGTAATGTGGCTGCCCGGCTCAGAAAGATGTTTGGTGCAGAGTTCTAATATTCTTTTAACTCTGTTCTCTCACCCTCTTTCTTTTAATCATATAAAGTCACATCTAACCATTCTCTCATTTCCATTTTACCTCAACTCAATCCCACACTCAATTCTTTTAGACTCCTCTCCCCTCAATCACTCAAAGGATTTCTTCCGGGGTAGGAAACACTGGTTATCGTGAATCCATGGAAGATCTAATAAGCACTCACACTGAATCCCATGTTCCTAACAGTACATGTTGTTCAATGATTTTCTTGACATATAAAGCACAAGAAATCATATGTCAGTGTATGTATGCTCAACAAGGATCAGAATTGAAATTTGAGCATTTTTAAACATTTAAGATATCTCAAAACTTTATAGGAATGAATAATCATAAAAGAATAGAAATGTTTTGAGAATCTGACAATGATTAAGATCAGATCAAATTTTCATGAAGAAAAAAAATTTGGGAATTCAAAGATGTAAGTTGTTTATATGAACAATATATAAACATGTTGATCCAAACTCTTTCAGTGATTTGATAACGACCCTCTTCTATACTTAGTGAAAATTACGTTTTAGTATGTATTAGTGTTTCACCATCAGCGATCAGACTGAGTCTGTTCAGTTATCGCTGATAGTCTTTCTTATAAACATTTCTATGTATTAGTGTTTCACTATCAGTGATCGAACTGATTCTGTTCAGTTATCACTGATAGTTCCTAAAGTAAACAACCAACGTAATCCCTGAAGACAAGTCTCGCGTCAACAGATGTTCATAGCTGAATCAAAGACGAAGCTGCTGAACAATGAGAAGTCTACTAGTGACCTGATGCGGATATCAGTGAAGCAAAGACAACTCTACCAATACGCGAAGGAACATGAGAAAAAGCTTCAGCGATAGCTGAACCTCTTTATCTCTGAACTTAGAGATACTCAGCGATCAAACGATCACAAAGCTTATGCCTCAAGTTTCCTTTTGTCTATCCTTGCACAACCTAGTACGATGTGTCAGAACGGACAAGTCTCTGCAATCATTCGTACAACAACTCTGTCTACTACACTGTTCATGACCCGGCCGAAAGCATGTCTCCCAAAAGTCAGTTTATCAAAGCCAATCTGTGAACGCCACGTGTAAAGTATCCTGCCATGCATTTAATGCATAGGGTATAAATAGGAAGTTCACCCCTTCATCTAAATGTGTGCTTCATCCTTGAACTCAAGATAGAAACCCTTGTTTTCTATATCTCTAAACCCCCATTCTCTGAACTTCTTGTGCATCTATCTTAGTGGTTCTTAAGTTTGTTTAGATTGAGTCTGTCTTAATCTTATTCCGCAACAAACTTGTAAATTGTATTTTGATTCTTCAATAAACAATTTATTAAACTTTAAATTATGTGTTTGTATTCAACCCCCCCCCTTCTACAAACTTGTTTAGCACCTTCGGGACCAACAAGTGGTATCAGAGCAGTTTGTTTAAATCTAATAAACAAGATCTTGCTGTATACTCTTCCTTGCTATTCTAAAATGGCATTAAACACAAACACAAACTACTATGATAATGCTTCACTTTCTAAACCTCCTCGATTTAGCAGAGATAACTTTTCTCTATGGAAAAATCGAATGATGCTATTTCTTGAAGGTGCGGATCCTACTATACCTGAATATATAGAAAACGGACCCTATGAACCTGTTAGAATTATAGCTGCGGTTCCCGCTACTGCCACCACTGAAGCTGTCCCTGAACGATATGTCGTTAAGGAAATAAGACAGTGGAGTGATGAAGATAAAAAGAAGGTAGGCATAGATGCAAGAGCAAAGACCATTATTTCAATGGCTCTGCCTGATGAAGTTTTCCATTCCATCATGCATCTGAAAACTTCTAAAGAAATGTGGGAAACCATATGTGTTCAATATGAGGGCACCACTGAAATCCAAGAGACTCGAAAGATTAACTTGGTAAGACAGTATGAAAGTTTCATCGCTGGTAAGAATGAATCTCTTTCTGACGTTCATCAGCGATTTAACTGCCTAATAATTGACCTAAGAACTGTTGGTAGGACCTATTCTAATTCTGAGGTCCTAACAAAATTCTTGGAATGTCTTCCTGAAAGCTGGGACAGTTATTCAATATGTCTTAAGCTGACAAAAGACTTACATACTCTCTCCTTAAGCACTCTATATGGAATACTGCTCAACTATGAGCAATCTAATCTACTGAAAAAGAATCTTATAAAAGATTCTAAAGACTCTAAAAGCACTCCTGTTGCTTTAGTCTCTTCAGAGATAATTCCATCTCAAAAATCTACTCTCACTATCACTGAGTTAGATTCTGAATCTGAGGATCTATCAGACCCTGATCTTTCAGAGTTTGATGAGTCCTTAGCACTCTTGACAAACTCTTTTAAGAGATTTGCAAGAAAGAGTAACTTCCGAAGAAGTAAACCTCTCTCTATTACTGAAAAGCCAAAATCAACTCCGGTTGATAAGGCTACTGCCACTTGCTATAACTGCGAAAAGATTGGACATTTTGCTAGTGAGTGAAGGTCGAAAAAGGTCTTCAAACCTTCTACCTCAAGAAGATCCAGTGATGACAAATACCTTAAGCTGAAGAACAAATATCAAAAGCTGAAAAGCTATCAGCGAAAAGGTAAAGGTCTCATCGCTGAAGAACACGACTGGGCTGAATCAGAAGAATCATCTTCTGATGAAGAAGAAGTCGCTAATCTTTGCCTCATGGCTGAGATTAAAGAAGAAGTGGAAGAACCATCTGAATCTTCTATGAGCTACATATCATCTCAGGTATCTATCTCTACAAATCCCTCTCTACCTGAAGCTGAGAGAAGTCGCGCTGTTGATGTACTGACGATTGACCTTTATAATGCCCTAAACGACAAAACTCAAGCTGAGAACAAAAATTTTCATTTAACTCAAGAGCTGGAGAAATGTCATGAAAATATCAAAGAACTAAATCTTTTAGAAGAAAAGTTGAAAGATCAAGTCATTATAAATGAAATCATCAGTATTGAACGCGAACAAGCCATCGCTGCTCTAAAAACAGAAAAGGCTCATGTTGAAAAATGGTGCAAATCATCAACAAAGATCTCTGAGATAATAAATGCTCAAACTCCTGATAGTGATAAAACTGGTCTTGGTTTTTGGACACCTCAGGACGATCCTAAGAAAGAGAGTTCCTCGCTTAAGTTTGGAACCTTTGTCACCTCCTTCTTTGACACTTCTTACAATCAACTCTATCCCTGTTCTTCTTCAAATCCCATCCCTGAGGAAAAATCCAAAGACACTAAGTCTACGGATAAAGGAAAGTCCATTCTCCTTCCTCAGAAGGCAACCAGGAAAGCAAAGCTAAAAGTTCCTTCTAAACCTTCAGCTAAGCAATCCTCTAGCTCTGTGATAGAAATCTTTGATCTCTGTCCTCCAAAGCTGAAGATTGACCTTAAACCTTCGAGATCTGAAGAAATAAAAATTCCTCCCAGATCTCAAGAGAAAAGTCTTCTTGGACCTGGCCCTGCTCATCTTAAACTTGCAAAACATTCTACTTCTGGTCCTAAAACCATTTTTAGATACAGAAAGTGTTATCACTGTGGTTTTACTGATCATATTGCAAGCAAATGTCCAACTGCCACTGAAGCTGATAAAATAGCTAAAGTGAAGAAAAATGCTTCTAAAGCTGAGAAGGTCACCAAGGCTGAAAAATCAACCAAGGTGAAAAATTCCACAAAGGTTAAGAAATTAACCAAAGTGAAGATTACCACTGAATCTGAATTTTCATCAACTGAGAATACTACTGAACTTACCTTATCCACTAACTCTGAAGGACCCATTGAAAAGTGGGTACCAAACAACGCTTAATCTTCCTTATGTGTGCAGGGATCAAAGGGCATCTGGTATCTTGATAGTGGATGTTCTCGCCATATGACTGGACAAAGAGACCTGCTCACTGATTACAAGGAAGAAAAAGGTCCCTCTGTGACCTTTGGTGGAAATGGTAAAGGATTTACCCGAGGGTTTGGTGTCCTCAGCAATGGGACAACTACCTTTCGAAGAGTCGCTTATGTAGATGGACTGAAGCATAATCTTCTAAGCATCAGTCAGCTATGTGATAAAGACTATGAAGTACGCTTTACTAAGAAAGCATGTTCAGTGTTAAATGAGAAAGGAAAACTTGCTCTCAGTGGTCATCGCAGAGAAAATGTCTATGTAATAGATATGGACTCTACTATCACTGAAAACTTATGTTTTCTATCTAAAGCCTCTTCTGATGTCAACTGGCTGTGGCATAAAAGGCTCTCTCATCTAAACTTCAAAACCCTGAATTCTCTCTCATCTAAGGAACTGGTTTCTGGTCTTCCTCAGCACTCATATGCTAAAGAATCTCTCTGCTCAGCATGTGAAAAAGGAAAACAAACAAAAGCAAGTTTCAAGTCGAAACAAGTTTCCTCAGTGACAAGTCCTCTTCAGCTCTTGCATATGGATCTATTTGGCCCTGTCAACATCCAATCAATAGCTGGAAAGAAATATACACTTGTCATTGTAGATGAATATTCTCGCTACACCTGGGTTATCTTTCTTCGCTGTAAGAGTGATACTCCAGAAGAACTAATATCTTTTGTGAAAAAGATGGAAGTGCTGAACAATCTTACTGTTCGTTCAATAAGAAGTGATCATGGAACTGAATTCAAAAATAGTTCTCTGAACAATTTCTTTGAGAACAAGGGAATCTCTCACAACTTCTCTTCAGTAAGAACACCTCAGCAAAACGGAGTCGCTGAAAGAAGAAACAGAACGATCATAGAAGCTTCTAGATCAATGCTCAGCGATTCTCATCTCCCTACTCAATTTTGGGCTGAAGCTGTAAACACTGCATGTTTTACTCAAAACAGATCGCTGATAATAAAGCGATTTGGGAAGACAGCTTATGAACTTTTTATTGGAAGGAAGCCTTCTATCAGCTTTCTTCATATCTTTGGTTGTCAGTGTTTTATCTTAAACAGCAGAGATCAACTTGGAAAGTTCGACCCAAAAGCTGATGATGGAATATTTCTAGGATATTCCTCCGTCTCCAAAGCCTACAGAGTTTTCAACAAGAGAAGACAAACCGTAGAAGAAACAATTCACGTCACTTTTGATGAAACTCGCTCAGCGAACTCCAAACCAATCGCTGACAATGAAGAGTTAAATGCTTGGATGCTTTCTCACTACAGAGAAACTGAACCTTTCTTCTCTAACCATCAGCATTCAGATCCTCCAGTCGCTGATGATGATCCAAACATTATACATCCTACCGCTGAATCCAACTCATGGGTTTCAGCTGAACCTTTAAACACACTCCTACCATCAAATCTGCCTTCGTCTGAAAACCTCTCCAGTGAATCTACTCAACAGTTGATCGCTGATGAACCTCAATCGTCATCATCGATAAACATTCAAATTATTGATCCAACCTCTGAGTTAAGCAATAATGCTCCTGCTCAGCGATGGACCAAAGATCACCCAATAGATCAAATTCTTGGTGATCCAGATGCAGGTATTTAGACACGACGAAGCTCAGGTAATATCTGTCTCTTTGTAAACTTTCTCTCTTTAATAGAACCAAAGAAGACTGATGACGCCCTCAGAGATCCAAACTGGGTCAGCGCTATGCAAGAAGAGCTGACTGAATTTTCTCGAAACAAAGTTTGGAATCTCATTCCTAGACCATCTGATAAAACTGTAATAGGCACCAAATGGGTGTTTAGAAACAAGTTAGATGAACATGGAACTGTAACCCGCAACAAGGCTCGACTTGTTGCTCAGGGATACAGACAAGAGGAAGGCATAGACTATGATGAAACCTTTGCCCCTGTGGCCAGGCTCGAAGCAATTCGACTATTCTTAGCTTATGCAGTCTATAAAGACTTCATCGTCTATCAAATGGACGTAAAATCAGCGTTTCTAAATGGAAAGCTGAATGAAGAAGTCTATGTAGAACAACCACCAGGGTTCTATGACCCTAAGCATCCAAATTATGTTTATAAATTGGATAAGGCTCTCTATGGTCTAAAACAAGCCCCTCGTGCTTGGTATGACACTCTCTCATCTTTTCTTATCTCTGAAAATTTTGAACGTGGCAAGATTGATAATACGTTATTTTTCAGAAAGATAAAAGGTCATATAATTCTTGTACAAATATATGTCGATGACATAATATTTGGTTCTACTAACCCATCTCTGTGTACTCGCTTCGCTGAAAGAATGAAGAAAGAATATAAAATGAGTATGATGGGTGAGCTGACATATTTTCTTGGTCTTCAGATTAAACAATCTGACAAAGGTACTTTTATCAGCCAAGGTAAATATGTTAACGATATGTTGAAAAAGTTTGATCTTACTCAAACTTCAGCTATGAAAACTCCTATGGCACCACCCCTGACACTTAACAAAGATCCTTCTGGAAAACCTGCTAATGTCACTGCCTACAGAGGAATGATAGGCTCTCTGTTGTATCTCACAGCAAGCCGACCTGACATCATGTACTCTACTTGTTTATGTGCACGCTATCAATCTGAAGCCAAGGAATCCCATCTGATCGCTGTAAAGCGAATTTTCAGATATCTGAAAGGAACTCCTAACCTCGGTCTTTGGTATCCCAAAGACTCAGGGTTCGATCTAACTGGTTATTCTGATAGTGATTTTGCAGGATGTAAACTTGACAGAAAGAGTACCACTGGTGGATGTCAACTCTTGGGAGGAAAGCTGGTAAGTTGGACAAGCAAGAAGCAAAATTCTGTGTCCACTTCCACAGCTGAAGCTGAATACGTAGCCGCTGGAAGCTGTTGTTCTCAAATCTTATGGATGAGAAATCAACTATTAGATTATGACCTTCAGCTGTCAAAAATTCCTATCTATTGCGACAGCACTAGTGCCATCGCTATAGCAAATAATCCGGTGCTACATTCAAAGACAAAACACATAGAGATCAGATATCACTTTATCAGAGATCATGTGATGAATGGTGATATTGAACTTCACTTTATCCCTACTGACTTTCAGCTTGCTGATATATTCACCAAACCTCTTGATGAGACAAGGTTCAACTTTCTCATCAGTGAGCTTGGAATGCTGAATCTTGAAGAATAATTCTTCAGCATTCATGCATTGTGTCAGTAATCAAAAGTTTCCCTTCATCATTCTCTGATAAATATTCTGACTCTCAGGTATGTTTTCTCTATCCCTACAACTGAATCTTCATTCAGTTGAGATATTTTCTAAAAATATAAATCTTAATCACTGAATTTTTCTTCAAATGATTAAAAGCTTTTTGAAATTAAATTTATCACTGATATTTATATTCAGTGATCCTTTTACTAGAAAATCTATCCCTATTTTTTCATCAGGGATACTTTCAAAAAGAGAAAATTCTATCGCTGATTTTTCTTCAGTGATAATTTCAAAACGGAAAAATGAAACGTCTCTTTCTTAACTATGACGTCATTTGAACCGACAATCCACGACATGCCTTTTTCTGACACGTTCGTCCGTTGTTCTTCTATCCAATCACCTTCGAGGGACGTGTCCATGTCATGATGTGCATTTGTTTTCCCGCTTCTCTCACATTCTCTCTCCTCTGTCTCTTTGTATAAAAGGAATTCTTCTCTCCTTTATACGGCTTACGCTTTCAAAACTTTCATAGCAAGAAATACTCTCTCTCAAGAACACTCAAGCAAGTAAACCCAGAATATTGATTCTGCCAATCTTCGTCTTCGAAATAAACAGGTTTATTTCATGTTTATGTGCATTGTTTGTCTGCTTTCTATTTTTTTTCAAATCCTACTCGTTCTTGTTCTTCATGGATTTTATAATTTATTTTGTTTAAAACTAAAAATCATTCTTTCTGATTTTATGTTTTTTTAATAAAAACCTTTTGGTTTTTAAAGTGTTCTTCATTCTTTCTACCCAGAACACTATTTTTCTCTTCCTAAAAATAACTTGATATTCTTCCAGTTTCCCCTCATTTAGAGAAACTGGTAATCATATTATTTTTTAAATCATAATCATTTCTTCTATTATGATTCTTTCCATAACAGAAATGACACAATCTTCAATCGTTGCTTCCAAGCATGTGCGATTCGCTATCACTGAAGTTGAGATTACTAAATGTAATCATCTGGGAAGACTCGACTTTAAAGCTGACAAATACCCACATCTGGTGGAAGCTGCTGAATTTCTTAAACAATCATGCATAGCTTACGCGATCACTGTGGATCCTAAGCCTTCAAAGACTCTACTCCAGCAGTTCTGGTTCACTGCTGATGCCACTGAACTCACCAACAAAAAGGGTGAACGAGTCCCTGCTATCTCTTTCAGCACGGATTTAGGTCCAGGGAGCATGACCGCTCTTAGCCTCAGGAAATCCTTGAGATTCCCTGACAAACCAAAGAGTGGGTTCGACGCACTCCCCACTGATGCTGAGCTGATCTCCTTTCTGGATGCAATGGGTTATTGTTGGGAAAACAAACCGAGATCTTCTATTCCCAACAAAAAGCTCACCAAGATTCTCAAAGCTCAGATGCCGTCACAACTGAACTTCATCTTCTCCCACATCATTCAATGCATGAGCGGGAAGAGTGGTTCGCTGGATCAAGCCAGCAAAACACAACTGCAAATGGCCTACTCAGTAATCGCTGGTCAAAACTTTGACTACGCCACTGCCATCTTTGAAGACCTGAGTTCGAGATTAGAGAAGCCTGAACGAGATCCCAAGATCTCGTACGTACGTTTCATATGTACGTACATCAAGTTCCTCTATCCCAACACCTATCCCACCAAAGATGATGGCACTTTTGCCAGGATAGGTCAACGATCACTGGAGGTAAAGCCACTCGCCAACGAGGTAAGTATCTCTCTCCTTCGTTCTCGTCTCTCTCCCCATTCTTCTTTTTCAGCGACCACGCAGACGGTTCCTTCATCTACTATCCCTGTCGCTACCACTACTTCCAAACGACCATCAGCTGGTCCGATTGGTCCTTTTAAGAAGGCCAAAAAGACTAAGGAAAGTACACCTTCTAGTACTATACCTGAGGAAGCTTCTCAACAAGCTACCTTAGATGCTTTTGTGGGTCTTTCCTCCACAACTTCAGCAGTCACTCAACCTGCCGTGTCAGCGATTTCAATCGCTGTCACACCATCAGTGACCCCACCTACTATCTCATCCGCTGAGATTAACCCCAACCTTACTTCTATCCCCATAATTCTTCCCTCTCCTTCTTTGGTCTCTGAACCCGCTACCGCCTCTTTACCTATAGGACCTGAACATCAAACGTTTGAGGAATCTTTGCAGTTCTACAAAATGTTTGATACTTCAGGTAAACCTATTATCCTAAACACTTCTTTTCCCACCTCTCCAAATAAGCCCATATCTGAACTGATATCATTTTCAGGTCCTAGTTTGGCGTCTGTTGACACGCATGTCAACAGTCTGGGAGAAAAGGTGGACGCTCTCACCAACACCATCAACAACACCACCAGCGCCGTTAATCAGGCTGGTGAGGAGCTGAAAAGGTTGACAGCCACCTGCTCATCCAAAGCTGAGAACTCCAAACTTTCAGCTGTAGAAGAACAAGTCGTCCAACTCAGAGAGTCCTCTCAACTCTTTCAGGGACGATTTGAGTCTCTTACCACTGAAGTTCGAGATCTCTCTTCTAAGGTTGATCTCTGCACGTCGCTTCTACAGCAACTTCTCCAAAAGGTATCTGAAACAGCTCCAGCGCTGCCTCCCTCCTTCACTGAAGATGATCGGACAAATCTCAACATCGCTGTGGAATTCATCCATGATGCCACATGCGACATCCCTGCAGTTGAAGAACGGGTCACGTGTCTGGAGGCTGACATTCAAGTGCTAAAAGCTTCAACAGCTACTCCAGCAGTTGAGCAACCCCCTACCGCTGATAATGACAAAGTGGGGGAGAAAGCTGAAGAAACTTCTATCGCTGCTGCTGGGGAAGCTAAGACTTCAAAGAAACCTCCCTCTCAATCTGAGGGGGAGAAGGCGAAAGAACCCTCCTCATCTATTCATTCTCTTCTCTTTGAAGATGATGAGGAAGAAGACGATGAAGAGGAAGATGATCTAGATCTTGTTGATCAAGAAAAGGATCAATCCTCCAATGATGACGACGACGATGAAGAAGACCAATCTATGTGGTTCTCCAAGCCGAACGTTTCATCAGGGACAACTTCGCAAGAGGTTGTCAAAGCAGGGGTGAGAGGTGATACATCTTCAAGCGCTCCTTCGCAGAGCAAAGACAAGCAACCAATCGCTGAAGAATGCTTGAGGACTGGATCACAATCTGAGGGGGAGCATCCTTCTCAGGTATGTCTTTCAATTGTACCATTCTCCTACTTTTTCCAAACCCCTATCTCTTTCTAGCCTTTATCTTTCTTTTTTTCTAAAAATATACACTTATCCCTTCTTACCTTCATTTTTCTATCCAGACAGTTCTCACCCCTGCTTAAGGGTTCTGAACTACAAATAATCCCAGCTGCAATCGCTGAAAAAATAATCCCAATCTCTATCGCTGAGATTGATGAAGAAGAAGAAGAAGATTCCCTGGTCCATCCAGGAAGGCCCTCTCAACCATCTCATGGGTCAGAGGAAGTGATGAAGAAAAGAGCTGAAATGATCGCTCAACTAGAAAGTCAACGGCTGAAAGTCCCTCTTCAAACATCCTTCTCAGAGCTCGACTTCCTTACTAAAGCTGAACGAGAAGAATCTGCCAAAGCTGAGAAACTGATCGCTGAATGCAGACGACATGCCCAACTCGCTTTAAAGATTCAATCTTCTCAAGTCAAGGACAAGAAGCTGAAAAGAAAGCCTGTGGAAGTTCAAGCTGCTCTGCTGAAAGAAATTGATGAGGAACGATCCAAAGAACAAGAGATCAACGATAAGTCCATTGAATGGTGCAAACAGAAGATGGATTATCGCTCTGATCTTCTTCCAATAACAGCCGTGACTATCTCTGGTCGCAAGAAGAAGGATCAACTCTCAGTGACCATGGAGATTACCAGAGAGGATGGAACTCAGAAAGCTATGTACGTTTCCAAACTTGAAGGTTTCGGGTTTACAGAGTGGATAGAATTCTGGGATGCGCTGAAGAAATCAAAATCTACATACAGAGGCTACGTTGAAGGACTTCTTAAAGCTCTCATCAACAGAGTCACTTCTGTACTGAACCTGCCATCTCTTATCCCTCCCAATCCCAAGAAACTCAAAAGAAGAATCGGGTCCTCCTCCTCTGAAGACGTCGCCATCATCAGGAATGAAACTTCTATCAAATTTTCAAGAGATGCACTGTTTGGTCCTCCTCCTGATCTTTCAGTTCTAGATTTATCTCTGCCTCCTGGTGGTCCTTTCCAAGCTGGTCAAGTAATTGATCATCCTTATGGAATATTCTTCAGAGATGATGATGAGGAACTCAGATTTCAAAGAGTCTCTGAGATTCCTATCTGTCCTCTGAATCATCTCAAGGATCTCTTATGCTTATGGTGTGACTTCTTCCCTGCTGCTGAGAAAATCAAAGAAATTATCAGCCAAGAATCTTTGGAACGAAGACAGAAAGGAGAAGAAATACCTAAGTATATGATAAATCCTCCTAAATCTTCTTATAGCTGATAGATTACTTTTCTCTTCTGTAATCTATTAGTTGTACTTACAGTAGTTAGTAATTTACTTGTAATTTTCATTCCTTGTAATTCTATTCCTGAATTAATGAAATTTCAGTAAAGTACTTAACTTCATCAGTGCTGTAAAAGATCCCTCAAAATAGTAATTGGGACATGTATGTTACGAGTCCTGATTATTCCATCATTTTGAATCATAAAGTAATTTTCTTCAGTTACTTTGTCATTATCAAATAGGGGGAGATTGTTGATCCAAACTCTCTCAGTGATTTGATAACGACCCTCTTCTATACTTAGTGAAAATTACGTTTTAGTATGTATTAGTGTTTCACCATCAGCGATCAGACTGAGACTTTTCAGTTATCGCTGATAGTCTTTCTTATAAACATTTCTATGTATTAGTGTTTCACTATCAGTGATCGAACTGAGTCTGTTCAGTTATCACTGATAGTTCCTAAAGTAAACAACCAACGTAATCCCTGAAGACAAGTCTCGCGTCAACAGATGTTCATAGCTGAATCAAAGACGAAGCTGCTGAACAATGAGAAGTCTACTAGTGACCTGATGCGGATATCAGTGAAGCAAAGACAACTCTACCAATACGCGAAGGAACATGAGAAAAAGCTTCAGCGATAGCTGAACCTCTTTATCTCTGAACTTAGAGATACTCAGCGATCAAACGATCACAAAGCTTATGCCTCAAGTTTCCTTTTGTCTATCCTTGCACAACCTAGTACGATGTGTCAGAACGGACAAGTCTCTGCAATCATTCGTACAACAACTCTGTCTACTACACTGTTCATGACCCGGCCGAAAGCATGTCTCCCAAAAGTCAGTTTATCAAAGCCAATCTGTGAACGCCACGTGTAAAGTATCCTGCCATGCATTTAATGCATAGGGTATAAATAGGAAGTTCACCCCTTCATCTAAATGTGTGCTTCATCCTTGAACTCAAGATAGAAACCCTTGTTTTCTATATCTCTAAACCCCCATTCTCTGAACTTCTTGTGCATCTATGTTAGTGGTTCTTAAGTTTGTTTAGATTGAGTCTGTCTTAATCTTATTCCGCAACAAACTTGTAAATTGTATTTTGATTCTTCAATAAACAATTTATTAAACTTTAAATTCTGTGTTTGTATTCAACCCCCCCCCCTTCTACAAACTTGTTTAGCACCTTCGGGACCAACAAAACATATTATCAATGAAAGCACATTTAAAAATGAAATGACGTTTGATTCAAACAATTATGAATACCAAACGACGGGAGTATTACCATAGAAATATATATCATTTGATACATGGTAATAACAAAGTCAATTTGAAAATACTGAACCAGTGTGTGTATGAATACTTGAAAAAGTATGTAGAAAAGAAAATACACAAGTATTATTCTTTAAAGAACACACGGCCAGATAAATAATGAAGTATCCAAAAATCATTTAAAATTCACACTTCTCAAATCATAAAATCATTATAAGATTGTGAAGTGGTTTGAACATTTTAAAACAATTTTTCACAAATGAAAGTTGTTCTTCTTTCACTAGTGTTAGAGTATAAGGATTTGAATGTTATACCTATGAATTAGAATCCTTAACTCCCCCTGGAATGAATATAACAATGAAAGTATCCTTGACTAGATATCCTTCCCCTTGATATCTGTAAAAAATCAACTTATCAGAAAAAAATATAACAATATAATCTCTCTTTCAAACGAAAAACTTCCTGAAATTATGTTATCATGAAAGCATCCTTCAGAAGAAAACATTTGAAAACGGGTTTTGAACTGAATT
The DNA here is from genome assembly GCA_023525745.1 of Arctium lappa. Taxonomy (NCBI): domain Eukaryota; kingdom Viridiplantae; phylum Streptophyta; class Magnoliopsida; order Asterales; family Asteraceae; genus Arctium; species Arctium lappa. The sequence goes on along the minus strand of CM042058.1, from coordinate 54,796,169 downwards.
ATCCAAAAGCCATTCTTCGTTGAATTACGGGTTCTAAGCTGATTTACTTAAAAGCAATTGTTCTCTTACTCCCCCTTAACTGTAGGTGCCTGCAACACAGAATCATTTTTCGGTTTTGGTACCCACTGGTATTTGGGTCCGAATTTGTTAGTTGCAGTTCTATTTGGAGAAACATAGTAAGAACCATACCATTAATTATTAAAATTTTTACTTACAAAATCATTTGAACCACAGTAGGAACAATTAATTTTCTTTTGAGCTAGCCTGATCAGTTGATTAACAGTGTAAATCAGATCAGGCTTGCCAAAAGTTTTACCTTTAGGAGTAGTGTTCCATTTAGCTTTAGATGTATGCTAAAATGATTTCTCTTTCTTCTTCTCTTCCGAAGATCCTTTCACTCTCCAATACCAATTCTCTTTATCTTTCTCATCTTTCTTTCTCCATGTCATTTTCTTTTGATTCTCTTTCTTCTTGATGTTACCTGATCCATCAACATTTTTGTCATAAAACAAGTTAGAAGAACGAATTTTATCTTTAAGTGCAGAAGAATGACTATCAATTGAATCAAATAAAGGATTCATAGAAACATGTGTGAAAATTGAACTTGCAGCTGATTTGAATGAACATTCTGATGCAGCTAGATCATCTCTCGGTGATTGAGCAATTGACTCTGGCGTTTTGTGCTCAGTCAGCTTCACCTTGAACATGATCTCCTCAAGTTCTTTAATCTTTGTGGTCAAACAGTTTCTCTCCTTTGACAATGTGTCAAACTTCTTATGCAACTCGGCTTTTGCATTCTTCTCCTTAAATATTGTTGATGACAGTTCAGATAGATTCTTTGTAAGCTTAGCAATCTCATTCTCAAACACTTTCTTTTCTACAGTAAAATCTTCCTTTATAATCTGTGTCTCAACTATCTTCTTCTTTTCTTTCTCAAATTTCTCTCTTTCCAGTATGATTACTTTCTCAAAGTCTGAAACTTGTTGAGAAAGTTTAATGCATTTCAGCTCCACAACTTTCTTTTCTTCAAATGCCTTTCTAGAGAAATCAGAGAATTTCTTTGCAAAATCTTTTCTTTCTTTTTCATAACCTTCTTTTTCTTTCTTCTCTTTTTCAACTTGAGCTTCTAATTCAGATAATTTCTTTTTCAGCTCAGCATTCTCTTTTTCAGACTCTTTTCTTTGCTGTTCAATCTTCTTCAAGTCATCTTGAGCTTTTGTATTGTCTTTGACTTGGGTTGCTTGTTCCTTCATCATATTAATTTCAATCTCAAGACCAAAGACTTTTTTTTTTCAGCTTATGTCTCTCCGCAAAAATTTGAGAATTTAACTTTTTAAGTCCATCAACTGTCTCACTGGCAATATTTGCTCGTCTTCTACAATCATCAAGCTCTCTTATCATCTCAACAATATCATAAATGTCATCCTGATACATTTTGAAATATATTAAAAATATGCTAGGAATTATCGTTAATCCAATATGAAATCACAAGAAAAATACAAAAATCTTAAAAAAAATTCAGAGATTTTGATCACAGAAAGAACTTTTGTCCCCCTCCGCAGACTTAGCACGGGGGTCACTATTAAAGAGCATGTTACAGTTTTGAAAAATTCTCAGAAAATATTCTAAGTGACAAAACTCGCAGATCACTATTGAAAATGAAACTCGCAGGCTGAGAAACACGCAAATCAAGGTCTGCGCGTTTGATAAACTCTCAAGCAAACTCGCAAGCAAACTCGCAAAGACTTGCGCGTTCTGATAAACTCGCTAAGCACTGAAACTCGCTAAACGATAAAACTCGCAAGTGCCTAAATACGCAAGTTACTATTCACGCTGAAACGCGCTAATAGAGGCGTGCGCGTTCCAGAAACTCGCTAGGCACTACTTGCGCGTTTTGAGCAAACTCGCACGACGAAGAACTCGCTGAACACTGTTCCTTCTCAAACTCGCTAGCTTCAATTAGCGCATTTCTATAACTCGCAACTAACGCTTTGCGCGTTTCGACCAAAAAACGAATTTCTTCAGCTTGCGCGTTCTTCAGATCTAGCGCGTTCTTCAGATATCTTGCGTGTTCTTCATCTGATTCATCGATTTCAACATAAAACTTCGAATCTGAGCACCAAACTTTGAGAATTTGTTCACTTGATCATCGAGAACTCATTTCCAGCAACTATTTTCGATTTACAACACAAAATCTATATAATCGATGTGTATACAGTGTAAAAACTCGAAAACTCAAAAACACACAAAATCATCAAATTGATGATCAATTACAGTGCAATTATCAAAATGAATTATACAGACTCGATCTATATCACTTTGCTAACATAAGCTGATCAAATTCAACTCCAAATTTCAACTAAAACTCAAAAATGATTCTGTGAACAGTAACGATGAACAGTACTGTGAACAATGTCGATTTTTAAAATTTTCTTGATTTTCAAACGGATTTGGCTTTGATACCAATTGTGGCCCAAGAATTACTAGCATAAAACACATACAAATCTACACAAACATTATTGTTTATTAATCACAAGTATTACATCAAGATAGAATGTGTTTGTGTGTGTAACCAATGTGTGCAACTATGTGTTTTTACTCTCTTAATCACAACTACCTTTTCACCTTGACTTTCACACACTTAATTCTTGCTTACACAAGTCTTCTTAAAAACAACACAAGAACTTGCTTATATATAGGTCAACATGACCAAGCAAGGTCAACTCTTCTAAGCTCTCTTACAATACACACAAACAACTATTACAACAATTACAACAAAGACCCTCATTTAATCTTGAATACAATTATAGTCTAACAATTCTTCATCCAGATATTCAGCCAGATATTCATCCTTTTGTTGCGGTTCCGCTTTTGACATATACAGCTGCTGAACACCCTGATCTTCCTCAGCAAGATATCCCTGTTAGATCTCCTCCAGCTTCACCAGTTGTGGGAACTGAAAGTACTCAGCCAGTCAGACCGTCCAAGTGGGAAAGAGTCAGAATAAAAGTGCCATTCCTGGAAGAAAGCCAGAAGAAGATCTTTGCCCACTGGATTAGGAAATATGATGAAGTTGTGGTTCATGGTCTACAGTCGATGAAAAGCAAGGAAAAGCAGCGTGAAATAATATTTGTGTATAAGAACTTTTAAGACAAGTATAAAAAGACAAAGCTTCAAATCACATCAGTCGATCGGATTCAATCTAGTTTCTTCATGAATGTAAAGTATTCAGATTTCATGGTGACTAGAGAAGATGGTCAGAAGTATTGTTTTTCTGAAGCTGATTTTCCGCGTCTTGAACCAAGAGATCTGCTGTTTCTGCTTAGAGACTTAAAGACCAGAACTATCAGACCGGGGGAAGTTACTGATGCACTCGAGACTGTCAAGAGATATATGAAGTGTGCTATGAAGATTGCCTCGGTGGAAGATTTTCAGATCGGGTTAGAAAGCGACCAGCCGAAGATAAAACTGCTCAAGACTGATTTGAATATTCCTTTTGAAGCCCAGAATGTACCAGCATTTACTGTGTTAAAGCTTCCAAAACTCGGCATGACTTACGTAAACAACAAAGGTGTTATGCGTTTCATTCTATTCAGTCAGATTGCCAGATTTTGTGACGGTACGTTGATGTTGTTGAAAGACAAGTTGAAGCGTGCACTTGACCAAGATGAAAAAGGGGTTCATCTTTTGGATCCTAAATACAAGCCACTTGTTCTTGAAGCACTGGGTGTAATTGAAGAGCGACTGGAGTACAGAACTCAGATACGATACTTCGAGATCAACTTTGGTTTCCGAAAGATTTATGTTCCAAACTGGCGCGATTATCAACTTCTATTTAAAGGGGGGGGATTGTTAGGGCAATTTAAATGTTAAATAGAAGTTCAGGGTTTCATTTTGTAATTCTTTAATAGTTCATTAGCTTATTGGGCCTAAAAGCCCATAAGCCCAATTGTTTGTAAAGCCTGAGTATATAAAGGCTGTTTTTTTCATTATCAGTTGAGTCTCATAATTTCCAGATCTCTAGTCAATAGGTTTACTTTTCTCTGATCAGAAATTCTTTCTGTAAACCTTTGATTTCATATTAATCATATGACTAGAGGTTGTGGCCATATTACTGTTCATCATTGATTATTTGCTGTTGATTGCACTGTACTAGGATCTACAAGAAGCAAGATCATGTTTATCATAATTTGAAAACTTTCTAGCAGAGAAAGATAACTGGAATAATTGTTGTTTTGAAAATTTGTTGCGAGAATCAACAAGTTTTGGTTTAGAAAAAGCAATATCCACAATTTTATCATTTTTACTAGTAGTAATCTTATTACAGTCAGCACTAGAACATGATATAGCAGTCTCGTCAAACTCCTGTTTTGGTTGCCATTCAGATTTAACTTCAAGTCTTTTCTTGCTCATTGCTGAAAAATTTGAAACTTGTGAGTTAGACTTTTGAGCAACAAACGAATGCTTCTTCTTCGGATTACCAGTAGTGTTTAGTTTCTGTGAATGCTTAGATATAATCTTACCTTTAGCATTTTTAGCTTTCACAGAGACTAATTTATCAACTTTCATTGATTTTGCACTGTTAACAGGCATACTGGTTTTTCCCAAAGATTACACAAGAAAAGATGAATGGTTAGGAAGTTTGGCATTAAAATCAATTTGTTCAAAACACTCATCCAAACCACCGTCATAATTAAGAAAATCAAACCCTCCGTTTGATGAACCAAACTTGTCATCAGATTTAGAAGCCTTTGAAATAATAACATTTTTCAGCACGGTTGAAAAAACTTTTTGTTGAATCTCAATCAAAAGTTTTTCATCTGTTAAAGATTTCTTGAGTTCAGAAATTTGACTTTCCAAAACAAGAGGAGGGACGTAAATTTTACCTTCAATAGGCTTCGCCTCCATCTCTTTTTCAGAATAACTTTGAAAGAAGTCATTTGAAAGATATTTCTTTTGATCTTTTCGATCATAACTATTATTCATTTTCACATAATAAAATGGAAGGTGAACTTTAGATGATTTCAAACGTTTTTCAGTTTCCTTGGCTTCATCCTCTTCAGATATTCCAGTCCAGAAAACTTTAAACTCAAGGATTTCTTCGAGCTATTTTCAAAGCAGTAATACCTTTTTGAAGACAGTGAGGATTCTTAAAACCGATTCCCCATTTCTCTATTTCCTTTTTGGGTTTGTTCAGATGAATAGTTTGTTCAGTTTGACCCATTTTGTATAACTTCTCTTCCAAACTTTTTAATTTAGCAAGTAAAGAAAAGTTTTCTTTGGTACATGAAGAATGCAATTTCGTAAGCTCATATAAATCAAGCTCACTCTTTCTTAGTTTATTTTTAACTTCAGAATTCTCTTTAAGAATTATAGTCTGTTCTTTCGCGCTGGTGTCATTGTTTCTATGTAAAACCTCAACCAATACTTTCTTCTCAGCAATTTCATCGCTAAGTTTATGTATTGATTGGTTTTTGTTTGTAATGACACCCTCTTCCCGCTTAAGATTCGACTCTAACTCTTTGAGTTTTAACTTCATGATATGCATTTGAGTTAATAGATCTGAATAAGATAAAACACATACCTCATTTTTCTCATCGTCATCTGAATTTCTTCAGCTTCTGATTCCTGCTTTCCCATTAAGCACATGTTGACCGCTTCATCCTTCTCTTTATCCTCTTCTTCCTCGTCTGAATGATCAAGCCAATATTCATCTTCTGCCATCAGTGCCTTACCAGCCTCTTGTTGCTTTGCAAGAAGCATCTTGTTCTTGTAGTAGTCGAAGTTTCTGACTTTGGGTCTTTGGCAAAGTGACCTATTTTTCCACAGTTGTAGCACGTTGGTGGTTCTAACTGACTGGATCCTTCAGCTTGAAACCTTCTCTCTTCTGGTTTCCTCTCTTCTATTCTCTTCCCTTCAGACTGATACCTTCTCTCTTCCGGCTTCTTCTCCTCTATTCTCTTCCCTTCAGATTGATACCTTCTCTCTTCCGGTTTCCTCTTTTCTATTCTCTTCCCTTCAAACTTCTTTCCGTCAAATCTATTTCCTTCTACTTTATTTCCTTCAACCCTTTCCTTATGAGTATAGTTGCTCGAACCAGAAAAATACCTCTGACTGTTTGAACTTGGCTTCTTGTAGAACTTTTTCTGAAAAGCCTTTGTCAGCATGAGCATTGCTTGCTTCAGTTGTTCATTTTCATCTAAGTCAGAGTTTGCATCAGCTTCAATTTCTTCCGATTCATACACAATTGTCTTGTTCTTCTTCTTTTTGACAACAAGAGCAACTATGTCTTCAACTGTCTTCACTTCCTGCCTCTTCTCATCTAGAATTTCATCCACCTCTTCTTCATTTTGTTTGAGGGTTTCATACACCTCATGAAGTGGAATCTCATTCAGATCCTTGATCTGCTTCATCTGCCTGGCAAATCTCTTCCATTCAGGCTGGAGAATGCTGAGGAATTTGACGTTCAACTCTATTTGAGATTTGATGACCTTGTTCTTGCTTAGTTCATTCAGCAAGGTCACGAATCTATCATAAGTTCTTTCTAGAGACTCTCCACTTCTACCTTTAAATTCTTCATAACTTTTTAGGCAGTTGGAAAGTTTGAGCTGATTCCCAACCTTCGAACCCAACATCATCTTCTCTAGCTGATCCCACATCTCCTTGCCCGAGGCTTTATAGCTGGCAATCTTTACATAGATTTCATTTGGAATTCCTTGTAGAATGTATGACTTAGCTAATCTATCTCCGTTTGCTCTATCATTGTCTTTACCTACGAGATCTTCATACAAAATTTCAACTCTTTGCTCATTTGTTCCCGCTGTAGGTTCTCTATATTTTATTTCCATTAGTCCTTCTGCTAAGGATTGCCTGATGTAACTACCCAAATCTTGTCTTTCAATAAAGTTCATAAACCGATCCTTCCACTATTCGTATTCTCCTCTAAAGAGAACTGGTGGTTTGGTGTCAGTTCCGATTGCAAGGGCTTCTCTTGATGTCATTCTGAATAAAAAGATCAAGTCTTGTATTGGTGAAAAAAGGAGGTTTGCGCTAGAGGTGATTGGCGCAAAGGATGGTTTGCGCGATGAGACTGGAGCACAATAGGTTTGCGTGAAGTGGGTCACGCAAACTAAAGTTTGTGTTTAGAGTTGATCGCGTGAATTGAAGTTTGCGCGTGATGTACGTAGCGCGAAGTAGAGCTTTGCTCTAGTAGAGGTTGGCGCGAAGTAAGGTTTGCGTTTCAAAGAGCTTGGCGCAAATGTGACTTATGCTTTTCGTGAAGAGTATGAATTTCTAACCTTTCTAAACTGTTCAACTCTAATTATGAGATAAATAAGCCTTTATATACTTAGGCTTTACAAGCAATTGGGCTTATGGGCTTGGGCCCATCTTAATAAAAAACTTTCAATTAATTACAATATAAACCCTTATAAATACTTTATTCCACTTTCAACGCACAGGACTTGTAGTCCTAACAAAGCCACAACCACAAGTACAAGCACAGAAGACAGAATCTGACACTGCTCTTCCGTCAAACCAAAACGATGGAAGATGCTTTAGATGTGGAAAGCCAGGCCATTACTCCGCCAACTGCAGAGGTAGACTCATCAAGGATTAAGACTACTATAAAACAAGTACAAGTACAATGTCAAAGAAAGAGTACTTGTAGCAGAGATGGAAGACTGGCTGTTAGACTCAACAAGCGATGGAGATGAAGAACCCACCAATCTCTGTGGTATGGCGTTCACAGATGATCAAAGTGACGGATCATCAGAGGGCTACTCTTAAAAGGTAAACTCTCCTTCCACCTCTGAAAGTGATCTTGAATTGGATGTTATTAAACTAACAGATGAATTTCAAATCCTAAAGCAAAAACTTGTTGAGGAAAAAGAAAAAGCAAAACAAATGACAAAAGATCTTAATTTTTACAAAAGGGAAAAAGATCTTCTTGAATCAGAAAAGAGAGATATTTTTGTTGAAAAATCTGATCTTGAAAAAGCTCAGAAACAAAAGGAAAAATCATTTTCAGGAAAATTCAAAGATCTTGAGAAAGTTTTAAAAGTTAAAGAAGAAGAAGTAAAAAAATCTGAGTATGAAAGACTCAATTCTGTTGCTTTAACCAATTTTTTCCAAAAAGAAAGAGAAATCCTACATCAATCTCTGGAAAGGAAAGAACTTCAAATCAAAAGCTATCTTGATGCTTAGGATGTTCATATAAAGATAAACTCTCAAATGGATACTCAAGGGCTTGGATTCAATGAATTGGATCCATTCACTGGATTGAAGAAAACTTCACTTTCTTCCACTTTCTGTGAAGGAAAGGTCCAGAGCTCTGACTGTCCATCACTGAACAATTTCAAGAGAATAAAAACCTCAGAGAGATAAAAAATAAGGGCTCTGAACTTTAAAAATGTAGCATACTCTGAAGTACAAAGCTTTCCAAATTCCAACTTAAAAATAGAAAAGGAAACTTTAGAGGTATTTTTCACAAAACCTCAGAGCAATGATCCTAAAGAGATTTTTAAGTTTAATGCATTCATCAAAGATGAATCAGAGACATTTGAACAAAGTACCTCTGAAGCAAGTACTTCTGAAGATGAACCTCAGAGTTCACTTAATCCAGATGCCCCTCTATATTCACCAATCTCTGATGAATGCATCAAAACTACATTTGCGGATGACATCAAGAGAATAAATCAAGAAAATATCATAGCTGATTTAAAGAAGAAAGAAAGCATGAAAAGAATCATCAAAGTCTCAAGACCTAAGAAAATTGAGAAACCATCAGAGGTAGTTATCTCTGGTAAGACTGAACGAGACTTTCTTGACTCTGATTCTTAATCTGATCCAGAGGTAGATGAACAGATTTTCTACAAACCAGAGAAAGTAATTCATAAAAACATAGATACCGTTGGTTCTGGAATTTTCAACATTCCTATTTCTGTTTTAAAAAATAAACCCAGAATACCAATATGTCCCGACGTTGCAGAAATGTTTCTTCAAGCAAAAACTTCTCTGGAACTTGAAAAAGAATTACAAGAAAAGGCAAAGAATAAAACTATCACTTTCAACTCTACACTTACAAACCAATCAAGTTTACTCCTGGACAAAAAGAAAAATGGCAAGAAATTAACCATTCTGATCCCGTTTGTGCAGTGAGCAACAAAGAGAAGAGGATGTTTCTGAACAAGAGAAGGCAACTTGAAAAGAAGGTTGTCTCTCAAGCTAAAAGAAAAGAAGTAGTTAGGAATACTTGTAATATTCCTAGTACTAATTCAAAAAGGAATCATAATGTATCGAATGCATTTAATGAAATGAAATCCTTTGCTTCTACTTCTTATTGTTCTGTAAAGTGCAATTGCATCCAACTCTTGACGAAACTAAAAAATCACTTCAAAGATTCTCACTGTTTTCTTAATCAATCTCTGAATAAAAATTCAGAGACAAAGCCTCAAAAGAAAAAGGACAATTCTGCCAAAACATCAAAAGATAAGAAGGCAAAATTTCAAAGAGCTAATCAGAAGTCTAACAAAATAGGACCCATAATGAGATGGGTACCTAAGAAAATCTAATCTGTCTTGCAGAAACAGTCTATGCCGATCTGGTACTTAGATTCTGGATGTTCATGGCATATGACTGGAGATAAAAAGTTACTATCCTCTTTCAAAGTTAAATCTGGGGGAGCAGTAACTTTTGGAGACAATATGCAAGGACAAATTAAGGGTTATGGTGAGCTTACAAGAGGTAATGTTTCAGTATCAAAGGTTGCTTATGTTGATGGGTTAAAGCATAACTTGATCAGCATAAGTCAACTTTGTGACCATGGTTTTGATGTGAAATTTCAAGAAAAACATTGTTCACTACTTCAATAAAAAACAGGTCAAGAAATGCTTAGAGCTGACAGAAAGGGAAATTTATACAGAATGAATTTTTCCAAACACATAAAAACTGACTCAGAGAAACTCTGTCTAGTATCTCTGAATAGTGAAGATGTTTGGCTCTGGCATAAAAAGTTCTCACATCTGAACTTTTCTTCACTTGATAAATTGGTCAAACTAAATCTGGTTAAGGGATTGCCATCTCTGAAGTTTAACAAAGATCATCTTTGTTCTGCTTGTGAAATGGGAAAAATGAAAAGATCTTCCCACAAGACCAAAAGTGATAATAATTGTCCAAAACCTCTGCATATGCTTCATGTGGACCTCTGTGGTTCTATCTCTGTACAGAGCTTGTCAGGTAAAAAGTATATCCTCGTTTTGATTGACGAATACTCTAGATATACTTGGATAAAATTCATTAGATCCAAGTCTGATGTCCCTGATATATTTAATAAGATTGTTAAAAAGATTGCAGGTTCTGTTTGATACCAAAGTTCAAAAGCTGAGAAGTGATAATGGAACAGAGTTCAGAAATGCAAAAATCAACTCATATCTTTCAGAGGAAGGCATAACTCCGAACTTCTCTGCAGCTAGAACAGCTCAACAAAATGGTGTTGTTGAGAGGAAAAACAGAACACTGGTTGAAGCTGCAAGAACTATGCTTGCAGGATCAGATCTTCCCACAAACTTTTGGGCAGAGGCAGTGGCAACTGCCTGTTTCACGCAAAACAGAGCTACAATTGTCAAAAGATTCAAGAAAACATCTTATGAACTCATTAACAACAAGAAACCTAATGTTAAATATTTCCATGTTTTTTGATGCAGATGTTATATTCTAAATGATAGAGAGTCTCTTGGAAAGTTTGACAAGAAAACCGATGAAGGCAAATTTATTGGCTATTCATTAGCCTCAAAAGGTTTCAGAGTGTTCAATCAAAGAACAAGAACAATCCAAGAGAGTATCAATGTGTCTTTTGATGATGACAAAAGTCTGGCCAACAAAGATATCAATCAAATTTCCAAAAATATCTCTGAATCATCAAAGATAAGAGAATCTGAACTCAACAAAATATTCGAAGATTTCTTTGATGATGAAAACTCAGAGTTTCTTTTCAGAGATATTCATAGAGCAACTTCAGAGGAACCACAAACGTCAGGTACAAATCTCTCTGGTCCCCCTGAAGTTACAACTTCTGCTTTCTTGAATGCAGGTCCAAGAAATGAATCAATTTCAGAGCCTCTGGAATCAACTTCAGAGCCTCTGGAATCAAATCATAAGCCTTTGGAATCAACATCAGAGCCTCTGCTCAGCACAACAGAGATGTCTCCAACTGTCATCTCTGAAGCTCAAACTCCACCTCATGTTTATGCTCCACTCATAAGATGGACAAAGGATCATCCCCATGATCAGATCATTGGATCACCTTCAGAGGGTGTCAAAACCAGATCAACCACAATCAAAGAATGTTTTTTTGTAAATTTTTTAAGCATCATTGAACCAAAAAAGGTAAATGAAGCTCTTAAAGATATTTATTGGATCACTGCAATGCAGAATGAGTTTCAAGAGTTTGAAAGAAGCAAAGTCTGGACCTTAGTTCCCCTTCCTAAAGGAAAATTTGCAATTGGAACTAAATGGGTCTTCAGAAATAAAAAGGATGAGGATGGCATTATAATCATAAACAAAGCAAGGTTGGTTGCTAAGGGATATTGCCAAGAAGAGGGTATTGATTATGATGAAACCTTTGCACCTATAGCTAGGCTAGAAGCAATAAGAATCTTCTTAGCCTATGCTGCACACAAAGGGTTCAAAGTATATTAGATGGATGTCAAATCTGCCTTTCTAAATGGTAAATTAAATGAAGAGGTTTATGTCCAACAACCACCTGGTTTTGAGAATACAGAGTTTCCAAACCGTGTTTATTATCTTGATAAAGCTCTATACGGACTTAAACAAGCTCCAAGAGCATGGTATGCTACTCTGTCCATATTTCTGATAAATAATGGTTTTGAAAAAGGTACAATAGATACAACCTTGTTCATCAAGAGGTACAAAAATGAGATGTTTTTAGTACAGATATATGTTGATGACATTATATTTGGCTCTACAAATCAAAAGGATTGTGATAAGTTTTCAGGGTTGATGAAGAGTAAATTTGAGATGAGTCTTATGGGAGAATTAACATTCTTTGTAGGCTTACAAGTAAAGCAAACATCATAGGGTACTTTTATAACTCAATCTAAGTATGTCTCTGACATTTTGAAAAAATACAGACTCAATGATTCAACCTCTATGAAAACCCCTATTGCCACAAGAGTCAAACTTGACTCTGATCCTTCAGGAAAATCTGTAGATGTCAAGATTTACAGAGGCATGATAGGATCACTTTTATACTTAACTTCAAGCAAGCCTGATATATTGCCAAAAGGATTTTTAGATACCTCAGAGGCACACCTTATTTAGGTCTCTGGTATCCAAAACTGCCTAGCTTTGATTTAACAACATACACTGATGCAGATCATGCAGGATGCAAGCTAGACAGAAAGAGTACATCAGGATGCTGTCAATTGTTGGGAAATAAGCTGGTAAGTTGGACATCCAAGAAGCAAAACTGTGTTTCAACTTCCACAATAGAGGTAGAATATGTTGCTGCTGCTAGTTGTTGCTCTCAAGTCATATGGATGCAAACTCAGCTTCGAGACTATGGCTTACAATATGACCGAATTCCAATTCCATGTGATTCAAAAAGTGTGATAGCCATCTCTGCCAATCCAGTACAGCAGTCCAAAACAAAGCACATTGATGTAAGGTACCAATTTCTGAAAGATCATGTTGAAAAGGGAACAATAGAGATGTATTTTGTACCAACTGAACTTCAACTTGCTGATATTTTCACAAAAGCTTTAGATGAACGAAGGTTCAATTTCTTAATTAGCAAGTTGGGTATGTTGAACATGTCTGCCTAACACAGGAAAACATCAGAGTCTCTGATCCATTCATCAGAGCCTCTGACATGCGTAGCATGTTCAACCAGAACTTCTGAAACTAATTTCGGAGCCTTTGGACTTTTTCACAAATGGTAAAAATCATTCTTTTGTATCTCCAAGCATGTGTCAAGGGGGAGAAGATAAAGACATTATTCTTTGGTCAAGGGGGAGACAAAGAACCTTTCATCTTTCAAGGGGGAGAAAGTGAGCTTCTCTGATACTCATATCAGAGCCTCTGATCTTGTCTCTGATACTTATATCAGAGCCTCTGATCTTGTCTTTGATATTTATATCAAAGCCTCTAATCTTTTCTCATTAAACGAATATTCCAGGAAATTCTTTTAATAATAAATCTTTTGGATAACCATTCGTTTCTTTTCAAAAACCCAACTAGCGGTTTTCTGACACCAAGCGGCTCTCCCCTACACACCTCAACATGTCACCTATTAATTAGGTGATGATGAAACGTACTTTCTAACATTGGAACTCTCAATCGCCGTTTCCATAACCTCTCCCTCTACCTTTTTTTTCTGTCCATAAAAACCCTTTTTCTCTTCTCATTATTCTTTACGCTCTCAGAATCCAAAATCCCAAATCTCTCTTTCTAAGCTCTCATCTTTCTCAAAAACCTGCAACAATGGCGGCTCATTCCCAAACCTCAGATAACTCCAGCAAACTTATTCCAAGCTTGAATATGGCATAGTTTGATGTTCCAGTAAAAGGTAACAACTACTTTCTAGACGTCACCCCTACCAAATACGATGAGCAGTTTTGCCCAATACTAGACTTTTTGACCAACTGCGAACTCAACGATGTCCTCACCAAACATGCTTCAGATATTCCTCTACGCTTTGTCCAACAATGGTGGTATTCAAGTGAATACGATGATGAAAAGGAAGGACTGGTTGGGTACATTGACCTAGGTGAACAAAGCATGAACATAAGAATCACCCCACAAACCCTAACTCGCCTATTCAACCTGCTCACGAAAAACTGATCTTCAAATAGAAACCTTTGAGAAACTACCAACTCAAGAAGTCCTTCTTCAATTCTTCTACCACTTAGGCTACAACAGGGAGATCACACGCCTAAGTCAATTCAGACGTCAGTACCTGCCTCCCAAGTGGAACTTTATGTTTAGTGTTCTCAACTTAACAATTACCTGCAAGATTGGAAGCCAGGATCAGACCCATCCAGCGATTCTAGCCATAATGTATGCTCTCTTCTTCAACAAAAGCATAAATATGGCTCACATTCTCTTCTGTGAGATGCTGACGGCGGTGGACAAGAAGAACAAAGACTTGGCCAAAGGAAAACAACCAATTTCGGTACTGTTTCCCAGATTCATCTCTGTGATCATTCAACGAGCAATGGAGAAATTCTCCATCACTGAGGAGGGTCCAAGGACACCTCTATTTATCATGAACTCGTTCAAAGCTACAGAGGTTCCTCCTTATCCAAATGACCGACGTTTCCCACACACCATGATTGAGGTAATTCCTGCTGACTCTACTACCCACCTCCTACTTAGTCGTGTTGCCCAATCATCAGAACCGATGACGGGATCCCCAACACACTTAGGTTCTGAGCCTGAGCCTGAATCAAAGAGTGATATCTCTGATACTGCTCAAAACATTAACAGAGCGCAACCAGAGGGTGGCTCTGAGAGAGTAAAGGAGAGAAGATAAGAGAACCCTCCCTCTGACGAAGAGAATAACTCTGTCAGAGCAGAGGAAGGTGAGGAAGCGAGAATTCCAGAGGGGGAGTTTCTAAACTTAGAATCTGAGGGCGACGAGGTAGAAAAAGATGTCCTTGTTGGCACACATGAGCAATTCCAAAGCCCAAATCCCCGTGCAAACACATTTACTGTCCAAGGTGGTCCAGCACCAGTGGACATTGAAACAGAGGTGCACACCTCGAACCCTTCTCATCCTAGCCGCTCAGAGGCATCTTCTTCTGCCTCTAAAGCATGCACCAAAGGGGAAACCTCTGATACGGCTAAGTCCTCCCAACAGGACTTAGACTAAGATAAAAATACTCATTCACCCCAGAGTATGTCACCTCCTCACTCAAATGATGCCTTTGTGGCTCATAAAAAGTTGTACCGTCCCTTAGATCAAGAGAGACCAAAGATCTTTCGTAAGGATTGCTTGTCAGAAAAAGAATGGCACGACCTTCTTGCACATGGACTCCTTAGCCTGGACAACAAGGTTTCCACCCACATTAGTTTCTCATCATCAGATTCTGACTCTGATGATCAGAGACCAATCGGAACCATTATAGGGAAATCCTTGAAAAAGGGTCCCCAAGGATTAATGGGAAGTCCTTCCGGAGTCAATATCAAGCCAACTCCGAAAGAAGGCCTCTATGAACTCGAGGGAAACTTAGAATCATGTGTTGATCCTAAGGTCACCCCCTCTGATTATGTTACCAAAGAGGAGTTCAGAATCTTTGGTGATGAAATCAGAGAATCTCTGAAGAAGATTAAACTTCAAATAGAGAAGACCTCAGAGGCCTCTGCCTCTCACTCTGAAGTTGCAAAGCTCACTTCAGAGGTCTCTGAGCCGCGCACGATCATTATCTCTCAGAACGATAAACTGGATGTTCTGGAAAGCCTGGTCAACAAAAATGACTCGGTTCTATCCAGAGAAATTTAGAACTCCACCACAGAGCTCCTCAAGGCGATTCCAACTCCCTCTGCCCCCACTCCAACACATGCAGACTTTTCTCAATTCAAATAGGAAGTCTTGCGTTCTTTGGCAGAGGTGATTGCAAAGATCCGTACCTCCTCTACTGCTGCTCCTGCTACATCCGAATTTGTTACAAAGGCTAACCTCACCAACTTCTCTAAGAAGATCACTAGCAATGTAATGAATATCTCCAGCAAGTTCGTCTCCAAGACCACTCAGCAGAACCAAAAGAGTGAATACCTTCTGCAAATGAGAGTTTGTTAGAAGTGAGCTTAAATGTTAAAAAGAAAGAGGGTGTGAGAACAGAGTTCAAAGAATATCATAACTCTACACCAACCACTTTCTGAGTCGGGCAGCCATAAAATCTGATTGGTTCACATTCTATGCTGACCATCATTGAAAAAGGCAGTGAGTCCATGCCAACTCTTGCATTAACCCCACCAACCACTCGTTTCTTTCTTAACAAAGAAATGTTTCATTTTCTTTGGGGATGCAACCTATCTGCTATCTAGTCTTCACTCGGAAGACTTAGATATTGAAAAAGAAGGAAAGTTGCCCCACCTTCGCACCTCTTTCATGTACATTGAGTCCGTGTATTATTTGTTGCTGTCTCAACAGTTTACACAATTTGAGCCTTATGAAACACAATCATTGTACTAAATTCTTTCATACACAAGCACTAGCACACTAAAAATTTGTTTTTCTGACAGAACATTCATAGATAAACCTTGTGTTTTTCAATGATTGAATGGAAGTCCTGGGGAGTCATCATCAAACCAGCTCCTTAAATTGTACATTCGTTGTACACAGTAACTTCGTGTTACTGACAGGCACTTCTAACTGTTTCATTTGTTGAATCAGGGTTACCAAGTTCATTATATCCGAATTTGAAAAGATTCGGGTATATACAGTTCATGATTCAGCTATTCAGATCAAAGGGCAGAAAATGTCAAATGTATCTCAAAGGGGGGAGAATATTTGAAAAAGGGGGAGATTCAAAGAAAGTGCTAAAATTGAGAAAGTTTTGATGATCATGAAGCTCACAAGCATCAAAAAGGGGGAGATATCTACAAAGATCAATTTCAGAGATGACATGTCAAAAAGTGGAAGAAATTTCTGAAAGATTCAAATTTCAAAGCTGATTTGAAGAAAAGAGACTTTCTAAAGAAGATTCTGAAAGTCCAAGTCAGATGAAAAGAAATCATTATGAGATTATTCAAAGTCAAATTAGAAGATTCGTGAAAGTTCGTTTTTCCAAAGACGATCAAGAGATCAGAGTGATGAAGATAAAGTTTTTGAAAGATTCCTCGAAGTTTCTCAAAGGCAAAAGATTTCAAAGAAGTTTAAAGAAGTTTTGTTGTTCTCGGAGGTGCTTAACAAGTTTGTAGAAGGGGGGGGGGGTTGAATACAAACACATAAATTTAAAGTTTAATAAATTGTTTATTGATAAATCAAACACAATTTACAGGTTTGTTTCGAAATAAGATTAAGACTGACTCAATCTAAACAAACTTAAGAAACACTAAGATGGTTGCACAAGAATTTTAGAGAATGGGGGATTAAGAAATATAGAAAACAAAGGTTTCTATTTGTTGTTCAAGGATTGAGCACACCCTCAGATGGAGGGGTGATCTTCCTATTTATACCCTATGCATTAAATGCATGGCAGGGCACTTTACACATGGCGTTCACTGATTGGCTTTGGAAGTCTGACTTTGGGAGACATGCTTTCGGCCGGATCATGAATAGTGTAGTTGACGGAGTTGTTGTACGAATTGTGGCCGAGGCATGTCCTTTCTGACACATCGTACTGAGTTGTGCAAGGTAACACAAAAGGAAACTTGAGGTATAAGCTTTGTGATCATTCGATTGTTGAATATCTATTTCTTAAGAGACATCAAGAGTTCAGCGATCGCTGAAGCTTTCCTCATGTTCCTTCGTGTATAATTAGAGTTGTCTTTGCTTTACTGATATCCGCATCAGGTCACTAGTAGACTTCTCTTTGTTCAGCAGCTTCGTCTTCGATTCAGCTATGAACATCTGTTGACGCGAGACTTGTCTTCAGGGATTACGTTACTGTTTATATCAGAACTATCAGTGATAACTGAACAGACTCAGTTGAATCACTGATAGTGAAACACTAATACATATTAAATGTTTATAAGAAAGACTATCAGCGATAACTGAATAGACTCGGTTATATGAATATTATGTTTCTCTCTCTACTCTCTCTCTAGACTTTCACTGTTATATCATAATCTTGATTGAGAATGTTTAGTTTGATAGCTTGATTGTGATTGGGATTTACAATTTCATATACTAGAAACACTTACAAAACTAAAACACTCACACCACACTAAATATTGACTTTGACTTTATTACACAAGACTTTTACTTTTAGCATGAGGGTTTGACTTGAGCTCTTGCTTGACTTTGACTTTTATCTTCAGCTTGAACTTCAACCTTCATGATCTTGTATCCAACATAATTTGTGCACTAACAATATCCCCCTTTGGATTTTCAAGATCATCTTCCAAAAAAGATTTGCAATACAATATTTCCCTTGTAGATTTATTTCAAGAAGTTAATCTCCCCCTTTGATTTAGAAACAAATCATCTCCAACTTTCGGATAAGCAAAATTATCTTTCAGCAATCTCCCCAAAGTCTTTGAACGTCATCTTTTTCAATAAGCTTTAACAATTTCTCCAAAAGGTTGTAGAAACCTCTTTCAGACCTCAGAAAGAAATTATCTACAGATTTAGCTCAGTTTTCTTTAGCAAATCATCTTGAAAGAAATTTTCAGTAAATTTTAACGAACATTTCACAATCTCTTAACTTTCTCTTTCAACACTGTACAATCTTCACATAACTTTCATTCTTTGACATAACTTGCAATAAACTTTCTTCAAATCATCTTTCATGAAATAAATTTCTCCATTTCATGAGTCTCTCCCCATAACTTTTACAAACTCTTCTTCATCCAACATTTCTAGAAAATAACTTCTCCCTCTTTTTGATGACGTAGCACAAAAATCATCAAAACTTCACCAAGAAATGTCATTAATATTTTCTGACCATTGATCTTTATCAGTGAGCCTCTGAATATCCGTCAATTCATAAAGTACTCATCCGAATCTTTTCAAATTCAGAGAAATTAGAATGGTAAGACCTGAATCAACAAATGAATCAGTTAAGATGTCTGTCAGTAGCACAAACCCACTGTGTGTAACAAATACACATTGGAAAGGAGCTTTTTGATGTTCACTCCCCCATGTCTTCTATTTAATCATCGAATAACACAAGATTATTCTATGAATGTTTAGACAGAAAAACTAATTTCCTATGTGTATGTGCTTGTGTATGAAAGAATTAAGCATATGATGATTGCTTTTAATAATTGGCTCAAAATGTGTAAACCATTGAGACAACAACAGTAATACATAAACTCAATTGTGCATGATCGAAGTGCGAAGATGGGGCAGACTTCCTTCTATTTCAATATCCAAATTTTCTAAATGAAAAACAGATAGATTATATGCTACATCCCTAGAAAAATTGAAACATCTTCTTTCTAAGAAAAAGATGAGTAGGTGGTGGGGTTTAAGCAAGAGTTGGCATGGGCTAGTTGCCTGTTACAATGATGTTCACGAAGAATTGGGAATCAACAGTAATGTAGTTGTTCGGCTCAGAAAACGTTGGTGCAGAGTTTGATATTTTTTTACTCTGATCTCTCACCCTCTATCTTTTTATCATTTAAGCTTACTTCTAACCAAACTCTCTTTACATTTTATCTCATCACACAAACCCACACTCAAATATTTTGACTCCTCGCCTCTCGATCAATTAAGAATAACTTCTTGGGTAGGAAACACTGGTTAACGTGAATCTATAGTGTTAAGTCCAATTTTTGTAGTAATCATTGTATTTATTCTAATGCTTTTACTGCTTTTAGTAGTTTTTACTGTTTGTAAGGGCTTGGGGTATTTAAGTCCCCTTTTCACCTTTGTCTTGTAAGTTTCACACGCACTATCAATAGAATTCCTATCTTGCGCTCCTTATTTCTCTCTCTCTACTTTCTCTCTCTAAAAGAATCAAAGATCTTAGGACTTATAATTGGTATCAGAGCTTTCTGATTCCTGAGAGATTGAGAGATTAGTGTTTTCATTTCTGGATTTATGAATTTAAGCAGAAAACTCGATCGATTTTCTTGATTTTTCAAGAAAATCTCGTTTTTTGCTTAATCATCAAATTTGGAGTGTTAGTTGATCTTTGTGTTTTGTGTTTGATCTTAATTGTTTCATTTCTGGATTTCGATCATAATTGTTTCTTTGTGCTGAGCAAAAAAATTGTGTTTAGATCTTCAATTTGCATTTTTAGCATTTTTTTTCTGGAAAACGACTTTCACGTTCTGTTATTGTCAAATTTTCAGATTCTGTTGTTTTTAATTGAAATTGCTTGATAAAATGTGTTAGAATATAGTTTTTGATGTTGAATGAATGCTTTTCTCGAATTAAATTCCGATATTATAGCTGATCTTGCATGATTAAGTGTTTTTTGGAAGTTTGCGTTTCATTCTTGTGTGTTTGCGGGTCATTCATGAAAGTTTGCGGGTCATTCATGTAAGTTTGTGTGTATATCTTTACTCCTAACAGTTCAGATTCTAATCTTTGTTGTTTCATCCTCCAAATCTGCCTTGTTGATTTCCTCACAGTCCAATCTGAATAAGAAAAATCAGAAACATTAGAATTTTCAGAGAAAAAAGTATCATGTTTCTTTGACTTCTTTGATCTCCTTCTTTTACGCTTCTTTTTATAAAATTGAGCATTTAGCAGTAAAGAATTATCAATAATTGAATCAGAAGAAGAAACTTTATCAAAGAAGTCAGTCTTAGCTATAGGCATTAAAGAACTAACCTTGGAGTGAAAATTTTCAACATTTTGCAAGTTAGGATGAGGTTTGCGTTTCTCATTGGAGGCGCAAACTGAGCTTTGCGCTTCCCACTGCATGCGCAAACTCTCAGTTTTCATTTCCAATGTGGAACGCAAATGACCATTGTTTTTCAAAAGTTTTGAATTTTCCTTAAATTCTTTTGACAATCCAGAAGAGATTTTATCTTCAAAACTTGTTTTCATTATAAAGATGAATAAATCGTTTTGTAAAGAAGTTTGAAGATTTTGTTCTTCCAATCTATCTTCAAGATCAACAATCTTACCTTCTAAAACCAATGGAGGAATGTATTTCTTAGTATCATAAGATACTTGAGATACAGTTTCCTTCTCATTGTTAGCAAATATATTATCAACATCTGTTGATAATGAAGATTTATTGGAAGAATTGATATTTAAAGGATTTTGAAAATTTCTGGATTTCTTAGATTGATCAGAAAAATATTTTGCATTTTCAGAGGTGTAAACAAATGGCATTTCCATCCTCTTATTTTTCATTCTTTTCACATTTTCTTCTTCCAAAATTTGTTTCTCAGTTGTCCAAAAGAATTTAAACTGAGGAGCATATCTTGCAAAAGTGAAATAATCATATTCGTATAAAGTAGGAACTTCATTTTTAGCATTATTTAAAAAATGCGGATTTTCAAAACCAAGTCCCCACTTTTCCTTTATAGCTTCTTCACTCCTTGGTTTATTCATGAATATTGTTTGCTCAGACTGTTCTGTTTTATACAATTTCTTTTCTAAAACAATTATCTTTGCAGAAAGAATTTTATTCGAAGAAGTCAGTTCGGTCAATGAATCATGATAAGTCTGATTTGTATTTTTAAGATCAACTAACTGCTTTTTTAATTTCTCTTTTGTGTCAATTAAAATTGACTTTTCATCAGATAAAGAAATTTGCAGTTTATCAATTAAACCAGACTTTTCTTGATTTTTAACTTTTTCATAAATGAACTTTGAGCGTAAATCATGTAAAGCAGAGATAAAAACATTCATTTGAGATAAGAAGAAATTATAGTTAAACTCAGAAATTACCTCAGAGCCATCAGAAGATGTATCCTCTTCCTCATTATCAGAATTGTCATCACCTAAAAAGCACATGGCAGCTATTTTTTCATTCTCAGCCTCATTATCCGAATGATCCAACCAATACTCTTCTTCGGCCAACAGAACAGTTCCACTTTCCTTCTTTTCAGCAAGAGCCAACTTCTTTCGATAAAACGCAACATCTTTTACCATTTTGACTCTGCATTCTTTGGCAATATGACCAGGCTTTCCACAGTTAAAGTAATTCATCACCTTTTTCTCATCCTTCTTCTGTTCAACCATTTTAGCTGGTTCATACTTTGGAGTGTATGGCTTTGAAGGAGCACCAGGTTCTATCTTCTTAGAACCAGACGAAAAACGCAGATTGTTAGAACCAGATTTGTGCTTGAATCTTTTCTGATAATGCTGAGTCAAAAGTATCATGGCCTTTTCAAGTGCTTCGCCATCTTCATCTGTTGATCCATCATAAGCTGATTCTGTCAAAGCTTGCTCAGCAAGTTGACTAGCTAAAAGTGCAATGGGATCTACTAACAAAGGCTTGTTCTTCTTATCAATTTTCGCCTTCTTCTCCATAACCATAGACTCATCTGTCATCAGTATTTCGAATAACTCTTGAATAGGCATGGTTGAGATTCTAACATTATTTCTCATCCGATGGCATGACTTGTTCCACTCAGGTTGCAAGCATTCAAAAACTTCAAGTTTGCCTCTAACTCAGTCTTGGTAATTTTGATCTTGTATAAATCGTTGATAACAGCCCAGAATCGATCAAATACACTCTTCAAGCTTTCTCCATCCTTAGCCTTGAACTTCTCAAAATTGTTCATATATCTAGTTTGACGCAACTGAGTTGACATTGCAGTACCAAGCATGATTTTTTCAAGTTGAGTCCACATAAGCATAGGATTCTGTTTGAAGCAATCGATTCTGTTATAAATGGAGTTGGGAAGAGCAAGAATCAGATTTGATTTGGCCTGACTATCTACTTGATGTCTTAACATCTCATCTGCATCATATTCCCTTACTTCTTTCACAACAGTGGTAGCAAGTGTAGTAGCAGTAGCTGGGATCAGTTTTCTTGGAATTTCCATAGGACCCTGAGTCAGTGATTTCATCATATTCTCCCCATTTGGTTGTCTTTCTATAAAATTGATGAATCGGTCCTGCTACTGTTCGAATTCATTTTCATTGATGAGAACTGGTGGTCGAGTATCGGACCCCAAAGACATCATGATGTCATTCTTGTAGATTTGAGCTTGCAAAGACATATTGTGAAAAAGACAGAAAAAATTCAGAGAAAAATTCCAAGTGAGAGAGGCCCGCAAACTGATGGTTTGCGTTTGTAAAGAGGAACGCAAAGAGAACTTTACGGTTGCTTTGCGTTTGTTGAGTGGAACGCAAATGGAGCTTTGCGGTTGCTTCTTGAGACGCAAAGTGAATCTTTGTGTTTGATGAGTGGAACGCAAACGGAGCTTTGCGGTTGCTTCTTGAGACGCAAAGTGAATCTTTGCGTTTGATGAGTGGAACGCAAATGGAGCTTTGCGTTTGCTTTGTAAAATGCAAAGTTCTTCATTTTATGTTTAGAATTGCATTTTTCTTGAAGCTAGTCAAAGATCACATGCGAACCCACTGAATAGATACCTGCCAGTATTTGACATTGAACATGTCTTAACTTGATATGCAATGAAACATGTTTCTGTATCCAACAACTCTTGATTGTTTTCAACTGATTGATAAATCTGGAATATTCTTCTGAGTAGACTTTAATTTGTTTAGTGTTTAAAAGTTTATATATTCAGTTGTTACAAAATTTATATTCAATATGATCATCTTTAATTTTGATGTCTCTATGTTTTCTGTCTGTGTTTTTGTCATATGGTATGTGCATTTTTCGAGGGGGAGTGTATATCTGTGTTCTTTATCTGAGATTATTCTATTTTTGAGGGGGAGTGAATGATGCTGGTAAAATACTTCTTGTGCTGATCAGAAATTTATCAGGTAAGTATTTTTGAAAATTACTATGCAAATGCTAAACTAATTTGATAAAATTTGTGCATTTGTATAGGGGGGGGGGGTAATGAAGGCTTATCAGGTATTTTTTTATCATAGTTATTTTTTTTATGTGTTTTTTTTTTCAATATATAGAAGTAAGAGTGTGTATTTTTTTTCTTTATTCCATTTGAACTTGTTTGAGTTTTCCTCTTCCCTCCTCTTTCTTTCTCTGCGTGTTCATCTTCCATTCTCATCTGATATTTTTTTTCAGATTGCTAAGTTTGGAAATTCAGGTATGTTTGTGTTTTTAATTCTATGCTTATCGTTTGATAGTATAATATTTCTTTGTTTTGTTTTTCATTCCGTGTTAGTTATTTTTTTTTCTGACTTGGGTTTATGTTTCTGTTCATCGATCTCAAATACTCCAGATTCATGTTGTTTTTGATCGATTTTCCTATTGGGTTTTGTTTAGACCTGTTAATCGACACTCAGGTATGTTTTTCTTGGTTTAATTTCGTGTTTTTTGCTTTAATTTTTTTGTGTTTTTATGTTTTCGGGTTCGGTCAATCGCGAACTAGGGTTTTTTGTAAGGATGATAGACCTGCAAAGTATACTTTGCGTGTCTAGTTAGAACCGCAAAGTTAACTTTGCGGGTCTAACTAGAAACGCAAAGTGAACTTTGCATGTCTAGTTAGAACCGCAAAGTAGTCTTTGCGGGTCTAACTAGAAACGCAAAGTTTAATTTGCGATTCTATCTTGTGTTTCTCTTTTTGTTATTTGTATAGGTTTTTGTATCAAGTTTTTTGACCCGCAAAGTGATCTATGTGAGTCTAGTTAGAAACGCAAAGTGTACTTTGCGTGTCTAACTAGAAACGCAAAGTGAACTTTGCGAGTCTAGTTAGAACCGCAAAATGTACTTTGCGCGTCTATCTAGAAACGCAAAGTGTACTTTGCGATTCTAACTTGATACGCAAACCTTCGTGTTTAGTGTTTGTTTTCTTTTGAATTTCCAAGTATAGTATTCAGATCATGTTAGACCCGCAAAGTCTACTTTGCGTGTCTAACTAGAAACGCAAAGTGTACTTGCGCGTCTAGTTAGAAACGCAAAGTCTACTTTGCGCTCCTAACGTGACCCGCAAACTATACTTAGAAGTTTTTTATTTTTTATTTTTTTATTTTTATTTTTTTTGTTTTTGTTTGTTTGTTTTATTTCTTTCTTCTTTTTCTCTAATTCTTTTTTATTTTGTTTTCCAGGTTTCTTATGGCTTCCAAAACTAATTCTGATCCCATGATTCAAGATGAGAATGCCATTCTCGACGATCCTTCTGATCGAGCTTCTCATGATACTCCAATGCCGTCACATCCTTCTGTAGGAGCCGATCTTTCTGCCTCTAGACATACACCTAATGATGTTTTTCCAACCATCTTGTACATGCCATACAAGCCAAACAACTATCACGTGGATTTTGACAGAATCAAGATTCATCCTGTGATACGAGAAATTCTCAAAGGACATCCGCTTGCCCCTGCTCTTTCATATTGTGTCGATGTTCCTGAAGTATATCTTCAACAGGCTTGGAATACTATAACAAAGAATGAACTGGCTCGTCCGCATCGTTTTGAGCTTCAAGTGGATCAGTTTGAATCTTTCCTTTCCTACAAAAGACTGAGATTGATATTGGAGCTTCCTGAGCCGAACTCCAGACCAGGCAGAAATACATATGATACTTTTCCATCTGAAGAGGAAGTCTATGACGGGATTCGAAATCTTGGCTATGTGGGTACTTTGAATAAACCTACATATTTTGACAAGTCAAATTTACCTCCAGTTTGGTACGCACTGTTCTCTGTTATCATTAGGTGTCTGACATCGAAGCATTCTGGCACTGACAGTGCGAGTCTACTGTATCTCCGATTGTTCCATGCTGTAGTCTATGACTTGCATGTCGATTATACGTTTATCTTTTGGACAGAACTCTCGGAGGTAGTACATGAAAAATTCACCAACAGAAAAGAAAGTTTATTCCGTTTGTCAGATTTATGAAGCTTATTGTTCGAAGCATGCTCCGTAGCAATCAGTCTATTCCTCGCAGATTGTCTTGGCCACAAGTTCAAGACTCGGAAATGCAATACATTCAGAAGCAAAAGAAGACGTTCAACTATTCTATGACTATCCCATACGCTCTTATTGCAAACTACGCTGATGTTGCAAATGAGGATGTCATAGAATATTGTATGAACAATGATTTCATGGAAGTTGTACAAGAAGAGCCTTCTCATGATAATCAAGTTGCTGAACAAGATATTGAAGTTGAAGCAATTGTTTCTGAAAAAGAGCCTGAAGGTGAAAAAGAGGCTGAAGTTGAACAAGAAGTTGAAGATGTTCAAGAAGTTGCGGTTATTGTTGAAACAGAAGTAGTTCAGGAGGATGCTGCTTCTCACCAAATTGAGAATGTTATTGCTGATATTAGAACTATAGCTTCTGATGCTATTGTTTTTGATTTTGAAAATGTAGATGATAATGCTGCTGATGTTAGCGAAAATGCTAATCCTGATGATGCTAATTTTTCTGATGATGGTGAAAATACATCAAGTGCTTCAGATGATGGTAATGATGGTACTGATCAACCCAGCATGAAGATATATGCAAGGAAGTCCAAGACACCGGAAGTGGTTGTATCAACAGAAGTTATCTCTGATGATGATTCAGTTCCAGTTAATTCCTCAGTTGCTCATCTTCAAGTAGATGAATTGGATACAGCTTTTGCTCAAGCCACAATATCAGTTCAAAGTCAAGCTCTAGGTACTACAATTGCATTTATTCAGTCTACTTCATCAGTTGTTGAGCTTACTTCGGATCAAGCTCGAGTTTCAACTGACAAATTTTCTGCTTTAAATGATGTTATTCGACAGTTATCGGAGAGAATGGATGCTGAAAAGGAAGCACAAATTCTGAAGTTAAAAGCTTTATTCAAATGGAAGATGCCTGAGATAGATACTTCAGTAATTCCTACAGAGATTCCGTTCAGACGCCCATCTGGGGTTGTTATAAGAGATCCGTCTTCTGCTGTTCAATCTTCTGCTCCAGCGATCATGTCTATCCCTATACCTCCGTTGTTTACACAGTCCGCTGGTATCTCTTCATCTTCTAGTATACCTGTGTCTTCTAGCACTCCAGTATCATATCTTCCCATTTCAGAGTTGAAAGATTTGCTCTATGCTCGTCTTATTTCTGTATCGCCACCAGAACATCAGGATCAAGATCTTATATCTCTGCTTCGGAATTTTTAACATACGCCGCCTCCAGTTTCTTCGTCTGAATCTGACAGGATCTATGTTTCATCTACTGAGTTTCAAGCATTCAGATCGGAAGTTCATTCAATATTTGTTGATCTCAAGTCATTTATATCTCAAACTTTCTCTGAGTTTTCTTCCAGGCTTGATATTCACGAACAAAGCTGCAGAACTGAGGCCGGTCTGTCTCTTAAACGAAGACATGACCAAGATGATCCGGATCATCAAGGCCATGAGGGGGAGATGGCAAAGAGACCAAGAGTTGAAGGATCGTCTGAAGAAAGAGAGGATATTCAGGAATAAATGACTGGTGATAGAGGAAAAAGTGGAGGATCTGTTGAAGATTGCAATGTTCAGGACTTAGTGAATATAATGATTGAGAATGTTGATTTGTCTTCTTTGCATAATGAACTGAATGTGTCTGAAAGCAACATTAAGGATAATATGCAAATTGTTGTCTACATGGATCTAAATGTTTCTCCAAGTGTTCATGCAGTGGAAGACTCTGAAGCAGCAAATGACATGAGATCATTCTTTGCTAACTTCATCGAAATTAATTCTGATGATGATGAAGATGTCAGATTGGAAAAAATATGTCAAGTTAATGAAGAAGATTGTGATGAAATTGTAATCATATCAGATACAGAAGATAACTTAATTTTCATGGATGCTAAGGATGAAGAGATAACGGATATGTTGTACAGAGATCTTCCTTCAAAAGATGTCTTTCCTGAAGTTTCTACTGTTCCTGAAGAAACTTCTGTTCCTAAAGATTCTACTGTTCCTGTAGAAACTTCTGTTCCTGAAAATTCTACTGTTCCTGAAGCTACTCCTGTTTATTCATCTCTTGTTGCTGCCAATGCTCCGACTACCTCTGCTCCTTCAGGTACATTTGAAGTAGGTCAGTCGTCTAGAGCACAAGTTGTTGATCCTCCTACTGAACCTGTAATTTCTCCAAGTATTCTAGAAGAAGGACCAGCTTTGTCAAGAGGGGAGAGACGAAGAAATTTACAACAACGTTATATGGCTTCACGACAAAGATCTGCCTTTCTTAAAGATTCTCAGAGCAATATTTTTGTTTCAAGAAGAAGACCGATTAACATCCATGCCATTCTTGGTGTAGAAAAGGAATCAGATGCTTTCAAATATGAGTATGTAATGCTTATCAGATGTCAACGTCGTGGAAGGAATTTGGTTTCATCTCCTCATCTAATAGTTCGAATTATCAAAATTGAAATTCAGAGGTTGGTTAATATCTGGTATCCAGTTTTCGAGGTTGAAAGAAGAGATTGTAATCGTTATACCTTCTCAGAGGCTGATTTTAATGATCTATCCATAGACGACGTTGAGTTTATGTACAATGAGCTCAGGAATCAGTACTACCGGTCAAATGACATCTCTCAAGGTTTGTATGTGCTCAAAAGGTTTATAAGGCGTCAAATCAGGTTCTTCAGGGTTTTCAATTTTCAAATGGCAGCTGAAAGCTTTCAGCCAGTGGTGAATTTGCTAAAACCTAACCGTAGCTTGCCAGACATTGATTCTTATTCGTTATTCACTATTCTTCAGGATCCTCATGGAGTTATTTACAGGAATGCATCAGGTCAAAAATGCTTCCTCAGATTTGAAGAGATAAGTCATTACTCCAATGGAACTTTGAAAGTGATCAAGCTTCAGTTAGATCAAAGATTGAAAGATGCTGTTAGAAGATTCATGGAGACACGAACCAACAGAGTTGTGATAACAAATGATGAGATTCAACTTCTACGGAATGCATTGGATAAAATCAATGAGAGGTTGAATTTCCGTTCTACTTTGCGACGATTAGAAGTGTTACTCGGATTGAATAGATTGCGTCAAAGAGAAGAACGTCAGTAATTCTTCAAAGTCATCTGGATGGTCTATGCTGTTTTTGAAGATTTTTTTTTAGACCTCGGCGCCAATGATTACTAAGGGGGAGATTGTTAAGTCCAATTTTTGTAGTAATCATTGTATTTATTCTAATGCTTTTACTGCTTTTAGTAGTTTTTACTGTTTGTAAGGGCTTGGGGTATTTAAGTCCCCTTTGCACCTTTGTCTTGTAAGTTTCACACGCACTATCAATAGAATTCCTATCTTGCGCTCCTTATTTCTCTCTCTCTACTTTCTCTCTCTAAAAGAATCAGAGATCTTAGGACTTACACATAGAAGTTCTGTTAAGCTCACACAATAAACCCATGTTGTCCTATAAACAAAGTGTTGCTCAATTGATTTAACTTTTTCAGCTAAAGCAAATAAAGAAATACATGTCAGATACATGTATGCTCAGTAAGATAATCATGAAAATTTGAGCATTTTTATCATGAAAGATTTTCTCAAAAACAAGTATATTGAAAGAATGAAATGAATACAAAAGACTTGTTTGAGAATCTGACATTGTATGATAAGATCAAATATGAATGATTTAACAATCAAAGCTTAGGTCATGAAAAAATGGAAGTTGTCCATACGAATCAAATATAGACAGGTCTTGAAAGAAACGTTTTGAACGAAATCACGCTCAAAATATCAAAGAATTTCAAACGGGGTGTCTTACCATCGAAATTAGTTGAAAATATGAGACATGGTAAGAACGTGGTCAATAAAGATACTAAACCGGTGTGTATGAATACTTGAAAGTATATGGAAAAGATAATACACCAGTATTTATCTTTGGAAACACACGGTTTGTTTAACAATGAAGCTCATAATATGAAAACATTTAAAAATCACACTTCTAAATTCATGAATTCATTTTGAGAATAGAGAAGTGGTTTGAACATTTACGAACATGTTTTCATATCTGAAAGTCGTCATTCTTTCAGACATATATGAGATTAAGTTTAGAATGATCCTTACGCTTAGCTTAAATCTCATAAAGTCAGCTCCAAGTCATATTGGATATGATCATGTAAGATCCCCCTCAAAATCTGCAATCAGTCAAAAATCGTCAAAGCACAAACTCTTATTCACAAAATTTATTGAAAAATAAAAGACATAAAAGCAATAAAACTTGTTAAGAACGAGTTCTGATCAGATGTAATCAGAAATCAATGTCCTTACTTCCCCTAAAAATTTGCATCATAACATATATCAGTGAAAATATATGCAGAATTCTCTAAGTTCCCCTAAAATGTAGATCATCATAATATTGTCTCACACTCCCCCTGAAATAATGAACAAACCTTTCAGTGCAGATATCTTTCAGACTAAAAGTAATGAAATGAATAAAAATAACAAAATCTAAACTGTACTAGGTAACAACAGATTAAGTCTTATGATTTAGCACGCCAAGTTTTGAAATGAGAAAATTAAATCTCTTTTCGTCAAGAGGCTTGGTAAACAAATCAACAAGTTGATAATTTGTGTTTACAAAGTAAAGTTCGATTGTATCTTTTTCAACATTGTCTTTGATAAAATGATATCTCACGTCAATGTGCTTGGTCTTCGTATGTTGAACAAGGTTTGTAGATATTGCAATAGTATTCTTTGAATCACAGTAGATCGGGATGTTATTGTACTTGAAACCATAATCTTGGAGTTGTGTTCGCATCCACATCACTTGAGAGCAGTAGCTAGAGTAGCTACGTACTCTGCCTCAGCTGTTGAAGTAGATACATAGAGTTGTTTCTTCGTAGCCCAAATCACGAGCTTATCTCCCAAGAATTGTATATGTCCCAAAGTACTCTTCCTCTCAAACATACAACCTGCATGATTTGCGTCTGAAAACGCTGTGAGCTTAAAACCAGTATCTTTAGGATACCACAAACCAAGATCTGCAGTGCCTTTCAGATACCTAAAAATACGCTTTACCGCAGAGAGATGGGATTCTTTAGGTGAAGCCTGATATCTTGCACATAAGCATGTAGAAAAATAATATCTGGCCTACTAGCCATCAAGTACATCAAAGAACCAATCATTCCTCTATAGGTTCTACCATCGACAGTTTTTCCCGAAAGATCAGCTCCGATCTTAGTTCCTGGTGCCATCGGGGTTCCAATTGGAGTACAATTTTCCATTTTAAATTTTCTCAGAATATCAAAAATGTACTTCACTTGATTAATGAAAATGAAAGTCCAAGAATCTCTAAATCTTTAGAGAGAGAAAGTAGAGAGAGAAAGTAGGAGCGTCAAATGTAATCTGATGTATTCAAATGAAGTGCCAAAGTTACAAAAACAAAGGACAAAGGGGACTTAAATACCCCTAGCCTTAACAATACTGATTACACAATTAAGAACAGTCTAGGCTAGAAAATAAATACAATGATTACTATAAAAATAGATCTAACAATCTCCCCCTTAGTAATCATTTGCGCCGTGGTCTTCAAAAACAATCTTTAAAAACAACATAGACCAACCAGGCGACTTTGGAGAATCACTGACGCTCTTCTCGTTGACGAAGTCTATTCAGCCCGATTAACACTTCCAAACGTCGCAGAGTGGAACGGAAATTCAATCTCTCTTGAATTGAATTTAAAGTCTTCTAGAGAAGTCGGATTTCATCATTATCAACCAGGAATGCATTTTCTCTTGTTTCCAAATATCTTCTTTTAGCCTCCTTCAGATGTTGCTCCAACTTAAGCTTAATCACCTTTAATGTTCCATCAGAGTAATGAGCAATCTTTTCAAATCTGAGAAAGCATTTTTCATTTGAGCCATTCTTGTACACCACTCCATATGGATCTTCAACTATGGTGAGAAGGGGATAAGACTCTAAGTTTGGCAAGCTTCTATTGGGCTTATGAAGATTAACAACCGGCTGAAAACTTTCAATGGCCATCTGGAAATCAAAAACTCGGAAGAATCGGATTTGCCGTTGAATGAATCTTTTGATGACGAACAAAGCTTGTGAAACATCCTGTGTTCTATGATATAGATTCTTGAAATGGTCATATAAGAATTCAATGTCATCTATAGAAAGGTCAGTGAAGTCTGCCTCTGAAAATTTATACCGCTTGCAGTCACTTCTTTCAACTTCAAAATCAGGATACTAGATATTCACAAACTTGTTGATTGTGACACTGATGACTCGAACAATCAAGTGTTGAGAAGACACAGTATTATTCCTTTTGCGCTGGCACTTAATGAACATTAAGTATTCAAATTGATATTCATCTGACTCTTTCTCTACCCCAAGAATTGCATAGATGTTAGTTGCCCTTCTTCTAGAAACAAAGATGTTACTCTGAGTGTCTTCTAGAAAAGATGATCTGAGTCTTGAAGCCATGTATCTCTGTTTCAAATTCCTCTGTCTTTGTTGTCTATATAAAGCTGGTCCTTCTTCTAGAATAGACGGTGGAATCACAGGATCAGAAGGTGGAACATCAGCTTGTGCTCCTGACGACTGACCAAATTCAAATGATCTTGAAGGAATAGTGGTAGTCGGAGTTGAACTAGTAACAGGAGTAGATGTGACTTTAGCAGTTTCAGGAACCTCACCATGAGTAGGAAGATCACTGTATAACATTTCTGCCTCTTCCTCATCTTTTGCATCCATGAACACTAAATCATCTTCTGTATCAGAAATGATAATGATGTAATCACAATCTTCTATCTTCACTTTACTGACTTTTTCATACTTAGAATCATCATCATCATCTGAATTAATTTCAATAATGTTCGAAAAGAAAGACTTCATCTCAGATACAATATCAGCATTAGCAACTACAACTTGATTGGGAACAATGTCTGGATCTTCATAAACAACAATCTGCCAGTTTTTCTCTTTGTTCTGCTTAGAAGCTTTGATAAAATCAGATATTGAAGAAGAATCAACCCTATCAATCAAAAAATTCACCAAGTCATTAACGTTGCAATCTTCAACATTTTCAGCATTCTGTTCAGATCCACCAACCGCTTCTTCTTGAATTGGATTATCTCTCTCTGACGAATCTGAAAAAGAAAAATCAGAAACATTAGAATTTTCAGATAAGACAGTATCATGTTTCTTTGACTTCTTTGATCTTCTTCTTTTACGCTTCTTTTTATAAAATTGAGCATTTAGCAGTAAAGAATTATCAATAATTGAATCAGAAGAAGAAACTTTATCAAAGAAATCAGTCTTAGCATTTGATATTGAAGAACTAGTCTCGGATTGAAAATTTTCAAAAATTCATAAGTCAGGAGGAGGTTTGCGCTTCCCATTGGAGGCGCAAACTGAGCTTTGCGCGTCCAACTGCATGCGCAAACTTTCAGTTTGCGTTTCCAACATGGAACGCAAATTCTCATTGTTTTTCAAAACTTTAGCATTTCCTTTGAATCTTTTGAAAATTCAGTAGAAATTTTATCTTCAAAACTTGTTTTTATTATTAAAAGAAATATATCGTTTTCTAAACAAGTCCCCACTTTTTCTTTATAACTTCTTCACTCCTTGGTTTGTTCATGTAAATGTTTTGCTTAGATTGTTCTCTTTTATATAATTTCCTTTCTAAAACAATTATTTTCTCAGAAAGATTTTGATTTAAAGAAGTCAGTTCGGTCAAGGAATCACGATAAGTCTGCTTTGAATTTTCTAGATCAACTAACTGCTTTTGAAATTTCTCTTTTGTATCAATTAAAATTGACTTTTCATCTTTTCGAGAAATTTGCATTTTATCGATTAAATTAGACTTTTCTTGATTTTTAAACTATTCAGAAACGAACTTTGAGCGCAAATCATGCAAAGCAGTGATAAAAACATTAATTTGAGATAAAAAGAAATCATAGTTAACCTCAGAAATTACCTCAGAACCATCAGATGAGGTATCATCTTCCTCATCATCACTTTTATCGTCACCAACAAAGCACATGGTTGCAGTCTCCTCATTTTCAGCCTCGTTGTCCGAATGATCCAACCAGTATTCTTCTTCGGCCAACAGGATGGTTCCACCTTTCTTCTTTTCAGCTAGAGCCAACTTCTTTCGGTAAAAAGCAGCATCTTTTACCACTTTGACTCTGAAATCCTTAATCATATGTCCAGGCTTCCCACAGTTAAAACAGTTCATCACCTTTTTGTCATCTTTCTTCTGGTCAACTATCTTAGCCGGTTCATACTTTAGAGTGTATGTCTTTGAGGGAGCACCAGGTTCTATCTTCTTAGAACCAGAAGTAAACCGCAGGTTGTTCGACCTAGATCTGTGCTTGAATTGTTTCTGATAATGCTGAGTTAAAAGAATCATGGCGTTTTCGAGAGCTTCGCCGTCATCATCTGTAGATCCATTATAAGTCGATTCGGTCAAAGCTTGCTCAGCCAGTTGACTAGCTATAAGAGCAATGGGATCTACTGACAGAGGCTTGTTCTTCTTATCCATTTTCGCCTTCTTCTCCATTACCATAGATTCATCTGTCATCAAGATTTCGTATAACTCCTGAATTGGCATGGTTGAGATTCTGACATCGTTTCTCATTCTGTGGCATGACTTGTTCCACTCTGGTTGTAACGCATTCAGGAATTTCAAATTACCCTCCAAATCAGTCTTAATAACTTTAATCGTGTAAAGATCGTTGATTACAGCCCAGAATCGATCAAACACACTCTTCAAACTTTCCCCATCCTTAGCCTTGAACTTTTCAAAGTTGTTCATGTACCTAGTCTGTCGCAACTGAGTAGACATTGCAGTACCAAGCATAATCTTCTCAAGTTGAGTCCACATCAACATTGGATTATGTTTGAAGCAATCGATTATGTTATAAATGGAGTTGGGAAGAGCAAGGATCAGATTTGACTTAGCTTGACTGTCAGCTTGATAACGAAAGAGCTCATCAGCATCATATTCTATTAATGTTTTTTTCTACTGTTGAAGCATCAGAGGTTGCAGTAGCAGGAATAGCCTTCATTGGCCTTTGTATTGGACCTTTAGTCAAAGACTTCATCATATTGTCCCCATTCGGTTGCCTTTCAATAAAGTTGATAAACCGATCCTGCCACTGTTCGAATTCGTTCTCATTTATGAGTACTCGTGGACGAGTATCAGACCCCAAAGACATCATGAGGTCATTCTTGTAGAGTTGTGCTTGCAAAGACATCTTGTGAAAAAAATCAGAAATTTCAAAAAAAAATTCCAAGTCTTGAGCTTGCGCAAACTGAAGGTTTGCTTATGCAGTGGGGTGCGCAAAGTATACTTTGCGTATGCAGAGAGGTACACAAACTTAGTGATACGATTACCAGACTTCAGATAACGAAGGATGTGCAAACTTGAAGTTTTCGGACCACCAAGGGTGCGCGATCTGAGGTTTGCGTATCTAACAGAATACAAAACTAAGCTTTGCGTATTAAGCTTGAGCTGCAAACTGAAGAGGTGAACTTTTCGGAAGCCACTTGGTGCGCAAAATAAGTCTTGCATATGTATCTTGATGCGAAAACCTGAAATACACTAACACCAAAATTAGAAGAACAGTGAACTTGCGCAAATCAAAATGAATGATGCGCAAATCTATATGAATGATGCGGAAACATACAAGAATGATGCGCAAACCACATAAA
The DNA here is from genome assembly GCA_023525745.1 of Arctium lappa. Classification (NCBI taxonomy): domain Eukaryota; kingdom Viridiplantae; phylum Streptophyta; class Magnoliopsida; order Asterales; family Asteraceae; genus Arctium; species Arctium lappa. The sequence goes on along the minus strand of CM042058.1, from coordinate 54,760,858 downwards.
ATCAAATATAATGCGTAAGATCGATTAAAACACTGAAATTCAAACAAGTAATTCACACAATGATGAACGAAAACAACTTTCTTACACAATTCAACTAACAAATTCGATTAAAAACTGCAAAAACTCAAAAACTTGAATGAAACAGTACATGAACTTCGAGTTTCCAGAAAATCACAAAAACACAAAATTAAAGATCAGATCATGGTTTTTATGCAAACTAATGTGAATCAAATATGAGCGACTATCACAAACGCAACTAAAGAAATAAAAAACGCACAAATTCAATCAGAAACCTTTCCAAATTTTATGAATCAAGCAAAAAACGAGATTTTTCTTGAAAAAACAAGAAAATCAATCAAATTCTCTACTTATTCTACAAATTCAGTATCTAAAAACAATTTCTCTCAATCCTCTCAAGATCTAGTATGCTCTGATACCAATTGAAAGTCCAAGAATCTCTAAATCTTTAGATAGAGAAAGTAGAGAGAGAAAGTGGGAGCGCCAAATGTAATCTGATGTATTCAAATGAAGTGCCAAAGTTACAAAAACAAAGGACAAAGGGGACTTAAATACCCCTAGCCGTAACAATACTGATTACACAGTTAAGAACAGTCTAGGCTAGAAAATAAGTACAATGATTCTTATAAAAATATATCTAACAGAAAATCCCCGTAGAAAATTGTTTGACTTGTAATCTGAGAAAGAAATTCATCTCTCCCATCGTACTCATCTGAAATCTGGACACCATGGGGTTTGAAAAATTCTTACAATACTTTGGATTAGTTGAACCAAATATGATGTCATCCACATATATTTGAATTAAAATGATATCAGTTTTCTCCTTTTCAATGAAAAGAGTAGTATCGATTTTACCTTTACAAAAGCCCGACTTGACTAAGAATTTGGATAGAACATTAAACTAGGCGCGAGGGGCTTGTTTAAAACCATAAAGAGGCTTGTCTAGGATATATACATGATCTGGTTTATCCAGATTGACAAAACCTTCACGCTGTTAGACGTACTCTTCCTCCTTTAGAATGCCATTCAGAAAGGCAGTCTTCACATCCATTTGATATACTGTGAAGTTCTTGTGTGCAACATAGGCTAAAAACATTCTGATTGCCTCAATACGCGCAACTGGAGCATAAGTCTCGTCATAATCTATGCCTTCCTCTTGCCTATGTCATTTAGCAACAAGTCTTGCTTTGTTCCTTTTAACGATAACATCTTCAACTTTCTTATTTTTGAAAACCCATTTCGTACCAATTATTGTTTTACCTTTAGGTTATGGCATGAGTCTCTATACTTTAAGCGTTTTGAATTGATTAAGCTTTTCTTGCATTGTAGTTACCCAATCTGAATCAACAAGAGCTTCAGATACTCGGGTTGTCTCTATCTTACTCAGAAAGGAATCATGCATGCACTGGTTCAATGTCGCAGACCTAGTTTGCACCGTCTTGGACGGATCTCCAATGATTTGATGTATTGGGTGCTTTTTGGTCCACTTAAGTTCATAAGGGAGTGGATAAGATGTAGATTGATCATGAGAATCATCTAAGTATCCACTTTCATCTTTTTGTTGTTCAATAAGGGGTTCAGTTAAAGTATTCGATGCAGAAGCTTCAGTTGGTTGGACACTGGATGTCTGTTGAGTAGGCGTTTCCGTACATCCAACTGATTGAGTTACTTCTGGCTCTTCATTGACATTTACAGCTTCAATTGATTGAGCAGGCGTTTGAATTTGAGTTTTTTCCTGAATCGGGGGAATAGATTCAGTTGAGACATCTGAAGTGATTAGATGATGAATGCTTGAACTTTCAGGTCTGTCAATCACAATAGGTTTAGAAAAAGTAGTACCAAGAAACTCATCATAGAAAAATTCAAACAAAAAATCTAAATCTGTTAAATGAGATGTTGACGTTGACGCTCTATCAGATTTAGTAACGTTAACCGCAGGTTCTGGACTTATTTTCCCAGAAGCTAAGACTCTAGTAATCACAGGTTCTAAACTGTTTTGATCAGAAGCCATATCTTCATCGAATGTAACATTTACACTCTCGACTACGATCTTCGATTTCTTCAGATAAACTCTATATGTTGCTGATGTCTGAGAATATCCGATGAAAATGCCTTCTTCAGCTTTCGGACTGAACTTGTTCAAGTTTTCTTTGTCGTTCAGCACAAAACACATGCATCTAAAAATATGGAAATGTTTAATGCTAGGTATTCGATTATTAATCAAAGTGTATGGTGTTTTACCAAACCGACGATGAATTATGGATCGATTCTGCGTATAGCATGTAGTAGACACACCTTCAGCCCATAAAAATAGAGGTAGATCTGACTGACTCAACTTCGTGCGAGCAGCCTCCACTAGAGTTCTGTTATGCCTCTCTACAACTCCATTCTGTTCAGGTGTTCTGGCAGCAGAAAATTGATGTGTTATCCTGACCGATTCGAGATAATCTTCAACAATCTTGTTCTTGAATTCTGTGCCATTGTCTGTTCGTAGAAATTTAGCTGTCTTCTGCAAGTTCACTTGTGTGGTGTTTAAAAATGTGATGATGACATCGGGCGTCTTATTTTTCGATCTCAGAAATTTAACCCAAGTGTATCAGGAGTAATCGTCCACAATCACTAATACATATTTCTTGTCGTTAATGCTTTGAGTTCGCATTGGACCGCAGAGATCCATATGCAACAATTCCAATGTAGAACTTGTACTCGGTTCAGACTTAGGCTTATGAGAATCTCTTTTCATCTTGCCTTTCTCACACGCATCAAACAGATGATCTTTTTCATATTTTAGCTCTGAAAGTCCTTTCACTAAGTTACCAGTCACCAGTTTGTTGATGTATCGAAAGTTGAGATGAGATAGCCGTCTATGCCATAACCATCTTTGCTGCATAGAGGCTTTTGAAAGTAGACACACCTCATTACCAGTCTTGAATTTTGACAAATTAATAATGTAGAGGTTTGACTTTCTCGTTCCAACCAAGAGTTCTTTTCCGTCTTCAGTTCTCACACAACATCTCTTGGCCTTGAAATTCACCTCTAAGTCTTTGTCACAGAACTAACCAATGCTGAATAGGTTATGTCATATTCCTTCAACGTAGCTCACCTTCTTGATCGTTACGTTTTCTTGTACAACATCACTGTAGCCCAAAATTGGTGAAAACTGGTCATTTCCAAAATGAACGTTCCCGCAAAATTTCTCTGTATAATTAGACAAAATATCTTTCAGCCTAGTCATATGCTTGAAGCAATCAGAATCCAAGAACCACATATGACGGGTCTACACAAGAAAAATCAGGAAACAATAGGTTTAGGTACCCATTTATAAATGGGTCCTACAATGTTAGCACATAATTTTGGCATCCATTTGTATTTGGACCCTCTGATCTTTTGAAAAACTTTTGAGACGAATGAATTATATACATGATATGTTCCAAACCAATCATCAGAATATTGTCGAGTGACAAAATCATTTCGACGACGTGAAGACAACTGAGTAGTAAACAGAGATATTTGGAGTAATTGCTATATTGAATACTCTTGTAAGAAGTTACAAGTTTTTGTTTATGTAAAGCAATTTTACCAACTAAATCACTATCACTAACATAAATCCTATTACAGTCAGATTCAGGGAATCATTTTGTAAGCTCTTCAATCTTCTTCTTAGGTCGCCATTCAAATCTCACTTCAGACCTTTTCTTACTCAATTCTGAAACAAAAAATTTAACTTTGTTAGGAACATGAGATTTGTGAGTTTGTCTTTTCTTTTGCTTACCTGTGTTAGTCCGTTTCTGTGAGCGCCTTTTGCTTTGCTTTTTGCCTTTAGAGGAATAGGTACTCACAGGAACTGATTTATCAACCATGTTGATGATTCACCTTTCTCAAACAGACTAGGTAAAGCATCAAAATTGATTATAAAATCAGAATGATCTCGAAGTTTTGCAGGGAAATCAAATATCTCAACACTTTCATTAACACAACCATTAGAATTTAAAAAATCATTTGCATCCGCAAATAAGTCATCAAATCATCATCAGAAACTTGAGGTGCCTTGGAAGAATTTGAACACACCGTTTGATCAGATTTAAAAAACAGTGTTCTTTATAACCGTAGAAAACACAATTTTCTCAAGTTCAACCAAAGTTCTTTCATCATCTAAAACATTTTGAAGCTCAACAATTTTTCTTTCTAGAACGAGTGGAGGAACATAAATTTTGACTTTAACAGGTTTTGTCTCCAAATCCTTAGTAGAATAGCTTTCAAAATAATCATTTGACAAAAGCTTCGGTTGTACAGAAAGATAACTATCATTCAACTTTTTATAGCAGAATGGTAGTTGCATTCTTGTTGTGTTCTTTCTTTTCTCGTCTTCCTTGGCCTCAACCTCATCAGAAGATTTGGTAACAAATTTGGGTTTCAAATGAGGATGTTTATCAGCCACTTGTAGAAAATCAAAATTATATAAAGTTGGCGGTTTTCTGATTGCTTTCTTCAAATAGTGTGGGTTATCGTAACCGAGACCCCACTTTTCTTTAAAATCATCTTCTTCCTTTGGTGTATTTAGAAAAATGGTTTGATCTGTTTGACCATGAGTATAAAGTTTTGCTTCCAAACCATTTATCTTTTTCAGCAAGTTTTTATTATCAATCTGCAATTTGTGAACTTTTAGTACAAACTCTTGTTTCTCACATTCAGAAGAATTTAATTTTGAAACACTTTCAGAAATTTGAGATTCAAGACAAGTTTTATGTTTTTCAAAAACAACAGTAGATTTGTTTAAAGAATCAAGCAAGTTTTTGTTCCCAACTATTTCCTTGTTAAGATCAAAAATTGTTTGACGCTTCTTAGCAACTCTACTTTTCTCCTTTTTAAGTTTTTCCTGTAAGTCTTGAAGTTCAATCATCATGGATTCCATCTGTTTTAAAATATCAGATTCAGAACTAAGTTGTACCTCATCGAAAGTATCCTCATTTGATTCATCATATTTCACTTCCTTTCCCATGAGGCACATGTGTGCAGTCTCATCCTTTTCCTCATCATCTGAGTGATCAAGCCAATACTCGTCCTCAGCCATCAATGCCTTTCCAACTTCTTTTTGTTTTGCCGGAAGCATCTTATTCTTGTAATAATATGAATTTCGTATAGTTGGCTTCCGGAAATCCTTGGCATAAAGACCCACTTTACCGCAGTTATAACACTTGATCAGCTCTTCAGATTTCTTCTCTCCGTAATCATTCAAATATCTTTTCTTCTCCTCTAGTTTCCTTTCTCCAAACTTCTTCTCGTCATACCTTCTGCCTTCAATTCTTTCTTTGTGATCAAAATTTCTCGACCCTGATGAATACCTCTGGTTATTAGATCTCAGCTTCTTGTAGAACTTTTTCTGGAATGCTCGGGTCAGAAGTTTCATTGCTTGCTTTAAGTTTTCCCCATCATCAGAATCAAAATCAATATCTTCAGAATCAACAGACTCAGAAACCACAACTTTCTTCTTCTTCTTCTTCTTCTTATACTCTACTCTTTATCTTTCTTTGTAGCTACCAAGGCAATAGGATCAACAACTTTCTCAGACTTTTTCTTTTCTTCTCTTTTCTCTTCAACTTCCTCCTCATTCTGTCTCAGCGTTTCATATACTTCATGCAAGGGAATGCCATTGAGATCCTTCATTTGCTTCATCCTTCGTGTGTGTTTCTTCCATTCAGGCTGAAGGATGCTCAAGAACTTGAAAGTGAAATTGTCCTTTTCAAGCAATTCAATCAAGATACACAAGATTTAAAAATGGAGTCTAGAGAGAGAGTAGAGAGATAAAGTAACAATCGTATATCTCACGTCACAAGTATTACAATGAAGGTCTTCTAGTTCTATTACATGATTAGAAAAGCAAACACTATTTATACCAAGGGTATAAAACTACAAGCTTAACTAAAAAGAATAAGATTGACTTTGCTAACATTGACTATCTAGACTTTGACATTGTTGACTTTTCTAGACTTGACTTTTCACACTAAATCTTGGATACAATAATACACTAACAATCTCCCCCTTTGTATTCAAGATTTAAAAAAAACTTTAACATTAGTCTTCAACGCTTGATTCTTCAACTTTTGTCTCTGACATCTTGGACATTGAAGCGTTAACAATCTTCAGTCTTTCAGTCTTTGAAGAATCTTTAGATAAACTTGAAAAGTCTTTCACATTGCATCTTTGGAAAGTCAACAAGTCTTCAACACGAATCTGAATTCTTGAAACTTTGAAACTCTTTGAAAATTTCATCTTTAAGCTTTGAGGAATCTATGATCATGTATCTTCATCTCCTATAATCTATGGACTGTCTTCGGAAAAACAAACTTTCACGAATCTTCTTCAGAATCTTTTAAAAACTTTCATCTGATTTAATCTTTGAATCATCTTTGTTTCTTCAGAATCTCTCCGCAAGTCTTTTTGACTTTGACATCTTCTTTGATGACTTTGAAATTGATCTTTGTAGATGTCTCCCCCTTTTTGATGATTGTGAGCACCATAATCATTAAAACATCTTCAATTTCAACATTCTCTTTGATCATCCCCCTTTGTATTCAACATAACAATCTCCTCCTTTATGAGAATTTGACATTTTCCATCCATAGATCTGAGTATCTGAATCATGAACTGTATATACCCGAATATTTTCAAATTCAAATATAATGAACTTGGTAAGCCTGATTTAACAAATGAAACAGTTAGAAGTGTCTGTCAGTAACACGGAGTTACTGTGTACAACCAATGTACAATTTAAGGAGCTGGTTTGATGATGACTCCACAGGACTTCCATTCAATCATTGAAAAACACAAGGTTTATCTATGAATGTTCTGACAGAAAAACAAATTTTCTGTGTGCTCATTCTTGTGTAATGAAAGAATTTAGCACAATGATTGTGTTTCATAAGGTTCAAATTGTGTAAACTGTTGAGACAACAACAGGTATTACACGGACTCAATGTGCATGAAAGAGGTGCGAAGGTGGGGCAACTTTCCTTCTTTTTCAATATCTAAATCTTCCGAGTGAAGATCAGATAGCAGATGTGCTGTATCCCCAAGAAATATTGAAACATTTCTTTGTTAAGAAAGAAACGAGTGGCTGGTGGGGTAATTGCAAGAGTTGGCATGGGCTCACTGCCTGTTTCAATGATGGTAATCAAAGAATGTGAACCAATTAGAAGATGTGGCTGCCCGACTCAGAAAGTAGTTGGTGCAGAGTTTTCATATTCTTTTAACTCTGTTCTCACACCCTCTTTCTTTTTATCATTTAAAGCTCACTTCTAACCAAACTCTCATTTCCATTTTTCCGCTCCACACAATGAGAAAAACTCAACCGGATGAGTTATCTCCCCCATTCTTTGATTTTGATCCCTCACCCCTCAATCACTCAAGGATTACTTCTTGGGTAGGAAACACTGGTTAACGTGAATCCATGGAAGTTCGTTTTAAGCTCACACACGAATCCCATGTAAGTCTTAAAACAATAGTTGCTCAACACTTTAACTGAACAGTTAAGCACAAAATGTGATAACATTGTCAAAAATGTATGCTCATGAGATTTGAGCAATTGAACTTTGAAGATTTCTCAAAACAAAGATATTGAATGAATGAAATGAAATCAAGAGAATTGTTTTGAGAATCTGACAATGTATCAATCAGATCAAATAAAATGGTTAGGGTATCAAAGAATTGGATATTTTGTTTATATGAACGAATATAAACAATTTTGCAATGAAAGTACGAAAATTGAAATGATGAATGATGCTCAACAACATTTGAAAGCAAACGGGAGTATTACCATCGAAAAATTGTTTCATTATGAGACATGGTAATAACAATTTCAAATGAAGTACTGAACCGATGTGTATGAATACTTGACAGTATATAGAAAATATAATACGCAAGTATAAATCTTTGGAAACACACGGCCAATTAAATATTAAAGCTCAATAATGAAAAACATTTAAAATCACACTTCTAGATTCATAAAATCTTTTGAGAATCAGAAGTGGTTTGAACATTTAAGAAAACGTTTTTCATGCTTGAAAGTTGTTCTTCTTTCAAACAATCAGAAATATAGATCAGAAGATATTTACCTTTAAGCTCCCCCCTCAAATCAAGATAACATGAGTTATTTTCTTTTAAGCTCCCCCTGGATATTTTCATAATATCCTTATCTGAACATTGAAGAACGAGTCCTGATCTGTCATGTGATCAGAAGCCACAGTCTTTACATTAAAATTCTGGTTTTGAACTATTTTGTTCAAAAGCCATACTCTTTGACTTTGAAGTCCAAGTCCTGAGTTGATTTACTCAGAAGTCATAATTTTAAACTTTGAAATATGAGTCTTGATCTGTACATGATCAGAAGTCACACATCTTGCTCCCCCTAAACCTGTGGTACCTGCAAAACAGATTTAACAGGTTTTGGTACCCACTGGTATTTGGGTCCTGGTATGTTAGATTTAAGAATCCACTTCTCATTAGACTTATATCTTTTAAATCCAGAATTCTGAGAAGTTATTCTATAAGAACCGTACCAGTTGTGAGCAGATTATTGTCGGACGAAATCATTCTCTCCACAGTAAGAACAACAGATCTTCCTTTGAGCAATCCTGATCAGATGATTAGTCGAGTAATATATATCATAATTACCAAAAGATTTACCTTTATGTGTTCTGTTCTTATTGGCTTTGGATGTGAATTTGAATGCTTTGTCCTTTATTTTCTCATCATCTGAAGACCTCTTCACTCTCCAGACCATCTGACTTTTCTTTGAATTCTTTCCAAGAGATTTTACATAATAGCTCGCTGAACCATCAACAGATTTGTCATAAAATATATTTGATGGTTTGATCTGACTTGATTTGACAATGATTGGTTTGATATTTTTGTTTTTCAAAACATTTTTATCATGAATAGAACTCGAAGCTGTTTTGAAAGAACAAACTGATTCTGTTGAAAGATCAACAAGTGATTGATTAATCACATCAGCTGAAATCTTTTCTGATAAATTGACGTTTGCAGCTTCTATGTTCTTTATCTTTTTAGATAAAATATTTCTTTCAGAAATAAGTGTGTCAAACTTTTTTTTCAAATCAGATCTAGCCTTCTGTTCTTTTTGATAATCTGATGATAGATAGTGATTTTGGATTGGAGCTTTGATATTTCAGATTCAAAATGTAAACGTTCTTGTTCAAAATCTGTTTGTAAGTTCTTGGTTTTATCAGAAATTTCATTGAAGATCCCAACATTTCTCTTTTCATATTTCTTCTTTTCAATCTCCAAAGACTTTTTGTTTTCTTGAAAAGCTTTTCTTTCTGTCTCAAGTAAGTCTTGTAGAATAGAAATCTGTTTGGGAAATCCAATATTTTTATCTTCAAGAACTTTTCTTTCCTTAGCAAAAGTATCCCGTTCAGTTATCAAAATCTTTTCAAAGTCGGATACTTGCTTGGAAAGTTTAATGCATCTCAGCTCAAGATCCTTTTTCTCTTGCAAAGTTTTCTTACAAAGTTCAGATGATTGTGGAGTTGAAGATGTCTTCAAATTTGATTTTTCTTTTTCTGCTTGGAGGCTTGTTTGTAGTTCAGCATTTTTCTTCTCCAAAACAGATATCTGATCTTCAAAAGTCTCAATTTTTTGTTGAAGCTTGACTGACTCATCTTTCAGCTTAGATGATTTCTTTTCAGTCGTCTTCATTTGGCTTTGAAGATACACAATCTTTTTCTCTTTGAGTTTGATTTCTTTTTCACATGTTTTAACAGTGTTTTCTATTAAAGAAATCATTTTCTCTTTCTCTTTAATCTCTTTCTCTCTAATTTCTTCCTCTTTTGCACTAATGATACCTGCAGAATTAGATTTAACAGTATTAGTACACCGTATACAGTCAGAAGTTTTATCAGAGTTTGACAAATTAAATTTCAACTCCTGAATCTGTTTTAGAAGCACTGAATTCTGATTTTTCAGATTGTCTCTTTCTGCTTCTATTTTCGGTATCTCAGGCATGTACAAAACAGCCATATCTCTTGCAGATAAAACAGTGTTTCCTCTCTCGTCTGTAACAGGCATCTTGTCAGAATGTTAGCTTAAAAAAATGATCGTCAAAAATCAGAAAAATATGACCACTATCAAAATATGTCCCCTTTGCGGGGGTATGGGCGCAGCGCCCCTAGAGAAAATTTTCCTGGCATATTTTTCTCTAGAAAAGAAATGCTTGAATAAAATGATCGTTCCCAAACAAATCAGAAATGTTGAAAAAAAATCTATCTCTTGAAACTCGCAGGTCACTATACGCGGTGATCACTAAACTCGCTAAGCACTATTCACTGAGAAACACGCTAATGTTAACGTGCTCGTTTCTAGAACTCGCAGGACACTGGTAGCGCGTTTTGCTCAAAATCGCATGACATTGTTAGCGCGTTTCAACAATTAGAAAAAATTTCACGGATTTCAAACTCGCAAGCTCTTCTAGCGCGTTTCTCTCAAACTCGCAGGTAATGCCTTGCGCGTTTATGAAACTCGCTTGCCTCTGTTAGCGCATTTTACCCAAACTCGCACGTTTTGCTTGCGCGTTCTTCAGACACTTGCGCGTTCTTCACTTTATGAAGCTTGCGCGTTCTACTGACGAACTTGCGCGTTTCATGAATCTTGCGCGTTTTTGCCTCTGACTTTCACAATTCAATCTAAATCGATTAAACCTGCAAGATAGAACATGGAATTGAACAAGGATGATCGATTTACCAATTTGAACAAAATTCTATCACAGGATTATGAATAAAAACATCAAAATGTGACAATCTGATTGATGAACATTGTTCGAGTCCGTTTTCAAGAAAAAAAATTCAAAATTCAAAAATTGAATCTGGTTTAATGTTAAATTTGAGATATGATTAACACAAGAAATGTTCCAAAACATAAATCGAATGAAATGATTCCATTTACTTGTACTAAAAACGATTTTTCAACAACAAATTGATCAAACAGTGACTTTTTCAAGAAACAAGAGTTTTTGACAAAATTTCCAGAAATTCAATCAATTTAATCAATCCAATCACTCTGAAATTGTTTGGTTTGCTCTGATACCAATTGAAATTGCCTTTTCAAGCAATTCAATCAAGATGCACAAGATTTAACAATGGAGTCTAGAGAGAGAGTAGAGAGAGAAAGTAACAATCGTATATCTCACAAGTCACAAGTATTACAATGAAGGTCTTCTAGTTCTATTACATGATTAGAAAAGCAAACACTATTTATACCAAGGGTATAAAACTACAAGCTTAACTAAAAAGAATAAGATTGACTTTGCTAACATTGACTATCTAGACTTTGACATTGTTGACTTTTCTAGACTTGACTTTTCACACTAAATCTTGGATACAATAATACACTAACAGAAAGTGTTTTCAATATGCTTCTTCTTCACTTTATTCTTAGCAAGTTCATTCTGCAACAGAACAAATCTCCCATAAGTGTCCTCTAAGCTCTCATTCTCCTTTGCTTTAAATTCCTCATAGGTATTGATGCAGTTGGTCACTTTCATTTGATTACCAACCTTGGATCCCATCATCATTTTCTGCAATTGATCCCACGTCTTCTTAGTTGTTGCCTTGTAGCTATCTATTTTGATGTAGATCTCATTCAGTATGCTTTGCAAGAGTAGAGATCTAGCTTTCTTGTCAGCTTTATATCTGTTTTTCTGCTCTTCAGTGTACTAAGAAATATCTTTTGGTACTGTCTTTGTCTTGTGTGCTCTATCCACATTCCCATCTTCACTGTCATAGGATTCATCATCTCGGATTTACATGGTAAGAGGTACCATCGGACCTTCCATGATGGACATCAAAATGTTCTCTCCATTTGCATGTTTGTCCACAAAATCCAAGAATCGGTCTTTCCATTGTTCATATTCGCCTTTGAACATAACCGGAGGTTTCACCTCTGTACCGATAGAGAGTGCATCCTTGGAAGTCATCTTGAGCTTTACACTGTTTTGAAATGATCGTCAGAAATTCAGAAATACACTTGACCTACAAAATTCAAACTTGGTCAAATCTGAAAAACTCAGAAAAGTTCTTAGTACAAAACTCGCAGAACAAAGACAAATCAACTTCGCGCAAACAGTAATGTCCACGTTTGAGGTACAACTTCACGCACGATAAAGATGATGAACAGTACAAACTCGCATAAAGAACCTTGCGCGTTTCTACTTCTCGCACAATAAGTCTTACGAGTTCTTCATTTTTTCCAAAATCCTTTGATGTGCGTGTTCTTCAGTCTCTGCGTGTTCTTCAGATCTAGCGTGTTCTTGAGTTTTTCGAACAAAAACTCTAACTTTTCATCAAAATCGACTCAAATCTTCACAAAACAGTCTGAAACTTTGCAGATTTGTCCTATTCCATCTCACGGATAGATTACAATTGATTGATTTCAGATTGAAACACCAAAAATTACAATTTTGATCTATAACAGTACGTATTAACAACTCGAACAAAAATTCAAGAAAAACCAAAATTCACACCGAATTGATATGAATTAGGCTAATCAATTCAAACAAAGTGTATTCTAGACACTAAATCGATTACAAACAACTCAATTACAATACCAAAACAACATTGAATTACAAAATCAAATATGAACCGAAAGTTTGCGAGTTCTTGAAAAGTTCGACTAACAATCAGATTAAAACTATAATTTATGATAAAATCACAAATAAAATTAGCAAGCTTGCAAAAAATATAAGTAATGCATGCAACCTATTTAAAAAGTCACATGTAACTCATAGTACTCGTCGTAGCGCAAACCAATATTTGAAGTGGCTATCGTCTCCCCTGCAAATTCAAGACCATGATTTTAATAAAATACGACACCATTAGAGATGATCGAGTGGTTCCCTTAACGCTAATTATCTTAACGATCCTTGAGCTGACAACTTGGGCACGACATGATTTAAATTAATTTATATATATATATATATATATATATATATATATAGTCTAATCAACCTGTTGGGTCCATAGATCACAATTATTTCAATGAATGAAAGATAAACAAGAGATTTGGGAGGAATTGTATTGTTTATTCACAAATCTAGAGAGAGCAGAATGTTTCTCTCACTAGAACACATAGTACAGGTACATGCTACATTTTGAAAATGAAAGTTACAAACAATTACAAGGAAACTCCTATTTATACCCTCGCACTCTTGTTTACATTTAAGTCCAAACCCAATGTACAAGGACTAGTTGAAATAGACGATGATAGAGATATATTGATTCATGACAGTATAGTTATAGTCATCTAAAGATAGATGAAATTAGCAATGATTGCATGATTGATGTATTCACAAACGAATTATCGGTTAAGTTGATTCCTATGTGTTTAGGCATATTCGATCTACTTTGAAACATATATCGATTATATGGAAGTCATACCCATATTGATTATGTCAAAAAAGTTGATGCAAGTTCAGGCTAAAAATAGAGAAACAGTACATTTCTACAGAAGTATGGGAAGCAAGTGTTTGTGAAAAATTGATATGTTGCATAATAAGTGTATGTATAGGTTCAAAGCAAGAAAAGAAAATTGTACAAGAAGTATAGACAGTGAGAGTGTGAAACGTAAGAAGAGTATATGCCAAAACAACATGAACGAAATCCCTATGTTGGGTTGTGATTGATAAGTATCAAACCAAGATGAATAATGTTCTATGCTCGGTAAGTCTAAGTATGCATCGATTATTGCGAAGAATGTAATGTCGCGATGAAAACATCATATATTAGATCAAAGGAAAAAAAATAACTAGATGAAGTGCGATAGATATTCAAATAAACATAAATTAGTGCATTGAGACTGTATTTGCCAAAAGAGAGAAAAATATATTTTTGGATGCAATAATGCCTCTAAGTTGACATAAGAAAGTATATCATTGCAAAATGAAAAATAACATTGCTAATTGAAAAGGTAAGAATATAAATGTCCAAACCATAAGTTGGAATTGTCAACAATGGTTGTTGTATGCAATATGTGGATATAAAATGAGATGTGTTATCTATACAAATAGCAAGAAAGAGAAATATTCCCTTAATCAGAACGAAGTTGGATATGAGGCAAAGAAGTTATTGACAATGGTGATATATAATGACATTAGAAAAGACTGATACAATCACTTATGCTTTAAGCATAAATAGAAGAGTAGAACCAAAACAAGATCATCAGAAGAGAACGGATGTAGATATATTATATTGGATTTAAGAACTACAATAGCAAATGTCCTTGGAAGAAAAGATGGGAAAATATAAAAAAAAATGGTCAATCATACCAACTTAGCATAATGTTTATATGGAATTATAAGATTTGAAATTAGTATGGATCCCAATAATCGGGGCAGAAAGGCAAACAATATAGGATGAAACATAGATGTCTAAGCATACATGCTATCATGGAAGTGATATAATATATAAAGGCCTGAGAAGGAGACGAGATTAAAGTACCCTCATTAATTTGCATAGGGCAAATTTCGAGAACAAAATATTCATTAAGGAGGGAAGTTTGTAGTAACCAAAAAAATGATATTTGTCAATCGACAAGGACTTGTTGTGTAAATGCAAAGAAAGCGAATGGTTTAGACCATAAAATTTGTAATGTAATTCACTGTTTATGAAAATGAATGGACATGAAACCTCTGGCCATTTATAATGGCCTTACTCCTTCCTTTTCCAAGAAACTGACGATGGCTTAATACAAAATGGGGTTTAGAGTTGTTCGCTTCATGTAAAATTGATCGATAAAGAGACCTATTATAAGAAAAGGCAACGATGTTGTCAAAACAAGAGTCGACGGTACAATACACCGCAGCTAGTTCGACGCCAATCGGTAAGTCTTTCGGACCCCTCGTCTCAAAATTTTGTTTACTATATCATCGCTTTAGTTGTTCGATCACTCGGATGGGTTCCCGTAGGGGAACGGTGGCCAACCTTCACCGCTAGCACCTCTACCATTCGTCACAACAGTAATCTCCATGACATCGGGTTGTCAAAGGGTGACCCTCGTTTTGGTACAAAGAGCTAGAACTTATGGTTCTTGTGGGTCTCGGTCAATATATGTAATAAAGGTCTAACGTTTTGCCGTTATGGTGGATCAAAGGGTTAAGAACTCTTTTAATTAAAGGGTTCTTAGGCAAAGATAAAGCTAAATATTATGTTTTGCTAGTCACTTTTCTTGAAAGAAAGAAAGAAAATGTATTTGAAAGTGTAGATCTTAATATATGAAAACAAATTAGAAGATGAAGTTGTTATGTAAGCTTACATGGTATATATATATATATATATATATATATATATATTCTTGCATTCATAAATGGGGATAGATGTTTGTATACAGAAATTTTATGCATGCAAATCAGAATGCATATATAGTGAGCTTCGATATATATATATATATATATATATATATATATATATATATATACACATATATACATATGTGTGTGTGCGCGCACATATATCCATGGCATGACAATTTTTTTAAGATTCCGTTTTCATATGGAAGCTTCAATATACATATCTTTGCATATCATCCACGCATATATTTCAGATTGCCTAGACTATATATATATATATAAACTAACTTAAATCATGTCGTACCCAAGTTGTCGACTCATGGATCATTAAGATTATCAGCATTAAGGGAACCACTCGATCATCTCCAATGGTGTCATATTTTATTAAAATCGTGGTGTTGAATTTGTAGGGGAGACGATAGCTACTTCAAATATTGGTTTGAGCTACGACAAGTATTGTGAGTTACACGTGACTTTTTAAAATGGGTTGTATGCGTTACTTATATTTTTATGCAAGCTTGCTAATTTTATTTGTGATTTTATCATATGTTGCATATGGGTAAATGCATGATATTTTGGACATACAGGATCATGTACATATTTTAATACTTGGGTGGCCATGTTGGTGTAGTACGGTAACAGACATGTTGTGTGAGTCTGTAGGGGCAATATGCTATGTGAGTTTCCCTAGTTGTCGAATTTTTACCAAAATAACGAACATGTTGTGTTAGTTCATTAGGTAGCGTTGTGTGATTTACACAACCACTATAATGTCATCGTTTTGTAAAACGTGTTAATTTTCTCAAATGCATGCTAATTCTTGAAGCTTTGTGAAAAATGTAAAATTCTTGCTCGTGCATGAAAACCATGTATTCACTGGCCTTAGGCTCACCCAAACTCTTTTCAAGTTGTTGCAACCCAGACGACTACTGGATTGGAAAGGAAAGTGGGATAAAGCTAAATCGGTTGAATGTGACATCAGAAGAAGGATATGTTCAATTCAAGGCACAAATATATAGAACAAAATTATGTTCGTCAAAAATGTAAAATTAGAGATTTTATTCCCGCTGCAATGTAATTGTTGATATTGGGATACTATTTTTAATGTATTGAGGTATTCAAAATTTTGGGATGTTACATTTTACCCGGTAAACGTTTACTAGGTAAAGGTCTTCTCCTTGATTTACTTGGTAAGATTCTCGGTCCTTGATGTACCTCTTACTGTGTGAGATTCTAGTTCTTTGTCATGCTCATGAGGAAAAGTGAAAATAAGTGACACCCGGTGAGCACTTACCTGGTAAACGCTTGGAAAGCGGTCCTAAATCGTTGATTTCATCTAACAAAACAAATCACATAAGGATTAATTTTTTAATCAAGACATCTTGAATGAAATAATTTATAGAGTAACTTACATTTTTAGTCCTTATGGTTGTCACCCACTATTAAGTTTAGGCTTTCTTTTAAACTAATTCCAATTTCAGTCAATGTGATTGTTGTTTTGTTTCACTTTTGGTCTCTCTGGCTAACTCGGTTAAAAAGATTTGTTAACTTTTTTGTCGTTTTTACTTTTTTGTTTTATTAGACCATATAGTAAATTATGATTTTGGTCTCCCTCATTTGTTTTTTTTCCATTTATGTTTTTCCTTCAATTTTATTATCATTTTATACTCCTTATTATATTAATCAACTAATGATAATTTTAACTAAAAATGGATTAAAAATATATTTTTTATTTCGTAAATTATACCTTTTAAAAGGTTTTCTCCATACAAAATGAGTGAAGTATTGAATATACAATTTATTCGATATTTATCTCCAATATTCCATCTACACTTAATCCAAAAAAAACATTTTCTATTTTAAGTTGGATTCAAAAAATGAATGGTTTTTTCTTATTTATGTAAGATGAAAATCAAAATTTATCTATATCAAATTAATGAAAATATATAGTTTTCATATATTTCATTTAATAAAATATTTGTTGAAATGCATATCAAATAAAAAACTTTATAATATAATTATTATTAATATTTTACTTAAAATTATCGTAATAAAAAATAAATAATCAATGAATAACCACGTATATTTATTATTAGAACTACATTTTCTATTACTATACATTAAGTACATAAGATATATGGTTATTGATTGATTACTTACTTTTCATTACTATAATTGAAGTTGATATTTTAAAAAATATTAGTAATTATATTATACATTTTTTATTTAATACACATTTAAGAAAACATTTAACTAAATAAAATATCTAAAAATAATACGTTTTTTTATTAATGATAAATTTCGATTTTCATCTTACATAAATAAATAAAAAGGATACATTTTTGGAAACCAACTAAAAATAAAAATACTTCTTGAATTTATAGGTAAATTTCAAAGTCAAGAAGTGTTGCGTTAGAACGGATGATGGCAAGGAACTCTTGGTAGGTACCAGAAAGTCCAACCTCTACACTATTAATCTGTCCAATGTGAAACCTGAGAGCATAGTGTGTCTACTATCTAAGGCATCTATGCAGCAAAGTTGGTTGTGACATAGAAGGCTTTTTCACCTGAACTTCTGGTATATCAACAAACTTGTGAAAGGTGGTTTAGTGAAAGGATTGTCAGAGTTGACGTACGAAAGAGAATATATGTGTGATGCATGTGAAAAAGGGAAAATGAAACGGGCTCCTCACAAGTCAAAGCCCGAACCCAACTCAAATAGTCCTTTAGAGCTAATACATATGGATCTTTGTGGGCCAATGAGGACACAAAACATCAACGAGCAGACATAGGTATTGGTGATAGTGGATGATTATTCGAGATATACTTGGATGAAATTTTTACGATCGAAGGACGAGACTCCTGAAATAATCATCTTGTTTCTCAAGAGCATCCAAGTTAATTTGTAGAAGACAGTGAAATTCATTATATCAGACAATGGCACAGAGTTTAAGAACAAGACTGTTGAAGAATATCTCGAGTTTTTTGGGATATCACTTTAATTCTCTGCTGCTAGAACGCCCGACCTGAATGGGAAATAAAAGCCTTGTAGAGGTTGGAAGAACGATGTTAAGTCAATATCAGTTACCTCTATTTCTGTGGGCAGAAGTTGTTTTTAGCTTCTTATACAAAGAATTGATCAATCATTCACCGTCGGTTCGGTAAAACTCCGTACGCTATTTTTAATAATCAAATACCTAACATTAAACATTTTAATGTATTTGGATGCAGGTGTTTTGTGCTCAACGATAAGGAAAATATGAATAAGTTAAGTCCCAAGGCTGAAGAGGGCACTTTTATCGGATATTCCCAATCATCTGCATCATACAGAGTATACTTGAATACTTCGAAGATTATTGATGAAATCAGGAACGTAACATTTGATGAGATGGTAGAATTGGCTTCTGAGAAGACCAGTTCAGAACCCGTGATCAATGGAGTACTAGCTTCTGGGATAATCAGTCCAAAACATGTGTCGAATGCTACAAATTCTGATCAAACATCAACATCTAATTCACATCTTAGTGAATTAGATTTATAATTTGAACATTTTTATGATGAATTTTTAGGAACTAAGTTGTCAAAACCTATTACGCTTAACAGGGTTGAAGATCCAAGAGAAGAACATCTAGTTTCTTCAGATATTTCTACTGAAGCTACTTATCCAGTTCAGACAGAAAATCATTCAGTTGAAATCACACCGAATGTTGAATAACTAGAAGTTTCACAAGCTGTTGCTAGTCCTGAAGTGCCAATTCCACAGACAGCAAGTCAAACGGTTGCAGTTGATATTGTATCTCTACCTATTCAACCAATTGAAACTTCTGAGACTGTACCTTCAACTGAACCTACAATTCAAGCTTCCCAGAATGAATTCATAGATGATCAAAATGTTTAGTCTTCGTACACTCCACTTTCCCATACCCATAAGTGGACCAAAGAGCATCTGGTGAACCAAATTATTGGGGATCCGCCTAAACCGGGGCAAACAAGGTCCGCTACAGCAATTAAGTGCATATATGATTCCTTCCTGAGTAAGATTGAACCTACACGCGTATTTGAGACTCCCATACTGGATAGCGGCCATGCAGGAAGAGTTAACCCAATTTGAATCCTTGAAAGTTTGGAGACTCGTGCCACATCCACAAGGTAAAACCATTATCGTCACGAAATGGGTTTTCAAAAACAAGAAAGAAGAGGACGGGACAATAGTCAGAAATAAGGCCTGACTTGTAGCAAAAGCTTACAGGCAAGAAGATGGGATAAACTACGACGAAACATATGCTCCAGTTGCTTGCATCGAGGCAATCAGAATGATCTTAGCATATGCGGCATACAATAATTTTTACTGTTTTTTAGATGGACATGAAAACGGCCTTTCTGAACGACATTATTAAAGAGGAGGTATATGTTTCGCAGCCTGAAGGTTTTGTTAGTGTAGATAAACCGGATCATATTTACATACTAGACAATGCACATTACGGTATGAAACAAGCACCCCGAGCCTGAGTTCTCAAAGTTTTTTGTCAAGTCTGAGTTCTCAAAAGATTTTATCAAAGTTTTTTGTCAAGTCTGAGTTCTCAAAAGGTAAAATTTATACTACCCTCTTTATTTTTAAAGAAAAAGGCGATATCATTCGCATACAGATTTATGTAGATGACATAAGTTTTTCCTCTACAAATCCTAAGTATTGCAAAAGTTTTTCTGCCTTGATGATGTCATGTAAGACTCTCAAATTTGGAAAGAGCAACTAATTTAAAATTTTCAATAATGCCTTAAAGAATGATAAAATCTCTTACTACAAGTCCTTTCTTGAAATACTATTCTAGATTTAACATTCAACAAAAATGGATAGAGTCTTACATCAAGACTAATAAAAAGGTTGGGTGCTACTAAACCCAAATACATGTTGTTATTCCTAAGATAAATGCGAAAAACTTCACCAAGCTATTCACCCTCGTGCAAATAACTAGTACCCAACTCTCCACCAAGTCGCTAGTACCAATCCTTAACCAAAACATGATGCACATGTCGATAAATAAAAGGTTAGGCTAATGTCTAGTGAGTTCAAGAGTTTTCAGCATGCATAAATATTTGTTAAAAGGAAATAATGCAGTTTGAATCGTAATCGTTCAAAATGATTTACTATAAATATTAAACGACTCGTTTTCCAATAACCCACATTTTAAACACAAGTACCGCAACATAGACATTCCTTCGTAAAGTAAATTAAACACAAAACTCACTCAAAACGTGAATGGAAATTTAACTCTCGATCTATAAAACGATGTTAGAACTTTATTTCCCTCAACACCCAAAACACGGGTGGGGCATAATACTCAAACCCATAAATCATACATATCTATGTAGATGACATAAGTTTTTCCTCTACAAATCCTAAGTATTGCAAAAGTTTTTCTGTCTTGATGATGTCATGTAAGACTCTCAAATTTGGAAAAAACTACTAATTTAAAATTTTCAATAATGCCTTAAAGAATGATAAAATCTCTTACAACAAGTCGTTTCTTGAAAAACTGTTCTAGATTTAACCTTCAACAAACATGGATAGAGTCTTACATCAAGACTAATAAGAAGGTTGGGTGCTACTAAACCCAAATACATGTTGCTATTCCCAAGATAAATGCGGAAGACTTCACCAAGCTATTAACTCTCGTGCAAATAACTAGTACCCAACTCTCCACCAAGTCGCTAGTACCAATCCTCAACCGAAACCTGATGCACATGCCAATAAATAAAAGGTTAGGCTAACGCCTAATGAGTTCAAGAGTTTTCATCATGCATAAATATTTGTTAAAAGGAAAGAATACAATTTAAATCGTAATCTTTCAAAATGATTTACTATAAATATTAAACAACTCGTTTTCCAATAACCCACATTTTAAAGACAAGTACCGCAACATAAACATTCCTTCGTAAAGTAAATTAAACCCAAAACTCACACAAAACGTGGATGGAAATTTAACTCTCGATCTATAAAACGCGGTTAGAACTTTATTTCCCGAAACACCCAAAGCACGGGTGGGGCATAATACTCAACCCATAAATCATACATAGTTATGTAGATGACATAAGTTTTTCCTCTACAAATCCTAAGTATTGCAAAAGTTTTTCTGTCTTGATGATGTCATGTAAGACTCTCAAATTTGGAAAAAGCAACTAATTTAAAATTTTCAATAATGCCTTAAAGAATGATAAAATCTCTTACAACAAGTCCTTTCTTGAAATACAATTATAGATTTAACCTTCAACAAACATGGATAGAGTTTTACATCAAGACTAATAAGAAGGTTGGGTGCTACTAAACCCAAATACATGTTGCTATTTCCAAGATAAATGCGAAAGACTTCACCGAGCTATTCACCCTCCAGCAAATAACTAGTACCCAACTCTCCACCAAGTCATTAGTACCAATCCTCAACCGAAACCTGATGCACATGTCAATAAATAAAAGGTTAGGCTAACGCCTAGTGAGTTCAAAAGTTTTCAGCATGCATAAATATTTGTTAAAAGGAAAGAATGCAGTTTGAATCGTAATCTTTCAAAATGATTTACTATAAATATTAAACGACTCGTTTTCCAATAACCCACATTTTAAAGACAAGTACCGCAACATAGACATTCCTTCGTAAAGTAAATTAAACCCAAAACTCACGCAAAACGTGAATGGAAATTTAACTCTCGATCTATAAAACGTGTTAGAACTTTATTTCCCGAAACACCCAAAGCACGGGTGGGGCATAATACTCAAACCCATATATCATACATATTTATGTAGATGACATAAGTTTTTCCTCTACAAATCCTAAGTATTGCAAAAGTTTTTCTGTCTTGATGATGTCATGTAAGACTCTCAAATTTGGAAAAAGCAACTAATTTAAAATTTTCAATAATGCCTTAAAGAATGATAAAATCTCTTACAACAAGTCCTTTCTTGAAATACAATTCTAGATTTAACCTTCAACAAACATGGATAGAGTTTTACATCAAGACTAATAAGAAGATTGGGTGCTACTAAACCCAAATACATGTTTCTATTTCCAAGATAAATGAGAAAGACTTCACCGAGCTATTCACCCTCGAGCAAATAACTAGTACCCAAATCTCCACCAAGTCATTAGTACCAATCCTCAACCGAAACCTGATGCACATGTCGATAAATAAAAGGTTAGGCTAACGCCTAGTGAGTTCAAGAGTTTTCAGCATGCATAAATATTTGTTAAAAGGAAAGAATGCAGTTTGAATCGTAATCTTTCAAAATGATTTTCTATAAATATTAAACGACTCATTTTCCAATAACCCACATTTTAAAGACAAGTACCGCAACATAGACATTCCTTCGTAAAGTAAATTAAACCCAAAACTCACGCAAAACGTGAATGGAAATTTAACTCTCGATCTATAAAACGCGGTTAGAAATTTATTTCCCGAAGCACCCAAAACACGGGTGGGGCATAATACTCAAACCCATAAATCATGAATAAAATCCATATATATAAAACGTCACCAAAAACATTGATAATAAAATAATAAAACTTAATACACAAATAACACCTTTCGGTGACGGGGGAGACCCGATTCCATTGTATGCAGTGGAACACAAAGTTAAGCCACATAACCATGTTGTCGTACAACACCTCAGATCGTGACTGTATTGCCCGCTTAAAAAGTTACACCTCCAGTCGAACTTTATTTCAAGCCCCTAAATACACCGTATCCCCAATTGCCTGCTCTGTCGAGCTACCCCTTAAGGATACGCGATCTTATTGCTTGTTCGTTCTGTAGTGGAGCTTCATCCTCAGGGTTTTCATTCGACCCCTAGTGCCTACTCCCTAGCATTCAAGATAGGAGCCTCAACTCCTTACTTGATAACTCATGATGTCTAACCCTTGTGCACAAGAATTAGAACATCAAGACTACAAAACCCAAGGTCCCAGAGTACAACCCATAAAGGTTCATCTCCACAAGACAACCGGGACAACAACAATCCCAACACGACATGTTTCCCAAGTGAGAAATTAAGACTCTTTACTGTCAATTATGACCGAGTTACATGCCTATGGATCCAAATGCATTACAGTCTAAAATACATGACTCCAAATGAATGAATGTAACTCACACCAAAGCTCCACATTCATTTATTAAAACCGGACAAATGTCCCTAAGACCCGACAAAGACGAAAATTGAGCCTTAAGCTTAACCAGTGAAATGACCATATGTTAAAATCTATAAAATGTAATAAAACACTAATCTACCAACGTTTATGCAAACACATGTTCCAAAATAAATGAATAAACTCCAACACAATTTAGAATAGGACAAATCATTTTCCACATAAGTTTATAATCTCATTGACAATTCAAAACATCCCATAACACGAGATCAAACATTTCCCATAATACACATTAAAAGTACAATTACTCCAAGGGATTTACATTCGTACAATAAATCGTTAAAATATCAATTTTGAAGATTTACTCATCAAAATAGCTGAAATACATGTTTCTCCAAAACCAAAAGGTTTATGATTTCCGAAATGTTCGCAAGGTTGGGAATGACCAAACTCCAATGACCCCTATGTTGGTATTTTCAAAACATTCCACAACACCAAATACACATATTTCCAACAACACTAAAATTGCATTCTTACCAAAATAATCTCCATTTATACAAATAAGTCATCAAAACATTTTCATTATGATACATTTATCAAAATTCTCAAAAATCCCAAAGATGGGTGTTTCACAAGGTTTATCAAATCAAATATCCCAGATAAGAAAATTTCATAAAATAATCCAACGTTTGATAATTAACAAGTAAACCACATAAACACTTTAAAACGGACATTTTGGCATGTACATAGTTTTCACAAATCAACTTGAACTCACCTTGCTGAATTTAGGCTAAATCTATATTTTACCTCAACTTGAGTTTTCTTAAAGAAACTTGAATCCATAAGCAAATCCTTCCAAAAACCTAGAATCACAAGTTTCCAACCATAAACATTCACATTCAACCATTTAGAATCGTTCCCTAAACATTTTCCATAAAGAACTCAACTTATATCAAAACCCTAATTTCCATAAATGAAGAAAAGAAGAGATTACCTTAACCATAACTTTAATCCACCCACCAAAGATACTTCTAGGTCACCAAAATGAGTCCTACACTCCCAATCTTCCAAATGATGAAAAAGGGTTGGGGTCAAACCCTAAAAAGCTTGGTGAGGAAGATGAAGATGGAGGGATTATAGTTCTTGCTTCCAAAACTTGGTAGATGATAAAGGATCCTTTGATTTTAGGAGGAAACCACTCAAAAATGGGTTAGGGTTCACTTGGAAGGATGGGGATCAGTTTGGGAGAAAAAGGGGGAGGAGATTTGAGGGGGAGGAGATTTGAGGGGGAGGAGATTTGGGGTTTGGAGACCGAATTTCCCTTTTTATCAGCGCACGGTGGGCGCGCGCGAGTGGTGGCACGACCTGACTCGTGCGGATAGTCGCGCCACTCTATGGACAGAGCCCTGCGCGGATCATGGCGCAGTTCTACCTGCGCGGAGCACTGCTGACAATTTGGTCTTCTCTTCAGCCAAAAATTTCGGGGTGTTACAATCCTCCCAACCTTAAGGGAGATTTCGTCCTTGAAATCTGGCACCGACCAAACACCCCACGTCGTAATTACGGGATTGGTTGGCACTCTATCCAAAAAGGATACCTCAACAACACCTTTCCTCATATACGAACCATTTACATCCCATTTAAGGTTATCGTTGTATTTCTCATAATGAGTTGTCACAAACTCGATCCCAAGGTCAGGCTTATCTCGCCGATCACGAGGTGAACATCAAGTCCTCATCGAATCATTTTCCAATTATTAAGATATCGGTTGCCTCCCAACCTTAGGTTGCACATATCATCTCAAGAGTAGCTTACGACCTTAACTAGCCATTTCCACCAAAAATACCCCAAAGTGAACTTTGCCTTTAGATACTTCTAATCAGCCCCCATTGAATTACCTTACAGTATTATCTTGCCTTCAAGAACACAACAACCTTTGCAGGAAGGATCCGACCATCACTTCCCCATACTCCTTTCAATTCCGAGTACTCGCAACCATGTTAACCTTACCCGAGTGGTGAAGGAATCCATATAAAACTGCTGAGCTGATCATCCATTGTTGTTATAGAATCGATACTTCTAATTCCAACACATCAAGGTCTCCTCAATAAGCGATTTGTACTTAAAGTCTACTTCGGCATTCTCATCAAATTTCTCCAATAATTCAACACCACCAAAGACTTATCGTCCTCTCCCAGTAAACCTGTTTCCCCAAACTGTCCCGACATGCAACACCTGTAAGGATTCCCAAAGCTAACCTTAATCAAAGCATTGGTCCGATGTCTCATCCAGAAACGTACCCTTACACTCTACAGGTGGTCGGTTACCCCAGACTTCATGGTTACATAATCCCCTTAAAGCATTCAAGCATCGATTGATACATCAGCGAAAATCTTGTTGATCACAGGATTACCAATATCCTTAAGGTTACCACTTAACTTACAAACACACTGGATCCATCGGAAGTGCACTAAAGCACGCAAACTATCATTGTCCTCATAAGCGAGTGTCGACATTTATTCTCAAAACGACTATACTGCAAACGTGATTATACCAACACATATTTCATTCTAAACTTGCATTGAAGAATTAAAGTTGACACCTAACATGGCACTAACATTTCACTCTGACATCTCTAACAACAAACCACAATATTTCCTTTATTCACAAAGGCTCATTAAGGTGGTACACCATTAACACATGATATGATGTCGAGCGAACAATCAAACCATCAAATCAAATCCAACCATGCGCAAATAATCACACACGACTTCAATCCGAAAACTTACCGAAAGGGAAAGATCACCACTTGCATAACTGGGGTAATAATATAAATATACTACCTTAAACATTCATACTCGATCAGACTTCATGAGGTTGAATTTCCACAATTCAAATCTGCCAACCATTAGCATCATTCGTATTTTCAATTCCTAAGGGCGTCTCTAGTCCCTTATCTCAACTTCTTTCTCAAGAGGGTTTAAATCCATAGTTCTGATTAGTTCAAGGCTTTTCAACTATAGGACTCAACAAATATGCCAATTGAAATTTTATAAGACTTTCAAACGCAAAATTATTATAACAATTAATCGAACGTGTAAAAATTCACTACCATTTACTCGGTAGTCGTATAAAGTGGTCACAAACATCACACATATAGAAATTGTTTTGAATACATTTGATCACTACTCATTCTAATAACGGCGATAACAAAAGATGTGCAACAAAATTTTCAAATAGACCACAACGATCTTAGCATACATCAGTTTATTTCCCAAACTCAGTAAAACAGTAGGTGCACGCGATTTGGTCAAACGTAAAATAATTTAAATTTGATTTCAAACTTTTAGACTGCAAAATTAAATGCTCTTAGTCCCAAAATGGTGGCTATAATGTCATGCATACTAGTAAATCAATATATTGCATTGCGTGAGACAATAACAGTAAAATCAACAACCAAAGGATGTTCAAAGCGAAAGTTCAACACAAATCGTAATAAATCCCTCATGTGCTTACTCACACCAAAAGTTAAATCGACTCAAACACCACGTAGCATACAACGAAATATACTTGTTTAAAACTCAAAAATGCAATTATACAATATCAAGACTCTCAAAACGTCTCTTGCGATTGTGAAAAGACAAGGGTAAAACTCGTATGAGACAAGACGCTCAATAAAACTCGAATACCAAAACGTGGGGATAGCTTTTTCCTTTAAACCTTAACATATGTGGACGGATTCTAATGTCATGGTCACAATTCGTAGTTACTTACCCGTGATCCTAAACAATGTTAAAGCGTGGATACTACAATATCCAAAAACAGCGTCCGAAAGAACAGGGATAAATAAAATCTCAATAAAGTTTGCAACCATATGCAATAAAACAGTTTTACGTAAGTTTAAACTTGTGGTTTAAAATCTCGTGTGTGCTAAACGTCTTTCCACGGATTCAAAATACGATCGGCATGAAAATTTGAGAAAGTATAAAATATTTTATGCAAATTATTTTAAAAATGAGTTTCGTGCATGAATTTTGGTCGAGACCCAAAATCTTAGGACCGAGCTCACCAAGTCCAACGATCTCACTACCGACATCCGGATGCACAACATCTTAAGGTAACGATAGGCAACTAAACAGGTTAACCTCACAATTTATTCTTGGAATAAGGTCGATTCAATAGGCCTATGATTCTAATTCAACCACTCGCCCTGTTGGATCCCAGATTTAGTCTTTTAACAATTATATAAACACATAACAATAATAAGAACAGCGGAAGAAAATAATGTTCAAATCAAGCAAGATTCACATACACAGTAATAAGAAGATATATCCAAAATATAAGAACAATGAATATTCACTGGATAATCAAGTAGATTATCAAGAACACCTAAAAAGGTGGTTTAATCTTAAAAGATCTTCTTGAATACTTTTCAGTATAAAGAAATAATTATTTTACAAGTTCGTAAAGAAAAGCACACTTTGAGCAATGGGATTCACGTCCTATTTATAGGACCATAAAGTGAACAGTGTAATTTCATGACACTAAAGCCATGCTTGAACAGTGTCTTACCTAAAAGAAAAGCTCAAGACATGCTTGAACAGTAACCTATCGAGAAAGGTAAACCATATCACTATGTGACGTGTCTTCTGTTCTTGTATCAACACTTGTATAATTCTTTAGCTTGATCTTCAAAGAGAATGTCTTCAGAGCTCTGATGTAGGTACCTTTAATGAAGTCATCTCTGATGTTATTCTGCTGAACTTCTCTATCTCTAGGATGTATTTCAGAAGCAGGCTTGCTCTCTGAAGTCTATCTCTGGAAGTCCTCTTGAAAAAGACTTAGATTATTTTCAATACTTTTACATATCAGAATTGGGGCTAACCATCTACCCCTAAGTATTGAAAATAAAAATTTGCAAAATAGAAGAAATAAGTTAATCTAGAAAACAAAGAGGAGAAAATCATCCTCTATTAAATGTTACTTTTCACTTAAATATTTTTAATTTACAGTCAAAGAGAAGATAACAATCAAAAAATTACAAGGAAAGGAAACTAGATTCTATCACCAGAACAGATCCTATGAAACTTCATAATTAGCTCTATAAATTCAATCATTGAACTAATCTCTAAGTGTAGTTTCTCGAATAGGTCAGTTTTGTGTCTCTCCTTCTTTACACCAATCATCTTCAACATGCCCCTTAAAGTCTCATCAGAGTACTTGGCCATCTCTGCTGCAAGGAAGATCTTCTTGACGTTGTTTACTCTGAAGACGAAACACAGATGCTCTGCTATAATTGAGCCAATCTTGCATTTCTCCAAGTCTTCACAGGTCTTAACTGGAGCAGTAACTCCTAGCTTTACTTCTCCAAGGTTCAGAGCAATCTGGAAGATTAATACTCGAAGTTTAATGTGAGCTTCCATGGCATGTCGGACTTCATATTGACCCATTCTGATCACTCTTCCTCTTTCATATTTTGCAGAGCATTAGGCATGGAGTTGAGGAAAATCGTAGGGGTTCAAGTTCATAAGGTCATTGTCATTGAATTGGTAGACCTTTTTATCAGAGCGAATAACCTCGTAATGCCTGTATATGATCTTGTTATAGACAAACTTCTTTTCAGAGATCCTGTACACCTCCTCAATGGGTGACTCTAAGAGAACATCTGATCTGAGACTTGTGTAACACCCCAAAAATGGGATAAGCAAAATTTCTGGAATTGGAAATGCGGTATATAAAAATAATGCCATAGCACGAGCTTTCCCAAAATGGAACAATATACGCCTGTTATGATTACCATATTGTAATAAATAAGCAATGAGGGATAACAACCCTTTAATTTAAATCCTATCTAGGAAAAATATTATATTAAGTTGTCTTCCAAATCTCCAAAATGTGTGTCTTCTATACTTGGCGTCCCAAAATGCTCCCAAGCTCACATCTAATGTCTACTAATCCTTCTTGGCGGTCGCGCCGCTAGAACCTGAGATACACATCAAACCAACCAAGTGTTAAGCCAAACGAACCCATCGAGTTGAACAATAACATGGAAAAATCATTTAAACAAGTGTAGACAACAAGAGCCATAAAGGAATCAATGGGGAAGACCCATCACACCAATGAGTTACACCTCAAGTCAATGTACCTTGATGTTCACTCACATGAGCAACATCTCGAAGGCCCGGCACATTTGAAGACTACCTCCCAAACATTACTCCAAATGGCGGAGATCTAGGTGCATACCGTCAAGGTGGCACCCTAAGACTACATCCTCCTAGTGCATACTCATGGTTCATCCAACACATAGAACATCCACCATTATACATATTCCACATCGAGTAAAATACATGTATAAGACTCCAAGTAATTCCAATCCCAATTTAGGTCAAAACCCTAAATCATCTATATTTACCGACAATATCCATCAACCATATATCCATATATGTACATGACTCAACTATTACCAACAAAGTATACCCATCAAATATCACATAGTGATTATTGACCAAAAACTCTAATACATACCAAATATAGAAATGTGACCCAAATTTATCAGGTGATTAACATGTATAAAGAGATGTGAAATAATAATAAGAACATATTAAGAGGTGTATCTCATTTAAAATATTTAGAAGAAAACTCACAATCTAGGTTTTATAGCAAAGCCCTTGAAACTTGCCAAACCCTAGAAATGAGGATGGAGGAGGAAGATGATCGTGAGACTTGAAACCCTTGGGTAAGATCCTTGGTTGGGTGAGGCTTGATTCTTGCAATAAATGTGGTGGATGATGGTTTGGATGCTTCTTGTATCAATCTTGAGGAGTAAATAGGGAAGAGAGAGTTTTTGAAAGAAGTAGATGGAAGAGTAAATGAGAAGGGGTTGATTTTCCACTTTTTACCTACACAGAGGTCGTGTGCGGTTCATGCTGCGGTTGAACCCGCGTGGAGAGGCGCGCCGGCCGATGGAGTTGTGAGCAAACAGAGCCTCACGCGGCTCATAGAACGGCTCCACCTATGCGGTCATCCACGCAGAGCACTGTTTTCATTATTCTTCGTTTCGGCCAAAGGTTAGGGTGCTACAATCCTCCCCACCTAACGAGGATTTCGTCCATGAAATCGAGTCTTAGATGAACAGATGATAGTATCGCTTTTCATATCTTCTTCTGATTCCCACGTCACGTTTGCACCTCGGTGGTGCTTTCATTGAACTTTTACCATTGTCACCTCCTTTTGTTGCAGTTGTTTTGTCATCGACTCTAAGATGGCTTCCGGCTCCTCCACGTATCGGTTTCCGTTGTCCACTCGAATCTCCGTCAAAGGAATAACGCTTTCTTCTTCGTCTAAGCACTTACGAAGGTAGCATACATGAAATATAGGGTGAAACCCTTCCATTTCTGGCGGTAAATCCAATTTATAGGCTTGAAGCATGATCTTCTTCAATATGGTAAAGGGTCTAAGGAAACGGGGACTAAGCTTACCGTGCTTCTCGAAATGGATGATTCCCTTCTAAGGAGACACCTTCAAAATAACTCGTTCCCCCACTTGGAACTCGACCGGTATTCGCTTCTTGTCAGCATAACTCTTTTGTCGATCTTGAGCCGCCTTCAAGTGATCTCGAATACCTTTCACTTTGTCCGTCGTTTCTTTCATGATCTCCGAACCCGCAAATTGCTTTTCCCCTACCTCGAGCCAACACACCGGTGTCCAACATTTTCGTCCATATAGCGCTTCAAACGATGTCATCCCGATGCTCGAATGGTAACTATAACACAAGACTGGAGCATGTCCACGAGAATTTGAATCATGTTAGAACATATTTTATGTGCTTATTAGAAGTTTTATAAAGTAATCTACAATGTGTTTTGGGCCTTGTATTGGGTTTGGGCTTATAGTATGTACAAGGGTTATGGGAGTATAAATAGAAATCATGTAATCGTTTTAGGTTAACTTTTCAATTGTGTTAATCAAAATCTGCAGCAATGTAGCCGCCTACTCTCTATTGTTCTTCTTAGTGTAGTTTTATTTTATTGTTCAATAATCTACTGATTTCTACCCTTAATCTCTTGTTCATCTCTAAATCAAACCAATCAGCATCTCAATTGGACTAACAATTGGTATCAGAGCTTAACATAAATCAATTTTTCTGCACGATCAAGAGATCTGTTGGTTTTGATAAGAATAGTCTGTGAATAGTCGATTTTTGGATTTCATTGTGAAATTGTTTGATTTTTATTGTTTAATTGATTCAGTAGTAATAGTTCATCATTATGGAATCAATTGCTTGTAACAATTTCGATCTAGAACATCGAATCTGTCGATTTTGAGTATATTATGTTCTAAATTTTTTTGTTTACTGTGGTTGAATCGTTTTGGTGCTTAGATTCGAAATTAGACTTGAAGATCAACTACAAATGTGCTTATTAGCATATTTCGAACATGTGGATAAATTTTCAGCTCAAGAATCGAAGAATTGAAGGATTAATTGAAGATTTTCAGAAAATAAGTTCGAGATCCACGATTTTTGCAAGATCAGTGAAGAGCTCGCAAAGAATGAAGTTTTCATAGAAAGTGAAGGTTTCGCAGAGAAGGTTTTGCAGAACATTGGATACAACAAAATTTTGAAGTGTGGAATTTGCAAGTGACTATATTGCGAGAGCTAAGGATTCGCAGGTCACTGTGCACATGTTGTGTGCGAATTCTAAAGGAATTCGCAGGCCACTAGTTTCTTAATGTCTATGTTTTGCAGGTAGTAGGTTGCGAAAAGTGGCTTCCAAAATTTTGAAAAATGTTCTAAGGTAATGTTTCGTAATGATGAGGACTGCGAAAGGCGAGGATTCGCGAACATGAGGCTTGCGAAAGTTGAAGAACTCGCAAGGCAAGCCTCTGCGAATTTTGAGGTTAAGTTGAATGCATCTTGCGAATTGTGCTCAAACGTCTACAAGGATCTGCAAATTTTAATGATTTGCGAAAGTTTTGGTGATTTTTGAAGCTTCTGACTGTTCTGAACCCTTTTTCATACAAGTTTGCCCTGTTCCTGTTCTTTTTACGCTGAATGCATATATGACAACTGGTTGGTCACATATTCTTAGCAACTGATCTATATTTCACGAGTGCTCATGATCTGCAAAGTCTTTCAGATTCTGGATTTGATGATTTGGTCTCTTCTTGGATTGAGTTAGATGCCTGAGCATCTTCAATCATCAGTCTGGAAAGCTTCTTCAGTTGTTAGACCGTTGAGAGCACTTTATCATTCTTCTAACTTGATCACTCAGTAGTGTGAGTGACTGCAATCACTGTTCTGCACTTTGGTTGTGCTTCAGAATCCTGAGAGCTGATAATCATCCAGCTGATTTGTGAAGAAAGGAGTTCCGGGTTTGATGACCCAGTTTTCTGGAAACCAGTCAGAAAATGAGTACCTTTCATCAGTTGTTGAACATTGCTTGTCTTATACCCTTGCATTGTAGTGTTGCTACCGGATGCTACCGCCCACGAGCTTATTAGTTGAAGTTCTTAAGTTGAATTCTTACTTCAACTCATGGTTAACAGACAGATCAGATGTTATATACTGAATATGCATTTGGGTGTCATATCATAATCCACACATATCATTCTTGTGGGCGTTAAGGAATGTGTTGGATTTACTAGAGGAAAAAGCTGTCTTTATGTGCACTCGGTCGAGGTTATTGTCCACATCAGATCTGATATTTCAGTTGATACTTCGAGGATAAGAGCTACATTCTAAGGAGAGCTTAAGGATGCTTTGAAGTTTATGCAACACTATGTTTTATAAAGAAATCAAGTGGGAGAGGAGCTGAAGCTGGAGCTGATCAGATTATGATTACTTTACAAAACTTAGGGGAAGAATGTTAGAACAGATTTTATGTTCTTATTGGAAGTTTTATAAAGTAATCTACAATGTGTTTTGGGCCTTGTATTGGGTTTGGGCTTATAGTATGTACAAGGGTTATGGGAGTATAAATAGAAATCATGTAATAGTTTTAGGTTTACTTTTCAATTGTGTTAATCAAAATCTGCAGCAATGTAGCCGCCTACTCTCTATTGTTCTTCTTAGTGTAGTTTTATTTTATTGTTCAATAATCTACTGATTTCTACCCTTAATCTCTTGTTCATCCCTAAATCAAACCAATCAACATCTTAATTGGACTAACAAATCGTCCTCTCATTTCGTCCATTAGTTTGAGGATTGTAAGTCGTGCTCAACTTGACTCTCGTGCCCAACTCTTTCTGTAAGTCGTCCCAAAACTTGGAAGTGAACCTATTATCCCGATCTGAAACGATAGATAGCGGAACACCGTGACACGATACCACTTCATCAACGTAGAGCTTGGCTAACTTGTCCATTGGTAACGTTTCTGGCATCGCCAAGAAGTGCACGCTCTTCGTAAGTTGATCCACCACCACCCAAATAATATCGTGACCCCTCAAGGTCTTCGGTAGTTTGGTGACAAAATCCATCGTGATATGCTCCCACTTCCATTCTGGAATGGCCAATGGTTGCAAGCTCCCATAAGGTCTTTGATGTTCCACTTTGACTTGAAGGCAGGTGACGCACCTTTCCACATTATTGGCCACATCGAGCTTCATTATCGGCCACCAATAATGTAACTTCAAATCTCTATACATCTTAGTGCTACCGGGGTGTATAGAGTACTTAGACTTGTGAGCTTCCGTCAAGAGCAACTCATGAATCCCACCAATCTTCGGTATCCAAATTCTCGTTTGAAATAACTTGAGGCCACGACTATCCTCCGTTAGTAGCTCCTGTTGTTTCACCATAATCTCGGCTTTAAGGTTCTGTTCATGAAGTGCTTCGACTTGACTCGCCTTGATGTCTTCCACTAGGCTTGATATTACATCTATCCTTGAAAGAGTTACCTTAACTTCGCTCCCATAATTACTTCGACTCAATGCATCCGCCACCACGTTAGCTTTACCGGGGTGGTAAAGTAACTCGCAATCATAATCCTTCAAAATCTTCAACCACCTCCTTTGTCGCATATTGAGGTCCTTTTGGTCAAATATGTACTTTAAGATTTTGTGGTTGGTGAATAGTGTACACTTCGTCCCGTAGAGGTAGTGTCTCCATAGCTTCAAAGCAAATACCACCACCGCTAATTCCAAGTCATGCGTAGGGTAGTTCTTCTCGTGGCCCTTCAGTTGTCGCGACGTATACGCTATCACCTTCCCCTTTGCATTAGAACGCACCCAAGACCTAATTTGGAGGGGTCGCTATAAACCACAATGTCGTCGGTTCCTCCGTGTAAGGAGAGAATTGGTTCCTCGCA
The DNA here is from genome assembly GCA_023525745.1 of Arctium lappa. Lineage (NCBI taxonomy): Eukaryota > Viridiplantae > Streptophyta > Magnoliopsida > Asterales > Asteraceae > Arctium > Arctium lappa. The sequence continues at coordinate 54,726,050 of CM042058.1, read as the reverse complement.
CAGTTTCTTTTGAAGGGTCCGGAAAGCCTTCTCTTGAGTCTCGACCCATAAGGACTTAACGTTCTTTCTCATAAACGATGTGAGTGGAGAAGCGATCTTCGAAAAGTCTTGAATAAACCGTCGGTAGTAGCCAGCTAAACCCAAGAAACTTCTTATCTCCATTGGACTTGTCGGTGTTTCCCAATTCATCATCGCTTCAATCTTCGCCGGATCTACCTTCACCCCATCCTTAGATACCACGTGACCTAAGAATTGAACTTCTTGTAACCAAAAGTCGCACTTTGAAAACTTCGCGAACAACTTCTCTTTCCAAAGAATTTCTAACACCTCCCATAAATGTTGACGGTGTTCGACTTTGTCCTGCAAGTAGATCAGAATATCATCGATGAAGACTATAACACATTTGTCCAAGAGAGGCCGACACACCCGATTCATCAAGTCCATAAATTACGGCTGGAGCGTTAGTCAACCCAAATGGCATGACTAGAAACTCATAATGATCGTACCTCGTCCGTAAAGCCATCTTCGGAATGTCGCTTTCCTTCACCCGCACTTAATGGTAATCGGACCGCAAATCTATTTTGGAGAAACATCCCTCCCCTTGCAATTGATCGAAGAGGTCGTCGATTCGAGGAAGCGGATACTTGTTCTTCACGGTGACCTTGTTAAGTTAACGATAGTCGATACACATCCACATTGACCCGTCCTTCTTCTTCACGAATAAAACTGGAGCTCCCCAAGGCGACGAGGTCAGTCGTATGAATCCCTTCTCGAAAAGTTCTTGTAGTTGCGTCATCATTTATTGCATCTCTGTCGGGGCTAAACAATATGGAGCACGAGCGATCGGTGTGGCACCCAGAGTGAGGTCGATATGGAACTCCACTTGACGTTCCGGTGGTAATCCGGGTAGGTCATCCGGAAAGACATCCAGATAGTCGCATACCATATCCACATCTTCTACCTTCTTCTTCTCGAGTTTCGCATCGACAACGTAGGCTAAATACGAAGGGCATCCCTTGGCTAGACTCTTGTGCGCTTTAAGTGACGAGATGATCGCATTGGCCATCCAGTTCTTTTTCCCGTAGACTATCATTTCGCCACATTTCGGCAACGGTACCATAATCATCTTCTTAGAGCAGAATATATCGACGTCATGTTTAGCTAGCCAATCCATCCCAACAATCACATTAAACCCCCAAATATCCGTCGGTCACAGGTCTACTACAAAGGACTCCCCATCTAAGTCTAAGGTGCACCCAACAAAACATTGAGGGACTAACATGTAATCCCCGTTGGCCACCTCTACTACTAGAGCATCATCCTACAAGCTAACAAGAGTAGCGAAATTCTTGCAAAAAGAAGTAGACACAAAGGAAGGGTTCCCACTGGAATAAAACAAAATGCGGGTAGGCAAAGAGTTCATTAGAAATGTACCCGATACTACATCCGCCGTTGCTCTCGCTTCATCTGTCGTCATATGGAAGGCCCGACTTGGCGCTTTCGGTGGAATCTCCTTCTTTGGTACACTCCCACTCGGAGCCCCTTGATGCCCCCTTGTTAACTTGGGACAATCCCTTTTGATATGCCTCGACTCCCGACACTCATAACAAACCCCCCCCCCAGAAGAGGCAATCTCTACTCATATGGTCCTTCCGTCCACATTTGAAGCACTCGGTAGAGTTAGAGAAAGGTTTCAGATTATAAGGCCCGAAATGCTTACTTTTACATTTGAGGTACCAACCCGCCTCACGTCGTGGCTCCATGTTGTTAAGACACAGTCTCATTGGATTCAAGATCATCCAATCTGAAGATCGCAATCTGAAGCTAAAGCCGAAACGTCGACTCTCGATATTAAAGTCTATGTTGTTTGTAATAAATGTCAATGTAATTGTTTGTTATTGTAATAGTTAAGTTAATATCTAGTTTGTTAGATATTAGTTAACTTAGTTTTCTATTAGATCTTAGATCTAGTTTAACTTAGTTAATATCTAGTTTGTTAGATATTAGTTAACTTAGTTAGTTATATTAGTTTCTAGTTTAGTTCTTTAGTTATTAGAAATAATATCTAGATATTAAATCTAGATATTATTATAGGAAGTGTGTTAGACACACTAGTTAAGGTTAGATCTTTGTGATATCTCTAGTATCTCTCTCTCACGATCAGATCAGAAAAGAAGAACACACATAAAAACACACACAAAACGGTGTAATAGAGAGAAAACAGTGAACACAATCCAAGCTTTAATTTGATCAACCTTGTAACCATTTCTATATATCAATACAGGTTGGTAATCGTTATTGTGTTGTTTCTAAGAACTTGATATAATATTGTTGGACCCACAATTGGTATCAGAGCCTGATAAAGATCAAATCAAGATTTTCTGAAAAACGACCCTGTGTTCTTGTTTGAAAAATCGATTTTGAGATTTAAAGTGTTTTAGGTGTTAAAATCAATCAGGTTGTGATCGATTAGCATGCTAGATAGATTTGTTGTTGTTTGATTTCACTTCTAAGCATTTATTGAGTTCAAATTTGTGGATTTAGTGAGGAAACTGTCGAGAACAAAAGGTACTGTGCGATAAATTTTTTCTTCAAATAGTGTGTTTTAGTGAGATCGAGTGCTTACATTCAGTTCTAGAAGTGATTCTAGACATATTGGTAGAGATTTGTACTACTAATCGACAAAGAAAACAAGTTTCAGTTGATTTTTCGTAGAACAGGACGAACAAACGCAAAGCAGAAGAAGAACACACGCAAAGTCAAACTTTGCGCATCTAGCCTGAAACGCAAAGCCAACTTTGCGCCTCCCACTACAATCGCAAACTTCACTTTGCGCGTCCATCAACATACGCAAAGTAATCATCAAGCCTGAAACGCAAAGTCCAACTTTGCGCTCCTCAAGTGAAACGAAAAGTCCAACTTTACGCTCCTCAAGTGACCCGCAAACCTCACTTTGCGCCTCTCAAGCCAAACGCAAAGCACACTTCTCGCTTCAAAGAGCAATCGCAAACCTCAACTTCACTTCTCGGATCAAGTCAGAAACGCAAACCTCAGAAACGCAAACCTCTACTTTGCACTTCCAACTAGACCCACAAACCTCTACTTTGCGCTTCCAACTAGACCCGCAAACCTCTACTTTGCGCTTCCAACTAGACCCGCAAACCTTACTTTGCGCTTACCTTTAGAAACGCAAACCTCAACTTTGCGCTCCCAACTTGAAACGCAAACCTTCTCAAACGCAAACCTTCTATTCCACACTTAGATTTTTCTTCGAAATGACATCCAGAGAAGCCCTCGCAATAGGAACTGACACCAAGCCACCAGTTCTCTTCAAAGGAGAATACGAACAGTGGAAGGATCGGTTTCTGAACTTCATTGACAGACATGAGCTGGGTGAGTTCATCAAGACATCTATTGAAGAAGGGGTTAAGAATCCAGTCACAACAACTCGTGTAGTTGAAAATGTGCCGACGGAAGTTGAACTTAAGTTTCATGAGCTACAAGATGATAACCTTAGAAGAGCCAAAGGCAACAGATTAGCTAAGTCATACATCTTACAAGGAATCCCAAATGAAATATACGTAAAGATTGACAGCTACAAGGCCTCCGGCAAAGAAATGTGGGATCAACTTGAAAAGATGATTCTGGGTTCGAAGGTTGGGAATCAGCTGAAAATCTCCAACTGCCTAAATAATTATGAAGAATTTAGAGGCAGGGTGGGAGAAAGTTTAGAAGAAACCTATGACAGGTTTGTGACTTTGCTGAATGAACTTAGCAAGAACAAAGTCCACAAATCTCAAATTGAGCTGAACGTCAAGTTCCTGAGCATTCTTCAACCAGAATGGAAAAGATTTGCAAGACAGATGAAGCAGATCAAAGACTTGAATGAGATTCCACTTCACGAGGTGTATGAAACCCTCCGTCAGAATGAAGAAGAGGTGGATGAAATTCTAGCTGAGAATAGACAGAAAGGAAAGGTAGTTGAAGACACAGTCGCTCTTGTAGTCAGGAAGAAGAAGAACAAGGGGATTATATATGAATCAGAAGAAGATGAAGATTATGCAAACTCTGACTTAGATGAAAATGACCAACTGAAGCAAGGAATGCTTATGCTGACAAGTGCTTTTCAGAAAAGGTTCTACACAAAGCCAAGTTCAAATAGTCAGAGATACTCATCTGGTCCGAACAACTACATCCACAAGGAAAGGGTTGAAGGAAGCAGATATGAAGGAAAGAGATTTGAAGGGAAGAGAAAAGAAGAAAGGAAGCCTGAAGAGAGAAGGTATCAGCCTGAAGGAAAGAGGATAGAGGAGAGGAATCCGGAAGGGAGAAAGTTCAAAGCTGAAGGATCAAGCCAGCCAGAACCACCAACGTGCTACAACTGTGGCAAAATAGCTCACTTTGCCAAGGACTGCCGCAGATCAAAAGTCAGAAACTCAGACTACTATAAGAACAAGATGCTTCTTGCAAAGCAACAGGAGGCAGGCAAGGCACTGATGGCTGAGGATGAATACTGGCTCGATCACTCAGATGGAGAAGAAGAAGGGATGAAAAAAAAGATGAAGCCGTCAACAGATGCTTGATTGGCCAAATAGAATCATATGCTGAAGTTGATTCAGACAATGAAGAAGAAGAGGTATGTAATCTATCAGATTTAGATTTCATGAATAAAATGCATGCCATGAGTTTAAAACAAAGAGAGTTAGAATCTAATCTTGAGCAAGAAAATGGTGTCATAACTGACAAAAACCAATTGATACAGAAACTTAGCAATGAACTTGCTGAGAAGAAAGTATTAATTGAGGTTTTACATAAAGATAATGACACCAACGCTAAGGAAAAGACAATAATTCTTAAAGAGAATTTTGATCTTAAGTCTAAACTGCTAATGGGTGAGATAGATTTATATGAGCTTACAAATTTGCATGCTTCTTCTACCAAAGAAAACTTTTCTTTACTTGGAAAATTAAAAGGTTTGGAAGAGAAGTTATATAAAATGGGTCAAACTGAACAGACTATTTTTCTGAACAAACCCAAAGAGGAAATAGAGAGATGGGGAATCGGTTATAAGAATCCTCACTGTCTACAAAAGGGGATGTCTGAAGTGCCAGGACTTTATGATCATCTTTCAATGCAATTAGCTCGCAGAATCCCTGAATTTAAAACTTTCTGGACTAAACTGTCAAAAGAGGATGAAGCCAATGAAACGGAAAAACGGTTGAAATCAGCTAAAGTTCATCTTCCATTTTATTATGCGAAATTGAATAATAGTTATGATGAAAGTCCAATATATCAAAAGAAGAAAACTCTTTCGAGTGATTTATTTCCAAGTTATTCTGAAAAAGAAATGGAGGCGAAGCCTATTCAAGGTAAACTATATGTCCCTCCTCTCGTTTTAGAACGTAAAATTTCTGAACTCGAGAATTCTTTGTCGGATGAAAGACTTTTGATAAATATTGAGCAAAAAGTTTTTCCAACCGTGTTTTAAAATTCTGTTCTTTCAAAGACTTCAAACTCTGAGAATTTGTTTGGTTCATCAAATAAAGGATTTGATTTTCTGAACTCTAACGGTGGTTTAGATGATTGTTCTGAACAATTTGACTTTAATACAAAACTTCCTAACCATTCATCGTTTGTTAAGAAATCTTCAAGAAAAACCAGTATGCCTATGAACAGTGCAAAATCAACGAAAGTTTTCGTTGATAAATCAGTATCTGTGAAAGTTAAGAGTGCTAAAGGTAAGAATATATCTCAGCATTCACAGAAACCGAACACTACTGGTAATTCTAAGAAGAAGCATTCGCTTGTTGTTCCAAGGTCTAACTCACCAGTTTCACATGTTTCAGATCTGAGCAAGCAAAGGCCAGAAGTAAATTCTCAATGGCAACCTAAACGGAAGCTTGACAAGACCGTTTTATCGTTTAGTAGTGTTAATTGTAGTAAGACTTCGCTTAGTAAAGATGTCCTAATTGCTGATATTGCTCTTTTGAACTCAAAACTTGTTGTTTCTCGTAAACAATGTACAATGAAGCAATTATTTCAGTTATCTTTATCTGCTAGAAAGTCTTCTATTTATGATAAACATGTTTCTATCTCTTGTCAAGATTCTGGAGATTGGTTTGAAAATTACCATGTGCATTCATCTCATACTAATCCTTCTCATACATTTCAAAAGAAAAGAGGACCCAATTTGAAATGGGTACCAAAATCTTGTGCTAACACAGCAGGACCCAAATTCCAGTGGGTACCTAAGGCTAAATCTGTGTTGCAGGCACACAAAGCTTAGAGAGAATTCGACGTCTGATTATGTACAGATCAGGACTCGTTCTTCAAAGTCAAAATAGATTTTTGGATGATGCAGTTCAAAACCCGAACATCAAAGTCAAAATAGGCTTTTGAACAAATCAGTCAAGACCCGCACTTCGATAATCAAAAGTGCTTATTCCAATGTTGTCGTATACATCTCTAAATTTGTAGTTTCTCTTATGCAGACAAGTCATACATGGTTCTTGGACAGCGGATGTTCCAAACACATGACAGGGCAAAAAGAAATATTGTCCAATTTTAAAGAGAAATATTGCGGAACAGTAAGATTCGGCAACGACCAGTTTTCTCCAATCATGGGATACGGTGATGTACAACAGGACAATGTCACTATCAAGAAGGTGAGCTATGTTGAAGGCTTACGACACAACTTGTTCAGTATAGGCCAGTTCTGTACAAAGACTTAGAGGTCAACTTCAAACCCAAGAGATGTTCAGTTCGCAATGAAAAAAGAGAAGAACTCTTGGTCGGTACTAGAGAATCAGACCTCTACACAATCAATTTATCCAATGTCCAGACTGACAAACAAGTTTACCTACTGACGAAAGCATCGATGCAACAAAGTTGGTTATGGCATCGAAGGCTCTCTCACCTCAACTTCAGGTACATCAACAATCTGGTCAGTGGAAAGCTCGTCAAAGGACTTCCAGAGCTCAAGTATGAAAGAGAACATCTTTGTGCAGCTTGTGAAAAGGGGAAGATGAAGAGGGCACCTCATAAACCAAAGCCTGAACCAAGTACAAGTGCTCCGTTAGAGTTATTGCATATGGATCTATGCGGTCCGATGCGAACTCAGAGTCTAGGAGGAAAGAAGTACATACTCGTGATCGTGGACGATTACTCGCGATACACAGGGGTTAAGTTTCTACGTTCAAAGGATGAGACACCAGATGTCCTCATCACATTCCTAAAGACGACCCAGGTGAATCTGTAGAAACCGGTCAAGTTTCTACGAACAGATAACGGCACAGAGTTCAAGAACAACAAAGTTGAAGATTATCTCGAATCTGTCGGGACTTCACATCAATACTCTGTTGCTTGTACGCCTCAAAAAAATGGAGTAGTCGAAAGAAGAAATCGAACGCTAGTCGAGGCTGCTCGTACTATGCTAAGTCAATCAGACTTACCTCTATTTTTGTGGGCTGAAGCTGTATCGACCGCGTGCTATACACAGAATCGCTCCATGGTACATCGAAGATTCAAGAAGACTCCTTATGCGTTAATCAACAACCGAACACCGACAATCAAATATTTCCATATATTTGGGTGTAAGTGTTTCGTTCTAAACGATAGGGAGAGTCTAAATAAGTTCAGTGCTAAGGCGGACGAAGGAATCTTCATTGGCTATTCCTCGACATCAACTGCATTCCGTGTTTATTTGAAGAGGTCAAAGATGGTGATTGGAAGCATCAACATCACCTTTAATGAAGAAATGGCTTCCGAACAACAACGTTCAGAACCCGTTATAACAGGAATACTAGCTTCTTGGCAACTCAGTCCAGGACCTACGACTCAACAGAATAAATCAGACGAAGCATCAACTTCTACTAACCATTTATCTGATTTAGATTTATTATTTGAATTGTTTTATGATGAATTTCTTAGATCTAATATAAAGAAATCTGTTGTGGTTGACAGGATGGAAGACTTAACGACTACTCATCCAACCAGTTCAGATGACTCAATTGAATCAAACGCCCCGATTCAACAAGAAATTACAATTCAAATGCCGACTCCAACAGTTGAAGAAGTGACAAATGATAAAGAGATAGAAGTAGCTGAAACAGTAGGAGATACTATTCAGATCAATCTACAGCCAGATCAAGTTGTACCTGCTGAGCCTTCTGAACCTACCACTTCAACTGCAATCATCAATCCTCCTAAACAAACCGAAGAAGGTGCAAGTGGATTTGTAGATGATACAACTGACATACAGTCATCTAATCCACTGCCTCATGAAAATAAATGGACCAAAGAGCACCCGCTAAGCCAGATTATTGGCGATCCATCAAAACCGTTGCAAACTAGGTCAACATCAATGAACATGTGCATGCATGACTCCTTTCTGAGCAAGTTCGAGCCAACAAGAGTATCAGAAGCACTTGCTGATCCAGAATGGGTGGTCTCAATGCAAGAAGAGTTGAATCAGTTCGATGCACTACAAGTATGGAGACTCGTACCGAAACCTTAAGGTAAAACCATTATAGTTACGAAATGGGTTTTCAAGATAAAGAAAGACGAAGATGGTACCATTATGCTCTTGTGGCGCGATTAGAGGCAATCAGAGTGTTTCTAGCCTACGCAGCCCACAAGAACTTCAAGGTCTTTCAAATGGACGTGAAGACAACATTCCTGAATGGAATTCTGAAGGAGGAAGTCTACGTCTCTCAGCCAGAGGGTTTTGTCAATCAAGAGAAGCCGAAACACATTTACATTCTCGACAAAGCACTCTACGGTCTGAAACAAGCACCTCGAGCCTGGTATGATGTCCTTTCCACTTTTCTAGTCAAGTCTAGGTTTTCTAAAGGTACGGTGGATACCACTTTGTTTATCAAAAAGGAAAAAGGCGATATCATTTTAATTAAAATCTATGTAGATGATATTATCTTTGGTTCTACAAATACTAAGTACTGTAAGAAATTTGCAAACCTTATGGTGTCTAGATTTCAGATGAACTTGATGGGAGAGATGAATTTCTTTCTCGGTTTACATGTAAAACAATTTTCATCGGGTATTTTCATCAATCAATCAAAATACATTAGGGATATTCTTCGGAAGTTCCAAATGAAAAATTCAAAACCGATTGGTACCCCAATGGCACCAGGTACTAAAATTGGCACCGATCCTTCGTGAAAGGTTGTTGATATTAGGACTTATCGAGGGATGATAGGTTCTTTAATGTATCTTACGTCTAGTAGGCCAGATATAATGTTTTCAACATGCTTATGTGCACGATATCAGGCCAATCCTAAAGAAATCCATATGTCTGCTGTGAAGCGCATATTTAGGTATCTAAAGGGCACTGCAGATATTGGTCTGTGGTATCCTAAAGATACTAGTTTTGATGTAACAGCCTACACAGATGCAGATCATGCAGGTTGTATGTTAGACAGGAAGAGCATGTCAGGACACGTACAGTTCCTCGGTGACAAACTCGTAAGTTGGGCATCGAAGAAGCAACTTTGTGTTTCAACCTCCACGACCGAAGCAGAATATGTAGCTGGTGCTAGCTGCTGTTCTCAGGTCTTATGGATGAGAACTCAATTATGCGACTACGGTTTCCACTTCAACAAGATCCCGATATAATGTGACTCCAAGAGCGCCATCGCAATATCAGCGAATCCTGTTCAACACACCAAGACAAAGCACATAGACGTCAGCTATGATTTTATTAAAGATCATATTGAAAAAGGAACAATTGAACTTTTCTTTGTTAAAACTGATTATCAACTTGCCGATTTGTTCACCAAACCCTTAGACGAAAAGAGGTTCAACTTTCTTATCTCTAAGCTTGGTATGATAAATCTTAAGATATAATCAGTAGTCACCTATCAAAGTTGTCTAATTGTATACTTTTTCATCATTTCTTCATTCTTAACTTTGATTGATATCTGCACCTCTATATAAATGTTCATAATCCAAGGGGGAGAATGAGAAGAAATTGACAAGTAGTCAATATTACTTCGAGAGGGAGCTCATAAATTTTGTGCATGTACCTTTTAATGCCAATTTTTTTTTTGTAATGCAAGAATTTAGGGGGAGCTCTTCAAGTCAAGGGGTTCGGATATGACTTCTGATTATTTCTGATCAGAACTCGTACTTTAAAAAGTTTTACTGCTTTTTGTCTTTTCAATTTAAGTGAATAAATTTTACTTTGACTTGACTTAAGACTTTTGCAGAGTTTTTTAGAGAAGCTTACAAGTTCATATGTTTATGACTTTAAGCTTAGCTTCATGAGATGGAAGATCGCACGTTAAGGTATAATCCTTTATCTTAATCTCATATATGGTTGATAAGTGGACAACTTTCAATCATAGAAAACATTGTTATCAAATGTTCACACCACTTCCCGATTTTTCAAATCGAATTCATGAATTGGAAGTGTAACTTTAAATGTTTTCGAATATCTAAATTGTGCTTTAACTAAAATAGTTAAACCAATCTGAGCATCCGTGCATCATAGGAAAACAAGAATCATTGTGCTAGGAATTAACACAACTTCTATGGAATCACCTTAACCAGTGATTTCTACCCATGAAGTTAATCCTTAGTGATTGAGTGTGCAAAGAGAACAGAACTGAGTGTGATTAGAGAAAGCTAAATGTTAAAAAGAAAGAGTGTGTGAGAACAGAGTTAAAAAGAATATCACAACTCTGCACCAACTTTTTCTGAGCCGGGTAGCCACATTACTAGTGTTTCACAATTCTTTGGTGAACATTATTGAAACAGGCAACTAACCCATGCCAACTCTTGATCAAACCTCACTATCTACTCATTTTTTTCTCAACAAGAAAGTGTTTCACATTTTCAAAGGGGACGCAGCACATATGCTATCTGATTTTCATTTGGAAAATCTGGATATTGAAAAGAAGGAAGTCTGCCCCACCTTCGCACTTCAATCATGCACATTGAGTTTGTGTTTAACTTATTGTTGTCTTAATGGTTTACACAATTTTGAGCCAAATAAGCAATCATCAAGTGCTTAATTCTTTCAACACAAGCACAAACACACAAGGAATTAGTTTCTTTGTCATAACGTTTATAGAAATTACCTTTGTGGTGTTTTGATGATTAAATGGAAGCCCTGGGGGAGTCAACATCCAACAGCTCCTTTCCAATGTGTATTCGTTACACAGTGACTTAGTGTTACTGATAGGCGTTTCTAACTGATTCATTAGTTGATTCAGGTGTTACACGACTATTTTGTCTGGATTTGAAAAGATCTGGATAAATATCTTTCGAATTGACGGATCAGGGGATCTAAACGCAAGAAAGACATTTCTTACAAATAATTTTGATGATGTCGTTGCACTTAACATCAAAAAGGGGGAGAATGACTACACAAGAAATGGCAAAGATCACATGTTTCAAGAATCACGTCCACTATTCAAAGGGGGAGATTGTTAGAAGAAGACATGCTTAGAGAAAGAGATTGCATCTTCTGAGCTGAACAAGAAGATCAAATTGCTAAAATCATTTTCGTAATGATCTTAATCCAAAGGGGGAGATTGGTAAGACACAGTCTCATTGGATTCAAGATCATCCAATCTGAAGATCGCAATCTGAAGCTAAAGCCGAAACGTCAACTCTCGATATTAAAGTCTATGTCGTTTGTAATAAATGTCAATGTAATTGTTTGTTATTGTAATAGTTAAGTTAATATCTAGTTTGTTAGATATTAGTTAACTTAGTTTTCTTTTAGATATTAGATCTAGTTTAACTTAGTTAATATCTGGTTTGTTAGATATTAGTTAACTTTGTTAGTTATATTAGTTTCTAGTTTAGTTCTTTAGTTATTAGAAATAATATCTAGATATTAAATCTAGATATTATTATAGGAAGTGTGTTAGACACACTAGTTAAGGTTAGATCTTTGTGATATCTCTAGTATCTCTCTCTCACGATCAGATCAGAAAAGAAGAACACACATAAAAACACACACAAAACGGTGTAATAGAGAGAAAACAGAGAACACAATCGAAGCTTTAATCTGATCAACCTTGTAACCATTTCTATATATCAATACAGGTTGGTAATCGTTATTGTGTTGTTTCTAAGAACTTGATATAGTATTGTTGGACCCACACATGTTCCTCCCCCCGTTGAACGGTTTGGATGGTCTTGCGGGCCCGGTTGGCTCTTCCCACTTTCGCTTTTCCTCTTGTTGCCTCTTCTCTTCTCTCTCTTGGAGGATGTCGTCCTCCACCAGTTGTGACTCCTCAATGACCTCTTGCAAGGTTTTCACCGAGCGTTCCTCACACCTGTTTTCATCTCCGCCAGCAAACCCCTCAAATAAGCTTTTTTCTTCGACCTCTCATCGGTAGCGAAATGCTCAACCAGACTGAGCTTCTCCATGAATTGTTTTGAATAGTTGGAGATAGACAGACAACCCTTTTTCAGATTTTGGAACTCCTCCTCTATCTTATCGAGAGCCCTTTCGTTGCAGTACTTGTCCATTATCTTCTTTGTGAAGGTTGGCCAAGTGAGCTTGGCCAAAACCTCCAGAGTTAGCGTCGTCCGGGTGATGTTCCACCAACTCAATGCCTCCCCTCTAAGCAGTTGGGATACAAATTTGACTCTTTGGGCGTTGCCGCATTCACTTGACTTAAGTGACATCTCCATTTCTTGTATCCAATTCATACACGCCACTGGATTGGTTGTCCCGGAGAATTCCGGAGGTCGGCTACATAGGAAAGATTTGTAGGAGCAACTCCCTTCCTTCTTCTTTTCCACTATTATCGTTTTCTCTTCCGTCCCAATTGCGTTATTAGTACTGTTAGGTCCAATGATCAAAGTTTTATTGATTGAGAAAGAATTAACAAGAGGATCAGGAGGAAATTTGTTTATTATTCACCAAGTCTAGAGAAAGTCAAAAGGATTCTCTCCCTAGAAACACAAAATTCGTACAAACGGCTACATTGTAAAATGACTTACTTACAAAACTACAAACAAATCCCATATATATATACCCCAACACCCTTGTTTACAAATTAAGCCCAAACCAAAGTACAAGGCCCAATGTGATTACTTTACAAAACTTCTAAATAGAACATTGTATGTTCTAACATTCTCCCCCTAAGTTTTGTAAAGGAATCATCCTCTTCAACTTTAGCTCTTCTCCCCCTTGATTTCTTTAAAAAACTTAGCGTTTCTTAAACATCAAAGCATCTCTGGCTCCCCCTTGAAAGTAGCTCTTATCCTTGAAATTTCAACTTTAATACCAGATCTGATGTAGACAATAACCTCGACTGAGTGCACATAAATACAACTTTTAACTCTTGTAAATCCAACACATTCGTTATGCCTACAAGAAAGAAATGTGTGAATTATGACGTGACAACCAAAGTGCATCTTCAGTTTATAACACCGGATCTGTCTTTGAACCATGAGTTAAATAGGAATTCAGCTTAAGAACTTATTCTGATCAACTTGTAGGAGGAAGCATCTTGTAGCAAACAATACAATGCAAGGGTTATAAGAAATAGTCAAATATTTGTTCCACAACTGATGAAAGACGCTCATTTTCTAACTGCTTTTCAGAACACTCAACGAACGAACTCATAACTCCTTTCTTCACGAATCAGCTAGATGATTATAAGCACTCAAGATTCTGAATCACAACCAAAGCATCAGAACAATGATTGCAGTCACTCACACTTCTAATTGATCAGATCAGAAGAATGATTGAGAGCACTCAACGGTCTAACATCGTAGAGAAAAACTCTAGACTGATTATTGCAGATACTCAAGATGCTAATCCAATCCAATCAGAGACTAAATCCAAACATCCAATATCTGAAAATCTTGACAAGCATGAGCACTCGTGAAAATTTAGATCAGTTGTTAAAAATATGTGACCAACGGAAGATAGGAATGATGTCACATATGTATTACGCGAAAAATCTGAGGAACAGGGCAAACTTGTAGCAAAATGGGTTTAGAACAGTCACTTTTCGCATAACACCAAAAACTTTTCGCATAACACACACAATTCGCAGATCTTTGAACATTAGGGGCACAATTCGCATGAAGCTTTAGCCGAAATATCCATAATTCGCATAGGCCTGCGTGCGAATTCTAGATTTTCGCATGCGCCTATCTGCGAATTCCTCGCAATTCGCATATGACTTCATACGAATTCTACACTTAGAACATTTTTCCACACAGGAAACCACTTCTCACATATAACTACATGCGAATTCTTGGCATTTCGTATTATGTGACTTGCGAATTCTTCACACTTCACACACAACATATGCACAGTAGCATGCGAATTCTTCACTTTTCGCACATGACTACCTGCGAATTCCTGACTTAGAAAAAAATGTTGTGTCCAAAGATGTTTCATGCGAATTCCTCAACATTTTCATCATGCGTATTCTTCATGCGAGTTCTTCATGCGAATTCTTCGATAATCATGTGAATTCTTGAGATCTTGAGCATTTTTTCGAAAAAAAAAATCAACTGAATTCAACCCAAAACTTTGAATTAGCTCACCAAAATTTGACATTATTCTCACTGTGTGATCGATTACAATTTTTGTTCATCAAATTTTGTAATAACAAACATGATCAAGTGATTATGATCATTATACAGTATATATCAACTTACGAACCAAACATTCTCAAATTCTATCAAATCTTCGAAATTTGAAGAAATTGAACAAAGTTATTGATTCTATGTGATTCGACTATAATCTCAGAATCAATTTATCATCAAAGCTCAATCAAATTAACATCAAATTGAATAAATCGAAATTCACAGAAATTGTTTATGCAAAGTGAACTATTCAATCAATAAAACTTGATCTTGATCGAATCGATGAAAGATTTCTTCGATTTAGGCTCTGATACCACTTGTGATCCCAGATTCTAGCTCACAATTAACACACAATCAATTTAGGAAACTTTTCTTTATTGGTCAATCAAACTACATTAAGTCATATCCCTATTTCGTGCAATTTACATTAAGTTATGTATGTGTACCTCTCTCTCTAGATATTATACGAAATTTGTGTATGTTCTATGAATGCGTATATCTACAGTTTACAAAGACACAAACTATATATACTAAGTCAACAAAAGTTGACTTTACAACACAAACCCTCACACTTTACAACAATTACAATATAGACCCTCATTTTAATCTTGAATACAATTCTGACTCAACAGGTACCACCCGATCCAATCACCGCATTGTCTCCCACCGCTTCGTGCCTCCGGTTGCTTGTACCAAAATCCTCTAGCATCTTCATGAACTTTTCATCCCGCTTGTCCATTGCAGAGTTCATCATCTACATAATGCTAGCCAATAGGATCAATTGGGGATCAACTTCTTGGACGACCGGATTCTCGATCTCTAGGTTCACTTAGGGAACTTAATCCACCACTCCCTCCAACAAGGTGATCCTTTGAAGAACAATAGGAACACCAGTTGGATTTTCCCTTCTTGAAGTCTCCGGAGCCATCACACTTGCCTCATTACCCCCATCGGGCACCACCACCCGATTCCATGTGTTTACCATTGTGAATAGTCACACATGATAAAGACCATACCAGTTAATTATTTAGAAGATTAGCGGTTCAATATGTACTACTACAATGACCAATCATCATAATAACAAATTCAAGCATGCTCACATATTCATAAATTCACAATAGCACTGGCCAAGTGAAATTGTGAATATACATTACATAAGAATTCTTTTCATCATCACCACAATTCCTCAATCAACGCATTTCCGTAATCCTACTACTCTCCTCACCTAGGATTGCCCTACCCATGTGTACAGTGATATTATAGGCACAACCAGCTTAAGTCTAGATATGCTATAGTCATTATCTAGTTCACTTAAACTAAAGCTCTAATACCAAAATGTAAACACCTAAAAAATGGGACAAACAAAATTTCTGGAATTGAAAATGTGGTATATAAAAGTAATGTCGTAGCACGAGCTTTTCCCAAAAGGGAACAATATATGTCTGTTATGATTACCAAATTATAATAAGTATGCAATGAGAGGGATAACAACCCTTTAATCTAAATCCTATCTAGGAAAGAGATTATATTAAGTTGTCATCCAAATCTCCAAAATGTGTGTCTTCTATACTTGGCGTCCCAAAATGCTCCAAAGCTCACATCTAAGGTCTACTAATCCTTCTTGGCGGTCGCGCCGCTAGAAGCTGAGATATACATCAAACCAATCAAGTGTAAACACCCCAAAAAATGGGACAAACAAAATTTCCGGAATTGAAAATGTGGTATATAAAAATAATGTCGTAGCACGAGCTTTTCCCAAAAGGGAACAATATACGCCTGTTAAGATTACTAAATTATAATAAGTATGCAATGAGGGATAACAACCCTTTAATCTAAATCCTATCTGGGAAAGAGATTATATTAAGTTGTCATCCAAATCTCCAAAATGTGTGTCTTCTATACTTAGCGTCCCAAAATGCTCCAAAGCTCACATCTAAGGTCTACTAATCCTTCTTGGCGGTCGCGCCGCTAGAAGCTGAGATATACATCAAACCAATCAAGTGTAAGGCCAAACGATCCCAGCGAATTGAACAATAACATGGCAAAATCATTTAAACAGTTATAGACAACAAGAGCCATAAAGGAATCAATGGGGGAGATCCATCGCACCAATGAGTTTCACCTCAAGTCAATGTACCTTGATGTTCAGTCACATGAGCAACATCTCGAAGGCCCGACACATTTGAAGACTACCTCCCAGGCATTAGTCCAAATGGCAGAGATCTAGGTAAATACCGTCAAGGTGGCACCCTAAGACTACATCCTCCTAGTGCATACTCATGGTTCATCCAACACATAAAACATCCATCATTATACATATTCCACATCGAGTAAAATACATGTATAAGACTCCAAGTAATTCCAATCCCAATTTAGGTCAAAACCCTAAATCATGTATATTTACCAACAATGTCCATCAACCATATATCCACATATGTACATAACTCAACTATTACCAACAAAGTATACCTATCAAATCTCACATAATGATTATTGACCAAAAACTCTAATACATACCAAATATAGAAATGTGACCCAAACTTATCAGGTGATTAACATGTATAAAGAGATGTGAAATAATAACAAGAACATATTAAGATTTGTATCTCATTTAAAATAGTTAGAAGAAAACTCACAATCTAGGTTTTATAGCAAAGCCCTAGAAACTTGCAAAACCCTAGAAATGAGGATGGAGGAGGAAGATGATTTTGAGACTTGAAACCCTTGGGTAAGATCCTTGGTTGGGTAAGGCTTGATTCTTGCAATAAATGTGGTGGATGATGGTTTGGATGCTTCTTGTATCGATCTTGAGGAGTAAATAGGGAAGAGAGAGTTTTTGAAAGAAGTAGATGGAAGAGTAAATGAGAAGGGGTTGATTTTCCCCTTTTTACCTGCACAGAGGTCGCGCAAAGTTCATGGCATAGTTGAACCCGCGCAGAGAGGTGCGCCGGCCTCAGGAGTTGTGAGCGAACAAAGCCTCGTGCGGCTTATGGCACGGCTCCACCCGCACGGCCATCCATGCAGAGCACTGTTTTCATTATTCTTCGTTTCGGCCAAAGGTTAGGGTGTTACAACTTGTCTTTTCCCTGATTAATCTTTTCTCAACTTCTTCCATACCATCTTTGATTCTTGGATTCAGAGGGAATACTAGTGTTTAATCCATGTTGTACTCGCAGTATAAATACCTTAAGGTATCTTCTATTGAATTCTTCTTTTCTATGGACATGAATTCTGGTGGCTTTGTGAATCTGGAGAGTGCACGGATGCCAATGCTTATCTTCTGAACAGGTTCGTCTGGAGGTGCTTGTTCATCAACAACCGTTGTGGGTTCTTCAGCAGACTGCTATTGAGCTGTCTCTGGTTCTTTGCTTTGGACTTGTGGGGATTGTGGAGGAGTTTAATTGATTAAAGAGTATATCAATACTTCTAGCTGTGCATTATCCTGATTTTGTTGCTCTATCTTTGGTGTGGAAGTTTGATGAGGTTGAGCATTTCTGTAGACATACTCCTCTATTTAAACAACTTCGTCTTCTTCAGCATTCACTTCTTCTTCAGAGTCACTTCTAAATGCATCTCTCATAAAACTTTTGGGCGTTCATGTGAGGAGAAGGCATCTTTAGAAGAGTTGCTGGAGAAATCGACCATTTGTTCATCATCATCCTCTAGTGCACCTATTGTTTCTGATGATGCATTTATTACAGGAAGTAGAGATGTTGCTTCGAAAGTGGTGGACGGTGCCAAGAATATTACTGGCATAGGAGACTTCAAGAGTGTTGGTTGGTTATCTTCAGCAGAGGTGGAGTGCCTCTCTAGTTCACTTTGATCCTGAGATCCTTTTCCTTTCTTTGTAGAAGGTAAGGGGGTAGTGCCACTTGTTCCATTTGCTCTGAGAGATTGTTTCTCCCCCTTTTGATTTCTAATGACCGTTCGGGTTGATCATCATGATGGTTGTCATCAGAACCATCAAATCTTGCCTTCTTCTTTGCTTCCTCAGAGCAAACAGTCTCTGGGATTTTCTTTTCAACTTTCCCACTTCTTCTAGAGAAAGAGCTTGCTTTAGAAGGCTCTGAAATGTCTGTGTTTGTTGCCCTGCCTTGGCAACAAATTTGTTTAAGATAGTGAGCATCTTATGGGTCACTGATTTAGAGAAATCTTGCATATCGGCTTTGGTGACCAAGTGGGTGTTCTCTGAAGGTTGTGGGAGTGAAGATGGAGCAGCAACTAGAACTGGCAGCTTTGCAATTGTCTCTGTTAGTACTTTGAGCAGCTCATCCTTGAAGTTAGAAAAATCTTCAGTGGTGACAGAGGGAGCTGGAGCAGAGGGAGCTGAAATAGTTGTGATGATCTCTACTTTGGCCTCTAAGATGTCCTTGGATATGGCTGTTGAGTTGTTGAGGATCAGCTTCTCCAGAGAATCAATATGATTGTTGTTGGAGTTAAGTGCAGCACGCAACTCATAGACCTCTGAGGTTAATTTAGCAACTTCAGAGTTCAAGGCAGAGGCCTCTGAGGTCTTCTCAAAATGAAGTTTTAGATCGTTTAGGGATCCTCTGATTTCATCACCAAAGATTTTGAACTCTTCTTTGGTGACATAATCAGAGTTGGTAAGCTTGGATTCAACACATGGATCCAATTTTCCCTCGAGTCCAGAGGGGCCTTCTTTTAGAGTTGGGTTGATAGTGGCTTCGAAAGGACTTCCCATCAATCCTTGAGAGTCCTTTTTCAAGGATTTCACTATAATGGTTGTCATTGGTTGATCATACTTTGAATCATATTCAGAAGGTGAGAACCGAATGTGTTTAGACACCTTGCTGTTCGGGAAAGTGAGTCCATGTGCAACTAGGTTATTCCATTGTCCCTCTGTGAGATAATCCTTACGAGAGATCTTAAAGGTCTCTGGTTCTAAAAGACGGGCACCAAATTTATGAGCCATAGAGGCATCATGTGTGTGGGGTGGTTGCGTACTCTGGGGCAAATGAGTACTTGTTTCTTTAGCGAAGTCCTTTTGGGAGGACTTAGCTAGATCAGAGGTTTCCCCTTGGGTGCGTGCTTTAGAGGCAGAAGGATGTTCCTCTGAGTGGTTAGATTTGGCAGAGTTTGAGGTGTGCACCTCTATTTCAATATCCAATGGTGCTGGACTACCTAGGATAGAAGATGTGTTAGCACGAGGAGATGGGCTAGGTTGACTCTAAGTTGTGCCATCAGAGGCATCTTTTACTACCTCACTTCCCTCGGCACATAAGTTTTTAAGAAAATCATCCTCTGGTGGACACTCATTCTCACCTTCCTCTGCTCTGACAGAGCTATTCTCTTCGTCAGAGGGAGGGTTCTCTCTTCTCTCTTCACTTCCCTCAATAGAGACACCATGTGGTTTCTCTTTGTTATCATTTTGAGTAGCCTCAGAGATTTCACTATCTGATTCTATCTCTGGTTCAGGCCCTAAATGAGTTGGGGATCCCACCATCGGTTCTGATGGTTGGGTAACACTACTAAGATAGAGGCGGGTAGAATGATCAGCAGGTATGTACTACAGCATGCTATGAGGAAACCTCCTCTCGTATACGTAAGGAGGCATTGTAGTTGCCTTGAATGAGTTCATCACATAGAGAGTGGTTTTTCGTCCTTCCTCTGATATGGAAAACTTGGTCATTGCCCGTCTGATCACTAGGGAGATGAACCTTGGAAACAACACTGAGATTGGTTGTTTTCCTTTCTATAGAGCTTTGTTTTTGCGATCTACTGCAGTGAGGATTTCAGAGTATAGAAGTCCCGCCATGTCTATGTTTCGATTGAAGTACTGTGAATACATTATTGCTAAAAGAGTGGGATTTGCTTGATCTTGACTCCCAATATTACATGTCAGTGTTCGGTTTAGCACATTGAACATAAAGTTCCAGGTGGGAGGGAGGTGTTGTCGCCTGAATTCACTCAATCGAGTGATCTCCTTGTTGTATACAAGATGTTGAAGAAACTGGATAAGAATATCCTGAGTGGGGGGTTTTTTAAACCTTGGTATTTGAAGGTCAGTGGTGTTCAATAGAAATAGTCGTCGTCTTAAAGTATCAGGCTGAATGCATATGTTGACTACTCTTTCTCCAAGATCAACATATCGAAGGATTACTTTAGCTTGTTCATTGTACTCACTTGAGTACCACCGTTGTTGCACAAAGTTGAGAGGAACATTTGTGCCATATGCGGATAGGGCATCTTTGAGTTCACATGAACGGAAAAACTCCAGGACAGGACAAAATTGTTCATCGAACATGGAAGGTGTAAGATCGAGATGATAGTTATTCCCTTTGACTGGAACATCGAACTGAGCAAGGTTCATGGTTGGGACAATTCTACTAGAGTCTGTAGAGCCAGTTTGTTGGTTCGCCATTGTTGCAGGTTAGAGAGTTCTTGAAGCTTTTGAATGCTTTGAGAGAATTTCAGGAGAGCGTAAAAGGAAAATGGAGTGTAAGGTGGGTTTTTATGGATGTGAGACGTGAGATAGGGGGTTATGGAAACGGCGTATTTGAGTACCATGTTAGAAATGGAAACGGCGTTTGTAAGTACCCATGTCAGAAACGTTCCATTGTCCATCAACTCAAATATTGACACGTGGAGAGTGTGAGTGAAAGGACGCTTATGTCAGATAACTATCATTTTGGATATTTTATTTATAAAATATGATAGTTATCCAAGTAAATTACCCACACAAACCAATTTTCTTTTGAAAGAATTTCATAAGCTTAAATTCCTTTTCTCAAACATCAAAAAAATTAAAAATTATTTACAAAAAAAAATTCAAAACTTGATTAATAAATACCCAAGAACACTAAGAATTTACTGCTCTGATATATATCTTCATAGCACATTATGTCAAGGGCTCTGAAAATATTATCAGAGACCAATTAATAGTCTCTTAGATGTGTTTCTTTGAAACAATCAAGTTTGATTTTCAGAAAAAGATAAGGTAAAATATGAGAATGAGAAACATACCTTTCCTTCTGAAATGATCTTCTGATAAAATGATCAGAGGCTCTGATGTAAGTATCATAGATAAGATCAAAGGCTCTGATATGAAGAGCATAGGCTCTGAAACTTGGTTTGATGACAATTGTTGGGTCTAAAATGTGCTAAGTCCAGTTAGTGCTGCTTAGTGCTGAAAGAATTAATAATGCTAAAGATTTTAATACTGCTACTCAAAGGCTACTGCTTGTAGGATTACTACTGCTAGAGGTATTAATACTGCTTGAAAGTTAATACTGCTAGTAGTTAGTACTGCTTGAAGAATTACTACTGCAAGCATGGTTAGTACTGCTGAGGATGAAGATTAATGTTGCTCATGATGATAAAGATGGATTGATTGCTTGATGTGAAAGACTAGGAGCTGGAGATAATGTTGACGATAATTATGGACTGGATGTTGGAGATCAATATTATTTTCATATTTATCTTGTAATTTGTTTTGTATATATAGATACATAGTTTTTGATAGAATGTACACAGATATACGTTTTTGTTCTAGAAAGAATTAGCCTCAAGGTTCTTTGTAGTCCTTTCAATAGAAAAGTATTGAACGTCTGTTAAGCCTGTTCAACAGATTGAGGCTGTGGTTGTAATCAATAAGTTAATTCAATATAACTTGTGATTTGATCCATACACTATTCTATTGATTTACTGTTAAAGTGTTATTCCGCAAACTTCTTTAACAAAGTTTCTGAGTGTTAATTAAATTCTTGTTTAGAATTTCGATCTTGACAAGTGGTATCAGAGCAAAGGAACTCAGAAAGCTATAATCTTCATGGACGGATCACATGACATTGTTCTTGTTTCAAAGGTTCCCATGCTCAAACCCAATGAGTTTGACATGTGGAAAATCAAGATCAGGAAATATATCCTTCTTACAGATTACTCAATGTGGGATACCATTGAGAATGATCCCTCCAATGAAGGAGAGATGGGAGCAGATGGCAAGAGACCTCCACCAAAGACTGATGGAGAAAGAAAGATGAGGCAGACTGAGATGAAAGCCTTGAGTAATCTGCTCTTGGCAATTCCTAACGAATACCAACATCAGTTTTGCAACTGTGCTGATGCCAGAATCCTGTGGAATGCTTTGGAAAAGAGATTTCCAGGCACTAAAAGCACAAAGAGAAATCAAAAAGCAATTCTCAAGCAACAATATGAGAATTTCATGTCTACAAAGAATGAGTCTATGACTCAAACCTTTGATAGATTCAACAAGTTTATTGGAGAATTGGCCACTGTTGGTGTCAAGATGGACCAGGATGATGTCAACAGAAAGTTTTTAAGATCTCTTAGTGAAAAATGGGTAATGTATACAATATCATTCAGACAGAATGATAATCTGGAGGATAAAAAACTTGATGATCTCTACAATGATCTCAGGGTGTTTGAAGCAGAAGTTGAATCTAAGAAAAGGCCATCTGGATACTCTCATAATGCTGCTCTCTTATCATCTACTACTGATTCTTCTGCTAATACAGAATCAGTTAGTACTGTGTTAGTGTATTATTATATCCAAGATTTAATTGGAAAAGTCAAGTCTAGTAAAGTCAACAAAGTCAAAGTTTAGTTTTAATCAATATGAGTTTACTTAGGTGTTAAGCATGTAGTTTTAGTACTTGGTATAAATACCTTTAGTTCTTTGTAATAAAAAAAGAAACCTTCATTGTAATATCATATTGTTAGATCTATGACTAGTGAACTTTCTCTCTCTACTCTCTTTCTAGACTTAACACAGTCATATTGATTGCTTGATTTGAATCTGGGAACACATTTTCAATTGGTATCAGAGCAAACCAAACAAATTCAGAAAGATCACTGAATTAGTTTTTGGATCAGATTCTTGAAAATTCAAGAAAATTGTAATTTCTGAAAAAGTCACTGTTTGATCCGTAGTTTTCTTGGTTTTGTACAATTAAATCAAGAAATTGATTTGATTTTGTACGTTTTATCAATTGGATCAACTTTTATTCAGATCACATAGTCAAATTCGAACATTAGATTGATCAATTTGATCAAATTGCTATTTTTGTAAAACCCAAACTTAAGCACTATTTCTTGAATCAATTTGTTGCTTTTTGATGTTTTTAATGTAAATCTAGTGGTAGAATTGTGTTCTAAATGATAAATCGATCATTTCTATGAAATTTCATGTTTTAATTTGCAGGTTTAGAGCAATTTGGATTGATTTCATGAATGTAACTGTCAAAACGTGCAAGATCTGACAAACGTGCAAGTTCATCATCAAACGCGTAAGTGAAAGGATTTGATTCTTGGCTAGAACGCGCAAGTATGTGAAGAACGCGCAAGCAAAACGTGCGAGTTTGCTAAAACGCACTAATAGAGGCAAGCGAGTTTGATAAACGCGCAAGACAAAGCTAGCGAGTTTGATAGAAACGCGCTAAGAGGCTTGTGAGTTTGAAATCCGTGAAAAAAAATTGAGTGCTGAAACGCGCAAACGTCATAACGCGCAAACATCATAAAACGCGCACGTAGCGGCTAGCGAGTTCCAGAAACGTGCAAGTGTCTATTAGCGAGTTTGAGTGTGAATAGTGCTTTGCGCTTTCAGTGGCCTGCAAGTTTTTCAAACGCGCACATAACGTTTAGCGTGTTTCTCAGTGAATAGTGTTCAGCGCGTACAGTGATCTGCAAGTTTCAAGAGATAGAAAATTTCTGAATTTTTTTTAAGTGGTGATCCAAGTTTGACTTTCAGTCTACTTTTTGGCATTGGTTTGGGAACGATCATTTTATTCAAGCATTTCTTTCTAGAGAAAAATATGTCAGCGGACATATTTTGATAGTGGTCATAATTTTCTGATTTTTGTCGATCATTTTTTTAAAGCTAACATTCTGACAAGATACCTGTTACAAACGAGAGAGGAAACACTGTTTTATCTGCAAGAGATATGGCTGTTTTGTACATGCCTGAGATACCAAAAATAGAAGCAGAAAGAGACAATCTGAAAAATCAGAATTCAAAGCTTCTTAAGCAGATTCAGAAGTTGAAATTAAATTTGTCAAACTCTGATAAAACTCCTGTTTGTGCAAAATGTACTGAAATTGCTAAATCCGATTGTGCAGGTATCACCAGTGCAAGAGAGAAGGAGATTAAAGAGAAAGAGGAAATGATTAAAATAAAAGGAAATACTATTCAATCTTGTGAAAAAGAAATCAAGCTGAAAGACAGAAAGATTGCGTATCTTCAAAGCCAACTGAAGACGACTGAACAGAAGTCATCTGAACTGAAAGATGAATTAGTCAAGCTTCAAAACAAGTTAAAGGCTTTTGAAGATCAAATATCTTATTTGGAGAAGAAGAATGTTGAACTGAAAACAAGTCTCCAAGAAGAAAAAGACAAATCAAATGTGAAGACATCTTCTACCCAACAGTCATCTGAAATTTTCAAGAAAACTTTACAAGAGAAGAAGGATCTTGAGCTTAGATGCCTTAAACTTTTTAAGCAAGTGTCTGAATTCGAAAAGATAATAATTACTGAAAGAGACACATTTGCTAAGGAAAGAAAAGTTTTTGAAGATAAAAACACTGAATTTCCTAAGCAGATTTCTACTTTACAAGACTTGCTCGAAAAAGAAAGACAATTTTTCAAAGAAAAGAAAAAGTCTTTTGAGTCTGAAAAGAAAAATTCTGAAAAGAGAAATGTTGGGATCTTCAATGAAATTTCTGATAAATCCAAGAACTTACAAAAAGATTTTGAGCAAGAACGTTCATATTTTGAAACTGAAATATCCAAGCTCATATCCAAAATCTCTGTTCTATCAACAGATATTCTTAAAGAACAGAAGGCCAAATCTAATTTGAAACAAAAGTTTGACACACTTTCAGATGAAAGAAACATTTTGACTAAAAAGATAAATGACTTAGAAGCTGCAAACATTGATTTGTCAGATAAAGTAACAGCTGATGTGATTAGTCAATCACCTGTTGATAATTCAACAGAATCAGTTTGTTCTTTCAAAACAGCTTCGAGTTCCATTCATAAAAATGTTTTCAACAAGAACAGTGTTAAGCCACAAATTGTCAAATCAAATCAGATCAAACCATCTAATCTATTTTATGATAAATCTGTTGATGGTTCAGCAAGCTATTATATCAAATCTCTTGGTAAGTCTTCTAAGAAAAATCAGATGGTCTGGAGAGTGAAGAGTTCTTCAGATGAAGAGAAGAAGGACAAAGCATTCAAATCCACAACCAATGCTAAAAAGAACAGAGTGCATAAAGGTAAATCTTTTGGTAATTCTGATATATATTACTCGACTAATCATTTGATCAGGATTGCACAAAAGAAAATTTGTTGTTCTTACTGTGGAGAGAATGACTTCGTTCAGAAACAATTTGTTCATAACTGGTACGGTTCTTACAGAATAACTTCTCAGAATTATGGATTTAAAAGATATACATCTAATGAGAAGTGGATTCTTAAATCTAACATACCAGGACCCTTATACCAGTGGGTACCAAAGCCTATTAAATATGTTTCGCAGGTACCACAGGTTTAGGGGGAGCAAGATGTTTGACTTCTGATCATGTACAGATCAGGACTCGTACTTCAAAGTACAAAATTTTGACTTCTGAGTAAATCAACTCACGACTCGGACTTAAAAGTCAAAGGTGTTTGACTTCTAGACAAAACAGTCTAGGACTCGTTCTTCATTTTTTAAAGAACATTGGCTTTTAAACAAAACTGTTCAAAACCCGAACTTAAGTGTCAAGACTATGGCTTTTGATCACATGACAGATCAGGACCCGTTCTTCAATGTTCAGATAAGCATATTTTGCAAATATCCAGGGGGAGCTTAATAGACCTAAATCATTCTATCATGATTTGAGGGGGAGATTAAAGGTAAATATCTTCTGATCTTAGATCTCTGATTGTTTGAAAGAAGAACAACTTTCAAGCATGAAAAACGGTTTCTTAAATGTTCAAACCACTTCTCTATTCTCAAAAGATTTCATGAATTCAGAAGTGAGCTTTTAAATGTTTTTCATTATTAAGCATTCATTTTTAACTGGCCGTGTGTTTCCAAATATGAATACTTGCGTATTATCTTTTCTATATACTATAAAGTATTCATACACATCGGTTCAGTATTTCATTTGAATTTATTATTACCATGTCTCATAACGACCAAATTTTTCGATGGTAATACCCTCGTTTGCTTTCAAATGTTGTTGAGCATCATTCATCATTTCAATATTTGTGCTTTCATTGCTATAAGTGTTTATATTCGTTCATATAAACAAACTATCAATTCTTTGATACCCTAACCATTTTATTTGATCTGATTGAGACATTGTCAGATTCTCAAAACAATTCTCTTGATTTCATTTCATTCATTCAATTTTCTTGTTTTGAGAGATCTTCATTGTTCAAATGCTCAAGTTTCAATCTTATTTTTAATGAGCATACATTTTGACAATGTTTTTCATTTTTGTGCTTAACTATTCAAGTTAAACTGTTGAGCAGCCATTCTTTATAGGAGTTACATGGGATTCATGTGTGAGCTTAAACAAAACTTCCATGGATTCACGTTAACCAATGTTTCCTACCTAGGAAGTTATCCTCGAGTGATTGAGGGGTGAGGGGTCAAAATCAAAGAATGGGGGAGATAACTCATCCAGTTGAGTTTTTCTTATTGTGTGGAGCGGTAAAATGTAAATGAGAGATTGGTTAGAAGTGAGCTTTAATGTTAAAAAGAAAGAGGTTGTGAGAACAGAGTTAAAAAAATATCAAAACTCTGCACCAACCGCTTTCTGAGTCGGGCAGCCACAAAATCTGATTGGTTCACATTCTTTGGTGACCATCATTGAAAAAGGCAGTGAGCCCACGACAACTCTTGCAATTACCCCACCAGCCACTCGTTTCTTTCTTAACAAAGAAATGTTTCATTTTCTTTGGGGATGCAGCATATCTGCTATCTGGTCTTCACTCGGAAGATTTAGATATTTAAAAAGAAGGAAAGTTGCCCCACCTTCGCACCTCTTTCATGCACATTGAGTCGTGTAATACTTGTTGCCGTCTCAACAGTTTACACAATTTGAGCCTTATGAAACACAATCATTGTGCTAAATTCTTTCATATACAAGCACGAGCACACAGAAAATTTGTTCTTCTGTCAAAACATTCATAGATAAACCTTGTGTTTTTCAATGATTGAATGGAGGTCCTGGGAAGTCATCATCAAGCTAACTCCTTATATTGTACATTCGTTGTACACAGTAACTCCGTGTTACTGACAGGCACTTCTAACTGTTTCATTTGTTGAATCAGGGTTACCAATTTCATTATATCTTAATTTGAAAATATTCGGGTATATACAGTTTATGATTCAGATACTCAGATCAAAGGATGGAAAATGTCAAGTTATCATAAAGGAGGAGATTGTTACATTGAGTACAAAGGGGGATGATCAAAGAATGTGTTGAAATTGAAAAGTTTTGATGTTCATGAAGATCACAATCATCAAAAAGGGGGAGATATCTACAAAGATCAATTTCAAAGACAAATGGTGAAGATAATCCTGAAGAGATAATTCTGAAAGTTCAAGAAGAGATAACTCTGAAAGTTCAAGAAGAGATAATTCTAAAAGTTCAAGACAATTCAGATGCTTTCTATGTTTCAGAGACAGATTCTGAAGATGATTCGTGAAAGTTTGTTTTTCTAAAGACGGTCTAGAGATCAAAGAGATGAAGACACAAAGTTCAAAGATTCCTTAAAGCTTCAAGAAGTTCCAGAAGTTACAAAAGTTTTAAAGATGATGTTTTTCAAAGTTTTCAATGTATTGCTCAAGACTTGTTGACTTTCAAAAGATGCAATGTGAAAGACTTTTCAAGCTTATCTGAAGATTCTTCAAAGATTGAAAGACTGAAGACTGTTAAAGCTTCAAAGTTTTAAAGATGTTAGAGATAAAAGTTGAAGAATCAAGCGCTGAAGACTAATGTCAAATTTTTATTAAATCTTGAATACAAAGGGGGAGATTGTTAGTGTATTATTGTATCCAAGATTTAATTGGAAAAGTCAAGTCTAGTAAAATCAACAAAGTCAAAGTTTAGTTTTAATCAATATGAGTTTACTTAGGTGTTAAGCATGTAGTTTTAGTACTTGGTATAAATACCTTTAGTTCTTTGTAATAAAAAAAGAAACCTTCATTGTAATATCATATTGTTAGATCTATGACTAGTGATCTTTCTCTCTCTACTCTCTTTCTAGACTTAACACTGTCATATTGATTCTTGATTGAGATTATTGTTTGATTGCTTGATTTGAATCTGGGAACACATTTTCATACTGCTTATGGCTCAAAACAGGATGGACTCAATGATTCTTTTTTGGGGCGAATCTCTCAACAGCATGTGAGAAACAATCAACAATCAAAGTCCACCAACAACTGGAACCCATCTCAAGCACTTGTCTCACAAGATGGAATGGGATTTGATTGGAGTGATCAAGCTGATGATACAGTTCAGAATCAAGCACTGATGGTTGAAGTTTCAGAGTCTTCAAGCACTGCAATTCCCACAGAGGTAAAATCTAAACTCTGCTCTAAAGCATGTCTTGAAACTGTTAAGAAGTACAGGGATCACAATCAGAGAATGTGTGATGACCTTAAAAGACTGGAGAAACATAGGAGAGAATCTAATTTGATCATTGTGAATTTTGAAGAACAAATTAAGGCATATCAGGCCAATGAACTTCAACATTCATATGATCAAAATTATTGGAAGTGGGAGAAAAAGGAGTTGGAGATTAAGCTAGAAAAGGCTAGAGAAGAATGTGAGAAAGTCAGAAGTGAATTTGAGAAGGCCAAACTAGACATTGAGAAATTTTCCAATGCCTCTAAAGCAATGGACACTTTACTCAAATCTCAAGTTCATGACAAACTTAAGAGAGGTATAGGATATAATAACACTCCTCCACCTTACAACAATAACTATATTCCACCCACTTCAGACCTCTTAGAAAGACAATGTAAGAATGTCTTACCTGAAGGAGCCACAGAAGTAGATCCTTTAGACACTGTAGTGATTGAGGCAGAATCTGAAAAAGAGAACAAGGTAGACCAGAAAGAAGTTCCCCTAGAAAACCACATTCTAAGAAATGAGAGGGGAGGTAAACCATTTTTCAAGAGTGAGAAAGTAGAGAAGTTTAAGACTGGGGAAGAGACTGTCAAGAGTGAGAAAGTTGAGACCTCTAGGAAAGGGAAGGAAAAGGTACAGGGAGATCACTATATGCAAACTACTGTTGTAAATCCCTGTACTTGTCAACAGAAAAAGACCCATCAACATGATAAAATAAGGGGAAATCAGAGAAACAAAAATAACCAGTGGGCTCAAAAACAGGGAATTGATCTAAGCAAAGTCAATAGACCAAAGCCTTGTTTTATTTGTGGCAAGTTGAATCATCTAACCAAACACTGTTATTTCAATCCTATTAACCAAAGATTTACTTTTCAAAGACAACATCAAAATTTTTTTGGTTATAGGAAGCAATCAAGAAGATCAAGGAACCACATGGCTGAGAATGTGAGAACAACACCAGTGAAAACTGGTACTGCAAAATCTCATATTCAGAATAAGCAAATCAAGGAGTAACACAAAGAATAAGAAAGCAAACAAATGTGTCTTAATTTGGGTCCCAAAAGAAACTAAACCTATTAGTACTGCTAACATAAATAGTGCTGCTAATAGCAATACTACTGCTGACCAAGTTAGTACTGTTAATAAAGTTAGTACTACTACCAGAGTTAGTACTGCTGACCAAATTAGTACTGCTAACAAAGTTATTGTTGCTGACCAAGTTAATACTGCTAACAAGGATAGTACGGCTACTAGTGTTAATACTGCTAAGCCTATAATTAAGACAAAGTATTCTAGCCATGAGTTTCCTGACTCTGATCATCTCATCAAGACTAAGCCTAATGAATATGATTATGTTGATGAGAAAGGACAACCCAAGACCACTTTGGCTTGGGTTCCCTCAAGAAACTAACTGTTTTATCTTATGCGCAGGGTAACCAACAACTCAAGGGGAAGAGCATTTGGCATGTAGACAGTGGTTGCTCTAGGCACAAGACAGGTAACATATCCTGCCTTCAAAATTTCAAAAGGTTTGATGGATGACATGTTGCTTTTGGTGACAATCCAGCAGGAGGTAAGATAAGTGGAAAAGGTATGGTTTCAAAAGGTAAGATGAATTTTGAAGATGTGTACTATGTTGAGCAATTGAGATACAACCTGTTAAGTGTATCACAGGTCTGTGACAAGAAACATAGTATATTATTTAATGATACTGAATGTATTATCCTTTCTCCAGGATTCAAGGTAGTTGATGAAAATATGATACTACTTAGAACTCCTAGAAAAGACAATGTTTATTGTTTGGACCTAGAGAGTGTTTCATCTGATTCATCACTAAACTGTCTGTTTTCAAAAGCTTCTTTAGATGAATCATCTCTTTGGCACAGAAGGATGTGTCACATGAATTTTAAAACTACGAACAATCTTGTGAAAAACAACCTTGTAAGAGGTTTGCCTCAAAAAGTGTTTTCATGTGATGATCATGTGTTGTATGTCTTAAAGGCAAGCAGCACAAAACTTCTCATAAGTCCAAAGAAATAAACACAATCTCTTCACCTCTTTAGTTATTGCATATGGATCTCTTTGGTCCTACAAATGTGATGAGTATTGGTAAAAAATCCTACTGCTTAGTCATTGTTGATGACTTATCTATATTCACTTGGGTATATTTTCTGAGGACTAAGGATGAGACAAGTGGACTGATCAAATCCTTTGTTCTTAGGGTTGAAAACCAAACAAATCTAAGAGTTAAAGTCATCAGATCTGATAGTGGAACTGAATTTAAAAACATTGACATAAACTGAATTTAAAGGTATTGAGAGACAATTCTGTGCTCCTAGAACTCCTCAACAGAATGGTGTTGCTGAGAGGAGAAATAGGATATTGATTGAGGCTGCTAGATCTCTCTTGGCAGATTCAAAATTACCAATTACTTTTTGGGCAGAAGCAGTTAATATTGCTTGTTATGTCCAAAACAGAGTTCTAGTAGTCAAATCCCAAGGAAAAACACCTTATGAGCTTTTCAAAAAGAAGAAACCATTTATTGAATTTTTCAAACCCTTTGGGTGTCCTTGTACAATCCTCAATACCAAATCTAATTTAGGCAAGTTTGAAAGCAAAGCTAAGGATGGATTCCTTGTTGGTTACTCCTCTCAGAGTAAGGCATATAGAGTTTTCAATAGTTCTTCAAGGATTATAGAGGAAAGTGACAATGTCAAATGCAATGAGAACACACCAAATCCAATTGGTGCAGGTCCTGATTGGTTGTTTGACATTGATTCACTAACTAACTCTTTGGGTTTTAGTGATGTACAAATTGCAGGAACAAGTTCAGAAGAGAAACAAGCACAGAAACCAGAGTTTGTGTTGTTTCCTATACCTACAGTTGATCCTGTTGAATTTTGTCAACAAGAATAGAAGAAGGATTCAGAAAAAGAGGAGTCTGAACCAGAACAGAATGAAGATGACAAAGGTGATGAAGAGAATAAGGGTGATAAAGAGGATGCTCATCCTTCAGGAAACACAGGTCCTGAGATGCCCATACTGTCAGAAGATGATACTGATGAAGAAAATTCTTCAGTATTTGGTGGAAGCACTCCTGAAAAGAATGACTCTAATCTGGATGAAAATATCAATGAGGAGGTTGCACATAAAACAAGAACTTAGAAGAATCATCCTCCTCAGTTGGTGATTGGTGACATAAATTTGCCTAGGATCACAAGGCATCAAAGTAAGTTAGGAGGATTGAAAGACTTGCAGTCAGGGTTGTTATCTTGTTTTCTATCTCAGATTGAACCCAAGAAGGCCTATGATGCAATGAAAGAACCAAGATGGATAGAAGCAATGAAAGAGGAGCTGTTGTAGTTTAAGCTGCAAGATCTGTGGGATCTAGTTGACCTTCCACCAAGACAAAGGGCAATTGGTACTAAATGGGTTTTCAGGAACAAGAAAGATGAGAGAGGAATTGTAATAAAGAATAAGGCCAGACTTGTGGCACAAGGGTATACACAAGAAGAGGGGATAGATTATGAAGAAGTATTTGCACCAGTAGCCAGAATTGAGGCAATTAGGATGTTTCTAGCCTATGCTTCTTTCATGTAGTTCAGAGTATTTCAGATGGATGTCAAGAGTGAATTTCTATATGGGACAATTGATGAAGAAGTCTATGTATGTCAGCCTCCAGGGTTTGAGAATCCTACCTTTCCTGACAAAGTATACAAACTAAAGAAGGCACTCTATGCGCTACATCAAGCACCAAGAGCATGGTATGACACTCTGTCTACCTATCTCTTGGAAAATGGTTTTGAAAGGAGAATCATTGACAATACTCTGTTCATTAAAAGGAAGAAGAAGGACATCCTACGTGTTCAAATCTATGTGGATGATATCATCTTTGGATCCACAAAAGATTATATGTGCAAGGAGTTTGAGGAGCTGATGCATAAAAGATTCAAGATGAGCTCTATGGGTGAACTTACATTCCTCCTTGGGCTACAGGTTAAACAGAAGAAAGATGGTATCTTCATCAGTCAATCCAAGTATGTGCAGGATATCCTTACAAAGTTTGGATTTTCATATTCAAAGCCTGCAAGCACACCTATGGAAACACACAAACAGATCACTGCAGATCTTGAGGGGGAGGATGTGGATGTTCATCATTATAGATCTATGATAGGCTCCCTCATGTATCTAACAGCTTCAAGGCCAGATATTATGTTTGTTGTCTGTGTGTGTGCCAGATTTCAAGTAAGACCTAAGCAATCTCATTTTCAAGCAGTCAAGAGGATCTTCAGATATTTCAAAGTACAACCGAGGTTGGGTCTTTGGTATCCTCATGACTCACCATTTGATCTACTTGCATATTCTGATAGTGATTTGGGTGGTGCAAACTTGGATAGAAAGTCTACATCAGGATGATGTCAGTTTTTGGGTGCAAGACTAGTTTCATGGCAGTGTAAAAAGCAAACCACAGTGTCCACCTCTACAACAGAAGTAAAGTATATAGCTGCTGCAAGCTGCTGCTCTCAAGTGTTATGGATTCAGAATCAGATGTTGGACTATGGTGTTACTTTTTTCTTCACACTCCAATATTCATTCACAACAAGAGTGCTATAAGCATTGTTAATAATCTAGTCAAGCACTCTAAAACCAAGCATATAGAAATCAGATACCATTTCATTAGAGATTGCAATGAAAAGAAGCTAATTCAGGTTTTGAAGGTACACACAAGTAACCAATTTGCTGATCTATTCACCAAAGCTTTTGATGTGGGTAGATTCACATTCTTGGTCACAAGTGTAGGCATGATAAACACTGAATAATCCTCTTTTGATTTCTCATAATATATTGTCCATGGTGCTGCTAACTATGTGTGTTTAAGTGTTTCAGATTACCTTGCTTATTAGAAACTTGGTACTTCTAGTTAAGTTAATACCGCTCTCACTATTAATCCTGCTGCCAGTTCAAATATGATTAAGTATGGTTACTACTACTATGTGGTTTATACTGCTAGTGCAAAGTTACTACTGCTTACCATATTTCTACTGCCAGACAATGTTACTACTGCTGGTATGTGTTAATAATGCTAGTCTGTGTTAATGTTGTTGGTATGTGTTACTACTGCTAGTCTGGGTTAATGCTGCTAGTATGTATTGCTACTGCTTATATGGGTTAGTAATGCGGGTTTGTTAATGCTTCTAGGGTACTTAGTACTGCTTCTAACTGAAACCCTCCACCTATAAATACCCTCTCTGACCGCCAAAATCCAAACGGCTCTTTGAATTTCCTACGAGTGTTCATCCTCTCTCTCTCTCTCACGAATTCTTGCTTCCCAGTGCATAAACCCTAGAGTTGTTTCGATCCCAAAAACGATGGCAGGACTGGAATTTGTGGACGATCACAATGAACTCGCAATGCTGCAGAAACCCAAACAAGCTGAGGGTTTTGAAGAAATTGTGGATTTCTTGAAAGCATCCCACATTGCCTAGGCACTCACAGTCAATCCCACCATCTATGTGGAGCACATGCGTCAGTTTTGGGCCAATGCCTCTATACAGACTATTGATGGCAATCAGGTCATCCAATCAAGGGTCTGTGATAAACCTATCACAGTCTCAAAAGGCTGCATTCGCACTCATCTACGTCTAGATGATGCATCAGGTATATCTTCTCTTCCTAAGGATGATCTCTTCCAAGAAATTGGTAGAATGGGGTATGAAGGTCCCACTGAGGTTTACAAGTTCTTCAAGAGCAAATTTTCACCTCGGTGGAGATTCTTCGTTCATACCCTTCAGCATTGTATTTCTCGCAAAACAACTGGATGGAGTGAGTTCAGCAGTACCATAGCTTATGCTCTAGTCTGCTTAGCAACCTCCAGAAAGTTTAATTTTTCACAAATGATTTTGAATGATATGTTGTCAAACATGGATACCAAAACCAAAACTAAACGATTTTACATGTATCCAAGGTTTATACAAGAAGTACTCAACAATGAATTGACGGATTTACCCTCTTTTCAAGAGGTGTATGTACCTAAACCTCCCAAAGGGAAGGTGTTCTCTAACATGAAAAGGCCTAGTAAGGACTTTTCTGGACAAGACACTCCATTGTTCTCTACAATGATGGGTGTGTCTCATTCCCATAGTGAGGCATCAGGGTCAAAGCCCACATCTGACCAACCCACTGATGACCTACCCACACCATTCATTTCTAATGATCCTCCTCAGATCCCTATTGTGAAGCCCATTTACAGAAGGTTTCTTCACTTCCTGTATCTTCACCCCAACAGCCTGCAAGCCCTCTAATGGAGCATTCTTCATTAGAGAATATCCAAAGGGAAATCATAGGGGTGTCTCCCAACCCCAAGAAGGTGATCTCTAAGGAGAAGGAAGAGCATGTGGGCAGTAAGGCTCACCCTACTGATTCTGCACAAGGTGAGGATCAGGACAGTGTGAACATCTCTAAGACCTTCCCCACAGCAACTTTAGATGAGAAATCATCTAAGGGTCCCAGGTGCCAAGAAACCAAGGGAGTAGCAGGTGCTTCTGCTAGGCAGAAGACCTCTACTAAAAGATCCAAGGATCCTTCAAGGGTGGTCAACACACCTAAAGGAGGTGAGGACAAATATAACTATGATGAATTGATGGAAACAATCGGCAATGTCAACCTGGATGTACTCAGACAGGGTTCAGAGATAAAGGCAATGCAAAAGGTGATAATCTCTCAACAAGAGCAGATAGCCCATCTCAAGAAGCTGGTGTTGAAACTAGTGCACAAAAAGAAGAGAACCCTGTTTGTTTTAAAGAGAAGAGGAAGTGCACATGATGCTTCCAAAAAGGGGAAGAGTTCAGAGGCTAGGGAATCTCAGTTTGAGGGGGAGTTTGATGCTGAATCTGAAAAGAAGGGTGAGAAGGAAACTGTGAAAGCAGCAGAAACTCAGCCAGCAGCATAAACAGCAGCAGAAAATGTAAAGGCAGCAGTAACCTCTGAACCTGCAGTAGAAACAGCTACAACAGTAAAAACAAAGCAAGCAACAGCGGAAACTGGTATGTCTGTGGAAGAGATTGAGATTGCTGAAACTTTGGTCAAAGCAAAGAATGACACTCCTAAGGCCACTCAAGAGGCTAAGGGAGTTGTGATCAATGAAGGAGGCTCAGAACAGAAAAAGAAGAAGATTAGTGAGGCAGAGGTTAAAAAGAAAGGGAAAGAAAAAGTTATTGAACCTGTGAAACCATCAAAGAAATCCTCACAAAT
The DNA here is from genome assembly GCA_023525745.1 of Arctium lappa. Taxonomy (NCBI): domain Eukaryota; kingdom Viridiplantae; phylum Streptophyta; class Magnoliopsida; order Asterales; family Asteraceae; genus Arctium; species Arctium lappa. The sequence continues at coordinate 54,689,606 of CM042058.1, read as the reverse complement.
AGAACTGGATGAAGAGTTAGCTAATAAGTTGCAAGAAAAGCTTGAAAAGGAGGAAGAGACCCAAACTGCCAAAGATAGAAAGATTGCATTAGATTTGGCAAAAAGGATGAATGAAGAGTATCAGAAAAGCTTGAAAACTGCTCTGAAGAGGGTTAGTATGAAAGCTCCACATAAAAGATATCCCTCAAAAACCTTCTTAGCCAATCAAGAAAGAAGAAAGATGATCAACTTCCTGAAAGGATCCATTGGAGTTCCTGAAGGAATGTTTACAAATATGTCCTTCAGCGGAATTGAGGAATTATACAAGAAGGAGATGGCCAAGCTTCAAGGGGATTTAAGTCAGAGGGTTGAGTTTGAAAGAAAAATGAAAGAGAGACATGATCTGAATATTCAACAACCCTTCCCTGACAGTGAAGAAGGCACTCCTACAAAAGAAAGGGCAGAAGTCAAGAAAGAAGAAACACTAGCCCAGAAGATCAGAGTTATTAAAAGAATGAAGTCTATTGCTTCAAAGAAACAGGCAAAAAGGCCAAGGATTGAGGAAGTGGAGAAAGAAAAGGAAAGTAAAAGAATGAATGCAGAACCATCAGAACCTACTGTTGCACCTCCTACAGAGCATGTTGAAACTGAACATAGTCAAGAACAGTCAAGTCAATCTGATGTGCAGTTTGATTTGTACATGACAGTAACAGATGAAGAACCGATGAAAGTTGATCCTATCTCAGTGAATGGGTGATCAGTATGAAGTTTATTCAACCTGGGGAAAGATCATCAGAAGTTGTTCCATAACATATTTGGAGGAGACGTATAAGGTTGGTCTGAATCTATATGGTGAAGTGTTGAAAGGAGCTAGGATGAATCTAATAAAGATGGTCATGGAGTTTTATGCATGATGTTTGATCCAGATAAAGTGAAGTATCTTATCAAAGACCTGGATCATGAAAATGGTTTCAAAAGTATTGACAATTGGATGCTTTTTGAAAGATGTGGAGTTTATGTTATAACAATTGACAAAAGTTTCCATGAATACTACTTGGTTGATAAGGTGTATGACCACAGCAAAGTAATGTTGGAGAGGATGTTGAAAGCAAAGTTGGTTTGCCATAAAGGTTCAGAAATGGCAAGAATAGTGATCAAAAGAACAATCAATCAAAGTTTGGGATTGAATCCTAATCTAGGAATCTGAGCAGTTGTTTTTGAAAGCATCATGAAGACCACATCCTGAAGAACTTAACTTCTTAAATTGAAAAGTTAAGTTAGGGGGAGATTGTTGGGTCTAAAATGTGCTAAGTCCAGTTAGTGCTGCTGAGTGCTGAAAGAATTAATACTGTTGAAGATTTAAATACTGCTACTTAAAGGTATTACTACTGCAAGAAGTATTAATACTGCTAGTAGTTAGTACTGCTTGAAGAATTACTACTGCAAGCATGGTTAGTACTACTGAGGATGAAGATTAATGATGCTCATGAAGATAAAGATGGATTGATTGCTTGATGCGAAAGACTAGGAGCTGGAGATAATGTTGAAGATAATTATGGACTGGATGCTGGAGATCAATATTATTTTCATATTTATCTTGTAATTTGTTTTGTATATATGGATACATAGTTTTTGATAGAATATACACAGATATACGTTTTTGTTCTAGAGAGAATTAGCCTCAAGGTTCTTTGTAGTCCTTTCAATAGAGAAGTATTGAACGTCTGTTGAGCCTGTTCAACAGATTGAGGTTGTGGTTGTAATGATTAAGTTAATTCAATATAACTTGTGATTTGATCCATACATTGTTCTATTGATTTATTGTTAAAGTGTTATTTCGCAAACTTCTTTAACAAAGTTTCTGAGTGTTAAATAAATTCTTGTTTAGAATTTCGAACTTGACAACAATCCATCATTCTTTAGCTCCCCTTGATTTATGCTTTGGTGTAGAAATTGAAATGATTTTTAACATGCTCTGGAAGGTCAAAGGCACTGAAGAAGGTCTCAGAGGCTCTGATTTCTTAAAATATGCTATAGTAAGATGTCAGAAGCTCTAAAGAAAGTATTAGAGATTCTAAAGGTTTTTGAAATTAAGTAGACATATTTAGCATGCCCAACTTGCTAATCAAAAAATTGAACCTTCGTTCATCTAAAGCTTTTGTAAAAATATCAGCAAGTTGGAGATCAGTTGGAACAAAATACATCTCAATTGTACCCTTTTCAACATGATCTTTAAGGAAATGATACCTAACATCAATGTGCTTTGTCCTTGAATGTTGCATTGGATTAGCAGACATGGCAATAGCACTTCTGGAGTCACAAAAAATGGGAATTCTAATCAAACTGAAGACCATAATCTCTGAGTTGAGTCCTCATCCAAATGACTTGTGAACAACAACTAGCAGCAGCAACATATTATGCTTCTGCTGTAGAAGTTGATACACAATTTTCCTTTTTAGATGACCAAATCACTATTTTATTTCCCAAAAGTTAACATCATCCAGAGGTACTTTTTCTATCTAACTTGCATCCTGCATGATCTGCATTTGTGTAGGATGTTAGTTCAAAACCAGAGAGTTTTGGATATCAGAGACCAAGATATGGTGTGCCTCTATGGTATCTAAACACTCTCTTGACTGCAGATATGTGAGATTCCTTTGGATTGGCTTCATATCTATCACAAAGACATGTTGCAAACATTATATTAGGCCTACTTGCAGTTAAGTATAAAAGTGAATCTATCATGCCTCTGTAGGTTTTAACATCCACAGATTTTCCTGAAGAATCAGAGTCAAGTTTGACTCCGGTGGCAATAGGATTTTTCATAGGAGTTGAATCATGGAGTTTGTACTTTTTCAAAATATCAGAGCCATATTTGTCTTCATTTATAAAAGTTCCCTCTGATGTTTGTTTTACTTGAATTCCTAGAAAGAAAGTTAATTCTCCCATTAGACTCATTTCTAATTCACTCTTCATCAACTTTGAAGACTTATCACAATACTTTTGGTTTGTAGAACCAAAGATAATATCATCAACATATATTTGTACTAGTAGTAGCTCGTTTTTATATCTTTTGATGAACAGTGTAGTATCAATTGTTCCTTTTCAAATCCATTTTCAATCAGAAAAGAGGACAGAGTTGCATACCATGCTTTGGGAGATTGTTTAAGGCCATACAGATCTTTATCAAGATGATAAACATGGTTTGGAAACTCTGTACTCTCAAATCCAGGTGGTTGATGGACATATACTTCTTCATTATGTTTTCCATTAAGAAAAGCAGATTTAACATCCATTTGATACACTCTGAACCCTTTGTGTGCAGCATAGGCTAAGAAGATTTTGTTTGCTTCTAGCCTAGCCACAGGTGCAAAGGTTTCATCATAATCAATGCCTTTTTCTTGGTAATATCCTTAGCAACCAGTCTAGCTTTGTTTCTGATGATTATTCCATCTTCATCCTTTTTGTTTCTGAAAACCCATTTGGTTCCAATTGAAAATTTGCCTTTAGGAAGGGGAACCAGGGTCCAGAATTTATTTCTTTCAAACTCTTAAAGCTCATCCTGCATGGCATTGATTCAATTAGGATCTTCAAGAGCTTCATTTACCTTATTTGGCTCAATGATGCTCAAAAAGTTTACAAAATAGCATTAATTGATTGTGGCATATATGATTTTGATACCATCTGAAGGTGATCCTATGATCTGATAATGGGGGTGATATTTGGTCCATCTTGTCATGGGAGCATAAATGTTGGGTGGAGTTTGAGCTTCAGAGATGACAAGTGGTGACATCTCTGTTGTGTTATTCAAAGGCTCTGATGATAGCTCCAGAGTTGGTGAATGAGGCTCTAGAGTTTCATCAGAAGTCTCTGTTTCTTCTTCTGCTTTAGATGATTCTTGATCTTCAATTGGTCTTGATATTTCACTTGGACCTATATTAAGTGAAGTAGAAGGTGTGTTATCAGAGTGACCAGTAATAATTGTACCTGTAGTCTGTGGTTCCTCTGATGATGCTCTGTGAATATCTCTGAGTATGAATTCAGAGTTATCATCATCATTAAAGAAGTCTTCATAGATTTTGTTGATTTCAGACTCTTTGAGTTGTGATGATTCAGAGAAATTCTTTGTTGTGATTTGATCTTACTGAATGTCAGAGCTTCTAGTCTCTTCAAAAAAAGACATTGATACTCTCTTGGATAGTTCTGGTTCTGAGATTGAACACTCTAAAGGCTTTTAAGGTTAAAGAATAACCAATGAATTTACCTTCATCTGCCTTCTTATCAAACTTACCAAGATGATCTCTATCATTCAAGATGTAACACCTGCACCTAAAACCATGAAAATATTTGACATTTGGTTTTTTGTTGTTAGTGAGTTCATATGTTGTTTTCTTGAATCTTTTAACAATTATGGCTCTATTTTGAGTAAAACATGCAGTTGAGACTGCTTCTGCCTAAAAGTTGGTGGGAAGATCAGATCCTGCAAGCATTGTTCTTACAGCTTCAACAAGTGTTCTGTTTTTCGTCTCAACAACACCATTTTGTTGAGATGTCCTTGATGCAAAAAAGTTAGGAGTTATGCCTTCTTCTGAAAGATAAGAGTTAATCTTGGCATTTCTGAACTCTGTTCCATTGTCACTTCTCAACTTTTGAACTTTGTTGTTAAACAGAACCTGTAATCTTCTTAACAATCTGATCAGAATATTAGATACATCAAATTTGACTCTGATGAATTCAATCCCAGTATATCTTGAGTATTCATCAATTAATACAAGAATATACTTTTCACCTGACAGACTTTGCGCAGAGATAGGACCACAGAGGTCCACATGAAGCATGTGTAGAGGTCTTGGACAGTTATTATCACTTTTGATTTTGTGGGAAGATCTTTTCAATTTTCCCATCTCACAAGTAGAGCAATGATGGTCTTTGCTAAACTACAGAGTTGGAAGTCCTTTAACCAAATTAAGTTTTACTAACTTATTAAGTGATGAGAATTTTAGATGAGAAACTTCTTATGCCAGAGACAGACATCCTCATTGTTCAGAGATACCAGACAGAGCTTCTTTAAACCAGTATCAATGTGCTAGGTAAAATTAATTATGTACAAGTTACCTTTTCTTTCTGCTCTGAGCATTTATTGACCAGTTTTTGAGTGAATTAATGAGCAATATTTTTCTTGAAATTTCACATCAAAACCATGGTCACAGATTTGACTTATGCTGATTAAATTATGCTCGAGTCCATCAACATAAGCAACTTTGGAAGCAGATACATTACCTCTTGACAAATCACCATAACTTCTAATCTGACCTTGCATATTGTCCCCAAAAGTTACTGCTCCTCCAGATTTTTCTTTGAAAGAGGATAGAAACTTATTATCTCCAGTCATATGCCTTGAGCCTCCAGAGTTTAAATACCAGATGGGCATATGTTGTTTCTGCAAGACAGATTAAAGAGTTTTAGGTACCCATCTCATTATGAGACCATTCTTGTTAGGTTTGGCATTCCATCATTTGATGCTTTGCCAGAATTGTTTCTCTGTTGTTTCTGAGTGTTAGACTCTGAAGGCTTTTTCAGAGATTGATTCAGAAAACATGAGATCCATTGAAGTGATTTTTCAACTTTATCATGGGATTGATACAATTACAGTTAATAGAACAAGATGAAGTTGGAGCAAAGCTTTTGATTGAATTACAAACAGTGGGTACATGTTTCTTTTGAGATTTTCCTGAACTAACACTAGGAATATTACAATTATTCCTAACTACTTTAGACTTCTTGGCCTTCTTTTCAAGTTGCTTTTTCTGGGCCCAAAACATCTTCTTTTCCTTCTTACTCACTGCACAAACAGTAACAGAATTGTTAATTTCTTGCCATTTGTCTTTTTGTTCAGGAGAGAATTTGATTGGTTTATAAGCATAGAATTGTGAAGTTTCAGTTTTACTCTTGGCTTTTTCTTTTAACTTCTTTTCCAGTTCCAGAGAAGTTTTTGCTTTTAGACACATGTCAAAAAAATCATGACATATTGGTACTTTTGGTTTTTCTTTAAGAATTGGAATAGATTTGTTTAAGGTTCCAGAACCAATAGTCTGTGTCTGTTTATGAATGACCTTCTCTGGTGTCAAAATTATTTGTTCAACAACCTCTGAGTCAGAGTCAGAGTCAGAGTAAAGAAAGTCTCTTTTTACTCTGTCAAAGGTGACTACCTCTGAAGTTCTAACAATCTCTCTGGGTTTAGAAACTTTAATTATCTTTTTCATGCAAGATTTCTTTCTAAAATAAGATATGACATTTTCTTTGTAAAATCTTCTAATATCCTCTTCAAAAGCGGTTCTGATAATTTCATATGTCTTTGGAGAGTACATAGGTGCTTCTGGATCAAGTGTTCTCTAAGATTTGACTTCAGAGGTACTTACTTCAGAGACCTCTGGTTCTTTGGTTATGAAAGAATCAAATCTAAAGATTTCTTTGGGACCATTGCTCTGAGGTTTTAAGAAATTATCTTTTGATGTTTCCTCTTTTGATTTTAAGATAGTGTTAGATCACATATCTATTGGATTCAAGATCATCCAAGCTGAAGATCCAATCTGAAGCTAATGCCGGAAAGTCGACTCTCGATACAAAAGTCTATGTTGTTTGTAATAAATAGTCAAAGTTAGTTGTTATTGTTATTAGCTAAATTACTTAGATAATATCTAGAATATTTTTTCTGAGAATTTTTCAAAACTGTAATAGGGTTTTGCACCAATCAATGTTCCTTTTGACCCCACCCGCTAACCGGGTAGCGGGACCCCCGTGCTAAGTCTGCCTAGGGGGACAAAATTTCTTGTGTGATCAAATTTTATCTGGACTAACGGTCAAATCCAAGTTCTTATTGTACATTTAATCAATCAGGATCTCAAGAGAAGCTCTAGCTATCGGAACCGACACGAAGCCACCTGTACTCTTTAGTGGAGAGTATGAGCAGTGGAAAGATCGGTTCATGGACTTCATTGAAAGACATGATCTAGGTATATTCATTAGAAAATCTCTGAATGAAGGGAGTATGACAGCTCCAAGGACAATGTGTTATACAACAAAGAAGAATGGAGAAAGAGTAGATCTAGATTGTCCATTACCACTTCGTATGTACTCAGACGAGCAAAGAAAGAGATATGACGCTGACAACTTAGATTTTTCTTTCCTACTGAATGGAATGTCTGAGGATATTTCAAAAGAGATCTTTTTTACATTAGAAAGCAAAGAGACTAAAGGAAAGCTGTTATGGGAACATATTGAGAAGATGATGAGAGGATCAACAGTGTCATCAAGAGTTAAGGTTTTGGAAGCTGAGAACTCTGAGCTTCAAAAGAAAATATCAGATTTTGAAAATAAGTTCTCAGACCTTTCCAAGAAGAGTGATGAAGAGAAGAAGACACTCGAGCTTAAATGTCTAAAGTTTTCTCAACAAGTTAGTAACTTTGAGAAAGTAATAATTTTGGAAAGAGATCAGTTTGCCAAAGAGAAGAAGGCAAATGATCTAAACTCAGGTGGATTCTTAAAAGAAATAACAGATAGAAGGAAGGGTACTAAGAAAGGATTTGAAGAAGAGAGAAGCACCTTTGAAGCTGCAATTAGGAAGCTTAATTCAAAGCTATATGAATTGTCTAAATTTGCACAGAAAGAGAAGAAAAAGAAGTCTGAGCTTGAGACGAAGATTGACCTTATTGTCAAAGAAAGAAACAGTTATTCTTCAAAGGTCAAAGAGCTTGAAAAGATTATTTCAATGGTGGTGGTGACTGAGCGCAAGACTTCAGAGTCAATTGTCTACTCACCTAGATATGATTCAGCTGATTCAGAATGCTCATTCAAGTCAGTTGCAAGTTCAACATTCAGACCTGTTTCTTCAAAAAGGTCAGTTAAATCTTCTAATCAAATTCATAGTTCTAACCTTTTCTACGATAGAAATATAGATGGTTCAGGTACACATCAAAGAAGGAGACGCAGTTACAAGGAAGAAGAACTGGTCTGGAAGAAGACACCAGTTACAGAAGAGGTGAAATGTAAAAGCTCATGTGTACATACGCATAATGCCAAGAAGAACATTGCGCGTAAAGGTAAACCTGATTTCCTCTACACGAGAGATCAATTAATCAGGTTGTCAGGAAAGAAATTTTATTGTTCTTATTGTCGTACACATGATCCTATTCATAAAACAAGTGATCATTACTGGTATGGTTCTTACTCAATAACTCCTATAAGAACTGCAACTCACACACATGGACCCAAATACCGGTGGGTACCAAATAAGATAATTGATTATGTGTTGCAGGCACCTACTGTCAAGGGGGAGTAGGAGAATCAATGGCTCTTGAGTAAGTCAACTCAAGACCCGGACTTCAATGTCAGAACGAATGGCTTCTAAGTACATTAGCTTAGAACCCGTACTTCAACGAAGTTTGACTTCTAAACACAACAGTTTAGGACTCGCACTTCAATGATCAAAAGACCTTACTCTTGTGCTGATATGATAAATTGTACTCCGATACTCAAATGAGGAAATCAACATTCAAGGGGGAGTACATACTTTTCTGAAATTTATGCATTGGATAGATATGATGAACTGCATTTCAAAAAGGGAAATTGTAGATCTCTATCATGTGCTTTTCACTGACATATTTTAGATGAGTAATTTCAGGGGGAGTAAAAAGGTGATGACTTCTGATTCTTTCTGATCAGAACTCGTACTTTCATAGTTTTACTACTTTTTGTCTTTTCAATTTAATTGAATAAATTTGCTTTGACTTAACATAAGACTTTTGCAGAATTTTTGAGGGAAGCTTACAAGTACATATGTTTATGACTTAAAGCTTAGCTTCATGAGATATAAGATCGCACGTTAAGGTATAATCCTTTATCTTAATCTCATAAATGGTTGAAAGAAGGATAACTTTCAATCATTTGAAATCATGTTCTTAAATGCTCAAATCACTTCCCGATTTTTCATCAGATTTTATATTTTAGGAGTGTACTTTAAATGTTTTACATGAGCTTACATGATAAGCTAAACCAGATTGAGCAACATATTCTTTATAGGATATACGAGATCAGTGTGCTAGGACTTACAAGAAACTTCTATGGAATCACGTTAACCAGTGATTTCTACCTACGAAGTTAATCCATAGTGATTGAGTGTGAGAAGTCAAAAGAAAGGAGTGTGTCAAACAGAGAAAGTAAGTTTGGTTAGAGAAAGCTAAATGTTTAAAAGAAAGAGCGTGTGAGAACAGAGTTAAAAGAATATCACAACTCTGCACCAACTTTTTCTGAGTCGAGCAACCACAATTCTAATGTTTCACAATTCTTTTGTGATCATTATTGAAACAGGCAACTAGCCCATGCCAACTCTTGATCAAACCTCACCAACTACTCATTTTCTTCTCAAAAGGAAAGCGTTTCACATTTTCAAAGGGGAAGCAGCACATTTGCTATCTGATTTTCATTTGGAAAATCTGGATATTGAAAAGAAGGAAGTCTGCCCCACCTTCGCACTTCAATCATGCACATTGAGTCTGTGTTTAACTTACTGTTGTCTTAGTGGTTTACACAATTTTGAGCCTATAAGCAATCATAAAGTGCTTAATTCTTTCTATGACAAGCACGGACACAAAAGGAATTTGTTTCTTTGTCATAACGTTTATAGAAATAACCTTTGTGGTGTTTCGATGATTGAATGGAAGCCCTGGGGGAGTCAACATCAAACAACTCCTTTCCCATGTGTATTCGTTACACACAGTGACTTAGTGTTACTGACAGGCATGTTAACTGATTCATTAGTTGATTTAGGTGTTACACGACTATTTTGTCTGGATTTGAAAAGATCTGGATGAATATCTTTTGAATTGACGGATCCGAGGCTCCAAGTGAAATACATTTCTTGCTACAAGTTTTGATGAAAGCGTTGCTCTTTTCCTCAAAAAGGGGGAGAATCTAAAGCTTGAAGAAATGTCCAGTCCATTACATTACAAGACATTGGAGAAGAGAAAAGCTAATCAAGAAATGCGAGATCAAAGTATTCTGAAGACATGTTGATTTCAGATAAATTTTCTTTGAAGATACTTTCCTAAAGCATTCTGAGCTAGAGAAAGAGATTGCATCTTCTGAGCTGAAGAAGAAGACTGAATTGCTAAAATATTTTTAGTAATGATCTTGATCCAAAGGGGGAGATTGTTAGATCACATATCTATTGGATTCAAGATCATCCAAACTGAAGATCTAATCTGAAGCTAATGCCGGAAAGTCGACTCTCGATACAAAAGTCTAAGTTGTTTGTAATAAATAGTCAAAGTTAGTTGTTATTGTTATTAGCTAAATTAGTTAGATAATATCTAGATATTATATTGTTAGTTGTTAGATAATATCTAATATAGATATTATAGTTTTAATATCTAAGTTTAGATATTAGTTGTTTAGTGTGTTGTAGAAGCAATCATCTAAGAAATCAGATCACACATTTCACACACACACAAACGGTGTAAAAACACAAGGAGAATACGAGATCTTCAAAGTGAACATCAATCCTGTAATTGTTATTTTATATATCAAACAGGTTGGTAAATCATATTGTGTTGTTTTGTAAGAACTTGATATAAACATTGTGGACCGACATATAGGTTTTGAGTTTGTCTTGGTTTCAGAGTAGGAAGTGTTTCTGAAACTGAGAGCTCTAAGTTTTGATTCCTCTGAGGTTCTAACTCTTTTGAAGATATTAGAATTTTCCAGAGATGGAAAGTCAGGCTTCTGGACCTCTCCAATACATAAAGTTGAATATAATGATGTTTTCTTCTTTCATGTGAAAGGATCTAAATCATTGAATCCTAATCCCTGAGTATCCATCTATGAATTGATCTTGATGTGCACATCTCGTGCATCTTGATAGTTTTTTATCTGAAGTTATTTTCTTTCCAGAGATTGATGTAAAACTTCCCTTTCTTTTTGGAAAAAATTTGTTAAAGCCATAGAGTTGAGCCTTTCATACTCTGATTTTTTAACTTTTTCTTCTTTAGCCTTTAAAACTGTTAGTACACAAATATGTTGGATCCAAGATCATGGTGATGAAAGTCAAAGTCAATGCTCATGTCAAAGCCTCTTATTTCTTAAGTCAAAGTCTTTGTAATAAGTCAAGTCAAAGTCATTGTGTTTAGTAGTTAGTAGTTTTGTCTTTGTATTATAACGTAGTATAAATAGTTTTTCTTTTGTTTTCTGGTAAGAAAGTGTGTGAGTAAGAACATTAGAAGTGTAAGTTGTGTGGTATCTTTGAGAATACGCATGCAAAGTGAATCTTAGATAGATAAAGCATCCTGTGAATGAATTTGTAAACTGTGAAATTGAAATCAAGGACATATGACGATTTGAGTTGAATTTGTTGTTGTTAATCTTGATTAGAACATTTATTGTGGGACAAACAATTGGTATCAGAGCAGAAGGTTGATTGAAAAATTTCAAGAAATGTCATGAACCTGTTTCTAAGCACTGTATAGAATTTGATGTTTTTGTGATTTTTGAGTCACACAAGTTCTAAGAACTATATAGGATTCAAATTGAATGTTTGAGTGAATTTCTGTGAAATTCATTGCTTGTAATAGGATCATATACTATCCGTGACTGAATTGGCAAAGTTTCAGACTCAGATTCGAAGAATTCATGGGTTTTTGGATCGATTGAAATATTTTTCATCGAAAACTTGAAGAACTTGCATAATCCCTGAAGAACTCGCATAATCCATGAAGAACTCACAAGATCCAAAGATTTCGTATAGAGAATTCGCATAGAAGTTGGTTTGTGAAAATGACAAGTGTGGATTTCGCATAAAGCAAGATACGAATTGTACAGAATTCGCGTAAGAGTGATATACTAATTGCACATAATTCGTATATAGAATCATACGAAAAGCTCAGAATTCGCATAGCATAGTTGGAAATATTTTCTATGGACAGGTTTCGACTCAAGCTACGTGCGAAAAGTAAGGATTTCGTATATCGAACCATACGAATTCCTTAAATTCGCATAGGGTTACATACGAATTCTTAGGATTTCTCATAGAAAGTTGAAAGTTTTCCTAAGTCTAGAATTCGTATCCATACGAATTGTTTGAGGTTAAAATACTTTCTAAGTATAGAATTCGTATATTCTTGTTATGCGAAAGTTGCATGCGAAAAGTTGGAAGCTCTAGAAAAATCTAAGTCTAAAATTTGCATATAGTTGTGTACGAATTCCTCAGAATTCGCATATAGCAGCGTGCGAATTCCTAGATTTCGCATCTCTTTACGTGCGAATTTTGTGGTGTTGTGTGAATTCTAGTGATTGTGGTGTGAGGATTATTGCCTTAGAAAATTTTTGGAAATTCGTTTTTCTCAAAAAAATTCTAAGATTTTCTGTTTCTGATTTCTTTCGAACTAACGATCATTTTAAGTTCTTATTTTATAGTTTATTTGTCAAGATGACTACAAAGGATTCCCTTTCTATCGGAACCGATGTCAAACCACCAGTTATGTTTAAAGCAGAATACGAACAGTGGAAAGACAGATTTCTGGACTTCATTGACAGAAATGAACTTGGTGATTATATCAAACTTTCCTTGAAAGAAGGGCTGATGAAACCTCCAACAAAGATTCATTCTACATAAGCTCAAGGAGAATAGGTAGTGAACAAAGAATATCCGATGGATGTAGAGGAATATTCTGATGAACATAAAAAGAGACTCAAAGCTGACAGGCTATCTAGATCTTTTCTACTCCAAGGTATTCCCAATGAGATCTATGTGAAGATAGACAGTTATAAAGCAACAAGAAAAGAGATCTGGTATCAACTGGAAAAGATGATGTTAGGATCAAAGATTGGTAATCAGCTGAAAGTTTCAAACTATCTCAACAACTATGAAGAGTTTAAAGCAAAGGAAGGTGAAAACCTAGAGGCTACTTATGACAGATTTGTTACTCTTCTGAATGAGCTGAGCAAGAACAGAGTAAAGAAATCTCAGATTGAACTGAACGTGAAGTTTCTGAGTATCTTACAACCAGAAAGGAAAGATTTACTCGTCAAATGAAACATCTCAATGAGATTCCTTTACATGAAGTTTAAGAGACTCTACGTTAGAATGAGGAAGAGGTAGAGGAGATAAGAGATGAAAAGAAGAAAGTTGAGAAACCTATAGTTGATCCAGTTGCCTTGGTGGTTAAGAGAAAAGAGAAATGGTCCGTCAGTCTGAAGAAGAAGAAGAAGGTGATGGTTTCTGAATCTAATGAAGAGATTAGTGATGATTCTGATTTTGATGACGGTGAGAATCTTAAGCAAGCTATGCTACTTCTGACCCGAGCCTTTCAAAAGAAATTTTATAAGAAGTCGGGTTGTAACAGTCAGAGATATTCATCAGGTTCAAGGAACTATGATCACAAGGAAAGAACTGAAGGAAGAAGATTTGATGATAGGAGATCTGATGGTAAAAGTTTTGGTGAAAAGAAGTAGGAAGAGAGGAAATATGTGAATGACTATGAGCCAAAGAAGGTGGAAGAACCTATCAAATGTTACAACTGTGGGAGAATCGATCACTTTGCCAAAGACTGCCCGAAGCATATGAGAGTTTAAGCTTTGTATGTGTCTTGAGAGAAGTAGCTTAGAATGAGAGTTTCAGTTGTATGAGTGTTCTTGTAATACTTTAGTGAGATATACGACTTATGAATTTTCTCTCTCTACTCTCTCTCCAGAATTCGTACATAATTGTCATATCTTGAGTAATTGCTTGAATTTGTTGGACTAACATTTGGTATTAGAGCAGACCATTATATTCAGAATGATTTGATTCGCATTGATTTGATCAAATTTTTCGATTCTTGAAGAACACGCACGTAGTTTTCTGTAAAATCACTGTTGCATCATTTTTTTGTGAAATATCAATTTTAATGCTAGAAAATGATTCCATAATGATCGATTAGTGTTTTTGATTGTTTCTTGTGTTGATCGTATCACGAAATTTGCATAAATTCACATCCAATTTTGAATTTTTGTGGTTTTCGGTTTTGAAAATGTCGAACACTGTATTGATTCGATTTTCATTGTAATTTTGTTGTTTTTAGCCTAATCATTGTATTAGAAAAGTGTTCAATTTGATATTTCAATCATCCTTGTGCATTTTCATGTTTCAAATGCAGGTGGTCAATGTTTTGATCGAAATCCGTGGTTAAGTCTCAAGAACACGCAAGATTCAAAGAGCGCGCAAGATTCATATCGAAGAACACACATATCAAAGAACGCGCATGAAATGAAGACTAAAGAACGCGCAAAATGAAGAGTTTTGATGTTTATATGTGTTTTGCGAGTTCTTGACTAGAACGCGCAAAGAGTGATCTACGAGAAGTTGAAACGCGCATGGGTTTATTTGTGAGTTTTGTGTTGTTTTGATCTGCGAGTTCTTATGATGCCAAAAAATTTCTAAGTACAGAACAAGCTAACACATTGCGAGAAGTTTATCTCAAGAACGCGAACGATACCTTTTGCAAGAAGCTAAAACACACACGTTATTGTTTGCGCGAACAAAGAACGCGCACGTCCCTATCTGCGAGAACCTTGAACGTGCATGTTGTGTTCTGCGTGAAGCTAGTACGCACATTAGCTTGTTTGCGCGAAGTGCATCCACTGTGTTTTGCGAGTTTGTGCCTTAGAAATTTTTTTAAGTTTTACTTGTGTTGTTCAAGTTTAATTTTCAAGTCAAATTTTTATATGAATATTTTGGACGATCATTTCAAACATACTATTCAAGATGTCTACTGTTTTATCTGGGAGAGATTGTGCTATATTGTATATGCCTGAAATACCTGCTATAGAAGCTGAACGGGATAAACTGAAGATTCCGAATTCAAAGCTTCTTAATCAGATTCAAGAGTTGAATGCTAAATTTTTAAATTCTGAAAAACTTCTGAATGTGCAAAATGTATTAATAATTCTAAATCTGAATTTTCAGGTATCATCGAGACAAAAGAAAAAGAGATTAGATTGAAAGAGAGAGAAATAACCAATCTTCAAAGCCAACTGAAAAGAAATCATCAGAGCTGAAAGCTGAATCAGTTGATCTTCAACAAAAGTTCAAGGCTTTTGAAGAGAAGATATCTGCATTTGAAGCAAAAAAATGTTGATCTAATAAAAAAATCTCAATGCAGATACAATCAAAGGTGATCTGGAGAAAATCTACACTCAAAAGCTATCTGAATTTTCTAAGAAATCTTTTCAAGAGAAGAAATATTTGGAGCTAAGATGCTTAAAACTCTCGAAGCAAGTATCCGAATTTGAAAATACTGTCATAACTGAAAAATATACTTTTGCAAAAGAGAGAAAAGTTCTTGAAGATAAAGTTATTGAACTTCCCAAGCAGATTTCTACTTTACAAGACTTACTTGAAAAGGAAAGACAAATCTTTTAAGAGAAGAAGAAGTCTTCTGATGTTGAAAAGAAAAGGTTTGAAAAGAAAAATGTTGGGATTTTCAAAGAAATTTATGAGAAAAACAAGAACATAGAAAATGACTTTGAGAAAAAACGTCAAATCTTTGAAAGTGAAATATCTAAGCTCACATCCAAAATATATGTTCTATCATCAGACATTCAAAAAGAACAAATGGAAAGATCTGATTTGAAAAAGAAGTTTGACACACTTTCTGATGAAAGAAATATTTTATCTGAAAAGATAAAACAACTTGAAGTTGCAAATGTTGAATTGTCAGAAAAGATTTCTGCAGACGTGATTAATCAATCACCTTATGACAATTCAACGGAATCAATTTGTTCTTTTAAAACTGCTTCAAGTTCCATTCATGAAAATGTTTTCAAAAAGAAAAGTGTGAAATCAAACATTGTCAAATCAAATCAAATTCGTATATCTAATTTGTTTTATAACAAATTTGTTGACAGTTCAGCAAGCTTTTATATAAAATCTATTGAAAAGAATTCTTCCAAGAAAGGACATATGGTGTGGAGAGTGAAGGGTTCTCCTGCTGACAAAAAGAATGACAAATCATCAGCTTCCACATCAATATCTAAGAAGAACAATGCACATAAAGGTAAATCTTTTGGTAAACCTGGTATGTTTTATTATGCTAATCATTTGATCAGGATTGCTCAAAAGAAAATTTGTTGTTCTTACTGTAGAGAAAATGATTTTGTTCAAAGAGAATCTTCTCATCACTGGTATGGAACTTACAGAATTACTTCTCAGAAAAGTAAACTTAAAAGTTTTAAATCTATTGAGAAGTGGATTCCTAAATCTAACCAACCAGGGCCTAAATACCAGTGGGTACCAAAATCTGTCAAATTTGTTTTGCATGTACCACATGTTTAGGGAGAGCAAGAATA
The DNA here is from genome assembly GCA_023525745.1 of Arctium lappa. NCBI lineage: Eukaryota > Viridiplantae > Streptophyta > Magnoliopsida > Asterales > Asteraceae > Arctium > Arctium lappa. The sequence continues at coordinate 54,673,250 of CM042058.1, read as the reverse complement.
TTGGTTTTTCAACAAAGCAGTTCAAAACCCGGTTTTCAATGTTAAAGTTCGACTTCTGATTATGTACAGATCAGGACTCGTTCCTCAATGTTTAAAGATAATGACTTCTAGACAAAGCAGTCTAGGACTCGTACCTCAGAGATCAAGTTGGCTTCTGATTACAACAGATCAGGACCCGATCTTTAACGTTAAAGGACTTAGACTTCTAAACATATCAGTTTATGACTCGATCTTCAATGTTTAAGGATAAGGGTATTATGCAAATATCCAGGGGGAGCTTATCATAATTTAAATCATTTTATCATAATTTGAGGGGGAGCTTAAATGTAAGTATCTTCTGATTTAGATCTCTGATTGTTTGAAAGAAGAACAACTTTCGAACATGGAAAATGTTTTCTTAAATGTTCAAACCACTTCTGGTTCTCAACAAATTTCATGAATTTAGAAGTGTGATTTTCAAATGTTTTTCATAATTGAGCTTTAACATTTAACTGACCGTGTGTTTCCAAAGATCAATACTTGTGTATTATCTTGTCTATATACTGTCAAATATTCATACACACCGATTCATTACTTCATATTGATTTTGTTATTACCATGTCTCATAAAGAAACAATTTTTCGATGGTAGTACCCTCGTTTTTAATTCAATGTTGTTGAGCATCAATGATCATTTCAATCTTTGTACGTTCATTGTGAAGTTGTTTATATTCGTTCATATAAACAAACTATCAAGTTCTTTGATACCCTAACCTTTCACGTTCATATTTTGTGATATTTGATCTGATTGATACATTGTCAGATTCTCAAACAAGTCTTTCGAATTCATTTCATTTATTTAATTTCCTTGTTTTGAGAGATCTTCAAAGTTTAAATGCTCAATTATCATTCATATATTTGATGAGCAAACATTTTGACAATGTTATCATATTTGTGTTTAATTGTACAAGTTAAATTGTTGAGCAACTATTCTTTTTAGGATAAAATTACATGGGATCAGTGTGAGAGCTTAAATAGAACTTCCATGGATTCACGTAAACCAGTGTTTCCACCCCAGAAGTAATCCTAGAGTGATTGAGGGGTGAGGGATTTTTAAATCAAAGAGTGTGGGAGATAACTCATCCGATTAATTTTTTTCTCAATGTGTGGAGCGGTAAAATGTAAAAGAGAGTTTGGTTAGAAGTGAGCTTAAATGTTCAAAAGAAAGAGGGTGTGAAATCAGAGTTAAAAGAATATCAGAATTTTGCACCAGCCACTTTTTGAGCCGGGCAGCCACATATTCTGATTGGTTCACATTCTTTGGTGACCATCTTTGAAAAAGGCAGTGAGCCCATGACAACTCTTGCAATTACCTCACCAACCACTCATTTCTTTCTTGAAAAAGAAATGTTTCATTTTCTTTGGGGACGCAACATATTTTCTCTCTGGTCTTCACTCGGAAGATTTAGATATTAAAAAAGAAGGAAAGTTACCCCACCTTCACACCTCTTTCATGCATATTGAGTCCGTGTAATACTTGTTGTTGTCTCAACATTTTACACAATTTGAGCCTGAAAAAGCTTAAGTAGCTTCAATCATTCATACACTTTCACGTACACACAAGGAATATGTTTTCTTGTCATAACATTCATAGAAAATTCCTTTGTGATTTTTCAATGATTGAATGGAAGCCCTGGGGGAGTGAACATCACAAAAACTCCTTTCCAATGTACATTCATTATACAAAGTGGCTCTTTGCTACTTACAGACATTTTAACTGTATCATTTGTTGATTCAAGGTGACAATTCTTATTATATCTGAATTTGAAAAGATTTGGGTATATACATTTCATGAATTGACGGATACTCAGATCAAAAGTGCAGAGATTGTCAGTTTATCATAAATGGGGAGATTAATGTTCAAAGACTGTGATGACTTGAAAAGGTTTTGATGATTTTGCTGCTCACAACTCATCAAAAAGGGGGAGATATTCAGGAATTTCAAGTCAAATGAAAGATTGAGTGAAGTTTGAAAGATCATTCTCATCAAAAAGGGACAGATATTCTGAAGAAAAAGGGGGAGATAATTTGGATTTTTCAAGATATTTGAATATTTGAAGTGATGAAAGTTTCTCAAAATGAGAAGAAAGTTTGTTTGTTCAAAGACAGTTCAGAGATCATAGAGATGAAGATACAATCATTGAAAGATTTCTCAAAGATCAAAGATTTCTTAAAGTTCAAAGAAGTTTCAAAAGTTTCAAATTTAAGTTCAAGACTTGATGACTTTTCAAAGACAAAGTGATAGACTTTTCAAGATTTTTCAAAAGCTAAGAGATTAAAGATGGTCAGAGCTACAAAGATTTAAAGACATCAGAGTCAAAGTTTTGAAGAATTAAGAGCTGAAGACTATTGTCAAAAAAATTAAATCTTGAATACAAAGGGGGAGATTGTTAGTGTATTGTTGTATCCAAGATTTATTGTAGAAAAGTCAAAGTCTGTAAAGTCAAATATAGTCAAAGTCTTGTAAGTCATCTTTAGTATAAATACCTTTAGAGAGGTATGAGTGTTTGTAGTTGTAGCATATGAGAGTTTAAGCTTTGTATCTGTCTTGAGAGAAGTAGCTTAGAATGAGAGTTTCAGTTTTATGAGTGTTCTTGTAATACTTTAGTGAGATATACGACTTGTGAATTTTCTCTCTCTACTCTCTCTCTAGAATTCGTACATAATTGTGATATCTTGAGTAATTGCTTGAATTTGTTGGACTAACACATGACATGATGTCGAGCGAACAAGCAAACCATCAAATCAAATTCAACCATACACAAATAATCACACAAGGCTTCAACCCGAAAACTTACCGAAAGGGAAAGATCACCACTTGCATAACTGGGGTAATAATATCAATCTACTACCTTAAACACTCATACTCGATCAAACTTCATGACGTTGAATTTCCACAATTCAAATATGCCAACCATTAGGATCATTCGTATTTTCAATTCCCAAGGGCGTCTCTAGTCCCTTATCGCAACTTCTTTCTCAAGAGGGTTTAAATCTATAGTTTTCATGAGTTCAAGGTTTTTCAACTATAGGACTCACCAAATATGCCAATTGAAATTTTATAAGACTTTCAAATGCATAATTCTTATAACAATTAATCGTACGTGTAAAAATTCACTACCATTTACTCGGTAGTCGTATAAATCACACATATAGAAACCGTTTTGAAAACATTTTGTAACACCCCCATTTTACCCTTGGGTAATGTCACATCTTTCAGCCCAAATATTATCTTATGTCGTCGAATATGACATCAAGATATAAGCAAATCACCATTACAACGGAAGTCTTAACTTAAAGTAATACAAGTCTCCAACACTAGTCCGTCCCATACCGGACTATATTACATAACGCTCCAAATACATAATAATTAAGTTGATAACTAGCAAAACATCAAAGAACATAATAAAAGTAAATCTAATTATGCTTTGCCCTTTCCTTTATCCACACCTGAACCACCGGCTCCTGAGATGCATACTAGTAGTTAGCTAAAAAGCTAAGTGAGTTCATGGTTTACGTGCATATAAATACACACCCCAATAAGCATAAAAACATCAAGTACCAATTAAATAGTATGCATATTGTTTTCGCAAAACATTTGACACAATGTAATTCCCTAAACCTCCTCGTCCACTTTGTCATTGGCATTCCCTGGGTCGCACGACTCACACCCGTCCGGCACCCATTACGGGGTCGTGCCAATCCTCCCTTAGGTAGGTTTGCTCTGTCACTGGCATTCCCTGGGTTGCACGGCTCACACCCGTCCGGCACCCATTACGGGGTCGTGCCACTCCTCAACGTGACATATCGAGCTTGATCCCATACCCCATATCGGCACCAAAATGTGTCACATAAAATTAACCCATGAATATGACATGCTAAGAATGTTTATAAACCAACAAAACAATAGCATGCAATCTCCTTTATAAAATAATGTACATGAAACATTCACCCGTAAATATGTACATAACCCAATTATCATGCATAACATACGTACTCCAAATAAATAACACATTTATATACATGCAATAATACACCATAAACATGCACATAAAAATGTATCATTTTTACACCATGTACGTACTCCAAATAATTATCATGCCAACATAATTTTAATTACGTATTTATGCATCCCAGAAAAGTCTCATGAAAACTCACCTCGATTTATTGTAGGTTCACCCTTCGCAAAGAAGCTCCCGAATCCTACATAAATAGTAATAGTTTCTAAGTACCCTTTTCTTATAAATAATTGCCCTTTACGAGCTTTTAAAATAATCTCGTAAAATTTTATTTAACCTCTTTAACCCATTAGACACCTTAGTTCATATATTGTCTACACTCCTTAAAAAATAGGTGTCTATCTCATTCCTCGTTTTATTAGATACTCAATATATGTATTTACATACATATACATATATTCACAAACATATACATGTACACATGTATACTATGAATATATTAACACCTTCTTTCTACACCAACATATATATAGACATATGTGTGTGTGGTGTACCTTTATATATACATGACACCCAACGTATATATACATACCCACATATATAATATATACATATACATGTACTATTGAGACTTTCAAGGAAACCCAAAACGAAAAGCTACATCTACCTACTGCCATCATCTCCATCATATCCCTTTTCTTTTTTTTTTCTTTTTCTCTTTCACTAGCCACATCCCACCCTCACGTACCTACACCCCTTTTCTTTTCATTTTAGATTTATAATATGTATATATATATACACACACATAAGTAAACCTGCAACTCCACAACCCATTTGGTTTCCATGAACAACAGTCTCCAAATTTCAATGTTCCAACATATTTATTACCGAAAGAAGTTTTCACCCGTAAGTGTCCTTAAAGGAAGGAACTCTCAACCATTTTTCAGAAATACATAAACTTCCATCTTTTAATCCATGCATTATATATATATATATATATATATATATACACACACGTATAACAAGCACACATCACTGGAACAACAATGATTCAAGAGATGTATAAGCTTCTTACCTTGATTTTCAGACCTCCTCAAGTTGACGACCCGAAATCTTGCTTCGTTCTCCGGCGGAGTTCCTCACTATCTCCTTTCCTTCTCTCAATGTGTTTCTCTATCTCTCTCTCACTTTCGGAAACATGCGAAATGAATATAATGGTCACTTCCTCATAGTTATTATTCGTAAACGAATCAAAACCCAAAACCGTTGCCTCCATATCTCAATCCACGTTCCATTTTGAAAATTTTAGGAGTTTGGCAAAACAGGTCCCCTGTGGTTTACACTCCACACCCTTAACCTTTTCTCTATTTTTCGCTTTTAACCCTCCACTTAAGTTTGAATTATTTTATCCCCTCAACCTTTATTCCAATTATTACTCTCTCTCTCTCTTTTTTTTTTGAGTGTTACAACTCTCCCCTCCTTTTAGGAATTTCCGTCCCCGGAATTCATACCACTTGAAAATAGTTGAGGGTATTTCACCCTCATCTCGTGTTCGGGCTCCCAGGTCATTTCTGACCCCTTATGAAACCTCCATTTGACTAGCACCAAAGGTATATTTTTGCGCCTTAGTCGTTTCGTTTTCCGGTCCAACACCTGGACTGGCTCCTCAATATAGTCGAGCTTATCGTTTACCTCAACTTCTCCTATATTCACCACAGCTGGATCGTCAGCCAAACACTTCCTTAAATTTGACACGTGGAATGTGTCATGTATACCTTTGAGCTCTTTCGGCAACTTTAACTAATAAGCCACCGCTCCTATCCGTGCAATAACCTCAAATGGTCCAACATATCTTGGACTTAGCTTGCCCCTCTTTCCGAATCTTACGATTCCTTTCCATGGCGATATCTTTAACATCACCTTATCTCCTACTTGAAACTCCAAAGGTCGACGCCTCTTATCCGCATAACTTTTCTGCCTGTCACGCGCGATTTTCAACCTTTCACGTATTTGCACTATCTTGTCTGAAGTCTGTTGGACTAACTCCGGTCCAGCCAACTACCTTTCTCCGACGTCAGCCCAACACACTGGCGTTCTACATTTACGACCATACAAGGCCTCAAACGGCGCTGCCTTGATACTAGAGTGATAGCTATTATTATAAGCAAATTCTACCAGTGGAAGATGGTTATCCCAACTCCCCCCAAAATCTATAGTGCAAGCTCTTAACATATCCTCCAATGTTTGTATCGTCCTCTCACTTTGACCGTCAGTTTAAGGATGATATGCAGTGCTCAAGTTCAATTGAGTTCCCATTTCTTGTTGAAAACTAGCCCAAAATCTCGACGTGAACCTCGTATCCCTATCTGAGACAATCGATAGTGGCACTCCATGCCTTGAGACTATCTCATTGACATACAATTGCGCTAACCTTTCTATAGAATACTTTTCGCTGATAGGTAGGAAGTGAGCAGACTTTGTGAGTCTGTCAACTATCACCCATATCGCATCATGCCCTTTCACCATTTTTGGCAATTTAGTCACGAAATCCATCGTGATCATCTCCCATTTCCATAATGGAATCTCCATTTTTTGCAACATACCCGACGGCTTCTAATGTTCCGTCTTCACCTGTAGACATGTCAAATATTTCTCTACATACTTTGCTACTGCCTTCTTCATGCCAGGCCACCAGTAACTCTCCTTTAAACTCTTGTACATCTTATCACTTCCTGGGTGCATAGTGTATTTGGCTTTGTGCGCTTCACCTAACACTATGTCCCTTAAATCTCCTTTGCAAGGAATCCAAACCCGATTCCCAAACCTATATACACCATCTGACCCAACGGTTAGCAGTTTAACTTGTCCGACCATCCTCTCCTTCTTGACGTTTTCTTCCAATAGGGCCTCCTTTTGAGCTCCTCGTATTTGGTCAATCAAATCTACCTGAATATTCACCCACATGGCACGAACCTTAATCGGTTCGGCCCTCTCCTTTCTACTTAGGGCGTCAGCGACCACGTTTGCCTTGCCCGGGTGGTAATGAATCTCACAATCGTAATCTTTTAATAGCTCCATCCACCTTCTCTGCCTCATGTTTAGCTCCTTCTGATCGAAGAGATACTTCAAGCTCTTATGATCCGTGTAAATCAGGCATTTTGTGCCATACAAGTAGTGCCTCCAAATTTTTAGTGCAAAAACCACTGCGGCCAACTCCATGTCGTGTGTTGGATACTTCTTTTCATGTTCTTTTAGTTGGCGTGAAGCATAGGCAATAACCTTGCCTCTTTGCATCAATACGCACCCTAGTCCCATTTTTGAAGCATCACTGTATACAACAAAGTCTTTCGTTCCCTCTGGTAGAGACAGTACTGATGCACTGCTCAACCTCTCTTTAAGCGTTTCGAAAGCTTCTTCTTGTTTATGACCCCAATCAAACTTAACTGCCTTTCTAGTGAAGGTCGTCAAGGGCGCCGCTATGTTTGAGAAATCCTGGATGAATCTTCTGTAGTAGCCTGTTAAGCCAAGGAACCTTCGGATTTCTGACGCTGACTTAGGCGACTCCCAATCCATTACTGCCTCAATCTTGGCTGGATCCACCTTGATCCCCTCCGCGTTAACCACATGACCAAGAAATTGCACCTCTCGTAGCCAGAATTCACATTTCGAGAATTTGGCATACAACCTCTCCTTGGCCAACAGCTCAAGAATTGCTCTCAAATGTTCCTCATGTTCCTCTTTGCTCCTTGAATAGATAAGGATGTCGTCAATGAAAACTATGACAAACTTATCTAGGTAGGGTCCACAAACCCTGTTCATCAAATCCATGAATGCAGCTGGTGCATTCGTCAACCCAAAAGGCATTACCAGAAACTCATAGTGCCCATAACGAGTTCTGAAAGCCGTTTTCGGTATATCCTCCTCTCGAACCTTCAACTAGTGGTAACCAGATCTCAGATCAATCTTTGAGAAATAACTGCCTCCCTGAAGCTGATCGAATAAGTCATCGATCCTTGGTAATGGGTACCTATTCTTGATCGTGATCTTATTTAACTCCCGATAATCGATGCACATCCTCATCGTACCGTCTTTCTTCTTGACGAACAATATCGGTGATCCCTAGGGTGACGAACTCGGTCGTATGAACCCCTTATCCAACAACTCTTAGAGTTGCTTCATTAGTTCTTGCATCTCCGTCGGAGCCAATCGATATGGTGTCTTTGCGATTGGTGTTGATCCTGGCACCAAGTCAATTCGGAATTCCACCTGACGTTCTGGTGGTATCCCTGGCAATTCCTCCGGGAACACTTCTGGATATTCCCTTACTACTGGTACACTTCCTACCGTCTTATCCTCCAGCTTGGTGTCTATAGCATAATCTAAGTAAGCTATGCACCCCTTTTGAAGACACCTTCTCGCCTTCAAGGCCGTAATCACTTTAGTGTTGTCTTTCTTTCGATCCCCATAGACGTGAACTGTCTCTCCCTCTGGGGTCTGAATCTTGATCAACTTCTTATTGCATACGATTTGAGCATGGTTGTCAGATAACCAATCTATGCCTAAGACCACATCAAAACCTCCTAAACACATTGGCATTAGTCTAACAGGCAACTCCTTACCATCTATACAGATCTTGCAACCATCAATTACCTCTTCTACCTTAACTTGACCACCGTCAGCTGTTTCTACAGTGTAGCCCTTCTCTAGTCTACATGCATCTTTGTTTAAGTAGTGGCGAAAAGCAGTAGACACAAATCTACCATTTGCACCCGAATCGAATAATACATGAGCATAGACCTTGTTAATAGGGAACATACCTGATACGACGTCAGGGGTCTCCCTAGCCTCCTCCAATGTCATGTTATACGCTCGGCCACGTCCCTTGGGCACTTCTTTCTTTTTGTCAAAACTCCTTCCCGCACCTTCAGCTGATGACTTCACACTATTCACTGTTCCTTTCTGAATCTTAGGGCACTCATAACGCAAATCCCCTTCTACACCACACTCATAACAAGCCTTCCTTTCTGGACATTCACGCGCTGTATGTCCTGGTTTTCCACACCTATAGCAAGAGTGGCTCCCAGCCCGACACTCACCCCTGTGCCTTCGCCCACAATTACCACACTGAGGAACAACGATCTCTCCTTTTATCTTCACCGCAGATGAACTCACCTTCGCCTTTTTAACTATCTTGCTTGGGCCTTCCCACTTTCTCTTATTGTCCCTCATTTCACCAGTTGCCTTAGCATTATTCTCCTCTGCCACTGTCGCCATTTCCACAGCTTGAACGAATGTCTTTGGGGCGTTCATGTCAACATATCGCTTAATTTCTATTCGGAGACCGTCCTTAAAACGATCTATCTTTCTCTGCTTCGTCGCCACCTGATAACTTGCAAACCTTGCCTTCTCCAAGAATTCATTGACATAATCATGAACTGAAGATGACCCTTGCTCCAACCTTAAGAATTCTGACTCCAGTTTCTTCACCTCTGATTGGGTGCAGTACTTCTCCATCATTAGTTTCTTCATTTGCTCCCAAGACATAGAAGCAAATTCACCCTCTCCTCTAATCTCGCACTCAGTATCCCACCAGTCAAGTGCCGAGTCCACAAGGGTTGTAGCCGCATAAGTCACCTTCTGATCCTCGGAACACTTGCAGATTTTAAAGCAGCTCTGCATTTTCTTTATCCAGTTCATTAGGGCTACCGCCCCCTCGATACCCTTAAACTCTTTCGGACGTGTGTTACTGAAGTCCTTAAAGTTGCATCCCTTCTCCTTTGTGGTTGGAACCACCATCTTGTCCTCTTCATTCATACTCACCTTAGTATTCTCCTGGTTGCTTGCCTCAGTATCTTTCTGGTCTCCCATCTCAGAATTTATTTGTTCAGTCTTCTCATCTTCTGCCTGTTTCTTTAGTCTGGCCTCTAACGCTGCCTCTATCATACCAGGTAGGGTATTCTGGAGGATCTGTGTCATTCTATCAGCCATCGTCTCCTCGGTCATAGGGTTTCCGCCTCCCCCTCGTTGTGCCCTCCCATGTCCTCGGCCTCTCCCTGTGGCTGTACTAGCGTGTACAGACGGGGTGGCACTAGAGCTGGCAGTATGACCATCACCACGACCTCGACCTCGACCTCGGCCTCGGCCTCGGCCCACCGGTGGTACCACATCATTGGCACCTTCCCCGATGAGTTCAATTCTCCTTGATCCTCTAGACGCCATACTGATACAAAAAGGCACCGTTAATCTCCATATTTACTCTTAACCATAGTCTAAATAAACATCATCACACAAAGTCCCATACTAAAAGAAACGACATTCTCATTCACATAACTAATAAGTTTGTACATTAATAAAAGTTACTGAACATGAATAAAGGACAACCAATAGAAGATAACTGAGTCTAAAACCGACCACACATGCACGGCAAAATACAAAATCCTAGCAGTTCAATCTCAACCAAAGACTCAAAAAGAAACTAGCATTATCCTAATATGAACAATAAAGAAATATTTATAAACTGAAATCTTCCATCGTCATCGCTACTCCTCATGCTCGTGCTCACCCTTATCCTCCTCTTCCTCCTCCTCCTCATGGTCCTGGTGTCCCTGGAACATCGGCTCCTCAAATCGATAATAACGGAACCCAAGCCAATGATGACAGGGCTGGATCGGGTGGAAGTAGAAGGTAAAATCCATATGCGGTCCATGCTGGAACCAACTAATCCACTGCCCGACAAATACTGTCGCACCCATATATACATCCCGTAAAACCTCCCACATGTACCTGAACCAGTCCACGACCCTGGTAAAAAACGACCTGGATGCTATGCGTGCCTCCCGTCTGGCCGTCCGGTATGCTACCACTGTCATAAAGATGCGACGCTGCAAATCTTCTATGTGCTCATTATATTGGTGAATCATGGCAAAAGGGACTTCGATCCTCTCCTGTGCAAGCCCGACTGGCTGGTCGACCTCCTCGTACTCTATGCCAGCCTCTATCTGTCTCTCCAACGTGTATCCCTCCGAGTCACTATTCGAATGTGCCATGCCCACCATGTCCTACAAGCCATAGAAGTATATTGGGTCATGTATCATAGTGGGATCAAACTTAATATAAAGCAAGATAATGCTAGGACATAAACAATCACATACACCTACTCCTGCCTAACGAAATCTCTATCCCCTCCTCTCCAAAACAAAGTCCAATTTAAGCTTAGGCTAAGTACTTAACCTAATTCTCTTAAACTATGGCTCTGATACCAACCTGTAACACCCCCATTTTACCCTTGGGTAATGTCACATCTTTCAGCCCAAATATTATCTTATGTCGTCGAATATGACATCAAGATATAAGCAAATCACCATCACAGCGGAAGTCTTAACTTAAAGTAATACAAGTCTCCAACACTAGTCTGTCCCATACCGGACTATATTACATAACGCTCCAAATACATAATAATTAAGTTGATAACTAGCAAAACATCAAAGAACATAATAAAAGTAAATCTAATTATGCTTTGCCCTTTCCTTTATCCACACCTGAACCACCGGCTCCTGAGATGCATACTAGTAGTTAGCTAAAAAGCTAAGTGAGTTCATGGTTTACGTGCATATAAATACACACCCCAATAAGCATAAAAATATCAAGTACCAATTAAATAGTATACATATTGTTTTCGGAAAACATTTGACACAATGTAATTCCCTAAACCTCCTCGTCCACTTTGTCTTTGGCATTCCCTGGGTCGCACGACTCACACCCGTCCAGCACCCATTACGGGGTCGTGCCAATCCTCCCTTAGGTAGGTTTGCTCTGTCACTGGCATTCCCTGGGTTGCACGGCTCACACCCGTCCGGCACCCATTACGGGGTCGTGCCACTCCACAACGTGACATATCGAGCTCGATCCCATACCCCATATCGGCACCAAAATGTGTCACATAAAATTACCCCATGAATATGACATGCTAAGAATGTTTATAAACCAACAAAACAATAGCATGCAATCTCCTTTATAAAATAATGTACATGAAACATTCACCCGTAAATATGTACATAACCCAATTATCATGCATAACATACGTACTCCAAATAAATAACACATTTATATACATGCAATAATACACCATAAACATGCACATAAAAATGTATCATTTTTACACCATGTACGTACTCCAAATAATTATCATGCCAACATAATTTTAATTACGTATGTATGCATCCCAGAAAAGTCTCATGAAAACTCACCTCGATTTATTGTAGGTTCACCCTTCGCAAAGTAGCTCCCGAATCCTACATAAATAGTAATAGTTTCTAAGTACCCTTTTCTTATAAATAATTGCCCTTTACGAGCTTTTAAAATAATCTCGTAAAATTTTATTTAACCTCTTTAACCCATTAGACACCTTAGTTCATATATTGTCTACACTCCTTAAATAATAGGTGTCTATCTCATTCCTCGTTTTATTAGATACTCAATATATGTATTTACATACATATACATATATTCACAAACATATACATGTACACATGTATACTATGAATATATTAACACCTTCTTTCTACACCAACATATATATAGACATATGTGTGTGTGGTGTACCTTTATATATACATGACACCCAACGTATATATACATACCCACATATATAATATATACATATACATGTACTATTGAGACTTTCAAGGAAACCCAAAAAGAAAAGCTACATCTACCTACTGCCATCATCTCCATCATATCCCTTTTCTTTTTTTTTTTCTTTTTCTCTTTCACAAGCCACATCCCACCCTCACGTACCTACACCCCTTTTCTTTTCATTTTAGATTTATAATATGTATATATATATATACACACACATAAGTACACCTGCAACTCCACAACCCATTTGGTTTCCATGAACAACAGTCTCCAAATTTCAATGTTCCAACATATTTATTACCGAAAGAAGTTTTCACCCGTAAGTGTCCTTAAAGGAAGGAACTCTCAACCATTTTTCAGAAATACATAAACTTCCATCTTTTAATCCATGCATTATATATATATATATATATATATATATATACACACACACACGTATAACAAGCACACATCACTGGAACAACAATGATTCAAGAGATGTATAAGCTTCTTACCTTGATTTTCAGACCCCCTCAAGTTGACGACCCGAAATCTTGCTTCGTTCTCCGGCGGAGTTCCTCACTATCTCCTTTCCTTCTCTCAATGTATTTCTCTATCTCTCTCTCACTTTCGGAAACATGTGAAATGAATATAATGGTCACTTCCTCATAGTTCTTATTCGTAAACGAATCAAAACCCAAAACCGTTGCCTCCATATCTCAATCCACGTTCCATTTTGAAAATTTTAGGAGTTTGGCAAAACAGGTCCCTGTGGTTTACACTCCACACCCTTAAGCTTTTCTCTATTTTTCGCTTTTAACCCTCCACTTAAGTTTGAATTATTTTATCCCCTCAACCTTTATTCCAATTATTACTCTCTCTCTCTCTCTCTCTCTCTCTCTCTCTTTTTTGAGTGTTACACATTTGATCACTACTCACACTAATAACGGCGATAACAAAAGATGTGCAACAAAATTTTCAAATTGACCACTACAATCTTAGCATACATCAGTTTATTTCCCAAACTCAGTAAAACGATAGGTGCATGCGATTTGGTCAAACGTAAAATAATTTAAATTTGATTTCAAACTTTTAGACTGCAAAATAAAATGCTCTTAGTCCCAAAATGGTGGCTATAATGTAATTCATACCAGTAAATCAATATAATGCATTGCATGAGACAATAACAGTAAAATCAACAACCGAAGGATGTTCAAAGCGAAAGTTCAACACGAACCATCATAAATCCCTCATGTGCTTACTCACGCCAAAAGTTAAATCGACTCAAACACCACGTATCATACAACGAAATATACTTTTATAAAACTCAAAAATGCAATTATACAATATCAACTCAAAACGCCTCTTGCGATTGTGAAAAGACAAGGGCAAAACTTGCATGAGACAAGACCCTTAATAAAACTCGAATACCAAAATGTGGAGATAACTTTTTCCTTTAAACCTTAACATATGTGGAGGGATTCCAATGTCAAGGTCCCAATTCGCAGTTACTTACCCGTGACCCTAAACAATGTTAAAGCATGGATACTACAATATCCAAAAACAGCGTCCAACAGAACAGGGATAAATAAAATCTCAATCAAGTTTGCAACCATGTGCAATAAAACAGTTTTATGCAAGTTTAAACTCATGGTTTAAAATCTCGTGCGTGTTAAACGTCTTTCCCCGGATTCAAAATACGACCCGCATGAAAATTTGAGAAAGTATGAAATACTTTATGCAAATTATTTTAGAAGTGAGTTTCGTGCATCAATTTTGGTCGAGACCCAAAATCTTAGGACCGAGCTCACCAAGTCCAACGATCTCACTAACGACATTTAGATGCTCAACATCTTAAGGTAACGATAGGAAACTAAACCGGTTAACCTCACAATTTATTTTTGGAATAAGGTCGATTCAATAGGCCTGTGATTCTAATTCAACCACTCGCCTCGACCCTAAAATTGTCCACTTAATGCAACCATCATTCTTAACCGCCACTACAAGCGACAACGCTATAAACATTAACTTCTTCAAACCACTACTCCCCGGAAACTCATCCACTACCCCATCGGTCCTCACATAAGAGCGGTTTAAGCACACACATGTAACATGTAAAGTTCACCACGACACTGGTCAGGTGCAATTATGAATGTATCGTACATGATTACCCTTGCTACCCTCGTCATGATTCCCGATTCTAGCGACTCTATCGACCTCAAAATATCTTATTGTAGAGTATCTAATAGTGCAATCTCACTTTTACAAACTTAGAAGAACGCTAGTTTGAGTCTAGATATCCAAAATCAACACCTAAATCTCTCAAACTTAAGCTCTGATACCAACTTGTAACACCCTCAAATTTGGAAAGAGCAACTAATTTAAAATTTTCAATAATGCCTCAAAGAAAGATAAAATCTCTTACAACAAGCCCTTTCTTGAAATACTATTCTAGATTTAACCTTCAACAAAAATGGCTAGAGTCTTACATCAAGACTAATAAGAAGGTCAGGTGCTACTAAACCCAAATACATGATGTTATTCCCAAGATAAATTCGGAAGACTTCATCAAACTATTCACCCTTGTGCAAATAACTTGCACCCAACTCTCCACCAAGTCGCTAGTACCAATTATCAACCGAAACCTGATGCACATGCCGACAAATAAAAGGTTAGGCTAACGCCTAGTGAGTTCAAGAGTTTTCAGCATGCATAAATATTTGTTAAAGGTAAAGAATGCAGTTTGAATCGTAATATTTCAAAATGATTTACTATAAATATTAAACGACTCATTTTCCAATAACCCACATTTTAAAGACAAGTACAACAACATAGACATTCCTTCGTAAAGTAAATTAAACCAAAAACTCAATCAAAACGTGAATGGAAATTTAACTCCCGATCTATAAAACGCGGTTAGAACTTTATTTCCCAAAACACGGGTGGGACATAATACTTAAACCCATAAATCATGAATAAAATCCATATAT
This sequence comes from Arctium lappa, assembly GCA_023525745.1. Lineage (NCBI taxonomy): Eukaryota > Viridiplantae > Streptophyta > Magnoliopsida > Asterales > Asteraceae > Arctium > Arctium lappa. Next base: position 54,657,647 of record CM042058.1, on the reverse strand, counting down.
GTAAAATGTCATCGAAAACATGGATAATAAAATAATAAAATTTAATACCCAAATAACACCTTCCGGTGACGGGGGAGACCCGATTTCACTGTACGCGACGGAACACAAAGTTAAGCCACATAACCATATTGTCGAACTACACCTCAGATCATTATTGTATTGTCTGCTTAAAAAGCTACACCTCTAGTCGGACTTTATTTCAAGCCCTAATTACACCGTATCCCCAATTGCCTGCTCTACCGAGCTACACCTTAAGGATACGCGATCTTATTGCATGTTCGTTCTCTAGTGGAGTTTCATCCTCAGGGTTCTCATTCAACCCCTAGTGCCTACTCCCTAGCATTCAAGATAGGAGCCTCAACTCCTTACTTGATAACTCATGATGTCTAACTCTCGTGCACAAGAATTAGAACATCAAGACCACAAAACCCATGGTCCCGGAGTACAACCCATAAAGGTTCATCTCTGCAAAACAACCGGGACAACAACAATGCCAACACGACATGTTTCCCAAGTGAGAAATCAAGACTCCTCACTGTCAATTATGACCTACATGCCTATGGATCCAAATGCATTACAGTCTAAAGTTCATGACTCCAAATGAATGACACACGCACTTAAAACATGTATTCTCCAAAATGAAGTGCAATAAATGAAACTCACACCCAAAGCTCCACTTTAAGTTATTAAAACCGGACAAATGTCCCCAAGACCCGACAAAGACGAAAACCTAGCTTTAAGCTCAACCAGTCAAATGACCATATGTTAAAATTTTTAAATGCAATAAAACACTTATCGACCAGTGTTTATGCAAACACATGTTCCAAAATACATGAATAAACTCCAACACAATTTAGATTGGGATGAATCATTTTCCACATAAGTTTATAATCCCATTGACTCTTTCAAAACATCCCATAGCACGAAATCAAACATTTATGTTTGCTCTTATACCAATTGGGTGTCCCACAATAAATGTTATAATCAAGATTAACAACATGAATTTCAATCCAAATTGTCATATGATTAATTCCAATTTCACAGTTTACAAGATTGTGTACACATAATGCTCTCTCTCAATATTTTTCTCTCTACAATTAGACTCTCTTTTAGTCATATGAGTCTACAAACATAAAAGAAACTATTTATATCCCTATCAATTACAAGACAAAACTAGAAAAAATACAATGACTTTGACTTGACTTATTACAAAGACTTTGACTTTGCTTAAGAGGCTTTGACTTGACCATTGACTTTGACTTTCATCTTCATGATCTTAGATCAAACATATTTGTGCACTAACAATTTCGCATAATACACATTAAAAGTACAATTACTCTAAGGGATTTACGTTGGTACAATAAATCGTTAAAATATCAATTTCGAAGATTTACTCATCAAAATAGTTGAAATACATCTTTCTCCAAAACCAAAAGGTTTATGATTTCCGAAATGTTCGCAAGGTTGGGAATGACCAAACTCCAATGACCCACACATTGGTATTTTCAAAACATTCCACAACACCAAATACACATATTTCCAACAACACTAAAATTGCATTCTTACCAAATAATCTTCATTTATGCAAATAAGTCATCAAAACATTTTCATTATGATACATTTATCAAAATTCCCAAAATTCCCAAAGATGGGTGTTTCACAAGGTTTATCAAATCAAATATCCCAGATAAGTAAATTTCATAAAATAATCTGTTAGGGCTATTGTTGAATGTTAAATAGAAGTTCAGGGTAGTTTATGACAAGTTGTTAAATTTGTAAGCTTCTTGGGCCTTAAAGCCCATAAGCCCATTAGGCCTGCGAGCCTGAGTATTTAAAGTTATTTCTATTTCATTTGTTTGTTTAGAAATTATTATTCAGTTTACTAGTCATTAGGTTTACATATCCTTATCAAAAATTCTCTCTGTAAACCTTAACCCTTTGAAGAATTATCAATCATATGACTAGTTGTTGTGGCCAATATTCTGTTCATCATTATTCATATTACTTGTGATTGCACTGCATTGGGATCTACAATTGGTATCAGAGCAGATAGGCAAAAAGGTTTGATCCAGTAAAAAGTGTTGTCTAAAACCCTAAAATCAATTTCTTGTGTTAATTGCTTTATTTGCTTGAATTGATTGTGAGTGTTTGCGTTATTTGTTTATCTGATTTATTTGATTCTGCAAAGTTAAAAGTTTTTTTTTTGTTCGATCGATTTTTCATGGGAAACTAAAAGTTTATTTTTTTTCTTCGATCGAATCTGAGGAATTTTTTTTTCTCTGTTGGCTATCGGTCTTAGGGTTAGCCATTGTTTTTTTCTCGATTTTGTTGATTATATCGCATCTGGTCGAATCTTTTGGTTGATTATCTGGGGACGTATTGATCGAAGATCGAAGGTTCTGGGGTTGGCTTCGGTCGAATTCCAGAAATTCATCGGGTTCTTCGGTGGTTTCTTCGTGTTCTTCGGTCCTTTTTAATCGATCTTATCTGTTTTTTTGTGTTTATCGTTTATTTTGCCTTTCGACCTGAGCCCTTCGACCAAATAAGAGTGCTCCGGTCTTATCCCTTCGACCGAATAAGAGTGCCTCCGGTCTTGTCCTTCGACCGGATACGTGTTCCCCGGTCGTATCATTCGACCGGATACGTGTGCCCCGGTCGTATCATTAGACCGGATAAGTGTATCCCCGGACGTGTCCTTCGACGGGATACCTGCTTCCTCCGGGCATACCTTCGACCGGATATTGTTTGACCTGATTTTTTTGTGTAGACCAAGTGTTTCTTTGCTTCTTCTGTTTTATTGTATTTGGATCATTCTGCTTGCCTAACGATCATTACAGTGCTCTTAAGTTAAGAAGTAAAGATGAACTCCAGGGATGCTCTAGCCATCGGTTCTGACCAAAAGCCCCCGGTGCTCTTTCGGGGAGAGTACCCTCAGTGGCATGACCGATTTATGAATTTCATAGAAGCAAAATCCAACTATGAAGATATATACAAATGCCTGACTGAGGGTCCACAAGATTGGCCAATGAAAGTGGTACCGGGAAATCCAGCTGAAGGAAGGCCAGAGCGTCAGATTCGGAAATCTGTTGATAATTTTACTAAGGAGGAAAAAGAAATGTACGAGGCAGAAAAGCTGGCAAAACCGTACCTTCTTCAAAGTCTACCTAATGACATCTATGCTTGTATAGATAGCTTCAAGGACTCATCGAAAAAGATGTGGGACCAAATAGAGAAGATGATGATGGGAAGCCACATCAATAACCAGCTAAAGGTGACCAACTGTATCACCAGATATGATGGGTTTAAAGCACGAAAGGGTGAAACGCTGACGGAAACCTACGAAAGGTTTAATATGCTTCTAAATGATCTTCAGAAAAATAAGATCACAAAGACGAACACGGAAAACAACATAAAGTTTATGAACAATTTACAGCCTGAGTGGAAACCGTTCGTCTCCCATATACGCCACACTCAGACCTTGGAGAAGCTGTATATTCACGAACTCTATGAAATGCTGCTCCAAGACGAAGAAGAGGTGATGGAACTTATTGGGAAAGCAGAGGAAAAGTCAGAAACTGATCAAATAGCACTCGTTTCTGAGAGAAGAGGCAAGTCCGTCAGCCGATCATCTGGAAAAGAGCCCGTGCTGAGTAATTCTGAACCTAAAGATCCCAATAGCGACTCGGATCCAGAACTTACCAAGATGAAAGAAGCAATGGTTTTTCTCACTCAAGCATTTCAAAAGAGGAAGTTTTTTACCAAGACTTCCAACAAGCAAAGAGTCTCTACTCGACGTGATCATCGAGAAAAGTCTGAAGGTAATAGTCGCTTTGAAGCTGGTAAGAAGCCTGACAAGAGAAATGAAGAAAAGCTGAAAGACGAACAGATCAAATGTTACAATTGTGGTCGGTTAGGTCATTTCACCAAAGATTGTCGCAAGCCAATTGTGCGCAACGCCGACTACTACCGAGCCAAGCTGCTTCTTGCCAAAGAAAAGGAAGCCGGTAAAGCTCTTATGGCTGAAGACGATTACTGGTTACAAGTGTCGGATGAAGAACCTGAGGATGCTGAAGCTCATTTGTGTTTCATGGGCAACCATTCACCACCATCCGATACTGATGAAGAAGATCACAATGCTCCTTGCCAGGTATGTGCCCCTTTTCATGAAGCTTTAGTTGATCAGATGCAACTTTCAATGAACAAACTTGACTCTTACAAGCGTTTTTTAAAAGAAAAAGAACAACTTCTCTCATCTCTGGAACACCGTGTCACTAAACAGTCTGACTTTATGGAAAAACAAAGCCTGGAAATTTCTAGCTACCTGTGCACGATTTCTAATTTAAGAGAAGAGAATGTGAGTTGTTCAACAGAGTCACAAAAACTAATGACCGAAGTAGATGACTTGACCGCTAAGCTACGTACGTCTGAGACCGAGAAAATTGATTTGTTAAATCAAAACGTGGCTTACAAAAATGAGAACATAAGGTTATCAAATCAGTTAGAAGAGCTTGAAAAGAAACTTTATAAATTTGGTCAATCTGATCAAACGCTAAAGCTAATCGCACCAAAAGAACCAAAGTACGGAAATGCGGGTATCGGGTACGTTAACCCTAATTATTTAAACAAGGCTTTATCCAAAGTTCCTACTTTATATGCATCTGAATTTTTTGGATTAGACAAAATATTTCCGGAATATAAGATACATTGGACCACACCCACTGAGGAGGAAGAATTGGAAGATAAGTTGAGAAGAGAAAACTCTGTTCTTTCTAAAAGGACAGTTCCTTTTGTTTATGATTCATTAAATGCTACTTATAATACTGACAAACCCCGTTTCCTGTCATCCGATTTTTTTCATAGTTACTCTCAAGCTGAACTAGATACTAAAACCGTTAAAACTGAGGAGGAACCTCTAGCTCCCAAAGTTTATGTTCCAACTCTGATTTTAGAAAAGAAACTTGTTCAGCTAGAAGAATCGTATGCACTAGAAAGGGAGAATTTTCAAAAGGAAAAACAAAGTCTTATATCTCAAATTGAGTGTCTCAGATCCAACAAAAAGGAAACTATGTCGGCTGAGGAAAAAGAATATTACCAGACGGAAATAAAGAAGTTGCAATCACAACTGGTTGCTATGGCAGCAGATCATCTGAAAGTGAAACTTCACAAGGTTGACCCTCAAGCTCAGCCTTCCATTCTCCAAAGAGAGATATCTCATCTGTCTGAAAACTCTTATTCTTCTTCTGACACATCTTCCTGCAAAGCTTTTATGGGTGACTCGGCACCGATCATTTTAAATAAAGGAAAAGAGCCTCAAAGTTTTGAATCAGATCAGTGTTCTGATTGTAAAAATGCTTCCGCATATGATCTGCTCTCAACAAACTCTTCCAATGTTCTGACATCCTCATGTGATAAGGTCCTTTCAGATGAGGAACTAGAATTTTCCGCATTCTTGAATTCTGAGGTGTGTTCAGATAGCAATTTGAGCCAATTTGACTTTAATCCTTCTCTACCTAGCCATGTTGATTTTTTAAATGAGTCATGTGAGCCTCCGGTAAAATTTTATAAGGGTGAATGTTCTACATCTGCCCCGCAAAATTCTTCTGTGAATAATTCTTCAAAATCTTCCAAGTCTAAATCTAAAAGCCGTTCACAGAGGAAGAAAAAGACCGGTCGCTCTCAAAGGTCACACTCGTCAATTTTCAAATCCTCTGACTATGGGTTTAACGGCATTTCAGATACGTATGGTCGGCAGGAAGAAGTGAAATATGCTTGGGTAGCTAAGAAGTCAAAAGAGAGCTCGGCAACATCAGAATTAGTTGATCCTGTTTTAAAGTCTAGAAAGAACAATAACAATCATGATGTTTTTATTTCTAAACCTCTAGTTGATTGTAATGGAACTCTTCCTTTAAAAGTTTATTCAATTCCGCAATTACTTCAACTGTCTCATGATTGTTTGTGTTGTTCTTATTGTGGATCAAATGATTTTGTTGATAGCCGTTATGCATCTGATTGGTTTGGCTCATATCATGTTGCTCATAATCATTCTCATTGTGATGTTTCCCATGAAAGACAAAGACCCAATTCTAAACGGGTCTCTAAGTCGGGTGTTAAATCTAACCCCAAAGGACCCATTTACGAATGGGTACCTAAAAAGAAATAACCTGTTTTGCAGGACGGTCATGTGTGGTATCTAGATTCAGGTTGCTCCAAGCACATGACCGGAAGAAGGGAGCTTCTCACAAACTTCACCGAGAGGTTTTGTGGAAATGTACGGTTTGGGAATGATCACTCCTCTCCCATCAGGGGTTACGGCGATATTGTCAAAGATAATATCACGATCAAGAAAGTCTCCTATGTAGAAGGTCTCGGTCACAATCTTTTCAGAATCGGTCAATTCTGCGACAAGAATCTCGAAGTTACTTTCAAGGCTAAAAGGTGTAGCGTTCGAACAGAGGATGGCAAAGAAATACTTGCTGGAACGCGACGCACCAACCTCTATACGATCGACCTCTCGTCCTTGAAACCCGATAAGGAAGTATGTTTGTTGTCCACATCATCTGCTGAACAAAGCTGGTTATGGCACCGTCGTCTCTCGCACTTGAACTTCAAGAATATTAACAAGTTGGTGCTCGGTGGTCATGTCAAAGGTATGCCAGACCTCAAGTTTGCAAAAGATCATCTGTGCGCTGCCTGCGAAAAGGGCAAGATGAAAAAGGTGTCTCACAAGACTAAGGCCGTTCCGAGTACTTCTCGGTCCCTTGAGCTAATCCACATGGACTTATGTGGACCGATGCGCGTTCAAAGCATAAATCACAAGAAGTATGTCCTGGTGATGGTTGACGATTTCTCTTGTTACACTTGGGTCCGATTTCTCCGTTCAAAGGACGAAACTCCTGAGTTGATAATCTCTCTTCTGAAGAGCATTCAAGTCAGTCTCAACCAAGTAGTTCAGACCATCAGGACGGACAACGGCACTGAGTTCAAGAATCAAATACTCACCGGCTATCTCACTTCAGTGGGTATCTCGCATACTTTCTCTGCCGCTCGTACTCCTCAGCAGAATGGGGTGGTAGAGCGTCGAAACAGAACTCTAGTTGAGGCAGCCCGCACGATGATATCTCATTCCAAGCTACCACTATTTCTTTGGGCAGAAGTTGTTGCTACCGCTTGCTATACTCAAAATCGGTCTATCATCAACAAGCGGTTCAACAAGACTCCGTACGAGATCATCAACAAACGTATTCCGAACATCAACTACTTTCATGCTTTCGGATGAACCTGCTTTGTCTTAAATGATAAGGATGATCTTGGCAAATTCAGTCCCAAAGCGGATGAAGGAGTGTTCATCGGCTACTCTCAGCACGCAAAAGTCTATCGTATCTACAACAAACGGACGAAGACCGTCGTTGAAAGCGTAAACGTGACTTTTGACGAGGCCCCTGAAATGGTTTCTGAACATATCAGTTCAGAACCCGCTCTTACTGGTGTGTTAGCCTCTGGACAATTCCGTTCGGAAGCTACAAAATCTCCAGTGGATCCAAATCATGCGTCTACGTCAAGAGCACATCTTTCTAATTTGGAATTATTGTTTGAATTTTTTTATACTGACTTGTTTAATGTTAAGTCTAATACTACGTCATGTGACAGGAATACTGCTCAAGCATCAGAAGTGACACAAGTCACTGGCCCTACCAACTCCGGTGGTCCATCCTCGCCTGGTGCTCCATCCTCTACTGCCAATGATCAAGCTTCCCCGAGCTCAAGTGAAAGACAGACTCTAGCTCAAGTTCTTGATGACGGTGCTTCTGAACCGACTCCTGTTTCCGTTCAACTTCCTGCACCGACTCCTGTTGAAGGTGCTCTCGAAGCTTCCTCTTCGGCAATCCCGGAACCTCCCATCGTTTCTTCTCCAGCTGAGTCGTCCTTGACTCCTAGTTCGACTCCCACTACGAAGCTTCTACCTCACAGGACATCATCCCTAGAGGCAGTTCAGGACTTACCCCCAGGTGGTCATGTGGATTCCGATACCTCCCATCAGACATATCAACCTCATCCGCACACCACCAAGTGGACTCGAGCACACCCCCTTCATCAGATCATCGGTGACCCCTCTACACCAGTTCAAACTAGATCCACCAGCGCAAATGACTGCTTATTTACCTCGTTCCTCAGCCGTATCGAACCTTCCACTGTCTCTGAAGCGCTGAATGATCCGGACTGGGTAATTGCTATGCAAGAGGAACTCAACCAATTTGAGACCCTCAAAGTATGGCGCCTAGTTCCCCGACCTAAGAACAAGACGGTGATAGGGACTAAATGGATTTTTAAGAACAAGAAGGACGAAAACGGCATCATTGTTCGGAACAAAGCGCGTCTAGTAGCTAAAGGATATCGCCAGCAAGAAGGAATTGATTACGATGAGACGTTTGCACCGGTTGCCCGCATTGAAGCAATCCGCATGTTCCTCGCCTACGCCGCTCACAAGAATTTCATCGTCTTTCAAATGGACGTGAAATCCGCGTTTCTCAACGGCGTGCTCAAGGAGGAAGTTTATGTCTCGCAACCCGAAGGCTTCGTGAGTACTGAAAATCCGCATTACGTCTACTTTCTTGACAAGGCCCTCTACGGTCTTAAGCAAGCGCCACGAGCCTGGTATGATACACTCTCGTCCTTCTTAGTCAAGTCTGGCTTCTCTAAAGGTAAAATTGATACTACTTTATTTATTAAAAGAGAGAAGAAAGATATCATTCTTGTACAAATTTATGTTGATGATATAATCTTTGGCTCCACGAACCCCAAGTATTGTCAGAACTTTTCTGCCTTAATGAGTAAACATTTTCAAATGAGCATGATGGGGCAAATGAACTTTTTCCTGGGTCTTCAAGTAAAACAATTACAAACAGGAATTTTCATTAATCAATCTAAGTACATCTCGGATATTCTTCGGAAATACCAGATGGAACAATCTTCATCTATGAAAACCCCCATGTCCACTTCTCTAAAACTTCACTCTGATCCTGACGGTAAGGATGTGAATGCTACTATTTATAGAGGTATGATTGGCTCTCTGATGTACTTGACGGCTAGTCGGCCTGACATTATGTTTTCGACATTCTTGTGTGCAAGATTTCAGTCAAAACCTAAAGAGTCTCACTTAGCTGCGGTTAAGCGAATTTTTCGATATTTAAAAGGTACTGCTGATCTTGGTTTGTGGTACCCAAAAGAGACAGGGTTTGAATTGACAGCCTACTCAGACGCTGACCACGCTAGAAACATGCTGGACCGGAAGAGCACGTCGGGTAATGTTCAGTTCTTGGGCGATCGTCTTGTCAGCTGGGCTTCTAAGAAGCAAAACTGCGTGTCCACCTCCACCGCCGAGGCGGAGTATGTAGCAGCCGCCAGTTGCTGCTCGCAAGTCATTTGGATGCGCACCCAGCTCAAAGATTATGGATTTAATTACTCCAGGATTCCCATCTACTGCGACTCGAAGAGCGCTATAGCCATATCAAGCAATCCCGTCCAGCACACGAAGACGAAGCACATTGATGTGCGCTATCACTTTATAAAAGATCACGTGGAAAAAGGTACTATTGAACTCTATTTTGTTAATTCAGAGCATCAGTTAGCAGACCTATTTACCAAAGCCTTGGACGAAAAACAATTTAATTACCTTGTGTCCAAGCTAGGTATGCTAAATTTGAAAGTTTGATCCGTTCGCAGCTCTCTACGAGTTTCATTCAATAACGAATGACTGTGACAAATGCACCAGTGCCTTGTCTCTGGTTGCTATTATTCACACTCCTTGGTTATTGCATTTTACTCGTTCAACTCTGTGTCCGTTACGAACTTCTGTATCAACAAAGTAGATTTCGTGTTTTTCCCGCTTCCTCTGTGTTCGTGTGTCTGTTTCTGTGATTTTGTGTGCAGTTTATCTCTTGTTCGCTGAAAAGTGCAAGGTGGTTTGGTTGGATCCACAACCCGGTAATGGGTTCAGGGGGAGCACTAGCGTCAGATGGTTGGTAAGTCTCACGGGTCCTCCATTCGAGGGGGAGCAGGTAAGAGGGTTCTGTGTTTGGACCTCCTCATGGTAATCGTTCGAGGGGGAGCTAGGTCTCGTGTCTTCGTTTGTTTTAAGTCTTTTTATTTTTTTCCTTTAAATTTTTTTAAGTTGTGTTTTATATCTCCGAAAACTCCAAAAAGATTTTTTATCAAGGTTTGTTTTTTTTGTTTTTGTTGTTTTGTTTTGTGTTGGTTTGTTTGGTTTGCTTCGGTCCATAGCCTACCCGGCCCAACCCCAACACCCTCCGGGGGTATAAGAACCCCGGTCGAAGGGGTTTCATCCTCATTCCATCAATCCCTCATAAACACTCCTAGTCTTCGTCTCTCTCTCTCGCCCGGACTATTCGACCGATACCCTGATTCGACCGAACACCCTCGTCCCTTCAATCTTCCATCGATCAGGTAGCTGTTCTTTGGATTATTTATTGATTAAATCTGTTTTTCGATCGATTCTCCTATGGTTTATCAGTTTGGGTGTGTTTCGGCGTCGTCTCCGACGACTCTAAGGTGTCCTTTCGACTCTCCGGGGGTTTACTCCGATCTAGGTTACGCCTCGGTCGAAGGCACCCCCGGTCATATGGCTCCTCCGGCCGATTAATTTCCGGTCTTAGCATACCCCCGGTCTTAACATATCTCCGGTCTTAGTGACCTCCGGTCGAACACCTCATCCGATCGAACATTTATCCGGTCTAATTGACCTCCGGTAGAATGTCTTGTCCTATCATCCTTTTATCCGGTCTTAGTCAACCCCCGGTTGAATCTTATTCGGTCGAATCAAATTGCTTTGGTGCTTACAGCTATCTTTTAATATGTTGTCTATGAGGAATTTTTGTTGGTTATATGTACTTGGTGCAAGTCTGTGCGCCTTGGTGACTGACCCTAAATCACGAGTAGGGTTTGCTCTTCCAATTTTTGGAGTTACTATCTGGCGTGATCTAAATCACGACTGTATAACTCCAACGGCTAGTATTTTTTTTCCAAACCTGCGTACTAATCGATTAATTCTTCACAGGTACAATGGCTCAAAATCAGCCACCAGCGATTAATCCAATCGCAGATGCGGAACTGATTCCGAGGATCAGTTCCTTCCTCTTACAGCAAATAACTACCATCTCGATTTGACCCAACCTGCAATTCAACATCAGGTCATCATCGAAATACTCAGGGGCCATCCACTCTCCTATGCTCTAACGGAAACTGCAACCGTTCCAATCATATACCTACAGCAGTTCTGGCATTCTCTACATGCGTTAGAAGCCGATGGCGGATTCCATCTTGAAGGTCGGATAGATCACACACCAGTGCTTCTCACAAGTGATCTCTTCCGACAATTTCTTCGGTTACCGACCGCCGGATCTGTAGCAGGCCGAGAAGACTTCGACCCGCTTGTCACTGATGCTACATTGTGCACTGATCTTCTCTCGTTGGGATACGGCGCAGAACTCCGCATTCCATCAACCTTCAACCGCAAACATCTATCGACGTTATGGTACACGCTGTTCACATATATCAATCGGTGTCTTTCGTCTATAACGAAGGGCATTGATCAGACGAGCGCTCCGATTCTACGCATCTTTCACGCGGTGGCATTCAATCGCCACGTGGACTTTGCCGATCTTCTCTGGTTTGAACTCATTCAGAGAGTCCGTTCTACTGCATCCCGCCGGTCAAACTTCATCCCATTCATGCGATTCCTACAGATCATCATCCGGAACTACATGAATCTGTATCCCGAGATACAGCGCCGCTCTACCCACCCGACGTGCCCACAACATCCAACTCGCAAGATTCCCTCCCGTGCTGATCCAGAAGGTGTAGTCGCCCGACAAATCCCAGTCGGGGTACTAGACCATGCTCGTCCCACGGCACTGAGTGTGATAGCTTATAGGCACACACACAACATCCCAGCTCCTATGGTCCGGCCAGGACCGGCAGGACCTGCCCAGGGAGCGAGACCTGAGCGACGTGAGGGTCCGCGTCCACGAACGAGAGGTGGGAGCGTCCGGATAGCTGGGGCTTCCGGACAGGGTGTGTCGAGAGCTATTATCGTGAGGGGATCTGGCGTGGGCAGTGCCGTTGGAACGAGCCACCCTATTTCTTCAAGACAACCATCTTCGCCATCACCAACAGAGACTCCAATGACAGAAGAGGCAACAGATTCTGAACCCACTCAAGTTCAGTCCTCGTCTGTCGCTGCTACTGAAGAAACAACAGCCAATTCTGACTCAGACGAAACCCAAATCGTAGCATCGGCATCAAATGAAGAGTCTTCTGACTCCGATGGTGACGATAATCAGCCCTCATCTGGAGCGATAAGGAGAGCGGAGGGAGTATTAGTTGAAAATCAAGAAGTGAGTTGTGTGAGGGAAAGGCGGAGTAAACTACATTCTGAGAGCACACGAGTGACGGGACAACCATCTTCGGTTGTATCCCCCCTTGCCACGTCTAGCCAGGTAGCCACATCTGCTACCCAGTCTCATGTGTTGGGACAGGGTATTGAAGAAGCCGCTGTGGACCTAGCGGCGCACTTGCACGCCCAACCAAGCCACTCCACCATCTCTCAACAGATGGTGGTTTCACATGATCACGGGGATTTAGCACATACGCTATCGGGCTCTCACTTGGAGGGTGCCGATATTGAAACAAGAGAACAGCTGCCCCCGTTCTCGCCATCTTTGGTTGCATGGAGTCTAGAGCCATTTGTGATTCATGCCATTCCTACGACACAGATTCCCTTTTCGGCTATCGCCGGTAGCCTAAGTGGCCCGGCCGGAATATCCATAGTAAACCCACCTTCGGGTAGGTTACGAGTATTGGGTGGAAGTCCTACCACGGCTATCATCACGCCAACCGTGAACGTAGGCGGCTCGACTTCTACAGTCGTAGCTACAACGGGAAGTCTAAGTGACCCCGGAGTTACCCCAACTGAGTTTGTCTCAAGGGAATACATGGATGGCGCCCTAAAGGCTGTCCAATCTATGATGAGGGAGGAGTTGGACAACATCAAACGCATGGTCAAAGGCAAAGGTCCAGCGACTGAGCCGGAGACCACATCTATTCCATCTTCTCTATCAGCCGCAGATCTTTCCATACCTAAACTCAAATCTATCCTTCTCGCCAAACTTATAGCCCAATCTCAAACCGAACCCACCCAGGATGCCGATTTGTTATCCCTACTTCGTTCTCAAGCATCCACACCTACCCCACCTACACCCCAGCCTATCGACTCTGCCGAAGCCTTCTAGATTCAGCAAGCTATGCTTCAGTCACTTCAGCAAACCGTAGCTGTTTTGACTGAACGCCTTTCAGCAGTGGAAGATACCTGCCGTATCCAGGCAGAACGGCTCAAGCGCCGACATGATGATCAAGATGATCCTGATCACCATGAGGGGGAGAAGCGCCAACGTCTATCTGAGCCAGAGACACATGTAGTGGAGTCAGAACAGGGTGAACAGGGTACGGGTTCCGGTACTCGATCAGAAGGGCAGGGACAGGAACGGGAACAATGTATGGAGTTGGTACCGTTTGACATTCCAAGGGTTGAAAAGCCTGAGGAACTTGATGAGGAACTTGATGAAGGTTCTCCGATAGTCCCTGAAGACTGGGCATTGATACTTGATCCGTATGAAGTTTATGAACCGACGGAAGAATGTGCAAACACTGAACGAGCGATGGTAGTCATGCAAGCCGAAATAGATGAGATCATTCATTCGGACTATCAGCCAGACGATCAGACTTCTGTAGCGATTCCTCGTTTGACCTATTCTGTTGCTAATCCTGAACTTCCTGAATCAGATTTTCCCTTCGGATCTCCTCCAGCATCTCCAGTTATGGAAACAGAAAGTACTACTTCAGTTCGTCCATCCAAGTGGGAAAGAGTCCGAAAAAAATTCCTTGAAGAAAGCCAAAAGAAGATCTTTGCCCACTGGATACGTAAGTATGATGAAGTTGTATTGCATGGTCTACAGTCAATGAAAAGCAAGGAACAGCAGCGTGAACTCATATTTGTGTACAAGAAGTTTCAAGTCAAAAACAACAAGACAAAGCTGAAGATTACATCGGTTGATCAGATATTATCTAGTTTCTTCATGAAAGTAAACTATTCAGATTTCATGGTGACTAGAGAAGATGGTCAGAAGTATTGTTTCTCTGAAGCTGACTTTCCGTTTCTTGAACCACAAGATCTGTTGTTCATTCTTCGAGACTTAAAGACCAGAACTATCAGACCCGGGGAAGTCATTGATGCACTTGAGACAGTAAAGAGATATATGAAGTGTGCAATGAAGCTTGCCTCGGTGGAAGATTTTCAGATCGGGTTAGAAAGCAACCAGCCAAAGATTAATCTGCTCAAGCCTGATTTGAAGATTCCGTCTGATACCCAGAATGTACCTGCATTTACTGTGATAAAGCTTCCAGAGTTTGGCATGACCTATGTGAATAACAAAGGAATTATGCGTTTCATTCGGTTTAATCAGATTGCCAGATTCTGTGACGGTACGTTGATGATACTGAAAGAAAAGTTGAAGCGTGCATTTGATAAAGATGAAAAAGGGGTTCAACTTTTGGATCCTAAATACAAGCCACTTGTTCTTGAAGCACTGGTGTAATTGAAGAGCGACTGGAGTACAGGACTCAGATTCGATATTTCGAGATCAGCTTTGGTTTCCGAAAAATCTATGTTCCTAACTGGCGTGACTATCAACTTCTATTTAAAGGGGGAGATTGTTAGGGCTATTGTTGAATGTTAAATAGAAGTTCAGGGTAGTTTATGACAAGTTGTTAAAGTTGTAAGCTTGTTGGGCCTTAAAGCCCATAAGCCCATTAGGCCTGCGAGCCTGAGTATTTAAAGTTATTTCTATTTCATTTGTTTGTTTAGAAATTCATTATTCAATTACTAGTCATTAGGTTTACATATCCTTATCAGAAATTCTCTCTGTAAACCTTAACCCTTTGAAGAATTATCAATCATATGACTAGTTGCTGTGGCCAATATTCTGTTCATCATTATTCATATTACTTGTGATTGCACTGCATTGGGATCTACATAATCCAACGTTTGATAATTAACAAGTAAAACACAAACACTTTAAAACGTACATTTTGGCATGTACATAGTTTCACAAATCAGCTTGAACTCACTTTTGCTGAATTTAGGCTAAATCTAGATTTTACCTCAACTTGAGCTTTCTTGAATAAACTTGAATCCACAAGAAAATCCTTCCAAAAACCTAGATTCACAAGTTTCCAAACAAAAACATTCACATTCAACCATTTAGAATCGTTCCCTAAACATTTTACACAATGTTAGATCACAGATTTATTGGATTCAAGAACATCAAGACTGAAGACGAAAGATT
Organism: Arctium lappa; assembly: GCA_023525745.1. Taxonomy (NCBI): domain Eukaryota; kingdom Viridiplantae; phylum Streptophyta; class Magnoliopsida; order Asterales; family Asteraceae; genus Arctium; species Arctium lappa. The sequence continues at coordinate 54,642,231 of CM042058.1, read as the reverse complement.
CAAGAAGTCAATGCTGCAAAGTTAATTCTCAATTAAAGTCTAGGTCATTTTGTAATAAATAGTCAAAGTTAATTTTATGTATTTTGTTTTTATTTTGTTTTTCCCTAAATAGGTATATGGTTATTTGGGTGCTAGGGTTAGGTGTGTAAGGTGTGCCCAAAAATAGTAAGGAGCCGTCATTCACATTTCTAGAGAGAGAGAGCTTAGAAAGAAAAACATCCTTCAAGAGAGATTTTGTAATCCTTTGAATCTGAAATCAATATCAGGTTATTAATCTCTTGTTGTGATTATATGCTTTATGTGATAAGAAACTGATTTTATAGGGACAATCAATTGGTATCAGAGCTTAACCAGATTGAAATCAAAAGGATATACTGTTCGGCACTGTTCCATCGATATCCAGAATTGATTTTTGAGTGTTTGTGTGTTTTTCGAGTTGAAATCATTTGTTTAATGATCGAAAAGTGTTTTAGATTGAGTTTGTATTGATTTAATCGAGCATTGCACTGTAATTGATTCTCATTTTGATGATTTTGGTGTTTTGGTTTACACGAGTTCAAGTGCACTGTTCTATTGATCGAATCTCACTTAGAGTGTTTGTTTTTAAAATTATTTGGTTGTAATCTGTTTTAGAAGTATTTGTGGTCTTATTGTCAAAATTTTGAGTTGTAATTCGAAGTCTAGATAGGTTTTGGTTGATTCAGAGTCGTCTTTCGAAGCTAAGTTGAATAACTCGCCAGATTTTCAAGTTTGCGCCAGATCATAGTTCTTTCTCGCCAACTTCAAGTGTTTCTAAGTGTGTAGCGCAAAGTTACTTTTCCGTGTTCAAAGTTCTCAAAGTTAGCTTTTTGCGCCAGCTTCACTTAGCGCGAATTAGCTTTTTGCGCCAGCTTCACTTAGCGCGAATTAGCTTTTGCGACAGGTTCACTTAGCGCAATTTTTGCGCTACTGCCTTTAGCGCGTTTCAGAATTTCTCGCCAGCTCCTCTTAGCACAAATCGTCTTTTGCGCCACTGTCCTTAGCGCATTCTGTGTTTTGCGCCAGATTCTCTTATTTTCATTTCTTATTTTCAGTATTAATCTGTATTCATTTGATTTTATCTATACTAACGATCAATTTCAAGTTTCTTATTGCATATTTTCAATATCAGGATGACATCAAGAGAAGCTCTCGCTATTGGAATAGATGTAAAGCCACCAGTACTCTTCAAGGGAGAGTATGAGGAATGGAAAGATAGATTCATGGACTTCATTGAAAGACACGAGCTGGGTGGTCTTATTAAGAAATCTTTGGAGGATGGAATCATGCCAATTCCAATGAAGACACATACTGTTGAAGGTGAAGAAAGAGAGTATCATGTGCCACCTGAAGAGTTCAGAGAAGAGCAAGCGAAAAGAGCCAAAGTTGATAGACTAGCGAAATCATTCATTCTTCAAGGCATCCCAAATGAGATTTATGTCAAAATTGATAGCTACAAAGCCACGGGCAAAGAAATGTGGGATCAGTTAGAGAAGATGATGCTAGGATCAAAGGTTGGCAATCAGCTTAAAATATCCAACTGCCTCAATAACTATGAGGAATTTAAAGCCAAAGCTAGAGAATCTCTGGAGAAGACTTATGACAGATTTGTGACTTTATTTAATGAACTGAGCAAAAACAAAGTAAAAAGTCACAAATTGAGCTCAATATGAAGTTCCTCAGTATTCTTCAACCAGAATGGAAGAGGTTCACTAGATAGATGAAGCAGATGAAAGATCTGAATGAAATTCCACTCCATGAAGTATATGAAACCTTAAGGCAGAATGAGGAGGAGGTGGATGAAATCAAGGATGAGAAGAAAAAGGCTGAGAAGACAGTTGCTGATCCAGTTGCACTTGTTGTGAAGAAGAAAAGTGTGAGTCTCAAGAAAAAGAAGAAGATGATAGTTTCTGAATCAGAAGAGGTTGAAAGTGAGAATAACTCTGACTCTGACGACTGTGAAAACTTGAAGCAGGCTATGCTTATGCTAACCAAGGCTTTTCAAAAGAAGTTCTACAAAAAGCCTAGCTCTAACAGTCATAGGTATTCATCTGGTTCAAGTAACTACGATCACAAGGAAAGAATTGAAGGAAAAAGGATAGGGGAAAGGAAGCCAGAAGAGAAAAAGTACAGAGCTGAAGAGACTAAACAGCCAGAACCTCCAAAGTGCTACAACTGTGGCAAATTCGGACACTTTGCTAAGGATTTTCGAAAACCCAAAGTCCGAAACTATGATTACTATTAGAACAAGATGCTTTTAGCCAAGCAACAGGAGGCTGGAAAAGCATTGATGGCAGAGGATGAATTTTGGCTTGATCACTATGACGAAGGGGAAGAAGAGAAGGAAGAGATAGCACACTTGTGCTTGATGGGTCAGATGAAGATGGAAGCGGAAGCTGAAGCTGATTCTGATGAAGACGATAATGAAGAGGTATGTGATATGACTGGATCAGATTTTTTGAATCAAATGCATGCTATAATGACTAAACTCCAAGAATTAGAGTCTAAACTTAAGCGTGAAAAAGGTGTCATTAATGATAAAAATCAATCTATACATAAACTTAGCAATGATATTGTTGAGAAAAATGTATTGATTGAAGCGTTGCATAAAAACATTGACACAAGCGCGAAAGAGAAGACTATAATTCACAAAGAGCTATCTGAAACTGTTTCAAAATATAGATTGTGTGAGTTTGAATCTAAAGACCTTTCTAAAATGTATTCTTCGATTTCAAAAAAAACAAATCTTTAATTGAAAAGATGAATGCTTTGGAAGGGAAATTATATACTTTGAGTCAAACTGAACAAACCATTCATCTAAACAAACCCAAAGAGAACAGAGAGGGTTGGGAACTCGGATACGAGAATCCACAATGTCTCAAAAAGGGTATATCTGAAGTGCCTACTCTTTATGATTTTGGATTTTTAAAACTGGCACCTCAATACCCTGAACTTCAAGTTTTCTGGACTAAACTATCTGAAAAGGATGAAGCCAAGGAAACCGAGAAAAGAAAGAACACATCTAAAATTCAACTTCCATTTCGTTATGAGAGATTGAATAATAGTTATCGTTCTGATAAATCAAAATTTCTTTCAAATAACTATTTTGAGAGTTATTCTGTAAAAGAAATGGAGGCTAAGCCCATCGAAGGTAAGCTTTACGTTCCTCCTCTCGTGTTGGAAAGTAAAATCTCTGAACTCGAGAATACTCTCAAAGAAGAAAGGATCTTGATGGACTTAGAACAAACTATTTTTTCAACTGTGTTTAAATATACTGATTTTTTTAAATCATTCAAGGCTTCAAACTTTGCTGATATGTCTGGTTTACTTGATGAAGGGTTTGATTTTCTAAACTCTGATGGTTGTTTAGATGATTGTGTTGGTGATTTTGACTTTAATGCTAAACTTCCTGATCATTCTTCTTTTGTTGTTAATTCTTTTGGATTACCAAGTGTGTATGAAAAAGGTGAAACATCAACGAAAGTTGATAAATCAGTTCCTGTGAAATCCAAAGTTGCCAAAGGTAAGAAGAAGAAATCTGGACATTCACAGAAACAGATCACCACTGGTAAGTCAAAGAAGAAGCATTTGTTTGATTCTCACCATTCTAACTCTAAAGTTTCAAATGTTTCAAATTTGAGAAAGAAAAAGCTTGGAGTTAAGTCGGAATGGATACCGAAACAGAAGATCGATGAGAAAGCTAAATCATTTTCTAGTTCTGATAGTAATAAGAACACTACTAGTAAAGATATTTTGATTGTGAATGTTGCTACTTCTAAACCAAAACTTGTTGATTCTCGCAAGAAATATTCTATACAGCAATTATTCCAGTTATCTTCGTCTGGTAGAAAGTTTTCAAATTATGATAGATATGATTATGCTTCTCGAAATATTCTGATGTTTAGTTTAGAAATTATCATGTTTACTCTTATCGTTCTAATTCCTCATATAGTTTTCAAAAGAAAAGCGGACCCAAATTTAAATGGGTGCCAAAATCATGTGCTAACACTATAGGTCCCATTTATAAGTGGGTACCTAAACCTCTTGTTTCCTTATTTCTTTTGTGCAGACCCGTCATATGTGGTACTTGGATAGCGGGTGTTCCAAGCATATGACCGGGCAGAAAAGTTTGTTGGCTAACTATACAGAGAAATACTGCGGAACAGTTCGATTTGGTAACGATCAGTTTTCACCAATTCTGGGGTATGGTGATGTGGTTCACGAAAATGTAACGATTAAGAAGGTGAGGTACGTAGAAGGATTAGGACACAATCTTTTTAGTATTGGCCAGTTCTGTGACAAAGATTTAGAGGTAAATTTCAAGGCCAAGAGTTGTTCGGTACGCACCGAAGAAGGTAAAGAACTCTTGGTCGGCACTCGCAAGTCAAACCTCTACACCATACGCTAGTCGAGGCCTGAACAGAATGGAGTAGTCGAAAGGCGAAACCGTACGCTAGTCGAGGCCGCTCGTACTATGCTCAGTCAATCCGACTTACCTCTATTTTTGTGGGCTGAAGTTTTGTCAACTGCGTGTTACACTCAAAATCGGTCCATGATACACCATAGATTTCAAAAGACTCCGTATGCGTTAATCAATAACCGAACACCAACAATCAAGTATTTCCACATATTTGGGTGTAAGTGTTTTGTGCTAAATGACAGAGAGAGTCTGAATAAGTTCAGTGCTAAGGCGGAAGAGGGCATCTTTATCGGCTATTCTTCTACATCTGCTGCATATCGAGTGTACTTGAAGAAGTCAAATATTGTGGTTGAGAGCGTAAACGTTACATTTGATGAAGAGATGGCTTCTGAACACGTCAGTTCAGAACCCATGATAACAGGAGTACTAGCTTATGGGCAAATCAGTCCAGAACCTGTATCTCAAGTGAAAAAAATCAGATGGCGCATCAACGTCTACTAATCATTTATCTGATTTAGATTTACTATTTGAACTATTTTATGATGAATTTCTTAGATCTAAAGTAACTAAATCTGTTGTGGTTGACAGGATAGAAGACTCAATAACTACTCATCCAACCATTTCAGATATCTCTATTGAACCAAACTCCCCGATTCAGCAACAAGTTCAAGTTCAAATACCTACTCCGACAGTTGAAGTTGCGACCAACAATGAAGAAACAGAAATAGCTGAATCAGTAGGTTGTACTGTAAGGACTGATCAACAGACTGACCAAGCTGAACCCACTGAAACTTCTGCACCTTCTACTTCAACTGAACCTCTCATTCCTACTGAACAATCTGAAGAAGATACAAGTGGATTCTTAGATGATAATCATGATTAGTCTGCATCTAATCCACTCCCTCATGAACACAAGTGGACCAAAGATCACCCGGTATCTCAAGTCATTGGAGATCTGTCAAAACCGGTGCAAACTAGGTCTACAACATTAAATCAATGTATGCATGACTCCTTTCTGAGCAAGATTGAACCTACTCGCGTATCCGAGGCTCTTGTTGATTCATATTGGGTGACTGCAATGCAAGAAGAGTTGAATCCATTCGAAGCACTTAAAGTCTGGAGACTCGTACCCAAACCTGAAGGTAAAACCATCATTGGTACGAAATGGGTTTTCAAAAACAAGAAAGATGAAGATGGTGCCGTTATCCGAAATAAAACAAGACTTGTCGCCAAGGGATATAGACAAGAGGAAGGAATTGATTACGACGAGACTTATCCTCCAGTGGCGTGTATAGAAGCAATTTGCATGTTTCTTGCGTACGCTGCCCACAAGAACTTCACCGTCTATCAAATGGACGTGAAGACAGCCTTTTTGAATGGCATACTCAAGGAGGAAGTCTACGTCTCGCAGCAAGAATCCTTTGTTAAGTCCGGTTTTACAAAAGGTACGGTCGATACCACTTTATTCATTAAAAAGGAAATGTTGGGAATTACAGAATTGTATAAGTATGGTTAATGTTGCCAGCACAACTGGTTACTACTGCCAGTACAATATTCTTACTACTGCTAGTAGATTTAATACTGCTTGACAAGTTAGTACTGCTACTTCAATAGTTAGTACTGCTTGAAGAGTTAGTACTGCTGGAGTTAGTACTGCCAGGTCAAAGTTAATACTGCTTAATGATATTAATGCTGCTCATGAAGTTAGTGCTGCTTATAAGATGATGACTTCGCATGGCAAGGATGACAGCTGTATTGATTGAAGATATTATTGGAAGGCTTGGAGATAACTATGGAAGATTATACTGAAGATCTTTTATAATTTGTAATTATCTTTTATCTTTAGTATATGTATAGAATTATTGTGAATAGTTTAGAAGAACAAGTTAGACAATATTCTGAGTTTTTGTTTTCTTAGAGAGAATCAACCTCAAGGTTTATAATCCTAATTCTAGAGAAGTAGAATTCGTATTGGTGAGCATGTTCATCAATATTGGGGTTGTGTGTGAAATCTTGTAGCTTTGAATCATTCAATAAAGTTTACAAGTTGTGATTCATATTCACTGTTTCATTGATATTCTGAATATTAAAGTGTTATTCCGCAAACTTCTTTAATATTGTTTCTGAGTTCATTATTCTTGTTAAGAATTAGATCCTGACAAGTGGTATCAGAGCTAGTATTCTCAGAAACCTTTATTCATCATGGAAAACACAGTTGAATCAAACAGTACTCTTGTCTCAAAGGTTCCAATGCTCAGATCGAATGAGTTTGACATGTGGAAGATAAGGATCAAGCAATACATTCTCCTCACAGATTACTCTATGTGGGACATCATTGAGAATGGCCCATCTGATGAAGGAAAAATTGGTGCAGATGGAAAAAGAACTCCACTAAAGACTGATGCAGAAAAGAAGATAAGGCAGACATAGATGAAAGCCTTGAGTACACTGCTCTTGGCTATTCCCAATGAATATCAACACCAATTCTGCAATTGCACCGATGCACAGATGCTTTGGAATGCTTTAGAGAAGAGATTCTCTGGTACCAAAAGTACCAAGAGAAATCAGAAGGAAATACTGAAGCAATTGTATGAAAACTTTATGTCAACTAAGAATGAGTCCATGACTCAAACTTTTGACAGGTTTAACAAGCTGATTGGTGAACTAGCTACTATGGGAGTACAGATTGATCAAGATGATGTAAACAGAAAGTTCTTAAGGTCCCTTGGAGATGAATGGACCATGTATACTGTTTCATTCAGACAGAATGAACAATTGGAAGAAAAAGAACTTGATGATTTGTACAGTGACCTTAGAGTGTTTGAATCTAAGGCGGAGGCAAAGAAGAAGCCTTGTGTATATGTTCATAATGCTGCACTCCTATCAGCATCAATTGATTCTACTGCTAACCCTGAATCAGTTAATGCTGCTAATGGAGCAAATCAAGAAAAAGGCACTGAGTCTGTTTTTGAAGCCTTTCTGTCCAGCCATGGAAACTCTTCTTTAATCAATGATGACTTGGAACAACTTCATCCTGATGATCTTGAAGAGATGGATATTAAATGGCAGATGGCCATGCTTTCTATGAGGGTGAAGAAGTTCATCAAGAGGACTGGGAGAAACAACTTCTCCCAAAGAAGAGAAGATGGAACAGGCTCTGATAAATCAAAGGTGAGTGCTATAAATGTCATATGAAGGGACACTTTGCCAGGGAATGCAGAAGTGGAGTGTCTCACAATAACCACCAACAAGCTCAAACTGGTAGCTTCAACCAGAACAGAAACTCTGCTCAAGCCCTTGTTTCTCAACAAGGAATGGGGTTTGACTGGAGTGATCAAGCAGAAGAGGCTATTCAAAATCAAGCTCTCATGGCAGAGGTATCTGATCTCCCAACTGAGGTAAGTTCTAATCTTTGTTCTAAAACTTGCATAGACACTGTTAAAAGGTACAGGGATCACAACCAGAATATGAGTGATGACCTTAAGAGGTTAGCAAAAAACATAAAAGACTATGTGAGGATTGTAGAGAGGTTTGAGGAACAAATTAAAGGTTTCCAAGCCAATGAACTTCAACACTCATATGACACAAATTACTGGAAGTGGGAGAAAAAGGATCTAGAACTCCAACTGACAAAGTCTAAAGAGGAGAGTGAAAAGTTGAGAGGGGAGCTAGCCAAAGTTAAGCTAGATGTAGAAAAGTTTTCCAATGCTTCTAAAGCAATGGACTCTTTACTACAAACTCAGATTCATGACAAGTTGAGAAGAGGAATTGGGTACAATTCCACACCACCACTATACAACAACAATTACATCCCTCCTACATCAGACTTGCTAGAAACCAAAGATAGGAAGGACTTGCCTGAGGGAGCCACTGAGATAGATCCCTTAGATGAAGTAGTTATTGAGGACAAAACTGAGAAAGAAGCTGGTAAGAGTAAGGAGAACAATGTGAGTGGTGAGATTCCTCTAGAGAATCACATTGTTACCAATGAGGGTTGTGGAAAGATTTGGGTAAAATCTAAGGACGTAGAGAAGACTGAGGGAAAGTCTAGTAAGGTCCATTACAAGCAGACCACATTTGTGAATCCTGTTCCTTGCAAACAGTGTGCTTGTACTAAATCTGAGCCCCTAAAACATGATAAAAGGAGGGGTAATCAAAGAAACTGGAATAATCAGTGGGCACAAAAACAAGGGGTTGATCTGAGTAAAATCAATAGACCAAAACCTTGTTTTATTTGTGGAAAGCTCAATCATATTGCTAAATATTGTTATTTATCCTATGAACCAAAGGATGAATGTTCAAAGATCTATGTAAAAACCCTTTGGTTATAGGAAGAATGAAAGGAACCATGTGGCTAAGAAACCTGTTAAATCTAAAAGCCACATGAAGAAAAAGAATGTGAAAGAAAGTGTCAAGATGTGGATTCCTAAAAGCACTAAAACTGTTAGTACTGCTACTACAAATAGTGTTGCTGACAAAGTTAGTGCTGCTAGAAGCAATACTACTGCTATCAATGTTAGTGTTGCTAACATTGTTAGTACCTCTTCAAATATTAATACTGCTAACTCTGTTAGTGCTGCTAACAAGGTTAGTACTGCTAAACCTGTTAGTGCTGCTAACTCTGTTAGTACTTCTAAAGTTAGTATTGCTTCTAGTGTTTGTGCTGCTAAGCAAATTATCTTGACAAAGTACTCCAGTAAAGAGTGCTCAGAATTTAAAAATCTCATCAAAAAGGAATGTAAATACTTTGATGAGAAAGGGAGACCCAAGACCACTTTGGCTTGGGTTCCCAATCAATACTAATTGTTTTATCTTATGTGCAAGGCAACCAGCAGCTCAAGGGGAAGAGCATCTGGCATGTTGATAGTGGTTGCTCTAGGCACATGACAGGGAACATGTCTTGCCTCAAGAATTTCAAGAAAATTGATGGTGGACATGTTGCGTTTGGTAATACTCCAGATGGAGGTAAGATCAGTGGTAAGGGTGATGTAACCAAAGGTAAAATGACCTTTGAAGATGTATTCTATGTTGAGCAGTTAAGGTACAACCTGTTAAGTGTATCACAGGTTTGTGACAAAAAGCACAGTATATTGTTCACAGATTCTGAATGCATTATCCTTGCACCTGGATTCAAGGTAGTTGATGAAAAAATGATACTACTAAGAACTCCCAGAAAGGATAATGTTTATTGCTTAGATATGGAAAGTGTTTCAACTGATTCATCCCTAAACTGTCTTGTTTCAAAAGCATCTTTGGATGAATCATCACTTTGGCACAGAAGGATGTGTCACATGAATTTTAAAACAATGAATAAACTTGTTAAAAACAACCTTGTAAGAGGTTTACCTTCAAAAGTCTTTTCATGTGATGATCATTGTGTTGCATGTCTCAAAGGCAAACAACACAAATCTTCTCATAAGTCCAAAGAGTTGAACACTATCTCTAATTCTCTTCAGTTATTGCATATGGATCTGTTTGGTCCTACAAATGTTATGAGTATAGGCAAGAAATCATACTGCTTAGTTATTGTTGATGATTACTCTAGATTTACTTGGGTATATTTTCTAAGGACTAAGGATGAGACAAGTGGACTGATCAAATCCTTTATTCTAAGAATTGAAAACCAAACAAATCAAAAGGTAAAAGTCATTAGGTCAGACAATGGTACTGAATTTAAAAATCATGACCTAAACACCTTTTGTGAGGAAAAAGGAATTGAGAGGTAATACAGTGCTCCTACGACTCCACAACAAAATGGTGTTGCTGAGAGAAGGAATAGGACACTGATTGAAGCTGCTAGATCTCTGTTAGCTGATTCAAAACTACCAATTACTTTCTGGGCTGAAGCAATTAATACTACTTGTTATGTCCAAAACAGAGTTCTAGTAGTCAAGCCTAAAAACAAGACACCTTATGAGCTTTTAAATAAAAGAAAACCATTTGTTGGATTTTTCAAACCTTTTAGGTGTCCTTGTACCATTCTCAATACCAAAACTCACTTAGGAAAGTTTGATAGCAAGGCAGATGATGGTTTTCTTGTTGGTTACTCATCTCAGAGTAAGGCCTACAGAGTTTTTAATTCTTCTTCTAGAATAATTGAGGAAAGTGACAATGTCAAATGCAATGAGAACACACCAAATCCTATTGGTTCAGGTCCTCAGTGGTTGTTTGACATTGATTCACTCACTAACTCTTTGGGTTTCAGTAGTGATGAGCATGCAGGTTCAGGAAGTGGAGGATCAGGGAATGTACAAGTACAAGACATTATTCCTCAGTCTGTGATCTTTCCATTACCTACAATAGACCCTGTTGATTTCTGTGAAAAGGAGACTATGACTGAACCTATTCAGAGTGAAGAAGAAAGAAGAGATAAGCAGAATCCAGAGAATGAAGAACCAGAAGTAGCTGATGAGATCCCCTTAGCTGACTTAAATGATTTCAATCTAGATGTGGGAATCAATGAAGAACCTAGTCACCAGACAAGAACTCAAAAAAACCATCCTCCAGAGCTGGTAATAGGAGACATTCTTCTCCTATGGTAACTAGGAATCAAAGCAGACTTCAAGAGCTGCAGGATCAGCAACACACAGTACTCTCTTGCTTTCTATCTCAGATTGAACCTAAGAAGGTTTATGATGCAATGAAAGATTCCAGTTGGATAGAAACCATGCAAGAAGAGTTACTACAGTTTAAGTTGCAAGATGTTTGGGACTTGGTGGACCATCCAAAAGGTCATAGAGCTATTGGCACCAAGTGGATTTTCAGGAATAAAAAGGATGAGAGAGGAATAGTCATCAGAAACAAAGCAAGGCTAGTGGCACAAGGGTACACTCAAAAAGAAGGCATAGATTATGAAGAAGTCTTTGCTCCAGTTGCAAGGGTAGAGGCAATTAGGCTATTTCTAGCCTATGCTTCATTTATGCAGTTTAAGGTATACCAGATGGATGTAAAGAGTGCCTTTCTCTATGGAACAATTGATGAAGAAGTATATGTCTGTCAGCCCCCTGGATTTGAAAATCCATCATATCCTGACAGAGTATACAAACTGAAGAAAGCTCTCTATGATCTGCATCAAGCCCCAAGAGCATGGTATGATACTCTGTCTACCTATCTCTTGGAAAATGGGTTTGAAAGAGGTATAATTGACAAAACCCTTTTCATCAAAAGAAGAAAGAAGGACATCCTACTTGTTCAGATCTATGTGGATGACATCATCTTTGGATTCACAAAAGATCAGATGTGTAGAGACTTTGAAGAGTTGATGCACAAGAGCTTTAAAATGAGTTCAATGGGTGAACTTACTTTCTTCCTTGGGCTTCAAGTGAAACAGAAGAAAGATGGAATCTTCCTTGGATAAGTATGGTTTAACAGACTCAAAGCCAGCAAGCACACCAATGGAGACTCACAAACAGATCACTGCTGATCTTGAGGGGGAGGATGTTGATGTCCATCTTTATAGATCAATGATTGGATCTCTCATGTATCTCACAGCCTCAAGACCAGATATTATGTTTCCAATATGTGTTTGTGCCAGATTCCAAGTCAAGCCAAAGCAATCACATCTTCAAGCTGTGAAGAGGATTTTCAGATACTTAAGAGGGCAACCTAGATTGGGTCTTTGGTATCCGTATGAATCCAACTTTGACTTGATTGCATATTCGGATAGTGACTTGGGAGGTGCTAATATGGACAGAAAGTCTACTTCAGGGGGATGTCAACTTTTGGGTGCAAGACTAGTATCTTGGCAGTGTAAGAAGCAAACCACAGTGTCCTTATCTACAATAGAAGCTGAGTACGTTGCTGCTGCAAGTTGCTGCTCTCAGGTTCTATGGATCCAGAATCAAATGATGGACTATGGTGTAACCTTTCTTCACACTCCAATCTTCATTGACAATAGCAATGCTATAAGCATTGTTAACAATCCAGTCAAGCACTCCAAAACAAAGCACATTGAGATCAGGTATCACTTTATTAGAGATTGTAATGAAAAGAAGCTTATTCAAGTTGCTAAAGTTCATACTGACAACCAGATTGCTGATCTATTCACTAAAGCTTTTGATGTGGGTAGATTCACTTTCTTGGTCACAAGTGTGGGCATGATCAACTCTGAATGAGCTCATGCTTAAAAAGTGATTGTATACCTGTTATTTGGTTGTTTTTGTTGTTACTAATCATCTTTCTCAGGAAGTATATTGCCTTGTTCAGACCAACCCAAGCTTCAAAAGTGTAAGTGCAGTTAATGCTGCCAGAACAGTTTTAATACTGCTAGTAGTTAATACTGCTAGATAGTTAATACTGCTAGTAGTTAATACTGCTCTCAGTTAATACTGCTAGTTAGTTAATACTGCTAGTAGTTAATACTGCTCTCAGTTAATACTGCTAGTTAGTTAATACTGCTAGTGGTTAATACTGCTTATGTCTCGAATCGTATAAATACCCTTTTTGCCCGCCTAAAAGTTCGTAACGACTCTTTGATTACTATTCATCTGTTCTATAACCCTTTTTCTCTCAAGCTCCTAGTAAGTTTCAGGCAAGAACACTCAAGCTCAATGGCAGCTATGGCGTTCATTGATGAACATAATGAGATTGCAATGCTACAAAAGTCGAAGCAGGCTGATGGATTTCACCAGATAATAGATTTTCTCAAGAACAACCATATCGCTTATGCTCTTACAGTGTCTCCAACAATCTACATAGAGCACCAGAGACAATTTTGGGCGAATGCTACTGCAGTTACAGAAAATGGTGTGCAGTTAATCAAGACAAGGGTGTGTGACAAACCCTTGTCAGTTTCTGAAGAGGTGATTCACATCTGTCTATGACTAGACGATGCTGCAGGTATTACCTCTATTCCTAATGAGGACTTGTTCTCCAATCTTTCAAGAATGGGGTATGGAGGCCAATTGGGTGGTTTCAAATTCTCAAAAGCTAAATTTTATACCCAATGGCGTTTTCTTGTTTATACCCTTATGCATTGTATTTCCAAAAAGACTACTGGCTGGAGTGAGTTCAGTAGTACCATTGCTTATGCTTTGGTTTGCTTGGCCACTGCCAGAAAGTACAATTTTTCAAGAATGATTTTCAATGACCTTGTGTCAAACTTGGGAAACAAAAAGAGTTTTTATATGTACCCAAGATTTATACAGGTAGTTATAACCAATGAATTGACGGATATGCCTCAATTTGATGAGATATATGTACCTAAAATCCCCAAAGGTAAGGTCTTTTCAAATATGAAGAGATCTCCATTGGACTCGGAAGGAGTTGACACCCTATTGTTCTCTACAATGATGGTGGTGTCCCACAATGAAAAAGGTATGGCTTCAAGGTCAAGGCCCTCATTAGACCATCCCACTGAAAGCCAATCCCAACCTTTAATCAGCATATCAATCCCTCAGTTCCTTATTCAAAAACCAACTTCTCCAATCACAAACACATACATAAGGAAAAAGGTAAAGAAGGCTCCTTCCCTTCTTGTACCTTCACCCACAAAGCCTTTAAGCCCTCTAATAGAGAATTCTACACTAGAGAATATCTATAGGGAAACCACAGGGGTGTCTCCCAACCCCAAGGAGGTGCTCACTGAGGAGATGTTTGAGCATATGGGTGAGCAGGCTGCCACTACTCCTGCTAGCACAGAGGAGGACAGTGGTAACATCAATAAGATCTCCCCCATGGCAACTTTGAATGAGCAATCATTCAAAGGTCCCAGGTGCCAAGAAACCAAGGGGGTGGAGGGTGCTTCTGCTAGGCAGAAGACTTCCACTACTAAAAGATCCAATGATCCTTCAAAAGGGGGTAACACTCCTGAAGAAGGTGAGGACAGATATGACTATAATGAATTGATGGAAACAATGGGCAACATCAATATGGATGTAATCAAGCAAGGAAAAGACATAGAAGAAATGAAACTGGTAATTATGTCTCAACAAGTACAGATTACCAAACTGAAGAACATGGTGAAAAGATTGGTACAAAAAGAGACGAAAGCAATTTGTGTTAAAGAGGAGGACAAGTGCTAAAGATGCTTCCAACAAGGGGGAGAATCAAGAGGGTGAAACAGAAAAGGAAAGTACAGCTGAGAGGGGATTTGATTTTGAGGGGGAGAAAGAAGCAGAAATTGTTAATGCTGCTAAAACAGTTAATGTTGCTGAGAAAATTGAAGCAGCAGTAACAGAGTTATCCATGGAGGAATTGTAAATTGCAGAAACGTTGGTAAAAGCCAAGAATGACACTCCTAAGGCTACTCAAAAGGCCAAGGGAGTGGTCATCAATGAAGGAGGCCTTTCAAAGAAAAGAAAAGAAACAAGTGAGGCAGGTTTGAAGGATGCAAAGGGAAAAGCAAAGATGGTTGAACCTGGACAACCTTCAAAGAAGAAGAATCGGATTGAGATGGATGAAGAAGTGGCAAAGCAGCTTCAGGCAGAAATGGAAAGGGAGGAACAACTCCAATCTGCAAAGGATAGAAAGCTTTCTCTGGACATGGCTAAAAAGCTAAATGAAGAATATCAAAAGAGCATGAAAACTGCAGCAGAGGCCAAGAAATTACCAGTCAAAAGAATGCCAGGTAAAAGAAGGCAAAAAAGACAACCTTCTAAGACCTTTTTGGCCAATCAGGAAAGGAGAAAAATGATAAATTTCCTGAAAGGTTCAATTGGTGTCAAAGGAGAGATGTTCACCAACATGGCATACAGTAAGGTTGAGGAGATGTATAAGAAAGAAATGGCTAAGCTTCAAGGGGACTCCTCACAAAGGGAAGAGGCTGAAAGAAGAATGAAAGAGAGGTATGATCTCAACATTCAACAACCATTCCCTGAGGAAGTCACACCTACAAAAGAAAATAAGGAAGAGCCAGAGAATGTTGGTATGGAAGCTAAATCTGCAAAGAGGGTGAAGACCATAGCTTCAAAGAAACTGTCGAAGAAGCAAAGGGTTGAAGAAGCTGAAAAAGAGGCAGAACCTTCAGTTACACCTTCATCAGAATCTGTGCAGAACCCAGAGCAGTCCACCAAGAAATCTGATGAACATGTGGGTCTTTACATGACTATAATAGAACCAGTTCAGGTTGTTCAAATTTCTATGAAGGCTCCAGAGATCATCTTCTGGGATATCTTAAGGGAAAACAGAAAGGATTACTTTAGAATGAAAAGAGTTGGTGATATATTTGAAGTATATGCCACTTGGGGAAAAGTAATTAGAAGTTGTTCAAGAGCAGATCTAGAAGAAATGCACAAAGTGGGCATGAAGCTTTATGAACATGTTTTGAAAGGTACTAAAGACAGCTTACTCAAAGTAGCTATGGAATATCTTTGTATGATGTTTGAACCAGAGAAGGTGATGTACAGGATTAAAGATCTACATCATGAGTATGGGTTCAAGCAGATTGATCACTAGATATTATTTGAAAATTGTGGTGTATACTTGATTACAATAGATAAATGTTATCATGAATACTACCTGGTGGACAAAATATATGATCACAGCAAGGGGAAGCTGAATGGGATGCTGAAAGCAAAGTTAGTGTGTTCAAAGGAATCAGAAATGGCCAGAATTGTGGTTAGAAGAACAATCAATCAAAGTCTGGGTCTGGATCCGAATTTGGGCAACTAAGCTGTAGTGTTGAAAGCATCTTGAAGACTAAAATTGAAGAACTTGACTTCTCTTCCTAAAAGTCAAGTTAAGGGGAGATTGTTGGGAATTACAGAATTGCATAAGTATGGTTAATGCTGCCAATACAATATTCTTACTACTGCTAGTAGATTTAATACTGCTTGACAAGTTAGTACTGCTACTTCAATAGTTAGTACTGCTTGAAGAGTTAGTACTGCTGGAGTTAGTACTACCAGGTCAAAGTTAATACTGCTGAATGATATTAATGTTGCTCATGAAGTTAGTGCTGCTTATAAGAGGATGACTTCGCATGGCAAGGATGACAGCTGTATTGATTGAATATATTATTGGAAGGCTTGGAGATAACTATGGAAGATTATACTGAAGATCTTTTATAATTTGTAATTATCTTTTATCTTTAGTATATATATAGAATTATTGTGAATAGTTTAGAAGAACAAGTTAGACAATATTCTGAGTTTTTTGCTTTCTTAGAGAGAATCAACCTCAAGGTTTATAATCCTAATTCTAGAGAAGTAGAATTCGTATTGGTGAGCCTGTTCATCAATATTGAGGTTGTGTGTGAAATCTTGTAGCTTTGAATCATTCAATAAAGTTTACAAGTTGTGATTCATATTCTCTGTTTCATTGATATTCTGAATATTAAAGTGTTATTCCGCAAATTTCTTTAATATTGTTTCTGAGTTCATTATTCTTGTTAAGAATTAGATCCTGACAGGAAAAAACCGATATCATTCTTATTCAAATATATGTGGATGATATTATTTTTGGCTCTACAAATCCTAAGTACTGTAAGAATTTTTCAAATCTCATGGTGTCACGTTTTCAGATGAGTATGATGGGAGAGTTGACTTTCTTTCTCGGATTACAAGTCAAACAATTTTCAACGGTGATTTTCATCAATCAATCTAAATACATTCTTGATATTCTTCGGAGATTCAAAATGGAAAACTGCAAACCGATTGGTACCCCGGTGGCACCTGGTACTAAGATTGGCGCTGATCCTTCGGGAGAAGATGTTGATGTTAGGACTTATAGAGGGATGATAGGTTCTTTGATGTATATTACTTCCAGTAGACTGGATATAATGTTTTATACATGCTTATGTGCTAGATATCAGGCCAATCCTAAAGAATCCCATATGTCTGCAGTCAAACGTATTTTTAGGTATCTGAAGGGGACTGCAGATCTTGGTCTGTGGTATCCTAAAGATACTAGCTTTGAACTAACAGCATACTTAGACGTAGATCATGTTGGTTGCATGCTAGACAGGAAGAGCACGTCGGGTTATATACATTTCCTCGGTGATAAACTCGTTAGTTGGGCATCGAAGAAGCAATTATGCGTCTCCACTTCAACGACCGAAGCAGAATATGTAGCTGCTGCTAGCTGCTGTTCTCAGGTCTTGTGGATGAGAACGCAACTGCGAGACTTTGGTTATCACTACAATAAAATCCCAATTTATTGTGACTCGAAAAGCGCTATCGCGATATCAGTTAATCCTATTCAGCATACGAAGACCAAACACATTGATATCAGTTATCATTTTATAAAAGATAATGTCGAAAAAGAAACAATTGAACTTTACTTTGTAAAAACTGATTATCAACTTGCAGATTTGTTTACCAAACCCTTAGACGAAAAGAGATTCAATTTTCTTGTCTCTAGGCTTGGTATGCTAAATCTTAAGACATAATCAGTGGTTACCTATTAAAGTTTTCTCATTGTAAATTTTTCATCATTTCTTTATCATTATTTCTGAAAGATATATGCACTTTAATATATTGTTCATGATCTCAGGGGGAGTGTGAGAAGTACTTCATAGATGATCAATGTTATTTTGAGGGGGAGCATATAAAATTTCTGCATTTACCTATATGTCAAATTTTTGTAATGCATGATTTTAGGGGGAGTTTTTCAAGTCAAAGGAGTATGGCTATGACTTCTGATTATTTCAGATCAGAACTCGTACTTTAATAGTTTTACTGCTTTATGTCTTTTCATTTCTGTGAATAAAGTTGCTTTGACTATGACTTTAAGACTTTTACAGTTTTGAGAGATGCTTACAAGATCATATCTTTATGACTTAAAGCTTGACTTCATGAGATGTAAGATTGCTCGCAAAAGGTATATTTCTTTATCTTCATCTCACATATGGTTGAAAGAAGGACAACTTTCAATCATAGAAAACATTATTCTTAAATGTTCAAACCACTTCCCGATTCTTAAACAGATTTCATGAATTGGAAGTGTGATTTAAATGTTTTCAAGATCTATTTTGTGCTTCAATGCTTAACAAACCGTGTGTTTCTAAAGATATATAATTGCGTATTATCTTGTCTATATACTTTCAAGTATTCACACACACCGGTTTAATTCTCTTGTTGAATAAGTTATCACCATGTCTCATCTTGACCAAGTTTTCGATGGCGATACACCCCGCATGTATTTCAAAGATTTTTTAGCGTCATTTCATTTCGAAACGTTCATTTCAAGAATGTCTATATCTTGTTTCATATAGACAATATCCATTATTTTTTACCATAAGCTTTAATTGCTATATCATTTCATTTCTGATCATTTTTCATACAATGTCAGATTTTCAAACAAGTCTCTTGCATTCTTGTTCATTCATTCAATTTACTTGCTTGAAAATACTTCAATGTTTCAAATGCTCAAATATTCATGATTATTTTCTGAGCATACACACATCTGACTTGTATTTGAGCTTTAACTGATTCTAGTTAAACCATGTTTTCCATGTCTTAATTGTTCAAGTTAAACTATCTTGAGCAACATATCCTTTATAGGACAATATGGGATCTTTGTGCTAGGACTTAAATGAAACTTCTATGGATTCACGTTAACTAGTGTTTCCTACCCAAGAAGTTAATCCTTAGTGATTGAGTGTGAAGAGTCGAAAAGAAATTAGTGTGGGTTGTGCGTTAAGGTAAAATGTAAATGAGAGTTTGCTTAGATGTGAGCTTATTGATTAAAAAAGAAAGAGGGTGTGAGATCAGAGTAAAAGAATATCAAACTCTGCACCAACTATTTTCTGAGTCGGGCAGCCACATTACTAATGTTTCACAATTCTTTGGTGAACATTATTGAAACAGGCAACTAGCCCATGCCAACTCTTGACATTAACCCCACCAGCCACTCATTTTCTTCATAACAAGAAAATGTTTCATTTTTCAAAGGGGAAGCAACACATTTATTATCTGATTTTCTTTTGGAAAATATGGATATTGAAAAGAAGGAAGTCTGCCACACCTTCGCACTTCAATCATGCACATTGAGTTTGTGTTAAACTTACTGTTGTCTCAGTGGTTTACACAATGTTAAGCCAACATAAGTAATCATCTATGCTTAATTCTTTCTATCACTTGCACGAACACACAAGGAATTTGTTTTCTTGTCATAACGTTCATAGAAATTGCCTTTGTGGTGTTTCGATGATTGGATGGAAGCCCTAGGGGAATGAACATCAAAAAGATCCTTTCCTATGTGTATTCGTTACACACAGTAACTTTGTGTTACTGACAGGCATGTTAATTGATTCATTTGTTGCTTCAGGTGTTACATTCTTATTTTGTCTGGATTTGAAAAGATCTAGATAAATACATTGTTCGAATTGGCAACGAATCAGTGGCTCATTATCAAAGATCAGAGGTCATAAGAATTTCAAAGACATATCTTGAAGAGAAGTTTTGATGATATTGATGCATTATCCATCAAAAAGGGGGAGAAGAGAAAGTTTGAAGAAATGTCCGTTACAATTTTGTCTCAAGAGAAGTTTGAAAAGAGAAGAGTTAACCAAGAAATGGAGAGAATACAATTTTTAAAGAAATGTCCAAGTCAGAAAGTTCAAATTTTGAGGAAATTTTCTTTGAAAATATTCTGCTAAAGCATTATGAGCTGAATTTGGAGATAATTTCTTTCCATCATCTAAAAGAGTGTTTTTCTACGACTCTTGGGAAGATTACAAGAAGTGTTAAAGAAAAAGAGAGAGATTCCATTTTTCTGAGCTTAAAGAGAAGATCGGATTGCTAAATCTTTTTAGTAATGATCTTGATCCAAATGGGGAGATTGTTAGATCACATATTTATTGGATTCAAGATCATCAAGATTGAAGACGAAAGATTCAAAAAGTCAATGCTGCAAAGTCAATTCTCAATTAAAGTCTAGGCCATCTTGTAATAAATAGTCAAAGTTAATTTTATGTATTTTGTTTTTATTTTGTTTTTCCCTAAATAGGTATATGGTTATTTGGGTGCTAGGGTTAGGTGTGTAAGGTGTGCCCAAAAATAGTAAGGAGTCGTCATTCACATTTCTAGAGAGAGAGAGCTTAGAAAGAAAAACATCCTTCAAGAGAGGTTTTGTAATCCTTTGATTCTGAAATCAATATCAGGTTATTAATCTTTTGTTGTGATTATATGTTTTATGTGATAAGAAACTGATTTTATAGGGACAATCACATAAAGATCTCAACTTATATCAAAACCCTAAATTCCATAAATGAAGAAAAGAAGAGATTACCTTAACCATAACTTCAATCCGCCAACCAAAGATACTTCTAGGTCACCAAAATGAGCCCTACACTCCCAATCTTCCAAATGATGAAAAAGGGTTGGGGTGAAACCCTTTCCCTTTTTATCAGTGCATAGTGCGCGCATGAGTGGTGGCGTGACCTGACTCGCGCCACTCTCTAAACAGAGCTCCGCACGGATCATTGCGCGGTTCGACCCGTGCGAAGTGTAGAGCACTGCTGACAATTTGGTCTTCTTTTCGGCCAAAGATTTCAGGGTGTTACATGTCATGATTTCAGATGAGTATGATGGAAGAGATGAATTTATTTCTCGGATTATAAGTCAAACAATTTTCTACGAGAATCTTTATAAATCAATCCAAGTACATTTCCGATATTTTAAAGAAATTTAAAATGAAAAATCGTAATTATCCATAAATATATATATATATATATATATATATATTTTAAAGAAATTTAAAATGAAAAATCGTAATTATCCATATATATATATATATATATATGTATATATATATATAGAGAGAGAGAGAGAGGCTCATTCATTTGCTAACCACGGCATTGGTGCTAACCATGCTAACCAATCCCAACCGTAGATTGAGGAGATCAATGGTCCATAATTAATTGATTTTTAATTAAAATAAAATATTCAAAACAGTTGATAAGAATACATTGCATATATGCACAGGGGTATTATAGTAAAAGTACAATCCCTTTATTTTAGGGAAACACACGCCTACCATATTAAAATCCCATTTAATTAGGGATTTCATCCCATAATGAAGAGCAACAAAGCAGCTAGAGTTATTTTCCCCACCGGAGAAATCCGCCAATTTCAGGATTCCGTCAAACTCACAGTCGTTGAATATCAACAGATGTTTTTCATCTCTCTCGGTCGATGAAGATCTGGACTCTAGAAACGTATATATTATGTTTACGATGAGGAGAGTGAATTCGATGATCACGCCGACGAATATGGCGGTTTTTTGGATGTCGGCGAATAGCGCACCGAAGAGGATTTCGGGGAATATATATCTGGTGCAGGGTGGTGGTGGTGATGGGACGGAGCAGGCGATGTTGGTGGTGGAGTTTAGTTATCGGTTAGCGGTTTTCCGATCATGTAAGCCATTTCTGGATACAATAAAGGAGGAGTCGGTTCGTTTCAAGTAATGCAAATGAATGAATGTTTTGTTTGCTGCAAAGCGTAGATTAGTAATTTTGTATATATATGATTGATTGCACTCGGTTGAACAAATTAAATATAATTTTTTTTTGAAATTTAAGTTGTGTTTTTGGTCTTGTTGTTCTATATTTACGTTTCATATTGATTATTTTGTGATGAAGTTATATGAGATTATTTTTATTATGCTCCTTTTTTTTTGGAGAAATCAATCAATATTAAGAAAACTATTGTTGTTTTCGATTTGAAGAAAATGATTTGAATTCGATCTGAAGAATCGATTTAGAGAAAACGATTTCATGAAATATGTTGTTTTCGATTTGAAGAAATCGATCTCAATAAATTGTTCTACTCACCTCATCCATTGCGGCATCTAGTGTCAAGACGATGATGGAGGGCATCCACGGATGAGATCCAAGAAAACAAAAATTGATTCAGATTAGCAAACCTTGCTAATCAATAAAATACGAACACCTTTATGCTTATTCATGGAATTCATGTCATTAATATGTAATGAACTAATGATCTCTTTGATAGTGCATATGTGTACACTTGCATACAGTGCATATATGCATATGTTTGCTGAAATATTATATGCATATGTGCACACTGGTATCTAATATGCATATGTGCATATTGAGTATATGCATATGTGCAAATTGAGCATATGCATATCTGCACACTAATATCTAATATGCAGTGCACATTGAGTATTGTGAATATGTACATGTTGTATATGTGCATATCAGCTGATCTATTCTGCATTGGTTGAGATACACACTGACATATAGACATGCATATATGCACACTCAAAATATGGAAATACATTAAATATTAAATACTATATTTAATATTCAGACTACCATATTAATAACTTGTTTGAAATATGGAAATACATTAAATATTATATTTAATATTTAATTAACTACCATATTAATAATTTCTTAAAATATGGAAATACATTAACTATTAAATATTATATTTAATATTTAGATCATTACTATATTAATAATTTTTTGAAATATGAAAATATATTAAATAGGCGTGAATTATGAAATGGCCATATTACCCTTTGAGGACATAAACTCTAGGATGATTATGATTGGTTAAAAATTGGTTAACACGGTTAACACCAATGTCGTGGTTAGCAAATGAAGGGGACCCTATATATATATATATATATATATATACATATATATATTGTTTCTAAAATAGTGGTTTGCAAAGTTTACACGAATTGCTTGATTTTTAAATGAAACGCCCCCCTCCCTCTCTCAATATATATATATTTTTTTGTTTTTTTTAATTAAAAATATTGGGCCCCATATCTATTGTAACCGCCGATCATGAATCTGACGGTTAAGATGTGGGTTGCAATGGTTGCAACCTTTTACTAAGATTGCAAAATATCCAACCCCTATATATATATATATATATATATATATATATATATACATAAATTGCATAAAAAAATAAAAAAATAAAAAAAATTTAATACTTAAGTCATTTTAAAAAGACAGACAAATTTCTTTTAAAGGTGAAGCTTACAAAATAAAATACATATTTTAATATATTTTTGGTTAATAATACCATTAATTAATTAATATAAAAAGATATAAAATGAAAAATGAAATGGTAGGAAAGACAAAAATGGAAGAAGACAAACCACAACGACTAAAATTATGACTTACATTATAGTCTAATAAAAAAAGGATCTTTTTTTTTTTTTACCACAGTTAGCGGTGAGACAAAAAATAAACAAAATGACAACCATGATAACCAAAATTGTAATTAGTTTAAAAAATGGACCAAACTTGATAGTAAGTGCGAACAATAAGAACCAGAAATATAATTTACTCTAATCTATGCTATATTATAAAGCACGGATAAAAAACTCTTAAATACAAATTATTAGGCATAAGGTACCATCATTTTATGCAAGTTTTTAAAAATCTCTTAATTTACAAGTATCAAAGCACAAGATACATATCACTACTGCAGGCTTCTAACACCCACTAATTTGATATGTGCAGAGTCTTCCTTTTATACAGACATTTCCATGTATCACTATTAATTAATATATTATGTTACTATAAATTTGTTTTAATTATATTATTAAATATATAATTGGTTATTTTGTCTAAAAGTCATTAAAATATATAAGATAATCATTGAATTCTAATAAAATACATTTTTTTTATAAAAAAAAAACGTTATATTATTAAGTCTAAATTAAACAAATTTATAAAAAAAAAACATTATCACTTTCTCAAAACTCATCCAAAATCGTACTGTAAATCGACAAAAAAACAAAAAATAAAATGAAACATTAAAATCGTGATGTATCTCGCTGCATTGCACGAGTACGCTTCTAATTTATACTATAAAGCATTTAGTTTTACCTTTTAAAAACTCTTAATTTATAAAA
This sequence comes from Arctium lappa, assembly GCA_023525745.1. Lineage (NCBI taxonomy): Eukaryota > Viridiplantae > Streptophyta > Magnoliopsida > Asterales > Asteraceae > Arctium > Arctium lappa. Next base: position 54,618,008 of record CM042058.1, on the reverse strand, counting down.
ATACAAGTGTTAATATTACCCTCCCGATATGAACATAAAAAGTTTTGGGAACTTATATTTATAACAATTTAAAGAATCTAAATTGTATTAAATAGAATTAATTCTTAAATATATAATTTGTTAACATAGAACCCTCCCTGTATAATTAGCTATATGACCTTAAATATGATTTTAATTAAATTCACGATAATAGATCCGAAAGTCATGAATTTAACTTGAATCTCATTTAAGGCTACATACCTAAATAACCCCACTACGTTTTTTTTGTCCCTCCATAGACGAGCACGAGCGGAGTCTAGCAACAGAAAGGTTCAGAACCTTCCCTTTTTTACTCTCCTTTCCCTTGAATTTGATCCTAAATTCATTTAAGGCCCTTATATAGCAAGAGGGAGGGAGGGAGGGGTCATAATGTTAACATAGAACTACAATTTATAAAAAAAAACAAAGGAAATCAAGAAAGCTATCAATCACCAAATGCAAGGATGTTGAAAGGAGTTTAAATATTCAAGGAAAACAACTTCTTGCATAACATGAAAGATCTACTCATAAGTCACATGGTTCTATGAGGATATATAATCTCTGTTTCTGTTGCCTTCAGTAAACTAAAACTCGAGTTTTCGGGTATCAATCCTTTCTCCATATTCTCTGGTATCGCCACAAATTGCATAATCGACAAGCCATGATACTAAAACTAACACATGGATGGACTTTGACAGATCCATGGCAGAAAGAAAACATAAAGCGAAAGTTTTTCAATGAGTTGAATCATGACCTGTGCTATCTGCATGCATGTCCATTGATGAATCGAAGATATTAGAATCGCGGTTCTGATAGTTCTGAAGGCTGCGACGAACTGGGCTTGATAAAGCATTTGAGAAAATATAATTCTTGGGTTGTTGATCACTCTGTGCAACAGTCGGCATGCTAGATGAGTTGGAATTTGCAAACAGATTTGCAGGTTGCTGATTCTGCTGTAGGGTTCTTGATGGCTCCTCCCCAGATGATTCCAGCTCAGCCTGCACAGCAATGTAACGGGGTGACTTATATGCATCATGGGTAAGATTCGCTCTTGCCCCCTATCATCACAAGTTAATTCTTTTGTGTCCTTTATGGGTGCATTTAAAACAATTTGTTAAATAAGCAAATCCAAAAAAATCTCGACAGATTGCAATCGAACTCGGGAATGATGGAAAAATATGGAAAATGTAGCCCAAGATAGTTTCTAAATCTACTAGATGCACCTTTCTATTGAAATGGGGTTTTTGGGATGAGTGTGCGTAATGTGTGACACCGAGAGGAAAAGAAGCATGAAAGAGGGGATCAAGAAAGAATCTTGATGGCACCTCGAGTCCTCGAGAGAATCACGCTGGAAAGGATATGTTGTGTACATCATGCTTTACAAATTGGATTAGATATTTTTAAAATGAATGCATTAATCAGCAGTATGATAGTATAGATAATTTCCTTTTAATGGATCTAATTTTGATCTTTACAAAATGTTCATCTGTTTGCATTTTCGTTTGGTAGTATTTGAGCTCATACCCTAGATGGCAATACCTAAGAGGTCCTAGGGTTACATTCCACTCTTGCTTTCTCTAATAAAGATATAAATAAATAACTACCTAATATAATATGGCAAACACATACATGTACGGTGTACCACTAACCAATGGGTACCAAATTAGGTAACTACTTTACATTCATCATACTATTCCATTCACTTATTAGATCAATGCAAAGGGCATGCCGATATTGTCCTTCCTTACTCTATTATCGAAGACTAGTTTCTTGTAGACATTTGAAACAAATAAAGAAATTTCAAAGTCAGAATTATGCACGATGTAGAGGCTATAGTCTATAGAGTCATAATTGCAAAAATAATGCATTGTCACCGTTAATTATGAGCAACATCACCAGCCAAATAGTCTTAAAACGGATGAGGATGGTAACAGTGATAAATGGTCTCAAATGAAGATCACAATTATGTCGATCAGATAAATACAGAAACGCATCCGAATGGATACACTTGGTAGCTACGCTTAAAATATGAAAGTGAGACCTGTATATAGGCTAGTATGTCATCTGATGTGACTCTCAATCCTTCAGCATGCTGCTTGGAAATCCACTGATAGAGCATTTCCTGCAAATTAAAATTTTAGCCAATAAACGTATGCTGCTAAAGCCACCACAAACAAGATTCTAGTGTGGCATTCCTAACATAAACAAGATTTTCCAGCTCACAAGTTGAACAAAGATTACATACTAATGCATAAATACATTCAAGAGAACTGTACACATAAAACCCATGTTGGTAATACAAGAAAACCCATTCTCATCACGAAAACAACCATATCATTACGACTGTAGTCCCTCGTAAGCAACTTGCTAGTGTGCACATGCTTTGATTACAACACGTACTCATACTAATGCCTTCAGTCCTGGGCACAAGAGCTTTCAGTACATATTTAAAGTTTGGAACCTATCCATGACCGATATGCAATTTGTGATTTATTCTTTTACCAAAATAGAGATGCAATTCTTTGTTCCAGACTCGCACAAACGAGAGAGAAATTGATATTAAGGTGTACTTGGGTTTATTAAGCAATAAAGATACTAGATAGAATTCTAAAATTATCGATATAACATGCATGAGGCTTTTAGCTTTCTATAGTAGGGGCTACAGTGGAAGAGAGAATACTTTTTTTTTTTTGATACCGAGGGGGGTGGCCCCTCCGATCAAGAAAAAAGAAAGACAATTTTTTTGATTTTTTAATTTTTTGACATAAACATAAAACCAGGCAGCACTCGGGTGGAAGCGGGTGGAAGCTAAACCGAAGCAACCACCGGAAAAAGAGCAAAGCTCAGAGAACAAGGGGAGAAGAAACAGAAGAAAAAAGGGGAGAGAAAAGAGAAAACCAACCACTAGGGGAGGTTCCAGGCATGTCTAGAATGCACTACATTCGGGGACGGCTTCAGATTCAACCCGAGAAGCCTAGACCGAACATCATCAGAAATAGTCTTAACCACCGTATAATGCGATTTTCTCTTATTCTTGAAGATACGATTATTCCTTCCATTCCAGAGGTGGTAGACAGTCCCAGCCAACACTAATCTGCGAATAATAGACCAAATGGTCTTGCCTTTGGTGGCCGGCTGGAGGATTCTGATAATGTCCGTCCAGTTGTCCAGGACATGAGGGAGGTTGAGCCTTGGCTTGAGGCCAAGCCAAACCTGCCGAGGAAAAGAACACTCGAAGAAGATGTGATTATGAGAATCAGGCCCATTCTGACAGAACCCACACGAGAGATTCGGGTAGGCCTCCCACGAACGGAGCTTATCATGCGTCTTGAGACGCTGATGCAAGGCAACCCAAAGGAGGAAAGCATGTATGGGAATATTCTGCGAGAACCAGACCATGTGGTGCCAATCCGTCTCAGGCTCATTGGGGCGGATTCATGCACCGAGAAAGGAGTAAGGTTGCCATCCCGTTTTCTCCAGAAGAGTTTATCCGAGATAGAAGGAGAAAGAACCGGGGGATTGAGACAACCAAAATGACTGCAAATGTCTGGTCAGATACCTTGGGTTCCTTCCGTATACCTTGGTCGTTGGTGTTTCCTTCCGGATACCTATGTTTTCCTGTGGAATACACCCAATAGCCAATAGCCAGTAGGTGGAATACAGATTTCACAAGGATGTTTTAGCTGTAAAACAATTCAACAATCTACCATTGCTTATGCCATTCAAAACATATCATCGGCTATATCCCTGTTGACCTGAACTTTGGAGATTATACAGTCGTAAGTACAGAAGACTTGCGATATATTGCGGGGGAGGGTACGAGAACTCAGAAATTCTAAAATATGTACTCTCTGTTCTCCATTAGTCATCATACTTTAAATGTTAAACGTTTAAACTTGAAAACTAATGGCAAGGAATCCAGCATGCCATACTATTAGATAATCACAATAGCACTAGCAACACAATCTTAGTTTGTTAAGTATCTTTATAATTCTGGGTTATTGTATTAGCAAATTTATAATATTAGGTTATTATATTAACAATCGGAAGAATTATAACATTAGGTTATCATTTAGCAATTAGTAATTAATAATATCAGGTTACTATATTAGCAATAGGTAATTTATTAATTACTAGAATTGTAACCATTATTTAACTCAACCGATACTTCTTTTACTTGTGTGATGTTTTTATAGAATATCAACATTTTAAGTTATTTTGGATATCAAATGCTTCATGTTTGATGGATGAATTATAATAGAGATATGTGCTCGATGGTATTCAACAGTTTCGGTAATTCCTATTCAATTTACTTGCACAGTGTGAACCCAGTTGGTAGTCGTTCATTACAATCATGACCTGGCACATCTTTCTAATATATATGCATAATCCGGGATTCAGAAAGGACTAAAACACCCCACTTCTTAGCCAAAAAGACCATTGCACCATATACAAGCACTCAAAATTCAACTAAACGGGATAGCACCTAAAAGCACTTATTCCATACAACTTGCGACAGACCCATAGAATAAAGCATGCCATCCTGCCTCCTTTTCATGCTGTGCTGTTTTTCTTATTTTTACTTCTATTAGAGCAACTATAATATCCAAACCCTCAACCAAAAAAAGAAATTAATTTTGCCATATCAGCTACTCCTTTCTCAGTCCTTCAAGTGTAAGATGTATATTGTACATAAATTTTATCCTTGATTTCTAAATATATAATTTGTGAACTTTCACCTCTTCAAATTTTTAGAAGACCATAATTATTCTTCTAGTCGCCAATCATGAACCCCCTAGAGTTTGTGATCAGTGATTCAGGAATGTGGTTAAAACCACACGAAGTATGCACCTGCCACCCAAAAAAACTGCACTCAAAAGCACCAAATACCATTATGGTGACATGTGTTGGTGACTCGGTGGTCCACAAAATACTGGAATGCATGCCCTAGAAATTTATCGCAAGAAATTCACAATGCAGTAGTATTAGGGGGTGTTTGGTTGGGGGTATTAGAAGATAGAGAATGGGAGTGATATTCATTGTAGGCGTTTGGAACAAGTAAGAAATAGGAATAGAATGAAATATGTTGTTTGGTTAGGAGTAATATAATTAATCATTATATTAGAATAGGGTAAAATCCATACCCACCAAATTTGGGGGGAATAAGAAAAATGGGCGCAGCACTAACGGTGAAGGCGTCTTCTCCTTCACCATCGAAGCCCACAGAAATTACTTCTTCCTCACTGGTTGCTCTAAATCAAATAGCATGCTTCAATCGATCAACTTCAATAGATCGATCTCCTTCAATAGATCGCTTCCCCTCTTTGTAGAACTCATCGACAACAACACACTCAATCGATTTGCTTTGACAACATCAAACTCGATCTGCAACTTCATGTTTGTTCCGTTTTTTCCATCTTATCTTTGTTCGATTTTCTTTGTTGGATCCCGATCTTTGTTCGATTTTTCTGTCTTATCTTTGTTCGATTTTTTCTGTTGGATCCCGATCCCAAAAGAAGAGAAGAAACCTGTTAGATCCCGATATTTGTCACAATATAGAAATAGTCGATATTGTTGTTGAAAACTTCCGATCTGTGACTTTCTTTTGTTCGATTTTTTCTATTGATTGGTTTGATCTTTTATGTTTTCATCTTGGTTCGATTTCTTCTATTTGATTTGATCCGTGACATTCTCTTCTTATTGGTTTTTTTCTGTTTTCATCTTTGCTCGATTTATTCGATTTTCACCTGAATAAAGGGTTTACTAGAGTTATATTCTGACCGGAATAGATCACCGGAGTAAAGGGAGGAAGAAAGTCCATTACAGCTACTATGGTTTTTTTTTTTTTTTTGTTTCTAAACATCAACAATACAAAGGAATGTACATCAATGCAAAACACTATAATGAAAATATTCATTCCTATTCCATACTATATTCATTTTCATTCCCATTCCTTTAAATGAACCAAACACCCTCTTAGTCAATCATAATTACACTAGCAATGTAACCTTCACTTACTACAATAGTCATGTTAGTCCTTTAAGTATCTTTGTCACATTAAGTTACTTATTAATTATTGGTTATTTATTACACCAGCAATTCTAATGGTTTCTAACTCGGTTGATATCTATTACTTATATGGTGTTTTATTGAATATCGACATCTTATAATTATTTTGAGTATCAAATGTTTTATTGACAAATGATGATAGAGTTGTGTGCTTGATGGTATTTAACCGTTTTGATGATTCCTATTCAAAAGTACATTAAATACATATACGAACAAGTTCTCGTAGTCACTGTGTTGCTATGATCTCCTAGAGGTTTACCATCATCGTAACTTGCCAGATCCTTCTTACAATCATGTGCAATATGAGAATTTATAAAGAAGTAATGCGCCCCTGATTCTTTGCAAGAAAAACACTACACCATACACAAGGCCTCAAAATTCAACTATCAAAAGCACCTACTCCATAGAGCTTACAAGTTACAACAGACCCAGAGAGACTGATCATGATCTCCCATATTTTCACATTTTTTAATATCTTGTGAGGCTTTAGTCTTGTAGGACTTCTCTCCCAACATGGACAAGTCGATTATTGCCCCAAGCACCTACAATCACCCTAGGCATATGCTAACCCTTCTAAATACAATTAACTATCGGAGGCAATTACTTAAGTTCAGAGTAAATAAACTGATAATGTACTACTTTCTACACAATTATCACTAGACCATTTGATCCAAATTAAAATCAAACAATCATATAATCCCACAAATACGCAAAGTAATCCCACCAGGCCACCACCAAACAAACACATCCAAAGATCAACAGAAAGTACTCAAATTACTCAACAAACAATAATTTCTCTAATCCAACATTCACAACGACATTTCAAAATTACCGAACTCAAGCAATTCACATAAATGAAAAAGTTAGGGTTTTCCAAAACCCGATATAATCAGTAGCAGATATAATCATATCAAATTTCACCAAAATTCTACATACCAATCCATGGCGTTCACCAGATAGGAAACATAGTTTCTGTTGGCTCATGGCCTGAGAGTAAAGCTGAGAGAGAGAATTAGCGGCGCTGCAAAAAGTCGAGTACATCGTCCGATCGATTTCGTCGAGGCTCGACGCAACCGACTTCCTCTTCTTCGCCATTATTATTACTCACGAACAAAAATAATACGTTTTCTATCCTCGATAACTTGGATCAAAGTACTTTTTGTTTGTTACGCTGATCAGGAATCCGGCGGCTTCTAATTGGCGACGACGCCCATTGGAAGCGAACCGACGACGGAAGGAAGGGGTTTGCTTGTAGATTATGAATCGGTGATGAATGACGATGAGTTGGGAGATGGTGGTGATATTTATTAGTGAAGCTGTAAACCAATATGTATTTTTGGGTTCGCATGTGACACGTGTCCATGTTGGAGTCCTTTTGATAGACACTTGGCGGGTCGGGTTTTTATACAGATATCATATTATACGGTGGGTGGATGTTAAAATTCAACCGATCAATTTAGAACTAGAAGCGTAATCGCGCAATGCAGCTAGATACATCACGATTTTATTGTTTCATTTTATTTTCTGTTTTTTGTCGATTTACATTACGATTTTAGATTGTTGTAAAAGAGTGATAATGATTTTTTTATATAAATTTGTTTGATTTAGACTTAATAATATAATATTTTTTATAAAAAAATAAGTATTTTGTTAGAATTCAATGATTATGAGTTAGTTATTAATTCAAACATATAGCTTTAGAAATTTGTACTCATGCATCATGACTTGTATTCTTGAATTTTAGGTAATGTGTATCAATAAACAGTACTCGATGCATAAAAGTACATAAACGACGACCAAAAAAATCAAATTGGTTCTAAAAATATAAAACCATAACTTATTACAATAAATTATAAATTTAAAAATACATCAATAATAATCGAATAGGGATATATAAGATAGTAAAACATAATAATTGAACTCAATTACAAACTTAGCTACAAAATATAATGCAATTTATTTTGGTTTAATAATATAATGTTTTTTTTATAAAATATTCTGTTAGATTTTTTTAATTATATTTTAGAAGTTTGATCTCACTCAAACTTCAGCGATGAAAACTCCTATGGCACATCCGCTGACATTAAACAAGGATTCAACTAGAAAACCTGTAAATGTTACTGCTTACAGAAGAATGATAGGTTCCTTGATGTATCTTACAGCGAGCCGACCTGACATCATGTACTCTACATGTCTCTGTGCACGCTATCAATCAGAACCCAAGGAATCCCATCTGATCGTTGTAAATCGGATCTTCAAATATCTTAAGGGAACTCCTAACCTTGGTCTTTGGTATCCCAAAGATTCAAGGTTCGATCTCACTGGTAATTCAGATAGTGATTTTGCAGGTTGCAAACTTGATAGAAAAAGCACCACTGGAGGATGTCAACTTCTTGGAGGAAAGCTGTTAAGTTGGACAAGTAAAAAGCAAAATTCAGTATCCACTTCCACAGCTAAAGATAAATATGTAGTAGATGGAAGTTGTTGTGCTCATGTCTTATGGATGAGAAATCAACTATTAGACTATGACCTTCAGCTATCCAAAATCCCAATCTATTGCGACAACACTTGTGCCATCGCTATAGCAAACAATCCAGTGCTACACTCAAAGACGAAACACATAAAGATTAGATATCATTTTATCAGAGATCGTGTGATGAATGGTGATATTGAACTTCAATTTATCCCTACTGACTATCAGTTCACTGATCTTTTTACCAAACCTCTTGATGAGACAAGGTTTAACGTTCTCATCAGTGAACTTGGAATGTTGAATCTTGAGGATTAACTCTTCAGCTTTTATGCATTATGTCAGTGATAATATGTTCCACTTCATCATATAATCTCTGACTAAATGTTTCTAACTCTCAGGTATGTTTTCTCATTCTCTCTCGCTGAATCTTATTCGGTAAGACGTTTTTCAAAAATCAAAATCTTCAATCACTGAATTTCTTCAAGTGATTAAAAACTTTTTGATAAACAAATCTTATCACCGATATTTGTCGTCAGTGATTCTTTGAAAAGAAAAATTCTCTGAATTTTTATCAGTGATACTTTCTAAAAACGAAACGTTTTCTCTCTCCTATGACGTCATTCTAACCGATAATCCATGGCACGCCTTTTTCTGACACGTTTGTTCGTTGCACTTCATGTCCAATCTACTTCGTGGGACGTGTCCGTGTCATGATGACCTCCTTTTCCCGCTCCAAATTCCTTCCCTCTCCTCATATAAAAGGAATGCCATTTACATTTTTGCCTTTTACACTCTCAAAAAACTTCCAAGTAAAGAAAAGTACTCAAGGCATTCAAGCAAACAAATCAAACTCCTTAATCTTCAAATCCTCAAGACTTTCAGGTTTTTGTTCTTAATCTTGTTCTTAGTAAAAACACGTATTTGATTCTTAAAACTTCTATTGTTTTTGATTCAAGGTGTATGATTTTATTCTGTGCAAAGATCTTTGGTTTTTAAGAATTGTTCTTCTTCTTCTTTCTTTAAGAATATTGTTTTCTTCTAAAAATAAACTTATTTTTCAAGTTTCTTTCCACAAAAGGAAACTAGTAAAATAATTTATCATGTTTTTAGACACTAAACTTTCTATTCTATTCTACTCTTTTCTATTCCAGAAATGGCCACCCAAGCTACTCTCTTTCCTTCCAAATCAGTCAAATTCGCACTAACTGAATCTGAGGTTGCCAAGAACAACCATTTGGCAAGATTGGATGTCCCCGCTGACAAATATCCTCACCTACTGAATGCTGCCAATTTTCTGAAGGAATCTTGCTTAGGTTATGCACCGAAGGTTGACCTCGTTCCCTCCAAAGCTCTCCTTCAATAATTCGGGTACACTGCTAACAAGGGTGCAGTGCAAAACTAGAAAGGCGAACAAATCCCTGCCATCACTTTCCAAACTTAGCATGGCCCTGGAAATATTACTTCTCTCACCATCCACACTGCTCTCCGTTTCCCCTCAAAAACTAAGTCAGGCTTCGACGCCCTACCCACTGACCTGAACTCATTCAATTTCTTGATCACATGGGTTATCAATGGGACTTCAAGCCTCGCACTACCATCCCAAACAAGAAGTTGACAAAGATCCAGAAAGCCAACATGCCTGCAGAATTGAACTTCTTATTCACTTACATTATTCAAAGCATGAATGGAAAGGTTGGATCCTTGGACTAGGCCAGCAAGATTCAGGTCCAGATGGGATACTCTTTGATCACTTGTCGACACTTCGACTACGCTGGAGCGATCTTTGACGATCTCATGTCAAAGATCGAGAAACCTGAAAGGGATACTAAAATTCCCTATGTCCGGTTCATCTCTGCCATTCTTCACTTCCTCCTTGGTGACAAATATCCCAAGGACAACGACTGTCATCTCTCCAAAGTCGGGCTCCGGGTTTTTGAGGTCATGCAAGCAGAAAATGAGGTAAGTCTTCAGACCTTACGATTCTGTCTCTCTCAAACTTCTACGACTTCAGTGGCTACGCCATGGTTCTTTCATCAGCTATCCCCGCCACTACCACCCCTCAAACATACAAATCAACAACTCCCACTGGTCATTCCAAAAAGACCAAGAAGACTGAAGAGCATTCCCTCTCAACAAAGGTACCCAAGGTAGTCTCTTAACATACTACCTTGGATGATTTCGTGGCTCGCTCTTCCACAGCTGATCAACCACCAACCGTGTCAGTGACCTCCATCGCTGATACACCACCTGTGACTGCTCCGATTCCCTTAGTAACTAAAGCCCCATCTGAGGTAATTTCATTAATCACCAGTACTCCTTCTATCCCCACTATTTCTTCTTCTCCTATTTCTTTGGTCCCCAACCCTCCCTTTTTACAACAACCAGCTTCTATCGCTGCAACTATAGGACCTGTCGTGGTTCAAACATCTCAGCCCTTCTCTCAATTTGAGGGGGACTTGAACTTTTTCAACATGTTTGACACTTCAGGTAAACCCAAAACCATATACACCTATCCCACCTCTCTATATCAGCATGAGCGTAATTTTGCTTAAATTCTAACTTCTTTTCCAGGTCCTACTTTGGGAACTGTTGACACCAACGTCTACAAACTCGTTGAAAAGGTGGAAAATCTCGCTGCCGCTCTCAACACTAACACCATTGCCATTAATAAGGCTGGCAAAAAGCTGAAGAACTTATCCTCAGCAACTGCCACCAAAGTTGAGGCTTCTCAGCTTAGCTCCCTTCAAGCTGAGGTATCCACGCTGAAGGACAACATGGCCCTCAATACAACTCAACTTCAGTTTCTCACAGGCCATGTTGATCACTTGACGGGTGAAGTCAGGAACCTCACTGGCAAACTTGAAACTGCCAATCAGCTCCTCTCACAAATTCTGTCAACTGTGAAGGAACCAGCTCCTGCTCCCACTTCCTCATTTATTGAGAATGACTGAGTGTCTCTGAATGTCGTTGTCGAATTCATTAATGAGGCCACTTCGTTAATTCCAGAGATTGAAGGACGTCTGGATAACTGGAGGTTGATGCCCGTAGGAACCTAATCGCTGATGATGTTGATGCTACTACTGACACTGTCCTCCCTCGTGATGATGTCAAAGAGGGGGAGAAGACAAATGAAGAAAATAAAGTTGTTGAAGCTGGGGTAGATGTGGAAGAATCTCTTTCTCTCGTTGAAAGAGAGATTGCTGATGAGCCTTCCTCTTAAGCTGAGGGGGAGAAGATAGTTGAAGTTCGGGTCCTTCCTCCTTCTCAAGTTTTAGAAGAAGAAGAGGATGAAGAAGAAGAAGAAAAAGACGAGGAAGACCTTGATCTTCAAGATCAAGAAGATGTGACGCAGATGGTGATGATGATGATGAAGATGAAGACCCCTCTCTTTGGTTTTCAGCAACATCAGCGCCTCAGACCAAAGGCGTTGTCATCAATGAAGCTAAGGGGAGACAAAAGGATAGTGCTCCAGTTTCCTCCTCTAAAGGCAAGTAGAAGGGGATCGTTGCCGAAGGAAACTTGAAGTTACTATCACCATCTGAGGGGGAGCAACCCTCTCAGGTATGCCTCTCCATTGTCCCTCTCTCTTTCTATTCCTATCAATCACCACTTTCATTCTAAACCTTTATCTTTCACTTCCTATATTATACACTAACACCCTGATATTTTTGCTCAGACAGTTCTCTCCCCTGCCTAAGGGAACCAAATCTTTGCAAATAATCCCAGCTATCATAGCTGATGAACAAATAATCCCAACCTCCTTCAATGAGGTTGATGAACAAGAGGAAGAAAAAGATGAATCCCTGAACCATCCAAGAAGGCCCTCTCGACCACCTAAATGGTCAGAGGATGAACTAAAAAGAAGAACAAAGATGATCTCTCATTTAGAGAGTCAGCGATTAATGATCCCTCCTCAGTCTCTACCAAAAGAACTCAACTTTTTCTCCGAAGATGAATATGAAGAATCTGTTAGAACTGAAAGACTGCTCGTTGAATGCCGAAAAGATGTTGACTTAGCTCTCAAGGTACATGCATCCATGTTTAAAGACGACAAGCTGAAGGAGAATGCAGTTGTAGTTCAAGCTGCTATATTGAAAGAGATTGAAGAGGAGCGTTCAAAAGAAAAAGAGGTCAGCGATAAAAATCTAGACTGGTGCAAACAAAAGATAGACTATTGCTCTGACCCAATGAAGATCGTCGTTCTTCCTATCTCTGGGAGAAAGATGAAGGACCGAACATCAGTGACTATGGAGATAACCAGAGAGGATGGAAGCTCAAAAGCAATGTTCGTATCAAGGATTGAACACTTTGGTTACGTTGAGTGGCTAGAGTTCAAAGAAGCGCTGAATAAATCGAAATCAACGTATAAAGGCTATGTTGAAGGTCTCGTTGGAGCTCTAATCAACAGAGTCGTTGCAATTTTGAAAATGCCCTCAGCTCTTCCACCAAAGCCAAAGCAATTCAAAAGAAAACTTGCATCCTCCTCCTCCTCTGATAATGTCGTTGTGATCAAGAACGACACCTCCATCAAATTATCAAAAGAAGCACTTTTTTGGGACTCATCATGATCTCTCAGTTCTTGATCTATCTCTACCTCCTGGTGGTCCATTCATCCCAGGGCACGTTTTGAATAACCCTTTTGGAATCTTTTTTAGAGATGATGAAGGTCAGCTCATATTCCAAAGAGTCTCTGAAATCCCACTTTGCCCTCTAAATAATCTCAAGGACCTTCTATGCTTATGGTATACCTACTATCCTTCAGCTGAACCGATCAAGACTCTCATTCGACAAGAATCAGTTGATCGAAGACAAAAAGGAGAGGAAGTACCAGATTATATGATCAAGGTCCTAAAGTCTTATTTAGATAGCTGATAGATTCTCTTTTTCTTGTAATCTGTTAGTTAGACTTACAGTAGTTACATCTTCACTTGTAATTATAATTTTCATATCTCTTCTTGTAATCCTTTCCTTGAATTAATGAAAATTTCAGTGAAGTACTTAACTCTATCAGTACTGTAAAAGATCCCTCAAAATAGTTTTGGGACGTGTATGTTATGAGTCCTGGTTATCCTTTATTTCAAATTAAAGTAATTTTCTTCATAGTTACTTTGTCATCATCAAATAGGGGGAGATTGTTGATCCAACTCTCTCAGTGCTTTGATAATGACCCTCTGTTATACTTAGTGAAAATTACGTTTAACATCTGTATGTATTAGTGTTTCACCATCAGCGATCAAATACTGAGTATGTTCAGTATCGCTGATGATTTCTCATGTAAAGAGTTAGACGTAATCCCTGAAGACAAGTTTAACGACAAAAGATGTTCATTGCTGAATCGAAGACAAAGCTGCTGAACAAAAGACAAGTCTACTCATGACCTGATGCGGATATCAGCAAAAACAAAGACAAGTCTACTCATGACCTGAGGAAAAGATTCAACAATAGCTTAACTTCTTTCTATCTTTGAGAAGGAAGAGATATTCAGCGATCGTTGATCACTTCGCTTATACCTCAAATATCTTTTGTCTTATCTATGCACACATAGTATGAATGTCAGAAAAGACATACCTCTGCAACAATTCATACAACAACTCTGATATCTACATTGTTCATCATACGACCAAAAGCATGTCTCCAAAAGTCAGACTTATGCAACCAACCAGAGAAGGACACGTGTAAAGTACCCTGCCATGTATTTAATGCATAGGGTATAAATAGAAAGATCACAACTCCATCTGGGAGTTGCCTTAAGCCTTAAGCCTTCAATCTTTCTGTAAAATATAGAAACCCTTGTTTTCTATATTCCCTTAATCCCCATTCTCTAATTCTTGTGCAACCATCTTAGTGTTTCTTAAGTTTGTTTAGATTAGGTTCTTAATTAATCTTATTCCGCAACACACTTGTAAATTGTATTTTGATTTATCAATAAACAATTTATTAAACTTTAACTTTTGTGTTTGTATTCAACCCCCCTCTACAAACTTGTTAAGCACCTTTGGGACCAACAAGTACATCCGTTGTACTAAGTGGCTTCGTGCTACTTACAAGCATCATAACTTATTCATTTGTTGATTCAGGGTTACAACTCAATTCTGAATTTGAAAAGATTCGGAATCATTATGAGTTGACAGATGTTACTTTATATCAATTGGAAAGATCAGATGTCGATGTTGGTCGGAAATTAGATGTATGCTTTTTCATGCAAAGTTTTGATGATGTTGGTGCTCACATTCAATAAAAAGGAGGAGAACATAAAGAATGAAAAAGCAATTTCTGAGATAGTATAGAATGAAAAGGAAGCTTATGGGAGAAAGTTTCAAGAAATGACAATGTGGAGATTCAGTTTCAAGTTTGGGGGAGAAAATTCAAGAATTCAAGAAAGTTCAAGAGAGATGATTTAAAGAAATTAATTCTGATTGAGAAATAAAAGAAAGATAAAGCAGTTTCAGATGAAGAAAGACAGTTCAGATTGCATTAATTCAACGAAATCTGAATGTTTGTTAAAGATTTCAGAAATTTTCTTCAAAGAATGTTTGAAAGAGGAAAGTGAGCTAAAACTGAAGATAATTTCTTTTCTGAAGATGATTTCAGTTAATAAAGCGGGAGATGGTTAAAGCTGTATTTTGTTTTTGAAGAATGATCTCAAATCTGTAAAGAGAATATTGTAAAAGACTTTGGGGGAGATTGTTAAAGTTTTGAAACTATTCCAAAGAAGGGGAGATTGATTTTAAAGACAGTTTTATTCCATGAAAGAAGACCGTCAAAGCTAAAAGAACTCAAAGGGGGAGATTGCTCGTTCATGCTAAACTTTGTATAAAGTATGTAGATCCCAGTGCAGTGCAATCACAAGTAATAATGAATAATGATGAACAGATTATAGGCCACAGCAACTAGTCATATGATTGATATAACTTCAAAGGGTTGAGGTTTACATAGAGAATTTCTGATTAGGGTATGTAAACCTAATGACTAGTAAACCGAAAATAATGAATTTCTTACCTTTCTAATTTGTTCCACCCTAAATATGAAACAAATAAGCCTTTATATACTTAGGCTTTACAAGCAATTGGGCTTTATGGGCTTGGGCCCATCTAATTAATCAACTATTAAAGAATAACAATATAAACCCTTATAAATACTTTATTCCACTTTCAACACGTAGGACCTTCAGTCCTAACAATCTCCCCCTAAATTTGAATAAAGCATTTAACAACTTGATAAGCTTCAGGCCTTGATCTTCTTTCCCTCTTGAATTTTTGAAGAACTTTGGTGTTGCATGTCTTCACGACTTTCCACGCTCCCCCTTGAATAAAGCTCTTGGTCTTCATAGTTTCAACTTTGTAACCAGATTCAATGTACAGTAGCCTCGACTGAACGCACTATCACGCCGCTTTTAACTGTAGAAACTCAATCACATCGGATCAGCAGACAAGAAAGATAATGTGAGAGTAACGTGACTTTCCTGATCCAGTGGGCAAAGATATTTTTCTGGCTTTCTTCGAGGAAAGGAACTTTTATTCGGACTCTTTCCCACTTGGATGGAAGAACTGGAGTAGTACGAACTGGTTCTCTAACTGGTGAAGCTGGAGGAGATCTCTCGGGAAAAACTGTAGAAGAGAAGTCAGGGTGATTAACTGGATAGATCAATAAAGGAATCACGGCAGAAGACTGATCATCTGGATGCAGTATTTCATCAATTTCTTCTTGCATAACCACCAGAGCTCTTTCAGTATTGGCACATTCTTCTGTCGTGTCCACCACTTCATACGGATCTAGTATTATTGCCCAATCTTCAGGAACTATCGGAGAACCATCTTCAAATTCCTCAGGCTTTTCAACCGTCGGATAATCGTATAGTACCAAGTCTGTCACCGGTTCCCGTTCCTGTTCCTGTCTCTGTCCCTCTGTTCTTGTACCGGAACCCGTACCCTATTCAACCTGTTCTGATTCCACTATGTGTGTCTCCGACTCAGATAGGCGTTGGCGCTTCTCCCCCTCATGGTGATCAGGATCATCCTGATCATCATGTCGGCGCTTGAGCCGTTCTGCCTGGCTACGGCAGGTATCCTCCACTGCTGATAGGCGTTCAGTCAAAACATCTACGGTTTGCTGAAGTGATTGAAGCATAGCTTGTTGGATCTGGAAGGCTTCGGTAGAGACAATAGACTGGGGGTTTGGTGGGGTTGGTGTGGATGCTTGAGAACGAAGTAAAGATAGCAAATCGGCATTCTGGGTGGGTTCGGTTTGAGACTGGGCTAGAAGTTTGGCAAGAAGGATGGATTTAAGCTCTGGGATAGAAAGATCTGTTGCTGGTAGGGAAGGTGGAATGGGTGTGGTCTCAGGCTCAGTCGCTGGACCTTTGCTTTTGATCAGTCGTTTGATGTTGTCCATCTCTTCCCTCATCATAGATTGGACAACCTTTAGGGCGCCGTCCATGTATTCCCTTGAGACGAACTCGGTTGGGGTAACTCCGGGGTCACTTAGACTTCCCGTTTTAGCTACGACTGTAGAAGTTGAGCCGCCTACGTTCACGGTTGGCGTGATGATAGCCGTGGTAGGACTTCCACCCAATCCTCGTAACCTACCCGAAGGCGGATTTACTATGGGTGTTCCGGCCGGGCCACTTAGGCTACCGGCGACAGCCGAAAAAGGAATATGTGTCCTAGGAATGACATGTATAACAAATGGCTCTAGACTCCGTGCTTGCAAAGATGTCGAGAACGGGGGCAGCTGTTCTCTTGTTTCAATATCGGCACCCTCCAAGTGAGAGCCCGATAGCGGATGTGCTAAGTCCCCGTGAGATTGTGAAACCACCATCTGTTGAGAGATGGTGGAGTGGCTTGGTGGGGTGTGCAAATGCGCCACTAGGTCCACGGCGGCTTCTTCAATACCCTGTCCCAACACATGAGACTGGGTAGCAGATGTGGCTACCTGGCTAGACGTGGCTATGGGGGATACAACCGATGAATGTTGTCCCGTCACTCGTGTACTCTCGGAATGTATTTTACTCCGCCTTTCCCTCACACGGCTCACTTCTTGATTTTCAACTGAGACTCCCTCCGCTCTCCTTATCTCTCCAGATGAGGGCTGATTATCGTCACCATCGGAGTCAGAAGACTCTTCATTTGATGCCGATACGTTTGTGGTTGGGTCCGACTCATTGTCGGATTGATTGGCTGTCTCCTCAGAGTCGGTTAAACCTGATTCCGCCGCAGACTCGGATTGGGCCGAAGCTTCCTCCGAGGCGGAATGCGCTGTTTTCTCCTCAGTGGCGGCGACAGAAGAGGACTGAACATGAAAGGCTTCAGAATCTGTTGCCTCTTCTGCCATTTGAGTCGCGGTTGGAGTCGGCGAAGATGGTTGTCTTGAAGAACTAGGCTGGCTCGTTCCAACGGCACTGCCCACGCCAGATCCCCTCACAATAATATCTCTCGACACACCCTGTCCGGAAGCCCCAGCTATCCGGACGCTCCCGCCTCTCGTTCGTGGACGCGGACCCTCACGTCGCTCAGGTCTTGCTCCCTGGGCAGGTCCTGCCGGTCCTGGCCGGACCATAGGAGCTGGAATGTTGTGTGTGTGCCTATAAGCTATCACACTCAGTGCCGTGGGACGAGCATGGTCTAGTACCCCGACTGGGATTTGTCGGGCGACAACACCTTCCGGATCAGCGCGGGAAGGAATCTTGCGAGTTGGATGTTGTGGACACGTCGGGTGGGTAGAGCGGCGCTGTATCTCGGGATACAGGTTCATGTAGTTCCGGATAACGATCTGTAGGAACCGCATGAATGGAATGAAGTTTGATCAGCGAGATGCAGTAGACCGAACTCTCTGAATGAGTTCAAACCATAGAAAGTCGGCAAAGTCCACGTGGCGATTGAAGGCCACCGCGTGAAAGATGCGTAGAATCGGGGCGCTCGTCTGGTCAATGCCCTTCGTTATAGAGGAAAGGCACCGATTGATGTATGTGAACAACGTGTACCATATCGTCGATAGATGTTTGCGGTTGAAGGTTGATGGAATGCGAAGTTCTGCGCCGTAACCCAAAGAGAGAAGGTCGGTGCACAGTGTAGCATCAGTGACCATGGGGTCGAAGTTTTCGCGGCCTGCTACGGATCCGGCGGTCGGTAACCGAAGGAATTGTCGAAAGAGATCACATGTGAGAAGCACTGGTGTGTGATCTATCCGTCCTTCAAGATGAAATCCGCCATCGGCCTCTAACACATGGAGAGAATGCCAGAACTGCTGTAAGTATAAGATTGGTACGGTTGCAGTTTCCGTTAGAGCATACGAGATTGGATGGACCCTGAGTATCTCGATGATGACATGATATTGAATAGCAGGTTGGGTTACATCGAGATGGTAGTTATTGGCTATAAGAGGAAGGAACTGATCCTCGGGAATCAGTTTCGCATCTGCGATTGGATCAATCGCTGGTGGCTGGTTTTGTGCCATTGTACCTGTGAAGAATTAATCGATTAGTACGCAGGTTTGGAAAAAGATAATAGCCGTTGGAGTTATACAGTCATGATTTAAATCACAACGGATAGTAACTCCAAATCTTGGAAGAACAACAACCCTATTCGTGAATTAGGGTTAGTCACCAAGGCGCATAGACTTGCACCAGCACATATAATTACCAACATCCACTCATAAACACACATACGAAAAGTTTTAACTATAAGCACCAGAAAACTTGGATTCGACCGGATAAAATATTAGACCGGATAAGATTTCACGGGGTTCTACTAAGACCGGATAAGTGTTCGACCGGATAAGGTCTTCGACCGGAGGTCTCATAAAACCGGATATATGGTCGATCGGATGGGGTCTTCGACCGGAGGTAACCTAAGACCGGGGATTTTCTAAGTCCGGAGGTCATTCGATCGGAGGTCTCTTAAGATCAGAGGTTATTCGACCGGAGGTCTCTTAAGACCGGAGGTAAGTCGACCGGAGGAACCATTGGACCGGGGGTGCATTCGACCGGGGCGAAACCTAGATCGGAGTAAAACCCCCGGAGAGTCGAAACAACAACTTACAGACGTCGGAGACGACGCCGAAGAACACCCAAACTGATAAAACATTGGAGAACGATCGTTAACAGATTGAAACATCTAATAAACCAAAGACAAACTACCTGATCGATGGAAGTTTGAAGAAGTCGAAGGTGTTCGGTCGAAGTGGGGTTTCGGTCGAATAGAGTCTGGGCGAGTGAGAGAGATAGACGATGAGATAGAAGGAAGGAGAGTGATATGATCGAATGAGGAGGATGAGGAGGGTTCGACCGGGGTTATAAACCCCCGATCTTAGGTTGGGCTTGGGCCGGGGGAACAGTGGGCCTTGGAAAACCCAAACAAACTTAAACAAACCAACACAAAAAAATCAAAGAAAACAAACAAAAAAATATTTTTGGGATTTTCTTAAGTAAAAGGAAACTGAAAGAAATAAAATATTTTTGACTTTTTCGAATAAGAGAAAAACGGAACTAACTTCAAGGAAACAAATAAACAAAAACAGCTCCCCCTCAAAGAATTACCAAGAGGAGGTCCAAACACAGGACCCACTTACCTGCTCCCCCTCGAAAGGAGGACTCGTGAGTCTTACCAACCAACCGACGCTAGTGCTCCCCCTGAATACATTACCGGCTTGTAGATCCATCACTAACAACTTACTCTCTTCAGGGAACAAAGAATAAACTGCACAAAGAGTCACGAAAACACCACGAAAACAGAAAAAACAAGAACACAAGAAAAACTAGAAACACACGAAATCTACTTTGTTGATACAGAAGTTTGTAACTGTCACAGAAGTTGTATGAGTAAAATGCAATAACCAAGGAGTGTGGAGAATAGCAACCAGAGACAAATCACTGTTGCATGTCACAGTCATTCGTTATTGAACGAAACTCGTAGAGAGCTGCGAACGGATCAAACTTTCAGATTTAGCATACCTAGCTTGGACACAAGGTAATTAAATTGTTTTTCGTCCAAGGCTTTGGTAAATAGGTCTGCTAACTGATGCTCTGAATTAACAAAATAGAGTTCGATAGTACCTTTTTCCACGTGATCTGTTATAAAATGATAGCGCACATCAATGTGCTTCGTCTTCGTGTGCTGGACGGGATTGCTTGATATGGCAATAGCGCTCTTCGAGTCGCAGTAGATGGGAATCCGGGAGTAATTAAATCCATAATCTTTGAGCTGGGTGCGCATCCAGATGACTTGCAAGCAGCAACTGGCGGCTGCTACATACTCCGCCTCGGCGGTGGAGGTGGACACGCAGTTTTGCTTCTTAGAAGCCCAGTTGACAAGACGATCGCCCAAGAACTGAACATGAACCGACGTGCTTTTTCGGTCCAGCATGTTTCCAGCATGATCAGCATCCGAGTATGCTGTCAATTCAAAACCTGTCTCTTTTGGGTACCACAAACCAAGATCAGCAGTACCTTTTAAATATCGGAAGATTCGCTTAATCGCAGCTAAGTGAGACTCTTTAGGTTTCGACTGAAATCTTGCACACAAGAATGTCGAAAACATCATGTCAGGCCGACTAGCCGTCAAGTACATCAGAGAGCCAATCATACCTCTATAAGTAGTAGCATTCACATCCTTACCGTCAGGATCAGAGTGAAGCTTTAGAGTAGTGGACATGGGGGTTTTCAGAGATGAAGATTTTTCCATCTGGTATTTCCGAAGAATATCCGAGATGTACTTAGATTGATTAATGAAAATTCCTGTTTGTAATTTTTTTACTTGAAGACCCAGGAAAAAATTCATTTGCCCCATCATGCTCATTTGAAAATGTTTACTCATTAAGGCAGAAAAGTTCTGACAGTACTTGGGGTTCGTGGAGCCAAAGATTATATCATCAACATAAATTTGTACAAGAATGATATCTTTCTTCTCTCTTTTAATAAATAACGTAGTGTCAATTTTACCTTTAGAGAATCCAGACTTGACTAAGAAGGATGAGAGTGCATCATACCAGGCTCGTGGCGCTTGCTTAAGACCGTATAGGGCCTTGTCAAGAAAATAGACGTAATGCGGATTTTCAGAACTCACGAAGCCTTCGGGTTGTGAGACATATACTTCCTCCTTGAGAACGCCGTTGAGGAATGCAGATTTCACGTCCATTTGAAAGACGATGAAATTCTTGTGAGCGGCGTAGGCGAGGAACATGCGGATCGCTTCAATGCGGGCAACCGGTGCAAACGTCTGATCGTAATCAATTCCTTCTTGCTGGCGATATCCTTTAGCCACTAGACGCGCTTTGTTCCGGACAATGATGCCGTTTTCGTCCTTCTTGTTTTTAAAAATCCATTTAGTCCCTATCACCGTCTTGTTCTTAGGTCGCGGAACCAGGCGCCATACTTTGAGACTCTCAAATTGGTTGAGTTCCTCTTGCATAGCAATTACCCAGTCCGGATCATTCAGCGCTTCAGAGACAGTAGAAGGTTCGATACGACTGAGGAACGAGGAAAATAAGCAGTCATTCGCGGTGGTGGATAGAGTCTGAACTGGTGTATTGGGGTCACCGACTATTTGATGCAGGGGATGAGCTCGAGTCCACTTGGTGGTGTGTGGATGAGGTTGATATGTCTGATGAGAGGTATCGGAATCCACATGACCACCTGGGATGATGGCCTGTGAGGTGAAATCTCCTTAGTGGGAGTCGAACAAGGAGTAGAGAACGACTCAGCTAGTGATGAACCGATAGGAGGATCCGGGATTGTCGGAGAGGTAGCTTCGGGAGCACCTTCAACAGGAGTCGGTTCAGGGATTAGAACTGAAACAGGAGTCGGTTCAGGAGCACCGTCATCAGGAACTTGAGCAAGAGGATGTCTATCACTTGAGCTCGGGGAAGCTTGATCATTGGCAGTAGAAGATGGAGCACTAGGCGAGGCTGGAGCACTAGGCGAGGCTGGACCACCGGAGTCGGTAGGGCCAGTGACTTGTGTCACTTCTGGTGCTTGAGCAGTATTCCTGTCACACGACGGAGTATTAGACTTAACATTAAATAAGTCATCATAAAAGAATTCGAACAACAAATCCAGATCAGAAAGATGTGCTCTTGACGTAGACGCATGATTTGGATCTACTGGAGATTGTGTAGCCTCTGAACGAAATTGTCCAGAAGCTAACACACCAGTGTTGGATCCCAGATCTAATCTCGTAACAATGATATAAACAATAAGAGTAATGACAGCGGAAGTAATGCAGTTTAATATCAAAGGAGATTCAAATATCACAGTTCATAAAGCAGATAAAGATAAACAAGATATTCTTAGAATAAAGTATTCAACTTATATTATCAGATATATAACTTCTTAAGCACACTTGAACAATAAGGTGATGGTCCTATTTATAGGACCATAAAGTAAGCAGTGTACTTGTATGACGAGAAAGAGCATGCTGAACAGTGACCTACTCTAGAAAGTAAATCTTATCACTAAGTGACGTGTCATCTGTTCTTCTGTTCATTCTCTGAACTTCAGAGAACATCTTCAGAATGTCATCAGAGCCTCTGATGAAGCCATCTCGTCTTCACACTTGAACATCCGGAGAGAATGTCTTCAGAGCTCTGACGTTGTCTTCAGAGCCTCTGATGAAGCCATCTCTGATGTCTTTTCTGAGTGCTAAGTACTTCAGAGGCAGGTTTGTCCTCTGAAGTCTTCATCCTCTGAAGTCTTCATCCTCTGAAGTCTTCATCCTCTGAAGTGTATCTTCTTGAAAGTCCTCTGAAATAGGACTGGTATTTTCAACACTTTAACAGATGATTTGGAGCTAACAATCTCCCCCTAAGTGTCGAAAAATAGAAGATACAAAAAAAATAACAGAGAATTGAATTTTACACTAGAAAGCATAGAGAAGAAAATTATTCTCTTAAGTATTACTTCTTAAACATTTGGAAGTTTAATACAAAGAAAGTAATAATAAAAGAAATAAAGAAACAGACAACTGTTTGTCACTTGAACAGATTCCATGGAATTTCATGATCAGAGCTCTGAAGCTGATCATCGAGTCGATCTCTAAGTCAAGCTTTGCCAGTAAATCTGCTCTGTGCCTTTCTTCCTTTGCATGGATCAATTTCTTTATACCTCTCAAGGTTTCATCAGAGTACTTCGACACTTCTGAAGCTAGAAAGATCTTCTTTTCTTGATTTATTCTGAAGACGAAACCCAGAGGTTCTGCAACGATTGATCCAGTCTTCTGTTCTTTAAGTTTGTCGAATGACTCCACAGGTTCAGTTACTTCCAGCTTTTCTTCCCCTAGGTTCAGAGCAATTTGAAAGTCACGTTTTGCTCGGTGTTTGACATAGGCCTCCATTGCCCGTCGGACTTCAAACATGCCCATCCTGATTTCCCTTCTTCCATGATCATACCTGGCAGAGCAATAGGCATATAAATGTGGTAAATCATATGGATTTAGATTTACGAGATCATTGTCATTGAACTCATAAATCTTCTGATCAGATCGAGTTACCACATAATTCCTATAGATTATCTTGTTGTAAGCAAAGGTCTTTTCTGAGATTTTGTTGATTTTGATGATTGGATCATCAGAGAGGACCTGTGCTCTTGGTTTTGTTTTATCTCTGATAAATCTTCGCTCATAGTCTGGCATGTCCTCTCTGATTCTTGGATTCAGAGGAATGACCAGTGTATCTGCCATGTTGAACTCACAGTAAATGTATCTGAAGTGATCTTCTATGGAAGCTTCTGGATTTGATTCGAGGAATGTGGGAGGTTTATTGAACACTTTTGCTGGAAGACCGATGCTTGCTTTCTGAACAGGATTCTCTGAAGGAACCTGTTCATCAACAACCATGGTTTCTGGTTCCTTCATCTGTGGAGGATCTTCTTTTGAGGGTTCAGAGATGTAGCCATCTATCTCTGGTGATTCCCTCAGCTCTGACGTTGTTGAAGTATGATGTGGTTGAGCATTCTTGAAGACATACTCTTCGACATCAACTACTTCAACTTCTTCTTCAATCTCTTTTTCAGAATCTGATTTTTCTTCTTTTTTATATTCTGATTTTTCTTCTTGTTCAGATTCTGATTTTTCTTCTTGTTCAGATTCTGATTCGTAAGCATCTCTCATCACATAAGTTGGTCTTTCTGGTGATGAGAATGCATCTTCTGATGTAGAGAAGTCTACCAGCTGCTCGTCTTCATCTTCTTCCAGAGCTCCAATAGTTTCTGGAGTTGCAGCTATTATTGGAGCATTCGATGTGGATGGTGCTAGAAAGATGACAGGTACTGGCGATTTTAAAGTTGCCTGAAGATCTTCAGCAGAGGTGGAGGTTGAGCGTCTTTCTATTCCTTTCTCCTTGCTTTGGTTTGTTTCAGAGGGAGTGGACTCCTTTTGTGTTTCAACAGGTTTTGGTGTAGGAGTTTTCTCCCCCTTTTGAAGATCGGATGACCCCTGAGGTTGGTCATCTGCGTCATTAGAATCTTCATACCTTGCCTTCTTCCGTGCTTCCTCAGAGCATGCGACCTCTGGTACCTTTCTCTTTAATACTCCCTCTGAAGATTTGACATTCTTCAGAAGGTCTTCAATCTTTTTGTTCTGCTGAGTGGTCTTGGAGACGAACTTGCTGGAGATATTCAGAACATTGCTGGTGATCTTCTTTGAAAAGTTGGTCAGGTCAGCCTTTGTAATGAATTCTGTTGTAGCAGGAGCAGCAGTAGAGGAGGTAGAGATCTTTGCAATTACCTCTGCCAAAGAACGCAAGACTTCCTCTTTGAATTGAGAAAAGTATGCATTTGTTGGAGTGGGGGCAGAGGTAGGAGGAATCGCCTTGAGGAGCTCTGTTTTGGAGTTCTGAATCTCTCTAGACAAAACTGAGTCATTTTTTATGACCAGGCTTTCCAGAGTATCCAGTTTTTCGTTCTGATTGAGAACCGTCTTTCGCAGCTCAGAGACCTCTGTAGTGAGCTTTTCAACTTCAGAGTTAGAGGCAGAGGCCTCTGAGGTCTTCTCCATTTGAAGTTTTATCTCCTTCAGAGATTCTCTGATTTCATCACCAAAGATTTTGAACTCTTCTTTGGTAACGTAATCAGAGGGGGTAACCTTAGGATCAACACATGATTCTAAGTTTCCCTCGAGTTCAGAGGGGCCTTCTGTCGGAGGTTGTTTGATGTTGTCTCCGGAAGGACTTCCCATTAATCCTTGGGGACCCTTTTTCAAGGATCTCCCTATAATGGTTCCGATTGGTCTCTGATCATCAGAGTCAGAATCTGATGATGAGAAACGAATGTGTTTAGAAACCTTGCTGTCCAGGCTAAGTATTCCTTGTGCAATAAGGTCGTGCCATTCTTTTTCTGACAGGCAATCCTTACGTTCTAAGGGACGGTCCAACTTATTTTGAGCCACAAAGGCATCATGTGTGGGTGGAGGTGACATACTCTGGGGTAAATGAGTATTTTTATCTTGGTCCAAGTCCTTTTGGGAGGACTTAGCCGTATCAGAGGTTTCCCCTTTGGTGCATGCGTCAGAGGCAGAAGCAGATGCCTCTGAGCGGTTAGGATGGGAAGGGTTCGAGGTGTGCACCTCTGTTTCAATGTCCATTGATGCTGGACCATCTTGGACAGTAAATTTGTTTGCACTGGGATTTGGGCTTTGGATTCTCTCATTTGTGTCATCAGAGACATCTTTTTCTACCTTACCGCCCTCAGATTCTAGGTTTAGAAACTCACCCTTTGGAAATCTCTCGTGCTCACCTTCCTCTGCTCTGACAGAGTTATTCTCTTCGTCAGAGAGAGGGTTCTCATGTTTTCTCTTCCTCACTCTCTCAGAGCCACCCTCTGGTTCTGCTCTGTTAATGTTTTGAGCAGTATCAGAGATATCACTCTCTGATTCATGCTCAGGCTCAGAACCTAAATGTGTTGGGGATCCCATCATCGGTTCTGATGATTGGGCAACACGACTAAGTAGGAGATGGGTAGGAGAGTCAGCAGGAATGATTTCAATCATTGTGTGTGGGAAACGTCGGTCATGTGGATACGGAGGAACCTCTGTGGCTTTGAATGAGTTCATCATAAACAGAGGTGTCATTGGGCCCTCCTCAGTGATGGAGAATTTCTCCATTGCTCGTTGAATGACCACTGAGATGAATCGTGGAAACAGTACCGATATTGGTTGTTTGCCTTTGGCCAAGTCCTTGTTCTTCTTGTCCACAGCTGTCAGCATCTCACAGAAAAGAATGTGGGCCATATTGATGCTTCTGTTGAAAAAGAGAGCATACATTATGGCTATTATCGCTGGATGAGTCTGATCCTGGCTTCCAATTTTGCAGGTTATTGTTCGGTTGAGAACACTGAACATAAAGTTCCATTTGGGAGGTAGGTACTGACGTCTGAATTGACTGAGGCGTGTTATTTCTTTGTTGTAGCCTAAGTGTTGGAGGAACTGAATAAGAACTTCTTGAGTTGGAGGTTTCTCAAAGGTTTCTATTTGAAGATCAGTTGTGGTGAGGAGGTTGAATCGGCGAGTTAGGGTTTGTGGGGTTATCCTTATGCTTAAGCTTTGTTCACCTAGGTTAATGTGCCCAACCAGTCCTTCCTTATCATCGTCGTATTCACTTGAATACCACCATTGTTGGACAAAGCGAAGGGGAATGTCTGACGCATGTTTGGTTAGAACATCATTGAGTTCGCAGTTGGTGAAAAAGTCGAGGATTGGGCGAAACTGTTCATCATATTTTGATGGGGTTACGTCCAGAAAGTAGTTGTTTCCTTTTACTGGAACGTCGAACTGTACCAAATTCAAGCTTGGAACAAGTTTGCTTGAGTTATCTGAAGTTTGGGAATGAGCCGCCATTGTTGCAGGTTGAGAAAGATGAAAGCTTAGAAAGAGAGAATCGGCTTTTGGATTTTGAGAGCGTAAAGAGTAATGGGAAGTGAACAGGGTATTTTATAGCTACAAAAGGAAGGTAGAGGGAGAGGTTATCGAAGCGGCGAATGAGAGTCTTAATTGCAGAAAGGACGTTCCATCATCCCCGAATTGATGGGTGACACGTTTAGGCGTGTAGGGGAGAACCGCTTTGTGTCAGTAAACCGTCAGAAAAGAAACGAGTGGTTATCCAAAAAGATTTAAAAAAAATCC
This sequence comes from Arctium lappa, assembly GCA_023525745.1. Taxonomy (NCBI): domain Eukaryota; kingdom Viridiplantae; phylum Streptophyta; class Magnoliopsida; order Asterales; family Asteraceae; genus Arctium; species Arctium lappa. The sequence continues at coordinate 54,590,345 of CM042058.1, read as the reverse complement.
TTGAGGATTTGTTTAATGAGACCAGATCTGGGTTCTGATAAAATCATCAGAGACAAGATCAAAGGCTCTGATATAAACATCAGAGACAAGATCAGAGGCTCTGATATAAACATCAGAGACAAGATCAGAGGCTCTGATATAAACATCAGAGACAAGATCAGAGGCTCTGATATAAACATCAGAGACAAGATCAGAGGCTCTGATATAAACATCAGAGACAAGATCAGAGGCTCTGATATAAACATCAGAGACAAGATCAGAGGCTCTGATATAAACATCAGAGACAAGATCAGAGGCTCTGATATAAACATCAGAGACAACATCAAAGGCTCTGATATAAACATCAGAGACATGATCATTTCTCCCCCTTGAAAGATGAAAGGGTCGTTGTCTCCCCCTTGACACATGCTTGGAGATTCATGAGAGTAAGTTTAACCATTTTTGAAAGTCTAGAGGCTCTGATAAAAGGATCAGAGACTCTGCTCTTCTGTTAGGTAGACATATTCAACATTCCCAACTTGCTAATTAAAAAATTGAACCTTCGTTCATCTAAAGCTTTTGTGAAAATATCAGCAAGTTGAAGTTCAGTTGGTACAAAATACATCTCTATTGTTCCTTTTTCAACATGATCTTTCAGAAAGTGGTACCTTACATCGATGTGCTTGGTTTTGGAGTGCTGTACTGGATTGGCAGAGATGGCTATGGCACTTTTTGAATCACAGAGAATTGGAATTCTGTCAAATTGTTGGCCATAATCTCTGAGCTGAGTTCTCATCCATAATACTTGTGAGCAACAACTAGCAGCAGCAACATATTCTGCCTCTGCAGTTGAAGTGGAAACACAGTTTTGTTTCTTGGATGACCAACTTACCAGCTTATTGCCCAATAACTGACAACATCCAGAGGTACTTTTTTTGTCAAGCTTACATCCGGCATGATCTGCATCAGTGTAAGCTGTTAGATCAAAATTTGAGAGTTTTGGATACCAGAGGCCTAATGTTTGTGTCCCTCTTAGGTATCTGAAAATTCTTTTCACAGCAGTTAAATGAGATACCTTTGGATTTGCTTGATATCTAGCACAAAGGCATGTTGCAAACATTATGTCAGGCCTACTTGCAGTTAAGTATAATAGTGAACCTATCATTCCTCTGTAGGTTTTTATATCCACATTCTCTCCTGATGGATCAGAGTCAAGTTTGACTCCGGTGGATAAAGTTGTTCTCATTGAAGTTGAATCATTGAGTTTGTATTTTTGCAAAATTTCAGAGACATACTTAGATTGACTTATGAATGTACCTTCTGAAGTTTGTTTTACTTGTAAGCCTAGAAAGAAAGTTAATTCTCCCATGAGGCTCATCTCAAATTCACTCTTCATCAACTCTGAGAACTTGTCACAATACTTTTGATTGGTAGAGCCAAATATAATGTCATCAACATAAATTTGTACTAAAAGCATCTCATTCTTGTACCTTTTGATGAATAAGGTAGTATCAATTGTGCCCTTTTCAAATCCATTGTTAATCAGAAAAGTGGACAGAGTCTCATACCAAGCTCTTGGGGCTTGTTTGAGTCCATACAGAGCTTTATCCAAATAATACACATGATTAGGATACTCTGTACTTTCAAATCCAGGTGGTTGTTGGACATAGACTTCTTCATTTAATTTACCATGAAGAAATGCAGATTTAACATCCATTTGATAAACTTTGAATCCTTTGTGTGCAGCATAGGCTAAGAAGATTCTGATTGCTTCTAGCCTAGCTACAGGTGCAAAGGTTTCATCATAATCAATGCCTTCTTCCTGGCAATATCCTTTTGCAACTAACCGGGCTTTGTTTCTGATTATTATGCCATCCTCATCCTTTTTGTTTCTGAAAACCCATTTTGTTCCAATTGCAAATTTTCCTTTAGGAAGGGGAACTAGGGTCCAGACTTTGTTTCTTACAAACTCCTGAAGCTCATCCTGCATTGCAAAAATCCAATGAGGATCTTTAAGAGCTTCTTTTACCTTCTTTGGTTCAATAATGCTCAGAAAGTTTACATAGAAGCATTCATTGATGGTGGCAGATCTTGTTTTAACTCCTTCGGATGAGGATCCAATGATCTGATCAATTGGATGATCTTTTGTCCATCTGGTGATTGGAGCAATAATTTGTGCAGTTTGAGATTCAGAGGCTCTGAAATCTGGTGATGCCTCTGTTGTACTGTTCAGAGGCTCTGATGGTGATGCCTCTGTTGTACTGTTCAGAGGCTCTGAGTTTTGTTCCAGAGATGTATATTCTTGTTCATCATTTGTTTCTGGAGTTGCTTCAGATACTTCGTGATCATCTTCTGATTCACTTTGCTGATCTGTATTTGGTGAGACAGAGGGTGTTAGTTCAGAGGGACCTGAAAGGGTTGTACCTGTTTCTTGAGGTTCTTCTGAATTCTCTCCCTGTCTTTCTCTGAAGATAACTTCAGAGATATTTTCATCATCAAAGAAATCTTCAAATATTTTGTTTAATTCAGATTCCCTTGATGATTCAAATATTTGTGATGAACTTTCTTGTTGTTCAGAGCTTTTATTGTCATCAAAAGTGATATTGATGCTCTCTTGGATAGTCCTTGTTCTAAGATTGAACACTCTGAAAGCTTTTGAGGCTAATGAATATCCAATGAATTTGCCCTCATCAGCTTTCTTGTCAAACTTTCCAAGATATTCTCTATCTTTCAGAATATAGCACCTGCATCCAAAAACATGAAAATATTTAATATTTGGTTTTCTATTGTGAATGAGTTCATAAGATGTTTTCTGAAATCTCTTCACAATTGTAGCTCTATTCTGAGTGAAGCAGGCTGTTGCTATTGCTTCTGCCCAAAAATTTGTTGAAAGATTAGATTCAGCAAGCATTGTTCTGGCAGCTTCAACCAGTGTTCTGTTTTTCCTTTCAACTACTCCATTTTGTTGAGGAGTTCTTGCTGCTGAGAAGTTAGGGGTAATGCCTTCTTCTGATAGATAAGAGTTGATTTTGGCATTTCTGAATTCTGTTCCATTATCACTTCTTAGTTTCTGAACTTTGCTGCTGAATAGAACCTGTAATCTTTTCAACAATCTTATTAATATTTCAGGTACATCAGATTTAGCTTTAATGAATTCTATCCATGTATATCTGGAAAATTCATCAATTAGAACCAGAATGAATTTCTTACCTGCTGGACTCTGTACAGAGATAGGACCACAGAGGTCCACATGAAGCATGTGCAGAGGTCTAGGACAGTTGTTTTCACTTTTGGTTTTATGGGAAGATCTTTTCATTTTACCCATCTCACAAGCAGAACAAAGATGATCTTTGTTAAACTTTAGAGATGGTAAGCCCTTAACCAAATTAAGTTTAACTAACTTATCAAGTGAGGAAAAGTTTAGATGTGAAAACTTTTTATGCCAGAGCCAGATTTCCTCACTATTCAGAGATACAAGACAAAGTTTCTCTAAATCAGTGTCTGTGATTTTGGTAAAGTTCATTCTGTAGAGGTTACCTCTTCTGTCTGCTCTTAGCATTTCTTGACCTGATTCTGAGTGAAGAAGTGAACAATATTTTCTTTGAAATTTCACATCGAAACCATGATCACAAAGTTGACTTATGCTTATCAGATTGTGTTTTAATCCATCCACATAAGCAACTTTTGATACAGAAACATTTCCTCTAGATATTTCACCATATCCTTTAATCTGTCCTTGCTTGTTGTCTCCAAAAGTAACTGCTCCTCCGGATTTTGCTTTGAATGAGGATAGCAGTTCTTTATTTCCAGTCATATGCCTTGAACATCCAGAATCTAGGTACCAGATTGGCATTGACTGTTTCTGCAAGACAGATTATTGTTTCTTAGGTACCCACCTCATTATGGGTCCTTTTATGTTAGACTTTGGTGGAATTGTATTACTCTTTGGCATCTCATCATTTGATGTCTTGCCTTTCCTTGTCTTCTTTTGAGATTTTGTCTCTGAGATATTTTCCAGAGATTTATTCAAAAGGCAGTGTGATCCTTTAAAATGATTCTTCAGTTTCATCAAGAGATAAATGCAGTTACAATTAATAGAACAAGAAGAACTAGAAGCAAAGTTTTTCTTTTTATTAAAAGCATTTGTTACATTTTGACTTCTTCTGAAACTAGCACTAGGAATATTACATTTATCCCTAACTACTTCTTTTCTTTTTGTTTGAAAGGCAGTCTTCTTTTCAAGTTGCTTTTTCTTGTTCAAAAACATCTTCTTTTCTTTGCTGCTTACTGCACAGATAGGATCAACATGGTTAACTTTTATCCATTTGCCTTTTTGTTCAGGAGAGAATTTTATTGTTTTATAGGTGTAAGAACCAGAAGTGTTTGTTTTATTCTTTGCCTTTTCTTTCAACTCTTTTTCAAGTTCCAGAGATGTTTTTGCTTGTAAACACATATTTTCAAAATTAGGATTTATTGGTATTCTGGTTTTGGTTTTCAATACTGAAATTGGAACATTCAAAATACCAGAGCCAACAGTTTCTATTGTTTCGTGAATTACATTCCTTGGTTTACAAAAGATCTGTTCATCAATCTCTAAATCAGATTCTGAATCAGAGTCAAGAAAGTCTCTCTTAGATTTAATAGAGATATCTATCTCTATTGGTTTTTTTTTATTACTTTTGATCTAGAGACTTTGATGATCCGTTTCATGCTTTCTTTTCTTTTTAATTCCTCCATGACATTTTCTTCACAAATCTTTTGAACATCATTTTTAAACGTAGTTCTGATGTTTTCATCTGACTTTGGTGAATACAGAGGGACATTCGGATTAAGTAAACTCTGAGATTCATTTTCAGAAGTACTTGTATCAGAGGTACTTAGTTCAAATGTCTCTGATTCTCTTGAGATGAAAGCATCAAACCTGAAAATTTCTTTGGAATCATAGCTCTGAGGTTTTGTAAAGTGTACCTCTGAAGTTTCTTCTTTTATCTGTAACACAGATTCTTTCATGTCTTTTACTTCAGAGTACTTTGTATTTTTGAAATTTAAAGCTCTTGCTTTTGATCCCTCTGATGTTTTCATTCTTTTGAAATTATTCAGAGATGGATCTTCAGAGCTTTGGACCTTTCCTATACAGAAAGTGGAAGAAAGTGAAGTTTTCTCCAATCCATTAAATGAATTCAACTCATTGAATCCTAGCCCTTGAGAGTCCATTTGAGTTTTTATTTTATCGAAAAAACTTTGTGCATTGACATAGCTTTTGATTTGTAGATTTTGTCTATCTAGAGATTGATGTAAGATTTCTCTTTCTTTTTGAAAAAATTTGGTTAAGGCAATAGAATTGAGCCTTTCATACTCAGATTTCTTTACTTCTTCTTCTTTTCCTTTTAAAACTTTTTCAATCTCTTTTCTTGCTTCCGAAAATGATTTTTCTTTTTGCTTGTTGGTTTCTTCAAGTTTGGTTTTTTCAAGAAAAATTTCTTTCTTTTCTGATTCCAGAAGATTCTTTTCTCTTTTGTAAAAAATGAGCTCTTTTGTTACTTGCTCTCTCTTTTCTTTTTCTTCAACAAACTTTTGCTTTAGATCCTGAAGTTCATTAATTAGTTTAAAAGCATCTATTTCAGGATCACTGTCAGAGGTGTAAAGAGAGTTTACCTTTTCAGAGTTATCTTCGGATGCTTCATCAGTTTGATTTCCATCTGAAAAAGCCATACCACAGAGATTGGTAGGCTCTTCCTCACCATCACTTGGTGAGTCAGATAGCCAGTCTTCCATTTCTGCTACAAGAACTCTTTCTTTTACATTGTATTTGTATTTGTTCTTGTAGTAATCTTGATCTTTGACAAGTTTTCCTCTGCAGTTTGCAGAGAAGTGGTCTGATTTTCCAGATCTGAAGCATCTTCCATCATTTTGATTTGGTGGAAGAGTGGTAGTGCTTGTCTCTGGCTTCTGTTCTTGAGGTTTGAAGTATCTTTGTGGTTGTGGATACTTTGGTTGGAATGGTTGTTGTTGTCTTGTTTGTGGTGTTGCATTCTCATGGTTGAAGTTTGCACCCTTTTGATCACTATATGGAGTGAATCTGGGTTCTTGTTGAAATCTTCTCTCCGGATTTCTTCTTTCTTCATTCTCTCTCCTTCCTTCAAATACCTTCTTACCAAATTTCTTGTTAAATTGATGAGTGATTAATGCAAGAGATTTGGCAAAGGCACTTATATCTTCTTCTGAGTCTGAATCAGTATGAGTTTCTTCTGCTATCAAAACCTTTTTGGATCTTCTTTTTGTTTCCAAACATTTTTGTGACTCTTCACAGTTGTTTTCTTTCGATGTTTGTTTTGAAACAAGTGCAAGGGGTCCACCCATAGAGGTTTTTGATTTTTGCTTCATAACTTCTTTTTCATGTGCAACAAGAGTACCATAAATGTCAGTTAATGACCATGACTCAAGATCTTGATTAGCCTGTATAGACATGGACAGTTGTGACCATTCTTCATTCAAGCTTTTCAAAAAAAGAACGTTGTTTTCCTCTTTTGTTCTTATCACTCCAAACTTTCTACATTTGTTTATTAGAATGTTGAATCTTGAGTAAGTTTGGTGTAACTTTTCTTCTGATAGAGCATGAAAATCATGATATTCATTGATGCATAGATTTCTTCTGTTTTTCTGAGTTTGTAGGCCACCTTCAAGTTGATTTAACAACTGATCCCATATCTCTTTTGCAGTTTTACAAGAATCAAGTTCTTGAAAGATATCATTGGGAATGGCCATTATGAGTAATCTAACAGCTTTTGAGTCATTATCCATCATATTTGTTTCTTCATCAGTGAAGTTTGTGGTTTTCTTTTCATAATATGCAGGTATTTCGGCAGTATCTGCTGTTGCAGGAACTCTTGGTACCAACACCATTGGAGTGTGAGGTCCAATGTTCACAGATCTAAAAAGATCCCTGTCCATACCTTCTAGAAAATTTACCATCCTTATTTTCCATTGGGGATATTCATCCTTTAAAAGTGTAGGAGGTTTTGTTAATGACCCAGCTGTATACATGGCACTTATGCTTGAGTTTTCCATAAAAAAAAATTTAAGTGCTGATGCTTTGAGTAATGAACTGTGATTTACTGTCAAATCTAGAGCATATGATGTTCTTGAATAAACTGGGTTTATATGAACATGCAAAGATATTGAAAGTTTTAGAATCAATGAGATGTAAATCTATCCGAGTATGCAGATATGATCTTTCTTTGTTTTAGAAACAAAGGAAGCTCTGATACCAATTGTTGGATCCCGGATCTAATCTCGTAACAATGATATAAACAATAAGAGTAATGACAGCGGAAGTAATGCAGTTTAATATCAAAGGAGATTCAAATATCACAGTTCATAAAGCAGATAAAGATAAACAAGATATTCTTAGAATAAAGTATTCAACTTATATTATCAGATATATAACTTCTTAAGCACACTTGAACAATAAGGTGATGGTCCTATTTATAGGACCATAAAGTAAGCAGTGTACTTGTATGACGAGAAAGAGCATGCTGAACAGTGACCTACTCTAGAAAGTAAATCTTATCACTAAGTGACGTGTCATCTGTTCTTCTGTTCATTCTCTGAACTTCAGAGAACATCTTCAGAATGTCATCAGAGCCTCTGACATTGTCTTCAGAGCCTCTGATGAAGCCATCTCGTCTTCACACTTGAACATCCAGAGAGAATGTCTTCAGAGCTCTGACGTTGTCTTCAGAGCCTCTGATGAAGCCATCTCTGATGTCTTTTCTGAGTGCTAAGTACTTCAGAGGCAGGTTTGTCCTCTGAAGTCTTCATCCTCTGAAGTCTTCATCCTCTGAAGTGTATCTTCTTGAAAGTCCTCTGAAATAGGACTGGTATTTTCAACACTTTAACAGATGATTTGGAGCTAACAATCTCCCCCTAAGTGTCGAAAAATAGAAGATACAAAAAAAATAACCGAGAATTGAATTTTACACTAGAAAGCATAGAGAAGAAAATTATTCTCTTAAGTATTACTTCTTAAACACTTGAAAGTTTAATACAAAGAAAGTAATAATAAAAGAAATAAAGAAACAGACAACTTAAGACCGTATAGGGCCTTGTCAAGAAAATAGACGTAATGCGGATTTTCAGAACTCACGAAGCCTTCGGGTTGTGAGACATATACTTCCTCCTTGAGAACGCCGTTGAGGAATGCGGATTTCACGTCCATTTGAAAGACGATGAAATTCTTGTGAGCGGCGTAGGCGAGGAACATGCGGATCGCTTCAATGCGGGCAACCGGTGCAAACCTCTCATCGTAATCAATTCCTTCTTGCTGGCGATATCCTTTAGCCACTAGACGCGCTTTGTTTCGGACAATGATGCCGTTTTCGTCCTTCTTGTTTTTAAAAATCCATTTAGTCCCTATCACCGTCTTGTTCTTAGGTCGCGGAACCAGGCGCCATACTTTGAGACTCTCAAATTGGTTGAGTTCCTCTTGCATAGCAATTACCCAGTCCGGATCATTCAGCGCTTCAGAGACAGTAGAAGGTTCGATACGACTGAGGAACGAGGAAAATAAGCAGTCATTCGCGGTGGTGGATAGAGTCTGAACTGGTGTATTGGGGTCACCGACTATTTGATGCAGGGGATGAGCTCGAGTCCACTTGGTGGTGTGTGGATGAGGTTGATATGTCTGATGAGAGGTATCGGAATCCACATGACCACCTGGGATGATGGCCTGTGAGGTGAAATCTCCTTAGTGGGAGTCGAACAAGGAGTAGAGAACGACTCAGCTAGTGATGAACCGATAGGAGGATCCGGGATTGTCGGAGAGGTAGCTTCGGGAGCACCTTCAACAGGAGTCGGTTCAGGGATTAGAACTGAAACAGGAGTCGGTTCAGGAGCACCGTCATCAGGAACTTGAGCAAGAGGATGTCTATCACTTGAGCTCGGGGAAGCTTGATCATTGGCAGTAGAAGATGGAGCACTAGGCGAGGCTGGACCACCGGAGTCGGTAGGGCCAGTGACTTGTGTCACTTCTGGTGCTTGAGCAGTATTCCTGTCACACGACGGAGTATTAGACTTAACATTAAATAAGTCATCATAAAAGAATTCGAACAACAAATCCAGATCAGAAAGATGTGCTCTTGACGTAGACGCATGATTTGGATCTACTGGAGATTGTGTAGCCTCTGAACGGAATTGTCCAGAAGCTAACACACCAGTAAGCGCGGGTTCTGAACTGAGATGTTCAGAAGCCATATCAGTGGCCTCGTCAAAAGTCACGTTTACGCTCTCAACGACGGTCTTCGTCCGTTTGTTGTAGACACGGTAGGCTTTGGCGTATTGGGAGTAGCCGATAAACACGCCTTCATCCGCTTTGGGGATGAATTTGCCAAGATCATCCTTATCATTTAAGACAAAGAAGGTGCATCCGAAATCATGAAAGTAGTTGATGTTCGGGATACGCTTGTTGATGATCTCGTACGGTGTCTTGTTGAACCACTTGTTGATGATAGACCAATTTTGAGTGTAGCAAGCGGTAGCAACGACTTCTGCCCAAAGAAATAGTGGTAGCTTGTACTGAGAAAACATCGTGCGCGCTGCTTCAACAAGAGTTCTGTTTCGACGCTCTACCACCCTGTTCTGCTGAGGAGTACGAGCAGCTGAGAACGTATGCGAGATACCCACTGAAGTGAGATAACCGGTGAGTATTTGATTCTTGAACTCAGTGCCGTTGTCCGTCCTGATGGTATGAACTACTTGGTTGAGACTGACTTGAATGCTCTTCAGAAGTGATATAATCAACTCGGGAGTTTCGTCCTTTGAACGGAGAAATCGAACCCAAGTGTAACGAGAAAAATCGTCGACCATCACTAGGACATACTTCTTATGATTAATGCTTTGAACGCGCATCGGTCCACATAAGTCTATGTGAATTAGCTCAAGGGACCGAGAAGTACTTGGAATGGCTTTAGGCTTGTGGGTCGCCTTCTTCATCTTGCCCTTTTCGCAGGCAGCACACAGATGCTCTTTTGCAAACTTTAGATCTGGCATACCCTTGACATAGCCACCGAGCACCAACTTGTTGATATTCTTGAAGTTCAAGTGCGAGAGACGGCGATGCTATAGCCAGCTTTGTTCAGCAGACGCTTTGGACAACAAACAGACTTCCTTGTCGGTTTTCAAGGACGAGAGGTCAATCGTATAGAGGTTGGTGCGACGCGTTCCAGCAAGTATCTCTTTTCCATCTTCAGTCCGAACGCTGCACCTTTTAGCCTTGAAAGTAACCTCGAGATTCTTGTCACAGAATTGACCGATACTGAAGAGATTGTGGCCGAGACCTTCGACATAGGAGACTTTCTTGATCGTGATGTTATCCTTGACAATATCTCCGTAACCCCTGATGGGAGAGTAGTGATCATTTCCGAAACGCACATTCCCACAGAACCTCTCGGTGAAGTTTGTGAGAAGCTCCCTTCTTTCGGTCATGTGCTTGGAGCAACCTGAATCTTGATACCATACATGACCGTCCTACAAAACAAGTTATTTCTTTTTAGGTACCCATTCGTAAATGGGTCCTTTGGGGTTAGATTTAACACCCGGCTTAGAGACCCATTTAGAATTGGGTCTTTGTCTATCACGGGAAACATCACTGTAAGAATGATTATGAGCAATATGATATGAGCCAAACCAATCAGATGCAAAACGACTATCAACAAAATCATTTGATACACAATAAGAGCAACGCAGACAATCATGAGACAGTTGAAGTAATTGCGGAATGGAATAAACTTTTAAAGGAAGAGTTCCATTACATTCAACTAAAGGTTTAGAAATAAAAACATCATGATTGTTACTGTTCTTTCTAGACTTTAAGACAGGATCAACTAATTCTGATGTTGCCGAGCTCTCTTTTGACTTCTTAGCTACCCAAGCATATTTCACTTCTTTCCGCCGACCATACGTATCTGAAATGCCGTTTAACCCATAGTCAAAGGATTTGAAAATTGAAGATTGTGACCTTTGAGAGCTACCGGTCTTTTTCTTCTTCTGTGAACGCCTTTTAGATTTAGACTTGGAAGATTTTGAAGAATTGTTCACAGAAGGTTTTTGCGGGGCAGATGTGGAACATTCACCCTTATAAAGTTTACCGGAGGCTCACATGACTCATTTAAAAAATCAACATGGCTAGGTAGAGAAGGATTAAAATCAAATTGGCTCAAATTGCTATCTAAACACACCTCAGAATTCAAGAATGCGGAAAATTCTAGTTCCTCATCAGAAAGGACCTTATCGCTTGAGGAGTTCAAGACAACGGAAGAGTTTGTTAAGAGAGGATCATTTGCGGAAGCATTTTTACACTGATCCGTTTCAAAAACATGAGGCTCTTTTCCCTTATTTGAATTGATTGGTGACGAGTCACCCATAAAAGCTTTGCAGGAAGATGTATCGGAGGCAGGATAAGAATTTTCAAACAGATGAGTATTCTCACTTTGGAGATTTGAAGGCTTAGCTTGAGGTTCAGCCTTGTGCAGTTGCTCTTTCAGGCGATCTGCTGCCAAAGCAGCCAGTTGTGAATTTAACCTCTTTATTTCTGTTTGAAAGTATTCTTTCTCCTTAACTGACACATTTTCCTCTTTAGTGGAATAGAGGCACTCAATTTGAGATAAAAGTTCTTGTTTTTCCTTTTGAAATCTGTCTCTTTCTTGTTCAAACGACTCTTCTAGCTGAACAATTTTTCTTTCTAAAATCAGAGGTGGAACATAGACTTTATGGTCTGGTTGTTCCTCCTCATTTTGAACGGTTTTAGTATCTAGTTCAGCTTGAGTATAGCTTCTAAAGTAGTCATTTGATAGAAAAACAGGTTTGTCCTCGTTGTAAGATGCATTTAAAGATTCATAAACAAAAGGAAGTTTCATTTTCGTAGAGGTCTCCCTTCTTAACTCATCCTCTTCCCAATCATCATCCTCAATTGGTTTGGTCCAATTGATTTTGTATTCAGGATAGGTCTTATCTAATCCAAGAAATTCGGATGCGTACATCGTCGGAACTTGGGATAAGGCCTTTTTCAAATAATATGGGTTATCGTAACCGATACCCCTATTCGCATGCTTGGGTTCTTTTGGTGTAATTAGATGTAACGTTTGTTGAGATTGCCCAAGTCTATAAAGTTTCTTTTCCATCTCCTTTAACTGATTAGATAACCTTATGTTCTCATTTTTGTAAGCCACGTTTTGATTCAACAAATCAATTTTCTCGGTCTCAGACGTACGAAGCTTATCGGTCTGGTCATCTACTTTGGTCATTAGATTTTGTGACTCTGTTGAACAACTCACATTCTCTTCTCTTAAATTAGAAATCGTGCACAAGTAGCTAGAAATTTCTAAGCTTTGTTTTTCCATAAATTCAGACTGTTTTATAACACGTTTTTCTAAAGATGAGAGAAGTTGTTCTTTTTCTTTTAAAAGTTGCTTGTAAGAATCAAGTTTGTGCAATGAGAGTGGCATTTGATCAAGTAAAGCTTCATGAAAAGGGGCACATACCTGGCAAGGAGCATTGTGATCTTCTTCATCAGTATCGGATGGTGATGAATGGTTGCCCATGAAATACAAATGAGCTTCAGCATCCTCAGGTTCTTCATCCGACACTTGTAACCAGTAGTCGTCTTCAGCCATTAGAGCTTTACCGGCTTCCTTTTCTTTGGCAAGAAGCAGCTTGGCGCGGTAGTAGTCGGCGTTGCGCACAATTGGCTTGCGACAATCTTTGGCGAAATGACCTAACCGACCACAGTTGTAGCATTTGATCGGCTCGTCTTTAGGCTTTTCCTCATTTCTCTTGTCAGACTTCTTACCAGCTTCAAAGCGACTATTACCTTCAGACTTTTCTCGATGATCACGTCGAGTAGAGACTCTTTGCTTGTTGGAGGACTTGTTAAACAACTTCCTCTTTTGAAATGCTTGGGTGAGAAACACCATTGCTTCTTTCATCTTAGCAAGTTCTGGATCCGAGTCGCTATCAGGATCTTCAGGTTCAGAATCACTCAGCACGGGCTCTTTTCCAGATGATCGGCTGAAGGACTTGCCTCTTCTCTCAGATACGAGTGCTATTTGATCACCTGCTGGATTTTCCTCTGCTTTCCCAATAAGCTCCATCACTTCTTCTTCGTCCTGAAGCAGCATTTCATAGAGTTCGTGAAGGTATAGCTTCTCCAGGGTCTGAGTGTGGCGTATATGGGTGACGAACGGTTTCCACTCAGGCTGTAAGTTGTTCATAAACTTTATGTTATTTTCCGTGTTCGTCTTTGTGATCTTATTTTTCTGAAGATCATTCAGAAGCATATTAAACCTCTCGTAGGTTTCCGTCAGCGTTTCACCTTTTCTTGCTTTAAACCCATCATATCTGGTGATACAGTTGGTCACCTTTAGCTGGTTATTGATGTGGCTTCCCATCATCATCTTCTCTATTTGGTCCCATATCTTTTTTGATGAATCTTTGAAGCTATCTATGCAAGCATAGATGTCATTCGGTAGACTTTGAAGAAGGTACGATTTTGCTAGCTTTTTCGCCTCGTACATTTCCTTTTCCTCCTTAGTAAAATCACCAACAGATTTCCGAATCTGACGCTCTGGCCTTCCTTCAGCTGGGTTTCCCGGTACCACTTTCATTGGCCAATCTTGTGGACCCTCATTCAGGCATTTGTATATATCTTCATAGTTGGATTTTGCTTCTATGAAATTCATAAATCGGTCATGCCACTGAGGGTACTCTCCCCGAAAGAGCACCGGGGGCTTTTGGTCAGAACCGATGGCTAGAGCATCCCTTGGGTTCATCTTTACTTCTTAACTTAAAAGCACTGTAATGATCGTTAGGCAAGCAGGATGATCCAAATACAATAAAACTAGAAGAAACACAGAAACACTTGGTCTAACAGAATATCAGGTCAAACGAAAGACCGGAGTATGCAAGAAATCGGTCGAAGGTAAGCCTGGAGGAAGCAGGTATCCGGTCGAATGACAGGACCGGGGATAACTTATCCGGTCGAATGATACGACCGGGGATACACGTATCCGGTCGAAGGACAAGACCGGGGATACACGTATCCGGTCGAATGACAAGACCGGGGATACACGTATCCGGTCGAAGGGGCAAGACCGGAGTACAAGAGTCCGGTCAAATGAGTAAGACCGGGAAAACAAGTATCCGGTCGAATGCTCAGGTCGAATGACTATGAAAGCGATAAACACAATTAACAAATAAGCCGATAAACACGATGAATCGACCGAAGAACACGATGAGTTTCTGGGATTCGACCGAAACCAAACCCAGAAACTTTAAACGATCGATTAAACCAATAGAGACTTCGATCCTTCGATCGAATGAAACACACAGTAAACCAATCAAAAATTCGACCGGATGAAAACACCTCGAACTCACATAGACCGAAGGTTTGCACATAAATAAACCTAGATTCGATCGATAAGAAAAATTCCAGAAGATAACTTTCGATCGAAACACATATACCAAAAAAAATAATTTTGCAGATAACGAGAAAATCAGATAAACACAGAATGTAAACACTAATAATCAATTAAAGCAAATAAAGCAATTATCACAACTAATTGATTTTAGGGTTTCAGACAAACCTTTTTACCGGATCAAACCTTTTTGCCTACTTGCTCGGATACCAATTGTAGATCCCAGTGCAGTGCAATCACAAGTAATAATGAATAATGATGAATAGATTATAGGCCACAGCAACTAGTCATATGATTGATATAACTTCAAAGGGTTGAGGTTTACAGAGAGAATTTCTGATTAGGGTATGTAAACCTAATGACTAGTAAACTAAAAATAATGAATTTCTTACCTTTCTAATCTGTTCCACCCTAAATATGAAACAAATAAGCCTTTATATATTTAGGCTTTACAAGCAATTGGGCTTTATGGGCTTGGGCCCATCTAATTAATCAACTATTAAAGAATAACAATATAAACCCTTATAAATACTTTATTCCACTTTCAACACGTAGGACTTTCAGTTCTAACAAAGAATGATCTTGGATCCAAAGGGGGACATTGTTAGTGCACATTTTGTTGTATTCAAGATCATCAAGCTTCAAGTCAAAGCCTCAAGATAGAAAGTCAAAGATGCTTTAATTAGAAAGTCAATGTCAATGTTCTTGTTAGTTATGTTAGTTATTTTGTTCCTTGTATTTGTAGTAGGTATAAATACTTTTTGTCTTTGTAATTGTTAGATGAGATCATATTGTAAACATTAGAGATTTGTAGAGAGAGAATCTAGAGAGAGAAAGTTGTATCATTTGGAAGAGCAATACATATGACATATTGAGATTAAATTGATTGTTCATCTTGATAAGTCTTGCTAATTGGGACACACAGTCGTCGTCTCTGACAGGTTTGTAGTATTTGGAGCGGCGGTGGAAGGTTTTGAAGGCGGGGTTGAATTGAGGGGCGGTGGCAGCGTTGAGAGGGAGGGAGGAGAAGAAATTAGGGTTTAGAACAGATGCAAAAATCGCCATTTTCGATTCGAGATGTGCTTTACAGGAGTTGAATAATGGTGGTTTGTTTTTTTGCAAATGAAAACAACTTAATTAGAGATAGGGATGATGAAGAAGGGCGGACGATGAATTGAAAGCCCTTGAATGACCTTCCACTTTTAATTTAAAACATTATAAATCATCAAGTTGTAATTTATTTCAAAATTGTCATTGTGTTTAATATCCATAGCTTAAAAGAAATAAATGGCTTAGATCAGTTTACATGATTCACAATCTTTTTTTGGTTCCCATTTGGTTATCGTCCTATATATATAGGGTTGGGTTCCAGTGAGAAGCTGAGGTCAACTTGAGAAGCGTGAGAAGTGGTTATCAACCGTTGGATGAGAAATAGATGTACATTGGGATGAGATGCACTGCGATGCACCAGATCAATTTATTTCTAAGCCGCAATTCGTGGGAGGGCATTTGATTAAAAATGATCAACAATTTATATCCACTTCTCACGCTTCTCACGTTAACCTCAACTTCTCACACGATCCTTCGCCTATATATATATAGACGGAGATTCAAGGGAAAATCTCAAAAAAATGGAAAACTGAAGAACACTCTGGTAGTCTTCCATCTGGACGATATGCACTTGTGCATACAGGTAATTATGTTGTTTTTTTGTTTTTTTGTTTTTATGCACTTGTGCATATACACGTGTGCATGTTACAAATTACTTGTGTTACAAGTGCATACCATCCAGATGAAGGGCTATCAGGATGTTTTTCAGTTTTCTGTTTTTTTGAGGTTTCCCCCTGAACCTGACCCTATATATATATATATATATATATATATATATATATGGTGCGTTTCATTTACAAACCAAGCAATTCGTACAAATTTTGCAAACCACTATATTAGGAAATAATAGATATATTTATGGATAACTATTATGATTCATTAATAATGATTGTGATATATATGGAAAATGATAAGTTCATTCATTATGATCATGACTTTAGATTAGGAAAAATAATAAAATCATATATTTATTACTTGATGAATGGCTATGATTGGTTTGTATACTTTGTACGAATTGCTTGGTTTGCAAATGAAACACACCAATTGTGTATATATATATATATATATATGTGTGTGTGTGTGTGTGTGTGTGTGTGTGTGTGTGTGTGTGTGAGTGGTTTATTTTGCAACCCAGTAAAAGGTTACAACGTCGTGCAACTCTCATCAAAACCATTCATTTAGCCCATTAATTATGTAGACACTTGATTGATTACTAGATTGCATCAATGATTATTGATTGCATGCAATAATCTTACCTCTACTGCATAGTATTTCATTAAATGTATACACTAATATGGAATGCATATTGTTTCATGAAAGTACCATATTCATCCGATACATCGCATGAACCGTAAGGTGCATCGACATCTGCCGGAGAAATTCGACGAAATCAGGTAAATTCATTTAGAGAAGAATCCAAATGCAATGGACGTTTAGATGAGTGTTGCACGAGGTTGTAACCTTTATTGGGTTGTAAAATAACCGTAGTCCTTCTCTCTCTCTCTCTCTCTCTCTCTCTATATATATATATATATATATATAATAGAGTGAATGACACTTTTGGTCCTTGTGAATTTAGAGAAAGACAAAAAAGGAAAAGATTTTAGACAAAATTTAATATTAAAATGTGGAAAAAGGGTAAAAGTACGACTTTACCCGTGAGTTAACGGTGAATGGCTGTTTGTTTTAAGGACGTTAGTTATAAGAAAATGATAACTATAGGAACCATATCCATCATTGTTTTGTATTTAGAAAGGTTGATCATAATTTTCCACATACTACATGGACCAAATCCATAATTCACTCTAAAAAAGTTACTTCACCATTGAATTAGACACCTTTACTTCACCATTGACGTCACCCAAATTTCCCCATAAATCCTTATACTCTCACCGCACCACCCAACAGTCATTTTGTTTTTCTAAACATTTTCCAGTGACCGGGAACGATCAAGTATTAGCGACGGCAGGTGGTGCAGATATGAGACCTTCCCGGAAATTTCCCATTTTCGGATTCGTGAGTCCTATTTTCGTTGCACTAAATCTCTGGTTTTTTTTACTTTATTTTGCAAGTGTACGACATTCGAATTTCGTTGGGATTTTCTACACTTGAACTAGGATCTTGGGATTGTATCAACTTAATGAATGTGTTTATGAATTGGGGTTTTTTCGTTCATTAGTTCTATTGAATCTGATTCTGTGTTTTAGATCGTAGTTTCATCGTCCCTTTACGATTCAATTTGGACAATTTTCTAGATGTTTTCTGTTACGTGATTTGTTGATTTCTTCTTATCGAGGAGTGGGATCGAGTCGAACCCTTGAAGAACATTGACGTAATTCTGAAATTCAACGAATGTCAGCTTCTTGATCTTTCAATCTTTTCTTTGACTTACGTAAACCTTAATTGGGCGATTATCCAATCATCTCAAACATCTCTTCTAATTTCGTTTCAGTTCTTGTTCATCTAAAGACAAAAGAATAATTGATTCTTTGCAGTTTTTTTGTGAAATATTATAATCAAATTTCATGTGGGCATCATCTGGTTGACTTTATTTTATAAGAATCTTCGGGGGTGTTTGGTTTATGGCTTGTTATTCCCAGATATTCAAGTTCTAATCACTAACAAGTAAACAAGATGAATCTCGTAATCACATGTCATTGAATCATTCACAAGATTACAATCTTACAACTTTCTCTCACTACTTTCTCTCACTAGAATGATATATCAAAGAATCTCTTCTCTAATCAGCTCACTTTCTTACAATGACTTACTTACAAATGAAACAAGGAAACAAGGTATTTATACCTACAACAATTACAAGGAAAACAAATACAAATACATTGACTTTGACTTTATTAACAAAAGACTTTGACTTTGATGAGAGTTGACTTTTCAACTTTGACTTCTTGATCTTTTGGTCTTCAAACTTTATGATCTTGAATCCAACATATTTGTGCTATAACAATCTCCCCCTTTGGATCAAAATCATTACTAAAAGATTTAGCAATGCTATCTTCTCTTTGATTAAGCTCGATTGAATAAACTCCCCCTTTGAACAATCTGTATCTTCTCTTGAAATCTCCCCTTTTTATACAAACATAACTTTCTCAACCAACTTTCATACTCCCCCTATTTGTATGAAATCTTTACAATCTCCCCTTCTCTGATAAGCACAGTATCTTCAAATACTTTCAGCAATCTTCCCAACGTCTGATCATCAAAAATAGTAACAATCTTTCCCAAGGTTATACACAAACCTTTTTCAGACTTGAAAATAAAAATATCTTAAGATTTTCAGATTTAGCACACTTTGCTCCAGCAAATTATCTTCAACAAACTGAAATCTTTCATCTTTCAACAATCTTGAATAATTCTCCCATATCTTGAATTTCGGACATTTCTTCAAACTTTTCAACCAACATTTCTTCAAACTTTTCAACCAACATTTCTTGATTTGAACTCTTCTCCCCCTTTTTGATGAATTGAGCATCAACATCATCAAAACTTTCATCAAGAAATGTCTTTGACCATTCTGATCTGAGCCTCTGATTCTTTGTCAATTCGAACAATGTATTTATCCAGATCTTTTCAAATCCGGACAAAATAAGAATGTAACACCTGAATCAACAAATGAATCAGTTAAAATGCCTGTCAGTAACACAAAGTCACTGTGTGTAACGAATACACAATATAAAGGAGCTTTTTAATGTTCACTCCCCCAGGGCTTCCATCCAATCATCGAAATACCACAAAGGCAATTTCTATGAATGTTATGACAAAGAAACGAATTCTTTGTGTGCTCGTGCATGTGTAGAAAGAATTAAGCACGAATAACTACTTTCATAAGGCTCAACATAGTGTAAACCACTGAGACAACAGTAGATAAACACAGACTCTAAGTGCATGATTGAAGTGCGAAGGTGGGGCAGACTTCCTTCTTTTTCAATATCCAGATTTTCCAAATGAAAATCAGATTGATTATATGCTGCGTCCCCAGAGAAATATGAAACATTTTCTTTTTAAGAAGAAAATGAGTAGTTGGTGGGGTTTAAGCAAGAGTTGGCATGGGCTAATTGCCTGTTTCAATAACGTTCACCAAAGAGTTGTGAAACGCTAGTAATGTGGCTGCCCGACTCAGAAAATAGTTGGTGCAGAGTTTGATATTCTTTTACTCTGATCTCACACCCTCTTTCTTTTTAATCAATAAGATCACTACTAACCAAACTCTCCTTTCCATTTTACCTCATCACACCCACACTCATTTCTTTTAGACACCTCACACTCAATCACTAAATGATTAACTTCTTGGGTAGGAAACACTGGTTAACGTGAATCCATAGAAGTTTAGTTAATTCCTAGCACAAAGAACCCATATTACATATAAAGCATGAGTTGCTCAAATGGTTTAACTTTATCAGTTAAAGCTCATATACAAATGTCAGATGTAAATATGCTCAGAAATATAATTATGAAGATATGAGCATTTTTAAACATTGAAGTATTTTCAAACAAATATATTAAATGAATGAATATGAATACAAAAGACTTGTTTGAAAATCTGGCATTGTATGAAAATAATCAGAAATGAATGATATAACAATCAAAGCTTAAGGTCAAGAATAAATGGATATTGTCTATACGAAACAAAATATAGACATTCTTGAAAAAATCGTTTCGAAATGAAATATAGCTCAAAAAATTCATTGAAGTACAAGCGGAGTGTCTTACCATCGAATAAAATAATTGTTTCAATTTAGAGACATGGTAAGAACAATTTGAACAAATATTCAAACCGGTGTGTGTGAATACTTGAAAGTATATAGAAAAGACAATACGCAAGTATTTATCTTTGGAAACACACGGTTTGTTTATCGATTAAGCACAAAAATAAAATGAAAACATTTAAAATCACACTTCCAAATTATAAAATCTGTTTAAAAATCGGGAAGTGGTTTGAACATTTAAAAATATGTTTTCTATACCTGAAAGTTGTCCTTCTTTCAAATATATTTGAGATTAAGATAAGAAATTTACCTTTTCGAGCAATCTTAAATCTCAGAAAGTCAAGCTGTAGTCATTTAGATATGATCGTGTCAGCTTCTCTCATCCTACATAAGTCTCAAAGTCTAGTCAAATCAAATTTATTCACAAAAATTAAAAGACATAAAGCAGTAAAACGATTAATGTACTTGTTCTAATTTGAAATAATCAGAAATCATAATCCTTTTACTCCCCCTGAAATTATGCATCTAAAATATGTCAGTTATAAATCACATGATAGAGATCTACAACTCCTTATGGAATGTAGTTCGTCATATCTATCGGATGAAAAAAAAAAATTCAGAAAAATATGTACTCCCCCTTGAAGGTTGATATCCTCATTGGAGTATCGGAGTACAATCTCTTATATCAGCCCAGAAGTATTTTTCTCTTTCAGCATTGAAGTCCGGGTCCTGAACTGTAGTATTCAGAAGCCACACTCCTTATCATTGAGGTACGAGTTCTAAGCTGTTGTACTTAGAAGCCTTGTTCTTGACATTGAGATGCGGGTCTTGAACTGTGTTATTCAAGAGCCATCGTTCTCTTACTCCCCCTTGACTTGTGGTGCCTGCAACATAGAATCAATCTTCGGTTTTGGTACCCATTGGTATTTGGGTCCATGTATATTAGTTGCAGTTCGAATGGGAGTAACTGAATAAGAACCATACCAGTAATGATCACTAGCTTTATGAACAAAATCAAATGTATTACAGTAAGAACAATACCTTTTCTTAGATAACCTGAACATTTGATCTCTCGAGTAAGCAAGATCAGGTTTACCTTTAATCACTTTGTTCTTCTTTGCGTTTGATGCAGATACAAATGATTTGTTTTCTTTCTTCTTTCCTTTATTTTCTTCCTTCTTCTCATCATTCTTCTCATCATCATCCACTGGTTTCACTTTCCATACCGGTTTCTCTTCTTGATATTTTCTTCTTCTTCTTTGTGTACCCGAACAATCTACATGTTGATCATAGAAAATATTAGAAGTACGAATATGATTGAATGAATTTACTAACCTTCTTGAAGAAACAGGTTTCATGTGTGAGCTTGAGGCTGTCTTTTTAAAATCAGCTGAATTATTTCGAGGTGTGTGGATTTGTGACTCTGGAGTCGTCTGCTCAGTCACCACCACCTTTGAAACAATCTTTTCAAACTCTTTAATCTTTGAAGCGAAACTGTCTCTTTCTTTTACAAGAAGATCAATCTTTGTCTTGAATTCAGACTTCGTTTGTTGCTCTATAAGCGCATTCTCAGATAGTTCAGATAACTTTGCAATTAATTTCCTTATCTCAGTCTCAAAAATAATTCTTTCTTCTTCAAAATCCTTTTCCACATTCTTTCTTCCATCAGATATCTCTTTAAAAAATCCAACATTCTTCTGCTCAATCTCCTTTTTATCCTTTGCAAATTTTTCTCTTTCAATAATGATCACTTTCTCAAAATCAGAGATTTGTTGAGAAAGTTTAACGCATTTAAGCTCAACCGTCTTCTTCTCGTCAGCACATTTTCTAGAAAAATCTGAGAACTTGTTTGCAAATCCTTTCTTTTTAGTCTCAAAATCAGATCTTTCTTCAACCATCTTTTTCTCCAGATCAGATATTTTCTTTTGAAGCTCAGCATTAGCATCCACTAGATTCTTAATCTTCATCTCATAACTGTCAACAGAATCTACGTGCTGAATTTGGATTATTTGAGATTCCAAATCAGAGATCTTTTGCAGAAAATCAGAATTCTCAGTCTTTAATTTCTCAGCTTCCAACCATTTGTCATCTTTCAAGACTTGAATAACTTCCTTTTCAAGTTGTTGAAAATGTTCCTTGTATTTGGCAAAAAATTTTGAATATTTACCTGAACTTGTTGACTTCTTCAGGTAACCTATATGTGCATGCATCCACTCATTAAGCTTATTATAAATGTCAACTTGATCATCATGTTTCTTCTTGTAATATTCCAAATGACTTTTACATACAACAACGTCCTTATGTAAATCTTTCAACTTTTTACAACTTTGTGCAAATCGGCCTTCAAGATGAAGAAGCTCTGCTTTAAGATTAGCAATCTCTTCTTTTGATGACATTTTTCCTTGAGAAGACATCCTGTTTCAATTAAAAAGAACTTGAAATGATCGTTAGTCCAAATATGAAATCACAAGAAATACATAAAAACTTGAAATAAAATTTCAGAGTTTTTTTTTTTTTAATCACAATCAGAACTATGTCCCCCTAGGCAGACTTAGTGTCAAGGCCATATTACAGTTTTGAAAAAATCAAATTTTTTTTTGACTAAGTGTTAGAACTCGCAAGTCCTTAAAACTCGCAGACTGAAGAACTCGCAGACTAAGACTTGCGCGTTCTATAAATTCTCAACCAAACGCGCAGACAAACTCGCAAGTAAACTCGCAAGAAAACTCGCAGATATTTGCGCGTTTTGAGAAACTCGCAAGCAAATACGCAGATCAAACTCGCAAGCTCCTAAACTCGCTAACCACTGTTCACACTAGAACTCGCTAACTGTGATGTGCGCTTTTCCCAAACTCGCAGATCAAAGCTTGCGCGTTTGAACTAAACTCGCTAGCCACTCTTGCGCGTTTCAACACTTAGAATTATTTCCTTAAGTTTCAAACTTCGCAGGTCGATGAACTCACTAATCACTGTTCCTCCTCAAACTCGCAGGCCAAAGAACTCGCAAACTAGTATTCCTTCTGAAACTCGCTAGCGCGCGTTTCTTGAAACTCGCAAGTAGCCTTGCGCGTTTTAGACCAAATTCTTCCTTCGACTTGCGCATTCTACCCTGATGAACCTGCGCGTTCCACGAAGAACTTGCGCGTTTTGGCGATCTAGCGCGTTCTTCTGTTTTTCGACCCAAAAACCATCTTTTTCACCTTAAGTCGATC
The DNA here is from genome assembly GCA_023525745.1 of Arctium lappa. Taxonomy (NCBI): domain Eukaryota; kingdom Viridiplantae; phylum Streptophyta; class Magnoliopsida; order Asterales; family Asteraceae; genus Arctium; species Arctium lappa. The sequence goes on along the minus strand of CM042058.1, from coordinate 54,566,852 downwards.
TTTTCTTGTCCAATTGATCTGTAACTTTGCAGAATCCTTTGTAATCAACCCAAGAACAAGTTTCAATACACGATTTTTACAATTAAACAATTACAAATAAAAAAGATTAATGAAACAGTGACTAACGACTCGTGAAAAAAAAATCAACCAAAATCACGAATTCGAATGAAATTCCAGTGCAATACGAAAATTAAAGTACATAGACTCGATATAATACACTTTGCGATCAAAACCTAATCAAAATCTGCTCCAAAAACTCACAGAAACTCAGAGTTCGAAATTTCTTGAAAGAACAGTAACGAACCAAACTTTCTTGATCTGATTTCACTTTGAATCTGCTCTGATACCAATTGTTATTCCCAGATATTCAAGTTCTAATCACTAACAAGTAAACAAGATGAATCTCGTAATCACATGTCATTGAATCATTCACAAGATTACAATCTTACAACTTTCTCTCACTACTTTCTCTCACTAGAATGATATATCAAAGAATCTCTTCTCTAATCAGCTCACTTTCTTACAATGACTTACTTACAAATGAAACAAGGAAACAAGGTATTTATACCTACAACAATTACAAGGAAAGCAAATACAAATACAAATACATTGACTTTGACTTTATTAACAAAAGACTTTGACTTTGATGAGAGTTGACTTTTCAGCTTTGACTTCTTGATCTTTTGGTCTTCAAACTTTATGATCTTGAATCCAACATATTTGTGCTCTAACATGGCTTTTGAAGGAATTGGAATAGATAATTCTTTTGACCAAATTCCAAATCTTGTGTTTGGTTCACATAATGAAATCCTTTGAATTCCACAAATTAAGGAATTCATCATTCCTTGGCTTAAGTCAAAGAAATGAATTCCATCCAATTCCTACCAACCAAACATGTGGTCAATATCCATTAAATTCCATTCCAATTCCTTCAATAGGATCATGGGACTCAAGGAATGATAACTTTCCTTCAGGCGGTTTGTGGATATACCTGTTGACTTGACTTTGTTTATGGTCTGTATTTGTGTTTAAATTTTTATTTGATTACTTACAGGTGGTTTGACTTTGAGTTGTTTGTGATTTTATGGTGTGTTTCCGATGAGCAGAACTGATGTTATTGGCGGTGGAAGGCGGAGGTTTTTTCTCTTCTTCTACTTCAGGGTATATAGTAAGGGTTTAATAATCCTTTTGCTTTTTGGCAAGAGAACTGAGGAGAAACCCATGAGAGTGATGCAGTGGAACCGGTACCAGTTGGTGGACCAAGAATCTGACCCTGACCTCCAGATGGCTTCCCATACGAACCGTTTGGTCCACGGGTGCTCATCCTTTCTCTGTTTTGGTCGCACGACCGCTGGACTTGAGACTCCATCCCCTTTGAAAGTGGGACCTACCCACCACCAGGATGTTCTTAAAAGTACTCCTGATTTGCAGAAGGTTAAAGAACATGATCGTAACTCAGATCTTGGTGTTGTTGTTGATGATGATGATAAAATCAACTGCATAAATGATTGTTCTCTTAGAAGCAGCTTGAAGAGACCAACGACTAGTGTTTTGGTCTCTGTTGTTGGTAATAAGGAGGATGAGGACGAGCTTGTAGACCGAAATGATGCCAATGGTTCGGATCATACTGAAAGGAGAGTTCAATGGATGGATGTATCCGGGGGAGAGCTTTTTGTGATTCGGAAATTCGATCCCAGGTATGAATTGGATGATTCTAGTTTGAAGTTTAGTATCACAATGGTATTAGATTGCTCATGCTAGCTGCTTTTGTATCATGGTTACTCTTTTTTCTCTTTCTACAAACAAATGACATTCTGAAGGTGAACTATCTGAAGGTGAAGAACTAATTACTTGTTTCTATACACTGGAAACTTGATAAAACAAACCAAACCAAACTAAACGGACCCGGTATATCCCATTCAGAGTTAAGGTCTGCGGAGGGTAGGATATACGCATACCTTACCTATAGCCTATAGGGAGGGTTTGGATGTACGCATACCTAACATGTAGTCAGGGTATGGGGAGGGTAAAATGTAGAACTACCTTACCTCTAGGTACGGAGTGGGGAGGGTAGGATGTATGCCGACCTTAGAGGTCAAAGTAAGGGTGTCAAGAGATGTCAGAAATGTCAAGTTCTTTGATTTGATGTAATTTTCTTTAAAAAATGTTGCATTATGTCGAATGGCGGGTCCATCGTCTATCCCCAATGTAAGACCCCGAATGAAAAGAATATACCTTTAAAGGCATGATTGCTGCGATCAGGAGCTGCTTAACATCATTGAGAACAATAGAGGGTCCGTATTACTCAAAGCACTAGTAGCCGGGAAGGGCCCTAGAAGTGCCCATACGCTCTGCACATTTACAGAGCTAACACCTGTCCAGTAAGGGTATGGGTACAGTAGGATGTACACATACCTTACCTCTAGGTAGGGTATAGGGAGAGTAGGATGCATGCCTACCCCTTTTCTTAAAGGCAAGGATGTAGATACACATACCTACCTCTAGGGGTATGGGAGAGTAGGATGCATGCATACCTTTTTTTTTAAAGGAAATGATATACGCATACCTTACCTCTAGGTGGGTATGGGGAGGGTAAGATGATGTACACGTATCTTATCCCTAGGTAGGGTACGGAAGGGTCGGAAGTACGCACTCTAGGTAGGGTACGATGTATGAAGACCTTCCGTAGGGTAGAGAGGTTTGATAATTCAAGAATCCTCTAAATCACTAGAGAGAGAAAATAGAGAGAGAGTTTGAAAGCGCAAAGTGTAATCTCTATAGAATGTGTGTGAGTTTCTTTCAAGACCAAAGCCCAAAGGGACTTAAATACCCTGGACTTATACAACAGAGATACACATTCTAAACACTGTATAAGACCAAGCCTATAAATACAACGATTACTATAAAATCAGACTTAACAATCTCCCCCTTAGTAATCATTGGCGCTATGGTCTTCAAAATCAATCTTCTAATTCAGCACGGACCATCTAAGCGACTTTGTGAAGAAGCTTCTTGACTTAAAAAAAATATTCTCAGCATCTTTTAGGTTCAATTGCTTTTGCTGTCTTGACAAGACTGGACCTGTTTGTAATTAGCTTGAAAGAACAATCGGTTCATCATCTTGTGCTCTAGATGATTCACCTCTTTCAAATAAACTTGAATGAACTGTGGTGATCGGAGCTGGAACAACAAAAGACTAGTATGGCTGAGAAAAATAGAATCTTGAGCGAATCTTGATCTTCAGTAACGAGTATGTCGGAGTTGAGTAGCAACTGAAGAAACAAGCATAATCTTTTCTAGCTGTTGCCACATAAGATTAGGATGATTTTTGAAACAATCAATCCTGTTGTAGATAGAGTTTGGCAAGGCTAACATCAGATTTGCCTTTATATCACGATCAACTTGATACTGCGATAACTCATCAGGTGTATATTCTTTGGTAGGCTTATATAATCCAGAAGCCATAATGGGTTTTTCAAAAGGTCCTTCAGATAGAATATTCATCATGTCATTGCTGTTTTTTTGACGCTCGATAAAATTCAGAAACCTATCTTGCCACTGAGTAAACTCGTTTTCATCAATCAGAACCGGAGGACGATTTTCTGTACCCAATGACATCATGAGATCATTTTTGTAGAACTGAGCTTGATAAGAAAACTTTGCAGAATCCATATCTCAGAAATCCAGAAAAATTCTAAGTCTTGACTGAGCTGGCGCAAACTTGAGGTTTGCGAGAGATTAACCTGGCAAAGCTAGGTTTGCGTGAATAAGCAGTGGCGCAAAGGAGTCTTTGCGTGAGCAGAAGGTGACGCAAACTATGATTTGCATGAAACACTGATGGCGTAAACAGACTTTGCGTGAGAAGCTAGTGGCGTAAATGTTACTTTGCGTGAGCTGAAGGTAGCGCAAACTGATCTTTGCGTGATACACAGGAGACGCAAAATAGACTTTGCGTGATACAGAGATGACGCAAGACGGATTTGCGTGAGCTGAATCAGATGCAATCTGATCTTCTCGCGAGATGAAGGTGACGAGAACCAAGAACTTTTCTAGAACAATAACTTGCGCAAATCTTTGAAGAACAGGATGAACTCGCGCAAAGCTCGATGAACTCGCGCCAACTGCAGATCTGGCGCAAATCGCTGAAAAACACGAAAAAATCAAAAATCGATTATAGGTACAAAATTAATGAGATTTCCAAACACATATATGATCGAAAGCACGATTTTAACACTTTGTAACAAACAATTTTGATCAAAAACCACAATTTCGATAATTCGTTATATGAATAGTACAAGAAAAAACTGTTTTCTAGAAAATCGAAAACTCACAAAATCGAACAACCAAACTTGATTTTCTTGAAAAATGATGTGAATCAAAAAGATTTTACAATTAAAGTCGAATCCAACAAACAAAATTTCAGAAAAATTCGATCACAAACAAGACCGAATTTGATGAAAAATCCAAAAATGAGATTTTCTTGAAAAATTCAAGAAAATTGATCAAATTTTCAGATTAAATCACAAATTCAGTATACGAAAAACAGATTCTCTCAATCCTCTCAGATTTAGATTGGCTCTGATACCAATTGATAATCCAAGAATCTCTAAATCTTAGAGAGAGAAAGTAGAGAGAGAGATTAGAAGCGCAAAGAAGTAATCTGATTTAGAATACGTGAGTTCCTTACAAAGACCAAAGCCCAAAGGGACATAAATACCCTAGACTTATACAACAGAGATATGCATTCTAACCACTGTATAAGACCAAGCCTATAAATACAATGATTACTATAAAATCAGACTTAACAAGGTTGAATCTATGTAGTCCTTCAACTTGCAAACAAAAGATATCAGGTAACAACTGTGGTGAGTAGGAGCGAAGTGTGTGCAACCAAAAACAACCGGGTGCAATGCAATGAAACAAACTACTAAAGCTGGAGGAACAATCAAATGAAACACATTCCAACCTATACAACTATAATACATGATTGTTTCCTTGTATGTATACACACACACACACACACACATATACTTATGGAACTCGTTGGGTCACTTGTTGCCTCTTGAAGCTGTTATGAACCGATTTAACAGGATGAAACTAACACAATAACAGAAAGGAAAAGCTGGCCAAATTGTATTTACTCACAGTAATTGAATGGAACAGGAAAGAGAAACGGTAAGAACTCTAGCAATTCGAGAGTACTAGTCTCTCCCAAAAGAACCGACTAATTTATGCATCCTTCATACTCCCTACACCATCCCTATTTATACCATTTATTTCTTTAGAGTTATCCAATGATATTGTCCCTAATTTAAGTTCTAATTACACAAACAATCAAGATGAACAATTTCCAAATCATATGTCATTGAATTCCAAATCACAAAGATTACAATCTCACTTTCCCTCTATACACTCTCTCACTAGAATGGATATTCAATCACACCTTCTCTAATCTGCTCCGTGTAGTTCTAACTTACAATGAATGACTTACTTCCCACACGCTTACAATCTAATTTCACTTACAATCTTATCACAAAGACTCAAGGCAAGAACTATTTATACAAGCAATATTACACTAAACACAATACTTTGACTTTGACTTTTATTACAAAGACTTTGACTTTCATGCTTGAGAGCTGACTTTGAGCTTTTACTTCCTTGAACTTTGACCTTCAGTATTAATGATCTTGTATCCAACAAATCTGTGCTCTAACATTCTCCCCCTTTGGATCAAGATCATCTCTAAAAAGATTTTGTAATTCAGTCTTCTCTCTTTAAGCTCAATTTGAATCATCTCCCCCTTTCTGTACAAACATTACAAACTCCCTCTTTGTAGATTAGTATCAGATTAAATATTCTCGTTTATGCTCAGAACAATCTCCCCTTTCTTTGATAAATTATGTCTTTAAACTTTCAACAATCTTCTCAAAATCTGTTCTTCAAGAAAATTAGCATCCTCCCCCAAGGTTGGTATAAACCTCTTTCATACACAACTCTGATTGCTTCAGCAAATTATCTCCAAATAAAATTTCTGTAAAAAAAGCTCATCTTCAGAAATCTTTGAAATATCTCTTTCAACTTTGAAAAAACTCTATCAAAATCAACAAATCTTGACCACTTTCTCAAATACTACTTGATCTTCTCTTAACTATAACATTTCTTGACTACACTCTCCCCCTTTTTGATGATTAGATCACTGAAATCATCAAAACTTTCACAAGAAACGTCACTTCATCTAGTCTGACCACTAATCTTATCAAGAGCCTCCGATTCTTTATCAATTCATAATAGTGTATTCATCGAGATCTTTTCAAATCCAGAAAAATAAGAATGTAACTCCTGGGTCAACTAATGAATCAGTTAATATGCCTGTCAGTAACACAAAGTTACTGTGTGTAACGAATACACACTGGAAAGGAGCTTTTATGATGTTCACTCCCCCAGGTTTTCCATTCAATCATCGAAACACCACAAAGATATTTCTATGAACGTTATGACAAGAAAAACAAATTTCCTTGTGTGTTTGTGCAAGTGTTTGAAAGAATTAAGCACATGATGATTGCTTATATAAGGCTCAAAATATTGTAAACCACTAAGACAACAATAGTTAAATACAGACTCGATTGTGCATGATCGAAGTGCGAAGGTGGGGTAGAATTCCTTCTTTTTCAATATCTAGATTTTTCAAATGAAAATCAGATAGATAATGTGTTGCGTCCCCTTCAAATATTGAAACACTTTCTTGTTGAGAAGAAAATGAGTAGCTAGTGGGGTTTTTATCAAGAGTTGGCATGGGCTAGTTGCTTGTTTCAATAATGTTCACGAAAAATTGTGAAACACTAGTAATGTGGTTGCCCGACTCAGAAAAAGTTGGTGCAGAGTTTGATATTCTTTTACTCTGTTCTCACACCCTCTTTCTTTTAATCATTAAGCTCACATCTAACCAAACTCTCTTTTCATTTTATCTCATCGCTCAACCCACACTCAGTATATTGACTCCTCACACATTCAATCACTCAAGGATTAACTTCTTGGGTAGGAAACATTGGTTAACGTGAATCCATAGAAGTTCTGTTAAGCTCACACAAAGAACCCATGTTGTCCTAAAAGAACATGTTGCTCAACTGATTTAACTTGACAGTTAAAGCACAATAAATATATGTCAGATGTCTGTATGCTCAATGAGATAATCATGAATATTTGATCATGTTAAACATTGAAGAATTTTCAAACAAGTATATTGAATGAATGAAATGAATACAAGAAACTTGTTTGAAAATCTAACATTGTATGATAAAGATCAAATAGAAATGATTTATCTATTAAGATTTAGGTCGACAAAAATTGGATTTTGTCTATACGAAACAAGATATAGACAAGTCTTGAAAGAACGCTTTAAAAAAATCACGCTCAAAATTCTTTGAAGTTCAAACGGGGTGACTTACCATCGAAAAGTTTGGTTCAATTTGGAGACATGGTAAAAACATATTCAACAAAAAAAAAATAAACCGGTGTGTGTGAATACTTGACAGTATATGGAAAAGATAAAACGCAAGTATTTATCTTTGGAAACACACGGTTTATAACCATATAAGCACAAATAATGATGAAAACATTTAAAATCACACTTCTAAAATTCATGAAATCGTTTAAGAATCAGAAGTGGTTTGAACATTTAAGAACATGTTTTCATACCTGAAAGTTGTCCTTTTTTTCAGATACATATGAGATTAAGAATAGAAATAAACCGTTTCGTTTAGTCTTGAATCTCATGAAGTCAAGCTTCAAGTCATATAAGATATGATCTTGTAAGCATCCTCTCAATCTGCATCAGTCACAAAGTCGTCAAAGCAACTTTATTCACAACTTTATTGAAAAATAAAATGACATAAAGTAGTAAAACATTAAATATATGAGTTCTGATCTGAAGTAATCAGAAGTCATAATTCATACTCCCCCTGAAAATATTCATCTAAAATATGTCAGTGAAAAAGGCACATGATAGAGATCTGCAACTCCCCCTGAAATGTAGTTCATCATATCTTCTGAATACATATTTCCAGAAAAATATGTACTCCCCCTTGAAGGTTGATTTCCTCGTTTGAGTATTGGAGTACATTCTCTTATCAGCTCGGGAGCATCATTTCTTTTGATCATTGAAGAGCGAGTCCTAAATTGTTGTGTTTAGAAGTCAAACTCCTTATCAATGAGGTAGGGGTCCTGAACTGTAGTATTTAGAAGCCTTGGTTCTCTTACTCCCCCTTGGCTTGAGGTGCCTGCAACACAGATTCATCTTTAGGCTTTGGTACCCACTGGTATTTGGGTCCATGATTGTGAGTTACAGTTCTAATAGGAGTAATTGAATAAGAACCATACCAGTAATGATCACTAGCTCTATGAACAAAATCATATGTACAACAGTAAGAACAATACCTTTTTCTAGACAACCTAATCAATTGATCTCTCGAATAAGAAAAACCAGTTTTACCTTTCCGCACATTGTTCTTCTTGACTTTTGATGCATGTACAAATGATTTGTTACTTTTCTTCTCTTCCTTCTTCTCATCATTCTTTTCTTCATCTACAGGTTTTACTTTCCAAACTAGTTTCTCTTCCTTATATCTCCTTTGTCTCCTTCTTTGTGTACCTGAACCATCTACATTTCGATCATAGAAAATGTTAGTAGTACGAATCTGATCAAATGAATTAACTGACCTTCTTGCAGAAACAGTTTTCAGATGTGAGCTTGAGACTGGCATGTTAGAACCATCTGAACTATTTCTAGGTGTGTGAATTTTTGACTCTGGAGTCGTTTGCTCAGTCACCACCACCTTGGAAATAATATCTTTAAGCTCTTTAATCTTTAAAGAATAATTTTCTCTTTCTTTGACAAGCCGGTCAATCTATTTCTTGAATTCAGACTTCGCTTTTTGCTCTTTCAGTGCACTCGTGGATAGTTCAGATAACTTCTCTGTCAGTTTCTTTATTTCTGCCTCAAATATATTCCTTTCTTCTTCAAAGTCTTTCTCCACATTCTTTCTCTCATTGGATATTTCTTTAAAGAATCCAACATTCTTTTGTTCTATGATCTTCTTCTCTTTGTCAAACTTTTCTCTTTCCAAAATGATCACTTTCTCAAAATCTGAAATCTGTTGAGAAAGTTTTACACATTTTAGATCAACTACTTTCTTCTCTTCAAAGCTTTTCCTAGAAAATTATGAAAACTTCTTTGCAAATATTTTCTTTTCACTCTCAAAGTCATCTCTGTCTTTGACCATCATTTGTTCCAAATCTGATATTTTCTTTTGAAACTCAGCATTAGCAGTTTCCAGATTCGTAATCTTCTCCTCATAACTGTCAACAGAAGTTGCTTGCTGGATTTGGACAATCTGTTTTTCCAAGTCAGAGATTTTTCTTTTCAGCTCAGTGTTCTCAGTTTCCAAACTCTTTACTCTTTCTCTTGAAGACATCTTTGTTCTTTCCATCATCTTTTCAAGCTGATCCCACTACTGTTTTCGTGAAGCCTTTTTGGTATCTAATTGAAGAGAAATCTCATCTAAAACTCCTTGCAAGATAAAGGCTTTGGCTAATCTGTCAGCTTTATGTCTCCATCTGTGCTCATCTGTGTATTCCTGAAGTGGTAGTGGGTATTCTCCTCGTTCAGTTTTTCCATTTTCTCCCATAAAAGAGTAAGTCCTCGTTGGAGTTTTCATCTTTCCTTCCTTCAGAGATATTCTGATATATTCTCCCAAATAATTGCGATCAATCAAATCCAGAAAACTATCCTTCTACTGCTCATATTCGCCTTTAACTAAAACAGGAGGTTTCACATCAGTTTCAATTGCAAGAGCTTCTCTGGAAGTAGAAATCTTATGCTCCTGACTTTTCTCTTTAAGCCCTTTAGCAGTATATTCTTCAACAAAGAAATAATCATCCATGATTCCTGTTACAATAAGAACTTGAATCTGATCGTTAGTCCAGACGAAATCAAGTATACCAGAAAATCTTAGAAAGAAAATCAGAAATGAAAATTTCAAATTTCTATAAGTCTGGAATTCGCAAGCTGCAAAGAAGTACAAGGAATTCACAAGTCACAAACAGAATTCGTAGACAAGCACAAACAAGAATTCACACACAGGATTATTAAGCAATTAAAATTCGTAAGCAAACAAAATTCGCAAACAATAAGAAACTCAGAAATTCGCAGACTACAGAGGTTTCAAAATTCGCATACAAAACAAATCACACAGAATTTGCAAACAAAAAGAAACTAGAAATAGCATGCAAAACAATTCAACTTCAGAATTCGCAGATTGTAAGAAATCAGAATTCTTAAGCACATAATTCGTAAGACCTTCTTCTGCGAATTCTAAGGAATTCGTAGCTTAGACTATTGCGAATTCTAAGAATTCTTAAGACACTCTTCTGCAAATTCTATCTTTGATAATTTTCTAAGAAAAACTTTTCGCAAATCACAAGTATACGAATTCTGATGGTTTCTCAATAGTCTCACATGCGAATTCTAAGCAATTCGCAAGAGACCCATTTGCGAATTCTATCCCTGCGAATTATTTCCTTGTGATTTTTCAGAAACAACAGCTTATGCGAAATCTAATATAAACTTGCGAATTCTTTAAGATTTCTGCGAGTTCTTTATCTTTCTACGAGTTTTTCAGATCTGGAATGAAAATTCGATCTGAATCTTCTCAAAAACCTATCTATTCTTTGAATTACAACCTGAAACTTTAACAATTCAATCACCAATACTTCTAGAAATTGTTTCTACCAAAGGAATTCGATAAAAAACACTAACAATTACAAATCGATATAAAACAATGCTTATCAAACTCGTGAAAACAAAACTCATAAAATCATCAAATTGATGAAAAATTACAGTGCAATCCTTTTTCAAACCTATACAAGAATGATTCTTGATAGTCCACTTGAAATTGATAAAATCTTTTTCAGATAAAGATTTGGGTACCCAATTTAATTTGGGCTCGTGTTTGTTAGTTGCAGTTCGTATGGGGAAATAATTGACAGGTTTGACAATAGAAGCACGAGAAAGATAATCAGAAAAATATACACAATCATCATAAGAGAAAACATAATCATCTGAACTAGAATCAGAAGACGAATATGAGACATTTTTGGAAATTTGAATCATTTGTTTTCTAGAATATTTGGAAATTTTATTACACATAGAAAATGAATCACTTTTATAATATTTGTCTACATATACATCCTCATCAATCATAGAATCAGTAGATGTCTGCTTCATTCTCCAGATCTGCCTCTTTGACTTAGCGCTCAAAGTCCTATCTGTAATAATTGAAGCAGACGAATTAGAACAGTAAGAAAGAACTGTATCTCGTTTCTTTGATTTCTTTGACCGTCTTCTTTTACGCTTAGGTTTATAATATTGATCATTTAGCGTAAAAGAATCATCAAGAATTTTAAACTTAATATTTAAATCAGAAGAAATAAATTTATCTAAGCAACCAATCTGATCAACTAATAAATCTGAATGAGCCTCAGAGTCTGAATTATTTTGAGAAAAAATTTTAAAATTAGAAATTTCCTTTTTGTTTTCATTATAATCAGAAGAAAGATTAGAAATAGAATCTGATTTTTGAGAAAATAAATTTTCTTCAAGACTTGAAGTCATAAAAGAAAGAAAAATATCAGATTCAATTTCTTTTAAAATATTTTGATCTTCTATCTTGTCTTCAAGATCGATGATTTTGCCTTCTAATACTAAAGGAGGAGTATATTTCTTCGAATCATAAATGATAGGAGAAATATTTTCCTTATCAGAATCAGGGGCATAAGAAGAAACAAAATCATCAGATACTGAAGATTTAATAGGAGATATATCATTTAAAATTTTTCTTCCTCTTCTTGATTTTTCAGGAAAATATTTGGCATTTTCATAAGTATAAACAAAAGGAATTTCATTTTTCTTATTATTTGTCCTTTTCTCATTTTCGAGATCTAACACTTCATTTTCACTAGTCCAATGAAATTTGAACTGAGGAGCATAGTGTGCAAGAGTTAGATAATCGTATTTATATAAAGTAGGAACTTCGTTTATTACTTTGTTTAAACAATGAGGATTGTCAAAACCAAGTCCCCACCTTTGTTTTAAAGCTTCTTCACTCCTTGGCTTGTTCATAAAAATTGTTTGTTCAGATTGGTTTCTTCGATAAAGCTTTTCTTCTAACTTATTTATTTTATCTGAAAATTCATCTTTTAAAGAAGTCATTTTAGTCAAAGACTCACGATAAGTATTATTTTAATTTTCCAAAACATCCAATTTCTTTTGAAAGATGTCTTTAGTATTTTCTAAAATTGATTTTTCATCTTTCAAAGAAATTTTCAGTTTGTCAATCAAATCTGACTTTTCTGTATTTAAATTCTTTTCAGATAAAATCTTTGAACGCAAATCAGACAAAGCATTTATCATGATATCAAACTGAGAGGTAATAAAATTGTATTGAAATTCATAATATACCTCATCTTTATCTGTTTCAGAATTGTCTGACTGATCATCTCTGATTAAGCACATCTGAGCGATCTCGACTTTTGAAGCTTCATCATCGGAATAATCCAACCAGAATTCTTCTTCGGCCAGCAGAGCAGTTCCGTTCTCTCTCTTTTCAGCCAATTCCATTTTCTTTTTGTAGTATGCTGAGTCCCTAACTTTATTTGCTCGACACTTCTTTGAGTAGTGACCCGACTTTCCACAGTTATAACATGCAGTAGACTTTGGCTCAGGCACTTTGACTGTAGAACCGGAAATGAAGCGAGAAGAGTTGGAACCCGATCTAGGTTGGAATTGTTTTTTGGTAATGCTGAGAGAGAAGGATCATCGCTTTCTGCAAAGCCTCACCATCATCTTCAGTTGACCCGGTGTAAGAGTTATCAGACAACGCTTGTTCAGTTAATTGCTTTGTGAGGAGAGCAACCGGGTCTACTGACTTCTTCTTTTTCTCAAGTTTTGCCTTTTTCTCTATCACCAAGCATTCATCAGTTAGCAAGATCTCAAACATCTCTTGGATCTGCATTGTGGAGATTTTGACATCGTTCCTCAGTCTATGACAAGATTTATTCCATTCAGGCTGCAATATGTTGAGGAACTTTAGATTTATCTCAAGCTCAGTCTTTTCAACCTTTATCTTTCGAAGATCATTGATCACGACACAGAAACGATCAAACACAATCTTTAGTGGCTCCCCGTCCTTGGCTTTGAATTCCTCAAAATTATTCATGTAGCGCGTATGCCTGAGTTGAGTAGCTACTGAAGAACCAAGCATAATTTTCTCAAGCTGTTGCCACATCAGATTAGGATGAGTTTTGAAACAATCAATCATGGTGTATACAGAGTTTGGCAAGGCCAACATTAGATTTGCTTTAATATCTCGATCAGCTTGATAAGCAGATAACTCTTCATATGTATACTCTTTAGTAGGCTCGTATAATCCATAAGCCAATTTGGGTCTGTCGAACGGTCCTTCAGATAAAATGGTCATCATGTCATTTCCATTCTTTTGTCGTTCAATGAAATTCAGGAACCGATCTTGACACTGAGTAAATTCATTTTCATTTATAAGCACTGGTGGACGACTGTCTGTACCCAAAGTCATCATCAGATCACTTTTGTAGAACTGAGCTTTATAAGAAAACTTGTCAGAGTCCATTTCAGAAGATCAGAAAAAATGTTAAGTGTCAAGCTTGCGCAAAGATGAGTTTTGCGTAACAGGAAGAATACGCAAACGAGACTTTATGTATGTAGGTAGATGCGCAAACAAGGCTTTGCGTATGCTGAAGGATACACAAACAGACGATTCTCGGATGTAGAAGGAAACGTAAAGTTGAGCTTTGCGTATGAAAATGAATGTGCAAACTAGACTTTGAGCTTTGCGTATGAAACTGATGCGCAAAGTAGCTTTGCGTATGAAACTGATGCGCAAAGTAGCTTTGCGTATGTTGAATGATACACAAACTATACTTTTCGGAAACCACCGGATACGCAAAACGAACTTTGCGTATATAACTCGATGCGAAAACCTGAAACAAATGAACAAAATTAGTAGAACATGCAAATCCAACTATGAACTTGTGCAAAGCTATATGAAACATGCGCAAACTTTAGATCTTGCGCAAACCGAAGAAAAAACACAAAATCTACTAAAAACTCGATTTCAACACCGATTTTGATGAAATTTTCTTATACAAATAAGATCGAAAACACCTTTTCAACTCAATTCAATCGAAAAAATCGATTAAAATCCACAAAAACCAGGTTTCGTAAATGTAACAGTATGCAATAACAAGTTTTTAGAAAAACTTTAAAACACAAAATCGAAGATCAAAACTTTGTTCTCTTGCAAAACAATCTGAAACAAATGTGATCGATTATCAAAAACAAAACTAATGAAATCAAAATCAACACAATTCGATCACAAACACATCCAAATTTGATGAGAAATCAAGAAAACGAGATTTTCTTGAAAAATTCAAGAAAATCGATCAAATTTTCGATTTCAATCACAAATTCAGATTCAAAATTACAAACTCTCAATCCTCTCAAGATTCAGATGGCTCTGATACCAATTGATAGTCCAAGATCTAAGAATCTTTAGAGAAAGAAAGTAGAGAGAGAGAGCAAGTATGCGCAAAGTAGGAATTGAATAGATGTGTGCGTGAGTTTCTTACACAGAACAAAGACCAAAGGGACTTAAATACCTTTGGTCAGATACAACACAGATAGACTCTAAACACAGTATTTGACCAATCCCTATAAATACAATGATTACTATAAAATCAGACCTAACAATTCTAGATGATAATTCGAACACAATCCAATCAAACACAACTAGAATTACACACAAAAACAAGAAATTCAATCTAAGACTCAATGAAACAGTTCGAACTCCATTTATTGATTGATTTCAATATGGATCTGCTCTGATACCAATTCATAATGTCCCTAATTCAAGTTCTAATTATACAAACAATCAAGATGAACAATTTCCAAATCATATGTCATTGAATTCCAAATCACAAAGATTACAATCTCACTTTCTCTCTCTACACTCTCTCACTAGAATGAATATTCAATCACACCTTCTCTAATATGATCCGTGTAGTTCTAACTTACAATGAATGACTTACTTCCCACACGCTTACAATCTAATTTCACTTACAATCTTATCACAAAGACTCAAGGCAAGAACTATTTATACAAGCAATATTTACACTAAACACAATACTTTGACTTTGACTTTTATTACAAAGACTCTGACTTTCATGATTGAGAGTTGACTTTGAGCTTTTACTTCCTTGAACTTTGACCTTCAATATTAATGATCTTGTATCAAACAAATTTTTGCTCTAACAACCAAACTAACCCTTCTTTAACTATTCTAGAATGTTACTTAGAAATGGGCTTGGGCCTCTAAATGGATGCATGACATTACCCCGCCCCCAAAAAACCACCTTGTCCTCAAGGTGGATAGAAAAAATAGAGAAATTTAAGCATCCCGGTTACAATATCTCTCCAATCAAGTGTCATTGAAGTTGATCCCTTGCATGTTAGCTTCCTGTCACAATTGTCTTCCGAAACCAGAGTCGCAGCTAATCTACCACTCCCATAATTATGCCCGCTTACAAACTCTGTTAGCTCCAAATCATCTGTTTGTTAAAGTGTTGAAAATACCAGTCCAATTTCAGAGGACTTCCAAAAGATACACTTCAGAGGACGAAGACGTCATAGGAAGAAGACGTCAGAGGAAGAAGACGTCAGAGGACGAAGACTTTAGAGGACGAAGACTTCAGAGGACAAACCTGCCCCTGAAGTACTTATCAGAGATTGCAACTTTCAGAGAAGACATCAGAGATGGCTTCATCAGAGGCTCTGAAGATAACGTCAGATCTCTGAAGACATTCTCTCTGAAGATGTTCACACTGAAGTTTTCTACGAATGAACAGAAGAACAGATGACACGTCACTTAGTGATAAGATTTACTTTCTAGAGTAGGTCACTGTTCAACATGCTCTTTTTGTCATACAAGTACACTGCTTACTTTATGGTCCTATAAATAGGACCATCACCTTATTGTTCAAAGTGTGCTTAAGAAGTTATATATCTGATAATATAAGTTGAATATTTTATTCTAAGAATATCTTGTTTATCTTTATCTGCTTTATGAACTGTGATATTTGAATCTCCTTTGATATTAAACTGTATTACTTCCACTGTCATTACTCTTATTGTTTATATCATTGTTAAGAGATTAGATCTGGGATCCAAAAATTGGTATCAGAGCTTCCTTTGTTTCTAAAACAAAGAAAGATCATATATGCATACTCGTATAGATTTACATCTCATTGATTCTAAACTTTCAATATCTGTGCATGTTCATATAAACCCAGTTTATTCAAGAACATCATGTGCTCTAGATTTGATAGTAAATCGCAGTTCATTACAAAAAGCACCAGTTCTTCAAATCTTCTTTTTTAAATGGCAAACTCAAGCATAAGTGCCATGTATACAGCTGGGTCATTAACAAAACCTCCTACACTTTTAAGGGATGAATATCCCCAATGGAAAATAAGGATGGTAAATTTTCTAGAAGGTATGGACAGGGATCTTTTTAGATCTGTGAACGTTGGACCTCACATTCCAATGGTGTTGGTACCAAGAGTTCCTGCAACAGCAGATACTGCCGAAATACCTGCATATTATGAAAAGAAAACCACAAACTTCACTGATGAAGGAAATAATATGATGGATAATGACTCAAAAGCTGTTAGATTACTCATGATGGCCATTCCGAATGATATCTTTCAAGAACTTGATTCTTGTAAAACTGCAAAAGAGATATGGGATCAGTTGTTAAATCAACTTGAAGGTGGCCTACAAACTCAGAAAAATAGAAGAAATCTATGCATCAATAAATATCATGATTTTCATGCTCTACCAGAAGAAAAGTTACACCAAACTTACTCAAGATTCAACAATCTAATAAACAAATGTAGAAAGTTTGGAGTAATAAGAACAAAAGAGGAAAACAACGTTCTTTTTTTGAAAAGCTTGAATGAAGAATGGTCACAGCTGTCCATGTCTATACAAGCTAACCAAGATTTTGAGTCATGGTCATTAACTGACATTTATGGTACTCTTGTTGCACATGAAAAAGAAGTTATGAAGCAAAAATCAAAAACCTCTTTGGGTGGACCCCTTGCACTTGTTTCAAAACAAACATCGAAAGAAAACAACTGTGAAGAGTCACAAAAATGTTTGGAAACAAAAAGGAGATCCAAAAAGGTTTTGATAGCAGAAGAAACTCATACTGATTCAGACTCAGATGAAGATATAAGTGCCTTTGCCAAATCTCTTGCATTAATCACTCATCAGTTTAACAAGAAATTTGGTAAGAAGGTATTTGAAGGAAGGAGAGAGAATGAAGAAAGAAGAAATCCGGAGAGAAGATTTCAACAAGAACCTAGATTCACTCCATATAGTGATCAAAAGGGTGCAAACTTCAACCATGATAATGCAACACAACAAACAAGACCACAACAACCATTCCAACCAAGGTATCTACAACCACAAAGATACTTCAAACCTCAAGAACAGAAGCCAGAGACAAGTACTTCCACTCTTCCACCAAATCAAAATGATGGAAGATGCTTCAGATGTGGAAAATCAGGCCACTTCTCTGCAAACTGCAGAGGAAAACTTGTCAAAGATCAAGATTACTACAAGAACAAATACAAATACAATGTAAAAGAAAGAGTTCTTGTAGCAGAAATGGAAGACTGGCTATCTGACTCGACAAGTGATGGTGAGGAAGTGCCTACCAATCTCTGTGGTATGGCTTTTTCAGATGGAAATCAAACTGATGAAGCATCCAAAGACAACTCTGAAAAGGTAAACTCTCTTTACACCTCTGACAGTGATCCTGAAATAGATGCTTTTAAACTAATTAATGAACTTCAGGATCTAAAGCAAAAGTTTGTTGAAGAAAAAGAGAAAAGAGAGCAAGTAACAAAAGAGCTCATTTTTTACAAAAGAGAAAAGAATCTTCTGGAATCAGAAAAGAAAGAAATTTTTCTTGAAAAAACCAAACTTGAAGAAACCAACAAGCAAAAAGAAAAATCATTGTCGGAAGAAATAAAAGAGATTGAAAAAGTTTTAAAAGGAAAAGAAGAAGAAGTAAAGAAATCTGAGTATGAAAGGCTCAATTCTATTGCCTTAACCAAATTTTTTCAAAAGGAAAGAGAAATCCTACATCAATCTCTAGATAGACAAAATCTACGAATCAAAAGCTATGTCAATGCACAAAGTGTTTTCGACAAAATAAAAACTCAGATGGACTCTCAAGGGCTAGGATTCAATGAGTTGAATTCATTTAATGGATTGGAGAAAACTTCACTTTCTTCCACTTTCTGTATAGGAAAGGTCCAAAGCTCTGAAGATCCATCCATGAATAATTTCAAAAGAATGAAAACATCAGAGGGATCAAAAGCAAGAGCTTTAAATTTCAAAAATACAAAGTACTCTGAAGTAAAAGACATTAAAGAATCTGTGTTACAGATAAAAGAAGAAACTTCAGAGGTACACTTTACAAAACCTCAGAGCTATGATTCCAAAGAAATTTTCAGATTTGATGCTTTCATCTCAAGTGAATCAGAGACATTTGAACCAAGTACCTCTGATACAAGTACTTCTGAAAATGAATCTCAGAGTTCACTTAATCCGAATGCTCCTCTATATTCACCAAAGTCAGATGAAAACATCAGAACTACGTTTAAAGATGATGTTCAAAAGATTTGGGAAGAAAATGTCATGGAGGACTTAAAAAGAAAAGAAAGCATGAAACGGATCATCAAAGTCTCTAGATCAAAAGAAATTAAAAGACCAATAGAGGTAGATATCTCTATTAAATCTAAGAGAGACTTTCTTGACTCTGATTCAGAATCTGATTTAGAGATTGATGAACAGATTTTTGTAAACTAGGGAATGTAATTGACAAAAAGATAGAAACTGTTGGCTCTGGTATTTTGAATGTTCCAATTTCAGTATTGAAAACCAAAACCAGAATACCAATAAGTCCTGATTTTGCAAATATGTGTTTACAAGCAAAAACATCTCTGGAACTTGAAAAAGAGTTGCAAGAAAAAGCAAAGAATAAAACAAACACTTTTGGTTCTTACACCTATAAAACAATAAAATTCTCTCCTGAACAAAAAGGCAAATGGACAAAAATTAACCATATTGATCCTGTCTGTGCAGTAAGCAGCAAAGAAAAGAAGATGTTTTTGAACAAGAAAAAGCAACTTGAAAAGAAGACTGTCTGTCAAGCAAAAAGAAAAGAAGTAGTTAGGGATAAATGTAATATTCCTAGTGCTAGTTACAAAAGAAGTCAAAATGTAACAAATGCTTTTAATAAAAAGAAAAACTTTGCTCCTACTTCTTCTTGTTTCATTAATTGTAACTGCATTTATCTCTTGATGAAACTGAAAAATCATTTTAAAGGATCATACTGCCTTTTGAATAAATCTCTGAAAAATATCTCAGAGACAAAATCTCAAAAGAAGACAAGTAAAGGCATGACATCAAAAGATGAGATGCCAAAAAGTCATACAATTCCACCAAAGTCTAACACAAAAGGACCCATAATGAGGTGGGTACCTAAGAAACAATAATCTGTCTTGCAGAAACAGTCAATGCCAATCTGGTACCTAGATTCTGGATGTTCAAGGCATATGACTGGAAATAAAGAACTGCTATCCTCATTCAAAGCAAAATCCGGAGGAGCAGTTACTTTTGGAGACAACAAGCAAGGACAGATTAAAGGATATGGTGAGTTATCAAGAGGAAATGTTTCAGTATCAAAGGTTGCTTATGTGGATGGATTAAAACACAATCTGATAAGCATAAGTCAACTTTGTGATCATGGTTTTAATGTGAAATTTCAAAGAAAATATTGTTCACTTCTTCACTCAGAATCAGGTCAAGAAATGCTAAGAGCAGACAGAAAAGGTAACCTCTACAGAATGAACTTTACCAAAATCACAGACACTGATTCAGAGAAACTTTGTCTTGTATCTCTGAATAGTGAGGAAATCTGGCTCTGGCATAAAAAGTTTTCACATCTAAACTTTTCCTCACTTGATAAGTTAGTTAAACTTAATTTGGTTAAGGGATTACCATCTCTAAAGTTTAACAAAGATCATCTTTGTTCTGCTTGTGAGATGGGAAAAATGAAAAGATCTTCCCATAAAACCAAAAGTGAAAACAACTGTCCTAGACCTCTGCACATGCTTCATGTGGACCTCTGTGGTCCTATCTCTGTACAGAGTCTAGCAGGTAAGAAATACATTCTGGTTCTGATTGATGAATTTTCCAGATACACATGGATAGAATTCATTAGAGCTAAATCTGATGTACCTGACATATTAATAAGGTTGTTGAAAAGATTACAGGTTCTATTCAGCAGCAAAGTTCAGAAACTAAGAAGTGATAATGGAACAGAGTTCAGAAATGCCAAAATCAATTCTTATCTATCAGAAGAAGGCATTACCCCTAACTTCTCTGCAGCAAGAACTCCTCAACAAAATGGAGTAGTTGAAAGGAAAAACAGAACACTTGTTGAAGCTGCCAGAACAATGCTTGCTGAATCTGATCTTTCCACAAATTTTTTGGCAGAAGCAGTAGCAACAGCCTGCTTCACTCAGAATAGAGCTACAATTGTCAAGAGATTTCAGAAAACATCTTATAAACTCATTAACAATAGGAAACCTGATTGTTCCAGATTCTAGTTTCTAAATCAAGATTAATCAAACAAACAAGAATAAGAATCAAATACCTGTTTGATTAACTTCTCAAAATCAAGATTACAATATCTCTCTCTCTAGAGCTCTCTCCAACGACCTCTCTCTCTCTAACTTTCTCTCTCTAAATGTAACTGAATATTCTTCAATTAATTTCTCTACAAAATACAAAGAAAGAAAAACTATTTATACTACCTAACTATTGCAAGGAAAAATACAAATACAAAAATACATTGACTTATTACAAATAGACTTTGACTTTAAATGAGATTTGACTTTAACAGCTTTGACTTTCTCAACTTTGACCTTCATTATTCTTGATCTTGTATCCAATAGATTTATGCTCTAACAAAACCTAATATTAAATATTTTCATGTTTTTGGATGCAGGTGTTACATTCTGAAAGATAGAGAATATCTTGGAAAGTTTGACAAGAAAGCTGATGAGGGCAAATTCATTGGATATTCATTAGCCTCAAAAGCTTTCAGAGTGTTCAATCTTAGAACAAGGACTATCCAAGAAAGCATCAATATCACTTTTGACGACAATAAAAGCTCGGAACATCAAGAAAGTTCATCACCAATCTCTGCATCATCAAGGGAATCTAAATTAAACAAAATATTTGAAGATTTCTTTGATGATGAAGATATCTCTGAAGTTATCTTCAGAGATAGACAGAGAGAGAATTCAGAAGAACCTCAAGAAACGGGTACAACCCTTTCAGGGCCCTCTGAACTAACACCTTCTGTTTCACCAAATGCAGATCAGCAAAGTGAGTTAGAAGATGATCAAGAAGTATCTGAAGCAACTCCAGAACCAAATGATGAACAAGAATCTGCATCTCTGAAACAAAACTCAGAGCCTCTGAACAGTACAACAGAGGTATCACCTTCAGAGCCTCTGAACCATACAACAGAGGTATCACCTTCAGAGCCTCTGAACAATACAACAGAGGTGTCACCAAACGTCAGAGCCTCTGAAACTCAAACTGCACAAATTATTGCTCCAATCACCAGATGGACAAAAGATCATCCAATTGATCAAATCATTGGATCCTCATCCGAAGGAGTTAAAACAAGATCTGCCACCATCAATGAATGCTTCTATGTAAACTTTTTGAGCATTACTGAACCAAAGAAGGTAAAAGAAGCTCTTGAAGATCCTCATTGGATTTTTGCAATGCAGGATGAACTTCAAGAGTTTGTAAGAAACAAAGTCTGGACCCTAGTTCCCCTTCCCAAAGGAAAATTTGCAATTGGAACGAAATGGGTTTTCAGAAACAAAAAGGATGAGGATGGAATAATAATCAGAAACAAAGCCAGGTTGGTTGCAAAAGGATATTGCTAGGAAGAAGGCATTGATTATGATGAAACCTTCGCACCTGTAGCTAGGCTAGAAGCAATCAGAATCTTCTTAGCCTATGATGCACACAAAGGATTCAAAGTTTATCAAATGGATGTTAAATCTGCCTTTCTTCATGGTAAATTAAATGAAGAAGTCTATGTCCAGCAACCACCTGGATTTGAAAGTACAGAGTATCCTAATCATGTTTATTATTTGGATAAAGCTCTGTATGGACTCAAACAAGCCCCAAGAGCTTGGTATGAAACTCTGTCCACTTTTCTGATTAACAATGGATTTGAAAAGGGCACAATTGATACTACCTTATTCATCAAAAGGTACAAGAATGAGATGCTTTTAGTACAAATTTATGTTGATGACATTATATTTGGCTCTACCAATCAAAAGTATTGTGACAAGTTCTCACAGTTGATGAAGAGTGAATTTGAGATGAGCCTTATGGGAGAATTAACTTTCTTTCTAGGCTTACAAGTAAAACAAACTTCAGAAGGTACATTCATAAGTCAATCTAAGTATGTCTCTGAAATTTTGCAAAAATACAAACTCAATGATTCAACTTCGATGAGAACACCTCTATCCACCGGAGTCAAACTTGACTCTGATCCATCAGGAGAATCTGTGGATATAAAAACCTACAGAGGCATGATAGGTTCACTATTATACTTAACTGCAAGTAGGCCTGACATAATGTTTGCAACATGCCTTTGTGCTAGATATCAAGCAAATCCAAAGGTATCTCATTTAACTGCTGTCAAAAGAATTTTCAGATACCTCAGAGGGACACAATCATTAGGCCTCTGGTATCCAAAACTTTCAAGTTTTGATCTAACAGCTTACACTGATGCAGATCATGCTGGATGTAAGCTTGACAAAAAAAGTACCTCTGGGTGTTGTCAGTTATTGGGCAATAAGCTGGTAAGTTGGTCATCCAAGAAACAAAACTGTGTTTCCACTTCAACTGCAGAGGCAGAATATGTTGCTGTTGCTAGTTGTTGCTCACAAGTATTATGGATGAAAACTCAGCTCAGAGATTATGGCCAACAATTTGACAGAATTCTAATTCTCTGTGATTCAAAAAGTGCCATAGCCATCTCTGCCAATCCAGTACAACACTCCAAAACCAAGCACATCGATGTAAGGTACCACTTTCTGAAAGATCATGTTGAAAAAGGAACAATAGAGATGTATTTTGTACCAACTGAACTTCAACTTGCTGATATTTTCACAAAAGCTTTAGATGAACGAAGGTTCAATTTTTTAATTAGCAAGTTGGGAATGTTGAATATGTCTACCTAACAAAAGAGAAACTCAGAGTATCTGATAGTATATCAGAGTCTCTAAATCGAGTAGAATATCAATATCATACTTAAATGAAAACATATTCTTAACCTCTCATTCGCCGCTTCAATAACCTCTCCCTCTACCTTCTCATTATTCTTTACGCTCTCAAAATCCAAAAGTCGAATCTCTCTTTCTAAGCTTTCATCTTTCTCAACCTGCAACAATGGCGGCTCATTCCCAAACTTCAGATAACTCAAGCAAACTTGTTCCAAGCTTGAATATGGTACAGTTCGATGTTCCAGTCAAAGGAAACAACTACTTTCTGGACGTCACCCCATCAAAATACGATGAACAGTTTCGCCCAATCCTCGACTTTTTCACCAACTGCGAACTCAATGATGTTCTAACCAAACATGCCTCAGATATTCCCTTTCGCTTTGTCCAACAATGGTGGTATTCAAGTGAATACGACGATGAAAAGGAAGGACTGGTTGGGCACATTGACCTAGGTGAACAAAGCTTAAACATAAGAATCACCCCACAAACCCTAACTCGCCGATTCAACCTCCTCACCAAAACTGATCTTCAAATAGAAACCTTTGAGAAACCCCCAACTCAAGAAATCCTTCTTCAGTTCCTCCAACACTTAGGCTACAACAAAGAAATAACACGCCTAAGTCAATTCAGACGTCAGTACCTGCCTCCCAAATGGAACTTTATGTTCAGTGTTCTCAACCGAACAATAACCTGCAAGATTGGAAGTCAGGATCAGACTCATCCAGCGATAATAGCCATAATGTATGCTCTCTTTTTCAACAGGAGCATCAATATGGCTCACATTCTCTTCTGTGAGATGCTGACAGCGGTGGACAAGAAGAACAAGGACTTGGCCAAAGGAAAACAACCAATATCGGTACTGTTTCCCCGATTCATCTCTGTGGTCATTCAACGAGCAATGGAGAAATTCTCCATCACTGAGGAGGGCCCAATGACACCTCTGTTTATGATGAACTCATTCAAAGCAACATAGGTTCCTCCTTATCCACATGACCGACGTTTCCCACACACCATGATTGAGAGAGTGATATCTCTGATACTGCTCAAAACATTAACAGAGCGCAACCAGAGGGTGGCTCTGAGAGAGTGAGGAAGAGAGAACATGAGAACCCTCCCTCTGACGAAGAGAATAACTCCGTCAGAGCAGAGGAAGGTGAGGAAGAGAGATTTCCAGAGGGTGAGTTTCTAAACTTAGAATCTGAGGGCGGTGAGGTAGAAAAAGATGTCCTTGATGACACAAATGAGAGAATCCAAAGCCCAAATCCCAGTGCAAACAAATTTACTGTCCAAGATGGTCCAACATCAATGGACATTGAAACAGAGGTGCACACCTCGAACCCTTCCCATCCTAACCGCTCAGAGGCATCTGTTTCTGCCTCTGACGCATGCACCAGAGGGGAAACCTCTGATATGGCTAAGTCCTCCCAAAAGGACTTAGACCAAGATAAAAATACTCAATCACCCCAGAGTATGTCACCTCCACCCACACATGATGCCTTTGTGGCTCAAAATAAGTTGGACCGTCCCTTAGAACGTAAGGATTGCCTGTCAGAAAAAGAATGGCACGACCTTCTTGCACAAGGAATCCTTAGCCTGGACAGCAAGGTTTCCAAACACATTCGGTTCTCATCATCAGATTCTGACTCTGATGATCAGAGACCAATCGGAACCATTATAGGGAAATCCTTGAAAAAGGGTCCCCAAGGATTAATGGGAAGTCCTTCCGGAGAAAACATCAAACCACCTCCGAAAGAAGGCCCCTCTGAACTCGAGGGAAACTTAGAATCATGTGTTGATCCTAAGGTTACCCCCTCTGATTACGTTACAAAAGAGGAGTTCAAAATCTTTGGTGATGAAATCAGAGAATCTCTGAAGGAGATAAAACTTCAAATGGAGAAGACCTCAGAGGCCTCTGCCTCTAACTCTGAAGTTGAAAAGCTCACTTCAGAGGTCTCTGAGCTGCGCACGACGGTTCTCATTCAGAACGAAAAACTGGATGCTCTAGAAAGCTTGGTCATAAAGAATGACTCCGTATTGTCCAGAGAAATTCAGAACTCAAAAACAGAGCTCCTCTAGGCAATTCCACCTACCTCTGCCCCCACTCCAACACAAGCAGACTTCTCTAAATTCAAAGAAGAAGTTTTGCGTTCTTTGGCAGAGGTAATTGCAAAGATCCCTACCTTCTCTGCTGCTGCTCCTGCTCCTACTACAACAGAATTCATTACAAAGGCTGACCTAACCAACTTCTCCAAAAAGATCACCAGCAATGTAATGAACATCTCCAGCAAGTTCGTCTCCAAGACCACTCAGCAGAACAAGAAGATTGAAGACCTTCTGAAGAATGTCAAATCTTCAGAGGGAGTATTGAAGAGAAAGGAACCAGAGGTCGCATGCTCTGAGGAAGCGCGAAAGAAGGCTAGATATGAAGATTCTGATGACGAAGATGACCAACCTCTGGGGTCATCCGATCTTCATAAGGGGGAGAAGACTCCTACTCCTAAACCTGTTGAAACACAAAAGGAGTCCACTCCCTATGAATCAAATCAACACAAGGAGAAAGGAACAGAGAGACATTCAACCTCCACCTCTGCTGAAGATATTCAGGCCACTCTAAAGTCGCCAGTACCGATCATCTTTTTAGGACCATCCACTTCAGGTGCTCCAATAGTTCCAATCACAGCTGAACAAATCACAGCTGCATCTCAAGAAACTATTGGAGCTCTGGACGAAGAAGAAGATGAACAACTCATAGACTTCTCAACATCAGAAGATGCATTCTCATCACCAGAAAGACCAACTTATGTGATGAGAGATGCTTACGAATCAGAATCTGAAAAAGAAGAAAAATCAGATTCTGGAAAAAAGGTTGAAGTAGTTGATGTCGAAGAATATGTCTTCAAGAATGCTCAACCACATCATACTTCAACAACGTCAGAGCTGAGGGAATCACCAGAGATAGATGGTTACATCTCTAAACCCTCAAAAGAAGATCCTCCACAAACGATGGAACCAGAAACCATGGTTGTTGATGAAAAGGTTCCTTCAGAGAATCCTGTTCAGAAAGCAAGCATCGGTCTTCCAGCAAAAGTGTTCAATAAAACTCCCACATTCCTCGAATCAAATCCCGAAGCTTCCATAGAAGACCACTTCAGATACATTTACTGTGAGTTCAACATGGCAGACACACTGGTCATTCCTCTGAATCCAAGAATCAGAGAGGACATGCCAGACTATGAGCGAAGATTTATCAGAGATAAAACCAAACCAAGAGCACAGGTCCTCTCTGATGATCCAATCATCAAAATCAACAAAATCTCAGAAAAGACCTTTGCTTACAACAAGATTATCTATAGGAATTATGGGGTAACTCGATCTGATCATAAGATTTACTAGTTCAATGACAATGATCTCGTAAATCTAAATCCATATGATTTACCACATTTATATGCCTATTGCTCTGCAAGGTATGATCATGGAAGAAGGGAAATCAGAATGGGCATGGTTGAAGTCCGACGGGCAATCGAGGCCTATGTCAAACACCGAGCAAAACGTGACTTTCAAATAGCTCTGAACCTAGGGGAAGAGAAGCTGGACGTAACTGAACCTGTGGAGTCATTCGACAAACTTAAAGAACAGAAGACTGGATCAATCGTTGCAGAACCTCTGGGTTTCGTCTGCAGAGTAAATCAAGAAAATAAGATCTTTCTAGCTTCGGAAGTGTCGAAGTACTCTGATGAAACCTTGAGAGGTATAAAGAAATTGATCCATGCAAAGGAAGAAAGGCACAGAACAGATTTACTGGCAAAGCTTGACTTAGAGATTGACTCGATGATCAACTTCAGAGCTCTGATCATGAAATTCCATGGAATCTGTTCAAGTGACAAATTGTAGTCTGTTTCTTTATTTTTTTTATATTACTTTCTTTGTATTAAACTTCCAAATGTTTAAGAAGTAATACTTAAGAGGATGATTTTCTCCTCTATGCTTTCTAGTTTAAAATTCAATTCTCTGTTATTTTTGTATCTTTTATTTTCGACACTTAGGGGGAGATTGTTAGCTCCAAATCATCTGTTTGTTAAAGTGTTGAAAATACCAGTCCTATTTCAGAGGACTTCCAAAAGATACACTTCAGAGGACGAAGACGTCAGAGGAAGAAGACGTCAGAGGACGAAGACTTCAGAGGATAAACCTGCCTCTGAAGTACTTATCAGAGATTGCAACTTTCAGAGAAGACATCAGAGATGGCTTCATCAGAGGCTCTAAAGACAACGTCAGAGCTCTGAAGACATTCTCTCTGAAGATGTTCACACTGAAGTTTTCTACGAATGAACAGAAGAACAGATGACACGTCACTTAGTGATAAGATTTACTTTTTGAATAGGTCACTGTTCAGCATGCTCTTTTTGTCATACAAGTACACTGCTTACTTTATGGTCCTATAAATAGGACCATCACCTTATTGTTCAAAGTGTACTTAAGAAGTTATATATCTGATAATATAAGTTGAATATTTTATTCTAAGAATATCTTGTTTATCTTTATCTGCTTTATGAACTGTGATATTTGAATCTCCTTTGATATTAAACTGTATAACTTCCGCTGTCATTACTCTTATTGTTTATATCATTGTTACGAGATTAGATCTGGGATCCAATAAACTCATCCAAATTCCCTTGTATACAATTGTTCTTATCCGAAATGTTCAGTCCTGCAACTTGAAACTCATGTAATAATCTTCTTTGTTTTGAATGGTATGTCCAACTCCAAAACCAAACAGTGTCTTCCCCCTCTTCTTTCGAATCAAGAAAGTATTTAGTTTTCTTGATTTTAAACTCATATCCCACACCTATTCCTTCTCGATTCTTCACTATGATGACTTCCTTCTCATTTTGCACGGTCTTAAAAAAAAGAAAACTCAGCCTCTAATTTCCCATTTTCTGCCCTCCTACCAATCTCAACACACACAACCCTTTTACTCAACAATTCCCTGACTAAGGCGCTCTGTTCATGCATCGATTGTTAGTCGTTTCCTTTTTGTAATTGACGTCTTGAGAAAGCACCATGACAGCCCCCGTCTGTTTATGTTGAACACACCCCACCCTTTTGCGATTGGGAACTCCAAAAAACTTTGTTTGACCGGTGCTCAGTTTGACAGCTATTACGCCCCTATATACTAGACTCTTGAAATCGTTTGGCAACCGGATTAATCGAACAATATTTATTGGAGTTTCCAGTTTTGGATGTCACCATAACACCAAGGTTTGAATCAATATTAGAAGTGTTAGGCACATTGAATTTATCTGTTGTCTTTTCCCAAGGAACCATAGCAGGTGCGACAAATGTAATATTCGGATACGAAAATTTTATAAAGTTTGGAAGTTGGGTGAAAAGTTAAGTGAGACCCAAAGTTCAAGGGGGTTAAATGAAACTTTGGTTATATATATATATAACCTTAACACTTGAAAGTGATTTTAATAATTCTAAGTCTGATAATTTTGAGACCGACTATAGAGAAAGAGTACAGAGCGAAGGCAGGGAGAAAGAACGAGGTTTTGAAGAATCGATCAGTTTTTGTCAAATAGAGGTATGATTCTAGATTAATACTTCTACCTGCCTGTTATAGTCGGTAAATAGTCTTATTAATTAAGCTTTTATCCGTGTTTCAATCGATTCATGGATCTAGGTTTTCTGTAAAGTTGTTGACTCTGATTGAATATCGACCGGACTGGTATGGCCCAGTGTGGGTCGACCGGTATAGTGTAACCGGTGTCGACCGGTATAGTGGACCGGTGTGTTATGTTGACCGGTCTCGTCGACCGATATGTTGCGACCGGTCTCGTAGTCGACCGATATTTTGTCGATCGGTCTCAACCGGAGTGTGTCGACCGGTGTATGTTCTCGACCGGTATGTATAATGTTAACCGGTATAAGTGGTGTTGACTGGAGTGGTTTTGACAGAGGTAATAGCAGTATATTATATTTGATTGTTTAGAGAAGGAAAGAATGTTAGTCGCGAGTTAGCTTATCTCTGTTTATGTAATTACCATCGTAGGTGGTGTTAATCGTTAAAAGACAGAGTTTAAGCAAGAAGAATCAGAGGTGAGTCTTTCAAACTAAATCTTTTATGATTGTGACAGTTATTTGATAAATGTGAGTTTTATAAACTGCATGTTTATAGTATTAAAAGTTATGAAGATTTATTGAAAAAGTTTGATTTGATCAGTTTGGCATGTTTATGCTATGTTTATATAAACTTGTTTTATATATAGTAAAGACTAAGTGTATGCATACATTTGAGTCAGAAGTCTGACCTAAGTCGGGAAGTGTGACCCGCTTGCTTATACCGGAGAGTGTGGCCCATTTATGCCATTAGGGTGTGTCCCTAAAATAAGGCAGTACGAGACAGACATACCGTCTTTGACGGCAGTGTTGGTCAGTAGCTTAAGATACGCTTGCGAAGCGTAAAGAGTGGTCAGCGATGGCCAGTAGATTGAGTTACGCTTGCGAAGTGTAAAGTATGATTAACGTTTGATTAAAAGAGTGAGTTACATTTTTGAGATATAAAGATTTGTTTAAATGTTTTAAATAATATTTGAACTGTTGCAGTAGTGCTTGGAGGGGACTCACTAGACCATTGGTCTAACCCTCGCTCTTTCAAAATTATAATCCTGTTTCAGGTTATCGCAAGATAGCATGTACAGATAAGGGTAAGGAGAAGATGTGAGCTATTTCCAGGAGCTAGAAGACTTCCTGCAATAGTTTACTTTTTGACTCAGTTGTGTAATATGTGATAGTTGTGTAATAGGTGATAGTTGTAAACCTTATAATCTGTAATGTAAGCTTGGGGCTGTTTTTAGACAGAAATGTTATTTTGATGTATATATAAAGGTACAGGTTGTTACAATTGGTTATCAGAGCATTAGTTTAAGGGATCTAGGTGACCAGATGGGCCTAGACTTAAACTGAGAAAGTAGAAGCACAACTGAGCAGTAGGAAGACTGTAGGAAGATTACATTAAGGTAATAAGGACTAGCATGTAAGGTAAATTTGGAATTTCATCTGACCAGTGTAATTGTGAATTTACAAGTACATGCTTGTGCTTAAACTGTCGTAATGTGTAGCATGTTAGATTGAATATCTTATGTTTCTTCTTATCAGAATTATGTCTGAGCGAGTAACAAGGAGTAGGTCTATGCCGAATCCTGAAATTGATCCAGTTAATGAAGTCGTTGCCGAAGAGCGAACGACTGTTGTCAACCCGACTGCTAATCGAGGAAAGAGTCGCGGTCGACCTAGAGGTAAGACGGTTCAGAAGGTGACTACTCAGGCAAGGGTTTCCACTGTGGGAACTCGTGGTGGGAAGACGGCTCGTAGTATACATCCAGTTGGAAGTGTAGAGGTAAGATCCGAACAAGAAACTTCTCATCAGGAAAGTTCAGCTTCTGTGAGGGGTCGAAAGCAGACAGGAAACCGTGGTGGAGGTCGAACTCAGGGTTTTGTTACCCAAGAAACCTTCGCGACAGAAATGGGAAAATTACAGGGAACGTTGAACGCTTTATTGGCTCAGCGCACTAATGAGGTCTCGTCAAGCAAAGAAAAGAGTGAAGAAAGAGTAGTGACCGAGGTAGCGGACTCACCAGTAACTGTAGGGGGTAGCCACCCTCAGTCAAACCCCATTGTGTCAGTTAAAGTTGTAGCTGGGAGAGGATGTAGCTTTAAGGAGTTTGCTGCCTGCAAACCTCCTACCTATAAAGGGGAATGCGACCCACTGATAGCGTTAAGATGGATAAAGGGAATGGAGCTAGCATTTGATACTAGTAAATGTGCTGAGGAAGATAAAGTAGTTTATGCTTTGTCAATGTTGAAAGATGAAGCTGTAATGTGGTGGGATGTTGAAGCAGGAGGACAAAGTTCGACGGTAGCCAAAGAAATGTCTTGGGGTGAGTTTGTGAAGAGATTTAAAGCGCAGTTTTGCCCTCTGGCGGTAATTAAAAGGTTGGAAGAAGAGTTTCTGAGTTTGGAACAAAAGGGGATGTCAGTTCGTGAATATACTACGAAGTTTATATAGAAGTCTTGATTTGCAGAAGTTTACGTGCCTAATGAAGGAAGACGAGTAGAACGCTTTGTTTTTGGGCTGAGAAGTGATATTCGAGAATTTCTCTCGAACAAGGAACCGTCTATGTTTCAAGTGGCGGTAAATGCAGCTGAAATGAGAGAGAAGGAAAAGAATCGGCAAGCTACTGAAAGAAGTGGAGATAAAAGAAAATAGGACGGATCAGTCCGTGACTCCAAAATGTTTAAATCTGCAAAAGTTGATCAACGGTTTGTTAATATGTTGGAAAGTAAGCCATGTAGCAAGTGTAACCGAAGACATAAAGGAGAATGTAAGATTGATCAAGAGGGGTGTTATAAATGCGGAAAGATAGGGCATATGGCTCGGGATTGACAGAGTTCAAGGTCTTGTTATCAGTGTGGATCTCCTGATCATATCAGGACTAATTGTCCACAATTGAAAAAGGGATCTGTCGGAGGATATGTAGATAAGGGAGGTGAGAAAAGGTGGAGCCAGCTAAGGCGAGGGCTAGAGTTTTTAATATGACTGCAGAAGAAGCGACAGAGATACCGGATGTGGTGACAGGTACTTTCTCTATAGATTCAAATTTTTCTAAAGTGTTGTTTGATTCAGGAGCAAACCGTTCATTTGTGTCTCCAAATTTCGTGCATAAATTGCATGAGAAACCCAAGAAGCTTAGGCATGAATTGAAAGTAGAAGTGGCCGATAATAGTCAAATCTTAGTGGAGGAAGTGTATGATGGGTGTATTATTGTCATCGATGGGCAGTCATTTCCATTTCGAATGTACCCGATGGGTATGGGAGAATTTGATGTTATTGTGGGAATGGACTGGTTGGCGTCTAATGATGCTCATATAGAATGCGATAAGAAATTAATTCGTATAGCTCAGCCAGGTAAAGAAGAGATAGTAGTGTTTGGGGATCGGAGGGATAGAAAGTCATGCTTGATCTCAATGATTAAGGCTAAGCGGTGTCTAGTAAAAGGGTGTGTGGGATTCTTAGCTTATGTTATGGATGCTAAGTGTGGATCCCAGTACAGTGCAGTCAGCAGCAAATATTATCAAAGATGAACAATTATATGGCCACAACTACAAGTCATATGATTAATATGAAATCAAAGGGTATAGGTTTACAGAAAGGATTTCTAATCAGAGAGAGTAAACCTATAGACTAGAGTTATGAAAAATAATGAGACTTAACTGTAAATGTCAGGATCGAATTCTCAACAAGAATTAATTCTCAGAAACAATATCAAAGAAGTTTGCGGAATAACACTTTGATATTTAATGAAACAGTAATCACAAACAGTAAATATGAATAACAAAATGTAAACTTGTATTGAACAATTGAAATCACAAGATTACACACTCAACCTCAATCTTGAAGAACAGACTCTTTCAAGACGAATTCTACTTCTCTAGAATTAGGATCTATGCCTTAAGGTTGATTTCTCTCTAGAACAAAACTTAGAATTAATCTCTTCTATATCTTCTATACATATACTAATTAAAAAGATAATTACAATAAATAAACATATCTTCAGTATATCTTCCATGTATATCTCTAATCCTTCCATAATCTTCATTCTTTCCAGCTGTCATCCTTTTCATTCGGATCTTCAAGTCATAAGCAGCATTAACATGCTCAGCAGCATTAATCTCTTCTAGCAGCATTAACTTTGTTCCAGCAGCATTAACTACTAGCAGTATTAACCACTAGCAGTACTAACTAGCTAAGCAGTACTAACTTTGTTCAAGCAGCACTAACTTTGACTAGCAGTATTAATTCTACTAGCAGTAGTAATACTCAGCAGTACTAACCTTGAATTCTTCTAGCAGTAGTAACTCTGAACCAGCAGCATTAACCATACTTGATCAATTCTTCAGTTCCCAACAGTAAATGAAAGTAAAACAACCTTTATATAACCAGGCTTTACAAGATAATGGGCTTATGGGCTTTTAGGCCCAACAAGCTAATAAAACTTTCAAACAATTACAATTTACACCCTGTACTTCTATTTAATATATAAATTGCCCTAACAATCTCCCCCTTTAAATAGAAGTTGATAGTCGCGCCAATTTGGAACATAAATCTTTCGAAAACCAAAGTTGATCTCGAAATATCGAATTTAAGTCCTGTACTCCAGTCGCTCTTCAATTACACCCAGTGCTTCAAGTACAAGTGGTTTGTATTTAGGATCCAAAGGCTGAACCCCTTTTTCATCTTGGTCAAGTGCATGCTTCAACTTGTCTTTCAGCAACATTAACGTACCGGCGCAGAATCTGGCAATCTGATTAAAACGAATGAACCGCATAATACCTTTGTTGTTCACATAAGTCATGCCAAACTCTGGAAGCTTTATCACAGTAAATGCTAGTACACTCTGGGCATCAGACGGAATCTTCAAATCAGGCTTGAGCAGATTTATCTTTGGCTGGTCGCTTTCTAACCCAATCTGAAAGTCTTCCACCGAGGCAAGTTTCATCGCACACTTCATATACCTCTTTACAGTCTCGAGTGCATCAATGCCTTCCCCGGGTCTGATGGTTCTGGTCTTTAAGTCTCGAAGAATGAACAACAGATCTTGTGGTTCAAGGCATGGAAAGTCAACTTCAGAAAAACAATACTTCTGACCATCTTCTCTCGTTACCATGAGGTCTGAATACTTTACTTTCATGAAGAAGGCAGATTGAATCCGGTCAACTGATGTAATCCTAAGCTTTGTCTTGGAGTGCTTGCCTTGAAACTTCTTATACACGAATACAAGCTCACGCTGCTTTTCCTTGTTTTTCACAGACTGTAGACCATGAAGTACAACTTCGTCATATAAACGAATCCAGTGGGCAAAGATCTTCTTTTGGCTTTCTTCAAGGAAAGGAACTTTGATTCTGACTCTTTCCCACTTGGACGGACGAACTGATGGAGTACTTTCTGTTTCCATAACTGGTGACGCTGGAGGAGATATGACGGGAATATTTGTATCAGGAAGATCAGGGTGATCAACATAATAAGTCAAAAGTGGAACCGCAACAGAAGTTTGATCCTCTGGCTGATAATCCGGATGAAGAATCTCATCTATTTCAGCTTGCATGACTACCAGCGCTCGTTCAGTGTTGGCACATTCTTCTGTTGGTTCAGAAACTTCATAAGGATCAAGAATTAACGCCCAGTCTTCAGGGATAATCGTAGAACCTTCATCAAATTCCTCAGGCTTTTCAACCCTTAGAATATCATACAACACCAAATCCATACACTGTTCCCGTTCCTGTCCCTGCCCTTCTGGTCATGTACCAGAACCCGAACCCTGTTCCATTCCTACTTGGACTGTTTCCACAGACTATGTCTCCGGCTCTGTTAGACGTTGGCGCTTCTCCCCCTCATGGTGATCAGGATCATCCTGATCATCATGCCGGCGCTTGAGCCTGTCTGCCTGGCTACGGCAGGTGTCCTCCATGGCTGATAGGCGTTCAGTCAATACAGCTACGGTTTGCTGCAAAGACTGAAGCATGGCTTGCTGTAGCTGGAAGGCTTCAGAAGATATAATGGGTTAGGGGGTGGTGGGGTAGGTATGGATGCTTAAGCGCGTAGAAGAGATAGAAGATCGGCATCCCGGGAGGGTTCTGTTTGAGATTGGGCAAGAAGCTTGGCAAGGAGTATGGATTTTAGGTCCTCGATTGACATCTCAGTAGCGGGAATGAAAGGTGGTGGTGTAGGAGGTAGTGGTTTAGGCTCAGTCACTGGACCTTCGCCTTTGATCATACGTTTCAGTGAATCTACCTCCTCTCTCATCATGGTTTGGACAACTTTTAGGGCGCCGCCCATGTATTCCCTTGAGACGAACTCAGTTGAGGTAACGCCTGGGTCACTCAGACTTCCAGTTGTAGCTACCACTGTAGAAGTCGATCCGCCTACGTTCACAGCTGGCGTGATGATAGTTGTGGTAGGACTTCCACCCAATCCTCGTAAACCACCTAAAGGCGGAGTTACTATAGGTCTTCCGGCCGGGCCACTAAGGCGACCGGCAGTAGCCGAAAATAGGATTTGTGTCCTAGGAATAGGAGATAGAACAACAAATGGATCTAGACTTTGTGCACCCAAAAAAGTCGAGAACGGGTGCTGCTGTTCTCTTGTTTCAATACCGGAACTCTTCAAGTGAGAGACCAGTAGCTTTTGTGTTATATCCTCGTGTGAAGATGAAACCACCATCTGTTGAGAGATGGCGGAGTGGCTGGGTAGGGTGTGCAATTGCGTCGCTAGGTCCACGACGTCTTCTTCAATACCCTGTCTCAACACATGAAACTGGGTAGCAGATGTGGCTACCTGGGTAGATGTGGCTAGGGGGGTTACAACCGTTGATGGTTGCCCCGACACTCGTGTACGCTCATGATGCATCTTGGTCCTCCTTTCCTTCTCTCTACTCACCTCTAAATTTTCAACTGAAACTCCCTCCGCTCTCCTTGTCTCTCCAGGCGAGGGCTGATTATCGTCACCATCAGAGTCAGAAGACTCTTCATTTGATTCCGATATGTTGGTAGCGGTTTCCGACTGACTGCCGGATCGATCTGCTGCCTCCTCAGAGTCGGTGGCAGCATCCGACTGACTGCCGGATCGATCTGCTGCCTCCTCAGAGTCGGTGGCAGCTTCCGACTGAGTGCCGGAAGTATTTGATTCCTCCGCAGACCCAGTTGCGGTTTCAATAGCTGTTTCCTCTCCCGATGCATTGGCAGAAGAGTAATGAACGTTGGCGGATTCAGTAGTTGTGTCCTCTTCTACCATCGGAGAGGTCGCCCGTGGCGGGGTAGGTGATCGCCGTGAAGTACTGGCTTGTCTCGATCCAACGACACTGCCCTCTCTAGTTCCCCTCACAACTATTTCTCTCGTCACACCCGGTCCGGAAGCCCCAGCTATCCGGACTCTACCACCTCTCGTACGGGGACGCGGACCCTCACGCCTCTCAGGTCGTGCTCCTTGGGTAGGTCTTACCGGTTCTGGTTGGACCATAGGAGCTGGAACATTGTGTGTGTGCCTATACGCTATAACACTCAGTGTCGAAGGACGAGCATAGGCCAGCAACCCGACTGGGATTTGTCGGGCGACGATACCATCTGGATCTGGCCGTGCTAGTATCTTGCGAGTCGGTGATGCGGACAAGTAGGGTGCGTGGAACGACAAGGTATCTCGGGATACAGATTCATGTAGCTTCGAATGATTAGCTGGAGAAACCTCATATGAGGTATGAAGTGCTATCTCTTTGTCGCGTTCGACCAAACTTTCTGAACAAGGTCGTACCATAGGAAATCGGCGAAATCCGCATGGCGATGGAATGCCACTGAGTGGAATAGGCGTAGAATGTGAATACTCGTCTGGTCGATGCCTTTCGTGATAGCCGAAAGACATCGATTGAGGTAAGTAAACATGGTGTACCAGATAGTGGAAAGGTACTTGCGGCTGAACCCTGATGGAAGACGTAGATCTGCGCCGTATCCTAGGGACACGATGTCAGCGCATAGAGTGGCGTCCGATACTAGCGGGTCAAAGCTATTTCGCCCCTGGACTGAATCGGCGGTGGGCAGGTGAAGAAATTGTCGGAAAAGATCACAAGTGAGGAGCAAAGATGTGTGATCAATTCGACCTTCCAGTTGGAATCCACCGTCGGCCTCCAAGGCATGTAGAGATTTCCAGAACTATTGTAAGTATAATAGCGGCACTTCCGTTGTCTCCGTTAGAGCATATGATAGAAGATGCCCACTGAGGATCTCGATGATGACCTTATATTGAATGGCAGGTTGGGTTAAATCGAGATGATAGTTGTTGGGTGTGAGCTGAATGAACTGATCCTCGGGAATCAGTTCGGCATCGGCGATTGGATCAATCGCGGGTGGTGGGTTTTGCGCCATTATACCTGTTAAGATTTAATCGGTTAGTACTCAGGTATATTGAAAACAAGATGGCGTTGGAGTTACATGGCCATGGTTTAAACCACAACCTATACTAACTCCAGTTTATTGGAAAAACAAACCCGAATTCGTGAAGTAGGGTCCGTGACCAATTCGCGCACTACCACATAGAAAAAAATCAACTCACAGAGTCACCTCACAATCTTACATTCTAGAAATATAGCAGTTAAGCACAGATAGCTAAAGCACAATACTGTGTGCATTTTAGAACACCAAAAATACCGGGGTCAAGCTTCGACCGGTAAAGGTCTTAGACCGGAAAGGGCCTTCGACCGGAAGAGAAAATATATGACCGGGGTAAAACAATCGACCGGTACTGAGCTTGGACCGGTACTGGTCTTCGACCGGTAAAAGCATTCGACCGGTATTGGTATTCAACCGGTAAAAGCATTCGACCGGTATTGGTATTCGACCGGTAAAAGCATTCGACCGGTATATACCTATTGGACCGATAAAATCTAGGTCGAAGAAAACACAATCCCAAACGACCGGGGAAAACGAATCGACACATACAGATCAAAATCAAACCCAAAATCGATTCGACATAGGCAATAAACCCCAACTCGAAGAGAGGGTACATCGATTCCAAACCCTAATCCCCAAGACAAAGTCGACCGGGGTTGTGTATACCGACCGGAGTCGATACCAACAAGCGACCGAACGGCCGAAGTAGAACCATCGATTGAGGTCGATGATTGAAATAGAGAGACATGATTGAGAGAAGTACCTGAGTTGAGATCGATTGACGAGAGAGAGAGAAATCAAGATTGAGCGAGAGCAACAGAGAGAAAGATCGATAGAGAGATTAG
Organism: Arctium lappa; assembly: GCA_023525745.1. Classification (NCBI taxonomy): domain Eukaryota; kingdom Viridiplantae; phylum Streptophyta; class Magnoliopsida; order Asterales; family Asteraceae; genus Arctium; species Arctium lappa. The sequence goes on along the minus strand of CM042058.1, from coordinate 54,528,468 downwards.
AGAGATCGAGAGTGAGGAAGGAGAAAGACGATGGAAGAAGCCCGGGGTTTTAAATACCCCGGTCGAAGGGATCGGTCGCCCGGAGAAGGAGATGGGTCGGGCCGAGAACACGAAATTGGGCCGGTTCCTGATATGGGTCGGTCCAAACAAAATTTTTTTAAAAAAAAATTAAACACTTAATTTTTTTTTGGATTTTCCATAATTAGAAAGAAGAAACTGAAAATATTTTTTAATTTTTTTTTAAATAAAAAATAAACCTAAAAAAAATGACTCCTTAGGAAAAAAAATAAACCCAAAGCAAAGGAATTGCTCCCCCTCGAACAATGAATGACTTACAAGAGATTGCTCCCCCTCGATGAGATACACGAGAATCTTACCTGCTCCCCCTGGAACGGAGGACTAGAGAATCTTACCAAACCTCGTACGATCGTGCTCCCACTGAACACACGAATATCTTCAAAAACCACCACAAACGACGAAATCTTTCAGAGAACACCCGAATGAGCTGCAAAATAAATATGAAACACACCACGAAGAAAAGAAGAAAAAAAAACACACTAGAAAAGCTAGAAACACACGAAATCTACTTTATTGATACATAAGTGTTAGATTGACACATAACTTAATGAGTAAAATGCAATAACCAAGAAGTGTGGATTGGAGCACCCAGAGACAAGTCACTGGGGCATTAGACACAGTCATTCGTTATTGAATTAAACTCGTTGAGGACTGCGAAGGAATCAAACTTTCAGATTTAGCATACCTAGCTTGGACACAAGATAATTAAAGCGTTTTTCGTCCAAGGCTTTGGTGAATAGGTCTGCTAACTGATGCTCTGTATTAACAAAGTAGAGTTCGATGGTACCTCTTTCCACGTGGTCTTTTATGAAGTGATATCGCACATCAATGTGCTTCGTCTTCGTGTGTTGGACTGGATTGCTGGATATTGCAATGGCGCTCTTGGAGTCACAGTAAATGGGGATCCTAGAGTAGTTAAAGCCATAGTCTTTCAGCTGGGTGCGCATCCAGATGACTTGCGAGCAGCAACTAGCAGCTGCGACATACTCCGCCTCGGTGGTGGAGGTGGACACGCAATTTTGCTTTTTCGACACCCAGCTGACAAGACGATCACCTAAGAACTGGACATGACCCGATGTGCTTTTCCAGTCCAGCATGTTTCCAGCATGATTAGCGTCCGAGTAGGCTGTCAATTCAAAATCTGTCTCTTTTGGGTACCACAAACGAAGATCAGCAGTACCTTTTAAATATCAGATAATACGCTTAACCGCGGCTAAGTGAGACTCTTTAGATTTCGACTGAAATCGTGCACATAAAAATGTCGAGAACATAATATCTGGACGGCTCGCCGTCAAGTACATTAGAGAACCTAGCATACCTCTATAAGTTGTAGCATTCACATCCTTTCCATCAGGATCGGTGTGTATCTTTAAACTAGTAGACATGGGGGTTTTCATAGGTGAAGAGTTTTCCATCTGGTATTTCCGAAGAATATCCGAGATGTACTTAGATTGATTAATGAAAATTCCTTTTGCTAATTGTTTTACTTGAAAACCCAGGAAAAAATTCATTTGCCCCATCATGCTCATTTGAAAATGTTTACTCATAAGGGCAGAAAAGTTCTGACAGTACTTGGGGTTTGTAGAGCCAAAGATTATGTCATTAACATAAATCTGTACAAGAATGATATCTTTCTTTTCTCTTTTAATAAATAGGGTAGTGTCGATTTTACCTTTAGAGAAGCCAGATTTAATCAAGAAGGATGAGAGAGCGTCATACCAGGCTCGTGGCGCTTGCTTAAGACCGTATAAGGCCTTGTCAAGAAAATAAACGTGATTCGGAGATTCAGAACTCACGAAGCCTTCGGGTTGATATACATACACTTCCTCTTTGAGAACACCATTCAAAAATGCGGATTTCACATCCATTTGAAATACGATAAAGTTCTTGTGAGCGACGTAGGCGAGGAACATGCGAATTGCTTCAATACGGGCAACCGGTGCAAACGTCTCCTCGTAATCTATTCCTTCTTGCTGGCGATATCATTTAGCCACTAGACGCGCTATGTTCCGGACAATGATTCCATTTTCGTCCTTCTTGTTCTTGAAAATCCATTTCGTCCCAATCACTGTCTTGTCCTTTGACCGGAGAACAAGGCGCCACACTTTGAGGCTCTCAAATTGGTTGAGTTCCTATTGCATAGCGATCACCCAGTCTGGATCATTCAACGCTTCAAAGATAGTGGAAGGTTCGATACGGCTAAGGAACGAAGAAAATAAGCAGTCGTTCGCAGTAGTAGATCGAGTCTGAATAGGCGTCTTGGGATCACCAATGATCTGATGAAGGGGGTGAGTTAGAGTCCACTTGGTGGTGTGTGGAAGAGGTTGATATGTCTGTTGAGAGGTATCGGAGTCCACATAACCACCGGGGGGTAAATCCTGAACTGCTTCGAGGGATGACGGCCTGTGAGGTGTAAGTTCCTTAGTTGGAGTCGAGAGTGCAACAGAGGACGACTCAGGAGGAGATGCATTTAAAGCAGAATCCGGGATTGCCGGAATGGGAACTTCAGGAGTGCCTTCCACAGGTGTCAGTTCAGAAGGGCCTACTATTGCCAGTGCAACAGTAGGATCTTGGATAGGAGGAGGATCACTCGAGCTCGGGAATGCAGATTCATTGACAATAGATGATGGAGCACCAGGCGAGGATGGGCCACCTGAGTCGGTTGGATCAGTGACTTGTGTTTCTTCTGGTGCTTGAGGAGCATTTCTGGTACAAGACATAGTATTAGACTTAATATTAAATAAGTCATCATAGAAATACTCAAAAAGTAAATCCAAGTCAGAAATATGAGCTCTTGACGTAGACGCATGATTTGGATCTACTGGAGATTGTGTAGCTCCTGAACGAACTTGTTCAGAAGCTAACACACCAGTTAAAGCGGGTTCTAAACTGAGGTGTTCAGAAGCCATATCAGCGGCCTCGTCAAAAGTTACGTTCACACTCTCAACGATGGTCTTCGTTCGTTTGATGTAGACACGGTAAGCTTTGGCGTTCTGGGAATATCCAATGAACACTCCTTCGTCCGCTTTGGGGCTGAATTTTCCGAGATCATCCCTATCATTCAGTACGAAGCATGTGCACCCGAATGCATGAAAATAGTTGATATTGGGGATGCGTTTGTTGATGATCTCGTACGGTGGCTTGTTGAACCGCTTGTTGATGATAGTGCGGTTTTGAGTGTAGCAAGCGGTCGCAACTGCTTCTGCCCATAAAAATATCGGTAGCTTGGACTGAGATAACATTGTGCGAGCTGCTTCGACAAGAGTTCGGTTCCAGCGCTCTACTACCCCGTTTTGCTGAGGAGTACGAGCAGCAGAGAAGGTATGCGTTATGCCCACTTAAGTCAAGTAACCGGTGAGCACTTGATTCTTGAACTCTGTGCCGCTATCCGTCCTTATCGTCTGTACTGATAGGTTGAGACTGACTTGAATACTCTTTAGGAGAGAGATGATTAATTCGGGAGATTCATCCTTTGAACGGAGGAATCTGACCCACGTGTAGCGAGAAAAATCGCCAACCATCACCAGGACATACTTCTTGTGATTAATGCTTTGAACGCGCATCGGTCCACATAAATCCATGTGAATGAGATCAAGGGACCGTGAAGTACTAGGAGTGACTTTAGGCTTGTGAGAAGCCTTCTTCATCTTGCCCATTTCGCAGGCGGCACACAAATGATCTTTTTCGAACTTAAGATCAGGCATTCCCTTGACATGACTACCGAGCACCAACTTGTTGATAGTCTTGAAGTTCAGGTGCGAGAGTCCACGATGCCATAACCAGCTTTGTTCGGCAAAGGCTTTATACATTAAACAAACTTGCTTATCTGCTTTTAGAGACGAGAGGTCAATCGTGTAGAGGTTGGTGCGACGCGTTCCAGCAAGGATTTCTTTTCCGTCCTTAGTCCGAACGCTGCATCGCTTGGCTTTGAAAGTGACCTCTAGATCCTTGTCGCAAAATTGACCGATGCTGAAGAGATTGAGACCAAGGCCTTCGACATAGGACACTTTCTTAATCGTGAGATTATCCTTGACGATATCTCCGTAACCCCTGATGGGAGAATAATGATCGTTTCCAAACCTTACATTACCACAAAACTTCTCAGTGAAGTTTGTGAGTAGCTCCTTTCTTCCGGTCATGTGCTTGTAGCAGCTTGAATCTAGATACCACACATGACCGTCCTGCAAAACAAGTTATTTCTTATTAGGTACCCATTCATAAATGGGTCCTTTGGGGTTAGATTTAACACCCGTTTTAGATGCCCGTTTAGACTTGGGTCTTTTTCTATGACGGGTAAGATCAAACTGAGAATGATAATTAGCAACATGATACGAGCCAAACCAATCAGATGCATAACGATGATCAACAAAATCATTCGATCCACAATAAGAACAACAAATACAATCATGAGACAGTTGAAGTAAATGTGGAATAGAATAAACTTTTAGAGGTAAAGTTCCATTACATTCAACTAAAGGTTTAGAATTAAAAATTGTTATTCCCAATATTCAAGTTCTAATCAATAACAAAAATACTCAAGATGAGAATCACAAATCATATTCATTGATTCCAAACTCAAAGATTACAAATTCACAACTTTCTCTCACTACTCTCTCTCTAGAATAATGAAACAGTATGCTCTTCTCTAATCTGCTCTCTCACTTCTTAATTCGTGTACATTCTGATTACAAAGGCAATGACAAAGGTATTTATACCCTTGACAAACTACAAAGAAACAAAATATAATTACATTGACTTTGACTTTATTAACAAAAGACTTTGACTTTCAGCGAGAGTTGACTTTTCCAGCTTTGACTTCTTGATCTTTTGTCTTCAATCTTGATGATCTTGAATCCAACATATTTATGCTCTAACAATATCCCCCTTTGGATCAAGATCATTACTAAAAGATTTAGCAATGCGATCTTCTCTTTGTTTAAGCTCGATTGAATAAACTCCCCCTTTAACACAACGAAATTCTTCTTAAGCTTTGTCTTCAAAAACTTTCAATAATCTTCCCAACGTCTGATCTTCAAAAATAGTAACAATCTCCCCCAAGATTGTAAGCAAACCTCTTTCAGACACCAATCTGATTGCTTCAGCAAATTATCTTCAACAAACAGATTATCTTCAACAAACTGAAATCTTTGAACGCTTTCAGCTTTGAACAACAAACTTTCTTTAACAACCAATTCTTGAACATTTTCTCCCATCTTTAACTCAAACTCTTGATTCGGACACTTCTTTTTCATTGCTTTCTCAAACATTTCTTGAACTCTTCTCCCCCTTTTTGATGATTTGAGCATCGATATCATCAAAACTTTCTCCAAGAAATGTCTTTGACCAATCTGATATGTCAAACTGAGCCTCTGATTCTGTGATCCATAACCAAGTATTCATCTAGATCTTTGCAAATCCAGACAAAATAAGAACATGTAACTCCTGAACCAACATATGAATCAGTTAATATGCCTGTCAGTAACACAAAGTCACTGTTTGTAACAAATACACAATATAAAGGAGCTTTTTGATGTTCACTCCCCCAGGTCTTTCATCCAATCATCGAAATACCACAAAGGCAATTTCTATGAATGTTATGACAAAGAAACGAATTCTTTGTGCGTTCGTGCAAGTGTAGAAAGAATTAAGCACGAATAATTGCTTTTCAATAAGGCTCAACATCGTGTAAACCACTGAGACAACAGTAGATAAACACAGACTCAATGTGCATGATTGAAGTGCGAAGGTGGGGCAGACTTCCTTCTTTTTCAATATCCAAATTTTCCAAATGAAAATCAGATAGTATATATGTTGCGTCCCCTTGAAAAAGTGAAACATTTTCTTTTTGAGAAGAAAATGAGTGGTTGGTGGGGTTTTATCAAGAGTTGGCATGGGCTAGTTGCCTGTTTCAATAATGTTCATGAAAGAATTGAGAAACATTAGTAATGTGGTTGCCCGGCTCAGAAAGTTGTTGGTGCAGAGTTTGATATTCTTTTACTCTGATCTCACACCCTCTTTCTTTTTATCATTAAGCTCACTACTAACCAAACTCTCTTTTCCATTTTACCTCATCACACCCACACTCATTTCTTTTAGACTCCTCACACTCAATCTCTATGGATTAACTTCTTGGGTAGGAAACACTGGTTAACGTGAATCAATAGAAGTTCATTTAAGTCCTAGCACAAAGAACCCAGTCCTACAAAACATATGTTACTCATAATGGTTTATCTTTATCAGTTAAAGCTCAAATACAAATGTCAGATGTAAATATGCTCAAAAATATAATCATGAAGATATGAGCATTTTAAAACATTGAAGATATTTCAAACAAGTTAATTGAATGAATGAACATGAATGTAAGAGACTTGTTTGAAAATCTGACATTGTATGAAAATGATCATAAATGAAATAATATATCAATCAAAGCTTAAGGTTAAGAATAATGGATATTGTCCATACGAAACAAAAATATAGACATTCTTGAAATAACGTTTTGAAATGAAATGACGCTCAAAATTCTTTGAAATACAAGCGAGGTGTATTACCATCGAAAATATGTTTCAATTTAGAGACACGGTAAGAACATGTTGAACAAAGTCAAACCGGTGTGTATGAATACTTGAAAGTATATAGAAAAGATAATACGCAAGTATTTATCTTTGGAAACACACGGTTTGTAAACATGTAAGCACAAATAAAATGAAAACATTTAAAATCACACTTCCAAATTATAAAATCTATTTAAAAATCGGGAAGTGGTTTGAACATTTAAGAATATGTTTTCTATATCTGAAAGTTGTCCTTCTTTCAGATACATTTGAGATTAAGATAAGAAATTTACCGTTTCGCACAATCTTAAATCTCACGAAGTCAAGCTGAAGTCATAACGATATGATCTTGTCAGCTTCTCTCATCCTGCATAAGTCTCAAAGTCTAGTCAAAACAAATTTATTCAAAAAAAAATAAAAGACATAAAGCAATAAAACGTTGATTGTACGAGTTCTGATCTGAGATAATCAGAAATCATAATCTTTTACTCCCCCTGAAATTATGCATCTAAAATATATCATTTATAAAGCACATGATAGAGATCTACAACTCCTTTTGGAATGTAGTTCGTCATATCTATCGGATGCAAAAATTTCAGAAAAATATGTACTCCCCCTTGAAGGTTGATATCCTCGTTGGAGTATCGGAGTACAATATCTTATATCAGCCCGGGAATAGCATCTCCTTTTCATCTTTGAAGAGCGAGTCCTAAACTGTTGTGTTTAGAAGTCAAACTTCGTTGAAGTACGGGTTTAAGCTGATTTACTTAGAAGCCTTTGTTCTTGACATTGAGGTGCAGGTCTTGAACTGTATTATTCAAGAGCCATTATTCTCTTACTCCCCCTTGACTTGTGGTGCCTGCAACGTAGAATCAATCTTCGGTTTTGGTACCCACTGGTATTTGGGTCCATGTGTGTTAGTTGCAGTTCGTATGGGAGTAACGGAGTAAGAACCATACCAGTAATGATCACTAGCTTTATGAACAAAATCATATGTATGACAGTAAGAACAATACCTCTTTTTAGATAACCTGAACATTTTATCTCTTGAATAAGCAAGATCAGGTTTACCTGTCAGCACTTTGTTCTTCTTGACTGTTGATGTATGTACAAATGCTTTGTTACTTTTCTTCTCTTCCTTCTTCCTTTCTTTTTCTCATCATTCTTCTCATCATCATCCACTGGTTTCACTTTCCATACCAATTTCTCTTCTTGATTTTTTCTTCTTCTTTGTGTACCCGAACCATCTACATGTTGATCATAAAAAATATTAGAAGTACGAATCTGATTGAATGAATTGACTAACCTTCTTGAAGAAACATATTTCATGTGTGAGCTTGAAGTTGTCCTTTTAAAGTCAGCTGAATTATTTCTAGGTATGTGGATTTTTGACTCTAGAGTCGTTTGCTCAGTCACCACCACCTTTGAAACAATATTTTCAAGCTCTTTTACCTTTGAAGAGTAACTGTCTCTTTCTTTTACAAAAAGTTCAATCTTTGTCTCAAATTCAGACTTTGTTTGCTGCTCTTTATGCACACAAGTAGATAGCTCAGATAGCTTTGCAGTTAGCTTTCTAATCTCAGCTTCAAACAAGCTTCTTTCTTCCTCAAAGCCCATTTCAGCATTTGTCCTCTGACCAGATATATCTTTGAATATCCCAACATTCTTTTGCTCTATTAACTTCTTTTCTTTGGCAAAATTCTCCCTTTCCAGAATGATTATTTTCTCAAAATCAGAGATTTGTTGAGAAAGCTTAATGCATTTAAGCTCAACCGTCTTCTTCTCGACAACACTTTTTCTGGAAAAGTCTGAGAATTTCTTTGCAAACGATTTCTTTTCAGTCTCAAAATCAGACCTTTCTCTTTAACCATCTTTTTCTCCAGATCAGATATTTTCTTTTGAAGCTCAGCATTAGCATCTTCTAGATTATTAATCTTCATCTCATAACTGTCAACATAATCTGCTTGCTGAATCTGGATTATTTGAGATTCCAAATCAGAGATCTTTTGCAGTAATTCAGAATTCTCAGTCGCTAATTTCTCAGCTTCCAACCATTTATCATCTTTCAAGACATGAATAACTTCCTTTTCAAATTGTTGAAAAAGTTCCTTGTATTTGGCAAAATATTCTGAATATTGACCTGAACCTGTTGTCTTCTTCAGGTAATCTATATGTGCATGCATCCACTTATTAAGCTTATTATAAATGTCAACTTGATCATCATGTTTCTTCTTATAGTATTCCATATGACTTTTAGATATAGCAACTTCCATATGTACACTTTCCAATTTTTTACATCTTTGTACAAATCGTCCTTCAAGATGAAGAAGCTCTGCTTTAAGATTAGCAATCTCTTCTTTTGATGACATTTTTCCTTGAGAAGACATCTGTTTCAATTAAAAAGAACTTGAACTTGATTGTTAATCCAAAAGAAATCTCAAAAATATAGAAAAACGTGAAATAAAACTTCATAGATTTTGATCACAAAAAGAACTATGTCCCCCTAGGCAGACTTAGCACGGGGGTCCGCTACCCGGTTAGCGGGTGGGGTCAAGGGGCAGCGCCCCTGGAGAAAAAAATTTCACTATTAAGGGCCATATTACAGTTTTGAAAAATTTGACGAAGTACAGAAACTCGCAAGTCACTGTTAAAGCTTAAAACTCGCAGGCGCTGAAACTCGCAAACCACTATTGAAAGTGAAACTCGCAAAACAAATGAACTCGCTGAAACTCGCAGATAGCAACGTGTGCGTTTCCTGAACTCGCAAGTGCCTAAACACGCAGATAACTATTCACGATGAAACTCGCTAACTGAGGTGTACGCGTTTCCAAAATTCGCTCGTCAAAGCTTGCGCGTTTTGAAGAGACTCGCTAGCTATACTTGCGCGTTCCAACACTTAGAAATTTTTCTTGAAATTTCAAACTCGCACGTCGATAGAACTCGCAGACCACTGTTCCTCTCAAACTCGCTAGCTTCGATTAGCGCGTTTGTAAAACTTGCAGATCACTACAAGCGCGTTATGGTCCTTAGAAAAAATTCCAACTTTTTCAAACTCGCAGACTTCAACTAGCGAGTTTCTAGAACTCGCAGATAACACCTTGCGCGTTTTTACCAAAAATGAGATTCTTCATCTTGCGCGTTCTAACGACGAACTTGCGCGTTTCTCAGATCTAGCGCGTTTTTCAGAGTTCCTTGCGTGTTCTTCATAAAGTCGACCAAAAACCAACTTTTCGTACAGATTTCGATCCAAATCTTGTCTAAATGACTTGAAACTTTAAAGGAATACTTGATTTCAATATTAGAACAAATTACAATGCATGAATTTCAAAAACAAACAATCACAATACAAAACGATTGATGATATAGTGCGTAAAAACTCGTGACACAAAAACATACAAAATCATCAAGTTGATGATCAATTACAGTGCAATTTCCAAAATAAACGATACAGACTCGATTGATTAAGCTTTTCTAACGCAACCTAATCAAAATCTACTCCAAAAACACACAAAAACTCAAAATCAGATTTGTACATGAAGAACACAGTGTCGAACATTTTCTTGATTTGATTTCGATTTGGATCTGCTCTGATACCAATTGTTATTCCCAATATTCAAGTTCTAATCAATAACAAAAATACTCAAGATGAGAATCACAAATCATATTCATTGATTCCAAACTCAAAGATTACAAATTCATAATTTTCTCTCACTACTCTCTCTCTAGAATAATGAAACAGTATGCTCTTCTCTAATCTGCTCTCTCACTTCTTAATTCGTGTACATTCTGATTACAAAGGCAATGACAAAGGTATTTATACCCTTGACAAACTACAAAGAAACAAAATACAATTACATTGACTTTGACTTTATTAACAAAAGACTTTGATTTTCAGCGAGAGTTGACTTTTCCAGCTTTGACTTCTTGATCATTTGTCTTCAATCTTGATGATCTTGAATCCAAGATATTTATGCTCTAACAAAAACAACATGATTGTTATTGTTTTTCCTAGACTTTAAAACTGGATCAACTAATTCTGATGTCGCCGTGCTTTCCTTGGACTTCTTAGCTACCCATGCATATTTAACTTCTTTGCGCCGACCAAAAGTATCTGAAAGACCGTTAAACTTATAGTCAGAAGATGTGAAACTTGAAGATTGTTGTCTTTTGGAGCGACCGGTCTTTTTCTTCTTTTGTGAACGCTTTTTGGCTTTAGACTTGGAAGAATTGTTCACAGAAGGTTTTTGTGGGGCAGATGTGGAACATTCACCCTTATAAAATTGTATCGGAGGCTCACAAGAAATCAACGTGACTTGGAAGTAAAGGATCAAAATAAAATTGTTTCAAGGCACTATCTAGACACACCTCAAAATTCAAGAATGCAGAAAATTCCATTTCCTCATCAGAAGGGACCTTATCGCTTGAGGAATTCAGGACATCGGAAGAATTAGTTTGAAGCGGATCATAGGCGGAAGCATTTTGAAAATCAGAACACTGATCCGTTTCGAAAACTTAAGGCTCTTTTCCTTTATTTGAGAGAATTGGTGACGAGTCACCCAAAAAGGCTTTGCAAGAAGATGTGTCAGAGGCAGGATAAGAATTTTCAGACATATGAGTTTTCTCTCTTTGGAGAATAGTAGGCTTAGCTTGAGGCTCAGCCTTGTGAAGTTGCTCTTTCAGGCGATCTGCTGCCAAAGCAGCCAGTTGTGAATTTAACTTCTTTATTTCTGTCTGAAAGTATTCTTTCTCCTTAACTGACACAGTTCCTCTTTAATGGAATTGAGGCACTCAATTTGAGATAAAAGCTCTTGTTTTTTCTTTTGAAAATTGTGCCTTTCCTGTTCAAACGACTCTTCAAGCTGAACAATTTTCTTTTCTAAAATCAGAGGTGGAACATAAACTTTATGGTCTAGTTGTTCCTCCTCAGTTTTAACAGTTTTAGCATCTAGTTCAGCTTGAGTGTAGCTTCTAAAATAGTCATTCGATAGGAAACAAGATTTTTCTTCGTTGTAAGATCCATTTAATGAATCATAAACAAAAGGTAGTTTCATTTTAATAGAGTTCTCCCTTCTCAACTTATCCTCTTCCCATTCCTCATCCTCAATTGGTTTGGTCCAATTGATTTTGTATTCTGGATAGGTCGTGTCTAATCCAAGAAATTCGAACGCATATAACGTAGGAACTTTGGATAAGGCCTTTTCAGATAATAGGGGTTATCGTACCCGATACCCGTATTCGCATGCTTGGGTTCTTTTGGTGCAATAAGATTAAGCGTTTGATGAGATTGACGAATTTTATAAATTTCCTTTCAAGATCTTTTAATTGATTAGATAATCTTTGATTTTCATTTTTGTAAGCCACGCTTTGAGTCACAATATCAATTTTTTCATTTTCTAACATACGAAGCTAATTGGTAAGATTATCTACTTTGGTCTTTAGCTCTTGTGAACCTTTTGAACAACTCTCACACTCTTCTTTTAGATTTGAAATGATGCACAGGTTGCTAGCAATTTCTAAGCTTTGATTTTCAATACATTCAGACTGTGCAGAAACTCGTTTTCTAAAGATGAGATGAGTTGTTCTTTTTCTTTTATGAGTAGCTTGAAAGAGTCTAGTTTATTCATAGCAAGTTGCATCTGATCAATTAAAGCTTCGTGATAAGGAACACATACCTGACATGGAGAGTTTCGATCTTCATCATCAGTGTCAGAAGGTTATGAATGCTTGCCCATGAAACACAAGTGTGCTTCGGCATCTTCAGGTTCTTCATCAGATACTTGTAGCCAGTAGTCATCTGTAACACCCTTAAACCAGGGTAAATTTAAAGCTGCGGAAAATGTACAAATAAGCATCAACCAAAGGTTTAAACCTCCTAAAAAGGGGGATTGTACTTAACCTTTACAAAAATCTGAATACGGATAAGGATCTCAACAACAAACTAATCTAAACATATACTATCTAGATTACATTAATTGTTGATCCAGAACCATCCAAAAATATGGGACTTAACAAATGCCCAACAATCCAGTACTATCATCTCAAAAACTCTCGAGGTCAAACCCCGACACTCAAGCCCTTGGCAACCCGCCGCTAACGAGAACCTGATATACATATCATTTGAGAAAAAGTGTTAGGATTAAAAAGCCTAGTGAGAACACAGGGCTTATAAATTTCAAGGGATATAACAAATGCATCCAAAAAGGAAACCTTTCCAACAAGCATTTCCAAGTTAACAAATGTTAATAATAAAATCCATTAAAATAAGGTCATAAACCTTCTTTCTAGAACCTCACAATTTAATGCACATGTAGTTCTTCGTTTTGATTACCTTATAGAACCTCACAATTCAATGCACATGTAGTTCTATAATTTATTAACGGCCAGAACCTCACAATTTAATGCACATGTAGTTCTATATTTGTTAACAGTCAGAGCCTCACAATTTAATGCACATGTAGCTCTATATTGTTAACGGCCAGAGCCTCACAATTTAATGCACATGTAGCTCTATATTTACTTTACTTGGTAATCTCCAATTAATAACAGTCAACTCAAAACCTAGGGATCCGCTAGTAATGGTACAAACTCGTCACAACAACATATGTGACCAACCATAAATAAACGTATGGTATTGACACATTTTATAAAACAAAATGCCAATTCCAGTTCAACTTCTGGTAATAATGAAAATCATTAAAATGAGTTCATAAACATTCTTTTCACATATTCACATAATATGCAAGTAAAACATCATTTTACTTTAATAAGGCGGAACCAGTCATTTTAGTCAAAACTGATCGGGAACCTCGAAAATCACCAAAAACTTCATTTATATCAAAATGTATAGAACATGAAATCATACCGTAGAAATACTTCGGATTTCGCAAATAAGAGTTTTGACATGTATAAAGTTTGTAAAATGGTAGTAGGAACTCACCGGTAGGTTTTCAGAATAAAACCCGGAAAACCAGATAACGATCACGACGCAGAGATGAAGCTTAAAACACCGACCCCTTGCTTGAAACACCGAAAACTAGCAACTAAACTAGCCTTTGAAGTTTGAAAGAGAAAAAGAGAGAAAAGGATGAGAGAGAGAGAGAAAGAAATCTGAGATCTTTTGATTAAATCAAAAGATCATCAAAATGGGATATTTCAGCAAGGATTCTCACACTTCCCAACACAGCGCACGGCCCGTGCGTTTTCCAAAGAGGGAGGGCGCACGGCCCGTGCGAAAGTCACTGCCTCGCACCCTGATCCATGCGCACGACCCGTGCGTTTTTCCTGAAGGAGGGCGCACGACCCGTGCGTCCTGTAAACAGCCCCAAAAATTTCCTTTTTCCTCTAAACAACCTCGCAAAACGGCTAAACGAAATTCGGGGTGTTACAATACTCCCAACCTTAGAATGATTTCGTCCTCGAAATCTACTCTTCTGAATGGAACACTGTCCGCAGAGAAGATCGTCTCAAACCCAAATTCCAGAATCATTAACGAGATCCTAATACCGACATCCACATTAGCTACCCTTCTTGGGCACAATTTACTCCTAACCGAGCGAACTCTCAACACTTCAAAGTAACCTTTACTCCCAAGGTTACGGTTGCCTCCAAACCTTAGGTGACAATTACTACCTCAAGGAAATTAACGACCTCGACTTTCCATCTACCAATTTCTTTAGAACTGCACGGTTCCGAACTCAAAGCTAACGGTCGACGCTAATCTTCCCAAAACTCTCAGATTTCACTGATCCATTCCTAATATTGATAAAGATATTCTTACAAGGCGCACTAATGCGTCTTTCCGGCAATCGGTTAACACAGATTCTGCTATCACTCAACTCCGATCCGACTCCAAATCTGGGAGTAACCCTTATTCAATTTCTTAATACTTCCATAAATACTTCGTCTACAACCACATATAAAGATTAACCTCTAAACATATCACCACTCTATATATTCGGACCATAAAGGACGGGCGCTACTAAAACCCACAACAGGAATGATGCACATGCTGAAAAATAAAAAGGATTAGGCTTAACGCCTAGAGAGCTCAAGAGTTTTACATAAGTAAAAGCAATTAAATTGATGAACTTCTCTTTAAAACAGAACCTTTCAAATCATGAATTTTAAAAAAAAAACATGGTACAACTCCTTTTTCAAAGTTATGCAATTTCAAAGATGGATCCTTCATTTAAATGATACTTTATAAATTGACACAACTTGTACTAACTCGAAGTATGGAACATTAGTAACACCATCCACATCGTACGTCCAAAAACATGGACACTAGGCCCAAATACTCACACGACCAAAAACGAAAGAAAACTAAATATCAATATGCAGGAATAACACATTTCATTCAAACCTTAATATACGTGGGGAGAACCCAATATTAAAGCCATCATTTACCGTCAACTCTACATAACCAAAGCCGGTAAAAATATAACATTAGTGTTTAAAATACCCCGGGTCTACGACGGAGAGACCCGTACATAAAGATAATAGAAGAACACGCAAGTCGGCCGCCCACACAGCTTCCTCGCATGACCTCTAAACGTTTCCATCTTGGGCGGCGAGAACACGTGAATGGGGCCACCCGTGATGTTATTGGATTTCACCACACATACCGGTCCTAGTTCCCATGCCATACAAGACATCACAATCCTCGGACCAATTATTGCCCCTTGCCATACTCCGTCGAGTTCCACTCCAGGGTCTTACGAACATGGGTGCCTATCCAATCTAAACGAGTTTCAACTCAGCGGCTCGAGCCACCTATCGCCTACTCGCTAGCAAACCCAAGCGGTCACCACAGTAACCAAAAACTTAGGCTTTCCAAAACAGACAGACTTACGTGCCTATGGATCCAATACAACACTGTCAAAATTTACACGACTCCAAATGAAAGACCAAAGCTCCCAAAAAGAAAACATGTAATTCCTAATGGCATGAAATAATCGCCATCATACTCCAAAAATTCCACAACTGTTTTTAAACCGTACGAATGTCCTCAAGACTCCATTTAGTCAAAACTGAGCCAACGACCCATCAGTTTACGTAAATACCCAAATGAAAGCCGGAATAAATATTGAAACACGTTTGACCAACTATTATGTAAACACGACCAAAAGTATGATTAACTCAAATCTCATCGTTGGTTGAAACAAACCGTTTTCCAAATGAACTCATACCCTTATGTTTTCAAAAGGCCTCATAACACAATAATATGCATTTTCTGAAAAAGGTTTATAAGATCAAATACACCAAATGACACTTACGTCAATTGAACTCCAATTATATATGTAAAATCATCAAAGAAACACTTCAACATGATTTATTTACCAAAATAACCAAAGATCCCAAAATGGGTGTCTCACATGTTCATAAACCTAAACATTTCAAAATAACCGAAACTTATCAGCAGTTAGCAATTTAATGTAAAACACAAACACTTTAAAATAAACATTTTGGCATGAACATCTTTTTCACAAATCAACTTTAACTCACCAAAAACACAAATAAACTCCATCATACGAAAATCTTTCATTGCGGTTATAAATCCGGACAAATGTCCACACGACTCATTCAGTCAAAACCCGAGCCAAAGGCCCGACACTTCACGTAAATTTCCAATGAAAGCCTCGTATACCTTAAAACACATTTTAACCGACATTTAACGGTTTTCCCAAAATATGAAATGTCTTTAAACAATGTTTATGAAAACGCACACCACCAGGACATGATTTCTCAAAACTCAACACGTATTGAGACCAAAGATTTTCCAAAAGTTTATGAATGCAAATATACTAAGATGCACAAAATCATCAAAGATGCATAGATCATAATGTAGATTTTACGTGTACAAAATCACCCAGAACATGTAAATCACACTATTTACTTGTTGAAATATTCAAGCTCGACATGAGCAATTTATGATGTTAAAACAATCCAAGTTACCGAATACGAAAACTTAACAAAATACTCGCAACTTTGATAATTACCGAGTAAAACATACACAATAGTTTATACTATAAACGTGAAAATAGGTTCTTGCACTTCGACATGTGCATCAATTGTTTGTACAACTCCAAAGGGAAAAATCACAATTTTATCTTTAAAATTCCTCCTCTATAACCAAGAGACGTTGCAGCTAAAGAATTTTCAACTTACCCTATATGCAACAATTCATTCCCCAAAGGGCGGTAAAATAACGGGGATGCAAATAAGATTTCAAATCGAGTTTAAAGTTTCACGTTGTAAAGATAAACACATTTGACAGAATAGAAACTACAACGACAAAAATACCGCTAATTCGCTAAATGCTTTGCGAAAATTTTAACAGTAAGAGTTAATGATGGAATACGATCAGAACGAAAGTTCTGTTTTAAAAATAACATAAATCATTTATGCAATCATTCACACCAACGTTATACTTAAATTCAATGCACATAGTACACGACATATGATACTTGATAATAAGACCCCGAAATTAACACACATAATGATGCACACGCACATGCCTCTCAAAATTATTTACGCGACGCAAAAGTCGTAAGATGAGACACCATAATCCCACTGGATTTTCATAAAACTCATTAATCGCTAAAATCAAGTGGTGTCCAAATTTCTATTTTTCAACATAAGGTAAGGCGACCATTTTGACAAGATTTTTGATGAGATACGACGCCCAAAGAACTCATAACTTGCACGCAATGAAATTAAACTCACGCATCACAAAATATACACATGCGACAAAGAATCCGTAAAACAAAACTCCATGAAATTCAACAAAACTCGTACAAACTAAAATCTCCAAGAAACTCCGACTCAAGGCATGGAAATAACTTTTCCTTTAAAACCATTGACATACTTGGAAGAGATCCAATGTCAAGGTCAAAATTCCACAGCTACTTGCCCTTTAACTCAAAAAGCGTTAAAACACAAATATTTCGACATCCAAAAATAGCATTTAAACACGAGACTTGAATAAAGAGAGTTTTGATAACGATTTGAAATCAGGTGCAACAAACCATTTTAAGCATGCTTATGCTCATAGTTTAAAATATGTTGAGTGTTAAATGTCTTGCCGAAACGTTATAATGTAATTTACTTTATGGTTGGCGATCATGAAAAGCAATCTATGCAACCTTATTTTAGAAATAAATTTAATGCATGAATTCGGTCGGCACTCGCATCTTAATACTACGCTTCCCAACATCCCGACGTACTATAATCAACCAGATGCCTCAGGCATCTTAGGGCAACCATCCCATTAATTAACTTACAATCTCATCAAATAGAATCGATCTAACAAGATATAGTTCTAATTCCACCAACGAATCTGGCTCAAGATGATTAACTTAATGCGTTCCACGCACTTACTATCATCCCAAAGAGACATTGCTATAAATAACAATCATTCCTTAGCTTACTCGCTTAGAAACTTTCGCACTACTCTAACGGTCAACACACCAAGGTAGAGCAGGTAAACACAAGCACGAGAAAGGGTAAGGAAGAGTTTAACTGGAACACGCACGAAAGAAACGTATCGCTACGTCTACCAATTGTCACAACATTAGCAAACCAATTACACTCACGTAAAATATCCTCATAATCACATTAGCTAAGTGAGATTATGAACATATAACACATAAGGGTTCTTGTTACCATCATCACAACGCTTGATTAAAATAACCTCCATCGATTCTAAGACTAACCCATCTTAGAAGTTCTACCCAAATCTCACAATCAATGCCTATAAACTCAGTCTAAGTCTAGACATCTTACATTCATGCCTAGTTCGCTTAAACTAGAGCTCTGATACCAACTTGTAACACCTTAAAACCAGGGTAAATTTAAAGTTGCGGAAACTGTACAAATAAGCATCAACCAAAGGTTTAAACCTCCCAAAAAGGGGGACTGTACTTAACCTTTACAAAAATCTGAATACGGATAAGGATCTCAACAACAAACTAATCTAAACATATACTATCTAGATTACATTAATTGTTGATCCAGAACCATCCAAAAATATGGGACTTAACAAATGCCCAACAATCCAGTACTATCATCTCAAAAACTCTCGAGGTCAAATCCTGGCACTCAAGCCCTTGGCAACCCACCGCTAACGAGAACCTGATATACATATCATTTGAGAAAAAGTGTTAGGCTTAAAAAGCCTAGTGAGAACATACAGTTTATAAATTTCAAAGGATATAACAAATGCATCCAAAAAGGAAACCTTTCCAACAATCATTTCCAAGTTAACAAATGTTAATAATAAAATCCATTAAAATAAGGTCATAAACCTTCTTTCCAGAACCTCACAATTTAATGCACATGTAGTTCTTCGTTTTGATTACCTTATAGAACCTTACAATTCAATGCACATGTAGTTCTATAATTTATTAACGGCCAGAACCTCACAATTTAATGCACATGTAGTTCTATATTTGTTAACGGTCAGAGCCTCACGATTTAATGCACATGTAGCTCTATATTGTTAACGGCCAGAGCCTCACAATTTAATGCACATGTAACTCTATATTTACTTTACTTGGTAATCTCTAATTAATAACAGTCAACTCAAAACCTAGGGATCCGCTAGTAATGGTACAGACTCGTCACAACAACATATGTGACCAACCATAAATAAACGTACAGTATTGACACATTTTATAAAACAAAATGCCAAATCCAGTTCAACTTCTGTTAAGAATGAAAATCATTAAAATGAGTTCATAAACATTCTTTTCACATATTCACATAATGTGCAAGTAAAACATCATTTTACTTTAATAAGGCGGAACCAGTCATTTTAGTCAAAACTGATCGGGAACCCCGAAAATCACCAAAAACTTCATTTATATCAAAATGTATAGAACATGAAATCATACCGTAGAAATACTTCGGATTTCGTAAATAAGAGTTTTGACATGTATAAAGTTTGTAAAATGGTAGTAGGAACTCACCGGTAGGTTTTCAGAATAAAACCCGGAAAACCAGATAACGATCACGACGCAGAGGTGTAGCTTAAAACATCGACCCCTTGCTTGAAACACCGAAAACTAGCAACTAAACTAGCCTTTGAAGATTGAAAGAGAAAAAGAGAGAAAAGGATGAGAGAGAGAGAAAGAAATCTGAGATCTTTTGTTTAAATCAAAATATCATCAAAATGGGATATTTCAGCAAGGATTCTCACACTTCCCAACACAGCGCACGGCCCGTGCGTTTTCCAAAGAGGGAGGGCGCACGGCCCGTGCGAAAGTCACTGCCTCGCACCCTGATCCATGCGCACGACCCGTGCGTTTTTCCTGAAGGAGGGCGCACGACCCGTGCGTCCTGTAGACAGCCCCAAAAACTTTCTTTTTCCTCTAAACAACCTCGCAAAACGGCTAAACGAAATTCGGGGTGTTACATCATCTTCAGCCATGAGAGCCTTACCTGCTTCCTTTTCTTTGGCCAGTAGCAGCTTGGCACTATAATAATCTGCATTGCACACAACAGGCTTGCGACAATCCTTGGCAAAATGACCCAACCGACCACAGTTGTAGCATTTGATCGGCTCCTCTTTTGGCTTTTCTTCATGTCTCTTGTCAGGCTTCTTCCCATCTTCTACACGTCTCTTACCTTCAAACTTCTCTTGATGATCACGGCGAGTGGAGAATCTTTGCTTGTTTGACGACTTGTTAAAAAACTTTCTCTTCTGAAAAGCTTGAGTCAGGTACACCATAGCTTCTTTCATCTAAGTGTATTCTGGATCCAAATCACTGTCAGGATCTTCGGGTTCAGAATCATTTTGCATTGGCTTCTTTTCAGACGAACGACTGACAGACTTACCTCTTTTCTCAGATACGAGTGCTAACGGATCAACTACCGGCTTTTCCTCTGCTTTATGATTCCCCATTAGCTCCATAACTTCCTCTTCATCCTGAAGCAGCATTTCATAAAGTTCATGTAGATAAAGCTTCTCTAGAGTCTGAGTATGACGAATATGAGAGACAAACGGCTTCCATTCAGGTTGGAGGTTGCTCATGAACTTGATGTTGTTCTCGGTATTCGTATTTGTGATCTTATTCTTCTGGAGATCATTCAGAAGCAAGTTGAACCTTTCATAGGTTTCTGTCAGTGTCTCCCCTTTTCTTGCTTTGAAGCCATCATATCTGGTGATGCAGTTTGTCACCTTCAGCTGATTGTTGATGTGGCTCCCCATCATCATTTTCTCAATCTGGTCCCACATTTTCTTCGCAGACTCCTTATAACTGTCGATGTAAGCATTGATGTCATTTGGTAGACTTTGTAGAAGAAATGACTTTGCTTGCTTCTCAGCCTCATACATAGCCTTTTCTAGATTTGTGAAGTCACTGATAGTTTTTGGAACTGTACGCTCTAGTCGACCTTCGGCTGTGTTTGCACGTATGACCTTCGTTGGCCAGTCTTGCGGCCCCTTTGTCAGACACTTGTATATTGCTTCATAGTTTGATTTCGCTTCAATGAAGTTCATGAAGCGATCGTGCCACTGAGGATATTCCCCCCGATAGAGAACCGGTGGCTTCTGATCCGAACCAATAGCTAATGCGTCTCTTGAATTCATCTTAAATCTCTTAACTTAAAAGCACTGTAACGATCGTGAGACAAGCAGGATGATCCAAACACAATAATAAAAAAATAAGTAGAAAAACAAAGACCCGGTCGAACAGGGGTCCGGTCGAACAGGGTACCGGTCAAGCAAAAGACCGATAACGACAATGTACCGGTCAAGCAAAGGACCGGTATTGACAATGTACCGGTCAAGCAAAGGACCGGTATTGACAAAGTATCGTTCAAACCAAAAGGACCGGTATTAACAACTTACCGGTCGAATAAGAGGACCGATAAACCAAAGTATCGGTCAAAGGGAGGTATCGGTCAAAGCAAGTACTGGTCGAACTAATATCGGTCAAGAACTATCGGTCTAAAACAAATTAACAGATAAGGATCGATAAAATCAGATAAAGACAGATAATCGCGAAGAACAGTCCGATGAAATCGATGAATCTGGAATTCAATCAAGACCAAACCCAGAAAATCAAACGATTATGCAACAATTTCAACTTGAGAAGCAGATTTAAGCTTAAACACACTTATGCAAATCGATAATCACACCGATAAACACTAAAACAAACGACAGAAAAACTAAAGAATCAGCAGCAAACTTAGACCGATAAAAACAATAACAATCAACTTTCAATAGACCCAACTAGACCGATAAATAACCCAAATATCAAGAATTCAATCGACCGGAAAAATTGTTTTCCAGAACATTAAACGATCGATAAAATCTTACTGATTTTCCAAAAATAAATTTGATTGATTAACCCCAAACGATAAAAGCATGAACAGATAATCACATGAACAGTAATTGCATGATAAAAGCAGATTAAACAGGTAATCGACTAGGGTTTTTAGACAAACCTTTTTCTGGATCAAACCTTTAGTCTCTTTGCTTTGATACCAATTGTGGATCCCAGTACAGTGCAGTCAACAGCAAATATTATCAAAGATGAACAATTATATGGCCACAACTACTAGTCATATGATTAATATGAAATCAAAGGGTATAGGTTTACAGAAATGATTTCTAATCAGAGAGAGTAAACCTATCGACTAGAGTTATGAAAAATAATGAGACTTAACTGTAAATGAAAGTAAAACAACCTTTATATAACCAGGCTTTACAAGATAATGGGCTTATGGGCTTTTAGGCCCAACAAGCTAATAAAACTTTCAAACAATTACAATTTACACCCTGAACTACTATTTAACATATAAATTGCCCTAACACTAAGAAAGAGAAGAAGGGATTAGAGTTTGTTCCAGTGGTATGTGAATATCCAGAAGTATTTCTGAAAGATTTAACCACTCTGCCTCCTGATCGGCAAGTGGAATTTCGTATTGATTTAGTACCTAGAGCGGCGCTGATAGCAAGAGAACCTTATAGATTGGCACCGGCAGAAATGAAAGAAATGATGACTCAACTGCAGGAGTTACTCGACAAGGGGTTTATTCGTCCTAGCACCTCACCATGGGGAGCGCTGGTATTGTTTGTTAAGAAGAAAGACGGGTCTATGAGAATGTGCATAGACTATTGTGAGCTCAATAAAGTGACTGTTAAAAATAAGTACCCGCTTCCCAGAATTGACGATCTTTTTGATCAACTTCACGGAGCGAGCTACTTTTTGAAATTAGATCTACGATCTGGTTATCACCAATTGAAGGTGAGGGAGGAAGATGTACCTAAGACTGCCTTTCATACGAGGTACAGACACTATGAGTTTCTAGTTATACCATTTGGACTGACCAATGTGCCAACAACTTTCATGGACCTGATGAATAGAGTATATAGTCCGTTTTTAGATAAGTATGTCATAGTCTTTATAGATGATATACTGATTTATTCACGGTCCTAAGAAGATCATGAAACTCATTTGCGAGCGATATTAGAATTGCTTAAATGCGAGAAATTGTATGCCAAGTTCTCAAAATGTGAATTTTGGCTGAAAGAAGTTCAGTTTCTAGGTCATGTGGTGTCGAAAGATGGGATTAAGGTTGACCCGGCTAAGATTGAAGCCATTAAAGGGTGGGAAGCGCCGAAATCACCATCAGAAGTAAGGAGTTTTCTAGGATTGGCGGGTTATTATCGAAAGTTTATCCAGGACTTTTCAAGGATAGCCACGCCACTAATAGTGTTAACTAGAAAGAATGTCAAGTTTGTATGGGCGGAAGCTCAAAAAGAAGCGTTCAGTAAATTGAAAGAGAGTCTAAGTAGTGCGCCTGTCTTGTCTCTACCCAACGGAACGGAAGGATTCGTAATCTATAGTGATGATTCAAATTTGGGTCTGGGATGTGTGTTAATGCAAGAAGGCAAGGTGATTGCTTATGCATCTCGACAATTGAAAGAACATTAAAAGAATTACCCAACGCATGATTTAGAGTTGGCAGCGGTAATCTTTGCTTTGAAAATTTGGAGGCATTATTTGTACGGGATCAAGTGTCAGATTTACACGGATCACAAGAGCCTTCAATATCTTTTCAATCAAAAGGAGCTCAATATGAGGCAGCGTAGGTGGGTGGAGTTGTTGAGCGATTACGACTGTGATATCCTATACCATCCAGGCAAGGCCAATGTGGTAGCAGATGCTCTAAGTCGTAAGGAGCATGGAGAAACAACAAAAGTGGTGGCCTATCGAGTTGATGTCGTTTCCAATTTCTTAGAAGAAGTCATAAAGTACCAAGAAGAAGCAGCGTCAAAGGAAAATTGGAAAAGTGAAAGAATAGTTGGAATTATTAATTCGTTAGTTGTTGACAATCGCGGAGTGAAGTGCTTCAATAAGAGAGTGTGGATTCCAAAAGCAGGAGAACTGCGGAAGAGAGTATTGGAAGAAGCGCATAAATCACGTTACTCACTACAACCGGGAACCAACAAGATGTATCGAGATCTGAAACAAAGCTATTGGTGGCCAGGTTTAAAGAAAGATATTGCTCACTTCGTCGAGTGATGCCTGACATGTTGAAAGTTAAAGCTGAGCATCAGAGACCTTATGGGGAGCTTTAATCGTTAGAAATTCCAATGTGGAAGTGGGATGAGATTACGATGGATCTTGTTACCGGGTTACCGCGATCACCTAAGGGGCATAATGCCATTTGGGTGATAGTGGATCGACTCACAAAGTCAGCCCACTTTCTACCAATCATGGAGATGTACTCACTAGAGAAATTGGCTCGGTTGTATATAGACGAGATAATAACCATACATGGAGTACCGTCGTCAATAGTGTCAGACAGAGATGCTCGTTTTACATAAGCTTTCTGGAGAAGTTTGCAAAGGGAATTAGGCTCGAAACTCAAGCTGAGTACGGCCTATTACCCAAAAACTGATGGCCAGAGTGAGAGAACCATTCAGACGTTAAAAGACATGCTTCGAGCATGTGTCATTGATTTCAAAGGTTCATGGTAAATTCATTTGCCATTGATTGAATTTTCTTACAACAATAGTTATCATGATAGCATTCAAGCGGCCCCTTTCGAAGCATTGTATGGACGTAAATGTAGAACACCTTTATGTTGGAATGAGGTGGGTGAAAGATAGCTAGCGGGACTGGAAATCGTACAGGTTACATCTGATAAGGTCAACCAGATTCGAGAAAGATTAAAGATTGCTCAAGATCGTCAGAAAATGTATGCAGATAAGCGGAGGAAACCGATAGAGTTTCAGGTAGGAGACAAAGTAATGTTGAAAGTCTCGCCCTAGAAAGGGGTAGTCCGATTCGGAAAGAAAGGAAAATTGAGACCAAGGTTTGTTGGACCATTTATCATCACGGGACGTGTTGGTGAAGTGGCCTACGAACTTGATCTACCAGAAAGTTTGCGTGGGATTCATCCCACATTTCATGTGTCAAACTTAAAAAAGTGTTTGGCAGAAGCAGATGTAATAATTCCCTTAGAAGACATTCAGATAGATGAAAAATTAAGTTATATTGAGGAGCCCGTAGCAATTTCGGACCTCAAAGTAAAGAAGTTGAGAAACAAAGAGATTCGATTAGTGAAAGTCCAGTGGAAATTTCACAAAGGACAAGAGTCAACATGGGAAGTGGAGGCGGAAATGAGATCTCAGTATCCCCATTTGTTTAGCGATGGAATTCCGGGGACGAAATTCTCTTAAGGGGGGGGGGGGAGATTGTAATATCCGGATCCGAAAATTTTATAAATTTTGGAAGTTGGGTGAAAAGTTAAGCGAGACCCAAAGTTCAAGGGGGTTAAATGAAACTTTGGTTATATATATATATATATATATATATATATATATATATATATATATATATATATATATATAACCTTAACCCTTGAAAGTGATTTTCATAATTCTAAGTCTGATAATTTTGAGACCGACTATAGAGAAAGAGTACAGAGCGAAGGCAGGAGAAAGAACGAGGTTTTGAAGAATCGATCAGTTTTTTGTCAAATAGAGGTATGATTCTAGCTTAATACTTCTATCTGCGTATTATAGTCGGTAAATAGTCTTATTAATTAAGCTTTTATCCATGTTTCAATGAATTCATGGATCTAGGTTTTCTGTAAAGTTGCTGACTCTGATTGAATATCGACCGGACTGGTGTGGGTCAACCGGTATAGTGTAACCGGTGTCGACCAGTATAGTAGACCGATGTGTTATGTTGACCGGTCTTGTCGACCGATATGTTGCGACCGGTCTCGTAGTCGACCGGTATTTTGTCTACCGGTCTCAACCGGAGTGTGTCGACCGGTGTATGTTCTCGACCGGTATGTATAATGTTTTTTTGGAAAGGGTATCCTGGGTCTATGGCCCAGACTAATCCCTGGAAATTAGGGCCTTTGGCCCAGCTGCTAAAGCGTGCAGCCCTGAGTTTATCCTCAGTGGCCACAAGTGCTGCGAGTGGGGCTCGAACCCGGGTTGAGCGCTATGAACTCCCCAAGCCTTTACCACCACACCACAGCCCTTGTGGTTAGGTATGTATAATGTTAACCGGTATAAGTTGTGTTGACCGGAGTGGTTTTGACAGAGGTAGTAGCAGTATATTATATTTGATTGTTTAGAGAAGGAAAGAATGTTAGTTGCGAGTTAGTTTATCTCTGTTTATGTAATTACCATCGTAGGTGGTGTTAATCGTTAAAAGACAGAGTTTAAGCAAGAAGAATCAGAGGTGAGTCTTTCAAACTAAATCTTTTATGATTTTGACAGTTATTTGATAAATGTGAGTTTTATAAACTGAATGTTTATAGTATTAAAAGTTATGAAGATTTATTGAAAAAGGTTGATTTAATCAATTTGGCATGTTATGCTATGTTTATATAAACTTGTTTTATATATAGTGAAGACTAAGTGTATGCATACATTTGAGTCAGAAGTCTGACCTAAGTTGGGAAGTGTGACCCGCTTGCTTGTACCGGGGAGTGTGGCCCATTTATGCCATTAGGGTGTGTCCCTAAAATAAGGCAGTACGAGACAGACATACCGTCTTTGACGGCAGTGTTGGTCAGTAGCTTAAGATACGCTTGCGAAGCGTAAAGAGTGGTCAGCGATGGCCAGTAGATTGAGTTACGCTTGCGAATCGTAAAGTATGATTAACGTTTGATTAAAAGAGTGAGTTACGTTTTTGAGATATAAAGCTTTGTTTAAATGTTTTAAATAATATTTGAACTGTTGCAGTAGTGCTTGGAGGGGACTTACTAGACCATTGGTCTAACCCTCGCTCTTTCAAAATTATAATCCTGTTTCAGGTTATCGCAAGATAGCAGGTACAAATAAGGGTAAGGAGAAGATGTGAGTTATTTCCAGGAGCTAGAAGACTTCCTACAATAGTTTACTTTTTGACTCAGTTGTGTAATAGGTGATAGTTGTAAACCTTATAATTTGTAATGTAAGCCTGGGGCTGTTTTTAGACAGAAATGTTATTTTGATGTATATATAAAGGTACAGGTTGTTACAACAAAATAGGGAAGTGCATCCCAAATCGTTGAAATAGACATCTCTAAAATAGTTTTTAGATTCAATCGAGGCCACTCCACTTGTGTCGCTTTGGTTTCCCAAGTTCCCCCACTCCGTTCTCACTCTTCATTGTTTCTTTGTCTTGTTGTTTTGGCAGTTTAAGGCCTGGTTTTGAATTTGAATTCAAAGCTAATTATGGATCTAGAGTAGTTCTAAATAGGAAGTCACTTGTGGTTGAATTTAGAGAGGTTTTTGGATACGGATTAGGTATAATTTTGAGATCGATTGTGGTTAGACTTTGGTTTATTGCATCGTTGGTTTTATCATAAAGTGGAGAAGATGTCGTTCTGAAATTTAGGGTTCTAACATTTTCCAGATTCGTAATTACCTGAATTCCTGTGACTTGAGATCGCTCCTTCCTGATTGATCGAACCATTTTCAAAGTAGGCTTCGATTGATTCATCCTTTTATGCGACACAATTAGGCTTAGACGATTTTGGGCTGTTGCGCATGCCTTGTGTTGAGGGATGAACTCGATCCCCTTTCTCCTCCACGTTTGCGATGGATGAAGAATGGGTCGAGGAAACTATTTCATTCATCTCCCCCTGTGATCGAATATGAGGCGGTGAGAAATTAACGTCTGGCAGTTTTGGGTCCGGATCTGGACGGAACCCTAAATCTCCTGATTCTGGACGATCAGTAGGACGATTCTTCTTCCTTGGTTCGAACCCTTCCATGTTGAATATAAAATCTAGCGTGAAGTCTCTTACGATAATTTCACTTCCCTTCTCTATTTTCTTCTTCTCTTCTCTTCCCTCTTCTTCAATTTTCATCGTGACCATAACCAGATCTGGAATTGATTTTGTTTCACTGGTGAAATCACAATCCTGTTCATGAATCCCCTCCTGCTCGTTTCTAATAACTGTTGTGACATTGATGTTACCGTGGCCCAAATCTGGAGTATGAACAGCCTCCTCACCACTTGCAATGAAATCTCTAGATGTAATCTCCCCTGGTATAGAACCAGATTTGGATCGAACATCACCTACCTCTTCACGAATATTTTGTGCCACCTCCGTCAATTTTGATTGAGGACGTTCATATGGTCTCGAAACTGTTGTTGAATGTCAACCAAGATGGAATGGATTTCACTCACCACCTTCCTGGGTTCAACCTTCTTTCTGTGAAATCATATCACTAGCCATAGCTTCATACACACAATATGAGGACCATTTTGATTCCCTTGCCATGGATTTGGAACGCTCTGGTACCAATTTGTTATGAACCGACTTAACAGGGTGAAACCAACACAATAATAGAAAGGAAAATCTGACCAAATTGTATTTACTCACAATAATTGAATGGAACAGGAAAGAGAAACGGTAAGAACTCTAGCAATTCGAGAGTGCTAGTCTCTCCCAAAAGAACCGACTAATTTCTGCATCCTTCACACTCCCTACACCCTCCCTATTTATACCATTTATTTCTTTAGAATTACTAAAAGTCCAAGAAACACTAAATCTCTAGAGAGAGAGTATACGCTCCAAATGTAAACTGATATTCAAAGTAAGTTTCCAAAGTTACAAACTCAAAGCACCTAAGGGACTTAAATACCCCAGATCTTAACCAATACAGATAAGCACTCTAAGAACAGTAAAGACAACTGAGAATAAATACAATGATTACTACAAAATTAGTCTTAACAATCTCCCCCTTAGTAATCATTGGCGCATTGGTCTTCAAAAATCAATCTTCTAAACCAACATTGACCATCTAAGCGACTTTGGTGAATCATTGACGCTCTTCTCTTTGACGAAGTCTATTCAGTTCAATTAACACTTCCAAAGTCGCAGAGTGGAGCGGAAATTCAATCTCTCTTGAATAGTATCCAAAGTCTTCTTGAGGAGACGAATTTCATCATTATCAACCAGAAATGCATTACTTCTTGTTTCCAGAAATGCATTACTTCTTGTTGCTCCAACTGAAGCTTGATCACCTTTAAGGTTCCATCAGAGTAATGAGCAATTTCTTCAAATCTGAAAAAACATTTTTCATTTGAGCCATTTTTTGTAGACAACTCCATCGCATAAATCAACATGCAGTAAGTCAAGTATGTCTGAAGTACAGGGTTCAGGCTTTGGTTTGTGAGGAGCTTTCTTCATATTTCCTTTCTCACAATCCTGACAGAGGTGGTCTTTCTGGAAACGGAGAACTGGAAGACCTCTCACTGAATCATTCTTGACCAAGCGATCCAAATACTTAAAGTTGAGATGTGCTAGTCGTCTGTGCCAAATCCAACTTTCATGAACAGAAGCTTTAGAAAGCAAGCAGATATTTGAAGGAATTTTGATCTTGGAAAGATCAATGGTATATATGTTGGATCTTCTTTTTCCCACCAGTAAATCTCTGCCACTATCATTCTTCACAACAACTCTTTTAGATTTGAATCTAACTTCAAGATCTTTATCACAGAACTGCCCGATGCTGAATAAGTTGTGACTCAGGCCTTCAACGTAGCTGACTCTCTTGACAATTATATTACCTCGAACAAGATCACCATAACCAAGAATCGGAGCAGTCTCACAGTTTCCAAACTTAACACGACCGCAACATTTTTCTTTGTAATTGGAAAGTAGTGATTTGTTGCCAGTCATGTGTTTGGAACACCTCGAGTCCATATGCCATAAATGACTAAGCTGCACATACAGAAACTACACAGATTTAGGTACCCATATGCTTATGGGTCCCTTCTTGTTAGATTTGTGTCTTTTACTTTTTGAAAATTTATTTTTATAATTCTCATGAAAGCAATCATCAATAGAGGAATAAACATAATCATCAGAATCAGAACTAGAAGAAGATGAAACATGCTTTGCAATGTGAATCATTTGCAGAATTGAATATTTTGTATTTTTATTACAAAAAGCAAATGTATAATTGTCACAAAGATTCACTACACAAGTATATAGATTTCTGCTTTATCCTCCATATCAGCTTTTGTGATCACTTCACAGTCCGATCTGAAACAAAAGAATCAGAAGAATTAGAATTTTCAGACAAGACACTATCATGTTTCCTTGACTTCTTTGACCTTCTTCTTTTACGCTTTGTTTTTGTTTTATAATACTGATCATTTAACGTTAAAGAATCATCAACAATTGAAGTAGAAGAAGAAACTTTATCTAATAAATCAACCTGAGCATTCGACATAGATGAACTTGCCTTGGAGTGAGAATTTTCAGAAAAACACAAGTCAGGAGGAGGTTTGCGCAACCCATTGGTGGCGCAAACTGAACTTTGCGCGATCAACGGCTTGCGCAAAGTGTTGGTTTGCGTAACCAACTGGTTGCGCAAATGCACATTATTTTTAAAAACTTGAGTATTTTCCTTAGAATCTTTAGAAAATCCAGAAGAAGTTTTGTCTTCAATACTTGTTTTCATTATAAAAAGAAATAAATCGTTTTCTAAATCAGTTTGAAGACTTTGTTCTTCTAATTTATCTTCAAGATCAACTATCTTACCTTCTAACACTAATGGGGGAATGTATCTTCTAGAATCATACGATACCGAAGATGCATTTTCCTTATCAGTGTTAGCATATATATCAACAAATTCAGTTGGTAATGAAGATTTGACATTTAAAACATTTTGAGATTTTCTGGATTTCTTTTATTGGTCAGGAAAATACTTGGCATTTTCAGAAGTGTAAACAAATGGCATTTCCATCCTCTTGTTTTTAGTTCTTTTCTCATTTTCATCTTCCAAATTTTGCTTTTCAGTCGTCCAAAAGAATTTAAACTGAGGAGCATATCTTGCAAGACCAAAATAATCATATTCATATAAAGTAGGGACTTCTGTTTTAGCAAATTCTAAATAATGCGGATTTTCGAAACCAAGTCCCCATTTTTCCTTTATAGACTCATCACTCCTTGGTTTATTCATATAAATGGTTTGCTCAGATTGTTCTCTCTTATATAATTTCCTTTATAGAACAACTATTTTATTAGAAAGATTTTGATTTGAAGAAGTCAGTTCAGTCAAAAAATCACGATAAGTCTAATTTGAATTTTCCAACTCATCTAACTGCTTTTGAAATTTCTCTTTTGTGTCAATTAAAATATTCTTTTCATCTTTCAGAGAAATTCACATTTTATCAATTAAAACAGACTTTTCTTGATTTTCAAACTTTTCAGATGTGAACTTTGAACGTAAATCATGTAAAGCAGTGATAATAACGTTCATTTGAGATAAGATGAAATTATAGTCAAACTCAGAAATTACCTCAGATTCATCTGTTGAGGTGTCCTCATCTTCATCATCGCTTTTGTCATCATCGATGAAGCATATGCTGCAGTCTCTTCATTCTCAGCCTCGTTATCAGAATGATCCAACCAATACTCAGCCATCAGAATAGTTCTGTTTTCTCTCTTCTCAGCCAATTCCATCTTTTTTTTGTAGAAAGATGAATCCTTGACCACCTTCACTCTACACTCCTTAGCTAGGTTCCCGGGCTTTCCACAGTTGTAGCAGTTCATAACTTTCTTGTCATCCTTTTTCGGTTCTACTACTTTTGCAGGCTCATATTTTGGTATATAAGTCTTTGATGGAGCACCAGGTTCAACCTTCTTGGAGCCGGAAGTGAAACAGAGATTGTTGGATCCAGTTCTCCGCTGAAACTTTTTCTAATAATGTTGTGAGAGAAGTATCATTGCTTTCTCCAAGGCTTCACCATCATCTTCTGTAGACCATCATAAGCATCTTCAGTCAAAGCCTGTTCAGCTAATTGACTAGCTAGGAGAGAAATCGGATCCACAGTCTTAGGCTTATTCTTCTTATCAAGCTTAGCCTTCTTTTCTAACACCATGGATTCATCAGTCATCAGAATTTCATACAATTCCTGAATGGGCATAGTAGAAATCCTGACATCATTTCTCATCCGATGACAGGATTTGCTCCATTCAGGTTGGAGTGCATTCAGAAACTTCAGATTGGCCTCCAATTCAGTCTTGGTAACTTTGATCTGTAGATCCCAGTACAGTGCAATCACAGTAAATAATATCAAAGATGAACAGTATTT
The DNA here is from genome assembly GCA_023525745.1 of Arctium lappa. NCBI lineage: Eukaryota > Viridiplantae > Streptophyta > Magnoliopsida > Asterales > Asteraceae > Arctium > Arctium lappa. The sequence goes on along the minus strand of CM042058.1, from coordinate 54,496,262 downwards.
GAGTCACAACTACTAGTCATATGATTAATAAGCAATCAAAGGGTTACAGGTTTACAGAAAGGATTTCTGATCAGAGAGAGTAAACCTATTGACTAGTGTTATGAAAATAATGAGACTAGCTTGAAAAAGAAAGTAAATCAGCCTTTATATATCCAGGCTTTACAAGATAATGGGCTTATGGGCTTTTAGGCCCAACAAGCTAATACTACTTTCAAACATTTACAATTTACACCCTGAACTTCTATTTAACATATAAATTGGCCTAACAATCTCCCCCTTTAAATAGAAGTTGAAAATCACGCCAGTTTGGAACATAAATCTTTCGAAAACCAAAACTGATCTCGAAATATCGAATTTGAGTCCTGTACTCCAGTCGCTCTTCAATTACACCAAGTGCTTCAAGTACAAGTGGCTTGTATTTAGGATCCAAAGGTTGAACCCCTTTTTCATCTTGGTCAAGTGCATGCTTCAACTTGTCTTTCAGCAACATTAACGTACCATCACAGAATCTAGAAATCTGATTAAAACAAATGAACCGCATAATACCTTTGTTGTTCACATAAGTCATGCCAAACTCTGGAAGCTTTATCACAGTAAATGCAGGTACACTCTGGGCATCAGATGGAATCTTCAAATCAGGCTTGAGCAGATTTATCTTTGGCTGGTCGCTTTCTAACCCGATCTGAAAGTCTTCCACCGAGGAAAGTTTCATCGCACACTTCATATACCTCTTTACAGTCTCGAGTGCATCAATGACTTCCCCGGGTCTGATGGTTCTGGTCTTTAAGTCTCGAAAAATGAACAACAGATCTTGTGGTTCAAGGCACGGAAAGTCAGCTTCAGAAAAACAATACTTCTGACCATCTTCTCTCGTTACCATGAAATCTAAATACTTTACTTTCATGAAGAAGGCAGATTGAATCCGGTCAACTGATGTAATCCTAAGCTTTGTCTTGGAGTGCTTGCCTTGAAACTTCTTATACATGAATACAAGTTCACGCTGCTTTTCCTTGTTTTTCACAGACTGTAGACCATGAAGTACAACTTCGTCATATTTCTGAATCCAGTGGGCAAAGATCTTCTTTTGCCTTTCTTCAAGGAAAGGAACTTTGATTCTGACTCTTTCCCACTTGGACGGACGAACTGGTGGAGTACTTTATGTTTCCATAACTGGTGACGCTGGAGGAGATCTGACGGGAATATCTAATTCAGGAAAATTAGGGTTATCAACAGAATAAGTCAAAAGTGGAACCGCAACAGAAGTCTGATCGTGTGGCTGATAATCCGGATGAAGAATCTCATCTATTTCGGCTTGCATGACTACCAGCGCTCGTTCAGTGTTGGCACATTCTTCTGTCGGTTCAGAAACTTCCTAAGGATCAAGAATTAACGCCCAGTCTTCAGGGACAATCGGAGAACCTTCATCAAATTCCTCAGGCTTTTCAACCCTTGGAATATCATACAGCACCAAATCCATACACTGTTCCCGTTCCTGTCCTTGCCCTTCTGATCGAGTACCAGAACCCGAACCCTGTTCCGTTCCCACTTGAACTGTTTCCACAGACTGTATCTCCGTCTCTGTTAGGCGTTGGCGCTTCTCCCCCTCATGGTGATCAGGATCATCCTGATCATCATGCCGACGCTTGAGCCTGTCTGCCTAGCTACGGCAAGTGTCTTCCACTACTGATAGGCGTTCAGTCTGTCGGTCCAACAATACTTATAACAAGTTTAGAAACAACGACACAATAACGATTACCAACCTGTATTGAATATAGAAACGATTACAAGGTTGATCGATTAAGCTTTTGCTTTGTGTTCTCTATGTTTTCTCTCAAATACACCTTTTTGTGTGTGTTTGTGTGTGTGATCTATGATCTGATGTTTGAGAGTTTGAGAGACACCTAATCTTACTAAGTGTGTATTACACACTACCTAACATAATATCTAGAATAATATCTAGATATTATTTCTAACTAAACTAGAAACTAATATATGTAACTAGAAACTAACTAAGTTAACTAATCTATTACAATACAATAACAACTAACTTTGACTATTTTATTACAAACGACTTAGACTAATATTAATGAGACGACTTTTCGGCTTTAGCTTCAGATTGCGATCTTCAGTTTGGATGATCTTGAATCCAATGAGACTGTGGTGTAACAATCTCCCCCTTTGGATCAAGATCATTTAATAAAAAGATTTATCCAATTCAGTCTTCTTGTTCAACTCAGAAGATGCAATCTCTTTCTCTGAAATCAACATGTCTTCAATAGAATTCAGTCTTTGACGTGATTCTTGAAACATGTGATCTTTGCCATTTCTTGTGTAGTCATTCTCCCCCTTTTTGATGTTAAGTGCAACGACTTCATCAAAATTTGTTGTAAGAAATGTCAATCTTGCGGTTAGAGCCCCTGATTCGTCAATTCATAAGAGATTCATCCAGATCTTTGCAAATCCAGACAAATTAGATATGTAACACCTGAAATCAACTAATGAATCAGTTATCATGCCTGTCAGTAACACTAAGTCACTTAGTGTAACGAATACACATTGTAAAGGAGTTGTTTTGATGTTGACTCCCCCAGGGCTTACATTTAATCATCGAAACACCACAAAGGAAATTTCTATAAACGTTATGACAAAGAAACTAATTCCTTGTGTGTTCGTGCTTGTGTTGAAAGAATTAAGCACTTGATGATTGCTTATAGGCTCAAAATTGTGTAAACCACTGAGACAACAGTAAGTTAAACACAGACTCAATGTGCATATTTGAAGTGCGAAGGTGGGGCAGACTTCCTTCTTTTCAATATCTAGATTTTCCGAATGAAAATCAGATAGCATATGTGCTGCATCCCCTTTTGAAAATGTGAAACACTTTCTTGTTGAGAAGAAAATGAGTAGATGGTGAGGTTTGATCAAGAGTTGGCATGGGTTATTTGCTTGTTTCAATAATGATCACCAAAGAATTGAGAATCACTAGAATGGTGGCTACCTGGCTCAGAAAAAGTTGGTGCAGAGTTTTGATATTCTTTTAACTCTGTTCTGACACGCTCTTTCTTTTAAACTTTTTGCTTTCTCTAATCACACTCATTCCTTTTCTATTTGCACACTCAATCACTAAGGATTAACTTCTTGGGTAGAAATCACTGGTTAAGGTGATTCCATAGAAGTTGTGTTATTTCCTAGCACAATGATTCCTTGTTTTCCTATGATGCATGTGATGCTCAGATTGGTTTAACTATTTCAGTTAAAGTACAATATAGATCATGAAAACATTTAAAATACACTCCCAAAATATAAAATGTGTTGAAAAATCGGGAAGTGTTTTGAACATTAAAAACAATGTTTTCCAATGATTGAAAGTTGTCCTTCTTTCAACCATATATGAGATGAAGATATAGAATTATACCTTAACGTGCGATCTTACATCTCATGAAGCTAAGCTTTAAGTCATAAACATATGAACTTGTAAGCTTCTCTCAAAAATTCTGCAAAAGTCTTATGTCAAGTCAAAGTAAAATTTATTCACTTAAATTGAAAAGACAAAAAGCAGTAAAACTGTTTAAAGTATGAGTCCTGATCTGAAATAATCAGAAGTCATCACCTTTTTATACTCCCCCTGAAATTATGCATTTGAAACATTATCAGTTGTAAAAGATATGCATAAAATTTCAGACAAATATGTACTCCCCCTTGAAGGTTGATTTCCTCATTCGAGTATCGGAGTACAATCTCTTATCAGCTCGGAGTAAGGTCTTTTGATCATTGAAGTGCGAGTCCTAAACTGTTGTGTTTAGAAGTCAAACTTCGTTGAAGTACGGGTTCTAAGATGATTTACTTAGAAGCCTTGTTCTTCCTACTCCCCCTTGACAGTAGGTGCCTGCAACACAGGTTTAGTTTTCTTTGGTACCCACTGGTATTTGGGTCCATGAGTGTTAGTTGCAGTTCGTATGGGGGTTACTGAGTAAGAACCATACCAGTAATGGTCACTAGTCTTGTGAACAGGATCATGTGTACGACAATAAGAACAATAAAATTTCTTACCTAACAAACTGATTAATTTATCTCTTGAGTAAACAAAATCAGGTTTACCTTTCAGCGCATTGTTCTTCTTGGCAATCGGCGTATGTACACATGAGTTTTTACATTTCAGCTCTTCTTTAACTGGTTTCCTGTTCCAGACCAGTTCAGCTTCTTCCTGGAAGCTTCTTCTCTTTCTTTGATGTGTATCTGAAAATTCTTTATTCCTGTCATAGAAAAGATTAGTAGAATGAATCTGATTAGAAGATTTAACTGACCTTTTGAAAAGAGCAGTTTTCTGATGTGAGCTTGCGGCTGGTTTGTTAGAACCAACTGAATTATTTCTAGGTGAGTGGATTTTTGACTCTGGAGTCGTTCGCTCAGTCACCACCACCGTCTTTGAAATAATATCTTGAAGCTCTTTTACCTTTGAAGAAAAACTGTCTCGTTCTTTGATAAGGAGCTCAATCTTCTTCTCAAATGCAGACTTCTTTTTCTTCTCTGTCAGTACACTCTTAGATAATTCAGATAGCTTCTCGGTAAGCTTCTTTATCTTTGCTTCAAGGATGCTTCTTTCTTCTTCGAATCCCTTCTTAGCACACCCTTCTGATCATTTGCCTTCCTCTCCTTGGCAAACTGATCTCTTTCCAATATGATTACTTTCTCAAAGTCTTCAAATTTTTGAGAAAGCATTAAACATTTAAGCTCGAGTGTCTTCTTCTCTTCAACACTCTTCTTGGAAAGATCTGAGAACTTCTTCAAAATCTGATATTTTCTTTTGAAGCTCAGAGTTCTCAGCTTCCAATACCTTTACCTTTTCTGTTGGAGACAACTGTGATAAAGCTTCAAGCTGATCCCATATCAGTTTTGCTGAAGCCCATTTGCAATCATATATTTTAATAGTTATCTCTTCTGAAATTCCTTTCAAGAGAAGAACTTTGGCAAATTTATCAGCTTCATGTCTCATTTGCTGATCATCTGTGTATTCATTAAGGTATATTGGAACCTCTTTTCCTGCCAAATTTCCATAAGCTCTTTGTTATGGATTGACCTTTGTTGGAATTTTCATCATTCCTTCCTGCAAAGATAATCTGATATAAGTATTCAATTTATGTTTGTCAATAAAGTCTAAGAAATGATGTTTCCACTGCTCATATTGTCCTCTTTCTAGAACAGTAGGTTTCATATCAGATGCAGTTGATAAATATTCTTTCGAAATAGACATCTGATCTAGTTTATACTTTTCCTGAAGATCTGAAAGTTTCTGAGACAGACTTTTCTGTCTAGGAGGTTCATCAAAGTAATCATCATCCATGATTCCTATATGTAAAGAACTTGACAGATATGATCGTTAATCCAAATAAAATTTGATCACACAAGAAATTTTGTCCCCCTGGGCAGACTTAGCACGGGGGTCCCGCTAAGTTGAGGTTTGCGTTTCAAGTTAGGAACGCAAAGTTGAGGTTTGCGTTTCTAATAGGACGCGCAAATGGAGGTTTGCGGGTCTAGTGGGAAGCGCAAACTGAGGTTTGCGGGTCTAGATGGAAGCGCAAAGTTGAGGTTTGCGGGTGCTTTGGGAGCCGAGAAGTAGACTTTGCGATTGATGTTGGAACCGCAAAGTAAGCTTTGCGTTTGTAGTGGGAGCCGCAAAGTCTGCTTTGCGTTTGTAGTGGGACGCGCAAAGTGGGACTTTGCATGTTATTCTTCCTCTGGTTTGCGGGTTATTCGACCTGTACTTCGAAAATTCGTCTAAAATCTGTATTGAAACGATTTAGCAATACCAAACCCTACCAATGTGTCTATAATTACTTCTAGAACTGAATGTAAGCACTCGATCTCAATAAAACACTCTTTTTAGAATTTAATCTGATCGCACAGTGACTTACCCACTTCGACTGTTTTCACTCAAAATCCACAAATTGGAACTCGATTTAAGCTTAAAAGTAAAATTAAATAGCAACAACTTTATCTAGCATGCTAATCGATCACAACCTGATCGATTTTAACACCTAAAACACTTAAACACTCAAAATCACTATTTCAAATAAGAACACAGAGACGTTTTTCTGAAAAACTTGATTTGATCTTAATCAGGCTCTGATACCAATTGTCGGTCCAACAATACTTATAACAAGTTTAGAAACAATGACACAATAACGATTACCAACCTGTATTGAATATAGAAACGATTACAAGGTTGATCGATTAAGCTTTTGCTTTGTGTTCTCTATGTTTTCTCTCAAATACACCTTTTTGTGTGTGTTTGTGTGTGTGATCTATGATCTGATGTTTGAGAGTTTGAGAGACACCTAATCTTACTAAGTGTGTATTACACACTACCTAACATAATATCTAGAATAATATCTAGATATTATTTCTAACTAAACTAGAAACTAATATATGTAACTAGAAACTAACTAAGTTAACTAATCTATTACAATACAATAACAACTAACTTTGACTATTTTATTACAAACGACTTAGACTAATATTAATGAGACGACTTTTCGGCTTTAGCTTCAGATTGCGATCTTCAGTTTGGATGATCTTGAATCCAATGAGACTGTGGTGTAACACAGTCAATACAGCTACGGTTTGCTGTAGAGACTGAAGCATGGCTTGTTGGAGCTGGAAGGCTTCTGGAGATATGATGGGTTGGGGGTGGTGGGGTAGGTGTGGATGCTTGAGCACGTAGAAGCGATAGAAGATCGACATCCTGGAAGAGTTCTGTTTGAGATTGGGTAAGAAGCTTGGCAAGTAGTATGGATTTTAGGTCCTCGATTGACATCTCGGTAGCAGGAATGAAAGGTGGTGGTGTAGGAGGTAGTGGTTCAGGCTCAGTTACAGGACCTTTGCCTTTGATCATACATTTCAAAGAATCTACCTCCTCTCTCATCATGGTTTGGACAGCCTTTAGGGCGTCGTCCACATATTCCCTTGAGACGAACTCAGTTCGGGTAACTCCTGGGTCACTTAGACTTCCAGTTAAGGTTGCGACTGCAGAAGTCGAACTGCCTACATTCACAGCTGGCGTGATGATAGCTGTGGTAGGACTTCCACCCAATCCTCGTAAACCAACCAAAGTTAGAGTTACTATAGGTGTTCCGGCTGGGCCACGAAGGCCTTCAGCAGTAGCCGAGAAAGGAACCCGTGTCCTAGGAATATGAGAAATTATATCAAAAGGCTCTAGACTTTGTGCACCAAAAGAAGTCAAGAACGGGGGCTGTTGTTCTCTTGTTTCAATACCGGAACTCTCCAAGTTAGAGACCGGTAGCTTTTGTACTATATCCCCGTGTGAAGCTGAAACCACCATCTGTTGAGAGATGGCGGAGTGGCTGGGTGGGGTGTGCAGTTGCGCCGCTAGGTCCACGGCGGCTTCTTCAATATCCTGTCTCAACACATGAGACTGGATAGTAGATACGGCTACCTGGGTGGATGTGGCTGGGGGTACAACCGTTGATGGTTGCCCCGTCACTCGTGTACGCTCATGATGCATCTTGGTCCTTCTTTCCTTCTCTCTACTCACCTCTAAATTTTCAACTGAAACTCCCTCCGCTCTCCTTGTTTCTCCAGGTGAGGGCTGATTATCGTCACCATCCGAGTCAAAAGACTCTTCATTTGATTCCGATACGTTGGTGACTGGTTCCGACTGACTGCCGGATTGATCTGCTGCCTCCTCAGAGTCGGTGGCAGCTTCCGACTGAGAGTCGGATGTACTTGTTTCCTCCGCAGACTCGGTTGCAGTTTCAGCAGATGTTTCCTCTTCCGATGCATTGGCAGAAGAGGACTGAACGTTGGCGGATTCAGTAGTTGTGTCCTCTTCTACCATCGGAGATGTCTCCCGTGGCGGGGTGGGTGATCGTCGTGAAGGACTGGCTTGTCTCGATCCAATGGCACTTCCCTCTCCAGTTCCCCTCACAACGATTTTGCTCATCACACCCGGTCCGAAAGCCCCACCTATCCGGACTCTACCACCTCTCGTACGGGGACGCGGACCCTCACGCCTCTCAGGTCGTGCTCCCTGGGGAGGTCCTACCGGTTCTAGTTGGACCATAGGAGCTGTAAGATTGTGTGTGTGCCTATACGCTATAACACTCAGTGCCGAAGGACGAGCATAGGCCAGAAACCCGATGGGGATTTTTCGGGCGACGATACCTTCTGAATCAGTACGAGCTGGTATTTTTCGAGTCGGGTGATGCGAACAAGTAGGGTGTGTGGTACGGCGGGGTATCTCGGGATACAGAGTCATGTAGCTTCGAATGATCAGCTGGAGAAACCCCATATAGGGTATGAAGTTCTGTCTCTTCGTCGCGTTCGATCGAACTTTCTGAACAAGGTCGTACCATAGGAAGTCGGAGAAATCCGCGTGGCGATGGAATGCCACTGAGTGGAATAGGCGGAGAATGTTAATACTCGTCTGGTTGATGCCTTTTGTTATAGCCGAAAGGCATCGATTGAGGTAAGTGAACATGGTGTACCATATAGTGGAAAGGTAATTGCGGTTGAAACTTGATGGTAGACGTAGATCTGCGCCGTATCCTAGGGACACGATGTCAGCACATAGAGTGGCGTCCGATACTAGCGGGTCAAAGCTATTTCGCCCCTGGACTGAACCGGCGGTCGGCAGATGAAGAAATTGTTAGAGCATAAATCTGTTGGATACAAGATCAATAATACTGAAGGTCAAAGTTGAGAAAGTCAAAGCTGAAGAAAGTCAAATCTCATTAAAAGTCAAAGTCTCTTAATAAAAGTCAATTGTATTTATTTTTGTATTTGTATTTTCCTTGTAATTAGTAGTTAGTATAAATACATTTTCTTCTTGTATTTTCAATAGTTACAAGTGTAAGAGTTCAGTTGTAAGTTTGAGAGAGAGATATTGTAGAGAGAGAGAGAGAGTTATAGAGAGAGAAAGTGTAAACTTTGAGAATTGAAAGAAATCAAACAGGTAATCATTGTGTTAATCTTGTTGTGTTTGATTAATATTGATTAGAAACTAGATTCAGGGACATACAATTGGTATCAGAGCAGATCCAAAGTGAAATCGAATCAAGAAAATCAAATTTTTTTTTAAGAGTTCAAATCAAGAAATGTTGGTTGAAAAGTTTGAAGGAATGTTGAATGTTAAAGGTTTGAAGAAATGTTAAAGTTTTTGAAGTTAAAGGGAGATGATATCAAAGAAATGACAAAGATTTAAAATTTTGAAGACGATCAAAGAATTTCTGAAGTTTTAAGGAATTTTTCTTTGAAGATTATTTGCTAAAGCATTTGAGCTGATTCTGAAAATAATTTATTTCCATAAGTCTAAAAGCGTTCTATATGAAGTTTTGGGGAGATTGTTCATCATTTGAAGATAGTTTTGGAAAGAAAACTTTCAATGAAAAAGGGGAGATTATTTTGACAAAGCTTAAAGTGAAGACTGAATTGTTAGATCTTTCAACACTGATCTTGAATCCAAAGGGGGAGATTGTTAGAGTATAAATCTGTTGGATACAAGATCAATAATACTGAAGGTCAAAGTTGAGAAAGTCAAAGCTGAAGAAAGTCAAATCTCATTAAAAGTCAAAGTCTCTTAATAAAAGTCAATTGTATTTGTTTTTGTATTTGTATTTTCCTTGTAATTAGTAGTTAGTATAAATACATTTTCTTCTTGTATTTTCAATAGTTACAAGTGTAAGAGTTCAGTTGTAAGTTTGAGAGAGAGATATTGTAGAGAGAGAGAGAGGGTTATAGAGAAAGAAAGTGTAAACTTTGAGAATTGAAAGAAATCAAACAGGTAATCATTGTGTTAATCTTGTTGTGTTTGATTAATATTGATTAGAAACTAGATTCAGGGACATACAATTGGTATCAAAGCAGATCCAAAGTGAAATCGAATCAAGAAAATCAAAAAAAAAATTTGGGTTATTCGTCACTGTTCATTCAAGAAAATTCAAGTTCTGAATTTCAGAGTGTTTTTGGAGCAGATTTGTGTTAGGAAGTGGTCGAAAAGTGTAATAGATCGAGTCTATGTACTTTAATTTCAGTATTGCACTGTAATTCTCACAATTTTTGTGATTTTGGTTGAGTTTTTGTTCACGAGTAGTTTTTACTGTTACATCGATTCTTTTGATTTGTAAGTGTTTGTTTGTAAATATCTTGAATTGTAATTCGTTCTAGAGTTGTAATCGAGCATCAATCCAGAGTTTCAAAGTGTTTGGACCAAGAAAAGATCGATTGCAGGTGAAAAAGATGGTTTTTGGGTCGACAAACGGAAGAACGCGCAAGATCTCTAAAACGCGCTAGTTCATCGTCAAAAACGCGCAAGTTCGTCGTGAAACGCGCAAGGTTCATCATTTAAAACGCGCAAGTCGAAAAGAAGAATTTTGGTCTGAAACGCGCAAGGGCTATCTGCGAGTTCTAAGAAACGCGCTAGTAGTGGCCAGCGAGTTCTACAAACTCGCTAATTGAAGCTAGCGAGTTTCAGGAGGAACAGTAGTTAGCGAGTTCATCGACCTGCGAGTTTGAAGATTCAAGAAATAATTCTAAGTGTTGAAACGCGTAAGAGTAGCTAGCGAGTTTGGTTTAAACGCGCAAGCTTCGACGTACGAGTTTGGGAAACGCGCACGCTTCAATCTGCGAGTTTCAGCGTGAATAGTCTTTAGCGAGTTTAGGCACTTGCGAGTTTCGTCGATCTGCGAGTTTTATCTGCGAGTTTGATCTGCGTATTTGCTTGCGAGTTTCTCAAAACGCGCAAATATTTGCGAGTTTTCTTGCGAGTTTACTTGCGAGTTTGTCTGTGCGTTTGGTTGAGAATTTATAGAACGTGCAAGTCTTAGTCTGCGAGTTCTTCAGTCTGCGAGTTTTAGGGCTTGCGAGTTCAATAGTGACTTGCGAGTTCTGATACTTAGTCAAAGTTTTTCGAATTTTCTGATTTTTTCTAGTATTCAAGATTTTTCTTGTGATTTCATATTTTGGACTAACGATCAGTTCTAGTTTCTTAATTGATTAATTTTTCAAACAGGTCAAAGAAGATGACTTCCAAAGATGCGCTTTCAATCAGTACTGATGTGAAGCCTCCTGTACTGTTCAAAGGAGAGTATGAACAATGGAAGGATCGCTTTCTGGATTTCTTAGACAGACATGCAAATGGAGAGAATATTCTGGAGTCAATTACAAATGGTCCTATGGCACCTATCATGGTTCGAGTACCTGTTAATGATGAATCTGAAAATGTACATGAGGATGAGGAAAGAGAAGAAAAGACAGAACTTGTTAAAGTGGAATTTTCTCAGTATTCTGAAGAACAGAAAAGAAGGTACAAAGCTGACAAGCAAGCAAGATCTCTTTTACTCCAAAGCATTCCAAATGATATCTACATCAAGATTGATAGTTACAAGCATGTTGCTAAAATGATGTGGGATCATTTGGAAAAGATGATGATGGGTTCCAAGATCGGGAATCAGATAAAAGTGGCCAACTGCATCAATCGTTACGAGGAATTCAATGCCAAAGAGAATGAGAGTTTGGAAGAGACATATGAAAGATTTACTGTGCTTCTGAATGAATTATCAAAGAATAAAGTGACAAAGAAGCAGATAGAAAACAATGTCAAATTCCTTAGCATTCTACGACCTGAATGGAAAAAGCATACTCGTAGGATGAAGCAAATGAAGGATCTCAATGACATTCCTTTACATGAAGTGTATGAGACTCTTAAGCAGAATGAAGAAGAAGTGGAGGAAAAGAGAGCTGAGAAAAAGAAAGCAGAAACAGTTTCTGAACCTATTGCGTTGGTAGCAGGAGAGAAGGAGAAAGAAAAGAAGAAGAAGAAAGTTCTTATTAGTTCTGAATCTGAATCTGCATCAGATGGTGATGATGGAGAAAGTCTGAAACAGGCCATGATCTTATTGACTCGTGCTTTTCAAAAGAAAATCTACAAGAAGCCGGGATCAAATTCTCAAAGATATTCTTCATCAAGTTCTAAGAACCATGAACATCGTGAAAGAGTGGAAGGAAAGAGATATGAAGAGAAAAGATATGTGGAGAAGAAACCCGATGAGAAGAAGAAGTACGTGAATGATTACACTAAAGCTGAAAAGCCAGCAACTAACTCAATCAAGTGCTACATGTGTGGCAAGATGGGTCATTATGCTAAAGATTGTCGAAAGCCGAAAGTTCGCAACTCTCAATACTATCAGAATAAGTTGCTTTTGGCAAGACAACAGGAAGCTGGTATTGCTCTAATGGCTGAAGATGAGTTTTGGCTTGATCATTCTGAAGATGAAGGTGAAGAGAAAGAAGAAACAGCTCATATCTGTCTCATGGGCAAAGAAGTTAAGGATGACGAGTCAGATGATGAAGCAGTTAATGAGGTATTAAACTTAACTCCAAAAGATTTCATTACCAAGTTGGAAACCATGGTGGTTGAGCTACAAAATTTACAAAATAATCTGAAAAATGAAAAGGAAAAGGTTGCTAAAAAGAACAAGAAGATCTTTGAACTTAATACTTCTGTTATTTCAAACAAAGATCTGATTGATTCTTTACGCAAATCGGATTCTGATTCTAAATCTAAAGTAGATGATTTTGAAAAGAAGATTTCTGAGTTTGAAGGTAAAGTAAATAAATATGAGTTTGAAAAGAATGAATCTGCACTAACTGTTTATAAATTGCAGGTTGAAAACAAGAATTTGAACAAGAAGGTAAATGATCTGGAAGTTAAACTTTATAAAATAGGTCAAACAGATCAAACCATTTTTCTTAATGCTCCTAATGAAGAGGTAGATGTTAAGCAAAGATGGGGACTTGGTTTTAACAACCCCCATTATCTTAAAAAAGCTATCAGAAAACAGTCGGCACTTTATAACTATGATTTTCTTGCCTGTGCTGGTAAACATACTCATTTGAAACCCAAATTTGTTACCAAATTGTCAGATGAAGATGAGGCCAAAGAAACTGAAAATAGAAAGAATAAAAAGAAAATGCAACTACCATTTAACTATGTCAAGTTAAATGATAGTTATCTTTCAGAAACACCGAAAGTTCTTTCAAAAGACTATTTTGTTAGTTATTCCGCATCTGAGATGAAGGCAAAACCTGCGATTGCAAAGGTTTATGTTCCTACATCTATTCTTGAAAGCAAAATAGTTGAACTTGAAAATGTTTTATCTGATGAAAAACTTTTGGTTGATATAGAACAAAATGTGTTTTCTACAGTTATAAAGAACACTGTTTTTCAAGAAAAATCAACAAAGTGTTCTACAGTTTCAAAGGAATCTCAAATTTTCTCTGATAATTCTGATGACTTATTTGAGTCTGCAAATGATTCTTTTAATTCTGATGATGGGAGCATGGAAGAATCTGATATGTTTGACATTCATTCTAAACTTCCTGATCATTCTACTTGTCTTGAAAATGAAAAAGTGTTACCAAGTGGTGTTAGTAATGACAAAGTTTCTGTAACTACTGATTACTATGCTAATGGTAAGAAACATAAGAAGCAGCGATTACAGAAACAGAAATATACTGGTACACAAAAGAAACCTCAGTCACAAAAATTTATTTTTTCTAATAAATCTACATCTTATGTTTCAGATTTAAGGAAGAAAAAGTTGAAAGCTCAATCCAAATGGAGACCAAAACAAAAGGATGCTGAGATAGCTGAATCAGTTACTGATAATTTTTGTACTAAATCTGTTAGTAGTGATTCAGATGTAGTTGATCAATGTGCTTCTCATAAACAAAACCTTGTAACTTCTTTCAAGAGTTATTCAATAAAGCAGTTGATTCAATTATCTCCTATTACTACTAAATTTCATCATAATTATCGGAAAACTGACTTTGCTTATTCTCATGATTCTTCTTATTGGTATGGATCTTATCAAGTATATTCTTCAAAGTCAAATGTTTGTAAAAGTTTTCAAAAGAACAGAGGGTCCATTTTTAAGTGGATGCCAAAATCTTGTACAAATCTGTTAGGGCCCGTTTTTAAATGGGTACCTAAGTCTATTATTGCCTAATTTCTCTTGCAGACTCGACATATGTGGTACTTGGACAGTGGATGTTCCAAGCATATGACTGGGCAAAAAGTTTTATTGTCTAACTATACAGAGAAATTCAGTGGCAATGTCAGATTTGGAAACGATCAGATTTCACCTATCTTAGGATATGGTGACATTATACAAGACAACATAACGATCAGTAAAGTGAGTTATGTCGAAGGCTTGGGGCACAACTTATTCAGCATAGGTCAATTCTGTGATAAAGGGTTAGAGGTCAACTTCAAGTCTAAGAGTTGCTCAGTTCGTACTGAAGACGGAACAGAACTCTTGGGTGGACATAGAAAGACAAACCTCTACACCATCAACTTGTCCAAAGTTCAGATTGACAATCAGGTATGCTTGATGACAAAAGCTACACAGCAACAAAGTTGGCTCTGGCATAGACGGTTATCTCACTTGAACTTTCGTTACATCAACAAGCTGGTTCGTGGGAAATTGGTAAAGGGACTTCCTGAGCTGAAATACGAGAGACAACACTTATGCGCAGCATGTGAGAAGGGTAAGATGAAGAGAGCCGCACACAAACCGAAGCCTGAACCAAGCACTAGTTCTCCGTTAGAACTGATACACATGGATTTATGTGGACCAATGAGAACTCAGAGTTTGGGTGGTAAGAAATATGTGTTGGTAATTGTGGACGATTACTCCAGATACACGTGGGTCAAATTTCTTTGTTCAAAAGATGAGACACCGGAAGTTCTCATTTCATTCTTAAAGATGACCTAGGTGAAAATGCAGCGACCAGTCAAGTTTCTTCGTACTGATAATGGCACAGAATTCAAGAACAAGATTGTTGAAGAATATCTCGAATCGGTCGGGATATCACATCAGTATTCTGCTGCTAGAACCCCTCAACAAAATGGAGTAGTAGAAAGACGTAATAGGACGCTAGTCGAGGCCGCTCAGACTATGCTTAGTCAATCGGATCTACCTCTATTCTTGCGGGCGAAAGTTGTGTCGACTGCATGCCATACGCAAAATCGTTCCATGATACACCGCCGATTTCAAAAGACTCCATATGAGCTGATCAACAATAGAACACCTACTATCAAATACTTTCATATATTTGGGTGTAAATGTTTTGTGCTTAACGATAGAGAGAGTCTGAATAAATTCAGTGCTAAGGCGGACGAAGGCATTTTTATCGGTTATTCTTCAACTTCTGCTGCATATCGTGTTTATATAAAGAAGTCAAAGACAGTTGTGGAGAGCGTCAATGTTACATTTGATGAAGAAATGGCTTTTGATCATCTCAGTTCAGAACCCGTTATTACTGGTGTATTAGCTTCTGGGCAGATTAGTCCAGAACCTGTGTCTACAACGATAAATTCGGATAACGCTTCTACATCTACTTCACATTTAACTGATTTAGATTTGTTATTTGAATTCTTTTATGATGAGTTTCTAGGATCTAATATATCTAAATCTGCTGTGACTGACAGGTCTGAAGATACAAGTTGTAATCATCCAGTCACTTCAGAGGTCATTACTGAACAAGTATCCCCCGTTCAGTCTGAAACTCATATTCCTATTGTTACTCCTACAGTTGAAGATGTTCAAACAAATGCTGAGTCAGAAGTAACTGTTTCAGTTGGGTGTACTACATTGTCTAATCAACAGCCTGAATCTGATGTTCCCACTGATATTTCTGCACATGAAACTTCAACTGACAACCCCCCTCCTGTAATTCAAACTGAAGATTTTGAATGCGGATTTCAAGATGATGATCATGTTCAGAATTCATCTATTCCACTCCCACATGAGTATCGTTGGACCAAGGACCATCCATTACATCAAGTAATTGGAGATGTTGACAAGCCTGTTCAGACAAGGTCAGCGACTATTAATCAGTGTATGCATGACTCGTTCCTAAGCAAGATTGAGACAACACGAGTATCTGAGGCTCTTGTTGATTCGGACTGGGTATCTGCAAAGCAAGAAGAGCTCAATCAGTTTGAAGCCCTAAAGGTTTGGAGATTAGTTCCTAAGCCTGAAGGAAAGACCGTGATAGGAACTAAGTGGGTATTCAAGAACAAAAAGGATGAAGATGGTGTCGTCATCAGAAACAAAGCTAGACTTGTTGCCAAAGGCTACAGGCAAGAGGAAGGCATTGATTATGACGAGACATATGCTCCAGTAGCGCGCATAGAGGCAATCAGAATGTTTCTCGCCTACGCCGCTCATAAGAACTTCACAGTCTTTCAGATGGATGTGAAAACAGCCTTTCTGAACGGCATTCTTAAAGAAGAAGTGTACGTGTCTCAACCAGAAGGGTTCGTTATTCAGGACAAGCCAGATCATGTCTATATCTTGGACAAAGCCCTTTATGGATTAAAGCAAGCCCCTCGAGCCTGGTATGACGTCTTATCCAAGTTCTTGGTCAAGTCTGGTTTCTCAAAAGGTAAGATCGACACTACTTTATTCATCAAGAAGGAAAAAGCTGATATTATTCTTATTCAGATTTATGTTGATGATATAATATTTGGTTCTACTAATCCAAAATATTGCAAAAACTTTTCTAACCTCATGGTGTCACGTTTTCAAATGAGTATGATGGGAAAGATGAATTTCTTTCTCGGATTACAAGTTAAACAACTTTCTACGGGGATTTTTATAAATCAATCTAAGTACATTTTGGACATTCTTCGGAAGTACAAAATGGAAAATCACAAATCTATTGGCACCCCGATGGCACCAGAAACTAAGATTCACACTAATCCTTCAGGAAAAAGTGTTGATGTTAGAACCTATAGAGGTATGATAGGATCGTTGATGTATTTAACTTCCAGTAGACCAGATATTATGTTTTCAACATGTCTATGTTCTAGATATCAAGCTGATCCCAAAGAATCCCATTTGGCCGCTGTCAAACGGATCTTTAGATATCTGAAGGGGACTGCAGACCTTGGTTTGTGGTATCCTAAGGATACAGGGTTTCAACTGACTGCATATTCAGATGCAGATCATGCAGGTTGCATGTTGGACAGAAAAAGTACTTATGGTCACGTTCAATTTCTTGGAGATAAGCTCGTTAGCTGGGCTTCAAAGAAACAGTTATGCGTTTCCACATCAACTGCAGAAGAAGAATATGCGTTTCCAGGATGAGAGAAGCTGACACGATCATATCTACATGACTACAGCTGACTTTCGGAGATTTAAGATTGAGCGACAAGGTAAACTTCTTATCTTAATCTCACATATATCTGAAAGAAGGAAAACTTTCAGGTACAGAAAACATGTTCTTAAATGTTCAAACCACTTCCCAATTCTTAAACAGATTTTATAATTTGGAAGTGTGATTTTAAATGTTTTCATTTAATTTTGTGCTTCATTGATAAACAAACCGTGTGTTTCCAAAGATAAATACTTGCGTATTGTCTTTTCTATATACTTTCAAGTATTCATACACACAGGTTTGAATTTTTGTTCAACATGTTCTTACCATGTCTCTAAATCGAAACAATTTTTTTTTCGATGGTAAGACACCCCGCTTGTACTTTAAAGAATTTTGAGCGATATTTCATTTCGAAACGTTATTTCAAGAATGTCTATATTTTTTTTCGTATAGATGCTTTATCATTCATTTCTGATCATTTTATACAATGTCAGATTTTCAAACAAGTTTCTTGCATTCATGTTCATTCATTCAATTTTCTTGTTTGAAAATACTTCAATGGTTTAAAATGCTCATATCTTCATGATTATATCACTGAGCATACTTATATCTGACATTTGTATATGAGCTTTAACTGATATAGTTAAACCATTTGAACAACTCATGCTTTATAGGACTGGGTTCTTTGTGCTAGGACTTCTCTGAAACTTCTATGGATTCATGTTAACCAGTGTTTCCTACCCATGAAGTTAATCTCTTAGTGATTGAGTGTGAGGAGTCAAAAGAAATGAGTGTGGGTGTGCTGAGGTAAAATGGAAAAGAGAGTTTGGTTAGTAGTGAGCTTATTGATTAAAAAGAAAGAGGGTGAGAGATCAGAGTAAAAGAATATCAAACTCTACACCAACTATTTTTTGAGTCGGGCAGCCACATTACTAGCATTTCACAAATCTTTGGTGAATGTTATTGAAACAGGCAATTAGCCCATGCCAACTCTTGCTTAAACCCCACCAACCACTCATTTTCTTCTCAATAAGAAAATGTTTCACATTTTCATGGGGACGCAGCATATAATCTATCTGATTTTCATTTGGAAAATCTGGATATTGAAAAAGAAGGAAGGTTGCCCCGCCTTCGCACTTCAATCATGCACATTGAGTCTGTGTTTATCTACTGTTGTCTCAGTGGTTTACACTATGTTGAGCCTTATAAAAGCAATCATCGTGCTTAATTCTTTCTACACTTGCACGAGCACACAAAGAATTTGTTTCTTTGTCATAACATTCATAGAAATTGCCTTTGTGGTATTTCGATGATTGGATGGAAGCCCTGGAGGAGTGAACATCAAAAAGCTCCTTTATATTGTGTATTCATTACACACAGTGACTTTGTGTTACTGACAGGCATTTTAACTGATTCATTTGTTGATTCAGGTGTTACATTCTTATTTTGTCCGGATTTGAAAAGATCTGGATAAATACATTGTTCGAATTGGCAAAGAATCAGAGGCTCAGATCAGAATAGTCAAAGACATTTCTTGATGAAAGTTTTGATGATGTTGATGCTCAATTCATCAAAAAGGGGGAGAAGAGTTCAAATCAAGAAATGTTGGTTGAAAAGTTTGAAGGAATGTTGAATGTTAAAGGTTTGAAGAAATGTTAAAGTTTTTGAAGTTAAAGGGAGATGATATCAAAGAAATGACAAAGATTTAAAATTTTGAAGACGATCAAAGAATTTATGAAGTTTTGAGGAATTTTTCTTTGAAGATTATTTGCTAAAGCATTTGAGCTGATTCTGAAGATAATTTCTTTCCATAAGTCTAAAAGCGTTCTATATGAAGTTTTGGGGAGATTGTTCATCATTTGAAGATAGTTTTGGAAAGAAAAATTTCAATGAAAAAGGGGAGATTATTTTGACAAAGCTTAAAGTGAAGACTGAATTGTTAGATCTTTCAACAATGATCTTGAATCCAAAGGGGGGGATTGTTAGAGCATAAATCTGTTGGATACAAGATCAATAATACTGAAGGTCAAAGTTGAGAAAGTCAAAGCTGAAGAAAGTCAAATCTCATTAAAAGTCAAAGTCTCTTAATAAAAGTCAATTGTATTTGTTTTTGTATTTGTATTTTCCTTGTAATTAGTAGTTAGTATAAATACATTTTCTTCTTGTATTTTCAATAGTTACAAGTGTAAGAGTTCAGTTGTAAGTTTGAGAGAGAGAGATATTGTAGAGAGAGAGAGAGTTATAGAGAGAGAAAGTGTAAACTTTGAGAATTGAAAGAAATCAAACAGGTAATCATTGTGTTAATCTTGTTGTGTTTGATTAATATTGATTAGAAACTAGATTCAGGGACATACAGAAATTGTTGGAAAAGATCACAAGTGAGGAGCACAGGTGTGTGATCAATTCGACCTTCCAGGTGGAATTCACCGTCGGCCTCCAAGGCATGTAGAGACTTCCAGAACTGTTGTAAGTATAAAAGCGGCACTTCCGTTGTCTCCGTTAGAGCATATGATAGAGGATGGCCACTGAGGATCTCGATGATGACCTGATATTGAATGGCAGGTTGGGTTACATCGAGATGATAGTTGTTCGATGTGAGCTGAATGAACTGATCCTCGGGAATCAGTTCGGCATCGGCGATTGGATCAATCGCGGGTGGTGGATTTTGCACCATTATACCTGTTAAGAATTAATCGGTTAGTACTCAGGTATATTGAAAACAAGATGGCGTTGGAGTTACATGGCCATGGTTTAAACCCCAACCTATACTAACTCCAGAAAGACTGGAACAACAAACCCAATTCGTGAAATAGGGTATGTAACCAATTCGCGCAACACCACTTAAAATTAATATCACCACAAAGGTGCAGAACCTCGAGCTCGCACAAACACCACATACACAAACATGTATATATATAGATATTAGCAAATAAGACACAAACCCCTTAAACCAAAACACCAAGACTACACAGGGAGATCCAAAGGACCGGGATAGGGAAAATACCGGTATTTTCCTCGACCGGTAAAGGTCTTAGACCGGGATAGGAAGTAGACCTTAGACCGGGAAGGGTCTTCGACCGATAGGGATTTGGGTCATTCGACCGATATGGGCATTAGACCGATATGAACATTCGACCGGGAATTCTTTCGACCGGTATGACCATATGACCGGTAGGGTCATTCGACCGATAGGGTCATTTGACCGGTATGGCATTCGACCGGAAGGGCTTTTCGACCGGTATAAACGATTGACCGGTAAAAGCAATCGACCGGTATTGGTATTCGACCGGTAATAGCATTCGACCGGTATATTCCTATTGGACCGATAAAATCTAGGTCGAAGAAAACAATTCCAAACGACCGGTATTACAGATTCAATATAACCCCAGATGGATTGAAACATAATAGCAACGAGATCAAGAAAACCTAGACTATATACTCGTAAAAACCCTAAGACTAACCACGACCAAGGTCATGGCCTCAAAAACAATAAACCCTACATCAACCAAGGTTGATTTCGAGTAAGAGAGGGTCAACGAAGGATCGACCGGGGGAGTCGATACCCTTGACCGGAATTCGAGACAAAACAATCGACCGGAGAAGAGAAGTAACTGACTATGAAGCATAGAAGATCGAGAGCAGTAACTGTTGCCTTACCTGGTGGTGATCGAAACAAGGGAGACGAGAGATCGACGGCGAGAGAGATCGAAGTCGATTGCCGGTCGAAAGAGAAATCGAGAGTAAGGCTAGAGATCAATAGAGATGCAGAGATATTCGAGAGATTGAGATCGAGAGAATGAGGGATTTGAAAAGACCCGGGGTTTTAAACAACCCCGGTCGTTTGTTAGCGGGCCAGGTTGGGCCGGAGCTCGGTTTGGGCCGGGAAAGAGAGTTGGGCCAGGCCTAATTTCTAATTAAAGTAAAACAAACTTAAAAACAATGAAAAACAACATATTTTTGGTTTTTTTTTTCGATTTATAAAATGAAAGACTAACGGAAAATTAAAGGAAGAAAAAAAATAAAATTACCTAAATAGAAGAGAGAGAAAAAAATTCTTAAGGAACACAAAAAAATAAACCTATGAGGAAATCGAAACATAGGGAAAACTTACCTGCTCCCCCTCGAATGGAGGACTAGAGAACCTTACCAAACATCGTACGATCGTGCTCCCCCTGAACACATGAACATCTTCTATAGACCACCACAAAACGACAAACATGTCCGAATAGAACCGTAAGGACCTGCAAAATAAACACGAAAACACCATGAAGAAAGGAAAAACACACGAGAAACTAGAAACAAACGAAATCTACTTTATTGATACAGAAGTTTGAAATTAACACAGAACTTAACGAGTAAAATGCAATAACCAAGGAGTGTGGATTAGAGCAACCAGATACAAGGCACTGGGGCATTATACACAATCATTCGTTATTGAATGAGACTCATTGAGGGTTGTGAAAGGATCAAACTCTTAGATTTAGCATACCTAGCTTGGACACAAGATAATTAAAGCGTTTTTCGTCCAAGGCTTTGGTGAACAGGTCTGCTAACTGATGCTCTGTATTAACAAAGTAGAGTTCGATGGTACCTCATTCCACGTGGTCTTTTATGAAGTGATATCGCACATCAATGTGCTTCGTCTTCGTGTGCTGGACTGGATTGCTAGATATTGCAATGGAGCTCTTGGAGTCACAGTAGATGGGGATCCTCGAGTAGTTAAATCCATAGTCTTTCAGCTGGGTGCGCATCCAGATGACTTGAGAGCAGCAACTGGCGGCTGCAACATTTTCGGCCTCGGCGGTCGAGGTGGACACGCAGTTTTGCTTCTTCGAAACCCAGCTGACGAGACGATCTCCCAGGAACTGGACATGACCGGATGTGCTTTTCCGGTCCAGCATGTTTCCAGCATGGTCAGCGTCCGAGTAGGCTGTCAATTCAAAATCTGTCTCTTTTGGGTACCACAAACCAAGATCAGCAGTACCTTTTAAATATCAGATAATACGCTTAACCGCGGCTAAGTGAGACTCTTTAGATTTCGACTGAAATCGTTCACATAGAAATGTCGAGAACATAATATCTGGCCGGCTCGCCGTCAAGTACATCAGAGAACCTATCATACCTCTATAAGTTGTAGCATTCACATCCTTTCCATCAGGATCAGTGTGTTGCTATAAACTAGTAGACATGGGGGTTTTCATAGGTGAAGAGTTTTCCATCTGGTATTTCCGAAGAATATCCGAGATGTATTTAGATTGATTAATAAAAATTCCTGTTGCTAATTGTTTTACTTGAAGACCCAGGAAAAAATTCATTTTTCCCATCATGCTCATTTGAAAATATTTACTCATTAAGGCTGAAAAGTTCTGACAATACTTGGGGTTTGTGGAGCCAAAGATTATGTCATCAACATAAATCTGTACAAGAATGATATCTTTCTTTTCTCTTTTAATAAATAGGGTAATATCAATCTTACCTTTAGAGAAACCAGATTTAATCAAGAAGGATGAGAGAGCGTCATACCAGGCTCGTGGCGCTTGCTTAAGACCGTATAAGGCCTTGTCAAGAAAATAAACATGATTCGGAGATTCAGAACTCACGAAGCCTTCGGGTTGCGAGACATACACCTCCTCTTTGAGAACGCCGTTCAGGAACGGAGATTTCACATCCATTTGAAAGACGATGAAATTCTTGTGGGCAGCGTAGGCGAGGAACATGCAAATAGCTTCAATGCGTGCAACCGGTGCAAATGTCTCCTCGTAATCTATACCTTCTTGTTGACGATATCCTTTAGCCACTATACGTGCTTTGTTCCGAACAATGATTCCCTTTTCGTCCTTCTTGTTCTTGAAAATCCATTTCGTCCCAATCACCGTCTTGTTCTTTGGCCGGGGAACAAGGCGCCACACTTTGAGGCTCTCAAATTGGTTGAGTTCCTCTTGCATAGCGATCACCTAGTCTGGATCATTCAATGCTTCGAAGACGGTGGAAGGTTCGATACGGCTGAGGAACGAAGAAAATAAGCAATCGTTCGCAGTAGTAGATCGAGTCTGAATAGGCATCTTGGGATCACCAATGATCTGATGAAGGGGGTGAGATCTAGTCCACTTGGTGGTGTGTTAAAGAGGTTGATATGTTTGTTGAGAAGTATCGGGGTCCACATAACCACCGGGGGATAAATCCTGAACTGGTTCGAGTGATGATGGCCTGTGAGGTGGAAGTTCCTTAGTTGGAGTCGAGAGTGCAGCAGAGGACGACTCAGTAGGAGATGCAGGTGAAGTAGAATCCGGGATTGCCGGAATGGGAACTTCAGGAGTGCCTTCCACAGGTGTCGGTTCAGGAGGGCCTACTATTGCCGGTGCGACAGTAGGATCTTAGATAGGAGGAGTATCACTCAAGCTCGGGAATGCAGAATCATTGTCAGTAGATGATGGAGCACCAGGTGAGGATGGTCCACCGGAGTCGGTTGGACCAGTGACTTGTGTTTCTTCTGGTGCTTGAGGAGCATTCCTGTTACAAGACATAGTATTAGACTTAATATTTAATAAGTCATCATAGAAATACTCAAATAGTAAATCCAAATCAGAAAGGTTTGCTCTTGACGTAGACGCATGATTTGGATCTACTGGAGATTGTGTAGCTCCTGAACGAACTTGTCCAGAAGCTAACACACCAGTTAAAGCGGGTTCTGAACTGAGGTGTTCAGAATCCATATCAGCGGCCTCGTCAAAAGTCACGTTCACACTCTCAACGACGGTCTTCGTTCCTTTGATGTAGACACGGTAAGCTTTGGCGTGCTGGGAATATCCAATGAACACTCCTTCGTCCGCTTTGGGGCTGAATTTTCCGAGATCATCCCTGTCATTCGGTATGAAGCATGTGCACCCGAATGCATGAAAATAGTTGATATTGGGGATGCGTTTGTTGATGATCTCATACGGTGTCTTGTTGAACCGCTTGTAGATGATAGTGCGGTTTTGAGTGTAGCAAGTGGTTGCAACTGCTTCTGCCCATAAAAATAGCGGTAGCTTGGACTAAGATAACATCGTGTGAGCTGCTTCGACAAGAGTTCGATTCCGGCGCTCTACTACCCCGTTTTGCTAAGGAGTGCGAGCAGCTGAGAAAGTATGCGTTATGCCCACTGAAGTCAAGTAACCGGTGAGCACTTGATTCTTGAACTCTGTGCTGTTATCCGTCCTTATGGTCTGGACTGATAGGTTGAGACTGACTTGAATACTCTTCAAGAGAGAGATAATCAATTCGGGAGTTTCATCCTTTGATCAGAGGAATCGGACCCATGTGTAGCGAGAGAAATCGTCAACCATCACCAGGACATACTTCTTATGATTGATGCTTTGGACGCGCATCGGTCCACATAAATCCATGTGAATGAATTCAAGAGACCGTGAAGTACTAGGAGTGACTTTAGGCTTGTGAGAAGCCTTCTTCATTTTGCCCATTTCGCAGGCGGCACACAAATGATCTTTTTCGAACTTAAGATCAGGCATGCCCTTGACGTGACTCCCGAGCACCAACTTGTTGATAGTCTTGAAGTTCAGGTGCGAGAGTCTACGATGCCATAACCAAATTTGTTCGGCAGAGGCTTTAGACATTAAACAAACTTCCTTATCTGCTTTCAGAGATGAGAGGTCAATCGTGTAGAGGTTGGAGCGACGCGTTCCAGCAAGGATTTCTTTTCCGTCTTCAGTTCGAATGCTGCACCGCTTGGCTTTGAAAGTGACCTCAAGATCCTTGTCGCAGAATTGACCGATGCTGAAGAGATTGTGACCAAGGCCTTCGACATAGGACACTTTCTTAATCGTGAGATTATCCTTGACGATATCTCCGTAACCCCTGATGGGAGAATAATGATCGTTCCCAAACCGTACATTCCCACAAAACTTTTCGGTGAAGTTTGTGAGTAGCTCCTTTCTTCCGGTCATGTGGTTGGAGCAGCCTGAATCTAGATACCACACATGACCGTCCTGCAAAACAAGTTATTTCTTTTTAGGTACCCATTCGTAAATGGGTCCTTTGGGGTTAGATTTAACACCCGTTTTGGATGCCCGTTTAGACATGGGTCTTTTCCTATGACGGGTAATATCAAACTAAGAATGATAATTATCAACATGATACGAGCCAAACCAATCTGATGCATAACGACGATCAACAAACTCATTCGATCCACAATAAGAGCAACAAATACAATCATGAGACAGTTGAAGTAAATGAGGAATAGAATAAACTTTTAAAGGTAAAGTTCCATTACATTCAACGAAAGGTTTAGAATTAAAAACATCATGACTGTTATTGTTTTTCCTTGACTTTAAACTTGGATCAACTAATTCTGCTGTTGTCGTGCTCTCTTTAGACTTCTTAGCTACCCAAGCATATCTTACTTCTTTGCGTCGACCAAAAGTATCTGAAAGACCGTTAAACTTATAGTCAGAAGATGTGAAACTTGAAGATTGTTGTCTTTTGGAGCGACCGGCCTTTTTCTTCTTTTGTGAACGTTTTTTGGATTTTGACTTTGAAGAATCGTTCACAAAAGGTTTTTGTGGGGCGAATGTGGAACATTCACCCTTATAAAATTTTACCGGAGGCTCACAAGAAGAGTTTAGAAAATCAACGTGGCTTGGTAGAGACGGATTAAAATCAAATTGGGTCAAATCACCGTCTAGACACACCTCGGAATTCAAGAATGCTGAAAATTCCACTTCCTCATCACAAAGGACCTTATCGCTTGAGGAATTTAGGACATCGGAAGTATTTGTTTGAAGTGGATCATAGGCGGAAGCATGTTTAAAATCAGAACAATGATCCGTTTCTAAAACATGAGGCTCTTTTCCTTTATTTGAAAGATTTGGTGACGAGTCACCCAAAAAGGATTTACAGGAAGATGTGTCGGAGGCAGGATAAGAATTGTCAGACAGGGTAGGTTTCTCACTTTGGAGAATTGTAGGGTTAGTTTGAGGCTCAGCCTTGTGAAATTGTTCCTTCAGACGATCTGTTGCCAAGGCAGACAGTTGTGAGTTTAACTTCTTTATTTCTGTCTGAAAGTATTCTCTTTCCTTGTCGGACACAGATTCCTCTTTATTGGAAGTGAGGCACTCAATTTGAGATAAAAGGTCTTGTTTTTCCTTTTGAAAATTGTCCCTCTCCTGTTCAAATGACGTTTCTAGCTGAACAATTTTCTTTTCTAAAATCAAAGGTGGAACATAAACTTTATGATATAGAGATTCCTCCTCAGTTTTAACTGTTTTAGCATCAAGTTCAGCTTGAGTATAACTTCTAAAATAGTCATTTGATAGGAAACATGGTTTTTCTTCGTTGTAAGATGCATTTAATGAATCATAAACAAAAGGAAGTTTCATTTTAGTAGAGTTCTCCCTTCTCAACTTATCCTCTTCCCAGACCTCATCCTCAATTGGTTTGGTCCAATTGATCTTGTATTCTGGAAATGTCTTGTCTATTCCAAGAAATTCAGACGCATAAATCGTACGAACATTGGATAGGGCCTTTTTCAGATAATATGGGTTATCGTAACCGATACCCATATTCGCATACTTGGGTTCCTTTGGTGTAATTAGATTTAGTGTTTGATGAGATTGACCAATTCTATAAAGCTTCTTTTCGATCTCCTTTAACTGATTAGATAATCTTTGATTTTCATTTTTATAAGCCACGTTTTGAGACACAATATCAATTTTCTCATTCTCGGACATGCGTAGCTCACTGGTCAGATCATCTACTTTGGTCTTTAGCTCTTGTGATTCTTTTGAACAACTCTCACACTCTTCTTTTAAATTAGAAATTGTGCACAGATTGCTTGAGATTTCTAAACTTTGATTTTCAATACATTCAGACTATGCAGCAACTCTTTTTTCTAGAGATAAGATGAGTTGTTCTTTTTCTTTTATGAGTATCTTGAAAGAGTCTAGTTTATTCATGGCAAGTTGCATCTGATCAATTAAAGCTTCGTGATAAGGAGCACATACCTGACATGGAGAGTTTCGATCTTCATCATCAGTGTCAGAAGGTGATGAATGCTTGCCCATGAAACACAAGTGCGCTTCGGCATCTTCAGGTTCTTCATTAGAGACTTGTAGCCAGTAGTCATCTTCAGCCATGAGAGCCTTACCTGCTTCTTTCTCTTTGGCCAGTAGAAGCTTGGCTCTGTAATAGTCGGAATTACGCACAACAGGCTTGCGACAATCCTTGGAAAAGTGGCCTAACCGACCACAGTTGTAGCATCTGATCGGCTCATCTTTTGGCTTTTCTTCGTGTATCTTGTCAAACTTCTTTCCATCTTCAACACGTTTCTTACCTTCAGACTTCTCTTGATGGTCACGGCGAGTGGAAAACCTTTGCTTGTTGGAAGATTTGTTAAAGAACTTCCTTTTCTGGAATTGTTGAGTCAAGAATACCATAGCTTCTTTCATCTTAGTGAGTTCAGGATCCGAATCACTATCAGGATCTTCGGGTTCAGACTCACTTTGCACTGGCTTCTTTTCAGACGAACGACTGACAGACTTCATTCTTTTCTCAGATACGAGTGCTAACGGATCAACTACCGGCTTTTCTTCAGCTTTCTGATTCCCCATTAGTTCCATAACTTCCTCTTCATCCTGGAGCAGCATTTCATAAAGTTCATGTAGAAAAAGCATCTCCAGGGTCTGAGTATGACGAATATGGGAGACAAACGGCTTCCATTCAGGATGGAGGTTGTTCATGAACTTGATGTTGTTCTCGGTGTTCGTCTTTGTGATCTTATTCTTCTGGAGATCATTCAGAAGCAAGTTGAACCTTTCATATGTTTCTGTCAGTGTCTCGCCTTTTCTTGCTTTGAAGCCATCATATCTGGTAATGCAGTTTGTCACCTTGAGCTGATTGTTGATGTGGCTCCCCATCATCATCTTCTCAATTTGGTCCCACATTTTCTTTGCAGACTCCTTATAACTGTCGATGCATGCATAGATGTCGTTGGGTAGACTTTGTAGAAGATATGTCTTTGCTTGCTTTTCAGCATAATACAAATCATTTTCTTGATTTGTAAAGTCACCGACAGATTTTGGAACATTGCGTGCAGGTCGACCTTCTTCTGTGTTTCCCGGTACAACTTTCATTGGCCAGTCTTGCGGCCCCTCTGTCAGACACTTGTAAATGGCTTCATAGTTTGGTTTCGATTCAATGAAGTTCATGAAGCGATCGTGCCACTGAGGATATTCCCCTCGATAGAGAACCGGGGGCTTCTGATCCGAACCAATAGCTAACGCGTCTCTTGAATTCATCTTAAATCTCTTAACTTAAAAGCATTGTAATGATCGTGAGACAAGCAGGATGATCCAAACACAATAATAATAATAAAAAAAACAGAATAAGACAAGGACCCGGTCTAGCAAAAGTCCGGTCGAACTAGGTACGGTCAAGCAAGAGACCGCTAAAGGCAAAGTACCGGTCAAGCAAAGGACCGGTATTGACAGAGTACCGGTCAAACAAAAGGACCGGTGTTGACAATGTACCGGTCAAGCAAATGACCGATATTGACAACGTATCGGTCGAACCAAAAGGACCGGTATTAACAACTTATCGGTCAAAGGACAAAGACCGGTAATCAGGGTACCAATCGAAGGAATGAGTCGGTCGAGCAAAGGACCGATAATGTCAAGGTACCGGTCGAATAAACGACCGATAATGACAATTCACCGGTCGAAACAAAAGACCGGAAAAGACTATGTCCCGGTCAAAAAACCTATCGATCGAACCTGATAAATAACAACTTAAGAGATAGACCGATAAAATCAAAAACCGATAAACAGATAAGCCCGATAAAATCAGATAAAGACCGATAAAAACGAACAGATAAATTGACCGAAGAACACGATGAATCTGGAATTCGATCGAAATCAAACCCAAAAAACAACTTCGACAAGCAACTAAGCAGATTAAAGATTAAACACTCTTATGCAGATTAATGATCATACTCAGAAACTCTCATACCAATAACCACAAACAAATCAACCGATACAACTTAAATCCCTTAAAACCACAGTAACCTTTGACCCAACACAGATCGACTTTCAATAGGACCGATAATAACTTTTTCAGAAATCAATCGACTGATAAAACAAATCAACCCAGATTGTCAGAAATCAAAAATCGATAAAACTCATAAACAGATAAATTACTTAAAACAGATAAAAGCGATTAACACAAATAAATGATTATAGGGTTTTAGATAAACCTTTTTCTGGATCAAACCTTTAGTCTCTTTGCTCTGATACCAATTGTAGATCCCAGTACAGTGCAATCACAGCAAATAATATCAAAGATGAACAGTATTTGAGTCACAACTACTAGTCATATGATTAATAAGCAATCAAAGGGTTACAGGTTTACAGAAAGGATTTCTGATCAGAGAGAGTAAACCTATTGACTAGTGTTATGAAAATAATGAGACTATCTTGAAAAAGAAAGTAAATCAGCCTTTATATATCCACGCTTTACAAGATAATGGGCTTATGGGCTTTTAGGCCCAACAAGCTAATACTACTTTCAAACAATTACAATTTACACCCTGAACTTCTATTTAACATATAAATTGGCCTAACATGATCTTATACAAATCATTGATGACAGCCCAAAATCTATCAAATACGCTCTTCAGACTTTCCCCGTCTTTCGCCTTGAATTCTTCAAAATTATTCATATATCTGGTCTGACGAAGTTGAGTTGACACAACTGTACCAAGCATGATCTTTTCCAATTGAGTCCACATAAGCATAGGATTATGCTTGAAACAGTCAATTCTGTTGTAAATGGAGTTTGGCAGTGCGAGAATCAAATTCGACTTTGCCTGACTATCAGCTTGATATCTTAAAAACTCATCAGCTTCATACTCTCTTAAAGCTTTTTCAACTGTTGTAGCCGGAGTAGTAGCAGTAGCTGGAATCACTTTCATCGGCCTCTCCATAGGACCCTCAGTCAGAGATTTCATCATGTTATCCCCATTCGGTTGTCTTTCTATGAAGTTAATAAATCGATCCTGCCACTGTTCAAATTCATTCTCGTTGATCAGTACAAGAGGACGTGTATCAGACCCCAATGACATCATCAGGTCATTCTTGTACACTTGAGCTTGCAAAGACATCTTTGAGAAAATCAGAAAGTCAGAAAAAAAAAATTCTAAGTCTGGAACACACGCAAACTGAAGGTTTGCGTAATCAATGAGATCCGCAAACTAGACTTTGCGTAAGCTGAGTGATGCGAGAAACGAGCTTTCCGGAACAAGAAGATTGCGCAAACTGGGCTTTACGTAAGAAGAAGGATACGCAAACTAAGCTTTGCGTAAGTAGAAGGATACGCAAACTAAGCTTTGCGTAATAAGCTTGAACCGAGAAGTGAGCTTTTCGGAAGCTTGTTGATACGAGAAGTGAGCTTTTCGGAATCTTGAAGATACGAAAACTTTGTTTCTCGGATAGCACTTGATACGCAAAATGAACTTTTCGTATATAGCTTGATGCGAAAACCCTGAAATACAGCTAACACAAGGATTAGTACTATATGAACTTACGCAAAGTATTAAGAACTTGCGCAAACCTATATGAATCTTGCGCAAATCGAAGAATACAAGAAAAAAAATCGCAAGAATGATTATAACTTTGAAATTAAACCAAGAAAATCACACACTGATTATCGAAAACACTTTCTAACAACTTTCGACCAACAATATCAATTAAAAACAACTAAATCACAAATTTGATGATAGAACAGTACGAGAACGAGTTTTTATTTCAGAACCTTTTTAAATCTCAAAAACAACGATCAAAACTTGGTTTTCATGCAGAATTATGTGAAGCAAATATGATCGATTACTAAAAACGATTCTAATGAAACCAAATTCAACACAAATCGATCACAAAACAATCCAAATTTGATGAAAAGTCAAGAAAACGAGATTTTCTTGAAGAGTTCAAGAAAATCGATCAAGTTTTCGATTAATCTACAAATTCAGAAAACAGAAAACGAATTCTCTCAGTTCTCTCAAGATTTAGATTGCTCTGATACCAATTGAAAGTCCAAGAAACACTAAATCTCTAGAGAGAGAAAGTAGAGAGAGAGTATACGCTCCAAATGTAAACTGATATTCAAAGTAAGGTTCCAAAGTTACAAGCTCAAAGCACCTAAGGGACTTAAATACCCCAGATCTTAACCAATACAGATAAGCACTCTAAGAACAGTAAAGACAACTGAGAATAAATACAATGATTACTACAAAATTAGTCTTAACAGTTACCCAAACTAACCCTTCTTAACTATTCTAGAATGTTACTTAGAAATGGGCTTGGGCCTTTAAATGGATGCATGACATTTATTTCTTTTGTTAGCATAGGGTAAAACCAAACTAAACTGGCACAATATATCCCACTCGAAAGTAGGGTTTGGGGTGTGATGTATGCAAACCTGTCCTATGTTCCAAAGAATAGAGCGACTGCTTCTATGAACCCCCCCCCCCCCCCCAAAAAAAAGCTTTGTAGACTGTGTTATGTGATTGATATTGATTTGGACTTAGCAGATTCAAATTTTGTAAAAGGACAGTTTACAACCATAGTCAGATGGTAGCTCTCTTGTACTAATTACTCCCAAAACAATTGTCCACTTTTAAAAGTAAGTGCCCACTTCCCAATTTGTCCTTCATTATAAGATGTAGAAGTTCATTACTCCCTCTACATCATTTAGTTAATTAAAAAATTGTAATAATTTACACATTTCTAAAACCGTGTTCCTTTTTCGTTGTGGACATTGTTTTTGTATACTACTAAAAATTACAAGATACAATAGAAATCATAACAATGTAGTAATAATTACACATTTGTAGGACTCTGGTAGATTCTTTGTTCGTTGCAAACATTATGTTGATCCCGAGTTCTTTGAGACCCTTTATTTAGATGTTGATCTTTTTGGTACATTTTTGCAGCGAACATAGTGGATCAGATGATGAATATGAAAACGGGAATGAAAGAAGTTGTTCGTGCAGATTAATGTAGTTTTAGCTTGTAGTTTTGTCGGGATGAAAGTTTTAAGTCAGCATGAGATCATAAGCAGTGAATGCTTATGTGGTTTGGAGTCACCACCGGTGATCACATCTGTTTGTTTGTCTGTCTATATTCCATTTCTTTGGGATTTCAGTTTTGTTTTTGTTCGTTTTTCTTTTATTTTTCATCGTTCGTGTTGTTATAGGCAACTGCATTCATCATTTGTTTCATCGTAATTAACACCCTTTAATTCGTACTAGTTTTGTTGCTTGGTATTAGTCGAGATACTAAGGGTAGATTGTGTTCTTGTGTTGCTGTTGGTGTGATGAAAAAATTCCAAAATTTTGAAGTCTATGTTGCTGATATTACTACTTTTGATGAAATCCATGGTTTTAGTTCTTGATTCTAACTGTAACCAACTGGTTTAGTTTTTATAATTTTTTTATATTTTGCTAATCGTAGGTCTTAGGGTCAGCTTATGTGCACCTTGACTAATTCTAAAGGGTCTCGAACCGGTGATCAATGGGAAGGAGCCTCAAATGTCGTATTGCCGGTTGAACTAACCCCTTAAGATTAATCGTAATGTCTTTTTGAGTCTTGTAAATTAAAATCTTTGAAAAAATATGATTTGCCCAAAAGGGTTCGATTAGAAGATCATAAAAAAAAAAATACCAAACTAACCTGGTGTATGATATCCCACTCGGAAGTAAACTTTAAAACAATATGAGATTTGGGGGTCGTTTACCTAAATGCTTAACCGTTAAGCGCTTACCAATAAAACTCGACATACTAACTTGCTTTACCGGGTAAGATGTTAATCATCGCAATGGTATCTTATACAACAATTTACCCGGTAAGCGCTTACCCGGGTAAGAGTTGTCACTCTCTCTTACCGGGTAAGACTCTTCATCCTTATCCTCGTTCTTAACGGGTAAGATCCTATCCTCTTGTCATGTTCATCCGTTATGGTAAATTCCCCGGTAAGCACTTACCGGGTAAGCATTTTGTAAACGGCCCCTTAGACAAACATGTCCTATGTTGTTATATAACTAGCGGTCCCAAAATCGAATAAAGTGAAGATTTTTATCAATGAGATACACGATATTGGATATTAACCAACAAAAAAGTGTGAAACATGAAATTAAGGTGAACTTGTAAATCACAACTAAATAAAGTAAACAACACAGGTTAAACGTGGTTCCACCAATGAAGGTAGTGTACATCCACACATGAATAGAGGATCATTATTCACTAAAACTAAAAGCCGAAAGAGGATTATAAATTGGAATCACGAATTGTGATCCGAATTCTCAAAAGCTATTAAAGTTAATCTTCACACAAGTTTCTCTCTCAAAATCCGTGATCCAAATATAGGAACACGAATCTCATTGCTAAAATATGAATTTCCAGAAACATAATCTTGCTTGGTTATTATGCATGAACATCCTTGAATCCTCAAATCTAATTGTAACACCATGCACTTAGTCGTGCTTACTGCTTTTCTCAAATTTTCATATTTTCTTGTTCTGTGATATTTTTTTCAACGATAAAAAGTAGAACGGTTATGAAAACAGAAAATCATGGAGTAACAAAATACTATCTTTGACATCATTTGTATTGTACATTTGAGCATTTCCAATGGATTCACTAAAACTTCTTTAGAAGAGAAAAATGAAAAATCTAACATCTCGATAAAAATTACATTCAACTCCGACAATTCATTTATTTTAAATATTTTAGCATTATTATATTATTAAAATATTAAATACATTTAGTTCTGCATCAACTTTCAAACAACCTTTATATTAATATGTAAGGGCATCTCCAATCGAACGTCAAATCAAGGTTTTTGCCGGTTGGAGGCCTCCAATCGAACGGCAAACAGCAAATTTTTTTGCCGGTCTTCACATTTGGCCGGCAGATTTGCCGGTCACTTTTCACACCGCAAATACTCTAATCCAGGGACCCACCACTTTTTTTTATTTTTTTATTTTTAATATTAAAATTCATTAAATATATAATAATTTGTTTTTTAAATTAACATATTTATATTAAATAATGTTATTTTAATGTAGGATTTACAAATTTGGTGTTTTTTTTAGATGACGGTTGGAGTTGAGTTTTTTTTTTGTGTTAATAGGCCCACCAAATTTGGTGTTTTTCGTATTTTATTTGGTGCTATGGTTGGAGATGCTCTAACAATTACATTTCCTATCCTCCTTTTCAAAAAAGAAAACTAATGATACTCCTCTCTCTCCCTTTTTTTTTTAAGTATTTGAAAAAAGTTCTGTTTAAACAAAAAAATTTATTAAAAAACACTAAAATTTTACAAGTTGTTATTGAATCTGAGAAGAAAAAAAGAGACGGAGAAAAAAACAATTATTTGTGTTTTGTGAGGTACGAAAACAAAGAAAATAAATTAAGAAAAATGTATTATTATTACTAGAAGAGTACTCGCGTAATGCAGCGAGATACATCACGATTTTAATGTTTTATTTTATTTTTTGTTTTTTTGTTGATTTACAGTACGATTTTGAATGATTTTGAGAAAGTGATAATGTTTTTTTTATAAATTTGTTTAATTTAGACTTAATAATATAATGTTTTTTATATAAAATAAATTAAGTATTTTATTAAAATTCAATAATTATCATATATATTTTAATGACATATAGAAAAAACAACCAATTACATATTTAATAATATAATTAAAACAAATTTATAGTAATATAATATTTATATCTATACTATATTATAAAACACGAATAAAAAATTCTTAAATACAAATTATTAGGCACAAACTACCATCATTTTATGCAAAATTTTAAAAATCTCTTAATTTACAAGTTTCAAAGCACAAGATACATATTACTACTGCAGGTTTCTAACACCCATCAATTTGGTATGTGCAAAACATTCCTTTTATGCAGACATTTTCATGTATCACTATTAATTAATATATTATATTTCTATAAATTTGTTTTAATTATAATATTAAATATGTAATTGGTTATTTTTTTTTAGATGTCTTTAAAATATATAAGATAATTATTGAATTCTAACAAAATATTAATTTTTTTATATAAAAACATTGTATTACTAAGCCTAAATTAAACAAATTTATATAAAAAAATATTATCACTTTCTCAAAACCATCCAAAATCGTATTGTAAATCGACAAAAAAAATAAAATAAAACATTAAAATCGTAATGCATTTCGCTGCATTGCGCGAGTACACTTCTAGTATTAATTAACAGTGATACATGGAAATGTCTGCGTAAAAGGAAGTCCTGCACATACCAAATTGGTGGGTGTTAGAAGTCTGCAGTAATAATATGTATATTGTGCTTTGAAACTTGTAAATTAAGAGATTTTTAAAATCTTACATAAAATTATAGTACTTTACGCCTAATAATTTATGTTTTTGAGTTTTTTTTATAGGTGTTTTATAATATAGTATAGATAGATTATTTTCCGTTAGAAAAATTGTTGCAACCTGATCGTTCACTTCTTATCATGTATGTAATGTACACACCAACAAGTACCTCCATGGATGCCTCCTCCTCCTTTGCATTCAGAATTTCGTATCTCAATCATCTTCCTTCTTCCATCGCCGGTCACACCCACAGATCAAATTCCTTCTCCAGTTACAATCCCTTCAAAGTGTTAGTGGAGAGCAAGAGAAACCAAGTTACTTTTGACGAAGAGGCTTATGAATCCGAGAGGCTTCGTCTCGATGCTAAAGCAAGAGAATCCATGGCGGCTGAGTTAAACAGAAACGATGACGATCCAAAAGCCTGGAAATGGATTATCCGGAAGAGGATTTGGGATTTGATGGAGGTTCGAAACATTGCTCAGTTTCCACGACCTGTTCATCACCGGATCCCTAATTTCGTTTCTGCTTCCATTGCTGCTAATAAGGTTGAATCCTCTTCAATCATAATGCATTTCAAAAATCGATCGGTAACTGGTTAATTGTTGTGTATTGTATGGCAGTTGAGTATGCTGGAGGTGTTTCTAAAGGCTAAATGTGTGAAGGTCAATCCTGATACACCTCAAAAGCAAGTCAGATTTCTGACACTCAATGGTCAGTTTTATCTATCTCCCTTTAATTATGTATGGGTTGCTATACATTACCCTTCCTTGCAAATGTAAGCAACCAACTGACTACTATGAGTCAAATCTGTTTGTTTCTGTATCTTTTATAAGCAGCATATCTTCAGCTTTGCTCTTGGATCTTTCACTACATGTGGTTATATCTTTATAAGAATACTACTACTCTTCTCTTTATGAAGGTGGGAAGAAGCTACTTACTCCCCAGCCCCGGTTAAGGACCGGATTTTTCTCTATACTTGAATCAAATTCATTAACCCCTAGTACCATGAATGAGGCGTGCACTTCGGTTGGGGTTGCCAAATACGGAAGGCCCATTGGATTAGATGAGAGGATCAAGGTAGACCTTATTGTCGTTGGCTCAGTTGCTGTTGATCCAAAAACTGGGGCTCGACTAGGCAAGGGAGAGGTATATATATATACTCAAAACACACGTGTGTGTCGATCTACGTGGTGGTTCAAAGGAAGTCTTAGTTTAATAATTCTTGTTGGAGTAGAGGTTATACACAGAGTCTCCCATAAGAATTTTATTGGGCTTGTTCGGTTTACTGATTATGGTCATTGTTTGAATAGTTGGTTCAATTTGATGGATTGAAAGTTGAATGATTCAGGGATTTGCAGAACTTGAATATGGAATGCTGCGTTACATGGGAGCAATTGACGACTCAACTCCAATCGTTACATCCGGTAAGAATTCTTAATTAATTTGGCTCGAATTAGCAATTATAAGTTTGAGAAGAAAATGTACCGTTGCTTGTTGTTTCTTCAGTGCACGACGAACAACTGGTAGACGATATTCCAGTTGAGAAGCTCCTGATCCACGATGTCCCTGTTGACATCATATGCACTCCAACCCGAGTTATTTTCACCAACACATCCATCCCAAAACCTCAAGGTTAATTAGTTTCTTAACATTTTAATTTCATGGCCTCTTTCTTTTTGTTTGTTTGAAGTATGGAATATATATAGAGAGAGACTCTGGTTCAAACGAAAATGATACCTATTTAAAATAATAAGAGAATAATTTTGGGTCAATCATTTTATTAAATACTCCATCCGTCCCAAAATAAATGTCCACAATGAAAATGGCACACAGTCTTAGGAACACGTGCAATTATTACACTTTTTAAATAACCAAAAGACACTTTTACCCTTGAAAATAGAGAGAAACTTTCTCCACCTTATAATTAAGGGTAAAATGGGAAATTGGAAACTTACTTTTGAAATTGGACATTTATTTTGGGACAAATTAAAATAGTAATGTGGACACTTAATTTAGGACGGAGGGAGTAATACCTTAAATAAATCTTTCTTAAAAATCGCTTAAAAGAGCATGTGTCATTTGTTGTATACATATTATATATGAAAACTCATTTATTTTTATATAGATTATGTAACAAATTTAATTAAGGTATTTATTCAATAATTTTTTAATAATTTTTTACGACATTAAAATAAATGTGATTTAGTTTTTCATTTTAAATATTTATTTTTATTGAATTAGTTTATTTAAGATTTTTTTACAATTTTTCTCAAAAATCACATGTGATATCCACAAATAATCGACATTTTTTTCCCTAAAAAAGACTCACTGATTTTCTTTTATGTATCATTATGTGATCTTATACATTTTAAATGTGTTTTGCTACAGTTCACATATGATTCTGTTTTTATTTTATTTTTTTCAATGTTTAATTTAAATCACTGTTTCATATATGATTAGGAAAACATTTTGAAAAAAAATTAATTCATTGTGAATCACATGTGATTTTGATAAAAATTATGAATTACGTTTTGAAGTACATGTGATCTTATACATAATTTTAATTGTGTTTTGCTAGAGATCACATATGATTTTGTTTTCATTATTTTTTTTTCAAATTGAATCATTGTTTTTCAAATTTTAAATCACATATGATTAGTAAAACATTTTGAAAAAAAATTAATTCATTGTGAATCACATGTGATTTTAATAAAAAATTATGAATTACGTTTTTAAGTATATGTGATCATATACATTAATTTTAATTATGTTTTGCTACACATCACATATGATTTTATTTTCATTATTTTTTTCTTTTTAATGTTTAATTTGAATTGTTGTTTTTCAAAATTTAAATTACATATGATTAGGAAAAAATTTTAAAAAAAAAATAATTCATTATGAATCACATGTGATTTTTATGAAAATTGTAATTTTTAAATATTACTTTGAATAAAAATATATTTCTTTAGATGAAAATTAAATATGTTTATTTTAAATGAATTAAATAAAAAAAATTAATAAAAAATTAAATCATATTAAATTTACAAATATGGTAAAGTAGATTCTTAAATAAATACCTAAAATAACTTTTATATAACTAAATTACTTTTATACTCTTATTTATTTATTTAATGTATTATTTAATAAAATGATTGGCCTTCAATTATTCTCTTATTCTTTTAAATAGTTAGCATTCTCTTTTGATCCGCCTTCTCTCTCTATATAAAACCTCAAAAAAATGGAAAACTGAGGACACCTGGTAGCATTTCATTTCAACGGTATGCACTGCATACAGGTAAATTATGTTTTTTTTTTTTTTTGGTTTTTATGCGCATATGCACATTGCATGTTACAAGTTTTTTTTTTTTGAGAAGGGTGTCCTAGACTAATCTCTTGGCAAATTATGACCGTAAGACATCAACCCTGATTAAACCTCAGTGGCCACAATTGTTGTATACGTCTGGATTCGAACCCTGGACAGATGAGATATTCCACCACATCCCAGGGCCTTAACCAGTACGCCACAACCCTTGTGGTTCGCATGTTACAAGTTACTTGTATGCATAAGTGCATACCGTCCAAATGAAAGGCTACCCTTCAGTTTTTTGTTTTTTTAGGTTTTCCCCTTAACTTGACCATATATATATATATAGATAGATAGATAGATAGATAGAGAGAGAGAGAGAGAGAGAGAGAGAGAGAGAGAGAGAGAGAGAGAGAGAGAGGAAAGTTTAAATGAAAACTCAATTTTCATTATGTATGTGTGGACGAATCTCAGCCACTCCATCTCAATTGATCCAACAACTCATGTTAAATAGAGTTTTTAATTTTAAGATGATTGGGGTAAAATGGAAGATAATTTAAACTCACGCCTACCATATTTGACTTTTTATTTTCATTTTTAATTAAAAACTTTTACACTTAAAAGTTTAAAATAAATTATCTTAAAAATTACTAATATTTAATCAAACAAATTACATTAGAAAAACGAGAATTTCGTGTTTTTCGATACGACATCTATCTCGATATAGTTTTTTTTTTACCCTTTTTTATGTGAAATGTACGTTCAAGTTTGTACAATACCTCGACACCGGAAGTCCTTAACTCGACATCACCTTCTTCAACACTTTCTTCAATGTCGTAAGGCATCGCGTTCTTAATCACCCTAACCCAACACCCATCGAGACGAATCGAGAACCTATCGAGATTTGGTTGTGAACCGGGTTACAAAAGAGAGAGCGTCACATCTCCACACTTTCACGGGTCATTCATGTATTATTCATCATTAATAATGTATCATTAAGGATGAATAATATAGCATTCAAGGTGAATAATACACGATTCATGAATTCGTGTATTATTCATCCTGAATATTGTATTATTTATCATGAATACTGAATGAGCGTTTACATTTGTTGTTCATACTGAATGTGGGACATCCGGGGATGCGCATACATATTCATAATGAATTAAACCAAATTTCGGTTGTGAATCGAGAAACAAAAGAGAGTGTGCCATGTGTTCACACCTTCACAAGTCATTTATATATTATTCATCATGAATAATGTATCATTTAGGATGAATAATACAACATTCAGTGTGAATAATACATGATTTATGATGAATAATACATGAATCATAAATCCGTGTATTATTCATCTTGAATATTGTCTTATTCATCACGAATAGTGAATGAACGTTCATCTTTGTTATTCATACTGAATGTGGACATTCGGGGACGTGCATACATATTCATAATGAATATAAGACATAGATAGAAAATCACGTAAAAAACGGTTAAAATGAAAAGAAAAAAAAAACTATATCGAGATGGATGTCATATCATTTTTTTAAGATAATTTGTTTGATTAAAATATTAGTAATTTTTAAGATAATTTATTTTAAACTTTAAGGAATTAAAAAATTTTAATTAAAAAAAAAGTCAAACAAGGTGAATGCTGATTTAAATTTCCAACTTTGTCTCAAATCACTTCTCAATTAATTTATGTTTTAATCATTGACTGATGCAGCGAGATACATCACGATTTTAATGTTTATTTTTATTTTTTGTTTTTTTATTGATTTACAATACGATTTTGGATGGTTTTTATTGAGTGATAATGGTTTTTTATATATAAATTTGTTTAATTTAGGCTTAACAATATAATGTTTTTTATATAAAAAAAATTAAGTAGTTTGTTAAAATTCATTAATTATCTTATATATTTTAATTTTTTTATATTTAAATTGAGATGTTTATCCTGTTTTGATTATGTTTATCAGAATTCAAATTTCATAATTTTAGGATTTGGGGATTAGAGATAAGGATTTTGGGGGATAAGGATGAAATTTATTAATTAGGGTTAAAATCATTTAAAAGTGATATCCTGTTTTGATTATGTTTATCAGAATTCAAATTTCATAATTTTAGGGTTTGGGGATTAGAGATAAGGATTTTGGAGGATAAGGATGAAATATATTAATTAGGGTTAAAAGCTTTACAGGTAGTACATTAGGCTTTAGTAGTTATTTTTAAGAGATTTTAAGTAGATAGCTTTAAATGATAGTACATAAAGTTTAGTGAGTTGTAACTAAGAGTTTTTTATGCCATCTTTATAATATAGTATAGATTAGTTTTCTAAGTTGTGATCAATGACTAAGATTGGTCCTCACGTGCATAATGAAAAATGAGTTTTCATTTTAATATATATATATATATATGTGTGTGTGTGTGTATGAAATACTTCTTCATACTCGTAACTCTTGTGGGTCAATGACTCTTTTGGTGAATTTTGTTAGGTATTTACTGGGAAAAACTGTCACCTGAGAAGCTGAGTCAGATCAAAATCCTTAGAGAACTGAAAGCTAAAATTGAAAGAGAAAGTGGCCAAAAACTTCCTACTGGCCCTTCCGAGAAACTGCCTCCTACTGCTCAAAGAAAGCAAAGACGATAGATAGCATCTTCATCTTCAAAAAGAATACATGCAAGGATGGGTGTATGTACGTATGTATAACTTGTTATCATTCAGACAAAAGGACAGATCACTATACATCCCACCATATGAACCCCACCTTTGGGAGTGTATGTGAGCTTCATTTGCCGTACATGAATATTACATACTTTAAATATAAAAAAAATACAATCT
Source organism: Arctium lappa (assembly GCA_023525745.1). Lineage (NCBI taxonomy): Eukaryota > Viridiplantae > Streptophyta > Magnoliopsida > Asterales > Asteraceae > Arctium > Arctium lappa. Next base: position 54,454,520 of record CM042058.1, on the reverse strand, counting down.
GTTTTAGGGTTTTAATTTGACATAAGTAGTTTAGTAATTTGTCAATCTTGTCCTGGTCTCCCTCATTTTTTTTCCACCTATTCTAGTGAGGCAAAAAAGATTGCATTTTTGTCTCACCCGTCTAAACATGGAACAAGGTTTTGCATTGTCCTGGGTTTGAGTTTTGTTTAAGGATATAAGAAGGGAAAAAAAAAACTATGAAGGCATGTTTCAGGGTTGTAGAGATGTAACGAAATACAAGCAAATAGCATAAATTTTGGATTTTTCAACTTTTTACAAAGGAAAAACAGAAGTATCGTTGCTGCGACTAAATATGCTGCTCCTACTAAACGCACACACGTATGAATTATCAGAAAGAATACATGAACACAAACCATTCATTACAAAAGAACCTAGAAAATATGGATTCAAAGAAAACACCAGCAGCTTCAGCTTCTACATTATTCTGTTGAGTGGAACCCTTTCGTTTGCACGCGAGACCCTCTCTATAGGAGATATCGACTGTGGCATCGACATACCCACTGAAACAATTATCTCTGAAATAACAATAATAATAAATACACAAATATGAGTAAACAACATGGACATATAGGGCCTTGGTACCAGCATTCTAGGAGGTGTGTGAATTCATTTGAAAGGAAGTTTATATAGATGGCAAAAATATGTAGAATTTTAGGAAAGTGAAGAGTATGCATACCAATGCCTTCACGGATGGACAAATTTGGTCTTATGATCTCTTCAGAGTTCACCAGAAATACGTCACCTATGTAGAGATGGTTTGTAGGGACATAAACACTACATAACTCTTCATCTCCATTTTCCCTCTGCAATTGTCAATAATTTAAACAAATCAATTTTCTTCTTCTATTGTCGAAAAACAAGAACCGAACCAAACGAAACGAACCTGATAAATCCCACTTGAAAGCAGGGTCTTAGGAGTAGAGCCGCTATTTCCGAGAATACTTGTTGCCAATATGTTTTTAATTTTAATACTTGATATATTGTTGATTGTAGTAATCAGTTTCGTACCCAAAAAACATAACTTTTGTTAATTTCCATGTTAAAGTTAATGATACTCAAAAGTGCAACGGATGACATTATTTCTCCTCACATCAAGTAAATATGACCCACAGTCGCATCCTTATTGTTTCACAAACCATGCCATAAACCAAACAAACTTGGTCAATCCCATCCGGAAAGTAGGGTTTAGGAGTAGGGATGTATGCAGACCATACCTCCACCTCAAAACTCTAAAGGCAGATAGATGATTTCCAAGAAGATCGCAAAAAAGGATTAGAAAACCCATCTGACTTTCTCTCTATCCTCCCTCTACCCCACCCTCCACCCTCTTATCCCCCAACTACAGAAAACCAAATATTTTCCTACAAATAATCTGCTACCCTAATCTGCCGTCTCCCAGATCTCCTATCTGAAGTCATGCCCTCTAAAAGTACCAACAGGGCCATACCATATATGAAGATGTCAAAAAAGACCTAATTGGACAGGACCTAAAATTGACACACTTCCAAATGACATTATTGATTCATCATTCCAAACCATAATGCCATTGAAACTGAGTTCTCAGCCATTATAATGGAGTGAATTCAGATAAATTTCTATGAACTTCATTATATTCATATCGAACTCATTGATTTAGTAGAGTTTCATTTTCATTTTCTTTTTGAGCATCTGCTAGACAACTTTAGCCACATAGCTGTACCTTATAATCTTTTCTCAAAGCCATAAAGAAGTTTCCTTTATAACTTGATTGATAATTGTATTCTAAGAAAAAGTCAAACTTAGGAAAAAAGTCAAACTAGAAAAGGAGACAGAACAGTCAAACTTGCTCAAAGCGTACCAACTCTGACTGCTATCTACAATGCGATCAGGGAGGAATAGCCCCGTGACTAACTTTCTTATGTTAGAACTGATAAAAGTTTTTGCTTTAAGTGAATATTTTCCAACTAATTTGAACTACTAATCTACAGTGTTTATGTCAGTTTTATGACTGTAAACACTAATTGCATTTTCAGAATAAAGCATACTCTTTTTGGGTACAAGGATATCTAAAGATGATGTACCTGAAGAACAACTGATGATGTAATGAAACCAAAAGCATATTCTCCCAGACGAGGATGACGGATGATGGCAACCTCCTTAAACGCAGTAGTGTTCTGATCTGTCGCCAAAAGAAAGAGTTTCTACTTCTAGTTATAATAGCAATGATATTTGATTACGAATTTAATCAAATAGCAATAAAATATATAAAATCCATGATGTAAAAATTGATAAATAGCATAGTAAAATAAAGAAATTGGAGAAACCATAAAAGTAACTTCTTAAACTAATACCACTCAATGAAGACAAATGTGCATGAGGCATGAGGAAGACTGGGTCCTTTGGTTAAATGACTTTCTGATAGATTTTTTTTTTAAATCCATGACCTTCAAACAGGTTTAAGAATGTCACTCTGCTTAACAACTGAATGTCACTTCCATACACAAGAATGCCTAGAACATGTCAGAAGGTCATGGATTTAAAAAGCACTTGGAAGGAGGCCATTTAGCTAAATAACCGTCAAAGAATGCTTGCTAAGAAAACAACTTCATGAAGTTTGACTAATAGGGATTGTTTTAGTTTCTTAAATCTTTGTTTCTGGTAGAGGAAAAGGAACCCCTTGAAAAGAAGTTCCTTAAATCTTTGACTTTTATTTTTAATATGGAATGAGTTTGATCAACAAGTAAAAACAATGATATTTAACAATTCGCCCCTAAATTCCTAATAAAAATTAGAACAGGAGAAAGTTTCTGATCTTAATTATTATATAACCTCTATCAATCCTGGTTATGAAAAATTGCAAATGAACTTGACATGAATTACCTGGAGAAATAGCAGCACTAATCTGTTTGGATGCAGAGTATATGTGTTTTACAAAGGGCATTCGCTTTATAAACCACTCTCCTACCCAGAAGACAGTAGCACCCATCCATGATGAAGCAAAGATGCCAACAAAGAATATAAAGATCAATGACGTAAGGAATCCAAGACCTGCACAATTGTGTAGAGAAAAAAAAGTTAAAGGAAGTGAAAAATACATTAGACATAAATGAAAATAGGTAAAGACCTGACTCAACTAATCACCAACCTAAAAACTTTATCCAATTAATTGAACATCAGGAAAGGCACATGTGAATGACACATCATGAAAAACAAGTTTCAAATGCAGTAAACTTCATCCAATCAATTTAACCTAATTCTATCTTATGAATTACTGCTAAAAGTTGGCGGATGATATCAATTATTCCCAATTTGACAAGCAAGACAAACTGACAAAGATGAATTTTCAAACAAAAAATATGACAAAAACCTAAAACAAACTGCAAAAAAGAAACTATCAGCAATTCACCACAATAGAATGGCTCCTGCTATTGACTCACCTATTCTCATCCTAAAGTAAAATCTCCATGCGGAATTCCAACAAACTTATAAGACCACCATTGCCATCTCAAAGCAACAAAAAAATTCTATTGATCTGTCATCACCTAAATTATGTTAATTACCATTAAGCCCATGGGAGGACGGGAGAGAATCTGTAGTTACCATAGACGGGAGGAAGGGTTCTGGAGAGTAGAAGATGGGGGTGGGATTAGGAAGCTAGCAATTAGATCTTCTGAGTACTAGGGTAGACTAGGGGCTTTTACTCCTACCTAGCTTATGTTTTTTTTGTACCTGCTTTTGCCTATATGTTTTGCTTGTTGTTTGTCAGTCTCTTTTGATAGTTGTTACTTACTTCTGACTCTTTTTCCAATTTTTAGCACTGCCATTCGTATTTTCAAGTTCTTATGTTCTTTCTCACAAATTTTGTGAGCATGGTGCACCCTATCTTTTCGCACACTTTGCACAAGCCATGGGTCTTCACGGAAAAAACAATCTACTCTTCGAGGCAGGGTCAAGTCTTGCATGCATACCCCCCCCCCCCCCCCCCCCCCAAACCTCCAAGTGGGACTTGCTATGTTTGTTTGGTTTGACTTGGTTTTAGGTGATGGGAGCAGCACTAGAAAGTGAAGTAACTATGCTTACCAATAGGATCATATACTTTATTTTAAAAATGAATCAAGATTGAATGAGAAAATCTTCTACTTGAAAACTAATAGTAGTAATTTCTTTATCATTATACCACAAGCTCTCTAATCATGTAGACAAGCAATCTCAGATACACTTGAAGTAGTTGAAATTTGATGGGCCACATTCTTCACTAACAAAAACCAAACCTTATAAGGTGCCTTAGTTGGAGAAACTACAAGCTGAACAACATGACATAGATGACTCACCAAATATTTCAACGCCGAGTCTTTCATAGATAGGACTGAAGAAACCATCAAAAAACTGTACAATCCACCACGTGATAAAGAATGTAACGGCCACAGGAAAGAGAACAACACTAAAATATTCCAAAATTAAATGGAAGTTAGAGGACACATAATAGTAGCAAACAAAAATAAGAATAATAATACATATAAGGGTTACAGCATACCATCCGGTCATAAATTTCTTTGAAACCCAACTCTGCAGAACAGCATAACAAGCCTGGCCAATTATAAAGTCAATAGCATATCATAAACATACAATAGCATTTATATCACCCACGTATATAGATTTGCACCTAAGCTTTGATTCAAGTAAAATAATGATTCTATACCCTTGCTACAATTTACAAGCAGAATGGCAACCCGCCAGAAGTTCAGAACCAACCAGCCAATGGTTACTATTTGCATTAGACTTCAAGAGCTCATAAGCCCAAGTAGAACAGCAGCTACACATGTATAGTCTAACCAACACACATTGAGCATTCTTTCCTTTTACTACTTAGGTTGTCTTCTTCAGGTGTTCTGTGACTATATATTTTAATGTTTTTTTATTCAGGTTCAACCGAGTGTTCATCAAACATTGAGCTGCTGATACAAGAATACCAGCGAGTTTTCTTGATATAGGTAACATCATCAACGGTCAAAACTGCAGAAGGAAAAAGTTATAACATGATATAAATCAAATTGATATTCAGCTTTATTGATAATTCACACCCGTAATCGAATGCTTATAAAACAAGAACTCATGGCCTTTGAGACCCAGGTAATCTCCCAGACTAATGTCTTTGCAAGATAAAACCTACCCCCAACCCTAGGGTAATTGGCCCTTATATGGGAACCGATCCCTCCCTCCTAAATCGACAAAATTAGGAAACAAAATCATAATTAACTAAACAAGACAATTAATTTAGAAAATTAGCAATCAGCCCCTTGGAGTTAGCCAACTCCCCTGTAGGGGTGAGAAAAACCCGACCAAACCCGAAAATCCGACCCGAAAAACCCCAAAACCCCCCGACCGACATAGTCCGAACTAACACGATCTCCGAAATCCGATATTTTTGGCGGGTTACTCGGTTCGGGTAGGGTCTCTATGCCCATAACCCGAACCCGTCCGAAACCCGAATAAGCTATAATTTTTTTTTAATTTTTATCTATTTCTTTTCCTAAAACCTAATCAAATATGTCAACTAAAATTTGGATTTTCTAATTGTATGTTTAGTTTAATTTTTGACGTTTAAAAATTTGGATTTTTAGAGTTTAAATTTGTTTTAATGTTTAGTGATTAAGCATGAACAATGAAGAGTTGAGAGTTGAGACATTATAAGTTTTTATTCAAACTTTGTAGATTTATAAAATCTTAAAATTTTAGATGTTCATGTTTGATTTTTTTTTAAAGTTTTTTGGTGCACAAGACCAGAGTTTAACTAATGTAGGGGATAGAGGAAAAAATTATTGCATCAACCCGAAATCCGACCCGATTAAACCCGATGTTCCTGAAATCCCACACACTCGATTTTGATATTCGGGGGCTATACGTCAAACCCGAAACCCGATCGGGTTATGTGTTTTCTCCCCCTACCCAACCCATGCTCACGCCTACTCCCCTGTGCCTCTTTGATAGGTCCGACCCCAGCACCTCTTGCGGTTCGTATCATCACCCCCGCCCCAAAGAACCACCTTGTCTTCAAGGTGGAAGTTGGAAATTGCTCCTGATTATGCTACATTGGCTCCCAAGTCGCCTCAAACACCGGAAGGTCCCTCCAACGAATCAAAACTTGAACTCGGCCATCCTTTCCCCTCGATTCCAACACCTCCTGAGGTTCAGTAACACCTCCATATCATCCGTCAACCCCTTTGGTAACTCTGGGGCAGCCTCTTGAGAACCAATAGCTTTTTCCAACTGAGAAACATGAAACACGGAATGAATTGTTGTTGATGCCGGTAGCTTCAAACGGTACGCCACCGCGCCTATTCTCTCCAATATCTCAAAAGGCCCATAGAACCTTGGTGCTAGCTTAAAATTAATCCTTCTAGTCACAGTCCCCTGCCGATACGGTCGCAACTTTAGATACACCAATTCCCCAACCTCAAATTGCACATCCCGCCTTCTCCCATCCTCCTGGGCCTTCATAATTTGCTGAGACCTGAGCAGATGAGCCTTCAGTTCCCCCAATACTCTATCCCTTTCACGCAAGAATTGATCCAGCTCAAAAGTAGACGCCGCCCCATGATCATATGCAGTCAAACGAGGCGGATCACACCCATATAAAAAACCTTGAAAGGCGTCATACGAATAGACGAATGGTAGGAAGTATTGTACCAGTATTCGGCCCATGGCAACCATCGAACCCACTGTTTGGGCCTAGCCTAGAAGACGGAAAACATCGGAGATAAGTCTCCAAACTGCGGTTCACCACTTCCGTTTGACGGTCGGTCTGCAGATGGTAGGCGGTGCTACGCTTGAGCAAAGTACCCTGATATTTAAACTGCTCCCGCCAAAAATGACTAACGAACAACTTGTCACGATCCGACACAATAGTCTTCGGAACCCCATGCAACCGCACAATCTCTAGAATAAAAACCACCGCCATCGAAGCCGCCGTGTACGGATGCTTAAGAAGAGGAATGAAATGGGCGGATTTACTTAAACGATCCACCACCACTAGAATCACACTATACCCCAACGATTTCGGTAACCCATCAATGAAATCCATAGATAGATCTTCCCAAATACGATCCGGCAAGTCTAAGAGTTAGAGCAAACCGTACGGAGCCATATTCGAATACTTATGCCGCTGACAAACTCCACACTCCGATACTAACTTGCGATGTCCCGACGCATACCAACCCAAAAGAAATCAACGGCCATCTAATGGTACGTTTTTTGCGTCCCTTCATGTCCCCCAACCACATTCCCATGAATCTCATGGAACAACCGTGAGATCCAACAAAAGGTTCGGGGAAGTACCACCCGTCCCTTGTAACGCACAACTCCAGAATCAATCGTATATCCCTCCAATGCTCCTCCGTTAGCCTCAATCCGTTTCCTCAAGTCTACCATCTCGAGATCATCCCGTAACTCATTTAGCATAGAATCATCAAACCTGGTCTGCGCTACCGCGATCGCATGCAACACCTCATCTCCTCCCCTTTGCGACAACGCATCAGCTGCCCCATTCTCCTTACCGGCTTGATAAATAATTTCGAAGTCATATCCCAACAACTTTGATATGCATTTCTGGTGTTCCCCGGCTACCACCCGTTGTTCCAACAAATATTTCAAGCTCTTTTGATCTGTGATAACCGTGAACCACCTCCCCAGTAAATACGGTCTCCATTTCTGAACAGCTAGAACGATAGCCATAAGCTCCCTTCGTACACATATTTGAGTTGAGCCCGCGTGCCGAGAACTTGACTGAAATACGTAATGGGTCGGCCCTCCTGCATCAATACTGCCCCTATCCCTTGACCCGACGCGTCTGTCTCGATAGTAAATTTCTTGGAAAAGTTCGGCAGAGCGATAACGGGAACCTCTGTCATGACCCGTTGCAGTGTACGAAAGGCCGTAGTGGCCTCATCTGTCCAACGAAACCCATCTTTCTTTAGCAAATCCGTTAGCACACGTGCAATCTTGCCATACCCCTTCATGAATTTACGGTAGTACCCTGTCAAACCAAGAAACCCCGGCAGCTCCCGTCAACCATAGCCTAAATCTTTGAAGGATCAGCCATCACCCTGTCCTTAGTAACAATATGACCCAAATAATCCATCCAGTCCTACCCGAACACACACTTTTTCCTGTTACAATAAAGCTGCTCGGCTCTCAAGCAGTCGAATACCACCTTCAAATGATCAATGTGCTCTGCCACGCTTTTACTATAAACCAGAATGTCGTCAAAGAATACCAACACAAACTTCCTCAGATACGGCCAGAACACTCTATTCATCAATGACTGAAACGTAGAGGGCGCATTAGTCAAGCCGAACGACATAACTAAAAACTCGTAGTGACCCTCATGCGTGCGAAAAGCGATCTTATGAATGTCAGCCTCTCTCATTCGTATCTGATGGTACTCCGATTTCAAATCCAGCTTACTGAAAACCACTACACCATGCAACTCATCCAATAACTCGTCGATTACAGGGATCGGAAATTTATCAAGAATCGTGGATTTATTGAGGGCACAATAATCCACACAAAACCTCCAGCTGCCGTCTTTTTTCTTAACCAACAAGACGGGACTAGAAAATGGGCTAGTGCTCGGCCGAATGATCCCAGCCTCGATCATCTCCCCAACCAAACGTTCAATCTCATCCTTCTGTAACTGGGGATACCGGTAGGGCCGTACATTGATCGGTTCCATTCCTCCCTTAAGCGTGATCGCATGTTCATGATCCCTCAGGGGTGGTAAGCCTGCGGGTAACACAAAGACATCTGCACATAGGGTTAGTAAATCATCCAGTGATAGGTGTACTTGTGACCCCCCGGTTTCGGTCACTAATAAGCTAGTGAGGCTAACCAAATACCCCTCACTAATGTCCGCTATAGCCCGGGCCAAAGCCTGTAACGAGGATTCTGACCTAAGCAGACCCGGTTCACCCCTCAGTGTTACCCGTTCCTTTCCATGCTGAAAGGTCATAGTGAGCTCCCTCCGATTTACCAGTGTATCGCCCAACTAGCTCAGTCATTTGATGCCCAAAATCACATCCATGCTCCCTAGTTCCAAGGGATAGAAGTCCTCAGTTACGCAGATCCCAAGTAGTTCAAGTTCCACCGCCCGACAAATTCCAAAGCTCTGTTCAGTTTTTCCGTTCCCCAACGTCGCTCCCGTACCCCGACGCCCCGTGACCTGCAGCTGTAATGGCGCGATCAACCGTATGGACAAAATTATAGGGTCGCCCCACTGTCAATAAGCACCACCACCTCCTTACCTCCGAATGATTCCCCTGAGTTTCATGGTGTGGGGAGAAGTAATGCCTATTACCGAATGTGCCGACACTCAACCACATCTAAATAGACATGTTCATTCGGCTGGCCCAACTCTTCTTCTGAATCACCTACCCCTTCATAAATGACCATAACCTTTAAAGTTCTGTCCGGGCATTTGTGTCTCGGCGCAAATTTCCCGTCACACGAAAACAAAGGCCCTTCGCCCGTTTATCCGCCAATTCCGTCTCGGTCATCCATTTAAAAGTCGGTCTTCCCTCAACCATCGGAGGTCGTTGCCCCCAGCCGGAGTAGTTCCCGTCGGCCTAACCCCTCCCCCTCCGGTGGCGCGCACCACCCCACTTTTCAGGCTGTTCTTTCCTGTTCCCCAAGACCCCCATTCGGTTCTCGTCAATCATGATAGCTAATTTCATAGCATGTCCCAACCCCTCCGGTTGCAAAACCCACACTGAGGTGCGCAAATCAGATTTCAACCCCTTTAAGAACGTAACCTCCAACAATTTTTCAAAAATTCCATCCAACTGAGCAGATAAAGACTCGAACAGACTGACATATTCTCTCGTCGTCCGCTCCTGTTTCACTGTCAGAAACTGCCAGCCGGAGTAGTTCCCGTCGGCCTAACCCCTCCCCCTCCGGTGGCGCGCACCACCCCACTTTTCAGGCTGTTCTTTCCTGTTCCCCAAGACCCCCATTCGGTTCTCGTCAATCATGATAGCTAATTTCATAGCATGTCCCAACCCCTCCGGTTGCAAAACCCACACTGAGGTGCGCAAATCAGATTTCAACCCCTTTAAGAACGTAACCTCCAACAATTTTTCAAAAATTCCATCCAACTGAGCAGATAAAGACTCGAACAGACTGACATATTCTCTCGTCGTCCGCTCCTGTTTCACTGTCAGAAACTGTTCGTACAGATTACCATCTTGGGACGGTTGGAAACGGTCTAACAGGCGGGATTTCAAATGTTCCCAACAACGGAACGGTTCTCGCCGGTCACTCCAACGGTACCATGACAAAGCTTGCCCCTCCATACACAACACCGTTGCCCTCAGCTTTTCCCCCGTAGTCATAAAACCCTGTATGTCAAAAAATCGTTCCACCCTATACACCCAACTATACACGTCCTCCCCCTCAAACAGTGGCATTTTCAATTTCCTCAAACGATAATCAGCTCCTGCTAACGACACTTTTTCCCGGGGCGGTCCCAACCCCGAATCCGACCCGCGACCCCATGGTGGCAGCCCAGTTTGTCCCCATGAAAAATTCTCCAGTCCCGAATACGAACTAGTAAATGGTGGAAACTTACCCGAAAAAGAGCTATTGACCTCCTGGAATTGAGGAATCGGAAACCCATGCTCATCAAGAACCAGGCCCGACGATTTGATAAGTGGTTGGGTGCTGACCGCCGCTGTTGGTACGGTCGTCGTGGGAGTCGACGGTGGCCTAGACGCCTGCGCCTGTAGCAGCACCTTCATCACCTCCGCGTGCTGCTTTGCCGATTCTGCCCTCAAGGATTCAATCGAATTCACTTTTTCAAACCTTTCCCCTGCCTCCGTCTTGTACTGCGCCAAATCATTCTCCACATCCACAATCTTCGTCATGGTTGTCCAGAAAAATCACAAGTTGCAGGATGACGGCTCTGATACCAATTTGATATAAATCAAATTGATATTCAACTTTATCGATAATTCGCACCCGTAATCGAATGCTTATAAAACAAGAACTCTTGCCCTTCAAGACCTTTGAGACCCAGGTAATCTCCCAGACTAATGTCTTTGCAAAATAAAACCTACCCCCAACCCTAGGGCAATCGGCCCTTATATGGGAACCGATCCCTCCCTCCTAAATCGACAAAATTAGGAAACAAAATCATAATTAACTAAACAAGACAATTAATTTAGAAAATTAGCAATCAGCCCCCTTGAGTTAGCCAACTCCCCTGTGCCTCTGATAGGTCCGACCCCAGCGCCCCTTGTGGTTCGTATCATAACATTAACTAATTAATAGAAAAACTATTTATTTGCACTCTTTTCAAAAGTCACTATCTTAGCCAATTTTACCTAACTTTCTTTAAGCATTTGGTATGTATTATCATCATTTTTTCTAAAAAATTTAAAACTTTAACTTAATTCTCTTTTATTTTTCAAAAATAATTACAAAAATCAAAAATAGACCATCTCTACCGGAACAAAGCTCCCCATGAAAAATAGTTGCAACTATTTCAAATTTGGTGGTGTTTTGGTATGAGTGAAGTTTTGTTTTCTCTCTTGTTGTCACTCACCATAGACCATCTCTACCAGAACAAAGCTCCCCCTAATCCTTACCAGCTACTTGTTAGATACCAGGGGTGGATTAAAATGAAAACTCATTTTTCATTGTGCACATGAGGACAAATCTTAACCATTGATCAAAATTTAGAAAACTAATCAATGGTTAATACATAATAAGGTTAATTGAGAAGTGATTAGGGACAAAATTGGAAATTTGAATCAGTACATACCTTGTTTGACTTTTTATTTTTATTTTTAATTAAAAAAATTACCCTCTTAAACTTTAAAATAAATTATCTTAAAAATTATTAATATTTTAATCAAACAAATTACATAAAAAAAACGAGAATTTCGTGCTCTTCGATATGACATCCATCTCGATATAGTTTTTTTTTCGTTTTAACCGTTTTTTACGTGAAATTCTATATATGTGTTATATTCATTATGAATATGCATGCACGTCCTCGGGTGTCCACATTCAGTATGAATAACAAAGGTGAACGTTCATTCACTATTCATGATGAATAATACGTATTCAGAATAAATAATAAAACATTCAGGATGAATATGAATCCGTTATTCATGTATTCTTTATCATGAATCGTGTATTATTCACCTTGAATGTTGTATTATTCATCCTGAATGATACATTATTCATGATGAATAATATATGAATGACCCGTGAAGGTGTAGACACATGGCGCACTCTTTTTTGTTTCCCAACCGAAATTTGGTTTAATTCATTATGAATATGTATGCGCATCCCCGGATGTCCCACATTCAGTATGAATAACAAATGTGAACGTTCATTCATTATTCATGATGAATAATATAGTATTCAAGATTAATTACACAACATTCATGATGAATAATACACGAATTCATGAATGGTGAATTATTAACCCTGAATGTTGTATTATTCATCATGAATGATACATTATTAATGATGAATAATACATGAATGACCTGTGAAGATGTGGAGACGTGGCGTGCTCTCTTTTGTTCATCGGTTCACAACAGAATTACTCGATAGGTTCTCGATTTGTCTTGATGGGTGTTGGGTTACGATACTGAAGAAACGCGATGCCTTACCACGTTGAAGAAAGTGTTGAAGAAGGTGATGTCGAGTTACATACTTTACGGTGTCGAGGTGTTTTACAAACTTGAACGTACATAAATATTCATAATGAATATAACACATATATAACATTTCACGTAAAAAACGGTTAAAACAACAAAAAAAAACTATATCGAGATGGATGTCATATCGAAGAGCACGAAAATATCGTTTTTTGATGTAATTTGTTTGATTAAAATATTAGTAATTTTTAAGATAATTTATTTTAAACTTTAATTGGGTAAAAGTTTTTAATTAAAAAAGAAAATAAAAAGTCAAATATGGTAGACGTGAGTTTAAATTATCTTCCATTTTTACCCTTAATCATCTTAAAATTAAAAACTCTATTTAATATGAGTTGTTAGATCAAAAGAGATGGAGTGGCTAAGATTTGTCCTCACGTGCACAATGAAAATTGAGTTTTCATTTGAACTCTCTCTCTCTCTCTCTCTCTCTCTCTCTCTCTCTATATATATATATATATATATATATATATATATATATATATATAGGGTTGGGTTTCGGTGAGAATGAAGGTTATGGTAAGAAGGGATCTCCACCCTTGGATGCAGATTAGGATGAGATGCACGGAGATGAGATGTAGCTAGATGCACTAGATCAATCCCCATATGAACCGCGATTCATGGGTGGGTTTGAGATTTCAAGGGTCCAGATCCCTTCTTACATTCTCACCTCAACTCTTCTTCTCACACGATCCTTTGTCAGTGTATGTATGTATATATATATATATATATATATATATTGAACACACTAACAATAAACAACATTAACAAACAAGTAAATGGCCTATATTCAAGAGATGGGTTAACTCTCCATGATACCGCCTATCTTCATGAGATAGGCAAACTCTCCATGATGCTTACTTAACTAATTATATGTCTGATACTCTTGTCAAATAGGCATGATATTCTCTCTCTCTTCCCAACCACCCTACTTATACACTAATTATAGAAATATCAAAATTGACCTCCCTCACTTGATTCTAAACTTGATCTTATAATAAACAAGTACCCGTTTAGGCCTAACACTTGCCTCTTGTCTGTTATATGTTACAGAAATAGTCAAATATCTTCCCTCCTGAATCCCCATTTGGGTTTTCTGTATCCTTCGTCAAAGTTGTACCTCATCCAAACTTTGAGGCATGCCCCTTGGGATCACTCCTCAACCCCCTACCCCTTCCCCCCCCCCCCCCCCCCAAAAAAAAAAAAAAACTAGATTTCAGAGTACAACAAAGGGGACACTCCTACAACATAGGCTTCATACGTTTATTACTTCTACATTGCATGTCTATCTATAATATATGTTTTTTTCCTAGAAAATAGTTTTAATATAAAGGTTACGTATCAGAGGTCCTTCTGAATTTGGGGTTGTGTAGGGTGCAATTCGACCTTGTCCCTACGATTATTAGCCACGGATTCAGCAAGCAACATGAGGGGAAATATTACTATTTTGTAAAAACGATGTCATAACTCAAATGAAAAATTGAATCTCCAAAAACTTGCTTTGGTTCATGACCCACACGTCCTATACTGCCATCCCAAATTTTTCGTTTTAGACCTACATTCATGCGTGACTTCTTTTTGTGTGCAGGTTCTAAACCCAAAATAAAGCCAGATATGTTCATCTTTTTAAAATATACGTCAAACACTGACAAATGCACACATATATAAAATAAAATAAAAACTTGCGGGGCTTTAGATGTGTCTTCATTTATGTATGTACTTGCATGTGTTGGGATGACAGAGTTGTCTCATTTATGAGTTAGTAAGGAGAGGCAGGTTAGTTGGGTAGGTGGAGATTCCACAACAAAGAAGAAACAAAGCTGTATGGGCACCAAGATATCATGAAAAGTCAAATAATTACAAATACAGTGAATTCTTTAGTAAATTGATTCATTTATAAAGAAGAGATGGCTTATGCTTATTGAAACACACACACACACACACACACACACACACACACACATATATATATATATATATATATAATTCAGCAACCCTTATCCTTGTATCCACACATACACACACATATGCAGATTTTTGTCTTATGGGGAGGAGCGAAGGACCTAAGACAAGCTATTAAGTAACAACCCTGCCAAGTGCCAACAAATAGGCTTGCTGTCGAGGAAAGCTTAAATTCAGCTTTCGTCCACATCAAAGAGATCATAACCTCAAGACGCCAGAGGAAATGACAAATGAATTCCACACATTCATCCCAAGTATCATCTTGCATGTTTCTAGGATGATCTGAAGATGCTGCTGAAAAGAGTAATATCCCACAGGATTCAATCCATTAAATCTCTTGAATCACGCATGAGTAATGGTATCTCCATAGCTTAGAGAAATTTGCAGATGGATCAAACCAGCGATATAAGGTTGTTTATCAAAATATTATATCTTTAATGCTTCCCCCCTTACCATCATATACGTAAACCAAATAAATGACAATAAAATATTTAACGCTCTATTTGCTTCTAAAATATGAGAAATTTTCCTTCGTAAATCCTGAAGAATTTTATGATTTGAAAGAAAAGAGCGTATACATACTGCTAATATACCAGATTTATGTACAATGGCCTACTGCTAAACCCAACTGGCATAACGACTAATCCTCTCCTCCATGACTCACGCATTGGAAGATATGGCTCAAGTTATAACTAATCCATAGCCATGTAAAGATTGCAGGGGTACTTGACCACAATGGCTACATGGATGTTATTGATTTTAGAGAAGAACTATCATTCTGAGGGTTACTCAACATCTTTAATATTACAAGCCATTGTTAACTTAAGGACCATCAAGCACAATATAACATTTTGTTCAACCAATATACATATAATTCAGTCTCACCATTGTAAAAAGTAATTTACAACTTCAAATATTTTATGCACATCGTAATGCCCTAAAGAAGAAATTACAATGACAGTTATCAAACAACACCATTGGGAAAGGAATAAAGTCATGGGTTTGAATTCACTCGAACTTCAAGCTAACAATTCATCACAATAATATTTTACGCCATTAGTTTAATTTTCTTTTGGGTTGAAATTGAGTATCCAATTAGCCAATATCAAGCGTTTCTTGTTGGCTCCTTGCATTTACAAAATGTGAAGAAAATAAACTGTAAGAGATAATTTCTTACCATCTACTAGGTTTATGTTGCAAATTCCAACATACTTGCAATGCTGATATAACATCGCTTTTTTATTTCTTTTTCTCTTTTCTACTTCTTTGGGTTGCCATGACTCTCCAATTTGACAATATCAAACATTTTTTGTCGATTTTCGATTTATAGAATGAAAAAGAAAATGTTAGAGATGACTTCTTAAAGGTTAATTCGTAGTTACGTACTAGGTTTATGTTACAAGTTCAAAAATACAACATCAAGAAAAATGATTGATTAGTCTCCAAATACGTACCCGTCATAAACTTATAATTAACAATTTCAAAAAACCGAAACCAGTCCTTTGCACCACTGCACTCCAATTCCATCGACTAATTCGGATCTCATAAATTCCAGAACAACTATCGATTTAAAAAGTAAACCAAAACCGTTTATAACGGGTAAAAAACGATTAGGAAAGAGATATACCTTCCGAGTGGAAGAATTGGGAGAATTTGGGGGAGATTTGACGCTGTCTTCGGTATCCTCAACAATAATGTCATGTTGACTAACAGAACTTGATGTTGATTCCTTTGATCCTTCAGCCATTTCGAAGATTCAGATTTGAACACAGAAAGAGACAGTTGATATTTTGATCGGAGAGATAATCGGAGGGTTTTATCTTCCGGGATACCCTGAAGAAGCAGTTGGAAGTGTGACCAGAGGAGACCGAAGAGAAATGAATCTCTATGGCTGCTTGTCTTTGAGTGGAGTGGAAGTTTTGAGGTTTATTATTCTGCATAGTTGCCCCTTCAAGTTTTAAAACATTTACAACTTTGCACCTTCAACTTTCCAAATTTCGCAAATTTAGGTATGTCTTTACAAAGGTGACTTTTTTTAAAGAGTAAACTACGATTTTCGTCCCTGTGGTTTGATGCTTATAACGGTTTTCGTCCTTGGTCTTTCAAAACTGTTTTTTTAGTCCTTATGATTTTTATTTGCTTCTATTTTCATCCCTCCCTCCAATTTTATTAATATTAAATGTTAATTCATTTAAAAATTAAATAAAAAAATTACATATTTGGTCCTTGTGGTATATAAACTTTTACATTTTTATCCTAATTTTTATTTTTTTACTTTTTATTTATTTATTGTTTTTTTCATCAAGACATTTATTTTTCTATTAATTATATTGTATATTTTTCATAATTATTATAATTTTAATTATAAAAATAATCAAATAATTTCATTAAAAATATTGATAAATACATGATATTTTTTTTCAAAGTTTTAGTTTTAAATCTCCTAAAATTAATATTTTTTTTATCTATTGATTTATTAAAGTTATTTCTTATTTTAAATTATCATTGAAAATTTTTAATAAAATTCGAGAAAAATAATATTATTTTATAACAACGGTTGTTTTTTGTTAAATGCAATTTACTCCACTATTCTAAATTCTCATTTAATCTTTATTTTTTATTAATTAATCAAATATGTTTAATATTTAAATAAGACATACACACATAAACACACACCATTTTAAATTAGGTTATATATTAAAAACAAAAAATAAGAAAATAAAAGGATAAGAAGATTTCAATATGTTGTTATAAAAATCATGCAATGGGTCATGACGTGCCTCAAAATTAACGTCACGTCAAACACAAGCATTATTTAAAACCTTGATATATATATATATATATATATATATATAGAGAGAGAGAGAGAGAGGGGGGGGGATGATCAAACGAGAACGGTACCTATTTAAAATGAACACGACAACGGCAAATCACATACAAAATATAAGTGATTTTACATGTGATTCCCGCGACCTTAAGTCGCGGCAAAAGTCGCCCGCATACAGTGATTTTGTACGACTTCCCCGCTAATGTAAAATCACTTATGATTTTGTATGTGATTTGCCGTTCTCATGTTCTTTTAAATAGGTATCGTTCTCGTTTGAACCTCATTTTCTCTCTCTCTATATATATATATATATGTGTGTGTGTGTGTGTGTGTTTATTTTAAATATTAACAAATTTGATTAATTAATAAAAATAAAGTTTAAATGAAAATATGAAATAATTGGAGTAAAGTGAATTTACCAATAAACAACCGGTTGTTATAAAATAAGATTTTTTTCTCGAAATTTATTAAACTTTTTTCAATGGTAATTTAAAATAAATAAAAAGTTTTAATAAATCAACAGA
The DNA here is from genome assembly GCA_023525745.1 of Arctium lappa. Taxonomy (NCBI): domain Eukaryota; kingdom Viridiplantae; phylum Streptophyta; class Magnoliopsida; order Asterales; family Asteraceae; genus Arctium; species Arctium lappa. The sequence goes on along the minus strand of CM042058.1, from coordinate 54,436,482 downwards.
AAAAAGTACTAATTTTAAGAGATCTAAACCTAAATCTTTGAAAAAAAAATAATGTATTTATTAGTATTTTTAATAAAATTATTTGATTATTTTTATAATTAAAGTAATAATAATAATTATGAAAATATACAATATAATTAATAGAAAATTAAATAAAGAAAAGGTAAAAAAAATGTAAATTAAGATAAAAATGTAAAATTTTATATACCACAAGGACCAAATATGTAAATTGTTTATTTAATTTTTAAATGAATTAACATTTAATATTAATAAAATTGGAGGGAGAGATGATAATAGAAGAAAATAGAAACCACAAGGACTTAAAAAGCAGTTTTGAAAGACCAGGGACAAAAATCGTTATAAATATCAAACCATAGGGACTAAAATCGTAGTTTACTCTTTTTTAAATCTCTTATTGGTCACTTATCTTACCCGATAAAAGATTTGTGGGGGGGGGGGCACGGAATAGAATTTGGTGGGATTGGAATCCACGAAAGAAATTTGACTTTGAGGGAATTAGAATGGAATTTGACCACACATTTGGTTGGTAGGAATTATAATGGAATATCGCAAAAGAATTGGAATCTACATGTATTGGGGGTGATTGGGGTGGGGGTTGGGTATCGACAATGACAGTGGTAGCATGGTCCTAGTAGGGGTAAGGTGTGTTGGGTGGATGGGTGGTGGTTGTGACGGTGAACAATAGTGGTATGGTGGGGGGTGGGGTGGGTGTTGTTCGTTAAATTGGATGCAAATAGATGAAATTCAATTTATTCACTTATGTCAATGAATGGTGATATCATTAAAGTGTGCAATTTAAAGGATTACATTTATTTCAAGAAATGAACCAACAAAGAAATTGAAATTTGATCAAATGAATTGACCATTCCAATTCCCTTGAAATCCCATGGATTCCATGAACCAAACTGTTGGGATTTTACGTTCAAAAGAGAGTTTCAAAAACCACAAAATAAATTTTGAGCAACGGAAGCAAAATAAAATTTTGAACATAAACAAAATTAAACAAGTTTTAACTCCCACAATAGGATCTTGTTACATGCATGTAAAGATTTAACTTGAAAATAAAAGTTTAGAACTACAACCTTTGAAGACTTTGGATCCTCATGGGAGGTTGATCGTTGATGATGATGGTAGAACCCAACGTAGAGTTCCTCTATCGGTATCCACCAACAAGCTCCAACACTTTGTGGAATGCTAGTTCCTTCTTGATGATGCAAAAGAGGTTCTTCTACCAAGAATCTAATCAATAGATTTTGTAGAAGACAAAAACCACATCAAAATGGTGGTGGTGATTGTGAGTTTTCTTGGAGAGAAAAATAGAGATGACATCTTTCTTTTATTTTTTCATAAAAAGCCACCACCAAATCATCTTGTAAGACCCACTTTTTATTGTCATATTTCATGGTTTCAATTTTAATGGTTTTCCAAAACCATCAAGTCCACCAATAAAAATGGGTCTAACCATACAATTTTTCACTTTAAACCATCTAGTTTAAAGTTTGACCATGCAAGACTTTCTTTCTTGGTCCCCTTAGTTTGAATAGTTAAAATCATAACTTTAACAATTCAAACTTTATCACTATAAGTCCCTCTTTTAATTCTAGTTACATATGAACCCATCATATTATAAATAAACTAGAATCTTTTATTTGCATCAATTATTATGTATCACATTCAATAATAATTTTCAATAATTATTAATATTTATCAAGAATCGAATTCTTATAAATATTAATTAGGTGTCTACTTGTTTTTGGTGTGACCCTATAGGATCATAAATTACCGGCAATATTATTTTATAATCATTCTTGAACACTTAGAACCAACAATCTCCCACTTGTTCAAGGGTGTATTATAGAATAATATAGACAGTGGTGGACGTCTAGCAACATCTCACTGCCCCCAGCAACGTATGACTGTATGTGCCATTCATCAACATCCAATTCCCACAAGCTCAAAACTTTAATTGATGTATAAGGTGTGATATCAGTTATCCCTTTGTTCGGACATCATGTTGAACATGAGACATGGATCGTAATCATTCTCATATGTCGTTCAACTTTTGGTAAGGCGCCTTAGATGTCTCACTCTAAACCATTTAGAGGAACAAATCCCATCTTGACTACATACGCCTCTTATGCAGTTCATACTGTACCCAATGATGGCCTTTATAGCTGCCTACTATTTCAAGATCAGCGGTTAACCATATCAAAGCACAGTACTCCCTACACTCAAGTCCCTAATATGCAACTCAGGTCAAAGGATACAAAGATATTACCTTTATTCAAGTGTCACTCATGACGACGATCCACGAAGTGATCTTGAAGCGGGTCCTGTCCAGTACTTGTTCCCTAGAAAGTACCTATGAACTTGGTTGCAACAATTTGCCACTTTTACCCTTAAAAGTCAACCAATCCAATTCATATTAGTCTTACTTCATAGTTGTTCCCACAACTATGACCGACTATGGACATTTAGAATAACTAATTTATTCATGGGTTAAACATGCTAATATAGAACACAACGAGTATGAATAAGATCATATCCTATATAACTATTTATAATACTATACTTGTTGCTTAACTTGTTCCAATATCCAAATACTAAATCCAAATCAAATCCCATCACTTAGAATAACGAAGTCCTTTGGCTTAAGCATGACCCTTCAAGCTTAGCATGTAAAAGAGTTTCGTGAATAGGTATACTAAGGCTTGATCTGTGTGAACTTTGCAAACACAAATGACTCCTTTTAAACTTTATTCTGAATATAGTTTTGGAGTAGATGTTTGATATTCTGATGTGACATAGCGTCCTTTAGCTCTCGTAATGGCACACTTATTTTCACAAAAGATTTCTAGGTGATCCGGAATGGAAGGTATCATCCTAGATTTTCAATGAACTCTTTCATCCAAGACATCTTTTCCTTTTGCAGCTTCTAAAGCAACAATGTATTCTTATTCTGTATTATGAACTTTGCTTTCGCTTGGAACTCTTTCCAACGAATTTCTCCTTCATTCATAATGAAGACATACCGGTTTTATGGTCTAGAACTTTCTCAAGATCTATGGAAGCTATCATCATATGTAACCTTTTACTATGATTTTCTTCCAACCCATAATTAATGAACACTTTTTGGCTATGTAAGTATCTTAGAATGTTCTTTATGGTCATCTAATACCCCTGAAATTTGTTGGTTAACATCATCTAATACTCTAAAGCATTATGACACATCCGCATTGGCATATTAATCTTGTCGTACTATTTGGAATGCCAATCATTTTAACTAGCTCAACCTTTGTGCTAGAAATATTTAGCCCAACTTAGAATGATATCACATCATACTTGCAAGAACCTACCGTTAGAGCCTTGCATCTTGAACCTTTTCAAGATCATATCAATATATATACTTAATTTATGACTGTAGACTCCTTTGATCTAACTCTTTAGATCTCTATTTCAAGAACATAATCATGTTCTTAAGTCTTTCATTTAGATATATTGCCCTGCCAAGACACGATGCCTTGCCTTGTGTTTTTCCTCCGAGCGTTGGTATGTTTTTTACGTACATATTAGGAATTTTACTGCGCTCCCACTAGCCTTTTAGTAAATGTATAAGTCTTCTTTTATCAAAAGAAGATTCCAGCTTTAAGATGTTTATAGTTATCCATGAATGGATTGCACCTTGGTGTTCATGACTCTAAGCCACTCATCAGATTCAGAATCTGACTCAGCATTTTAGTAGCTGATGGGTTTACAGGAATCCCATTATACATCATCCTTCATTAGTCGTGGGAAAATAACATTTCTCGGACTTCTGAATGATTCTACTAGATTTGCGAACACTTTGTGATTTACTAAGTTTCTGATCAATCAAATTGTTCAAATTCAACAACCTTTGTTTGATAACTAGTGTCAACCAAGAAGTGCATTAGGTTATGAGGTTCTTGATTTTCTTCAGTTCCTTAAACCTCCCATTTGCCTTGCCCATTTGAAACTTGTTTTCTAAGAACTTGGCATTCAAATAATAAACAACTTTATTATTTATGGGATTGTAGAATCCGTATTCAAAACGTTTTAGAATATTCTACAATATATGCATTAAGTAGATATTTAGTCGAGTTTTGTATGTGCTTCATAAAACCACATCTTTAACTAAGATTATGGATGAGACCTTTCATACAAAATCTTATAAGGTGTTTTATCTACGTCTTAGTTGGTAAAACATAGTTTACAGTAATTAAAGGCATAATTCTTAATATGAATAGGAATAGTAATTTCTTTCATCATAGAGTGAACCATATCTGATAAGGTTCGGTTCATCAAAAACTTTTAATTTGAAAATGGTGTTTGTGATGAACCAAGTTTGTGAGACTATCCCACAACTTCTAAGATGATTCATGAATTCCTATTCGAGATATTATTCTTTTATATCATAAAAGACTTCATTTTTCTTTGTGACCTTTTCTCCAATCTTCATTTTGAAGATACTGAATTATATCAAATGTTTCATGTTTAACACTTCAACACTTGAATCGTTAAGTAGCGAAGATATTGTGTCATCTATCATCAAGACTAGACAAGGAATTGAGAAGACATATACATCCTGTTAAACATTAAATCCCAATCTATCAAGCTAATTACACAAGATTTATCTAATATGCTCAAGAACTAGAGAGAGAAAGTCTAGAGAGAGAAAGCAGATCTTGAATTACACCCTCTAGAATTACAATGAATGCTTAGACTAGTTCGTTATTACATGATTACACAAACCAAACTATATAAACCATCTATCTATTACAAAGCCTTAATGGCTAAGGAAACTAAACTAGCTTTGACTAACTATTACAAGGTCAATGTTGACTTTTACATATTTGACTTTCCTATTAAATCTTGGATACAATATTTAGACCTAACAATCTCCCCCTTTGTATTCAAGATTTAATAAAAATTTGATGCAGATCTTCAGCTCTTGATTCTTCATCTTTCATCTCTTGAATCTTTCACAAACTTTGCTCTTTTGCAGCTTTTGAAGAATCTTGGAAAGTCTTTTTAATCTTTGACGCTTTGGAAAGTCAACATGCCTTGAACAAAACAGGAAATTCTTGAAACTTCTTTGAAACTTGAAACTTCATTTCTGAAAAATCTTTCGTCTTAAAACAAAATTGTATCTTCATCACTTTGATCTCTGAATCATCTTTGGAAGAAACAAACTTTCTTGAATCATCAAATTTTCTTTGAACATTCTTCCTTCAGAATCTTTTGGCTTTGAATTTCTTTATCAGACTTGAACTTTAAATCAGCGGAAGCAATTTGAACTTTAGGCTTGAACTTTGAACTTGAACTCTGAAATTGAATCTTTATAATTCTCCCCCTTTTTGATGATGTGAGCATCATTATCATCAATTTTAGCATAGGCTTTGATTTCCCCCTTTTTGATGATGTGAGCATCATTATCATTAAAACTTCATCAATTTCAGCTCAGACTTTGATTTTCCCCTTTTAGATCAACTAACAATCTCCCCTTTTGACAAATTTCACACTTTGATCTGAAGAGCCGAATCATGAATTGTATATATCCTAATCTTTGCAAATTCAGACATAATGAGCGTGTAACCCTGATTCAACAAATGAAACAGTTAGAAATGCCTGTCAGTAACACGAAGTTACTGTGTACAATGTAAGGAGCTGGTTTGATGTTGACTCCCCAGGACTTCCATTCAATCATTGAAAGACACACAAGGTAATTCTATGAATGTTCTGACAGAAAAACATATTCTCTGTGTGCTCGTGCTTGTGTTTTGAAAGAATTAGCACAATGATTGTGTTTCATAAGGCTCAAAGTATGTAAATCACTGAGACAACAATGATTATACATGGACACAATGTGCATGACAAAGGGTCGAAGGTGAGGCAACTTTCCTTCTTTTTCAATATCAGTATCTTCCAAGTGAAGATCCGATAGATTATGTGTTGCTTCCCCAGAAAATGTGAAACATTCTCTTTTTAAGAAAAGAATGAGTAGCTAGTGGGGTTGTATACAAGAGATGGCATGGGCTATTTGCCTATTTCAATGATGGTCACCAAAGAAATGTGAACCAATCAGTAATGTGGCTGCCCGGCTCAGAAAGTGGTAGGTGCAAAGTTTTGATATTCTTTTAACTCTGATCTCACACCCTCTTTCTTTTAATCATATACGCTCACATCTAACCAATCTCTCATTTCCATTTTACCTCTGCTCACTCCCACACTCAATTCTTTTAGACCTCTCTCCCCTTAATCACTCAAAGGATTTCTTCCGGTGTAGGAAACACTGGTTATCATGAATCCATGGAAGATCTATTAAGCACTCATACTGAATCCCATGTTCCTAAAAGTACATGCTTATCAATGATTTTCTTAACATGTAAAGCACAAGAAATCATATGTCAGTGTATGTATGCTCATTTAAAAATATGAATGAAATTTGAGCATTTGAACGTTGAAGATTTCTCAAAACAAGAATATTGAATGAATGAAATGAAGTCAAAAGAATTGTTTTGAGAATCTGACAATGACTTAAACAAATCAAATCAAATGGTTAGGGTATCAAAGAATTGAAAATTTGTTTATATGAACAAATATAAACAATTTGTCAATGAAAGCACAAATATGAAAAAGATGATTGATGCTCAACAACTTTGAAAGCAAACGGGGGTATTACCATCGAAAAATTGTTTGAATTTGAGACATGGTAATAACAATTTCAAATAAAATACTGAACCGGTGTGTATGAATACTTGACAGTATATGGACAAGATAATACACAAGTATTGATCTTTGGAAACATACGGCCAGTTAAACAATAAGGCTCGAAATTTTGAAAAACATTTAAAAACACACTTCTAAATTCATAAAACTTTTGAGAATAAGAAGTGGTTTGAACATTTCAGAAATTGTTTTTCATGTTCGAAAGTTGTCCTTCTTTCAAACAATCTGAGATCTAGAATCAGAAGATTTTTACCTTTTCGGCTCCCCCTCAAATCATGATCAAATGATTTATATCTTTTGAGCTCCCCCTGGATATTAGCATAATATCCTTCTTTGATCGTTGAAAAACGGGTCCTGATCTGTCATTTGATTAGAAGCCACTTTATTCAGAACATTTATTAAAAAAATAAAAGACAGAAAGCAATAAAACGATTATAAAATGAGTTCTGATCTGAAGTAATCAGAAGTCATCACCTTTACTCCCCCTTAAATTAAGCATCTGAAATATGTCAGTTAAAACAGGATAGAGATCAAACACTTCCTTTGAATTGTTAGACCATCAATATTAGAAAAAATTAGCAAATAAAAAGTATAGGATAGAGATCAGATCAATTCTCTTGGGATGAAGACCATCAATATCCATCGGATGCAATTATACAGGAGTAAGGTCTTTTTGATCTCTGAGGTACGAGTCCTAAACTGTTGTGTTTAGAAGTCAAACTCCTTTGAAGAATGGGTCCTAAGCTGATGTGCTTAGAAGCCATAATCTTGACATTGAGATGCGGGTCTTGAACTGTGTTATTCAAGAGCCATTTTGACATTGAAGTCCGGGTCTTGAGCTAATTTACTCAAGAGCCATTTTCTTTCTTACTCCCCCTTGGAGTGAGGTGCCTGCAACACAGATTCAGGTTTCGGTTTTGGTACCCACTGGTATTTGGGTCCAGAAATGTTAGTTGCAGTGCGTGTGGGGGATACAGAGTAAGATCCATACCAGTAATGATCATTTGTTTTATGAAAATGATCATGTGTACAACAAATAGAACAATAAAATTTCTTACCGTTAGGTGCTTTGTTCTTCTTTGCTTTGTGTACATGTACACATGATTTCTTCTCTTTCAGCTCATCAGTCTTGTCATCTTTGACTGATTTCTTCATCCAGACCAGTTTCTCGTTCTTGAAACTTTTTCTTGGATAAGTATCTGAACCATCTAAAAATTCATCATAGAAAAGGTTAGTGCGACGAATCTGATTAAAGGATTTAACTGACCTGTTTGAAGAGATGAATTTCTGATTTGAACTTGAAACAGATTTTTCAAGTTCTTTTATCTTTGACGCAAAGATATCTCTTTCTTTCTCAAGCAGATCAATCTTTGTCTTGAATTCAGACTTCGTCTTTTGCTCTTTCAGGGCAGCTGCAGACAGTTCAGACAATTTGGAAGTCAGTTTCTTGATTTCATTCTCAAAAATTAACCTTTCTTCTTTAAACCCTTTTTCAGACTCATTTCGTTGGCCAGATAATTCTTTAAAGAATCCCACATTTTTCTGTTCTACGACCTTCTTTTCTTTATCAAACTTCTCTCTTTCCAAAATCAGTACTTTCTCAAAATATGAGATTTGTTGAGAAAGTTTTATGCATTTCAGCTCCACTGACTTATTTTCCTCAAAACACTTCTTTGAAAATTCTGAAAACTTCTTTGAAAAATTTTTCTTTTCATTTTCAAAATCAACTTTATTATCAGAAAGCTGTTTTTCCAAAACAGATAAATTCTTTTTAAGCTCTGTGTTCTCAGATTCCAATTTCTTTATCTTCTCATCATTCTGCCTAGAAGATCTTGTTAGAAGATCTTCATTGATAATCTTTAAAGCACTAATTTCCTCTTTCAGTCTGATGCTTTCTTCATAATGCTCTTTTGACTTTTGTGAGTGAAAGTCAACAGCATAACCCAGATTAATTTTCTCTAATTCCAGTTTTCTAATCTTCTCTTCAAGTTCAGCAAAATATCCCATCTTGAATGAGTACATCAGCTTGATATGAATGATCGTTCCCAAACTGTATATCAGAAAAACAACAATCAGATCAAATTGAAATCTTAAAAAAAATATTTCGTGAAAATTGAAATTTGAACAATACTTGATATTTCGCGATGTAGAATTTTTTTTTTCCAAAGATGACCAAAAAATTTTACCAGACTTTTTTTTTTAAACTGAGGTATGCGTGTGTTGCCCGAAACGCAAAGCTAGGTGTGCGGGTCCTTGGTGAAACGCATAGCTAAGAATGCGGGTTCTTGAGGAAACTCATTATGAGGAATGCGTGTGAAGAAGGAAACGCATTATGTGGAATGCGGGTGAAGAAGGAAACGCATTATTGAGGTATGCGGGTGAAGAAGGAAACGCATTATTGAGGTATGCGGGTGAAGAAGGAAACACATTATGAGGAATGCGTGTGAAGAAGGAAACGCATTATGTGGAATGCGGGTGAAGAAGGAAACGCATTATTGAGGTATGCGGGTGAAGAAGGAAACGCATTATGAGGAATGCGGGTCCTTCAGGAAACGAATTAGTGAGGTTTGCGGGTCTCAAAGGATACGCATTAGTTTGAATGACCCGCATTTCAGGATAAATGACCCGCATTTCAATATGAATGACCCACATAGCTTATGAAGGACACGCAAACCATGTTCTTTTCTGATTCTATCTCAACACGATTCAAACCTGCAAAATTGATCTAAAAAATTTGTCAGCATCATCGAAAAACAGTTCTAAACATACAAATACATTCAATTTTTGATTAAAACAACAAATCACTCGAATTCGAACAAGAACAGTATTCGAACTCGTGTCCAAGAAAAACTCAAAAAATCGAAAATTGGAATTGATTTTGAACGAATTTCGATATGGAATCTAAACAACAATCAATCACTACACCAAATCGAACACAATGAATCCAGTTTCTTGCATTAAAAACGATTTTTCACATGAAATTCGTATGAAACAGTAACAAACTCGTTTTCTTGAAAAACTTTTGAAAAATTCAAATTTTCGATCCAAAAACACCAAATTTCAATTCAAATCATGATCAAATCAATTCTGAAAAGTTTGGTATGGCTTTGATACCAATTGTTAAACATTAAATCCCAATCTATCAAGCTAATTACACAAGATTTATCTAATATGCTCAAGAACTAGAGAGAGAAAGTCTAGAGAGAGAAAGTAGATCTTGAATTACACCCTCTAGAATTACAATGAATGCTTAGACTAGTTCGTTATTACATGATTACACAAACCAAACTATATAAACCATCTATCTATTACAAAGCCTTAATGGCTAAGGAAACTAAACTAGCTTTGACTAACTATTACAAGGTCAATGTTGACTTTTACATATTTGACTTTCCTATTAAATCTTGGATACAATATTTAGACCTAACACATCCAAATGTTTTCTTCTCAATTTTTCTTTCGTTACAATAACCATAGGAAAAAGCTTTATTCAACTTGTCATTTGCCTTGCCATAGATTTGATTTAAATCTCATTTGAGTCCTTGGTATCATAGTGAACTGTGTTTTAGAAAGCTAATGAGATTCACTTTATTATTCGATTAAGAGATCTGGTTCTCGAAATAGAATAATTCATTTTGAATATGAAAATGATCGTTTCCAAAACGCTTGAGTGAATTTCATCCAATCATTAAACATGCAACTGAAATAATAATTTAGTCAAACTAAATTCAAAATATCGTTCAAAAACAACCATTGTTTTAATTACAAGCCATATGGTTTTCAAAATAAATCTTCTATAAGCTTGGTGTTCAAAGTTGCTTCCTTGCTTATATTGATCACCATCACGCTTGTCTTTCAGTCGTTTGCCTTTCAAGAATATCTGTAACAATTATAAGATAGAGTTTTACACTTAGTATCATATACAAGTGTATAAGAGAAAGGTAAAAGTTCTTTCTATCTCATAGATACCTGAAGGATTTTATTTCACAAAGGAAAATCTTCTCCTTAGAGATCAACACTTGAAGTCACTGAATTCGGAAGGATTTCTCTCATATGTTTCCAGTAACATACACAATTCCGAGATTGAAAACTCCTCAAGATTCACTTTAGCTACCATTGAATCTTTTGTTCAACGACCCGAGAATCGCACTCTTGGCTAGTGTATCATGATACGGATAGCCAAGTTTCTCCAAGTAGTGCAAATGCATTCTCATGGTTTCAAGATGAGAGCCCACAGATTGGTCTTCTTTCATCTTGGTATGATGAAGTTCCCAACGTATTTTAAGCATTTTAGTTATCACAAATTCTTTGTGACAATGCCGTAGTCGCTCCATAAGGTCATATGTTGTGTCTGGAAACCTCTCCACCTTTTCTCGTAAAAGTGGATCCATGGTTTCTAGCATGAGGCGTGAAACATCATATGAATCTTTACAATGCCTTAACCATGCATTGTGGTCCTCTGTGGAGGTAAGAGGAGGTTTTTCCGGAAGGGGAACAAAAAGTACGTGTGATATCCTTTTATGTCTGAGACCAAGTCTCAACCTTGAAAACAAAAAAGGGAAATTTTGTTCTTTTAGCCTTTCTTGCATAAGAAAAGCTCTTAAGGATGGGTCAATCGCGGTATTTTGATTCAACTACAAAAATAACAAAATTCATTTAGTATTTTCAATTTTTAATATTTGACTCAAATAATACCCTCTTGCGTTTCTTAAACATTATTTAGTCAAATCTAGAATCCAAGTTGCGAAACGAACAAACGGTTAGGTGACCTTTATCCCCTATATTCAATCCAACAAGGTAGGCAACGCTTACCAATTACATCAAGATGTAACTTCTAGTGATATGGGATCCTTAACAACTTTTGTCAATTTGGCATGTTTGATCCCATCTTTGCCTCGGGTCTCTTTTGCTTAGGTGACCTTTATCACAAAAGATTCCCGATCAAGTCATCCTACTTGAGACAACGTGTGAAAATCATATCAATGTGGTTAGGTGACCTTTATCCCACAAGGACACAAGAATCACCTCATTCATCACAAGACAATCCAAGCGGTTAGGTGACCTTTATCCCACAAGGGTGCCATAGTGATGAAATGAGTGTCTCTCAAAAGGACGACATAGACTTGCCTTGTTTGAGGGATTCATGTGTTCTATAATTATAGTTTTGAAAACATTTTTAGTATTAAGAGTTATTGCATGCATCCAATAATACATGGTACTATAAAAACTTTATTTTTAAAATATGGTTCCTTTTAGATAAAATAAAATCCTTTTTTTTTATCAATCCAAAATTGATCAATTTAGTAATATCACATATTAAGACTTATGATTGATCACTAAAGAACCATTTATAGTCTTATAATAAACATTTTATTATTTAGACTATGAGTTTGGATGAGTCTTAAAACTCCATTTTAATCCCTTTTCACTAATTTCAAAAATTTTGACGTTTGGAATTTTATAAAAAAAAACTTATAAAACCATTTAGCATCTTATGATAAAAAAACGTCAAAACTTGATTTCCAAACTCTTAGTACCATGTAACTACACGCGTCAAAAGAACTCTTAATTTTTTGAAAAAAAAAAATTCTTCAAAAATATTTAAAATCTCCATTTTAAATTGTTTGGTTCATTTAAAATCCAATTTTAAAGTTAGAGCGTTTTTAATAAACCTTTTTATTCAAAAACACAATAGAACCAATTTACATGTTATGGATTTAAAATCTCCATTTTAAACTTTTGCTTAACCTAAAATCTCCATTTTAAGGTTTGGTCCATTTCACTTTTAAAATATATTTTAAAAGTTCTTACTATAATTTTAAATCATTTTAAAATGTCATAGGACCAATTATATGTTCTTTTAAATGCAAAAATATTATATATATTAAGGCAATATAATAAAAGAACATAAGCAACCACAACATGCATAAAAAGTGCATAAAAACCAAGGCAATTCTAATGACATTTCTTGTGAGCCGAACAAGAATGCCTAGTCCTTTCTTAAGGGACAAAAAGAAAATAAAAGTCTTGAATGCATCCAACATCTCCATGCATCCAAGTGTTCAAGTCCTTCTTCATGTGTTGAAAAAGTCCACCTAGCCCATATGGGCTTGCAAAGCCCAAAATTGGTGATGACACCAATATGGCCCAAAAAGCTTCCATCTTGGACCTTATGTTGGCCTTTCTCTCTTGGTACATTTTCAAAAAAAAAAAAACTATCTAATACTTACAAGAGAGAAAAAATAATAAACCTATTTACTATTACATGCCAACATAAAAGAAAAGGTTTTTATAACCATATCGAATATCAACACATGGGTCCATGACTTGTTTATGCACAAAAACATGCAACATAAAATAGAAAAAAAACAACACTCTGTTTTTCTAATGACAATCTTTTATGTAACAAAAATAAACCATGGATTCAAAAATCCATCTAAATTTTGATACATAAAATATATAAAATAAAACTAGCAAAAATTGCCAAAAGAAGTCATGCATGGAACATTTCATATAAATTTTTTACCCATGGCTTCCAAAAACCAAGTATATTTTTAAACTAAACATGCATATAACATTGACTCTGATACCACTTGTTGGGATTTTACGTTCAAAAGAGAGTTTCAAAAACCACAAAATAAATTTTGAGCAACGGAAGCAAAATAAAATTTTGAACATAAACAAAATTAAACAAGTTTTAACTCCCACAATAGGATCTTGTTATATGCATGTAAAGATTTAACTTGAAAATAAAAGTTTGGAACTACAACCTTTGAAGACTTTGGATCCTCATGGGAGGTTGATCGTTGATGATGATGGTAGAACCCAACGTAGAGTTCCTCTATCGGTATCCACCAACAAGCTCCAACACTTTGTGGAAGGCTAGTTCCTTCTTGATGATGCAAAAGAGATTCTTCTACCAAGAATCTAATCTATAGATTTTGTAGAAGACAAAAACCACATCAAAATGGTGGTGGTGATTGTGAGTTTTCTTGGAGAGAACAATAGAGATGGCATCTTTCTTTTATTTTTTCATAAAAAGCCACCACCAAATCATCTTGTAAGACCCACTTTTTATTGTCATATTCCATGGTTTCAATTTTGATGGTTTTCCAAAACCATCAAGTCCACCAATAAAAATGGGTCTAACCATGCAATTTTTCATTTTAAACCATCTAGTTTAAAGTTTGACCATGCAAGACTTTCTTTCTTGGTCCCCTTAGTTTGAATAGTTAAAATCATAACTTTAACAATTCAAACTTTATCACTATAAGTCCCTCTTTTAATTCTAGTTACATATGAGCCCATCGTATTATAAATAAACTAGAATCTTTTATTTGCATCAATTATTATGTATCACATTCAATAATAATTTTCAAGAATTATTAATATTTATCAAGAATCGAATTCTTATAAATATTAATTAGGTGCCTACTTGTTTTTGGTGTGACCCTATAGGATCATAAATTACCGGCAATATTATTTTATAATCATTCTTGAACACTTAGAACCAACACAAACAACACCTAAGGGACTGTTGGTTGGGTTTCTATTAAGTATGTATGGATAAAGTTGTCGGCGTGGATTAATCTATCTGCATATATTAAGAAGGTTTTTGTTTGCAAGGGTTTTTTCATATATGGAATGAACGTGTTTTTTAATTTGGAGGGGTAAGTATGGAAAAAACTTGGATTTTTGTATATACCAAACAGTCATATATAGCTGATTGAATAAGTCTCATTAAGCTCATTGTTGGGAAATTCAGAAATATACAAGTACAGTTAATGCTGCTAGAAGAACTTGATTACTACTTCTGAGATTAATGCTGCTGAGTGAAGTTAATACTGCTGATCAAGATTAGTACTGCTAAGTCAAGATTAATACTGCTAGAGGAGATTACTACTGCTAAGCAATTTTAGTACTGCTAGTAGTTAGTACTGCTGAACATTAATACTGCTGAAGACTTAGTGCTGCTTATGAGATTATCAAGATTCGTGCAGATCAAGTTTGAAGATTATGGAAAGCTTGGAGATAAAGATGGAAGATTATTTTGAAGATCTTTTATTATTTGTAATTATCTTTTATCTTCATTATTTAAAGAATAGTTTAGAATTGATAAATATAGAATTCTGAATTTTTGTTTTGAGAGAGAGAATCAACCTCAAGGTTTGAAATCCCAATTCTAGAGAAGTAGAATTCGTATTGGTGAGCCTGTTCATCAATATTGAGGTTGAGTGTTGAATCTTGTAGCTTTATAATCATTCAATAAAGTTTACAAGTTGTTCTTCTGATTCACTGTTTCATTGATTATTGAATATTAAAGTGTTATTCCGCAAACTCCTTTAATATTGTTTCTGAGTGTTTATTCTTGTTTAGAATTAAGATCCTGACAAGTGGTATCAGAGCAAGTATTCTCAGAAATCTTATTCATCATGGAAAACACAGCTGAATCAAACAGTACTCTGGTCTCAAAGGTTTCAATGCTCAGACCCAATGAATTTGACATGTGGAAGATTAGAATCAAGCAATACATTCTCCTCACAGATTACTCTATGTGGGACATCATTGAGAATGGCCCATCTGATGCAGGAAAGATTGGTGAAGATGGAAAAAGAACTCCACCAAAGACTGATGCAGAAAGAAAGATAAGGCAGACAGAGATGAAAGCCTTGAGCACACTGCTCTTGGCCATTCGCAATGAATATCAACACCAATTCTGTAATTGCACTGATGCACAGATGCTCTGGAATGCTCTAGAGAAGAGATTCCCTGGTACCAAAAGTACCAAGAGAAATCAAAAGGCAATCTTGAAGCAACAATATGAAAACTTTATGTCAACTAAGAATGAGTCCATGACTCAAACTTTTGACAGGTTTAACAAACTGATTAGTGAACTAGCTACTATGGGAGTACAGATTGATCAAGATGATGTAAACAAAAGGTTCTTAAGGTCCCTTGGAGATGAATGGACCATGTACACTGTTTCATTCAGACAGAATGATCAGTTGGAAGAGAAAGAACTTGATGATCTGTACAATGATCTTAGAGTATTTGAAGCTGAGGTGGAGGCAAAGAAGAAGCCTTATGGATATATTCATAATGCTGCACTCCTATCAGCATCAATTGATTCTACTGCTAATTCTGAATCAGTTAATGCTGCTAATGGAGCAAATCAAGAAAAAGGCACTGATTCTGTGTTTGAAGCCTTTCTTGCCAGCCATGGAAATTCCTCCTTAATTAATGATGATTTGGAACAACTTCATCCTGATGATCTGGAAGAAATGGATATTAAATGGCAGATAGCCATGCTTTCCATGAGGGTGAAGAAGTTCATAAAGAGGACTGGGAGGAACAACTTCCCCCAAAGAAGAGAAGATGGAGCAGGGTTTGATAAATCAAAGGTGGAGTGCTACAAATGCCATCTGAAGGGACACTTTGCCAGGGAATGCAGAAGTGGAGTGTCTCACAACAACAACCACCAACAAGCACAGTCTGGAAACCTCAACCATAACAGAAACTCTGCTCAAGCCCTTGTTTCTCAACAAGGAATGGGGTTTGACTGGAGTGACCAAGCAGAAGAGGCTATCCAAAATCAAGCACTTATGGCTGAAGTATCTGATCTCCCATCTGAGGTAAGTTCTAATCTCTGTTCTAAAACTTGCATATACACTGTTAAAAGGTACAGAGATCACAACCAGAAGATGAGTGATGACCTTAAGAGATTAGAAAAGGATATAAAGGACTATGTGAAAATTGTTGAGAGGTTTGAGGAACAGATTAAAGGTTTTCAAGCCAATGAACTCCAACACTCATATGACACCAATTACTGGAAGTGGGAGAAAAAGGATCTAGAACTTAAACTGACCAAATCTAAAGAGGAGAGTGAAAAGCTGAGAGAGGAGCTAACCAAGGTTAAGCTTGATGTAGAAAAGTTTTCCAATGCTTCTAAAGCAATGGACTCTTTACTACAAACTCAGATTCATGATAAGCTTAGAAGAGGAATTGGATATAATGCCACACCACCACCATATAACAACAATAGATAGGAAGGACTTGCCTGATGGAGCCACTGAGATAGATCCCTTAGATGAGGTAGTTGTGGAGGATAAGACTGAGAAAGAGGTTGGTAAGAGTAAGGAGAACAAAGTGAGTGGTGAGATTCCTCTAGAGAATAACATTATCACCAATGAGGACTATGGAAGGGCTTGGGTCAAATCCAAGGACATAGAGAAGACAGAGGGAAAGTCTGGTAAGGTCCATTACAAACAGACCACAGTTGTGAATCCAGGTCCTTGCAAACAGTGTGCATGCAAGAAGAATGTGCCCCAAAAACATGATAAAAAGAGGGGAAATCAAAGAAACTGGAATAATCAGTGGGCACAAAAACAAGGGGTTGATTTGAGTAAAAGCAATAGACCAAAACCTTATTTTATCTGTGGCAAATTAAATGATCTTGCCAAAAACTGTTATTTCAACCCTATGAACAAAAGGATGAACTGTCAAAGATCTATGCAAAAACCCTTTGGTTATAGGAAGAAGGTTGAAAGGAATCATGTGGCTAAGAAAACTGTTAAATCTAAAAGCCACATGAAGAAAAAGTCTGTTAAAGAAAGTGTCAATATGTGGGTTCCTAAAAGCACTAAAATTGTTAGTACTGCTAACACAAATAGTGCTGCTGACAATGATAGTGTTGCTAGAAGTAATACTACTGCTAACAATGTTAGTACTGCTGACATTGTTAGTACTTCTTCAAAAGTTAATACTACTAACTCTGTTAGTGCTTCTAAGGTTAGTACTGCTTCTAGTGTTTGTGCTGCTAAGCCAATCATATTGACAAAGTAGTATAATAAAGAGTGCTCTGAGTTTAAAAACCTCATAAAAAAGGAATGTAAATACTTTGATGAGAAAGGGAGACCCAAGACCACTTTGGCTTGGGTCCCCATTCAATACTAATTGTTTAGTCTTATGTGCAGGGCAATCAGCAGCTCAAGGGGAAGAGTATCTGGCATATTGATAGTGGTTGCTCAAGGCACATGACAGGGAACATGTCATGCCTCAAGAATTTCAAGAAAATTGATGGTGGTCATGTTTCTTTTGGTAATACTCCAGATGGATGTAAGATAAGTGGTAAGGGGGATGTAACCAAAGGTAAAATGACCTTTGAAGATATATTCTATGTTGAGCAGTTAAGGTACAACCTGTTAAGTGTATCATAGGTTTGTGACAAACAACATAGTATATTATTTACAGATTCTGAATGCATTATCCTTGCTCCTGGATTCAAGGTAGTTGATGAAAAGATGATACTACTAAGAACTCCCAGAAAGGATAATGTATATTGCTTAGATATGGGAAGTGTTTCAGCTGATTCATCCCTTAATTGTCTTGTTTCAAAAGCTTCTTTGGATGAATCATCACTCTAGCACAGAAGGATGTGTCACATGAACTTTAAAACAATGAATAAACTTGTTAAAAACAACCTTGTAAGAGGTTTACCTTCCAAAGTATTTTCATGTGATGATCATTGTGTTGCCTGTCTCAAAGGCAAACAACACAAAACTTCTTATAAGTCCAAAGAGTTGAACATAATATCTAATTCTCTTCAGTTGTTGCATATGGATCTGTTTGGTCCTACAAATGTATGAGTATTGGTAAGAAATCATTCTGCCTAGCTATTGTTGATGATTACTTTAGATTTACTTGGGTATATTTTCTAAGGACTAAGGATGAGACAAGTGGACTGATCAAATCCTTTATTCTAAGAATTGAAAACCAAACTAATCAAAAGGTAAAAGTCATTAGGTCAGACAATGGTACTGAATTTAAAAATCATGACCTAAACACCTTTTGTGAGGAAAAAGGAATTGAGAGTCAATACAGTGCTCCTAGGACTCCACAACAAAATGGTGTTGCTGAGAGAAGAAATAAGACACTAATTGAAGCTGCTAGATCTCTATTGGCAGATTCAAAACTACCAATTACTTTCTGGGCTATTAACTGCTTGCTATGTCCAAAACAGAGTTCTAGTAGTCAAGCCTAAAAACAAGACACCATATGAGCTTTTAAATAACAGAAAACCTTTTATAGGATTTTTCAAACCTTTTGGGTGTCCTTGTACCATTCTCAATACCAAAACTCACTTAGGAAAGTTTGATAGCAAGGCTGATGATGGTTTTCTTGTGGGTTACTCATCTTAGATTAAGGCTTACAGAGTTTTTAATACTTCTTCTAGAATAATTGAGGAAAGTGACAATGTCAAATGCAATGAGAACACACCAAATCCTATTGGATCTGGTCCTCAGTGGTTATTTGACATTAATTCACTAACTAACTCTTTGGGTTTCAGTAGTGATTATCATGCAGGTTCAGGAAGTGGAGGATCAGGGGATGAACAGGTACAAGTACAAGACATTATTCCTTAGTCTGTGATCTTTCCCATACCTACAATAGAGCCTGTTGATGTCTGTGCAAAAGAGACAATGACTGAACCAATTCAGAGTGAAGAAGAAGGAAGAGATGAGGAGAATCAAGTGCATGAAGAGCCAGAAGCATTTGATGAGATCCCCTCAACTGATTTAAATAATTCCAATCTGGATGTGGGAATCAATGAAGAACCTAGTCATCAGACTAGAACTCAAAAGAATCATCCTCCAGAGCTGGTCATAGGAGACATCTCTTCTCCTATGATAACAAGGAATCAAAGCAGACTTCAAGAACTGCAGGATCAGCAACACACAGTACTCTCATGCTTTCTATCTCAAATTGAGCCTAAGAAGGTTTTTGAGGCAATGAAAGATTCCAGTTGAATAGAAGCTATGCAAGAAGAGTTACTGCAGTTCAAATTACGAGAAGTTTGGGACTTGGTGGACCTTCCAAAAGGTCATAGAGCTATTGGCACCAAGTGGATTTTCAGGAATAAAAAGGATGAGAAAGGTATTGCGATAAGGAACAAAGCAAGGTTGGTGGCACAAGGGTACACTCAAGAAGAAGGCATTGACTATGAAGAAGTGTTTGCTCCAGTGGCAAGGGTAGAAGCAATTAGGCTATTTCTAGCCTATGCCTCATACATGAAGTTCAAGGTATATCAAATGGATGTGAAGAGTGCCTTTCTGTATGGTACAATTGATGAAGAAGTATATGTCTGTCAGCCCCCTGGATTTGAAAATCCATCATATCCAGACAGAGTATACAAACTGAAGAAAGCACTTTATGGTCTGCATCAAGCCCCAAGAGCATGGTATGATACTCTGTCTACCTACCTCTTGGAGAATGGGTTTGAAAGAGGAATAATTGACAAGACCCTCTTCATTAAAAGAAGTAAGAAGGACATCTTATTGGATCAGATTTATGTGGATGATATCATCTTTGGATCCACAAAAGATCAGATGTGTAGAGACTTTGAAAAGTTGATGCACAAGAGATTTAAAATGAGTTCAATGGGTGAACTTACCTTCTTCCTTGGACTTCAAGTGAAACAGAAGAAAGATGAGATCTTCATAAGCCAATCAAAATATGTGAAAGACATCCTGGAAAAATATGGATTAACAGACTCAAAGCCAGCAAGCACACCTATGGAGACTCATAAACAGATCACTGCTGATCTTGAGGGGGAGGATGTTGATGTCCATATATATAGATCAATGATTAGATCTCTCATGTATCTCACAGCCTCAAGACCATACATCATGTTTCCAGTGTGTTTGTGTGCCAGATTCCAAGTCAAGCCAAAGCAATCACATCTGCAAGCTGTTAAAAGGATTTTCAGATACTTAAGAGGGTAACCTAGATTAGGTCTTTGGTATCCTTATGAATCTAACTTTGACTTGATTGCTTATTCAAATAGTGACTTGGGAGGTGCTAACATGGACAGAAAGTCTACTTCAGGAGGATGTCAACTTTTGGGTGCAAGACTAGTATCTTGGCAGTGTAAGAAACAAACCACAGTGTCCTTATCAACAACACAAGCTGAGTATATTGCTGCTGCAAGTTGCTGCTCTCAGGTTCTATGGATTCATAATCAGATGCTGGACTATGAGGTAACCTTTCTTCACACTCCAATCTTCATTGACAATAGTAGTGCTATAAGCATTGTTTACAATCCAGTCAAGCACTCCAAAACAAAGCACATTGAGATCAGGTATCACTTTATCAGAGATTGTAATGAAAAGAAGCTAATTCAAGTTGCTAAAGTTCATACTGACAACCAGTTTGTTGATCTATTCACTAAAGCTTTTGATGTGGGTAGATTCACATTCTTGGTCACAAGTATGGGCATGATCAACTCTGAATGAGCTCATGTTTTAAAAAGTGTTTACATACCTGTTATTGGTTTATTCTATGGTACTACTAACATCTTTCTCAGGAAGTTATTACCTTGCTCAGAGTACCTTAAGCTTCAAAAAGTGTAAGTATAGTTAATGCTGCCAGTGCAGTTTTAATACTGCCAGTGCAAAGTTAATACTGCTAGTTAGTTAATACTGCTTGTGGTTAATACTGCGCTCAGTTAATACTGCTAGTTAGTTAATACTGCTAGTGGTTAATACTGCTCTCAGTTAATACTGCTAGTTAGTTAATAATGCTAGTGGTTAATACTGCTAGTTAGTTAATACTACTAGTGGTTAATACTGCTCTCAGTTAATACTTCTAGTTCGTTAATACTGCTAGGAGTTAATACTGCTTATGTCCCGAATCGTATAAATACCCTTTTTGCCCGCCCAAAAGTTCATAACGACTCTTTGCTTTCTATTCATATGCTCTCTAACCCTTTTCTCTCAAGCACCAAGTGTTGCAGTCAAGATTACTCAAGCACAATGGCATCCATGACATTCATTGATGAGCACAACGAGATTGCGATGCTACAGAAGCCGAAACAAGCTGCTGGATTTCACCAGGTTGTGGATTTTCTCAAGTCCAGCCACATTGACCATGCTCTTACTGTGTCGCCAACTATCTACATAGAGCATCAAAGACAATTCTGGGCAAATGCCACCATAGTCACAGAGAATGGTGTGCAGATAATCAAGACTAGGGTGTGTGACAAACCCTTGTCAGTTTCTGAAGAGGTGATACGCATCTGTATACGTCTAGACGATGCTGCAGGTATTACTTCTATTCTAAATGAGGACTTGTTCTCAAGTTTGTCAAGAATGGGGTATGGAGGCCAATTGGGTGGTTTCAAATTCTCAAAAGCAAAATTTTATACCCAATGGCGTTTTTTTGTTCATACCCTGATGCACTGTATCTCCAAAAAGACTACTGGATGGAGTGAGTTTAGCAGTACCATTGCATATGCTTTGGTCTGCTTAGCCACTGCCAGAAAGTACAATTTTTCAAGAATGATTTTCAGTGATCTTGTATCAAACTTGGGAAGTAAAAAGAGTTTTTACATGTACCCAAGGTTTGTACAGGAAGTTATAACCCATGAATTAATGGATATGCCTCACTTTGATGAGGTATATGTACCAAAAATTCCCAAAGGTAAGGTCTTTTCAAACATGAAGAGATCTCCATTGGACTCGGAAGGAGTTGACACCCCATTGTTCTCTACAATGATGGTGGTGTCCCAAAATGAAGAAGGTATGGTAGCAGGGTCAAGGCCCTCATTAGACCATCCCACTGCTAGCCAATCCCAACCTTCACCCTCCATATCAATCCCTCAGTCTCATGTTCAAAAGCCAACTTCTCCAATAACCCAAACTTACATAAGGAAAAAGGTAAAGAAGGCTCCTTCCCTTTTTGTACCTTCACCCACTAAGCCTTTAAGTCCTCTAATGGAGAATTCTCCATTACAGAATATCTACAGGGAAACCATAGGGGTGTCTCCCAACCCCAAGGAGGTGCTCACTGAGGAGATGTTTGAGCATATGGGTGCTAAGGCTGCCGCTACTCCTGCTAGCACAGAGGAGGTCAGTGGTAACATAAATAAGACCTTCCCCATGGAAACTTTGGGTGAGCAATCATCCAAAGGTCCCAGGTGCCAAGAAACCATGGGGGTAGCAGGTGCTTCTGCTAGGCAGAAGACCTCTACTGCAAAAAGATCCCATGATCCTTCAAAAGGGGGTCACACTCCTGGAGAAGGTGAGGACATATATAACTACTATGAATTGATGGAAACAATGGGCAACATCAACATGGATGTGATCAACCAAGGAAAAGACATAGAAGAGCTGAAACTAATAGTCCTGTCTCAACAAGCTCAGATTTCCAAACTGAAGAACTTGGTGAAGAAATTAGTCCAGAAAAAGAGGAAGAAACAGTTTGTGCTTAGAAGAAGGAAACCAGTAACTGATGCTCCCAAAAAGGGGGAGTCAGAAGCTGAGGACAAATTGGAAGCTGATACAGTTAAGGGGGAGAAACATAGTGTTGAGGGAGAGATTGATGAAGTAAGTAAAGAAACTGTACAAGCAGCAGTAACATTTAATGCTGCTGGTTCAAGCCAAGCAGCAGAAACTGTTAATACTGCTGAACTGAAAGAAGCAGCAGAAAAAGTGCAAGAAGTTCTGACAGATCTTGAGATTGCAGAAACCTTAATAAAAGCCAAGCATGATACTCCCAAGGTCATCTCAAAGGCCAAAGGAGTTGTCATCAAAGAACAAGGTGAAGTGATCAAGAAAGCTAGTGTTGAGAAGATGGCAAGCAAAGATAAAGGCAAAGCTAAAATGGTGGAATCTGATCAACCAATCAAAAAGCAAAAGTTGGTTGAGTAAGATGAAGCTTTGGCCAAGAAGATACAAGCTGATATTGAGCAAGAAGAAAGGGTTCAGGTTGAAAAGGACAGAGAGATGGCTAAGGCTCTAGCTGCTGAACTGAATGAAGCTTATCAACAAAGTCTGGCAACTGAAATTGCACAAAAGAAAGCTGTAACTCTGAAGAAATCAGTGGTGGTAAAAACAGCTGCAAAGAAGAGACAACCCTCAAAGACCTTCCTAGGTACCCAAGAGAGAAACAAGATGATTACATTTCTCAAAGGTGCTATAGGAGTCAGAAAGGAGATGTTCTCAAAGATGTCTTTTGAGAAGATTAAAGAGCTGTACAATTCTGAAATGACCAAGCTTCAAGGGAATGAAACTGCCAGGGTGGAAATGGAGAAGAGAATAAAAGAAAGCAATGACTTCATGATAGAAAAACCCTTTCCAGATGAGCAAGAAACACCACCAAAGAAAGAAGCCACTCTTGGTGAAAGTCTAAGGACTTTAAAAAGAACCAAGATAATGGCAAGGAGAAAGTCAACCAAGAAGCCTAGAATAGCTACAGAAGAAGCTGAGAAGGTTGCTGAAGAAGAAGGGGCACCTAAGCCATCTGAACAGAAAGAACCATCAAGAACTGATGATGTAAATATGTACATGGTAGTGATGGACAAAGTGCCTGAACCAATTTCAGTTGAACCTGTTGAAGTGAAGCCACCTGAGGTTATTCTATGGGATACAATGAAGGTTGATGGGAAGGAATACATAAGGCTCAAAAGAAAGGATGAAAAGTATGAAGTGTATAACACTTGGGAAGAGATTGTAAGAACATGTTCCAGGTCAGATTTAGAAGAGATGTTTGACATAGGAATGAAGTTGTATGCAGATCAACTGAAAGCTCCAGAGATTTCAATTACAAAATTAGTGATGGAGTATCTGTGTATGATGTTCAAACCTGAAGAAGTGGAGCATGTGATCAGAAATGTGTTCAAAACTGTCAACAATTGGACTCTATATGAAACTAGTGGAGTATATGCACTAACTATGGACATAAATCACATAGAGTACTTCCTAGTGGATAGAGTGTACAATCACAGCAGACTAAAGCTTTATGCAATGTTGAAGAAGAAGCTAGGATGTGTTCCAGATTCAGAGATGGCTAAGTATTTGATTCAAAGAACAATCAATCAGAGTTTGGGGTTGGATGCAAATACAGGTGTATGAGCCATGAAGTTTTGGGAGCATCTAAGAAGACCATTTGAAGAACTTAACTTCTCTTCCTAAAAGTCAAGTTATGGGGAGATTGTTGGGAAATTCAGAAATACACAAGTACAGTTAATGCTGCTAGAAGAACTTGATTACTACTTTTGAGATTAATGCTGCTGAGTGAAGTTAATACTGCTGATCAAGATTAGTACTGCTAAGTCAAGATTAATACTGCTAGAGGAGATTAATACTGCTAAGCAATTTTAGTACTGCTAGTAGTTAGTACTGCTGAACATTAATACTGCTCAAAGTATTAATACTGCTGAAGACTTAGTGCTGCTTATGAGATTATCAAGATTCGTGCAGATCAAGTTTGAAGATTATGGAAAGCTTGGAGATAAAGATGGAAGATTATTTTGAAGATCTTTTATTATTCGTAATTATCTTTTATCTTCATTATTTTAAAGAATAGTTTAGAATTGATAAATATAGAATTCTGAATTTTTGTTTTGAGAGAGAGAATCAACCTCAAGGTTTGAAATCCCAATTCTAGAGAAGTAGAATTCGTATTGGTGAGCCTGTTCATGAATATTGAGATTGAGTGTTGAATCTTGTAGCTTTACAATCATTCAATAAAGTTTACAAGTTATTCTTCTGATTCACTGTTTCATTGATTATTGAATATTAAAATGTTATTCCGCAAACTCCTTTAATATTGTTTCTGAGTGTTTATTCTTGTTTAGAATTAAGATCCTGACACTCATTAAGTTGTTAACAAACATGCTTTAAACTTATAAGACCGATTGCTTTTTTTTTCCCAGTGATAAGAGCTTAAACTTTTTATCGTCTTTTTAATGGATAAAAGATAAAATTATATCTTATTAGTCTTTTACCATCCTCTTATTTGCCTAAAACAAAAACAAAAAATTTGGAACCCTAAAAAACGAGAGTTTTATGACTTGTATCATGACAATGGAACATTTAAAAATTGAGAATATCTAAAATGTACAAATCTCAATGGTAAAAAACATGGTACTCTTAAGAAAATACCGACACTTTTTACTATGATATTAGAAAAATTAAAATATTATTTTTGATAAGTTTTATTTAGCATTTATGGTTTTTAATTTGTTGGTAATATTTTTTTAATATTGTTAACTTTGATTCTACCTATACATTTAGACGTCTATCAATTTACAAAAACAAACAGTCTTATTAACTATGTTTTCAGAATGTAGTATCTAAGGGTGTGCATTGGACTGGTCGGGTGGGCAAACCAAAAACCCGATCGGAATTCGGATATGGAAATCAAGACCCGAATTTAGGTTTCGGATTATTTCGGGTTCGGGTTGGTCGGGTTTCAGGTTGATGTCGGTCGGGTTCGGGTATTATATAATGCAATATATATATATATATATATATATATATATATATATATATATATATATTCAATCGATTTTGAAGATGAATACAATCGATTGACATGCCCGTCCTGACATTTTATAGGCTCTGGGCGAGATGTAGAAAAGGGCCATCGATAATTATGAAAAGAAAAATCTTTGATATATATTGTTTTTATCATAAGAAATAAAATTGAATTCAAGAAATACTAATAATTCATATAAATTCGTTTTTCCAAGTATTCCTAGACGGAAAATCAATCAATAATTATTTCTGAATTAATATTATTTGTCATATCAATTTTACATAACATTGTTAATCTGATCCACCGTCAAAAACATCCTTATGATGTACATTTAGGGTGTGTTTGGTACACCGAACAAAATATTACAGGGATCAATGTCCCACGTTTGACAGGACTGTTTGGTGGAACAGACTAGAACAAAGTGAAACAAAAGTAGAACATGCTTGTTCCACCCCCACCCCATCGAACAAGCTTGAACAGACTTATGTTTTACCAATATAACCTCAAAATAAAATCTAATTCTTTTCTAAAACATTAATAAAAAATATATATATATATATATATATATATATATATATATATATATATATATATATATAAACAACTTATTAGGGATAAATTGGTCATGTTATCTGTTATGTTTTGTCCAGTTGTGTTTTACCAAACATTGAACAGTTGTTTTGTTCTGTCTTGTCCCGTCATGTCCTGTTTTATCCTGTTTGCATACCAAACGTACCCTTAATATATAAAATTACATACTTTTGGGTCAAAATGTTGACTATTAGGAGTAATACTCATATAAATCAATATAAATAAATTGGGTTTCCGGCTCATCGTAGGTTCATATTTTTCATCATCATTTTAAACTTTTAAGGTTGAAACAATTTTTTAGAACCATCAATCTTAGAATCAAAACTCATGTTAGTTATAGCTTAAGACTTTATTATTGTTTTAGAGATATGAGAGTATTTAAGATTCATACACTCAATACTAGGTAATAAAGAGTCAATAATGTTTGAAAAACAAAAGGGTATACATAATATAAGTTGAATCGTCTCATATGGTTGATAATTTTTTTCAAAAGCTAGAAGCGCTCACTCTTAGTTAATAACAAGAAATCTATTATATTCTAATACGAATATAGAATTTATGCGGATGGAATATTAATTAAAAGAGTCAGTGAGGGATGAATGATGGGTAATATATCAATATTTTCTAGGTAAGTAGTTTTAGACTTTGATATTAGATAAAAAAAACCTTAGAGAAATAATAGGTAATATTATAAAATGAACGACCAATTAGCTTTTACATATTTTCTTTTCTCAATGTAATTAACTAATATATGTTTGGGCCCTTAATATAATACAAAATTCTTTAGGTCTGGATTTCTATTAGAACAAGTGGGAGATGAATGATAGAGAATATATCAAAGTTTTTAGGCAAATAGTTTTAACCTTTGGTACTAGATAAAAAACCCTAGAAAAACAATAAACAATATTGTAAAATGTACAACCAATTAGCTTTTAACACATTTTCTTTTCCAATGTAATTAACTATAAATGTTCGGGCCTTAATATAATACGAAATTATTTAGGTCATATTAGATAATAAAAGAATTTGTCTCTTTAATCTACTACTACTACTACTACCACCACTACTACTACCACCACTACTACTACTACTACTAATTTTCAATTTTCAAAATATAATTAGATAAATAAATATACTTATATAATATATAAAATATATAAGTATATTATTTCGGGTTTTTGGACAAGTCGAGTGGCCAAAGATCAAAGTCAATCCGAACCCAAATATCCCCCCAAAAGTCGGGTTTTGGATTATTGGATTTTGGAGTATTCGAAGAAACACTTATTTTCGGTTCGGGTTCGAGTTTGGATTTCGGACTATTCGGGTTTTGCACACCCCTAGTAGTATCACCTCTTATAAAAAAAAGTGAAATAGGACTTCGTACTTCAACACTTCTTAAAAAACAACACATAAGTGTTTTTTTTAATATGGTGTGTTCGGACCAGTTTGAGCATGTTGTAATATGGGAGACATACATGCAGCGGAAATAAACCGTATTCCACCATAGATCCATACTAAACAGAGTAGGCTGGGTGTTTTAAAATTTTACCAGAAACGAGTAGCAACCCTTTGGTATCACGTCTGAATCATAGCAACGAAACTCAGCCTGTTGCCTCCATGGTATCCATGTAAATGTATCTGAATCCCCTTGTCGTCTAACGTCAAGTGAGGATATCTCCTTCCTTCCTGAATGCTAAGTACGGTTCTCCAACCTTTGGAGGAGAAGGTGGAGAAGTCTTCAGGGATTTTGGAGAGAGTGAAAGAGGAACCTTTTAGAACCTTTCAGAAGGTGCCTCTCTAATTCTATGGAATACCAACAACTCCCATAAGAGGCCTCCCCTCCCCTTATATATGTGTGTAAAGGTGCAGGTGCCTAACCCATAGGTACTGCAGAAAGAGAGTGGGATGATCTCCTTTAAAGATTTCTTATCTTTTAGGAGGTTACTTTGTCTTCACCCAATACACATATAATTACTGACAAGTCTTCACTTGTCAAATCTCATCTTGTCATACAAGATATATATAATCCGGTTTTATCTTTATAAAATCGGATAATAATAATTAAATCTTATTTAATTATTTGTTCTCGTAATTCAGAAATACATTTAGTGCATGTGACCCATTAGGACTTTATCATGTTGGTAATAATTATAAATCCTATTTATAATTATCAACAAAAAGCGACATCTAGCAATAAATCATCATTACCCAAATGATAAAGTTTGGTGATTCAGCTAATCAACAAACTATTTGATCATTATCAATATACATATTTATGTCCCTTTGTTCAGATATTTAGATTGAACACGAGGTATGGATGTCTCATCCTCGTTATGTCTGATCCTTAGTTTCTCGATTCCGGAATATACTGAAAGACAAATATCAATATCATATACTGCTTATCCCTATACTGCTCATCTGGGCATCCATGCACTTCCACAATCATTCAATTGAGGGGCCTAAGGATATCGCTTTCGACATACAAGAGGAACAAATCCTATCTTGATCCATACCAGTACTATTAAATGATATACGACATACCCAACAAAGTCCTGTCAACCAGTTACGACCTGATTAGAATCAGTTATCAAAGTATACCACTCACACAAAGCAAAATCCATGATCTCAAGTCAAAGGACTAATTCTACAATGACCACATGAAAATCGTTTATGACACTCATATGACATCCAATGAAATGTTCTCATAGCGGGTCACGTCTGATACAAGATCTCATCTCGTACCCATATGTGGATTTTGTATCTCCATACGAATCTCTGTATATACTAGTCGTAGCGTATTAGTTCAATCCAAACCCAAATTAATACTTGACTAGGGACATTTTAGAATACATTATTCTAAGGTTACTATTATGTTTAGATATAACATAGAATATTCCATAAACATAATAATTAGGCTATGCCTTTTATTTATTGATTAATATTAATCACGACACAACGTTCAAATAGAATCATCTAATGATTGCCTTTTAGGCATATACACTAACAAAGCATACCTCAACTAATCATATGAAGTCTTGAAATTAATAGTCAAACAAATCATATGTTGACTTTGACGAAACTTAAACCCGTGACCTCTAGAAAACAAATATAAGGTTATACCAATTGAGTTACCCCACACGGTTTAGCCTTACATAGTGTTGATATATCAAATCAATTATGGTTTTACTAACAGGCAAAACTAAAAAATAAACAAAACCAATAATCAAGTATTTATAGCCTACTATACTATTTATGCACAAATGGTTTTGGACCCAATTTTTTTTAATCCCTACAAAGCCCAATCCTCCTAGCACGACCAGGCCACTAGTTCAAAGGTGGACCTATTTTTTTTTTCGAGTGGTGATACCATTTAACTATAAGAAACAAAGCTATGGATATTTTTCAATAAATCATCATTAATCTGTTGGTTAGTTCCTTACTTTTTGTATAAGAGGTCATGTGTTCGAGTCTTTTATTGCAATTTTTAAACCTGAAATTAACAGCTTAAAACTAAGAAACTATTAAAACATGATTCAGACCGCACCTGGATGGCGTAAAAGCCAACCAAACCAACTTTGAAAGACAAAGTTGTGTTATTATTGTATTTTGAAAATATATATGGTGTCACCTAAACATTATAATACGGTGACACCTTTCACGACTCTAAACTTTACCTTACGACAAAGGAACGAAGTGGTGGCCTGTGCCACTGAATCTTATACAATAGATCCGTTGGTTACACCTTTGTCATAGAGTTAAAGTCTTTCTAAGGTGCGTTTGCAGACATGAGTCACATGATGGAACGTAATATGATAGATGAGAATAAGGAAGACATGTGAAGGAATTGTCCATAACGTTTTAAGGTTATTTCAAGCCTTGGGTTGTATTTTCAAGTAAAATTTTCATATATTTTAATCTTTATTATGGGTTTATATTTATGTAACACCCATATTTTCTTAGTACAACAGAATTTACCGAGTTAATTTTGTTGTCAAAACAAAAATATTTGATATATGTCACAATAGCATGACATAATAGCATCAGATGTGACAAGAGCTGGTGCATCTACACGATAGTGACATTTGTCAGATGCCAGGAAGATCTTCTTTTTATTTGACACTTTGAACATGAACCTAGAGTGTGTGTTCCAGATTCTAGTTCCTATTCAATTACAATCAAACAAACAAGATTAACAACAACAATTACCTGTTTGATTACTTGAATTCTCAAGAAATACACTTTCTCTCTCTAAAAGTCTTTCTCTCTCTAAAACTAAATTCTCTCAAATCTTGAATATGATATTTCAATCTTATTTTCGTACAACTGAAATACAAAGAGAAAAAGTATTTATACTACTACCTAATACTAAGGAAACTAAAATACAAAGACTACTAAGTTTGACTTATTACAAATAGACTTTGACTTTTAATGAGATTTGACTTTAGCAGCTTTGACTTTCTCAACCTTGAATCTTCAGTCTTCTTGATCTTGTATCCAACAAATTTATGCTCTAACAATCTCCCCCTTTGGATTGAAGATCACTGTGGAAAGATCTAGCAATTCAGTTCTTCTCTTTAAACTCTGTTCAAAATAATCTCCCCTTTTTCATTAATAGTCTTCTTTCCAAAACTGTCTTCAAAAATGATCTTCAAAGAAAAATTCCTCAAAATCTTCAGAAATTCTTTGATCATCTTCAAATCTTCAAATCTTTATCATTTCTTTGAAACCATCTCCCTTTAACTTCAAAAACTTTAACATTTCTTCATACCATCTCCCCCTTTTTGATGATTTGAGCATCTGATATCATCAAAACTTTTTGCCAAGAAATGTCATTTACCATTCTGATCTGTCATACTGAGCCTCTGATTCTGTCAACTCTCCAAGATATTCATCTAGATCTTTTCAAATCCAGACAAAATAAGAACATGTAACTCCTGAATCAACAAATGAATCAGTTAAAATGCCTGTCAGTAACACAAAGTCACTGTGTGTAACGAATACACAATATAAAGGAGCTTTTTGATGTTCACTCCCCCAGGGCTTCCATCCAATCATCGAAATACCACAAAGGCAATTTCTATGAATGTTATGACAAAGAAACAAATTCTTTGTGTGCTCGTGCAAGTGTAGAAAGAATTAAGCACGAATAATTGCTTTTATAAGGCTCAACATTGTGTAAACCACTGAGACAACAGTAGATAAACACAGACTCTAAGTGCATGATTGAAGTGCGAAGGTGGGGCAGACTTCCTTCTTTTTCAATATCCAGATTTTCCAAATGAAAACCAGATAGATTATATGCTGCGTCCCCTTGAAAATGTGAAACATTTTCTTTTTGAGAAGAAAATGAGTGGTTGGTGGGGTTTAAGCAAGAGTTGGCATGGGCTATTTGCCTGATTCAATAACTTTCACCAAAGAATTGTGAAATGCTAGTAATGTGGCTGCCCGGCTCAGAAAGTAGTTGGTGCAGAGTTTGATATTCTTTTACTCTGATCTCTCACCCTCTTTCTTTTTAATCAATAAGCTCACTACTAACCAAACTCTCTTTTCCATTTTACCTCAGCACACCCACACTCATTTCTTTTGACTCCTCACACTCAATCACTAAGGGATTAACTTCATGGGTAGGAAACACTGGTTAACGTGAATCCATAGAAGTTTCAGATAAGTCCTAGCACAAAGAACCCAGTCCTATAAAACATGAGTTGCTCAAATGGTTTAACTATATCAGTTAAAACTCATATACAAATGTCAGATATAAGTATGCTCAGTGATATAATCATGAAGATATGAGCATTTTAAACCATTGAAGTATTTTCAAACAAGGAAATTGAATGAATGAACATGAATGCAAGAAACTTGTTTTAAAATATGACATTGTATAAAATGATCAGAAATGAATGATATATCAATTAAAGCTTAAGGTCAAGAAAAATTGATATTTGTCTATACGAAACAAGATATTGACATTCTTGAAATGACCGTTTCGAAATGAAATATCGCTCAAAATTCTTTGAATACAAGCAGAGTGTCTTACCATCGAAGAAAAATTGTTTCAATTTAGAGACATGGTAAGAACATGTTGAACAAAAATTCAAACCAGTGTGTGTGAATACTTGAAAGTATATAGAAAAGACAATACGCAAGTATTTATCTTTGGAAACACACGGTTTGTTTATCAATGAAGCACAAAAAATAAAATGAAAACATTTAAAATCACACTTCCAAATTATAAAATCTGTTTAAGAATTGGAAAATGGTTTGAACATTCAAGAACATGTTTTCTGTACCTGAAAGTTGTCCTTCTTTCAGATATATGTGAGATTAAGATAAGAAGTTTACCTTGTCGCTCAATCTTAAATCTCCGAAAGTCAGCTGTAGTCATGTAGATATGATCGTGTCAGCTTCTCTCATCCTGTATGTCTCAAAGTCTAGTCAAAAATTTATTCACAAAATTTATTCGAAATTAAACGACAGAAAACAGTAAAACAATTATAGAACGAGTTCTGATCAGAAGTAATCAGAAATCATTGTCTTACTCCATTTTACTTATAGACTCCCCCTAAAATCATGCATCACAAAAATTTTGTCAGTTAAGTATAATGCAGAAATTAGTTTTGCTCCCCCTCAAATGAATGTAGATCATTTAAAAATCTTCTCTAACTCCCCCTGAGATCATGAGCAAACCATTAAAGTGGAGGTATCCTTCAGATATAAAGATAAAGAAAATGATGAAAAATAACAATACGTAACTTTAGTAGGTAATAACTGATTATGTCTTCAGATTTAATATACCAAGCTTAGAGACAAGAAAATTAAATCTCTTCTCATCTAAGGGTTTGGTAAATAAATCTGTAAGTTGATAATTTGTTTTTACAAAATAAAGTTCAATTGTTCCTTTTTCAACATTATCTTTGATAAAATGATACCTTACATCAATGTGTTTAGTTTTGGTGTGTTGGACAGGATTAGCAGATATGGAAATCGCGCTCTTCGAGTCACAGTATATCGGAATTTTGTCATATTTGAATCCAAAATCTCGAAGCTGTGTTCGCATCCACAAGACTTGAGAGCAGCAAATGGCAGCAACTACATATTCTACTTCTGCAGTCGATGTGGAAACTCATAACTGTTTCTTTGAAGCCCAGCTAACGAGCTTGTCTCCAAGAAATTGAACGTGACCAGAAGTACTCTTTCTATCCAACATACAACCTGCATGATCTGCATCTGAATATGCAGTCTGT
This sequence comes from Arctium lappa, assembly GCA_023525745.1. Lineage (NCBI taxonomy): Eukaryota > Viridiplantae > Streptophyta > Magnoliopsida > Asterales > Asteraceae > Arctium > Arctium lappa. Next base: position 54,402,562 of record CM042058.1, on the reverse strand, counting down.
TGAAACCCAGTATCTTTAGGATACCACAAACCAAGGTCTGCAGTCCCCTTCAGATATCGAAAGATCCGTTTGACAACTGCCAAATGGGATTCTTTGGGATCAGCTTGATATCTAGAACATAGACATGTTGAAAACATAATATCTGGTCTACTGGAAGTTAAATACATCAACGATCCTATCATACCTCTATATGTTCTAACATCAACACTTTTTCCCGAAGGATCAGTGTGGATCTTAGTTCCTGGTGCCATCGGGGTGCCAATAGATTTGTGATTTTCCATTTTGTACTTCCGAAGAATGTCCAAAATGTACTTAGATTGATTTATAAAAATCCCCGTAGAAAGTTGTTTAACTTGTAATCCGAGAAAGAAATTCATCTCTCCCATCATACTCATTTGAAAACGTGACACCATGAGGTTAGAAAAGTTTTTACAATATTTTGGATTAGTAGAACCAAATATTATATCATCAACATATATCTGAATAAGTATAATATCAGCTTTTTCTTTCTTGATGAATAAAGTAGTGTCGATCTTACCTTTTGAGAAACCAGACTTGACCAAGAATTTTGATAATACATCATACCAGGCTCGAGGGGCTTGCTTTAATCCATAAAGGGCTTTGTCCAAGATATAGACATGATCTGGCTTGTCTTGATTAACAAACCCTTCTGGTTGAGACACGTACACTTCTTCTTTAAGAATGCCGTTCAGAAAGGCTGTTTTCACATCCATCTGAAAGACTGTGAAGTTCTTATGAGCGGCGTAGGCGAGAAACATTCTGATTGCCTCTATGCGCGCTACTGGAGCATACGTCTCGTCATAATCAATGCCTTCCTCTTGCCGGTAACCTTTGGCAACAAGTCTAGCTTTGTTTCTGATGACGACACCATCTTCATCCTTTTTGTTCTTGAATACCCATTTAGTTCCTATCACGGTCTTTCCTTCAGGCTTAGGAACTAATCTCCAAACCTTTAGGGCTTCAAACTGATTGAGCTCTTCTTGTATTGCAAATACCTAGTCCGAATCAGCAAGAGCCTCAGATACTCGAGTTGGCTCAATCTTGCTGAGGAACGAGTCATGCATACACTGATTAAGAGTCGCTGACCTTGTCTGAACAGGCTTGTCAAAATCTCCAATTACTTGATGTAATGGATGGTCCTTGGTCCAGCGATGCTCATGTGGGAGTGGAATAGATAAATTCGGAACATGATCATCATCTTGAAATCCACTTTCAAAATCTTCAGTTTGAATTACAGGAGGGGGGTTTTCAGTTGAAATATCAGTTGAAGAAGTATCAGTTGGGACAGCAGATTCAGGCTGTTGAGTAGACAAAGTATTACACCCAACTGAAACAGTTACTTCTGACTCAACATTTGTTTGAAAATACTTCAATTGGTATCAAAGCGAGGTCGCGGGTTCGAGTCTCCCAGTGTGCAAATGCTGGGGGGGGGATTGTTGAGGAGAAATCCCAACATTTGTTGGGAATGCCGCAAGCATCCAGCGCCCTCACCTTCGACTCGGGAGTACGTAACTGGCCGGGACTAACAGCCCGACCCGCTGGCTCCACGAAAGTGGTGCAACCCCTCATGTCCTCCTGTCGCTTAGTACGAGGCTTTGCGCTACCATGGTATAAGGAAATAAAGTAGCGCCTTCACCATAAGCAATTGCTTTTGGTGTAGTGGTAAGCGCTTGATCCTAACAAGTTAAGCGTGCTCGGGCGAGAGCAATCCTAGGATGGGTGACCTCCTGGGAAGCTCAAGCCTTGGGACCTAACATAGAGTCTCTGCCACGATTGAACCAGTCTTGTATTTGTCTAAGTCTTGAATCACTTCAGTTGGAGCAGTGACCCCTAATCTGTCAACTCCAAGGTTCAATGCGACCTGGAAGTCTAACTTAGCTCTGAGTTTGACATGGGCTTTCATTGCTCTCTTCACTTCATATTCGCCAATTCTATAGACTCTTACTCTCTTTGCTTTTGATGAGCAATAGACACATAGAAGAGGTAAGTCATAGGGGTTCAGATTTACCAGATCGTTATCATTATATTGGTATACTCTGTTGTCTCCCCATATGACTTCATAGTGTCTATAGATGATTTTTCCATAACCGTACTTCTTCTCTGAGATTTTATTAACCTTAGTGATTGGCAATCTTGAGAGGACATCTTTACAACTACTTGTCTTGTCTCTGACAAACCTCTTCTCTATTTCAGACATACCTTCTTTGAGTCTTGTGTTCAGAGGGAAGGCAAGTCTGTCTTCTATGTTGGGTTCACAGTACATATGTCTATAGAAGTCTTCAACAGATGCTTCGGCTTGAGTTGTTAGAAATTATGGAGGTCTGATGTATGCTGAGGATGCTGGAATTCCAATGCTTGAACTCTGAATAGGTACCTCTGAGGTTGATCTTTCAACTCTTGAGGTAGGAGGTACTTGGTCATCTTCAACCATTGTTGTATCTTTAACAAACAGCTGAGCTGTCTCTGGTTCAGTCCTTTGGATTTTGGGAGTAGATGGCGGAGTTTCGTCTATTACAGAGACAATCACTGCGTCTATCTGCATTTGATCTTCAGTCTATTTCTCTACCTCTGATATGTCTACTTGTTATGGATGAGTATTCTAATAGACATACTCCTCTTTATTTTCAGCAACTTCTTCATCATCAGAGTCACTTCCAAACGCATCCCTCATTATTGTTGTAGGTATCTCTAGAGAGGAAAATATATCTTCTGAGGGAGTGCTGGAGTAGTCCACAAGTTTTTCATCATCATCTTCAATGTAAGTGATGGTGTCTGGAATAGTGGTTTCTGGAATAACATTGACCACTGGAACAAGTGGAGTCTTTTAAGTAGGAGGTGCTAGTAGGATGACAGTTACTGTAGAGCTTAAGATTGTAGTGAATGGTTGGTCATCAGCAGAGGTGGGATTCCTCTCTGGTTCATTCAAGTCTTGGGCTCCTTCGATTTGTCTCGATGCAGAGGAGGAAGGGGGAGCAAAGGCACTAGCTTCCTCTGTTCTGATTTGGGTTGTTTTTTTCTCCCCCTTTTGATGATCTGATGACCTTTGTGGCTTATCATCATCATTATAGTCATCAGAGTCATCAAATTTGGCTTTCTTGGAAGCCTCATCTGCGCATGAAGTCACTGGAACTTTCCTCTTTAGCCTGGATGCTTGCTCTGGAGTTAAGGCATCATGGAGCAAGTGTTGAACTGCCTTAGTTTGTTGGCCTGCTTTTGCCACAAACTTGCTTGATACTGTGAGCATCTTGTTGGTCATTTGCCTTGAGAACTCCTGAAGATCGGACTTGGTGAACAATCTAATGCGTTTGTGGATATTTGTGTGTCCGACTACGAGCAAATCGATCAATATGAATAAGCAAATTCAATCCAACATGCCATATGTATTGAGTTACAATCCACGAATTACAATTTGCATTCTCTCAAATATTTCTCTCTCTAAAAACATACGAATTCTTTTGAAGTGTTACTACCTTAACTAAAGAAAACTAAACTATTTATACTTCCTACAAATACAAAGGAAACAACAACTAAATAAGTTGACTTATTATTAAGACTTGACTTTTCACTCTCAACAACTTTGACTTTGACTTTGCTTGAGGATTGACTTGAGCTTTATCTTTAATTCCCATGATGTTGGATCCAACATATTTGTGCACTAACAATCTCCCCCTTTGGATTCAAGATCATCTTCAAAAATAAATTTAGCATTAACGAGCAATCTCCCTCTTGTTTAATCTTTAACAAATTCAATCTCCCCCTTTAGCATGAATACAAGAAATCTTCTTCCTTGTAAAACAATCTCCCCTCTTTTGGAATAACACTGATCATCTTCAAAGTTTGTAACACTCTCTTTCTTTATTTGGAAGCTCTTCAGATTTGCAGTATTCACCCCCAAAGTATGTTATTAACTTCTTCAAGAATTTTAACAATCTCCCCCAAGTTTTATGATTATCTTTTCCAGTTTTCAGAAAAAGAAATTATTTCCAGCTTTAGCTCACTTTGCTTCAGCAAATAATCTTCAAAGAAATTTTCTGCAAATTTCATCAAACCTTTTGAACTCTTGAACTTTCTCTTTCATTCTGACCATTCTTCCCATAATTCTAACAATAAATCTTTCAAACTCTGTCATTTCTTGAATGTCTTCCCCAAAACTACTATGTCATTTCTGCCATTTCTTGATCTTCTCCAAAACTACTTTTCCATTTCTTGATCTTCTACCCCTTTTTGATGATGTAGAGCATAGAAATCATCTAAACTTTCCTCAAGAAATGTAATGAACCATTTTCTAATCACTGATCTTTCCATATGAGCCTTTGAACATCCGTCAATTCATAATATATTCATACAAATCTTCTCAAATTCAGACAAATAAGAATGTAACCCTAAATCAACAAATGAATCAGTTAAAATGCATGTAAGTAGCACGAAGCCACTTATGATCCCAGTATTCTAGCTATCGATTGAAACACAGATTATCAAGAACAACACTTTTTATTAATCACACAACTTACAAAGACTCATATCCCTATTTGTTGCATTCGACTCTAAAGCACTCTGTGTGTGTGTTCACCGTGAAATCTTACTCTGATATGCGCGTAGATGTTCTTACAAAACTACTCTTTACTTTGCTATTTATATGGTCAACATGACCTTTAACAAGTAGTCAACACTTAATCACTATTACAATAACACCACACACTTTACAGACTTCACACTTTTGACCCTTCTTTTAATCTTGAATACAATTCAGCTTTAACAATCTCCCCCTTTGGATTCAAGATTAAAAAAATTTGACAATTATCTTCAGGTCTTCTTTCTTTAGAAAAATGTTCAACAAATGATCTTCCACAACTTTGACATCTTTAAATCTTTAAAATCTTTCGAACATTGAAATCTTCAAATCTTTGAAGCTTTGAATATTCTTTGATAGCTCTTTAAATGAATCTCCCTTTTTGACTTTCCTTTTAATCTTCCCTTTGAGTAAAAATTAAGACTTTAGATAAGCTCAACATTTCTCGACCTTAACTCCTTCTTTAAAACAATCAACCATCAGACTTTAATCTCTCATTCTTGTATTCTTCCCTTTGTAACATCTCGCTTGACTTTTGCTTTGAAATGATTTTGACTTCAAATTCTCTAATTATCTCCCCATTTCTGATAAGATCAACTTTAATCTGACTTTGAAATCTTGAAATTCTCCCCCTTTTTGATGAGTTATGAGAATCAGAATCATCAAAACATTTCAAGGGCAGGTCTGCCTTTTCTTTGAAGTATCTCCCCCAAATAATCAATGTAAGCTCAGTCTTCATGAACAAACTCCCCCAAGTAGAAAAAATATTCAATCTCCCCTAATCTGATATGATAATAAATTATGCCGTTAATTCATGAATGTAGTCATCCGAATCTTTTCAAATTCAGACAAATTAGGAATGGTAACCCTGAATCAACGAATGAAACAGTTATAATGCCTGTAAGTAACACAGAGTTACTTAGTACAACAGATGTACTTTATAAGGTGCTTGGGTGATGTTCACTCCCCAGGACTTCCATTCAATCATCGAAAAACACAAGGTTAATCTATGAACGTTCTGATAGAAAAATGAATTTTTCTGTGTGTTCGTGCTTGTGTATGAAAGAATTAGCACAATGATTGTTTTGATAAGGCTTAAAATATGTAAGCTATTGATACAACAATAGTTATACATAGACTAAATGTGCATGAGAAAGGGTCGAAGGTGGGACAACTTTCCTTCTTTTTCAATATTCGAGTCTTCCAAATGAAGATCAAATAGATTATGTGCTTCTTCCCATTGAAAAATGAAACACTCTTTTGTTGAGAAAAGAATGAGTAGAAGGTGGGGTTTTATACAAGAGTTGGCATGGGCTAGGTGCCTTTTTCAACGAAGCTCACGAAAAAGTGTGAACCAACAGATTATGCGGCTGCCCGACTCAGAAAAAGTTTGGTGTAGAGTTTGATATTCTTTTACTCTATTCTCTCACCCTCTTTCTTTTAAATATTTGAGCTCGCTTCTAACCAATCTCTCCTTTTCATTTTACCTCAACACACACCCACTCTCAATTCTTTTGACCCTCAATCACTCAAGGATTACTTCCAGGGTAGGAAACACTGGTTAACGTGAATCCATGGAAGTCTTTTAAGCACTCACACTGAATCCCATGTCTTTTGTCCTAAAAAGAATATGTTGCTCAATGATTATCTTGACAATTAAGCACTAGAAATCATACTCAGTGTAAGTATGCTCAAGAATGATAAGAATGAAATTTGAGCAATTAAAACATTTAAGATCTCTCAAAACTTTGAAAATTTAAGATCATTCAATTTTATTGTTTTGAGAATCTGACAATGATTTAATCAGATCAAATATCATGAAGAAAAAATAATTTGGGGTATCAAAGAACGAATATGTGTTTATATGAACAAGATATAAACATATTGTCAATGAAAGCACATTTAAAGTAGAAATGACGTCTGATCTCAAATAACTTTGAATACAACCGGGAGTATTACCATCGAAAGATTTATCTTTTAAGACATGGTAATAACAAAGTCAATAAGAAATGTACTGAACCAATGTGTGTAAGAATACTTGACAGTATATAGACAAGATAATACACAAGTATTGATCTTTTTGGAAACACACGGTCAGATAGTCATCAAAGTATCCAAAAACATTTAAAATCACACTACGAAATTCATAAAACATTTTGAGAACGCGAAGTGGTTTGAACATTTAAGAATAAAATTTTCACAAGCGAAAGTGTTCTTCTTTCAACAAGTGATAGAGTTTAAGAATTTAGAAATATATGCCTGTAGCATAGAAATTCTCAACTCCCCCTAAAATGAATATTATCTTTTTAATCATCCTTGACAAAAACTTCAGATATGCTCCCCCTCGATATCAGTAAAAAGTCAATTCATCAAAAAAATATGACAGTTAAAGTATAAGTAACTTTTATCTTCTCCCCCTAAAAGATATGACAGTTAAATTCTCAAAAACTCCCCCTCAAAGTAAAAACTCCATTAAAAGATGTTATCTATTAAGCATCCTTTAGAAGAAAAACTTTTGAATACGGGTTATGAACTGAAGTATTCAGAAGCCATCATCACATATTCTCCGGTGAGAATAGTAATTCCGTCTAAAATGTAACAATGAATTTATCATTTAATCTCCCCCTGAAAAAATCAGAAAGTATATCAGTAAAAATATAAAACATGTAAGCTCTCCCTTAACATATGCATAATCTTTAATCATTAAACCGAGTTCTGAATTACCAGGATTGAAGTGAATTCAGAAGTCAAATGCTCCATCTTTATCATTGAAGAACGAGTCCTAAACTGATATGTTTAGAAGTCACTGTTCTTTCTCCCCTTAGTCTTTAGGTGCCTGCAACACAGATTTAGCTTTTGGTACCCACTGGTATTTGGGTCCTGATTTGTTAGTTGCAGTTCTATTAGGAGAAATGTAGTAAGAACCATACCAGTTATCCATATAATTTTTGCAAACAAAATCATTTGCACCACAGTAAGAACATTTAATTTTATTTTATGCTAACCTGATCAATTGATTGACAGTATAAACAAGATCAGGTTTGCCAAAAGTTTTACCTTTCGGAACATTATTCTTCTTTGCATTCGATGTATGCACAAATGATTTCATTTCCTTCTTCTCATTTGAAGATCCTTTCACTCTCCAAATCCAATTTTATTTTTCTTTCTCATCTTTCATTCTCCAAATCATTTTCTGCCGAGACTTGTTCTTTTTGATGTTACCTGAACCATCAATAGATTTGTCATAGAAAAGGTTAGAAGGACGAAACTGTTCTTTACGTTTATAAGTATGCTTTATCATTCGCATCAAACAAAGGATTATTAGAAACATTTGTAAAAATTGAACTTGCAGCTGATTTGAATGAACATTTTGATGCAGCTGGATCATCTCTCGGTGATTGAACAATTGATTCTGGCGTCTTTTGCTCAGTCAACTTCACCTTAAACATGATCTCTTCAAGTTCTTTGATCTTTAATGACAAACTGTTTCTTTCTTTTGAGAGTATATCAAATTTCTTGTGCAATTCAGACTTTGCATTCTTCTCCTTCATAACAGTTGATGACAATTCAGATAATTTTCCAGTCAGCTTGTTTATCTCAGCCTCAAACACTCTTCTTTCTTCCTCAAAGTCTTTCTCTACAAACTTTCTTTGTTCAGATATTTCTTTGAAAACACCAACATTCTTCTTTTCAGCATTATTCTTCTCTTTCTCAAACTTGTCTCTCTCCAGAATGATAACTTTCTCAAAGTCTGTCACTTGTTGAGAAAGTTTGGAACATTTGAGTTCTATGGATTTCTTTTGCTTTTCAGCATTCCTTGAAAGATCAGATAATCTTTGATTGATAGATTTCTCTAGTTCAACTTTCTCTTTCTTACTTCTCTCATCAACTTTCTTTATCCAATCTTTTCCCCTTTCTTGATATGTAGATACTTGAATTTCTACTTTCTTCAATTTAGTATTCAGACTCTCAATCTCAACTTTCAGTTCTGAGTTCTGAAGTTTAAGCTTTGCATTCTCTTTCAACTTGTCTCTTTCAACTCTAAGATTTGGGCTTTCAGACTTGTCTTTCAAACCTTTTATTTCTGATTCAAGAGCAGTGACTTTGATTTGCAACTCAGCCTTTTCAACTTTAATCTTTGTATTTTCTCTGTCACAATCATTGGCCATTCTGGTGTATATTGATAACTGTCCAAGAAGATGTTGAATATTAGCTTTAGCCTCATGCATAGTCATTTTACTAAAATCATAATTGTAATCATGAGACATCTTGAAATCTGGAAAAGTATTAAGCTAGAATTGATCGTTAGTCCGACAATTTGAATCAATAGATGCAGAACTTATTTTTTTTTTTCCAGAAAATGTATTTTCCAAAAATTCCTAAGTATAGAATTCGTATGCTACAGATTAAAGAGCAATTCGCATGAAAAAATAATGACAAAATTCTTATAACACCAAGAATTCATGTAAAAGAAATCAGAAATCGCACAAGTCCACAATTCACACACGAGAGACACTCAAAACACCACAATTCGCATGAGCTTGTATACGAATTCTAAGAATTTGTATATAGCTATCTGCGAATTCTTTGCAATTCGTATGAGTCTCTATGCGAATTCTTTCCTTAAAACAATTGAATTTTAAACTTTTCGCACAAACTTTTCGTATCACAGAATGATGTGAATTCTTTACTTCGATAAATTTTCAAAAATTTATGCGAAATCCTCAGAATTCGTATCTAATTATGTGCGAGTTCAATACAATTCGCATGAAGGCATGTGCGAATTATGTCCTTAGAAATTTGAAGATAAGCTTTTCGCATCTGGGACATATGCGAATTCACTTTTCGTATATAGGAGTATACGAATTCTGCACTTAAACAAATTTTCAATCAAAATCTATGCGAATTCTCACTTTTCGTACAACATAGTTGTACGAATTCTGTACTTAAATGAATTTTTAATGAAAATTATGCGAAATCAATCTACGAAATTTAATCCTGCGAGTTCTTCAAACGAAAAGATGAGATCTTGCGAGTTCTTGAAGTTTCGGTCTTAAAAGTCAATTTCTAGTCCAAAAATCCACTCAATTCTTCGATTTTGATGCTGTAAACTCACAGAAATGATCAGGTTAGTATAACAAACAATCCAAACCCATTGATTAGCACACAGATACAACCAAATTCAAGAATTTTGATCAAACAGTAAGTATAACTCGTTCGAACAAAAAATTTCAAAAATCAAAATTTAGTGATCTAAATCGATTTTCCAGTGAAATTCAATCACATAAACTCATTCTACAACATAAATCGTTCATATTTCAAACAAAGATTTGATCAAAAACACCTTTAAACTCAGAAATTCGATCAAGAACTCAATACTCAGTACTTTACGAACTCAAAAACATTCAAAATTGTCAGATTTTGCTCTGATACCAAATGTGATCCCAGTTTTCTAGCTATCGATTGAAACACAGATTATCAAGAACAACACTTTTTATTAATCACACAACTTACAAAGACTCATATCCCTATTTGTTGCATTCGACTCTAAAGCACTGTGTGTGTGTGTGTGTGTTCACCGTGAAATCTTACTCTGATATGCGCGTAGATTGTCTTACAAAACTACTCTTGACTTTGCTATTTATATGGTCAACATGACCTTTAACAAATAGTCAACACTTAATCACTATTACAATATACACCACACACTTTACAGACTTTACACTTTTGACCCTTCTTTTAATCTTGAATACAATTCAGCTCTAACACCACTTAGTACAAACAATGTACTATACAAGGAGTTTTATTAATGTTCACTCCCCAGGTCTTCCATTCAATCATCGAATAACACAAGGTAATTCTATGAACGTTGTGACAATTTTTTTTTCTGTGTGTTCGTGCTTGTGTATGAAATAATTTAAACATGAATGCTTTATAAGGCTCAAAATTGTGTAAACCATTGAGACAACAATGGTAATACACAAACTCAATGTGCATGATTGAAAGTCGAAGGTGGGGCAAACTTCCTTCTATTTCAATATTCACATATTCCAAATGAAGATGAGATAGAGTATGTGCTGCTTCCCCAAGGAAATATGAAACATCTTTTTGTTGAGAAAAATATGAGTATCTGGTGGGGTTGACTTCAAGAGTTGGCATGGGCTAGTGCCTGTTTCAATGAAGGTCACAAAAGAATGTGAACCAACAAATTATGTGGCTGCCCGACTCAGAAAGAGTTAGTGCAGAGTTTTCATATTCTTTTAACTCTGTTCTCACACCCTCTTTCTTTTTATCATTTGAGCTCACTTCTAACCAATCTCTCTTGTCATTTTACCTCAACACATATCCACACTCAGATATTGACACCTCGCCTCTCGATCACTCAAGACAACTTCTTGGGTAGGAAACACTAGGTATCGTAAATGCATGGAAGTTCTATTAAGTCCTCACACTGATCCCGTGTAATATTGTCCTAAAGAAAATGTTGCTCAATAGTTTAACTTAAGCAGGTAAATAACAATAGTATGAAATACATGTAAGATATATGTATGCTCAGGAATATAATTATGAAGATTTGAGCATTTTAAATATTGAAGATTTTCTCAAAACAAGGAAATTGAATGAACGAAGTGAAATCAAAAGATATGTTTTGAGAATCTGACAATGTATTGAAAAGATCAAATATGAATGATTTATCAATAAAAGCTTAGGTCATGAAAAAAAACTGGATGTTGTCTATATGAACAAGTATAGACATTCTTGAAAGAAACTCTTTGAATGAAATAACGCGCAATGAACAATGAATTTCAAATGGGAGTTTATTACCACCGAAAAATTGTTTCATTTTAATAACAAAGTCAACAAAAATACTAAACCAGTGTGTGTGAATACTTGACAGTATATGGAAAAGATAATACACAAGTATTTATCTTTGGAAACACACGGTTAGTGAAACATTAATGTTTATACCTGAAAACATTTAAAATATACACTTCTGAAATTCATGAAAACTTTTAAGAATTGGGAAGTGGTTTGAACGTTTAAGAAAATATGTTTTCATGTCTGAAAGTCGTCTATCTTTGAAACACAATGAGATTAAGGTTAGAATTATCCTTACGTACATCCAAAATCTCATAAATTCAACTCCAAAGTCATGAATGATATGATCATGTAAGCTCCCTGTAAGTCCAAATTCAAGCCATGATCAATCAGAGTAATACAAATCAGATTACAAAATGTAGAGAGAGAAACTAGAGAGAGAAAAGTCATATGTCTATTGATGTCAAATGATGTGCGTACAATGCTCTAGTTACAAGATTATCTCAAAGAACTATTCTATTTATATGTGACTAAAACTCTCATAACAAAGGAACTCTCAAAGACTAAAAAGTCAAAGACAAACATTACAAAAGTTAAACACTTGATCTAAACATTACATTAACAATCTTCCCCTTTTAGATCAAGTATTTATGATAGGCCTGCCCCAACGAGAATAACTTCCTTGTCTGATCCCGAGCAATGATTCAAAAATCCTTATTCCCCTTCTAAATGAAGCTTATCATCCAAAACATCCAACACTCGGATCAAAGCAAGTCTATCAAATTTACCAAGACCTTTTTCACCTTTGTTGACTTTCTCTTCATTCTCTTTAAACTTCCTGTTTAGCTGAAGTCTGACAACCTTTATTGTTCCATCTGAAAACTTTGATAGCTCTGAAATCCTCATGAACCTTTTCTTGTTCTAACCATTCTTGTATACAACTCCAAGCTCAGGATGATCAATGACTGTGAATAGATCATAATTCTCCAAGTTCTCATAATCCAAATTAGGCTTTGTCATGTTCACCCTTTTCTGATTGGTTTCTATGGCAAGCTGGAAATCATAACAGTATGTGTAGTTGACATGCCTTCTCATGAATTTTTTGACGGCTTCCAAGGCAAATATAATATTCTCCGGACCTACTGTCATGTTTCTGAACAGATGGTAAAGGTATTCAATGTCGTCCACATTCAGATGAGAAAAATCAGCTTCAGAAAACTAACAGTGTGATAGATCCCTTCTTTGAACATAGAACACTGGGTACCAGATCTTTCTATGAAACTTTCGCATTTTGACTTGTTTGATAGTGACAATCCCTGATTTGTTCTTTACGTACTTATCAACCTTTCTTTCCCAAGTGATCAATCTTGCATATTCCTCCTGTACATCCCATGGTAAATGAGAAACACCCAAGACCTTGTGAATGTCTAACTCCCTGACCCTGTGCACAAAGATTTTCTTCTTGTCCTCTTCCAGAAAAGGTACTCTCAAAGCATTCCTCATATGTTTAATTTCAGCATCAGTAGGTATAAGAGATGCTTTATGAATGTTTGATGGTCCAACTTGGGCATCAATTGGGTTAGAAGGAAAATAGGCTTTAGGTTCGGCTTCAGGGTTAGTTTCAGGATTGGTTTCAGGGTTGGTTTCAGGTTGGTTATCAGGTATTGGGCTTAGGATTCTGTTTGGGCTTGGAAAGGTTACAGGGCTAGGTATTCTGTTTGGACTATGAATGTTTTCTGGGCTAGGAATGGGTTGGTTAACTGGGCTAGGTATGTTTGTTGGTTGTTCAGTAGGTTCAACTAGGTTAATTTCTTTGAAGGAAGGTATTTCAGGTGGGGTTCGGGTAGTTTCTGGAATTTCATAGTGCACAGGACTCAACTGGATGTCATCTGGTGTGCCCGTCAATATATCAAGGATGTTCTCATTACCCTCTTCATCTGAATCCATCAAAACTTCTCTTTATTCCTCCTTTAACCTCAGAAGTTATCATATTTCTCATTAACCGTCTCTTCGTCATTAGATGAAAGATCAATTATATCAATATCCAGCATCCCAGTTAGCATAAGAATCTTATCCCTTGTAGCAACCTTAGGCTTTGCAACCCTCGGTTCTACCTCCTCATTCACATACAACACTATCTCATTCCTTTCACCTTCATCAACTTGCTCATCATCTCTTACATCTGTCATTACCACATCATCACCTTCTTGAGTCTCAACCTGAGCAACTTCAGTGTCAGTGGCAGTTCTTTGTCTTTTACTTATCTCCCCCTCATGATCTTGATCAGAATCACGATCATGTCTCCTTCTGATAACTGCCTGAACTTTGCAAGATTCCTGAAATGCTCTGGTGAGATCTTGAAGATGCTGTAGAACTTCAGACTTGAAAGAATGGAATTCTGCAGCAGTCACATAGTCTGAAGGTACCTGATGTTGCTGTGATCTTAATAAACCAATCAAATCAGCTTCAGATTCATCAGCTGGTGCCTGAGATAGTAACTTGGCATATAGTAAGGATTTCAGCTCCTCCACAGATTGATCAACATGCATAAATTTTTTTGACAATTAAATCTCATATTGCAACTTGATATATAATTTTTTTTTTTAGCTAGATATGATCGTTAGTCATAAAATCAGAAAAATCAGCAGTAAAAATAACAGAAAATCACTTAAAAATTATTACAAGTCAAGAATTCGTATGTCTCACATAATTCGTATAGCACCCACAACACAAAATTCGCATAAAACACAATTCGCATAAGAGAAGGATACAAATTCTTCACTTTTCGCATGAACTCGTGTACGAATTCTGAGCTTTTCACAGAAGACTAGTGTGCGAATTCTTTGAAATTCGTATAAGACTGAGATGCGAATTCCTTGAAATTCGTATGTCTCTCAAATGCGAATTCTACACAGTTCGTATGTGTCTCTTGTGCGAATCCTTAGCTTTTCGTACACTACCTTATGCGAATTCTTCAACCCTGCGAATTCTTCAACCCTGAGAATTCTATCCTTAACGTTTTTTATTCTCAGTGATGTGCGAATTCCTTCAGTTCTGCGAGTTCCTCATGCGAGTTCTTCAGGACTTTGTGCGAATTCTTTGAATCTTGAACTTCTTCGACTTAAATCTCACTGATTTCCACCTAAAACTCAATATTTGGCTCAGAAAATTTGCAGTCTTGATCAGTTTATCATCGTGAACAACCCTGTGGAGTGAATTTCGCTAATAACAAACATAGATGTAGAAATCGAATCTTGACAGTCCGCGATGAAAAACTTTCTGAACCTGGAAGATTGATCAAATTTTTCCAGTCTGTTGGTCAAATTGATTTTGAAACCAGAATAAGAAATGTTCCACTACAATGCACGATTACAGTGAACTCAAATTTACATCAAAATAACCACTGAATCAAAACTTTGATTTCAATGTAACTGTGACGATGAACAGTGACTTTTCTTAAAAAAAAATCAATTTTTCTGATTAGTCTGATCTAGCTCTGATACCAAAATGTGATCCCAATTACTAGCATATATCAATTAATACTCAGATTAAGAACACAATTTTATTGATTAATCACACGAATTACAACTAGTCACAGATCTAACAGTTAGTCACAGATCTCACGTTGTGTGTGTTTCAATTATGTGCGAGTTCTCTTACCAATCTTCTGAATTCGTATCTCTATGTGCGTGTCTACACAATTACAACAAGACAAACCTATTTATACTAAGTCAACATTAGTTGACTTTTACAACACAAACCCTTAACTTTCAAACTATTACAACTTTGACCCTCTATTTAATCTTTAATACAATTCTAGTCTAACACTCCCCCTCAAAATCTGCAAAATAGTCAAAAAGTCATCATAGCAACAAAGTCTTATTAAGAGTAAAACATTTATTGAAAAATAAAGACCTGAAAAACAAAGTAAAACGTTGACAGTACGAGTTCTAAACTGGGTGTTTAGAAGTCAATGTCCTTATCCCCCTGAAAATATGCATCATGAAATTTGTTAGTACAAAATATATGCAAAAATTCTCTAACTCCCTCTAGAAAGTATGATCTTCTGATCTTTATTTCACACTTCCCCTGGAATCATGAACAAAACCTTTCAGTGCAGATATCGTTCAGATAAAAAAAATAAAGAAATGAAGAAAAATTAAAAAAATTAAACTGTACTAGGTAAAACAGATTATGTTTTGAGATTCACCATACCTAATTTCAAAATGAGAAAGTTAAATATCTTTTTGTGAATAGATCAACTAATTGGTAATCAATGTTTACAAAGTAAAGTTCAATTTTACCTTTTTCCACGTTATCTTTTGTTAGGTCCGAGATCTGGAGCATTTCATGTTTGAGTGTATAACTAGATAGGATAGGAGAAGGACTTTAATATTCTAGAGGGAGAAAGTAAACTAATCTAGAGAGAGGAAATGCTTTAAGGCTACATCTTGAATTATGATTTCATAAAATGAATTATTACAAAGTCTAAGCTATTTATAGTCCAACACCTATACTACCTTGTTACATCATTAAGCCCAAGCCCATCTACAACTAAGCCCATTAGGCCCAAAGCCTTTTACAAATACAAATCAAATATATTTAAACACTATTTAAATGTTATTTACTTTCCAACACTTTTTATACATAAACATTCTCCCCCTAAAGTTTTGGAAAGTAAATCATCTTCAAGCTCTAATCTCCTCTCCCCCTTGATTTGCTTGAAAAACTTTAGTGCATGTATATTCAATTGTAGGCTCGACTCCCCTTGAAAGTTACTCTCATTCTTGATGTTTCGACTTTAAAACTGGATCCGATGTACACCGTAAGCTCGACTAAGTGCACAATAAAACATCTTGAAATGTTGAAATCCAACTCGTTCCTATAAGCGCACAAGAAATATAACGAGTGAATTTGACATAACAAACCGAGTGCATCCTTAGTTTTTAACAACGAAACCGTCGTTAACCGCAAGTCGAATAGGAGTTCGACTTGAGAGTCGAAAACGAGATGCTCGAAGGAGGAACAATTAGTCACACACTATAATGTAGAGAATGAGGAATAATTTTGGCCAAATTAAATGGATTTTGGACCAAAAATGTTAGAAAAACTAACTGGTGACTAACAGAATCGTTAAGTCACTATTCATTTCTTCCTCACAAACATGATCTGTTAACATTCTTCATCACTTTGCTTCATGAAATCATGCTGAAACTAACTTCTTGTTGCATCTAATAGCATTAATAGGCATGAAATAACTGTTTTCAGCAAGTAACCACATCCATGCATCGTGAAAAATAATTCCGGAGATGTAACAATTTTGTCCGACGAGATCATCAAACAACCAAAATAGCAGCTAAACATCGATTACATGCTGGAGATCTTTTTCATTTATGTGCCAAATAATCAACATGAACAAATAAACACGATCTGGATAGAAATTACAGCAAAATTCCGGCGAAACACTAAGCTTTCCGGCGAAAACGTTTTTCCGGCGAGGCTTATTTTCACAGACCATAGATTGCGATTTCTTGCTCAAAATTGATCAAAAAACTTGGAGAAACATTATAGAATAGATCTGTAATGAAAATTTGACAAAATCACAGCTCAAATCACGTTTTTCCGGTCGATGAACCGTAACTTTCCAGCAATCTCGTTTTTCCGGTGAGGTGTGTTCATAGATCGAAATTTCTTGAATTTGTTGCTCAAAAATACATCACACAATCAAGATTGACATGTAGAACAGATCTAGAATGAGATATGACAGTATCTAAGCTCAAACCTCAGATTCCGGCGAGATTCCGGTCAGATCTAGATTTTCCGGCGAATGAACTTTCGAACCTCGTATCTAGCTCATTTTTTGATGAAATTCGAATCTAAAAGTTGTAGAATGATCGAAATTCGATAAAGAATAGATCTATGTAAATCAAATAGCCTCATGCAATAAAAATTTCGGATCGAAAATTTGACGCGAAGAACACCGAAAATTTCGAACGAAAAATTCGAAAATCCTCAAAACTCAACGAAATTTGAATCCAAAAATTGTACTAGATCTGTAATCGTATAAGGAGCAAATATTCAAGAGGAATTGAGATATGAAGGCTGTTGGGAACTGAAGATGTGAACAAGTCTTTAATGCTGCTAGTTCAGAATTACTACTGCCAGAAGACTTAAATGGTTAATACTGCTGAGTATTACTACTGCTAGTAGAATTAATACTGCTAGTCAAAGTTAGTGCTGCTTGAACAAAGTTAGTACTGCTTAGCTAGTTAGTACTGCTAGTGGTTAGTGGTGCTTAGTAGTTAATGCTGCTAAGACCAAGTTAATGCTGCTAGAAGAGATTAATGCTGCTAAGCATGGTTAGTACTGCTTATGACTTAAAGATCCGGATGGAAAGGATGACAGCTGGAAAGAATCAAGATATTCATGGAAGGCTTAAAGATAATGTTGGAAGATATACTGAAGATATTTTATTTATTGTAATTATCTTTTTGTTCAGTATATGTACAGATTTGATATAATAGTTTATTTTTGATTAATTCATTCATTCTAAGTTTTAGAGAAAATCAACCTCAAGGCATAGATCCTAATTCTAGTGAAGTAGAATTCGTATTGGTGAGCCTGTTCATCAATATTGAGGTTGTGTGTTTAATCTTGTAACTTCAAGCATTCAATACAAGTTTACAAGTTGTTGATTATATACTGTTTTGGTTTACTGTTTTATTGAATATCAAAGTGTTATTCCGCAACTTCTTTGATATTAGTTTCTGAGAATTTATTCTTGTTAAGAATTCGATTCTGACAAGTGGTATCAGAGCCAATCCCAACCTTCCCACTCTAAATCAATTCCTCAGTCTCTTCTTGACAAACCAACTTCACCAATCACCCAAACTTATCAAAGAAAACAGGTAAAGAAGGCTCCTTCCCTTCTTGTACCTTCACCCACTCAGCCTTTAAGCCCTCTAAGGGAGAATTATCCCTTAGAGAATATCCAAAGGGAAACCAACAGGGTGTCTCCCAACCCTCAGGAGGTGCTCTCTAAGGAGATGGCAGAGCATATGGGTGAGAAGGCTGCCACTACTTCTGCTAGCACAGAGAAGGATAGTGGTAACATCTCTAAGACCTTCCCCATGGCAACTTTGAATGAGCAATCATTCAAAGGTCCCCGGTGCCAAGAAACCAAGGGGGTGGACAGTGCTTCTGTTAGGCAGAAGACTTCCACTACTAAAAGATCCCATGATCCTTCAAAAGGGGGTAACACTCCTGGAGAAGGTGAGGACATATATGACTACAATGAATTGATGGAAACAATGGGCAACATCAATATGGATGTCATCAAACAAGGGAAAGAGATTGAAGAGATGAAGCTGGTAATCCTGTCACAACAAGTACAGATTGCTAAGTTGAAGAAAATGGTGACCAGGCTTGTACAGAGGAAGAGGAGAAAGCAGTTTGTTCTAAGAAGGAGAAATGGGGCAAACAAAAAGAAGGAGGAAAATGCTTCCAAAAAGGGGGAGAATTCAAGCTCAAAACAAATAGATCAACAGATTGAGGGGGAGTTTGTTGAAGAAAGGGCTGAATTTGTTGAAGAAAAGGCAGCAGCAGAAACTGTTAGTGCTACTGAAACTACACAAGCAGCAGTAACAGGATTAACATCTGAAGAGGTTGAAGTAGCAGAGATGCTGGTAAAAGCAAAGAATGACACTTCCAAAGCAAAGGGAGTGGTCATAAAGGAAGGGGGAGACAAGAAATTAGAACAGAAAGACATGGCTGCAGATGTAAAAAGAAAAGGAAAAGAAAAGATGATAGAAACTGATCAATCAACCAAAAAGCAAAAGATGATTGAATCAGATGAAACATTAGCCAAGAAACTGCAAGAAGAGTTAGACCAAGCAGAGAAAGAACAGGTTGAGAAAGACAGAGAGATAGCCAGAGCACTAGCCAATGAACTAAATGAAGCATTTCAGAAAGGGTTGGAAACAGAGAAAGCTAAGCAAAGAGCAATAAGCTTGAGAAAGGCTATGATGGCCAGATCAAGTGCAAAGAAGAGAAGACCTTCACAAACTTACCTTGCAACTCAGGAAAGGAACAAGATGATAACTTTCTTGAGGAGTGCAATTGGTGTGAAGAAAGAAATGTTCATAAAGATGACTTTTGATCAAGTCAAGGGACTATATGAGAAAGAAATGGGAAAGCTGAAGAATAATGAAAAGGACAGAGTAGAGTTTGAAAAGAAAGCTAAGGAGAGGCATGATGTGAATATCAATAAACCCTTCCCTGAAAGTGAAGAGGGAACTCCAACAAAGGAAAAGGCAGAGATTAAAGAAGAAGAGACTCTAGCTCAGAAGATCAAGAAGATAAAAAGAGTTAAGTCTATTGCTTCTAAAGGTCCTAGATCAGAAGAAAGGACAAAGGAAGAAAAGAAGAAGGAAGCTACTTTAGGGCAAGGGCAAAGGATACTGAAGAGAACCAAGATGATGGCAAACAGAAAGAGATTTGACAAGAAGCCTAGAGTAGAAGAAGAAAAGAAAGCTGAAACTTAGGAAGAAGTACCACAGAGTTCAGATGCAAACATGTACATGGTGATAATGGATAAAATTCCAAAGCCTATTTCAGCTGAACCTGTTGGATTCAAACCTCCTGAAGTTATTCATTGGGATACTATGGAGGTGGATGGCAAGGAGTATATCAGATTAAAAAGAAAGGATGAGAAGTATGAAGTCTATAGCACCTGGAACAAAATTGTCAGAGAGTGTTCAAGATCTGATTTGGAAGAAATGTTTGAAGTGGGGATGAAAGTTCATGCAGATCAGTTGACAGCTCCAGGGTTACCAATTGTGAAGTTAGTTATGGAATATTTGTGCATGTTGTTCAAACCAGAAGCAGTAAAGCATTTGATAAAAGATGTATTTAAAGCTGTTAGAGGATGGACTCTAAATGAAAGGAGTGGAGTTTATGAACTGGCATTGGATACTTTTCACATGGAGTATTACTTGGTGGATAGGGTCTACAATCACACAAATCTAAAGCTTCATGCCATGTTGAATAAGAAGTTGGGTTGCGCACCAAATTCAGAAATGGCAAAGTACCTAATTCAGAGAACTATCAATCAGAGTATGGGACTGGATCCTAACATTGGATTAGATCAATGAAGATTTTGGAAGCATTTGAAGAACTTGACTTCTCTTTCTAAAAGTCAAGTTAGGGGGAGATTGTTGGGAACTGAAGATGTGAACAAGTCTTTAATGCTGCTAGTTCAGAATTACTACTGCCAGAAGACTTAAATGGTTAATACTGATGAGTATTACTACTGCTAGTAGAATTAATACTGCTAGTCAAAGTTAGTGCTGCTTGAACAAAGTTAGTACTGCTTAGCTAGTTAGTACTGCTAGTGGTTAGTGCTGCTTAGTAGTTAATGCTGCTAAGACCAAGTTAATGCTGCTTGAAGAAGTTAATGCTGCTGGAACAAAGTTAATGCTGCTAGAAGAGATTAATGCTGCTGAGCATGGTTAGTACTGCTTATGACTTAAAGATCCGGATGGAAAGGATGACAGCTGGAAAGAATCAAGATATTCATGGAAGGCTTAAAGATAATGTTGGAAGATATACTGAAGATATTTTATTTATTGTAATTATCTTTTTGTTCAGTATATGTACAGATTTGATAGAATAGTTTATTTTTGATTAATTCATTCATTCTAAGTTTTAGAGAAAATCAACCTCAAGGCATAGATCCTAATTCTAGAGAAGTAGAATTCGTATTGGTGAGCCTGTTCATCAATATTGAGGTTGTGTGTTTAATCTTGTAACTTCAAGCATTCAATACAAGTTTACAAGTTGTTGATTATATACTGTTTTGGTTTACTGTTTTATTGAATATCAAAGTGTTATTCCGCAACTTCTTTGATATTAGTTTCTGAGAATTTATTCTTATTAAGAATTCGATCCTGACAAAGGCACTTACATATAGATCGGGCTAAAAAACACGAAATGTCGAGATCCGATAATCGTTTCGATAAGATTTTATCGTTTGGCTCTGATACCACATGTTAGGTTCGAGATCTGGAGGATTTCATGTTTGAGTGTATAACTTGATAGGATAGGAGAAGGACTTTATTATTCTAGAGAGAGAAAGTAAACTAATCTAGAGAGAGAAAATGCTTTAAGGCTACATCTTGAATTATGATTTCATAAAATGCATTATTACAAAGTCTAAGCTATTTATAGTCCAAAACCTACACTACCTTGTTACATCATTAAGCCCAAGCCCATCTACAACTAAGCCCATTAGGCCCAAAGCCTTTTACAAATACATATCAAATATATTTAAACACTATGTAAATGCTATTTACTTTCCAACACTTTTTATACATTAACATCTTTTATAAAGTAATACCGCACGTCTATATGTTTGGTCTTTGTGTGCTGAACAGGATTAGCAGATATCGATATGGCGCTATTCGAATCACAATATATAGGAATCTTGTTGAAATGGAATCCATAATCTCGAAGCTGTGTGCGCATCCACAATACTTGAGAGCAACAACTTGCATCAGCTACATACTCTGCTTCAGCGGTTGATTTAGAAACACATAGTTGTTTCTTAGAAGCCCAACTTATGAGCTTGTCTCCCAGAAATTGTATGTGACCTGATGTGCTTTTCCTGTCTAGCATACAACTTGCATGATCTGCGTCTGAATACACTGTTAGCTCAAAACCAGTATCTTTAGGATACCACAAACCAAGATCTGCAGTTCCCTTCAGATATCTAAAGATCCGCTTAACTGCCGAAAGATGGGATTCTTTGGGCGAAGCTTGATATCTAGAACATAATTATGTAGAAAACACAATATCTGGCCGACTAGCCGTAAAGTACATTAATGAAGCTATCATTCCTTTGTAAGTCCTAAGATCAACAACTTTTCCCAAAAGATCAGCTCCGATTTTAGTACCTGGTGCCATTGGGGTTGACATAGGAGTAAAATTTAACATATTAAATTTCTTTAAAATGTCAGCAGTATACTTTGATTGATTTATGAAAATCCCCGTTGAAAATTGTCTTACTTGTAATCCGAGAAAGAAATTCATCTATCCCATCATACTCATTTGAAATCGTAACACCATGAGTGCAGAAAAGTTCTTACAGTACTTGGGGTTTGTTGAACCAAAAATTATATTGTCCACATATATTTGAATTAAAATGATATCAGTTTTTCCCTTTTTATGAATAAGGTGGTGTCAATTATACCTTTAGAAAAGCCAGACTTGACAGGGAATTTAGATAACACGTCATACCAGGCTCGAAGGGCTTATTTGAGTCCGTAAAGAGCCTTGTCAAGGATATATACATGATTTGGTTTATCCGCATTGACAAAACCTTCAGGTTGTGAGACATAGACCTCCTCCTTAAGAATGCGATTCAAGAAAGCAGTCTTCACGTCCTTTTGATAGACGGTGAAATTCTTGTGTCCAGCGTCGGCTAGGAACATCGTGATTGCCTTAATATGCGCAACTGCAACATATGTCTCGTCGTAATCTATGCCTTCCTATTGCCGATATCCTTTAGCAACAAGTCTTGCTTTGTTTCTTACAACGATACCATCCTCATCCTTCTTGTTCTTGAATACCTATTTCGTGCCAATGATAGTTTTTCCTTCCGATCGGGGTACGAGTCACCAAACTTTAAGCGTATCAAATTGGTTGAGTTCTTCTTACATGGCTGTAATCCAATCTGGATCACGAAGAGCTTCTAAAACTTTTTTCGGTTCTATCTTACTAAGAAATGAATCAAACATGCATTCATTTGCTGTAGCAGACCTAGTTTGCACCGACTTTGACGGATCTCCAATAATTTGATGAATCGGGTGCTCTTTGTTCCACTTGTTTATATGAGGGAGTGGATTAGATGTAGACTGATCATGTTAATAATCTAAATATCCAGTATCTTCTTATTGTTGGGGTTCAGTTGAAGTAACTGGTGCAAAAGTCTTAGTTGGTTGGACATTTGATGTCTGTTGAGTGGGCATGACAGTGCATCCAACTGAATATGCAACTTATGGCTCTTCAGTATCATATGTAACTTCAACTGATTGAGTATGTGTTTGAACTTGAGTTTCATTCTGAATTCGAAAAGGTGATTCAGTTGAGACATCTGATGTGATTGGTTGATTTGCACGTAAGTCTTCGGATTTATCAATCACAACAAGTTTAGTCACTTTAGATCCTATAAACTCATCGTAAAAATGTTCAAACAGTAAATCTGATTCTATTAAATGTGATGTAGATGTAAAAACTTTATCAGAATTTGTAACATTAGAAACAGGTTCTGGACTGATTTCTCCAGAAGCTAAAACTCCGGTTATAACGGGTTCTGAAGTGATGTGCTAAGAAGCCAATTCTTCATCAAATGTAACATTGACGCTTTCCACCATAATCTTTGACTTCTTCATGTAGTTTATGTATGCCGCAAATGTCTGAGAGTAGCCAATGAAAATGCCTTCGTCAGCCTTGGGACTGAACTTGTTTACGTTTTCCTTATCGTTCAACACAAAACACCTGCATCCAAAGATGTGAAAACGTTTGATGCTGGTATCCTATTGTTAATTAAAGCATATGATGTTTTACCAAACCGGTGATGGATGATGGATCTGTTTTGAGTATAACAAGAAGTAGACACAACTTCAGCCCACAGAAATAAGGGTAAGTCAGACTAGCTTAGCATCGTGCGTGTAACCTCGACTAAAGTTTTGTTTCTTCTTTCAACTACCCCATTCTGTTCTAGCATTCTGGCAGTAGAAAACTGATGAGTTATCCCAACCGATTCGAGATAATCTTCAACGATTTTGTTCTTAAATTCTGTGCCATTATCAGTTCTGAGCAGCTTAACTGTCTTCTGCAAGTTCACTTGGATGGTCTTTAAAAATGAGATGATGACATCGGGAGTCTCATCTTTTGTTATCAGAAATTTGACCCAAGTGTATCTTGAATAATCATCCACGATCACTAGAACGTACTTCTTGCCATTTATGCTTTGTGTTCGCTTGTGACCACAGAGATCCATATGCAACAACTCTAATGGAGCACTTGTACTAGGTTCAGGCTTAGGCTTATGAGAAGCTCTTTTCATTTTTCCTTTCTTACACGCGTCACACAGATGTTCTTTTTCATACTTAAGCTCCGTAAGTCCTTTCACCAAATTCCTAGTTACCAACTTGCTAATGTAGCGAAAGTTGAGGTGAGATAGCCTTCTATGCCATAACCAGCTTTGTTGGATAGAGGCTTTCGACAGTAGACACATAACATTAAATAGTTTAACATGGGACAAATTAATTGTGTAGAGGTTTGACTTTCGTGTGCCGACCAAGAGTTCTTTGCCGTCTTCAGTTCTGACCAATGCTGAACAGATTGTGTCCTAATGCTTCAACATAGCTCACCTTCATAATCGTTATGTTCTCTTGAACGACATCTCCGAATCCAAGTATTGGTGAAAACGGGTCATTACCAAATCTGACATTGCCGCAAAAGTTCTCTGTATAATTAGATAAAATATCTTTCTTCCCCTTCATATGCTTGGAACAACCTGAATCCAAGTACCACATATGACTAGTCTGCACGGGAGAAATCAGACAACAACAGGGTTAGGTACCCATTTATAGATGGTTCATGTCAAGTTAGCACAATATTTTGGCACCCATTTGAATTTGGGTCCTCCTTTTCTTTGAAAAATGTTTGAGTTATGTATATAATAAGAACCAACCCAACAATCATAATTTTTTCGAGTAACAAAATCATTTTGACAAAAAATGGAAGACTGAATAGTGTACGGAGACAATTGGATCAATTGCTTTATTGTATACGTCTTGTAAGAAGTTACAAGGTTTGATTTATAAGAAGCAACGTCACCAAGTATATCAGGAACACTAACAGTAAACCTATTACAATCTCTATCAGAAAATGATTTTGTCAACTCTTCAATATTCTTTTTATGTCGCCATTCAAGCTTTGCCTCAGACCTTTTACTTTTCAAATCTAAAACAGAAGATTTAGACTTGTTAGAACCATGAGATTTAAGAGTTTGTGCTTTCTTATGCTTACCCGTGTTGGTTTGTTTCTGTGGGTGCCTTTTCTTTTGCTTCTTACCTTTAGCATAATAGGTACTCACAGGAACTGATTCATCAACCTTAGTTGATGATTCACCTTTCTAAAATACACTTGGTAAAGCATCAGTATGAATAACAAATGTAGAATAATCTAGAAGTTTAGCAGTGAAGTCAAAGTTCTTAACATATCCATCCTCACAGTGGAAAACACAATCTTTTCTAAATCAACCAAAATTCTCTCATCCACTAAGGTATTTTCAAGCTCAAAAATTTTACTTTCCAAGATGAGTGCAGGTATATAAATTTTAGCTTCAACAGGTTTAGCCTCCATTTCCTCAGTAAAATAACTTTGGAAATAGTAATTTGAAAGAAATTTAGGCTGTTAAGTTAGATAACTATCATTCAGCTTATCATAGCAGAATGGTAGTTGCATTTTTGTTGTATTTTTCCTATTTTCATCTTCCTCGGTTTCCACCTCATCAGATGATTTAGTGACATATTTAGGTTTTAAATGAGGGTTTTTATCAGCCACTTGTAAGAAATCAAAGTTATATAAAGCTGGCTGTTTTCTAATGGCTTTCTTTTGATAATGTGGGTTATCATATCCAATACCCCAATTACCTTTAAAAGCTGTAAATTCCTTTGGTTTGTTTAAATGAATGGTGTGATCTGTTTGACCTCTAGCGTCAAGCTTAGCTTCCAAACCATTTATCTTTTTAAGCAAGGTTTTGTTTTCAAATTGTAACTTGTTATGTTTCACAACAAACTCTTGTTTCTCAAGTTCACACTTATTGAACTTGGAAACTGCTTCAGAAATTTGAATTTCAAAACAATCCCTTTGTTTTTCAAAATCAGTAGCAACTTTGTTTAAAGAATCAAACAAGTTTTTATTCCCAACAATTTCCTTATTAAGATCAAAAGTTGTTTCACGTTTTTTGTAACTCTGCTTTTCTCCTTTTTAATCTTAGCTCGTAGGTCTTGAATCTCGACCATCATGGTTTCCATTTTCATCAAAAAATCAGGTTCAATTTTTTTTTTACCTCTTCAGAAGTCTCTTCATCAGACTCATCAAATTTCACCTCTTTCCCCATCAAGCACATGTGAGCATTCTCTTCTCTTTCTCCTTTTGAGTCGGTGAAATCCAGCCAGTGGTCAGCCTCGACCATCAAAGCTTTTCCAGCCTCTTTCTGCTTGGCAAGAAGCATCTTGTTCTTGTAATATTCAGAATCCCTTACGTTAGGCTTCCAACAATCTTTTGCAAAGTAGCCGATCTTTCCATAATTATAACATCTAACTGGCTCTTCCACCTTCTTTTGCTAATAACTGTTGACGAACTTTCTCTCTTCAGGCTTTCTCTCCTCATACTTCTTCCCTTCATATCTTCTTCCTTCAATCCATTCCTTATGCTCATAATTCCTCGACCCTGATGAGTACCTCTGGCTGTTGGACCCCGACTTCTTATAGAAGTTCTTCTGAAAGGCTCGGGTTAACAAGATCATGGCTTGCTTGAGATTCTCACCATCATCAGAATCAGAATTATCACTATCAGACCAATCAGAACTGGAAATTACAACTTTCTTTTTCTTCTTCTTGTCCTTCTTCTATTTTTCCTTCTTCTTTTCAATAACTAAGGCAACTGGATCAACTACTGGCTTTTCACTTTTCTTTTTCTCTTCTCTTTCCTCTTCCACTTCCTCTTCATTCTGCCTAAGTGTTTCATATACTTTATGTAGAGGAATTTCACTCAGATCCTTCATCTGTTTCGTCCTCCGAGTATGCTTGTTCCACTCAGGTTGCAAAACACTTAGAAACTTCACATTATTCTCAATTTGTTTCTTCTTCACTTTATTCTTTGCCAAGTCTTTGAGCGAGGATACAAATCTCTCATAAGTTTCCTCTAAGATTTCACCAGTTTTGGCGTTAAAGTCTTCATAATTGTTGATGCAGTTTGCCACTTTCATCTGGTTTCCAATCTTTGAACCCATCATCATCTTCTCAAGATGATCCCACATTTTCTTGGCTGTCACTTTGTAGCTATCAATCTTGATGTAGATCTCATTCGGTATGCTCTGAAGAAGTAGAGATCTAGCTTGTTTGTCTGCCTTATATCTCTTCTTTTGCTCAGCAGAATAACTTGAGAAATCAACAACAATCTCTTTTGTCTTGGGCTCTCGGGGCTCAGTACCATCTTCGCTGTTAGAACTCTCATTTTCCTCATCTGGTACAATAGCTGTGACTGGTTTCATAAGGCCCTCATCAATAGACTGTTTGATGAATTCTCCATTGTCGCGTTGATCTATGAAATCCAGAACCTTATCCTTCCACTGCTCATATTCACCTTTAAACAAGACTGGTGGTTTGACATCTGTTTCGATAGCAAGAGCATCTCTAGAAGTCATCTTGATTAATGCACATATCTTTAAACACGAAATCAGAAAATTTCAAAAAATTGAAAATAGTCAGAAATTGACTAAGTATGGATTTCTCATGCCAAAGAAATTACTTTTCACATAACAAACAAAATTTGCACTCCAAAGAATCAAAATTCTCAGCTTTTCGCACCCAACATTATGCGAGTTTCATCTTTTCACACGTAGTGTGATGCAAATTCTGGCTTTTCGCACAAGGAGGGATGCGAATTATGGAGTTAGGACTTTCTCAAACTTGAACTTTTCGTACACAGAAGTGATGCGAATTTCCGACTTAGAAAAATTTCAGCCCTCTTAGCTTTATGTATCGATGCAAATCCTCCCTTAGAAAAATTTCCACTCCTCAAGATGCGAATTCCTCACCTTTTCGCATGATGTGAGATGCGAATTCTCACTTTTCGTATCAAGTAGGATGCGAAAAGTTCCCTTAGAAATTTCAAAAATCTACTTCTCGTACACTGAGACGTACGAAATACAACTTTTCGTATAAAGCTTCGTTCGAAATTCCCTATTTTCGTACGCGGGTTCGTGGAATTCTGTCCTTAAAGAATCTATTTTCAACAATCCATGCAAGTTCTTCCTATGGTCATGCGAAATTCTCAGATCTCGGCCCAAAAACTTCAAAATCAACCCGAATTGAAACCAACACTCAGAATTAGAGAACAAAACTTCAGCAATTTGATCTTGATCACGTTTCGAACAGATTACAAACAGACAATTTCAAACAAAAACTAATACAACCACAACTCGATCAAGAACATAGTAATACAGACTCTCGAACATACAATTTCAAACTAATCCAAAATTCACACAACCAGTAGTTAATTGGACGATGTAATATAAAACAAACTTTTTCTTTAGTATAAAACGAATATAGTGCAATGATTACTGTTAAACCCAGAATACTAGTTGATAAACAATCACACAACACAATACAAATCAAGAGATGAATAAATCAGAATAACATACCACGATCCCTTGATTAATCAATGAAAACCTTGTGTGTGTTCTTGGTACCTAGATGCGTACGATTACAGAATACGGCTACCTCTCTGTATTTCTTAATTATGCGGATTATGAGAGGTTCACCCTAAAACCTAATAATTAAAACCTATGTAACTAAGCCGTATAGGCCTATTGGGCTTGAGGCCCAATTACAAACAACTATCAAATAATTACAAATTAGACCTCCTAATTTAACTTTAATCTTGAATACAATTTATGGTTCAACAATCTCCCCCTTTGGATTCAAGATTAAAATTTTTTTGGCAATTTTCTTCGGGTCTTCACTTTTCTTGAAAACTGTAGTAGATATGACTTTGATAGTTTCAAAACTTGTAACTTCAGTAATCTTCATCTTCAAATTAGCTCAGATACTTTGATATCTTCAACAGTCTGATATCTTTGAAAAACTTCAGTAGTCTTTCACAAACAATCTTGTATCTTCTTTCTCTTTGTATTCTCCCCCTTTTTATATTCTCCTCCTTTTTGATGAGCGCTGAGAATCATCATCATCAAAACATAGCAAAAACAATCTCCCCCTTGGTTATATAGTCATCAATTAAGCACTGTCTTCATGTATAGATCCCTGTGTGGAAATAAGAGCAGTCTCTCCAAATGGAGAAAGTGATTATTTCAATCTTTTTAGATTCAATTAAAATAAATGTGGTAACCCTGAATCAACAAATGACTCAGTTTGGAATGTCTGTCAGTAACAAAATGTTACTGAGTAACACAAAGTTACTATATAAGGAGATGGTTTTGATGTTGACTCCCCAGGACTTCCATTCAATCATCGAATAACACATGGTTATCTATGAACGTTCTGATAGAAAACAAATTTCTATGTGCTCGTGCATGTGTATGAAAGAATTAAGCATCGATGATTGCTATTCAATTTAGGCTCAAAGTATGTAAACTTTTTGAGACAACAACAAATTATACAAAGACTCAATGTGCATGAGAAAGGGTTCGAAGGTGGGGCAACTTTCCTTCTTTTTCAATATTAGTATCTTCCAAATGAAGAACCAATAGCATATGTGCTGCTTCCCCAGAGAATGTGAAACATTTTCTTTTTGAGAAAAGAATGAGTAGCTGGTGGGGTAGTATGCAAGAGATGGCATGGGCTAGGTGCCATTTTCAATGATGGTCACCAAAGAATGTGAACCAATCAGATTTTGTGGCTGCCCAGCTCAGAAAGAAGTTTGGTGTAGAGTCTGATATTCTTTTACTCTGTTCTCTCACCCTCTTTCTTTTAATTCTCACTTCTAACCAATCTCTCTTTTCCATTTTACCTCTTCACACACCAACACTCAATCTTTTGACTCCTCTCCCCTCAATCACTCAGGGAATACTTCCTGGGTAGGAAAACTGGTTATCGTGAATCCATGGAAGTTCTGTTAAGCTCACACACTGAATCCCTTGTATTTTCCCAAAAGAACGTGTTGTTCAACAACTTTTTGTACATGTGTAAGCACAAGGGAATACAAATAAACATGAAGAATAAAATGTTTGGATAAGTCAAAACATAAGGTGTTTGACAATAAAATTCTCCCCCTCAAACTAAAGGAGTTTGACAATTTAGCTCTTTGACAATTAGGCTCCCCCTCATTTTTTTTTTGCATATAAATAGAAAACAAAGCACTGAAGTGCGGGTTCTAATCAGATGTGATTAGAAGACATTATCACTTGAATTGTCCTGCACACAAAAGAACTCATGGTAATCATTTATGAAAATGATTCCTTTATTGTTAGCAACAGTTGAAGAATAAAACACAAGATGAAGATTCAAAATACTCCCCCTCGAATCATGAGTAAGGTCTTAAGAAGACATGTTCAACATTCCAAGTTTGTTGATTAGAAATTGGAACCTCTTTTCATCCAACGTCTTGGTGAAAAGATCAGCTAACTGGAAATCAGTTTGAACAAAGTGCATTTCGATATCACCTTTTTCTACATGATCTTTGATGAAGTGATAGCGTACATCTATATGTTTGGTCTTTGAATGCTGAACCGGGTTAGATATTATGGCGATTGCGCTCTTGGAATCACAATAAATAGGAACACACTTGTAGTTGTACCCAAAGTCCCTTAACTGAGTCTTCATCCACAGGACTTGTGAACAACATCTAGCAGCAGCTACATATTCAGCCTCAGCAGTGGATGTTGAAACACAGTTTTGTTTCTTCGAGGTCCAACTTACAAGTTTGTCACCTATAAATTGACATGATCCAGAGGTGCTTTTCCGGTCTAGCTTATATCCTGCATGATCAGCATCTTTAAAGGCAGTTAGATCAAAACGAGAATTCTTTGGACACCAAAGGCCTAAATTAGGAGTGCCTTTGAGATATCTAAGGATTCGCTTAACAGCATTTAAGTGCGACTCTTTAGGATTAGACTGATATCTCGCACAAAAACATGTGGCAAACATTATATCTGGGTGACTGGCAGTCAGATAAAGTAAAGAACCAATCATGCTACGATACACCTTTTGATCAACAGATTTACCAGAGGGATCTGCATCTAAGAGTGTACGAGTAGCCATTGGTGTTTTCATGACTAAACTATCTGACATATTGAACTTTCTTAATATATCTTATATATATTTATCTTGATTAATGAAAATGCCTTCGGGTAATTGCTTTACTTGTAAACCAAGAAAGAAATTTAACTCACCCATCATCGACATTTCAAACTTTGTTTCCATGATTTTAGAAAAGTTCTTGCAAAATTTCTGATTTGTCGACCAAAATATTATGTCGTCAACATAAATCTGAATCAGAATCAAGTCCTCACCTTGCCTTTTGAGAAATAAGGTGGTGTTAACCGTACCTTTCTTGAAACCATAAGCTAGGAGAAATTTAGTAAGAGTTTCATACCAGGCTCGTGGTGCTTGTTTAAGACCATACAACGCTTTGTCTAGCACATAGACATGATCAGGGTGAAGAGGATCAATGAAACCTTCAGGTTGTGCCATGTAGACCTCCTCATGCAGAACGCCATTTAGGAAAGCTGACTTTACGTCCATTTGATAGACTGTAAAGTTTTTGTGCGCTGCATATGCTAAGAAGATTCTGATGGCTTCGATCCTTGCAATATGGGTGAATGTTTCGTCATAGTCAATGCCCTCTTATTGACAGTACCCTTTTGCAACCAATAGAGCTTTATTCCTCACAACTACTCCAGCCTTGTCTTTCTTGTTTCTGAAAACCCACTTAGTTCCAATAACAATTTTACCTTTAGGTAGTGGGATCAAGCGCCATACCTTGTTTCGTTCGAATTGCAGAAGCTCGTCTTGCATAGAAGAAATCCAGAAGGGATCACGTAGAGCTTCAGATGCTTTCTTCGGTTCTAGGGAACTAAGGAAGCTTGAAAACATGCAGAAGTTAGCTGACGCGGACCATGTCGTGGCACCAGATTGTACGTCACCTATCACGTTATGCAGGGGATGATCCTTAGTCCAACGATGTGTACTTGGTAAGGATTCAACTATTTGTTGCGTGTTTGATGCATTGTATTCATCATGCACGACAGGTAGATCCACAGATGTACTCGGGACATCTTGTACAGGAGTTTCTGAAACTGATGCTTCTGGAATAGCAGCTGAAGTACTCGTGACTTCAGTTCCAGAAGGAATATCTGCAGAGACAAATTCAACATTAGTAGAGTCAGAAACTAACGGTTTACTTATACCTGATGGAGATGCAGTTTCAGTGACTTCTTCGGATGGTCCAGACATGTCTTCAGAAATAGTAGGGACCTCCGAGCTTGTTGTTGGTGTAGATATGTCTTTGTCAAAATCTGCCCAAATATCATCGAAGGCATCAATAAACAACAAATCTAACTCAGATGAAGTAGAGTTAGAGTTAGAAGAAGTAGATTCTTTAGAAGCTGGTTCTATTCTGGATTGAATAGAAGCTTTGTTCTTAAGTCCGAGTTCTGAAAATTTGTGTCCAGAAGTCCGTGTAGAATTCTCATCAAAAGAGACATTCATGCTCTCAACAATTGTCTTGGTTCGAATAATGTAGATTCGATAAGCTTTGGATGTTAGGGAGTATCCAACGAGATATCCTTCATCCGCTTTCTTATCAAATTTTGATAGTCCTTCACGCTCACGTAGAATGTAACACATGCAACCAAAGATACGAAGGAATTTGATGTTAGGTTTATGATTGTTGATTAACTCATATGCTGTTTTGTCAAAGCGTTTGATCACAATGGTACGGTTCTGAGTGAAGCAAGCTATCGCGACTGCCTCAGCCCAAAGATACATGGGTAGATCAGAATATGCAATCATAGTACGAGCAACTTCAACAAGAGTGTGGTTCTTCCGTTCAACAATGCCATTCTGTTGTGGAGTATAGGCTGCAGAGAAGTTATGTGAAATTCCCACAGAGATAAGATAACTCTGCAAGGTGTCATTCTTGAACTCCGTGCCATTGTCACAGTAAAGAGTTCGGACTGGAAACTGAAGACGTACTTGAATGCGCTTGATAAAAACGATAATCAGTTCTGGCGCATCTGACTTGTTGCGAAGAAACTCAAGCCATGTATACCTTGAATAGTCATCTATCATTACTAAGACGTATTTCTTGCCGTTGATAGATGCTGTTCGCATTGGGCCACAAAGGTCCATATGAAGAAGTTCTAGTGCAGATGAGGTCGATGATTCAGTTTTGGACTTGAATGAGCTTCGCTTCATTTTGCCCATCTCACATGCATAACA
This sequence comes from Arctium lappa, assembly GCA_023525745.1. NCBI lineage: Eukaryota > Viridiplantae > Streptophyta > Magnoliopsida > Asterales > Asteraceae > Arctium > Arctium lappa. The sequence continues at coordinate 54,368,899 of CM042058.1, read as the reverse complement.
TAGTGAGTCTTTCTCAAACCTCATTTCTAGTAGACCTTTGACCAGACCTTGTCTCTGTAGCTTAGCTATGGATCTGAAATTTTGATGAGACAAGCGTCGATGCCACGTCCATGATTGTGCTTTAGATGCTTTGGCTAATAGGCATACTGGACGTGTGGCAGATAGTGTTGGAAAATCTACATAATATAGATTTCCATGGCGCTCAGCTTTGAAGATTTCGTACCCATCTGGATCCTGTAGATAGCAATAAGTTGTTGTGAAGCGAACTTGATATTTCATGTCACATAAGTGACTGGTGCTAAACAAATTATGATCAAGTCCTTCAACATATAACACCCTTTGAATCTTCACAACTCCATTATCGATCATTCCATATCCTCTGACGTGTCCTTCTACTTCAGAATTTGCAAAACGAATTGCTCCGACAGGTTCCTCCACATAGTTATGCAAGAGGTGCTTCAATCCTGTCATGTGGCGTGAACATCCGAAATCTATTACCCACAATCGACAAGCCTGCAAAAGAGACAATTAGTTTTGCTTAGGTACCCATATCAAGATGGGTCCTTCGCGGTTAGTTCCAAGCAATTCAGGAATATCAGCAGGTTTAACTTTCACTCTCCATTCATAACGGGGTTTTGGAATCCATTTCCAAACCATTTTAACATTTAATTCCTGAAAGTGATTTTTAGATCTAGGATTGGCAACCTTAGCACGAAACACTTTGGGTTGCGTGGAAGAATTAGAATTAAGGTTCAGTTTAGCTTTTCTTTTACTCTTTTTGGACTTAGGAGGGGAGTAGTATTTGAAAGAGTTATCCCAACAGTGTTTGCAATATAGATTTTTTCGAGCAAAAGTCATAAACTTAGATTTATTGGAACAAATCTTACATTCATGTCCATCAAAAGAATTACTTTTCAAAATATCACTGTCTGTAATACAACTGTTTGTAACAAAAGATTCACTAAAGTTCAAACTAGCAGTTTTATTCAAACTAGCATCTTTGTTCTTCTTACTCCACCCAACACCATTTCCTTTTATATCTGAAACAGAAACAGGAACCTTGTTTGTCTCTATCTTAGAGGGTGGTTCTTTTCTAGTGTTACTTGAAGTCTCACCCTTCTCAAAGATACTAGGTGGATATTCAGGACAATTAGAGTAAACAACTGAAGGTTTTGCAGGTGCATCAAATTCTGGATTAGTTGTTACCTTCCAGCTTGGATCAATGAACATCTGTTTATCATTTGAAGCATTCTTAAACTGAGTAATTTTCAAATCATTGATCTCTGTGCAAATCTCTTGATTTTCTTTCAAAGATTTTCAAGTTTAAATTTGAGATCAAAGTTTTCATCTTCAACCTCATCAAGAGACTGTTGCAACATATCAATTTGCTTCATTAATTCAGATGTATGATCACTCACATAATTTGACTCCTTTGCAGTAGAAACAGGATCAGAGTATGAAGCATTCATCATTTCAGAAAACCTTTCCTCGGTCATGTTCTCAATAAACTCCATTTTGTCATTTTTAAAAGAAGATCCATTTGTTATGACAGTTTCTTCTTCAACCTCTTCAACAAGTAAACGTTTAGGAGCAATGGGAATTGAGACTGATGGTATATTTGATGGATCGACATCCGATTCATACTCATCATATTTGCATTCAGTCTCAGGTGTAACCGTGTTATTGCTGACTGATTGTTTTGAAGGTGTGGTAAATAGTGATTCAGACTCAGTAAATTCGATCTTTCGACTTTCATAGCTTTTGTTCAAATCACTATATTTAAAACCAACTGATTTAAAAGAATTTTGAGAATCAGTGTCACAAGACTTGTTTTCTCCCATTTCTTCTTTCCCTTTGGTCTCTGTAAAAGGTGTAGAATTACTTGCTTCAACAAAAGTTGCACAAATGTTAGGAATGGGTCTGATTGTGGAGCCAAGTTTATTAAAATTATATAAATGCTCCGGTGCCTTTTTCAAAACATCGTTAATTGGCAAACCCAAACTTGGTTTAAGTTTATAAAACCTTTCATCTTGGAGTTTATTGGTCAACAGATTTAATGTCTGCTCAGTCTGACCTCGTTTCATGTTAATATCCTCCAATTGCTTGATTTTGGTGAAAGCTTCATTTCTTTCTTGAAAACAAACTTCAAATTTAATTTTAAACTCACCTTTTTCAGCATTAAGATTGACAAGATCCTTTTCTAAGCCAGATATTTTTCTTTTTAAAGATTCCTTTTCAGCTTTTAAACCATCCTTGTTTTTTTCTTTTTCTTCCACAACAACTTTCAGTAAAGCGTTTTCATCATGAAAACTCAACACTGATTGATGTGCGGAGCTAGGTTTACCTTTCAATAAAGAAAATTCATCTTTCATATTATGTATTTGGGCCATCAGAGATTCAATAAGTTCAGACTTATCACTTACCTCAGAGTTTGCATCTTCGGAATGTGCCTCAGAAGCTTCATCGTCACCATCCAGTTTTGCCATGTAGGAAACTTGGGTGAAGTACGCCTGCTCCTCGTCATCAGAACTTTGGAACAACCAGTTTTCCTCTTCAGCCATAAGCACCTTTCCTTCTTCAGCTTTCTTGGCAATGAGTGACTTCCTTGCATAGTATTCTGAGTTCTTTACTTTCTTGAACTTGCAATCTTTGGAGTAGTGCCCAAATTTGCCACAGTTGTAGCATCTGCCCGGTTCATCCTTTCTTTCTTCTTTCTTCTCCTCTCTCTTTTCTTCTCTTCTATCTTCCTTCCTCTCTTCTCGTCTTTCCTCTCTCCTTCCATGCCTTGGCTTGTATCTCATTTCAGACTTCTCTTTCTTGTGCCCTTCGTACTTTGGTTTTGAGTAATATTTTTTCTTGCCAAAGCTCTTATTGAATTGACGATTTATCATGGCCAAGTTCTCAGAGAACCTCTGTATATCATCATCAAAGTCAATCTCCAGTTCTTCATCACTCGAAGCAGAATCAGATTCAGTAACCTCCGTAACAAAAGCTTTAGATACTTTCTTCTTTGACCTTGCAGAAGATACAGGACCAGAACTTGAACTTTTTTTCTTTGCCGGCTATGAGAGCCACAGAGTCCTTCAGATTTTTGGACTCATTGTTAATAGTTGTCACCTCTTCTTCATGGTGAGCAAGAGTAGAAAAAATATCTGTGACGTTCTCTAGAGCCATGTTCTTTGACATCTGAAGATTGATGGCAAAGTTCTTCCATTCAGGGTTCAAGTTCTTGATGAACTTATAGTTTATCTCTGAAGCAGATTTAGAGATATTGTTCCTCCTCAGGTCATTCAGAATAATGTTGTATCTGTTATAGGTATCAAGCAGTGTTACTCCTTCTCTTGCATGAAATCCCTCATAGGCATTAATGCACAGATTCTGCTTTGCCTGAATTGAAGCTTCACTTCCCTCAAATTGTCTTGCTAGCTCATCCCAGATTTCTTTAGCTGAATTTCGACTGTCTACCCGATTGTAGATGTCATTTGGGATGGACATTGTCAGGTAAATGAGAGCTTCTTCATCTATCTTGTACATATCTTTTTCTTTATCGGTGAATAACTCCTACGATTTAGGAACAAATCTGTCAGCGATTTCCGGAGAGGTGTCAGTTGCAGTTTGACCCTGTACTCTGATCATTGGATTTACTGGACCAGACGTGATTGAAACCATGTATTCTCTGTTCTTGTGATTCAGAAACTGGATCATTCTCTTCTTCCATTGTTGATACTCATTTTCCATGAGGACAGGAGGTTTGGACTGAGAGCCCATTGAGAGAAGTTGGTTCGACATCTTTAGCTGTATGGTTAGAAATCAAACTTATCTGTACCAAGATAATCAACTAGATGAGATCTTTAGAATCAAGAATTAGATAAAAACTACACTAAAAAATTTTCAGAAAAATAAATTTCCAAAAACAATCAAATGCAGATATCGCAAACAGTATAAAACACAAATAGATTAAACAAAGTAAATCTGGCGCAAAAGTCAGATATATGCTAAGGACAGTGGCGCAAAAGGCGACTTTGCGCGAGAAGATGGTGGCGCAAGAAGAGTTTTGCGCTAGAAACAGGTCGCACGAGATAGAGTTTTGCGCGAACAGTAGGTGGCACAAAGTATAGATACACGCGAAGAACAGATGGCGCAAAAGTGAGGTTTGCGCGAGTAACTAATGGGGTAAAATAAAACGACCGGGGTCTTGCTTGACCGGTGTGATGCTCGACCGGTATGACGCTCGACCGGAGTTTGTGACCTGTGTGCTGTCGACCGGGGTCTTGCTTGACCGGAGTCTTGCACGATCGGTATGTCGTCGACCGGTATCTGTACGACCGGAGTTGAAATGGACCGGACTTGAGTATCGACCGATATCCTAAGCGGTGTGGTGCGACCGGATCTATTCAATCGGTGTTGACTGGTGTGTTGACCGGGCGACCGGTATAATGTTTGACGACCGGGACCGGACTTGATGAATAACGACCGGTGTTCTTAGTTAGACCCAGAACACGATATTCAACCCAGAAACCACATCAATCGATTGATAGGCAATGTAAAAACCATACTTTATACCCACAAACTTGTATCGATCAATGCCCAATCAACATTAATGATTAAAAACAACTTTAATAACTCAATTTGAATGAAGCAGTAGACGACAGTTCATGAACAGGGATATCACAAATCTTCAAAATACTAATCGATTTTAGTGTAATATTGAAATTAATCAACACATAACCAATTTAGCACTGATTTGAACACAACCCAATCAGTTTCTTATCAGATTTCACTCAAAAATTCAAGAACAAATATGGATATCAAAGAGCAGTGTTAGACTTTTTCACGGACCCAGTTTTCAAAAATCCTCAAAAGCCAATCGATTTGTGATATTAAGTGCAATTAAACTATCAGATAACATTCAATAACATGAAACACATCTAATCATCTCAATTTTATGCATAAAAACACATTAAATCAACCAATCGATCTTCACACAGTAAGAAGTCGATGAACACAGTTTTAATCCAAAAAGCTTGATTCTTTTGCTCTAATACGACTTGTTAAACCCAGAATACTAGTTGATAAACAATCACACAACACAATACAACTCAAGAGATGAATAAATCAGAATAACATACCATGATCCCTTGATTAATCAATGAAAACCTTGTATGTGTTCTTGGTACCTAGATGCGTACGATTACAGAATACGGTTACCTCTCTGTATTTCTTAATTATGCGGATTATGAGAGGTTCACCCTAAAACCTAATAATTAAAACCTATTTATACTAAGCCGTATAGGCCTAATGGGCTTAAGGCCCAATTACAAACAACTATCAAATAATTACAAATTAAACCTCCTAATTTAACTTTAATCTTGAATACAATTTATGATTCAACAATTACAACTCCAAAAACAACACTAAAATTCGAAATTCGAAAAATGAACAGTAAGATACGATTTCTTCAAATTCGACACCAAAAATCTCAGATTCTTGATTGATTCTGATTTGTGCTTTGCTCTGATACCAATTGTGTGTCCCACTAAGTGCAAATTGATCAAGATGAATAAGAAAATTTAATCCAACATGCCATATGTATTGAGTTACAATCAACAAATTACAATTTGTATTCTCTCAAATATTTTTGTCTCTAAACATACGAATTCTCTTGAAGTGCTACTACCTTAACTAAAGAAAACTAAACTATTTATACTTCCTACAAATACAAAGGAAACAACAACTAAACAAGTTGACTTATTACAAAGACTTGACTTTTCACTCTAAACAACTTTGACTTCGCTTGAGGATTGACTTGAGCTTTAACTTTAATTCCCATGATCTTGGATCCAACATATTTGTGCACTAACAGTGTTTGGCTTGAAGGTTAAGCAACATAGATGGGTATAGCGGCAACGACTTAAGTGATCATCTTCATCATATCCTTCTTGAATTTCTCTAAGTCAGCAGAAATGACAGAGGGTGCTTGTGAAGGAAGCTCTGGAATTGCTTTGATAATGTCGGTTTTGGCAGTTGAGAGCTCCTTTGAGATATTTGCAGAGCTAACCTCGACAAGCTTCTCCAGAGAAGCAATCCTGTTGTTAGTTGTTGTGAGTTGAATGCGCAACTCAGAGACCTCTGAAGTGAGTCTTTGTACTTAAAAATTTGAGGCATAGGCAGTTGAGGTCTTTTCCAAGGTAAGTTTTAGATCGTTCAAGGATCCTTTTATTTCAGCACTAAAGATCTTGAGCTCATCTCTAGTAACAAAATCTGAGAGGGAAATCTTGGAGTTTACACATGTCTCCAATTTACCCTCAAGTTCAGAGGGGCCTTCTTTCAGGGATGGTTTGAGGTTGTCACTGGAAGGACTTCTTGCTGATCCTTGAGAATCCTTTGTCGGGGATTTCTCTACAGCGGTTCTAATCAGTTCCTCCTCCTCTGACTGAGGTTTAGGGGAAGGTAATTTGATGTGATGAGTTGACCTGCTATCCAGGCATGTCAACCCTTGTGCAACTAAGTTAATCCTTTGCACCTCAGTAAGGCAATCCCTACGCGAGATCCTAAAGATCTCTAGAACTATGGGATGGTCCTCTAAATCATGAGCCACATAGGCATCACGTTGTGTGGGAGGTGGTGATGTACCTTGGGGCGAAGGGGTACTTTTTGTTTCAATGGCTAAGTCCTTTTGAGAGGACTTATCCATATTGGTGGTTCCCCTAGGCTGTGTGCTTTAGAGGCAGAAGGATGTGCCTCTGAGCGGTTGGTTGGGATTAGGATCGAGGTGTGCACCTCTAATTCAATATTCATTGGTGCTGGACCATCGTGAATAGATTGTGTGGAAGCACTGGGAGGGGGGCTTGGAAATCTCACATGTGTGCCACGAGGGGCATCTTTTTCTACCTCGCCACTCTCGGGTCCAAGGGTGTCAAGAATTATTCTGTTAGTGCATAAATATGTTGGATCAAAGATCATGGGAAATGAAAGTCAAAGCTCAAGTCAACTCTTATTGCAAAGTCAAAGTCATGTTAAAAAGTCAACTAGTTTAGTTTTATTTTTGTCATTGTAAGCTTGTGGTATAAATACTTGTTTTTGTTTGTAGAATCTTTAAGCACCTTGAAAGAAAGATTCTAGAGAGAGAATTATTGAGGGAGAGAGAGAGAGCATTGTATACGAAACTGTAAACTGTTGATTTCAAGATCAATTGAAATGGAGTTTGAATCAATTCTTGTTGTTTATCTTGATTGGATTTGCACATAATTTGGGAATAATAATTGGTATCAGAGCAAGCACTTAATCCGAATAATTCGAGAATCTGGAAATAATTGTTAGTGCATAAATATGTTGGATCCAAAATCTTGGGAAATGAAAGTCAAAGCTTAAGTCAACTCTCATTTCAAAGTCAAAGTCATGCTAAGAAGTCAACTAGTTTAGTTTTGTTTTTGTCTTTGTAAGCTTGTGGTATAAATACTTGTTTTTGTTTGTAGAATCATTAAGCACCCTAAAAGAAAGATTCTAGAGAGAGAATTTTGAGAGAGAGAGAATTGTATACGAAACTGTAAACTGTTGATTTCAAGATCAATTGAATTGGAGTTTGAATCAATTCTTGTTGTTTATCTTGATTAGATTTGCACATAATCTGGGAATAATAATTGGTATCAGAGAAAGCACTTAATCAGAATAATTCGAGAATCTGGAAATTTTTGGTCGAACATCAAGAACTCGCATATCACTGTTCAATCAATTGAATTTCTTGATTTCTAGTTGTTTTTGAGTTGTAATTGTCTGTATTGTAATCGTTTTGTGTACTATAACATATTTGGTTTGATTTATGTTGTCCAATTCACAAATGTTTGTGTGAATTTTGGATTTAATTGAGTTTGTAGTTCGAAAGTTTTTCACATACTGTAATCGCTTCAAATTTCAAGTTTTGTTATTTTGATTGTAATCAAGTACTTGTAACCTGTTTAAAAAGTGATCTAGGGCAAATTGGTGAAGTATCAGAAAAAAAATTTGATGTCTTGATTGGGTTTGAGGCTGATTTTGTGTTTTTGAGTTCGATAAACTCAAGAACACGCAAGATCTACATCTTTCACATCCTTCACTAGCTCAAGAACTCGCATAAGGCTTGCGCGTAAAGTCTGGAATTCACATATAGTTATGTACGAAAAGCTACAGATTTCGCACATTGAAGAGCCTCAATTTTTTTTCCAAATCCAGAATTCGCAAAAAGTGTGCGCGAAAAGTAAATATTTTCAAAACTTTCTCAACAAGTGTCCAAGCTTTCTCAACAAGTGTCTGACATTGAGAAAGTAATCATAATGGAAAGAGACAAGTTTGCCAAGGAGAAAAAGGCCATTGAACAGAAGAATGTTGGAACTTTCAAAGAAATATCTGGTCAGAGAACGGGTGCTGAGAAGGACTTTGAAGAAGAAAGGAATATATTTGAATCAGAGATATGGAAGCTGACAGAGAAGTTATCTGAACTATCAGCTTGTGCTTTGAAAGAACATAAAACGAAGTCTGAGTTTCAAGAAAAGATTGACCTGCTCGTCAAAGAAAGAGACAATTCTCTTCAAAGATAAAAGAGCTTGAAAAATTTCTTCTAAGGTGGCGGTAACTGAGCAGAAGACTCCAGAGTCAATTATCCACACACCTAGAAGTGATTCAGCTGGTTCTAAAAAGATAGTTGCATGCTCACATCAAAGAACTGTTTCTTCACAAGGTCAGTCAATTCATATGATCAGATACGTACTACTAACATTTTTTTTGATAGAAATGTAGATGGTTCAGATACATTCAGAAAAAGAAGAAGAAGGAGGTATAGAGAAGAAAATCCGGTTTGGAAAGTGAAACCAGTTGATGATGAAAAGAATTAAGAGAAGAAAGGTAAGAAATCATGTGTACATGCACCAAATGTCAAGAAAAACAATGTGCGAAAAGGTAAACCTGATCATGTTTATTCGAGAGAACAAATTAATCAGGTTATCTAAAAAGAAGAATTATTGTTCTTATTGTCGTACATATGATTTTGTGCCTAAAACTAGTGATCATTACTGGTATGGTTCTTATTCATATACTCCTATTAGAACTGCAACTCACAAACATGGACCCAAATACCAGTGGGTACTAAAGCCGAAAGATGAATCTGTGTTGCAGGCACCTCAAGTCAAAGGGGAGTAAGAGAACCAAGGCATCTGAATACTACAGTTCAGGACCCGTTCTTCAAAGATTAAGGAGTTTGACTTCTAAACACAACAGTTTAGGACTCGCTCTTCAACGATAAAAAGAGATGATACTCTGTGCATATACGAGATTGTACTCCGATACATGAATGAGAAGATCAACCTTCAAGGGGGAGTACATATTTTCCTGATGCATAATTTCAGGGGGAGTATATGACTTCTGATTACATCTGATCAGAACTCATACTTTCAGAGTTTTATTGCTTTATGTCATTTTATTTTTCAATAAATTTTGTGAATAAAGCTCTGTACTTTGACAGACTTTTTGACTATTGCAGAATTGAGAGAAAGCTTAAACGATCATATCAATATGACTTTTGAGCTGACTTGATGAGATTTAAGACTGAGCGAAAAGGTTTATTTATAATATTAATCTCGTAAGTGTCTGAAAGAAGGACAACTTTCAGATATGAAAACATGTTCTTAAATGTTCAAACCACTTCTGATTCTTAAAACGATTTCATGAATATAAAAGTGTGATTTTTAAATGTTTTCATTTTCATGTGCTTTCATGATTTATAAACCGTGTGTTTCCAAAGATAAGTATTTGTGTTTTATCTTTTCCATATACTTTCAAGTATTCACAACACCGGTTTAACTTTTTGTTGCATATGTTATCACCATGTCTCAAATTGAACAAAATTTTTTCGATGGTGATACACCCCGCTTGATATTCAAAGTTTTGAGCGTGATTTCATTTCGAAACGTTTCTATCAAGAGTGTCTATATTTTGATTCGTATAGACAATATCCAATTTTTGCTGATCTAAGCTTTACTTGATAAATCATTCAGATTTTGATCTTTTTCATACAATGTCAGATTTTCAAACAAGATTCTTGTATTCATTTCATTCATTCAATATACTTGTTTGAAATATCTTCAATGTTTAAAATGCTCAAATCTTCATGATTATCTTCATGAGCATACAAATATCTGACTTGTATTTCATATTTTGTCATTTTGAGCAACATTGTACTTATAGGATTACATGGGTTCATTGTGTCAGGTTAAACTGAAACTTCTATGGATTCACGTTAACCAGTGTTTCCTACCCAAGAAGTTAATCCTTGAGTGATCGAAGAGTGAGGAGTCAAAATAACTGAGTGTGGGTTGTGTGATGAGGTAAAATGGAAATGAGAGTTTGGTTAGAAGTGAGCTCAAAGATTAAAAAGAAAGAGGGTGAGAGATCAGAGTAAAAGAATATCAAACTCTGCACCAACTTTTTCTGAGTCGGGCAGCCACATTACTAATTGTTTCACATTTCTTCGTGAACATCATTGAAACAGGAACCTAGCCCATGCCAACTCTTGATAAAAACCCCACCAACTACTCATTTTCTTCTCAACAAGAAAATGTTTTATATTTTCAAGGGGACACAACACATAATCTATCTGATTTTCATTTGGAAAATCTGGATATTGAAAAAGAAGGAAGTCTGCCCCACCTTCGCACTTCGATCATGCACAATTGAGTCTGTGTTTAACTATTATTGTATCAATGGTTTACACAATTTTGAGCCTAATCAAAAGCAATTATCCGTGCTTAATTCTTTCAAACACAAGCATGTACACACAGGAAATTCGTTTTTCTGTCAAAACGTTCATAGAATAAACTTGTGTTATTCGATGGTTGAATGGAAGACCTGGGGAAGTGAACATCAAAAAGATCCTTTACAATGTGTATTCATTACAGACAGTGACTTCATGTTACTGACAGACACTTCTAGCTGATTCATTTGTCGATTCAGGTGTTACACTCATATTTTGTCTGAATTTGAAAAGATTCGGATGAATATCTTTTTGATCGATAAATAATCAGAGGCTCAGTATAAAAGATCAGTGGTCATATTAGAATGGGTTTATGACATTTCTTGTAGAGTTTTGATGATTTCATGTTCCAATCATCAAAAAGGGGGAGACAGAATCAAGAAATGTTATAGATAGGAGACATAATCAAGAAATGTGTGAAGTGATCAAGACAGTTGATTTTGAGGAAGTTTGTTGAAAGCTGAAAGAGAAAGTTCAAAGATTTCAGAATCTGAGCAGATTTTACTGAAATTTTCTTTGAAGACAATTTGCTGAAGCAAACTGAGCTGAAACTGAAGATAATTTCTTTCCAGTGTCTGAAAGAGGTTTTACAACCTTGGGGGAGAATGTTATTGTTCTTAAAGACAAACTTCGAGGAGATTACAAAAGTTTTTGAAGACAGGTTTATCAAACAAAGGAGGAGATTTATCAAATGTTTGTTTTTCTGAAGATTATCTGAGATGATAACAAGTCTACAACAGGAAGATAAGTTGTTAAAGTTATTCAATGCAACAAAAGTGGGAGATTGAATTGCAAAATCTCTTAGAGATGATCTTGAATCCAAAGGGGGAGATTGTTAGAGCATATATTTGTTGAATACAAGATCATAAAGACTAAAGACTGATAGTCAACACAAGTCAATTCTCAAGCAGAAAGTCAAAGTCAAGCATTGCAAATGTCATATGTTGTGAGAGTTTAGTAGTGTGAGTGTTTCTCTTAATGTACGCATTCTGTATTGTGCGTTCATAGTGTCGTGAGTGTTTTGTCTCTTCATATAAATAAGGATATGGCTCTGTGTTGTGCGTGTAGTTCTAGAAGTTCATCAATTTTAGAAGTGTGAGCTTATCTGAGTTAGGGAGAGAAAGTTGAGAGAACATTTATGTACAAATTCGATTGTGAAATACAAAAAGAGAATTAATTGAAACTTTGATTGTCATCTTGTTATACACTGATTAAGGGACTAACATATTTCGCATCGTGTGTGATACGAAAAGAGAGGATTTCGCATGACCATATGTGCGAAAAGCTAGATTTCGCATAAGCCTTTGTGCGAAAAGTCAAGAATTTGCAAGTCTTTTTGTGCAAAAAGCTTTTGTTCAAGTCCTTGATCTGCGAAAAGTTCAAAGATTCATATCTCATTGTTTATTGAAATATTTCTAAGTGAGGGTTTCTCATAATATTTGTTTGTGAAAAGTGAATTGTGTGGAATTTTACTAAGTCTATAATTCACACATCTCAACGTGCGAAAAGATCAGGAATTCGCACCCCTCACTGTGTGAAAAGTTAGAATTTTGCACGCCTTTGCATGCGAATAGAAGGATTTCTCAAGTCTTTGTATGTGAATTGTTGAGTTCTGTGTTGTGCAAAAAGTGATTTCAGTGGCCTGAGAATTCCATACTTAGTCAACTTTTGACTATTTTCAAGTTTTTGGAAATTTCTGATTTTGTGTTTAAAGATCTGTGCTAAGTTCAAGATGACTTCAAGAGATGCTCTTTTAATGGGAACTAATGTGAAACCACCTGTTCTTTTCATGTTTTTGGAAATTTCTGATTTTGTGTTTAAAGATATGTGCTAAGTTCAAGATGACTTCAAGGGATGCTCTTTCAATGGAAACTGATGTGAAACCACCTGTTCTTTTCAAAGGGGAATACGAGCAGTGGAAAGATAGGTTTCTGGATGAGGAAAACGAGTTATGAAACCAGTTACAACTATTGATCCGGATGAGGAAAACGAGAGTTTTGACAGTGGAGATGGTATGGAGCCCTGAGAGCCCAAAACCAAAGAGATTGTTGTTGATTTTTCAAGTTATTCTCCTGAACAAAAGAAGAGATATAAGGCAGATAAACAGGTAGATCTTTACTTCTTCAGAGCATACCGAATGAGATCTATATCAAAATTGATAGCTACAAAGCCACAACTAAGAAAATGTGGGATTAGCTTGAGAAAATGATGATGGGTTCAAAGGTTGGTACCAGATGAAAGTGGCTAACTGCATCAACAATTATGAAGAGTTTAAAGCCAAAACTAGTGAAAGTTTGGAGTAAACCTATGAGAGATTTGTATCCTTGCTTAATGAACTGGCAAAGAACAAGGTAAAGAAGAAGCAGATTGAAAATAATGTGAAGTTTCTGAGTGTTTTGCAACCTGAGTGGAAGAAGAACACTCGGATGATGAAACAGATGAAGGATTTGAGTGAAATTCCTCTACATGAAGTGTATGAAACAGTTTGGCAGAATGAAGAGGAAGTTGAAGAGGAAAGAGAAGAGAAAAGGAAAAGTGAAAAGCCAGTAGCTAATCCAGTTTCCTTAGTTGTTGAGAGGAAGAAGGAGAAAGAAAATAAGGACAAGAAGAAGAAAAATGTATTCATCTAGATCTTTTCAAATCCAGACAAAAAAAGAAATGAAACATCTGAATCAACAAATGAATCAGTTAAAATGCCCGTCAGTAACACCAAGTCACTGTGTGTAACGAAAACACATATTAAAGGAGCTTTTTGATGTTCACTCCCCCAGGGCTTCCATTCAATCATCGAAACACCACAAAGGCAATTTCTATGAACATTATGACAAAGAAACAAATTCTTTGTGTGTTTGTTCATGTGATAGAAAGAGTTAAGCACGAATGATTGCTTAGAAAAGATCAAAATTGTGTAAACCACTGAGACAATAGTAGATAAACACAGACTCAATGTGCATGATTGAAGTGCGAAGGTGGGGCAGACTTCCTTCTTTTCAATATCCAGATTTTCCAAATGAAAATCAGATAGTAAATGTGCTGCTTCCCTTTGAAAAATGAAACATTTTCTTGTTAAGAAGAAAATGAGTGGCTGGTGGGGTTTTTATCAAGAGTTGGCATAGGCTAGTTGCCTGTTTCAATAATGTTCACCAAGAATTGTGAATCATTAGTAATATGGCTGCCCGACTCGGAAAGTAGTTGGTGCAGAGTTGGATAATCTTTTGCTCTAATCTCATACCCTCTTTCTTTTAATCATTAAGCTCACATCTAAACAAACTCTCTTTTCCATTTTACCTCAACGCACAACCCACACTCATTTCTTTTCGACTCCTCACACTCAATCACTAAAGATTAACTTCTTGGGTAGGAAACACTGGTTAACGTGAATCCATAGAAGTTTCATTTAAATCCTAGCACAAAGATCCCATGTTTTCCTAGAAAGCATGTGTTGCTCAAATGATTTAACTTTATCAGTTAAAGCTCAAATACAAGTCAGATGTTTGTATTCTCAGAATATAATCATGAAGATATGAGCAATTTAAACATTGAAGATATTTCAAACAAGTTAATTGAATGAACATACATGAATGCAAAATACTTGTTTGAAAATCTGACATTGTATGAAATGATCAGAAATGAAATGATATAGCAATTAAAGCTTTTGGTCAAGAATAATGGATATTGTCTATACGAACCAAGATATAGACATTCTTGAAATGACGTTTCGAAATGAAATGACGCTCAAATTCTTTGAAATACATGCGGGGTGTATCACCATCGAAAAGTTGGTCAATATGAGACATGGTGATAACTTATTCAACAAAAGAATTAAACCGGTGTGTGTGAATACTTGAAAGTATATAGACAAGATAATACGCAAGTATATATCTTTAGAAACACACGGCTTGTTAAGCATTGAAGCACAAATTAAAATAAAAGCATTTAAAATCACACTTCCAATTCATGAAATCTGTTTAAGAATCGAGAAGTGGTTTGAACATTTAAGAACATGTTTTCTAGGATTGAAAGTTGTCCTTCTTTCAACCATATATGAGATGAAGATAAAGAATTATACCTTTTGCGTGCAATCTTACATCTCATGAAGTCAAGCTTTAAGTCATAAAGATATGATCTTGTATGCATCTCTCAAACTGCAAAAGTCTTAAAGTCATGTCAAAACAACTTTATTCACAAAAATTAAAAGACATAAAGCATTAAAACGATTAAAGTACGAGTTCTGATATGAAGTAATCAGAAGTCATAATTATCTTACTCCCCCTGAAATTATGCATCAGAAAAAAATTATCAGTGTAAAATATAAGCATTAACTCCCCCTCAAATGTTGATCATCATATCTGTTGGATGCATAAAATTTCAGACAAATATGTACTCCCCCTTGAATGTTGATCTTCTCAGATATGTATCTAGGAGTACAATATCATTCATCTCAGGAGTAAAATCTTTTGATCATTGAAGTGTGGGTCTTGAACTGTTGTATTCAAGAGCCATAAGTCTCTTACTCAACCTTGACTTGACTTTCCTGTAACACAGATTCATCCTTTTTCTTTGGTACCCATTTGTATTTGGATCCATTTGTGTTAGCACATTATTTTGGTACCCATTGAAACTTGGGTCCGCTTTTCCTTTGAAAACCATATGAAGAATTAGAACGATAAGAATATACATGATAAGTTTCAAACCAAACATCAGAATATTTTTGAGAAGCATAATCATTTCTACCATAATTTGAAAACTTTCTAGTAGATGGAGCTAACTGGAATAATTGCTGTATGGAATATTTCTTGCAAGAATTAACAAGTTTAGGTTTAGAAATAGCAACATTCGCAATCAAATCATCTTTACTAGTAGTCTTCTTATTACAATCAGAACTAGAAAATGATTTAGCATTCTCGTCTATCTCCTATTTCGCTAGCCATTCAGACTTAACTCCAAGCCTTTTCTTTCTCAAATCTGAAACATTTGAAACTTTCGAGTTAGAACTGTGAGTATTAAATAAATGCTTCTTCTTTGACTTACCAGTGGTGATCTGTTTCTATGAATGCCCATATTTCTTCTTCTTACGTTTGGCAACTTTGGTTTTCACAGGAACTGATTTATCAACTTTCGTTGATGTTTCACCGTTTTCATACACACTTGGTAATCCAAAAGAGTTAACAACAAAAGAAGAATGATCAGGAAGTTTAACATTAAAATCAAAATCACCAACACAGTCATCTAGACAACCATCAGAGTTTAGAAAATCAAACCCTTCATCAAGTAAACCAGACATATCAGCAAAGTTTGAAGCCTTGAATGATTTAGAAAAATTAGAATATTTAAATACAGTAGAGAAAACAGTTTGTTCTAAATCCATCAAGATCCTTTCTTCTGTGAGAGTATTCTCGAGTTCAGAAATTTTACTTTCCAACACAAGAGGAGGAACGGAAAGCTTACCTTCGATGGGCTTAGCCTCCATTTCTTTTTCAGAATAACTCTCAAAATAGTCATTTGAAAGAAATATTGATTTATCAGAATGATAACTATTATTCAACCTCTCATAACGAAATGGAAGTTTAATTTTAGATGTGTTCTTTCTTTTCTCGGTTTCCTTGGCTTCATCCTTTTCAGACAGTCTAGTCCACCTAACTTGAAGTTCAGGGTGTTGAGGTGCCAGTTTTAAAAATCCAAAATCATAAAGAGAAGGCACTTCAGAAATACCCTTTTTGAGACATTGTGGATTCTCGTATCCGAGTCCCCAACCCTCTTTGTTCTCTTTGGGTTTGTTTAGATGAATGGTTTGTTCAGTTTGACCCAAAGTATATAATTTCCCTTCCAAAGCATTCACCTTTTCAATTAAATATTTGTTTTCTTTTGAAACCGAGGAATACATTTTAGAAGGTCTTTAGATTCAAACTCACACAATCTATATTTTGAAACGGTTTCAGATAACTCTTTATGAATTATAGTCTTATTTTTTGCGCTAGTGTCAATGTTTTTATGCAACGCTTCAATCAATACATTTTTCTCAGCAATATCATTGCTAAGTTTATGTATACATTGATTTTTATCATTAATGACACCTTTTTCACGCTTAAGTTTAGACTCTAATTCTTGGAGTTTAGTCATCATAACATGCATTTGATTCAAAAAATCCGATTCAATCATATCACATACCTCTTCGTTATCCTCTTTATCAGAATCAGCTTCGGTTTCCATCTCCATCTGACCCATCAAGCACAAGTGTGCTATCTCTTCCTTCTCTTCTTCTTCAAAATTAGAAACTTGCTGAGAAAGTTTTGTACATTTCAGCTCAACTGCCTTCTTTTCGTCTGCACATTTTCTTGAAAAATCTGAGAATTTCTTTACAAATGCTTTCTTTTCAATCTCAAAATCAGATCTTTCTTTGGCCATCTTTTTCTCCAGATCAGATATTTTCTTTTGAAGCTCAGCATTTGCATCCTTCAAATCCTCAAATTTCTTCTCATTGTTCTCAACAGAATCTTGTTTCTGGACTTTAGCTTCTAAGGCAGAAATATTTCCTTTTAGCTCAGAGTTCTCAATTTCCAGAAACTTTACTCTTGAAGATATCTTTGGTCCTGTCAACATCTTCTCAATTTGTTCCCACAACTGTTTTCCTGTGGCCCTTTTTGTTAGGACTAAAAGTCCTTTGTGTTGAAAGTGGAATAAAGTATTTATAAGGGTGTATATTGTAATTACTTGAAAGTCTTATTAATTAGATGGGCCCAAGTCCATAAGCCCATTAGGCCTGTAAGCCTAAGTATATAAATGCATGATTTGGTTCATAATTAGGTTGAACAGTTTAGACATTTCATTAGAAAGAAAGTGAGTCTCATTATTTTACAAACAACTAGTTTATAGGTTTACTCTCTCTGATCAGAAATCCTTTCTGTAAACCTGTAACCCTTTGAGTTCATATCAATCATATGACTAGTTGCTGTGACTCATTTATTATTCATCTTTGATATTACTTGCTGTTGATTTACACTGTACTGGGATTTACAATTGGTATCAGAGCAGAATCGAATTAATTTTATTCGATACGATTAAAAAGGTTTGTCTAATACCCTTTAATCGAATATTTGTTTTAATCGTGTTTATGTGGTTATCTGATTATCTGAGTAAAATTCTGCTATAGATTGTTTTCTGGACTGATAATCAAAGTATCGTGATTTCTGCAAAATCGATCGATCTGTTTTCTTGAAAAAAAAAATCCGGTCTGAGTTTTCTGGGTTGAAGTATCGATCGATCTGTGTTCTAAAATAAATCAATCTTTTATCGGTCTGGTTGTTTCTCGGTCATCTGTGTTTGTTGAAAGATCAATTTTATCGATTGATTTTCTGGGTTTTTATCGATCTGTTATTTTGAGTTATCGGTATATTCATCGAGTTTATCAGTCGTTAATTTTATCTGTTCGTGTTTATCTGTTTGATATCGACCGGCCCGTTTGACCGATAGATTGTTTGACCGGTACATTGTTTTTACCGGTCCAATATTTGACCGATACATTGTTCAACCGGTATACTATAATTGACCGGTATTAATTGGCATTCTCTTGACCGGTAATTATACAATTGGTGTCGACTGGTGTTTGGATTAGAAACTGGTATACATATTTAGATATATATCTACTCATCGCATGCATCCATATTTCAACTTTAATTGCAAAACTTGATTGGTTCATTCAAAGCTAGTGGGTCGGTGACTTAATGATTTCATAGTCACCGGTGAAGCTTTCGAATTAGCCGGCTGTAATTTTTTTTATATAATCAATCGCTGGCTGCAATTTTGTTCTTGATCGGTGCTTGGAAGATTGCAAACAGTTGGTGATGTGTGTGAATTGGTGATGGTGATTAATGGAATTAATTTGAGATGGCGGTTGGCTGTGTTTTTCAAATGAAAACTGCGGCTGGATTTTTCCCAAATGAAGTCTAAATTGTAAGCGACCGGTATCTCATACATACATATATATATATATAATCCCATATCAATCGTGTATAGCAAAAGACCGGTACTAGCATTCGCCCGGACTCCCGACCGGTACCTCATCCTTCGACTGGTGCCTTGCAAAAGGACCGGTATCTTGCTCACTCCTTCGACCGGTACCATTTATATATTTCGATCGGTATCATCAAACTCCCGGTGTCTTGCATCAACCGGACCATATATCTCGACCGGTGTCTCCCAAACCCCGGTATCTATCGACCGGTGTCTCCCCGACCGGTCCCTTGCGGCTCCCGGTGTCCAGCGAACCAACTTCGAACAAGTTTTGAGGTTCTCGATTGTTTTTCGAAATCATTTCGGTTGATTCGGTAGCAATCGTGAACAAAGGTTTTCAAGTTTTAAATTGGTAAGGGTTGTTTACAAAGCTTAAACGATCATTTTTGATCGAAATTTTTTCACCCATATCAAGTTTTTAAATTCTCGTTCGGGTTCCGAAAAATCTTCGGTTGCTTCGTTCGAGAGTTTGAGCAACTGTTTCGAGATTTAATCAGTTGAGGGAGCTTTAGGGAATATAAACGATCATTTTTGGTCGAAATTTTTTATCCCATACTGATTTTTTAAATTTTCGATCGTTTTCCGAAAAATTTTCGGTTGGTTCGTTTGTGATCGTGGGTTGACCGGTTGAATTTTAATTTGTTGAGGACTGATCAGGGAGCTTTAGCGATCGCTTTGCATTGAAATTTTCTAACTGTTTTCGAGTTTTGCAGGATGGCTCAACGAGGAAGACGATGAATAGTGTTTCCGTTAAGTGATGGTTAATTTTCTTACTTTTTGGTCCTTTTTCCGTTAAGTCTCCGTTAGTCCGATTAGTTTGTTAGTTTGGTTAGTTTTATTTCAGTTTTAGTCCTTTTTCCGTTAGTTTTAGTTAAGTCCGTTAGAAGTTTTATTTTTTTTACACTTTTAGTCCCTCTAGTTAGTAGTTTCAGTTTGTGTCATTTTTAGTCCTTCTAGTTTATGTTTAGTTTGTATCATTTTTTAGTCCTTCTAGTTTTAAGTTTTAGTTAGTGTCGCTTTCAGCCCCCGTACTTCAAGGTTTCAGTAGTTTGTCATCTTTGACCCCGAAGCTTTCAAGTTTCACACGTTGTCACTTTTGGTCCCTGCACTTTCAAGTTTCATCTCTCTTTAAAGCCGGAGCGAATACATTCTATTCGAAACGATCAAAATGGTGTACCTACCAAGGCTGCAGTCCAAAAAAGATTATGAACTGTGGAAAGCTGATTTTTTGTGTGTTGTAGATGAACATGAGGTGGGTCCCTACATCAGATTATCTTTGACTGAAGGGGAGATGCAATCCCAACTTCAGACAGAAGCTTCTCCTGTGGAAAAGGAGAAAAGAGAATGGGCTAACAATTTAGCTCGAAATTATATGACTGATAGTATTACTTGTGAACTTTTTCGTGACATTTTTAGTGAACTTATTGATCAAATAAATACCTACAAAATGACAGGAAAAGAGTTGTGGGATTGTACTGAATGGTTGGTGTTAGGGCCAAATGAGATTTTAAAAGGAAGAGAATTGGAAGCTGAGAACTCTGAGCTAAAAGGAAAGATTTCTATTTTGGAAGCTAAACCTCAACAACCAGTCTCCGCTGAAAGCTATGAGGAAAAGATCTTTGATCTAGGAGATGCAAATGCAGAACTTCAAAAGCGTTTATCTGATTTGGAGCAACTGCTTGCTAAACACAAATCTGATTTTGAGACTAAAGAGAAATCTTTCGCAAAGAATTTCTCAGAATTCTCGATAAAATGTGCTGATGAGAATAAGGAAGTGGAGCAGAAATGCATAAAACTTTCTCAGCAAGTTTCTGCTTTCGAGAAAGTAATCATTCTTGAAAGAGAAAAGTTTGCAAACGAAAAGAAGGCCATTGAACAAAAGAATGTTGGTGTCTTCAAAGAAATATCCGGACAAAGAAACAATGCTGAGAAGGGATTTGAAGAAGAACGAAGCATCTTTGAGACTGCGATTAAAAAGCTGACTGCCAAGATATCTGAACTATCTGAGAAGGCACTAAAAGAGCAGAGATCGAAGTCTGAATTCACGAAGAAGATTGACCTGCTTGTTAAAGAAAGAGACAACTTTTCTTCGACAATTAAAGTGCTTGAAAAGTCTGTATCAAGTACAAATCAGAAATCTGTCTCTCCACAACGGTCAGTTAAATCTTTTGATCGGATTCGTAAAATTAACATTTTCTATGATAGCAATATAGATGGTTCAGGTACACATCAAAGAAGAAGGATATACAAAGATGAGGAACTGGTATGGAAGAAGAAACCAGTTGAAGATGAGCTGAAAGAAAAAGAATTATGTGTACATGCGTCTAATGCCAAAAAGAACAAAGTGCATAAAGGTAAACCTGATCATATCTACTCGAGAGATCAATTACTCAGGTTGTCAGGTTAGAAATACCATTGTTCTTATTGTCGTACACATGATCACATTCACAAAACCAATGATCATTTATGGTATGGTTCTTATTCTATATCCCCCACAAGAACTGCAACTAACATTCGAGGACCCAAATACCAGTGGGTACCAAAGCCGAAAACTGATTCTTTGTTGCAGGCACCTACTGTCAAGAGGGAGTAGAAGAAAAATGGCTTATAAGTAAACCAACTTAGAACCCGTACTTCAACGAAGTTTGGCTTCTGATCACATGACAGATCAGGACCCGTTCTTCAACGTTCAGACCTGGATATTTTGCAACTATCCAGGGGGAGCTTAAAAGACCTAAATCATCATATCCTGATTTGAGGGGGAGCTTAAAAGGTAAATATCTTCTAACTCTAGATCTCTGATTGCTTGGAAGACGAACAACTTTCCAGCATGAAAAACAGTTTTTGAAATGTTCAAACCACTTCTAATTTTCAAAAGGTTTCATGAATCTAGAAGTGTGAATTTAAATGTTTTTCACTTTTTGCGCATTAATGTTTAACTGACTGTGTGTTTCTAAAGATCAATACTTGCGTATTATCTTATTCTTATATTGTAACGTATTCACACACACAAGTTCAGTACTTTGTTTGAATTTGTTATTACCATGTCTCATAATGAACCAATTTTTTTTATGGTAATACCCCCGTTTGAAATTCAATGTTGTTGAGCATCAATCATAATTTCTAATGTTGTGCTTTCATTGCTAAATTGTTTATATTTGTTCATATAAACAAATATCCAATTCTTTGATACCCTAACCAGTTTAGTTGATCTGATTGGTACATTGTCAGATTTTCAAAGTTTAATTGCTCAAATCTCCTGAGCATCCATTTTGACAGTGTTATCTTATTTAAGCTTAAATGCTAAAGATAAACTGTTGAGCTACTATTTTTTTTTGTTTAGGACTTTCAAGGGATTTGTGTGAGCACTTAAACAGAACTTCCATGGATTCACGTAAACCAGTGTTTCCTACCCCGGAAGTTATCCTAGAGTGATTTGAGGGGTGAGGGGTCATAAATCAAAGAGTGGGGGAGATAACTCATCAGATTGAGTTTTTCTCATTGTGCTGAGCGGAAAAATGAAAAAGAGAGTTTGGTTAGAAGTGAGTTTTATTGTTAAAAAGAAAGAGGATATGAGAACAGAGTTAAAAGAATATGAAAACTCTGCGCCAACCACTTTCTGAGCCGGGCAGCCACATTTTCTGATTGGTTCACATTCCTTAGTGACCATCATTGAAACAAGCAGTGAGCCCATGCCAACTCTTGCTATAACCCCACCAGCCACTCGTTCTTTCTTAACAAAGAAATGTTTCATTTTCTTTGGGGACGCAGCATATCTGCTATCTAGTCTTCAATCGGAAGATTTAGATATTGAAAAAGAAGGAAAGTTGCCCCACCTTCGCACCTTTTTCATGCACATTGAGTCTGTGTAATATCTGTTGTTGTCTAAACATTTTACACAATTTGAGCCTGATATAGCTAAGTAGCTTCAGTCATTCTACACTTGCACGTACACACAAGGAATGAGTTTTCTTGTCATAACATTCATAGAAAATTCCTTTGTGGTTTTTCGATGATTGAATGGAAGCCCTGGGGGAGTGAACATCACAAAAGGGAGTGAACATCACAAAAGCTCCTTTCCAAAGTACATCCGTTGTACAAAGTGGCTCCGTGCTACTTACAGGCATTCTAACTGTTTCATCTGTTGATTCAGGTTTACAATTTCTATTATATCTGAATTTGAAAAGATTCGGATATATACATTTCATGAATTGACGGATACTCAGATCACAGGTGGGAGAAGTCAAATTATCATGAAAGGGGAGATCAAAGAAGGTGCTGAAATTGAAGAAGTTTTGATGATCATGATGCTCACAATCATCAAAAAGGGGGAGAAAAAGTTCAATTTCAAAGTTTTAAAGAAAGAAAGCTATTTCTGAAGACAATCTAGAGATCAAAGAGATGAAGATTATGTTTCAATTTTTTCAAAGAGATTTCAAAGATTGTATTGATTATTTCCCGTATCATGTGGTGTCTGCTACAAGTTTGTTTCTAATTCCTCCTATGCGCTGATTGAAACAAGTTCTTAAATTGAAAGCTTATTCAACTCGCGGTTCAAAGACAGATTCTTTGTTTTAAACTGAAGATGCACCGTGGAATGTCAAGTAACTCGCACATTATCTTTCTTGTGTGCTAATCCGATGTGATTGAGTTTTTACAGCTGAAAGCTGCTTGATAGTGCGTTCAGTCGAGGCTACTGTACATTGAATCTGGTTACAAAGTTGAAACTATGAAGACCAAGAGCTTTATTCAAGGGGGAGCGTGGAAAGACATGAAGACATGCAACACCAAAGTTCTTCAAAGATTCAAGAGGGAAAGAAGATCAAGGCCTGAAGTTTTTCAAGTTGTTAAATGCTTTATTCAACTTTAGGGGGAGATTGTTAGGACTAAAAGTCCTTTGTGTTGAAAGTGGAATAAAGTATTTATAAGGGTTTATATTGTAATTACTTGAAAGTGTTATTAATTAGATGGGCCCAAGTCCATAAGCCCATTAGGCCTGTAAGCCTAAGTATATAAAGGCATGATTTGGTTCATAATTAGGTTGAACAGTTTAGACATTTCATTAGAAAGAAAGTGAGTCTCATTATTTTACAAAAAAACTAGTTTATAGGTTTACTCTCTCTGATCAAAAATCCTTTCTGTAAACCTGTAACCCTTTGAGTTCATATCAATCATATGACTAGTTGCTGTGACTCATTTATTATTCATCTTTGATATTACTTTCTGCTGATTTACACTGTACTGGGATCTACACTTTTACTTTCTAAACTTATAGAAATCTCTTTTGAAGTCTTATCTGAAATTCCTTGCAATATAAACGGTTTGGCTAAACTGCCAGCTTCATATCTTGTTCTTTGCTCGTCTGAATACTCATCAGGTGATAATGGATACTCTCTTTTTACTCTTTCCATTGATCCCTGTTTAAAATAATCATAAATCCTTGTTGGGGTTTTCATGTTTCCTTCCCTAAGAGATATTCTGATATGATCCCCTAATTCATGTCTGTCAATGAAATCCAGGAACTGATTTTTCCATTGTTCGTACTCTCCTCTGAAAAGTACTGGTGGCTTTACATCTGTTCCAATAGCAAGAGCTTCTCTTGATGTCATCCTGATTTGAAAAATATGCAATAAGAAACTTGAAAATGACCGTTAGTCCAGATAAAATCAAATAAACTTCAGAAATGAAATTTCCTAAGCACACCAAGCATAGAATTCGCAAGGTACAGGGAAAGACCAAGATGTGGCCCAAGAATTACTAGCATAAAACACATACAAATCTACACAAACATTATTGTTTATTAATCACAAGTATTACATCAAGATAGAATGTGTTTGTGTGTGTAACCAATGTGTGCAACTATGTGTTTTTACTCTCTTAATCACAACTACCTTTTCACCATGACTTTCACACACTTAATTCTTGCTTACACAAGTCTTCTAAAAACAACACAAGAACTTGCTTATATATAGGTCAACATGACCAAGCAAGGTCAACTCTTCTAAGCTCTCTTACAATACACACAAACAACTATTACAACAATTACAACAAAGACCCTCATTTAATCTTGAATACAATTATAGTCTAACAATCTCCCCCTTTGGATTCAAGATTAAATTTTTTTTGGCAATAATCTTCAGGTCTTCATATCTTCAGATTTGATCTTTAGCTTTGAATCCTTTCTGGCTTTGACAACTTTAAAATTTTGACAATTCTTCAAACTTGTCTCTCCCTTTGAATTTGCTTTTTCAAATTCTGAATAAACAACCTTTCTTTCAAACTTTGAATTTCTTCAACTTTTTCTATGACAAGCTTTCTTTAATCTTTGACTTCAATCATCTGAAAACTTTATCTCCTCTGAAATCTTTAAAACTTCAATCTGATTTTGAACTTTGATTATTCTCCCCCTTTTTAATGATTTGTAAGAATCAAAATCATTAAAACACTTCAAGGTCAGATCCGTCATTGAATGAACTTTCCACCATCTGATAATCACAATCTTCATGAACTTTCATCTCCTCCTTTGGATAATAGACATTCTCCCCCATATAAGAAAAGTAAACAATCTCTCCCATTAATAAGATATTATGACTTCTGATTTGGATTGGCCTTTGATTCACGAACATATTCATTTGAATCTTTTCAAATTCAAACAAAATAAGAACGGTAACCCTGAATCAACACATGAAACAGTTAGAAGTGCCTGTCAGTAACACAAAGTTACTGTGTACAACGAATGTACAATGTAAGGAGCTTGTTTGATGTTGACTCCCCAGGACTTCCATTCAATCATTGAAAAACACAAGGTAATTCTATGAATGTTCTGACAGAAAAACATATTCTCTGTGTGCTCGTGCTTGTGTTTTGAAAGAATTAGCACAAATGATTGTGTTTCATAATAAGGCTCAAAGTATGTAAATCACTGAGACAACAATGATTGTACATGGACTCAACGTGCATGAGAAAGGGTCGAAGGTGGGGCAACTTTCCTTTTTTTTCAATATCAGTATCTTCCAAGTGAAGATCCGATAGATTATGTGTTGCGTCCCCAGAAAATGTGAAACATTCTCTTTTTAAGAAAAGAATGAGTAGATAGTGGGGTTGTATGCAAGAGATGGCATGGGTTATTTGCCTATTTCAATGATGGTCACAAAAAAAAATGTGAACCAATCAGTAATGTGGCTACCCGGCTCAGAAAGATGTTTGGTGCAGAGTTTTAATATTCTTTTAACTCTGTTCTCTCACCCTCTTTCTTTTAATCATATAAACTCACATCTAGCCATTCTCTCATTTCCATTTTACCTCAACTCAATCCCACACTCAATTCTTTTAGACTCCTCTCCCCTCAATCACTCAAAGGATTTCTTCCGGGGTAGGAAACACTGGTTATCGTGAATCCATGGAAGATCTAATAAGCACTCACACTGAATCCCATGTTCCTAACAGTACATGTTGTTCAATGATTTTCTTGACATATAAAGCACAAGAAATCATATGTCAGTGTATGTATGCTCAATAAGGATCAGAATTGAAATTTGAGCATTTTTAAACATTTAAGATATCTCAAAACTTTATAGGAATGAATAATCATAAAAGAATAGAAATGTTTTGAGAATCTGACAATGATTAAGATCAGATCAAATTTTCATGAAGAAAAAAAAATTGGGAATTCAAAGACGTAAGTTGTTTATATGAACAATATATAAACATATTATCAATGAAAGCACATTTAAAAATGAAATGACGTTTGATTCAAACAATTATGAATACCAAACGACGGGAGTATTACCATAGAAAGATATATCATTTGATACATGGTAATAACAAAGTCAATTTGAAAATACTGAACCAGTGTGTGTATGAATACTTGAAAGAGTATGTAGAAAAGAAAATACACAAGTATTATTCTTTAAAGAACACACAGCCAGATAAACAATGAAGTATCCAAAAATCATTTAAAATTCACACTTCTCAAATCATAAAATCATTATAAGATTGTGAAGTGGTTTGAACATTTTAAAACAATTTTTCACAAATGAAAGTTGTTCTTCTTTCACTAGTGTTAGAGTATAAGGATTTGAATGATATACCTGTAAATCAGAATCCTTAACTCCCCCTGGAATTAAAATATCCTTGACTAGATATCCTCCCCCTTGATATCTGTAAAACATCACTCATGTTAGAAATATTATTATAAAAGATATAGCAATATAATTCCTTAACTCCCTTTCAAATGAAAAACTTCTTGAAAAGATGTAATCTTGAAAGCATCCTTCAGAAGAAAATATTTGAATACGGGTTTTGAATTGAATTATCCAAAAGCCATTGTCACATAACATATCCTGCAAGAAAAATGATTTTGGTAATCATTATACAAATGATTCCGCTTTAGTCAGTTATCATATGATGAAATATCCAAAATATATTCAAATAAAGCGTAAAAGTAGAAAACTCCCCCTCGAATCATGAATTGGCATTTAACATACCATGTTTGCTAACTAAAAAGTTAAACCTCTTTTCATCCAACGGTTTGGTGAAAAGGTCAGCCAACTGGTAGTCTGTAGTCACGAAATGCATCTCAATATCTCCCTTTTCGACATGATCCTTTATAAAATGATAACGCACGTCGATGTGTTTTGTCTTGGAATGCTGCACTGGATTGGCTGTTATCGCAATCGCACTCTTAGAATCACAGTAGATAGGGACTCGTTGGTAAGTATATCCGAAATCTTTTAACTGTGTTTTCATCCAGAGGACTTGTGAACAGCAACTTGCGGCAGCTACGTATTCAGCCTCAGCGGTGGATGTAGAAACACAATTTTGTTTCTTAGATGTCCAGCTAACCAACTTATCACCTAAGAACTGACAAGAACCAGATGTGCTTTTTCTATCCAGTTTGCATCCTGCATGATCAACATCAGTATAGGCAGTTAAATCAAAAGACGAACCCTTAGGATACCAAAGGCCTAACTCAATAGAACCTTTAAGATACCTAAGAATCCGTTTTACAGCAACAAGGTGTGATTCCTTCGGATTAGCTTGATATCTAGCACAGAAACAAGTAGGAAACATAATATCCGGTCTAATTGCAGTTAAGTACAGCAGTGAACCAATCATGCTACGGTACACTTTTTGATCTACTGATTTGCCAGAAAGATCTGCATCTAAAAGTGTGCCCGTTGCCATCGGTGTTTTCAGCACTGAACTGTCAGTCATGTTAAATTTCTTTAAAATATCTCGAATATATTTTGATTGATTAATGAAAATGCCTTCAGGTAACTGTTTCACTTGAAGACCAAGGAAAAAATTCAGTTCGCCCATCATTGACATTTCAAAACGAGATTCCATGATTCTTGAAAAGTTTTTACAAAACTTTGGATTTGTAGAACCGAAAATTATGTCATCTACATAAATCTGGATTAGAATCATATCATCACCTTGCTTTTTCAGAAAGAGAGTAGTATCAATTGTACCTTTCTTGAATCCTGAAGCGAATCAGAATTGAGTTAAAGTTTCATACCAAGCTCTTGGTGCCTGTTTGAGTCCATACAAGGCTTTGTCTAAGACATAGACATGATCAGGGTTCTTTGGATCAACGAATCCTTCTGGTTGAGCAACATATACTTCTTCATGCAATATCCCATTTAAAAATGCTGATTTTACGTCCATTTGAAAGACAGTAAAATTTTTGTGCGCTGCATAAGATAAGAAGATACGTATGGCTTCCAGTCGTGCCACAGGAGCAAACGTTTCGTCATAATCAATCCCCTCCTGTTGACAATAACCCTTTGCAACAAGACGATCTTTGTTTCGAACTACAACTCCAGATTCATCTCTCTTATTTCTGAAAACCCACTTTGTTCCTATAACGGATTTTTCTTTTGGAAGTGGTATAAGTCTCCAAACTTTGTTCCTCTCAAATTGTAGAAGTTCATCTTGCATTGCCAGTATCCAATCTGGATCGCGCAAGGCTTCTGAAGCTTTCTTTGGCTCAATGGAACTTAAAAAACTTGAATACAGATAAAAATTAGCTGATGCTGCATGCGTTTGTACACTCGACTGTGCATCACCTATGATATTATGAAGTGGGTGATCTCTTGTCCATTTCATTTTACTTGGAATCGGATGAATTTCAACTTGAGTATTATCTTCCTCATATTCATCATATACTGCAGGTAAGTCTTTATCAACCCCAGATGTGCTCGGGACATCTTGTACAGCCTCTTTTGAAGTAAATATTTCCGGAGCAATAGAAGAATCACTCGGAACTTCTGTTGCAGAATTTGGATCTGCATGCACAGAATCAACATTAGTATCTTTAGAATGTATATGTGTATATCTACCTGATGTGGTTGATATTGTGACATTTTCAGAAGGTCCTGAAATATCTGCGACTATAATTGGAACCTCTGAAGTTGATGCGGATATGTTTGATTTTTCAAAATCTGCACATATATCCAGAAAAGCATCAAAAAATAATAAGTCTAATTCAGATGTAATTTTATTTGAATTAGAAGACTTATTCTGTTTGACTTCAGGTTCTATTCCGTCTTGAATAGAAACTTTCTGTTTAAGCTTGAGTTCTGAACTATTGTGTTCAGAAGTCAACGTTGATGATTCATCGAATGACACATTAATGCTCTCCATGATCGTCTTGGTTCGTCTATTGTAGATCCGATAGGCTTTAGACGTTAACGAATAACCAATGAAATAGCCTTCGTCAGTCTTCTTGTCAAATTTACCAAGATTGTCTCGATCATTGAGAATGTAACACCTGCAACCAAAAGTACGAAAAAATTTAATATTAGGTTTTCGATGATTAATAAGTTCATATGCTGTCTTTTTATGTCTTTTGATGACAATCGTGCGGTTTTGTGTGAAACACGCAGTAGCTACAGCTTCAGCCCACAGAAACATTGGCAATTCGGAATAGGCTAACATTGTCCTTGCAGCTTCCACCAGTGTTCGATTCTTCCTTTCAACTACACCGTTTTGCTGAGGAGTGTAAGCAGCAGAAAAATTGTGAGAGATCCCAACAGATATGAGATAACTCTGAAGCTTTTCATTCTTGAATTTCGTGCCATTGTCACTTCTCAAAGATATAATTGGTAGTTGTAGTCGAACCTGAATCTTCTTTTAAAACTCAATGATCAGCTCTGCTGCATCTGATTTGTTCCTTAAGAATTCCAGCCAAGTATATCTGGAGTACTCATCTATCATGACTAAAATATATTTCTTACCATTGATAGATTGAATCCTCATTGGGCCGCAAAGGTCCATATGTATTAATTCAAGTGGTTTTGAGGATGAGAATTCTGTCTTTGCTTTATGAGATGTTCACTTCATCTTTCCCATTTCACAAGCGGGACAAAGAGAATTCTTCTCAAACCTTAGTTCTGGTAGACCTTTGACAATTCCTTGTCTCGCCAACTGATTAATCGCATCAAAATTTTGATGAGACAGGCGCCGATGCCATATCCAGCTTTCAGCTTTTGAAGCTTTTGCAATCAGACAAACAGGTCTTGATGCAGAAAGTGTTGGAAAATTCACAGAATAAAGATTTGCATTCCGCTTAGCTTTAAAAACTGCACGACCATCTTTATCTTCAATGTAACAGCATTTATCAGTAAACCGAACTTGAAATTTACTATAGCAGAATTGACTTGTACTGAAGATATTATGATCAAGTCCTTCTACGTATAGTACTCTTTTGATTGTCACGATGCCATTTGTTAGCGATCCGTGTCCTCGAATATATCCAGTAACCTCAGAATTGGCATAACTTACAGTACCGGCAGGTTCCTCAACATAATTGTGAAGTAGATGCTGAAATCCTGTCATATGGCGCGAGCATCCTGAATCTATATACCATGTATGTGAGGCCTGCAAAAAAATAACAACTCATTTCTGTTTAGGTACCCATATCCAGATGGGTCCTTCCTTGTTAGCTTTTTGCAACTCATCAACATCATCTACCTTAGCCTTAATTCGCCACTCATAGCGAGGCTTAGGTACCCATTTCCATACCATTTTAACAGTAATCTCATGAAATGTTTTCTTTTTCGAAAAATGATCAATCTTAGCATGAAAAATTTTAGCCTGATTAGTTAAGGATTTTGAATCTGATTTGACATGAGATGTTTTTCTGGCAATTTTAGATTTAGAGTGAATAGATGAAATGATAAATGCATTATCATGACAGTGTTTGCAGATAAAATTCTTACGTGCAAATGTCAAAAGCTTAGATTTATCCAATGAAGTATAATCAGTCATACAACTTTGACATTTGAGAACGTTTGAATTTTTACACATCAAACTACCACTATCACGAATATTACATTTATTTTTAGCAACTTTATTTTCCTTCACATTCTTCACTCTTTCTCCTTTACTATTTTGCCTTTTCACATCTGAAACAGGAAACAGAATCTTGTTAGTGTTCTTTGAAGAAGATGATTTTGGCTTTGAAGTACAAGAAGCTTATCCTTTCTCAAAAATACTCGGAGGATATTCAGGAGTAGAAGTATAAACAACTGAAGATTTAGAATTAACAGTATCAAACTCTGGATTAGAATGAACATTCCAGTTTGTAGAGTCAAACATCCTTTTCTCCTTTAGATTTTGTTGAAACAAATCATTTTTTAAAATATTTAACTCTTTAGAGAGTTCTTTGTTTTCTTCAAAAGACTTGTCAAGTTTAAATTTGAGATCAACATTCTCATCTTCTAACTCTTCAATTGTCTTTTGAAGATCTATGATTTGTTTTTCAAAATTAGATGTTTGATTTACCTCAGAGTTTGATTCCATCTTTTCTATAATAGGAACAGGATCTGAAGCATTCATTATTTCTGTAAAAATCTCCTCCGTCATAATTTTTGAAAAATCAGAATTAAGGTTTTGATTCATAATATTTTCACTTTCTGAACCATGTGAGGAATTTGACGTGAATAAATCAGATGATAACACTTGATTCTCAACATCAGTTTCTAAATCAGATTCATCAAACTGACACTGAGACTCAGTATTATTTTCTTCAACCTTGGCTGATTCTGTTGGTAAACAAGGAGAAAATAGAGAAGTAAATTCACTAAATTCTATCTTTCTTGTTTTGTAACTTTCATTTAATTCTTTATAAGCAAAACCAACAGATTTTAAACTTGAAATAGAATCAGCACAAGATGAAATTTCATCATCATTCACATCTTTACCTTTTACAAAAGTATCATGAATATCGGGTTTTGTAGGAATAGAGCCCATTTTATCAAAATTATATAAATTTTCTGGTGCTCTTTTTAAAACAGTGTTTGGTTCAAAACCTAAACCTTTTTTAACATTATAAAATCTGACATCTTGGAGTTTGTTTGTTAAAAGATTTAATGTTTGCTCAGTCTGTCCTCTTTTCAGATTTAAATCCTCCAGTTGCTTGATTTTACAATATGCCTCGTTTCTTTCTTGGAAACATGCTTCAAATTTTAGTTGAAAATCACCTTTTTCAGCATTTAAGTTTACAAGATCTTTTTCAAGCTCAGATATCTTTGAATTTAAAACATCTTTGTCCTTTTTCAAACAATCTTTTTCAGATTCCTTTTCCTTAACCACATCTTTCAACATTGAATTTTCATCACGAAAATTCAACATTGTTTGTCTTTCATGACTAAGTTTGCCTTTTAAAGTTTTAAACTCTTCTTTCATGAACTTAACTTGAGCCTTTAAGGATTGAATACGTACCTCGGAACCACAGTCAGAATGATCAGAAGATGATCCAATGTCTTCATCTACTTTGGCCATCATACACACCTGAGTAAAGTGTGCAGATTCATCATCAGAACTCTTGTACAACCAATTTTCTTCTTCCGCCATTAAGTTCTGACCTTCTTCCACCTTATTTGCTAACAGTGTTTTCCGAGCATAATATTCAGAATTCTTTGTATGCTTGAACTTGCAATCCTTGGAAAAATGACTTGGTTTTCCACAGTTATAGCATCTTCCATATTTCGGCTCAGTCTCTTCTTTCTTTCCTTCTCTCTTCTCTTCTCGTTTCTCTTCTCTTTTCTCGCCGCTTTTCTCATACTTCTTTTCAGATCTCGGTTTGTACTTATCTTTCTTGTAACTGTCATACTTCGGCTTGGAGTATCTTTTCTTTCCAAAGCTTTTAAACTGCTTTGTGAGAAGAGCCAGATTTTCAGCAAATCTTTGCATATCCTCATTTGAATGTTCTTCACTTTCAGTAGAAGAATTATCAGTGCTTGAATCAGTGACCTCAGTTAGAAGAGCTCTGGATTTCCTCGACTTTGACTTGTAAGAAGAACTGGACTTGAAACTTGACCCTTTCTTACGTTCAGACATTAAGGCTAAAGAATCTTTGACCATCTTCTTTTCAGCACCAAGCTGCTTTACTTCATCCTCATGCTGAGATAAAGTTGTGAAAATATCATTGACGTCTTCTTGTGCCATGTCCTTGGTCATCTGAATGTTGATAGCATAGCTTTTCCATTCTGGGTTCAAGTTCTTGATGAACTTACTTGTTCATTCCATTTCTCCTTAAATCATTCAGAATCACATTAAAGCGATTGTATGTCTCCAACAAAGTCTCTCCTTCTTTCGCATGAAAACCTTCATATGCATTTATACTCTGATTCAGCTTTGTCTGAATTGACTTCTTTGATCCTTGGAATTGTCTCTCCAATTCATCCCATAAATCTTTTGCAGATTCCCTACTATCTACGCGATTGTAGATGTCATTAGGAATTGCCATTGTAAGATAGATAAGTGCCTCTTCATCTATCTTGTGTCTTGCCTTTTCCACATCAGTAAAGAATTGATATGGTTTTGACACATATCGATCTGGGATAGCTGGAGATGTAACTGTGGCTGCTTGTCCAGGTACAAAAGATTGTGGATTTCCCGGACCATCTATGATAGATGTCATATAATCTCTATTCTTTAGATTTAAGAACTGGATCATTCTTTTCTTCCATTGTGAATAATCTCCGACAGACAAAACTGGAGGCTTCAGATGAGATCCCATAGAAAGAAATTCATTTGCCATGGTTGAAGAATGTATGTACCTTTACAAGATGAAAAATATTAGCTAGTAAAGATCTTTAAATCCAATCAAATCAAGAAAATTACAGAAATCTTAAAAAAAATTCAGAGATTTTGATCACAGAAAGAACTTTTGTCCCCCTCCGCAGACTTAGCATGTTACAGTTTTGAAAATTCTCAGAAAATATTCTAAGTGACAAAACTCGCAGATCACTATTGAAAATGAAACTCGCAGGCTGAGAAACACGCAAATCAATGTCTGCGCGTTTGATAAACTCTCAAGCAAACTCGCAAGCAAACTCGCAAAGACTTGCGCGTTCTGATAAACTCGCTAAGCACTGAAACTCGCTAAACGATAAAACTCGCAAGTGCCTAAACACGCAAGTTACTATTCACGCTGAAACGCGCTAATAGAGGCGTGCGCGTTCCAGAAACTCGCTAGGCACTACTTGCGCGTTTTGAGCAAACTCGCACGACGAAGAACTCGTTGAACACTGTTCCTTCTCAAACTCGCTAGCTTCAATTAGCGCGTTTCTATAACTCGCAACTAACGCCTTGCGCGTTTCGACCAAAAAACGAATTTCTTCAGTTTGCGCGTTCTAACGAAGAACTTGCGCGTTCTTCAGATCTAGCGCGTTCTTCAGATATCTTGCGTGTTCTTCATCTGATTCATCGATTTCAACATAAAACTTCGAATCTGAGCACCAAACTTTGAGAATTTGTTCACTTGATCATCGAGAACTCATTTCCAGCAACTATTTTCGATTTACAACACAAAATCTATATAATCGACGTGTATACAGTGTAAAAACTCGAAAACTCAAAAACACCCAAAATCATCAAATTGATGATCAATTACAGTGCAATTATCAAAATGAATTATACAGACTCGATCTATATCACTTTGCTAACATAACCTGATCAAATTCAACTCCAAATTTCAACTCCAAATTTCAACTAAAACTCAAAAATGATTCTGTGAACAGTAACAATGAACAGTACTGTGAACAATGTCGTTTTTTTTTTAAAAATTTCTTGATTTTGAAACGGATTTGGCTCTGATACCAATTGTGGCCCAAGAATTACTAGCATAAAACACATACAAATCTACACAAACATTATTGTTTATTAATCACAAGTATTACATCAAGATAGAATGTGTTTGTGTGTGTAACCAATGTGTGCAACTATGTGTTTTTACTCTCTTAATCACAACTACCTTTTCTCCTTGACTTTCACACACTTAATTCTTGCTTACACAAGTCTTCTAAAAACAACACAAGAACTTGCTTATATATAGGTCAACATGACCAAGCAAGGTCAACTCTTCTAAGCTCTCTTACAATACACACAAACAACTATTACAACAATTACAACAAAGACCCTCATTTAATCTTGAATACAATTATAGTCTAACACAAGAAATTCACAATCAACACAAAAATGGTAAGGAATTTGCAAGATACCCAAACACATAAAAAATTCTCAAGCTACACTGAAGATCACTCAGAATTCGCGAACACTCAGAATTCACAAGACACACTGCGAATCCTTAGGATTTCGCAATGCTTACACCTGTGAAACCTTTAGTTTTCGCAAAACTCACACCTGCGAATCCTATCCTTAGCAATATTTTCGAAAACTTTAGTTACCTGCGAATTTCTTAAACCTACGAATCCTGCGAATTCTAAGCACAAAGGACTTCTGCGAATCCTAAGGATTCTCAACACAGAGTCCTGCGAAACTTGAAGAATTCGCAAACTTCAAGCCTGCGAATTTCACACTTAAGCAAATTTAGAAAATAAGCACAAAGCGAATTCTAAACAAAAGGCTCTGCGAATCCTTTGAAGCTTTCTGCGAATGCTTCGTCCTCTGCGAGTTCTTCACTTATGCTTCAAAAATCGACTCTAAATCATCCAAAAACCTATCTAGACTTCGATTTGCAATCCCAAACTTTGACAATAAGACCACAAACACATCTAGAACATATTACAACTAATTAATTTAAAAAAAACACTCTAAGAATGATTCGATCAGTGAAACAGTGCTCGTGTACTCATGAAAACCAAAAACACCAAAATCATCACAATAACTATCGATTACAATGCAATACTCGATTAAATAAATATAACATCAATCTAATACTGATTTCAACCTCAAACCAAATGATTACAAAACCAATTTCACACAAACACTCAAGAACAAATATGGATATTCGATGAACAATGTTCGACCAATATTTCCTTTTGATTTCAATCTGGATAGGCTTTGATATGTGACATCTGCCTTCCGGAACCTCCATGTTAGCACCCAAGCAGTGTAATACACGATTAAATATATAGGAACACCCTATTACGACCTAATTTTATAGGCAAGGGCTTTAGTTTCCTAAGATTCCTAGCAACATGCTTAGAATGTCCGGTTAACGCCCGTAACGGATACACTGTCTTATAAATTGCCAAACTGATAAAATTAACATTTTATTATATCAATAATAATGATATGTAGGTCTAATATAAAATTTATATAAACAAATATAAATTCTAAACATTAATTAATCAAACCAAAAATTTTAAGTAGGTAAATGAGGTTTTAGCAACTTTAACCAATCTTTAAAAAAAAAAAAAGAGGAGGCCCAAAATTCGGCCACCTCCATCCCCTCTTCCCAAAAACCATCATTATTAAATCCCATTTACAAGACAACTCTTCACTTTTGCATCCATCATTTCCATTTTGAAAACTCTCTCATCCATTTCTCTCTCTCACCTCAAACTCTCTTCCTCTCTCCTTCTCTTTTCTTGACCGAATTCCAGCCCTAAACCTCCTCCAAATCAGATTTTTGAAGATCAAAACAACTCCTCATCATCAAGGTAATATTCTACTATTGTATTTCATGAATCTTACCTTTAAATCTTCATAAAAATCAAGTTTTCATCATTTTTCCTTCATTTTTCTTCATCTTCTTGAAGGTTCTCTGGAATTTAGGGCTTTGTAAAGTCCCTAAATGGTAGGTTATACACCAATGACATGTTAAATGTCAAGCAATGGTGATAACCCATGATCCATACCTCTAAAACTCAAGAAAATGAAGACGACGTGCATGTCCATTTTTCTTACAATCTAAGGTATTAGAGTCCATACATGTGTTTGAAAAAGTGAAAGGATGATTTTTATTAAAACCTATGTTAAAATGGAAGATAAAAACGTTTGCAACCAAGAAACCCTAATATATGGGTCAAAAAGTGTTAAAATGTTCATAAAATTAAGTTATTTCATTTTTAGTTTATGTCCGATTTATTGCATGTTAATATTTCGGGTATAACTTGATATATATGGACTCAAATGATATGAATCTTCTTCTCAAAACTTAATATAATGAAATACCAATCAAACCCCACTAGAATCACTCAAAAATATTGAGTTTTGACCCTTCAACCTCACCTCTAAAGTTTGTGGTGCAAACAGAATCCGTCTGGACAAAAACTTTCAATCAATCAACCATAACCATCATTTAAAACCATAAAAACTAATGATTCATTTTCTGGAAGTAACTTTAATGAGTTGGGAATCAAATAAGGGTATTTCCAAACGCTCTCTGCTCTATTTTCCAAATACACTCCACTCTATGATTAACTTATGAAAACTATGTAATTATTATTATGACTTTATTATTTAAGATGTGTAATCATTATTCTTTTTATATTTTTTTTCCTTTGTATTTAAAAATTTTAAGATTCTATGTAATTATTATTCTTTTTATATTTTTTTCTTTAATATGTTTTTCTAAAGGGAATTTAATTAAAATACCCAAATTTTAAAAACTGGTTACTAAAATACCCAAAATCTTGATTTTTTTGCCAGAATACCCAATAACCCCGCGTTTATAAAAAACACGGGTTAATGTTTTTGGTCCGTGTTTATAAAAAAAACGAGGGGTTAGTCCGCGTTATATGACAAAAACAAGGGGTTGAGCCAAAAAAAACGAGGGGTTGGTTGGCAAAAAACGTCGGGTTGCCTGAAATTGCTTTTTTATTTATTTAACTTATACTTACATCTTTGGTCCCTATATTCTTTTGATATGTTTACTTTATACCTTTTAGTTTATATTTTTCATTTTATATTTTTATCATATTAACACATATAATCGTGTATTTCCTAAAATACGTAAAAAAAATAGTTTTTAATTTTAACAAGTTGCACCATTATAATCGTCTCTTCGATATCTTCGAAATGAGTCCAATATTGAATATTTTTTAAATTAATTATTTTATTATATATATATACTACATAAAAATACCGTGTTCGTTTATGTTCGTTCATTAAGAGTTAACGAACGTAAACGAACGAACACAATGAATAAAAAACAACCACCATTAATCATCATTTAGTTTGTAAAAAATAATCATCATTTCGTTCATTAGACGTATATGAATGAATATATAGAGCGTACTCGTACTCGTAAATACGTTGACATATGATAATATAATTAAATAAAAAAAATATTCAATATTAGGCTCATTTCGAAGGTATTGACGAGACGATTAAAATGGTATAACTTGTTAAAACTAAAAAAAAAATTTAACGTATTTTAGTTAATATACGATTATATGTGTTATTATAATAAAAATGTAACCTCGTTTTTATTATAAACTTGTTCCAAAACATAACATGATTAGTATATATAAAAATTAATTTTTAACAACTAATCCGCTATATTTACAAAAGTTTTTTGAGTTGGTTTGAGTTTCTTATAGAATTTTAGACGTGACATATATATGGTTTGCCATCCAGCTGCTGACGGGATTTTGTTACGGATCCATAATGCTGAAATGGGAGGCATTGGGTACTCTCCTTCTAACTGGACCATCACATAATGATTGTTGTTTACGTGTGAAATTGTAAAGACCCGATGGTATTGAAACTCTTCGGGACCTTTCCAGAGAGGAAAACAAGTCATAGAGCCTCTATTGGTTAAGAGGTGAAGGAGCACACCAAACCTGTTGGCTATCAATATACCTGTCTCAGGCATAGTCATCCAGTGTTGCTCCGGTGCTGGCGATTCCTCAAAAGACAACGAAG
The DNA here is from genome assembly GCA_023525745.1 of Arctium lappa. Classification (NCBI taxonomy): domain Eukaryota; kingdom Viridiplantae; phylum Streptophyta; class Magnoliopsida; order Asterales; family Asteraceae; genus Arctium; species Arctium lappa. Next base: position 54,329,985 of record CM042058.1, on the reverse strand, counting down.
TAAGTAATTCATCGATTCCATAGAAAACTGTAGAGTATGTCGCATATGAACTCATTAACTCGTCCAATAATTCATGACGAACATAGAGCCATTGGTCTTCGCCATACCCGAGACAAACAGCTATTGACCGGAAACCAAAATTCCCATCACCCCTTACATCTTGTATATTCGTGATGTATGGATGAAAGATTTCTAGAATTTGCTTCAACAATAAACTATATCCCTCCGGCAGTATCTCGTTTAGGACAATCTGGTGTGAACATTGGCTTATTGGTTCCTCGTTCAAGTCCATGAAGGATGAGTTATACCTAGGTGGTTCCTCGTTCAAGTCCATGAAGGATGAGCTATGCCTAGGTGGTTCCTCGTTCAAGTCCATTAAGCATGAGCTATGCGTAGGTGGTTCCTCGTTCAAGTCCATGAAGCATGAGCTATGCCTAGGTGGTTCCTCGTTCAAGTCCATGAAGCATGAACTATACCTAGGTGGTTCCTCGTTCAAGTCCGTGAAGGATGAGCTATGCCTAGGTGGTTCCTCATTAAAGTCCATGAAGAATGAACTATGTCTAGGCAGTTCTTGATTCAAGTCCGAACAACTGTATTTGTGAGGAACTTGAGTTTGATGATGAACACGTTTCACTTTTGGGCGTCCACGACTGTTCTTCTTGACCGAAGGTTCACCAATCAAATTTTTTGATGGATCCATTATCCCCCTCAACTTTCTTAAAAAACTGGATTTGCCATGATCCGGTTGATTGTTGAATATTTCTTTAAACCTTTGCATATCATGATCACAATTAAGATCACCATATTCCACAGATATCAGAAGGCGACAAATCAAGCTCTTTCCAAAAAACATCAACCGAATCTAATGGAATGGGCATATCTGCAGTCAAAAAATAGAATATCATTAATAAGTAATAATGACATGAATATCAATTTTAATTAAATGTAGATATATATATATATATATATATAAATTTCAATTCAATCTTGTAGATTAAACATACCTGCACACCGACGTATATTGCAAGTTCGTGTGCACACGGTAACCTAAAACACGTACGCAGTTGACAACCACAGTTCTCCGGAGTTAAGACAATTCCCTTTGATTGATGAAGCTCTTCTAAAATTTTATCCATAGCATACTCTGAAACAAAACTTTGTAGTTGCTGGAACAACGATTTGTTGAATTTTGGCCTGCGAATGATTGTGCATCTTTCAAGACTTTCTTTGATAGCAGTGTCTTGTGACTTTACAACTTCTTCAATGACATGTATGAATTTGTCTAGATTACATTTCCCTGAATCTAGATGTTTTTTCAACTTGGCGTGTTGGCTCTCAACTCTATTTGTTGTTGAATTTCCAAAATTGATATGTTTATCGGTCCACAATGACACAAATCTGTCTGCATACTTGTCTAGCCAAATACTACGAAGATAGGCAAAAACATCTACAAGGCGAAGAAAAATGAAAATCAAATGAATGGTTTTTACTAAACAAATCATAACATCAAAATATATATGAATGATACCTGAATGTTCGAACAATAATGCCTGGAGGTCTGCATAATTTTGCATGTATGCAGTGTGTGTTGGAGATTCAACTAAAATTTTCCATTTTGCTTGAAAAGAACCCCAAGTCTTCTGTGATCTGATACGAGGCCGACAATGTTTCATTATATTATTGAATATATGCCACCTACAAAGTAAATGATTACTTCGTGGAAATACTTCTTCGCACGCTTTCATCAACGCCAGATCTCTATCGGTGACGATAACACGAGGGCAGAAAGATCCATTAATAGTCAATTTCAGACAACTCAATGCCCACGTATAGTTGCTTGTCTTTTCACTATGCATGAATGCGAAGGCTATAGAAAACGTCTTATTTGTAGACGTGACACCAACAATTTCCAAAAATGGTAGGTTATACTTGTTTGTTTTGTATGTAGCATCCATCAACACCACATGTGGAAATGCTTGCCACATCTTGAATGATGTTGGATGAATGAAAAACAAATCTTCCAACTGGTTAGTAATATCGTTTAAACGATACTCAAAATCATACCCCTTAGTTTGCAAAATGTGCATAACATTCTGCATGGGGGTTCTATCTTCTTGCTCGCTCAAGCGAAACTTGTGGCGAGCATGGTATATAGTTTTTAGAGAAGACACATTATCTTCATTTCGTTCTTTTAGCGTTGACAAAATATCTCGTGGTTTCACATTCAGCCTTGTCAACTGTTGCACCAAACGAGACTTATCATCAGACAATCGCATTGCATAAGAATGACCCTCCATATATATTGCCGGTTTGCGATTGTGATAATCACATACAACCCGCAACGTCCATACATCATGCCCCGTCAAATACTTTCCCACCAATTTGAATGGATAATTAATTTTTTTGGTTTCAGCATCTTCACTTCTAGATACACCACCACGATCACAACCAAGTACGATTTTAGACATGTATCTAATACGACTTGACTTAGATCGTTTAGTGACGATTACGAAACCTTGAGAGCGTGCCACATTTTGCACCCAAGTAAATAATTCTTTACGAGATCCAAACACCTAAAATTGAGAGAAAAAAATCTATGTTAAAAAATTACTAGATACACCAACTAATTACACACAAGAAAATAATAATTAGTTTTTTTTTATTGAACAATAATAAAATCGGATATTATACTTGATCTGTGGAAAATGTTGAAGTATTCGTCATCTTTTTTCCTGCAGATTTAAATGAAAAAAAGTTAAAATATATTATTTAGAACTATTAAAAAAAATACACACTAACTTACAACTTTTTTTTTGATATGGGTGTTTGATGTCTTAAAACTTGCAACCACAACTTTTGATATGAGTGAAAACTCTGGAAGGTGTTAATTTCAAAATCCCAATATAATCAAGCAATTACTCAATATTTGACTATAAAGATCAAGAACTAGAGAGAGAGTCTAGAGAGAGAAAATAGATCTTGCATTAGTCACAAGTCTGAATGTTTTTAGTGAAGAGCTTACTATTCGTTGTTATATGATTACAAAGGCAAAACCTATATATACCACATATCTATAACAAAGCCTTAAAGGCAAAGAAAACTAAACACCTTTGACTTAGACATTGTTGACTTTTACGACTTTGACTTTCCTATTAAATCTTGGATACAATATTTAGATTTAACAATCTCCCCCTTTGTATGCAAGATTTAATAAAAATTTGATACAGATCTTCAGCTCTTGATTCTTCAGCTTTTGTCTCTTTATCTTTGTACTTTGACACTTTCACAGTCTTCAGTCTTTCAGCCTTTGAAGAATCTTTGGAAAGTCTTTTTCATCCTTGAAGCTTTGGAAAGTCAACATGCCTTGAACATGGAACATAAATTCTTGAAACAACTTTTGAAATTTTTGAAAAATCTCTGAAATTGTATCTCCATCACTTTGATCTCCGAACCATCTTTGGAAGAACAAACTTTCACGAATAATCTTGAATTAACTTTGAACATTCTTCTTTAGATACATTTATCTTTGTAACAGCGGAAGCATTTTGAACTTTAAGAATTTCTTCATCAGACTTTGAAGATCTTGATCCAAACAAACTTTCGTCAGACTTGAACTTTGAAATTGATCTTTGTATAATTCTCCCCCTTTTTGATGATTGAGAGCATCATAATCATCAAAATTTCTTCAATTTCAGCATAGACTTTGATCACCCTTTTTGTAACCAAATAACAATCTCCCCTTTGACAATAGGTGCGCTTTGATCTGAAGAGCCAAATCATGAACAGTATATATCCGAATCTTTTCAAATTCAGACATAATGGACGAGGTAACCCTGATTCAACAAATGAAACAGTTAGAAGTGCCTGTCAGTAACACGGAGTCACTGTGTACAATGAATGTACAATATAAGGAGCTGGCTTGATGATGACTCCCTAGGACTTCCATTCAATCATTGAAAAATACAAGGTTTATCTATGAATGTTCTGACAGAAAAACAGATTTTCTGTGTGCTCGTGCTTGTGTTTGAAAGAATTTAGCACAATGATTGTGTTTCATAAAGGCTCAAAGTATGTAAATCACTGAGACATCAATGATTCTACATGGACTCAATGTGCATGAGAAAGGGTCGAAGGTGGGGCAACTTTCCTTCTTTTTCAATATCAGTATCTTCCAATAGAAGATCCGATAGATTATATGTTGCTTCCCCAGAAAATGTGAAACATTCTCTTTTTAAGAAAAGAATGAGTAGCTGGTGCGGTTGTATACAAGAGATGGCATGGGTTATTTGCCTATTTCATTGATGGTCACCAAAGAAATGTGAACCAATCAATAATGTGGCTGCCCGACTCAGAAAGATGTTTGGTGCAGAGTTCTGATATTCTTTTAACTCTGATCTCACACCCTCTTTCTTTTAAATATATAAGCTCATATCTAACCAATCTCTTATTTCCATTTTACCCCAGATCACTCCCACACTCAATTCTTTTAGACCCTTCTCCCCTCAATCACTCAAAGGATTTCTTCCGGGGTAGGAAACACTGGTTATCGTGAATCCATGGAAGATCTATTAAGCACTCACACTGAATCCCATGTTTCTAAAAGTACATGCTAGTCAATGATTTTCTTGATATGAAAAGCACAAGAAATCATATGTCAGTGTATGTATGCTCATCAAAAATCAGAAATGAAATTTAAGCAGTTTTAAACATTTAAGATTTCTCAAAACTTTATATGAATGAATAATCAACAAACAATAGATATATTTTGAGAATCTGACAATGATTAAGATCAGATCAAATGAAATGGCTAAGGTATCAAAGAATTGGATATTTTGTTTATATGAACGAATATAAACAATTTATCAATGAAAGCACAAATATGAAAAAGATGAATGATGCTCAACACCTTTGAAAGCAAACGGGAGTATTACCATCGAAAAATTGGTTCGAATTTGAGACATGGTAATAACAATTTCAAATAAAATACTGAACCGGTGTGTGTGAATACTTGACAGTATATGGACAAGATAATACACAAGTATTGATCTTTGGAAACACACGGTCAGTTAAACATTAAGGCTCAATATTTGAAAAACATTTAAAAACACACTTCTAAATTCATGAAATCGATTGAGAATAGAGAAGTGGTTTGAACATTTAAGAAAGAGTTTTTCATGTTCGAAAGTTGTTCTTCTTTCAAAAACAATCAGAGATCTAGGATCAGAAGATATTTACCTTTTCAGCTCCCTCTCAAATCATGATTAAATGATTTATATCTTTTTAGCTCCCCCTGGATATTAGCACAACATCCTTCTTTGAACATTGAAAAACAGGTCCTGTTCTGTCATGTGATCAGAAGCCACTTTATTTACATCATTTATTCAAAAATAAAAGACAGAAAGCAAAAAAACAGTTTTATAGTATGAGTTCTGATCTAAAATAATCAGAAGTCGTCACCTTTACTCCCCCTTAAATTAAGCATCTGAAATATGTCAGTTAAAACAGGATAGAGATCAGACACTCCCTTTTGAATTGTAGACCATGATATCAGAAAAATCTGTCAGCGAAACAGTATAGGATAGAGATCAGATCAATTCTCTTGGGACATAGACCATCATATCCATCGGATGCAGAAACATAGAAGTAAGGTCTTTTTGATCGTTGAGGTCCGAGTCCTAAACTGTTGTGTTTAGAAGTCAAACTCCGTTGAAGTACGGGTCCTAAGCTGATGTGCTTAGAAGCCATTATCTTTCAGCTTTGAAGTTCGGGTTTTGAACTGTTATGTTCAAAAGCCATAGTCTTTCTTACTCCCCCTTGACTTGTGTTGCCTGCAACAAAGAATCAATTTTCTTCTTTGGTACCCACTGGTATTTGGGTCTAGAAATGTTAGTTGCAGTTCGTGTAAGGGTAACCAAGTAAGAACCATACCAGAAATGATCACTGGTCTTGTGGATATGATCATGTGTACAGCAGTAAGAACAATAAAATTTATTACCTGAAAACCTGAATAATTGATCTCTTGAGTATATAAGGTCAGATTTACCTTTATGCTCTTTGTTCTTCTTTGCTTTGTGTGTATGTACACATGATGCCTTTCCATTCAACTCATCTTTCTTGTCATCTTTGACAGATTTCTTTATCCAGACCAATTTCTCTTTCTTGTAACATCTTTTCCTTGGATATGTATCTGAACCATCTAAATATTCATCAAAGAAAATGTTAGATCGACGAATCTGATTAAAGGATTTAACTGACCTTTGTGAAGAGACAAATTTCTAATTTGAACTTGAAGCAGACTTTTCAAGTTCTTTGATCTTTGATGCAAAGATGTCTCTTTCTTTCACAAGTTGATCAATCTTCTTTGAGAACTCAGACTTCGTCTTTTGCTCTTTCAGCGCAGAAGCAGACAGTTCAGACAACTTGGAAGTTAGCCTTTTGATTTCAGACTCAAAGATGGATCTTTCTTCTTCAAATCCTTTTTCTGTATCATTTCTCTGGCCGAATAATTCTTTAAAGAATCCTACATTCTTCTGTTCTATGACCTTCTTTTCTTGAGCAAATTTCTCTCTTTCCAAAATCAGTATTTTCTCAAAATCAGAGATTTGTTGAGAAAGCTTAATGCATTTAAGCTCCACTGACTTCTTTTCTTCATAACACTTTTTTGAGAAATCTGAGAATTTCTTTGAAAAACTTTTCTTTTCTTTTTCAAAATCAGCTTTATTTTCAGCAAGCTGTTGATCCAAGCCAGATATATTCTTTTTAAGTTCAGCATTCTCAGATTCCAATCCCTTCATCTTCTCTTTGAAAGCCTTCAACTTGTTTTGAAGCTCAACTAATTCTGCTTGTAGCTCAGGTGATTTCTGTTCAGTTGGCTTTGTAGAGTTATAATTTCTCTTTCTTTCTCTTTTATCTCTTTTTCCTTCTCATAGATGATATCTGAAAATTTAGAAAGATTATTAGTACATTGTATACATTCAGGAGTTTTAACACAATTGAACAATTTAAGTTTCAACTCCTGAATCCTTTTGAGATATTCTGAATTTTTTATTTTCAGATCATTTCGTTCAGTTTCAATAACAGATATCTCAGATTTATACAAAATTGACATTTTGAAAGAGTAATCAGCTTGATGTGAATGACCGTTCCAAACTATATATCATAAAATTAAAAATCAGATTGAATTGAAAAAATTTCGTAAAAAATGAAAAATTGAACAACACTTGTTATGACGCAAAGTTAAAAAAGAAAAAGAAAAATCCATATATGACAAACTAAAAAAAATTTCTAGATTTTTTTTTAAATCATGAAAGATAAGGCGCAAAGTAAGTTCTCGCAAGTAGTGTGAAACGCAAAGTACGGTTCTCGTAACACGTTGGAAACGCAAAGTAGGTTTGCGTACGTCGAAGGATGCGCAAATTGAGCTTTGCGTATGCTGAAGGATGCGCAAAGTGAGCTTTGCGTACGCCGAAGGATGCGCAAATGTGAGCTTTGCGTACGCCGAAGGATGCGCAAATGTGACTTTGCGTATTAGCCTTGAAGCGCAAAGTAGCTTTGTGTGTTGAACTTGATGCGCAAAGTATGGTTCTCGTATGCAATGTGTTGCGCAAAAGGAGCTTTGTGCAAGCAACGTGATACGCAAAGTAGCTTTTTCCTCTCAAGACTTGGATGATCTCACGCAAACGTCTATGAATGTTGCACAAACCATATGAAACTTGCGCAAACCATATGAACTTGCGCAAAGTCGAGTTCTTGGCTGTTACTTTCTCAAATCAATTCAAACCTCCACATTTGATCTCAAGAACTAGTCAGATTCATCAACAAACAGTACGAAACACAAAATTACAATCAGATTTCGATTAAAAACACCAAATCGCACATTTTCAATCAAGAACAGAGTTTGAACAAGATATTTCCAGAAAACTCAAATTTCGAAAATTGACATTGAATTATTTAAAATCACAAGATGTAATCAATACAAGAATCAAACCTAATCATAAAACGAACTCAATGATTCCATTTTCTTGCAATAAAACTGATTTTTCACAAAAAAATTGGATGAAACAGTGAATATCATGAGTTCTTGAAAATTTTCAGAAAATTTCAAATTTTTGATTTAAAACTTCAGATTTCAATTCAAACTCTGATCAAATCATTTCCGAAAAGTTTGGTTCAACTCTATTACCAATTGTTAATTTCAAAATCCCAATATAATCAAGCAATTACTCAATATGTGACTATAAAGATAAAGAACTAGAGAGAGAGTCTAGAGAGAGAAAGTAGATCTTGCATTAGTCACAAGTCTGAATGTTTACAGTGAAGAGCTTACTATTCGTTGTTACATGATTACAAAGGCAAAACCTATATATACCACCTATCTATAACAAAGCCTTAAAGGCAAAGGAAACTAAACACCTTTGACTTAGACATTGTTGACTTTTACGACTTTGACTTTCCTATTAAATCTTGGATACAATATTTAGACTTAACACAAGGTTTTTGGGGAAGAGTAAAAGAAGTTATGGAAAAGTGTTTTGCATACTCCCTAGGTCCTTATTCTCCTCATACGGTTTGCATCCAAAATTAGATATGTTTGTACAAAATAGTTATTAATAATATTTACATGCTTTTGAATATTTAATTTTCATCTTGTTATTTTTTTTGCAGTTTATGTATTTCGTTGTGAGATAGAATCCACAAGCCTTGAATATGTATATTATTATTTGTAAAAATATGTAGATGTGTAAATCTTGTTAATGTACATTATTATTAGTTTGAATGTAATTGTAAAAAATTCTAGTAATACTAAAACCGGTGAATTTCAAATTAGAACCGTATTGATTCATGCGGAAAACAGCAATTATTTACCGAAATCTTCGACTAACAAATAATCCAAAACGTCATAACACCCAACACACATACGTAAATCAAATGCAGAAATTAAAGGAGAAAGACATACCGTATTTACGTGGAAACCCCAAAACTGGAAAAACTACGGGCATAGGAGATCACCGAGAAATTCACTATCACGATATTCGAGTACAATGCTTGGAATGAAATTACAATGGAGAAATCGAAAACCCTTAGTGTAAATATCTAGTTTCATATCAATTCTAGAGAAAGAGATGTATTTGTTTAGAGAAAGTGGGTGAGAAAAACCATATATATTGCAAATGAAACTATATTGAAGAGAAAAAACAAAATGAAGTTTGCATGAAATGTCTTTCAAAACACATTGGCTAGTGTGAGTTTACATGAGATGTCTTTAAAAACATATTGGTTAGTGTGAGTTTCAGGTGAGTATGCAACACCCTTGTTTTTTTTAAAGAAAACCATGGGCTGAAAACCATGGATTTTTTAATAAATATTACATTAATAATATAATTTTATATTTCATTTATTACAAAGATATAGAATAAGTATTATAGTTATTTTATATATACATATTTATATATATATATATATATTTTTTTTTTCTTTGTATTAAAATTTAAGATTAAATTAATATGTTTTTCTAAAAGAAAAATACAAATACAAAGAATTAAAAAAATCATTATTTGTATTAATATATATATATATATATTATACTAATAATAATTATATAATCATTTCTATTTTGTTTAAATTAATAAAGTTATGTAATTATAATAACAATAATTTCATAGATTTTAATAAAGTTATAACAATAAAGTAATAAAATAATAAAGTTAAAGTGGACAATAAGTATGATTACATGATTTTCATAACTTATTAATATAGAGTGGAGTGCATATGGCAACACCCATCAAATAAAATTGGATTCACTCGAAAATATGAAGATTTTAGTACTCGACCATCATTAACAAGTTGAGTGTGCAAAAAGCAACTTCCTGCCAGATTGGAACACTTGAATTAAAACGAACATAACTCACTAAATATTGATCCAAATGGGATGATTATTTTTTTGGAAGTTTCATCTTTAAGTTAGGAACAAAACCCAATTTGAATCACCAGAAAAAGTTAAGTTTTGACCATTCAAATGGCCGAGACAAACAGAAGGTGTAATCTGCATGGACCTATGTGACCAATAAACTTTAAGGAAATTATTACCCTATCTAGTCTTATCCAAAAATGTTGTAAATTATGCCAAAAGTTCCCTAATACATTAAAATAAGTCATATAAAAATTTGGTAAAATAATAAGTTTGGGAAAATACTCAAAATACAAAGATTTTATGACTTAAAATTTCTGACAGCAAACAGTAGCTAATGAACTTTCTTAAAATGATCATTTTGGACTTTTGGACATAATAATAATTTAAAATGAAGATTTTAATTTTAATATAAATATTATAATGTTATCAAACTTAAAATAAAATTGGTCAACCCATAAGCCTTAAAAAAAATTTATCCGAAGAACCGAAATTATGTCAAGTAGGATTAGTACTCGCTAATCCTACGTAAAATAAATCTAAAGGCTATTTCCCTTAAAAATTGTATGCCCAAAATATGTGATTTCAAGAATCATCCAACCTTATGAATATCTTTAATACGCGCTAATGTGTTACCCAAATTTAATAAAAAGGCATGTAAAGCATTTTATAAGACATAGTGACCTAAGTAACGTCCGAAGCCGTAAAAAATGGGTTCGAACTGATAATGTGTTGCACTTTCATAGGAAAGGCGTAGTACCAAGATTAAAGCAACCTAACAGATATTCCCGAGCAACTGCTAAAATCGGTGAGTATTCACAGCCCCTCTTTGACCGTTTTTATACATTCTTGGGTGAAAAGCATGTGAATTTACAAATTGTTATTACCGAATGATTGTTCATTTAAATTGTTGAATTTTTAAGTAAATTGTTTATGCACTATGGTATGTATACTTTACGATGTAATTGAGTGTTAATGAATAAATCCCCACTGGTTGGACACTACCTATTAACTCGAACGGGAGTCGATGGTATTTGTGGGTAGCGCTATTTGGATTGACAACCCCACTTTTGGCCGAGAGCTAGAAGTTCACTTTACCAATAACAATAATTGTCTTACACATGTGGATTTATTCCACCGCTGAGGTAATGACATAACAATAACTGTCTTACACATGTGGATTTATTCCACCGCTGAGGTAATGACGTAACAATAATTGTCTTACACATGTGGATTTATTCCAGCGCAGAGGTAATGACGTGTAAATTAAGGGGCATTGGTTGGTCGAAAGGTTTGGTAGTGGCTCAATTTTAAGACATTACTTTATACAGTTAACCTCGTGCAAATAATTGAACAATCAGTTTCTTAAGCGTCTTACGAACGAACGTTTCACAATAAAAATTTCTGCATTCAAATTAATTTTGTGCATACGAAAACTTGTGAACTCACCAACTCAATGTAGTTAACCCTTTTTATTTTACCATGCTTTTCAGGTATTGATAAGTAAGTGGTGGCATATAGGGTGCATCTGTGTGACATCATCAACTGCTAGAACATTAAAATATTTGGTCAACTTTTGTAACTGTCGTTTATTTTGAGAACTTTTTTGGTTATGACTTGTACAACAATATTTGTACTATTTTATTGAATGTTGTGATTGGTGTTATCTATTACTTAATGCTATGAAACCGTGTGCTGTCATATCTCGTGTTTCCGCTTTAGCGGGGTGTGACAGATTTGGTATCAAAGCCTAAAGTTATAGAGAATGTCGGTTTCCTTATGGAAACCTCAAACTATAACAAATTATAAACATAATTTCAAAACGGTTTTTCGAAATGATTCTCAAAGGCTGAAGTGTATCACTAATATAACTAGGTTGAGTGTCGTATTATTATACCATAACTTAGACAAAGCCTGATCACCTCTGTCTAATTTAGGTATGCATAATGGGGGACTTGAACTCGTTATATTATGAGTACAAAAGAATTTTACTATTTAAAAGCGTCGAGCATGAATTTTGTGTGTGCATGCATAAACATTGCATACCTTAGACAATCCTTTTTTCCATAACACCCTTAGTAATTAAGTTTAATAATATCGCAACTCACTATGCATCAGTACTGTTTGATTCTGGAGCGGATAGGAGCTTTGTATCATTAAAGTTTAAGGCAAAAATTAATTTGAAACCCCAAAGGCTAAAAGAAGTGTACACTATTGAATTTGCGAATGGGCAAGAAGTTAGAGCTAGGGATATAATTTCGGTCTGCACTCTAAGCTTAGCTAATAAGAATTTTAGCATAGATCTTATCCCAACTGATCTAGGAAGCTTCGACATAGTTGTGGGCATGGATTGGCTATCCAAAAACCGAGCCAAATAATGTTGTTCCGAGAAGATTGTCCGGATTCCATTACCAGAAGGAGAAACTCTCATCATTCACGGAGAGAAGCCCGGAAAGAATTTTAAGATAGTGACGTGTATGAAGATGCGGAAGAACTTGAAAAAGGAAGGCATCGCGTTTTTGGCTCACTTTATAGATAAAGAGATCAAAGAGAAACGTATTCAAGATTTTCCTATAGTACGGGATTTTCCCGAGGTGTTCCCGAATGAGCTACCAGTACTACCCCCGTCGAGACAAGTAGAATTCCACATCGACTTAATTCCTGGAGCTGCACCCGTGGCTAAATCACCGTATCGATTTGCCCCATCGAAAATGCAGGAATTATTAAGACAGCTCCAGGAGCTGCTCGACAAAGGATTCTTAAGACCCAGCTCTTCGCCGTGGGGAGCCCCAGTTCTTTTCGTTGAAAAGAAAGATGGATCGTTGCGAATGTGCATCGATTATAGAGAGCTCAATAAGCTAACCATCAAAAACCGTTACCCTCTTCCTCGAATCGACGATCTATTTGACCAACTTCAAGGCGCAACTTATTTCTCGAAGATTGACCTTCGTTCTGGGTATCATCAAATGAGGGTCTGCGAGGAAGACATTCATAAGACGACATTTAGGACTCGTTATGGTCATTACGAGTTCTTAGTTATGCCTTTTGGCCTAACAAATGCACTTGCTATCTTCATGGACCTAATGAACAGAGTCTGTAGACCGTATCTGGACAAATTCGTGATTGTGTTTATTGATGACATATTAATCTATTCACGAAACAAGGAGGATCACGAGCAACATCTGAAACTGATTCTAGAGCTACTCAAGGACCAAAAGTTGTATGCGAAGTTCTCCAAATGCGAATTTTGGATTCGCGAGGTACACTTTCTTGGCCACGTCATTAATAAAAAGGGCATACATGTGGATCCGACAAATATAGAGGCTATCAAGAAGTGGGAAGCTCCAAAGACCCCAACAGAAATTCGCCAATTTCTCGGATTGGCAGGTTACTACTGGCGATTCATTGCAAATTTCTCCAAAATTGCACAACCGCTAACGACTTTAACTCAAAAGGATAAAAAGTTTGATTGGGGAGAAAAACAAGAAGAAGCATTTCAAGAACTCAAGCGTAAGTTATGCAACACACCAATTCTGGCATTGCCAGAGGGCACCGAGAACTTTGTAGTCTACTGCGACGCATCATCACGCCAAGGGTTGGGATGTGTGCTAATGCAAAGGGACAAGGTCATTGCATACGCTTCAAGGCAACTTAAGATCCATGAAAAGAACTATACCACCCACAACTTGGAATTGGGTCCGTGGTATTCACGCTCAAAATTTGGAGACATTATCTTTACGACACGAGATGCACCGTCTACACCGATCACAAAAGTCTTCAACACATCCTCGATCAGAAGATGCTGAATATGAGGCAAAGAAGGTAGGTTGAACTGCTCAGGGATTATGATTGTGAAATAAAGTACCACCCAGGCAATGCTAATGTGGTAGCCGATGCACTAAGCCAAAAGGAAAGAGTGAAACCGTCAAGGGTGCGAGCTTTGGGTGCGATCGTGCAGACGAGTCTAAAGGCACAAATCCTCGAAGCTCAAGAAGAGGCATTGAAAGTAGAGAATTTGATGGACGAGGCTCTACATCAATGCGAACGTAGCTTTAACACAAAGTCAGATGGGATACGCTACTTTGAGGACGGAGACTGGATACCAAAGGTTAAGGATTTACGATATATAATTCTGGATGAAGCCCATAGATCAAGGTATTTGATTCACCCGGGAGCACACAAAATGTACAGAGATCTAAAGGAATTCTATTGGTGGCCAGGGATGAAGAGAGACATAGCTTTGTATGTAAGCAAGTGCTTAACCTGCGCAAAGGTTAAGGCTGAACTTCAGAAACTCTCTGGTCTGTTGCAACAACCCAAAATTCCCCAATGGAAATGGGAGAAAATAACTACGGATTTCGTAACCAAGTTACCCAGAACCGGGAAAGGACACGACTCGATCTGGGTCATAGTGGATCGGCTTACGAAATCTGCGCACTTCCTCCCAATTCGAGAAGACTTCAAGATGGAAAAGCTTGCACGAATTTACATCAGTGAAATCGTTACGCGTCATGGGGTACCCATTTCTATCATCTCAGATAGAGATAGTCGATTTACATTACGATTTTGGCAATCACTTCAGAAAGCGTTGGGTACGCGTTTAAACTTGAGCACGTCCTACCATCCACAGACGGACGGACAGACAGAAAGAACTATTCAGACGCTAGAGGATATGTTGCGTGCCTGTGCGATAGATTTTGGTGGAAGTTGGGATACTCACCTACCATTAGTTGAATTCTCCTATAACAACAACTATCACACTAGCTTTCAGTGTGCACCGTATGAGGCCTTATATGGACGCAAGTGTAGATCCCCACTCAGTTGGTTAGAGATTGGCGACAGACAATTGGCTAGGCCCGACATTGTACAAGAGACCACAGACAAGATCTCAATTATTAAGGAAAGACTCAAGGCTGCAAGAGATCGTCAAAAAAGTTATGCAGATAACCGCCGAAAGCCATTAGAGTTCCAAGTAGGTGATAAGGTTATCCTAAAGGTGTCATCTTGGAAAGGATTAATACGCTTTGGAAAAAGAGGCAAGCCAAGCCCGAGATATATTGGCCCGTTTGAAATACTTGAAAGATTTGGGTCAGACGCTTACAAACTCAAGCTACCGCATGAGTTAAGTGCCATTCATGACACCTTCCATGTATCGAATATGAAGAAATGCCTAACCGACGAATCATTGGTCCAACATCTGGAAGACATCCAGATCAATGACCAACTGAGCTTTGTGGAAGAACCGATTGAGATCGTTGATCGGGAAGTCAAACGCCTGAGGCGTAGTAAAATTCCAATCTTGAAAATTCGTTGGAACTCCAGGCATGGACCCGAGTACGCCTGGGAGCCAGAAGATCATATGAAGCTCAAGTATCCCCACCTCTTCACAAAAAAAAATCAGTCTAGAGATAGCAATCATTAATTTCGGGACGAAATTCTTTTAAGGAGGGGAGACTGTGACATCTGCCTTCTGGAACCTCCAGGTTAGCACCCGAGCAGTGTAATACACGATTAAATATATAGGAGCACCCTATTACGACCTAATTTTATAGGCAAGGGCTTTAGTTTCCTAAGATTCTTGGCAGCATGCTTAGAATGTCCGGTTAACGCCCGTAACGGATACACCGTCTTATAAAGTGCCAAACTGATAAAATTAACATTTTATTATATCAATAATAATGATATGTAGGTCTAATATAAAATTTATATAAACAAATATAAATTCTAAGCATTAATTAATCAAACCAAAAATTTTAAGTAGGTAAATGAGGTTTTAGCAACTTTAACCAATCTTTAAAAAAAGAAAAAGAAAAGAGGAGGCCCAAAATTCGGCCACCTCTCTCCCCTCTTCCCAAAAACCATCATTATTAAATCCCATTTACAAGACAACTCTTCACTTTTGCATCCATAATTTCCATTTTGAAAGCTCTCTCATCCATTTCTCTCTCTCACCTCAAACTCTCTTCTTATCTCCTTCTCTTTTCTTGACCGAATTCCAGCCCTAAACCTCCTCCAAATCAGATTTTTGAAGATCAAAACAACTCCTCATCATCAAGGTAATATTCTACTATTGTATTTCATGAATCTTACCTTTAAAACCTATGTTAAAATGGAAGATAAAAACGTTTTCAGCAAAGAAACCCCAATATATGTATCAAAAAGTGTTAAAATGTTCATAAAATTAAGTTATTTCATTTTTAGTTTATGTCAGATTTATTGCATGTTAGTATTTCGGGTATAACTTGATATATATGGACTCAAATGCTATGAATCTTCTTCTCAAAACTTAATGAAATGAAATACCAATCAAACCCCACTGGAATCACTCAAAAATATTGAGTTTTGACCCTTCAACCTCACCTCTAAAGTTTGTGGTGCAAACAGAATCCGTCTGGACAAAAACTTTCAATCAATCAACCATAACCATCATTTAAAACCATAAAAACTATTGATTCCTTTTCTGGAAGTAATTTTAATGAGTTGGGAATCAAATAAGGGTATTTCCAAACGCACTCCACTCTATTTTCCAGATACACTGCACTCTATGATTATCTTATGAAAACTATGTAATTATTATTATGACTTTATTAATTTAATATGTGTAATCATTATTCTTTTTATATTTTTTTTCCTTTGTATTTAAAAAATTTAAGATTCTATGTAATCATTGTTCTTTTTATATTTTTTTCTTTAATATGTTTTTCTAAAGGGAATTTAATTAAAATACCTAAATTTTAAAAACTGGTTACTAAAATGCCCAAAATCTTGTTTTTTTTTGCCAAAATACACAATAACCCCGCGTTTTTGGGCCGCGTTTATAAAAAAACACGGGTTAATGTTTTTGGTCCGTGTTTATATAAAAAACGAGGGGTTAGTCCGCGTTATACGACAAAAACAAGGGGTTGAGCCAAAAAAAACGAGTGGTTGGTTGGCAAAAAACGCGGGGTTGCCTGGAATTGCTTTTTTATTTATTTAACTTATAATTACATATTTGGTCCCTATATTCTTTTGATATGTTTACTTTATACCTTTTAGTTTATATTTTTCATTTTATATTTTTATCATATTAACACATATAATCGTGTATTTCCTAAAATACGTTAAAAAAAATACTTTTTAATTTTAACAAGTTGCACCATTATAATCGCCTCTTCGATATCTTCGAAATGAGTCCAATATTGAATATTTTTAAGTTAATTATTTTATTATATATATATATATATATATATACTACATAAAAATACCGTGTTCGTTTATGTTCGTTCATTAAGAGTTAACGAACGTAAACGAACGAACACAATGAATAAAAAACAACCACCGTTAATCATCATTTAGTTTGTAAAAAGTAATCATCATTTCGTTCATTAGACGTATATGAATGAATATATAGAGTGTACTCGTACTCGTAAATACGTTGATATATGATAATATAATTAAATCAAAAAAATATTCAATATTGGGATCATTTCGAAGGTATTGACGAGACGATTAAAATGGTATAACTTGTTAAAATTAAAAAAGATTTTTTTAACGTATTTTAGTTAATATACGATTATATGTGTTATTATAATAAAAATGTAACCTCGTTTTTATTCTAAACTTGTTCCAAAACATAACATGATTAGTATATATAAAAATTAATTTTTAACAACTAATCCGCTATATTTACAAAAGTTTTTTGAGTTGGTTTGAGTTTCTTATAGAATTCTAGACGTGACATATATGGTTTGCGATCCAACTGCTGACGCGATTTTGTTACGGATCCATAATGCTGAAATGGGAGGCATTGGGTACTCTCCTTCTAACTGGACCATCACATAATGATTGTTGTTTACGTGTGAAATTGTAAAGACCCGATGGTATTGAAACTCTTCGGGACCTTTCCAGAGAGGAAAACAAGTCATAGAGCCTCTATTGGTTAAAAGGTGAAGGATCACACCAAACCTGTTGGCTATCAATATACCTGTCTCAGGCATAGTCATCCAGTGTTGCTCCGGTGCTAGCAATTCGTCAAAAGACAACGAAGTAAGTATTTCATCGATTCCATAGAAAACTGTAGAGTATGCCACATATGAACTCATTAACTCGTCCAATAATTCATGACGAACATTGTCAGGATCGAAATTCAAACAAGAATTTAATTCACACACACTCAGAATCAATGCTAAAGAAGTTGCGGAAAAACACTTTAACACTAACAATCAATAAAACAGTATATGCACTTAAATCACAAGTTATATTGATTAAACTTGATGATTACACACAAAACCTCAATTTGTTGAACACGCTCAACATACGTTCTATATTTCTCTATATAAAGGATCTAAACTAGTCTTGAGGTTAATTCTCTCTAAAACAAAAACTTATGAATGATTATTGTTTCTATCAAAGACTTCTATACTATATATACAAGATTGATTACGAGATAATTATCAAAATAAAATTGATCTTCATTCCATAATTATCTCCTTTACTTTAGCTTCAATCTATACAGCCGTCTTCATTCTCATACGGAGTCTTCATCTCATAAGCAGCACTATCTTCATGAGCAGTATTAATTCTGAACTAGCAGTATTAATCTCAGCAAGCAGTATTAATTTTGTCTCAGCAGCATTAACTACTTCAAGCAGTAGTAATTATGATATGGCAGTACTAACTTCCTCAGGCAGAGTAATAGTCATGTCTAGCAGTAGTAACCATCCTTAGCATATTTCAGACCCAACAATCTCCCCCTAACTTAACTTTTCAAATTGAGAAGTTAAGTTCTTCAAAAACTGGTCTTCATGATGCTTTCAAAACCTAAGTTTACACCCCTAGATTAGGATCCAAACCCAAACTTTGATTGATGATCCTGCTAACCACAATCCTTGCCATTTCTGAGCCTTGAGGACAGATTAGTTTGGCTTTCAGCATCCCATGTAGCTTGGCTAGGCTATGCTCATATATCTTATCCACCAGATAATATTCATGGAAGCTTTTGTATATGGTTAAGATATATACCCCACACCTTTCTATAAGCATCCAGTTGTCCATAGACTTGAATACATCTTTGATGACATGCTTGACAAGATCTGGACTAAACATCATGCATAAATACTCCATTGCTAGTTTCTTGATGTTCATCCCTGGAGTCTTCAGCACATCCCCATATAGATTCATTCATACTTTAAACTTTTCTTCCAAGTCTGACCTTGAACAACATCTGACTATCTTCCCCCAAGTAGAATAGACTTCAAAGTGATCACCCATTCTTTTGATTCTGAAATATTCTTTGCCTTGATCTTCAAGAATATCCAGTAGATGATTTCAGGGGCTTGGACTGAAATGGGATCTGCCTTCACTGGATCATTATCTGTTACAGTCATGTAAAGTTCAAAATGCACATCAGATTGACTTAGTTGCTTTGCACTTTGACTTAATTGCTCAGCTTGACCTATAACAGATGATTCTGTTTCTTTCTCAGCTTCTGCAACCCTTGGCTTCTTAGACAGTTTCTTAGAAGCTATTGTCTTCAACCGTTTAACAGATTTGACTTCTTGAGTAGTAGCTTCCTCTTTCTTTTCTTCAGCCTTAGGGGTGGTCTCCTCACTCTCAGGGAATGGTTATTGAATATTGAGATCATGTCTCTCTTTCATTTGTCTTTCAAATTCTATCCTTTGAGTGAAGTCCCCTTGAAGCTTTGCCATTTCCTTCTTGTATAGATCTTCAACTCTTGAGTAGGACATATCAGAAAACATTTATTCTTTAACCCCTACGGAGCCTTTCAGAAAGTTGATCATCTTTCTCCTTTCTTGATTGGCCAGGTAAGTTTTAGAAGGTTGTCTTTTCTGCTTCTTTGCTGGCAGTCTTTGTATGGAAGCTTTCACAGTGCTTTTATTGATCTCAGCTGCAGCCCTTACACTTTCGTGATATTCCTCATTCAGCCTAGTGGACATATCTAGAGCAATCTGCCTATCTTTGGCCTTCTGAGTTTCTTCTTCTTGTTGTAGCTCAGCCTGCAGCTTCTTACCCAGTTCCTCATCTAGTTCAATCTGATTTAGCTTCTTTGGGGGCTTTGCAGATTCATCCACCTTTGCCTTTCCTTTCCTCTTCAGTTCAGCCTCACTGATTTCTTTCCTTTTTATCTCAGGTCCTCCCTCTTTGATTTCCACTCCCTTGTCCTTTTGAGTGTCTTTGGGAGTGTCTGTTTTGGCCTTTAGAAGGGTTTCTGCTATCTCTATTTCTTCAACAGAAAGCCCTGTTACTACTGCTTCTGTTACTGCTGCTAAGCCAATTGATGCTGCTTTCTTGAACGTTTCTATTGCTGGATCTGTTTCTACTGCTGTACTGGTTTCTGCTTCTTTGCCCTTCTCCCCCTCAAAAGTAGAGTCCATTCCAACAGGACTCTGTTTCTCAGATTCAGCTCTATTCTCCCCCTCTTTGGAAGCATCATGAGGGATGCTCCTCTTATTCAGTATGAATTTGGTTCTCTTCTTCTTTTGCACATGCTTGAGGACCATTTTCTTGAGGTTGGAAATCTGGACTTGTTGGGATAAGATCACTTGTTGTATCTTCTCAATAAGTTTGCCCTGAGATAGGACATCATTATTGATGTTGGCAATAGTTTCCATCAATTCATCGTATGTATATCTATCCTCACCACCTTTAGGTGTGTTTACCACCCTTGGAGGATCACTGGAACTTTTAGTAGGGGTCCTCTGCCTAGCAGAGGCACCTTCTACCCCCATAGTTTCTTGGCACCGGGGACCTTTGGATGATTGCTCACCTAAAGTTGCCGTGGGGAAGGTCTTAGAGATGTTCATACTGTCCTGTCCTGCACTTTGTGCAGAAATAGTAGTGTGAGCCTTTCTTCCCACATGCTTAACCTTCTCCTTAGTAAGCACCTTCTTGGGGTTGGGAGACACCCCTTTGGTTTCCCTTTGGATATTCTCTAATAAAGAATGCTTCATTAGAGGGCTTGTAGGCATAGAGGGTGTTGGTACATGAAGGGAAGGATCCTTCTGCACCTTTTTTTAGTGTATAATTTGGTGATGGGAGGGGTTGGTCTGTTTAGAAGGGACAGAGGAATTGTTTTTATGGTGGAAGGTGTGGGTAGGTCATCAGTGGGTTGGTCCAATGAGGCTTGGGACCCTGATGCCTGACTTGTAGAGTGGGACACAACCATCATTGTTGAGAACAATGGTGTGTCAATACCTGAGAAGCCCTTACAGGTTCTCTTCATATTAGAAAACACCTTCCCTTTCGGGACCTTAGGTACATATACCTCATTAAAATGAGGTAATTCCGTCAATTCCTTATTCAATATAGCTTGTACACACCTGGGATACATATAAAAGGATTTTGACTTGGTATCCAGGTTTGACAGAAAATCATTTAAGATCACTTGCGAAAAATTGAACTTTCTGGAGGTTGCTAAGCAGACCAAAGCATAAGCAATGGTACTGCTGAACTCACTCCAGCCAGTTGTTTTCTTTGAAATGCAATGCTGGAGAGTATGAACAAAGAATTTCCACTGAGGTGAGAATTTGTTCTTAAAGAACTTATAAATCTCAGTGGGATCTTCATATCCCATTCTACTTATATTTTCAAAAAGATCTTCCTTGGGTAGAGATGTTATACCTGAGGCATCATCTAAAAGTAGATGAATGCGAATGGTCTCCTCTGAGATGGTCAGGGGTTTATCATAAACCCTTGACTTGATAACCTGAGTACCCTCTTCATTATGGATAGTGGCATTTGCCCATAACTGTCTTTGATGCTCCACATAGATTGTGGGATTGACCGTTAAAGCGTGGGCGATATGTGTGGATTTTAGGATGTTCACAATCTGATGAAATCCTTCGGCTTGGTTGGGCTTATTCAGCATTGCCAACTCATTGTGGTTATCAACAAATACAAGACCTGCCATTTGAGAGGGATTTGTCTGCGAACTAGGGTTAAGAGCTTGAAGAGCAAGAACGTTAGCGAGAACGAGAGAGAAAGAAGATAACTAAGTGCAAGAAATTCAAAGAGCCATTTTGATTTTTGGCGGACTAAGGGGGTATTTATACAATCAGTGAAACAGTTAAGAGCAGTACTAATTCACATTAGCAGTAGTAACTGACCCCGCAGTAGTAACTAAAGACTAGCAGTAGTAATATATACTAGCAGTATTAACACAGACTGGCAGTAGGAAAACTAACCAGCAGTAGTAACACAGACTAGCAGTAGTAATACATGCTAGCAGTATTAACTATACTTCACTTTTGTTTGG
Organism: Arctium lappa; assembly: GCA_023525745.1. NCBI lineage: Eukaryota > Viridiplantae > Streptophyta > Magnoliopsida > Asterales > Asteraceae > Arctium > Arctium lappa. Next base: position 54,307,825 of record CM042058.1, on the reverse strand, counting down.
CCTTTCATCCTGAAACACTTAAGCACACAAGGGTTAATAGCACCAATTTAATGAAAGTAAATAAGGAGGAATCTATATAGGTACATAAAGAGAATGAGAATATACTTATTCATTGTTCATCATGCCCACACTTGTGACCAAGAATGTGAATCTACCCATATAAAAAGCTTTTGTGAATAGATCAGCAAACTGGTTACTTATGTGTATTTTCTGAACCTGAATTAGCTTCTTCTCATTACAGTCTCTGATAAAATGGTACCTTATTTCTATATGCTTTGTTTTTGAATGCTTGACAGGATTATTAACAATGCTAATAGAACTGATGTTGTCTATGAAAATAGGAGTGTGAACAAATGTTACACCATAGTCCATCATTTGATTCTGAATCCATAGCACTTGTGAGCAGCAGCTTGCAGCAGCTATGTATTCTGCTTCTGTTGTTGAAGTGGACAATGTGGTTTGCTTCTTACACTGCCATGATACTAGTCTTGCACCCAAAAACTAACATCCTCCAGTTGTAGACTTTCTGTCCAAGTTAGCTCCACCCAAATCACTATTTGAATATGCCAGTAGGTCAAATGATGAGTCATGAGGATACCAAAGTCCTAATCTGGGTTGACCTTTGAGATATCTGAATATCCTCTTGACTGCTTGAAAATGTGATTGCTTTGGCCTAACTTGAAATCTTGCACACACACAAACAGGGAACATGATATCTGGTCTAGAAGCTGTGAGATACATGAGAGAGCCAATCATGGATCTGTAATAATGAACATCCACATCCTCCCCCTCAAGATCTGCAGTTATTTGTTTATGTGTCTCCATGGGTGTGCTTGCAGGCTTGGAATCTGAGAACCCAAACTTGGTTAAAATGTCCTGCACATACTTGGTTTGGCTTATGAAGATTCCATCTTGTTTCTGCTTAACCTGTAGCCCAAGGAAGAAAGTAAGTTCACCCATAGAAGTCATCTTGAATCTCTTATGCATTAATTCTTCAAAATCTTTGCACAGTTGATCTTTTGTGGATCCAAAGATGATGTCATTCACATAGATTTGCACTAACAGGATGTCCTTCTTCTTCCTTTGAATGAACAGAGTCTTGTCAATGATTCCTCTCTCAAAACCATTTTCCAAGATATAGGTAGACAATGTGTCATACCAAGCTCTTGGTGCTTGATGTAGTCCATACAGTGCTTTCTTCAATTTGTATACTCTGTTAGGGTACTTGGGATTTTCAAACCCTGGGGGCTGACAGACATATACTTCTTCTTCAATTTTGCCATATAGAAAAGCACTTTTCACATCCATTTGGTAGACTTTGAACTTCATGAAAAAAGCATAGGCTAAAAACAGCCTAATTGCCTCAATCCTAGCCACTGGTGCAAAAACCTCTTCATAATCAATTCCTTCTTCTTGAGTGTACCCCTGTGCTACCAATCTAGCCTTGTTCTTGATCACTATCCCTCTCTCATCCTTCCTGTTTCTGAAGATCCATTTTGTCCCTATAGCTCTCTGTTTCTTTTAGGCAGTTCTACCAAGTCCCATACATTTTGCAGTACAAACTGCAGCAGCTCCTCTTGTATTGCTTCTATCCAGCTTGGATCTTTCATTGTATCATGCGCCTTTTTGGGCTCAACCTGAGATAGAAAGCAAGATAGTAAGCTTGATTGTATGTCTTTTAATCCTCCCAACTTACTCTGATTCCTTGTGATGATTGGAGAATTGATGTCACCAATCACCAACTGAGGAGGATGATCTTTATGCACTTTTGTTTGATGAATAGCCTCTTCAAAAATCTCTGCATCCAGATTAGAGTCGTTCTTTTCAGGAGAGCCGCCACCAAACACTGAGGAGTTCTCATCATTAGTATCATCTTCTGCCAATGCAGGCATCTCAGGTTGTAGATGTTCTGAAGTCAAAAGTTGATCCTCTTTTTCACCTCTCTCCTCTTCATTCTGAGCAGTTTCAGTATCCTTTGAATCTAAAGCATCTTTCTTCCCTTGAACACAGAGTTCAATTGGATCTGCTGTAGAGATTGGGAACAACACAAACTCTTGTCTTTTGTTTTGTACTGATTCTGTCCCTGTTCCTACATTATTCTCATAACTGAAACCCAAAGAATTAGTTAGTGAATCAATGTCAAAAAGCCAATCAGGGCATGTACCAAGTTTATTTGGTGTGCTCTCATTGCATTTGACATTGTCACTTTCCTCAATTATTCTAGAAGAGGTATTAAATACTCTGTAAGCCTTACTTTGGGATGAGTAACCAACCAGAAATCCATCATCTGCTTTGCTATCAAACTTGCCTAAGTGAGTTTCGGTATTAAGAATTGTGCAAGGACACCCAAATGGTTTGAAAAATCCAATAAAAGGTTTCTTCTTGTTAAAAAGTTCATATGGTGTCTTGCCTTGAGATTTAACTATTTGAACCCTGTTTTGAACATAACAAGCAGTATTAACTGCTTCTGCCCAAAATGTAACTGGCAGTTTTGAATCTGCCAACAGGGATCTTGCAGCTTCAATCAGTGTCCTATTTCTCCTCTCAGCAACTCCATTCTGTTGAGGGGTCCTAGGAGCACTGTATTGTCTCTCAATACCTTTTTCTTCATAGAAGTTGTTTAGGTCATTATTCTTAAATTCAGTTCCATTATCAGACCTAATGACTTTAACTCTTAGATTTGTTTGGTTTTCAATTCTAAGAACAAAGGATTTGATCAGTCCACTTGTCTCATCCTTAGTCCTCAGAAAATAGACCCAAGTGAATCTAGAGAAATCATCAATAATAACCAAGCAGTAGGATTTCTTACCAATACTCATCACATTTGTAGGGCCAAACAGATCCATATGCAGTAAAGTAAGAGATGTAGAGATTGTATTTACCTCTTTGGACTTATGAGAAGATTTGTGTTGTTTGCCTTTAAGACAAGCAACACATTGATCATCACATGAAAATACCTTTTATGGCAAACCTCTTACAAGGTTGTTTTTCACAAGTTTATTCATTGTTTTAAAGTTCATGTGACACATCCTTCTGTGCCAAAGAGATGATTCATCAACAAAAGCTTTTGAAAATAGACAATTAAATGATGAATCATTAGATACATTCTCTAAATCCAAGCAATAAACATTGTCCTTTCTTGGTGTTCTCAGTTGTATCATACTTTCATCAACTACATTGAACCCTTTAGCAAGGATAATACATTCAGTATCAGTAAACAATATACTATGTTTCTTGTCACAAACCTGTGATACACTTAACAGGTTGTATCTCAATTGTTCAACATAGTAGACATCCTCAAAGGTCATCTTACCCTTTGACACAATACCTTTTCCACTAATCTTTCCTCTAGATGGATTATCACCAAATGCAACATGTCCTCCATCAATTCTTTTGAAGTTTTGTAGGTAGGACTTGTTGCCTGTCATGTGCCTAGAGCAACCACTATCAACATGTCAAATGCTCTTCCCTTTTAGCTGTTGGTTTCCCTGCACATAAAGTGGAACAATTAGTTTTTAATAGGAACCCAAGCCAAAGTGGTCTTGGGTGTCCCATTCTCATCAACATATTCATAATCAGTTTTCATGAGCTTTTCAGACTGGGGAATCTTATGGCTTGAGTACTTTGTCAGGATAATAGGTCTTGCATTACTAACACTAGAAGCAGTACTAACTGAATTAGCAGTACTAACTAGGTTAGCAGTACTAACTCTGTTAGCAACATTAACATTGGTAGCAACATTATTTCTGTCAGCAGTACTATTTAAAGTAGCAGTACTAACAACTTTCTTTATTTTTGGAACCCATACCTGGACAAAGTTGTTTGCTTTCTTCTTTATTAAGTTACTCCATGACTTGTTTGGAGTATTTTTCTTTGATTTTGCAAACTTGTTTTGAACATGAGTTTTTAAAGGAGCTCTTTTTACATTTTCAGCCATATGATTCCTTCTTTGATTCCTATAACCAACAGGATTTTGTATATGTCTTTGAAAATTTATCCTTTGGTTCATAGGATTGAAATAACAGTATTTGGCAATATGATTAAGCTTTCCACAAATAAAACAAGGTTTTGGTCTATTGATTTTACTCAGATCAAACCCTTGTTTTTGTGCCCACTGATTATTCCAGTTTCTTTGATTACCCCTTGTTTTATCATGTTTTTGGGGCTGATGCTGTTTACATGTACAGGGATTCACAACTGTGGTCTGCATATAGTAGACTCCCTGTACCTTTCCTTTTTCTTTATTTGAGCTATCCACCTTTTCACTCTTGATGAATGGTTTACCCCCCCTTTCATTTGTAAGGATATGATTTTCTACAGGAATCTCTTCTGCATTCTTACTCTCAGAATTCTCTTCCTCATTCTCTTATTCAACCTCCACACTATCTATAGGATCTACTTCTGTTGCTCCTATAGGTAAGTCCTCCTTATTTTGGTTCTCTAAGAGATCTGAAGAGGGAGGGATGTAATTTTTGTTGTAAGGTGGAGGTGTTGCATTGTATCCTATACCACTCTTGATCTTATCATGAACTTGAGCTTTAAGCAAAGAGTCCATTGCTTTGGAAGCATAAGAGAACTTCTCAATGTCAAGCTTAGCTTTCTCATACTCACTCTTTATCTTCTCACATTCCTCTTTAGACTTTTCTATTTGAATCTCTAATTGATTTTTCTCCCACTTCCAGTAATTTGTGTCATAGTAATGCTGAAGTTCATTGGCCTTATAAGCCTTGATTTGATCTTCAAACTTCTTAACAATCACTTTATACTCTCTTATATCTCTCTCTAACCTTTTAAGGTCGTCACACATGCTTTGGTTGTGATCCCTGTACTTTTGTACAGTCTGAAGACACTCTTTAGTGCACAGTTTAGTTTTTACCTCTATTGGAATATCTGTGCTTGAAGATTCTGAGACTTCTGCCATCAAGGCTTGATTCTGAACAACTTCTTCTGCTTGATCACTCCAATCAAATCCCATTCCTTCTTGAGAAACAAGAGCTTGAGTGGAGTTTCTGTTGTTTTGGACGCTTGAGGAATGTGCTTGCTGGTGGTTGCTGCCATATTGTTGAGGAATTCCTCCTCTGCATTCTTTTGCAAAGTATCCCATCTTGTGACACTTGTAGCACTCCACCTTTGACTTGTCAAACCCAGTACCATCTTCTCTCCTCTGAGAAAAGTTGTTCCTTCCAGTCCTCTTTATGAATCTCTTGACCCTCATAGTTAGCATGGCCATCTGCCACTTTATATCCATCTCCTCAAGGTCATCTGCATTAATTTGTTCAAGATCATCATTAATTAAACCAGAATTAGCATAACTAGCAAGAAAAACTTCTAATACAGAGTCATTAGATACATCCTGCTTAGATACATAAGTAGTACTAACTGATTCTGTATTAGCAGCAGAATCAGTAGTAGAAGAAGATGATAAAAGAGCAACATTATGAGTGTATCCAGATGGTCTTTTCTTGGCTTCCACTTCTGCCTCAAACACCCTTAAGTCATTATAAAGATCGTCTAGTTCTTTATCTTCCAGCTTGTCATTCTGTCTGAAGGAGACAGTATACATGGTCCATTCATCTCCAATGGACCTTAAGAACTTTCTGTTTACATCATCTTGATCAATCTGCACTCCAACAGTAGCTAGTTCACCAATCAGCTTGTTAAACCTGTCAAAAGTTTGAGTCATGGACTCATTCTTAGTTGACATGAAGTTTTCATACAGTTGCTTCAATATTGCATTCTGATTTCTCTTGGTACTTTTGGTACCAGAGAATCTCTTCTCTAGAGCATTCCAAAGCATCTGGGCATCAGTGCAGTTGTAGAATTGGTGTTGATACTCATTAGGAATAGCCAAGAGCAGTGTGATCAAGGCTTTCATCTCTGTCTGTCTTATCTTTCTCTCTCCATCCGTCTTTGGTGGGATTCTTTTTCCATCTTCTCCAATCTTTCCTTCATTAGATGGGCCATTCTCAATGATGTCCCACATAGAGTAATCTGTGAGAAGAATGTATTGCCTGATCCAAATCTTCCACATGTCAAACTCATTAGATTTGAGCATTGGAACCTTTGAGACCAGAACGCTATCACTTGAACCGTCCATGATGATTGTTGTTTTTCTGAGTTTAACCTGCTCTGATACCACTTGTCAAGATCGAAATTCAAACAAGAATTTAATTCACACACACTCAGAATCAATGCTAAAGAAGTTGCGGAAAAACACTTTAACACTAACAATCAATGAAACAATATATGCACTTAAATCACAAGTTATATTGATTAAACTTGATTATTACACACAAAACCTCAATATGTTGAACAGGCTCAACAGACGTTCTATACTTCTCTATAGAAAGGATCTAAACTAGTCTTGAGGTTAATTCTCTCTGAAACAAAAACTTATGAATGATTATTGTTTCTATCAAAGACTTCTATACTATATATACAAGACTGATTACAAGATAATTATCAAAATAAAATTGATCTTCATTCCATAATTATCTCCTTTACTTTAGCTTCAATCTATACATCTGTCTTCATTCTCATACGGAGTCTTCATCTCATAAGCAACACTATCTTCATGAGCAGTATTAATTCTGAACTAGTAGTATTAATCTCAGCAAGCAGTATTAATTTTGTCTCAGCAGCATTAACTACTTCAAGCAGTAGTAATTGTGATATGGCAGTACTAACTTCCTCAGGCAGTAGTAATAGTCATGTCTAGCAGTAGTAACCATCCTTAGCACATTTCAGACCCAACAAACATAGAGGCATTGGTCTTTGCCATACCCGAGACAAACAACTATTGATCGGAAACCAAAATTCCCATCACCCCTTACATCTTGTATATTCGTGATGTATGGATGAAAGATTTCTGGAATTTGCTTCAACAATAAACTATGTCCCTCTGGCAGTATCTCATTTAGGATAATCTGGTGTGAACATTGGCTTATTGGTTCCTCGTTCAAGTCCATGAAGGATGAGTTATACATAGGTGGTTCCTCGTTCAAGTCCATGAAGTATGAGTTATGCCTAGGTGGTTCATCGTTCACGTCCATGAAGAATGAGCTATACCTAGGTGGTTCCTCGTTCAAGTCCATGAAGCATGAGCTATGCGTAGGTGGTTCCTCGTTCAAGTCCATGAAGCATGAGCTATGCCTAGGTGGTTCCTCGTTCAAGTCCATGAAGCATGAGCTATACCTAGGTGGTTCCTCGTTCAAGTTCGTGAAGGATGAGCTATGCCTAGGTGGTTCCTCGTTAAAGTCCATGAAGAATGAACTATGTCTAGGCAGTTCTTGATTCAAGTCCGAACAACTGTATTTGTGAGGAACTTGAGTTTGATGATGAACACGTTTCCCTTTTGGGCGTCCACGACTGTTCTTCTTGACCGAAGGTTCACCAATCAAATTTTTTGATGGATCCATTATCCCCCTCAACTTTCTTAAAAAACTAGATTTGCCATGATCCGGTTGATTGTTGAATATATATTTAAACCTTTGCATATCATGATCATAGTTAAGATCACCATATTCCACAAATATAGAAGGCGACAAATCAAGCTTTTTCCAAAAAGCATCAACCGAATCTAATGGAATGGGCATATCTGCAGTCAAAAAATAGAATATCATTAATAAGTAATAATGACATGAATATCAATTTTAATTAAATGTAGATATATATAAATATATATTCAATCTTGTAGATTAAACATACTTGCACACCGACGTATATTGCAAGTTCGTGCTCACACGGTAACCCAAAACACGTACGCAGTTGACAACCACAGTTCTCCGGAGTTAAGACAATTCCCTTTGATTGATGAAGCTCTTCTAAAATTTTATCCATAGCATACTCTGAAACAAAACTTTGTAGTTGCTAGAATAACGATTTATTGAATTTTGGCTTGCGAATGATTGTGCATCTTTCAAGACTTTCTTTGATAGCAGTGTGTTGTGACTTTACAACTTCTTCAATGACATGTATGAATTTGTCTAGATTACATTTCCCTGAATCTAGATGTTTTTTCAACTTGGCGTGTTGGCTCTCAACTCTATTTGTTGTTGAATTTCCAAAATTGATATGTTTATCGGTCCACAATGACACAAATCTGTCTGCATACTTGTCTAGCCAAACACTACGAAGATAGGCAAAAACATCTACAAGGCGAAGAAAAATGAAAATCAAATGAGTGTGATCGAATGAATGGTTTTTACTAAACAAAACATGACATCAAAATATATATGAATGATACCTGAATGTTCGAACAATAATGCCTAGAGGTCTGCATAATTTTGCATGTATGTAGTGTGTGTTGGAGATTCAACTAAAATTTTCCATTTTGCTTGAAAAGAACCCCAAGTCTTCTGTGATCTGATACGAGGCCGACAATGTTTCATTATATCATTGAATATATGCCACCTACAAAGTAAATGATTACTTCGTGAAAATACTTCTTCGCACGCTTTCATCAACGCCAGATCTCTATCGGTGATGATAACACGAGGGCAGAAAGATCCATTAACAGTCAATTTCAGACAACTCAATGCCCACGTATAGTTACTTGTCTTTTCGCTATGCATGAATGCGAAGGCTATAGAAAACGTCTTATTTGTAGACGTGACACCAACAATTTCCAAAAATGGTAGGTTATACTTGTTTGTTTTGTATGTAGCATCCATCAACACCACATGTGGAAATGCTTGCCACATCTTGAATGACGTTGGATGAATGAAAAACAAATCTTCCAACTGGTTAGTAATATCGTTTAAACGATACTCAAAATCACACCCCTTAGTTTGCAAAATGTGCATAACATTCTGCATGGGGGTTCTATCTTCTTGCTCACTCATGCGAAACTTGTGGCGAGCATGGTATATAGTTTTTAGAGAAGACACGTTATCTTCATTTCGTTCTTTTAGCATTGACAAAATATCTCGTGGTTTCACATTTAGCCTTGTCAACTGTCGCATCAAACGAGACTCATCATCAGACAATCGCATTGCATAAGAATGACCCTCCATATACATTGTCGGTTTGCGATTGTGATAATTACATACAACCCGCAACGTCCATACATCATGCCCCGTCAAATACTTTCCCACCAATTTGAATGGACAATTAATTTTTTTGGTTTCAGCATCTTCACTTCTAGATACACCACCACGATCACAACCAAGTACGATTTTAGACATGTATCCAATACGACTTGACTTAGATCGTTTAGTGACGATTACAAAACCTTGAGAGCGTGCCACATTTTGCACCCAAGTAAATAATTCTTTACGAGATCCAAACACCTAAATTTGAGAGAAAAAAATCTATGTTAAAAAATTACTAGATACACCAACTAATTACACACAAGAAAATAATAATTAGTTTTTTTTTATTGAACAATAATAAAATTGGATATTATACTTGATCGGTGGAAAATGTTGAAGTATTCGTCATCTTTTTTCCTGTAGATTTAAATGAAAAAAAAGTTAAAATATATTATTTAGAACTATTAAAAAAAATACACACTAACTTACAACTTTTTTTTTGATATGGGTGTTTGATGTCTTAAAACTTGCAACCACAACTTTTGATATGAGTGAAAACTCTACAAGGTGTTAATTTCAAAATCCCAATATAATCAAGCAATTACTCAATATTTGACTATAAAGATCAAGAACTAGAGAGAGAGTCTAGAGAGAGAAAGTAGATCTTGCATTAGTCACAAGTCTGAATGTTTACAGTGAAGAGCTTACTATTCATTGTTACATAATTACAAAGGCAAAACCTATATATACCACCTATCTATAACAAAGCCTTAAAGGCAAAGGAAACTAAACACCTTTGACTTAGACATTGTTGACTTTTACGACTTTGACTTTCCTATTAAATCTTGGATACAATATTTAGACTTAACACAAGGTTTTTGGGGCAGAGTAAAAGAAGTTATGGAAAAGTGTTTTGCATACTCCCTAGGTCCTTATTCTCCTCATAAGGTTTGCATCCAAAATTAGATATGTTTGTACAAAATAGTTATTAATAATATTTACATGCTTTTGAATATTTAATTTTCATCTTGTTATTTTTTTTTGCAGTTTATGTATCTCGTTGTGAGATAGAATCTACAAACCTTGAAGATGTATATTATTATTTGTAAAAATATGTAGATGTGTAAATCTTGTTAATGTACATTATTATTAGTTTGAATGTAATTGTAAAAAATTCTAGTAATAATAAAACCGGTGAATTTCAAATTAGAACCGTATTGATTCAAGCGGAAAACGGAAATTATTTACCGAAATCTTCGACTAACAAATAATCCAAAACGTCATAACACCCAACACACATACGTAAATCAAATGCAGAAATTAAAGGAGAAAGACATACCGTATTTACGTGGAAACCCCAAAACGGGAAAAACTACGGGCGTAGGAGATCACCGAGAAATTCACTATCATGATATTTGAGTACAATGCTTGGAATGAATTTACAATGGAGAAATCGAAAACCCTTAGTCTAAATCTCTAGTTTCATATCAATTCTAGAGAGAGAGATGTATTTGTTTAGAGAAAGTGGGTGAGAAAAACCATATATATTGCAAATGAAACTACATTGAAGAGAAAAAACAAAATGAAGTTTGCATGAAATGTCTTTCAAAACACATTGGCTAGTGTGAGTTTGCATGAGATGTCTTTAAAAACATATTGGTTAGTGTGAGTTTCAGGTGAGTATGCAACACCCTTGTTTTTTCTAAAGAAAACCATGGGCTGAAAACCATGGATTTTTTTAATAAATATTACATTAATAATATAATTTTATATCTCATTTATTACAAAGATATAGAATAAATATTATAGTTATTTTATATATATATATATATATATATTTTTTTTTCTTTGTATTAAAATTTAAGATTAAATTAATATGTTTTTCTAAAAGAAAAATACAAATACAAAAAATTAAAAAAATCATTATTTGTATTAATATATATATATATATATATTATACTAATAATAATTATATAATCATTTCTATTTTGTTTAAATTAATAAAGTTATGTAATTATAATAACAATAATTACATAGATTTTAATAAAGTTATACCAATAAAGTAATAAAATAATAAAGTCAAAGTGGACAATAGGTATGATTACATGATTTTCATAACTTATTAATGTAGAGTGGAGTGCATATGGCAATACCCATCAAATAAAATTGGATTCACTCGAAAATATGAAGATTTTAGTACTCAACCATCATTAATAAGTTGAGTGTGCAAAAAGTAACTTCCTGGCAGATTGGAACACTTGACTTAAAACGGACATAACTCACTAAATATTGATCCAAATGAGATGATTATTTTTTTGGAAGTTTCATCTTTAAGTTAGGAACAAAACCCAATTTGAATCACCAGAAAAAGGTAAGTTTTGACCATTCAAATGGCCGAGACAAACAGAAGGTGTAATCTGCATGGACCTATGTGACCAATAAACTTTAAGGAAATTATTACCCTATCTAGTCTTATCCAAAAATGTTGTAAGTTATGCCAAAAGTTCCCTAATACATTAAAATAAGTCATATAAAAATTTGGTAAAATAATAAGTTTGGGAAAATACTCAAAATACAAAGATTTTATGACTTAAAATTTCTGACAGCAAACAGTAGCTAATGAACTTTCTTAAAATGATCATTTTGGACTTTTGGACATAATAATAATTTAAAATGAAGATTTTAATTTTAATATAAATATTATAATGTAATCAAACTTAAAATAAAATTGGTCAACCCATAAGCCTTAAAAAAAATTATCCGAATAACCGAAATTATGTCAAGTAGGATTAGTACTCGCTAATCCTACGTAAAATAAATCTAAAGGCTATTTCCCTTAAAAATTGTATGCCCAAAATATGTGATTTCAAGAATCATCCAACCTTATGAATATCTATAATACGCGCTAATGTGTTACCCAAATTTAATAAAAAGGCATGTAAAGCATTTTATAAGACATAGTGACCTAAGTAACGTCCGAAGCCGTAAAAAATGGGTTCGAACTGATAATGTGTTGCACTTTCATAGTAAAGGCGTAGTACCAAGATTAAAGCAACCTAACAGATATTCCCGAGCAACTGCTAAAATCGGTGAGTATTCACAGCCCCTCTTTTACCATTTTTATACATTTTGGGGTGAAAAGCATGTGAATTTACAAATTGTTATTACCGAATGATTGTTCATTTAAATTGTTGAATTTTGAAGTAAATTGTTTATGCACTATGGTATATATATACTTTACGATGTAATTGAGTGTTAATGAATAAGTCCCCACTGGTTGGACACTACCTATGAACTCGAACGGGAGCCGATGGTATTTGTGGGTAGCGCTATTTGGATTGACAACCCCACTTTTGGCCGAGAGCTAGAAGTGCACTTTACCAATACCAATAACTGTCTTACACATGTGGATTTATTCCACCGCTGAGGTAATGACATAACAATAACTATCTTACACATGTGGATTTATTCCACCGCTTAGGTAATGACGTGTAACAACCCTCATTTCCGCCTCTAAACCGAGACCCAACGAAGGGTGTTACGAACCGAGTCTCAACCATTTATATATAATTGAAATAAATCATATTACAAAAATGCGGAAGCAAAAACATAGTTTATTTTATATAAAACATTCCACGATGGATCATAGTTACAAAGTACATATTTATCTTCTAATAAACACATACTAAGCTAAGTTATAAAAACCAAATTATACAAACCAAAACAACACCCGATTAAACCACAAAATGAAGCTTTCGATAATCCCTTCTAGACTTCCTTTTCACCTTCTCAAGTAATCTTGTCCACAACTGAGATACATATTTATAATTTTTAAGCCATTGATTGACTTGTGATTACAAATCTCATTTCAATGCACAAAAACATTTAGAAAATCAAATTATAGCCTCAAATAAGCTATTGTATCATGTATATGCATGTAAAACATTTAAACATTCATGCTTTCCGAATTTAATCTCTCCCGGTGGGTGTCGCCCCTTCCGGCTTTTATTCGGAACCCTTCGTCAAGGATCCGGGACCGTTTCTACGACCCCTTACCGCGGTTATACCGTCTCGGTGATTCTTATTCCACGGGTGATCAAATTTGTTCCTTTATCATGCGTTTTAAAAATACATATAACATGTTATACATAGCTATATCATTTAAGGCTATCCATATTCTTTATGATAACCAAATATGAACAAAACTTCATGAAAACATGTACACAAATATGTATCTCAGGTTTGGAGATCAAACCAAAAGAAAAGATAAGTAATCACCTTGGTTTTTGGCTAAATGAAACTAAACTCAGCAGCCCTCTATCCTTTCTTGCCAAACTTTCTTTCTTCTAACAAAATATGGAATTATATGTGTGTGTTTGATTGTTTTTTTTCTGCTCGAGGTTCACAAAAGAAGAGAAATAACAAGAAAAGACTACCTATTTATACCAAAGGTTGAGGAGCTTGGAAGTAGGTTAGTCAGTAGTTGATGTGGCCTTCTCCCATGCACCTTATGCCACCTTAGAACACCTCATGCTGCCATTTTCCAGCCCCTTTTTCTAGCCTCCTTTCTAGCCCCCTTTTTTTTGTTTTTAGCTCTTTTTACTAATAATTAACAGCCCTCTTTTTTTATTTATATTTATTTAACAATTCTTTATTTATTTATATTTAATAATATTCAACAGCTTCTTTTTTTTCTTTTATTAAAATTTCAGCAACTATATATATATATATATATATATACATATTTAGTTAAAACAGGCTGCTACATGACGTAACAATAATTGTCTTACACATGTGGATTTATTCCACCGCTGAGGTAATGACGTGTAAATTAAGGGGCATTGGTTGGTCGAAAGGTTTGGTAGTGGCTCAATTTTAAGACATTACTTTATACAGTTAACCTCGTGCAAATAATTGAACAATCAGTTTCTTAAGCGTCTTACGAACGAACGTTTCACAATAAAAATTTCTGCATTCAAATTACTTTTGTGCATAAGAAAACTTGTGAACTCACCAACTCAATGTAGTTAACCCTTTTTCTTTTACCATGCTTTTCAGGTACTGATAAGTAAGTGGTGGCATATAGGGTGCATTTGTGTGACATCATCAACTGCAAGAACATTAAAATATTTGGTCAACTTTTGTAACTGTCGTTTATTTTGAGAACTTTTTTGGTTATGACTTGTACAACAATATTTGTACTATTTTATTGAATGTTGTGATTGGTGTTATCTATTACTTAATGCTATGAAACCGTGTGCTGTCATATCTCGTGTTTCCGCTTTAGCGGGGTGTGACAGATTTGGTATCAAAGCCTAAAGTTATAGAGAATGCCGGTTTCCTTATGGAAACCTCAAACTATAACAAATTATAAACATAATTTCAAAACGGTTTTTCGAAATGATTCTCAAAGACTGAAGTGTATCACTAATATAACTAGGTTGAGTGTAGTATTATTATACCATAACTTAGACAAAGCCTGATCACCTCTCTCTAATTTAGGTATGCATAATGGGGGACTTGAACTCGTTATATTATGAGTACAAAAGAATTTTACTATTTAAAAGTGTCGAGCATGAATTTTGTGTGTGCATGCATAAACATTGCATACCTTAGACAATCCTTTTTTCCATAACACCCTTAGTAATTAAGTTTAATAATATCGCAACTCACTATGCATCAGTACTGTTTGATTCTGGAGCGGATAGGAGCTTTGTATCATTAAAGTTTAAGGCAAAAATTAATTTGAAACCCAAAGGCTGAAAGAAGTCTACACTATTGAATTTGCGAATGGGCAAGAAGTTAGAGCTAGGGATATAATTTCGGACTGCACTCTAAGCTTAGCTAATAAGAATTTTAGCATAGATCTTATCCCAATTGATCTAGGAAGCTTCGACATAGTTGTGGGCATGGATTGGCTATCAAAAAACCGAGCCAAAATATGTTGTTCCGAGAAGATTGTCCGGATTCCATTACCAGAAGGAGAAACTCTCATCGTTCATGGAGAGAAGCCCGGAAAGAATTTTAAGATAGTGACGTGTATGAAGATGCGGAAGTACTTGAAAAAGGAAGGCATCGCGTTTTTGGCTCACTTTATAGATAAATAGATCAAAGAGAAACGTATTCAAGATTTTCCTATAGTACAGGATTTTCCTGAGGTGTTCCCGAATGAGCTACCAGTACTACCGCCGTCGAGAAAAGTAGAATTCCACATAGACTTAATTCCTGGAGCTGCACCTGTGGCTAAATCACCGTATCGATTGGCCCCATCGAAAATGCAGGAATTATTAAGACAGCTCCAGGAGTTGCTCGACAAAGGATTCTTAAGACCCAACTCTTCGCCGTGGGGAGCCCCAGTTCTTTTCGTTAAAAATAAAGATGGATCGTTGCGAATGTGCATCGATTATAGAGAGGTCAATAAGTTAACCATCAAAAACCGTTACCCTCTTCCTCGAATCGACGATCTATTCGACCAACTTCAAGGCGCAACTTATTTCTCGAAGATTGACCTTCGTTCTGGGTATCATCAAATGAGGGTCTGCGAGGAAGACATTCATAAGACGACATTTAGGACTCGTTATGATCATTACGAGTTCTTAGTTATGCCTTTTGGCCTAACAAATGCACCTGCTGTCTTCATGGACCTAATGAACAGAGTTTGTAGACCATATCTGGACAAATTCGTGATTGTGTTTATTGATGACATATTAATCTATTCACGAAACAAGGAGGATCACGAGCAACATTTGAAACTGATTCTAGAGCTTCTCAAGAACCAAAAGTTGTATGCGAAGTTCTTCAAATGCGAATTTTGGATTCGCGAGGTACACTTTCTTGGCCACGTCATTAATAAAAAGGGCATACATGTGGATCCGACAAATATAGAGGCTATCAAGAAGTGGGAAGCTCCAAAGACCCCAACAGAAATCCGCCAATTTCTCGGATTGGCAGGTTACTACCGGCGATTCATTGCAAATTTCTCCAAAATTGCACAACCGCTAACGGCTTTAACTCAAAAGGATAAAAAGTTTGATTGGGGAGAAAAACAAGAAGAAGCATTTCAAGCACTCAAGTGTAAGTTATGCAACACACCAATTCTGGCATTGCCAGAGGGCACCGAGAACTTTGTAGTCTACTGCGATGCATCACGTCAAGGGTTGGGATGCGTGCTAATGCAAAGGAACAAGGTCATTGCATACGCTTCGAGGCAACTTAAGATCCATGAAAAGAACTATACCACCCACGACTTGGAATTGGGGGTCGTGGTATTCACCCTCAAAATTTGGAGACATTATCTTTACGGCACGAAATGCACCGTCTACACCGATCATAAAAGCCTTCAACACATCCTCGATCAGAAGATGCTGAATATGAGGCAAAGAAGGTGGGTTGAACTGCTCAGCGATTATGATTGTGAAATAAAGTACTACCCAGGCAATGCTAATGTGGTAGCCGATGCACTAAGCCAAAAGGAAAGAGTGAAACCGTCAAGGGTGCGAGCTTTGGGTGCGATCGTGCAGACGAGTCTAAAGGCACAAATCCTCGAAGCTCAAGAAGAGGCATTGAAAGTAGAGAATTTGAGGGACGAGGCCCTACATCAATGCGAACGTAGCTTTAACACAAAGTCAGATGGGATACGCTACTTTGAGGACAGAGACTGGATACCAAAGGTTAAGGATTTACGATATATAATTCTGGATGAAGCCCATCGATCAAGGTATTTGATTCACCCGGGAGCATACAAAATGTACAGACATCTAAAGGAATTCTATTGGTGGTCAGGGATGAAGAGAGACATAGCTTTATATGTAAGCAAGTGCTTAACCTGCGCAAAGGTTAAGGCTGAACTTCAGAAACCCTCTGGTCTGTTGCAACAACCCGAAATTCCCCAATGGAAATGGGAGAAAATAATTATGGATTTCGTAACCAAGTTACCCAGAACCGGGAAAGGACACGACCCGATCTGGGTCATAGTGGATCGGCTTACGAAATCTGCGCACTTCCTCCCTATTCGGGAAGACTTCAAGATGGAAAAGCTTGCACGAATTTACATCAGTGAAATCGTTACGCGTCATGGGGTAGCAATTTCTATCATCTCAGATAGAGATAGTCGATTTACATCACGATTTTGGCAATCACTCCAGAAAGCGTTGGGTACACGTTTGAACTTGAGCACGTCCTACCATCCACAGACGGACGGACAGACAGAAATAACTATTCAGACGCTAGAGGATATGTTGCGTGCCTGTGCGATAGATTTTGGTGGAAGTTGGGATACTCACCTACCATTAGTTGAATTCTCCTATAACAACAACTATCACACTAGCTTTCAGTGTGCACCGTATGAGGCCTTATATGGACGCAAGTGTAGATCCCCACTCAGTTGGTTGGAGATTGGCGACAGACAATTGGCTAGGCCCAACATTGTACAAGAGACCACAGACAAGATCTCAATTATTAAGGAAAGACTCAAGGCTGCAAGAGATCGTCAAAAGAGTTATGCAGATAACCGCCGAAAGCCATTAGAGTTCCAAGTAGGTGATAAGGTTATCCTAAAGGTGTCACCTTGGAAAGGATTAATACGCTTTGGAAAAAGAGGCAACCCAAACCCGAGATATTTTGGCCCGTTTGAAATACTTGAAAGATTTGGGTCAGACGCTTACAAACTCAAGCTACCACATGAGTTAAGTGCCATTCATGACACCTTCCATGTATCGAATATGAAGAAATGCCTAACCGACGAATCATTGGTCCTACATCTGGAAGACATCCAGATCAATGACCAACTGAGCTTTGTGGAAGAACCGATTGAGATCGTTGACCGGGAAGTCAAATGCCTGAGGCGTGGTAAAATTCCAATCTTGAAAATTCGTTGGAACTCGAGGCGTGGACCCGAGTACACCTGGGAGCCGGAATATCATATGAAGCTCAAGTATCCCCACCTCTTCACAAAAAAAATCAGTCTAGAGATAGCAATCATTAATTTCGGGACGAAATTCTTTTAAGGAGGGGAGACTGTGACATCTGCCTTCTGGAACCTCCAGGTTAGCACCCGAGCAGTGTAATACACGATTAAATATATAGGAACACCCTATTACGACCTAATTTTATAGGAAAGGGCTTTAGTTTCCTAAGATTCCTGGCAGCATGCTTAGAATGTCCGGTTAACGCCCGTAACGGATACACCGTCTTATAAAGTGCCAAACTGATAAAATTTACATTTTATTATATCAATAATAATGATATGTAGGTCTAATATAAAATTTATATAAACAAATATAAATTCTAAACATTAATTAATCAAACCAAAAATTTTAAGTAGGTAAATGAGGTTTTAGCAACTTTAACCAATCTTTAAAAAAAGAAAAAGAAAAGAGGAGGCCCAAAATTCGGCCACCTCCCTCCCCTCTTCCCAAAAACCATCATTATTAAATCCCATTTACAAGACAACTCTTCACTTTTGCATCCATAATTTCCATTTTGAAAGCTCTCTCATCCATTTCTCTCTCTCACCTCAAACTCTCTTCTTATCTCCTTCTCTTTTCTTGACCGAATTCCAGCCCTAAACCTCCTCCAAATCAGATTTTTGAAGATCAAAACAACTCCTCATCATCAAGGTAACATTCTACTCTTGTATTTCATGAATCTTACCTTTAAATCTTTATAAAAATCAAGTTTTCATCATTTTTCCTTCATTTTTCTTCATCTTCTTGAAGGTTCTCGGGAATTTAGGGCTTTGTAAAGTCCCTAAATGGTAGGTTATATACCAATGACATGTTAAATGTCAAGCAATGGTGATAACCCATGATCCATACATCTAAAACTCAAGAAAATGAAGACGACATGCATGTGTTTCAAAAAGTGAAAGGATGATTTTTTATTAAAACCTATGTTAAAATGGAAGATAAAAACGTTTTCAACCAAGAAACCCCAATATATGGGTCAAAAAGTGTTAAAATGTTCATAAAATTAAGTTATTTCATTTTTTGTTTCTGTCAGATTTATTGCATGTTAGTATTTCGGGTATAACTTGATATATATGGACTCAAATGCTATGAATCTTCTTCTGAAACTTAATATAATGAAATACCAATCAAACCCCACTGGAATCACTCAAAAATATTGAGTTTTGACCCTTCAACCTCACCTCTAAAGTTTGTGGTGCAAACATAATCCGTCTGGACAAAAACTTTCAATCAATCAAACATAACCATCATTTAAAACCATAAAAACTAATTATTGCTTTTCTGTAAGTAACTTTAATGAGTTGGGAATGAAATAAAATTGGATTCACTCGAAAATATGAATATTTTAGTACTCAACCATCCTTAACAAGTTGAGTGTGCAAAAAGTAACTTCCTGCCAGATTGGAACACTTGATTTAAAACGGACATAACTCACTAAATATTGATCCAAATGAGATGATTATTTTTTTGGAAGTTTCATCTTTAAGTTAGGAACAAAACCCAAATTGAATCACCAGAAAAAGGTAAGTTTTGACTATTGAAATGGCCGAGACAATCAGAAGGTGTAATCTGCATGGACCTCTGTGACCAATAAACTTTAAGGAAATTATTACCCTATCTAGTCTTATCCAAAAATGTTGTAAAATATGCCAAAAGTTCCCTAATACATTAAAATAAGTCATATAAAAATTTGGTAAAATAATAAGTTTGGGAAAATACTCAAAATACAAAGATTTTATGACTTAAAATTTCTGACAGCAAACAGTAGCTAATGAACTTTTCTTAAAATGATCATTTTGGACTTTTGGACATAATAATAATTTAAAATGAAGATTTTAATTTTAATTCAAATATTATAATTTAATCAAACTTAAAATAAAATTGGTCAACCCATAATCCTTAAAAAAAAATTTATCCGAAGAACCGAAATTATGTCAAGTAGGATTAGTACTCGCTAATCCTACGTAAAATAAATCTAAAGGCTATTTCCCTTACAAATTGTATGCCCAAAATATGTGATTTCAAGAATCATCCAACCTTATGAATATCTATAATACACGCTAATGTGTTACCCAAATTTAATAAAAAGGCATGTAAAGCATTTTATAAGACATAGTGACCTAAGTAACGTCCGAAGCCATAAAAAATGGGTTCGAACTGATAATGTGCTCCACTTTCATAGGAAAGGCGTAGTACCAAGATTAAAGCAACCTAATAGATATTCCCGAGCAACTGCTAAAATCGATGAGTATTCACAGCCCCTCTTTTACCGTTTTTATACATTTTGGGGTGAAAAGCATCTGAATTTACAAATTGTTATTTCCGAATGATTGTTCATTTAAATTGTTGAATTTTGAAGTAAATTGTTTATGCACTATGGTATGTATACTTTACGATGTAATTGAGTGTTAATGAATAAGTCCCCACTGGTTGGGCACTACCTATTAACTCGAACGGGAGCCGATGGTATTTGTGGGTAGCGCTATTTGGATTGACAACCCCACTTTTGGCCGAGAGCTAGAAGTGCACTTTACCAATAACAATAATTGTCTTACACATGTGGATTTATTCCACCGCTGAGGTAATGACATAACAATAACTGTCTTACACATGTGGATTTATTCCACCGCTGAGGTAATGACATAGTAACAATAATTGTCTTACACATGTGGATTTATTCCACCGCTGAGGTAATGACGTGTAAATTAAGGGGCATTGGTTGGTCGAAAGGTTTGATAGTGGCTCAATGTTAAGACATTACTTTATACATTTAACCTCGTGCAAATAATTGAACAATCAGTTTCTTAAGCGTCTTACGTACGAACGTTTCACAATAAAAATTTCTGCATTCAAATTACTTTTGTGCATACGAAAACTTGTGAACTCACCAACTCAATGTAGTTGACCCTTTTTCTTTTAACATGCTTTTCAGGTACTGATAAGTAAGTGGTGGCATATAGGGTGCATCTGTGTGACATCATCAACTGCAAGAATATTAAAATATATGGTCAACTTTTGTAACTGTCGTTTATTTTGAGAACTTTTTTGGTTATGACTTGTACAACAATATTTGTACTATTTTATTGAATGTTGTGATTGGTGTTATCTATTACTTAATGCTATGAAACCGTGTGCTGTCATATCTCGTGTTTCCGCTTTAGCGGGGTGTGACATGATACCAATTGATAATCCCTACAAATCAGTTTCTTATCACATAAAACAAATAATCACAAGAAGAGATTAACCAAACTTGATTTGATTCACAATCAAAAGATTACAAATCTCTCTTGAAGGATTTTTCTCTCTCTAAGCTCTCTCTCTCTAGAATTTAGCAGGACGACTGCTTTCTATTTTTGCACTCTCTCTTACACTCACAACCCTAGCACCCTAAAATAACCATATACCTATTTAGGGAAAAACAAAATACACAAAATTAACTATGACTTTTTATTACAAAATGACCTAGACTTTTATTGAGAATTGACTTTGCAGCATTGACTTCAGATTTCCGTCTTCAGACTTGATGATCTTGAATCCAATAAATCTGTGATCTAACAAGAAAGTTGTAATTTCTAGTTCTGATGGGTCTAATAGTGGTAATTCTAATTATGATGATGGGGAGAATCTCAAGCAAGCTATGATACTGTTAACTCGAGAATTTCAGAAGAAATTCTATAAGATGTTGGGTTCTAACAACTAGCGATACTCATCAGGGTCAAGAAAATTTTAACACATGGAAAGGGTGGAAGGAAGAAGGTTTGAGGACAAGAGACCTGAAAGTAGGCGGTATGAGGAGAGAAAGCCTGAAGAACAGAATGTTAAATGTTATAACTGTGGTAAAATCGACCACTTTGCAAAAGATTGTCGGAAGCCTAAAGTAAGGAATTCTGAATATTACAAGAACAAGATGCTTCTGGCTAAGCTGAAAGAGGCTAGAAAAGCTTTGATGGCCGAGGATGACCACTGGCTGGATTTCACCGACTCGGAAGGAAAAAGAGAAGAAAATGCTCACATGTTCTTAATGGGCAAGGAAGTAAGTATGATGAGACGGATGATGAGACTTCTGAAGAGGTAAACAATTTTTCTGAATCTGAATTTTTAACGAAAATGGAAACCATGATGGTCGAGCTTCAAGACTTACAAGCTAAGCTTAAAAAGGAAAAAGGCAGAGTTGCGAAAAAAAGTCAAATAATTTTTTATCTCAAGAAGGAAATTGTTGGGAACAAAAACTTGATTGACTCTTTGAACAAAACTGCTACTAATTTTGAAACACAAAAAACTTGTTTTGAAAGTCAAATTTCTGAAGGAGTTTCTAAGTTCAATAAGTGTGAACTTGAGAATCAAGGGTTTGTTGTGAAACATAACAAGTTGCAATTTGAAAATAAAACTTTGCTTAAAAAAATTAATGGTTTGGAAGTTAAGCTTTATGCTAGAGGTCAAACAGATCAAACAAGCCAAAGGAATTTACAGCTTTTAAGGATAATTGGGGTATTGGATATGATAACCTACATTATTTAAAGAAAGCAATTAGAAAATAGCCATCTTTATATAACTTTGATTTTCTACAAGTGGCTGACAAGTGTCCTCATTTATAACCCAAATTTGTCACCAAATCATTTGATGAAGTTGAAGCCAACGAAGATGAAAACAGGAAAAACACAACAAAAATGCAACTACCATTATGCTATGACAAGCTGAATGATAGTTATCATTCTGAACAACCAAATTTTTTATCATATGACTATTTTCAAAGTTACACTACTGAGGAGATGGAGGTAAAACCAGTTGAAGCCAAGATTTATGTCCCTCCACTCATCTTGGAAAGTAAAATTTCTGAGCTTGAGAATACCTTAGTAGAACAAAGAATTTTGGTTGATCTTGAGAAAATGTGTTTTCAACTGTTATGATGAACATTGATTTTAAATCTGCAGTAACAGATGATAAGTTCGAATCAGAAAGAGTTAGTGAAAACAACTCCACTTATTCAGATGCATCATCTTGTAAAGTTTTCATGGGCAATGTTTTTTCTAATCCAAAACCATCAGATTTTAATAAAATGCCTTATCAAAAGAAGTGTTCTAAAGAGGTTAATGATTTCATCTTTTCAAATTCTTTTAAGGCACCAAATTTTGATGATGTTGATGACTTATTTGAGGATGAAATTGATTTTTTGAATTCCGATGGATGTTTTGATGATTGTGTTGCGAAGTTTGATTTCAATGCTAAACTTCCAGATCGTTCTGATTTTGTTATCAATACTGATGCTTTACCAAGTGTATTTGAAAAAGATGAATCTTCAACTAAGGTTGATGGTTCCTGTGAGTACCTATAATGCTAAAGGTAAGAAGCAAAAGAAAAGGCGCTAACAGAAATGGACCAACACGGGTAAGCATAAGAAAACACAAACTCTTAAATCTCATGGTTCTTACAAATCTAAATCTTCTATTTCAGATTTGAAACGTAAAAGTTCTAAGGCAAAGCTTGAATGGTGACCTAAGAAGAATGTTGAGGAGTTGACAAAATCATTGTCTGATTCGGAATGTAATAGGACTGTTGTTATTGTTTCTGATGTAGTTGGTCATATTGCTTCTCATAAAACAAAACTTGTACATTCTTACAAGACTTATACAATAAAACAATTGATCCAATTATCTCATTCTACTAGACAGTGTTCCACATACGGTCGAAATGATTTTGTTACTAAAAAATATTCTGATTGTTGGTTTGGTTCTTAATACATACATAATTCAAATGTTTTTCAAAGAAAAGGAGGACCCAAATTCAAATGGGTGCCAAAATCTTGTGGTAACGTGAAAGGACCCATCTATAAATGGATACCTAAACCAGTTGTTGTCTAATTTCTCTTGTGCAGACCCGTCATATGTGGTATGTTATTCCTAGTGATGTGCAAGATTATCAAGAATGACAATGAGTTTCTGAATCAAATCTTATATTCATTGATCTTTGAATGTCACAGTATACAAACTTTCTCTCTCTACTTTCTCACTCTATAAATATAAAATGATTCTCCAAGATATGTACAATTAGGTTCCACACATTACAATTACAAAGACAAGGTATTTATACTTAGACATGTTACAAGGAACACACAACTAAACTAACTAAACATGTTGACTTTGACTTTCCACTTTAAACAACTTTGACTTGCTATCTTGAATATTTGACTTGAGCTTTAGACTTTCAATCTAGATGATCTTGAAGACAACAATCTGTGCTCTAACATTCTCCCCCTTTGGATTCAAGATCGATCATCTTCGAAAACAAAATTCATCTTCAAAACAAATTATCCCCCTTTGATTTAGAAACAAGTGATCTCCCCCTTTCGGATAAACTTGTACTTATCATCTAATGAATTTCATCTTGAAAGCACGTTCTCTCCCTTTCAATAACATTCTCCCCTTTGGGACAAAAACTGATCTTCTCAGGCAATTAACATTCCCCCTATTGAGATGAAAATTGGTAATCTTCACTTCTTGTGAACTATAACATTCTTCCTCAAAGACTTTGACAAACATCATCATCTTCAGCAAAGAAATTATCTTCAGTTGTAGCTGACTTTTCTCTTTCAATATAATCTTCAAAGAAAATTTCTTGAATATTCTTGAAATCTTGAACTTTATTCACAATTTCTTTCTCATTTCTTGAATCTTTCTCCCATAGCTTCTTTTTCAATTTCTTTACAATTTCTTGACTTTCTCCCCAAAAACCATTACAAACTTGTTTACCATACAACATTTCTTGAAATTATTTCTCTCTCATATTCCAAACATGTAACCTCCTCAAATTCAAACATTTATTGATCATCTCCCCCTTTTTGATGATGTAGAGCATGGAAATCATCAAAACTGTCTCCAAGAAATGTCATGAATCTATTTTGACCACAGATCTTTCAAAAATGAGCCACTGAACATCCATCAATTCATAAAGTATTCATCTAAATCTTTTCATATTCAGACAAATAAGAATGTAACCCTGAATCAACAAATGAATCAGTTAAGATGCCTGTAAGCAGCACGAAGCTACTTAGTACAATGAATGTACTGTACAAGGAGTTTTTTTGACGTTCACTCTCCAGGTCTTCCATTCAATCATCGAATAACACAAGATTATTCTATGAACATTCCGACATAATTTTTTTTATGTGTGTTCGTACTTGTGTATGAAAGAATTTAAGATAGATTATGTGCTGCATCCCCAAGAAAAAAATTGAAACATCTCTTTGTTGAGAAAGAAATGAGTGGCTGGTGGGGTTTAAAGCAAGAGTTGGCATGAACTAGTTGCCTGTTTCAATTATGTTCATGAAAGAATTGTGAAACAACAGTAATGTGGCTGCCCGACTCAGAAAAATTTGGTGCAAAGTTTGATATTCTTTTAACTCTGTTCTCACACCCTCTTTCTTTTTATCAATTAAGCTCACTTCTAACCAAACTCTCTTTTCATTTTATCTCAGCACACACCCACACTCAGATATTGACCCCTCGCCTCTCGATCACTCAAGGATAACTTCATGGGTAGGAAACATTGGTTATCGTTGTTAGTGTATAAATTGTATCCAAGATTTAATGTGAAAAGTCAAGATCTTGTAAAGTCAAAGTATGTGTGGTCAAAGTCTAGAAAAGTCAACATTAGTGTTATGAGGATTTAAAGTGTTGTGAGTGATTTGTATAAATAGGTTTTGTATGCATGTTTGTAGTGTGTACGTACTTGTAATTGTCACATATTAATAATACGACTTGTGATTTTCTTTCTCTACTCTCTCTCTAGAACAAGATCTTAAATTGTCAAATCTTAATCTTGATTGAATTGTGCTTGTAACTGGGATCATTCATTTTCAATCGTGAATCCATAGAATTTCAATTAAGCTCACACAATCCCATGTATTTAGTGCTAATAGCAAAATGTTGCTCAATTGGTTTAACTTCAACAGTTAAAGCACAATACATATGTCCGAATGTATGTATGCTCATAAGATAATCATGAAGATTTGAGCATTTTTAATATTGAAGATTTTCTCAAAACAAGTATATCGAATGAATGAAATGAATACAAACTACTTGTTTGAGCATCTGACAATGTATGGAAAAGATCAAATATGAATGATTTATCAATAAAAGTTTAGGTGATGAAAAATTGGATGTTATCTATAAGAACAAGTATAGACATTCTTGAAAGAAATGCTTTGAATGAATCAACACTCAACAAAACTGAATTCCAAACGGAGTTTATTACCATCGAAAAATTGTTGCATTTTGAGACATGGTAATAATAAAGTCCAAGTACTAAACCGGTGTGTATGAATAATTGACAGTATATGGAAAAGATAATACCAAGTATTTATCTTTGGAAACACACGGTTTGTTAAATATTGAAGCTCATAAAATGAAAAACATTTAAAATCACACTTCTAAATTTATGAAATCTGTTTAAGAATCGAGAAGTGGTTTGAACATTTAAAAATCATGTTTTCATGTTTGAAAGATGTCCTTCTTTTTAACACAATGAGATTAAGATTAGAATATTCCTAACACTAAGCTTTAATCTCATGAAGTCAGCTCGAAAATCATGATAGATTTGATCATGTAAGCTCTCCCTCAAAATCTGCATGTAGTCAAAAAGTCATCAAAGCAACAAAGTCTTATTCAACAATTTATTGAAAAATAAAGATATGGAAGCAGTAAAACATTGAAGAATTGAGTTCTGATCAGATGTAATCAGAAGTCAATTACTCCCCTTGAAATATTGCATTTACAATATTCATCGGTAGGAAAAATATGTACTCCCCCTTAAAGGTTGGTCATCTCTTCTTAAGCATCGGAGTATAATTGCTTTTGATCGTTGAAGTTTGAGTCTTAAACTGTCATGTTTAGAAGTCAAACTTGATCTTTGAGGTACAAGTCCTAGACTGCTTTGTCTAGAAGTCAAACTCTTTGACATTGAAGAATGGGTCTTGAACTGTGTTATCCAAGAGCCATGGTTCCTTTACTCCCCCTAGACTTGAGGTGCCTGCAACACAGATGGATCTTTTGGCTTTGGTACCCACTGGTATTTGTGTCCAGGTTTGTTAGTTGCAGTTCTTTTCGGAGTAATATATTAAGAACCATACCAGTAATTGGCATAATCTTTACCAACAAAATCATTTGAGCCACAGTAAGAACATTTAATTTTGTTTTTAGCTAACCTAATTAATTGATTTATCGAATAAACAAGATCAGGTTTACCTTTATGCACAACGTTCTTCTTGGCATTGAGTGTATGCACAAATGATTTTCGATCATTCTTCTCATCAGAAGCAGCTTTCACTCTCCATACGAACTTCTCATGACCATTCCTTCTTCTAAATGTACCTAAACTATCAACATTCTGATCATAGAAAAGGTTAGTAGTATGAATCTGATCTTTAATATTGACTGACCTCTTTGTAGAAACAGTTGTATAAGGTGAACTTGATGTTGTATTATTTCTAGGTGTTTGAATAATTGACTCTGGAGTCTTCTACTCAGTCAAAACCACCATAGAGACAATATCTTCAAGTTTTGTTATCTTGGAAGATAAATTGTTCCTTTCCTTGGTGAGTAGGTCAATCTTTTTCTGAAATTCTGACTTCGTGTTCTGCTCTTTCATGGCCTTTGTTGACAGTTCAGATAATGAATTTATAAGCTTCTCAATCTCAGTCTCAAATATCTTTCTTTGTTCTTCAAAATCCTTCTCCACATTCTTTCTTTGATCAAATATTTCTTTGAAAAATCCAAAAAATTTATGTTCAATTTGTTAAGGCTAGATATTAGTTGATTAATGATAACACAACACAATAAATATAAGAGATCAAGATGAATTAATCAAAATAGCCATAAATCTCTTGTGTCACAAGTCTATGTGTGAGTGTGTTCTTGGTGTAGTCACTACCTTATGTGTGTAATATTCAAATGATGCCCTAGGATTCTCAAAGAAACAATGCCTTATATATGTCCACATGACCAAGGCAAGGTAAAACCTAGATACCTACAAAATACTCCCTAGGAAATTATAAACAATTACAATTAAGACCCCTCTCTACATTTTAATCTTGAATACAATTAACGATCTAACAATCTCCCCCTTTGGATTCAAGACTAAACAAAATTTGGCAATTTTCTTCAGGTCTTCACTTCTCTTGAAAACTGTAGCAGATATTGATAATCCCAAAATCAACCAAATCTAGTGAGAGAAAGTAGAGAGAGAGTTGAAAGGGCAAAATATATTTTCTAATAGATGTGCGTTAGTTTCTTACAAGACACAAAGCCACAAGGGACTTAAATACCCTGGCCAATACTACACAGAATACGCGACTAAGAACATAGTATTAGACCAAGTCTATGAATATAATGATTACTATAAAATCTGACTTAACAATCTCCCCCTTATTAATCATTGGCGCTGTGGTCTTCAATATCAATCTTCAAAATCAACTTAGACCATCTAAGCGACTTAGCGAAGCTTCTTGACTTAAAAAAAAATTCTTCTCAGCATCTTTCAAACTATGTTGCCTTTGCTGCCTTGACAAGACTGGACCTGTTTGTGCTCTTGACGATTTACCTCTTTTAAATGTATTTGAATGAACTGTGGTGATCGGAGCTTGAACAACAAAAAGAATTAGTAGCTGAGAGAATAGAATCTTGAGAGAATCTTGATCAGCAGATAAACATTTGAACTCTTTGTCTCTTTAACTTCTCCTTAACTTCTCCCCTCATGACCTTGATGATATGGATCAACTTGGTCATGCAAATGTTGGTGACGAGACAACTTAAGATCTACAAAATCGGAGTAAAGGAGAAAGAGGAGAGGTTTACGCTAACTGTTGGTGGCGCAAACTTAGTTTTGCGCTAGATGAAGGTGGCGCAAAGTTGAGTTTTGCGCTACCAACTGTTGGCGCAAAGCTGACTTGAAATCCAAAAAAAAGTTTCACCCGTTAAGCTCTTTAACTCCCCCTACAAAAATGCACTAAATATGACAATTCAAATTAGCATCCGTATAGAAAAGCAGATACTCCCCCTCGAAAAGATATGATCATTTTAGAAAAATTCTCCTTATCCACTCCCCCTTGACTAATGCACAAACCCATTTACAAAAAAATATGAGAACACACGAATTGAATCATCAATGTAGAAAGAAAAATATACTGAATATGTATTTTGAAACAACTAAACATATAAAATTTTAAACACTAAACAAATTAAATTCTACTCTGTAAAATATCACAAATTTTATCAATCATTTGAAATCAATTATGTGTTGTTGGATACAAATACAAGTTTCATTGCATAACAAGTTAAGACATGTTCAGTTTCAAAAACTGTCATCAATCTATTCAGTGTGCTCGCATGCGAATTTGAATAGCTTCAAGAAAATGCAATTCTAAAAATATAATAGAGAACTTTGCATGTACTCACACTAAGCCATCAAAATTTAAGATTTTCATAAATTTATAGGTTTATCGCAACTCAAACATATCACCAAGTATCATGAGATGTGTGATCATTGGCATCTTTTAGCATTCTGCACATTGGCATCTTCACATGAGTGTGCTCTTTGGAATCTTTTAAGCTTGTGCACTTTGGCATCTTTTTAATCAAAAATTTTGGTAAGTAAAGAACATGCCGTAAACGTAACTTTCTATCTGACCCTATTGCAGGATTTGGGTCAGCCGCTCCCAGACCATTTGGCCTTAGGGGACTAGGTGTCAAGCACCCCTTGGAACATACTTTCCTAGATCAAAAAGGCTACATCGACACATTCTAAACCCATTCATACCAGTAGAACATGACTTTCGATCTGATTCTATAGAAGGATTTGGGTTCGATCACTCCCAGACCAATTGACCTTAGGGGACCAGATGACAAGCATCCCACGGAACTTACTTTCCCAAACTAGAAAGGTCACAGGTACAAGTTTTTAAACTTAGAGATTTCTGTATTATATATATATAATATTCATCTCAATCACTCAGTTTTACATCTAAGTGCTTAGCCCATATTTTCATTACGATCCATAATTCTGACTTTTTAGGATTTCCAAGCATTGTAAATTATAAATATTCCGAATCACATAACTTTAAAGCAGAATGCAAAAGTTTCAAACATGTTGCTGACCTTTCGACTTTTGTAAGACTTGAAAGTTGAACATATAAAACTTCAATATAAACAAAGTAACTTGAAAATTTATCCTAGACACACATTTTATTCAAGAGAAAGAAAACCTGTAAAGCTTTTACTTTATAGAATAAAATTTGTAAATATTTAAACTTTTAAATTCAACATGCCGAGTTTGAAAATTTTTCATTTAAAACAAATGTAAAGCATCGACAAATTGATATTTAGTTGGAACAAAATAAAATTCAATAAAACCTTCGTCCACAAAATGTATAATGAATTTGAGTCTCAAATTAAATATTTGGGTTGTACAAATTCAGAAGTTAATTGAACTTGCTCAGATTCTTGAAAAATATGAGAAAACTGGAACAACATCATGATCATAGATATATGCATCGGAATTAAGTAGATGTACTCACAGTTTCTCATTAGTCCAGAAGCTAAATGCATTGAAGAACGAGTCCTAAACTGACATGTTTAGAAGTCGAAGTCCATTGAAGTACGAGTTCTAAGCTGATGTGCTTAGAAGCCAAATTTCTCTTACTTTCCCTTGACATTAGATGCCTGCAACTTAGAGTCAATCTTTGATTTTGGTACCTACTTGTATTTGGGTCCATGAAATTTAGTTGCAGTTCTAGTGGGGATATATGTGTTAAATTTAACATTGAAAGCACAAGAAATATTATCAGAATAATGAACATAAGAATCAGTAGAAGAGAAAACATAATCATCTGAACTAGAATCAGAAGAAGAATATGAGACATCTTTTGAAATTCGAATCATTTGCTTTATAGAGTATTTTGAAATTTTATTACAAGTAGCAAATGAATCACTTTTAAAGATTTTGTCTACATATATATCTTCATCAGTCGTAGATTCAGCAGATGTCCGCTTGACCCTCCATATCTGCTGTGTTGGAGTGCTCACAGTCCTATCTGAAAAATTTGAATCAGAAGATTTAACAGAATTGTCAGAAATGACTTTAGCTTGTTTCTTTGACTTCTTTGACCTTCTTCTTTTACGCTTTGGTTTATAATAATCATCATTTAGCGTAAAAGATTCATCAAGAATTTTAGAATTAAGATTTGAATCAGAAGAAAGAATTTTACCTAATAAACCCAACTGATCAGACAATAAATTTGAACTTACCTCGGAGTCAGAAAAATTTTGAGAAAAGTTTTCAGATTTTAGAACTTCCTTTTTGTTTTCTTTAAAATCAGAAAAAAGACCAGAAACAGAATCTTGTTTTTGAGAAATTAATTTTTCTTCAAGACTTGAAGTCATAAAAGAAAATATAACATCAGATTCAATTTCTCCTTGAATATTTTGATCTTCCATTTTATCTTCAAGGTCAATGATTTTGCTTTCTAATACTAATGGAGGAGTATATCTCTTAGAATCATAAATGATTGTAGATATATTTTCCTTATCGGATTTAGTGGCATATATATATCAACATAATCATCAAACACTGAAGACTTGATGGAAGATATGTTATTTAAACTTTTTCTGCCCTTCTTTGATTTGTCAGGAAAATATTTGGCATTTTCGCTCGTGTATACAAAAGAAATTTCCTTTTTCTTATTATTCATCCTTTTCTCATTTTCGATTTCTAACACTTGCTTTTCGTTCGTCCAATCAATTTTAAATTGTGGAGCATATTTAGCAAGAGTTAGATAATTGTATTTATATTAAGTAGGGGATTTTTCGATAGCATTGTTTAAACAATGAGGATTTTCAAAACCAAGTCCCCATTTTTCTTTTATAGACTCATAACTCCGCAGTTTGTTCAAATAAATAGTTTGTTCAGATTGATTTCCTTCGATATAATTTTTCTTCCAACTCATTTATTTTATCCGAAAAATTATCTTTTAATTTGGTCATTTCAGTCAAAGAATCAAAATAAGTCATATTTGATTTTTCTAAATCATCCAATTTCTTTTGAAATATGTCTTTTGTATGAGCCATAATAGATTTTTCATCTTTCAAAGAAATTTGTAATTTATCAATCAAATTTGACTTTTCTGAATTTAATTGTTTTTCAGATAATAACTTCGAGCGTAAATCATGTAAAGCAGAAATAATAATGTTCATTTGAGAAGAAATAAACTTGAAATCAAACTCAGAAATTACCTCATCTTGATCAGTGGAATCTTCATCATCATCGTCACTCTGATCATCTCCAATGAATCACATGTGAGCAGTCTCCACAGAATCAACTTCATCATCGGAGTGATCCAGCCAAAATTCTTCTTCAACTAGCAAAGCAGTTCCACTCTCTCTATTTTCGGCTAGTTCCAGTTTCTTCCGATAATAAGTCGAATCTCGAACTTTCTTCACTCGACACTCCTTAGCAAGATGACCCGACTTTCCACAGTTGAAACATGCAGTAGGTTTCTTAGCCTCGGGCACTTTGACTTCCTGAGACCCAGAAGTGAAGCGAAGATTGTTGGAACTCGAACGAGGTTTGAACTTCTTCTGATAGTCCTGAGAGAGAAGAATCATTGCTTTCTGAAGTGCCTCACCATCATCTTCAGTAGACTCATCGTAAGCATTATCAGACAATGCTTGATTAGCCAGACGACTCATTAGAAGTGCAACTGTGTCCACTGTTTTCTTATTCTTCTTGTCATGTTTGGCCTTCTTCTCTGTAACTATGCATTCATCTGTTAGAAAGATCTCATACAGCTCTTGGATTTGCATGGTAGAAATCCTGACATCATTCCTCAAGCGATGGCAAGATTTATTCCATTCCAGTTGCAAAGCATTGAGGAACTTCAGATTTGTCTCCAGCTCAGTCTTTTCAACTTTTATCTTTCTCAGATCATTAATCGCCGCACAAAATCTGTCATAAGTACTTTTCAGTAACTCCCCATCTTTGGCTTTAAATTCTTCAAAGTTGTTCATGTAGCGTGTATGCCGAAGTTGTGTTGCAACTGAAGACCCAAGCATAATCTTCTCTAGTTGTGCCCATATTAGTTTAGGATTGTTTTTGAAGCAATCAATCCTGTTGTAGATAGAATTTGGCAAAGCTAGCATCAGATTAGCCTTTACATCACGATCGGCTTTGTATTGCACCAACTCATCAGGTGTATACTCTTTGGTAGGATTTGATAATCCATTAGCCAGAGTGGGTTGTACAAAAGATCCTTCAGATAAAATCTTCATTATGTCATCTCCGTTCTTTTGACGCTCAATGAAATTCAGAAACCGATCTTGCCACTGAGTAAATTCATTTTCATCAACCAGAACCAGAGGACGAGTTTCTGTGCCCAATGACATCATAAGATCACTCTTGTAGAACTGAGCTTGAAACGCAAACTTTTCAGAATCCATGTATTTAGAAATCCAGAGAAATTCTAAGTCTTGAACACATAGAAATTGACGCAAACTTAGATTCGCGCTAACAGTAGATGGCGCAAACTTTCTTTTGCGTGAGAAGAAGCTGGCGAAAACTTGCTTTTGCTTTTGATGAAGATGGCGCAAACTTAGATTTGCGCTAAGAGTTGATGACACAAGCTTAAACTTTGCGTGACTCAAGGTTGGCGCGAACTTCTTGATATGAAGATGACGCAAACTTGAGTTTTGCGTGAAGCTTTGGTGGCCAAACTATGAATTGCGTGATGTACTGATGACGAGAATTTTCACTTTGCTTGAGCAGAAGATAGCGCAAAGGTAACTTGCACAAGAAGGAGATGGCGCAAAAACTTATTTGCGCTAGACAATGACGCAAAACAGATTTGCGTGAGATATTGATGGCGAGAACCTCTCTTTTAGTGACAAGTAGATGGCGCAAATAAAGATTTGCGCGATCCACAGATAGCGAAAAATTGAACTTTTCGCGAAAAATGCAACTGAAAAAACTGGATGAACTGGCGCAAACTTTGACGAACTAGCGCAAATTTTGAATCTAGCGCAAAACGATGAACAAATTCAGATTTCTTCAAAATTCGATTACAAAACCGAAATTGATGAGATTTTTATGTACAGAAATGTTCGAAAACAAGTTTCTAACAACTTTTAACCACTTAAATCGATCGAAAATCGCAAATTCGATATATCTTGAAAAGAACAATACTCTTACAACTTTTTCCAGAAAACCAAAAAAACTCAAAATTGAAGATCAAAACCAGAATTTCTTGCAATTTGATGTGAATCAAAAGTGTTCTACTAGTAAAATCGGATCCAACTAACCAAAATACAAAGAAATTTGTTCACAAAACAGTCTGAATTTGATGAAAAATCAAAAAATGAGATTTTCTTGAAAAAATCAAGAAAATCGATCAAATTTTCTAATTCAACACAAATTCAGAATTCGAAAAACATTTCTCTCAATTCTCTCAGATTTATAACGGCTCTGATACCAATTGATAATCCCAAAATCAACCAAATCTAGTGAGAGAAAGTAGAGAGAGAGAGAGTTAAAAGTGCAAAATATATTTTCTAATAGATGTGTGTTAGTTTCTTACAAGACACAAAGCCACAAGGGACTTAAATACGCTGGCCAATACTACACAGAATACGCGACTAAGAACACAATATTAGACCAAGTCTATAAATAAAATGATTACTATAAAATCTGACATAACAGATATGACATTAACAACTTCAAAATTTGTAGCTCTTCATAGTCTTCACAACTTTGAGGAAACTGTAACCATCCCCTTTTTGCTGAAATTGGAATGAAGTGTCCTTCTAACGATCATCTTCAGTCAGACTTTTGATAATACAGATAGGTTCAGACACTTTGAAATCTTTGAAAAAACTTGAATTCTCTAACAATTTTCAACAAACTTTTTTTGAACAAAGTAACTCAGATCTGACATTGAAATCATTGAAAATTCTCCCCCTTTTTGATGAATGTTGAGAATCAGCATCATCAAAACATTTCAAAGCATGTCAGTCTTGGAATTATCTCCCCAAAATCAAGAGTTAAGCTCTGTCTTCATTAATATCTCCCTCTTTGGAAAGAAACTAATATTTGCAAACTACGAGCTGAATCTGAATCGACCGTTAATTCATAAAATGTAATTATTTGAATCTTTGCAAATTCAAACAATTTAGGAGGAGTAACCCTGAATCAACAGATGAAATAGTTAGAAGTGTCTGTCAGTAACACATAGTTACTGACTAACACGAAGTTACTATATAAGGAGCTTGTTGTGACGTAGACTCCCTAGGACTTCCATTCAATCATCGAATAACACATGGTTATCTATGAACGCTCTGACAGAAAACAAATTTCTGTGTGCTCGTGCATGTGTATGAAATAATTAAGCACATATGATTGCTTTTTAACTTTGAATCAAAGTATGTAAAGTTGTTGAGACAACAACAATTTATACAAAGACTCAATGTGTATGAGAAAGGGTCGAAGGTGGGACAACTTTTCTTATTGTTCAATATCCGAGTTATCCAAGTGACAATCAGATAGAGTATGTGTTGCTTCTCCGTTCAAAAAATGAAACATCTTCTTGTTGAGAAGAAGATGAGTAGCTGGTGGAGTTATATGCAAGAGGTGGCATGGGCTAGTTGCCTGTTTCAATATTGTTCACCAAAGACTGTGAAACAATAGATTATGTGGCTGCCCGACTCAGAAAAGATGTGGTGCATAGTTTATTTTTCCTTTACTCTGATCTCTCACCCTCTTTCATTTAAATCAATTGAGCTCACTTCTAGCCAAACTCTCATTTGCATTTTAACTCAACACTTTTCCCATCTCAATTTTTTAATGAACCCCTCTCCCCTTAATCACTTAGGATTACTTCCGAGGTAGGAAACACTAGTTAGTGTGAATCCATGGAAGTAATGATAAGCTCGCACTGAATCCCGTATTTTCCTAAGAGAACATGTTGTTCAACAGTCATTTGTACATGAAAGCACAATAAAGCATAATTAATCATAAAGAACAAAGATTTGGAAGACCAAAAACATAAGGTGTTTATACGAACAATGTATAAACATATTGGCAATGAAAGTACAGGAAAATGAAATGACGTATGATTTTCAAACAAACAAAGAAATTTCAAACGGGAGGATTACCATCGAAAGATTTATCTTTTGAGATGTGGTAATCACAAAGTCAAGAAAATGAGTGTATTGACCAATGTGTGTAAGAATACTTGGTAAAGTATGAAGAAATGACAAGTACTCAAGTATTTGTCATTGGAAACGCATGATCAGTTGATGTCATGGAGTCTAAGGATTAGAAAGTGTGAGTTCCAAGATCACTGATTCTTAGAGAGAGAAAGTAGAGAGAGAAAGTAATGAAGCACAAACTTTCAGATGTATTGAATTATGCGTGTCCAAAGTTACAACACAAAGGCTATAAGAGGACTTAAATACCCCAAGCCTTTACAAAACATATTACACTACAGAAAGCAGTAAAAGCTATAAAATAAATACAATGATTACTACAAAATTAGACTTAACAATCTCCCCCTTAGTAATCATTGGCACCGTGGTCTCCAAAAACAATCTTCAATAATAGCATAGACCATTCAGGCGACTTTGTAGAATTATTGATGCTCTTCTCTTTGACGTAGTCTATTCAACCCGATTAACACTTCTAATCGTTGCAGAGTAGAGCGAAAATTCAACCTCTCATTGATTTTATCCAATGCATTCCGTAGAAGTTGAATCTCATCATTTGTTATTTGAATCCTGCTTGTTCGTGTTTCCATAAATCTTCTAACAACATCTTTCAATCTTTGATCTAACTGCAGCCTGATCACTTTCAAAGTTCCATCAGAGTAATGACTTATCTCTTCGAATCTGAGGAAGCACTTTTGACCTGATGCATTCCTGTATACAACTCCATGTGGATCCTGAAGAATAGTGAATAACGAGTAAGAATCAATGTCTGGCAGGCTACGGTTAGGTCTTAGCAAATTCCCCACAGGCTGAAAGCTTTCGGCTGCCATTTGAAAATCGAAAACCCTGAAGAACCTGATCTGGCGCCTTATAAACCTTTTGATTACAAACAAAGCTTGAGAGATATCATTTGACCGGTAGTACTGATTCCTTAAATCATTATACAAAAACTCAACGTCGTCAATGGATAAATCATTAAAGTCAGCCTCTAAGAAGATATAACGGTTGCAGTCTCTTCTTTCAACCTCGAAAACTGGATACCAGATATTAACCAACCTCTGAATTTCAACTTTGATAATCCGAACTATCAGATGAGGAGAAAAAACCAAATCCCTTCCACGACGTTGACATCTGATAAGCATTACATATTCATATTTATAGGCATCTGATTCCTTTTTTACACCAAGAATGGCATGGATGTTGATCGGTCTTCTTCTTGAAACAAAAATATTGCTCTGAGAATCTTCAAGAAAGGAAGATCTTTGTCGTGAATCCATATAATGTTGTTGTAAATTTCTTTGTCTCTCCCGTCTTGAAAAAGTTGGTCCTTCTTCTAGAATACTTGGAGAAATTACAGGTTCAGCAGGAGGATCAACAGCTTGTGCTCTAGACGACTGACCTACTTCAAATGTACCTGAAGGAGCAGAGGTAGTCGGAGCATTAGCAACAACAGAAGATGAATAAATAGGAGTAGCTTTAGGAACAGTAGAATTTTTAGGAACAGAAGTCTCTTCAGGAACAGTAGAATCTTTAGGAACAGAAGTCTCTTCAGGAGCAGTAGAAACTTCAGGAAAGACATCTTTTGAAGGAAGATCTCTGTACAACATATCCGTTATCTCTTCATCCTTAGCATCCATGAATACTAAGTTATCTTATGTATCTGATATGATTACAATGTCATCACAATCTTCTTCATTGACTTGACATATCTTTTCCAATCTGACATCTTCATCATCATCAGAATTAATCTCGATGAAGTTAGCAAAGAATGACCTCATGTCATTTGCAGCTTCAGATTCTTCAACTTCATGAACGCTTGGAGAAACATCTGGATCCATGTAAACAACAATTTGCAAATTATCATTAATATTGCTCTCAGAAATGTTCAGTTCATTACGCAAAGAAGACATATCAACATTCTCAATCATAATATTCACTAAGTCCTGAATATTGCAGTCTTCAACAGATTCTCCAATATTTCCTCTATCACCAGTCTCTTCTTCTTGAATATCTTCTCTTGCTTCAGAGGATCCTTCAACTCTTGGTCTCTTTGCCATCTCCCCCTCATGGCCTTGATGATCAGGATCATCTTGGTCATGTCTGCGTTTAAGAGACGGGCCGACCTCAGATCTGCAACTTTGGTCATAAGAATCAATCCTTGAAGATAACTCAGAGAAGGCTTGAGACATAAACGTTTTGAGATCAGCAAAACTTGATCGGACTTCTGATCTGAATGACTGAAACTCATCAGATAAAGCATTGATTCTGTCAGATTCAGACGAAGGAACTCGAGGCGGCGTAGGTTGGAAGTTCCGAAGCAGAGAAAGAAGATCTTGATCCTGATGTTCTGGTGGCGACATAGAAAGAAGTCGAGCATAAAGTAGATCTGTTAACTCTGAAATAGGAAGATCTGATACTGGAGTGTTAGAAGAAAACACAGGAATACGGGTAGATGAAGAAACACCAGTTGACAGTGTAAACAACAGAGGTAGAGGAATAGACATGATCGCTGGAACAGAAGATTGAACAACAGAAGACGGCTCTCAAAGAACAACCCCTGATGGGCGTCTGAATGGAATCTCT
The DNA here is from genome assembly GCA_023525745.1 of Arctium lappa. Lineage (NCBI taxonomy): Eukaryota > Viridiplantae > Streptophyta > Magnoliopsida > Asterales > Asteraceae > Arctium > Arctium lappa. Next base: position 54,269,005 of record CM042058.1, on the reverse strand, counting down.
ATAGGAATCACTGAAGTATCAATCTCAGGCATCTTTCCTTTGAATAAAGCTTTTAACTTCAGAATATGTGCTTCCTTTTCAGCATCCATTTTCTCTGATAACTGCCGAATTACATCATTCAAAGTAGAAAATTTGTCAGTGGAAACCCGAGCTTGATCAGAAGTAAGCTCTACAGCTGATGGAGTAGACTTGCAAGTGTTGTTGCTGAAGCTTGACTTTGAACCGATGTTGTGGATTGATCAAAAGTTGTATCCAATTCATCTACTTGAAGATGTGCAACTGAAGGATTAACTGGAACAGAATCATCATCAGAGATAACTTCTGTTGAGACAACCACTTCCGGTGTCTTGGACTTCCTTTCATATACCTGAATACGCGATCGATTAGCATGATCACTATCATCTTCATCAGAATCACTTTCATCCTCATCTTTATCACTAGCAAGAATATTATCATCAGCAGTATCATCTACATCTTCAAAATCAAAAACAATAGCATCAGAAGCTACAATACCAATATCAGCAATAACATTCTCAATCTGTTGAGAAGCAGCATCCTCCTGAACTACTTCTGTTTCAACAATAACCGCAACTTCTTGATCATCTTCAGCCTCTTGTTCAACTTCATGCTCTTGTTCAGGAATAGTTGCTTCAATTTCAACATCTTGTTCAGCAACTTGATTATCATGAGAGGGCTCTTCTTGTACAACTTCCATGAACTCATTATCCATACAGTATTCTATGACATCCTCATTTGCAACATCAACGTAGTTGGCAATAAGAGCATATGGAATAGTCATAGAATAGTTGAAAGTTTTCTTCTGCTTCTGAATGTAAGACATTTTCGAGTCTGGAACTTGAGGCCATGACAACCTGCGAGGAATAGAGGGATTGCTACGGAGCATGCTTCGAACAATAAGCTTCATAAATCTGACAAACGGAATAAACTTCCGTTTCCTGTTGGTGGACTTGTCATGTACCACCTCCGAGAGTTCTGTCCAAAAGATAAACGTATAGTCGACATGCAAGTCATAGACGACTGCATGGAACAATCGGAGATACAGTAGACTTGCACTGTTAGTGCCAGAATGCTTCGATGTCAGGCACCTGATGAGAACAGAGAACAGTGCGTACCAAACTGGAGGTAGATTGGACTTGTCAAAATCTGTAGGTTTGTTCAAAGTACCCACATATCCAAGATTCCGAATCCCTTCATAGACTTCCTCTTCAGATGGAAAAGTGTCATATGTATTTCTGCCTGGTCTGGAGTTTGGCTAAGGAAGCTCCAGTATCAATCTCAGTCGTTTGTAGGAAAGGAAAGATTCAAACTAATCTACTTGAAGCTCAAAGCGATGCGGACGAGCCGGTTCATTCTTTGTTATAGTATTCCAAGCTTGTTGTAGATACACTTCAGGAACATCTGCATAGTATGAAAGAGCAGGGGCAAGTGGATGTCCTTTGAGAATTGCTCGTATCACGGGATGAATCTTGATTATGTCAAAGTCCATGTGATAGTTGTTTGGCTTGTATGGCATGTACATGATGGTTTGGAACACATCATTTAGTGTACGTCTAGAAGCAGAAAGATCGGCCCCTACAGAAGGATGTGACGACATTGGAGTATCATGAGAGGCTCGATCAGATGGATCGTCGAGAATGGCATTCTCATCTTGAATCATGGGATCAGTATTAGTTTTGGAAGCCATAAGAGACCAGGAAAACAAAATGAAAAAGAATTAGAAAAAGAGAAAAAAAAATTAAAAAAAATTTCTAAGTATGGTTTGCGGGTCAAGTTAGAAGCGTAAAGTAGACTTTGCGTTTCTTGTTAGACGCACAAAGTACACTTTGCGTTTCTAACTAGACTCGCAAAGTTCACTTTGCGTTTCTAGTTAGACACGCAAAGTAGACTTTGCGGGTCTAACATGGTCCGAAAACTATAGTTAGAAAATCAAAAGAAGACATACAAAAACACTAAAAAAGAAGGTTTGCGTATCAAGTTAGAATCGCAAAGTAGACTTTGCGTTTCTAGTTAGACGCGCAAAGTACACTTTGCGTTTCTAACTAGACTCGTAAAGTTCACTTCGCGTTTCTAGTTAGACGCGCAAAGTAGACTTTGCGTTTCTAACTAGACTCGCAAAGTTCACTTTGCGTTTCTAGTTAGATGCGCAAAGTACACTTTGCTTTTCTAACAAGACTCGCAAAGTTCACTTTGCGTTTCTAACATGATACCCAAATCTAAAACGAGAAACAAACACACAAAATAAAGTTTGCGTGTCAAAGAGGAGACGCAAAGTACACTTTGCGTGTCGTAGTTGATACGTAAACTATATTTGGAAAGAACAAAAAGATTCACATGATAGAAACGCAAAGTAGACTTTGGGTTTCTAGTTAGACACGCAAAGTTCACTTTGCGGTTCTAACTAGACACGCAAAGTTCACTTTGCGGTTCTAGTTAGACACGCAAAGTTCACTTTGAGGTTCTAACTAGACGCGCAAAGTAGACTTTGCGGGTCTATCATCCTTACAAAAACCAAGGGTTCGCGATTTAACAACCCGAAAACCACAAAAACTGAAATTAAAGCTAGAGTAAACGAAATTAAAGAAAACGAAAACATACCTGATGAACGATATACTGATCTAAGTATAACCCAATACCCAATTTAAGAATCAAAGCACAAATTCACAATCTGAGTATTATGAATAGAACGAAAAAATACGAACATCAGATTGGAATCGAGAATACGAACACGATAATAAGCACAATCAAATTGAACACAATCAACAATAAACGAGGTTAATAGAATCAGAACATACCTTTATTTCTCGAAAACAAAATCTGAAAGAGAACAGATTGGAATCGAGAACACAGAAAACAAAAGAGAGAATGAGGAGCCGAAAAGTCAGATAGAATGAAAAGTAGGCGGGAAAAAGATGAAAATGAAAAGAAAACACTATTTATACTTAGAAAACTAAAACAAATCTATATCTAAAACATAAAAAAAAATAATAATAAAATAAAAAAAATTGTAAAAATATACCTGAAATCCTTTTGCTCCCCCTACACACATGCAAAAAATTAAACTGTTAATATAGCAAATGTGTAGAAAAATCTGAAAAACATACCTGTTTAACTTCTGATCAGCACATATAGAAATTCTTACTTACTCCTCCTCAAACACAGAAAAATCTTTTTCAGATGAGCTCTCCCCCTTGAAAATTGCACAGACCATATCCAAAATACAGATACTCAAACATAAAGACATCAATATGAAAGATGATCATATTGAATATAAATTTTGTAACAACTGAATATATAAATTTTTTAAACACTAAAGAAATTAAAGTCTACTCAGTAGAATATCCCAGATTTATCAATCAGTTGAAATCAAACGGGAGTTGTTGGATACAGAAACATGTTTCATTGTTTATCAAGTTAAGACATGTTCAGTGTCAAACACTTGTAGGTATCTATTCAGTGTGCTCGCATGCGATCTCTGATTAGCTTCAAGAAAAATGCAATTCTAAACATAAAATAAAGAACTTTACATGTACAGACACTTAGTCATCAAGAACTAAGATTTTCACAAATTTACAGGTTTATTGCAACTCAAAAAATATCACCAAGTATCAAGAGATGTGTGCTCATTGGCATCTTTTAGCTGTGTGCTCATTGGCATCTTCACATGAGTGTGCTCTTTGGCATCTTTTAAGCAGTGTGCACTTTGGCATCTATTAATCAAAGAGTTCATTAATTAAAGAACATGCCGTAAACGTAACTTTTTATCTGACCCTATTGCAAGATTTGGGTTAGCCGCTCCCAAACCAGTTGGCCTTAGGGGATTAGGTGTCAAGCACCCCTTGGAACTTACTTTCCTTGATCAGAAAGGCTACATCGACATATCCTCAACCCATTCATACCAGTAGAACATGACTTTCGATCTGATTCTATAAAAGGATTTCTGTTCGATCACTCCCAGACCAAATGACCTCAGGGGACCGGATGCCGAGCATCCCACGGAACTTACTTTCCCAAACCAGAAAGGTCACACGTACAAACTTTTAAACCTAGAGATTTCTGTATTTTATAGTGTTAGAGCATAAATATGTTGGATACAAGATCAAGAAGACTGAAGGTCAAAGTTCAAGAAAGTCAAAGCTGAAGAAAGTCAACTTTCATCAAAGTCAAAGTATTTTGTAATAAAAGTCAACATTTTTGTATTGTATTTTAGTTTCCTTGTTTTAGTTGTAGGTATAAATAGTTTCCTTTCCTTTGGTAATTAGTAGAGAACTTAATTGAATCATTATTCGGTTGTATTTTAGAGAGAGAAATATCAGAGAGAAAGAGAGTTCGTTATAGAGAGATTGTAGAGAAAGAAAGTGTAATCTTGGAATTGAATTGAAATCAAACAGGTAATTTGATTGTTAATCTTGTTTGTTTGATTAATCTTGATTAGAAACTAGAATCTGGGAATATCAATTGGTATCAGAGCAGATCCAAATCGAAAAATCAAGAAATTCGAAAGGTTCGTATTTGTGTTCTTGAGCGAGAATTGAATTTCGAGTTTTAGTGCAAATTAGGTGCTGAAATCGATTAGATTTTGTTAGAATAGTGTAATCGATCGAGTTTGTATAGAAAGATTTGTCAATTGCACTGTAATCAATTCAAATTTTCGAATTTTTGTGGTTTTTTTGTTCACGAGTTCTTGACACTGTATGTGTATCAAATTTGTATCGTTTTCTTATTTGATCGATTTTTTGTGTTAGTTTTGTGTTCGAATTAGTTAGACGAGTGAATTGTCGAAGTATAGTGTTGAATTTCTAGGTCTAAATGAGTTTTTGGTGCGATTTTGTTCGATTTTAGAGGTTCGCGGGTCATTCATCAGGTTTGCGGGTCATTCATCAGGTTTGCGTGTGTTCATAAAAGTTTGCGTTTCCTTCATTGAGAGTTGAGAATCGAGAAGTTCAAGTTTGCGTTTCATTTTAGAATCGAGAAGTTCAAGTTTGTGTTTCATTTGAGAATCGAGAAGTACAGGTTTGCGTTTCAATCAAGAATCGAGAAGTAAGAGTTGCGTTTTTAAACAAACGCAAAGTAGAAGTGTTTGGGCTCAGAGACAAAGTGTGGTTTGCGCTTGCAACTAGAGACGCAAAGTGTATCTTGCGTTTGTAACGAGAAACGCAAAGTGGTGGTTTGCGTTTCCATCTTGAACCGCAAAGTAGTGGTTTGCGTTTCCTTCTTGAACCGCAAAGTAGTGGTTTGCGTTTCCCTCTTGAACCGCAAAGTAGTGGTTTGCTTTTCCCTCATGAACCGCAAAGTAAGGGTTTGCGTTTCCCACATGAACCGCAAAGTAAGGTTTGCGTTTGTCACTTGAAACGCAAAGTCAAGGTTTGCGTTTGCCTCTTGAAGCGCAAAGTGTGGAGGACTTAGACAAAATTTTCAAAACTATAATATGCTCTTTAATAGTGAAAAAAATTTCTCTAGGGGCGCTGCCCCTAGACCCCGCAAGGGCGTTGCCCCTTGACCCCACCCGCTAAGTCTGCGAAGGGGGACATATTTCTGGTTGTGATCAAAATTTCTGATTTTTTATTTCAAGTTTTCGGTATTTTCTTGATTGTTTCATTTGGACTAACGATCAGTTTCTAGTTTCTTATTGCATAAATTTCTCAAACAGGTTTAAACAAGATGACTTCCAAAGATGCTCTTTCAATTGGCACTGATGTCAAGCCACCTGTACTATTCAAAGGAGAGTACGAACAGTGGAAAGACAGATTCCTTGATTTTATAGACAGACATGCAAATGGATAGAATATTATGTTGTCAATCACAGAAGGTCCTATGGCACCAATCATGGTTCAAATACCAGATGATGATTCGTCTGATAGTGAAGATGGTACTGAGGAAAAAAATCAAAAGATGAAAACAGTGGCAGTGGATATCTCAGTATTCTGAAGAACAGAAAAACCGATACAAAGCTGATAAACAAGCAAGATCCTTACTTCTTCAGAGCATTTCAAATGACATCTACATCAAGATAGACAGCTACAAGGGAAATTCTAACAAGATGTGGGATCAATTGCAAAAGATGATGATGGGTTCCAAAGTTGGCAATCAGATGAAAGTGGCTAATTGCATCAACAGTTATGAGGAATTCAAAGCCAAAGAGAATGAAAGATTAGAAGATACTTATGAACGGTTTGTCTTGCTTCTGAATGAGTTGTCCAAGAATAAGGTGAAAAAGAAGCAACTTGAGAACAATGTCAAATTCTTGAGCATCCTACAACCAGAATGGAAGAAGCATACACGTAGGATGAAGCAGATGAAGGATTTGAATGACATACCGTTACATGAGGTATATGAGACTTTGAGGCAAAATGAAGAAGAAGTGGAAGAGAAAAGAGCTGAGAAAAAGAAGACAGAAAAGATTCCTGATCCTATTGCATTGGTAGCCGGAGAGAAAAAGAAAGAAAAGAAAGAGAAGAAGAAAAAGAAGAAAGTGGTAGCCAAAAGTTCGTAATTCTCAATACTATCAGAACAAGCTGTTATTAGCCAAACAACAAGAAGCAGGCATCGCTTTAATGGCTGAAGACGAATTTTGGCTAGATCATTCAGAAGGTGAAGAAGAAGAGAAGGAAGAAACTGCTCATCTCTGCCTCATGGGAAAAGAAGTGAAGTATGATGAGTCAGATGACGAGACAGCTGATGAGGTATTAAACTTAACTGAAAAAGATTTTGTAACCAAAATTGAAGCTATGATGGTTGAGCTTAATGATCTTCAATTAAAACTGAAGAAAGAAAAAGACAGAGTTGCTAAAAGAAGCAATAAGATATTTGAACTCAATAAGTCGGTTATTGGGAACAAAGATCTGATTGATTCTTTACGCAAGTCTGCTTCTGATTCTAAATCTCAAGTAGATTGTTTTGAAAAGAGGATTTCTGATTTTGAAGTTAAAGTTTCTAAATATGAGTTTGAGAAGAAAGAATCTGCACTAATTGTTCATAAACTGCAGGTTGAAAACAAGCTTTTGAATAAGAAGGTAAATGGTCTGGAAGCCAAACTCTATGCAAGAGGCCAAACAGATCAAACCATTTTTCTGAATGCACCTAACGAAGAGGCTGATATTAAGGAAAAATGGGGACTTGGTTTTCAAAACCCCTATTACTTAAAGAAAGCCATCAAAAAACAACCAGCATTATATAATTTTCATTTTCTTGCTTGTGCTGGTAAACATACTCATTTAAAACCCAAATTTGTTACCAAATTACCGGAAGAAGTTGAGGCCAAAGAAACTGAAAATAGAAAGAACGTTAAGAAAATGCAACTACCATTTAACTATGCAAAGTTAAATGATAGTTATCTTTCAGAAACACCAAAAGTTCTTTCAAACGACTATTTTGCGAGCTATTCTGTTTCTGAGTTGAAGGCAAAACCTACAGTTGCAAAGGTTTATGTTCCTCCACTCATTCTTAAAAGCAAAATAGTTGAGTTGGAAAATGTTTTATCTGATGAAAAACTTTTGGTTGATATTCAACAAAGTGTATTTTCTACTGTATTAAAGAACACGATTTTTCAATCTACATCTACAAAGTGTTCTAAAGTTTCTAAGGCACCTCAAACTTCGTCTGATAATTTTGATGACTTATTTGAGTCTTCAAATGATTTTCTTAATTCTGATAATGGGTGCATAGACGAAATTGATATGCTTGACTTCAATGCTTCTCTTCCTAATCATTCTACTTGTCTTATAAATGAAAAGGTGTTACCAAGTGTTCTTAAAACTGCTAAATCATCAACTAAAGTTGGTGAATCGATTTCCGTAACTGCTGATTATTATTCTCATGGTAAGAAACATAAGAAACAGCGATTACAGAAACAGAAACACACTGGTACACTAAAGAAAACTCAGTCTCAGAAATCTGCTTTTCCTAATAAATCTAAATCTTTTGTTTCAGATGTAAGCAAGAAAAAGTCGAAAGCTCGAACTGAATGGCGACCAAAAAGGAAGGATGATGAGATAGTTGAATCAGTTTCTGATAATTCTTGTACTAGATCAGTTAGTAGTGATAATGATGTAATTGATCAACTTGCTTCACATAAACAAAACCTTGTAACTTCTTACAAGCGATATTCAATAAACCAATTGATTCAATTATCTCCTATTTCTACTACATCTTATCATTATCAGAGAAATGATTTTGCTTATTCTCATAATTCTTCTGATTGGTTCGGATCTTATCATGTGTATTCTTCAAGATCAAGTATTTTTAAAGGTTTTCAAAAGAATAAAGGGTCCATTTTCAAGTGGATACCAAAATCTTGTGCTAATCTGTTAGGACCCGTTTTTAAATGGGTACCTAAAGTTATTGTTTCCTGATTTCTCTTGCAGACCCGGTATATGTGGTACTTGGACAGTGGATGTTCCAAGCATATGACTGGGCAAAAAGCTTTATTGTCTAACTATTTAGAGAAATTCAGTGGAAATGTCAGATTTGGAAATGATCAGCTTTCACCTATCTTAGGATATTGTGACATTATTCAAGACAACATAACGATAAGTAAGGTGAGTTATGTTGAAGGCTTGGGGCACAACTTATTCAGCATTGGTCAATTCTGTGATAAAGGGTTAGAGGTCAACTTCAAGTCTAAGAGTTGCTCAATTCGTACTGAATACGACACAGAACTCTTAGGTGTACATCGAAAGACAAACCTCTATACCATCAATCTTTCCAAAGTACAGATTGACAATCAAATATGATTGATGAAAAAAGCTTCAACGCAACAAAGTTGGCTCTGGCACAGATGTTTATCTCATTTGAACTTTCATTATATCAACAAGCTGGTTCGTGGGAAATTGGTCAAAGGACTTCCTGAGCTGAAATATAAACGAGAGCACTTATGTGCAGCATGTGAGAAGGGTAAGATGAAGAGAGGTCCGCATAAACCGAAGCTTGAACCAAGCACTAGTTCTCCGTTAGAATTATTACATATGGATTTGTGTGGTCCAATGAGAACTCAGAGTTTGGGTGGAAAGAAATACGTGTTGGTTATTGTGGACGATTACTCAAGATACACGTGGGTCAAATTTCTTCGATCAAAAGATGAGACGCCCGAAGTTCTCATTACTTTCTTAAAGATGACCCAGGTGAAAATGCAGCGACAAGTCAAGTTTCTTCGAACGGACAACGACACAGAGTTCAAAAACAAGATAGTTGAAGAATATCTCGAATCGGTCGGGATATCACATCAGTACTCTACTGCTCGTACGCCTGAACAAAATGGAGTAGTCGAAAGGCGAAATCGGACGCCAGTCGAGGCCGCTCGGACTATGCTTAGCCAATCGGACTTACCTCTATTCTTGTGGGCAGAAGCTGTGTCGATTGCATTCCATACTCAAAATCGATCCATGATACACCGCCGTTTTCAAAAGACTCCATATGAGCTGATCAACAACAGAACACCAACAATCAAGTATTTTCACATATTTGGGTGTAAATGTTTTGTGCTTAACGACAGAGAGAGTATGAATAAATTCAGTGCTAAGGCGGACGAGGGTATCTTCATTGGTTATTCTTCAACATCAGCAGCATATCGTGTTTATTTGAAGAAGTCAAAGACAGTTGTCGAAAGCGTTAATGTAACATTCGATGAAGATATTGCTTCTGAACAACTCAGTTCAGAACTCGTTATCACTGGAGTATTAGCTTCAGGGCAGATCAGTCCAGAACCTGTTTCTACAGCGACAAATTCGAATAACGCTTCTACTTCTAGTTCTCATTTAACTGATTTAGATTTGTTATTTGAATTCTTTTATGATAAGTTTCTAGGTTCTAATATACCTAAATCTGTTATAATTGACAGGTCTGAAGATACAAGTTGCAATCATCCAGTCACTTCAGAAGTTATAACTGAACAAGCATCCCCTGTTCAGTCATAAGCTCACATTTCTACAATTACTCCTACAGTTGAAGATATACAAGAAATTGCTGAGCCAGAAGTAACTGTTTCAGTTGGGTGTCAAACAATGTCTACTCAACAGCCAGATTCTGCTGTTCCAACTGATGCTTTTGCACCTGAAACTTTAACTGCAAACCCCCCTCCTGTTATTCAAACTAAAGATTCTGATAGTGGATTTCTAGATGATGATCATGTTCAATCAGTATCTACTCCACTCCCTCATGAGCATCGGTAGACCAAAGAGCATCCTTTACATCAAGTAATTGGAGATCTTAACAAACCTGTACAAACGAGGTCAGCGACTCTTAAACAATGTATGCATGACTCATTTCTCAGTAAGATTGAGCCAACGCGAGTATCAGAGGCTCTTGCTGATTCGAACTGGGTATCTACTATGCAAGAAGAGATCAATCAGTTTCAAGCCCTAAAGGTTTGGAGATTAGATCCAAAACAAAAAGGTAAAACCGTGATAGGAACTAAATGGGTATTCAAGAATAAAAGGATGAAGATGGTATCGTCATAAGGAACAAAGCTAGACTTGTTGCCAAAGGTTACCGACAAGAGGAATGCATAGACTACGATGAGACGTATGCTCCAGTAGCGCGTATAGAAGCAATCCGCATGTTTCTAGCCTACGCAGCTCATAAGAATTTCACAGTCTTTCAGATGGATGTGAAAACAGCCTTTCTGAATGGCATTCTTAAAGAGGAAGTGTACGTGTCTCAACCAGAAGGGTTCGTCAATCCAAAGAAGCCAGATCATGTTTATATCTTGGACAAAGCCCTCTATGGTTTAAAACAAGCCCCTCGAGCATGGTATGACGTTTTATCTAAATTATTCGTCAAGTCCGGTTTTTCTAAAGGTAAGGTTGATACCACTTTATTTATCAAAAAGGAAAAAGCTGATATTATTCTTATTCAGATTTATGTTGATGATATAATATTTGGTTCTACAAATCCAAAATTTTGCAAAAACTTTTCTAACCTCATGGTGTCACGCTTTCAAATGAGTATGATGGGAGAGATGAATTTTTTTCTCGGATTACAAGTTAAGCAATTTTCTACGGGGATTTTAATTAACCAATCTAAGTACATTTTGGACATTCTTCGGAAGTACAAAATGGAAAATTGTAAACCAATTGGAACCCCGATGGCACCAGGTACTAAAATTAGCACTGATCCTTCGGGTAAAAGTGTTGATGTTAGGACTTATAGAGGTATGATAGGATCGTTGATGTATCTTACATCTAGTAGACCAGATATTATGTTTTCAACATGTTTATGTTCTAGATATCAGGTTGCTCCCAAAGAATCCCATTTGGCTGTTGTCAAAAGGATTTTTAGATATCTGAAGGGGACTGCAGACCTTGGTTTGTGGTATCCTAAGGATACTGGGTTTCAACTGGCTGCATATTCAGATGCAGATCATGCAGGTTGCATGTTGGACAGAAAGAGTACTTCAAGTCATGTTCAATTCCTTGGAGACAAGCTCGTAAGCTGGGCATCAAAGAAACAATTATGCGTTTCCACATCGACTGCTGAAGCAGAGTACGTAGCTGCTGCCAGTTGCTGCTCTCAAGTCTTGTGGATGCAAACACAACTGCGAGACTATGGATTCAAGTTTGATAAAATTCCAATTTATTGTGACTCGAAGAGTGCAATCGCGATATCTGCTAATCCTGTTCAACATACGAAAACCAAACACATTGATGTCAGGTATCATTTTATAAAAGATAATGTAGAAAAAGGAACAATTGAACTTTATTTTGTAAAAACAGATTATCAACTTGCAGATTTATTTACCAAACCATTAGATGAAAAGAGATTTAATTTTCTTGTCTCTAAGCTTGGTATGTTAAATCTTAAGACATAATCTGTTGTTACCTAATAAAGTTACGAATTGTTATTTTTCATCATTTTTCTTTATTTTTATTTCTGAAGGATATCTGCACTTTAACATGTTTGCTCATGATCTCAGGGGGAGTAAGAGAAGATTTTAGATGATCTACATTATTTTGAGGGGGAACATAACTAATTTCTGTATTTTACTTAAATGATTAATTTTTGTGATGCATGATTTTAGGGGGAGCTTATCAAAAGGAGTAAGACTATGATTTCTGATTATTTCTGATAAGAACTAGTTATTTAATCGTTTTATTGCTTTATGTCTTTTATTTTTCAAATAAATTTTGTGAATAAATTTTTGACTAGATTTTGAGACTTATGCAGGATGAGAGAAGCTGACAAGATCATATCTTAATGACTTCAGCTTGACTTTATGAGTATTAAGATTGAGCGAAAAGGTAAATTTCTTATCTTAATCTCAAATGTATCTGAAAGAAGGACAACTTTCAGATATAGAAAACATGTTCGTAAATGTTCAAACCACTTCTAGAATTTTAAACAGATTTTATAATTTGGAAGTGTTTTTAAATGTTTTCATTTTATTTTTGTGCTTAATTGATAAATAAACCGTGTGTTTCCAAAGATAAATACTTGCGTATTATCTTTTCTACATACTTTCAATCACACACATCGGTTTAATTTTTGATCAAATTGTTCTTACCATGACTCTAAATTGAAATAGTTTTTTATTCGATGGTAAGACACCCCGTTTGTACTTCAAAGAATTTTGAGCGTTATTTCATTTCGAAGCGTTCATTTCAAGAATGTCTATATTTTTTGTTTCGTATAGACACATATCCATTATTCTTGACCATAAGCTTTGATTGTTATATCATTCATTTTTGATCATTTTCATACAATGTCAGATTTTCAAACAAGTCTTTTGCATTTATATTCATTAATTCAATATACTTGTTTGAAAATACTTCCATTTTTAAAATGCTCATATCTTCATGATTATATTCTGAGCATACATTCATCTGACATTTGTATATGAGCTTTAACTGATAAAGTTAAATCATTTTGAGCAACATTATGCTTTCATAGGATTACATGGGTTCTTTGTGCTAGGACTTAAATGAACTTCTATTGATTCACGTTAACCAGTGTTTCCTACCCAAGAAGTTAAACCGTTAGTGATTGAGTGTGAGGAGTCGAAAAGAAATGAGTGTGGGTGTGATGAGGTAAAATGTAAAAGAGAGTTTGGTTAGTAGTGCGCTTAATGATTAAAAGAAAGAGGGTGAGAGATCAGAGTAAAAGAATATCAAACTCTGCACCAACTACTTTCTGAGTCGGGCAGCCACATTACTAGCGTTTCACAACTCTTTGGTGAACGTTATTGAAACAGGCAAATAGCCCATGCCAACTCTTGTCTAAACCCCACCAGCTACTCATTTTCTTCTCAAAAAGAAAATGTTTCATATTTTCTGGGGACGCAGCACATTATCTATCTGGTTTTCATTTGGAAAATCTGGATATTGAAAAAGAAGGAAGTCTGCCCCACCTTCGCACTTCAATCATGCACATTGAGTTAGTGTTACTGTTGTCTCAGTAATTTACACAATGTTGAGCCTTATTAAAAGCAATTATTCGTGCTTAATTCTTTCTACACATGCAAGAACACACAAATAATTTGTTTCTTTGTCATAACATTCATAGAAATTGCCTTTGTGGTATTTCGATGATTGGATGGAAGCCCTGGGGGAGTGAACATCAAAAAGCTCCTTTATATTGTGTATTCGTTACACACAGTGACTTTGTGTTACTCACAGGCATTTTTAACTGATTCATTTGTTGATTTAGGAGTTACATATTCTTATTTTTGTCTAGATTTGAAAAGATCTGGATGATTACTTGGTTATGGATCACAGAATCAGAGGCTCTTGGACAAATCAGAATGGTCAAAGACATTTCTTGGGAGAAAAGTTTTGATGATATAGATGCTCAAATCATCAAAAAGGGGGAGATGATATCAAGAAATGTTAAAGTTTTGTAGTTTGGAGGAGATGGAATAAAGAAATGATAAAGTTTTGAGAGAAGTTTTTCAGAAATGTCTTAGTCAGAAGATTCAAAAGTAAAGATTTGAAGACGATCAAAGTATTTCTAAAGATTTGAGGAAATTTTCTTTGTAGATTTTTTTGCTAAAGCAAATTCGAGCTGATTCTGAAGATAATTTCTTTCCAAAGTCTGAAAGTATTATTGTGAAAGTTTTGGGGAGATTGTTAATCATTTGAAGAGAGTTTTGGAAAGAATACCGTTAAAGAAAAGAGGAGATTGTACTGACAAAGATTAAAAGTGAAGACTGAATTGCTATATCTTTCAACAGTGATCTTGAATCCAAAGGGGGAGATTGTTAGAGCATAAATATGTTGGATACAAGATCAAGAATACTGAAGGTCAAAGTTCAAGAAAGTCAAAGCTGAAGAAAGTCAACTTTCATCAAAGTCAAAGTATTTTGTAATAAAAGTCAACATTTTTGTATTGTATTTTAGTTTCCTTGTTTTAGTTGTAGGTATAAATAGTTTCCTTTCCTTTGGTAATTAGTAGAGAACTTAATTGAATCATTATTCGGTTGTACTTTAGAGAGAGATATATCAGAGAGAAAGAGAGTTCGTTAGAGAGAGATTGTAGAGAGAGAAAGTGTAATCTTGGAATTGAATTGAAATCAAACAGGTAATTTGATTGTTAATCTTGTTTGTTTGATTAATCTTGATTAGAAACTAGAATCTGGGAATATCATATAAGCTTAAAAATTAATCATCTCAATAACTCAGATCTATATTGAATCGCTTAGCCCACATTTTTATTACAATCTACAATTTTGATCACTTAGGTTGTTCAAGCAAAGTAAACCATAAATATGCCGACTCACATATCTTTAAAGCAGTATCTAAAGCGTCAAACATGTTGCTGACTTTTCGATGTTTGATAGATTTGAACGTTGAACATATGAAACTTTAAATAAAAACAAGGCGACTTGTAAAAGATCCTAGACACACATTTTATTCAACAGAAAGAAAATCTGAAATATTAAACTTTATAGAATAAAATTTGTAAAGATTTAAACTTTTAAATTCAACATGCCAAGTTTTGAAAGCAGAAAGTTAAATCATTTTTCATCTAAAGCTTTTGTAAATATATCAGCAAGTTGATATTCAGTTGGGACAAAATATAATTCAATAGTACCTTCTTCCACGTGATGCTTTATAAAATGGTATCTCATGTCTATGTGCTTGGTCTTGGTGTGCTGGACGGGATTGACTGAAATGGCAATTGCGGACTTTCTGTCACAATATATTGGCACTGTCTTGTACAACATCCCGTAATCCCGAAGTTGCGTTTTCATCCAAAGCACTTGAGCACAACAACTAGCTGCAGCGACGTATTCAGCTTCGACTGTTGAAATTGAAACGCAGTTTTGCTTTTTCGACGCCCAGCTTATCAATCTGTCACCTAAGAACTGAAGATGACCAGAAGTACTCTTCTTGTCCAATTGATTACCACCAAAATCTGCATCTGAATAAGCAATCAAATTATAGTAAGAACTTTTAGGATACCATAATCCTAAATAAGGAGTTCCTTTAATATATCTAAAAATGCGTTTGAGTGCTAAAAGATGAGATTCTTTTAGTTTAGCTTGAAATCGGGCACACAGGCACGTTGAAAACATTATGTCCGGGCGACTGGCAGTTAGATACATCAGTGATCCTATCATTCCTCTGTATGTCTTTTGATCCACAGCTTTTCCATCTAGATCGAGTCCGAGTTTGGCACCGTGAGCCATCGGCGTTCCGATTGAAGTAGATTTATCCATCTTGAATTTCTTCAAAATGTCAAATATATACTTTGACTGATTGATGAAGATACCATCAGGAAGCTGTTTCACTTGTAAGCCGAGGAAGAAATTGATTTCTCCCATCATGCTCATCTGAAATCTAGAGGTCATAAGATCAGAAAACCATGTACACAAAGATTTGTTAGTCGCACCGAAAATAATATCATCTACGTATATTTGTACTAAGCAGATATCAAGATTAGTTCTATAAATGAAAAGAGTAGCATCGATAGACCCTTTGGTGAAGCCGGATTTGACCAAGAAAGCTGACAACTCGTCATACCATGCCCGCGGAGCTTGTTTCAAACCATACAATGCTTTATCGAGAAAATATACATAATCTGGACGATCTTTGTCAACAAATCCCTCTGGCTGAGATACATATACTTCTTCTTTCAGCTTGCCATTGAGAAATGTCGTCTTGACGTCCATTTGATATACTGTGAAGTTGCGATAAGCAGTGAAGGCAAGAAACATTCTGATAGCTTCCAATCTGGAAACGGGTGCAAATGTTTCATCATAGTCAATACCTTCTTCTTGTCGATATCCTTTGGCTACCAACCTTGCTTTGTTCCGAACGACAATACCATCTTTGTCTTTCTTATTCTTGAATATCCACTTTGTACCAATTATGCTCTTTCCTTTTGGCCTTGGTACAAGTCTCCAAACTTTGAGTGTGCCAAATTGATTTATCTCTTCTTGCATTGCTATAATCCAGTCTGGGTCTTCCAATGCTTCAGAAACTTTTGTTGGTTCAATCTTGCTTAGGAAGCAAGTGAAGAGACATTCATTGGAAGTAGCCGTCCTGGAACGTGTAGACACACTAGCTTGAGGATCTCCAATAATTTGATGAATTGGATAAGATCTTGTCCACTTTGTTGTATGAGGGAGAGGATCAATTACTTCTTGAACCACTTGTAATTGATGAGAGGGAGGTTCAGAAACTTCTACATCATAAGATGAAATAGAAATAGTTTCAACTTGAGGAGGAGATATCACAACAATCTCTGAATCAGATTCGGGAACAGTTTGTTGAATAACATCATTCGGTGCTTCCTCCTGAACTGATTCCTCTTGAGCAGATTGATCTTGAATGGATTCTTCTTGAATAGGTTCTTCAAGAATAGGCTCAGTTTCTGATTGAACATTGTCTGATTGAACCAATTCTTGTTGTGCCGGTTCTTGTTGAACAGGAAAGACTGGAGCAGTATCATTGTCAGAGATCGATGCAGCGGAATTTGGAATAGATGAGCTCTCAGTTTCCTGATTCAAAACATTAGAAACATTTTCAGAATTAGTTCTAGGCACATCATCATAAAAATTTTCAAATAGAAAATCAAGATCAGAAAGATTAGGAGAGGGAGTAGAAGAATCCTGGTTATTTGGTGAAAGAGCAGGTTCTGAACTGAATTTCCAGTAAGTGCGGGTTCTGAGTCTGAGTAACTAGAAACCAAATCAGCAGGTTCGTCAAATTTTATATTGACACTCTCTATGACCTTTCTTGCAGAGATCATAAAAACTCTATAAGCAGCAGAGTTTGAAGAATAACCCACGAATACACCTTCGTCTGCCTTTGGACTAACCTTATTGAGATTCTCCCTGTCATTCAGAACGTAGAATTTACACCCGAATGACTTGAAATACTTGATGTTCGGTTTGATCCCGTTCATAAGTTCATACGGTGTTTTGTTGAATCGACGATGCAGAATTGATCTGTTCTGTGTATGACAGACAGTTGACACTGCTTCAGCCCAGTAAGACAAAGGTAGACCTGAATAAGCGAGCATTGACCTGGCGGACTCAACAAGCGTTCTGTTTCTTCTTTCAACAACGCCGTTCTGTTGCGGAGTACGTGCAGCAGAAAATTGTTGTTGTATTCCTTGAGATTCATAGAATGCCTGAAGAGTACTGTTTTTGAATTTAGTGTCATTGTCAGATCTTACCACTTTCACTTGCTTCTGCTTATTTGTCTGAGTTGTCTTGATAAGGTTGATGAGTACTTCAGGAGTCTCGTCTTCTGACTTCAGAATTTTTACCCAAGTATATCTGGAGTAGTCATCAACAATCACCAAAACATATTTCTTATGTCCTAAACTCTTTGTCTTCATCGGACCACATAGATCAACATGTAAAAGATCAAGAAAAGCCGATGTGCAGTGTTCAGGTTTAGGCTTGTGAGGAGCTTTCTTCATTTTTCCTTTCTCACAATCCTGACATAGATGGTCTTTCTGGAAACGGAGAACTGGAAGACCTCTCACTGAATCATTCTTGACCAGACGATCCATATACTTGAAGTTAAGATGAGCCAGTCGACGATGCCAAATCCAACTTTCACTGATAGAGGCTTTGGATAGTAAACACAAATCTGATGAGACCTTAACTTTGGAAAGATCAATTGTATACAAATTAGATCTTCTCTTTCCAACTATTTAGTCTTTGCCACTATCATTCTTTACATCAACCCTTTTTGATTTGAAGCTCACTTCAAGATCTTTATCGTAGAATTGACCGATGCTGAATAAGTTGTGACTTAGACCCTCGACATAGCTTACTCTTTTGACAGTTATGTTTCCTTGAATTAGATCACCATAACCAAGAATCGGATCTGTCTCACAGTTACCAAATTTCACACGACCGCAACATTTATCTTTAAAATTAGATAGAAGAGATTTGTTGCCAGTCATATGTTTTGAACATCCCGAATCCAGATACCATAATTGAGTAAGTTGCACACACAAAAACTACACCTTTTTAGGTACCCATATGCTTATGGGTCCCTTGTTAGATTTATGCCTTTTATTTTTCACAGATTTATTTTTCATGCACGAATGAAAGCAATTATCAATAGAAGATAAAACACAATCATCAGAATCAAAACTAGAAGAACCATATGAGATATTCTTTGATATATTAAACATTTGTTGAAAAGAGTATTTTGGGTTTTTATTACATGTAGCAAATGTATCAGTATCACAAAGATTGTCTACACAATTAACTCCTAACAGTTCATATTCTAAAATTGGTTGTTTCATCTTCCAAATCTGCCTTGATGACTTCCTCACAGTCCGATCTGAAGAAGAAAAATCAGAAACATTAGAATTTTCAGATAATACAGTATCATATTTCTTTGACTTCTTTGACTTCTTTGATCTTCTTCTTTTACGCTTCTTTTTATAAAATTGAGCATTTAGTGGAAAAGAATTATCAATAATTGAATCAGAAGAATAAACTATATCAAAGAAATCAGTCTTATCATTTGACATTGAAGAACTAGCCTTGGAGTGAAAATTTTCAAAATTTCGCAAGTTTGGAGGAGGTTTGTGTTTCTTATTGGAAGCGCAAACTGAGCTTTGCGCGTCCAACTTCATGCGTAAACTCTCAGTTTGCGTTTCTAATGTAGAATGCAAATGGCCATTGTTTTTCAAAACTTTAGTATTTTCCTTTGAATCTTTTTTCAATCCAGAAGAAATTTTATTTTCAAAACTTGTTTTCATTATAAAAAGAAATAAATTGTTTTCTAAACAAGTTTGAAGATTTTGTTCTTCCAATCTATTTTCAAGATCAACAATCTTTTCTTCTAACACTAATGGGGGAATGTATTTCTTAGTATCATAAGATACCGAAGATACATTTTCCTTTTCAGTGTTGGTAAAAATATCCACAAAATCTGTTGAAAATGAAGATTTATTGGAAGATTTGTCATTTAAAAGTTTTTGAAATTTTCTGGATTTCTTAGATTGATTAGGAAAATATTTTGCATTTTTAGAAGTGTAAACAAATGGCATTTCCATCCTCTTATTTTTCATCCTTTTCACATTTTCTTCTTCCAAAATTTGTTTCTCAGTTGTCCAAAAGAATTTAAACTGAGGAGCATATCTTGCAAGAGTAAAATAATCATATTCGAATAAAGTAGGAACTTCATTTTTAGCATTATTTAAAAAATGCGGATTTTCGAAACCAAGTCCCCACTTTTCCTTTATAGCTTATTCACTCCTTGGTTTATTCATGTAAATTGTTTGCTCAGACTGTTCTCTTTTATATAATTTCTTTTCTAAAACAATTATCTTTTCAGAAAGGATTTTATTTGAAGAAGTCAGTTCAGTCAATGAATCATGATAAGTCTGATTTGAATTTTTAAGATCAACTAAATGCTTTTGAAATTTCTCTTTTGTATCAATTAAAATTGATTTTTCATCTTTTAAAGAAATTTGCAGTTTATCAATTAAATCAGACTTTTCTTGATTTTTAACTTTTTCAGAAATGAACTTTGAGCGCAAATCATGCAAAGCAGGGATAAAAACATTCATTTGAGATAAGAAGAAATTATAGTTAAACTCAGATATTACCTCAGAACCATCAGATGATGTATCCTCTTCCTCATCATCAGAATTGTCATCACCAATAAAGCACATGGCCGCTGTTTCTTCATTCTCAGCCTCATTGTCCGAATGATCCAACCAGTACTCTTCTTCGGCCAACAGAACGGTTCTACTTTCCTTCTTTTCAGCGAGAGCCAACTTCTTTCGGTAAAAAGCAACATCTTTTACCACATTGACTCTGCATTCCTTAGCAATATGTCCAGGCTTTCCACAGTTAAAGAAATTCATCACCTTTTTCTCATCCTTCTTCTGTTCAACCACCTTAGCTGGTTCATACTTTGGAGTGTATGGCTTTGAAGGAGCACCAGGTTCTATCTTCTTAGAACCAGAAGTAAACCACAGATTGTTCGAACCAGATTTGTGCTTGAATCTCTTATGATAGTGCTGAGTCAAAAGTATCATGGCCTTTTCGAGTGCTTCGCCATCATCATCTGTTGATCCATCATAAGCTGATTCAGTCAAAGCTTGCTCAGCAAGTTGACTAGCTAAAAGTGCAATAGGATCTACTGACAGAGGCTTGTTCTTCTTATCCATTTTCGCCTTCTTCTCCATTACTATAGATTCATCTGTCATCAGAATTTCGAATAACTCCTGAATAGGCATGGTTGAGATTCTGACATCATTTCTCATTCTGTGGCATGACTTGTTCCACTCAGGTTGTAAAGCGTTCAGAAACTTCAAGTTAGCCTCTAACTCAGTCTTGGTAAGTTTGATCTTGTAGAGATCATTTATAACAGCCCAGAATCGATCAAAAACATTCTTCAAGCTTTCTCCATCCTTAGCCTTGAACTTCTCAAAATTGTTCATATATATCTAGTATGACGCAACTGAGTTGACATTGCAGTACCAAGCATGATCTTTTCAAGTTGAGTCCACATCAGCATAGGATTTTGTTTGAAGCAATCGATTCTATTATAAATGGAGTTGGGAAGAGAAAGAATAAGATTTGATTTGGCCTGACTATCAGCTTGATGTCGTAACATCTCATCAACATCATATTCCCTTACTTCTTTAGCAACAGTGGTAGCAGGTGTAGTAGTAGTAGTTGGGATCACTTTTCTTGGAGTTTCCATAGGACCCTGAGTCAGTGATTTCATCATGTTCTCCCCATTTGGTTGCCTTTCAATAAAGTTGATGAACCGATCCTGCCACTGTTCGAATTCATTTTCATTGATGAGAACTGGTGGTCGAGTATCAGACCCCAAAGACATCATGAGGTAATTCTTGTAGATCTGTGCTTGCAAAGACATCTTGTGAAAAAGTCAGAAAATTTAGAAAAAAATTTCCAAGTAAGAGAGACCCGCAAACTGATTGTTTGCGTTTGTAATGAGGAGCGCAAAGTGAGCTTTGCGGTTGCTTCGTGAAACACAAAGTGATCTTTGCGTTTGCTGAACTTTGCGATTGCAGAAGGGAACGCAAACTAATCTTTGCATTTGCTGAAGAGAACGCAAATTGAATCTTTGCGTGTGAAGACTTTTCGGGTGAGAGACTTTGCGGGTGAAAGACTTCTCGGGTGAGAAACTTCGCGTGTGAAAGACTTTTCGGGTGAGAAACTTCGCGGGTGAAAGACTTTTCGGGTGAGAAACTTCGCGGGTGAAAGAATTTTCGGGTGAGAAACTTCGCGGGTGAAAGACTTTGCGTTTGATGCACTGACTATTCACTTGAAGAGAGAAACGCAAACTGATGGTTTGCGTGTTAGACTAGAACCGAGAAACAAGCTTTGCGTTTCCAAAGACAGACACAAAGCTAAAAAATTTTCTAACACAAGAGTTAGATCACAAAACCTAAGAATGAATGTGTGAGGCGCAAAGCATAAGAATCATACGCAAACACATTTGAATGATACGCAAACTCTTAAGAATGAAACGCAAAAATCAAGAACACAACTAATTCATGCGAACTATGAATGACACGCAAAGTCAGAAGATGAACACGCAAAGTATATGATTAACCCGCAAAGTTCTTTGAATGACACGCAAAGTTCACCAATTCACATATTTTCGCAAGTACAAATCAAACTATGAAATTTAAACAAGAAATTCACACAATTAATAACGAAAACACCTTTCAAACAACTTTTGATTAACCAAATCGATTAAAATCAACAAAATCAAAAAAAATTTTTTGACAAAGAACAGAACGAGAATGTCGATTTTCCAGAAAATGCAAAATCTGCAAATTGAAGATCTAAACAAGATTTTTATGCTAAACACAAAGAAGCAATTAAGATCGATTAGCAAAAACGAATCAATTAAGTTCAATTTCAACACAGATTGATCAAAAACCAGTCCAAATTTGATGAAGAAGCAAAAAACGAGATTTTCTTGAAAGAATCAAGAAAATCGATCGAGTTTTCTGCTTCAATTCACAAATCCAGAAACTAAAACACTAATCTCTCAATCCTCTCAAGATTCAGATTGCTCTGATATCAATTGTGAGTTCCAAGATAACTGATTTTTAGAGAGAGAAAGTAGAGAGAGAAAGTAATGAAGCGCAAACTTTCAGATGTATTGAATTATGCGTGTCCAAAGTTACAACACAAAGGCTATAAGGGGACTTAAATACCCCAAACCTTTACAAAACATATTACACTACAGAAAGCAGTAAAAGCTATAAAATAAATACAATGATTACTACAAAATTAGACTTAACAGAAAGATATACCTTGAGTAAGATATCCTTAACTCCCCCTAAAGATATTATCGATTGAGTTCTGTGACAAAAACTCAGGTTCTCCCCATATAACCTGTGAAAAGTCAACTTATCAGAAAAATATGACAATATCAACGTGCATATCTTTTCTTTCTAACAGACATAACTGTTAAAGTTTCAACATTTCTACCCCTTAAAACAAAATTATTTGACAGTTAAGCCCCCCCTCAACGCAAAAACTTCTAGAATGATATGAGCTTTAAAACATCCCTTTTTAAAGAAAATCATTGAAGTGTGGGTTCTAATCAGATGTGATTAGAATCCAATGTCACTTGAAGTATCCTGCAAAAGGAATAATGGTAATCATTTATAAAAAAAATGATTCCGCTTCCGTCAGTAAAGGATATGAATAGCAACTGTTTGAGAATCAATACACAAGCAACAAGATTAAGATACAGAAAACTCCCCCTTGAGGCATGAGAAAGGTATAAGTAGACATGTTCAACATTCCAAGTTTGCTGATTAGAACCTTGAACCTCTTTTCATCCAATGGCTTGGTGAAAAGGTCAGCCAGCTGGAAGTCGGTATGAACAAAGTGCATTTCAATATCACCTTTTTCTACATGTTCCTTGATGAAGTGATAGTGTACATCTATATGCTTTGTCTTTGTGTGCTGGACCGGGTTAGAGGTTATTGCAATTGCGCTCTTGGAATCGCAATAAATAGGCACTCACTTGTAGTTGTACCTGAAGTCCTTCAACTGGGTCTTCATCCAGAGGACTTGCGAACAACAGCTGGCAGCAGCTACGTACTCTGCCTCAGAAGTGGATGTAGAAACACAGTTTTTTTCTTTGATGTCCAACTGACAAGCTTGTCTCCTATGAATTGACATGATCTAGAAGTACTCTTACGGTCTAGCTTACATCCTACATGGTCAACATTTGTAAAGGCAGTGAGATCAAAACGTGAATCCTTTGGATACCAAAGGCCTAAATCAGGAGTGACTTTAAGATATCTAAAGATTCGCTTAACATCATTAAAGTGCGACTCTTTGGGATTAGCTTGATATCTCGCACAAAAGTAGGTTGCAAACATGATATTTGGATGACTTGCAGTTAGATAAAGTAAAGAACCAATAATGCTACGATACACCATTTGATCAACATGTTTACTAGATAAATCTGCGTCTAAGAGTGTACCAATAGCCATTGGTGTTTTTATGACAAAATTGTCTGACATATTGAACTTTCTTAACATATCTTTAATGTATTTGGCTTGATTAATGAAAATGCCTTCGGGTAATTGATTTACTTGCAAACCAAGAAAGAAATTCAATTCACCCATCATCGACATTTCAAATTTCGTTTCCATGATCTTTGAAAAGTTCTTGCAGAATTTCGGATTTGTCGACCCAAATATAATGTCTTCAACATAAATCTGTATGAGAATCAAGTCCTTACCTTGGCTTTTTAGAAATAAGGTAGTGTCAACTGTACCTTTCTTGAAACCGGAAGTTAGGAGAAATTTAGTAAGAGTTTCATACCATGCTCGTGGTGTTTGTTTGAGACCATATAGCGCTTTGTCTAACACGTAGACATTATCAGGGTGATGAGGATCGGTGAAACCTTCAGGTTGAGCAACATAAACCTCCTCATGCAGAACGCCATTCAGAAAAGCTGACTTTACGTCCATTTGATAGACAGTAAAGTTTTTGTGCATTGCATATGCTAAGAAGATCCTTATTGCTTCGATCCTCACAACAGGGGCGAACGTTTCATCGTAATCAATGCCCTCCTGTTGACATGTGACACCTGTCAAATTCTGAATATTAAGGTTAGCACCCTTAGATTATTTTATAAGTTTTGTCACTTTTAGATTTTTATTAAAAGCCTTTAAGATAAAAGTTCCCGAAAAATTTAGAAGTTGCGTTAAAAACCCGGGACAGTTCCGCATCTGACCGTCACTGTCCAGAAATGTCAAATAAGTGAATAAAAGTCCAAAATCCTTAAACTATAAAAATCAGTATGTTAATTTCTCTTGCATTGCAAAATTTTCAAATTTGACATTTTATTAGCAAATAATGAGAATCGGGTATTTCGGTTCTCAATTATATCTGATATTTTATAAACTAGACTAGTAATTTAATTAATAATATTAGATTAAATTTTTTTTATGATGGTGAGTCATTAAGGACACTTGTCTTGATTTTACATATATTATAATTAATCTATTAATTAAAAACAAATTTAAAAACAAGATTTACCCTCATTCTCAATTTTAACCTTTCACCTCCTCTCCCTCTCCTCCCTCTTGTTCGGCCGAATACCACCACCACCACCATTCCATTTTTCTTTTCTTTGTTAAAAATCAAAATCCAAGCAAGAAACCATCATCAATTTGAAGTTAGAATCAAGTTTCCTTCTCAAATCTTTAAGGTAATCTCAAAAACTACATTTTTCTTATGCATGTTTTCATATTTTGAATTTTGGGTTTGAGGAGCAAAAGATTCATCTAAAATGTGGTATAAATTAGGTTTTGTTGATAAAATAGCTTTCAAATTTATGTTCATATATTCAAAAATGAGTTTTTGATTCTTGTTTTTCAAACGAAAACTTGTTTATCATCAAGTTTAGGGTTTATGATGAAAATGTTGAATTTTGGTATCATAAACCACTAAAATATTGGTATTATTGAAATTATGATTATGTTAACATAATGAAATGTTAGTATAAAAATGTTCTTATGAAGGAATTTCCCAAGTTCCACATGATTAAGAACTTAGTAATAATGTTAATGTCATTTATTTGGTGTTGTGTTCATGCATGCATTTGGATGAGCATTTTGATTGCAATGAATCCATGATGCATAAGTTATTTTATCATGTAATGAGGAGTGAAGACATGGTTTATAATCAAAAACCATGTCTAATGATCATTATTTTGTGGTTTAAAATAGTATTTACTTCATTTTAGAATCTGTCCAGAAAATGGAGTTCACTTCTAGCTTGCACAACTCACAAACCACATGTCCAAATTTGGGGTTTTTGCTTCTAAACTTTAATATAGAGTGTTAGCTTTCTAAAAAGTCCGAAAACACTGAATTTGGAGTTGATTTGGGCACTTAAATGGATTTTACAAGAAAATGGTGCAATCTGTCCAGTGAAGACAGATTCATACACCTATATTGTAGAGGCCATAACTCCCTCATTACTCATCCAAAATAAGTGAATCTTTTTCCAAATATTAGGATTTTGAGTTAGGTTTGCATTCATATATGGATCACTGTCTAATTTTAAGAATTGATACCCCAAAATCCTGTTACAAATGAGGTATGTCACTGATCCGAAAATCAGTGACACTCTGTTTTGTAAAAATTATTTGAAGTATCAAAAGTTATTCAAAAATTATAAAAAAGTCATATTTACTCTAAACATATCATAGAACACCCCAAAAATTTGTTATTAAATAATTCTCTTGGGAAGTTAAGCTTCCGTGTTGATTTTATGGGATAACTTTCTGGACAGCATATGCTGAATCCAGAAAGGTAATCTTATTAAATTTAAATTTTGTTTTATTGTATTTTGGAACTTTGTATAGTTTAAAAATGGATATGGACTAAGGAATTTATATGATGGCATTTCATGGGACAATTGGACATATTGGTTGGATATCGGAATAGGGCATTAATGTGTTTCTTTATGGCAACTCTTGTATAGGGAAATTAAGGGCGTGACAAAATTCCATAAGTATTAAAGTAAAGCTTCACCCGTTACATTCGTTAAGGTGAGTATTCACAGCCCCACTTTTATCGTTTTAATTGATTTTGGGGGTGGAAAGCATGTTTAAATTGCGTATTTAAAGATTCATGAGAATTGTTTGAAAGTATTGCGAATTGGCAATTTATAAGGCTTTGTTAAAAGCGTTTGGAATTATAAGATATATGATAAGTATGCAATTGATGTGTTGAGTATTAAATGTTAAGACCCCGTGACACTACTATTAACTCGAAGAAAATCGGGCCTATAGTATTAGTGGATAGCGCTATTTGGTGTGACAAACCCACCTTAATGCTGACGAGCAGGGGTGCACTATACTAGAGAAGATGACTAAACATGTGGCTTGAACCACCGCTGAGTTAGTTCATTGGGGGCGTTGAAATTGGTCAGGGATGGCTTAGTAGTGGCTCAACGTAATATTGTCTTTGCATACACTTATCATAAAGAAATTAAATTGTGGTACTCATGAATCAAAGAATTGAAGTTGGTTTATACGTATGTTTTACAAATGACGACTTGCATATAAAAATGATTCGTGCATATTTAAAACCTGTGAACTAACCAACTCTTTGTAGTTGACCTTGGTTTTTATTCATGCTTTTCAGGAATCGAGAAGGTAATTCCATGATGTTTTAGCAGTGCACTTCATATTTTGAAGCAAGATTATTTTGCTTTATGCGTATCGTTATATTTTAAGTTTGGGAATTGTAAACAATGACGATACTATGTTCATAAAAATGTAATGTATTTTGAAAGTTAAGTAAATATTGGTATGTTATAATCTTGTGCTATGACATCGGAGCTGTTATGCCTCGTGTTTCCGCTTTAGCGGGGTGTGACAGATTTGGTATCAGAGCCATAGGTTATAGGGAATACTGGTTTTATTTTAAAAACCACACACTATAACCTTTTACAAACAATGTTTTTCAAATTAAGGTGCGCTGTTAGTAAAACTAAGATGTGTCTCACATTATCATATTCTAACTTAGACAAAGCTTGATCACCTTTGTTTAATTTAAGTGTGTATAAAGGGGACATGGATTGGCTATACTAGGAATTACTAAAAATAGAAACTTTTTGATACAAAAATGAAAAGCATGACTGTTATGTGAGTTTGCATGGTATTTTTGGTTTTTAATAAAAATTTAGCATGATTGACAATTAAACTTTATTAATTATCGCAGTCAATATGGCACGATCACCATCTCACCAAGAACAGTCGCCTGACGAATCAGGCTACCTCACCTACATACCTAGAAGAAATACTCCGACGAGTGATGATTTTGACCCATCTGAGCACGGTTATTCAGATTCCGATCGATCACCGGAGAGATCGGTCACACCTACATCGGAGCCGACTCCACCCGCCACTTTCGAGCGAGAGAGTACACCTGTCCCACGTAGGGACGAGGCGGGGCCTTCTCGACTTAGGGGTCGGAGGGTATCGCCACCACCATGTGCTGGAATACCAGTCTCTCAACTAGCCGGTATGACAGCGTTAGAAAACTACTGGGTCTCGGGTATGGCTCGAGAGGTGGAGAGAGTTAGAATGGAGATAGATCATCATGAGCATTCCATTGATGCAATTATGATTATAATGAATTCAAGTGATTAGATTTTAAATGAACTTATATCAATGGTAAGTACGGGTGATCAAACTATGAGTGGGATTATGAGAGAGCTGGTGGAAACTAGGGCGATGGTAGCATGGCTGCACACTTGTTTATCTGTGATGATGGGACTTTTGGTAATTGTGATAGCATGGGTGATGATGTTGTTTTTCAGGCATCAGTAGTGTGGTTCATTGTTGGATATTTGGATGATTAACTTTCTTTTTGGAGATATGTAACTCGTCGTATTAAAACATTATTAAATAGCATAGCTATTACTTTTGGATGAATATTGAATATTTGACGTAGTATTTTAGTGATATTGGATATGTTTATGTTATATTGTTTATGTTTGCTTATAAATTGTGAATTTCATTACTATGAGGTTGATGTATGATGTATTGGATGTATGAATAAACAAATATAATTTATATTGTATTAAGATTATAGGATAGAAATAAGGGAAATAAGAATATGGAATTAATATTGACGTGGCTTTAAAATAAATTGTTGCATTAGAATTATGCCGCCAAGAAGAGAAGATCCTGAGATTGCACGACTCGTATCCGAGCAAATCTTAGCCACACTTCCTAACATAGTCAGTCAGATAGCAACAGGTCTAAATGCTAACCAACCTAATCAACCAGGAGTCAGTGCAAATATAGAAAAAGAATGTACATATAAGACTTTTAGGTCTTGTAATCCAAAAGAATTTCACGGTACCGAAGGAGCGGTTGGGTTATTATATTGGATTGAGTGAATAGAATCCGTTCTTCACATAAGTAAATGCTCAGAAGCAAACAAAGTAGAATTCGCAGCTTGCTTACTACAAGGGAGAGCACTGACGTGGTGGAACACTCAAGTGCAGACTCGAGGAAGAGAAGCAGCTAACAAACTCACTTGGGATGAGTTTAAGGAAATGCTTAAGGAAGAATATTGTTCAAGAAGCGAAATGCAGAAATTACAAGCAGAATTATGGGAGCATGAAATGAAAGGAAACGACATTGATAAGTACACGACACGATTTCATGAGCTAGCGGAGATGGTGCCACATCTGGTTACACCAGAAGAGAATCGGGTAGACAGGTATGTCTGGGGTTTAGCTCCAGAAATCCGAGGGGATGTGACCTCGGGTAATCCAAAAACCATTCAAGAGGCGGTAAATCTGGCAACCAAGCTCACCAATAATGCCAATCGATCGGGACTTTTCATTCACGATAAAGTCAAAAAAAAAAAGGAAGGTCGAGGAAACTTCAAGGAGACCGTTTGACAGAAGAAGAGGGAAGGAACAGAGAACAGTGGGTAATTATGGGATTCAGACTCAAACAACCGATAAAGGAAATGAAGTATTTCCGAGATGCGGCAAGTGCAACAATCGTCATTTCGGAAATTGTGTTATTTGTCTCAAATGTAACAAAGGAGGTCATTATGCGAAAGATTGTAAGAATGGGGGAAAGCGAGCTTGTTTTGAGTGTGGGAGTCAGGATCACTTCAGAAATGCCTGTCCCAAATTTGTCAGAAAGATGAACGCAAATCAGACTCGACCGGTCAATCAGAGGAATCAAAAAGGTCAAGCACGAGGCCGAGTATTTGAAATTGGAGCGGAAGAAGCAAGACAAGATCTGGATGTGATCACAGGTACGTTTCTCTTAAATAATCATCGTGCATCTGTATTGTTTGATTCCGGAGCAGATAGAAGCTTTGTGTCATTAAGTTTTAGATCAAAAATTAATCAAATGCCCCAAAAGCTAAAAGAAACTTATGTCATTGAGTTCGCTAACGGACAAGAGATTAGGGTTGAAGATGTATTTTCGAATTGTACCCTAAGTCTAGCTGAAAAGGATCTTAAGATAGATCTAATTCCAATAAGGTTAGGAAGCTTTGACATAGTTGTGGGCATGGATCGGTTGTCTAATAACCAAGCGGAAATATGTTGCTCCGAAAAGACTTTTCGAATTCCGTTACCTAAAGGAGAAGTACTTATAGTACATGGAGAAAAATCCAAAAGGAAGTTAAGAATAGTGTCCTGCATGAAGATGCAGAAGTATTTAAGGAAAGAATATATTGCGTTTTTAGCTCATGTAGTCAATAAAGAGACCAAGGAGAAGTGCTTACAAGATATTCCTGTGGTTCGAGACTTTCCCGAAGTATTTCCTGAAGATCTACCTGGGTTACCTCCACCGAGACAAGTCGAATTCCGCATTGATTTAATTCTGGGAGCTGCACCAGTGGCCAAGACACCATACCGTTTGGCGCCATCCGAAATGCAAGAACTGTCTGAACAACTCCAAGAGCTGCTTGACAAAGGATTTATCAGACCCAGTTTTTCGCCATGGGGAGCTCCAGTCCTTTTTGTTAAGAAGAAAGATGGAACATTCCGAATGTGTATGGATTACAGAGAACTCAATAAGCTAACCCTCAAGAATCGATACCCACTTCCTCGAATTGACGATCTGTTTGATCAACTGCAAGGCGCAACATACTTCTCAAAGATTGACTTGCGATCTGGATATCATCAAATGAGAGTTCGTGAAGAGGATATTGATAAGACGGCATTTAGAACTCGGTATGGACATTATGAGTTTCTAGTTATGCCCTTTGGATTGACGAACACACCGGCAATTTTCATGGATTTAATGAATAGAGTCTGTCGGCCGTATTTGGACAAGTTCGTGATTGTATTCATAGACGACATTTTGATTTATTCGCGAAGTAAGGAAGATCATAAGAAACATTTGAAGTTGATTTTAGAACTACTCAAAGATCAGAAGTTGTATGCTAAGTTTTCCAAATGTGAATTTTGGCTTCGAGAGGTACACTTTCTGGGTCATGTGGTTAATGAAAAATGAATTCATGTTGACCCGGCAAAAGTTGAAGCCATCAAGAAATGGGAAACTCCAAGGACACCAACAGAAATTCGTCAATTTCTTGGTCTGGCAGGTTACTACCGAAGATTCATAGCGAATTTTTCAAAAATCGCTCAACCGCTGACAGCACTGACTCAGAAAGATAAGAAATTTATCTGGGAAGAAAAACAGGAGGAAGCATTTCAAATGCTTAAACGCAAGTTATGTGACGCACCAATTCTTGCGTTACCGGAAGGAACGGATGACTTTGTGGTGTATTGTGATGCATCACATCAAGGCTTGGGATGTGTATTAATGCAGAGGAATAAGGTTATAGCTTATGCGTCAAGACAACTCAAAGTTTATGAAAAGAACTACACCACTCATGACTTGGAATTGGGAGCAGTAGTATTTGCATTAAAAATCTGGAGGCATTACCTTTATGGCACTAAATGTACCATCTATACTGATCACAAAAGCCTTCAGCATATTTTTGATCAAAAAATGTTGAACATGAGACAGCGGAGATGGGTTGAGCTGCTTAATGATTATGATTGTGAAATAAAGTATCATCCTGGTAAAGCCAATGTGGTAGCAGATGCATTAAGCAGGAAATAAAGAGTAAAACCAACAAGGACACGAGCTTTGGGAATGTTGGTCCAATCAAGCCTTAAGACACAAGTTCGTGAAGCTCAAGAGAAAGCATTGAAAGCAGAAAATCTTTGTTGCGAAGCCTTGCATAATTTGGAAAAAGAGTTTGAATCACAATCAGATGGAGTACGATATTTTAAGAATAAAGTTTGGGTACCAAGGGTTAATGATCTGCGATCAACTATTTTGGAAGAAGCTCACCAATCGAGGTATTCGGTTCGCCCAGGAGCCGATAAAATGTACAAAGGATTGAAGGAATATTATTGGTGGCCAGGAATGAAGAAGGACATTGCTAAGTTTGTAAGCAAGTGTTTAACATGTGCGAAAGTTAAAGCAGAACATCAAAAACCTTCTAGACTTCTTCAACAACCTGAGATACCACAATGGAAATGGGATCAGGTATCTATGGATTTTATCACCAAACTACCCAGGACTGGAAAAGGGAATGACGCAATCTGGGTCATTGTGGACCGACTTACGAAATCAACACATTTTCTTCCTATAAGAGAGGATTTCAAAATAGAAAGATTGGCACAGTTGTACATAGACGAAATTGTCTCTCGGCATGGAGTACCCCTATCTATCATTTCTGACAGAGATAGTCGTTTTACTTCCCGATTTTGGCAAGCATTTCAGAAAGCACTGGGTACCAGGTTGGATCTGAGTACTGCATATCATCCACAGACAGACGGACAAACGGAAAGGACCATTCAAACTTTGGAAGATATGCTACGCGCTTGTGCTATAGATTTTGGAGGAAGCTGGGATAAGCATCTGCCATTAGTTGAAATCTCTTACAATAACAGCTATCACACCAGCATTCAATGTGCGCTATACGAAGCTCTCTATGGACGTAAGTGTAGATCTCCACTTAGTTGGGTGGAAATTGGCGATAGTCAACTGATTGGGCCTGACATTATACAAGAAACCACGGATAAAATATAAACCATCAAGGACAGACTCAAAGCTGCAAGAGATCGTCAGAAAAGTTATGCGGATAACCGCAGAAAACCGTTAGAGTTCCAAAAAGGTGACAAGGTTCTTTTGAAAGTATCACCATGGAAAGGATTGATCAGATTCGGGAAAAAAGGTAAACTAAGTCCAAGATATATTGGCCCGTTTGAGGTACTGGAAAGAATTGGATCGGTAGCCTATAAGCTGAGTTTACCTCAAGAGTTAAGTGCTATTCATGACACTTTTCATGTGTCAAATTTAAAGAAATGTCTGATAGACAAATCAATGATTGTGTCCCCAGATGAAGTAAAAGTTGATTGGCGCCTGTGTTTTAGAGAGGAACCTATTGAGATTCTTGATCGTGAAACTAAACGTCTTAGGCGCAGCAAAATTCCAATTTTAAAGGTCCGTTGGAATTCACGTCATGGACCTGAATATACATGGGAAAGAGAAGATTTCATGAAACGTAAGTATCCTCAATTGTTTAATGAAAAGCCTGTCCAGAAATAACAGTCATAAATTTCGGGACGAAATTCTTCGAAGGATGGGAGACTGTGACACCTGTCAAATTCTGAATATTAAGGTTAGCACCCTTAGATTATTTTATAAGTTTTGTCACTTTTAGATTTTTATTAAAAGCCTTTAAGATAAAAGTTCCCGAAAAATTTAGAAGTTGCGTTAAAAACCCGGAACAGTTCCGCATCTGACCGTCACTGTCCAGAAATGCCAAATAAGTGAATAAAAGTCCAAAATCCTTAGACTATAAAAATCAGTATGTTATTTTCTCTTGCATTGCAAAATTTTCAAATTTGACATTTTATTAGCAAATAATGAGAATCGGGTATTTCGGTTCTCAATTATATCTGATATTTTATAAATTAGACTAGTAATTTAATTAATAATATTAAATTAATTTTTTTTTATGATGGTGAGTCATTAAGGACACTTGTCTTGATTTTACATATATTATAATTAATCTATTAATTAAAAACAAATTTAAAAACAAGATTTACCCTCATTCTCAATTTTAACCTTTCACCTCCTCTCCCTCTCCTCCCTCTTGTTCGGCCGAATACCATCACCAACACCATTCCATTTTTCTTTTCTTTGTTAAAAATCAAAATCCAAGCAAGAAACCATCATCAATTTGAAGTTAGAATCAAGTTTCCTTCTCAAATCTTCAAGGTAATCTCAAAAACTACATTTTTCTTATGCATGTTTTCATATTTTGAATTTTGGGTTTGAGGAGCAAAAGATTCATCTAAAATGTGGTATAAATTAGGTTTTGTTGATAAAATAGCTTTCAAATTTATGTTCATATATTCAAAAATGAGTTTTTGATTCTTGTTTTTCAAAAGAAAACTTGTTTATCATCAAGTTTAGGGTTTATGATGAAAATGTTGAATTTTGGTATCATAAACCACTAAAATATTGGTATTATTGAAATTATGATTATGTTAACATAATGAAATGTTAGTATAAAAATGTTCTTATGAAGGAATTTCCCAAGTTCCACATGATTAAGAACTTAGTAATAATGTTAATGTCATTTATTTGGTGTTGTGTTCATGCATGCATTTGGATGAGCATTTTGATTGCAATGAATCCATGATGCATAAGTTAGTTTATCATGTAATGAGGAGTGAAGACATGGTTTATAATCAAAAACCATGTCTAATGATCATTATTTTGTGGTTTAAAATAGTATTTACTTCATTTTAGAATCTGTCCAGAAAATGGACTTCACTTCTAGCTTGCACAACTCACAAACCACATGTCCAAATTTGGTGTTTTTGCTTCTAAACTTTAATTTAGAGTGTTAGCTTTCTAAAAAGTCCGAAAACACTGAATTTGGAGTTGATTTGGGCACTTAAATGGATTTTACAAGAAAATGGTGCAATCTGTCCAGTGAAGACAGATTCATACACCTATATTGTAGAGGCCATAACTCCCTCATTACTCATCCAAAATAAGTGAATCTTTTTCCAAATATTAGGATTTTGAGTTAGGTTTGCATTCATATATGGATCACTGTCTAATTTTAAGAATTGATACCCCAAAATCCTGTTACAAATGAGGTATGTCACTGATCCGAAAATCAGTGACACTCTGTTTTGTAAAAATTATTTGAAGTATCAAAAGTTATTCAAAAATTATAAAAAAGGCATATTTACTCTAAACATATCATAGAACACCACAAAAATTTGTGATTAAATAATTCTCTTGGGAAGTTAAGCTTCCGTGTTGATTTTATCGGATAACTTTCTGGACAGCATATGCTGAATCCAGAAAGGTAATCTTATTAAGTTTAAATTTTGTTTTATTGTATTTTGGAACTTTGTATAGTTTAAAAATGGATATGGACTAAGGAATTTATATGATGGCATTTCATGGGACAATTGGACATATTGGTTGGACATCGGAATAGGGCATTAATGTGTTTCTTTATGGCAACTCTTGTATAGGGAAATTAAGGGCGTGACAAAATTCCATAAGTATTAAAGTAAAGCTTCACCCGTTACATTCGTTAAGGTGAGTATTCACAGCCCCACTTTTATCGTTTTAATTGATTTTGGGGGTGGAAAGCATGTTTAAATTGCGTATTTAAAGATTCATGAGAATTGTTTGAAAGTATTGCGAATTGGCAATTTATAAGGCTTTGTTAAAAGCGTTTGGAATTATAAGCTATATGATAAGTATGCAATTGATGTGTTGAGTATTAAATGTTAAGACCCCGTGACACTACTATTAACTCGAAGAAAATCGGGCCTATAGTATTAGTGGATAGCGCTATTTGGTGTGACAAACCCACCTTAATGCTGACGAGCAGGGGTGCACTATACTAGAGAAGATGACTAAACATGTGGCTTGAACCACCGCTGAGTTAGTTCATCGGGGGCGTTGAAATTGGTCAGGGATGGCTTAGTAGTGGCTCAATGTAATATTGTCTTTGCATACACTTATCATAAAGAAATTAAATTGTGGTACTCATGAATCAAAGAATTGAAGTTGGTTTATACGTATGTTTTACAAATGACAACTTGCATATAAAAATGATTTGTGCATATTTAAAACCTGTGAACTCACCAACTCTTTGTAGTTGACCTTGGTTTTTATTCATGCTTTTCAGGAATCGAGAAGGTAATTCCATGATGTTTTAGCAGTGCACTTCATATTTTGAAGCAAGATTATTTTGCTTTATGCGTATCGTTATATTTTAAGTTTGGGAATTGTAAACAATGACGATACTATGTTCTTAAAAATGTAATGTATTTTGAAAGTTAAGTAAATATTGGTATGTTATAATCTTGTGCTATGACATCGGAGCTGTTATGCCTCGTGTTTCCGCTTTAGCGGGGTGTGACATGACAGTACCCTTTTGCTACCAATCGAAACACCCACTTAGTTCCAATAACTTATTTACCTTGAGGTAGTGGGATCAAGCGCCAAACCTTGTTCCTTTCGAATTGCAGAAGCTCATCTTGCATAGCAGAAATCCAATTGGGATCGCGTAGAGCTTCTGATGCTTTCTTTGGTTCTAGGGAACTAAGGAAACTTGAGAACATGCAGAAATTTGCTGATGCAGCACGTGTCTTGACACCAGATTGTACGTCACCTATCACGTTGTGTAGGGGATGATCCTTTTTTCATCTGTGTGTGCTTGGCTAAGACTCAACGGTTTGTTGCGTATTCGTCTCATTATATTCACCATACACTGCAGGTAGACCCTCAGATGTTCTCGGGACATTTTGTATAGGAGTTTCTGATACTGAAGCTTTGGGGATGGCAACTGAAGTACTCGGGACTTCATTCCCAGAAGGAATATCTGCAGAAGCAGATTCATTGTTAGTCGAATCAGAAACTATCGGTGTAATTATACCTGATGGGGTTGTAGTTTCAGTGTCTTCTTCAAAAGGTCCAGATATGTCTTCAACCAGAGTAGGAACCTCCAAACTTGGTATTGACGTTGTTATGCCTTTATCAAAGTCTGCAAAAATTTCATCAAAGGCATCAATAAACAACAAATCTAACTCAGATGAAATAGAGTTGGAGTTAGAAGAAGTAGACGGTTTGGAAGTTGGTTTTATTTTGGGTGGAATAGAAGCTTTGTGCTTAAGTCCGAGTTCTGAACAACCGAAGGATACATTCATGCTGGTTCTCATCGAAGGATACATTCATGCTTTCAACAACCGTCTTGGTTCTTGTATTGTAAATCCTATAAGCTTTGGATGTCAACAAGATAGCCTTCATCCGTTTTCTTATCGAATTTTGAAAGTCCTGGACGCTCTATTAGAATGTAACACCTGCAACCAAAGACACGAAGGAATTTGATATTACGTTTACGATTGTTAATCAACTCATATGCAGTTTTATTGAAGCGTTTGACCACTGTGGTACGATTCTGAGTAAAGCAAGCTGTCGCGACAGCCTCAGCCCAAAGATACATAGGTAGATCAACATACGCAAGCATAGTACGAGCAGCTTCAACAAGGGTGTGGTTCTTTCGTTCAACAATGTCGTTTTGTTGTAGAGTGTAGGCTGCGGAGAAGTTGTGTGAAATTCCCACAGAGATGAGATAGCTCTATAAGGTGTTATTTCTTAACTCCGTGCCGTTATCACTATGAAGTGTCCGAATTGGCAATTGTAGACGTACTTGAATACGCTTAATAAAAGCGATAATCAGTTATGGCGCATTCGACTTGTTTCGAAGAAACTCAAGCCATGTGTATCTTGAATAGTCATCTATCATCACTAAAACATATTTCTTTCCATTGATAGACGTCGTTCGCATTGAGCCACAAAGATCCATGTGAATAACTTCTAGCGTAGATGAGGTTGATGATTCAGTCTTTGACTAGAATGAGCTTCGCTTCATTTTGCCCATCTCACATGCCGAACATAGTGAGTCTTTTTCAAACCTCATTTCTGGTAGACCTTTTACTAGACCTTGTCTTTGAAGCTTAGCTATTGTTCTAAAATTCTGGTGTGACAAGCGGTGATGCCACGTCTAAGATTGTGCTTTAGAAGCTTTAGCTAGTAAGCATACGGGACGTGTGGCGGACAGTGTTGGAAAATCTACATAACATAGATTTCCATGGCGCTCAGCTTTGAAGATTTGAAACCATCTGGATCCTTAAGATTTCAATGAGATGTTGTGAAGCGAACTTGGTATTTCATGTCACAGAATTGACTGTTGCTGAACAAATTATGATCAAGGCCTTCAACATATAACACCTTTTGTATCTTCATAACTCCATTATCAAGCGTTCCGTATCCTCTAACATTCCTTCTACTTCAGAATTTGCAAAACGAACTGTTCCAGCAGACTCCTCCACATAGTTATGTAGTAGGTGCTTGAATCCTGTCATGTGCCGTGAACATCCTGAATCTATCACCCACAATCGACAGGCCTGCAAAAGAAACAATTAGTTTCGCTTTGGTACCCATATCCAAATGGGTCCTTTACTGTTAGCTGCAATCAGTTCAGGAATATCAACAGATTTGACTTTTACTCTCCATTCATACCGTGGTTTCGGAACCCATTACCAAGCCATTCTAACATTTAATTCCTGAAGTTGCTTTTTAGATATCAGATTAGTAACCTTAGCACAGAAAACTTTAGATTGCGTGGAAGAATTGAAATTACAGTTCATTTTAGCTTTCTTTTTGCTTTTTTTTTTGCTTTTCTTGGACTTAGGAGTGGAGTAGTATTTAAAAGAATTGTCCCAACAGTGTTTTCAATATAAGTTCTTTCGAGCAAATGTCATAAATTTAGATTTATCGGAACAAATCTGACATTCATTCTCATCAAAAGAAGTACATCTCAAATCATCACTGTCTTGGATACAACTGTTTTCAACATCAGTTTCACAAACATTTAAACAATCATTTTTATCCTTCTTCCTCCTCCAAACTTCATTACCAATCAGATCTGAAACATAAACAGAAACCTTGTCAGTCTTTTTCTTAGAAGGCAATCTTTTTCTTGAAATACCTGAAGTTTCACCCTTCTCAAAGATACTTGGTTGATACTCAGGGCATTTAAAATAAATGACTTGAGGTTTTGTAGACTCATCAAATTCTGGATTTGATCTTACCTTCCAGCTTTGATCATTAAGCATCTATTTATCATTTGAAACATTTTTAAACAAAGTGACTTTCAAATCATTGATCTCTTTGCAAAGCTCTTGATTGTCTTTCAAAGACTTTTCAAGTTTAAATTTGAGATCAAAGTTTTCATCTTCAGTTTCATGAAGAGATTTTTCCAACATATCAATTTGTTTCATCAAATCAGATGTATGATCACTCACAGAATTTGACCCTTTTGAAATAGAAACGAAATCAGGGTCTGAAGCATTCATCATTTCAGAAAATATTGCTTTAGTCATGTTCTCAACAAACTCGATTTTATCATTTTTGAAACAAGATTCATTCGTGACATTGGCCTCTTCTTCAACCTTTTCAACAAGTAAAGGTTCAGGAGTAATAGGGTTTGAAATTGATGGTATAATTGATGGATCTGCATCCGATTCATATTCATCGTATTTGAATTCAGTTTCAGGCGGGATTTTGTCATTGTTGACTGATTCATTTGAAGGTGTGGTAAATAGTGATTCAAACCCAACGAATTCAATCTTTCGAGTCTCATAACTCTTGTTTAAATCACTATATTTAAAACCAACCGATTTAAAAGAATTTTGTGAATCAGTACCACAAGACTTATTCTCTCCTATTACTTCTTTACCTTTAGTCTCTCTAAGAGGTTTAGAAGTATCAGCTTTAACGAAAGTCGCATGAATGTCAGGAATGAGTTTAAACGTGGAACCAAGTTTGTCAAAGTTAAACAAGTGCTCCAGGTACTTTTTCAAAACATCATTTACTAGCAAACCCAAACCTGGTTTAACTTTATAAAATCTTTCATCTTGGAGTTTATTGGTCAACAGATTTAATGTTTGCTCAGTCTGTCCACGTTTCATGTTTATGTCCTCCAGTTGTTTAATCTTGGTGTAAGCTTCATTTCTCTCTTGAAAACAGACTTCAAATTTAATTTTAAAATCACCCTTTTCAACATTAAGAATAACAAGATCCTTTTCCAAACCAGATATTTTTCTTTTTAAGGATTCTTTTTCAGCTTTTAAATTATCTTTCTCCTTTTCCTTTTCTTCCACGACAACTTTCAGCAGAGCATTTTCATCGAGAAAACTCAAAGTTGTTTGATGTTCTGAGCTAAGTTTACCTTTTAACTGTTCAAATTCATCTTTCATGCTGTGGATTTGGACCATAAGTGATTCAATGAGTTCAGAATTTTCGTTTACCTCAGAGTTTTCATCCTCAGAATGAGCCTCAGAAGTCTCATCATCATCATCAAGCTTTTCCATGTAGGAGACTTGAGTGAAGCGTGCTTGCTCCTCCTCATCCGAGCTTTGGAACAACCAGTTCTCCTCCACGGCCATGAGCACCTTCCCATCCTCTACTTTCTTGGCAATCAAAGACTTCCTTGCATATTAATCTGAGTTCTTGACTCTTTTGAACTTCCAGTCCTTGGCGAAGTGTCCAAACTTTCCACAGTTGAAGCACCTTCCTGCTTCATCCTTCTTCTCTTCTTTCTTCTCTTCTCTCTTTTCTTCTTTCCTTTATCCTTTCTTCTCTTCTTTCCTCTCTCTTCTCTTCTCTTCTCTCCTCTCCTTCCATACTTTGTCTTGTACCTCAACTCATACTTGTCCTTCTTTTACCCTTCATACTCCGACTTTGAATAATACTTCTTTTTGCCAAAGCTTCTTTTGAATTGGCACGTAATCAGGGGAGAGAACTGTCTGAGCAAAAAGAAAAAGAGTTAGTGTATTTTTTTAGGAAGAGAGAGAGATAAAGTCTAGAAAGACAGGGGTGGATGGTAGGAGAAAAGAAGGATATAGGTACTATGAAGAGCCATACATGAGAAGGTAGATCCCCCTAAGAAAGTGATAGGAGTTTCAGGTTTCCCTCGACAATGATTCCCTTATGCTTGCCTTAGGATGAGGTATCTGAAGGTTTGTCTTTCTGTCTCCCCCCTGCTTCATTTATAACAACGCCTTTCAACGCTGGCGCAGATGAAACGTTTATTGCAGAATACCATTAAGATGGGTCTTCTTCTTCATCATCATCAGCGATGATGTCGTCGTTACCTTCTTGATCTTGAAGATCAAG
The DNA here is from genome assembly GCA_023525745.1 of Arctium lappa. Classification (NCBI taxonomy): domain Eukaryota; kingdom Viridiplantae; phylum Streptophyta; class Magnoliopsida; order Asterales; family Asteraceae; genus Arctium; species Arctium lappa. The sequence goes on along the minus strand of CM042058.1, from coordinate 54,228,266 downwards.
TTCTTTATCTTCTTCATCTTCTTCCTCCTCTTCCTCTTCCACTAGTACTGGATAAGGGGAGGGAGGGGATTTCTCTTCAGCAATCTTCTCCCCCTCAGCATGAGAGAGAGGTTCATCCGCTGTTTCCTGTGCTTTCGCTGAATTTTCTTCATTGAGATTCTTCTCTCCTTCTTTGTCATCATCATGGGGGAGGTCAGCAGTAGTTGTGATAGCATCGTCAGCAACAAGTTCTTTGCGGGCATCAGCCTCCAGCTTTTCCAAACGTCCTTCTATCTCTGGAATAGCAGATGTGGCCTGAAGAATGAATTCCACTGCAACATTCAGGGACACTGTGCCATTATCAGTGAATGAGGGAGTAGAAGCGGGAGCTGGTGCATTCACTTTTGACATAATTTGAGTGAGCAGCTAATTCGCAATCTCTAGCTTGCCGCTGAGGGTCTTGACTTTTCCAGTCAGGTGATCAACGTGGCCATTGATAAATTGGATCTACTTTGAATTGTTGGCCACGTTTTCCTTCTACATGGTGACCTCTGTTTGAAGAGAGTTAAGCTGAGAAGCCTCAGCTTTGGTGGAAGTTGCAGCTGAGAGGGTCTTCAGCTCCTCACCCACTGTATTTACAGCGGTGGTGTTGGTGTTGAGAGAGGTAGTAAGAGAGTCCACCTTGTCATCAAGCTTGGTCACAGTAGCATCAACCGTTCCCAAAGTAGGACCTGAAAAACAAGTTAGCATTTGAGAAAAAACGATGCTCAAGATTATTTAGAGAGATGGGAGAAGTGTATAGGTTTTTAGTGATACCTGAAGTGTCAAACATATTGAAGAAATTCAAGTCGCCTTGAAAGGAAGGAAAGGGCAGCGATGTTTGAGGCACAACACATCCTATATGTGCAGCATTAAGAATTGGTTGCTGTAAGGGTGGAAGATTAGTGACCAAAGAAATAGAAGGAGAAGTAACAGGGACAGAAGAGGAAACACTGGTGATGATAGAAGTGACCTCAAATGGGGTTGGAGTCACTGAGGGAATTGGGGCAGTCACCGGTGGTGTATTAACATTGGATGTCACTGACACGGTTGTTGTTGGAGCAGTTGTGGAGGAACGAGCCATGAAATCATCTAAGGTAGTCTGTTGAGAGACTACCTCAGGAACCTTTGTCAAGGAGGTTTTCTCCACAGTCTTCTTGGACTTCATAGAAGGACCAGTAAGAGCTGTTGGTTTGCATTTCTGAAGGGTGGTAGTGGCGGGGATATGTGATGAAGAAACCATCGGCGTAGCCACTGAAGACGAAGAAGTTTGGGAGAGTCAGAGGCGTAAGGTTTGAAGACTTACCTATGTGTCAATGGGCTTAACTTCTAGGGCTTGAAGTCCAACCTTGGAGAAGCTGTAGTCACCTTCCTTAGGGTACTTGTTGCCAAGGAAGAAGTAGAGGATGGCAGAGATGAAGCGGACGTAGGGAATTTTGATGTCCCTTTAAGGTTTCTCGATCTTTGACATGAGATCTTCAAAGATCGCTCCAGCGTAGTCGAAATGTCGACCAACGATCACTGAATATCCCATCTGGACCTGTACTTTGCTAGCTTGGTCCAGGGATCCAACCTTTCCACTCATGCTCTGAATGATATGAGTGAAGATAAAGTTCAGGTCCGAGGGCATGTTTGCCTTTTGGATCTTTGTCAGCTTCTTGTTAGGGATAGTAGTGCGAGTCTTGAAGTCCCATTGGTATCCCATGAAGTCAAGGAACTGAATAAGTTCAACATCAGTTGGTGGAGCGTCGAAGCCATTGCTTGTCTTTGAAGGAAAACGAAGAGCAGGGCGGATGGCGAGAGCTGTGATGTTCCCTGGACCATGTTGAGTTTGGAAAGTAATGGCAGGGGTTGGTTTGCCTTGCTTGATGGTGACTTCACCCTTATCAGCGGTGAACCAGAACTGTCGAAGAAGAGACTTTGAAGGCTTGGGATCAACCTTCAACGTATATCCCAGACATGATTCCTTGAGAAAATTTGCAACTTGCACTAGATGAGGATATTTATCAGTGGAAAAGTCCAAACGTGCCAAGTGGTTGGATTTAGCAACTTCAAAGTCAGCAAGAGCGAACTTAACAGTCTTGGAAGGACTGATAGTAGCTTGGGCCATTTCTAGAATAGAGAAAAGGAGAATAGAATAGAAGGTTTAGAGTCTAAAAACATTGCAAAATATTTTACCAGTTTCTTGTTAAGGAAAGAAACTTGAAAAATAAGTTAGATTTTAGAGGAAAAACAATTTCCGAAAAAGGAAGTGAGTAGATCGTTCTTAAAAACCATAAGGTTTTTGCAGACAATAAAATCATAAAGAAAATGATTTTAAGTGAAAAAACACTCTTAATCCAAAATAGAAAAGAACATTTAAGATTAAACTAGTGTTTTTAGAGGATAAAGGATAAGAGCAGAAACCTGGAACTTTTTGAAGATTTAGTTTTCTTAGGTTCTTTGCTTGAGTGCCGAGAGAAATTTACTTACCTTTTAAGTTTTTAGAGAGCGTAAAAGGCAAAAATGTAAATGACATTCCTTTTATATGAGGAGAGAGAAAGAATTTGGAGCGGGAAAAGGTGGTCATCATGACACGGACACGTCCCACGAAGTTGATTGGACAAGAAGTGCAACGGACGAATGTGTCAGAAAAAATCGTGCCATGGATTATCGGTTTGATTGACGTCATAAGAGAGAAAAACGTTTCAGTTTTTAAAAAGTATCACTGACAGAAATTCAGAGATATGTTTTCTTTACAAAGGATCACTGATGAGAAATATCAGTGATAAGGTTTGTTTTTCAAAAAGCTTTTAACCACTTGAAGAAATTCAGTGATTAAACTTTTGGATTTTGAAAACGTCTTACTGAATAGGATTCAGTGAGAGAGAATGAGAGAACATACCTGTGTGTCAGAGACATGTAATCAGAGATTATGAGAATAGGTAGAACCTTTTATAACTAACATGATGCATGAAAGTTGAAGAATTAATCTTCAAGATTCAGCATTCCAATCTCACTGATGAGAAAGTTGAATCTTGTCTCATCAAGAGGTTTGGTAAAAAGATCAACGAGCTGATAGTCAGTAGGGATAAAGTGGAGTTCTATATCACCATTCATCACATGATCTCTGATCTCTATGTGCTTTGTCTTTGAGTGTAGTACTGGATTATTGGCTATAGCGATGGCACTTGTGATGTCGCAATAGATTATAATCTTTGATAGCTGAAGGTCATAGTCTAGTAGTTGATTTCTCATCCATAAAACTTGAGCATAACAACTTCCAGCTGCTACATACTCAACTTCAGCTGTGGAAGTGGATACTGAATTTTGCTTTTTGCTTGTCCAACTTACCATCTTTCCACCTAGGAGTTGACATCCGCCAGTGGTGCTTTTTCTATCAAGTTTGCAACCTGCAAAATTACTATCTGAATAGACAGTTAGATCGAACCCGGAATCTTTAGGATACCAAAGACCGAGGTTAGGAGTGCCCTTAAGATATCTGAAAATTCGCTTGACAACGATCAGATGGAATTCCGTGGCTTCTGATTGATAGCGTGCACATAGACATGTAGAATACATGATGTCAGGTCGGCTCGCTGCTAGATACAGTAGGGAGCCTATCATTTCTATGTAGGTAGTGACATTAACAGGTTTTCAGCTGGATCCTTGTTTAATGTCAGGGGAGGTGCCATAGGAGTTTTCATCACTGAGGTTTGAGTGCGATCAAACTTTTCAGCATTTCCTTAACATACTTACCCTGATGAATAAATGTACCTTTGTCAGATTGTTTGATCTGAAGTCCAAGGAAGTAAGTTAGTTCACCCATCATACTCATTTTATATTCTTTCTTCATTCTTTCAGTGAAACGAGTGCACAGAGATGGGTTAGTAGAACCAAATATAATGTTATCAACATATATTTATACAAGAATAATATGACCTTTTATCTTTCTAAAAAATAACATGTTGTTAATTTTTCCACGCTCAAATTTTTCAGAGATAAGAAAAGAGGAGAGGGTGTCATACCAAGCATGAGGAACTTGTTTTTAACCCTTAGAGAGCCTTATCCAAATTATAAACATAATTTGGATGCTTAAGGTTATAGAACCCTGAGGGTTGTTCAACATAAACTTCTTCATTCATCTTTCCATTTAGGAATGCTGACTTGACATCCATTTGATATACTTTGAAGTCTTTGTAAACTGCATAGGCTAAGAATAATAAAATTGCTTCGAGCCAAGCCACAAGGGAAAAGGTTTCATCATAGTCTACGCCTTCCTCTTTTCTGTATCCCTGAGCAACTAGTCTAGCTTTGTTGTGGGTTCCAGTCTCATTTTCATCTAATTTGTTTCTAAACACCCATTTAGTGCCTATAACAGATTTATCAGGTGGTCGGGGAACGAGATTCCAAACTTTGTTTCTAGCAAACTCAGTCAGCTCTTCATGCATAGCACTGACCCAGTTTGGATCTCTGAGGGCACCATTAGTCTTCTTTGGCTCTGTAAGAGAAAAAAATTAACAGAGAGACAGATGTTACCTGAACTTCGTCATGTCTGAATACCTGCATCAGGATCACCAAGAATTTGATCTATGGGGTGATCTCTGGTCCATCGCTGAGCTGGGTCATGATCGCTTACCTCAGGAGTTGAATCATCAATACGAATGTTCATTGATGAAGAAGCTTGAGGTTTATTATTCCCTATGATTCAAGTTCTAATTACATTTTAATCAAGATGACAATCTAAGAACAAGAGAATCAATCAACCTGTTATTTGATTCAAACCAAGGATTCGTATACAATGAGTTCTCTGAAAAAAATTATCTCTCTAGAACTCTATCACATGCTTGTTACAAAACTAAAGTCATTTCCCTATTTAAGACAAAGACACAACACTTACAAACAAAAATACATTTGACTTTATTACAAAAAGACTTTGACTTCTATGCTTGAGAGTTGACTTTAACTTTGACTTGGTTGACTTTCAGTCTTCAGTCTTCATGATCGTGTATCCAACAAATATATGCACTAACAATCTCCCTCTTTGTATCAAGATTATCTTTAAAAAGATTTTTCAATTCATTCTCTGTTATTCCCAGATCTATCAAGTTCTAATTGTAAAACACAAACAAGATGAGAATCTAATAGTCATATGTCATTGAATCAAACATCAAAGATTACAATCACTCTCACACTAACTTTCTCTCACTAGAACGATATAACAATGACCTCTTCTCTGATAAGCTCCGTATGTCAAGTGTTTTACTTCACAACCTAATTACAAAGACAAAGAACTTGAACTATTTATACTAAATACAAACAACAAGTAAACAAAAGTAAACAAAACACAAACTTTGACTTTGACTTTTATTACATTTGACTTTGACATCTTGCTTGAGAGTTGACTTTGAGGTTTTGACTTGCTTTACTTTGATCTTCAAATATTATGATATTGCATCCAACAAATCTGTGCACTAACATTCTCCCCCTTTGGATCAAGATCATCTCTAAAAGATTTTGCAATTCAATCTTCTCTCTTTAACCTCAATTTGAATCATCTCCTCCTTTCTGTACAAACATTACAATCTCCCTCTTTGTAGATTCAAAACAGATAAAATCTTCTCTTTTATGCTCATAACATTCTCCCCTTTCTTTGATAAACTCTGTCTTTAAAACTTTTAGCAATCTTCCCAAAGTTTGTCTTAAAAAATAGTAGCATTCTCCCCAAAGGTTGTAAAACCTCTTTCAAACACAACTCTAATTGCTTCAGCAAATTATTTCCAAATAAAATTTCAGTAAAATTCAGTTCATCTTTAGAAATCTTTGAACTTTCTCTTTCAACTTTCAATAATCTTTCTCAAACCAACAAATTCTTGAACACTTTCCAATAACTTTCTTGATCTTCTCCCCATCAATAATATTTTTGAACTAATCACAAACTTTTGATTTCAGACATTTCGTAAACTTTATCTTCTCCCCCTTTTTGATGATTGCGGCATCGAGATCATCAAAACTTTCAACAAGAAATGTCACTTCATCTATTATGACCACTGATCTTATCAAGAGCCTCCGATTCTCCGTCAATTCATAATAATGTATTTATCTAGATCTTTACAAATCCAGACAAATAAGAATGTAACACTTGAATCAACAAATGAATCACTTAGAAGTGCCTGTCGGTAACACGAAGTTACTGTGTGTAACGAATACACATTGGAAAGGAGCTTTTATGATGTTCACTCCCCCAGGTCTTCCATTCAATCATCGAAATACCATAAAGGATACTTTCTATGAACGTTATGACAAGAAAAACAAATTTTCTTGTGTATTCGTGCAAGTGTTAGAAAGAATTAAGCACAGATGATTGCTTTTAATATAGGCTCAAAATTATGTAAACCATTGAGACAACAATAGTATAACACAGACTCTATTGTGCATGATCGAAGTGCGAAGGTGGGGCAGACTTCCTTCTTAATCAATATCCAGATTTTCCAAATGAAAACCATATAGATTATATGTTGCGTCCCCTTGAAATATTGAAACATCTTCTTTTTGGGAAGAAAATGAGTAGCTGGTGGGGTTTTTATTAAGAGTTGGCATGGGCTAGTTGCCTGTTTCAATGATGTTCACGAAGAATTGTGAAACACCAGCAATGTGGCTGCCCGACTCAAAAAAACTTGGTACAGAGTTTGATATTCTTTTACTCTTTTCTCACACCCTCTTTCTTTTAAACATTGAGCTCACATCTAACCAAACTCTCATTTTCATTTTACCTCATCACTCAACCCACACTCAGTATTTGACTCTTCACACATTCAAACACTCAAGGATTAACTTATTGGGCGGGAAACACTGGTTAACATGAATCCATAGAAGTTTCAATTAAGCTCACACAACGAACCCATATTGTCCTATAAGAACATTTTCTCAACTGGTTTAACTTTTTGGTTAAAGCACAAAATACATGTTAGATGTAGGTATTCTCTTGAAAAATAATCATGAAGATTTGAGCATTTTAAATATTGAAGACTTCTCAAACAAGATAATTGAATGAATGAAATGAATATAAGAAACTTGTCTGAAAATCTGTCATTGTATGATAAAGATCACAATTTGAATGATTTAACAATTAAAGCTTAGGTCAACAAAAATTGGATGTTGTCTATACGAATCAAAATATAGAAAAGTCTTGAAAGAACGTTTTGAAATGAAATCACACTCAAAATTCAGTGAATTTCAATAGGGGTGTCTTACCATCGAAAATTTGTTTCAATTTAGAGACATGGTAAGAACAAATTCAACAAAGATATTAAACCGGTGTGTGTGAATACTTGACAATATATGGAAAAGACAATACACATGTATTTATCTTTAGAAACACATGATTTATTGATATTTAAGCACAAGTAAAAATGAAAACATTTAAAATCACACTTCTATATTCATGAAATCGTTTAAGAATCAGAAGTGGTTTGAATATTTAAGAGCATGTTTTCATACCTGAAAGTTGTTCGTCTTTCAGACATGTATGAGATTAAGAGTAGAAATAAACCTTTTTCGTTCAGTCTTAAATCTCATGAAGTCAAGCTGCAAGTCATATAAGATGTGATCTTGTAAGCATCCTCTCAATCTGCAATAGTCAAAAAGTCATGTCAAAGTACAAAATTTATTCACAACTTTATTGAAAAGTAAAACATTGAATGTACGAGTTCTGATATGAAGTAATTAGAAATCATAATCAGTACTCCCCCTGAAAATATGCATTTAAAATTTTTCAGTGAAAAACTCACATGATAGAGATCAGATATAATTCCCCCTGAAGTGTAGATCATCATATCTTTCGAATGCATATTTCCAGAAAAATATGTACTCCCCCTTGAAGGTTCATTTCCTCATTTGAGTATCGGAGTACACTCTCTTATCAGCTCGAGAGTATTATATCTTTTGATCATTGAAGAACGAGTCCTAAACTGTTGTGTTTAGAAGTCAAACTCCGTTGAAGTACGGGTCCTAAACGGTAGTATTAAGAAGCCTTGGTTCTCTTACTCCCCCTTAATGTGAGGTACCTGCAACACAAAATCATCTTTCGTCTTTGTTACCCACTGGTATTTCGGTCCACGTTTGTGAGTTGCAGTTCTATTGGGAGTAATAGAGTAAGAACCATACCAGTAATGATCAATAACTTTATGAACAAAATCATATGTATGACAGTAAGAACAATACCTCTTTTTAGACAACCTGATCAATTGATCTCTCAAATAAGCAAGATCAGGTTTACCTTTCTTCACTTTGTTCTTCTTTGCATTTGATGCGGGTACAAATGATTTGTTTTCTTTTCTTTTATTCTTCTTCTTCTTCTTCTTCTTCTTCTGTATGTATTTAAACCATTACAAAAAGGGGGAGAAATTTACAGAGTTCATATTCAAATCAATTTCAATGCATGAAGAAAGTTCAAAGTTCAATTTCAAAGACTTGTGGAGAATTTCAGAAAGTTTAATTCATTCAAGTCAAATGAAATCTGATGAAAAGAAATCTCTTTGAGAAGATTCTAAAGACAAATCAAGATGATTGAGAAAGTTGGTTTTATGAAGACAGTTTAGAGATTACAGAGATGAAGATATGAGATTAAAGATTCATCAAAAGTTGAAAGATTTCTTAAATTCCAAAAGTTTCAAGAATTCAGATTTGTGTTCGTGACTTGTTGACTTTCCAAAAATGTCAAGTGTAAAAGATTCTTCAACAACTTTAGAGATTAATGACTGTCAGAGTTGCAAAGGACAAAGTTGTCAGAGTAAAAGATTGAAGAATCAGAGTGCTAAAGATGATTGTCAAATTTTTTTAAAATCCTGAATACAAAGGGGGAGAATGTTAGTGTATAAAATTGTATCCAAGATTTAATGTTGAAAAGTCAAAGTCAATGTTAGTCAAAGTGTAGAAAGTCAAAATAGTCTTTGAGAGTTTAGTGGTGTGAGAAGTAGTTGTAGTATAAATAGAGTTTGTGTCATGAGTATTTGTAATAACCAAGAACCAAGCTTGTAACATTGTTAGATCAATAATAGACGTGTGACTGTTTCTCTCTCTACTCTCTCTCTAGAATCTTGATTGTCAAATCTTGAATTGAGATTGTGCTTGAATTGTATTGGGACATTACCCTTTCAGTCTATGTGCTCGATATCAGGCTAATCTGAAAAAATCCCATTTATCTGCAGTCAAAAGAATTTTTAGATATCTGAAGGGCACTGCAGATCTTGGTCTGTGGTATCCTCAGGATACATGTTTTGAACTGACAACATATTCAAATGTAGACTATGCAGGTTGTATGCTTGACAGGAAAAGTATGTCGGGGCATATATAATTTATGGGCGATAAACTCGTGAGTTGGGCTTCAAAGAAACAACTCTGTGTATCTACATCAACAGCTGAGGCAGAGTACGTCGCTGCGGAAAACTGTTGTTCTCAAGTGTTGTGGATGAGAACACAATTCCAAGATTATGGGTTTAAATATAACAAGATCCCGATCTACTGTGATTCAAAAAGCGCGATTGCCATATCTGCGAATCCTGTTCAACATACAAAGACCAAACACATCGACGTTAGATATCATTTTATTAACGATAATGTGGAAAAAGGTACAATCGAAATTTATTTTGTAAACACATATTACTAACTTGTTGATTTATTCACCAAGCCTTTATATGAAAAGAGATTTAATTTTCTCGTTTCAAAACTTGGTATGTTAAATCTCAAGACTTAATCTGTGCTTGCCTACTAAAGTTTTCGTTATTGTTATTTTTCTTCATTTCTTTATTTTCAATCTGAAAGATATCTGCACTTAAGTTTGTTCATGATCTCAGGGGAATGTGAGAAGATGAAAAGATGGTCTACATACATTTGAGGGGGAGTTCATATTTTTGCATATGTTTATCACTGATAAATTTTTGATGCATAATCGCAGGGGGAGTAAAAGATAAGGAGTATATGATTTCTGATTATATCTGATCAGAACTCGTACATTCAAAGTTTTACTGCTTTATGTCATTTACTTTTCAATAAATTTTGTGAATAAAGCTTTGTACTTTGACAATTTTGTGATTTTTGGAGAATTGAGAGAGAGCTTAAACGATCATATCTAATATGACTTAGAGCTGACTTGATGTCACACCCCGCCAAAGCGGAAACACGAGATATGACAGCACACAGTTTCATAACATAAAGTAATAAACAACACCATCCATAACATTCAACAAAATAGTATGAATATTGTTATACAACCCAAAAAAAAAATCTCAAAATAACGGCTGTTACAAAAGTTGATAAAAAATTTGGCAATGTCTTTTCAGTTGATGATGTCACACATGAGTGCACCCTAAGTTCCATCACTTACTTATTTGCACCTGAAAAGCATAAAAAGAAAAAGGGTCAACTACATTGAGTTGGTGAGTTCACAGGTTTTTGTATGCACGAAATAGTTTGTATGCATAAATTTTTATTTATTGTGAAACGTTCGTTCACAAGACGTTTAAGAAACTGATTGTTCAATTATTTGCACGAGGTTTACTGTATACAGTAATGCCTTAACATTAAGCCACTACCAAACCTTTCGACCAACCAATGCCCCTTAAATTACACGTCATTACCTAAGTGGTGGAATAAATCCACATGTGTAAGACAAATATTGTTATGTCATTACCTCAGCGGTGGAATAAATCCACATGTGTAAGACAATTATCGTTATGTCATTACCTAAGTGGTGGAATAAATCCACATGTGTAAGACAATTATCGTTATGTCATTACCTCAGCGGTGGAATAAATCCACATGTGGAAGACAATTATTTCTATGTCATTACCTCAGGGGTGGAATAAATCCACATATGTAAGACAATTATTGTTATTGGTAAAGTGCACTTCTAGCTCGTCAGCCAAAAGTGGGGTTGTGAATCCAAATAGCGCTACCCACAAATACCATCGGCTCCCGTTCGAGTTAATAGGTAGTGTCTAACCAGTGGGGACTTATTCATTTAACACTCAATTGCATCGTAAAGTATACATACCATAGTGCATAAATAATTTAATTCAAAATTCAACAATTTTAATGAACAATCTATAGGTAGTAACAATTTGTAAATTCACATGCTTTTCACCCCAAAACGTATAGAAACGGTAAAAGATGGGATATGAATACTCACTTGTTCAGTGGGTATTCCTGAAATAGCCGTGATGTTGCACAAGACCCGAGGTTTAGCCCTTCCTATTAAAGTGAAACACACTATAAGTTCGGGTCCTACTCTTAGACTTTAAGTGTCACTTAGATCGCTGCGTCTTATAAAATGCCTTAAGTGCTCTTTAAGTGATTTTGAGTATTATGCACGATGGATTACACGGCAATTACGGGGTTTCACGGGATTTTTATTGTCTTGCTAATATATATATATATATATATATATATATATATATATATATATATTCCTTTAAAATTCTTAACTGTCAATATTAGGTGTCTAAGCAAAATGTTCAGTTTTTACTTCTTAAATAGTCCAAAATTTCCCTTTTTATATAAACATGCGATACTTTTTGCTGTCAGATTTTTAGGATCCACTATCTTTGTATTTTAGGTAATCTCCTTAATTTATTTGTTAGGGCTACTTTGTTAGTTAAATAGAAGTTCAGGGTAGATTATGTCAAGTTATTAAAGTTGTAAGCTTGTTGGGCCTGAAAGCCCATAAGCCCATTAGGACTGCGAGCCTGCGTATTTAAAGTTGATTTTATTTCATTTGTTAGTTAGAGAAATTCATTATTCAGTTTACTAGTCATTAGGTTTACATATCCTTATCAGAAATTCTCTCTGTAAACCTAAACCCTTTGATTGAACATTAATCATATGACTAGTTGCTGTGATCTAAAATCTGTTCATCTTTGATTGCTGTTATTCTGATTTGCACTGCAACTGGGATCTACAATTGGTATCAAAGCAGATAGGCAAAAGGTTTGATCCAGTAAAAAGGTTTGTCTGAAACCCTAAGATAAATTTCTTGTGTTAATTGCTTTACATGCATTAATTGATTGGTTGATTGTTAGATTTCTGTTTTTTTTAGTCGATCGTTTTTTATTTTTTTTGAAAACAGTATAGTTCGGTCGAATTTTTTTTAGTCTGGTCGATTGTTAATAGGGTTGTTCGGTCGATTTCATTATTACTGTTGAGTATTGGTTGAATCGATTTCTGTTCGGTCGAAGAATTTTTGGTGAATATTGTTTGTTGCTTTCGATCGAAGGAGAAGATCTGGGTTTTGATTTCGGTCGAATCCCAGATATTCTTCGGGTTCTTCGGTCGAATTCTTCGAGTTCTTCGGTCGAACTCTTCAAGTTCTTAGGTCGTTATTGGTTATTAGATATTATCCTTATTTGTGGTTATCTTATTTAAAGTCTTTCGACCTAAGTATTCGACTGGATACTTGTGTTCCGGTCTTGTCCTTTCGACCGAATAAATTTTCCTCCGGTCAAACACCTTCGACCGTATAAGAGTTTCTCCGGTCTTATCCATTTGACCGGACACTTGTACTCCGGTCTTGCATCTTCGACCGGATACTTGTTTACTCCGGTTTTGCCTTCGACCGGGTGGTTGTAACATCCGGTCAAACTCCTTCGACCGGATACTTGTATCCCGGTCTTACACCTTCGACCGGATAAGTGTATCCCCGGTCCTGTCATTCGACCGGATACCTGCTTACTCCGATCTTTCCTTTGATCCGTATATTGCATACTCCGGTCTTTCGTTTGACCTGATATTCTAATAGACCAAGTGTTTCTGTGATTCTTCTATTTTATTGTATTTGGATCATCCTGCTTGCCTAACGATCATTACAGTGCTCTTAAGTTAAAAAGTAAAGATGAACTCAAGGGATGCTCTAGCCATCGGTTCTGACCAAAAGCCCCCGGTGCTCTTTCGGGGAGAGTACCCTCAGTGGCATGACCGATTTATGAACTTCATAGAAGCAAAATCCAACTATGAAGATATATACAAATGCCTGACTGAGGGTCCACAAGATTGGCCAACGAAAGTGGTACCGGGAAACCCAGCTGAAGGAAGGCCAGAGCATCAGATTCGGAAATCTGTTGGTGATTTTACTAAGGAGGAAAAGGAAATGTACGAGGCAGAAAAGCTGGCAAAATCGTACCTTCTTCAAAGTCTACCGAATGACATCCATGCTTGTATAGATAGCTTCAAGGACTCATCGAAAAAGATGTGGGACCAAATAGAGAAGATGATGATGGGAAGCCACATCAATAACCAGATATGATGGGTTTAAAGCACGAAAGGGTGAAACGCTGACAGAAACCTACGAAAGGTTTAATATGCTTCTGAATGATCTTCAGAAAAATAAGATCACAAAGACGAACACGGAAAACAACATAAAGTTTATGAACAACTTACAGCCTGAGTGGAAACCGTTCGTCTCCCATATACGCCACACTCAGACCTTGGAGAAGTTGTACCTTCACGAACTCTATGAAATGTTGCTCCAAGACGAAGAAGAAGTGATGGAACTTATTGGGAAAGCAGAGGAAAAGCCAGCAACTGATCAAATAGCACTCGTATCTGAGAGAAGAGGCAAGTCCGTCAGCCGATCATCTGGAAAAGAGCCCGTGCTGAGTGATTCTGAACCTGAAGATCCCGATAGCGACTCGGATCCAGAACTTACCAAGATGAAAGAAGCAATGGTGTTTCTCACTCAAGCATTTCAAAAGAGGAAGCTTTTTAACAAGTCCTCCAACAAGCAAAGAGTCTCTACTCAACGTGATCATCGAGAAAAGACTGAAGGTAATAGTCGCTTTGAAGCTGGTAAGAAGACTGACAAGAGAAATGAAGAAAAGCCGAAAGACGAACCGATCAAATGCTACAACTGTGGTCGGTTAGGTCATTTCGCCAAAGATTGTCGCAAGCCAATTGTGCGCAACGCCGACTACTACCGAGCCAAGCTGCTTCTTGCCAAAGAAAAGGAAGCCGGTAAAGCTCTAATGGCTGAAGACGATTACTGGTTACAAGTGTCGGATGAAGAACCTGAGGATACTGAAGCTCATTTGTGTTTCATGGGCAACCATTCATCACCATCCAATACTGATGAAGAAGACCACAATGCTCCTTGTCAGGTATGTGCCCCTTTTCATGAAACTTTACTTGATCAAATGCAACTCTCATTGCACAAACTTGATTCTTACAAGCTACTTTTAAAAGAAAAAGAACAACTTCTCTCATCTCTGGAAAACCGAGTCACTAAACAGTCTGACTTTATGGAAAACAAAGCTTAGAAATCTCTAGCTACCTATGCACGATTTCTAATTTAAGAGAAGAGAATGTGAGTTGTTCAACAGAATCACAAAAACTAATGACTAAAGTAGATGACCTGACCGATAAGCTACGTACGTCTGAGACCGAGAAAATTGATGTGTTAAATCAAAACGTGGCGTACAAAAATGAGAACATAAGGTTATCTAATCAGTTAGAAGAGCTTGAAAAGAAACTTTATAAATTTGATCAATCTGATCAAACACTAAAGCTAATCGCACCAAAAGAACCAAAGTACGGAAATGCGGGTATCGGGTATGATAACCCTAATTATTTAAACAAGGCTTTATCCAAAGTTCCTACTTTATATGCATCTGAATTTTTTGGATTAGACAAAATCTTTCCAGAATATAAGATACGATGGACCACACCCACTGAGGAGGAAGAATTGGAAGATAAGTTGAGAAGAGAAAACTCTGTTCTTTCTAAAAGGACAGTTCCTTTTGTTTATGATTCATTAAATGCTTCTTATAATACTGACAAACCCCGTTTCCAGTCATCCGATTATTTTCATAGTTACTCTCAAGCTGAACTAGATACTAAATCCGTTAAAACTGAGGAGGAACATCCAGCTCCCAAAGTTTATGTTCCAACTCTGATTTTAGAAAAGAAACTTGTTCAGCTAGAAGAATCGTATGCACTAGAAAGGGAAAATTTTCAAAAGGAAAAACAAGGTATTTTATCTTAAATTGAGTGTCTCAGTTCCAACAAAAAGGAGACTCTGTCGGATGAGGAAAAAGAATATTTCCAGACGGAAATAAAGAAGTTGCACTCACAACTGGATGCTATGGCAGCAGATCAAATGAAAGTGCAACTTCACAAGGCTGACCCTCAAGCTCAGCCTTCCATTCTCCAAAGAGAGATATCTCATCTGTCTGAAAACTCTTATCCTTCTTCTGACACATCTTCCTGCAAAGCTTTTATGGGTGACCCGTCACCAATCGTTTCAAATAAAGGAAAAGAGCCTCAAAGTTTTGAATCAGATCAGTGTTCTGATTGTAAAAATGCTTCCGCATATGATCTGCTCTCAACAAACTCTTCCACTGTTCTGAAGTCCTCATGTGATAAGGTCTTTTCAGATGAGGAACTAGAATTTTCTGCATTCTTGAATTCTGAGGTGTGTTTTGATAGCAATTTGAGCCAATTTGACTTTAATCCTTCTCTACCTAGCCATGTTGATTTTTTAAATGAGTCATGTGAGCCTCCGGTTAAATTTCATAAGGGTGAATGTTCTACATCTGCCCCACAAAAACCTTCTGTGAACAATTCGTCAAAATCTTCCAAGTCTAAATCTAAAAGGCGTTCACAGAAGAATAAAAAGATCGGTCGCTCTCAAAGGTTACAATCGTCAATTTTCAAATCCTCTGACTATGGGTTTAACGGCATTTCAGATACGTATGGTTGGCGGGAAGAAGTGAAATATGCTTGGGTAGCTAAGAAGTCAAAAGAGAGCTCGGCAACATCAGAATTAGTTGATCCTGTCTTAAAGTATAGAAAGAACAATAACAATCATGATGTCTTTATTTCTAAATCTCTAGTTGGATGTAATGGAACTCTTCCTTTAAAAGTTTATTCAATTCCGCAATTACTTCAACTGTCTCGTGATTGTCTGTGTTGTTCTTATTGTGGATCAAATGATTTTGTTGATAGTCGTTATGCATCTGATTGGTTTGGCTCATATCATATTGGTCATTGTAATGTTTCCCGTGAAAGACAAAGACCCAATTCTAAACGGGTCTCTAAGTCGGGTGTTAAATCTAACCCCAAAGGACCCATTTACGAATGGGTACCTAAAAAGAAATAACCTGTTTTGCAGGACGGTCATGTGTGGTATCTAGATTCAGGTTGCTCCAAGCACATGACCGGAAGAAGGGAGCTTCTCACAAACTTCACCGAGAGGTTTTGCGGGAATGTACGGTTCGGGAATGATCACTCCTCTCCCATCAGGGGTTACGGCGATATTGTCAAAGATAATATCACGATCAAGAAAGTCTCTTATGTCGAAGGTCTCGGTCACAATCTCTTCAGTATCGGTCAATTCTGCGACAAGAATCTCGAGGTTACTTTCAAGGCTAAAAGGTGTAGCGTTCGAACTGAGGATGGTAAAGAAATACTTGCTGGAACGCGACGCACCAATCTCTACACAATTGACCTCTCGTCTTTGAAACCCGACAAGGAAGTCTGGCTATGGCACCGTCGTCTCTCGCACTTGAACTTCAAGAATATCAACAAGTTGGTGCTTGGTGGCCATGTCAAAGGTATGCCAGACATAAAGTTTGCAAAAGATCATCTGTGCGCTGCCTGCGAAAAGGGCAAGATGAAAAAGGCGTCTCACAAGCCTAAAGCCGTTCCGAGTACTTCTCGGTCCCTTGAGCTAATCCACATGGACTTATGTGGACCGATGCGCGTTCAAAGCATAAATCACAAGAAGTATGTCCTGGTGATGGTTGACGATTTCTCTCGTTACACTTGGGTCCGATTTCTCCGTTCAAAGGACGAAACTCCGGAGTTGATAATCTCTCTTCTGAAGAGCATTCAAGTCAGTCTCAACCAAGTAGTTCAGACCATCAGGACGGACAACGACACTGAGTTCAAGAATCAAATACTCACCGGTTATCTCACTTCAGTGGGTATCTCGCATCCTTTTTCCGCCGCTCGTACTCCTCAGCAGAATAGGGTGGTAGAGCGTCGAAACAGAACTCTAGTTGAAGCAGCACGCACGATGTTATCTCATTCCACGCTACCACTATTTCTTTGGGCAGAAGCTGTTGCTACCGCTTGCTATATTCAAAATCGGTCCATCATCAACAAGCGGTTCAACAAGACTTCGTACGAGATCATCAACAAGCGTATACCGAACATCAACTACTTTCATGCTTTCGGATGCACCTGCTTTGTCTTAAATGATAAGGATGATCTTGGCAAATTCAGTCCCAAAGCGGATGAAGGAGTATTTATTTCCTACTCTCAGCAAGCAAAAGCCTACCGTGTCTACAACAAACGGACGCAGACCATCGTTGAGAGCGTAAACGTGACTTTTGACGAGGCCCCTGATATGGTTTCTGAACATCTCAGTTCAGAACCCGCGCTTACTGGTGTGTTAGCTTCTGGACAATTCCGTTAGGAGGCTACACAATCTCCAGTGGATCCAAATCATGCGTGTACGTCAAGAGCACATCTTTCTGATTTGGATTTACTGTTTGAATTCTTTTATAATGACTTATTTAATGTTAAGTCTAATACTACGTCATGTGATAGGAATACTGCTCAAGCACCAGAAGTGACACAAGTCACTGGCCCTACCGACTCCGGTGGTCCATCCTCGCCTGGTGCTCCATCCTTTACTGCCAATGATCAAGCTTCCCCGAGCTCAAGTGATAGACACCCTCTTGCTCAAGTTCTTGATGAAGGTGCTCCTGAACCGACTCCTGTTTTCGTTCAACTTCCTGAACCGACTCCTGTTCAAGGTGCTCTCGAAGCTTCCTCTCCGGCAATCCCGGAACCTCCCATTATTTCATCTCCAGCTGAGTCGTCCTCTACTCCTAGTTCGACTCCCACTACGAAGCTTACACCTCACAGGCCATCATCCCTCGAGGCAGTTCAGGATTTAACCCAGGTGGTCATGTGGATTCAGATACCTCCCATGAGACATATCAACCTCATCCACACACCACCAAGTGGACTCGAGCACACCCCCTTCATCAGATCATCGGTGATCCCTCCACACCAATTCAAACTAGATCCACCACCGCGAATGACTGCTTATTTTCCTCGTTCCTCAGCCGTATCGAACCTTCCACTGTCTCTGAAGCGCTGAATGATCCGGATTGGGTAATTGCTATGCAAGAGGAACTCAACCAATTTGAGACCCTCTAAGTATGGCGCCTAGTTCCCCGACCTAAGAACAAGACGGTGATAGGGACTAAATGGATTTTTAAGAACAAGAAGGATGAAAACGGCATCATTGTTCGGAACAAAGCGCGTATAGTGGCTAAAGGATATCGCCAACAAGAAGGAATTGATTATGATGAGACATTTTCACCGGTTGCCCGCATTGAAGCGATCCGCATGTTCCTCGCCTACGCCACTCACAAGAATTTCATCGTCTTTCAAATGGACGTGAAATCCGCGTTCCTCAACGGCGTGCTCAAGGAGGAAGTTTATGTCTCGTAACCCGAAGGCTTCGTGAGTACTGAAAATCCGCATTACGTCTACTTTCTTGACAAGGCCCTCTACGGTCTTAAGCAAGCGCCACGAGCCTGGTATGATGCACTCTCATCCTTCTTAGTCAAGTCTGGTATGATGCACTCTCATCCTTCTTAAGCAAGGTAAAATTGATACTACTTTATTTATTAAAAGAGAGAAGAAAGATATCATTCTTGTACAAATTTATGTTGATGATATAATCTTTGGCTCCACGAACCCCAAGTATTGTCAGAACTTTTCTGCCTTAATGAGTAAACATTTTCAAATGAGCATGATGGGGCAAATGAATTTTTTCCTGGGTCTTCAAGTAAAACAATTACAAACAGGAATTTTCATTAATCAATCTAAGTACATCTCGGATATTCTCCGGAAATACCAGATGGAACAATCTTCATCTATGAAAACCCCCATGTCCACTACTCTAAAGCTTCACTCCGATCCTGACGGTAAGGATGTGAATGCTACTATTTATAGAGGTATGATTGGCTCTCTGATGTACTTGACGGCTAGTCGGCCTGACATTATGTTTTTGACATTCTTGTGTGCAAGATTTCAGTCGAAACCTAAAGAGTCTCACTTAGCTGCGGTTAAGCGAATTTTTCGATATTTAAAAGGTACTGCTGATCTTGGTTTGTGGTACCCAAAAAAGACAGGTTTTGAATTGATAGCCTACTCGGACGCTGACCACGCTGGAAATATGCTGGACCGGAAGAGCACGTCGGGTCATGTTCAGTTCTTGGGCGATCGTCTTGTTAGTTGGGTTTCCAAGAAGCAAAACTGCGTGTCCACCTCCACCGTCGAGGCGGAGTATGTAGCAGCCGCCAGTTGCTGCTCGCAAGTAATCTGGATGCGCACCCAGCTCAAAGATTATGGATTTAATTACTCCAGGATTCCCATCTACTGCGACTCGAAGAGCGCTATAGCCATATCAAGCAATCCCGTCCAGCACACGAAGACGAAGCACATTGATGTGCGCTGTCATTTTATAAAAGATCACGTGGAAAAAGGTACTATCGAACTCAATTTTGTTAATTCAGAGCATCAGTTAGCAGACATATTTACCAAGGCCTTGGACGAAAAACAATTTAACAACCTTGTGTCCAAGCTAGGTATGCTAAATCTGAAAGTTTGATCCGTTCGCAGCTCTCAACGAGTTTCATTCACTAACGAATGACTGTGACAACTGCACCAGTGCCTTGTCTCTGGTTGCTATTATCCACACTTCTTGGTTATTGCATTTTACTCGTTCAGCATTGTGTCCGTTACGAACTTCTGTATCAACAAAGTAGATTTCGTGTCTTTCCCGCTTCTTTTGTGTTCGTGTGTTTGTTTTTGTGATTTTATGTGCAGTTTATCTCTTGTTCTCTGAAAAGTGCAAGTTGATTGTGGTGGATCTTCAACCCGGTGATGTGTTCAGGGGGAGCACTAGCGTCAAATGGTTGGTAAGTCTCACTGGTCCTCCATTCGAGGGGGAGCAGGTAAGAGGGTTCTGTGTTTGGACCTCCGCCTGGTAATCATTCGAGGGGGAGCTAGATCTCGTGTCTTCGACTTTATTTTTTCTTCTTCTTCTCTTCATAGGTTTAATTAATTTTTTTTGTTTTATATATCTCCGAAAACTCGAAAAATATGTTTAAGGTTTGGTTTATGTTTTTGTTTTGTTTTTTTTTTTGTTTTTTTTGTGTGTTTGGCTTAGGTTGTTTGTTTGGTTTGTTTCGGCCCAAAGTCTCCCGCCCCCCCCCGGCCCAAGCCCAAGTCACCTCCGGGGGGTATAAGAACCCCGATCGAACCAGATTGTCCCTCATTCGATCGATTCTTTTGTTTTCTCTCATAGTCTTCTAAAACTCTCTCTCGCCCGGACCTCACCTTCGACCGATACCTTCGTCTTAATCTTCTTCGGGTTTGAGTCTGCATCGATTGTTTGTAATCGATCGATTGCAATCGATCGATTTCGAGGTGTTTTCTGCTATGGATGTTCCCCGGGGATGGATCTGTGTCGCTTCATCTTCTCTGGGGGGAATACTCCGATCTAGGGTTTCGCTCCGGTCGAAGGCTCCTCCGGTCAAATTGTACCTCCGGTCGAATATGTCCTCCGGTCTTAGTGACCTCCGGTCGGATACCTTCTCCGGTCGAAGACCTTATCCGGTCTTAGTGACCTCCGGTCGTAGACCTTATCCGGTCGAAGACCCTATCCGGTCTTAGTGACCTCCGGTCGTACACCTTATCCGGTAGAAGTCCATATCCGGTCTTAGTGACCTCGGTCGAATGCCTTATCCGATCATGCACTTATCCGGTCTTTTGTAAAACCCCGGTTGAATCTTATCCGGTCGAATACAAGTCTTGGTGCTTATGGTTATACCTTTTAAGATGTATGTTTATGAGGCAATTTTGGTGGTTCTATGTGCTGGTGCAAGTCTATGCGCCTTTGTGACTAACCCTACTTCACGAATAGGGTTTTGCTCTTCCAAGATTTGGAGTTACTATCCGGTGTGATCTAAATCATGACTGTATAACTCCAACGGCTATTATCTTTTTCCAAACCTGCGTACTAATCGATTAATTCTTCACAGATATAATGGCACAAAACCAGCCACCAGTGATTGATCCAATCGCAGATGCGGAACTGATTCCCGAGGATCAGTTCCTTCCTCTTACTGCCAACAACTACCATCTCGATGTAACCCAACTTTCTATTCAATATCAGGTCATCATCGAGATACTCAGGGGCCATCCAATCTCGTATGCTCTAATGGAAACTGCAACCGTACTAATCCTATACTTACAGCAGTTCTGGAATTCTCTACAGTGCTTCTCACATGTGATCTCTTCCAACAATTTCTTCGGTTACCGACCACCGGATCCGTAGCAGGCCGCGAAAACTTTGACCCCATGGTCACTGATGCTACACTGTGCACCGATCTTCTCTCCTTGGGTTACGGCGCAGAACTTTGCATTCCATCAACCTTCAACCGCAAACATCTATCGACGATATGGTATACGTTGTTCACATACATCAATCGGTGCCTTTCATCTATAACAAAGGGCATTGATCAGACGAGCGCCCCGATTCTACGCATCTTTCACGCGGTGGCCTTCAATCGCCACGTGGACTTTGCCGACTTTCTTTGGTTTGAACTCATTCAGAGAGTCCGTGCTACTGCATCTCGTCGGTCAAACTTCATTCCATTCATGCGGTTCCTACAGATCATTATCCGGAACAACATGAACCTGTATCTCGAAATACAGCGCCGCTCTACCCACCCGACGTGTCCACAACATCCAACTCGCAAGAGTCCTTCCCGTGCTGATCCGGAAGTTGTTGTCGCCCGACAAATCCCAGTCGGGGTATTAGACCATGCTCGTCCCACGGCACTGAGTGTGATAGCTTATAGGCACACACACAACATTCCAGCTCCTATGGACCGGCCAGTACCGACAGGACCTGCCCAGGGAGCAAGACCTGAGAGACGTGAGGGTCCGCGTCCATGAACGAGAGGCGGGAGCGTCCGGATAGCTGGGGCTTCCGGACAGGGTGTGTCAAGAGCTATTATCGTGAGGGGATCTGGCATGGGCAGTGCCGTTGGAACGAGCCAGCCTAGTTCTTCAAGACAACCATCTTCGCCGCCACCAACCGAGACTCAAATGGCAGAAGAGGCCACAGATTCTGAAACCGTTCATGTTCAGTCCTCGTCTGTCGCTGCTACTGAAGACACGGCAGCCAATTCCGACTCCGAAGAAACCCATTTTGCATTATCGCCATCAAATGAAGAGTCTTCTGACTCCGATGGTGACGATGATCATCCCTCATCTGGAGCGATAAGGAGAGCGGAGGGAGTCTTAGTTGAAAATCAAGAAGTGAGTTGTGTGAGGGAAAGGCGGAGTAAAATGCATTCCGAGAGTACACAAGTGACGGGACAACCATCTTCGGTTGTATCCCCCCTAGCCATGTCGAGCCAGGTAGCCACATCTGCTACCCAGTCTCATTTGTTGGGACAGGGTATTGAAGAAGCCGCCGTGGACCTAGCGGCGCACTTGCACGCCCAACCAAGATACTTCACCATCTCTCAACAGATGGTGGTTTCACATTCTCACGGAGATTTAGCACATACGCTATCGGGCTCTCACTTGGAGGGTGCCGATATTGAAACAAGAGAACAGTTGCCCCCGTTCTCGCTATCTTTGATTGCACGGAGTCTAGAGCCATTTGTGATTCATGCCATTCCTAGGACACAGATTCCTTTTTCGGCTATCGCCGGTAGCCTAAGTGGCAAGGCCGAAACATCCATAGTAAACCCGCCTTCGGGTAGTTTACGAGGATTGGGTGGAAGTCCTACCACGGCTATCATCACGCCAACCGTGAACGTAGGCGGCTCGACTTCAACAGTCGTAGCTACAACGGGAAGTCTAAGTGACCCCGGCGTTACCCCAACTGAGTTTGTCTCAAGGGAATACATTGACGGCGCCCTAAAGGCTGTCCAATCTATGATGACGGAGGAGATGGACAACATCAAACGCATGATCAAAGGCAAAGGTCCTGCGTCGGAGCCGGAGACCACACCTATTCCACCTTCTCTACCAGCCACGGATCTTTCCATACCTGAACTCAAATCTATCCTTCTCGCCAAACTTATAGCCCAATCTCAAACCGAACCCACCCAGGATGCCGATTTGCTATCCCTACTTCGTTCTCAAGCATCCACACCTACTCCACCTACACCCCAGCCTACTGTCTCTAACGAAGCCTTCCAAATCCAGCAAGCTATGCTTCAGTCACTTCAGCAAACCGTAGCTGTTTTGATTGAACGCCTTTCAGCAGTGGAGGATACCTGCCATAGCCAGGCAGAACGGCTCAAGCGCCGACATGATGATCAGGATGATCCTGACCACCATGAGGGGGAGAAGCGCCAACGTTTATCTGAGCCGGAGACACATGTAGTGGAGTCAGAACAGGTTGAACAGGGTACGGGTTCAGGTACAAGAACAGAGGGAGAGGGACAGAGACAGGAACAGGAACGGGAACCGGTGACAGACTTGATACTATACGATTATCCGACGGTTGAAAAGCCTGAGGAATTTGAAGATGGTTCTCCGATAGTTCCTGAAGATTGGGCAATAATACTAGATCCGTATGAAGTGAC
Source organism: Arctium lappa (assembly GCA_023525745.1). Taxonomy (NCBI): domain Eukaryota; kingdom Viridiplantae; phylum Streptophyta; class Magnoliopsida; order Asterales; family Asteraceae; genus Arctium; species Arctium lappa. Next base: position 54,204,585 of record CM042058.1, on the reverse strand, counting down.
GGACACGATAGAAGAATGTGCCAATACTGAAAGAGCTCTGATGGTTATGCAAGAAGAAATTGATGAAATACTGCATCCAGATGATCAGTCTTCTGTCGTGATTCCTTTATTGACCTATCTAGTTAATCACCCTGAATTTTCTTCTACAGTTTTTCCCGAGAGATCTCCTCCAACTTCACCAGTTAGAGAACCAGTAAGTACTACTCCAGTTCGTCCATTCAAGTGGGAAAGAGTCCGAATAAAAGTTCCTTTCCTCGAAGAAAGCCAGAAAAGGATCTTTGCCCACTGGATCAGAAAGTATGATGAAGTCGTTATCCATGGTCTACAGTCAGTGAAAAACAAAGAAAAACAGCGTGAACTTGTGTTCGTGTACAGAAAGTTCCAGCACAAGTACTCCAAGACGAAGCTCAGGATTGTATCAGTTGACAAGATTATACCAGCCTACTTCATGAAGGTTAAGTATACGAACTTTATAGTTACTAGAGAAGATGGTCAACAATACTGCTTTTCTGATGCTGATTTTCCATGTCTGGAGCCACAAGATCTGCTGTACATCCTACGTGACTTAAAGACCAGAACCGTCAGACCCGAAGAAGTCATTGACGCACTAGAAACAGTGAAAAGATACATGAAGTGTGCAATGAAACTTGCGTCGGTGGAAGATTTTCATATTGGGTTAGAAAGTGATCAACCGAAGATTAATCTTTTCAAGCCTGATCTGAGTGTTCCGTCTGATGCTCTAAATATACCTGCTTTCACAGTTATAAAGATTCCAGAGTTTGGTATGTCATATGTGAACAACAACGGTGTTCTGCGCTTTATCCATTTTGATCAGATTGCCAGATTTTGTGATGGTACGTTGATGCTTTTGAAAGACAAGTTGAAGCGTGCGCTGAGTCAAGATGAAAAAGAAGTTCAAATACTGGATTCTTCTTACAAAGCACTTGTTCTTAAAGCACTGGGTGTAATTGAAGAGCGACTGGAGTACAGGACTCAGAGTCGATATTTCGAGATCAGCTTTGGTTTCCGAAATTTTTTTGTTCCTAACTGGCGTGACTATCAACTTCTATTTAAAGGGGGAGATTGTTAGGGCTACTTTGTTAGTTAAATAGAAGTTCAGGGTAGATTATGTCAAGTTATTAAAGTTGTAAGCTTATTGGGCCTGAAAGCCCATAAGCCCATTAGGACTGTGAGCCTGCGTATTTAAAGTTGATTTTATTTCATTTGTTAGTTAGAGAAATTCATTATTCAGTTTACTAGTCATTAGGTTTACATATCCTTATCAGAAATTCTCTCTGTAAACCTAAACCTTTTGATTGAATATTAATCATATGACTAGTTGTTGTGATCTAAAATCTGTTCATCTTTGATTGTTGTTATTCTGATTTGCACTGCAACTGGGATCTACATTATTATTTAACCAAATTTAAATATGAATAAACCTGATGTTTTAGGGAACGTTTGGTATAAATGTCACAACTTTTTGAGGTGATTAGGTAGGGTAATCATTTCATTAAAGTTTCTTGGTCACAGTAAACAATGCAGTCTACATCCTCTGATTGTCACAGCCATTTGAAGGGTCAATACTTATTGTTTTTTGGTGATTCAAATTGGGTTGTAATCGTAACTCAATTATAAAACTTCCAGAAAAATATTCACCTCATTTGGATACGTTACAAGTAATTTATGGTCCTTTTATGTCAAGAGTTCCAATCTGCCAGATTATGACTTTTTACACACTGAATTTGTCATGAGTGGTTGAACACCCAAATCTTCATATTTTTAAGGTAAACCAATGTTTTTTTAATTATAACTCATTAAAGTTACTTCCGGAATAAAATCATTAATTTTTATGGATTTAAATGATGATTATGGTTGAGGGGTTGAGGGGTCAAAACTCATTTTGCGCACTTAACTTTATAGGTGAGGTTGAGGGGTCAAAACTCAATATTTTTTAGTGAATCGAGCTGGGTTAGATTTGTAACTCGTTAAGTAAAGTTTTACAAGAAGATTCATAATATTTGGTTGATTATTTTTGAAGTTATGACCGTAACAAGAACATGCATGCACTCTGCCAGATTCTAAAATGAGATTTCATGGCAATGTGAATGCTTTTTAACTTTTATTCTCACCCAAAGGGTGGTCTTATTGTTTAAAAACATTTTACAACGCTTTTTAACGTAAGTTTTGTAAAAGAACATCCTTTAGATTTACAAAGAAGGGAGATACACATGCATAAACTCTACCCTCTTAGATGGTGAGGAAATAGCCATGCATGTCATCTAAGCTCCATTTTCTTGAGTTTTGATTACATGGATCATGGGTTATCACCATTTCTTGACATTTAACATGTCTTTGGTGTCTAACCTACCATTTGAAGGCCTATGATGGCCCTTCTTTTCAGAAACCTCAAGAAGACATAAAGAATAGATGAAGAAAAGGTGAAGAAAAATTAAGAATGCATGTAGTTCTAAAAAGGAATGATGAAAAACATAAAGAAGAACATCTTATCTTGATGAAGAGGGGTTGTTTGCTCTTCAAAAATCTGAACTAGAGGAGTGTTTGGGGATGATTTTCGGCCAAAGTAGAAGGAGGGAGGAAGAGAGAAATTTTGAATAAGAGAGAGAGGAATGATGAGAGATTTCTTGAAAATGGGAGGAGAAATGATGTTTTGAAGGAAAAGAGGGAGAGAAGAGAGAGAGGGCCGAATTTCTCTCTCTCTTTTTTTTTCTTTTAAAGTAATAATTATACTAATAATAGGTAATTATTTATATAGGTAAAAAAATTTAAAAAGTCTTTGATTAAAAAGCTTTATTCTCACATATTTTCCAATAAAATTGCACAAGGTTTAAAAAAAATACTTTTGGTAGGTAAAATATATTTTTGTCTTATTTAATATTTTTGATATACTCAGATGTTAATTTTATCGGATTGACATTTTATAAGACATCGTATACCGTTACATGCGGTAACCGGATATTCCAAGCGCACTGCCGGGAATCTTAGGAAACTAAAACCCTTGCCTACATAATCAAGTCATATTAGGGTGTTCCTACATGTTAAGACATGTATTATACTGTTCGTGTGCTAACTTGTAAGTTCTGGTTGTCAGATGTCACACTTGTTGAGATTTAAGACTGAGCAAAAAGGTTTATTTCTAATCTTAATCTCATACGTGTCTGAAAGAAGGACAACTTTCAGATATGAAAACATGTTCTTAAATGTTCAAACCACTCCTGATTCTTAAAAGATTTCATGAATATAGAAGTGTGATTTTAAATGTTTTTATGTTTCATATGCTTTCAATGTTTAATAAACTGTGTGTTTCCAAAGATTAATACTTGCGTATTATCTTTTCTATATACTGTCAAGTATTCACACACACCGGTTTAACTTTTGTTGAATATGTTATCACCATGTCTCAAATTGAAACAAATTTTTTGATGGTGATACACCCAGCTTGATGTTCAATGTTTGAGCGTGATTTCATTTCGAAACATTTCTTTCAAAGGTGTCTATATCTTGATTCGTATAGACAATATCCAATTTTTGTTGAACTAAGCTTTGTTTGATAAATCATTAAGATATTTTGATCTTTTTCATACAATGTCATATTTTCAAACAAGTTTCTTGTATTCATTTCATTCATTCAATATACTTGTTTTGAAATATCTTCAATGCTTAAAATGCTCAAATCTTCATGATTACATCTTTGAGCATACAAATATCTGACTTGTATTTCATATTTTGTGCTTTAACTGCGAAGTTAAACCATTTTGAGCAACATATTCTAATACGATTACATGGGTTCATTGTGTGAGGACTTAAATGAAATTGTTGGTCCCGGAGGTGCTTAACAAGTTTGTAGAAGGGGGGGGGGTTGAATACAAACACATAAATTTAAAGTTTAATAAATTGTTTATTGAAAAATCAAACACAATTTACAAGTTTGTTGCGGAATAAGATTAAGACAAACTTAATCTAAACAAACTTAAGAAACACAAAGATTGTTGCACAAGAATTGCAAAGAATGGGGATTAAGGAATATAGAAAACAAAGGTTTCTTTTTAGAGTTCAAGGAATGAGCACACCCTCAGATGGAGGGGTGAACTTCCTATTTATACCCTATGCATTAAATGCATGGCAGGGCACTTTACACGTGGCATTCACTGATTGGCTTTGGAAGTCTGACTTTGGGAGACATGCTTTCGGCCGAATCATGAACAGTGTAGGTGACAGAGTTGTTGTACGAATTGTGGCAGAGGCATGTCCGTTCTGATACATCGTACTTAGTTGTGCAAGGTAAGACAAAAGGAAACTTGAAGTATAAGCTTTGTTATCATTCGATCGCTAAATATCTCTTTCTTCAGAGATATCAAGAGTTCAGCGATCGCTGAAGCTTTCCTCATGTTCCTTCACGTATAAGTAGAGTTGTCTTGCTTCACTGATATCCGCATCAGGTCACTAGTAGACTTCTCTTTGTTCAGCAGCTTCGTCTTCGATTCAGATATGAACATATGTTGACGCGAGACTTGTCTTCAGGGATAACGTTATTGTTTACATTAGAACTATCAGTGATACTGAACAGAATCAGTTTTATCACTGATAGTGAAACACATACATACTAAATGTTTATAAGACTATCAGCGATAACTGAACAGACTCAGTCTGATCGCTGATGGTGAAACACTAATACATATTAAACGTAATTTTCACTAAGTACACAAAAGGGTCGTTATCAAATCATTGAGAGAGTTTGGATCAACAATCTCCCCCTATTTGATAATGACAAAGTAACTGAAGAAAATTACTTTATAATTCAAAATGATGGAATAATCAGGACTCATAACATACATGTCCCAATTACTATTTTGAGGGACATTTTACAGTACTGATAGAGTTAAGTACTTCACTGAGATTTTCATTAATCCAGGAAAAGAATTACAAGGTATGAAAATTACAAGTACAAGTGATGTACTAACTACTGTAAGTTTAAACTAACAGATTACAAGAAGAAAACTAATCTATCAGCTATCTAAAGAGGATTTAGGAGGATTGATCAAATACTCATGTATATCTTCTCCTTTTTGTTTTCGCTCTAAAGATTCTTGGCTAATCATCACTTTGATTTGCTCAGCACCAGGAGAGATATCACACCATAAGCACATGAGATCCTTGAGAAGGCCGAGGGGACAGATAGGGATTTCAGAGATTCTTTGAAATCTGAGTTGTTCCTCGTCATCTCTGAAGAAGATTCCAAAAGGTTCTTCGAGTACTTGTCCCGCAACATATGGTCCACTAGGAGGCAGAGATAGATCCAGAACTGAAAGATCAGGAGGAGGACCGAACAGAGCTTCTCTTGAAAATTTGATGGAGGTTTCATTCCTGCTCACCGCGACATTTTCAGAGGAGGAGGAGACAGGCTTTCTTCTGATCTTCCTTGACTTAGAAGGAAGAGCTGATGGCACCTTTAAAATTGCAGCTATTCTGTTGATGAGAGCATCATTTATCCCTTCAACATAACCTCTGTAGATTGACTTAGATTTCTTCAGTGCGTCTTTGAACTCAAGCCATTCCATATAGCCGAGGCTTTCCAATTTTGAAACAAACATTGCCTTGCAACTTCCATCCTCTCTGGTAATCTCCATAGTGACAAAAACTTTGTCCTTCTTCTTTCTTCCAGAGATAGCGACTGAAACCATCTTCATTGGGTCAAAGCGATAGTCGAGTTTATGTTTGCATCAGTCGACTGAACTATCGCTGACTACTAGAGCTTGTGAGCGTTCCTCTTCAATCTCTTTCAAAAGAGCATCATGGAATTCAACTGTTTTCTTCTTCAGTTTCTTGTCTTTGACTTGAGAAGACTGAATTTTGAGAGCCAGAGTGGCATCTCTTTGACAGTCAGCGATCAGCTTCTCAGCCCTGACGGATTCTTCAATTTCAGCTTCAGTCAGGAACTCTAGACCTGTTGATTGAGAGGGGATCTTCAGCCTTTGATTCTTTAAATGAGATATCATCTCTGTTATTCTCTTAATCTCTTTCTCTGACCAGTGAGATGGTCTAGAGGGCCTCCATGGGTGTTGCAGGGACTCATCTTTTTCATCCTCTTCATCAATCTCTCTTACAGAGATTGGGATTATCTGGTTATCAGCTTCAGCAGTTGGGATTATTTGGAGCTCTTTACCCTTAAGCAGGGGAGAGAACTGTCTGGTCAGAAAATGAAAAAGGTTAGTTTATTTTTATGGAAGAAGAGGGATAAAGGATAGAAAGAAACAGGGGTGGTATTTTTATAGAAGGATAAGGGAACGAGAGAAAGGCATACCTGAGAAGGATTCTCCTCAGATAGTGAAGTCATCTTCAGGCTTCCCTCAGCAGTAGCACCTTTGCTTTGGGAAGGGGTTCCTGAAGATGTTCCGTGGCTCCCCCCTACTTTGATAACTTCTTTAGAAGCTATCGCTAATGTAGTAACGGATGAAGAACACCATAGTGATGGATCTTCTTCATCGTCATCATCATAATCTTGATGAAGTTCTTCCTCTTGATCTTCAAGATCAAGGGCTTCATCTTCATCGTCCTCTTCTTCTTCATCATCGATTAAATCTTCGAAAGAAGGAGGGGATTTTTCAGCAGCTATCTCCCCCTCAACCTGAGAGGGAGTTTCCTTCTGTTGGACCTCAACAACGACTTCAAACTTAGTATTTTCTTCAGCTGCCTTCTCCCCCTATTTGTCATTATCAGGGAGGGAGAGATATTTGGAAGGAGATGAAGCTTTTGCAGCGGCCAACACCTAAACTTCAGCCTCCAAACAGTTCAGACGGCCTTCAAACGCAGGAAGATCTGACGTAGACTGATGAATGAACTCCATGGCAATGTTCAGCGATGTACGATCGTTCTCTGTGAATGAGGGAGTAGGAGTCGGAGCTGGTGCCTTCAGGTGAGTTAGGATTTGCTGAAGAAGAACTTCACAGGAATTAACCTTTATAGCCAGGGCTGCAAACTGTTGTTGTGAGTCTTCCCTGACTTTGACAATCGCTTCTTGGAGAGTAGCGATTTGAGAAACGTCAGCTTTGGAGGCGCATTGATCTACCAACGTCTTCAGTGCTTCACCAGCGGTATGAACAACATTGGCGGTGTTGTTGAGAGAGGCAGTAAGAGACTCCACCTTTGCACTCAAACTGTTGACATTGGTGTCAACAGTCGCCAAACTAGGACCTGAAATATAAGTTAGTTGTCGAGAAACAGGCTTATATGGTGAGTTGGGAGAAGTGTTTAAGGTTATAGGGTTACCTGAATTATCAAACATTTTGTAGAATTGTAAAGATACCTCAAAAGATTGATGTTCAGGTCCTATGGGTCCAAACTGTGGTTGAATAGAAATAGATGGAGGTTTAGAGATCAAAGAAATAGAAGGACTAGAGATGGGGATAGAAGAAGTAGGGATCGTAGGTTGCGTCACTGTTGTTGTGACAACGACCGAGATCGCTGGCACGGTTGAAGTGGGTATCGCTGAGGATGTGGAGGAGAGACCCACGAATGCATCCAAGGAAGTTTGTTGATAAACATCCTTAGGGATTGAGCTAGAGGTATCTTTCTCCTTGGTCACCTTGGCCTTCTTTGAAGAACCAAGGGAGCCAGTTGATGGTCGTTTGGAAGGGGTAGCGGCAGGGATAGAAGAAGAAGGAACCTTCTGCGTGGCCGCTGAAGACGAAGAATTGAGGAGAGAGAGTCGGGAGCGAAGTTCAGAGATACTTACCTCGTTTGGGAGCGGCTTGACCTCCAGGGAGCGTTGACCCACTTTGGGAAAAGATGCATCAACATTGGTTGGGTAAGTAGCAGGGTATAGGAACTTCAGGTACGCACAGATGAAGCGTACATAGGGAATCTTTGGATCCCTCTCGGTCTTCTCTATCTTTGACCTTAGATCGTCAAAGATAGCTGTTGCGTAGTCGAAATTTCTTCCGGCGATCACTGAGTAAGTCATCTGGGCCTGAATCTTGCTGGCCTGGTCCAGTGACCCACTCTTCCCACTCATACACTGAATGAAGTGAGAGAAGATGTAGTTAAACTGAGAAGGCATGAGCGCCTTCTTCACCAGAGTCAGCTTCTTGTTTGGTATTGTCGTTCTTAGCTTGGGTTCCCAAGAGTATTCCATAGCATCCAGGAATTGGATGAGTTCAGCATCAGTGGTTAAAGCGTCGAATCCATTCCTGGGTTTGTCGGGAAATCGCAGAGCTTTCCTCAGCCCTAAGGCTGTCATCATCCCTGTTCCAAGTTCAGTGCTGAAGGAGATAGAAGGAACTAATTCACCCTTTTTGTTGGTGAGAGAGGTTTCTTCAGCGATAAACTAGAATTGTTGGAGAAGAGCTTTGGAAGGTGTGGGATCCACAGTGATGGCATAGGCAATGCAGGATTGCTTCAGAAATTTTGCGGCTTCCACCAGATGTGGGTATTTAACACCATCAAAGTCAAGGCGAGCAAGATGATTGTTTTTGGGAAGCTCAGAATCAACGATGGTGAACTTGATGTTCTTAGAGGCGACAAGTGCAGATTGAGACATTCTGAATATGAATAGATAGAAGAATAGAAGAAAAGTTTTAGTCTAAAAATAAAGAAGGTTTTCCCAGTTCCTATTTTAGGAAAGAAACATAGAAAATCAACATATTTGATGATTAAAAGGTATTCTTAAAATAAGATATAAGAACAAGAAGAAAAACCAAAGATTTTGAATGAAGATAATCAAAAGAAAATGGTTTTGAATGAATAAAATCAAAAAGAAGGATGATTTTATGAAAAAGAATCTTATAAACCCATAATGGAAGTCCATAAATGGAGTATTATTTAAAAAGATTTAGAAGTAGAATAAGAAGAAGATCAAGAATAACCTGTTGATCTTGAAGGAGATGATGCAAATGCTTGAGAATGCTAGAATTCTTTTGAGAGAGTTTCCTTGCCTTGAAAGTATTTCCAGAAAGCGTAAAATGATAAGAATGGAAAAACATTCTTTTCATATGTGAGAGAGAAGGAGAGAGAGTGTGAGCGGAGGGAAAACAAATGTTCATCATGACATGGACACGTTCTACGAAGTTGATTGGATGGAAGGGCAACGGACGAACGTGTCAGAGAAAAAAGGCATGTCGTGGATTGTCGATTCAAATGACGTCATATAAGAGAGAGAGACTGTTCATTTGTCCGTTTTGAAATTATCGCTGAAGAAAAGTAAGGGAAAGATTTTTCTTTTTGAAAGTATCTCTGATGGTAAAGATAGGGATGAGTTTTCTTTTAAGGAGGATCACTGACTAGAAATATCAGTGATAATTTTTTTTTTCAAAAAGCTTTTAATCATTTGAAGAAAGTTCAGTGATTTAAAGTTTATATTTTCAAAAACATCTTAACTGAATGAAGATTCAGTTGTAGGTATGGAGAGAACATACCTGAGAGTCAGAATGTTTATCAGAGTGATAAACGGGGAACTTATGATTATTGACTCAATGCATGAACTCTGAAGAATTATTCTTCGAGATTCAGCATTCCAAGCTCACTGATGAGAAAGTTGAACTTTGTCTCATCAAGAGGTTTGGTGAATAAATCAGCAAGCTGATAGTTAGTAGGGATGAAATGAAGTCCATCTTTTTAACAAAAGATATTAGTTCTTCTGGAGTATCACTCTTGCAGCGAAGAAAGATAACCCAGGTATAGCGAGAGAATTCATCTACAATGACAAGTGTATATTTCTTTCCAACTATTGATTGGATATTGACAGGGCCAAACAGATCCATATGTAAGAGCTAAAGAGGACTTGTCACTGAGGAAACTTGTTTAGATTTGAAACTAGCTTTTGTTTGTTTTCCTTTTTCACATGCTGAGCAGAGATATTCTTTAGCATATGAGTGCTGAGGAAGACCAGAAACCAGTTCCTTAGATGAGAGAAAATTCAGGGTTTTGAAGTTTAGATGAGAGAGCCTTTTGTGCCATAGGCAGTTGACATCAGAAGAGGCTTTAGAGAGAAAACATAAGTTTTCAGTGGTAGTAGAGTCCATATCTATTACATAGACATTTTCTCTGCGATAACCACTGAGAGCAAGTTTTCCTTTCACATTCACCACTGAACACGCTTTCTTAGAAAAACGAACTTCGTAGTCTTTGTCACATAGCTGACTGATGCTTAGAAGATTGTGCTTCAGTCCATCTACATAAGAGACTCTTCGAAAGGTAGTTGTTCCATTGCTGAGAACACCAAACCCTCGGGTATATCCTTTTCCATTTCCACCAAAGGTCACAGAGGGACCTTTCTCTTCCTTGTATTCAGTGAGCACGTCTTTTTGTCCAGGCATATGACGAGAACATCCACTATCGAGATACCAGATGCCCTTTGATCCCTGCACACATAAGGAAGATTAAGCGTTGTTTGGTACCCACTTTTCAATGGGTCCTTTTGGGTTAGTGGAGATGGAAGGTTCAGTAATCTTCCCAGCAGATGAAGATTCAGCTTCAGTGGTAATCTTCACTTTGGTTAATTTCTTAACCTTAGTGGTATTCTTCACTTTGGTCGATTTTTCAGTTTTAGTGACCTTTTCAGCCTTGGAGGCATTTATCTTCACTTTAGCTGATTTATCAGCTTTAGTGGCAGTTGGACATTTGCTTGCAATGTGGTCAGTAAAATCACAGTGATAACATTTTCTATATTTGAAAATGGTTTTAGGACCAGAAGTAGAAGGTTTTGCAAGTCTAAGATGAGCAGGTCCAGCTCCAAGAATGCCTTCATCATGAGATCTGGGAGGAATTTTTATTTCTTCAGATCTCGTGGGTTTAAGGTCAATTTTTAGCTTTGGAGGACAGAGATCAAAGATTTCTATCACAGAGCTAGAGGATTGATTCACTGAAGGTTTAGAAGGAACTTTCAGCTTTGCTTTCTTGGTAGCCTTCTGAGGACGAAGAATGGATTTTCCTTTATCCGCAGACTTAGAGCCTTTGGATTTTTCCTCAGGGATAGAATTTGAAGAATAAGGATAAAATTTATCATAAGAAGTGTCAGAGATAGGAGTGACAAACGTTCAAAACTTAAGCATGAAACTTTCTTCTTTAGGCTCATCCTGTGGTGTCCAAAAGCCAAGACCAGTTTTATCACTTTCAGGAGTTTGAGCATTTATTATCTCAGAGATCTTTGTTCATGATTTGCACCATTTATCAACATGAGCCTTTTCTGCTTTTAGAGCAGCGATGGCTTGTTCGCGTTCATTGTTGATGATTTCATTTATAATGACTTGATCTTTTAACTTCTCTTCTAAAAGAGTTAGTTCTCTGATATTTTCATGACATTTCTCTAGCTCTTGAGTTAAATGAACATTTTTGTTCTCAGCTTGAATTTTGTCATTTAAAGTATTATAAAGATCAATCGTCAGCACATCAACAGCGCGACTTCTCTCGGCTTCAGGTAGAGAGGGATAAGTAGAGATAGATACCTGAGTTGATATGTAGCTCATAGAAGGTTTAGATGGTTGTTCCAATTCTTCTTTAATCTCAGCCATGAGGCAGAGATTAGCGACTTCTTCTTCATCAGAACTTGATTCTTCTGATTCAGCCCAGTCATGTTCTTCAGCGATGAGACCTTTACCTTTTCGCTTATAGCTTTTCAGCTTTTGATATTTGTTCTTCAGCTTTAGGTATTTGTCATCACTGGATCTTCTTGAGATAGAAGGCTTGAAGACCTTTTTAGACCTGCACTCACTAGCAAAGTGTCCAATCTTTTCACAGTTATAGCAAGTGGCAGTAGCCTTATCAACAAGAGTTGATTTTGGCTTTTAAGTGAGAGAGAGAGAGGCTTATTTCTTCGGAAATTGCTCTTTCTTGCAAATCTCTTAAAAGAGTTTGTCAAGAGTGCTAGGGACTCATCAAACTCTGAAAGGTCAGGGTCTGATAGATCCTCAGATTCAGAATTTAACTCCGTGATAGTGAGAGTAGATCGCTGAGATGGAATTATCTCTGAAGAGACTAAAGCAACAGGGGTGCTTTTGGAGTCTTTAGAATCTTTTACAAGATTCTTCTTTAAGAGATTCGATTGCTCATAGTTGAGCAATATTCCATACAGAGTGCTGAGAGAAAGAAAATTTAAGTCTTTTGTCAGCTTAAGACATATTGAATAACTGTCCCAGCTTTCAGGAAGACATTCTAAGAATTTTGTTAGGACCTCAGAATTAGAATAGGTCCTACTAACGGTTCTTAGATCAATGATTAAGCAGTTAAACAACTGATGAACGTCAGAGAGAGATTCATTCTTACCAGCGATGAAACTTTCATACTGTCTTACCAAGTTAATCTTTCGAGTCTCTTGGATTTCAGTGGTGCCCTCATATTGAACACATATGGTTTCCTAAATTTCTTTAGAAGTTTTCAGATGCATGATGGAATGGAAAACTTCATCAGGCAGAGCCATTGAGATAATGGTATTTGCTCTTGCATCTATACCTACTCTCTTTTTGTCTTCATCACTCCACTGTCTTATTTCCTTAACGACATAGCGTTCAGGGACAGCTTCAGTGGTGGCAGTAGCGGGAACTGCAGCTATATACTCAGGTATAGTAGGATCAGCACCTTCAAGAAATAGCATCATTCGAGTTTTCCATAGAGAAAAGTTATCTCTGCTAAATCGAGGAGGTTTAGAGAGTGAACAATTATCATAGTAGTTAGTGTTTGTGTTAAGTGCCATTTAGCACATCAAGGAAGAGAATAAAGCAAGATCTTGTTTAACAGATTAAATAGTCTGCTCTGATACCACTTGTTGGTCCCAGAGGTGCTTAACAAGTTTGTAGAAGGGGGGGGGGGTTGAATACAAACACAGAAATTTAAAGTTTAATAAATTGTTTATTGATAAATCAAACACAATTTACATGTTTGTTGCGGAATAAGATTAAGACAAACTTAATCTAAACAAACTTAAGAAACACAAAGATTGTTGCACAAGAATTTCAGAGAATGGGGATTAAGGAATATAGAAAACAAAGGTTTCTATTTGGAGTTCAAGGATTGAGCACACCCTCAGATGGAGGGGTGAACTTCCTATTTATACCCTATGCATTAAATGCATGGCAGGGCACTTTACACGTGGCATTCACTGATTGGCTTTGGAAGTATAACTTTGGGAGACATGCTTTCGGCCAGATCATGAACAATGTAGTTGACAGAGTTGTTGTACGAACTATGGCAGAGGCATGTCCTTCTGACACATCGTACTTAGTTGTGTAAGGTAAGACAAAAGGAAACTTGAAGTATAAGCTTTGTGATCATTCGATCGCTGAATATCTCTTTCTTCAGAGATATCAAGAGTTCTACGATCGCTGAAGCTTTCCTCATGTTCCTTCGCGTATAAGTGGAGTTGTCTTGCTTCACTGATATCCACATCAGGTCACTAGCTCGTCTTCGATTCAACTATGAACATATGTTGATGTGAGACTTGTCTTCAAGGATTACGTTACTGTTTACATCAGAACTCTCAGTGATACTGAACAAAATCAGTTTTATCACTGATAGTGAAACACATACATACTAAATGTTTATAAGACTATCAGTGATAACTGAACAAACTCAGTCTGATCGCTGATGGTGAAACACTAATACATATTAAACGTAATTTTCACTAAGTATAGAAAAGGATCGTTATTAAATCATTGAGAGAGTTTGGATCAACAGAAACTTCTATGGATTCACGTTAACCAGTGTTTCCTACCTAAGAACTTTAAGTGATCGAAGAGTGAGGAGTCAAAATAGCTGAGTGTGGGTTGTGTAATGAGGTAAAATGGAAATGAGAGTTTGGTTATAAGCGAGCTCAAATGATTAAAAGAAAGATGGTGAGAGAACAGAGTAAACGAATATCAAACTCTGCACCAACTTTTTCTGAGTCGGGCAACCATATTGCTAGTGTTTCACAATTCTTCGTGAACATCATTGAAACAGGCAACTAGCCCGTGCCAACTCTTGATAAAAACCCCACCAACTACTCATTTTCTTCTCAACAAGAAAATGTTTAAATATTTCTTGGGGACGCAACACATAATCTATCTGGTTTTCATTTGGAAAATCTGGATATTGAAAAAGAAGGAAGTCTGCCACACCTTCACACTTCCATCATGCACAATCGAATATGTGTTTAAATGTTGTTGTCTCAATGGTTTACAGAATTTTGAGCCTATATAAAAATTAATCATCTGTTCTTAATTCTTTCAAACACAAGCACGAACACACAAGAAATTCATTTTTCTGTCAAAACGTTCATAGAATAAAATTGTGTTATTCGATGATTGAATGGGAGACCTGGGGGAGTGAACATCACAAAAGTTCCTTTCCATTGTGTATTCGTTACACAGTGACTTCGTGTTACTGACAGGAATTTTAACTGATTCATTTGTTGATTCAGGTGTTACTCTCATATTTTGTCTGAATTTGCAAAGATTCGGATGAATATATTTTTGGATCAATATATGGTCAGAGGCTCGTTGGAAAGATCAGTGGTCAGAATTTCAAAGACATTTCTTGTGTAAAGTTTTGATGATTTCCATGCTCTAATCATCAAAAAGGGGGAGAAGCATTCAAGAAACGTTATAGATGGGAGAGAGTTTTAAGAAATGTGTGAAGTGATCAAGAAATTTATGCCAAGACAGTTGAGTTTGAGGAAGTTTTTTGAAAGATGAAAGAGCAAATTCAAAGATTTCAGAAGTCGAGCTGAATTTTACTGAATTTTCTTTGAAGACTATTTGCTGAAGCAAACTGAGCTGAATTTGTAGATAATTTCTATTCGATGTCTGAAAGAGGTTTTACAACCTTGGAGGAGATTGTTACTATTCTTGAAGACAGACTTTGGGGAGATTGCTAAGTAAAAGGGGAGATTTAATCTGATGATATTCTGACGAAAGGGGGAGATTACACAATTTGAGTTTAAGGGGGAGATTGAATTGCAAAATCTTTTAGAGATGATCGTGTATCCAAAGGGGGAGATTGTTAGAGCATATATTTGTTGGATGCAAGATCATAAAGACTGAAGATCAAAGTCAAGCCAAGTCAAAGCTCAAACGTTAACTCTCAAGCAGAAAGTCAAAGTCTCTTTGTAATAAAGTAAAAGTCAAGCATTGTAAATGTCATGTGTTGTAAGAGTTTTGTAGTGTGAATGTTTCTCTTAGTATGTGCGTTATGTATTGTGCGTGCATAGTGTTGTGAGTGTTTTATCCTTTTGTATAAATAGGGATATGAGTTGTGGTGTGTGTGTAGCTTCATTAGAGAATTGTACGTGTTCAAGTTAGAAAGAGAAAGTTTGATAACACTCTTTGTACACATTCTGATTGAGAAATACAAACGAGAAACTGAGTAATTTGAAATTGTCATCTTGTTTACATTGTTATCTGGGATAACAATCGTTTTCTTTTATGATTCTTTATTACAAGTTTAAAGCACATAAATGCCAACGGATATAATGGACGAACATCATCAAGGTCAATCATTGTCAAGATGGTTGGACATTCAATGCTCATTTATGACAAGCAAAATCTATATATACGAGGCCTGAAGAATCATTCGAGGATACACGGAACAACACTAACCAACCTGAATCCATCTGTACCACTCAATTTACTTCCTCCTAAGCAAGAACTCTCGAGGAAGTGCTCTAATCGCATGACAAATAGCTGCAAGCTTACGAATTACTTCTTTTCTATTTGTACTTTCGATCACTCCTTCTAAAGGACAACATCCCTGTTTGACGTCTATAGTGCACTTGATGATCTCTGCTATCGTCCGCGGTTTTTTCCTGTTGATCTAAATTCTCTCAGTGATTTGATAACGACCCTCTTTTATAATTAGTGAAAATTACGTTTAATATGTATTAATGTTTCACCATCAGCGATCAGACTTAGTCTGTTCAGTTATCGCTGATAGTCTTTCTTACAAACATTTATATGTATTAGTGTTTCACTATCAGTGATCAGGCTTAGTCTATTCAGTTATCGATGATAGTTTCTGATGTAAACAGTAACGTAATCCTTGAAGACAAGTCTCGCGTCAACAGATGTTCATAGCTGAATCGAAGACAAAGCTGCTGAACAAAGACAAGTCTACTAGTGATCTGATGCAGATATCAGTGAAGAAAAGACAAATGTACTTATACGCGAAGGAACATGAGGAAAAGCTTCAGCGATAGCTGAATCTCTTTATATCTCTGAAGAGATATTCAGCGATCAATCGATCACGAAGCTTATTCCTCAAGTCTCCTTTTGTCTTACCTTGCACAACCAGTACGATGTGTCAGAATGGACAAGTCTCTGCCACAAATCGTACAACAACTTTGTCAACTACACTGTTCATGATACGGCCAAAAGCATGTCTCCCAAAGTCAGACTCCCAAAGCCAATCACTGAACGCCACGTGTAAAGTGCCATGCCATGCATTTAATGCATAGGGTATAAATAAAAAGATTACCTCTCCATCTGAGAGGGTGCTCACCTATGGACTTCATCTTTCTACATTATAGAAACCCTCCATTCTTTATATTCTTGTGCAACCATCTTAGTGTTTCTTAAGTTTGTTTAGATTGAGTCTGTCTTAATCTTATTCCGCAACAAACTTGTAAATAGTGTTTGATTTATCAATAAACAATTTATCAAACCTTAATTTCTGTGTTTGTATTCAAACGCCCCCCCCCCCCTTTACAAACTTGTTAAGCACCTCCGGGACCAACAAGTGGTATCAGAGCGGACTGTTTAATCTGATAAACAAGATCTTGCTTTATTCTCTTCCTCTCTATTCTAAAATCGCACTAAACACAAACACAAACTACTATGATAATGGTTCACTTTCCAAACCTCCTCGATTTAGAAGAGATAACTTCTCTCTGTGGAAAAATCGAATGATGCTATTTCTAGAAGGTGCAGATCCCACCATACCTGAATACATAACAAATGGACCCTATGAACCTGACCAAATCATAGCTGCCATTCCAGCTACTTCCACCACTCCATATGTTCCTGAACGCTATGTTGTTAAGGAAATTAGACAATGGAGTGATGAAGATAAAAAGAAGATTGGTATCGATGCAAGGGCAAAGACCATTATCTCTATGGCCTTGCCTGATGAAGTTTTCCATTCCATCATGCATCTTAAAACCTCTAAAGAAATGTGGGAAACCATATGTGTTCAATATGAAGGCACCACTGAAATCCAAGAGACTCGAAAGATTAACTTGGTAAGACAGTATGAAAGTTTCATCGTTGGTAAGAATGAATCTCTCTCTGACGTTCATCAGCGGTTTAACTGCTTAATCATTGACCTAAGAATCGTTGGTAGTACCTATTCTAATTCTGAGGTCCTAACAAAATTCTTGGGATGTCATCCTGAATGCTGGGACAGTTATTCAAACTGTCTCAAGCTGACAAAAGACCTAAATTCTCTTTCTCTCAGCACCTTGTATGGAATATTGCTCAACTATGAGCAATCAAATCTCTTGAAGAAGAATCTTATAAAAGATTCTAAAGACTCCAAAAGCACTATTGTTGCTTTAGTCTCTTCAGAGATAATTCCATCTCAGCGATCTACTCTCACCATCACTGAGTTAGATTATGAAACTGCGGATCTATCAGACACTGATCTTTCAGAGTTTGATGAGTCCTTAGAACTCTTGACAAACTCTTTTAAGAGATTTGCAAGAAAGAGCAATTTCAAAAGAAATAAGCCTCTATCCCTCACTTGCAAACCAAAATCAACCCCTGTTGATAAGGCTACTGCTACTTGATTTAACTGTGAAAAGATTGGACACTTTGCAAGTGCGTGCAGGTCGAAGAAAGTCTTCAAACCTTCTACCTCAAGAAGATCCAGTGATGACAAGTACCTAAAGCTGAAAGAAAAATATCAAAAGCTGAAAAGCTACATGCAAAAAGGTAAAGGTCTCATTGTTGAAGAACATGACTGGGTTGAATCAGAAGAATCAAGTTCTAATGAAGAAGAAGTCACTAATCTTTGCCTCATGGCTGAGATTAAAGAAGAAGTGGAAGAACCAGCTGAAACTTCTATGAGCTATATATCATCTCAGGTATCTATCTCTACTTTAAGCTGAAAGAAAAATACCAAAGCTGAAAAGCTACATGCAAAAAGGTAAAGGTCTCATTGCTGAAGAACATGACTGGGCTGAATCAGAAGAATCAAGTTCTGATGAAGAAGAAGTCACTAATCTTTGCCTCATGGCTGAGATTAAAGAAGAAGTGGAAGAACCAGCTGAAACTTCTATGATCTATATATCATCTCAGGTATCTATCTCTACTAATCCCTCTCTACCTGAATCTGAGAGAAGTCGCGCAGTTGATGTGCTGACGATTGATCTTTACAATTCTTTAAACGGAAAATCGCTAGCTGAAAGCAAAAACAATGACTTAACTGAACATGAAAAGATAAAAGAACTAACTCTTTTAGAGGAAAGTTTGAAAGATCAAGTTGTTGTAAATAAAATCATCAGCATAGAACGCGAACAAGCCATCGCTGTTCTAAAATCAGAAAAGGTTACTGTTGAAAAATGGTGCAACTGTTCAACAAAGATAACTGAGATAATAAATGCTCAAACTACTAGTGGTGATAAAACAGGTCTTGGTTTTTGGAAACCACAGGATGAGCCTAAAGAAGACTGTTCCATGCTTAAGTTTGGAACATTTGTCAATTCTATCTCTGACACTTCTTATAATCATGTTTATTATTCTTCTTCTAATTTTATCCCTGAGGAAAAATCCAAAGGCTCTAAGTCTGCGGATAAAGGAAAATCCGTTCTTCGTCCTCAGAAGGCTTCCAAGAAAGCAAAGCTGAAAGTTCCCTCTAAACCTTCTGCTAATCAATCCTCTAGCTCAGTTATAGAAATCTTTGATCCCTGTCCTCCAAAGCTAAAGATTGATCTCAATCCTAAGATATATGAAGAAATCAAAATTCCTCCCAAATCTCATGATAAAAGCATTCTTGGACCTGGCCCTGCTCATCTCAAATTCTCAAAACCTTTCTCTCCTGGTCCTAAAACCACTGTTAAATATAGAAAATGCTATCACTGTGGATTTACTGACCATATTGCAAGCAAATGTCCAACTGCCACTAAAGCTGATAAATCAGCTAAAGTGAAAAAGAATACCACTAAGGTTAAGAAATTAACCAAAGTGAAGATTACCACTGAAGCTGAATCATCATCTGTTGTGAAGATTGCTGAACCTTCCATCTCTACTAACTCTAGAGGACCCATTGAAAAGTGGGTACCAAAGACAGCTTAATCTTCGTTATGTTTGCAGGGATTAAAGGGCATCTGGTATCTCGATAGTGGATGTTCTCGTCACATGACTGGACAAAATACCTACTCACTGAATACAGGGAAGAGAAAGGTCCCTCTGTAACCTTCGGTGAAAATGGAAAAGGATATACCCGACGGTTTGGTGTCCTCAGCAATGGGACAACTACCTTTAGAAGAGTCGCTTATGTAGATGGAATGAAGCACAATCTTCTGAGCATCAGTCAGCTATGTGACAAAGACTATGAAGTTCGCTTTTCTAAGAAAGCATGTTCAGTAGTGAATGAGAAAGGAAAACTTGCTCTCAGTGGTTATCGTAAAGAAAATGTCTATGTAATAGATATGGACTCTACTACCACTGAGAATGTGTGTTTTCTCTCTAAAGCCTCTTCTGATGTCAACTGGCTTTGGCACAAAAGGATCTATCATATAAACTTCAAAACCCTGAATTCTCTCTCTTCTAAAGAACTGGTTTCTGGTCTCCCTCCGCACTCATATGCTAAAGAATCTCTTTGTTCAGCATGTGAAAAAGGAAAACAGACAAAAGCTAGTTTCAAGTCTAAACAAGTTTCGTCAGTGACAAGTCCTCTTCAGATCTTACATATGGATCTGTTTGGCCCTGTCAACATCCAATCAATAGCTGGAAAGAAATATACGCTTGTCATTGTAGATGAATTCTCTCGCTATACCTGGGTTATCTTTCTTCGCTGTAAGAGTGATACTCCAGAAGAACTAATATCCTTCGTTAAGAAGATGGAAGTGCTAAATAACCTTACTGTTCATTGAATAATAAGTGATCATGGAACTGAATTCAAAAACAGTTTTCTGAACAATTTCTTTGAAAACAAGGGAATTTCTCACAACTTCTCTTCAGTAAGAACACCTCAGCAAAATGGAGTCGCTGAAAGAAGAAACAGAACGATCATTGAAGCTGCTAGGTCAATACTCAGCGATTCTCATCTCCCTACTCAATTTTGGGCTGAAGCTGTAAATACTGCATGTTTTACTCAAAACAAATCGCTGATAGTAAAGCGATTCGGAATGACAGCTTATGAACTTTTTCATGGAAGAAAGCCTTCTATCAGTTTTCTTCATATATTTGGTTGTCAGTGTTGTATTCTAAACAACAAAGATCATCTTGGAAAGTTTGACCCAAAAGTTGATGATGGAATATTTCTAGGATCTTCCTCCATCTCCAAAGCCTACAGAGTTTTCAACAAGAGAAGACAATCTGTGGAAGAAACAATTCATGTCACGTTTGATGAAACTCGCTCAGCGAACTCTAAACCAATCGCTGACAATGAAGAGTTAAATGCTTGGATGTTCTCTCGTTACAGAGAAACAAAACCTTTCTTTTAAAACCATCAGCATTCAAATCCTCCGGCTACTGATTATGATCCAAACATCATACCTCCTAACGCTGAATCCAACTCATAGAACTCAGCAGAGCCTCTAAACACACTTCTTCCATCAGAACCATATTCGTCTGATCACCTCTCAGAAAACAATGGTATGTCTGACACTCAACACTTGATAGCTGATGAACCTCAAGCTTCATCATCAGTGAACATTCCAGTTGTTGATCCAATCTCCGAAGTAAGCGATCATGCTCCTGCTCAGCGATGGACCAGAGATCACTCCATTGATCAAATCCTTGGTGATCCCGATGCAGGTATTCAGACACGACAAAGTTCAGATCAAACAATCTGACAAAGGAACTTTTATCAGCCAAGGTTGTAAACTCGATAGAAAGAGCACCACGGGTGGATGTCAACTCATAGGAGGAAAGCTGGTATGCTGGACAAGCAAAAAGCAAAATTCAGTGTCCACTTCCACAGCTGAAGCTGAATATGTAGCCGCTGGAAGTTGTTGTGCTCAGGTCTTATGGATGAGAAATCAACTATTAGACTATGATCTTCAGCTATCAAAGATTCCAATCAATTGCGATAGCACTAGTGCTATCTCTATAGCAAAAAATCCAGTGCTACATTCAAAGACTAAACACATAGAGATCAGATATCATTTTATCAGAGATCATGTGATGAATGGTGATATTGAACTTAATTTTATCCTTACTGACTATCAGCTTGCTGATTTATTCACCAAACCTTTTGATGAGACAAGGTTCAACTTTGTCATCAGTGAACTTGGAATGCTGAATCTAGAAGAGTAAATCTTCAGCTTTCATGCATTAAGTCAGTGATTATAAGTTCCCCATTATCATTCAATCTCTTATTAAAACTTTGACTCTCAGGTATGGTCTCTTACTTGCAATCACTGGATCTTCATTCAGTAAGATGTTTTAAATAAAACTTTGATCACTGAAGTTTTCTTCAAATGATTAAAAGGTTTTTGAAAAACAAAATCTATCACTGAGTTTTATCTTCAGTGATCCTTCCAAATAAAAATCAATCTCTGAATTTTCATCAGGGATTCTTTCGAAGGAAAACCTATCTCTGACTTTTCTTTCGAGATAATTTCAAAAAGGACAAATGAAACGTTTTTTCTCTCTTCTATGACGTCATTTGAACCGACAATCCACGACATGTTTTTTTTTCTGACACGTTCGTCCGTTGCCCTTCTATCCAATCAACTTCATGGGACGTGTCCATGTCATGATGAATATTTGTATTCCCGCCTCTTTCTCTCTCCTACTCTTTACGTATATAAGGAATGTTTCTTTTCATTCTCATCTTTTACGCTTTCTAAAAAAACTTTTTGAGCAAGAAATTCTCTCTCAAGCTTCTGCATCATCTTCATTCAAGATCACCAGCAATGGCACAGTCAGCACTAGTTCCCTCCAATAACGTCAAGTTCGCCACCACTGACTCTGAAGTCCCCAAGAACAACCATCTTGGACGCCTAGACTTCGATGGAATCAAATACCCACACCTGGTGGATGCTGCTAAATTCCTGAAGCAATCTTACATTGCTTACGCTTTCACTGTTGATCCAAAACCCTCTAAAACTCTACTTCAACAGTTTTGGTTCACAGCTGAAGAATCGACCATCACCAACAAAAAAGGTGATCAGGTCCCTGCCATTTCTTTCTGCACTGACCTCGGTAAAGGAATGATGACCGCTTTCAGCTTAAGGAAGGCTCTCAGGTTTCTTGACACACCTAAGAGTGGCTTTGAAGCTCTGCCTACTGACGCTGAACTCATTCACTTTCTGGATGAAATGAAGTACTACTGGGACAACAAGCCCCACTCCACTATTCCCAACAAGAAGCTGACTCTCATCAAGAAGGCGAACATGCCTTCTCAGCTGAACTTTATCTTTTCTCACTTCATTCAGTGTATGAGTGGGAAAAGTGGTTCCCTTGATCAGGCCAGCAAGCTACAGCTCCAGATAGCCTACTCGGTAATCGTTGGCACAAATTTTGATTTTGCCACTGCTATCTTTGACGATCTAAGGTCAAAGATAGAGAAGACGGAGAGGGATCCCAAGATCCCATATGTACAGTTCATCTGTGCATACCTGAAGTTCCTCTACGCCAACGCTTATCCCACTACTGCTGATGGATCCTTCGCCAAAGTGGGTCAGCGTTCACCAGAGGTCAAACCGCTGGCAAACGAGGTAAGTATCTCTACCCTACGCTTCCGACTCTCTCTCCACACTTCTTCTACTTTAGCGGCCACGCAGTAGGTTTCTTCTTCTGCTATCCCTGCTGCTACCACCCCTTCCAAACGACCATCTGTTAGATCCTTTGTCCCTACGAAAAAGGCCAAAGTGACTAAGGAGAAATAAACCACTAGTTCAAGACCTGAGGAAGTTTCTCGACAAACTTCCTTGGATGATTTCGTGGTCCTCTCCTCCACATCTGCTGCTGTAATAACATCAATCCTGCAAGCGACCTCGGTCGCTGTCACAACAATAGTGACTCAACCTGAACTCTCAGTTCTTCAATCAACTGAGGTAACTTCTCAACCCCAAGTTTATTCTATCCCCATCTCTAATCCCTCTATTTCTTTGGTCTCTGACCCTCCTCTCATGCAGCAACCTCATGTTGCATTTTTAGGACCTGATTCTCAAATGTTTGAAAGAGACATGCAATTTTTCAACATGTTTGAACAATCAGGTATACCTAAACCCACCAATACACCTTCCTTATCCCCATCTAAGCCTGTTACTCAGAAGCTAACTTTTCTTTCAGGTCCTAGTTTGGCAACTGTTGACGCGAATGTCAACAATTTGGGTGAAAAGGTGGTTTCTCTCACCGCCGCTGTCAACAAAACCACCAGCACAGTCAATACCGCTGGTGAAGAACTGAAGACTTTGACAGCTGCCTGCTCCTCTAAAGCTGAAACTTCTCAAATCTCTGCTCTTCAAGAAGAGATTGTCAAAGTCAAGGAGTATACTCAGCGACAGTTTGAGACTCTGTCCACAAAGGTTGATGCTTGCACCGCTCTTCTTCAGCAAGTACTCGACAAGCTGATTGCACCAGCTCCGACTCCTTCCCCTTCCTTCACATCGGATGACCGCACATGTCTGAACATAGCTGTTGAATTTATTCATCAAGATACTTCAGATATCCCTGTCATTCAAGGACGTCTGGAGAGTCTGGAGGCTGAAGTTTGGAAGTTGGCCTCTGCCCAACCTTACTCTCTGGCTAAAGTTCCCTCCCTCCCTGATAATGAGAAAGAGAGGGATAAGGCGGGTGAAGAAAATTGGGACGCAGCTGCTGAAGCTGAGGTTCAACAGGAAGATCCTCCCTCTCATGTTGAGGGGGAGAAGGTTGTTGACCAAGCCAATCTTTCTCTCAAAGACTTTGTCGAAGAAGAAGAAGAGGAGGATGATGATGAAGAAGATCTTGATCTTGAAGATCAAGAGGTAGAGCAACCCCATCAAGAAGATGATGATGATGACGATGAAGAAGACCAGTCCTTATGGTGTTATGCAGCCATCACATCTTCAGTGATACCTTCGAAAGAAGTTGTCACATCAGGAGGAGTCATGGAACATCCTCAGAAACCCCTTCCCAAAGCAAATCCAAAGGTGCGGTTGCTGAGGGAAACCTGAAGACAATTTCACTATCTGAGGAGAATCCTTCTCAGGTATGCCTCCCACTTGTCCCTGTTTCTTTCTACAATCCCTCTATATCTTTCTAGCCTTTATCTTTTCTCTTCCCAAAACATACACTAACTCCTTTCCTTATATTTTCTGACCAGACAGTTCTCTCCCCTACTTAAGGGTAAAGAACTTCAAATAATCCCAGCAGCTGTAGCTGATGAACAAATAATCCCAATCTCTGTAAGAGAGATTGATGAAGAAGACGAGGAAGAAGAAGAGTCCCTGCAACATCCAGGAAGGCCCTTTAGACCATCTCACTGGTCAGAGGAAGAGATGAAGAGACGAACATAGATGATCTTTCATATAGAGAAACAACGACTGAAGATCCCCTCTCAATCAACAGATCTAGAGTTCCTGACTGAAGCTGAAATCGAAGAATCTGTCAGGGATGAGAAGCTAATAGCTGATTGTCAAAGAGACGCCTCTCTTGCTCTCAAGATTCAGTCCTCTCAAGTCAAAGACAAAGAACTGAAGAAGAAACCAGTTGAAGTCTAGGCTGCTATATTGAAGGAGATTGAAGAGGAGCGCTCAAAAGAACTAACAGTCAGCGATAGCTCAGTCGGATAGTGTAAAAACAAAATCGACTATCGCTCTGACCCAATGAAGATCATAGCCGTTGTCATCTTAGGGAAAAAGAAGAAGGACCGAGTTTCTGTCACTATGCAGATTACCAGAGAGGATGGAAGCTGTAAGGCCATGTTCGTTTCAAAGCTGGAAAGCCTCGGTTATATGGAATGGCTAGAGTTCAAAGATGCGCTAAAGAAATCCAAATCTACCAGCAGAGGCTATGTCGAAGGCATCTTAGAATCCCTCATCAATAGAGTCTCCACTGTGTTAAAAGTACCATCTGCTCTTCCTTCCAAGCCAAGGCAGTTCAAAAGAAAACCTGTCTTCTCCTTCTCTGAAAATGTCGTAGTGATCAGAAATGAAACCTCCATCAAGTTCTCAAGAAAAGCTTTGTTCGGTCCCCCTCCTAATCTCTCAGTTCTCGATCTATCTCTGCCCCCTGTTGGACCATATGTTGCAGGACAAGTACTCAAAGAACCTTTTTGAATCTTTTTCAGAGATGATGAGGAAGAGCTCAGATTTGAAAGAGTATCTGAAATTCCTATCTGTCCCCTCAGTCATCTCAAGGATCTATTATGCTTATGGTGTGACTTCTCTCCTGCTACTGAACCGATCAATGCAATCATCTCTCAAGAATCTTCAGATCGAAGGCAAATAGGAGAAGAAATACCTGAGTATATGATCAATCCTCCTAAATCTTCTTTAGATGGCTGATAGATTAGTTTCCTATTTCTTGTAATATATTAGTTAAACTTACAGTAGTTAGTACATCACTTGTACTTGTAATTTTCATACCTTATAATTCTTTTCCTAAATTAATGAAAATTTCAGTGAAGTACTTAACTCTATCAGTAATGTAAAAGATCCCTCAAAATAAAGATTGGGACATGTATGTTATGAGTCCTAATTATTCCTTATTTTGAACTATAAAGTAATTTTCTTCAGTTACTTCGTCATTATCAAATAGGGGAGATTGTTGATCCAAATTCTCTCAGTGATTTGATAACGACCCTCTTTTATACTTAGTGAAAATTATGTTTAATATGTATTAATGTTTCACCATCAGCGATCAGACTGAGTCTGTTCAGTTATCGCTGATAGTCTTTCTTACAAACATATATATGTATTAGTGTTTCACTATCAGTGATCAGACTGAGTCTGTTTAGTTATCGCTGATAGTTTCTTATGTAAACAGTAACGTAATCCTTGAAGACAAGTCTCGTGTCAACAGATGTTCATAGCTGAATCGAAGACAAAGCTGCTGAACAAAGACAAGTCTACTAGTGATCTGATGCGGATATCAGTGAAGAAAAGACAAATCTACTTATACGCGAAGGAACATGTGGAAAAGCTTTAGCGAAAGCTGAACCTCTTTATATCTCTAAAGAGATATTCAGCGATCAATCGATCACGAAGCTTATGCCTCAAGTCTCCTTTTGTCTTACCTTGCACAACCAGTATGACGTGTCAGAACGGACAAGTCTCTGCCACAAATCGTACAACAACTCTATCAACTACATTGTTCATGATACGGCCAAAAGCATGTCTCCCAAATTCAGACTCCCAAAGCCAATCACTGAACGCTACATGTAAAGTGCCCTGCCATGCATTTAATGCATAGGGTATAAATAGAAAGATTACCTCTCCATCTTAGAGGGTGATCACCTCTGGGCTTCATCTTTCTACATTATAGAAACCCTTGTTTTCTATACTCTCTAATCCCCCATTCTCTATATTCTTGTGCAACCATCTTAGTGTTTCTTACGTTTGTTTAGATTGAGTCTGTCTTAATCTTATTCCGCAACAAACTTGTAAATTGTTTTTTATTTATCAATAAACAATTTATTAAACCGTAATTTATGTGTTTGTATTCAACCCCCACCCCCTCTTTTACAAACTTGGTAAGCATGTCCGGAACCAACATTACCTTCGACGGGGTTTTACGCATCACCAAATTCTTTGTCTCTTATTTGCTTTTATTTCCAGTCGTACGATTTGTCGATCGATCGCTTACTTTAGTTGTTAAAGCTCCACACCGACCTTAGATCTTCCTTTGGACGATTTTTGGCATTAACAACGACAGTTATGGGGTGCGATTCAAAATAATGTTGCAACTTTTTGGCAACTGTAACTAGCGACAATAACAAGTTTTCCATTAAGGAATACCTTGTTTCAGCGTCTAGTAGCGACTTACTTTCATAGTAAATCGGAAGATGTTGTTTTTCGTCCTCTCGAGTTAAGATGACACTTACAACATTTGGACTAACAGCTAAGTAGAGCTGTAGGACTTCATGATCCTTAGGTTTCGATAGTTAAGGTGGCGATGCAATGTATTCTTTTAGCTTTTGAAGCGCGTTCCCATTGTCGCTCGTCCATTCAAAGCCCCTGTTTTTCCTCAAAACATTGTAAAATAAGAGACATTTATCTAAGGATCGTGAGATGAACCTGTTTAAAGTTGAGACTCATCCAGTAAGTCGTTGGACTTCTTTAAAGTTTCGAGGAGATTTGATTCGATGATTTTTAATGCCAAATATCATCCTTTGGAAGATTTAAGGTCGGCTTAGAGCTTTATCCAACTAAAGAAAGTAACTAGACGACAATTTACGCAACAATAAACAAAATAAGGAGACAAAAGATTTGGTGATGCGGAAAAAACCTCAACGAGAAAAAAACCGCGGACGACAAAGAGGAGTCGTCGAGCATTATGATCTCCAAACCGGGGCGACGTCCTTATGTAGTGCTTACACAAGATAAATATGAAATACAAGTGTAGAAACTAATAACAAGAGTTAGTCGTGTATAAAACACTTATGTCGTGCGTATAGAGCTTCAGTCATGTAATACGAGAGAGAGAGAATTTTCGATTGTTCTTTGTACAACTTGTAAAGTCGTAGTAGCAGTTTTTCAAATGAAATGTGTATCTTCGATATTTATAGTCTTTGATATTTATAAATGTGTCATTGATTCTTGGTGTAACGGTCGAACTTTCATGATGGTTTTAATGGTTGTATTCGGTTATAGCCGTTGGCTTTTATGAGCATTAAATCTGCATTAAAGGAGTAAGAAATGAACGTTGAATCGTACGTTAGTATAATCGTGGTCGAGAGTAATCTTACGACGGTCGTGCGACGCTCTACTGACTTTTACGATAGTGTCGACTGATATCATAAATATATTTGGTCGACATGACCTTATCTTAATACAAGGTTAGTCGTGTGAAAATGTCACTCGTCGTGGTCGTGGATTTTTGACATAGACAGGTTGCCCCCAAAATTTAAAGTTAAGCGGTGTTAGGACAAAATGTCCTAAATTGTATGAAAATTTTGTAAAGACTTTGTAATTGTAATAGGCTTGGGTTTAAAGCTAAATGGGCTTGGGCCTTGTATTGTACATCTCTATATAATGTGTATGTAGCCTCATTTGTAAAGTGTGCACAAGTTAGAGAGCTTCAATGCAGAGAGAGAGGGTTTGAGTTTAGAGAGAGAAATATCCCATTGTACTAAAATGTTAAGATCTAATATGAGGATGGCTTCAATGATCTTATCTCTCTCTAATATTCTTCAACTGTTGATTATTACGGGACTCACAAGCGGCAATTTTGAATTTTAAATTTTAAGTTTATCAAAAAATTTGGCAGTCGCCATGTGTCACTCAGGGAAAGGTTCTCGTCGCGGTGGAACCGAATCGGTTCATTTCCAACTAGGCCCATGATGGCCTAACTGACACATGTGACGTCATGGTGGCGTGTATCCGCATGCATGTCAGTTGTCAGGACAGGTGTCGGTAATCCAACGATACACACGAAAAGTCGATCAACATGTGTTGATCATCGAGTGACTCGACTTGATACGTTTGATCGTATAAATAGGGGTATCTGGGGGATTGTTTCCTTTTACGCTTTCAAACACTTTTAGAGAGAGATTTCCATGATC
Organism: Arctium lappa; assembly: GCA_023525745.1. Taxonomy (NCBI): domain Eukaryota; kingdom Viridiplantae; phylum Streptophyta; class Magnoliopsida; order Asterales; family Asteraceae; genus Arctium; species Arctium lappa. Next base: position 54,175,725 of record CM042058.1, on the reverse strand, counting down.
ATCTTCACGAATCCTTTCCAAAAACCAGCAAAATCTTTACCAATAGTTCGAGGTTTAGAACGACAATATAAGGTACGATCTCTATTACTCTTTTATGCGATTCAAGACTTTAGCTAGGAAACCTAGGAAGGACTGGGATATCTTAGGTTTAAGTGAGCTAAAAATCAACTTGACTGGTTTAGCTATGTCGAGCGAACCAACGAGCACAATCCAAAGTCAAGACGATCTTGACGATCTTAGGAGCTTAGCGCAGATCCCTGCTAGTGTCGCCATAAATTCCTTGGGACAGGTTCGTCCCCATATGTGCCTATAGGGATATTTCGTTATATACGAATATCCCTTTAAGATAGGGTTCAAGTAGCCTTATTCACCACTATCGAGACTGTTTATGCACACATTCAGCCTTCCACCGGAGCAGCTAATGCTCTAATTTTGGAGATTGGTCTCAGTTATTGAGCGACTACCAGTAGATTTGGGGTCGTCGTTCGACGTGAACGACCTCCTCACAACGTACGCTATCAAGGTGTACGAATTCCACCGCTACAGCTTGTTTTCCAAGTATTGGGGTGACCGCACCCTGGTACTTAACACTGCGGTTAACGACCGTGGGTGGAAAACGTGGTACATGTTCGTGCGTACATCATCGCTGGGTCCAGACAGCGACGTGCCTAAGACGTTCTGCAATACGTCGAGTACGGGTCTTTTTTCTTTTAATTTTGTCGTATGTTTTTATATATATAATCGATTTATGTCTAACGTTTTCCTTTGTCTTTGATTTCAGCTATCAAGTTCGACGAAGTATGACCGAATAGTGATTCGGTGTACAAGATCATCCGCTTCCTCGGGTATAGCTTGGTCGAGCGATCCTACACCCCTTGTCAATCTACAAGCGACGACGACGAAGTGACCATCATCGAGCCATCTTTAGTAGAGGAGGAGGAGGAGGAGGAGGAGGAGAAGGAGGACGAAGGAGAAGAATAGAAGGAAGAGGAGATGGTAGGTAACATGTTTTTTACCTTTACCTCATTTTCTTTTGATTTTCTCCATATTAATTTGTCGTAACTAATGTTTTTTGTGTTTTTCTTAGGTGGTTCTCTTCCAAAGATGCTCTCGGCAGCCGATCGAAGAAAGGCCCAGCTGGAGTTGGCCCGAAAGAGAAAGGAGAAGAGAAAGGGACTCTCGACTACTTGGTCGAGTGTGCCCAAGAGAAGAAGGATGACGGTCCCGAAGGAACCGTCATTGAAGGGTGGTGATGCGTCGAGCGTCGCCACACCCGAGAAGGCGAAGATGGGTGACCCAATTCTTGCGGTCCCCATTAATGTTGCACCTCCGATGGTGAATCCTTCGGAGGTGTCGAACGTCGAACAACCACCTCCGGAACAAGCAACTCAACCCTCCGGTTCTGTACCCACATCCGACAAAGGGAAGGGACCTGCCGACGTCCAAACATTCAACTTCACGTTACCGTCGTATTTTATGGCGGATGACGTCCTCGATAGGTCGAGGATATTTCCGTATCTGGAGAAATACCGACTCCCATCCTTCAAGGAGAAGTTCAAGGCGATGACAATGGACGACGTGGGGTCTAACGTCTCCCGCCTCGCTTTTATTGTAAAGGTCGACACTTACATTTCTTTTGTTTAACTATGGAATTTAATCTTGTGTACTGACGTTGTATGTTATGTTTTGCAGACGTTCCAGGCTTCCCTGAGTCTCTACAGAGAGATGGAGAGGATTCGTTGTGGGTTTCGACGTGGACTGGCACAGAAGCTCCATGAAGTTTGGAAAGCAACAACAACATCTTCTCGTTTTGATCTTCCAACAGCTTTAGTCGTCAAAGGACTGGATCGTCGAGATTGATTCCGTTGGTCGTCGGGAGTGGTGCGGGAATAAATTCTGAATCTTGAAACGTTATGCCAACTATCGTGAAGACTCCATTATGATTCGACGACTCAACAACTTCACCGTTGATCGACACGTGTACCGATGGGATGGGCATCGTAGGAAACATTGTTGACGGCATAGGCAACGTCGGGATAGTTTACGTTGTGCCACCTACACCATGCGTCGACCTTGGATATGGAGCAGTGGAGGTTGAAAACCTGCAAGAGACATGTTAAAAGATGGCCTTGGACCATTTTGAGATCCAAGTGGATTTCCAATGCTTTAATTCCTTAAGAGTGCACTTTCTTCAGCTGCCTTGCGATTTTGTTCATCTAGTGCATTGATGCGATTATAAGCAGCTTCAAGTTCCATACACATCTGAGCAATAGCGTTAAAATCCGCTCCTTGTCCTGACATGATCTTGTCAATCAAAGAAACTTCAAGGAAATTGTTAATAGGTGTTTGGGTCAAAAATACACAATCACGACGAGAGTATATTTAATGCATATTTTACACGACTTGTCTTGTATTAAGATAAGGTCCTGTCGACCAAGCATAACCTTGAACTCCGTCGAGACTAACTCGAGAGTCAGTCGAATGTCGAACGACCATCACAAAGATTTACACTCGACCTCGACCATACTAACGTATGACCCAATGTTCCTTTATTGTTCATTTAATGCATGTTTAATGCTCATAAGTACCAACAGTCAGAACTTATCAACACCATCAAGATCATTTATGAAGGCTTAACCGTTATGGAAGACATATTTATGTGAGACCAAGACTATAAGTACTAAAGATATACATCTCACTGAGACATCTGAAATCTGATATCTGAAGTATACAACTTACAAGCTCTTCGCAGAACAACCGCAAACCGTCTCGTACACGATAGCAATATTATTCTCGCGACACATCCATTTTCACACATGATCGACACTTATTACTATTTCTTATACTTGTTTTTAACGTTCATCGTGTAAAACATTGTAACATCTAAAGACATACCCCCGATTGGTGATCATAGTGCACGACGACACCTTTTTGTCGTCCGCGGTTTTTTCCTCATTGAGGTTTTTTCGCGTCACCAAATCTCTTGTCTCCTTATTTTATTATCTACCGCGCATATTGTCTATCGCTACTTTCTTTAGTTGGATAAATCTCCATGTCGGCCTTAAATTATTCTTTGGCTAGATTTTGGCATTAACAGTTTGGCGCCCACCGTGGGGCCCCATCTAAAGAAAATCCTAAGCAATAGAGCGTCGTGCTAACAATTTCCTCGAGTGTTTTTGTTTTCACTGGACAATATCGGCACCTCAGGGAACTCAAGAACAAATCATGGCTCAAATGAATATGGAACTGAACATTGCTCTCTCCCGTATTAATGCTCTGACAAATCAGCACAGGCAAGCAGTAGAAGAGATCGAATCTCTAAGGAATCGAAACGTTAACAATGCAGCAGGGACGTCGCACAATCAAAGTGGATTCAGTATGCCCTGGTCGGGACCTCCGCATCTCAATTACCCGTGGCCGATTTTTCCTAATTTTCCCAATCAGCCTATGCCAACATTGCCACCATCGCCGCCTCCCTTCTATCCTTCGACAGCGGCAATTCCTTCGATACCAACAGTTACTACAATCCCGCCGTTCTTTCATTCGACGGTGCCAATTCCCTCGAGGCCTCCTACAACATCGATTCTTACAATGCCAATGCCTACCTTCCAGTATAATGGATATACTTCTGACTCATCGCAGCGACTGCTGGACATGAACTCTTGACATTCATGGACGCATATTCAAGCTACAATTAGATACTTATGCACGTCGATGATCAAGAAAAAACAACTTTTATGACAGACAGAGGTATTTATTGATATAAGGCTATGCCTTTTGGTCTGAAAAATACAGGTTCCACATACCAGCGATTGGTCAACAAAATTTTCAAGGATCGACTAGGCGATACCATGGAAGTATACATTGACGACAAGCTCGTCAAATCCCGCCAGGCTATCAACCAAGTCAAGCAGTTGCGACAATCGTTCAATATCCTCAGGAAATACCATATGAAGTTTAACCCTATGAAATCTTCCTTCAGAGTGAGCGCCGAAAAATTTCTAGGATACATGGTGACAAGATGAGGGATCGAGGCTAATCCGGACCAGATCAAGGCCATAATCGAGATCAAGTCGCCAAGAAATTTCAAAGAAGTTCAACGTTTGACTGGTCGTGTGGCAGCCTTAAATAGGTTTATCTCACGATCGTCGGATAAATGTCACATGTTCTACAATGTACTGCGAAAGAACAAGGGCTTCCAGTGGACGAACGACCACGTACAAGCATTGCAGAAATTGAAAGAATACATGGTGTCGCCTCCACTGCTATCAAAACCAAAGGACAATGAGGTCTTGCAACTCTACTTAGTCGTTAGTCCTAGTGCCGAAAGTGCAGTCATAGTAAGAGAGGATGACAAACATCAAATGCCTATCTACTATGTAACTAAATCTCTACTCAATGCTGAAACCAGGTACTCATTGATGGAAAAGTTATTATTGTCATTAGTTACAACTGCTAAAAAGTTGCGACATTATTTTGAGTCGAATCCTATAACTGTCGTTACTAACTTTCCACTCAAGTTTGTCTTGAGAAAACCAGAATTGATGAAGTCCTAAACTAGAATGCGATTCAAGTCCGTCCTGAACTAGAATGCGATACAATGTGACTTCAAAAGTTGCGACATATCTCAAGTTTGTCTTGAGAAAGAATCGCATCCTAGGACTGCGATCAAGTCTCAAGTTCTAGCAGATTTTTTCGCTGACTTTAGTCCTGAACTAGAGAAAGAATCACAAGATGAAGCTTACTCTATGGCGACTCATGACGACAAACCCTAGACTCTACATGTCGACGGATCATCCAACGCTAGAGATACAGGACTAGTCGTCGTCTTAAAGTCGCCATTGGGGGCAAGATGGTGTACTCCATACAATGTGACTTCAAAACAAAGAACAATGAAGCGGAGTATGAAGCCTTGATCGTGGGAATGAACATAGCGCACGACTTAGGGGCAAAAGGGTTGCACGTCAAGAGCGACTCCCTCCTTGTCGTGAACCAAATGAATGGTGAGTTTGTGGCAAAAGACTCGAAGATGACATCATATCTCAGAATAGCCAAGGCAAAATCATAAAATTTTAAACCTTTCTTGATCGAACAAATCCCAAGAGATTTGAATACTCAAGCTGATGCCTTAGCCAATCTTGGATCGACACTAAGCAAACCATTGTTCGGCACGATACCCATGGTACATCTTACGACCTCATCTATCAATCACGACGACGTTGTCCAGATCGACAGTAAAGAAGAAGATTGGTCGAGCGATATAATGAATTATCTAACGCACGACCAACTTCCCGAAGACAAAATGAAAGCTCGAAAGATCCGATTCAAGGCATCTAGACATGTCATGATACAAGGAAGGATCTATCGACTTTCGTCTACTGGACTTAATCTACGATGTGTCACTAGCAAAACGCAAGTCCAGAACATCTCACAGGAAATGCACGATGGTGAATGTGGCAACCATTCAGGTGGTGGTAGTCTAGCCAATCGAGTATCACGACAAGGCTACTACTGGTCGGCACTACGACAGGACAGCATCAGGAATGTTCAGAATTGCGAGCATGTCAACGACATTCAGGTACAACGCATAAACCCTCAGAACCCTTACTCTCGACGTTAGTTCCCTGGCCTTTCATGAGATGGGGAATGGATATTGTCGATAAATTACCACCTACCCCTGGGTAAAAGGTATTTTTACTTGTTCTTACAGAATATTTCTCTAAATGGATAGAGGCAACCGCTTTTTCCCAAGTTCGGGACAAAGAGGTCATATCCTTTTATCCAGACTAACATTATATGTAGGATTGAAATACCATCTGAAATTGTTTGCTACAATAGGTCCCAGTTTATAAGCGAAAGAAATCAGCAATTCTGTGAGGATCGTAATACAAAACTCACGACATCGACAACACGATATCCTCAGTCGAACGGACTTGCAGAATCGAGCAATAAGACTATTATAAACTCAATCAAGAAGAGACTGAAAGAAGCAAAAGGAAAATGGGTCAAAGAACTTCCTTCGGTCCTATGTGCAAATCGTACGACTTCCGGAACGTCCACGGGACAAACTCCCTTTTCCTTGGTCTTCGGTTGTGAGGCGGTTCTACCCGTCGAAATCCGATTACCCACATCTAGGCATACTTCAGTCGACCATAACTTGGTTGACCTAAGTTACGATCTCGACACTCTTGAGGAAATGAGAGAATTAGCATGGGTTCGAATGGCGTCTCAAAAGAAATCGTTCGAACGTCATTTCAACAAAAACGTAAAAACCAAAGTCTTCCAAGAAGGAGACCATGTCTTATGGATAAATTCCTTGGTCGCAAGAATCTTCTAACTAATTGGATTGCTCAAATCACAAGTTTCCTACGATAAAATTGTTTGCCTCGGTCGCAAGTACCCTTAGATTATTTGTGTTGTGAATATCTATGGATTGAATGTCTTATATTTTAATTGCTTGATTGTTAGAGCATATATTTGTTGGATACAAGATCATGAAGACTGAAGATCAAAGTTCAAGCAAGTCAAAGCTCAAAAGTCAACTCTTAAGCAAAGTCAAAGTCTCTTGTAATAAAAAGTCAAAGTCAAAGTGTCTTTGTGTTTTGTAAGCGTGTAAGCATGTATTTGTTTTGTCTTTAATAGATATATGGCAAGGAGTTAGGAGTTAGATTAGCAGTTGAAAAAGTTAGAGAGAGAGAGAGAGAGTTCGTGTTAAAGATTGTAGAGAGAGAAAGTGATCTGAAACTGTTGTATACGAATCTTGTGATTAATTGAAAACAGGTAGTTTGATTAAAATAGTTTTTGTAATCTGGTTTTATGATTGAATTTAGTAAGAACTTGATAATCTGGGAATAATAGTTGGTATCAGAGCAAATCCAAGATGAAATTGATCGAAGTATGAGTTTTCATATTGTTCATAGAGTCGATATTGAATTTTGAGTTTTTGTGCAAAATTCGGGTTGTAATTGAGTTCATTGTGTTCGTTGAGTGATATAGTATGATCTTGTATAGGTTAATCGATATATTGCACTGTAATTTCGGACAGTTTGTAAGATTTACGAGTTTTTAGAAATGTAAGTTCTATCGCACTGTATTTGAATCAATTTGTAATCTTGAGTGGTTCTTGTTGAATTTCAAGGGTAGAATTCGATTCTAGATGAACTAGTGGATGAATTGTCGAAGTTTCAGACTGTTATTCGAAGTTTAGATGGGCTTTTGAGTGATTCAGTGTGTATTTTCATCGTAGATCTCAAGAACTCGCAGATATTTCAAGAACTCACAAGAAGAACTCGTATATTCATTGGATTTCGCATAGAATTCCAAGATTTCGCATCTGGAATACGCAGATATATTGTTTTCGTATAATTTTGATTCGGAAAATATTAAGTGTAGAATCCGCAGATGGGTATCGTAGGAATTGAATAGATTTCGCATATGTGTGTTTTGAGGATTCTTCAAAATTCTTTCATGTTTTTATGCGAATTATCAGAATTCGCATGAGCTGTGGATACGAAAAGTTTTTAGGGAAAAATTCTTGAAGTGTAGAATTCATATAAGATAGCATACGAATTCTTAAGAATTCCCAGTTAATTATATACGAATTCCTCAGAATTCGTGTAAGTGTGAGATACAAATTCTTGTTTTTAAAATTTTTCAAGTTTAGAATTCGTATCAAGGTGTTGTGCAAAAAGTTGTTTGCAAAAAGTTAGTTTTTCAAAAAGTTTACAAGTCTAGAACTCGCATAAGGTTGTATGCGAATTCTTAGAACTCGCATAACACTTCATGCAAATTCTGATTGCTTGTGAATTCTGATTCCTTTAGTGTGCAAATTATGAAGTGTGTGTAGTGTGCGAATTCTATTGTTGTGCGATTTGTTGTGTGCGAATTCTATTGTTGTGCGATTTGTTGTGTGCGAATTCCATAGTTAGAGAATTTTGGAAATTTCATTTCTGATAGTCTTTCTAAGTTTTTCTGAATTGCTTGATTTCTATTGGACTAACAATCATTTGTCAAGTTCTTATTGAATAAATTGAAAACAGGATGGCATCAAAGGAAGCATTTGCGATCGGAACTGACGTAAAACCACCAGTACTCTTCAAAGGAGAGTACGAACAGTGGAAACATCGCTTCCTAGACTTCATTGACCGACATGACTTGGGTGAGTATATCAGAATATCTCTTAAAGAAGGAATCATGAAACCTCCTGTGAAGGTTCATGAAGGAGAAGAAGAGGAACAGATAGAGTACTTACTACCAATAGAGGAGTACACAGAAGAATAGAGAAATAGGAGAAAAGCTGATAGACTGGCTAGATCTTCATTCTACAAGGCATTCCTAATGAGATTTATGTCAAGATTGACAATTACAATGCAAAGGGAAAAAAATGTGGGATCAATTAGAAACGATGATGCTCGGATCAAAGATCGGCAACCAGCTCAAAGTCTCCAATTGTGTCAACAATTACGAAGAGTTCAAGGCTAAAGAGGGTGAATCTTTGGAGGCTACTTATGATAGATTTGTGACTTTGCTAAATGCAGCAAGAACAAAGTAAAGAAGTCATAGATTGAACTAAATGTAAAATTCCTCAACATCCTCCGGCCTGAGTGGAAGAGGTTTACTAGACAGATGAAGCAGATGAAGGATTAGAATGAGATTCCACTGCATGAGGTCTATGAAACTCTTAGGCAAAACGAAGAAGAGGTAGGGGAGATCAAAGAGGAAAAGAAAAAGCCTAAGAAGGTAGTTGTTGATCTTATTGCCCTGGTTGTCAATAAGAAGTCGGTAAGTTGGAAGAAGAAAAAGAAAGTGATAGTTTCTGAGTCCGAAGAGGCTGATAGTGAAGAAAATTTTGACTCCGATGACTGTGAGAACTTGAAGCAGGCTATGCTGATGCTGACCAAAGCCTTTCAGAAAAATTCTACAAAAAGCCTAGATCAAATAGTCAGAGGTATTCTTCTGGATCCAGAAACTATGAACCCAAGGAGAGAATAAACGGAAAGAGAATAGAAGAGAAGAGGCCTGAAGAAAAGATATAGAGAGCTGAAGAGAATAAACAGCCATAACCTACAAAGTGCTACAACTGTGGCAAACTCGGACACTTTGCGAAGGACTGCTGAAAGCCAAAAGTCAGAAACTCAAAGTACTATAAGAATAAGATGCTCTTGGCCAAGCAACAGAAGGCTAACAAGGCACTTATGGTAGAGGATGAGTTATGTCTTGACCATTCTGAAGATGAGGAAGAGAAAGAAGAAAAAGTGCATTTGTGCTTTATGGGTAAACAGGTGATTGAAGATGAGGTTGATTCGGATGGAGAAGAAACTGAAGATGTATGTGATTTGATTGAATCAGATTTTTTAAATGAAATCCATGTCATGATGATTAAACTCCAAGAATTAGAGTCTAAACTTAAGCGTGAAAGGGGTATCAATAAAAAAAACAACCAATCAATACTGAAACTTAGCAAGGATATTGCTGAGAAGAACGTATTGATTGAGGCCTTACATAAAAATATTTATACCAGCGCGAAAGAGAAGACTATAATTCACAATGAACTATCTGAAACTACTTCTAAATTTAAACTGTATCAATTTGATTCTAAAGAGATTGCTAAAAAGTGTTCGTTTCTTTCAAAAGAAAACAAATCTTTATCTGACAAGGTAAATGTTTTGCAGGAAAACTTTACAGTTTAGGTCAAACTGAACAGACCATTCATTTGAATAAACCTAAAGAGAGTAGTGAGTGTTAGGGACTTGGTTACGAGAACCCACACTACCTCAAAAAGGGTATTTCTAAAGTGCCTGCGCTTTATGACTCTGGATTTTTAAAACTGACACCACAATACCTTGAACTTAGAGTTAAGTGGACCAAATTGTCTGAAGAGGATGAAGCTAAGGAAAAAGAAAAAAATAAGAACACAACTAAAATGCAACTTCCATTTCGATATGAGAAGTTGAATTATAGTTATAGTTCTGATAAATCAAAATTTCTTTCTAATGATTATTTTGAAAGTCATTCTTCAAAAGAGTTGGAGGCTAAGCCTATTGAAGGTAAGATTTATGTACCTCCTCTCGTGTTAGAAAGTAAAAATTTTGAACTCGAGAATACTCTAGCAGAAGAAAGGATTTTGATTAATTTAGAACAAAATGTGTTTTCCACTATGCTTAAAAAATCTGTTATTTTTACAAATTCCAAAGCTTCAAAATCTAATGGTATTTATGATCTACTTGATGATGAGTTTGATTTCTTAAAATCTGAAGGTGAATTAGATGACTGTGTTGGTCAATTTGATTTTAATGCTAAACTTCCTGATCATTCACAGTTTGTTATAAATTCTTTTGGATTACCCAGTGTGTATGAGAAGGGTGAAACATCAACAAAAGTTGATAAATCAGTTTCTGTGAATCCCAAGAATGATAGAAGTAAGAAAAAGAAATCTAGGCATTCACAGAAACAGAAAACCACTGGTAACCCAAAAAAAAGCAATCTTCTAAATATCACAGTTCTAATTCTAAAGTTTCAAATATTTCAGATGTGAGAAAGAAAAGGACTGGAGTTAAATCAGAATGGCGACCGAAACAGAAGATTGATGAGAAAGCGGAATCATGTCCTGATATTAGTTGTAATAGAATGATTAGTAGTATTTTTGATGAAGTTGGTACTGTTGCTTCTAATAAAAAAAATCTTGTAATTCCTTACAAGAGATATTCAATAAATAAATTACTCTAATTATCACCGTCTACTACTAAGTATTCTAAATATAGACGGAATGATTTTGTTTCTCGCCAATATTCTGATATTTGGTTTGGCACATATCATCTATATTCTTATCAATCTATTGCTTCAAATGTTTTCCAAAAGCTCAAAGGGTCCATATATAAATGGATGCCAAAATCCTATGCTAACTCTGTAGGACCCAGATTTAAATGGGTACCTAAAGTTGTTGTTCCCTGATTTCTCATGTGCAGATCCGTCATATGTGGTACTTGGATTCTGGTTGCTCCAAGCATATGACTGGGCGGAAAGATATTTTATCTAATTATACACAGAAATATTGTGGGATAGTTAGATTTGGCAACGACCAGTTCTCACCAATTCTAGGATATGGTGATGTAATTCATGACAACGTGACGATTACGAAGGTGAGCTATGTTGAAGGATTTGGGCATAACCTTTTCAGCATTGGCCAGTTCTGTCACAAAGATCTAGAGGTCAATTTCAAGTCCAAGAGATGTTCTGTGCATACTGAAGATGGTAAAGAACTCTTGGTCCGCACGAGAAAGTCTAACCTGTACACAATTAATCTGTCAAAAGTCCAGACTAACAATGAGGTATGTCTACTGTCAAAAGCCTCGCTGCAAGAAATCTAGTTATGGCACTAAAGGCTTTCTCACCTGAATTTTTGTTACATAAAGAAACTGGTCATGGGCAAATTAGTCAAAGGAATTCCTGAGATAAAATACGAAAAAGAACATCTATGCGCAGCGTGCGAGAAAGGTAAAATGAAAAGAGTCGCTCACAAGCCAAAGCCTGAACCTAGTACAAGTTCTTCACTTCAGTTGCTGCATATGGATCTCTGCGGTCCTATGCGTACGCAAAGCAGTAACGACAAGAAATATGTGTTAGTTATTGTGGACGATTACTCGTGGTACAAATGGGTGAAATTTCTGAGGTCAAAAGATGAGACGCCCGAAGTCATCATCACATTCTTAAAAACTAACCAAGTGAATCTGCAAAAGCAAGTAAAGCTTATTCGTACAGATAACGACATAGAATTCAAGAACAAAACTGTCGAAGATTATCTCGAATCGGTCGGGATAACACATCAGTATTATGCGGCCAGAACAAAACGGAGTAGTAGAGAGACATAATCGAATGCAAGTCGAGGCCGCTCGTACTATGCTGAGTCAATCCGATCTACCTCTGTTTCTATGGGTTGAAGCTGTATCAATTGCGTGCTACACTCAGAATCGTTCCATAATACATCGCCGGTTTGGTAAAACTCCATATGCTTTGATCAATAATCGTACACCTAGCATTAAACACTTTCATATTTTTGGATGCAGATGCTTCGTACTGAACGACAGAGAGAACTTGAACAAATTTGGACCAAAGGCTGAAGAAGGCATCTTCATTGGATACTCTCAAACATCTGCTGCCTACCGGGTGTATCTAAAGAAGTCTAAGATAGTGATTGAAAGCGTAAATGCAACATTTGACGAGGAGAGGGCTTCTAAATAAAGTAGTTAAGAAACTGTACTTAATGGTGTCCTAGCTTCTGGGAAAATCAGTCCAGAACCTGCGCATACAGAGAAGAAATCAGATGAAGCGTCATCATCTACTTCACACTTATCTGATTTAGATCTTTTGTTTGAATTATTTTATGATGAATTTCTTGGAACTAAAGTGTCTAAACCTATTGTGGTTGACACATCAGAAGATTCACAAAGAAATCAACCAACCATTTCAGATATATCTACTGAATCCAATTCCCCGATTTAGTAAAAAATTCCAGTTCAAACGCCTACTCCAACAGTTGAAGCTATGAACGTTAACGAAGAGACAAAAGTTATTGATTCAGTTGGTTGTACTATAACGTCTACTCAACATCCAGATACTAATGTACCAATTGAAACTTCTGTATCATATACTTCAACTGAACCATTCCCTGTACAAGAAGAGACCGAAAGTGGATACTTAGATGAGAATCATGATCAATCTACATCAAATCCACTCCCTCATGAACATAAGTGGACCAAAGAGCACTCAATAAACCAAATTATTGGAGATCCATTAAAACCGGTGCAAACTAGGTCTGCTACATTAAACATGTGTATGCATGACTCATTTCTGAGTAAGATAGAGCCAACACGCATATCTGAAGCTCTAGTTGACTCGGATTGGGTAACTGCAATGCAAGAAGAGCTAAATCAGTTCGAAGCGTTAAAAGTCTGGAGACTTGTGCCAAGACCAGAAGTTAAATCCATAATTGACACAAAATGGGTATTCAAGAACAAAAAGGACGAAGATGGTATCGTGATCAGAAATAAAGCAAGACTTGTTGCAAAAGGCTATCGGCAAGAGGAAAGAATTGACTACAACGAGACTTACGCTCCAGTGGCACTCATTGAAGCGATCATAATGTTTCTTGCATATGTTGCCCATAAAAACTTCATCGTGTACCAGATGGACGTAAATACTACCTTTCTCAACGGCTTTCTAAAGGAGGAAGTCTATGTCTCACAACCTGAAGGCTTTGTCAATCAAGAGAAACCGAATCACATCTACATTCTCGACAAAGCACTTTACGGTCTGAAACAAGCACCTTGAGCCTGGTACGAAGTATTATCTAAATTCCTAGTCAAGTCTAGCTTCTCCAAAGATAAAATCGATACTACTTTGTTTATTAAAAAGAAAAAGCCGATATCATTTTAATCCAGATATATGTGGATGATATTATATTTGGCTCAACAAATCCAAAATACTGTAAGAATTTTTCTAACCTCATGGTGTCCAGATTTCAGATGAGTATGATGGGAGAGATGAATTTCTTTCTCGGATTACAAGTCAAAAAAATTTCAACGGGGCTTTTTATGAATCAATCAAAGTACATTTTCGATATTCTTAGAAAATTCAAAATGGAAAATTATACACCTATCGGAACCCCGATGGCACCGGGAACTAAGATTGGTACTGATCCTTTGGGAAAAGTTGTCGATGTTAGAACCTACAGAGCGATGATTAGTTCTTTGATATATTTAACTTCTAGTAGGCCAGATATAATGTTTTCTACATGTCTATGTGCTCGATATCAGGATAATCCAAAAGAATCTCATTTGTCTGCAGTCAAAAGAATTTTTAGATATCTGAAGGGGACTGCAGATCTTGGTTTGTGGTATCATAAGGATACATGTTTTGAACTGACAGCATATTCAGATGCAGACCATGTAAGTTGTATGTTTGACAGGAAAAGTACGTCGGGGCACATACAATTTCTGGGCGATAAACTCGTGATTTGGGCTTCAAAGAAACAACTTTGTGTTTCCACATCAACAGCTGAGGCAGAGTACGTCGCTGCGGCAAGCTGCTGTTCTCAAGTGTTATGGATGAGGACGGAACTACGAGACTATGGCTTTCAATTCAACAAGATCCCGATATACTGTGATTCAAAGAGCGCGATTGCCATATTTTCGAATCCTGTTCAACATACGAAGATCGAATACATAGATGTCCGATATCACTTTATTAAGGATAATGTCGAAAAAGGTACAATCGAACTTTATTTTTTAAACACTGATTAACAACTTGCAGATTTACTTACCAAGCCTCTCGACGAAAAAAGATTTAATTTTTTCGTTTTTAAACTTGGTATGTTAAATCTCAATACATAATCGGTGATTACCTACTAAAGTTTTCGTCATTGTTACTTTTCTTCATTTCTTTATTTTATTCTGAAAGATATATGCACTTAAGTCTGTTCTTGATCTTAGGGGGAGTGAGAGAAGATGAAAAGATGATTTACATTCATTTGAGGGGGAGTTCATATTTCTGCATATGTTTATTATTGTTAAATTTGTTGATACATATTTGCAGCGGGAGTTAATAGACAAGGATTATGGATTATGATTTCTGATTACTTCTTATCAGAAATCATACATTCAAAGTTTTACTGCTTTCTGTCATTTACTTTTCAATATATTTTGTGAATAAAGCTTTGTACTTTGACGACTTTTTGACTGTTGCAGAATTGAGAGAGAGCTTAAACGATCATATCTAATATGATTTAGAGTTGACTTGATGAGATTTAGGACTAAGCGAAAAAGGTTTATTTCTAATCTTCATCTCATACGTATCTGAAAGATGGACAACTTTCTAATATGAAAACATGTTTTTTAAAAGGTTCAAACCACTTCTGATTCTTAAATGATTTCATGAATATAGAAGTGTGATTTTAAATGTTTTCATGTTATTTGTGCCTAAATGATTAATAAACCGTGTGTTTCCAAAGATAAAAAATTGTGTATTATCTTTTCCATATACTGTCAAGTATTCACAAACACCGGTTTAAAGTTTTGTTTGAAATGTTCTTACCATGTCTCATATTCAAACAAATTTTCGATGGAAAGACACCCCGTTTGAACTTCAAAGAATTTTGAGCGTGATTTCATTGCAAAACATTTCTTTCAAGAATGTCTATATCTTGTTTCGTATAGACAATATCAAATTTTTGCTGACCTAAGCCTTATTCGATAAATCATTTCGATCTTGATCTTTTTCATACAATGTCAGATTTTTCATAAAAGTTTATTGCATTCATTTCATTTATTCAATATACTTGTTTGAATAATTTTTAATGTTTAAAATGCTCAAATCTTCATGATTATCTCATTGAGCATACAGACATTTGACTTGTATATATATGCTTTAACTGCGAAGTTAAACTGTTTGAGCAACATGTTCTTTTAGGAAAACAACATAGGTTCATTATGTGTGAACTTAACTGAACTTCTATGGATTCACGTTAACAAGTGTTTCCTACCCAAGAAGTTAATCCTTGAGTGATCGAATTGTGAGGAGTCAAAATAACAAAGTGTGGGTTGTGTAATGAGATAAAATGGAAATGAGAGTTTGGTTAGAAGCATGCTCAGATGATTAAAAGAAAGAGGGTGAGAGAACAGAGTAAAAGAATATCAAACTCTGCACCAACTTTTTATAAGTCGGGCAACCATATTGCTGGTGTTTCACAATTCTTCGTGAACATAATTGAAACAGGCAACTTTCCCGTGCCAACTCTTGATAAAAACCCCACAAGCTACTCATTTTCTTCTCAACAAGAAAATGTTTAAATATTTTATGGGGACGCAACACATAATCTATTTGGTTTTCATTCGAAAAATATGGATATTGAAAAAGAAGGAAGTATGCCCCACCTTCGCACTTCGATCATGCATAATTGAGTCTGTGTTTAACTGTTGTTGTCTCAATGGTTTACACAATTTTGAGCCTATAAAAGCAATCATCTGTGCTTAATTCTTTCAAACACAAGCACGTACACACAAAAAAAAAATTCTGTCAAAACGTTCATAGAATAAACTTGTGTTATTCGATGATTGGATGGAAGACCTGGGGGAGTGAACATCACAAAAGCTCCTTTCCATTGTGTATTCGTTACACACAGTAACATCGTGTTACTGAGAGGCATTTTAACTGACTCATTTGTTGATTCAGGTGTTACATTCATAATTTGTCTGAATTTGCAAAGATTCGGATGAATATCTTTTGAATAAATCGATGGTCATAGGCTCGTTATTAAAGATCAGTGGTCAGAACAGATCAAAGACATTTCTTGTAAAAAAATTTCATGATTTCATGCTTCATTCATCAAAAAGGGGGAGACAGAATAAAGAAATGTTATAGACGGGAGACAGAATCAAGAAATATGTGCAGTGATCAAGAAAATTATCTCAAGACAGTTGATTTTGAAGAAAGATTCTTTAAAGTTGAAACAGAAAGTTCAAAGATTTCTGAAAGCGAGCAAAGATTACTGAAATTTTTTTTGAAGACATTTTGCTGAAGTAATTAGAGCGAAACCTGAAGATAATTTCTTTCCTGTGTCTGAAAGAGATTTTATAATCTTGGAGGAGATTGTTATAAAAGGTTTCTAAAGACAGTATGGTTGAAGATTCCTAAGCAAAGAAGGAGTTTACACAAATTGAGCTTAAATGGAAGATAAATTCTTAAAGTTCTTCAGTGCAACAAAAGAGGGAGATTATATTGCAAAATCTTTTACAAATGATCTTGAATCCAAAAGGGGAGATTTTTAAAGTATATATTTGTTGGATACAAGATCATGGAGACCGAAGATCAAAGTTTAAGCAAGTCAAAGCTCAAAAGTCAACTCTTAAGCAAAGTCAAAGTCTCTTGTAATAAAAAGTCAAAGTCAAAGTATCTTTGTGTTTTGTAAGCATGTAAGCATGTGTTTGGTTTGTCTATAATAGATATATGTCTAGGAGTTAGGAGTTAGATTAGCAGTTGAAAAAATTAGAGAGAGAGAGTTCGTGTGAAAGATTGTAGAGAAAGAAAGTGATCTGAACCTGTTGTATACGAATCTTGTGATTAATTGAAAACAGGTAATTTGATTAAAATAGTTTTTGTAATCTTGTTCTGTGATTGAATTTAGTAAGAACTTGATAATCTTGGAATAATATTGATCGTACGACTTTTGAGTTTGAAAAGTTCTTAGTACTCTTTGACTTATGTTGTTATTATGTGTTATCGTGTATGTTATTGCATAATACTCGACAGATAAGATAAAAAACCATTTCTATTTGCCAAAATTAATCGTTACACATGGAACGCTCGACCACCAATGGTCGATCATATAAAATACAAAAAGATAAGTAAAGACATAAAAACAAAAGAATCAAGATGGAGGAGTGTCTTCTGTTGGCTTCGACGTAGAGACATCACCCACCTAAGCTTCATCGAGCTTGGCCTCTTCCTCGACTTCGACCACCTCGACGTCCCTCTCGTCCTCGAAGTCTAGGTCGTTTTTGTTCCCGATCTCTGCTAGGTAGATCTTGAAGTCCTCCTCGGCGTTGGCAAGGGGATTATTCCCAGCTAGATGACGCCTTATAATGGCCGCCTTCGTCGTCCATTGATCGATGACCTTCAACTCCTCCTCCAGCTCCTCGATCTTGGCCTTCTGCTCGACCTCCTTCTCCCTCATGCCCCTAATCTCTTTTTCATTCTCCACCAGGGAAACATGGGCCCGCTCCAACTCCTCCCGGGTCCCCTTCAGGATCTCGCACGACACGTGAAGATGTGTCTGCAGATCTACCCCTTGACGACCGAAGACTTCCATAACTTTATGAGCCTCTTGGAGTCTCACAGTCAGGGATTCCACTTGAGACGTGGCTTCCCTCTCCCTAGCGAGAGCGGCTCGCTCCCTCTCCAACGCCACTTTCTCTCTGTCGAGAGAAAGCGGTACGGCACAGCACGGCTCGACTAATCCTCTCCATCTCCCCGTAGAGACTCAGAGAGGCCTGGAACATCTGCAAAACATAACATACAACGTCAAGTACATAAGATTAAATTCCACAGTTAAACAAAATAAATGTAAGTGTCGACCCTTACCATAAAAGCGAGGTCGGAGACGTTAGACCCCACGTCATTGATCGTCATCGCCTTAAACTTCTCCTTAAAGGATGGGAGCTAGTATTTCCCCGAGGAGGAAATATCCTCGACCTATCGAGGACGTCATCCGCCATAAAATCCGACGACAACGTGAAATTGACAGCCTGGACGTTGGCAAGTCCCTTCCCCTTGTCGGATGTGGGGATAGAACCGGAGGCCTGAGTCGCCTGCTTCGGAGGTGCTTGTTCGATGTTCGACACCTCCGGAGGATTCACCATCGGAGGTGCAACGTTAATGGGGACCGTAGGAATTGGGTCACCCATCTTCACCTTCTCGGGTGTGGCGACGTTCGACGCTTCCCCACCCTTCGATGACGGTTCCCTCGAGACCGTCATCTTGGTTCTCTTGGGCACACTCGACCCAGTAGTCGAGAGTCCCTTTCTCTTCTCCTTGCTCTTCCGGGATAACTCCAGTTGGGCCTTTCTTCGATCGGTCGCCGAGAGCATCTTTGCAAGACAACCACCTAAGAAAAACACAAAAAACATTAGTTACGATAGACTAATATGGAGAAAACATTAGTTACCTACCATCTCCTCTTCTCTTTCTTCTTCTCCTTCTTCATCCTTCTCCTCCTCCTCGTTCTCCTCGACCTCAAATGGCTCGACGATGGTCACTTTGTTGTCATCGATTGTCGATTGATGAGGGGTGTAGGATCGCTTGACCAAGATATACTCGAGGAAGCGGGTGATCTTGTACACCGAATCACTATTCGGTCATACTTCGTCGAACTTGATAGTTGAAATCAAAGACAAAGGAAAACGATAGACATAAATCAATTATATATATAAAATCATACGACAAAGTTAAAAGAAAAAAGACCCTTACTCGACTTATTCTAGAACGTCTCTGGCATGTCGTTGTCTGGACCCAGCGACGCCATACGCACGAACGCGTACCTCGTTTTCCACCCTGAGAGTTCTAGATCCAAACTAACAAACACTCATAGACTATGTAGAAATCATTCTTTTATAGATTGAACAACTGCTACAATGATTTCCTAGACTCATATACCTATTTCTCACAATTAAGTTCTATGCGTGTTCTTCACTATTCTCTCTCAATTTGTTTTCTCACGTACATATTCGACAATTAACAAGACTCTCCTATTTATATGGTCAACATGACCTCACAACAATAACTATTGTCAAAGTTAAACACATTAACTTACAAGCCTTTTAACAACTAAACCCTTACACTTTTACAACTTTATAACTTTGACTCCTCATTTAATCTTGAATGCAATTCTGACTTAACAATTTCCCCCTTTAGATTCAAGATTAAAAAAATTGACAATAATCTTCAGGTCTTCTTTCAGTTGCAAAATATTTAACACAAAGTCTTTAACAGCTTCAAATCTTTAACAATCACTCTCTTTGAAAATCTTTAAAACACAAACTTGAAATCTTCAGAACTACAAAACATTCTTCAGTCTCTCCTTGTGATCACAATCAAGTAACAATCTTTCAGATACTCTCTTTAGCTTGAAAAATCATTAGACTTTGCTTTGACTTGAAATATGGATTCTCTCCACTTTACGACTTTCACTCGACTTTGCTTTTTCTTTGAAATTGAACTTTGAATCATCTCACCCTTTTTTTTATAAGATCAACATAAATATGACTTTAAAATTCTTGAAATATCTCCCCCTTTTTGATGAATGATGAGAAATCAGAATTATCAAAACATTTCAACGTCAGTTTCATCTTTGAAATGTCTCCCCCAAATATCAAAATAAACATAGTCTTCATGAGATAAATAATCTCCCTCAAAGAGAATATGATCTCCGTCTGATCTGATATGAACATTCTGCCTTCAATTCATAAAATGTATTTATCCGAATCTTTGCAAATTCAAACAAATTAGAAATTGGTAACCCTGAATCAACATATGAATCAGTTATCATGTCTGTCAGTAGCACGGAGCCACTGTATACAACGAATATACTTTGGAAATGAGCTTTTTGATGTTTACTCCCCCAAGGCTTCCATTCACTCATTGAAAAACCACATAGGAATTTTCTATGAGTGTTAAGATAAGAAAAAATATTCCTTGTGTGGTCGTGCATGTGTAAAATGATTGAAGCATTTAATGCTTGAACAATATGAAAATATGTAAACCATTGAGACAACAATAGTATTACAAGGACTCAAAGTGCATGACAAAGGGTTGAAGGTGGGGAAACTTTCCTTCTGTTTCAATATCCGAATCATCCGAATGAAGATCAGATAGATTATGTGTTGCTTCCCCTATAAAATATGAAACATCCTTTTGTTAAGAAAAAGATGAGTAGCTGGTGAGGTTATAGCAAGAGTTGCCATGGGCTAGTTTCCTGTTTCAATGAAGTTCACGAAAGAATTGTGAAACAACAGATTATGTGGCTGCCCAGCTCAGAAAAAGTTTGGTGCAGAGTTTGATATTCTTTTACTCTGATCTCTCACCCTCTTTCTTTTAATCATTTAAGCTCGCTTCTAACCAAACTCTCTTTCATATTTTACCTCAACACACACCCACTCTCTATTCTTTTAACCCCTCTCCCCTCAATAACTCGGGATAACTTCTTGGGTAGGAAACATCGGTTATTGTGAATCCATAAAAGTTCTTTGAAGTTCTCACCCTGATCCCATGTATTTTGTCCTAAAAGTAATGTTGCTCAACAGTTTATCTTGACAAATAAGCACAAGATATCATTATCAGAAAATGTATGCTCATAAAAAATAAGAATGAAATTGAGCATTTTGAACATTTAAGATCTCTCAAAAAAAGAGAAATTGAATGAATGTAATGAAGTCAAGTTAAGTGTTTTGAGAATCTGACAATGATTCGATCAAATCAAATATCATGAAAAAAATATTGGGATATCAAAGAATTGAAAGTTGTTTATATGAACAAATATAAACATATTAACAATGAAAGCACAAAATTCAGAAATGACGTCTAATACTCAAACAACAATGAATTTCAAACGCGAGTATTACCATCGAAAGATGTATCTTTCTGAGACATGGTAATAACAAAGTCAATAAGAATATTGAACTGATGTGTGTAAGAAACTTGACAGTATAAAGACAAGACAATACACAAGTATTTGTCTTTGAGAAACACACAGTCAGTTAAGCATAAAAGTATCGATATGAAAAACATTTAAAATCACACTTCGAAATTCATAAAACGTTTGAGAAGACGAAGTGGTTTGAACTTTTAAGAAAACATTTTTCACATCCGAAAGTCGTTCTTCTTTCAAAAGGTGGTAAAGATTAAGATTTAGAATGAAATACCTTCAAAGTAGAAATCTTAACTCCCTCTAAAATGAATATTTATCTTCTACGCTCACCTTTGACAAAAACATCAGATATTCTCCTTCTCAATATATGTAAAAAGTCAAATCATGAGAAAAGAACAATATGAATATGACAATGAAATTTATTTTTCTTTTCTCCTCCTTAAAAATAAGACAGTGAAAACTTTAACTATCTCCCCCTAAAACAGATAACAAATACTTCCTGAATAGGATTTATCTTTTCAGCTCCCTTAAGAATGAAAACTCTTAAGTACGGGTTCTGAACAGAATTATCCAAAAGCCATTGTCACAATCTTATACCCTGCAAGATAAGAAAGATTTTGGTAATCATATAAAATGATTCCGCCTTCGTTAGTAAATAAGAAAAGTATAAGAAGACGTTCTAACCCCCCTTAGACATATGCAAACATTAAGATCGACTCCCCCTAGAATCATGCTAGAGATAATAACAGACTTTACGAAGACATGTTAAGCATACCAAGTTTGTTGATAAGAAACTTAAAATGTTTTTCATCTAAAGGTTTGGTAAACAAATCAGCTAACTAGTAATCCGTCTATATAAAATGCATTTCTATGTAACCTTTCTCCACATGATCCTTTATGAAGTGGTAACGAACATCAATATGCTTCGTTTTGTAGTGTTGTACCGGATTAGCTATAGCGCTCTTCGAGTCGCAATATATAAGGACTCTCTTGTAGGTGTACCCAAAGTCTTTTAATTGAGTTCTCATCCATAAGACTTGAGAACAACAAATTACGACAGCAACGTACTCAACCTCAGCGGTGGATGTGGACACACAATTTTGCTTCTTTGAGGTCCAACTGACAAGTTTATCACCTAAAAATTGACATGACCCAGACGTTCTCTTCCGAGCTAGCTTACAACCTGCGTGGTCAACATATGTAAAAGTAGTTAAATCAAAACCGGATTCCTTTGGATACTAAAAGCCTAATACAAAGGTGTCTTTCATATATCTAAGGATCCGTTTTACGGCAACAAGATGAGATTCCTTCAGATTTGCTTGATATCTCGCATAGAAACAAGTAGCAAACATAATATCAGGTCTACTTGTCGTAGGATACAATAATAAACTGGTCATACTATGGAATGTTTTTTGATCAACATATTTACTGGCTAAATCTGCATCTAGTAACGTTCCAGTAGCCATGGGCGTTTTCATTACTGCACTATCGGTCATGTTAAACTTTTTCAAAATACTTAGACTAGTTGATAAAGATACCATCTGGGGACTGCTTTACATGAAGACCAAGGAAAAATGTCAGTTCGCTCATCATACTCATTTCAAACCGAGTCTCCATAATCTTTGAAAATCTTTTACAAAATTTAGGATTTGTAGACCCAAATATAATGTCATCTACGTATATCTGTATTAAGATCAAATCCTCACCTTGTTTCTTTAGGAATAAGGTAGTATCAATTATACCTTTCTTGAAACCTGAGGCAAGTAGGAATTACGTTAAAGTTTCGTACCATGATCTTGGGGATTGTTTAAGACCACATAATGCCTTATCAAGAACATAGATGTGGTCAGGGTGATGTGGATCTATGAATCATTTGGGTTGTGCAACATAAACATCCTCATGCAGTATCCCATTTAAGAATGCGGATTTTACGTCCATTTGATAAACCGTGAAATTCTTGTGAGCTACATATGATAGGAATATCCAAATTTCCTCAATCCTTGCAATAGCGGTGAAGGTTTCATCGTAATCTCTGCCTTCTTGTTGACAATAACCCTTAGGGACCAACCTCGCTTTATAACGCACAACAATCCCAACCTCATCCTTGTTATTCCTAAAGACCCACTTAGTTCTGATAACTGATTTGTCTTTGGGTCGTGGGATTAGCCGCCAGACCTTGTTCCGTTCAAACTGGAGTAGCTCATCTTGCATAGCAAGTATCCAATCCAGATCTTGAAGCGCCTCCGAAACCCTTTTAGGCTCTAGGGAACTCAGGAAACTGGAATATAAGCAAAAATTAGCTGATGTTGCACGGGTTTTAACTCCACTGTTGACGTCACCGATTATATTATTAAAGGGATGATCTCTAGTCCAACGTATGGTACAAGGCAGAGGGTTGAACAATAACTATGGTGTTTTGTTCATTGTATTCATCCACAACTGCAGGAACAACTTCAGATGTTGTTGGAACTTCATCCACAGGTGATTCTGATTATGGTAGTTCTGGTACAACGGAAGAAGTACTCAGGACTTCATAACCAGAATTGGAATCTGCAGAAATATTACCATGATTAGTTTGATCATAATCAGTAGGCGTTGTAATACTTGATGAAGTTGTTGTGACTTGTTATGAAGGTCCAAAAATATATTAAGTTGTAGTAGGAACCTCTGATGTTGATGCGGATCTACTAGATTTATCAAAATCTGCACAAATCTCCATGAATGCATCAAAAAATAATAAATCTAACTCAGATGTAGACAGTTGAGAGTTAGAAACAGAAGACTTGGCCTTGTTTGACATGGGTTCTATTCTGTCTTGAATAGAATTCTTTCCTTTCAGTTAGAGTCCTGAATTGTGTTGTTCAGAATTCAAAGTTGAATTTTCATCAAATGATATATGAATGTTTTCCATAACAGTCTTGGTTCGTCGGTTGTAGATACAATAGGCCTTTGATGTCAAGGAATATCCAACAAAAATAGCATTTGTCCGCCTTTTAATCGAATTTCCCAATATTGTCACGGTTGTTCAAAATGAAGCACCTGCAACCAAAGACACGAAGAAATTTGACATTTGGTTTTCTCTCATTTATAATCTCATACGCTGTCTTATTCAAACGCTTATTAATTATCATCCGATTCTGAGTAAAACATGTGGTGACAACGGCCTCAGCCCACAAATACAATGGAAGTCCAGAGTAAGCCAACATAGTCCTAGCAGCTTCGACCAAAGTTTGGTTCTTGCGCTGTACAACTCCATTTTGTTGCAGCCTACGAGGGGCAGAAAAATTATGTGAAATCCCTACATATTGTAGATATCCTTGTAGGGTCTCATTCTTGAATTCAGTGTCGTTGTTTCTTTGCAACTTCTTGATTGGAAGTTGTAACAAAACTTGCACTTTCTTGATAAAGGCAATAATTAACTCTGGTGCATCTGATTTGGCTCTCAAAAACTATAACCATGTGTATCTGGAATATTTATCAATCATAACTAAGATATACTTTTTGCCACTTATTGATTGAATATGCATTAGGCCACAAAGATCCATGTGTATCATCTCGAGCGGCAATTTGCAAGAAGATTCCATCTTGGCCTTTTGGAAACTTCGTTTCATCTTTCCCATTTCACATGCATAACATAAGGAATCCTTCTTGAATCACAATTCTGGAAAACCTTTGACCATGCCGTTTCTCGCCAAAGTATCTATAGATTTAATGTTCTGGTGAGAAAGACGACGATGCCAAATCCAACTTTCTTCCTTTGAAGCTTTAGCAATTAAGCAAACTGATCAGGTTGCTGAAAGAGTTGGAAAATTAACCGCATATAAATTGTCGTAACTCTCCGCTTTAAAAATCTCAGAACCGTCTGGATCTTCTATATGACAATGTAATGGTAAACTGACTTGGTAAAGACTATCACAAAACTGACTTGTACTAAAGAGGTTGTGATCAAGTCCTTCCACATATAAAACCTTCTGTATGGTCACAGTGTCGTTATTAAGCATTCCATACCCTCTGACGTAACCTTTTAGTTCATAATTTGCATATCCAACTGTTCTAGCATGTTGTTCAATATAGTTGTGCAATAAGCTCTTGAACCCCGTCATGTGCCTTGAGCATCCAGAATCTACGAACCATAGATTACGGGCCTGCAAAAGAAACAAACTTACTTTGCTTTAGGTACCCATATCCATATGGGTCCTTTCGTGTTAGCATCCTTTATCTTTTGGAAATTGTCGGCCTTGCCTTTAATACGTCATTCATACCTTGGCTTAGGCAACCATTTCCAAATCATATTAACATTCAAATCATGAAAATATTTCTTCTTTGAAAAGTTGTTTGACTTAGCCTTGAATTTGTGAATTTGTTGTGTCGAGGCTATAGAAAAAGATTTAGGTTTAGAAAAGCTTTTGACATTCTTTGGCTTAGGAGCGGTGGATTGAAACGAGAAATAATTGCTACCACAGTAATTGCAAATAATGTTCTTTTGAGCAAATGTCATGACTTTTGATTTATCAAATGTTTTACAATTATTGAAACAAAATTGAAATTTATTGTTCTCAGAACTATTACAAGACAAACTACAATCACTAGCAATTACACTACAATCCTCTTCCGATGCTGAAACTCATTTATCCGAAACATTTTCAACAACTTTCTTTTCAGAAACTTTTCTCCTCCACTCTTCTTTCACCTTTCCATTTAGATCTAAAAAACCAAAAGAAACTTTGTTAGTTAATTTCTTAGAGAGTGAATTTCTTTTCTTAACTCCAGAAGTTTCACCCTTCTCGAACACAGTCGGCTATTTTTCAAAACAAGAAGAATAAACAACTGTTGGTTTTGCAAGCTTCACAAACTTCGGGGTTGATCTTACATTCCACTTTTTATCATCAAAATCTTTTTGTTAAGATAAATTCTTTTTAAACAAATCATTTTTCAATTCATTAATCTGTTTACAAAGCTCTTTATTTTCTTCCAAAGATTTATCAAGTTTGAAACAAAGAGCACAATTTCCGTCTTCAACTTCTTCAAGAGTCTTTTGTAATTTAGATATTTGCTTTTCAAAATCGGATATTTGATGTACCACGGAGTCAGAGTCTAGCTTGTTTAAAGTAGAGACAGGATCTGAAGAGTTCATCATTTCGTCAAAAATTTCTTCAGACATATTATACACAAACTCAGATTTTTAATCAGAATTCGTGACATGTGGAGACTCTTCTACCTTTGCTCCATTTGGGGATTCAGAAGTAATAGATTCAAAAATGATGGTCTGATCACAAGTATCAGTATCATATTCATACTCATCATCTTGACACTTAGTCTCAGGTAAGATTTTATCTTCGTTGACTGATTTAGTAGACGGTGTGGAAAATAATGATTCGAACTCTACAAATTCCAATTTTCTATTTTTGTAGCTCGTATTCAAATCATTATATTTAAATCCCACGGATTTGAAACTAGATTGTGAATTAGTACAATTCGATTGATTATCATCTATCACTTCCTTACCTTTTTGTGGAGGATCAGATATAATTGCCTCAGCTTTTACGAACGTGTTGCGAATATCTGGAATCTTCTTAACAGTTGAACCCAATGTATCAAAATTATATAAATTCTCAGGGGATCGTTTTAAAACATCAGTTTCCGACAAACCTAACCCCAGTTTTGGATTATAAAAACGAACATCTTTGAGTTTGTTTATAAGAAGATTAAGGGTTTGTTCAGTCTGTCCTCTTTTTAAGTTTAACTCCTCCAATTGCTTAATTTTACAGTACGCCTCATTGCGCTCTTGAAAGCAAACTTCAAATTTAATTTTAAATTCACCCTTTTCAGAATTCAACTTCACCAAGTTCTTTTCAAGCTCGGTGATCTTTAATGTCAATTTAGCCTTTTCTCTTTTCAAAACATCTTTTTCTTTGACCTCGATAACAACTTTTAGTAATGCATTTTTGTCGCGAAAATTCATCATTGATTGTCTTTCAAGGCTTAGTTTACTTTTAAGCACATTAAATTCAGTTTCCATATGTTGAATTTAAGCAATTAAAGATTAAACTACCTCAGGATTATCAGATTGCTCACTTACCTCAGAGACACCATCAGAGTTGTCAGAAACTGGTTGTTCTCCACCCTCAACCTCGGCCATCATGCATACTTGAGTGAAATGAGGCTCTTCCTCATCCTAAGACTCACCTAACCAGTTCTTCTCCTCGGCCATCAAAACTTTCCCTTCCTCCAGTTTCTTGACCAAAAGAGACTTCTTGGCATAGTACTATGAGTTTTTCACTTTCTTAAATCTACAATCCTTTGATAAGTGTCTATGCTTCCCACAATTAAAGCATCTCCCGCTTTGAGGATCAATATTCTCTTCTTTCTTCTCTTCCTTTCTTTCTTCCTTCTTTCCATATTCCTTCTCATGTCGGGGTTTGTATTTCTCAGTCCTATCTTTCTTGTATCCTTCAAACTTTGGCTTTCAATAATACTTTTTCTTGCCAAATCTTTTGTTGAATTGCTTCGTGATGAGTGCAAGATTCTCCGCAAACCTCTTGATTTCTTCATCAGATTCCTTATCTTTCTCTTCAACCAATGAATCAGAACTAGACGTCGGTAGCTCAGTCAGATAAGCTTTAGACAACTTTGGTTTTGACTTTGATCCGGAACAGGAACCTGCTTTCACAGACTTTTTCTCAGCCAGAAGTTCCAAGGACTCTTTCACCATTTTCTTTTCTTCACTCAACACTTTCACATTATCTTCATGTTGATACAAAGTAGTGAAATATCATTAACATCTTCCAAGTCCATATCCTTTGACATCTGTTGATTTATAGCATAACTCTTCGACTCCGGGTTAAGATTCTTGATGAATTAATAATTAATCTATGACACAGATTTATTCATCTCATTCCGTCTCAGATCATTCAAAATCACATTAAATCTATTGTATGTGTCTACCAAAGCTTCACCTTCCTTTGCTCGGAACCCCTCATAAGCATTACTACTTTGATTCATCTTTGCTTTTATGGATCAGTCAGTGCTCTGTAATTGACGTTCTAGCTCATACCACATAGCCTTCGCTGAGTCACGACTGTCCACACGGTTGTAGATGTCGTTGGGAATAACCATAGTCAATAAAATAAGAGCTTCTTCGTCAATCTTTGCTTGTGCCTTCTCCCTATCACTATAATATTGTTAACTCCAATCACATTGTATAGAAGTATTGAAAAAATAGGCTACGTATAGGAACCGCAGAATTCTGTCCCAGAACATCCAAGTGCACCACAGAGGACACATTCTCGGAACACATCTGTCGACGCTCTGTCAGAGGACGCAACACCTGATTATGCTCTTCAGATCACAGAGCCTCTGTGATTACTCACAGAGCCTCTGTGATGGCTAACCTATGGATACGGTTCGAAGATATGCAAACTCAGTTCAAGAAAAGGTCACATGCAAATCACGTGATGCCTGTTGTACGAAGATTTCCAGATCACCTTGGAGCGGCGCACGATGGTTTTACTTTCAAGGTGGCACCCGTTTATGGAATGTCATCCTTTGTCTTGTACTACGGGGTGCATTCTTCTTGTATATTATGGAAGAACCACCTTAGAGTTTTAAGAAAGCGAGTACACACAAATTGTCTGAATAGAGATTATATTTTCAAGAGAATATTTGCATATACCAGTGCGTGTTCTTGGTGTTCTTCAATAATCAATGAAACAACGCTTTGAGTAATTTCTTGCAATACTTTACTATTCTGTTTATTGATTACCTGTGTGTTTACTATCTTGCATGTTCTACCTTTTCTACACATCATAAACGCTTCCGCACTCATATTATTCAATTTGTGTGTTGTAAAAGGTCTAATCAAGTTAAGAACATCGTTTATTGGGATCAACAATTGGTATCAGAGCAGACTTTGATTCTCAATATCAAAGGATCATGTTCTATACTTGATTCCCACGCTCTAGGTAGTAGTTTGAAGTTTGTTTTGTCATCTCAATCCCCACTCACAAACATACTCTGTTTTCTGGAGCTACTTCAACTAGTTTGACGTAGATTCAAAGGCAAGTGTGTTTAACTCTTTGAAGACAGATTCAAAGCTCAGTTAGTTAGTTATCACCTTTCTCATACCAGAAATTCATCCCTGCTAGACACATTCCCTATCTTTCTCAAAAGAACTCCTCATACTCTGTTTTACTCTTCATTTAAAAATGGCGAACCTTGTTAACTATTTCAGTGCAGGATCTCAATCAAAACCTCCCACTCTACTGAGGGATGAATATCCTTAGTGGAAGATCAGGATGGTGCACTTTCTTGAAGGTGTCGATCCTGGTCTGGTTGAGTTTCTTCATAATCCTCCTTTCATCCCAATGACAATCGTTCCTCGTGTTCCTGCCACTGCAAACACCCCTGAAGTTCCTGAGTATAAGCATCCCAAACCAATCATCGAATGGACTGAAGAGGAAAAGGCATTACATGAACTTGCAAAGAGAGCCAAAAGACTAATCATTATGGCAATCCCAAACGATATCTTCCAGTCCCTTGATTCTTGTGAAACATTGAAGGACTTATGGTTGGAGTTGGAGAAACAACTTGAGGGTGGTGCTAAAATCGTCAAGAACAACAGGGCTCTATGCATAAATGAATATTTTGCATTCAAGGCTCTGCCAAGTGAATCCATTCAAAGCACATACAATAGGTACAATTCCTTATTAAACAAGTGGAAAAGGTATGGTATCCACAGAACTTCTGAAGAAAACAATGTCAGATTCCTTCAGAGCCTGAATGATGAATGGCTTCATCTAACCATGTCCATGCAAGATACACTAGATCTCGATGTTTGGTCTATCTCAGACCTCTTCGGGACTTTGATAAGTCAAGAAAACAGGATATCGAAGCTAAAGACTCATGTCAGTGGTCCTCTAGCATTGGTGGGAAGCACAACAGAGGGTCGGGACAGAGGAAAAGAAAAAGTGACAGAGGATGCTCAAAGAAAGAAAAAGAAGAAAAAGGTCCAAGTGGCAGAAAGCGAAAGTGAGGAAGGATCGGAGGAAGAGATTGATATGGCTGCTTTGGCCAAGACTCTTGCACTGATGACCCGACAATTCAATCGTGGTCTCAAGAAAAAGCGAAAGTATAGAGGAAAAGAGGATAGAGATGAAAAAAAGCAGAGGATTTGGTGAGGTGAGAAAGTATGGAAAGAAGAATTTGAGGAGTAGAGACAAGAAGAGAAGAGGAGCGGACAGAGGCCAGACGACAGAAGTGGTGATAGAGCCCCGAAGCAAACTGAAGGATGCTTTAAATGTGGAAAACCAGTCCACTTTGCTGCAGAGTGCAGGTCCTCTGCCATCACAGGGAAGCCTACTAGATATGCTGCTTTCTACAAAAAGATGGCAGAGTATTACACACAAAGGTCCCTAATGGTAGAACAACAAGACCTTGAAACTGATGAGTCCTCTGATGAAGTGGACAACACACTCTTCTGTGGAATAGCAGAAGTCTACTCTTCTGACGACAAGAGTGAGGTATCTACTTCTAACTCCTATGATTCTGACTCTGAAAACAAACTTCTTATAATACGAAATGAGTTTCTTGCTTACAAAAACATGTGCTTAGAACAAGAAAAGAAATTGGCCTTCTTTGAGAGAGAAACAAGGCTTCTCACTCAAGAAATGGACAAGCTCTATCAAGAAAGAAAAACTCTTGTTTCTGAACATATTGTTGAAAAGAAAGGGTTAAAAATTTTTTTCCAAACTTGATCAAGCCCTGAAAGACAAGGTAAAGGAGCTAAAGAACAGTGAGAGTGATCGATTAAATGCCATTTCCTTGAAAAACTTTTTCCAAAAAGAAAGAGAAGTTCTTCATCAAGATCTGTTCGACAGAGATCTTCTAATTAAGAGGTATCAGGATGCCCAAAAAGTCCATGAAAAGGTAAACACCCAGATCGGCAGAAGAGGAATAGGGTTCGAGGATGTTGACCCTTACACAGGAAATAAAAGAAACAAATCTTTAGCAAACATATTCTGCCCTAGACAATTTTTCAAACCAAGTCTTCCAAACCTATTATCCACATTTAAGAGGCGCATAACCTCTGAAGGACCACATCTGAGGAAACCTCTGCAGATGGCAAATGTATGGTATGAAAACAATGATTTACCATCTGCACTCTCATCAAAGAGAAAATCTATTCCAAAGAAATATCTGTCTCAAAAACAGATAGGGGTCTTCAGATTCGGTCACCCAAAAACGCAAACTTAAATAGCTTTTATGTGCAGGATGGTTCCTCAAAAGGAACTATCCTCTGATGCACCAGAGTTTGTTCCAGCCTCTGTGGAAGAAAAACTATTTAAAAGGTTTTTGGAAAGAGACTTAAGAAGAACCTATGAAAATCATTTTCTCAACCATCCTGAAATTACCTCTGAAATAAGAGAAATCTTTGAGCAAGACCTTCTAATTTGTCTTAGTGTTCCTATGGTCATTCCTTGTATATCAAAAGATTTACATACTCCCAAGGACACTACGTATGGACAAAGGAACGCATCTCCAAAAAGTCACGACCTTATTCACAGGGACTTCCTTTACACAGACTCTAAATCAGAATCTGAGTTCTCTGTCGAATCTGAGACAAGTTCTGTGGAACTTGACATGGTCATCGGTGGTCCAGAGGATAATAAACTACCCTCTGGCATCCTTAACAGAACAATTGCTCCCAAGAGGAGAACCACAAAAATACCAATCTGCCCTGACTTCTTGGACATGTGTCTTCAAGCAAAGACCTCTTTTGAGCTTGAAAAATTGAAAAATGAAAGAAGCAAGATCACTCAAACTCCCAAAGTTCCAAAACCTGTCCTTGTATCAAAACCTTTTCAAGAAAAGCTCACCTGAAAACATAAGGCAAAACGGCCCAAAATTGACAAAAATAATGCTTTTGTGGCAGTGAAAGCTCAAAGGGAAGGTCGTCGAGGGAGAGTACACAGAGAGAGCCATCCAAGTGGAATTTTTGACAAAAGGCAACCTAGATTAGACAAAGTTTTCTGTAAAAAGAAACCCGAATCTAAAATGGGTTGTTGTAAAAGTTACTCTGTATCCCCCTTCGAGAATTTCAATGAAATATTTAAGAAGTTTGCTTCCAAGGTTCCTCATTGCAAATGTTTTGATCTTGTGCATGCATTAAATCAACACTTCTCTAGGCCTTCCTGTCTTATATCTCACCCAAAACAATTGAATGCCAAATTCAAGGGTGAGAAAGGACAAAATGGTACCTCTATAAAAGAGGATAAAACCAAAATCAAAGATGTTAAGGCATCTTTAAAAACTCCTAACTAGCCCGGACCCATTTGGAAATGGGTACCTAAATCCTCTTGATCTGTCCACAGAAGAAACAGCATGTGCCCATTTGGTACCTAGACTCCGGGTGTTCAAGGCACATGACTGGAGACAGAGGGTTGCATTCCTCCTACAAAGAAAAATTTGGAGGTGTTTCTGTAACCTTCAGAGACAGCAAGAAGGGACAAATCAAAGGCTATGGAGTCATTGCCAATGGAGACATCGACGTCAATA
This sequence comes from Arctium lappa, assembly GCA_023525745.1. Classification (NCBI taxonomy): domain Eukaryota; kingdom Viridiplantae; phylum Streptophyta; class Magnoliopsida; order Asterales; family Asteraceae; genus Arctium; species Arctium lappa. The sequence goes on along the minus strand of CM042058.1, from coordinate 54,142,979 downwards.
GAGTTGCATATGTGGATGGCCTTAAGCACAATCTGTTGAGTGTTAGCCAACTCTGTGATAATGGACTCGATGTAATGTTCAAAAAGAAATATTGCTCTCTGTTCAGAGAAGACACAACCACAGAGCTTCTGTGGGCCAAGAGACGAGGTGATTTATACCTTATGGACTTCATGTCTATCAACAGACATGAAAAGCTCTGTCTCGTCTCAAGTAAGAATGAAGAAGCTTGGCTTTGGCACAACAGGTTCTGTCACTTAAACTTCCATTCTTTAAACAAACTTGTGAAATTAGGCCTAGTGCAGGGGCTACCTAATGTCAAATTCAACAGAGATCATCTATGCTCTACAGGTGAAATGGGCAAACTTAAATGAGCTGCCCATAAGACCAAGACAGACATGTCTTGTACTAGACCTCTGCAGATGCTTCATGTAGACCTCTGCGGTCCCATATCTATGCAGAGTCTAGGTGGCAAGAAGTACATTCTTGTACTCATATATGTATTCTCAAGATATACTTGGGTGATGTTCGTTCGAAAGAAATCAAATGTTCCTGAGGTACTAATCAATCTTCTTAAGAGGATACAAGTTCTTCATGATTGCAGGGTACAGAGAGTTCGAAGTGACAATGGGACAGAGTTCAAGAACTTAACAATCGAGGCCTATCTCATGACAGAAGGAATCTCATATAACTTCTCTGTTGCAAGGACTCCACAACAAAACGGTGTTGTTAAACGAAAAAACCGAACGCTTGTGGAAGCCGCAAGAACCATGCTCACTTCCTCAGGACTTCCAATTTCCTTTTGGGCAGAAGCCATCTCCACGGCATGCTTTACCCAAAATCGATCTTTGGTAGTAAAAAGACATGAATAGACCCCTTTTCACCTACTCAATCAAAGAAAGCCAAACATCAAGTACTTCCATGTCTTTGGCTGCAGATGCTTTGTGTTGAACGACAGAGAGCAGATAGGGAAATTCAGTCCCAAAGCTGATGTGGCCAAATTCGTTGGCTACTCATCAAACTCCAAGGCTTATCGAGTCTATGTGCTCAAATCAAAACATATACTTGAAAGTATTAATGTTTCATTTGATGACTAATTTCTGATGACTTCTGAGCAAATCAGCTCAGGACTCAAGCTCCAAGATAAAGAAACTGGTGGATCATCAAGAACAAATGAACTTCATCATCTTTTTGAAGAGATGTTCGATGATGGACCCTCAGAGGATGACCACAGAGCCTCTGGAGCTGAAGCCTCTACTGACCAATGAGGTACGTCCTTGTCAGGTCCTAGCAATACTTCACCCTCTTCCACCACTTTTGCATGTATAAATGTCGAGGGGGAGTGCTCAGAGACAAATACCGACCAAGGATCCAAGCTCTACCAATAACATGGTCAACTCCATGATATCTCTGAAGGGTTAACACCAGAACAGTCAGAGAACTCTAACGGCTCCAATAACTCAAACTAGTCCCATCACTCCACAGCTCAAAAAGCTAATTCGACCTCCATTGATCAAGAACAAGTGGTTACGAGCATAATGCTCTCTTTCACTAGGCATGACTACCATATGACTCAGATGAACAATAATCCAAACAACCATTTTGTCACTCTCACTCCTTCTGGATTCCCTGATGAAGCCGCACCCCTAATAAACATCTTCAAGAACCATTTTCTGTTCAAAGCCCTAACTCTGAATTGAAATGACATCCCTGAATCCTACATTCAACAGTTCTAGCTGAGCGCTCGTCATGCCAAGATGGAGAAATACGGACATTGCATCATTGGATATGCAACCCATCCATCGACCACAAAGATTCTGTACTTAGGCATCAACCGAAGAAAACTGTCTGACGTTTTTGAACTCCCCACTAAGGCAGATCTCAATCTGCAGAAATTCTCAGAGGAGCCCACAGAGGAAGAAATACTGGAGTTTCTGAAGTTCATTGGATACGCAGTTCCAATCACCAAATGTACAAACTTCAAAAGACAAAACCTACCCCCTCTGTGGAACGTGCTCTTCTCAATCCTGAACCGATGCCTAACGTCAAAGGTAGGAAGCCCAGACCAGTCTAGGCACACAATTTTGGCCATCATGTATGGGGTCTACTATGATCTCCCACTAGACTTCGCTAGACTCATTTTCAGGGAGATCAAGAATGCCGTCATAACCAAACAGCAAGACCAAGATAGGGGCACAGAGCCCAAAAACATTGCTTTTGGACGTTTCCTGGGATTACTTCTAGGAGATGATTTGATTCGGGATAACAAACTACCGACAGAAGGGAAACAATCAAACTACATGAGATGAAGTCTCACAAACCTACTACCCTCAAAACAGGGTACCCAAAGGCAAGACCTCTGTCAACAAAGCTATTGACATATTTGAGTAGTGAAGAGGGTTTTAGGAATTAGATACGAGGACACAAGACTCCAGAACCGAGTCCTGCAACCCCCCTCGCATAGGATTCAAAGTAGGAGATGTAGTTATTTATTTGAGAGATGAAGGAGAAAGGGAGACAGAGGTTGTAGCCTCAGAGGCACAAGTGAGTGAGAAAGAGGTAGAGCTAGTTAGAGGGGAAGGGTGTGGGAAAAAGGCGAAAAAGAAAAATAAGAAAAAGAGAACCGAAGACGTAGAAGTTCCAAAGTCCTCTAAGAAGAAGAAATCGAAGAAAAGGAGGACCACAGAAGAAGAGGTACCAAAAAGGAAAGCTGCAGAAGACACTACAGAGGTCAAATCCTCTGAGAAAAAGAAAAAACGAAAACTGCGAACGCTTGCAGAAAGTGCTAGAACAGAACCTGCAGAGGGTGGCGAAAAACCTCTGCAAAAGACAAAAAGAGCACTAGTCTTTGAAGAATCCCCTGAGGATAGACCTCAGAGCCCAATAAAATTGGCATCTGACATAGCAAGAGAGGTCTTTCTTGGGTACTCAAGGGACCTAGGCGAAATCGTGGATTTAAAGATTGAGGATGTGACCGAAAAGTCACAGAGTGAAGAAGAGAGAGATGAAAGCAAAAAATCATTGGAGGAGAGCAGAAGAAAAGATGCCTTGGGAACACAACCTAAACCAACTCCCCGTGCAACCCACACCACTACCTCTGCAGTTCTAGTGCAGAAAGGTATTGAAGAAGGACCGCACAGTCCGATCCCAACCCAAACCATCCGACCAGAGGATATCCCTTCATCCTCTGTGCCACCATCCGGGGAAGCCAAATCCACCTCACCCTCTCAAAAGGATGAAGGTGTTGTTTCTCATGTCATTTTCACCAGGACACATCACCCCCACACATAGAGGAATCTGTTGCCTCTATCACGCATGAGAGTGAACACCCAACTGCTTCAGAGATGGCAGTAAGAGCTCACACCAGTTCTGTGGTTCTAGAACAACCACAAAACTTATTCACTAGGACCCTTGAGGAAGCCTCTAAACCCTTCCTCAAGAATCCTACAGACAGAACTTCCATAGATGCTTCTTCTGTGGAACATCGAGGATTGGAAGGAAATACTGCAGAGCTCAACCTCATAACCGGCTCTGAAGGTGCCAAATACTCGTTTGCAAAATCTGGAACATGTGTTGTTCCAGAGGCCACCTCGGACTCCTTTGTCACAAAGGGAGAGTTTAAAGCCTTTGTCGACATGGGGTTCCAAAAACTTAACGAGTTGAAAAGCTCTGTCACGGAGGAATCCCAAGCCAACTCCCAAATCCTTGCAGAGGCTCTCAAAGCAAATGCAGAGGCTTTGAAAGCTCTTCATCAATCTTCAGTACAACATACTACATAGATCAAAAAGCTGACAGAGAACTCTGTAAATCGAGCTGACCTTCAGGAATGCGGACGATCGATCAACATCCAGACCGATGTAGTTAAAATTCTATGGGATATCTACATGGAGGAAATGGGTACGTTTGCAACTAAAGTTGTTCAGTCAGGGGTGGATGACCTGACCAAGCTTCGAGATGAAATAAATAACATAACTCACAGTGTTATTGTGCCTTTCCAACCTTAGGCGTCCACTTCTGCACCTCCACCCTCCTCCTCTACCACCAACATCTCTGGTCTTGCCACAAAGGAAGAGTTAGAAACAATGGTAAGGATAGTCTTGAAAAACCTCAACCTCATTGGAGTTGACATATCTCATCAAGGGAAGAAGGTGGCAAAAGATCTGAAGAAGACTGTAGCCACGATCAGGTTCAAGTCCGATCTGGAAGTCAACAAACTGTCGTTGGCTACAGAGGATGTTTTAAAGAAGATCTCCAAGCATGTCGACGATCATCTCTGTAAGAGAAGAAAGAGGAAGGCACCTGCGACTTGCCAAGCCGAGGCATCGCAGAAGAGGGCAAGACATGAGGACTAGGATCCTAATGCCTCGGGTCCTCATGAGGGGGAGATCATGACATCAGAAGCAATCATTTCAGCTGAACCCCTGAACTAAGAAGTCAGATCAGAAACAGGTCTTTGTAGCTCTAGCATCTCCCACAGTCCAAATCCCAAAAATCCAAATGAAAGCACCACCCACCGTGAAAGGCAAAGGCAAAGCTATTGCCACAGAACCTCTGAAGAAGAAGACCCCTCCCTGCACAGAGAAGCTCCTCTAAATCTCTATCAATGCCATCAGAAGTGAGGCTCTGAGCAGTATTAAACCTGAAGAAGAAGACTGGGCAATTGATCTGCAACCCCTCTCTGAACTCCCCGTCCTTGACCCTATTGAAAAACCATCAAAGGACAGAGTGGTAGAGGTAATACAAGGATTCGAGAGCTTGAGAAGACCCTTCCCCGTTCCTCAGAAGAAGAACCTAGGATAAGACGTCTACAAGTACCTCTACAGCGGAGGGGTCCACGATCAGCCTTCTATAAAGCACTCAGAGGAGAGGAGGAGATTCTACAAAGATAAATCCAAACCAAGAGGTCAAGTCTTCTCTATGGCCAAAAGCGCAGAGGTTCTGTCAATAAAACTCGGTATACAAAATGCAAAAATTTCTGGTTCAGCGAGTATGCCGTGAAGAGAGATGATGGACAAATATGGACATTCACAGATGCAGATCTAACAACTCTCCATCCCCACGATCTCCCAGAGCTACTCAAATGGACAGAAGAGAAATTCGGGTGGAAGAAGGAGTACCAAGAAGCCCACCTCATGATTAAAAGAACTATGAGGGAAAAGTTGCTCTTCTACAGTGTGGTGGACTTTTAGGTGGCACTTGTCCTAGGGGTCAAGAAGGGGAACTTTCCTCCACCAGAGGATAGTCTACCACCCTCTGCCACAATGCTTCCAAATTCCATAGTCAACTCTCCTGTATTTGGCTTTGTGTACATAAATCCCATGGGTGAAAAGAAGATATTTATGGGGATAGAAAGTCACAAGTACTCGACTCAGTCTCTGTTGTTCATCCAAGAACTCATCATCAAGCACAGAGGAACACCACTTGTCCCCACAGAACCTGCAAACGTCCTTCTGGAAAATATAGGTGCAACCATTAACTTCAGGGACTTATGTGTGTTTTATTACAAAGAGCTGAAGAAGGAAGGAGGGTTTGGAAGAAAAATAAATGACTTTCCAGACGCCAAAGTATAGGCTCTGAAGACTTTTATTATCACTTCTTTTACTTTTAATTTTATTGTAATCAATTGTAATTGCCTTCTGGTATTTCTCTTAGAATGAAAGTAAGTAGACAGAGGTTGAGTTCCTTTCACCTCTTTGAGTTTCTAACTTAGCAAAGCTCTCATTTTTCCATTTCTTTATTTTTCAATATTTAGGGGGAGATTCTTAGCTCCAATCACATTGTATAGAAGTATTGAAAAAATAGGCTAAGTATAGGAACCGCAGAAGTCTGTCCCAGAACATCCAAGTGCACCACAGAGGACACATTCTCGGAACACATCTGTTGACGCTCTGCCAGAGGACGCAACACCTGATTATGCTTTTCAGATCACAGAGCCTCTGTGATCACTCACAGAGCCTCTGTAATGGCTAACCTCTAGAGACGGTTCGAAGATATGAAAACTCGGTTCAAGACAAGGTCATATGCAAATCACGTGATGCCTGTTGTACGAAGATTTCCAGATCACCTTAGAGCGGCGCACGATGGTTTTACTTTCCAGGTGGCACTCCGTTTATGGAATGTCAGCCTTTGTCTTGTACTACGGGGTGCATCCACCTTGTATATTATGGGAGCACCACTTTAGAGTTTTAAGAAAGCGAGTACACCCAAATTGTTTGAATAGAGATTATATTTTCAAGAGAATATTTGCACATACCAGTGCGTGTTCTTGGTGTTCTTCAGTAATCGATGAAACAGTGCTTTGAGTAATTTCTTGCAATACTTTACTATTCGGTTTATTGATTACTGTTAGGGCTACTTTGTTAGTTAAATAGAAGTTCAGGGTAGATTATGTCAAGTTATTAAAGTTGTAAGCTTGTTGGGCCTTAAAGCCCATAAGCCCATTAGGCCTGCGAGCCTGCGTATTTAAAGTTGATTTTATTTCATTTGTTAGTAAGAGAAATTCATTATTCAGTTTTCTAGTCATTAGGTTTACATACCCTAATCAGAAATTCTCTCTGTAAACCTTAACCCTTTGAAGTTATATCAATCATATGACTAGTTGATGTGGCCTATAATATGTTCATCATTGTTCTTAATTACTTGTGATTGCACTGCACAGGGATCTACAATTGGTATCAGAGCAGATAGGCAAAAAGGTTTGATCCAGTAAAAAGGTTTGTCTGAAACCCTAAGATCAATTTCTTGTGTTAATTGATTTACTTGCATTAATTGATTGTTTGATTGTTAGATTTCTGTTTTTTTTAGTCGATCGATTTTTTCTGAAAACAGTATAGTTCGGTCGAATAATTTTTTTGGAAATCCTTAGTCCGGTCGATTGTTAATAGGGTTGTTCGGTCGATTTTAGGTTACTGTTGAGTTTTGGTTGAATCGATTTCTGTTCGGTCGAAAATTTTTTGGTGGATATTGTTTGATTCTTTCGATCGAAGGAGAAGATCTGGGTTTTAGTTCGGTCGAATCCCAGATATTCTTCGGGTTCTTCGGTCGAATTCTTCGAGTTCTTCGGTCGAACTCTTCGAGTTCTTCGGTCGTTTTTGGTTATTCGATATTATCCTTATTTTTGGTTATCTTATTTAAAGTCTTTCGACCTAAGTATTCGACCGGACACTTGTGTTCCGGTCTTGTCCTTTCGACCGAATAAGATTTCCACCGGTCAAACACCTTCGACCGAATAAGAGCTTTCCCGGTCTTACCCATTTGACCGGACACTTGTACTCCGGTCTTGCACCTTAGACCGGATACTTGTTTACTCCGGTCTTGCCTTCGACCGGGTGGTTGTAACATCCGGTCAAACACCTTCGACCGGATACTTGTATCCCGGTCTTACACCTTCGACCAGATAAGTGTATCCCCGGTCCTGTCATTCGACCGGATACCTGCTTACTCCAGTCTTTCCTTCGACCGTTATCTTGCATTCTCCGGTCTTTCGTTTGACCTGATATTCTGTTAAACATAGTGTTTTTGTGTTTCTTCTATTCCTATTGTATTTGGATCATCCTGCCTGCCTAACGATCATTACAGTGCTTTTAAGTTAAGAAGTAAAGATGAACTCAAGGGATGCTCTAGCCATCGGTTCTGACCAAAAGCCCCCGGTGCTCTTTCGGGGAGAGTACCCTCAGTGGCATGATCGATTTATGAACTTCATAGAAGCAAAATCCAACTATGAAGATATATATAAATGCCTGACTGAGGGTCCACAAGATTGGCCAATGAAAGTGGTACCGGGAAACCCAGCTGAAGGAAGGCCAGAGCGTCAGCTTCGGAAATCTGTTGGGGATTTTACTAAGGAGGAAAAGGAAATGTACGAGGCAGAAAAGCTGGAAAAATCGTACCTTCTTTAAAGTCTACCGAATGACATCTATGCTTGTATAGATAGCTTCAAGGACTCATCGAAAAAGATGTGGGACCAAATAGAGAAGATGATGATGGGAAGCCACATCAATAATCAGTTAAAGGTGACCAACTGTATCACCAGATATGATGGGTTTAAAGCACGAAAGGGTGAAATGCTGACGGAAACCTACGAAAGGTTTAATATGCTTCTGAATGATCTTCAGAAAAATAAGATCACAAAGACGAACACGGAAAACAACATAAAGTTTATGAACAACTTACAGCCTGAATGGAAACCGTTCGTCTCCCATATTCGCCACACTCAGACCTTGGAGAAGCTGTACCTTCACGAACTCTATGAAATGCTGCTCCAAGACGAAGAAAATTGATGGAACTTATTGGGAAAGCAGGGGAAAAGCCAGCAAGTGATCAAATAGCACTCGTATCTGAAAGAAGAGGCAAGTCCGTCAGCCGATCATCTAGAAAAGAGCCCGTGTTGAGTGATTCTAAACCTGAAGATCCCGATAGCGACTCGGATCCAGAACTTGCCAAGATGAAAGAAGCAATGGTTTTTCTCACTCAAGCATTTCAAAAGAGGAAGTTTTTTAACAAGACTTCCAACAAGCAAAGAATCTCTACTCGACGTGATCATCGAGAAAAGTCTGAAGGTAATATTCGCTTTGAAGCTGGTAAGAAGCCTGACAAGCGAAATGAAGAAAAGTCGAAAGACGAACCGATCAAATGTTACAACTGTGGTCGGTTAGGTCATTTCGCCAAAGATTGTCGCAAGCCAATTGTGTGCAACGCCGACTACTACCGAGCCAAGCTGCTTTTTGCCAAAGAAAAGGAAGCCGGTAAAGCTCTAATGGCTGAAGACGATTACTGGTTAAAAGTGTCGGATGAAGAACCTGAGGATGCTGAAGCTCATTTGTGTTTCATGGGCAACCATTCATCACCATCCGATACTAATGAAGAAGATCACAATGCTCCCTACTAGGTATGTGCCCTTTCCATGAAGCTTTACTTGATCAGATGCAACTTTCAATGAACAAACTTGACTCTTACAAGCTACTTTTAAAAGAAAAAGAACAACTTCTCTCATCTCTGGAAAACCGTGTCACTAAGCAGTCTGACTTTATGGAATAACAAAGCTTAGAAATTTCTAGCTACCTGTGCACTATTTCTAATTTAAGAGAAGAGAATGTGAGTTGTTCAATAGAGTCACAAAAACTAATGACCAAAGTAGATGACCTGACCGATAAGCTTCGTACGTCTGAGACCGTGAAAATTGATTTGTTAAATCAAAACGTGGCTTACAAAAATGAGAACATAAGGTTATCTAATCAGTTAGAAGAGCTTGAAAAGAAACTTTATAAATTTGGTCAATCTGATCAAACGCTAAAGCTAATCGCACCAAAAGAACCAAAGTACGGAAATGCGGGTATCGGGTACGATAACCCTAATTATTTAAACAAGGCTTTATCCAAAGTTCCTACTTTATATGCATCTGAATTTTTTGGATTAGACAAAATCTTTCCAGAATATAAGATACGATGGACCACACCCACTGGGGAGGAAGAATTGGAAGATAAGTTGAGAAGAGAAAACTCTGTTCTTTCTAAAAGGATAGTTCCTTTTGTTTATGATTCTTTAAATGCGACTTATAATACCGACAAACCCCGTTTCCTGTCATCCGATTATTTTCATAGTTAGTCTCAAGCTGAACTAGATACTAAAACCATTAAAACTGAGGAGGAACCTCTAGCTCCCAAAGTTTATGTTCCAACTCTGATTTTAGAAAAGAAACTTGTTCAGCTAGAAGAATCGTATGCACTAGAACGGGAAAATTTTCAAAAGGAAAAACAAGGTCTTTTATCTCAAATTGAGTTTCTCAGTTCCAACAAAAAGGAGACTATGTCGGATGAGGAAAAAGAATATTTCCAGACGGAAATAAAGAAGTTGCACTCACAACTGGCTGCTATGGCAGCAGATCAACTGAAAGTGTAACTTCCCAAGGCTGACCCTCAAGCTCAGCCTTCCCTTCTCCAAAGAGAGATATCTCATCTGTCTGAAAACTCTTATCCTTCTTCTGACACATCTTCCTCCAAAGCTTTTATGGGTGACTCTTCACCAACTAAAGGAAAAGAGTCTCAAAGTTTTGAATCAGATCAGTGTTCTGATTGTAAAAATGCTTCCGCATATGATCTGCTCTCAACAAACTCTTCCACTGTTCTGAAGTCCTCATGTGATAAGGTCCTTTCAGATGAGGAACTATAATTTTCCGCATTTTTGAATTCTGAGGTGTGTTTAGATAGCAATTTGAGCCAATTTGACTTCAATCCTTCTCTACCTAGCCATGTTGATTTTTTAAGAGAGTCATGTGAGCCTCCGGTTAAATTTTATAAGGGTGAATGTTCTACATCTGCCCCACAAAAACCTTCTGTGAACAATTCGTCAAAATCTTCCAAGTCTAAATCTAAAAGGTGTTCACAGAAGAAGAAAAAGACCGGTCGCTCTCAAAGGTTACAATCGTCAATTTTCAAATCCTCTGACTATGGGTTTAACGGCATTTCAGATTTGTATGGTCGGCGGGAAGAAGTGAAATATGCTTGGGTAACTAAGAAGTCAAAAGAGAGCTCGGCAACATCAGAATTAGTTGATCTTGTCTTAAAGTCTAGAAAGAACAATAATAATCATGATGTCTTTATTTCTAAACCTATAGTTGAATGTAATGGAACTCTTCCTTTAAAAGTTTATTCAATTTCGCAATTACTTCAACTGTCTCATGATTGTCTGTGTTGTTCTTATTGTGGATCAAATGATTTTGTTGATAGTTGTTATGCATCTGATTGGTTTGGCTCATATTATATTGCTCATAAACAGTCTCATTGTGATGTTTCCCGTGAAAGACAAAGACCCAACTCTAAACGGGTCTCTAAGTCGGGTGTTAAATCTAACCCCAAAAGACCCATTTACGAATGGGTACCTAAAAAGAAATAACCTGTTTTGCAGGACGGTCATGTGTGGTATCTAGATTCAGGTTGCTCCAAGCACATGACTGGAAGAAGGGAGCTTCTCACAAACTTCACCGAGAGGTTTTGTGGGAAGTACGGTTCAGGAATGATCACTCCTCTCCCATCAGGGGTTACGGCGATATTGTCAAAGATAATATCACGATCAAGAAAGTCTCATATGTCGAAGGTCTCGGTCACAATCTCTTCAGTATCGGTCAATTCTGCGACAAGAATCTCGAGGTTACTTTCAAGGCTAAAAGGTGTAGCGTTCGAACTGAGGATGGTAAAGAAATACTTTCTGGAATGCGATGCACCAACCTCTATACGATTGACCTCTCTTCCTTGAAACCCGACAAGGAAGTCTGTTTGTTGTCCAAAGCATCTGCTGAACAAAGCTGGCTATGGCACCGTCGTCTCTCGCACTTAAACTTCAAGAATATCAACAAGTTGGTGCTCGGTGGACATGTCAAGGGCATGCCAAACCTAAAGTTTGCAAAAGATCATCTGTGCGCTGCCTGCGAAAAGGGCAAGATGAAAAAGGCGTCTCACAAGCCTAAAGCCGTTCCTAGTACTTCTCGGTCCCTTGAGCTAATCCACATGGACTTATGTGGACCGATGCGCGTTCAAAGTATAAATCACAAGAAGTATGTCCTGGTGATGGTTGACGATTTCTCTCGTTACACTTGGGTCCGATTTCTCCGTTCAAAGGACGAAACTCCCGAGTTGATAATCTCACTTCTGAAGAGCATTCAAGTCAGTCTCAACCAAGTAGTTCAGACCATCAGGACGGACAACGGCACTGAGTTCAAGAATCAAATACTCACCGGTTATCTCACTTCAGTGGGAATCTCGCATACTTTCTCCGCCGCTCGTACTCCTCAGCAGAATGGGGTGGTAGAGCGTCGAAACAGAACTCTAGTTGAAGCAGCACGCACGATGTTATCTCATTCCAAGCTACCACTGTTTCTTTGGGTAGAAGTTGTTGCTACCACTTGCTACACTAAAAATCGGTCTATCATCAACAAGCGGTTCAACAAGACTCCGTACGAGATCATCAACAAGCGTATCCCGAACATCAACTACTTTCATGCTTTCGGATGCACCTGCTTTGTCTTAAATGATAAGGATGATCTTGGCAAATTCAGTCCCAAATCGAATGAAGGAGTGTTTATCGGCTACTCTCAGCAAGCAAAAGCCTACCGTGTCTACAACAAACGGACGAAGACCGTCGTTGAGAGCGTAAACGTGACTTTTGACGAGGCTCCTGACTTGGTTTCTGAACATCTCAGTTCAGAACCCGCGCTTACTGGTGTGTTAGCTTCTGGACAATTCCGTTCGGAGGCTACACAATCTCCAGTGGATCCAAATCATGCGTCTACGTCAAGAGCACATCTTTCTGATTTGGATATACTGTTTGAATTCTTTTATAATGACTTATTTAATGCTAAGTCTAATACTAAGTCATGTGACAGGAATACTGCTCAAGCACCAGAAGTCACACAAGTCACTGGCCCTACCGACTCCGGTGGTCCATCCTCGCCTGGTGCTCCATCCTCTACTGCCAATGATCAAGCTTCCCCGAGCTCAAGTGATAGACACCCTCTTGCTCAAGTTCTTGATGACGGTGCTCCTGAACCGACTCCTGTATCCGTTCAACTTCCTGCACGGACTCCTGTTGATGGTGCTCTCGATGCTTCCCCTCCGGCAATCCCGGAACCTCCCATCGTTTCATCTCCAGCTGAGTCGTCCTCTACTCCTAGTTTGACTCCCACTACGGAGCTTACACCTCATAGGCCATCATCCCTCGAGGCAGTTCAGGATTTACCCCCAGGTGGTCATGTGGATTCCGATACCTCCCATCAGACATATCAAACTCATCCACACACCACCAAGTGGACTCGAGCACACCCCCTTCATCAGATCATCGGTGATCCCTCCACACCAGTTCAAACTCGATCCACCACCGCGAATAACTGTTTATTTTCCTCGTTCCTCAGCCGTAGCGAGTCGTCTATTGTCTCTGAAGCGCTGAATGATCCGGACTGGGTAATTGCTATGCAAGAGGAACTTAACCTATTTGAGACCCTCAAAGTATGGCGCCTAGTTCCCCGACCTAAGAACAAGACGGTGATAGGGACTAAATGGATTTTCAAGAACAAGAAGGACGAAAACGGCATCATTGTTCGGAACAAAGCGCGTCTAGTGGCTAAAGGATATCGCCAGCAAGAAGGAATTGATTACGATGAGACGTTTGCACCGGTTGCCCGCATTGAAGCGATCCGCATGTTCCTCGCCTACGCTGCTCACAAGAATTTCATCGTCTTTCAAATGGACGTGAAATCCGCGTTCCTCAACGGCGTGCTCAAGGAGGAAGTTTATGTCTCGCAACCCGAAGGCTTCGTGAGTACTAAAAATCCGCATTACGTCTACTTTCTTGACAAGGCCCTCTACGGTCTTAAGCAAGCGCCACGAGCCTGGTATGATGCACTATCATCCTTCTTAGTCAAATCTGGTTTCTCTAAAAGTAAAATTGATACTACTTTATTTATTAAAAGAGAGAAGAAAGATAGCATTCTTGTCCAAATTTATGTTGATGATATAATCTTTGGCTCCACGAACCCCAAGTATTGTCAGAACTTTTCTGCCTTAATGAGTAAACATTTTCAAATGAGCATGATGGGGCAAATGAATTTTTTCCTGGGTCTTCAAGTAAAACAATTACAAACAGGAATTTTCATTAGTCAATCTAAGTACATCTCGGATATTCTTTGTAAATACCAGATGGAACAATCTTCATCTATGAAAACCCCCATGTCCACTACTCTAAAGCTTCACTCTGATCCTGACGGTAAGGATGTGAATGCTACTATTTATAGAGGTATGATTGGCTCTATGATGTACTTGACGGCTAGTCGGCCTAACATTATGTTTTCAACATTCTTGTGTGCAAGATTTCAGTCGAAACCTAAAGAGTCTCACTTAGCTGTGGTTAAGCGAATTTTTCGATATTTAAAAGGTACTGCTGATCTTGGTTTGTGGTACCCAAAAGAGACAGGTTTTGAATTGACAGCATACTCGGACGCTGACCACGCTGGAAACATGCTGGACCGGAAGAGCACGTCGGGTCATGTTAAGTACTTGGGCGATCGTCTTGTTAGCTGGGCTTCCATGAAGCAAAACTGCGTGTCCACCTCCACCGCCGAGGCGGAGTATGTAGCAGCCGCCAGTTGCTGCTCGCAAGTAATCTGGATGCGCACCCAGCTCAAAGATTATGGATTTAATTACTCCAGGATTCCCATCTACTGCGACTCGAAGAGCGCTATAGCCATATCAAGCAATCCCGTCCAGCACACGAAGACGAAGCACATTGATGTGCGCTATCATTTTATAAAAGATCACGTGGAAAAAGGTACTATCGAACTCTATTTTGTTAATTCAGAGCATCAGTTAGCAGACTTATTTACCAAGGCCTTGGACGAAAAACAATTTAACTACCTTGTGTCCAAGCTAGTTATGCTAAATCTGAAAGTTTGATCCGTTCGCAGCTCTCAACGAGTTTCATTCACTAACGAATGACTGTGACAACTGCACCAGTGCCTTGTCTCTGGTTGCTATTATCCACACTCCTTGGTTATTGTATTTTACTCGTTCAGCACTGTGTCCGTTACGAACTTCTGTATCAACAATGTAGATTTCGTGTCTTTCCCGCTTCTGTTGTGTTCGTGTGTCTGTGCAGTTTATCTCTTGTTCTCTGAAAAGTGCAAGTTGATTGTGGTGGATCTACAACCCGGTAAGGTGTTCAGGGGGAGCACTAGCGTCAGATGGTTGGTAAGTCTCACGAGACCTCCATTCGAGGGGGAGCAGGTAAGAGGGTTCTGTGTTTGGACCTCCTATTGATAACCATTCGAGGGGGAGCTAAGTCTTGTGCCTTCGGCTTTATTTTTTATTGTTGTTTGTTTTGTTTTTCCCCTTAAGTTTGGTTTAAGGGTATATTTTTTTAACGAAAATTCCAAAAATATTTGTTTCGTTTTTTTTAGCCTTCCAGTATGTTTATTTTGTTTGGTATTGTTCGTCCCACGGTTACCCCGGCCCACCACCCTTAGCCCATATTCGCCCCAAGCCCACGAAACCTCCGGGGGTTTATAAACCCCGGTCGAAGGGTCCTTCCTCTTCATTCGATCGAATTTTTTTTCTCTCATTCTTCATCTCTCTCTCTCGCCCGGACCTCTCCTTCGACCGAATACTTTGACAGGAACCTTCGTCTTCATCGTCTACAATCGAAGAGGTAGGTTTAATCATGTTTCGGGTTTGAGTCTGCATCGATCGTTTGTAATCGGTCGATTGTAATCGATCGGTTTCGAGGTGTTTTCTGCTATGGATGTTCCCCGGGGATGGATCTGTGTCGCTTTATCTTCTCCGGGGGAATACTCCGATCTAGGGTTTCGCCCCGGTCGAAGGCTCCTCCGGTCAAATGGTACCTCCGGTCGAAGACCTTATTCGATCAAACATTGATCCGGTCTAAGTGACCTCCGGTCGAATGCCTTATCCGATCATGCACTTATCCGGTCTTTATAAAACCCCGGTTGAATCTTATCCGGTCGAATCCAAGTTTTGGTGCTTATGGTTATACCTTTTAATATGTATGTTTATGAGGCAATTTTGGTCGTTCTATGTGCTGGTGCAAGTCTATGCGCCTTGGTGACTAACCCTACTTCACGAATAGGGTTTTGCTCTTCCAAGATTTGGAGTTACTATCCGGTGTGATCTAAATAAAGACTGTATAACTCCAACGGCTATTATCTTTTTCCAAACCTGCGTACTAATCGATTAATTCTTCACAGGTACAATGGCACAAAACCAGCCACCAACGATTGATCCAATCGCAGATGCGGAACTGATTCCCGAGGATCAGTTCCTTCCTCTTACTGCCAATAACTACCATCTCGATGTAACCCAACCTGCTATTCAATATCAGGTCATTATCGAGATACTCAGGGGCCATCCAATCTCGTATGCTCTAACGAAAACAGCACCGTACCAATCCTATACTTACAGCAGTTCTTGCATTCTCTCCATGCGTTAGAGGCCGATGGCGGATTTCATATTGAAGGACGGATAGATCACACTCCAGTGCTTCTCACATGTGATCTCTTCCGACAATTTCTTCGGTTACCGACCGCCGGATCCGTAGCAGGCCGCGAAAACTTTGACCCCATGGTCACTGATGCTACACTGTGCACCGATCTTCTCTCCTTGGGTTACGGCGCAGAACTTCGCATTCCATCAACCTTTAACCACAAACATCTATCGACGATATGGTATACGTTGTTCACATACATCAATCGGTGCCTTTCATCTATAACAAAGGGCATTGATCAGACGAGCGCCCCGATTCTACGCATCTTTCACGCGGTGGCCTTCAATCGCCACGTGGACTTTGCCGACTTTCTCTGGTTTGAACTCATTCAGAGAGTCCGGTCTACTGCATCTCGCCGGTCAAACTTCATTCCATTCATGCGGTTCCTACAGATCATTATCCGGAACTACATGAACCTGTATCCCGAGATACAGCGCCGCTCTACCCACCCGACGTGTCCACAACATCCAACTCGCAAGATTCCTTCCCGTGCTGATCCGGAAGGTGTTGTCGCCCGACAAATCCCAGTCGGGGTACTAGACCATCCTCGTCCCACGGCACTGAGTGTGATAGCTTATAGGCACACACACAACATTCCAGCTCCTATGGTCCGGCCAGGACCGGCAGGACCTGCCCAGGGAGCAAGACCTGAGAGACGTGAGGGTCCGCGTCCACGAACGAGAGGCGGGAGCGTCCGGATAGCTGGGGCTTCCGGACTGGGTGTGTCGAGAGATATTATCGTGAGGGGATCTGGCGTGGGCAGTGTCGTTGGAACGAGTCAGCCTAGCTCTTCAAGACAACCACCGTCACCGCCACCAACCGAGACTCAAATGGCAGAAGAGGCCACAGATTTTGAAACCGTTCATGTTCAGTCCTCGTCTGTCGCTGCTACTGAAGACACGGCAGCCAATTCCGACTCCGAAGAAACCCATTTTGCATCATCGCCATCAAATGAAGAGTCTTCTGACTCCGATGGTGACGATGATCAGCCCTCATCTGGAGCGATAAAGAGAGCGGAGGGAGTCTTAGTTGAAAATCAAGAAGTGAGCTGTGTGAGGGAAAGGCGGAGTAAAATGCATTCCGAGAGTACACGAGTGACGGGACAACCATCTTCGGTTGTATCCCCCCTATCCATTTCTATCCAGGTAGCCACATCTGCTACCCAGTCTCATGTGTTGGGACAGGGTATTGAAGAAGCCGCCGTGGACCTAGCGGCGCACTTGCACGCCCAACCAAGCCACTCCACCATCTCTCAACAGATGGTGGTTTCACATTCTCACGGGGATTTAGCACATACGCTATCGGGCTCTCACTTGGAGGGTGCCGATATTGAAACAAGAGAACAGCTGCCCCCGTTCTCGCCATCTTTGATTGCACGGAGTCTAGAGCCATTTGTGATTCATGCCATTCCTAGGACACAGATTCCTTTTTCGGCTATCACCGGTAGCCTAAGTGGCCCGGCCGGAACATCCATAGTAAACCCGCCTTCGGGTAGTTTACGAGGATTGGGTGGAAGTCCTACCACGGCTATCATCACGCCAACCGTGAACGTAGGTGGCTCGACTTCAACAGTCGTAGCTACAACGGGAAGTCTAAGTGACCCCGGCGTTACCCCAACTGAGTTTGTCTCAAGGGAATACATGGACGGCGCCCTAAAGGCTGTCCAATCTATGATGAGGGAGGAGATGGACAACATCAAACGCATGATCAAAGGCAAAGGTCCTGCGACTGAGCCGGAGACCACACTTATTCCACCTTCTCTACCAGCCACGGATCTTTCAATACCTGAACTCAAATCTATCCTTCTCGCCAAACTTATAGCCCAATCTCAAACCGAACCCACCCAGGATGCCGATTTGCTATCCCTACTTCGTTCTCAAGCATCCACACCTACTCCACCTACACCACAGCCTACTGTCTCTACCGAAGCCTTCCAGATCCAGCAAGCTATGCTTAAGTCACTTCAGCAAACCGTAGCTGTTTTGACTGAACGCCTTTCAGCAGTGGAGGATACCTGTCGTAGCCAGGCAGAACGGCTCAAGCGCCGACATGATGATCAGGATTATCCTGATCACCATGAGGGGGAGAAGCGCCAACGTCTATCTGAGCCGGAGACACATTTAGTGGAGTCAGAACAGGTTGAACAGGGTACGGGTTCGGGTACAAGAACAGAGGGACAGAGACAAGAACAGGAACGGGAACCAGTGACAGACTTGATACTATACGATTATCCGACGGTTGAAAAGCCTGAGGAATTTGAAGATGGTTCTCCGATAGTTCCTAAAGATTGGGCAATAATACTAGATCCGAATGAAGTGACGGACACGACAGAAGAATGTGCCAATACTGAAAGAGCTCTAATGGTTATGCAAGAAGAAATTGATGAAATACTGCATCCAGATGATCAGTCTTCTGCCGTGATTCCTTTATTGACCTATCCAGTTAATCACCCTGAATTTTCTTCTACAGTTTTTCCCGAGAGATCTCCTCTAGCTTCACCAGTTAGAGAACCAGTAAGTACTACTCCAGTTCGTCCATCCAAGTGGGAAAGAGTCCGAATAAAAGTTCCTTTCCTCAAAGAAAGCCAGAAAAGGATCTTTGCCCACTAGATCAGAAAGTATGATGAAGTCGTTATCCATGGTCTACAGTCAGTGAAAAACAAAGAAAAACAACGTGAACTTGTGTTCGTGTACAGAAAGTTCCAGCACAAGTACTCCAAGACGAAGCTCAGGATTGTATCAGTTGATAAGATTATACCTGCCTACTTCATGAAGGTTAAGTATACGGACTTTATGGTTACTAGAGAAGATGGTCAACAATACTGCTTTTCTGATGCTGATTTTCCATGTCTGGAGCCACAAGATCTGCTTTACATCCTACGTGACTTAAAGACCAGAACCGTCAGACCCGGAGAAGTCATTGATGCACTAGAAACAGTGAAAAGATACATGAAGTGTGCAATGAAACTTGCGTTGGTGGAAGATTTTCAGATTGGGTTAGAAAGTGATCAACCGAAGATTAATCTGTTCAAGCCTGATCTGAGTGTTTCGTCTGATGCTCTAAATGTACCTGCATTCACAGTTATAAAGATTCCAGAGTTTGGTATGTCATATGTGAACAACAACGGTGTTCTACGCTTTATCCGTTTTGATCAGATTGCCAGATTTTGTGATGGTACGTTGATGCTTTTGAAAGACAAGTTGAAGCGTGTGCTGAGTCAAGATGAAAAAGGAGTTCAGATGTTGGGCCTTAAAGCCCATAAGCCCATTAGGCCTGCGAGCCTGCGTATTTAAAGTTGATTTTAATTCGTTTGTTAGTAAGAGAAATTCATTATTCAGTTTTCTAGTCATTAGGTTTACATACCCTAATCAGAAATTCTCTCTATAAACCTTAACCCTTTGAAGTTATATCAATCATATGACTAGTTGTTGTGGCCTATAATATGTTCATCATTGTTCTTAATTACTTGTGATTGCACTGCACAGGGATCTACAATTACTTGTGTGTTTACTACCTTGCATGTTCTACCTTTTCTACACATCATAAATGCTTCCGCACTCATATTATTCAATCTGTGTGTTGTAAAAGGTCTAATCAAGTTAAGAACATCGTTTATTGGGATCAACAAATATTCATATGGCTTTGGCACATATCTCACCAATATTTGAGTAGAAGTTTATGTAGTTGGTTGACTAGGTACCGTAACAACCGGACTGACTGGGCCATCTATGATTGATTTCATGTATTCTCTATTCTTGTGATTCAGAAATTGAGTCATCCGTTTCTTCCACTACGGATACTCTCTAATGGACAGGACTTGAGGTTTTGACTGAGACCCCATAGAAAGCAAATCTTTCGACATCTTCAAAAATCTGTAATGAACATCTTGGAATGATCATTAGTTTGGAAAATCAACATAATACAACTCAGAAAAATTTTCAGAAAAAAAAATCCAAAAATTTTCTAAGTCTGGAATCCTCACACCACTGTAGATTTCACAGAATTCGCACACCAAAAGAATTCGTACAGGAATAGAATTCACACACCACTGAACAAATCCTTCAACTTTTCGCACGCCTCTTGATGCATAAAGTAACTTTCCACAGGCCCTTATATGTGAATTCAAGCAATTCACACACTTTGAGATGCGAGTTTCGGACTTAGAAAATTTTCAAACTTCAAACTTTTTGCAAGCAAATCTTATGCGAATTCCATACTTAGTCGAATTCACAATCTCAAACTTTTCGTACCAATTCTTTTCGCATAACAGGAGATGTGACTTCTATAGTTAGTAAAATTTCAGCTTCCCTATGCGAAAACCTCATAATCCATATGACAAGAGATGCGAATTCCTCCTTTTCGTATCCTTTACGATGCGAGTTATGTCCTTTAACTTTCAAAATCTTACTTTTCGTATAGCACGCGATGCGAATTCCTCCTTTTCGCATGTATACCGATGTGAATTTTGATCTTCTCGTACAATTCTTTATGCGAGTTTCCCACTTAGACGTTTTCAAACCACACATGTCATGCGAATTCCACCATAGATCATGCGAAAACTCCAGATCTTCTGAGTTCTTCGTAATACGGCTCAAAAACACTAAATTCGATCCAAAATCCAATCAAATCTTCGACTTTGCTTCTGTAAATGCACCAATTTGATCAGGATCACTGCTAGAACCAATTACAAACAGAGAATTACAACAAAATCGACTCAAATATACATCATGATCAAGATACAGTGTGATGAACTCAAGAACTTCGAAAAACACAAAATCAAGTAATTGAATCAGAATTACAGTGCAATTGTGTCTCTAATTCAAAACAAGATTGATCTATTACACTAATCGATAGCGGTGTCCGCGGTCCGGTTTGGGCGGTTTAACCCCCCAAACCACAAACCAAACCACGAATGGCAGTTTACGAAATTTTCCAACCGAGCGATTTGGTAGCAAGTAACCAAACCGGTCAAACCGGACCAAAAAAAGGCGGTCTGATATGACCTGTTTAGGCGGTTTGGGCCTCTTTTGGGCTATAAAATAAAATAACATAAACTCTATATCCAAAATAAATTTTCTACAATTATAACATTATTAAAAAACTAGTATATCGACTTATAAAAGAACGTTTATATATTAAATTAGAAAAAATATTTTTAGGACTGAAAGTCCTATGTGTTGAAAGTGTAATAAAGTATTTATAAGGGTGCATAATGTAATTCATTAATAGTTGATTAATTAGATGGGCCCAAGCCCATAAGCCCATTATCTTGTAAGCCTAAGTATATAAAGGCGTTTCTAGTTCATATTTCAGGTTACTCAAGTCATTTATTAGATTGCTAGTCCATAGGTTTCCATACCCTTATCAGAAATTCTGTTTGTAAACCTGTAACCCTTTGATTGCTTATTAATCTTATGACTAGCAGTTGTGGCTTGATTATTGTTCTATATTGAAGATTTACTATTGATTGCACTGTACTGGGATCTACAATTGGTATCAGAGCCAAGAGACTAAAGGTTTGATCCAGAAAAGGTTTGTCTAAAACCCTGTAATCAAGTATATGTGTTAATCGCTTTTATCTGTCTTTAAGTGATTATATGTTTTTGTGTTTTATCGATCTGTTTGATTTCTGTCAATCTGGGTTGATTGTTTATCGGTCTACTTTTACTGAAAAAAAAACAAATTGTTTTTATCGGTCGATTATTGTGCTTATTTGAGTTTACCGGTCAGTGTTGAGTTGTTGATTGGTTATGAATAATTGGTTTGAGTCTTGTTAATTGATCAACGATTTGAATCTGGGTTAATTTATGGGTTATTTAAGTCGTTTGTTCTTGAGATTGTTCGTGTTCTACGGACTATTCTTCGTGTTTATCGGTCTTTAATCATATCGATTATCGGTTTTTGAGTTTATCTGTTTATCGGGGTTTGATTTTATCGGTCTATCTCTTAAGTTGTTATTAGTCAGGTTCGACCGATAAGTTGTTTGACCGGGACATAGTCTCTACCGGTCCTTTGGTTCGACCGGTGTATTGTCATTATCGGTCGTTTATTCGACCGGTACCTTGACATTATCGGTCTTTGCTTCGACCGAAACTTAGCCTCTATCGGTCTTGTGTTCGACCGATACACTGATTCGATCGGTACCTTGCATTTGACTGATACTTTGACCCTCCCGGTCGTTTTGATTCGACCAGTATTGCTTCGACCGGTACTTTGTCTCTTCCGGTCCTATGTTTTGACCGACCTTGGTTTGACCGACATTTGGATTCGACCGATACTTTGTCTATACCGGTTTTTTGTTTGACCGATACTCTGTCAATACCGGTCCTTTTCTTGACCGGTACATTGCCTTTACCGGTCTTTTGCTTGACCGATACCCTGCTCAATCGGGTTTCTTAAAAAAAAAAAAAAAAAAAAAGGGTCAAATTTTTTCTCTCACGATCATTTTGCAGTGCATTTTTTTTAGCCCCCGTACTTCAAGGTTTCAGTAGCTTGTCATTTGTGACCCTAAACTTTCAAGTTTCACACTTTGTCACTTTTGGTCCCTACACTTTCAAGTTCCATCTCTTGTCAAGTTCAGTCCTTGTATATCAAAAGGAATACTTTCAAGCGAAGCTCTTTCAATGAGTATGGATGAGATGCCACATGTTCTTTACAGAGGAGAATATGACCAATGGAGGATTCAGTTCTTAGATTTCATTGATAAACTTGACTTGGGTGATTATATCAGATTATCTCTGAGGGAAGGAAGAATGAAAACTCCGACAAATATTTGTTATTTTATGGGAGAAAATGGAAGAACGGAACACGAAGTGTACACACTACCATTTAAGGATTACACAGATGAGCAAAGAAAGAGATTTGAAGCTGATAAATTGACTCAAGCTTTTATCTTGCAAGGAATTTCCGAGGAGATTTCAAAAGAGATTTCTGTAAGTTTAGACAGTAAAAAGGCTACAGGAAAACAGTTGTGGAACATCTTGAAAAGATAATGACAGGACCAAAGATGTATTCAAGAGTAAAGTTTTTGGAAACTGAGATCTCTGAACTAAAAAGACGGATTTCTAATCTGGAAGTTCAAATTGTCCAAATCCAACAAGCAGCATATGTTGAAAGTTCTGAGGAGCAGATTGAGCATCTGAAAGATACAAATGCTGAGGTTGAAAAGCAAATATCTGATTTGGAGCAAAAGCATGCTCAAGATAAATCCGAGTTTGAGAAATCGTTCGCAAAGAAGTTCTCATATTTTTCGAGAAAATGTGCTGACGAGAAGAATGAAGTTGAGATGAAATGCATAAAACTTTCTCAGCAAGTTTCTGATTTTCAGAAAGTAATCATTCTTGAAAGAGAAAAGTTTGAAAAAGAAAAGAAGGCCATTGAACAAAAGAATGTGGGATTCTTCAAAGAAATATCCGGGCAAAGAAATGATGCTGAGAAGGGATTTGAAGAAGAACGAAGCATGTTTGAGACGGAGATCAAAAGGCTTACTGCCAAGTTATCTGAACTATCTGAAAAAAGAGCAGAAAACGAAGTCTGAGTTCACGAAGAAGATTGACCTGCTTGTTCCAGAAAGAGACAACTTCGCTTCAACGATTAAAGTGCTTGACAAGTCTGTATCAAGTTCAAATCAGAAATCTGTCTCTTCACAAAGGTCAGTTAAATCTTTTGATCAGATTCATAAGACTAACTTTTTCTATGATAGAAATATAGATGGTTAAGGTACACATCAAAGAAGACGGAGATACAAAGAAGAGGAATTGGTCTGGAAGAAGAAACCAGTTGAAGATGAGCTGAAAGAAAGAGAATCATGTGTACATGCGTTTAAAGCAAAGAAGAACAAAGCGAGTAAAGGTAAACCTGATCATATCAATACAAGAGATCAATTAATCAGGTTATCAGGTAAGAAATACCACTGTTCTTATTGTCGTTCACATGATCACATTCACAAAACCAGTGATCATTTCTGGTATGGTTCTTATTCTATATCCCCCACAAGAACTGCAACTAACATTCGAGGACCCAAATACCAGTGGGTACCAAAGCCGAAAACTGATTCTTTGTTGCAAGCACCTACTGTCAAGGGGAGTAGAAGAACAATGGCTTCTAAGTAAACCAACTTAGACCCCCGACTTCAACGAAGTTTGGCTTCTGATCACATGACAGATCAAGATCCGTTCTTCAACGTTTAGACCTGAATATTTTGCAAATATCCAGGGGAACTTAAAATAAATAAATCATTCTATCATGATTTGAGGGGGAGCTTAAAAGGTAAATATATTCTAATCCTAGATCTCTAATTGTTTGAAAGAAGAACAACTTTCAAGTATGAAAAACAGTTTCTGAAATGTTCAAACCACTTCTGGTTCTCAAAAGATTTTATGAATATAGAAGTGTGATTTTAAATGTTTTTCAGTTTTGAGCTTTAATGTTTAACTGACTGTGTGTTTCTAAAGATCAATACTTGCGTATTATCTTGTCTTTATACTGTAACGTATTCACACACACAGGTTTAGTACTTCGTTTGAATTTGTTATTACCATGTGTCATAGCAAAACAATTTTTCGATGGTAATACCCCCATTTAATATTCAATGTTGTTGAGCATCTATCATTATTTTAAATTTGTGCTTTCATTGATAAATTGTTTATATTTGTTCATATAAACAAAAATCTAATTCTTTGATACCCTAACCAGTTTATTTGATTTGATTGATACATTGTCATATTCTCAAAACAACTCTTTTGATTTCATTTCTTTCATTCAATATCTTTGTTTTGAGAAATCTTCAAAGTTCAATTGCTCAAATCTTATGAGCATACATTTTTGACAGTGTTATCATACATTTTGTGCTTAACTGTTCAAGTTAAACTATTGAGCAAACCATTCTTTATAGGACTTACGTGGGATTTGTTTGAGAACTTAAACAGAACTTCCATGGATTCACGTTAACCAGTGTTTCCTACCCAGGAAGTTATCCTTGAGTGATTGAGGGGTGAGGGGTCTTAAATCAAAGAGTGGGGGAGATAACTCATCCGATTGAGTTTTTCTCATTGTGTGGAGCGGAAAAATGGAAAAGAGAGTTTGGTTAGAAGTGAGCATAATGACAAAAAGAAAGAAGGTGTGAGAACAGAGTTAAAAGAATATCAGAACTCTACACCAACCACTTTCTGGGCCGGGCAGCCACATATTCTGATTGGTTCACACTCTTTGGTGACCATCATTGAAATAGGCAGTGAGCCCATGCCAACTCTTGCTATAACCCCACCAGCCACTCGTTTCTTTCTTAACAAAGAAATGTTTCATTTTCTTTGGGGACGCAGCATATCTGCTATCTAGTCTTCACTCGGAAGATTTAGATATTGAAAAAGAAGGAAAGTTGCCCCACATTTGCACCTCTTTCATGCACATTGAGTCTGTGTAATATATGTTGCTGTCTCAACAGTTTACACAATTTGAGCCTGATCAAGCTAAGTAGCTTCAATCATTCTACACTTGCACAAGCACAAAAGAAATGAGTTTTCTTGTCATAAAATTCATAGAAATTCCTTTGTGGTTTTTTCGATGATTGAATGGAAGCCCTGGGGGAGTGAACATCACAAAAGATCCTTTCCAATGTACATCTGTTGTACAAAGTGGCTCCGTGCTACTTACAGGCATACTAACTGTATCATTTGTTGATTCAGGTTCACAATCCCTATTATATCTGAATTTGAAAAGATTCAAATATATACATTTCATAAATTGACGGATACTCAGATCACAGGGCGGAGAATGTCATTTTATCAAGGGGAGATCAAAGAATGTGTTGAAATTGAAGAGTTTTGATGATCTTGATGCTCACAATCATCAAAAAGGGGGAGAAATTTTTCAAAGTTCAATTTCAAAGTTTTGAAGAAAGAAAATTTGTTTGTCTAGAGATCAAAGAGATGAAGATATGATTTTCATGCTAAATTTGTTTGTATGAAGACAGTGAAGATTTCAAAGTTTGTATTGATTCTTTCCCGTATCAGGTGGTGTTTGCTACAAGATTCTTTCCCGTATCATGTGGTGTTTGATACAAGTTTGTTTAACATTCCTCCTACACGCTAATTGAAACAAGTTCTTAAACTGAAAGCTTATTCAACTCGCTGTTCAAAGACAGATTCTTTGTTTTAAACTGAAGATGCACCGTGGAAAGTCACGTTACTCTCACATTATCTTTCTTGTGTGCTGATCCGATGTGATTGAGTTTCTATAGTTAAAAGTTGTGTGATAGTGCATTCAGTCGAGGCTACTATACATTGAATCTGGTTACAAAGTTGATACTATGAAGACCAAGAGCTTTATTCAAGGGGGAGCGTGGAAAGACATGATGTCAAGCAACACCAAAGTTCTTCAAAGATTCAAGAGGGAAAGAAGATCAAGGCCTGAAGATTTTCAAGTGGTTAAATGCTTTATTCAACTTTAGGGGGAGATTATTAGGACTGAAAGTCCTATGTGTTGAAAGTGGAATAAAGTATTTATAAGGGTGCATAATGTAATTCATTAATAGTTGATTAATTAGATAGGCCCAAGCCCATAAGCCCATTATCTTGTAATCCTAAGTATATAAAGGTGTTTCTAGTTCATATTTCAGGTTACTCAACTCATTTATTAGATTGCTAGTCCATAGGTTTACATACCCTTATCAGAAATTCTCTCTGTAAACCTGTAACCCTATGATTGGTTATTAATCTTATGACTAGCAGTTGTGGCTTGATTATTGTTCTATATTGAAGATTTACTATTGATTACACTGTACTGGGATCTACAAATATTGAGCAAGTTGAAAAACGTTTAACAAGTCCACCAACAATAGTTGAATTTTGAACAAATATTGAGAAAGTCGAAGAACGATTTGGATTTTAGATTTAAATTTTTAACGAATCTTTGAACTTTGTCAATTTAAATAACACAATCAATTGAGAAAATAAAAACTAAAAATGTTATTATTTGACGAATTTTTTTAATTGAGTCATAAAAGTTGAGTCTACAACATGAAAACTAAATATGAGTAATACATGCGGGTTTTTTGCGGTCGGTTCGGTCCAGACCGTTAAAAAAAGGGTCAAACCGCAGACCCGACCGGACCGAGCGGTTTAGCTATTTTTCAAACCGGATCGGACCGCCACACCACTCAAACCACCAAAAAACGGTTCGGTTTGAGTTGGTTCGACCGGTTTGAGCGGTCCAACGGTTTTTTAAACACCCCTACTAATCGATCACTGAACAAACAAGAATTTGAGAACAAAAAAATGAAATCTATGTCTTTGATCACAACTCAGATGACAGGATGTGAGTTCTTAATTTTCATGTTGATTTGATCCAAATCTGCTCTGATATCAATTGAGAGTTCTAGATCCAAACTATCAAACAATCACAGACTATGTAGAATTCATTCTTTTATAGATTGAACAACAATTACAATGATTTCCTAGACTCATATACCTATTTCTCATAATTAAGTTCTATGTGTGTTCTTCACTATTATCTCTCAATCTGTTTTCTCACGCACGTATTTGACAATTAACAAGACTCACCTATTTATATGGTCAACATGACCTCACAACAATAACTATTATCAAAGTCAAACACATTGACTTACAAGCCTTTCACAACTAAACCCATACATTTTTACAACTTTATAACTTTGACCCCTCATTTAATCTTGAATACAATTCTGACTTAACACACCCATGGTCGTTAACCGTAGTGTTAAGTACCAGGGTGCGGTCACCCCGATACTTGGAAAAAAAGATGTAGCGGTGGAATCCATCCACCTTGATAGTATACGCCATGAGGAGGTCATTCACGTCGAACGGCGACCCCCACTTTGCTGTTAGTCGCTCAATAACTGAGATGACTCTCCAAAATTAGGGCATTAGTTGCCCCGGTGCAAGGTTAAATGTGTGCATAAACAACCTCGATAGTGGCGAATAAGGCCACTTGAAACCTATCTTGAAGGGATATTCGTATATAACGAAATATCCCTCCTGGCACATATCAGGACGAACCTGACCCGGAGAATTTATGGCGACACTAGCAGGGATCTACGCTAAGCGCCTAAGATCGTCTTGACTTTGGATTGTACTCGTTGGTTCACTCAACGTAGCTAAACCAGTCAAGTTGATTTTTAGATGACTCAAACCTAAGATATCCTAGTCCTTCCTAGGTTTCCTAGATAAATTCTTGAATCGTATAAAAGAGTAATAGAGATCGTACCTTATATAGTCGCTCTAAACCTTGAACTAACGGTAAAGATTTTGCAGGTTTTTGGAAAGGATTCATAAAAGTGTTCGAAAGCATAAAAGGAAACAATCCCCCCGGATACCCCTATGTATACGCTGAAACGTATCATGTCGAGTCACTCGATGATCGATACATGTCGATCGACTTTTCGTGTGTATCGTTGGATTACCGACACCTGTCCTGACAACTGACACGTACACAGATACACGCGACCATGACGTGACGTGTGTCAGTTAGGCCATCATGGGCCTAGATGGAAATGTTGGATCCCAGATTTAATCTTATAACAATGATATAAAACTGATAATGTCCCAAATATCAAGTTCTTATCAATCTAACACAATTAACAACAGCAACAAGATGATTACAGATTTGATGCTTAACCTGTTATTTCAATTTCAACAAAGATTTCGTATACAAACTTTCTCTCTCTAAAGCTCTGCGTATTCAATTACAGTCTCTAGTCACATGCTTACTCCAACACAACTAGCTACAAGACTATTAAAACAAAACAAACAACATGCGCTAAAACATAAAGTAAACTAACACAAGACTTTGACTTTCACTTATTACATTTTGACTTTGACATTTATAATGAGAGATGACTTTCATCTTTGACTTGGACAAAGAGAGATGATCTTGTATCCAATCATTATGTGCACTAACAATATCCCCCTTTGGATTAAAGATCATCTCAAAAATATTTTGCAAATCAATCTTCTCTTTTAAGCTCAATTTGTACTATCTCCCCCTTTGTCAATCTTTAACAAATTTATCTTCCCTTTTTTGTTGAATTCTTAGCAGAATAAACATTGAAGCTCAGTCTCTTTTTTATGATCAAAACAGTCTTCAAACTCTCTGTAATCTTCCAAAGTTTGTCTTCAAAAGTAATAACAATCTCTTCCAAGGTTATAAAAACCTCTTTCAGACATAGGAAATAAATTATCTTCAGATTCAACTCAGTTTCCTTCAGCAAAATGTCTTCAAAGAAAATTTCTGGAAAATAAACTCATCTTCAGAAACCTTTGAACTTTCCATTTCAGCTTTCAACAACTTTCTTCAAATCAACTATCTTGATATAATTTTCTTCTTTTAGTTCACAGATTTCTCTATCCTGTCTCCCATATTCATTTCTAATTCATACATTTCTTGAACTCTTCTCCCCCTTTTTATGAATGAGGCATGAAATCATCAAAACTATACAAGAAATGTCTTTGATAATCTGATCTGACCACTAATCTTTCATACTGAGCCTCTGACCATCTATCGATCCAAAGAGATATTCATCCAAATCTATGCAAATTCAGACAAATTATGAGTGTAACACCTGAATCAACAAATGAATCAGTTAGAAGTTCCTGTAAGTAACACGAAGTCACTGTGTGTAACAAATACACATTGAAAAGGAGATTTTGAAATATTCACTCCCCCAGGTATTCCATTCAATCATCGAAACACCACAACGGAATTTCTTTGAACGTTATGACAAGAAAAACAAATTTCCGTGTGTGTTCGTGCAAGTGTTTGAAAGAATTAAGCACTGATGATTGCTTTTTATAAGGCTCAAAATTATGTAAACCATTGAGACAACAATAGTTAAACACATACTCGATTGTGCATGATCGAAGTACGAAGGTGGGGAAGACTTCCTTCTTTTTCAATATCCAGATTTTCCAAATGAAAATCAGATAGATTATTTGTTACGTCCCTTTGAAAATATGAAACATTTTTTTGTGAAGAAGAAAATGAGTAGTTGGTGGGGTTTTATCAAGAATTGGCATAGGCTAGTTGCTTATTTCAATAATGTTCACGAAAAATTATGAAACACTAGTAATGTGGCTGCCCGACTCAGAAAAAGTTGGTGCAGAGTTTGATATTCTTTTACTATGATCTCTCACCCTCCTTATTTTTAAAAATTAAGCTCACATTAACCAAACTCTCATTTCCATTTTACCTCATCACTCAACCCACACTCAGTTGTTTGACTCCTCACACATTTGATCACTCATTCAAAACAAGTATATTGAATTATGCTCACACAATGAACCCATATTGTCCTATAAGAACATGTTGCTCAATTGGTTTAATTTGATAGTTAAAGTACAAAATATACAAGTTAGATGTATGTATGCTCAATGAGATAATCATGAAGATTTGAGCATTTTAAACATTGAATACTTTTCAAAACAAGTATATTGAATGAATGAAATGAATACAAGGAACTTGTTTGAAAATCTGACATTGTATGATAAAGATCAAGAATCAAAATTATTTATCTATTAAGGCTTAGGTCAGCAAAAACTGGATTTTGTCTATACGAAACAATATATAGACATTCTTGAAAGAAATGTTTCGAAATGAAATCACACTCAAAATTCTTTGAAGTTCAATCGGGGTGTCTTACCATCGAAAATTTGTTTCAATTTAGAGACATGGTAAGAACATATTCAACAAAAATATCAAACCGGTGTGTGTGAATACTTGACAGTATATAAAAAAGATAATACACAAGTATTTTTCTTTGGAAACACACGGTTTGTATAGCAAGTAAAGCACAAAGAACATGAAAACATTTAAAATCACACTTCTATATTCATGAAAACATTTTAAGAATCAGAAGTGGTTTGAACATTTAAGAACATGTTTTCATACCTGAAAGTCGTCCTTCTTTCATACATGTATGAGATTAAGATTAGAAATAAACCTTTTCGCTCAGACTTAAATCTCATCAAGTCAGCTCTAAGTCATAAAAGATATAATCGTTTAAGCTTTCTCTTGTTTCTGTAAAAAGTCACAAGGTCGTCAAAGTGCAAAGCTTTATTTAAAAAATTTATTGAAAATTAAATGACATAAAGCAGTACAACATTGAATGTACGAGTTCTAATCTGAAATAATCAGAAGTCATATTCAGTACTCCTTACTCTCACTCTAATTCCCCCTGCATCAGAAAATTTATCAGTAACAAACATATGCAAAAATTGTTAACTCCCCCTCAAATGAATATAGATCAACTTTTCATCTTCTCTCACTCCCCCTGAGATCATGAACAAACTTTAAAGTGAAGATATCTTGTCAGAATAAAAATAAAGAAATGAAGAAAAATAACAATAAGAAAAACTTTAGTAGGTAATCACAAATTATGTCTTGAGATTTAGCATACCAAGTTTCGAGACAAGAAAACTAAATCTCTTTTCGTCGAGAGACTTGGTAAACAAATCAGCAAGCTGATAATCAGTGTTTACAAAATAAAGATCTATTATACCTTTTTCCACATTGTCTTTGATGAAATGATATCTTACATCTATGTGTTTGGTCTTTGTATGTTGCACAGGATTTGCTGATATTGCAATGGCGCTCTTAGAGTCACAGTATATCGGGATCTTGTCGAATTTGAAGCCATAATCTCACAGTTGTGTTCTCATCCACATGACTTGAGAGCAGCAGCTTGCAACAGCAACATACTCTGCCTCAGTCGTTGATGTGGTAACACATAGTTGTTTCTTTGATGCCCAACTAACGAGTTTATCCCCTAGAAATTGTATATGTCCCGACGTACTTTTCCTATCCAACATACATCCTGCATGATCTGCATCTGAGTAGGTTGTCAGTTTAAAACTAGTATCTTTAGGATACCACAGACCAAGATCTGCAGTGCCCTTCAGATATCTAAAGATCCTTTTGACGGGCAAACAAATGGGATTCTTTGGGATTAGCCTGATATCGAGCACATAAACATGTAGAAAACATAATATCTGGCCTACTTGAAGTTAAATACATCAAAGAACCAATCATCCCTCTATAGGTTCTAACATCAACAGTTTTTCCCGAAGGATACATGCCGATCTTAGATCCTAGTGCCATTGGGGTTCCGATAGGTGTACAATTTTCCATTTTGAATTTTCTAAGAATATCAAAAATCTACTTTGATTTATTGATGAAAATCCCTATTGAAAATTGCTTGACATGTAATCCGAGAAAGAAGTTCATCTCTCCCATCATATTCATCTGAAATCTAGACACCATGAGGTTTGAAAAATTCTTACAGTATTTAGGATTTGTTGAGAAAAATATGATGTCATCCACATATATCTGAATAAGAATGATATCGTATTTTTCCTTTTTAATAAACAAAGTAGTATCAATTTTACTTTTCGTGAAACCCGACTTGACAAGAAATTTAGACAAAACTTCGTACCAGGCTCGAGGCACTTGTTTCAGACCATAAAGTGCTTTATCCAGGATGTAGACATGATCTGGTTTCTCTGGATTGATAAAGCCTTCTGGCTGTGAGACATAGACTTCCTCCTTTAGTATGCCATTAAGAAAGACAGTCTTCACATCCATTTGATAGACGATGATGTTTTTGTAGGCAGCATACGCAAGAAACATTCTGATTGCTTCAGTGCGTGCCACTGAAGCATAAGTCTCGTCATAATCAATTCTATCCTCTTGCTGGTATCCCTTAGCCACAAGTCTTGCTTTATTTCTGATCACGATACCATCTTCGTCCTTTTTATTTTTGAATACCTATTTTGTGTTGATTATAGATTTAGCTTCAGGTCTTGGCACAAGTCTCCAGACTTTTAAAGCCTCGAACTAGTTCAGCTCCTCTTGCATCGCAGTCATCCAATACAAGTCAGCTAGAGCTTCAGATACGCGAGTGGGCTCTATCTTGATCAGGAATGAGTCATGCATACACATATTCAAAGTAGCAGACCTAGTTTGCACTGGTAAAGTTGGATCTCCAATGATTTGGTTTATCGGGTGCTCTTTGGTCCACTAATGTTCATGAGGGAGTGGATTTGACATAGATTGATCATGATTATCATCTAAGTATCCACTGTCTTCTTCTTATCCAGGAAGAGAGTCAGTTGAAGTATTTGATGTAGAAGTTTCAGTTGAAACAACTATTTTTGGCTGTTGAGTGGACGTGACAGTACAACCATCTGAATCAACAACTTCTGTCTCGACATGTTCAGGTACAACGTCAACTGAAGGAGTAATTGTTTGAGGTTAAGTTTCGTGCTGAACCGGGGGAACTAGTTCAGTAGATACATCCGAAGTAGTTGGATGATTAGTCGTTGAATCTTCTGACATGTCAACCACAATAGATTTAGGCAGTTTAGATCCAAGAAACTCATCATAAAAGAATTCAAACAATAAATCCAATTCTGATAAATGAGATGTAGATGTATAAGCTTTATCAGAATCAATCGCGTTAATCACAGGTTCTGGACTTATTTGTCCAGAAGCTAAAACTCTTGTAAGTATGGGTTCTGAACTGTGTTGTTCAGAAGCCACCTCTTCATCGAATGTCATGTTTAATCTTTCAATTACTGTCTTGGACTTCTGTAAGTACACCTGGTATGCAGAAGATGTTTGAGAGTAACCAATGAAGATGCCTTCGTCAGCTTTCGGTCCGAACTTGTTCAGGTTCTCTCTGTCGTTTAATACGAAGCACCTGCATCCAAAAACATTAAAGTGTTTAATGCTAGGTGTACGATTGTTTATCAAAGCATAAGGTGTTTTACCATATCGGCGATGTATTATGGACCAATTCTGTGTGTAGCACGCAGTCGAAACAACTTCTGCCCACAGAAACAGAGGTAGATGAGATTGACTTAGCATAGTACGAGCGGCCTCGACTAGCGTTCGATTACCTCTTTCTACTACTCCGTTCTGTTCTGGCGTTCTTGCAGCAGAGAATTGATGTGTTATTCTGACCGATTCGAGATAATCTTCAAGAGTGTTGTTCTTAAACTCTGTGTCGTTATCTGTTCTAAGAAGCTTGACTGGCTTTTGCAGAATTACTTGCGTAGTCTTTAAGAAGCTGATGATGACTTCGGGTGTCTCATTCTTAGATCTCAGAAATTTGACCCACGTATATCGTGAATAATCGTCCACAATAACTAAGACATATTTCTTGCCGCTTATGTTTTGCGTTCTTATTGGACCACAGAGATCCATGTGTAGGAATTCCAGTTGAGAACTAGTACTTTGCTCAGGCTTCGACTTGTGAGCGGCTCTCTTCATCTTTCATTTCTCACATGCTACGCATAGGTGTTATTTATCGTATTTCAGTTCAGGAACTCCTTTGACTAGTTTTCTAGTGACTAATTTATTGATGTAACAAAAATTCAGGAGAGAAAGCCTTCGGTGCCATAACCAGCTTTGTTGCAACGAAGATTTTGACGGTAAACAAACCTCATTGTCAGTCTGGACTTTTGACAGATTAATTGTGTATAGATTTGACTTTCTCGTGACGAACAATAGTTCCTTACCATCTTCAGTACGTATTGAACATCGTTTGGCCTTGAAATTTACCTCTAAATCTTTGTCACATAACTGGCCAATACTGGACATATTATGTCCTAAACCTTCCATGTAACTCACCTTCGTAATCGTCACGTTGTCATTAACCACATCACTATAGCCTAAAATCGGTGAGAACTGGTCATTGTCGAATCATACTTTCCCGCAAAATTTCTCTGTATAATTAGACAATAAAGCTTTATGCCCGGTCATATGCTTGGAGCAACCAGAATCCATGTACCACATATGATTGGTCTGCATAAGAGAAATCGGGGAATAACAGCTTTAGGTAGCCATTTAAATGTGGGTCCTATCGGATTAGTACAAGATTTTGGCATCCATTTGTACATAGATCCTCTGAACTTTTGAAAAATCTTTGAAACATATGATTTATGAGAATAGACATGAAAAATACCAAACCAATCATCAGAATATCGGTGAGAAACAAAATCATTCTGTCTATAATTAGATGACTTAGTAGCAGACCGATATAATTGGAGTAATTGCTTTATTGTATATCTCTTGTAAGAAGTTACAAGGTTTTGTTTATTTAAAGCAACAGTACCGATTACATCAGAATTACTACCAGTAGATCTATTACAATCATTGGGACATTATTCAGAACTCTCATCTATCTTCTGTTTTAGTCGCCATTCAGTTCGACCTTCCGACCTTTTCTTTCTTAAATCTGAAACAAAAGATTTAGATTTGTTAGGAAAATCAGATTTCCATTCAGTTCGACCTTCTGACCTTTTCTTTCTTAAATCTGAAACAAAAGATTTAGATTTGTTAGGAAAATCATATTTCTAAGAATGTCTTTTCTTAAGCTTACCAGTGTTTTTAAATTTCTGTGAGCACTGTTTCTTTTGCTTCTTACCAGTCTGATAGTAATCAGTACTCACAGAAATTGGTTCATCAACCTTAGTCGATGATTCACCAATTTCATACACACTTGGTAAAACTTCACCATTAATGACAAAAGTAGAATGATCTGGAAGTTTGACATTAAAGTCAAACATATCAATCTCATCAACACACCCTTCATCAGAATTTAAAAAATCATTTGCAGACGCAAATAAGTCATCAAAATCAACTTCAGAAGTTTGAGGTGCATTAGAAGATGTTGAACACTCATTAGATTTAGTTTTGAAAACAGTGTTCTTTAATACAGTAGAAAACAAATTTTGTTCTAAATCACCCAAAATTCTTTCATCAGATAAAATATTTTCAAGTTCAATTATTTTTATTTCTAGAACGAGTGGAGGAGTGTAAATCTTAGCTTTAACTGATTTTGCCTCCATCGCAGTAGTCTAATAGCTAGCAAAATAATCATTTGAAAGAAATTTTGGTTTTTCTAAAAGATAACTATCATTCAGCTTTTGATAGCAGAATGCTAGTTGCATTTTCTTTAAATTCTTTCTTTTCTCATCTTCTTTAGCCTCAACCTCATCCGATGATTTGGTAACAAATTTGGGTTTTAAATGATGATATTTACCAGCAGCAAAAAGAAAATCAAAATTATACAGTGTCGGTTGTTTTTTGATGTCTTTCTTTAAGTAATGAGGGTTATCGTAACCGAGTCCCCATTTCTCTTAAAAATCAGCCTCCTCATTGGGTGTATTTAAGAAAATGGTTTGATCTGTTCGACCTCTAGCATATAATTTCGTTTCCAAACCATTTACCTTTTTATCTAAGTTCTTGTTTTCTACCTGCAAAATATGAGCTTTTAGAACACATTCTTGCTTTTCAAGATCAGACTTAGAAACCTTAGAAACAAATTCAGAAATCTTACTTTCAAACCCATCTTTTTGCGTTTTAAAATTAGAAGCAGACTTGTTCAGAGAGTCAATCAGATCTTTGTTCCCAACAATTTCCTTGTTAAGTTCAAAGATCTTTTGAATTTTCTTCGCAACTTTGTTCTTTTCCTTTTTCAATTTACATTGAAGATCTTGAAGTTTGACCATCATGGCTTCCATTTTGGTTATAAAATAAGATTCAGAAAGATTAAGTACCTCATCAGATATCTATTCATCACTTTCATCAAACTTCACCGTATTACCCATCAAGCACATGTGTGTTGTCTCTTCTTTTTTTTCTTCATCCGAATGATCCAGCCAAAACTCGTCCTCAGACATAAGTGCCTTGCCAGCCTCCTGCTGCTTGGCCAAGAGCATCTTATTCTTATAGTATTATGAGTTTCTAACTTTGGGCTTTCGATAATCCTTGGCGTAGTGACCAATCTTTCCGCAATTATAACATTTGATCAGGTCATCTGTTTTCTTCTCAGCCTCATAATCATTCAGATACTTCTTCTCATCATCGGGCTTTCTTTCTCCAAATCTCTTCTCCTCGTACCTTTTTCCTTCCACCCTTTCTCTGTGCTCATAATTCTTTGATCCAGAAGAAGAATACCTCTGTGAGTTTGACCCTAGTTTCTTGTAAAATTTCTTCTGAAAAGCACGGGTCAACAATAGCATTGCTTGCTTGAGGTTCTCCCCATCATCATTGTCAGAATCAGAACTAGAATCATCTGAACTTGGGATCACAATCTTCTTCTTATTTTTATTCTCTTTCTTTTCTTTCTCTTTCTGTCCTGCTACCAAAGCAATCGGGTCAGAGACTTTCTCACTCTTTTTCTTCTCATCTCTTTTCTTTTCGACATCCTCTTCATTTTGCCTTAGAGTTTCATAGACCTCATGAAGTGGGATATCACTAAGGTCTTTCATTGTTTCATTCTCCGGGTGTGTTTCTTCCATTCGGGTTGGAGAATGCTAAGGAATTTGACGTTATTCTCAATTTGCTTCTTCTTCACTTTGTTCTTTGATAGCTCGTTCAGAACAAGTACGAATCTCTCGTATGTTTCCTCAAGGCTTTCATTTTCTTTCGCCTTGAATTCCTCGTAGCTATTGATGCAATTGCTACTTTCATCTGATTACCGAACTTAGAACCCATCATCATTTTCTACAATTGATCCCACGTCTTTTTGGCATTTGCTTAGTAGTTGTCAAACTTTATGTAAATCTCGTTAGGAATACTCTGAAGAAGTAGAGATCTGGCTTGTTTATCAGCTTTAAAACGACTCTTCTGTTCATCAATGTATTGAGCAAAGTCTTTTGGAACATTCTTTGTTTTTCTGATTTTGTCCTCATCTCCATCCTCACTATCAGAAGAATCTTCATCTGGTATCTCAATGCTAGGAGGAATCATGGGACCTTCAGTAATAGACTACAAAATGTTTTTCCCGTTTGCGTGTCGGTCAACAAAATCCAGGAACCTGTCCTTCCATTGCTCGTAATCCCCTTTGAACAGAACAGGGGGATTTACGTCAGTACCGATTGAGAGAGCGTCTTTTGAAGTCATCCTGTTATTAAAAATAATCAATAAGAACTTGACACACGATCGTTAGTCCAATAGAAATCACAGAAATACATAAAACTTTAAAAGAAACTCAAGAATGAAATTTCTGAAATTCTATAAGTCTAAAATTCGCACACTAGATTGAGGAACATGGAATTCGCATGAACAATTCGTACATATTGCAGAATTCGCACACTACACACAAATTTGATAAAGAATTCGCATAGAAGAAAGTTTACATAATTCGCATGTAAGAAGAATTCGCATACAACTCTATGCGAGTTCTGGACTTGGAAAAATTTTGAAAATCAAACTTTTCGCAAACAACTTTTCGCATGAAACACTCACACGAATTCAACATTTAGAAAAATCTAAAACACAAGAATTCGTATGATTATATTCTGCGAATTCTAAGGAATTCGCATATGAGACTTATGCAAGTTCTATCCTTCAAAGAATTTCAAGATAAACTTTTCGTCGACAAGACTTCTGCGAAATCTTTCCTTGAAGTTTTCTAAAAACACTTTTCGCACTGACACTTATGCGAATTCTATCAATTCTCGTGTCTCAGTTAAGCGAATTCTATACAATTCGCACTATAACCATCTGCGAATTCTCTACTTGTAATTTTCAGAAACACACAATTATGCGAAAACTCAAGATTATGTGAAATCTAATAGATGAATATGCGAAATCCAGTAAGCCTGTGAGTTCTCCTGGCGAGTTCTTGAACAATCTGTGAGTTCTTTAGATCTCAATGAAAAATACGCACTGATCAACTGAAAACCCATCTATCCTTTGAATTCTAGTCCAAAACTTTGTCAATTTACTCACTCACACATCTAGAACCACTTTCAATTACTGAATTTCAGTTTGAATCACTCAAACTTACAAAATGATCCAGATACAGTGTGATAGACTTGTGAACTCGAAAATGAACAAAAAATTCAAAATTGAAGAAAAATACAGTGCAATTCACCAACAAACCTTTACAAGATTATTCTAATACACTAATTGAACACAATCGAATCAATTAGAACTCGAATTTCACACAAAAATCCAAAAATATGATCTACGACTCAAGAACATAGTCCGACACCATTTTCTCGATTGATTTCACTTGGATTTTGATAATCCCAAAATCAACTAAATCATAGAGAGAGAAATTAGAGAGAGAGTTGAAAGCGTAAAAGTAGATTTCTATGAGATATGCGTGGGTTCCCTACAAGACACAAAGCCACAAGGGACTTAAATACCTTGGCCAATACTACACAGAATATGCTACTAAAAACACAGTATTAGACCAAGCCTATAAATACAATGATTACTATAAAATCTGACTTAACAATCTCCCCCTTAGTAATAATTGGCGCGGTGGTCTTCAATATCAATCTTCTAAATCAACACAGACCATCTAAGCGACTTAGCAAAGCTTCTTGACTAAAATTTTTTTCTTCTCAGCATCTATCAATCTATGTTGCTTTTGCTTCTTTGACAAGACTGGACCTGTTTTAATAAACTTGAACGAACAGTCGGTTCATCAGCTTGTGCTCTAAACGACGCACCTCTTTCAAATGAACTTGAATGAACTGTGGTGATCGGAGCTGGAACAACAAAAGAATTAGTAGCTGAGAGAATAGAATCTTGAGCGAATCTTGAGCAACAGATAAACGTTTGAACTCTTTGTCTCTTTAACTTCTCCTTAACTTCTCCCCCTCATGACCTTGATGATCTGGATCAACTTGGTCATGCAAATGTTGGAGACGAGACAACTTAAGATCTGCAAAAACAGAATAAAGGAGAAAGAGGGAAGTTTTGCGCTACATGTTGGTGGCGCAAACTTAGTTTTGCGCTAGATGAAGGTGGCACAAAGTTGAGTTTTGCACTAACAACTGTTGGCGCAAAGCTGACTTGAAATCTTAAAAATTTAACCTGTTAAGCTCTTTGACTCCCCCTATACAAATGCACTAAATATGACAATTCAAATTAGCATTTGTATAGAAAATCAGATACTCCCCCTCGAAAACATATATGATATTTCAGAATTTTCTCCTTATTCACTCCCCCTTGAAGAATGCACAAACCCATTTACAAAAATATGAGAACACAAGAATTGAAACATCAATGTAGAAAGAAAAATATACTGAATATGTATTTTGAAACAACTAAACATATAAAATTTTAAACACTAAACAAATTAAATTCTACTTAGTAAAATATCACAGATTAATCCATCAGATGAAAGCAAGTGTATGTTGTTGGATACAGATACAAGTTTCATTGCATATCAAGTTAAGACATGTTCATTTTAAAAAACATTCAACAATCTATTCAGTGTGCTAGCATGCGAACTTCGATTAGCTTCAAGAAAATGCAATTCTAAAAATATAATAGATAACTTTGCACGTACTCACACTAAGCCATCAAAAATTAAGATTTTCACAAATTTATAGGTTTATCGCAACTTAAACATATCACTAGGTATCATGAGATGTGTGCTCATTGGCATCTTTTAGCATTGTGTACATTGGCATCTTCACATGAGTGTGCTCTTTGGCAACTTTTAAGCTTGTGCACTTTGGCATCTTTTAATCAAAAAGTTTGGTAAGTAAAGAACATGCCGTAAACGTAACTTTCTATCTGACCCTATTGCAGGATTTGGGTCAGCCGCTCTCAGACCAGTTGGCCTTAGGGGACTAGGTGTCAAGAACCCCTATGAACTTACTCTCCCAGATCAGAAAGGCTACATCGACACATCCTAAACCCATTCATACCAGTAGAACATGACTTTCGATCTGATTCTATAGAAGGATTTGGGTTCGATCACTCCCAGACTAATTGACCTTAGGGGACCAGATGACAAGCATCCCACGGAACTTACTTTCCCAAACCAGAAAGGTCACAGGTACAAACTTTTAAACTTAGAGATTTCTATATTTTATATATATAATTCATCTCAATCACCCAGTTTTACATCTAAGTGCTTAGCCCATATTTTCATTACGATCCATAATTCAGACTTTTTAGGATTTCCAAGCATTGTAAACTTTAAATATTCCGAATCACATATCTTTAAAGCAGTATGCAAAAGTTTCAAACATGTTGCTGACCTTTCGACTTTTGTATGACTTGAAAGTTGAACATATAAAACTTCTATATAAACAAAGCAACTTAAAATTTATCCTAGACACACATTTTATTCAAAAGAAAGAAAAATTGTAAAACTTTTACTTTATAGAATAAAACATGTAAATATTTAAACTTTTAAATTCAACATTCCGAGTTTAAAAAAAATTTGCATTTAAGACAAAATGTAAAGATTTCGGAAAATTGATATTTAGTCGAAACAAAATAAAATTCAATAATATCTTCTTCCACATAATGTATAATGAATTTGTGTCTCATATCAATGCTTTGGATCTGATCAAACATGCTCAGATTCTTAAAAAAATATGAGATAACTAGAACAACATCATAGACAGAGATAAATGCAGCGGAATTAAGTAGATGTACTCACAGTTTCTCATTAGTCTAGAAGCTAAATGCATTGAAGAACGAGTCCTAAACAGATATGTTTAGAAGTCGAAGTCCATTGAAGTACGGGTTCCGAGATGATTTACTCAGAAGCCATAGTCTTTTAACTTTGAAGTCCAGGTTTTGAACTGTTTTGTTCAAAGGCCTTGGTTCTCTTACTCCCCCTTGACTTGAGGTGCCTGCAATTGAGAATCAATCTTTGATTTTGGTACCCACTTGTATTTGGGTCCATGAATGTTAGTTGCAGTTCTTGTGGGGGAAGACTTGTTAGATTTAACATAGAAAGCACGAGAAAAATAATCAGAGGAATTAACAGAATCATCAGTAGAGGACGAAGCATGATCATCTGAACTTGAACCAGAGGAGGAATATGAGACATCTTTTGAAATTCGAATCATTTTCTTTATTAAATATTTTGAAATTTTCTTACAAACAGCAAATGAATCATTTCTACAAAATTTGTCTACATTTTGATCCTCACTAGTCACAGATTCATCCGATGTCCGCTTGACCCTCCATATCTGCCTTGTATGAGTGCTCAAAGTCCTATCTGAAATATTGGAATCATAAGAATTAGAACTGTCAGAAATGACTTTAGCTTGTTTCTTTAACTTCTTTGACCTTCTTCTTTTACGCTTTGGTTTATAATAATCATCATTTAGCGTAAAAGATTCATCAAGAATTTTTTATTTAAGATTTGAATCAGAAGAAGCAACTTTACCTATGAAACCCAACTGATCAGACAATAAATTTGAACTTAACTCGGAGTCAGAAAATTTTTGAGAAAATATTTCAGAGTTTAGAAATTCCTTTTTGTTTCTTTAAAATTAGAAGAAAGGCCAGAAATAGAATATTGTTTTTGAAAAATTAATTTTTCTTCAAGACTTGAAGTCATAAAAGAAAGAATAACATCAGATTCAATTTCTCTTTGAATATTTTGATCTTCCATTTTATCTTCAAGGTCAAAGATTTTGCCTTCTAATACTAATGGAGGAGTATATCTCTTAGAATCAAAAAAAATTGGAGAGATATTTTCCTTATCAGAGTTAGTGGCATATATATCAACATAATCATCAGACACTGAAGACTTGATGGGAGATATGTCATGTAAACTTTTTCTGCTCTTCTTTGATTTTTCGGGAAAATATTTGGCATTTTTGATCATGTAAACAAAAGAAATTTCCTTTTTCTTGTTGTTCATTCTTTTCTCATTTTCGATATCTAAAACTTGTTTTTCATTCATCCAATCAATTTTAAATTGAGAAGCATATTTAAAAATATTTAGATACTCTAATTTATTTAAAGTAGGGGATTTTTCGATCGCATTGTCTAAACAATGTGGATTTTCAAAACCAAGTCCCCATTTTTCTTTTATAGACTCATAACTCCGCGGTTTGTTCAAATAAATAGTTTGTTCAGTCTGATTCCTTCGATATAATTTTTCTTCTAACTCGTTTATTTTATCTGAAAAAATTTCTTTTTGTTTGGTCATTTCAGTCAAAGAATCAAGATAAGTCATATTTGATTTTTCTAAATGACTTAATTTATTTTGAAATATTTCTTTTGTATGATCCAAAATAGATTTTTCATCTTTCAAAGAAATTTGTAATTTATCAATCAAATTTGACTTTTCTGAATTTAATTGTTTTTCAGATAATAACTTTGAGCGTAAATCATGTAAAGCAGTTATAATGATATTCATCTGTGAAGGAATAAAAGTGTAATCAAACTCAGAAATTACCTCATCTTCATCAGAGGAAGAATCATCATCATCACTTCGATCATCTCCGATGAAGCACATATGAGCAGTCTCCACATTATCAGCTTCGTCTTCGGAGTGATCTAGCCAAAATTCTTCTTCAGCTAACAAAAGCAGTTCCATTCTCTCTCTTTTCGGCCAGTTCCAATTTCTTCCGATAATATGACGAATCCCGAACTTTCTTCACTCGACACTCCTTAGCAATATGACCCGTCTTTCCATAGTTGAAACATGCAGCAGGTTTCTTAGCCTCAGGCACTTTGACATTCTGAGACCCAGAAGTGAAGCGAAGATTGTTGGAACCCGAACGAGGTTGGAACTTCTTCTGATAGTGTTGAGAGAGAATAATCATAGCTTTCTGAAGTGCTTCACCATCGTCATCAGTTGCACCATCATAAGCATTCTCGGATAATGCTTGTTCAGACAGTTTGTTTGTGAGAAGTGCAACTGGATCCACTGTGACTATACACTCATCTGTTAGCAATATTTCATACATCTCTTGGATTTGCATGGTAGATAGTCGGACATCATTCCTCAAGCGATGGCAAGATTTATTCCAT
The DNA here is from genome assembly GCA_023525745.1 of Arctium lappa. Lineage (NCBI taxonomy): Eukaryota > Viridiplantae > Streptophyta > Magnoliopsida > Asterales > Asteraceae > Arctium > Arctium lappa. Next base: position 54,099,152 of record CM042058.1, on the reverse strand, counting down.
TCTGGTTGCAATGCATTAAGGAACTTTAGATTAGTCTCCAGCTCAGTCTTTTCCACTTTTATTTTTCTCATATCATTTATCACTGCACAGAACCTGTCATAAACATTTTTCAGTGACTCCCCATCTTTGGCTTTGAATTCTTCAAAGTTGTTCATGTAACGTGTATGCCGGAGTTGAGTTGCAACTGTAGATCCAAGCATAATTTTCTCTAGTTGTGCCCACATTAGTTTAGGATTGTTTTTAAAACAATCAATCATGTTGTAGATAAAATTTGGCAAAGCTAGCATCAGATTAGCCTTTACATCACGATCGGCTTTATATTGCACCAACTCATTGGGTGTGTACTCGACTGTAGGCTTTGATAATCCAGAAGCCAGAATGGGTTTTACAAAAGATTCTTCAGTTAAAATCTTCATCATGTCATCTCCGTTCTTTTGACGCTCGATGAAATTCAGAAACCGATCTTGCCACTGAGTGAACTCATTTTCATCAACCAGAACAGGAGGACGAGTTTCTGTGCCTAATGACATCATGAGATCATTTTTGTAGAACTGATCTTGAAAAGCAAACTTTGCAGAATCCATAGATGAATAACTTCAGAAAATGCCAAGTCTGAAACAGAGAGGCTGGCGCAAACTAGAGATTTGCGTGAACAGTGAATAGCACAAACTAAGATTTGCGCGAACTATGACTGGCGCAAACTAAGAATTGCATGAATTGAGGATGGCGCAAACTTGCTTTTGCGTGATACGATGGTGACGCAAACCTTTCATTGCGTGACAAGTAGATGACGCAAAACTGATTTGCGTGAAGCTTTAGTGGCGCAAAGTATGATTTGCGCGAGGTATTAGAGGCGTGAACTTAACCTTGTGCGAGAAGTTACTGGCTCAACTTGGTTTTGCGTGAAGCGAAGGTGAAGCAAAGTTATCTTTGCGCGAACAGATATTGGCGCAAAGTTTGTTTTGACCGGAGTTGAGATTTGCGCGACTAGTAATTGGCGAAAATGTGACTATCTCCAACTGAATCCCTGATAAACTTGATGAACTCGCGCAAAGTCTAGATGAACTCGCGCAAAACTCAAAGAACTCACGCAAACTATGAATCTGGCGCAAAGATGAAGAAAACTCATAACTCTTCTAAAAAAAATTATAGAACCGATTTTAATGAAATTTTCTTTCACAGAGTTGCTCGAAATCAAGTTTCTAACAAGAATGAATCAACCAATTTGATCAAAAACCGCAGAAACAAAAAATTTGAAATCAAGCAGTACGCTTCAAGAACTTTTCCAGAAATTCGAAAAACCCAAAATTGAAGATCAAAACCAGAATTTCTTGCAATTTGATGTGTATCAAAAGTATTTTCCTAGTAAAATCGGATCCAACGAACCAAAATTCAAGAAAGTTCGTTTACAAAACAGTCCGAATTTGATGAAAAATCAAAAAATGAGATTTTCTTGAAAAAATCAAGAAAATGGATCAAATTTTCTGATTAAACCCCAAATTCAGAATCGAAAAATCGTTTCTCTCAATCCTCTTAGATTTAGAATGGCTCTGATACCAATTGATAATCCCAAAATCAACTAAATCTAGTGAGAGAAAATAGAGAGAGAGAGAGAGTGTTGAAAGCGCAAGATGTAGTTGTATTCAAAGTATGCGTTAGTTCCTTACAAGACACAAAGCCACAAGAGACTTAAATACCCTGGCCAATACTACACAGAATATGCTACTAAGAACACAGTATTAGACCAAGCCTATAAATACCATGATTACTATAAAATTTGACTTAACAGATTTGCTCTGATACCAATTGATAATGTCCCAAATATCAAGTTCTTATCAAACACAATTAACAATAGCAACAAGATGATTACAGATTTGATGCTTAACCTGTTAATTCAATTTCAACAACGATTTTGTATACAGACTTTCTCTCTCTAACTTTCCCTCTCTAAAGCTCTGCGTATTCAATTACAGTCTCTAGTCACATGCTTACTCCAACACAACTAGCTACAAGACTGTCAAAACAAAACAAACAACACGCGCTAAAACATAAAGTAAACTAACACAAGACTTTGACTTTCACTTATTACATTTTGACTTTGACATTTACAATGAGAGTTGACTTTCAACTTTGACTTGGCTTGACTTTAGACTTCATTCTTTATGATCTTGTATCCAATCATTATGTGCACTAACAAAAACAATTAATAAGAATAAGAACAGCGGAAGCAATATAGTTTTAATATCAAAGCAGATTCGGTATCACAGTTTATAATAAGATATATAAATCGTAGAAGATCTTTCTCTTGAATACTTTCAGTATATTAAAAGATGATTCATATACAAGATCTACCAAAAGCACACATTTGTCAACGGAGTGATGGTCCTATTTATAGGACCATAAAGTGTACAGTGTACAATTCTGACATAAGAAGCATGATTGAACAGTGCCTTACCTAAAAGGTAAGCTCAAGACATGCTTGAACAGTGACCTACTCTAAAAAGTAAATCTTATCAGTGATGACGTGTCATCTATTCTTCTTTCAATACTTGTATAACTTTAGCTTTCTTCAGAGAAGGGGTCTTTAGAGCTCTAATGTAGGTGCCTCTGATGAAGCCATCTCTGATGTCTTCTGCTGAAATTCTGTCTCTGGAAAGTACTTCAGAGGCAGGTTTGTCCTCTGAAGTCTATCTCTGGAAGTCCTCTGAAATAGGACTTAGAATATTTTCAATACTTTTACAATTTAGAATTGGGTCTAACAATCTCCCCCTAAGTATTGAAAATAAAAATTTGCAAAACTAGTAGAGAAAGAAAATTTAATCTAGAAAGTATAGAGGAGAAAGTCATCCTCTTTAAATGTTACTTCTTCAAATGATGAAAATTACAAAACAAATAAGATAACATAAGCAACAAAAAAGTTACAAATAAAGAACTAATTACTTTCACCAGAGCATATCTTATGGAACTTCATTATCAGCTCTCTGAACTTAATCATTGAGAGAATTTCCAAGTCTAGCTTTTCCAATAGGTCAGCTCTATGTCGTTCTTTCTTTGTATGAATCATCTTCAATACACCCATTAGAGTCCCATATGAGTATTTAGCGACCTTTGAAGCCAGGAATATTTTCTTGACTTTATTCACTTTGTAGACAAATCCTAGAGGTTCTTGAATTATTGAGTCGGTCTTGTACTTGTCTAAATCAGGGATCTTCTCTATTGGTTCAGTAACTCTGAGCTTTTCTTCCCCTAGATTTAGAGCTATCTGAAAGTCCAATTTTGCTCTAAGCTGGATGTGAGTGTTCATGGCACTGTAGACATCATACTTACCCATTTTGTACTATCTTCCTCTGTCATATCTTGTTACACATCATCCATGAAGTTGAGGCAGAACATATGGATTTAGATTTACAAGATCATTATCATTGAACTCGTAAACCTTCTTGTCAGCTCGGATAACAACGAAATGCCTGTATATTATTTTGTTGTAGGCAAACTTCTTTTCAGATATATCATTTATTTCAATTATGGGCTCTTCTGAATAAACATGCTCTACAAGCTGTGTTTTTGCTTTGATGAACCTTTTCTCATAATCTTGCATATTTTCCTTGATCCTTGGGTTCAGAGGAAGCACTTGGGTGTTATCTAGATTGAATTCAAAGTAGAGGTATCTGAAATGATCTTCGATTGACGTCTCTGGATCTGAGGCAAGAAAGCTTGGGGGTTGGGTGATATTCGATATGGAAGGAATACCAATGCTTGTCTTCTGAACAGGTTCTTTTGGAGGAGCCTGTTCATCAACAACCATGGTATCTTATTCAGTAGACAATGGAGTTGTCTCTGGTTCCTTTGCTTGGACTATTGGAGATTGTGGAGGGGTGTCATTTATGGTAGACGAGAAGATGACTTCCAGCTCTACAGTGGAGGGATGATGAATGTGTGTCTCTGTGATTCACGATTCAATCAAGCCAAACAATTAAACAATAAGATTAAGCAAACCTGATATGATTATTCCAACGAATTGAATGGTTACAAGTGTTGAATCAGAACTTGATCAAGCTATCTCTTTGTTTTCTCTCTATGCGCAACTCTCTCTCTCTCAATCTCTCTCAATGTGTTCGGAGGTTGCTCAAGTTAACAACCAGTAAACAAAACCTAATTAACAAATAAGTACCTAAAACCTATTTTAAGGAAAAGGATTAAAAACGAAAATACAAAAACAAACTTTGAAAATTTATTACAAAGGACCCTAGATTATTTGTTGAGAGTCGACTTTTCCAGCTTTGACTTCAGATTTCCATCTTCAGATATTGATGATCTTGAATCCAATAAAACTGTGCTCTAACAATCTCCCCCTTTGGATCAAGATCATTACTAAAAAGATTTAGCAATACAATCTTCTCTTTTAAGCTCAGAAGATGCAATCTCCCTCTTTGTCTTCAGAAGCTAGAAATATGAGAATAAAATCTCTTGGAAAGAAATTATCTCTAGTTTCAGCTCAGAATCAAAATGCTTTAGCAAATCATCTTCAAATAAAATTTCTTCAATTCAGTATATCTTCAGAAATTCTTTCAAAAACTTTTGTTCTCCCCATTTCTTGGTTGACGCTTCTCCCCCTTTTTGATGAAAAGAGCAACGAGTTCATCAAAACTCTTCTTCAAGAAATGTCTGACCACTGATCTTGCATACAGAACATCGGATTATCCGTCAATACATAAAGATGTGCATCCAGATCTTTGCAAATCCAGACCAAATTTGGAAAGTAAACCCTGAATCAACAGATGATTCAGTTAAAAATGTCTGTCAGTAACACGAAGTCACTGTGTGTAACGAATACACATTGGAAAAGAGCTTTTTGATGTTCACTCCCCCCAGGTCTTCCATTCAATCATCGAAACACCACAAAGGCAATTTCTATGAACGTTATGACAAAGAAATAAATTCCTTGTCTGTTCGTGCAAATTATAGAAAGAATTAAGCACGCGATGATTGCTTATAAGGATCAAAATGCGTAAACCACTGAGACAGCAGGTAGTTAAACACGAACTCAATGTGCATTAGTGAAGTTGAAGGTGGGGCAGACTTCCTTCTTTTCAATATCCAGATTTTGCAAATGAAAATCAGATAGCATATGTGTTGCGTCCCCTTTGAAAATGAAACATTTTCTTGTTAAGAAGAAAATGAGTAGCTAGTGGGGTAATGGCAAGAGTTGGCATGGGCTAGTTGCCTGTTTCAATAATGTTCACCAAGAATTGTGAATCATTAGAAATGTGGTTGCCCGACTCAGAAAGTAGTTGGTGAAGAGTTTGATATTCTTTTACTCTGATCTCTCACCCTCTTTCTTTTAATCATTAAGCTCACATCTAACCAAACTCTCTTTTGTATTTTCTCTCATCACACATCCCACACTCATTTCTTTTAATCCTCACACTCCATCACTATGGGTTAACTTCTTGGGTAGAAATCACTGGTTAACGTGATTCCATAGAAGTTACTTTTAAGTCCTAGCACATTGATCCCATGTTTTCCTATGAAGCATATGTTACTCAGATGATTTAACTTGATCAGTGAAAGCTCAAAGATGAAGCAGAAAACATTTAAAATCACACTTCCAATTCAAGAAATCTGTTTGAGAATGGGGAAGTGGTTTGAACATTTAAGAACATGTTTTCTTATGATTGAAAGTTGTCCTTCTTTCAACCATAGATGAGATGATGGTAAAGAATTATACATGTTTGAGTGCAATATTCCATCTCATGAAGTCAAGCTTAAAGTCATAAAAATATGATCTTGTAAGCATCTCTCAAACTGCAAAAGTCTTAAGGTCTAGCAAAGCAACTTTATTCATGGAAATTAAAATGACATAAAGCAGTAAAACAATTAAAGTACGAGTTCTGATTAGAAGTAATCAAAAGTCATAGCCATACTCCTTTGATTTGAACGCTCCCCCTAGAAGCATGCATCACTAACAAGTTATCAGTAAGTACAATGCGTACATTAGATATGCTCCCCCACAAAATAACATTGACCACCTATGAGGTACTTCTCACACTACCCCTGAGATCATGAACAAACTATTAAATAGCAAATATCTTGCGGAAATAATGATAAAGAAATGATGAAAAAACACAATAAGAAACTTAGGTAACCACCGATTAGGTCTTAAGATTTAGCATACCAAGCCTAGAGACAAGAAAATTGAATTTGTTTTCGTCTAAGGGTTTGGTAAACGAATCTTTAAGCTGATAATCAGTTTTTACAAAGTAAAGTTCAATTGTTCCTTTTTGTACATTATCTTTTATAAAGTGATACCTGACATCTATGTGTTTGGTCTTAGTATGCTGAACAGGATTAGCTGAAATCGCGATAGCGCTCTTCGAATCACAATAGATCGGGATTCTATTGAAATGAAAACCATAGTCTTGCAATTGTGTTCGCATCCACAAGACCTGAGAACAGCAGCTAGCAGCAACTACATATTCTGCTTCGGTCGTTGATGTGGAGACACATAATTGCTTCTTTGATGCCCAACTGACGAGTTTATCTCCTAGGAATTGTATATGACCCGAGGTGCTCTTCCTGTCTAACATGCAACCAGCATGATCTGCGTCTGAATAAGCTGTTAGTTCAAAGCTGGAATCTTTAGGATACCACAGATCAAGATCTGCAGTCCCCTTCAGATACCTGAAAATCCGCTTAACAGCAGACAAATGGGGTTCTTTAGGATTGGCCTGATATCTAGCACATAAGCATGTAGAGAACATTATATCCGGCCTACTGGAAGTAAGATACATTAAAGAACCTATCATCCCTCTATAAGTCCTAACATCAACAGCATTTCCCGAAAGATCGATGCCAATCTTAGTACCAGGTGCCATCGGGGTACCAATTGGTTTACAATTTTACATTTTGAACTTTCGAAGAATATCAAGAATGTATTTAGATTGATTGATAAAAATCCCCGTTGAAAATTGTTTGACTTGCAATCCGAGAAAGAAGTTCATCTCTCCCATCATACTCATCTGAAAACGTGACACCATGAGGTTTGAAAATTTCTTACAGTACTTAGGATTTGTAGAGCCAAAAATAATATCATCCACATATATTTTAATAAATAAAGTGGTATCGGCCGTACCTTTTGTAAAACCGGACTTGACCAAGAACTAAGATAAGATATCATACCAGGCGTGAGGAGCTTGTTTCAGTCCATAAAGAGCTTTATCCAAGATGTAAACATGGTTAGGATTATCTGGATTCACAAACCCTTCTGGCTACGAGACGTAGACTTCCTCCTTGAATACTCCATTCAGAAAAGTTGTCTTCACGTCCATTTGATAGACGGTGAAGTTCTTGTGGGATGCATAGGCTAAGGACATCCGAATTGCCTCTATACGCGCCACTGGAGCGTAAGTCTCGTCATTGTCTATCCTTTCCTCTTGCCTATATCCCTTGGCAACAAGTCGTGCTTTATTTCTGATAATGGTACCATCTTCATCTTTCTTGTTTTTGAACACCCATTTCGTACCAATGATGGTTTTACCTTCAGGTTTGGGTACGAGTCTCCAGAATTTAAGGGTTTCAAACTGATTCAGCTCATCTTGCATCGCAGTTACCCAATCTGAATCGGCAAGGGCCTGAGATACGCGAGTAGGCTCGATCTTGCTCAGAAAGGAGTCATGCATACATAGATTTAAAGTAGCAGACCTAGTTTGCACCGGTTTGGACGGATCTCCAATAATCTTGCTTATCGAGTGCTCTTTGGTCCACTTGTGTTCATGAGGGAGTGGATTAGATGTAGCTTGATCATGTTCATCATCTAGGAATCCACTGTTATCTCCTTCAGATGGTTCAGAATGAATGGGGGTATCAGTTGAAGTAGTAGGTGCAGAAGTTGCAGTAGGTACAGCTTGGTCAGTCTGTTGATCAGTCCTTACAGTACTTCCTACTGAGTCAACTACTTCTGTCTCTTCATTATTGGTCACAACTTCAACTGTCGGAGTAGGCATTTAAACTGGAACTTCTTGCCGAATCGAGGAGTTGGATTCAGTAGAGATATCGGAAGTGGTTGGATGAGTAGTCATCGAGTCTTCCATCATGTCAACCACAACAGATTTAGGCACATTAGATCCAAGAAATTCATCATAAAACAGTTCAAATAACAAATCCAAATCAGATAATTTAGAAGTAGACGATGAAGCGCCATCTGATTTGTTCTCTTGAGGTGCAGGTCCTGGACTGGTTGGCCCAGAAGCTAGTACTCCGGTTAGTACGGGTTCTGAACTGGCGTGCTCAGAAGCCATTTCCTCATCGAATGTAACGTTGATGCTCTCGATCATAGTCTTCGACTTCTTCAAGTAAACACGGTATGCAGTAGATGTAGAGGAATAACCAACGAAGATGCCCTCATCTGCCTTAGCACTGAACTTGTTAAGATTCTCTCTGTCGTTTAGAACATAACACTAACACCCAAATATATGAAAATATTTGATTGTAGGTGTCCGGTTGTTGATTAACGCATACAAAGTCTTCTGGAATCTGCGGTGTATCATGGAGCGATTCTGAGTGTGACACGCAGTCGATACAACTTCAGCCCACAGAACTAGAGGTAATTCAGAGTGGCTGAGCATAGTTCGAGCGGCCTTGACTAGTGTATAATTTCGCCTTTCGACGACTCCATTCTGTTAAGGCGTACGTGCAGCAGAGTATTGATGGGATATCCCGACCGATTCGAGATATTCTTCAACTATTTTGTTCTTGAACTTTGTGCCGTTGTCAGTTCTGAGAATCTTGGCTTGTTTCTGCAGATTGACTTAGGTTGTCTTCAGAAATGTAATGAAAACTTCGGGCGTCTCATCTTTGGACCGTACAAACTTGACCCAAGTGTATCGCGTATAGTCGTCCATGATAACTAGCACGTACTTCTTTCCGCCTAAGCTTTGCGTTCGCATAGGACCGCATAAATCCATATACAACAACTCAAATGGAGAGCTGGTACTTGGTTCAGGCTTTGGTTTATGTGGAGCTCTCTTCATCTTTACCTTTTCACATGCTAGACACAAGTGTTCTTTTTCATACTTCAGCTCAGGAAGTCCTTTCACTAGCTTTCCACTGACCAGTTTGTTGATGTACCGAAAGTTGAGGTGAGAGAAGCGTCGATGCCATAACCAGCTTTGTTGCATCGAGGCCTTTGATAATAGACATATCTGATTGTTAGCTTGGACCTTTGACAAGTTGATGGTGTAGAGGTTTGACTTGCGAGTACCGACCAAGAGTTCTTTCCCGTCTTCAGTGCGTACCGAACACGTCTTGGCCTTGAAATTCACCTCTAAGTCTTTGTCGCAGAACTGGCCAATACTGAATAGGTTGTGTCCTAAGCCTTCAACGTAGCTCACCTTATTAATCATGACATTTTCTTATACAACATCACCATATCCCAGAATTGGTGAAAACTTATCATTTCCAAAAGGAACTGTGCCACAGTATTTGTCTGTATAATTAGACAACATACTCTTCTGTCCGGTCATATGCTTGGAAAACCCGCTATCCAAGTACCACATATGACGGGTCTGCACAAAACAAATCAGGAAATAAGAGGTACCCATTTGTAAATGGGACCTACAGTGTTAGTACATGATTTTGGCAGCCATTTAAATTTGGGCCCGCTTTGTCTTTGAAGACCATATGCATGATAAGAAGAATGATAATGATAAGATGAAACCTTATATGAGCCATAGAAAACATCAGAATATTTACGAGAAGCATAATCAAGTCCACCAAAATTTGAAAACTTTTTATTAGATGGAGCTAACTGGAATAATTGCTTTATGGAATATTTCTTGCGAGAGTCAACCAGATTAGATTTAGAAGTAGCAACATTCACAATCAATTCATCTTTACTAGAAGTCTTTTTGTTCAAATTAAAACTAGAACTAGATTTAGCTTTCTCGTTTATCTTCTGTTTCGGTATCCATGCTGACTTAACTCCAAGCCTTTGCTTTCTCACATCTGAAACATTTGAAACTTTAGAGTTAGAATGGTGAGAATCAAAAGAATGCTTCTTCTTATTTGGCTTACCAGTGGTGATTGGTTTCTGTGAATGCTGAGATTTTCTTTTCTTACCTTTAGCATTCTTCGATTTCACAGAAACTGATTTATCAACTTTCGTTGATGTTTCACCCTTTTCAAACACACTAGGTAGACCGAAAGATTTCACAACACAAGATGAATGATCAGGAAGTTTGGTAGTAAAGTCAAATTGAGCAACACTATCATCCAAAACACCTTCAGAGTTTAAGAAATCAACCTCATTCACAATATAACCAGATCTATCATCAGATTTTAAAGCCTTGGATAGTTTAGAAAACGCAGTATTTTTGAACACTGTAGAAAATACAGTTTGTTCTAAGTCCATCAAAATTCTTTCTTCTATAAGAGTATTCTCGAGTTCAAAAATTTTACTTTCCAAAACTAGAGGAAGAACGTAAAGCTTACCTTCGATGGGCTTAGCCTCCAATTCTTTTACAGAATAACTCTCAAAATAATCATTTGAAAGAAATTTTCATTTATCAGAACTATAACTGTTATTCAACCTCTCATAGCGAAATGGAAGTTGAACTTTATATGTGTTCTTTCTTTTATCATATTCCTTGGCTTTATCCTCTTCAGACAGATTAGTCCAAAAAGGTTTGAGTTCCGGATATTGAGGAGCCAATAGCATAAATCCAAAGTCATAAAGCGCAGGCACTTCAGAAATACCCTTTTTGAGGTGATGTGGGTTCTTGTAACCAAATCCCCAATAATCAGGTTTCTCTTTAGGTTTGTTCAAATGAATAGTGTTCAGTTTGACCTAGAGTATATAATTTCTCTTCCAAAGCATTCACCTAATCAATTAAGGATTTCTTTTGCTTTGAAAGCGAAGAATTTATTTTAGAAATCTCTTTTGACTCAAACTCACACATTTTATATTTGGAGACAGATTCAGATAACTCCTTATGAACTGTAGTCTTCTCTTTCGCACTAGTGTCTATGTTTTTGTGCAAAGTTTCAATTAATACATTTTTCTCAGCAATATCATTACTAAATTTATATATAGATTGATTTTTCTCATTAATGACACCTTTTTCACGCTTAAGTTTAGACTCTAATTCTTGGAGTTTAGACATCATGGCATGCATTTGATTCAGAAAATCAGATTCAATTAAGTCACATACCTCTTCATTATCTCATTCGTCAGAATCAGGTTTAGCTTCTGACTGCTGCTTACCCATCAAGCACAGGTGTGTTGTCTCATCCTTCTCTCCTTCTTCAGATTCTTGGTCCGAATGGTCGAGTCAGTATTCATCCTCGGCCATTAATGCTTTTCCAGCCTCTTGTTGCTTGGCTAGAAGCATTTTATTCTTGTAATAGTCGGAGTTTCAGACTTTAGGTTTTCGGCCGTCCTTGGCAAAGTGACTGAGTCTACCACAGTTGTAGCACTTTATTGGTTCTTCTTGCTTGGGCTCTTCGCCTCTATCCTTCTTCTTCTCTTCTGGTCTCTTTTCTTCAACTTTCTCCTTGTGTTTGTAGTTATTCGGACCAGACGAGTACCACTGACTGTTGGAGCTAGGCTTTTTATAGAACTTATTTTGGAAGGCCTTGGTTAGCATTAGCATAGCTTCCTTCAAATTCTCACAATCGTCAGAGTCAGAATTCGCCTCATTTTCATCCTCTTCTGATTCAGATGCTATCATCTTTTTCTTCTTAGACTTCTTCTTGACCACAAATGCAACTGTATCTGCAACCGCTTTGTCAGACTTCTTCATCTCAGCCTTGATCTCATCCACCTCTTCCACATTCTATCTGAGGATTTCATAAACTTCATGAAGTGGAATGTCATTAAGATCTTTCAATTGCCTCATCTGTCTGGTGAATCTCTTCCACTCAGGCTGGAGGTTGCTGAGATTTTTTCACGTTCAGCTCAACTTGAGATTTGTTGATCTTGTTCTTGCTTAGTTCGTTCAACAATGTCACAAATCTGTCATAGGGTGGCTTCTAGTGATTCTCCACTTTTAGCTTTGAATTATTCATAATTGTTCTAGCAGTTGGAGACTTTGAGTTGGTTGCCAACTCTAGATCCGATCATCATCTTCTCCAATTGATCCCACATTTGCTTGTCGGTAGTGTTGTAGCTATCAATCCTGACATAAACTTCATTTGGTATGCCTTGGAGAATAAATGATCTTGCCAATTTCTCACCCTTGTGTCTTCTCTTCTGCTCATCAGAGTATTCACCAAGCGGTAATGGGTACTCTCTCTCTGTTTCTTCACCATTCTCTCCAGCGACAGTGAGTACCTTGGTTGGAGGTGTCATGATTCCTTCTTTTAGGGATTTTCTGATATAATCTCCCAAATCATTTCGATCAATGAAATCCAAGAATATGTCCTTCCATTGCTCGTACTCCCCCTTGAAGAGTATTGGTTGCTTCACATCTGTTCCGATAGCAAGAGCTTCCCGAGATGACATCCTTACTGATATGATTATTCCAAGAACTGATAAGAAACTTGAAAAATGATCGTTAGCCCAGATAAAATCAAGTAAATACAAATTAATAATGAAAAAGAGAATCTGGAGCAAAAAGACAGAAATGCACCAAAAGGCAGTGGCACAAAAGAGGTTTTGCGCTAATAGTGTTTGGCGCAAAGTTCAGGTTTGCGCTAAAAGAAGCTGGCGCAAAATGGACTTCGCGTGAACTTGACACCCTTGAGTTTTGCGCCAGAGGATGGTGGCGCAAAAGTCAGTTTGCGTGAGATGAAGTTGGCGCAAAAGTTAGTTTGCGTGAGACGAAGCTGGCGCAAAAGTCAGTTTGCATGAGACGAAGCTGGCGCAAAAATCAGATTGCGCGGGAAGCAGGTCACGCAAGTTGAGGTTTGCGTGACACGTTGATGACGCAAAATAGAGTTCTTGACCGGTGCCTTGTCTTCGACCGATGTTTCTTCAACCGGTGTGACCTTACGACCGAGATCGACCGGACTATTGTGCGACCGGGATGTACCTTCGACCGGTATTACCTTCGACCGGGGTCGATGACCGGTATGGACCGGTGTGGAACTTTGACAGGAGACGACCGGAGTCTTGAATGGCGCAAAGTAAGATTTGCGCGAACAACAGGTAGCGCAAAAGGAAACTTTGCGCTACGAGCTTGTGGCGCAAAAGACCTTAACAATTGGCGCAAAGACGTATGAACTGGCGCAAACTTTCTGTTCTTCCCTGTACTTCGAAAAACGACTCTGATAATCCTAAATACCTATCTAGACTTCGATTTACACCATAAAACTTTGATAATAGGACCATAAACACATCTAGAACTGATTACAACCAAGTAATTTCAAAAATAAATAGTTTTCGAGAAAAAAATCAGTCAATGGAACAGTGCAGAACTCGAAAAACCGAGAAACATCAAAAACACAAAATAGACAATCGAAAGCAACGATATACTCAAATAAGCCAATACCAATTCAATAGTATAATCAAATTGAATAAAACCCAATCAAAAACAACTTGAAAGAACAATCACACAATAAAAAATAGATCCTGACAGATGAAACAGTGCCGAAAAAAAAATTCGATTTCAATCTGTTTTGCTCTGATACCAATTGTGTGTCCCTATGATTCACAATTCAATCAAGCCAAACAATTAAACAATAAGATTAAGCAAACCTGATATGATTATTCCAACGAATTGAATGGTTACAAGTGTTGAATCAGAACTCGATCAAGCTATCTCTCTGTTTTCTCTATATGCGCAGCTCTCTCTCTCTCTCTCAATCTCTCTCAATGTGTACGGTGGCTGCTCAAATTAACAACCACTAAACAAAACCTAATTAACAAATAAATACCTAAAACCTATTTTAAGGAAAAGGATTAAAAACGAAAATTCAAAAACAATCTTTGACAATTTATTACAAAGGACCCTAGACTATTTGTTGAGAGTCGACTTTTCCAGCTTTGACTTCAGATTTCCATCTTTAGATATTGATGATCTTGAATCCAATAAAATTGTGCTCTAACAATGAGTTTCAGCATTTTTGTACACATACTCTTCCACATCAATTACATCAATTACTTCATTTATGTTTCTTCAGGTTCTGATTCAAAAGCATCTCTCATCACAAAGTGTGGTCTTTCTAGTGATGAGAATGCATCTTCTTCAGAGGTTGAGAAGTCTACCAGTTTCTCATCTTCATCTTCGTCCAGAGCACCAATGGTTTCTGGTATTGCATTTATTACTGGGATGATTAGTTCTTCTGAAGAAGATGGTTCTAAGAAAACAATCGGTACAGGAGATTCTTGTACTTTTAGATTTTCATCAACAGAGGTGGAGTGCCTCTCTGGTTCCTTTTTTTGTACTCCCCTATCTCTGTTGGTTTGAGGAGTTAAGTCTTTCTTTTTCTCATCCTCTCTTGATTGAGTTTTCTCCCCCTTTTGAAGTCCTGATGACCCTTGAGGTTGATCATCTCCGTCATCAGAGTCTTCAAACCTAGGCTTCTTTCGTGCCTCTTCAGAGCATGCAGTCTCTGGTGTTTTTCTTTTCAGAGTTCTTTCACAAGATAGTGAATTCTTCATAAGGTCTTTGATCTTCTTGTTCTGGTGGCTTGCCTTGGCAACAAATTTGCTCGATATGGTCATCATTATGTGGGTGACAAATTTTGAGAAACTGTGTAGATCGGCTTTTGTGAGCAGCTCTGAAGGCATGGGAGAAGTTGGAGCAGCAGTTGGGATGGGAATCTTGGCGATGGATTCTGCTAATGTTCTCTAGAGTTCCTCTTTGAAATGAGAAAAGTCTTCAGAGGTAGTTGAAGGAGTAGAGGGAGTAGGGATTGCCTTTAGGAGTTCATCCTTGGCTGCTTCAATCTCCTTGCATAAGACAGAGGAATTGCTAATTACTAGCTTTTCCAGAGCCTCCATCCTTGAACTTTGAGCATGGAGTGTTGTGCCCTACTCAGAGACTTTTGAAGTGAGCTTTGTAACTTCAGAGTTTGAGGCAGAGGCCTCTGAGGTCTTCTCTAGATGAAGTTTTAGATCCTTCAAAGATCCTCTGACCTCATCACCAAAGATTTTGAACTCTTCTTTGGTGACATAGTCAGAGTGGGAAAACTTAGAATCAACACATGATTCAAATTTACCCTCGAGAACAAAGGGGCCTTCTTTCGGAGTGTGTTTGATGTTGGCTCCGGAAGGACTTCCCATTAATCCTTGAGAGTACTTTTTCAAGGATTTCTCTATAATGGTTCTAAAAGATTTCGCATCCTTTGAATCATAGTTAGAAGAGGAAGAAAACCTAACGTGAGTGGACACCTTGTTGTCTAGGCCAAAGAGTCCTTGTGCAACTAGGTCATGCCATTGAGGGCATCTTTTGCTACCTCACCTCTCTCGGCCTTGTGCAAGTAGATTTGGTAGCACGGGGAGTTGGGCTTGGGAGTCTCTCATTTGTGCCTTTGAGGGCATCTTTTGCTACCTCGCCTCTCTCGGCCTCTAGGTTAAGAAACTCACCCTCTGGAGTACTCTCAGCCTCACCTTTCTCATCTCTGGCAGAGTTAAGCTCTTCATCAGAGGTAGGGTTCTCTGTTTTTCTCACTCACTTTCACAGAGCCACCATTTGGTTTCTCTCTGTGATGATGTTGAGTAGCTTTAGAGATTTCACTCTCTTATTCTAACTTAGGCTCAAATCCTAAATATGTTAGGGATCCCACCATCGGTTCTGATGGTTGGGCAACATGACTAAAGAGGAGTCAGTTTGCAGAATCAGCAGGAAGGTACTCAAGCATGGACTTTGGGAATCTTCTCTCATTTGGGTATGGAGGAACAACAGTGGGTTTGAAGGAGTTCATCACATACAGTGGTGTTCTTGGGCCCTCCTCAGTGAAGGAATGGCGTTCCATGGCTCGTCGAATAACAAGAGAGATGAATCTTGTAAATAGTACAGAAATGGGTTGTTTTCCTTTGGCAAGATCCTTATTTTTTCAGTCCACTGCAGTTAACAGTTCACAGAAAAGCAGATTCACGATGTTGATACTCCGATTGAAGAAAAGAGCGTACATAATGGCTAGGACAGTGGGATGAGTTTGATCTTGACTTCCGATTTTACATGTTAGTGTGTGATTTAACACACTAAACATGAAATTCCAGGTAGGAGGAAGGTATTGCCGTCTAAACTGGCTGAGGCATGTAATCTCCTTGTTGTAACCCAAATGATGAAGAAACTGTAGAACAACTTCAGGAGTTGGTGGTCTTTCAAACTGTTGGATTTGGAGTTCTCTTGTCGTCGGTAGGCAGAATTGTCGAGTCAAGGTGTCAGGTGTGATTCTGATGTTGATACCGTTTTCACTTAGGTCAATGTATCTAACCAGTCCTCCTTGTTAATCATTGTATTCACTTGAATACCACCACTGCTGTACATACCTTAGACGTACATCGTAAGCGTAGTCAGTTAGGGCATCATTCAGTTCACATTGGCTGAAAAATTCTAGAACAGGACGAAACTGTTCGTTGAACTTGGCAGGGGTGATGTCTAAGTGGTAGTTATTGCCTTTGACTAGAACATCGAACTGAGCCAGGTTTAAACTAGGAACGATTCGACTAGATTCGTCCGAGTTTTGAACTTGGTTTGCCATTATTGCAGGTTTCGTGCTTGAGAGTTTAGAGAAAGAGAAAAAACTGAGATGAAATTCTAAGAGCGTAAAGAATGAAGTGAGGAAGAAATGGGTTTTTATGGACAATGGTAGTGGGAGTGAGGCTATGAAACGGCGATTGTGAGTTCCCATGTCAGAAAAACGTTCCATCATTTCCCTAATCAATAGGGTACACGTGTAGAGGAATGATGAAGGGACGCTTGATGTCAGATAACCGTTAGATGGATTTTTTATTTAAATTTGATGGTTATCCATAAAAGTAACCCATACACATATCCTTTTTCAAAAGAAAATCCTCTTTTCTAAAGACATTTTTAGAATAAATTTATTTGAAAAGAATTTAAAAACTTGATTAAAAGAATATCCAAAAAAAAATAACATCAAATGTTCAGATATTGCTTCAAAGTATAATTTATCAGAGGTTCTGAAATCAATATCAGAGATCAAATGATAATCTTTTGGATACTTGAATTTTGAAAAGAATCAAGTTTGATCAGAGACTCTGATATGAATATCAGAGATTCTGATGTGACTATCAAAGATAAGATCAGAGACTCTGATGCGAATAGTAGAGACTTTGATGCTTCCAATGATCTCTTGCTCCCCTTGACAGATAAAGGGTATTTTTAATTTCCTCCCCCTTGATAGATGCTTAGTATATAAAATAATGATTTTGACCAGCTTGGTTAGAAGTCTAGAGTCTCTAAAACCAGTCTCAGAGGCTCTGGGTTAAACATACTACTTGTGTCAGAGGCTCTGATGTATTGATCAGAGACACTGAAGCTCTTTTGTGTTAGGTAGACATGTTCAACATTCCCAATTTGCTAATTAAGAAATTGAATCTTCGTTCATCTAAGGATTTTGTGAAAATATCAGCAAGTTGGAGATCAGTTGGTACAAAATACATCTCAATTGTTCCATTTTCAACATGATCTTTCAGAAAATGATACTTGACATCAATGTGCTTTGTCTTAGAATGTTGTATTGGATTGGCAGAGATGGCTATGGCACTTTTGGAATCACACAGAATGGGAATTCTGTCATATTGTAAACCATAGTCTCTGAGTTGAGTTTTCATCCAAATGACTTGGCAGCAACAACATATTCTGCCTCTGTAGTAGAAGTTGAAACGCAGTTCTACTTATTGGATGACCAATTCACTAGCTTGTTACCCAATAATTGACAGCATCAAGACGTACTTTTTCTGTCTAGCTTGCACCCTGCATGATCTGCATCAGTGTATGCTGTTAAATCAAAACTAGAGAGTTTTGGATACCAGAGACTCAAGGAAGGTGTGCCTCTGTAAGTCTTGACATCTACAGATTTTCCAGAAGGATCAGAGTCAAGTTTGACCCCTGTGGCTATAGGTGTTTTCATAGAAGTTGAATCATTGAGCTTGTACTTTCTCAAAATGTCAGAGACATACTTAGATTGACTTATAAAAGTACCCTCTAAAGTTTGTTTTACTTGTAAGCCCAGAAAGAATGTTAATTCTCCCATGAGACTCATCTCAAATTCACTCTTCATCAACTCTGAAAACTTGTCACAATACTTCTGATTTGTAGAAGCAAAGATAATGTCATCAACATATATCTGTACTAAAAGCATCTCATTTTTTGTACCTCTTGATGAACAGGGTAGTATCAATTGTACCTTTTTCAAAGCCATTATTAATCACAAATGTCGACAGAGTAGCATGCCATGCTCTTGGAGCTTGTTTAAGTTTATACAGAGCTTTATCAATATGATAAACATAGTTAGGAAACTCTGTATTTTCAAACCCAGGTGGTTGCTGTACATAAACTTCTTCATTCAATTTACCATTTAGAAAGGCAGATTTAAAATCCATTTGATATACTTTGAACCATTTGTGTGCAACATAGGCTAAGAAGATTCTAATTGCTTCTAGCCTAGCCACAGGTGCAAAGGTTTCATCATAATTAATACCTTCTTCTTGGCAATATCCCTTAGCATCCAATCTAGCTTTGTTTCTGATTATAATGCCATCCTCGTTCTTTTTATTTCAGAAAACCCATTTAGTTCCAATTGCAAATTTTCCTTTAGGAAGGGGAACTAGGGTCCAGACTTTATTTCTTTCAAACTCTTGAAGCTCATCCTGCATGCCAATGATCCAATTAGGATCTTCAAGAGCTTCATTTACCTTTTTTGGTTCAATGATGCTCAAAAAGCTTACAAAATAACATTCATTGATTGTGGCAGATTTGGTTTTGACTCCATCTGAAGGCGATCCAATGATCTGATCATGGGGATGATCCTTTGTCCATCTTGTTATTGGAGCATGAATGTGAGGTGGAGTTTGAGCTTCAGATATGGCAGGTGGTGACATCTCTATTGTGTTGTTCAGAGGATCTGAAGTGGGTTCCACAGAGGGTGTAGCAGGCTCTGAAGTCTCTTCAATAGATGTCTCTTGTTCATCTTTTGCTTCTAAAGAGATTTGTTCTTCAATTTTTCATGATTCATTGCTTGGACCTGTATTTAAAGAAGCAAAAGTTGTGATTTCAGAGGGACCAAAGAGAGATGTACTTGTATTTTGGGGTTCCCTTGAAGTTGCTCTGTGAATATCTCTGAAAATAAATTCTGAGTTTTCATCATCAAAGAAATCTTCAAATATCTAGTTTAGTTCATATTCTCTCAACTTTGATGATTCAGAGATATTTTTGGCTGTAGAATTGATATCTCTGTTAGCAAGGCTTTTGGGATCATCAAAAGACACATTGAGACTCTCTTGGATTATTCTTGTTCTCAAATTGAACACTCTGAAGGCTTTTGAGGCTAATGAATAGCCAATGAATTTTCCTTCATTTGTTTTCTTGTCAAACTTTCCAAGAGACTCTCTATCATTAAAAATGTAACATTTGCATCCAAAAACATGAAAATATTTAACATTAGATTTCCTATTGTTAATGAGTTCATAAGATGTTTTCTTGAATCATTTGACAATGGTAGCTCCGTTTTGAGTAAAACAGGCTGTAGCTACTGATTCTGCCCAAAAGTTGGTTGGAAGATCAGATCCTGCAAGCATTGTTCTTGCAGCTTCAACAAGTGTTCTATTTTTCCTCTCAACAACACCATTTTGTTGAGGGGTTCTTGCTGCATAGAAGTTGGGAGTTATGCCTTCTTCTAAAAGATAGGAGTTTATTTTGACATTTCTGAATTCTGTCCCATTGTCACTTCTAAGCTTCTGAACTTTGTTGTTGAACAGAACCTGCAATCTTTTTAACAACCTTATTAAGATATCAGGTACATCAGACTTGGCTCTGATGAATTCTATCCAAGTATATCTAGAGTATTCATCAATCAGAACCAGAATATAATTTTTACCTGATAGACTCTGCATAGAGATAGGACCACAGAGGTCCATATGAAGCATATGCAGAGGTCTAGGACAATTATTATCACTTTTTGTCTTATGGGAAGATCTTTTAATTTTTCCCATTTCACAAGCAGAATAAAGATGATCTTTGTTGAACTTCAGAGATGGTAATCCCTTAACCAGATTTAGTTTGACCAACTTATCAAGTGAAGAAAAGTTCAGATGAAAGAACTTCTTATGTCAGTGCCAGACATCTTCACTGTTTAGATATACTAAACAGAGTTTCTCTGAGTCAGTGTTTATGTGTTTGGTAAAATTCATTCTATATAAGTTACCTTTTGTCTGCTCTCAGCATTTCTTGACCTATTTTTGAGTGAAGAAGTGAACAATGTTTTTCTTGAAACTTCACATCAAAACCATGATCACTGAGTTGACTTATGCTTATTAAGTTGTGTTTTAACCCATCAACATAAGCAACTTTTGATACAGAAACATTACCTCTTGTTAACTCACCATAACCCTTAATCTGACCTTGCATATTGTCTCCAAAAGTTACTGCTCCTCCTAATTTAGCTTTGAAAGAGGATATCAACTTCTTATCTCCAGTCATATGCCTTGAACATCCAGAATCTATGTACCAGATGGGCATAGACTGTTTCTGCAAGACAAATTAGAGTTTCTTAGGTACCCATCTCATTATGGGTCCTTTCTTGTTAGACTTCTGAGGAGTTTGATGTACATTTGGCATTTCGTCTTTTGAAGTTTTTCCAAAATTGTTCTTTTTCTTTTGAGTCTTTGTCTCTGAATTTTTATTCAGAGACTGATTTAGAAAACAATGAGAACCTCTGAAATGATTTTTTAGCTTAATCATGAGTTGAATGCACTTGCAATTAACAGAACAAGAAGTAGGAGAAAAGTTTTTCATTTCATTGAATGCATTTGGTACACTTTGATTCTTTTTCAAACTAGCACTAGGAATATTACAAGTATTCCTAACTACTTCCTTCTTTTTGTCTTGAAAGACATCCTTCTTTTCAAGTTGCCTTTTCTTGTTCAAAAACATCTTCTTCTCTTTGTTGCTCACTGCACAAACAGGATCAGAATGGTTAATTTCATGCCATTTGCCTTTTTGTTCAGGAGTGAATTTGATTGGTTTACATGTGTAGAATTGAGAAGTGTTAGTTTTATTCTTGGCCTTTTCTTTTAACTATTTCTCAAGGTCCAGAGAACTTTTTGCTTGTAGACACATGTCTATAAAATTAAGACAGATTGGTATTCTGGGTTTGTTTTTCAAAACTGGAACAGGAATGTTCAAGATTCCAGAACCAACAGTTTCTCTGGTCTAAATGATATATGTTCATCAATCTCTGGATCAGATTCAGAATCAGAGTCAAGAAAGTCTCTCTTAGCCTTTGTTAGACTAGAATTGTATTTAAGATTAAATAGAGGGTCAATGTTGTAATAGGTTGAAAGTTCAAGTGTTTGGTTATAAAGTCAACTTAGTTTGACTTAGTATATATAGGTTTGTTTCTCAGTAAACTTGTAAGTACGCATTAGATACATTCTGAGAAAGTGGTAAGAACTCGTACATAAACACACAGTGAACATACGTGAGATATGTGATTACGTATTTGATCTATGACTTTGATGTAATATGTGATTTTTAAGAACACAATCTTTATTAGATCAAATCACATATTACAGCGAAGTCATAGATCTAACACGTAATCACATATCTCACGTATGTTCACTGTCTGTATGTGTGCAAGTTCTTACCACTTTCTCATAATGTATCTAATGCGTACTTACAAGTTTACAAAGAAACCAACCTATATATATTAAGTTAAACTAACTTGACTTTACAACCAAACCCTTGAACTTTCAACCTATTACAACATTGACCCTCTATTTAATCTTAAATACAATTCTAGTCTAACAATCTCCCCCTTTGGATTCAAGATTAATAAAAATTGACAATTATCTTCATGTCTTCTTGTCTTCACAAATATCTTCAGCAAAAATCTTTTTCAGCTTTGAATCTTGAAAACTTTAACATCTTCAGCAAAATTTTGAAACTTTGACATCCTCCTTGTCAGTGATAACTACCTTTGTAGTTTTCATAATTTCCTTAGGTCTAGAGACTTTAATGATTCTTTTCATGCTCTCTTTCTTTTTTAAATCAACCATGACATTTTATTTATAAATTCTTTTAATGTCATCCTCAAATGTAGTTCTGATGCATTCATCTGATATTGGTGAATACAGAGGTGCATCTAGATTGAGTGAACTCTGAGGTTCATCTTCAGAAGTACTTGTTTTAGAGGTACTTGTTTCAGATGTCTCTGATTCTTTTGTGATAAAAGCATCAAACTTGAAAATTTCTCTAGGATCATTGCTCTGAGGTTTTGTATAAGTACCTCTGAAGTCTCTTTTTCTATCTTTAAGATAGGTTTTGGAAATGTTTTTGCTTCAGAGTATAAGACATTTTTAAAATTCAGAACTCTTGCTTTTGATCCTTCTGAGGTTTTTGTTCTTTTGAAATTGTTCAGAGATGGACAGTCAGAGCTCTGGACCTTTCCCATACAGAAAGTGGAAGAAAGTGAATTTTTTTTCAATCCAGTGAATGGATCTAATTCATTGAACCCCAGTCCTTGAGTGTCCACTTCAGAATTTATTTTTTGTGTGCCCCAGATTCAAGCTTCTGTAACAGTTTAGTAGAACAAACAAGATGAATTAATACAATTAACAATTTCAACCTTTTGTTTATTTCCAACGCAGAATGTGTACATGTTTTCTCTCTCTAACAAAATCTCTGGATATGTACAATGAAACTCTGAAAAACTAGTTACTCCTTACAACACAAACTAACTAGTCATATATCTAACAAAACAAACTACACGCTTACAAACAAAAACTTACAAACTAAGACTTTGACTTTTACTAAATTTGACTTTGACTTTGCTTGAGAGTTGACCTTTAGCTTTGACTTTCTTGACTTTCATCTTCTGTCTTCAATGATCTTGTATCCAACATAATTATGCTCTAACAATCTCCCCTTTGGATCAAGATCATTTCAAAAAGATTTTGCAGAATAAACATATCTCTTCAAGCTCAAATAATGTAATCTCCTTCTTTGAACAACTTTGTCTTTATACTCTCAGCAATCTTCCAAAGTCTGTTCTTCAAGAATATAACAATCTCCCCAAAATTATCTCAAATATCTCTCAGACTTCAGACATAAATTATCTTCAGAATTTGTTCAGACTGCTTCAGCAAATAATCTTCAAAAAAATTTATGTAAAATTCAGCACATCTTCAGAAAAACTTTGAATTTGCTCTTTTGAACTTTTAAAATTTGCCAATCTTCAAACAAATAATTCTTGAACTCAAATATTTCTTGATACTGTCTCCCCCTTTTCGATGATTACAACATTGACATCATCAAAACTTTCTTCAAGAAATGTCAGTATCAATTCTGACCACTGATCTTTTGAACCTAAGCGCCTCCAATTCGCCGTCGATCCAAAATAAGGTATTTATATAGATCTTTTCAAATCCAGACAAATTAGAGTGTAACACCTGAATCAACAAATGAATCAGTTAATATGTCTATCAGTAACACAAAGTTACTGTGTGCAACAAATACACATTGGAAAGGAGCTTTTATGATATTCACTCCCCCGGGGCTTCCATTCAATCATCGAAACACCACAAAGGCAATTTCTATGAACGTTATGACAAGAAAACGTATTCCTTGTGTGTTAATGCAAGTGTTAGAAAGAATTAAGCACATGATGATTGCTTTTATAAGGCTCAGCATTGTGTAAACCACTGTGACAACAGTAATTAAACACAGACTCAATGTGCATGATCGAACTCCGAAGGTGGGGCAGACTTCCTTCTTTTTCAGTATCTAGATTTTTCAAATGAAAACCAGATAGATAATGTGTTGCGTCCCCTTAAAAATATGAAAGATTTTCTTGTTGAGAAGAAAATGAGTGGCTGGTGGGGTTTATTATCAAGAGTTGGCATAGGCTAGTTGCCTTTTTCAATATTGTTCACGAAGAAATGTGAAACACTAGTAATGTGGTTGCCCGGCTCAGAAAAAGTTGGTGTAGAGTTTGATATTCTTTTACTCTGATCTCTCGCCCTCTTTATTTTTTTAATCATTGAGCTCGCTTCTAACCAAACTCTCATTTACATTTTACCTCTTCACACAACCCACACTCATTTCTTTTCGACTCCTCACACTCGATCACTAAGGATTAACTTTGTGGGTAGGAAACACTGGTTAATGTGAATCCATAGAAGTTACATTGAAGTCCTACACAATGAACCCATATTTTCCTATAAAAACACATTGTTGCTCAAATGGTTTAACTATATCAGTTAAAGCACAAAGATACAAGTCAGATATCTATATGCTCATAGATTTAATCATGAAGATTTGAGTATTTTAAACATTGACTATATTTCAAACAAGAATATTGAAAGAATGAAATAAATACAAAAAACTTGTTTGAAAATCTGACATTGTATCAAAAAGATCAAATATGAATGATATATTGATTAAGGCTTAGGTCAGCAAAAATTGATATTGTTTATATGAAACAAAAATATAGACATTCTTGAAAGAACGTTTAGAAATGAAATCACGCTCAAGCTTTGAATAAAAATGGGGTGTCTTACCATCGAAAAAGATTATTTCAATAGAGACATGGTAAGAGCATATCCAACAAAATTTAAATCGGTGTGTGTGAATACTTGAAAGTATATAGAAAAGATAATACACAAGTATTAATATTTAGAAACACACGGTTTGTTAACGTTTAATCAGAAGTACAATGAAAACATTTAAAATCGTACTTCCAATTCATGAAATATGTTTAAGAATCGGGAAGTAGTTTGAACATTTGAAGAATATGTTTTCTATGATTGAAAGTCGTCCATCTTTCAACCATAAATGAGATTAAGATAATAAATAAACCTTTCGCTCGATCTTAAAGCTCATCAAGTCAAGCTTAAAGTCATAATGATATGATCATGTAAGCATCCTCTTAATCTGCATCAGTCAAAAAGTCTTGTCAAAGCAACTATATTGACAAAACTTTATTGAAATATAAATGACATAAAGTAGTAAAACGTTGAATGTACGAGTTCTGATCTAAAGTAATCAGAAGTCATTATTCAATACCCCTTTTCTTTACTTTTACTCCCCCTGCATTCATGCATCAGAAAAACTTTAACAAAGATAAGCATAAACCAACAATATAAACTCCCCCTTAATTAGATGTAGATCATCTTTTCATCGTTTCTCACTCCCCCTGAAATCATGAACATACCTTAAAGTGCAGATATCTTTTAGATTAAAAATAAAGAAATGAAGAAAAATAACAATAACAATAAGAAAAACTTTAATATGTAATCACTGATTATGTCTTAATATTTAACATACCAAGTTTAGAGATAAGAAAATTAAATCTCTTTTCATCTAAAAGCTTGGTGAATAAATCTGCAAGTTGATAATCAGTGTTTACAAAATAAAGTTCTATTGTACCTTTTTCAACATTGTCTTTTATAAAATGATATCTAACATCGATGTGTTTAGTCTTTGTATGTTGCACAGGATTAGCTGATATGGCTATGGAACTCTTCGAGTCACAGTAAATCGGTATTTTGTTGAACTGGAAACCATAGTCTCGAAGCTGTGTTCTCATCTACAATACTTGAGAGCAGCAACTGGCAGCAGCTACATACTCTGTTTCAGCAGTTGAAGTGGAAACACAAAGTTGTTTCTTTGACGCCCAGCTTACGAGCTTGTCTCCAAGAAATTGAATGTGACCCGATGTGCTCTTCCTATCTAACATAAATCCAGCATGATCTGCAACTGAGTAAGCCGTCAGTTCAAAACTAGTATCTTTATGATACCACAGACCAAGATCTGCAGTCCCCTTCAGATATCTAAAGATCCGTTTGACCGCGGACAAATGGGATTCTTTGGGGTTGGCCTGATATCTTGCACATAGACATGTAGAGAACATAATATCTGGCCTACTTGAAGTAAGATACATTAAAGAACCAATCATTCCTCTTTAACATTGACAAATTTTCCCGAATGATCCATGCCGATCTTAGTTCCTGGTGCCATCGGGGTACCAGTTGGTTTATAAGTTTCCATTTTGAATTTCCGAAGAATATCAAAAAATGTACTTAGCTTGATTTATAAAAATCCCCGTAGAAAATTGTTTAACTTGTAATCCGAGAAAGAAGTCCATCTCTCCCATCATACTCATTTGAAATCTAGACACCATGAGGTTTGAAAAATTCTTACAAAATTTAGGATTTGTAGAACCAAATATAATGTCATCCACATATATCTAAATAAGAATAATATCAGCCTTTTCCTTTTTGTTGAATAAAGTGGTATCGATTTTACCTTTTGTAAAGCCAGACTTGACCAAAAATTTTGATAATACCTCATACCAGGCTTGAGGCGCTTGTTTTAATCCATAAAGTGCTTTATCCAAGATGTAAGCATGATCTGGTTTATCTGGATTCACAAAGCCTTCTGGTTGTGTAACATAGACTTCCTCCTTAAGTATGCCATTTAGAAAGGCAGTCTTTACATCCATCTAATAGACTGTGAAGTTTTTATGTGCAGCGTATGCTAGAAACATGCGGCTTGCTTCTATACGTGTTACTAGAGCATAAGTCTCGTCGTAATATATGCCTTCCTCTGCCGATAGCCTTTGGCAATAAGTCTTGCTTTGTTTCGAATTACAATACCATCTTCATCCTTTTTATTCTTGAATACCCATTTAGTACCGATAATAGATTTTCCTTCAGGTCGTGGCATAAGTCTCTAAACCTTTAGGGCTTTAAACTGATTTAGCTCCTCTTGCATTGCAGTAACCCAATCTGAGTCGGCGAGAGCCTCTGATACTCGAGTTGGATCTATCTTACTCAAAAAGGAATCATGCATACACAGGTTCAAAGTTACAGACCTAGTTTTCACCGGTAAAGATATATCTCCAATAATTTGGCTAATCGGGTGCTCTTTGATCCACTTGTGTTCGTGAGGGAGCGGATTCGATGTAGATTGATCATACAAATCATCTAAGTATCCCTTAGCAGTTTCTTCTTGTTCAACATTATTTTGGGGTGCAATTGAAGTCTCTTGTTCAGAAATTTCAGTTGGGACAGCTTGGTCAGTCTGTTGATGATCCATGGCAGTGCAGCCAACTGAAGTATTAACTTCTGGTTCAACATTTTCAGGTGCAACTTCAACTATATGAGTATGTGTTTGAATCTGAGTTTCTTATTGAACTGGGGGAACAAGTTCAGTAGATACGCCCGAAGTGGTTGGATGATTTGTCGTTGAATCTTCAGACCTGTCAACCACAACAGATTTAGGAAGTTTAGATCCTAGAAACTCATCATAGAAAAATTCAAACAGCAAATCTAATTCTGAAAAATGCGATGTAGATGTTAAAGCATTATCCGAATTATTCTTAGTAGTTTTGAACTGCTTTGTTCAAAAGACATCTCCTCATCAAATGTTATGTTGACGCTTTCTATAACAGTCTTTGATCTCTTCATATATATCCTATATGCAACAGATGTCTGGGAGCATCTAATAAAAATTCCTTCTTCAGCCTTCGATCCGAACTTATTCAAGTTCTCTCTGTCATTAAGCACAAAACACCTACATCCAAAAACATGAAAATATTTGATATTAGGTGTACGATTATTAATCAGTGCATAATGAGTTTTTCCAAACCGTCTATGAATAATCGATTGATTCTGCGTATAACATGCAGTAAAGACAGCTTTTGCCCACAGAAATAGAGGTAGATCTTACTGGTTGAGCATAGTGCGAGCGGCCTCGACTAGCGTTCGATTGCGCCTTTCTACTACACCATTCTGTTCAGGCGTCCTAGCAGCAGGGAATTGATGCGTTATCCCGACAGATTCGAGATAATCTTCAACAGTCTTGTTTTTAAACTCTATGCCGTTATCCGTCCTTAGAAGCTTAACTGTCTTCTACAAGTTCACTTGAGTAGTCTTCAGAAAGTTGATGAGTACTTCGGGCGTCTCATCTTTTGTCCTAAGAAACTTTACCCATGTGTAACGAGAATAATCATCCACAATTACCAACACATATTTCTTTCCTCCTATGCTTTGAGTACGCATAGGACCATAAAGATCCATATGCAAAAGTTCAAGCGGAGAACTTGTACTCGGTTCGGGTTTCAGCTTGTGAGCTACCCTCTTCATTTTACCCTTTCACATGTTGCACATAGATGTTCTTTTTCATATCTCAGCTCAGGAAGACCTTTCACCAATCTTCCTTTGACCAATTTGTTTATGTAACGAAAATTTAGGTGCGACAGCCTTCGGTGCCAAAGCCAACTTTGCTGCATCGAGGCTTTTGTCAGTAAGCAAACCTGATTGTCATTCTGGACCTTTGAAAGATTGATCGTGTAAAGGTTGGACTTTCGAGTGCCGACTAAGAGTTCTTTGCCATCTTCAGTACGCACCAAGCAACTCTTAGCTTTGAAATTTACCTCTAATACTTTGTCGCAGAACTGGCCAATACTAAATAGGTTGTGCCCTAAACCTTCCACATAGCTCACCTTCGTTATCGTTACATTCTCTTGTATCACGTCACCATATCCGAGAATTGGTGAAAATTGGTCTTTACCAAAATGAACATTCCCGCTGAATTTATCTGTATAATTAGTCAATAAAGCTTTCTGCCCAGTCATATGCTTGGAACACCCGCTATCCAAGTACCACATATGACGGGTCTACATAAGAGAAATCAGGAAATAACAGATTTAGGTACCCATTTAAAAACGGGTCCTTTCAGTTTTGCACAAGATTTTGGCATCCATTTATAAATGGATCCACTGAACTTTTGAAAAACGTTTGAAACAAATGGCTTATAAAAACAAACATGATAATCTCCAAACCAATCATTAGAAAATCGGTGAGAACTAAAATCATTCCGTCTATAATGAGATTTCTTAGTAGCAAACCTGGATAATTGGAGTAATTTCTTTATTGAATATCGCTTGTAAGGAATTACAAGGTTTTGTTTATTGAAAGCAACACTACCAAAGACATCAGAATTACTACTATTAGATCTATTACAATCCAAATCAGGAGATGATTCAGAACTCTCATCGATCTTCCTTTTTGGTCACCATTCCTTTCGTTCTTCAGATCTTTTACTTTTCACTGAAACATAAGATTTAGATCTGTTAGGAAAATTAGATTTCTGAAATTGTCTTTTCTTTTGATTACCAGTGTCGTTCTGTTTCTATGAGTGCCGTTTATTTTTCTTCTTACCTTTAGCATAGTAATCAGCATTCACAGAAACTAAGTCACCAACCTTAGTTGATGATTCACCAACTTCATGCACACTAGGTAAAGCTTGACCATTTATAACAAAAGATGAATGAT
This sequence comes from Arctium lappa, assembly GCA_023525745.1. Lineage (NCBI taxonomy): Eukaryota > Viridiplantae > Streptophyta > Magnoliopsida > Asterales > Asteraceae > Arctium > Arctium lappa. The sequence goes on along the minus strand of CM042058.1, from coordinate 54,069,685 downwards.
CTGGAAGTGGAGCATTGAAGTCAAACAAATCAATCTCATCTACACACCCATCATCAGAATTTAGAAAATCATTTGCAGATGCAAATAAGTCATCAATATCAACTTCAGAGGTGTGAGGTGCTATAGAAGATGTAGAACACTTTTGAAATTCAGCATTTAAAGTTGTGTTCTTTAAAACAGTAGAAAAAATATTTTGTTCAATATCAGCCAATATTCTTTCATCAGATAAAATATTTTCAAGCTCGATTATTTTGCTTTCTAAAATGAGTGGAGGTACATAAATTTTAGCTTGTAAAGGTTTTGCCTCCAACTCTTTTGTCGAATAACTTTCAAAATAATCATTTGAAAGAGATTTTGGTTGATCTGAAATATAACTATTATTTAACTTTTGATAGTAGAATGGTAGTTGCATTTTCTTCAAGTCCTTTCTTTTCTCATCCTCTTTAGTCTCTACCTCATCAGATGATTTGGTAACAAATTTGGGTTTCAAATGAGGATATTTACCAGCCACAAAAAGAAAATCAAAATTATACAAAGTTGGTTGTTTTCTGATAGTTTTCTTTAGATAGTTTGGGTTTTCGTAACCAAGACCTCACTTCTCTCTAACATCAGCTTCCTCATTAGATGTGTTTAAGAAAATGGTTTGATATGTTTGGCCTCTAGCATACAATTTTGCTTCCAAACCATTTACCTTCTTTGTTAAGCTCTTATTTTCTTCCTGCAAATTAAAAGCTTTTAGTACACATTCTTGCTTTTCTGAAACAGACTTAGACATTTTCGAAAAACTACAAGAATTCGTAGACTACCCTTCTGCGAATTCCAAAGAATTCGTAGAATAGTCTTTTGCGAATTCTTAGATGCGAATTCTGTCCTTGATAAAATTCTCACTCAGAACTACGAATTCTGAACAATTCGTAAGCAAGAATAATGAGAAATCTTAGAATTCTCAACACACTGAGATGCGAATTATGTACTTAAAGCTTTTCAGGATTAACTCTTTGCGAAATCTACAAAACTCGCAATAGACACAAAAGAGAATTCTCTGTTTTTCGCAACACTCAAGTCTACGAATTTTGTCCTTGTGATTTTCAAAAATTCACAAATCTGCGAAATCTGATGACATCTGCGAATTATTCAAGATTTCTACGAATTCTTTAAACTCTGCGAGTTCTTGAGATGATCTTGCGAGTTCTTGATGACCCTTGCGAGTTCTTGAGATCTGAGATGAAAAACTCTCTAAAATCCTCAAAAAACCTATCTAGACATCAAGTTTTGAACTCAAACTTTGACAACTCGATCACCTAAACATCTAGAACTGATACCTACCAATTAATTTCAACAAAATACATCAAGAAGTACAAATTGATCCAATACAGTGCTTGACGAACTCGTGTAACTCGAACTCTAAAATTCAACAATTTATGATCGATTAAAGTGCAAGAGTTCAAATCACCTATACATTTTTATTCTAGTACTCTATTCGAATACAATTCTAGCAATTACAACTCAAAAAACAATTACAAACTCAGAATTGATCTATGAACTTGATGTAATAGTGTCGAAAAAATCAAATTCTTGATTTCTTGATTGGATTTGCTCTGATACCAATTGTGTGCCCCAGATTCAAGTTTCTGTAACAATTTAGTACAACAAACAAGATGAATTAAGACAATTAACAATTTTAACCTGTTGTTTATTTCCAACGCAGAATGTGTACATGTTTTCTCTCTCTAGCTTTCTCTCTCTAGCAAAATCTCTGGATACGTACAATGAAACTCTGAAAAACTAGTTACTCCTTACAACACAAACTAACTAGTCATATATCTAACAAAACAAACTACACGCTTACAAACAAAAACTTACAAACTAAGACTTTGACTTTTATTGAATTTGACTTTGACTTTGCTTGAGAGTTGACCTTTAGCTTTGAGTTGCTTGACTTTCATCTTCTGTCTTCAATGATCTTGTATCCAACATATTTATGCTCTAACATTTTTATATGCACATCTTAAGCATCTAGATAGCTTCTGATTTGAAGTTATTTCCTTTCCAGAGATTGATGTAGGATTTCTCTTTCCTTTTGAAAAAAGTTAGTTAAGGCAACATAATTGAGCCTTTCATACTCTGATCTTTTAACTTCTTCTTCTTTAGCTTTTAACACTTTTTCCAATTCTTTGAGTTTCTCAGAAAAGGATTTTTCCTTTTGTCTCTGAGCTTTTTCAACAGAAATTTATTTCATTTCTGACTCAAGAAGATCCTTTTCTCTTTTATAAAAACTTAGATCTTTTGTCATTTGTCTTCTCTTTTCTTTTTCTTCAAAAAGTTTTTGCTTTAAATTCAGAAACTCGTCTGTTAGCTTAAGAACGTCCATTTCAAGTTCACTTTTAGAGGTGGAAGGATGAAAATGTATTTTCCCATATTCAAGCATAAACAAGATGCAAGATTTGACAATTTTAGATCTAGAGAGAGAGTAGAGAGAGAAAAACTAGTCGTATGTTTATTGATGTGATGAAAGTTACAAAGACTTACAAAACTAACACTATTTATACATGAACATACTTCACTCATGATACTAAACTCTCATAACAAGACTTCTCTCAAGTCACTAATATTGACTTTGTTGACTTTACAGACTTAGACTTTTCACATTAAATCTTAGATACATCTTTATACACTAACATTCACCCCTTTGTATTCAAGATTTAATAAAAAAATTTGACACTCGTCTTCAGCGCTTGATTCTTCAAACTTTGATTCTGATAGCTTTAAACTTTATAGCTCTGACAGTCTTTAGTCTCTGATGCTTTGAAGAATCTTGAAAAGTCTTTCACATTTAGCATCTTTGAAAGTCAATCATGTCTTAAACACGAATCTGAATTCTTGAAATTCCTTTGAATCTTTATATTTAAGACAACTTTGAAACATCTTTGAAATCTTCATCTTTGAACTTTGAGGAATCTTTGATCTCATATCTTCATCTCTGTAATCTCTGAATCATCTTCAGAAAACCAACTTTCTTAATCATCTTGATTTGTCTTCAGAATCTTTTGAATCAAAATTTCATTCAAGCTTTCATCTGTTTTGAAGTGTCACTTAATCTTCATTTGATTTGAACTTTCTGAATTTCTTCACGAGTCTTTTTCACTTAATGACATTGAAATTGAACTTTGTAAATTTCTCCCCCTTTTTGATGAATTGTGAGAATCAAAATCATCAAAACTCATTTCAATTTCAGCTCAGTCTTTGAAACTTCTCCCCCAATTTAAACAATGTAGAACAGTCTTCATGATCTCTTTTTGTAAAATACTAACATTCTCCCCCAACTGATCTGATAAAGAGCCGTCAATTCATGGATGTATTTATCCGAATCTTTTCAAATTCAGACAAATTATGAGTTGTAACCCGGAATCAACAGATGAAACAGTTAGGAATGCCTGTCAGTAACACAAAGTTACTGTGTACAACGAATGTACAATGTAAGGATCTTGAGATGACGTTCACTCCCCAGGACTTCATTCAATCATTGAAAAACACAAAGTGTTTTCTATGATTGTTCTGACAGAAAAACAAATTTTCTGTGTGCTTGTGTTATGAAAGAATTATCACAATGATTGTTGTTTAGGCTCAAAATTATGTAAACCAATGAGACAACAATGGTTATACATAGACTCAATGTGCATGATAAAAGGATCGAAGGTGGGGCAACTTTCCTTCTAGTTCAATATCAATATCTTCCGAGTGAAGAACCAATAGATTATGTGCTGCTTCCCCAGAAAATGTGAAACATTCTCTTTTTGAGAAAAGAATGAGTAGCTGGTGGGGTTGAATGCAAGAGGTGGCATGGGCTAGGTGCCTTTTTCAATGTCGTTCACGAAGAATTGTGAAACAACAGTTTATGTGGTTGCCCAACTTAGAAAGATTTGGTGCAGAGTTTGATATTCTTTTACTCTGTTCTTACACCCTCTTTCTTTTAATCTTTTATGCTCACTTCTAACCAATCTCTCATTTCCATTTTACCTCTTCACACACCAACACTCAAATCTTTTGACCCCTCTCCCCTCAATCACTCGAAGGATTACTTCTGGGGTAGGAAACACTGGTTTATGTGAATCCATTGAAGTCATTTAAGCTCACACATTGAATCCCATGTATTTGTCCTAAAAGAATGTTTGCTCAATGATTTTCTTGACATTTAAGTGCAATAAATCATTTGTCAGTATATGTATCCTCAGTAAAGATAAGAATGAAACTTGAGCATATTAAGCATTTAAGATTTCTCAAAACTTTGTATGAATGAATAATCATGAAAGAATAGAAATGTTTTGAGAATCTGACAATGATTAAGATCAAATCAAAATTCATGAAGAATTATATTTTGGGAAATCAAAGACGTAAGTTGTTTATATGAACAATATATAAACATATTAACAATGAAAGCACATGTAATGATGAAATGATGTCTTATTCAAACAACATGGAATACAAACGGGAGTATTACCATAGAAAGATTAAACTTTTGATACATGGTAATAACAAGTTCAAGAAATATACTAAACCGATGTGTGTATGAATACTTGTTAGTATAAAGATATGACAATTACACAAGTATTTGTCATTAGAAATACACGGTCATATATGCATTTAAGTATCCAAAAACATTTTAAAAAGCACACTTCTCAATTCAAGAAAACATTTTAAGAATGTGAAGTGGTTTGAACATTTAAGAAAATGTTTTTCATGCTTGAAAGTTGTTCTTATTTCAAACAATCAGAGATTAAAATCAAAAGATACTTACATTTTAGCTCCCCCTCAAAGCATGATATAATGATTTTGGTCAGATAAGCTCCCCCTGGAAATTTTCAGAATATCCTCAATTCTAAACATTAAAGATCGAGTCCTAAGCTGTTTTACTTAGAAGTCATAGTCCTTTAAGTTCGGGTCTTGAACTGATTTATTCAAGAGCCACTTTTCTTGCTCCCCCTTAAACCTTGGGTGCCTACAACACAGATTTAGCTTTTGGTATCCATTGGTATTTGGGTCCTGATGTGTTAGTTGCAGTTCTTTTGGGGGTAACATTATATGAACCATACCAGTAATTGACAAAATTATTACTTACAAAGTCATTTGCTCCACAGTAAGAACAACAAATTTTCTTTTGAGCAACCCTGATCAAATGATTAGTAGAGTAAAATATATCAGGTTTACCAACAGATTTACCTTTATGCGCACTGTTCTTTTTGGCATTAGATGTAGAAGCAGATGCTTTGTCCTTCTTCTCATCTGAAGAATCTTTAACCCTCCAGACCATCTGTTCTTTCTTAGATTGCTTTCCAAGAGATTTCACATAGAAGCTCGCTGGACTATCAACAGACTTATCATAAAATAGATTTGATGGTTAGATCTGATATTTGACATTGTTTGATTTGACACTTTTCTTTTTGAAAACATTTTTCTCATGAATTGAACTTGAAGCTGTTTTGAAAGAACAGACTGATTCTGTTTAATTATCAACAGGTGATTGGTCAATCACATCAGATGAAATCTTTTCTGACAAATCACTATTTGCAGCTTCCAAGTCCTTTATATCTTTTTAAATAAAATGTTTCTTTCAGTAGTAAGTGTGTCAAACTTTTGTTTCAAATCAGATCTTGCCATCTGTTCTTTTCTGGACATGTGATGACAGAACATATATTTTGGATATGAGCTTAGATATTTCAGATTCAAAATTTAAACGTTCTAGTTCAAAATATTTTTCCAAGTTCTTGGTATTTTTAGATATTTCCTTGAAAATCCCAGTATTTCTCTTTTCAGCATTTTTCTTTTCAACATCATAAGACCTTTTATTTTCTTGAAAACATTTTCTTTCTTTCTCAAGTAGGTCTTGTAATGTAGAGATCTGTTTAGAAAATTCAAGTACTTTATCTTCAAGAACTCTTCTCTCCTTTGCAAAAGTATCCCTTTCAGTTATAATAATCTTTTCAAACTCGGATACTTGCTTTGAGAGTTTAATGCATCTAAGCTCAAGATCCTTTTTCTCTTGTAAAGTTTTCTTTGAAAGATCAGACAGATGTTGAGTAAAAGCATTCTCTAGATTTGATTTGACTTTATCTGCTTGGAGACTTTTCAGTAGTTCAACATTTTTGGCTTCCAAAGCAGATATCTTTTCTTCAAAAGCCGTAAACTTTTGTTGAAGCTCAACTGATTTAGCTTGCCGTTCTGATGATTTTTGTTCAGTTGCCTTCAGTTGGCTTTGAAGATTCACAATATTTCTCTCTTTCAGCTTTAACTCTTTCTCACATGTCTCAATAGTATTCTCTTTTAAGGAAATATTCTTCTCTTTCTCTTTGATTTCTTTCTCTCTTGCTCTGATGATACCTGCAAAATCAGATTAAGCATGATTAGCACATTTTACACAATCAGAAGTTTTTTCAGAATTTGACAATTTAGATGTAAGCTCCTTGATTCGTTTTAGAAGAATTGAATTCTGATTTTTCAGTTTATCTCTTTCAGCTTCTATTGTCTGTATCTCAGGCATGTACATGATAGCACAGTCTCTCCCTGACAAAATAGTAGACATCTTGGTATCTGAAAAAAAATTACTTCAAAAAGATCGTCAAAAATCAAAAAAAATTTATCCCTATCAGAAGTATGTCCCCCTCCGCAGACTTAGCACGGGGGTCCCGCTATATTTTCCTGACATGTTGAATATATGCTTGAAATGATCGTTCCCAAAATATTCAGATAAAAATTTGACTTGAAAATCAAACTTGAACAACACTTGAAAATATCAGAAAAATTTCTCAGTCTAAAACTCGCATAGCAAAGAAAGTTGCAAAAGACTATTCACTACACTTAGCGCTAACAGGCTTGTGCACGTTTCTGGTTCGTGCATAACACTACGTGTGTGTTTCTCGGTTCGCGCAAATAGCAGTGTGCACGTTTTGACTTCTCGCAAGGTTTGTCGTGCGCGTTTTGGTTCCTTTGCGCGTTCTATACTTAGAATAATTTCGAACTTTTACTTCGCGCAAAATGTAAACTCGCTAAACATGAACTCGCAAGACTAAGAAACTCGCAGATCACTGTTGCAATCACTTCGTGCAAGAAGGCTCGTGTGCGTTTCCTCTTCGCACAAACAACTACCTGCACGTTCTCGATTACTTTGTGCGTTTAGTGACGTGTGTGTTCTTCATGACGAAGTTTGCGTGTTTGACAGATCTAGCGTGTTGTTCACTTGAACATGCAGATTCGATCCAAAACAATGTAAACCTGGAAATTACAACTTTGAAATCTGATATGATGATCGAAATATCAAACGAAATACTTTCATGTTAGACTATAATTGTATTCAAGATTGAATGAGGGTCATTATTGTAATTGTTGTATTAGTGTTTGTGTGTGTGGTGTAAATGAGCTTAGAAGGGTTGACCTTGCTTGGTCATGTTGACCTATATATAAGCAAGTCATAGAGTGTTATGAGTGTGTGACATAAGCAAGTAAGTAAGTGTGTGAAAGTAAAGGTGAAAAGGTAGTTGTGATTGAGAGAGTAAAACACATAGTTGCACACATTGATTACACACACAAACACATTCTATATTGATGTAATACTTGTGATTAATAAACAACAATGTTTGTGTAGATTTGTATGTGTATATGCTAGTAAATCTTGGGCCACAATTGGTATCAGAGACAAATCCGTTTGAAAATCTAGAAAATTTTAAAAATCGACACTGTTCATAAGTACTGTTCATCGTCAATGTTCACCAAATCATTTTTGAGTTTTAGTGGAAATTTCGAGTTGAGATTGATCAGGTTTTGTTCGCTGAGTGAAATAGATCGAGTCTGTATCGTTTATTTCAGTAATTGCACTGTAATTGATCATCAATTTGATGATTTTGTGTGTTTTTAAGCTTTCGAGTTTATGCACTGTATTCACATCAATTATATAGATTTTGTGTTGTAAATCGAAAATAGTTGTTGGAAATGAGTTCTCGGTGATCAAGTGAACAAATTCTCAAAGTTTGGTGATCAGATTCGAAGTTTTATGTTGAAATTGATGAATCAGATGAAGAACACGCAATCTATCTGAAGAACGCGCTAGATCTGAAGAACACGCAAGTTCTTCATTAAAACGCGCAAGATTCTTCGCTAGAACGCGCAAGCTGAAGAAATTCGTTTTTGGTCAAAACGCGCAAGGCGTTGGTTGCGAGTTCTAGAAACGCGCTGGTTGATATCTGCGAGTTCTCTAAACGCGCTAATCGAAGCTAGCGAGTTTGAGTAGGAACAGTGTTCAGCGAGTTCTTTGTCGTGCGAGTTTGAAGATTTCAGAATTTTTCTAAGTATTGAAACGCGCAAGTGTGGTTAGCGAGTTTGCTCAAAACGCGCAAGTAGTTCCTAGCGAGTTTCTGGAACGCGCACGCCTCTATCAGCGCGTTTTAGCGTGAATAGTAACTTGCGTGTTTAGGCACTTGCGAGTTTTATCGATTAGCGAGTTCGTCAGAATGCGCAAGTCTTTGTGAGTTTGCTTGCGAGTTTACTTGCGAGTTTGCTTGCGAGTTTGCTTGAGAGTTTATCAAACGCGCAGATCTTGATTTGCGTGTTTCTCAGTCTGCGAGTTTCATTTTCAATAGTGATCTGCGAGTTTTATTACTTAGAATATTTTTCTGAGAATTTTCAAAACTGTAACATGCTCTTTAATAGTGAAAAAAAATTTCTCTAGGGGCGCTGCCCCTCGACCCCGTAAGGGCGTTGCCCCTTGACCCCACCCGCTAACCCCCGTGCTAAGTCTTTGAGTGATCAAAATTTCTGAATTTTAAAAAAAAAAAAGATTTCTGTATTTTTCTTGATTTGATTGGATTTAAAGATCTTTACTAGCTAATATTTTTCATTTTTTTTCAGGAATATTCATCTTTTAATCATGGCAAATGAATTTCTTTTTATGGGATCTCATCTAAAGCCTCCGGTCTTGTCTTCAGGAGATTATTCACAATGGAAGAAGAGAATGATTCAGTTCTTGAATCTAAAGAACAAAGATTATATGACTTCTATCATAGAAGGTCCGGGAGATCCAAAATCATTTGTACGTGGACAAGCAGCTACAGCAACTGATCCAGCAATTCCAGATCGATATGTGTCAAAACCATATCAATTTTTCAATGAGACAGAAAAAGCAAGACACAAGGTTGATGAAGAAGCTTTTATCTATCTCACTATGGGAATTCCTAATGACATCTACAGTCGAGTAGACAGTAGGGATTATGCAAAAGCGTTATGGGATGAATTGGAGAAACAGTTTCAAGGATCAAAGAAGTCTATTCAGACAAAGCTGAATCAAAGTATCAATGCTTATGAAGGTTTCCATGCTAAAGAAGGAGAGACTTTGTTGGAGACATACAATCGATTCAATATCATATTAAATGATCTTAGGAGAAATGGGATGAACAAGACAGAATCGGATATCAATTATAAGTTCATCAAGAACTTGAACCCAGAATGGAAAAGCTATGCAATTAACATTCAGATGACAATGGACATGGCACAAGAAGACGTCAATGATATCTTCACAACTTTATCTCAGCATGAGGATGAAGTAAAGCAGCTTAGTGCTGAAAAGAAGATGGTCAAGGATTCGTTAGCCTTAATGTCTGAGCGTAAGAAAGGGTCAAGTTTCAAATCCAGTTCTTCCTACAAGACAAAGTTAAGGAAATCCAGAGCTCTCCTCACTGAAGTTACTGATTCCAGCACTGATAAATCTTCCACTGAAAGTGAAGAACATTCAGATGAGGATATGCAAAGATTTGCTGAAAATCTGGCTCTTCTCACAAAGCAGTTTAAAAGTTTTGGAAAGAAAAGATACTCAAAGCCGAAGTATGACAACTACAAGAAAGACAAGTATAAACCAAGATCTGAAAAGAAGTATGAGAAAAGCGGTGAGAAAAGAGATGATAAGAGAGAAGAGAAGAGAGAAGGAAAGAAAGAAGAGATTGAGCCGAAATATGGAAGATGTTATAATTGTGGAAAACCAGGTAATTTTTCCAAAGACTGCAAGCAGAAGCGGATAAAGAATTCAGAATACTACACTCGGAAATCACTAATAGCAAAGAAAGTGGAAGATGGTCAGAACTTAATGGCAGAAGAAGAGAATTGGTTTTACAAGAGTTCTGATGATGAATCTGCACACTTTACTCAAGTGTGTATGATGGCTAAAGTGGATGAGGACATTGGATCATCGTCTGACCATTCTGATTGTGGTTCCGAGGTACGTATTCAATCTTTAAAAGCTCAAGTTAAGTTCATGAAAGAAGAGTTTAAAACTTTGAAAGGTAAACTTAGTCATGAAAGACAAACAATGTTGAATTTTCGTGATGAAAATTCAATGTTGAAAGATTTTGTTAAGGATAAAGAGTCTGAAAAAGATCTTTTAAAAAAGGACAAAGATGTTTTAATTTCAAAAATATCTGAACTTGAAAAAGATCTTATAAACTTAAATGCTGAAAAAGGTGATTTTCAGTTAAAATTTGAGGTTTGTTATCAAGAAAGAAACGAGGCATATTGTAAAATCAAGCAACTAGAGGATTTAAATTTGAAAAGAGGACAGACTGAGCAAACATTAAATCTTTTAACAAACAAACTCCAAGATGTCATATTTTATGATGTTAAAAAAGGTTTGGGTTTTGAACCAAACACTGTTTTAAAAAGAGCACCAGAAAATTTATATAATTTTGATAAACTGGGCTCTATTTCTACAAAACCTGATATTCATGATACTTTTGTAAGAGGTAAAGATGTGAATGTTGATGAAACTTCATCTTGTGCTGATTCAATTTCAAATTTAAAATCTGTTGGTTTTACTTATAAAGATTTAAATGAAAGTTATAAAACAAGAAAAATAGAATTTAGTGAATTTACATCACTATTTCCTCCTTGTTTACCAACAGAATCACACAAGGTTGAAGAAAATAATACTGAATCTCAGTGTCAGTTTGATGAATCTGATTCAGAAACTGATGTTGAGAATCAAGTTCATTTCTCTGATTCGTTCACTTCAAATCCCTTATATGATTCCAAAAGTGAAAATATCATGCATCAAAACCTTAAGTCTGATTTTTCAAAAATTATGACTGAGGAGATTTTTACAGAAATGATGAATGCTTCAGATCCTGTTCCTATAATAGAGAAGATGAAATCAAACTCTGAGGTAAATCAAGCATCTACTTTTGAGAAACAAATCATCGATCTTCAAAAGATAATTGAAGAGTTAGAAGATGAGAACGTTGATCTCAAATTCAAACTTGACAAGTCTTTTGAAGAAAACAAAGAACTCTCTAAAGAGTTAAATATTTTGAAAAATGATTTGTTTAAACAAAATCTAAAGGAGAAAAAGATGATTGATTCTACAAACTGGAATGTTCATTCTAATCCAGAGTTTGATATTGTTAATTCTAAATCTTCAGTTGTTTATACTTCTACTCCTGAATATCCTTCGAGTATTTTTGAGAAAGGAGAAGCTTCTTGTACTTCAAAGGCAAAATCATCTTCTTCAAAGAAAATTAACAAGATTCTGTTTCCTGTTTCAGATATAAAAAGGCAAAATGGTAAAGGAGAAAGAGTGAAGAATATGAAGGAAAATAAAGTTGCTAAAAATAAATGTAATATTCGTGATAGTGATAGTTTGGCGTGTAAAAATTCAAACGTTCCCAAATGTCAAAGTTGTATGAATGATTGTACTTCATTGGATAAATCTAAGCTTTTGACATTTGCACGTGAGAATTTTATCTGCAAACACTGTCATGATAATGCATTTATCATTCCTTCTATTCATTCTAAATCTAAAATTGCCAGCAAAACATCTCATATCAAATCAGCTTCAAAATCCTTAACTCATCAGGCTAAAATTTTTCATGCTAAAAAGAAATCATTTCATGAGCTTAATGTTAAAATGGTATGGAAATGGGTACCTAAGCCTCGCTACGAGTGGCGAATTAAGGCCAAGGTAGATGATATTGTTCAGTTGCGAAAAGCTAACAAGGAAGGACCCATCTGGATATGGGTACCTAAACAGAAGTGAGTTGTTATTTTTTTTTGCAGGCCTCACATACATGGTATATAGATTTAGGATGCTCGCGCCATATGACAGGATTTAAACATCTACTTCATAATTATTTTGAGGAACCTGCCGGTACTGTAAGTTATGCTAATTCTGAGGTTACTGGATATATTCGAGGACACGGATCGCTAACAAATGGCACCGTGACGATCAAAAGAGTACTATACGTGGAAGGACTTGATCACAATCTTTTCAGTACAAGTCAATTCTGCGATAGTAAATTTCAAGTTCGGTTTACTGATAAATGCTGTTATATTGAAGATAAAGATGGTTGTGCAGTTTTTAAAGCTAAGCGGAATGCAAATCTTTATTCTGTGAATTTTCCAACACTTTCTGCATCAAGACCTGTTTGTCTGATTGCAAAAGCTTCAAGAGCTGAAAGTTGGATCTGGCATCGGCGTCTGTCTCATCAAAACTTTGATGCTATTAATCAATTGGCGAGACAAGATATTGTCAAAGGTCTACCAGAACTAAGGTTTTAGAAGAATTCTCTTTGTCCCGCTTGTGAAATGGGAAAGATGAAACGAACATCTCATAAAGCAAAGACAGAATTCTCATCCTCAACATCTCTTCAATTAATACATATGGATCTTTGCGGCCCGATGAGGACTCAGTCTATCAATGGTAAGAAATACATTTTGGTCATGATAGATGAGTACTCCAGATATACTTGGCTGGAATTTTTAAGGAACAAATCAGATGCAGCAGAGCTGATCATTGAGTTTTTAAAGAAGATCCAGGTTCGATTACAATTGCCGGTTATATCTTTGAGAAGTGACAATGGCACGGAATTCAAAAATGAAAAGCTTCAGAGTTATCTCATATCTGTTGGGATCTCTCACAACTTTTCTGCTGCCTACACTCCTCAACAAAACGGTGTAGTTGAAAGGAAAAATCGAACACTGGTGGAAGCTGCGAGGACAATGTTAGCTTATTCCGAATTGCCAATGTTTATGTGGGCTGAAGCCGTAGCCACTGCGTGTTTCACACAAAACCGCACGGTTGTCATCAAAAGACATAAAAAGACAGCATATGAACTTATTAATCATCGAAAACTGAATATTAAATTTTTTCGTACTTTTGGTTGCAGGTGTTACATTCTCAATGATCGAGACAATCTTGGTAAATTTGACAAGAAGGCTGACGAAGGCTATTTCATTGGTTATTCGTTAACGTCTAAAGCCTATAGGATCTACAATAGACGAATCAAGACGATCATGGAGAGCATTAATGTGTCATTCGATGAATCATCAACGTTGACTTCTGAACACAATAGTTCAGAACTCAAGCTTAAACAGAAAGTTTCTATTCAAGACGGAATAGAACCTGAAGTCAAACAGAATAAGTCTTCTAATTCAAATAAAATTACATCTGAATTAGACTTATTATTTTTTGATGCTTTTCTGGATATATGTGCAGATTTTGAAAAATCAAACATATCCGCATCAACTTCAGAGGTTCCAATTATAGTCGCAGATATTTCAGGACCTTCTGAAAATGTCACAATATCAACCACATCAGGTACATCTACACATATACATTCTGAAGATACTAATGTTGATTCTGTGCATGCAGATCCAAATTATGCAACAGAAGTTCCGAGTGATTCTTCTATTGCTCTAGAAATATTTACTTCAGAAGAGGCTGTACAAGATGTCCCGAGCACATCTGGGGTTGATAAAGACTTACCTGCAGTATATGATGAATATGAGGAAGATAATACTCAAGTTGAAATTCATCCGATTCCAAGTAAAATGAAATGGACAAGAGATCACCCACTTCATAATATCATAGGTGATGCACAGTCGGGTGTACAAACGCGTGCAGCATCGGCTAATTTTTGTCTGTATTCAAGTTTTTTAAGTTCTCTCGAGCCAAAGAAAGCTTCAGAAGCCTTGCGCGATCCAGATTGGATACTGGCGATGCAAGATGAACTTCTACAATTTGAGAGGAACAAAGTTTGGCGACTTATACCACTTCCAAAAGGTAAATCTGTTATTGGAACAAAGTGGGTTTTCAGAAATAAGAGAGATGAATCTGGAGTTGTTGTTCGAAACAAAGCTCGCCTTGTTGCAAAGGGTTACTGTCAGCAGGAGGGGATTGATTATGACGAAACGTTTGCTCCTGTGGCAAGACTGGAAGCCATACGTATCTTCTTATCCTATGCAGCGCATAAAAATTTTACGGTCTTCCAAATGGACGTAAAATCAGCATTTTTAAATGGAATATTGCATGAAGAAGTATATGTTGCTCAACCAGAAGGATTCGTTGATCCAAAGAACCCTGATCATGTCTATGTCTTAGACAAAGCCTTGTATGGACTCAAACAGGCACCAAGAGCTTGGTATGAAACTCTAACTCAATTCTTACTCGCTTCAGGATTCAAGAAAGGTACAATTGATACTACTCTCTTTCTGAAAAAGCAAGGTGATGATATGATTCTGATTCAGATTTATGTAGATGATATAATTTTCGGTTCTACAAATCCAAAGTTTTGTAAAAACTTTTCAAGAATCATGGAATCTCGTTTTGAAATGTCAATGATGGGCGAACTGAATTTTTTCCTTGGTCTTCAAGTGAAACAGTTACCCGAAGGCATTTTCATTAATCAGTCAAAATATATTCGAGATATTTTAAAGAAATTTAACATGAGTGACAGTTCAGTGATGAAAACACCGATGGCAACGGGCACACTTTTAGATGCAGATCTTTCTAGTAAATCAGTAGATCAAAAAGTGTATCGTAGCATGATTGGTTCACTGCTGTACTTAACTGCAAGTAGACCGGATATTATGTTTGCTACCTGTTTCTGTGCTAGATATCAGGCAAATCCGAAGGAATCACACCTTGTCGCTGTAAAACGGATTCTTAAGTATCTTAAAGGAACTACTGAGTTAGGCCTTTGGTATCTTAAGGGTTCGCCTTTTGATTTAACTGCCTATACTGATGCTGATCATGCAGGATGCAAACTGGATAGAAAAAGCACATCTGGTTCTTGTCAGTTCTTAGGTGATAAGTTGGTTAGCTGGACATCTAAGAAACAAAATTGTGTTTCTACATCCACCGCTGAGGCTGAATACGTAGCTGCCGCAAGTTGTTGTTCACAAGTCCTCTGGATGCGAACACAGTTAAAAGATTTCGGATATACCTACCAACGAGTCCATATCTACTGTGATTCTAAGAGTGCGATTGCGATAACAGCCAATCCAGTACAGCATTCCAAGACAAAACACATTGACGTGCGTTATCATTTTATAAAGGATCATGTTGGAAAGGGAGATATTGAGATGCATTTCGTGACTACAGACTACCAGTTGGATGACCTTTTCACCAAACCGTTGGATGAAAAGAGGTTTAACTTTTTAGTTAGCAAACTTGGTATGTTAAATGCCACTTCATGATTCGAGGGGAAGTTTTCTACTTTTGTTCTTTATTTGAATATATTTTGGATATTTCATCATATGATAACTGACTAAAGCGGAATCATTTATATAATGATTACCAAAATCAATTTTCTTGCAGGATATGTTATGTGACAATGGCTTTTGGATAATTCAGTCCAAAACCCGTATTCAAATGTTTTCTTCTGAAGGATGCTTTCAAGATTACATCTTTTCAAGAAGTTTTTCGTTTGAAAGGGAGTTAAGGAATTATATTGCTATATCTTTTATAATAATATTTCTAACATGAGTGATGTTTTACAGATATCAAGGGGGAGGATATCTAGTCAAGGATACTTTAATTACTATATTCATTCCAGGGGGATTTAAGGATTCTGATTTACAGGTATATCATTCAAATCCTTATACTCTAACACTAGTGAAAGAAGAACAACTTTCATTTGTGAAAAATTGTTTTAAAATGTTCAAACCACTTCACAATCTTATAATGATTTTATGATTTGAGAAGTGTGAATTTTAAATGATTTTTGGATACTTCATTGTTTATCTGGCCGTGTGTTCTTTAAAGAATAATACTTGTGTATTTTCTTTTCTACATACTTTGTCAAGTATTCATACACACACTGGTTCAGTATTTTTAAATTGACTTTGTTATTACCATGTATCAAATGATATATCTTTTTATGGTAATACTCCCGTCGTTTGGTATTCATAGTTGTTTGAATCAAACGTCATTTCACTTTTAATGTGCTTTCATTGATAATATGTTTATATATTGTTCATATAAACAACTTACGTCTTTGAATTCTCAAATATTTTGTTTTCATGATTATTTGATCTGATCTTAATCATTGTCAGATTCTCAAAACATTTCTATTCTTTCATGATTATTCATTCATATAAAGTTTTGAGATATCTTAAATGTTTAAAATGCTCAAATTTCAATTCTGATCCTTGTTGAGCATACATACACTGACATATGACTTCTTGTGCTTTACATGTCAAGAAAATCATTGAACAACATGTAATGTTAGGTACATGGGATTCAGTGTGAGTGCTTATTATATCTTCCATGGATTCACGATAACCAGTGTTTCCTACCCCGGAAGAAATCCTTTGAGTGATTGAGGGGAGAGGAGTCTAAAAGAATTGAGTGTGGGATTGACTTGAGGTAAAATGGAAATGAGAGAATGGTTAGATGTGAGTTTATATGATTAAAAGAAAGAGGGTGAGAGAACAGAGTTAAAAGAATATTAGAACTCTGCACCAAACATCTTTCTGAGTCGGGCAGCCACATTACTGATTGGTTCACATTTCTTTGGTGACCATCATTGAAATAGGCAAATAGTCCATGCCATCTCTTGCATACAACCTCCCTAGCTACTCATTCTTTTCTCAAAAAGAGAATGTTTCACATTTTCTGGGGAAGCAGCATATAATCTATCGGATCTTCATTTGGAAGATACTGATATTGAAAAAGAAGGAAAGTTTCCCCACCTTCGACCCTTTCTCATGCACTTTGAGTCCATGTACAATCATTGTTGTCTCAGTGATTTACATATGTTGAGCCTTATGAAACACAATCATTGTGCTAATTATTTCAAAACACAAGCACGAGCACACAGAGAATATGTTTTTCTGTCAGAACATTCATAGAATTACCTTGTGTTTTTCAATGATTGAATGGAAGTCCTGGGGAGTCAACCTCAAACAAGCTCTTTACATTGTACATTCGTTGTACACAGTAACTTTGTGTTACTGACAGGCACTTCTAACTGTTTCATGTGTTGATTCAGGGTTACCATTCTTATTTTGTTTGAATTTGAAAAGATTCAAATGAATATGTTCGTGAATCAAAGGCCAATCCAGATCAGAAGTCAGATTATCTTATGAATGGGGGAGATTGTTTCCTTTTCCTATATGGGGGAGATTGTCTATTATCCAAAGGAGGAGATGAAAGTTCGCTTATCAGATGGTGGGAAATTTATTCAATGACGAATCTGACCTCGAAGTGTTTTAATGATTTTGGTTCTTACAAATCATTAAAAAGGGGGAGAATAATCAAAGTTCAAGATCAGATTGAAGTTTTAAAGATTTCAGAGGAGATAAAGTTTTCAGTTGATTGAAGTCAAAGATTAAAGAAAGCTTGTCATAGAAAAAGTTGAAGAAATTCAAAGTTTGAAAGAAAGGTTGTTTATTCAGAATTTGAAAAAGCAAATTCAAAGGGAGAGACAAGTTTGAAGAATTGTCAAAGTTTTAAAGTTGTCAAAGCCAGAAAGGATTCAAAGCTAAAGATCAATTCTGAAGATAAGAAGATCTGAAGATTATTGTCAATTTTTTTTTAATCTTGAATCCAAAGGGGGAGATTGTTAGACTATAATTGTATTCAACATTAAATGAGGGTCATTATTGTAATTGTTGTATTAGTGTTTGTGTGTGTGGTGTAAATGAGCTTAGAAGGGTTGACCTTGCTTGGTCATGTTGACCTATATATAAGCAAGTCATAGAGTGTTATGAGCGTGTGACATAAGCAAGTAAGTAAGTGTGTGAAAGTAAAGGTGAAAAGGTAGTGGTGATTGAGAGAGTAAAACACATAGTTGCACACATTGATTACACACACAAACACATTCTATATTGATGTAATACTTGTGATTAATAAACAACAATGTTTGTGTAGATTTGTATGTGTATATGCTAGTAAATCTTGGGCCACATTTCATAATACAAAGATTTTGTTAGCTTAAATTAGTCCCCAATTAATTGAATGTTTTATAAAGAATTGTATTTTGGGCTTTTTAAATTAGTTTTATGGGCTTGAGCCTTTTCATTGTAAATGGGCCTTATATAATGGTTCCCATGGCTCATTGTATCATTAGGTTTTGGGAGAACACTTTTCACACAAACAGACTAATGAGAGTCGTTTACTAGTTTACTGTGGTGTTCTTCCCAATATCCCCTCCATCTATCAATCCAAGCATATGAGATAAGTTATTGTTTATCATTGTTGTTAGTTTCTATCTTATCTCTACATTTCTATGGAGTATCTTCAATTGTTTGTCTGTATTGGGATCTAACAATTGGTATCAGAGGCTGATGAAGAAACTCTTCTTCATTTCGGTCATCTATGGCAACAATTGAAGATTGGATGATTATTTGTTGTTTTGGTGCTTAGATTGATTCAATCACATGAGCCTTGACACAAATATCATTTCTGTGATTTATTCAATGTTTTGTGCTTACTTGAGATCTATCTGATTGATTTTGATATGTTTTGGATGATCTTTGATAGATTATTTGCTTGATTCTACACAAAATTTGTTTCTGCACACCACATGTATCATGAAATGCCTATGTGAAGATTTAATTTTATTTTGGTTAAATCTGATCAGTTTTATTACATGTTTGTGTTCTTGATCCTTTCTCATTTATTGGTCTAACATTTGATAAGCACTAAGTAGATGGTTGATCAATGATCCCATCCTTGTGTGTGCTTTAGTCCATTGCTATTTTAGCATCTCGATAGTTAGGTCGTTGATCTCAGATCTGACCTTGATATCATTCGAGATTGGACTCTCTTTGATCCATATTTTGGTTAAAATTCCGCTGCTCATAATTGATTCAATGAAAGACCAAGTCATTTGGGTCTTGAAAAAGTTGCTTGATCCAAATTCGGAGAGGTACAGATTATGAACTCTGTGTGCAGTCCAGAGATGCTCTGCAGATGAACATTTTCAGAATCATCGTAGTAGCAACAAATTTGAGAATTTTTGTTGTAAGCTCATTTGAGTCTTCTGCAGTGTTTGGTTGTTACTGCTGTCCATTCAAAGTGTTCATAGCAGAAAACCGTTGCTGTCGTGTGCAATCTAAAGGGAAGGATATGGTATTTAAAAAGGTGCAGATCATGTTCAAGTTTGTACAAGTTTCGAAATAACAATCCAGCTGCTGCTATGCAGCAAAAGCAACAGATTTGTGTGATTTCGAAGTGAAACAAAATCAATGTTAATGCATATTTCAAAGTTCAGCAATTGTCCAACGTTTCAAGCAAATTTTATTGCTGCTTGTGTTCAATTTACATCAAACGAATCAAAGCATAAAATCGTTGTTGTGCTCGATATGTGAAACAGAATGTTGTTCAAAACAGCAAGTTGCTGTCAGATTTGCGCAGCTGTAGAATTCTGATCATACCTCTCTCATTATCGCTCCAAAATTCATGATTCCAGATGCGTTAGATTCCTAAGACACAGATGAACATTTTTCATGTTTTGAGTTTGTTCTGAATCAGTGTTCTGATTGGCCAGAATCTGTTATAAAGTTGGTATATGGCTGTAGTGAAAACAGAATTTGCTGCTGTTTGTACTCAAAATATGCAGCAAAAAGGTTTAAAACAGAAAGTTCCTCAATCTGTTCATCTGCAGAAGTTAAATGACAGATTTGAAAAAGTGCAGCATGTTTTTTTCTAGAGGTGTGACCACGCAGAAACATAGTTGTTGCCAAACAGATTGATGTTGTTGTTAAGTTCAAAACAGTAGCTCAAAAACAGGAAGATATGTCAAACAACAGTTGTGTAGTGCAGAATCTAATTAGTTGATGTTTGTGTTCATGTTGTGCATCAAAAGGGATTGTCAAAAAGGATGTTTGTTGCTGTCAACGTCGATTTGTGCAGAATTCTAGGTCCAACAGCAGCAACACAGCATAAAACAAAAATAAACTGTGCAGCAAGCAACATATCTCGAAATGATGAACGTGCAGGCAAGAAAAATAACAGGTTGTGGTATTGCTACTCGTATTCTAGATCTGTACATGGCCTCATAGTGTTCATTTGCATAGTTCGAATAAAGTTCCATGTACCTTCAGATCTCATTGACATAACTCAAAGTTTGATCGTGCTCGAGAGAGTTAAGTGTTTGAGGCTGCTGCAGAGGCAACAACACAAGAAAAATGGGAAAGATCTCGATCATCTCTTATGGAGTTATGACAGAAGGCTCGAAGAACAATATGCACAGATTCAAAATATCGCTTCAGAAATCGAATCAAGACTTATTCATTCTGCAGATCGTGGTTGTTTATGCAGTTTACGATGAACCAGAGGCAATCCAGAAGGAACAGAGGCTCTCTGCTTGTATACATGTTCTGTCCAAAGAGATTGTTCTCTGATCAATCAGAGGTGCAGAAATCTCTATTCATCCAGAAAGTCATGTTTAATTGGAAAAGTAAAGCACACTCCGAGATTTGAAAATGATGCTGATTTTTAGTAAGGCTATTCAGAGACTGAATTCTCAGAGTTTGGTCCAAAGATTGATCGAGATGCGCAGAGGTTGTCATGCACAGAGGCATGTGCAGAACCTCTGTGCACGTCCAGAACCTTCAGAGGCTATGAGATGATTATGCTCTGCAGAGGCTGTCCAAGCACGTGCAGAAGCTCTGTGGTGCATAACATTCACATCAGGCATATCGCAGAGCCTCTGCAGATTTGTGCAGAGCTCTGTGCACGTGGAGAAAGTTCTGTCAAAACAACTCCAAAGCAGAAAATTAGCAATATTGGCAGCAGTTTCGATAATGAGTTATGGAAGAAGACCTCTATTCATTTGATCAGAGGTTGTCCATAACTCCAGAGCTTGATTGGAGTCATGCTCAGAGCCTCTGAACTCATGTAGAGCCTGCCCAGAGCTGTGTATATGCAGAGATGTTGTGATGGTTCAGTGATCTTAGAAAATGAACACAAAATGTTGTTGTTGGGTTGCTCAAATTAGATTAAGCACAGTTCAGAATGACATACCACATGTGTTTAATATTCATGTATAGATCAATAGAGAAGATGTTGTCCATTCGAAACAACAACAGAAAGTTGTTGATGTTCAATCTCTGAAGTTTGTTACTTGCAGAGGTGCTGTCAAGAAGTTAACCGTAGAGGTTCTTCACATCAGAGGCATGTGTAGAGCCTATGTGAAGATGTCTAGACTGTTGTGCACAGGCACTATGCAAAACTTTATCAGAGGCAGATCACAGAGCCTCTAAAGATCTGTTCAGAGCCTCTGAGGAAGTCCAGCGCACGTGCAAAAGTTAGAAAATGCATCAGAAGATGTACAGAGCTCTTAACTTGTCCACAGAGCCTCTGTGGACCAAAACCTCTGAAGAACAGCGACCAGAAGGGGAGGACCATAGGTAGACCCAAGAACGCATATCAGAGGTCAATGGTCCAGAGATCGAAATGAGCCAAGTGCCCGAAGCCCGAATTTTTTGAATTTTCTGACAGCATTGCGCTGTTTCAGAAACACGTGCACAACTTTGTACTCGAAGCTCCAATTTACATGAGTCCAGTTGCGTTGGATTTATAAAACACAGACGTACGACTTTGATGTTTTGAGTTTTCTCAAATTCCATGATCTGATATGCCAGAATCTACTTCAAAGTCTGCGTTAGAGTGCTGGACCGAAAGCATCGCATTTCACTCGCGCTCTTTCCGCTTTCAAGAACGGTGTTCTCTCGATGTTTCTTCATGGTTTCAAGCTGATACTGTGAAACATAGTTTTTAAATCCCTCGTCCGTTATTCAAGTTTAAGGCTCGGTGCTTAACGTTTACTCAACGAGGTTCAAAGAGTCAAATTTTCTGTTTTGACAACCATTTTGCGCAGCTGAGGAAAATCTTGCACAACTCACTCAAATTTCATCCAAAATGGATGAATCAAAGCTTGTTGAAAATCTATAAGGCTGGAGCTCAATGTGCATGCTTTATGTTTTCTCTCAATAAGACTCCTTGATGGTCAAAAACAGTGGTAAAGTTGAGACATGAAAGCTGGACAAATTGGGATAATTCGTCTAAGTCTTTCAAGAATATGAGCCTACATTTGAGGGGGAGCTTGTGATGCTTTGAAGACTCGAAGAATGACACACCAAAGTTTCTAAAGAAAGCAAGGGGGAGACTACAAGATGATGCTTTGTTTATAAAACATTAGGGGGAGATTGTTAGCTTAAATTAGTCCCCAATTAATTGAATGTTTTATAAAGAATTGTATTTTGGGCTTTTTAAATTAGTTTTATGGGCTTGAGCCTTTTCATTGTAAATGGGCCTTATATAAAGGTTCCCATGGCTCATTGTATCATTAGGTTTTGGGAGAACACTTTTCACACAAACAGACTAATGAGAGTCGTTTACTAGTTTACTGTGGTGTTCTTCCCAATATCCCCTCCATCTATCAATCCAAGCATATGAGATAAGTTATTGTTTATCATTGTTGTTAATTTCTATCTTATCTCTACATTTCTATGGAGTATCTTCAATTGTTTGTCTGTATTGGGATCTAACAGATTTGATTAAAAACTACAAGAAATGAGTATATCGATCAAGAACAGTGTTTGAACATTTTAAAACCGAAATCCATAAAAATTCAAAATTGAATGCCAATTGATGTGAATTTCATGAAACAATCAAAACAAGAAATGTTCTACAACTATAATCGAACATCATAAACCCATTTTCTTGCATTAAAAACGATTTTTTAAACAAAATTTGAATCAAACAGAAAACTCAGATGTCGTTCTGCATTTTCATGAGAAATCCAATAAATCGATCCAATTCAAGTGAAATTATCCTTTTCTGAATGTTTTGGTCTCACTCTGATACCAATTGAAAATGTATTTTCCCATATTCAAGCATAAACAAGATCCAAGATTTGACAATTTTAGATCTAGAGAGAGAGAGTAGAGAGAGAAAAACTAGTCGTATGTTTATTGATGTGAAAGTTACAATGCACCAAGTTACAAACACTTACAAAACTAACACTATTTATACATGAACATACTTCACTCACGATACTAAACTCTCACAACAAGACTTCTCTCAAGTCACTAATGTTGACTTTGTTGACTTTACAGACTTAGACTTTTCACATTAAAACTTGGATTCAACTTTATACACTAACAAAAGAGAATTTACCTTTTCAGAGCAGTCCTCTGATGATCCATAAGTCTAATCATCTTCAAAAGCCATACCACATAGATTGGTAGGCTCTTCCTCTCCATCACTTGTAGAATCTAATAGCCAATCTTCCATCTCTGCAACAAGTACTCTCTCTTTTACATTATACTTGTACTTGTTCTTGTAGTAGTCTTGATCTTTGACAAGTTTCCTCTGCAGTTTGCAGAGAAATGGCCTAGTTTTCCACATCTGAAACATCTTCCATCATTTTGATTTGGTGGAAGAGCAGCAATAGTTTCTGTTTTCTGAGCTTGTGGTTGGGGCTGAAAGTATCTATGAGGTTGAGGATACTTGGGTTGGAATGGTTGATGAGTTCTTGATTGTTGTGCAGCATCATGATTGTTGAAATTTGTACCCTTTTGATCACTATGTGGAGTGAATATGGGTTCTTGTTGAAATCTTCTTTCTGGGTTTCTCCTTTCTTCATCATCTCTCCTTCCTTCAAAGACTTTCTTGCTAAATTTCTTGTTAAATTGGTGAGTAACTAATAAAAGAGATTTGGCAAAGGCATTGATGTCATCATCTGAGTCAGAGTCTGAATGTTCATTTTCTTCAGCCATTAGAAGCTTTTTAGATTTCCTTTTTGGTTCCTTTTTCAAAGAGTTCTTTGTTTCTGCACTACTGCCTTCTTTTGATACACCTTTTTGTTTTGAAATGAGGGCAAGTGGTCCACCTAAAGAGGTTTTTGACTTTTGTTTAACAACTTCTTTTTCCTATACAACAAGAGTGCCATAAATATCAGTCAATGACCATGATTCAAGATTTTGATTGGCCTGTATTGACATGGAAAATTGTGACCATTCTTCATTGAAACTTTTAAGGAAAAGAACATTGTTTTCTTCTTTTGTCCTCATAACTCCAAACTTTTTGAATTTATTGATGAGAATGTTGAATCTTGAGTATGTTTGGTGCAAGGTTTCTTCAGGTAGTGCATGAAAGTCATGGTACTCATTAATGCAAAGATTTCTTCTGTTTTTCTAAGTTTGTAGGCCACCTTCAAGTTGGTTTAACAACTGATCCCATATCTCTTTTGCAGTTACACAAGAATCAAGTTCTTGAAAGATATCATTGGGAATAGCCATAATAAGTAATCTAACAGCTTTTGAGTCATTCTCCATCATTCTAGTTTCTTCATCAGTGAACTTTGAAGTTTTCTTTTCATAGTATGCGGGTATTTCAGCAGTATCTGCTGTTGCTAGAACTATTGGTACCAACACCATTGGTTGGTGAGGTCCATCGTTCACTGATCTTAAAAGATCCCTGTCCATACCTTCCAAGAAATTTACCATCCTTATTTTCCATTGGGATATTCATCCCTTAGAAGTGTAGGAGGTTTGGTTAATGATCCAGCTGTATAAATGACACTTATACTTGAGTTTGTCATTTTGAAGAAGAGATGAAGGTTTGAAGAACTGATGCTTTTCTAAGAAGATCTTTTATCAAGAAGTGAAACTGTGATTTACTTTCAAATCTGGAGCATATGGAGTTCCTTTAAATAAACCAATGTTTATGAACATGCACAAATTTTTGAAAGATTGAATCAGTAAGATGTAAATCTATCCGAGTATGCAGATATGATCTTGTTTTGTTTTAAAAACAAAGATGGCTTTGATACCAATTGTTGGATCCCAGATTTAATCTTATAACAATGATATAAAACAATTAATAAGAATAAGAACAGCGGAAGCAAGTTTTAATATCAAAGCAGATTCAATATCACAGTTTATAGTAAGATATATAAATCGTAGAAGATCTTTCTCTTGAATACTTTCAGTATATTAAAAGATGATTCATATACAAGATCTATCAAAAGCACACATTTTTCAATGGAGTGATGGTCCTATTTATAGGACCATAGAGTGTAGAGTGTACAATTTTGACATAAGAAGCATGCTTGAACAGTGCCTTACCTAAAAGGTAAGCTCAACACATGCTTGAACAGTGACCTACTCTAACAAGTAAATTTTATCAGTGATGACGTGGCATCTATTCTTCTTTCAATACTTGTATAACTTTAGCTTTCCTCAGAGAGGGGGTCTTCAGAGCTCTGATGTAGGTGCCTCTGATGAAGCCACCTCTGATGTCTGCTGCTGAAATTCTCTCTCTAGAAAGTATTTCAGAGGCAGGTTTGTCCTCTGAAGTCTATCTCTGGAAGTCCTCTGAAATAGGACTTAGAATATTTTCAATACTTTTACAATTTAGAATTGGGGCTAACAGGAAACGAACCGATTCAGTTCCACCGTGACGAGAACCTTTCCCCAAGTGACACATGGCGACCACCAAAATTTTCGATAAACTTAAAATTTAAAATTCAAAATTGGCGCTTAATTTTAAATTTTGGGGGCAAACTGTTTGGGTCAAAAATCCACGACCACGACAAGTGACATTTTCACACGACTAATCTTGTATTAAGATAAGGTCCTGTCGACCAAACATATTTATGATATTTGTCGACACTTTCGTGAAAGTTGGTCGAGCATCGCACGACCGTCATAAGATTACTTTCGACCATGATTATACTAACATACGATTCAACGTTCATTTCTTGCTCCTTTAATGCAGGTTTAATGCTCATAAAAGCAACGACTATAACCGACTACAACCATTAAAACCATCATGAAGGTTCGACTGCTACACCAAGAATCAATGACACATTTATGATGATCAAAGACTATAAATATCGAAGATACAAATTTCATTTAGACAACTGCTACTACGAGTTTACATGTTCTACAAAGAACAATTGAAAACTCTATCTCTCTTATTACACGACTGAAGATCTATACGCATGAGAAAAGTGTTTTATACACGACTAATTCTTGTTATTAGTTTCTACACTTGTATTTCATATTTATCTTGTGTAAACACTACATAAGGACATCGCCCCTATTTGGCGATCATAGTTCTCGACGACTCCTCTTTGTCGTCCGCGGTTTTTTCCTCGTTGAAGTTTTTTTCGCGTCACCAAATCTTTTGTCTCCTTATTTTGTTTATTGTCGCGCAAATTGTCGTCTGGTTACTTTCTTTAGTTGGATAAAGCTCCACACCGACCTTAAATCTTCCAAAGGACGATTTTTGGCATTAACAGGGACCACTCACTAGATTCAAACATGGACAACAAGACTCCATGATGAACAAAATGACTCATATGCCTATGGATCCATTGCATTACAGTCTAAACATTACATGACTCCAAATGAATGAAATAATGCATTCAAAACATGTAATAACCAATATTTGTACAATAATTGCATTTCCATAAAATGCTCCATAATGAGCCATTTAAACCGGACAACGTCCGAAAACTCTTTAGGGTATACGTCAAGCCATACAGCATCATAAAACGTTTGGAAAATAAGTAAAGTCAATATGACTACATAAGTAGATGTACAACTTTCCCAAATCTGGTATTTTCTCCAAGTATAATTGGCCAAAGGCCCAAACCATAAGACTCACATTCTTCCAAAATATACATAAGGTCAAAGAATGACTGTTTCCAAATATTCACACTTTTAAAGTAAAAGAGCGTAAAGTTCTGTTAATCATAAAATCCCAATCTATCAAGCTAATTACTCAAGATTTAATCAATATGCTCAAGAACTAGAGAGAGAAAGTAGATCTTGAATATCACACTCTAGACTATTACAATAT
The DNA here is from genome assembly GCA_023525745.1 of Arctium lappa. Lineage (NCBI taxonomy): Eukaryota > Viridiplantae > Streptophyta > Magnoliopsida > Asterales > Asteraceae > Arctium > Arctium lappa. Next base: position 54,042,555 of record CM042058.1, on the reverse strand, counting down.
GCATAAGCTAGTTAGTTACCACAAGTTTACAAAGACAAACCTATATATACTCACTACTAATACAAGACTTAATGACAAAGTAAACTAAACTAGCTTTGACTTTAACAACACAAAGACTATGTTGACTTTTACAACTTTGACTTTCTATATTAAATCTTGAATACAATATTTAGACTTAACAATCTCCCCCTTTGTATTCAAGATTTAATAAAAATTTGATGCAGATCTTCAGCTCTTGATTCTTCATCTTTCATCTCTTGAAGCTTTCACAAACTTTGCTCTTTTGCAGCTTTTGAAGAATCTTGAAAAGTTTTTTTAATCTTTGAAGCTTTGGAAAGTCAACATGCCTTGAACAACAATCGAAAAACTTTTGTCTTCAATCAAAAATGTATCTTCATCACTTTGATCACTGAACCATCTTTGGAAGAACAAACTTTCACGAATTATCTTGATTTAACTTTGAACATTCTTCCTTCAGAAGCTTTTGGCTTTGAATTTCTTTATCAGTCTTGAACTTTTAAAACAGCGAAACTTTCAGAAATTCTTCATCAGACTCTGAAATTGAATCTTTATATCGTTCTCCCCCTTTTTGATGATGTGAGCAACAGATCATCAAAATTTCTTCAATTTCAGCTCAGACTTCGATAACCCCTTTGAAACAGTCTCCCCTTTGATAAATGTTGTACTTTGATCTGAAGAGCCGAATCATGAACTGTATATATCTGAATCTTTTCAAATTCAGACATAATAATCGTGTAACCCTGATTCAACAAATGAAACAGTTAGAAGTGCCTGTCAGTAACACGGAGTCACTGTGTACAACGAATGTACAATATAAGGAGCTGGCTTGATGATGACTCCCCAGGACTTCCATTCAATCATTGAAAAACACAAGGTTTATCTATGAATGTTCTGACAGAAAAACAAATTTTCTGTGTGCTCGTGCTTGTGTATGAAAGAATTAGCACAATGATTGTGTTTCATAAAGGCTCAAAATATGTAAATCACTGAGACAGCAATGATTATACATGGACTCAATGTGCATGAGAAAGGATCGAAGGTGGGGCAACTTTCCTTCTTTTTCAATATCAGTATCTTCCAAGTGAAGATCCGATAGATTATGTGTTGCTTCCCCAGAAAATGTGAAACATTCTCTTTTTAAGAAAAGAATGAGTAGCTAGTGGGGTTGTTTGCAAGAGATGGCATGGGCTATTTGCCTATTTCAATAATGGTCACCAAAGAAATGTGAACCAATCAGTAATGTGGTTGCCCGGCTCAGAAAGTGGTAGGTGCAGAGTTCTGATATTCTTTTAACTCTGATCTCACACCCTCTTTCTTTTTATCATTATACTCACATCTAACCAATCTCTCATTTCCATTTTACCTCTGCTCATTCCCACACTTAATTCTTTTAGACCCCTTTCCCCACAATCACTCAAAGGATTTCTTCCGGGGTAGGAAACACTGGTTATCGTGAATCCATGGAAGATCTATTAAGCACTCACACTGAATCCCATGTTCTTAAAAGTACATGCTGGTCAATTATTATTCTTGACATGTAAAGCACAAGAAATCATATGTCAGTGTATGTATGCTCATTGAAAAATATAAATGAGATTTGAGCATTTGATCTTTGAAGATTTCTCAAAACAAGAATATTGAATGAATGAATATGAAGTCAAGAGAATTGTTTTGAGAATCTGACAATGAAACAATCAGATCAAATCAAATGGTTAGGGTATCAAAGAATTGGATATTTGTTTATATGAACAAATATAAACAATTTATCAATGAAAGTACAAATATGAAAAAGATGAATGATACTCAACAATTTTGAACTTCAAACGGGGGTATTACCATCGAAAAATTGGTTCGAATTTGAGACATGGTAATAACAATTTCAAAGAAAATACTGAACCGGTGTATGTGAATACTTAACAGTATATGGACAAGATAATACACAAGTATTGATCTTTGGAAACACACGGTCAGTTAAACATTAAAGTGCAAAAATTTTAGAAAAACATTTAAAAGCACACTTCTAAATTCATGAAATCTTTTCAGAATAAGAAGTGGTTTGAACATTTCAGAAATTGTTTTTCATGTTCGAAACTTGTCCTTCTTTCAAACAATCCGAGATCTGGGATCAGAATATTTTTACCTTTTCGGCTCCCCCTCAAATCATGATCAAATGATTTATTTCTTTTGAGCTCCCCCTGGATATTAGCATAATATCCTTCTTTGATCGTTGAAAAACGGGTCCTGATCTGTCATTTGATCAGTAGCCACTTTATTCATATTATTTATTTAAAAAAGAAAGAACATAAAGCAGTAAAACAGTTATAGAATGAGTTCTGATCTGAAATAATCAGAAGTCATCACCTTTACTCCCCCTTAAATTAAGCATCTGAAATATGTCAGTTAAAACAGGATAGAGATCAAACACTCCCTTTGAATTGTTAGACCATCAATATCAGAAAAATTTAGCAAAGAAAAAACTTAGGATGTTAGACTATAATTGTATTCAAGATTAAATGAGGGTCTTTGTTGTAATTGTTGTAATAGTTGTTTGTGTGTATTGTAAGAGAGCTTAGAAGAGTTGACCTTGCTTGGTCATGTTGACCTATATATAAGCAAGTCATAGTGTTGTTTAGTAGGTGTGTGACATAAGCAAGTAAGTAAGTGTGTGAAAGTAAAGGTGAAAAGGTAGTGGTGATTGAGAGAGTAAAACACATAGTTGCACACATTGATTACACACACAAACACATTCTATATTGATGTAATACTTGTAATTAATAAACAACAATGTTTGTGTAGATTTGTATGTGTATATGCTAGTAAATCTTGGGCCACAATTGGTATCAGAGCCAAATCCGTTTGAAAATCAAGAAAATTTTAAAAATCGACATTGTTCATTAAGCACTGTTCATCGTCACTGTTCACCAAATCATTTTTGAGTTTTAGTGGAAATTTCGAGTTGAGATTGATCAGGTTTTGTTCGCTGAGTGAAATAGATCGAGTCTGTATCGTTTATTTCAGTAATTGCACTGTAATTGATCATCAATTTGATGATTTTGTGTGTTTTTAAGTTTTCGAGTTTATGCACTGTATTCACATCAATTATATAGATTTTGTGTTGTAAATCGAAAATAGTTGTTGGAAATGAGTTCTCGGTGATCAAGTGAAAAAATTCTCAAAGTTTGGTGATCAGATTCGAAGTTTTATGTTGAAATTGATGAATCAGATGAAGAACACGCAAGCTATCTGAATAACGCGCTAGATCTGAAGAACGCGCAAGTTCTTCATTAAAACGCGCAAGATTCTTCGCTAGAACGCGCAAGCTGAAGAAATTCGTTTTTGGTCAAAACGCGCAAGGCGTTGGTTGCGAGTTCTAGAAACGCGCTGGTTGATATCTGCGAGTTCTCCAAACACGCTAATCGAAGCTAGCGAGTTTGAGTAGGGGGACAAAAGTTCTTTCTGTGATCAAAATCTCTGAATTTTTTTTAAAAGATTTCTGTATTTCTCTTGATTTGATTGGATTTAAAGATCTTTACTAGCTATTTTTTTTATTTTTTTTTCAGGTATATTCATCTTTTAATCATGGCAAATGAATTTCTTTCTATAGGATATCATCTGAAGCCTCCGGTCTTGTCTTCTGGAGATTATTCACAATGGAAGAAGAGAATGATTCAGTTCTTGAATCTAAAGAACAAAGATTATATGACTTCTATCATAGAAGGTCCGGGAGATCCAAAATCACTTGTACGTGGACAAGCAGCTACAGCAACTGATCCAGCAATTCCAGATCGATATGTGTCAAAACCATATCAATTTTTCAATGAGACAGAAAAAGCAAGACACAAGGTTGATGAAGAAGCTTTTATCTATATCACTATGGGAATTCCTAATGACATCTACAATCGAGTAGACAGTAGGGATTCTGCAAAAGCGTTATGGGATGAATTGGAGAAACAGTTTCAAGGATCAAAGAAGTCTATTCAGACAAAGCTGAATCAAAGTATCAATGCTTATGAAGGTTTCCATGCTAAAGAAGGAGAGACTTTGTTGGAGACATACAATCGATTCAATATCATATTAAATGATCTTAGGAGAAATGGGATGAACAAGACAGAATCGGAGATCAATTATAAGTTCATCAAGAACTTGAACCCAGAATGGAAAAGCTATGCAATTAACATTCAGATGACAAAGGACATGGCACAAGAAGACGTCAATGATATCTTCACAACTTTATCTCAGCATGAGGATGAAGTAAAGCAGCTTAGTGCTGAAAAGAAGATGGTCAAGGATTCGTTAGCCTTAATGTCTGAGCGTAAGAAAGGGTCAAGTTTCAAATCCAGTTCTTCCTACAAGACAAAGTCAAGGAAATCCAGAGCTCTCCTCACTGAAGTTACTGATTCCAGCACTGATAAATCTTCCACTGAAATTGAAGAACATTCAGATGAGGATATGCAAAGATTTGCTGAAAATCTGGCTCTTCTCACAAAGCAGTTTAAAAGTTTTGGAAAGAAAAGATACTCAAAGCCGAAGTATGACAACTACAAGAAAGACAAGTATAAACCAAGATCTGAAAAGAAGTATGAGAAAAGCGGTGAGAAAAGAGATGATAAGAGAGAAGAGAAGAGAGAAGGAAAGAAAGAAGAGATTGAGCCGAAATATGGAAGATGCTATAATTGTGGAAAACCAGGTCATTTTTCCAAAGACTGCAAGCAGAAGCGGATAAAGAATTCAGAATACTACACTCGGAAATCACTAATAGCAAAGAAAGTGGAAGATGGTCAGAACTTAATGGCAGAAGAAGAGAATTGGTTTTACAAGAGTTCTGATGATGAATATGCACACTTTACTCAAGTGTGTATGATGGCTAAAGTGGATGAGGACATTGGATCATCGTCTGACCATTCTGATTGTGGTTCCGAGGTACGTATTCAATCTTTAAAAGCTCAAGTTAAGTTCATGAAAGAAGAGTTTAAAACTTTGAAAGGTAAACTTAGTCATGAAAGACAAACAATGTTGAATTTTCGTGATGAAAATTCAATGTTGAAAGATTTTGTTAAGGATAAAGAGTCTGAAAAAGATCTTTTAAAAAAGGACAAAGATGTTTTAATTTCAAAAATATCTGAACTTGAAAAAGATCTTGTCAACTTAAATGCTGAAAAAGGTGATTTTCAATTAAAATTTGAAGTTTGTTATCAAGAAAGAAACGAGGCATATTGTAAAATTAAGCAACTGGAGGATTTAAATCTGAAAAGAGGACAGACTGAGCAAACATTAAATCTTTTAACAAACAAACTCCAAGATGTCAGATTTTATGATGTTAAAAGAGGTTTGGGTTTTGAACCAAATAATGTTTTAAAAAGAGCACCAGAAAATTTATATAATTTTGATAAACTGGGCTCTATTTCTACAAAACCTGATATTCATGATACTTTTGTAAGAGGTACAGATGTGAATGCTGATGAAACTTCATCTTGTACTGATTCAATTTCAAATTTAAAATCTGTTGGTTTTGCTTATAAAGATTTAAATGAAAGTTATAAAACAAGAAAAATAGAATTTAGTGAATTTACATCACTATTTTCTCCTTGTTTACCAACAAAATCAGCCAAGGTTGAAGAAAATAATACTGAATCTCAGTGTCAGTTTGATGAATCTGATTTAGAAACTGATGTTGAGAATCAAGTGTTATTATCTGATTTATTCACTTCTAATTCCTCAAAAGATTCAAAAGATGAAAATATCATGAATCAAAACCTTAAGTCTGATTTTTCAAAAATTATGACTGAGGAGATTTTTACAGAAATGATGAATGCTTCAGATCCTGTTCCTATAATAGAGAAGATGAAATCAAACTCTAAGGTAAATCAAGCATCTACTTTTGAGAAACAAATCATCGATCTTCAAAAGATAATTGAAGAGTTAGAAGATGAGAACGTTGATCTCAAATTCAAACTTGACAAGTCTTTTGAAGAAAACAAAGAACTCTCTAAAGAGTTAAATATTTTGAAAAATGATTTGTTTAAACAAAATCTAAAGGAGAAAAAGATGATTGATTCTACAAACTGGAATGTTCATTCTAATCCAGAGTTTGATACTGTTAATTCTAAATCTTCAGTTGTTTATACTTCTACTCCTGAATATCCTCCGAGTATTTTTGAGAAAAGAGAAGCTTCTTGTACTTCAAAGTCAAAATCATCTTCTTCAAAGAAAACTAACAAGATTCTGTTTCCTGTTTCAGATATAAAAAGGCAAAATGGTAAAGGAGAAAGAGTGAAGAATATGAAGGAAAATAAAGTTGCTAAAAATAAATGTAATATTCGTGATAGTGATAGTTTGGCGTGTAAAAATTCAAACGTTCCCAAATGTCAAAGTTGTATGAATGATTGTACTTCATTGGATAAATCTAAGCTTTTGACATTTGCACGTGAGAATTTTATCTGCAAACACTGTCATGATAATGCATTTATCATTCCTTCTATTCATTCTAAATCTAAAATTGCCAGCAAAACATCTCATATCAAATCAGCTTCAAAATCCTTAACTCATCAGGCTAAAATTTTTCATGCTAAGATTGATAATTTTTCGAAAAAGAAATCATTTCATGAGCTTAATGTTAAAATGGTATGGAAATGGGTACCTAAGCCTCGCTACGAGTGGCGAATTAAGGCTAAGGTAGATGACATTGTTGAGTTGCATAAAGCTAACAAGGAAGGACCCATCTGGATATGGGTACCTAAACAGAAATGAGTTGTTATTTTTTTTTGCAGGCCTCACATACATGGTATATAGATTCAGGATGCTCGCGCCATATGACAGGATTTAAGCATCTACTTCATAATTATGTTGAGGAACCTGCCGGTACTGTTAGTTATGCTAATTCTGAGGTAACTAGATATATTCGAGGACACGGATCTTTAACAAATGGCACCGTGACGATCAAAAGAGTACTATACATGAAAGGACTTGATCATAATCTTTTCAGTACAAGTTAATTCTGCGATAGTAAATTTCAAGTTCGGTTTACTGATAAATGCTGTTATATTGAAGATAAAGATGGTTGTGCAGTTTTTAAAGCTAAGCGGAATGCAAATCTTTATTCTGTGAATTTTCCAACACTTTCTACATCAAGACCTGTTTGTCTGATTGCAAAAGCTTCAAGAGCTGAAAGTTGGATCTGGCATCGGCGTCTGTCTCATCAAAACTTTGATGCTATTAATCAATTGGCGAGACAAGGTATTGTCAAAGGTCTACCAGAACTAAGGTTTGAGAAGAATTCTCTTTGTCCCGCTTGTGAAATGGGAAAGATGAAGCGAACATCTCATAAAGCAAAGACAGAATTCTCATCCTCAAAACCACTTGAATTAATACATATGGATCTTTGCGGCCCGATGAGGACTCAGTCTATCAATGGTAAGAAATACATTTTGGTCATGATAGATGAGTACTCCAGATACACTTGGCTGGAATTTTTAAAGAACAAATCAGATGCAGCAGAGCTGATCATTGAGTTTTTAAAGAAGATCCAGGTTCGACTACAATTGCCGGTTATATCTTTGAGAAGTGACAATGGTATGGAATTCAAGAATGAAAAGCTTCAGAGTTATCTCATATCTGTTGGGATCTCTCACAACTTTTCTGCTGTCTACACTCCTCAGCAAAACGGTGTAGTTGAAAGGAAGAATCGAACACTGGTGGAAGCTGCAAGAACAATGTTAGCCTATTCCGAATTGCCAATGTTTCTGTGGGCTGAAGCCGTAGCCACTGCGTGTTTCACACAAAACCGCACGATTGTCATCAAAAGACATAAAAAGACAGCGTATGAACTTATAAATCATCGAAAACCGAATATTAAATTTTTTCATACTTTTGGTTACAGGTGTTACATTCTCAATGATCGAGACAATCTTGGTAAATTTGACAAGAAGGCTGACGAAGGCTATTTCATTGGTTATTCGTTAACGTCTAAAGCCTATCGGATCTACAATAGACGAACCAAGACGATCATGGAGAGCATTAATGTGTCATTCGATGAATCATCAACGTTGACTTCTGAACACAATAGTTCAGAACTCAAGCTTAAACAGAAAGTTTCTATTCAAGACGGAATAGAACCTGAAGTCAAACAGAATAAGTCTTCTAATTCAAATAAAATTACATCTGAATTAGACTTATTATTTTTTGATCTTTTTCTGGATATATGTGCAGATTTTGAAAAATCAAACATATCCGCATCAACTTCAGAGGTTCCAATTATAGTCGCAGATATTTCAGGACCTTCTCTAAATGTCACAATATCAACCACATCAGGTACATCTACACATATACATTCTGAAGATACTAATGTTGATTCTGTGCATGCAGATCCAAATTATGCAACAGAAGTTACGAGTGATTCTTCTATTGCTCCGGAAATATTTACTTCAGAAGAGGCTGTAAAAGATGTCCCGAGCACATTTGGGGTTGATAAAGACTTACCTGCAGTATATGATGAATATGAGGAAGATAATACTCAAGTTGAAATTCATCTGATTCCAAGTAAAATGAAATGGACAAGAGATCACCCACTTCATAATATCATAGGTGATGCACAGTCGGGTGTACAAACGCGTGCAGCATCGGCTAATTTTTGTCTGTATTCAAGTTTTTTAAGTTCTCTCGAGCCAAAGAAAGCTTCAGAAGCCTTGCGCGATCCAGATTGGATACTGGCGATGCAAGATGAACTTCTACAATTTGAGAGGAACAAAGTTTGGCGACTTATACCACTTCCAAAAGGTAAATCTGTTATTGGAACAAAGTGGGTTTTCAGAAATAAGAGAGATGAATCTGGAGTTGTTGTTCGAAACAAAGCTCGTCTTGTTGCAAAGGGTTACTGTCAGCAGAAGGGGATTGATTATGACGAAACGTTTGCTCCTGTGGCAAGACTGGAAGCCATACGTATCTTCTTATCCTATGCAGCGCATAAAAATTTTACGGTCTTCCAAATGGACGTAAAATCAGCATTTTTAAATGGAATATTGCATGAAGAAGTATATGTTGCTCAACCAGAAGGATTCGTTGATCCAAAGAACCCTGATCATGTCTATGTCTTAGACAAAGCCTTGTATGGACTCAAACAGGCACCAAGAGCTTGGTATGAAACTCTAACTCAATTCTTACTCGCTTCAGGATTCAAGAAAGGTACAATTGATACTACTCTCTTTCTGAAAAAGCAAGGTGATGATATGATTCTGATTCAGATTTATGTAGATGATATAATTTTTGATTCTACAAATCCAAAGTTTTGTAAAAACTTTTCAAGAATCATGGAATCTCGTTTTGAAATGTCAATGATGGGCGAACTGAATTTTTTCCTTGGTCTTCAAGTGAAACAGTTACCCGAAGGCATTTTCATTAATCAGTCAAAATATATTCGAGATATTTTAAAGAAATTTAACATGAGTGACAGTTCAGTGATGAAAACACCAATGACAACGGGCACACTTTTAGATGCAGATCTTTCTGGTAAATCAGTAGATCAAAAAGTGTACCGTAGCATGATTGGTTCACTGCTGTACTTAACTGCAAGTAGACCGGATATTATGTTTGCTACCTGTTTCTGTGCTAGATATCAGGCAAATCCGAAGGAATCACACCTTGTCGCTGTAAAACGGATTCTTAAGTATCTTAAAGGAACTACTGAGTTAGGCCTTTGGTATCCTAAGGGTTCGTCTTTTGATTTCACTGCCTATACTGATGCTGATCATGCAGGATGCAAACTGGATAGAAAAAGCACATCTGGTTCTTGTCAGTTCTTAGGTGATAAGTTGGTTAGTTGGACATCTAAGAAACAAAATTGTGTTTCTACATCCACCGCTGAGGCTGAATACGTAGTTGCCGCAAGTTGCTGTTCACAAGTCCTCTGGAAGCGAACACAGTTAAAAGATTTCGGATATACCTACCAACGAGTCCCTATCTACTGTGATTCTAAGAGTGCGATTGCGATAACAGCCAATCCAGTACAGCATTCCAAGACAAAACACATTGACGTGCGTTATCATTTTATAAAGGATCATGTCGAAAAGGGAGATATTGAGATGCATTTCGTGACTACAGACTACCAGTTGGCTGACCTTTTCACCAAACCGTTGGATGAAAAGAGGTTTAACTTTTTAGTTAGCAAACTTGGTATGTTAAATGCCACTTCATGATTCGAGGGGGAGTTTTCTACTTTTGTTCTTTATTTGAATATATTTTGGATATTTCATCTTATGATAACTGACTAAAGCGGAATCATTTATATAATGATTACCAAAATCAATTTTCTTGCAGGATATGTTATGTGACAATGGCTTTTGGATAATTCAGTCCAAAACCCGTATTCAAATGTTTTCTTCTGAAGGATGCTTTCAAGATTACATCTTTTCAAGAAGTTTTTCGTTTGAAAGGGAGTTAAGGAATTATATTGCTATATCTTTTATAATAATATTTCTAACATGAGTGATGTTTTACAGATATCAAGGGGGAGGATATCTAGTCAAGGATACTTTAATTACTATATTCATTCCAGGGGGAGTTAAGGATTCTGATTTACAGGTATATCATTCAAATCCTTATACTCTAACACTAGTGAAAGAAGAACAACTTTCATTTGTGAAAAATTGTTTTAAAATGTTCAAACCACTTCACAATCTTATAATGATTTTATGATTTGAGAAGTGTGATTTTTAAATGATTTTTTTTGGATACTTCATTGTTTATCTGACAGTGTGTTCTTTAAAGAATAATACTTGTGTATTTTCTTTTCTACATACTTTGTCAAGTATTCATACACACACTGGTTCAGTATTTTCAAATTGACTTTGTTATTACCATGTATCAAATGATATATCTTTTTATGGTAATACTCCCGTCGTTTGGTATTCATAGTTGTTTGAATCAAACGTCATTTCACTTTTAATGTACTTTCATTGATAATATGTTTATATATTGTTCATATAAACAACTTACGTCTTTGAATTCTCAAATATTTTGTTTTCATGATTATTTGATCTGATATTAATCATTGTCAGATTCTCAAAACATTTCTATTCTTTCATGATTATTCATTCATATAAAGTTTTGAGATATCTTAAATGTTTAAAATGCTCAAATTTCAATTCTGATCCTTGTTGAGCATACATACACTGACATATGATTTCTTGTGCTTTACATGTCAAGAAATTCATTGAACAACCTGTACTTTTAGGAACATGGGATTCAGTGTGAGTGCTTATTAGATCTTCCATGGATTCACGATAACCAGTGTTTCCTACCCCGGAAGAAATCCTTTGAGTGATTGAGGGGAGAGGAGTCTAAAAGAATTGAGTGTGGGATTGAGTTGAAGTAAATGGAAATGAGAGAATGGTTAGATGTGAGTTTATATGATTAAAAGAAAGAGGGTGAGAGAACAGAGTTAAAAGAATATTAGAACTCTGCACCAAACATCTTTCTGAGCCGGGCAGCCACATTACTGATTGGTTCACATTTCTTTCGTGACCATCATTGAAATAGGTAAATATCCCATGCCATCTCTTGCATACAACCTCCCTAGCTACTCATTCTTTTCTCAAAAAGAGAATGTTTCACATTTTCTGGGGAAGCAGCATATAATCTATCGGATCTTCATTTGGAAGATACTGATATTGAAAAAGAAGGAAAGTTGCCCCACCTTCGACCCTTTCTCATGCACTTTGAGTCCATGTACAATCATTGTTGTCTCAGTGATTTACATATGTTGAGCCTTATGAAACACAATCATTGTGCTAATTATTTCAAAACACAAGCACGAGCACACAGAGAATATGTTTTTCTGTCAGAACATTCATAGAATTACCTTGTGTTTTTCAATGATTGAATGGAAGTCCTGGGGAGTCAATCTCAAACCAGCACCTTATATTGTACATCTGTTGTACACAGTAACTTTGTGTTACTGACAGGCATTTCTAACTGTTTCATGTGTTGATTCAGGGTTACCATTCTTATTTTGTTTGAATTTGAAAAGATTCAAATGAATATGTTTATGAATCAAAGGTTAATCCAGATCAGAAGTCAGAATATTTTATTAATGGGGGAGATTGTTTACTTTTCTTATATGGGGGAGAATGTCTATTATCCAAAGGAAGAGATGAAAGTTCATGAAGATTGCGATTATCAGATGGTGGGAAATTTATTCAATGACGGATCTGACCTTGAAGTGTTTTAATGATTTTGATTCTTACAAATCATTAAAAAGGGGGAGAATAATCAAAGTTCAAGATCAGATTGAAGTTTTAAAGATTTCAGAGGAGATAAAGTTTTCAGATGATTGAAGTCAAAGATTAAAGAAAGCTTGTCATAGAAAAAGTTGAAGAAATTCAAAGTTTGAAAGAAAGGTTGTTTATTCAGAATTTGAAAAAGCAAATTCAAAGGGAGAGACAAGTTTAAAGAATTGTCAAAGTTTTAAAGTTGTCAAAGCCAGAAAGGATTCAAAGCTAAAGATCAATTCTGAAGATAAGAAGATCTGAAGATTATTGTCAAAAAAATTTTAATCTTGAATCCAAAGGGGGAGATTGTTAGACTATAATTGTATTCAATATTAAATGAGGGTCTTTGTTGTAATTGTTGTAATAGTTGTTTGTGTGTATTGTAAGAGAGCTTAGAAGAGTTGACCTTGCTTGGTCATGTTGACCTATATATAAGCAAGTCATAGTGTTGTTTAGTAGGTGTGTGACATAAGCAAGTAAGTAAGTGTGTGAAAGTAAAGGTGAAAAGGTAGTGGTGATTGAGAGAGTAAAACACATAGTTGCACACATTGATTACACACACAAACACATTCTATATTGATGTAATACTTGTGATTAATAAACAACAATGTTTGTGTAGATTTGTATGTGTATATGCTAGTAAATCTTGGGCCACATAGGATAGAGATCAGATCAATTCACTCGGGATGAAGACCATCAATATCCATCGGATGAAAGCATATAGGAGTAAGGCCTTTTTTATCACTGAGGTCCGAGTTCTAAACTGTTGTGTTTAGAAGTCAATATCTTGACATTGAGGTTCGGGTTTTGAACTGCTGTGTTCAAAAGCCATTTTGACATTGAAGTCCGGGTCTTGAGCTGATTTACTCAAGAGCCATTGTCTTTCTTACTCCCCCTTGGAGTGAGGTGCCTGCAACACAGATTCAGGTTTCGGTTTTGGTACCCACTGGTATTTGGGTCCAGAAATGTTAGTTGCAGTGTGTGTGGGGGTTATAGAGTAAGAACCATACCAGTAATGATCATTTGGTTTGTGAAAATGATCATGTGTACAACAAATAGAACAATAAAATTTCTTACCGTTAGATGCTTTGTTCTTCTTTGCTTTGTGTACATGTACACATGATTTCTTCTCTTTCAGCTCATTTTCCTTATCATCTTTGACTGGTTTCTTTTGCCAAACCAGTTTCTCTTTCTTAAAACTTTTTCTTGGATAAGTATCTGAACCATCTAAAAGTTCATCGTAGAAAAGGTTAGTGCGACGAATCTGATTAAAGGATTTGACTTACCTGTTTGAAGAGATGAATTTCTGATTTGAACTTGAAACAGATTTTTCAAGTTCTTTTATCTTTGACGCAAAGATATCTCTTTCTTTCTCAAGCAGATCAATCTTTGTCTTGAATTCAGACTTCGTCTTTTGCTCTTTCAGCGCAGCTGCAGACAGTTCAGACAATTTGGAAGTCAGTTTCTTGATTTCATTCTCAAAAGTTAACCTTTCTTCTTCAAACCCTTTTCAGACTCATTTCGTTGGCCAGATAATTCTTTAAAGAATCCCACATTTTTCTGTTCTATGGCCTTCTTTTCTTTATCAAACTTCTCTCTTTCCAAAATCAGTACTTTCTAAAAATCTGAGATTTGTTGAGAAAGTTTTATGCATTTCAGCTCCACTGACTTCTTTTCCTCAAAACACTTCTTTGAAAATTCTGAAAACTTCTTTGAAAAATTTTTCTTTTCATTTTCAAAATCAGCTTTATTATCATAAAGTTGTTTTTCCAAAACAGATAAATTCTTTTTAAGCTCTGTGTTCTCAGATTCCAATTTGTTTATCTTCTCATCATTCTGCCTAGAAGATCTTCATTGATAATCTTTAAAGCACTAATTTCCTCTTTCAGTCTGATGCTTTCTTCATAATGCTCTTTTGACTCTTGTGAGTGAAAGTCAACAGCATAACCCAGATTAATTTTCTCTAATTCCAGTTTTCTAATCTTCTCTTCAAGTTCAGCAAAATATCCCATCTTGAATGAGTACATCAGCTTGATATGAATGATCGTTCCCAAAAATAGGCTATGCGTATTCAGAGATATGCGTGTCTAGAAGAGAAATGCGCGTCCAAGAGAAATGCGCGTCCTGAAGGGCACGCACTTGAATAAATGCGTGTTAAGGCTGACACGCATTTGAAGAAATGCGTGTTAAGGTTGACCCGCAATTGAAGTAATGCGTTTCCAAAAGAGATTCAACAACTTCAAAATCTTATGATAAACATGCAAACTATAAGATACACCCGCATTTCAGGATGAATGACCCGCATTTCATGATGAATGACCCGCATTTCAAGATGAATGACCCGCATTCTTCATGAATGAAACTCAAACCATGTTTTTGACAGATTCAAACTTAAATCGATTGAAACCTGCAAAATTGATTCACAAAAATTTGTCAGTATCATCGAAAAAAAGTTCTAAACATACAAATACATTCAAATTTCGATTAAAACAACAAATCACTCGAATTCGACCAAGAACAGTATTCGAACTCGTGTCCAAGAAAAACTCAAAAGAATCGAAAATTGGAATTGATTCTGAACGAATTTCGATATGGAATCTAAACAACAATCAATCAATACACCAAATCGAACACAATGAATCCAATTTCTTGCGTTAAAAACAATTTTTCACATGAAATTCGATGAAACAGTAACAAACTCGTTTTCTTGAAAAAACTTTTGAAAAAATCAAATTTTCGATCCAAAAACACCGAATTTCAATTCAAACTATGATCAAATCATTCTGAAAAGTTTGGTATGGCTCTGATACCAATTGTTAATTATAAAATCCCAATCTATCAAGCTAATTACTCAAGATTTAATCAATATGCTCAAGAACTAGAGAGAGAAAGTCTAGAGAGAGAAAGTAGATCTTGAATATCACACTCTAGACTATTACAATATGCATAAGCTAGTTAGTTACCACAAGTTTACAAAGACAAACCTATATATACTCACTACTAATACAAGACTTAATGACAAAGTAAACTAAACTAGCTTTGACTTTAACAACACAAAGACTATGTTGACTTTTACAACTTTGACTTTTTATATTAAATCTTGAATACAATATTTAGACTTAACAAGTTCCAATATTGAAAACATATAAGTTGGGTGAAATCCCAAAAATAATCATAACTTCAAGATGGTCCATAAATACCCAAACTCATATGACAATTCCAAATTGGATCATTTGTAAACCCAAAATTGTACATATAAAAAATAAAATCCTTGTTTGGTCCAAACCTTCCAAACATCCTAGAAATTTCTTTTAGTAAATTAAACCCCCTCATTGGAGATTAAAACAACCATTTACACTTAATAAACCGTTTATAAAACTTTGATATCTCAAATATGTTCAAATACTCGATTATCCATAAAACTCATGAAATATGAAGAGTGCCCATAAAATAGGTTCAAAATCCCAAAACATTTATATTTGGACATGTATATAGTTTTGTAAAACAACTATAATTCACCTTGCTAGATTTAGACTAAATCGAAGTTTTACCCACAATTTGAGTTCCTTAGATGAGATCTTGAATCCTTCCACTAGCTACAAGTTTTCCACCACAATATTTAGATACAAACATTTCTAGGTTATATAACAAGTTCCAACAAATGAAAAGGGAAGAGAACCATAAAACCCTAATTTCTTAGGTGAAGGAGAAGAGAATGTTAGCCCAAATTCTGAATTGTAAAATTATTGAAAATAGATAAAGTCTTACTCTGAAGACATTCAGAGACTTCAACAGAAAAAGCCAAGTCCAGCTCTGAAGTCAATTCAGATACAGACTCTTCAGACGAGAAGACATAAGAGATATCTTCATCAGAGCTCTAGTTCAGAGCTCTGAAGGTGTTCTCTCTGATGATTAAGACAAGATTTATACAAGTGTTAACAGAAAAACAGATGACACGTCACTTAGTGATAAGATTTGCTTTATAGAGTAGGTCACTGTTCAAGCATGTCTTGAGCTTACCTTTTAGGTTAGACACTGTTCAAGCATGCTTCAACTGTCAGGTTAGAACACTGTACATTTTTTGGTCCTATAAATAGGACCATCACTCCATTGACAAATGTGTGCTTTCAAGATATCTTGTATCTGATAAATCTTTTAATATTGAAAGTATTTCTCAAAGAAGATCTTATATGTTTTATATATCTGTTTATGAACTGTGATATTTAAATCTGCATTGATATTAAATTGTATTGCTTCCGTTGTTCTTATCATTACAATTAATGTTTATATCACTATTATAAGATTAAATCTGGGATCCAACAATTGGTATCAGAGCCTCCTTTGTTTTCTAAACAAAGAAGGATCATATATGCATACTCGGATAGATTTATATCTTACTAATTCAAGCTTTCATTATATGTGCATGTTCATATAAACCTTGGTTTATTAAAGAGAACTTCATATGCTCCAGATTTGAAAGTAAATCACAGTTTCATTTCTTGATAAAAGATTTTCATAGAAAAGCATCAGTTCTTCAAATCTTCATCTTTTCTTCACAAAATGGCAAACTCAAGTATAAGTGCCATTTATACAGTTGGATCATTAACCAAACCTTCTACACTCCTAAGGCATGAATATCCTCAATGGAAGATTAGGATGGTAAATTTCTTAGAAGGTATGGACAGGGATCTTTTAAGATCAGTGAACAATGGACCTCACCAACCAATGGTGTTGGTACCAAGAGTTCCAGCAACAGCAGATACTGCTGAAATACCTGCTTACTATGAAAAGAAAACTTCAAACTTTACTGATGAAGAAACTAACATGATGGAAAATGATTCAAAAGCTGTTAGATTACTTATTATGGCCATTCCCAATGATATCTTCCAAGAACTTGATTCTTGTGTAACTGCAAAAGAGATATGGGATAAGTTGTTAAATCAACTTGAAGGAGGCCTACAAACTCAGAAAAATAGAAGAAATCTTTGCATCAATGAGTATCATGATTTTCAGGCATTACCTGAAGAAACCTTGCACCAAACATACTCAAGGTTCAACATTCTCATCAATAAATGCAGAAAATTTGGAGTTATGAGGACAAAAGAAGAAAACAATGTTCTATTCCTCAAAAGCTTAAATGAAGAATGGTCACAACTGTCCATGTCAATACAGGCCAATCAAAATTTAGAATCATGGTCATTGACTGACATTTACGACACTCTTGTAGCACAGAAAAAAGAAGTTGTTAAACAAAAATCAAAAACCTCTTTAGGTAGACCACTTGCACTCATTTCAAAACAAAAAGGTGTATCACAAGAAGGCAGAAATGCAGAAATAAATAACTGTTTGAAAAAGGAACCTAAAAGAAAATCCAAGAAGGTTCTGATGACTGAAGAAGTTGAATACTCAGATTCAGACTCAAATGATGACATCAATGCCTTTGCCAAATCTCTTGCATTAATCACTCATCAATTTAACAAGAAAGTTGGCAAGAAAGTTTTTGAAGGAAGAAGAGATGATGAAGAAAGAAGAGGAAATCCAGAAAGAAGATGTTAGAAAGCTGATTATCAACAAGAGCCCAGATCTACTCTGCATAGTGATCAAAAAGGTGTTCATTTCATCAATCATGAAACTACTCAACAATCAAGAACTCAACAACCATTTCAACCAAGGTATCCTCAACCTCAGAGGTACTTCCAGCCACAACCACAAGCTTAGAAGACAGAATCAGTTGCTGCACTTCCACCAAACCAGAATGATGGGAGATGTTTCAGATGTAGAAAGTCAGGCCATTTCTTTGCAAATTACAGAGGTGGGCTTATCAAAGATCAAGACTACTACAAGAACAAATACAAGTACAATGTCAAAGAAAGAGTACTTGTTGCATAGATGGAAGATTGGTTGTCAGACTCTACAAGTGATGGAGAGGAAGAACCTACCAATCTCTGTGGTATGGCTTTTACAGATGATCAGACTGATGGATCATCATAGGACTGCTCTGAAAAGGTAAACTCTCCATTCACCTCTGAAAGTGAACTTAAATTGGATGTTATTAAGCTAACAGATGAGTTTCAGAGCTTAAAGCAAAAACTTTTTGAGGAAAAAGAAAAAAGAAAGCAAATGACAAAAGATCTTAGTTTTTACAAAAGGGAAAAAGATCTTCTTGAGTCAGAAAAGAGAGACATTTTTGTTGAGAAATCTGAACATGAAAAAGCTCAGAAACAAAAAGAAAAATCTTTCTCAGAAAAAGTTAAAGAACTTGAGAAAGTTTTAAAAGTTAAAGAAGAAGAAGTAAGAAGATCTGAGTATGAAAGGCTCAATTCTGTTGCCTTAACCAACGTTTTTCAAAAGGAAAGAGAAATCCTACATCAATCTCTGGAAAGGAAAGAACTACAAAAAAAAGCTATTTAGATGCTCAAGATGTGCATATAAAGATAAACTCTCAAATGGACACTCAAGGGTTGGGATTCAATGAGTTGGATTCATTCACTTGATTGAAGAAAACTTCTCTTTCTTCCACTTTCTGTATGGGAAAGGTCCAGAGCTCTGACTGTCCATCTCTGAACAATTTCAAGAGAACAAAAATCTCAGAAGGGTCAAAAGCAAGAGCTCTAATTTTTAAAAATATTGCATACTCTGAAGTAAAAAACTTTCCAGAACCTATCTTAAAGATAGAAAAAGAAACTTCAGAGGTACTTTTCACAAAACCTCAGAGCAATGATCCCAGAGAAATTTTCAAGTTTGATGCATTTATCACAAAAGAATCAGAGACATCTGAAACAAGTACCTCTGAAACAAGTACTTCTGAAGATGAACCTCAGAGTTCACTTAATCCAGATGCTCCTCTGTATTCACCAATCTCAGATGAATGCATCAGAACTACATTTGAGGATGACATCAAAAGAATAAATAAAGAAAATGTCATAGTTGATTTGAAAAAGAAAGAAAGCATGAAAAGAATCATTAAAGTCTCTAGACCCAAGGAAATTAAGAAACCTATAGAGGTAGTTATCTTTGACAAGGCTAAAAGAGACTTTCTTGACTCTGATTCTGAATCTGATCCAGAGATAGATGAACAGATATTCTATAGACCAGAGGAGGTAATTCATAAAAAGATAGAGATTGTTGGTTCTGTAATTTTGAACCTTTTTGTTCCTGTTTTAAAAAATAAACCTAGAATACCAATATGTCCTGATTTTGTAAACATGTGTTTACAAGCAAAAACTTCTCTGGACCTTGAGAAAGAATTACAAGAAAAGGCAAAGAATAAAACTAACACTTCTCAACTCTACACTTATAAACCAATCAAGTTTACTCCTGAACAAAAAGGAAATGGCAAGAAATTAACCATTCTAATCCTATTTGTGTAGTGAGCAACAAATAGAAGAAGATGTTTTTGAACAAGAAAAAAGACAACTTGAAAAGAAGGTTGTCTTTCAAGCTAGAAGAAAGGAAGTAGTTAGGAGTACTTGTAATATTCCTAGTACTAATTTGAAAAAGAATCAAAATGTATCAAATGCATTTAATGAAATGAAAAACTTTGCTTCTAATTCTTCTTGTTCTGAAAAATGCAATTGCATCCAACTCTTGATGAAACTGAAAAATCATTTCAGAGATTCTCATTGTTTTCTGAATCAGTCTCTGAACAAAAATTCAGAGACAAAGACTCAGAAGAAAAAGAACAACTCTGCCAAAACATCAAAAGATGAAAAGGCAAATATTCAAGGAAACCCTCAGAAATCTAACAAGACAAGACCCATAATGAGATGGGTACCTAAGAAACTCTAATCTGTCTTGCAGAAACAGTCTATTCCAATCTGGTACTTAGATTCTGGATGTTCAAGGCATACGACTGGAGATAAGAAGTTGTTATCCTCTTACAAAGCTAAATCAGGAGGAGCAGTAGCTTTTGGAGATAATATGCAAGGTCAGATTAAGGGTTATGGTGAGCTATCAAGAGGTAATGTTTCTGTATCAAAGGTTGCTTATATTGATGGGTTAAAACACAACTTAATCAACATAAGTCAATTATGTGACCATGGTTTTGATGTGAAATTTCAAGAAAAACATTGTTCACTTCTTCACTCAAAAACAGGTCAAGAAATGCTCAGAGCAGACAGGAAGGGTAACCTATATAGAATGAATTTTACCAAACACATAAAAACTGACTCAGAGAAACTTTGTCTAGTATCTCTGAACAGTGAAGATGTCTGGCTCTGGCATAAAAGATTCTCTCATCTGAACTTTTCTTCACTTAATAAATTGGTCAAACTAAATCTGGTTAAGTGATTACCATCTCTGAAGTTTAACAAAGATTATCTTTGTTCTGCTTGTGAAATGGGAAAAATGAAAAGATCTTCCCACAAGACCAAAAGTGATAATAATTGTCCAAAAGCTCTACATATGCTTCATGTGGACCTCTATGGTCCTATCTCTGTGCAGAGTCTATCAGGTAAAAAGTATATTCTAGTTCTGATTGATGAATACTCTAGATATACTTGGATAGAATTCATCAGAGCCAAGTCTGATGTACCTGATATTTTAATAAGGTTGTTAAAAAGATTGCAGGTTTTGTTCAACAGCAAAGTTCAAAAGCTGAGAAATGATAATGGGACAGAGTTCATAAATGCCAAAATCAACTCATATCTTTCAGAAGAAGGCATAACTCCTAACTTCTATGCAGCAAGAACCCCTCAACAAAATGGTGTTGTTGAGAGGAAGAACAAAACACTTGTTAAAGCTGCAAGAACAATGCTTGCAGGATCTTATTTTCCCACAAACTTTTGGGTAGAGGCAGTAGCAACAGCCTGTTTCACTTAAAATAGAGCTACCATTGTCAAAAGATTCAAGAAAACATCTTATGAACTAATTAATAATAGGAAACCTAATGTTAAATATTTTCATGTTTTTGGATGCAAATGTTATATTCTGAATGATAGAGAGTCTCTTGGAAAGTTTGACAAGAAAGCAGATGAAGGCAAATTCATTGGATATTCATTAGCCTCAAAAGCCTTCAGAGTGTTCAATCTGACAACAAGAACAATCCAAGAGAGTATCAATGTGTCTTTTGATGATGACAGAAGTCTTGCCACCACAGATATCAATTCAACTGCCAAAAATATCTCTGAATCATCAAAGATAAGAGAATCTGAACTAAACAAAATATTCGAAGATTTCTTTGATGATGAAAACTCAGAGTTTTGTTTCAGAGATATTCACAAAGCAACTTCAGAGGAACCTCAAAATACAGGTACAACTCTCTCTGGTCCCTCTGAAGTTACAACTTCTGCTTCCTTGTTGGATCACATATTTATTGGATTCAAGATCATCAATTCTGAAGATTGAAATCTGAAGTCAAAGCTGCAAAGTCAACTATCATCAAATAGTCTAGTTTATTTTATAATAAATGCCAAAGTTTATTTTTCCTTGTATTTTGGGCTTTTATGTCTTTTTCCTAAAATAGGTGTAAGGCCTATTAGGTGTTAGGGTTGGTGTGAGTGAATGTGTGCCAAGAATAGAAGATCAGTCGCCACTTTCATATTAGAGAGAGAGAGAGAGCTTAGTGAGAGAAACACATTCAAGAGAGTTTGTAACAATTTGTTTGAGAAATCAATATCAGGTTTGCTAATCTCTTGTTTGTGAATATATATATATATATATATATATATATATATATATATATATATATATATATATATATATATATATGTATCTTATTTGTGATAAGAAACTGAAATTTCAGGGACAATCAATTGGTATCAGAGCAGAATCCAGATTAAAAATCAAATTTTTTATCATAAAATATTGGTTCGACACTGTTCATCACTTCCAGAACTGATTTCTGAGTTTTTATGTATTTTTCAATTAGAAATCTTTTGGGTTTTGTTCGAAATATGTATTAGAGTTAGTTTGTATTGATTTTGTTGAGTATTGCACTGTAATCGATCATCTATTTGATGATTTTTATGTTTTTGTCCTTCACGAGTTCAGGCACTTGTTCATTAATCGAATCTCACTTAGGATGTTTATTTATTAAATTACTTGATTGTAATAAGTTCTAGATGTTTAGGAGATCAAATTGTCAAAGTTTGGGGTTGTAATTCGAAGTCTAGATAGATTTTTTAGATTTACAGAGCCGTTTTTCGAAGTTCATGTGAAGAACAAAGGATTGCGCCAGTTCATATTGGGTTTGCGCCAGTTTCAAGGTTTCAAGTGCATAGCGCAAAGTTTCTTTTGCGCGATCAGTTCCTCGCGCAAAACTCCCTCTTGTGCTAGTCTCCCTTCACGAAAAACTCACTTTTGTGCCTCTCAGGACACCGGTCCACACCGGTCAGTGACATCGGTCCACTTCGGTCAAAGCAGACACCGGTCAGGGACACCGGTCGTAACATCACACCGGTCGCTCAAGGCACCGGTTACTCAAGGCACCGGTCGCGTAAGACACTAGTCGACCTCAAGACCCCGGTCAAGACCCCGGTTTGCGCCATCAGTTCTTCGCGCAAACCTCCAACTCTCGCGACCTTCTTCTCGCGCAAAAAGCAGTTTGTGCCATCCGTTTCTCGCTCAAAGTTCCTCTTGCGCCACCTACTTCTCGAGCAAAACTCCTCAAGGGTCACTTAGCGCGGTCTCATTTGCGCCAATCTCTTTTAGCGCAAACTTGACTTTTGCGCCAGTCTCTTCTAGCACCAAATCTCTTTTGCGCCACAGCCTTTGGCGCATTTCTGTCTTTTTGCTCCAGATTCTCATTTTTTTTAATTATTAATCTGTATTTATTTGATTTTATCTGGACTAACGATCATTTTAAGTTTATTATTGGATATATTTCAATATCAGGATGACTTCAAGGGAAGCTCTCGCAATTGGAACTGATGTGAAGCCACCAGTACTCTTTAAAGGAGAGTACGAGCAATGGAAAGACCAACTTTTGGATTTCATCGATCGACATGATTTTGGAGATTACATCAGAATATCCTTAAAGGAAGGAATCATGACACCTCCAACCAAAACGCTCACTGTAGTTGGAGAGAATGGTGAAGAAGAACAGAGAGAGTATCCTTTACCTCTTGATGAATACTCTGATAAGCAGAAAAGAAGACATAAGGGTGACAAATTGGCAAAATCATTCATTCTCCAAGGAATACCGATTGAGATTTATGTCAGAATTGATAGCTACAATGCTACTGGAAAGTAGATATGGGATCAATTGGAGAAGATGATGCTCGGATCAAAGGTCGGTAACCAACTCAAAGTATCCAACTGTCTGAATAACTATGAAGAATTCAAAGCTAAAGTTGGAGAATCTCTAGAGGCCACATGACAGATTTGTGACCTTACTGAACGAGCTAAGTAAGAAAAAGGTCAACAAATCTCAAGTTGAGCTGAATATAAAATTCCTCAGCGTCCTCCAGACTGAGTGGAAGAGGTTCACTAGACAAATGAAGCAGATGAAAGATCTGAACGACATTCCACTTCATGAAGTCTATGAAATTTTAAGACAGAATGAGGAGAAAGTGGATGAGATCAAGGATGAGAAGAAAAAGGCTAACAATACAGTTGTTGATCCACTAGCTCTTGTTGTGAAGAAGAAAAAGAAGAAGATGATAGTTTCTAAATCAGAAGAGGATGAAGGTGAGATTAACTCTGACTCTGAAGACTGTGATAACCTAAAGCAGGCTATGCTTATTTTAACCAAGGCTTTTCAAAAGAAGTTATACAAAAAGCCTAGTTCGAACAGTCAGAGATATTCATCTGGTTCAAGTAACTACAATCACAAGAAGAAAGTTGAAGGAAAGAGGATAGAGGAAAGAAGACGTTGGGTCAGAAATAATCAAGTCTGGTCAGTACTGCTAGGTGAAGAAAGATTACTACTTCTTAGAATGTTAATACTGATATGCAATATTAGTACTGCTAGTAGTTAATACTGCTTGGAAATTACTACTGCCATAAGAGATTAATACTGCCAGCATGGTTAGTACTGCTATTGAGTTAATGCTGCTTGTGAAGATAAATATGGATTGATGCGGAAGAATAGGAGATGAAGATAATTATGGACTGGATTCTGAAGAATAATATTTCTTTTGTAATTATCTTTCAATTAATTCTGTATATATAGTCTAAGTTCTTGATAGAAAAACACACAATTGATAGAGTTGTTTTTGTTTTAGAGAATTAACCTCAAGATTCATTGTAATCCTTTCTTTAGAGAAGTTTAGAACGTTTGTTGAGTTTGTTCAACAGATTGAGGTTGAGTTTGTAATCATTAAGTTTTATGCAATATAAACTTATGATTTGAGTTCATATTCTGTGTTTTGATTAATTGTTAAAGTGTTATTTCGTGACTTCTTTAACATTGTTTCTGAGTTTATATTAAATTCTTGTTTAGAATTTTTTCGATCTTGTTAGAAGACCAGAAGAGAAGAAGTATAGAGCTGAAGAGACCAAGGAGGCAGAACCTACAAAGTGCTACAACTGTGGCAAATTCGGACAATTTGCCAAGGATTGCCGCAAACCCAAAGTCCGAAACTTAGATTACTATAAGAACAAGTTGCTTCTAGCCAAGCAACAGGAGGCTTGAAAAGCATTGATGGCAGAGGATGAATTTTGGCTTGATCATTCTGAAGACGAAGAAGGAGAGAAGGACGAGACAGCACACCTGTGCTTGATGGGTCATATGAAGACAGAAACAGAAGCTGATTCTGATGGACAAGATAACGAAGAGGTATGTGATTTAACCGAATCAGATTTTCTGAAACAAATGCATGTTATGATGACTAAACTCCAAGAATTAGAGTCTAAACTTAAGCATGAAAGAGGTGTTATTAATGATAAAAATCAATCTATACAGAAACTTAGCAATGATATTGCCGAGAAAAATGTATTGATTGAAACTTTGCACAAAAACATTGACACCAGCGCGAAAGAGAAGACTATAATTCATAAAGAGTTATCTGAAACTTTTTCAAATTATAAAATGTGTGAGTTTAAATCTAAAGAGCTTTCTAAAATGTACTCTTCAACTTCAAAAGAAAACAAATCTTTAATTGAAAAGGTGAATACTTTGGAAGATAAATTATATACTTTAGGTCAAACTGAACACACTATTCATTTGAACAAACCTAAAGAGAATCCTGATTGTTGGGGACTTGGTTACAAGAACCCACACCACCTCAAAAGGGGTATATCTAAGTGCTTGCTCTCTATGATTTTGGATTTATGAAACTGGCACCTCAATACCCTGAACTCAAAGTTTTCTGGACTAGTCTGTCTGAAGAGGATAAATCCAAGGAATATGCTAAAAGAATGAGCACAACTAAAGTTCAACTTCCATTTCGTTATGAGAGGTTGAATAATAGTTATAGTTTTGATAAATCAAAATCTCTTTCAAATGACTATTTTGAGAGTTATTCTGTGAAAGAATTGGAGGCTAAGCCCATCGAAGGTAAGCTTTATGTTCCTCCTCTCGTTTTGGAAAGTAAAATTTCTGAACTCGAGAATACTCTCACAGAAGAAAGGATTTTGACAGACTTAGAACAAACTGTATTTTCTACCGTGTTCAAATATACTGAGTTTTCTAAATTCACCAAGTCTTTAAAATCTGATGATAGGTCTGGTTCACTTGACAATGAGCTTGGTTTCTTAAACTCTGAAGGTGTTTTGGATGATAGTGTTGCTCAATTTAATTTTTATACCAAACTTCATGATCATTCATCTTATGTTGTTAATTCTTTTGGGTTACCCAGTGTGTTTGAAAAAGGTGAAACGTCAATGAAAGTTGATAAATCAGTTTTTGTGAAATCTAAGAATGTAAAAGGTAAGAAAAGGAAATCTCAGCATTCACATAAACCGATCACCACTGGAAAGCCAAAGAAGAAGCATTCTTTTGATACTCACAATTCTAACTCTAAAATTTCAAATGTTTCAGATTTGAGAAAGAAAAGGCTTGGAGTTAAGTCAGCATGGATACCGAAACAGAAGATAGACGAGAATGTTAAATCATTTTCTAGTTTTGATTGTAATAAGAAGACTACTAGTAAAGATGATTTGATTATGGATGTTGCTATTTCTAAAACTAAACTTGTTGATTCTCGCAAGAAATATTCCATACAGCAATTATTCCAGTTATCTCGTTCTGCTAGAAAATTTTCAAATTACGATAGATATGATTATGCTTCTCGAAAATATTCTGATGTTTAGTTTGGCACATATCATGTTAACTCTTATCGTTCTAATTCTTCATATGGTTTTCAAAAGCAAAGCGGGCCCAAATTTAAATGGGTACCAAAATCTTGTGCTAACATTGTAGGTCCCATTTATAAGTGCGTACCTAAACCTCATGTTTCCTGATTTCTCTTGTCCAGACCCGTCATATGTGGTACTTGGATAGCGGATGTTCCAAGCATATGACAGGGCAGAAAAGTCTGTTGACTAACTTTACAGAGAAATATTGCGGCACAGTTCGATTTGCTAACAATCAGTTTTCACCAATTCTGGGTTATGGTGATGTGGTACACGAAAATGTCACGATTAAGAAGGTGAGCTATGTTGAAGGCTTAGGACACAACCTTTTTAGTATTGGGCAGTTCTGTGACAAAGACTTAGAGGTGAATTTCAAGGCCAAGAAGTGTTCGATATGCACTGAGGACAGGAAAGAACTCTTGGTCGGCACTCGCAAGTCAAACCTCTACACCATCAACTTGTCAAAGGTCCAGACTGACAATCAGGTGTGTCTACTCTCAAACGCATCGATGCAACAAAGCTGGCTATGGCATCGACGGCTTTCTCACTTAAACTTTCGGTACATCAATAAACTGGTCAGTAGAAAGCTAGTGAAAGGACTTCCTGAGCTCAAGTACAAAAAAGAACACTTGTGTGCAGAATGTGAAAAAGGGAAGATGAAGAGAGCTCCACACAAACCGAAGCCAGAACCGAGTACCAACGCTCCTTTGTAGTTGTTGCATATGGATCTCTGTGGTCCTATGTGAACGCAAAGCTTAGGCGGAAAGAAATACGTGTTAGTTATTGTGGACGATTATTCGCGATACACGTGGGTCAAGTTTCTACGGTCAAAAGATGAGACACCCGAAGTCCTCATTACATTTCTAAAGATGATCCAGGTGAATCTGCAGAAACCAGTCAAGCTTCTCTGAACTGACAACGGCACAGAGTTTAAGAATCAAAAAGGTGAAGAATATCTCAAATCGGTTGGGATAACACATCAATACTCTGTTGCACGTACGCCTGAACAGAATGGAGTAGTCGAAAGGCGAAACCGTACGCTAGTCGAGGCCGCTCGAACTATGCTCAGTCAATTTGACTTACCTCTATTTCTGTGGGCTGAAGTTGTGTCGACTGCATGTTACACTCAAAATAGGTCCATGATACACCGCAGATTTCAAAAGACTCCGTATGTGTTGATCAACAACCGAACACCAACCATTAAGTATTTTTCATGTTTTTGGTTGTAAGTGTTTTGTGCTAAATGATAGAGATTATGAATAAGTTCAGTGCTAAGGCGGATGAGGGCATCTTTATCGGCTATTCTTCTACATCTGTTGCATATCGAGTGTACCTGAATAAGTCAAAGACTGTGGTTGAGAGTCTAAACATTACATTTGATGAAGAATTGGCTTCTGAACACGTCAGTTCAGAACCCGTGATAACAGGAATACTAGCTTCTGGGCAAATCAGTCTAGAGGTTGTGTCTCAAGAGAACCAATCAGATGGAGCATCAACTTCTACTAATCACTTATCTGATTTAGATATTTTATTTGAGTTGTTTTATGATGAATATCTTGGATCTAATGTGAATAAACTTGTTGTGGTTGACAGGATTGAAGATTCAACGATTAATCATCCAACCACTTCAGATGTTTCTACTAAATCAAATTCCCCGATTCAGCAAGATATTCCAGTTCAAATGCCTACTCCAATAGTTGAAGTTGTATCTACTAATGATCAGTCAGAAGTTGCTGAGTCAGTAGGATGTGATGTAAGGACAGATCAACAGACTGAACAAGTTGCACCTACTGAAGCTTCTGCACCAATTACTTCAACTGAATCCCTCCCTCATGATGTTCAAACTGAAGAACCTGAAAGTGGATTTTTAGATGACAACCATGATAAATCTTCATCTACTCCACTCCCTCATGAACATCGCTGGACCAAAGAGCACCCTCTTCACCAAGTAATTGGAGATCTCAATAAGTCGGTGCAAACTAGGTCAGCAACTTTGAATCAATGTACCAAAAGGGTGTTAGCCTAGTGGTAAGGCATGTGGACTAGCTAGTAGCGGTCTCATGTTCGAATCCTGGGGGACGCATCCTGGAGGTACGGGGGCTTCGACCCCGGGCTGCATGCTTTAGCAGTCGGGCTTCGGCCCATATTGCCAGGGATTAGTCTGGGCCCAATGTGGTCTGGGATACCCTCTCCAAAAAAAACTTTGAATCAATGTATGCATGACTCTTTCCTCAGCAAAATAGAGCCTACTCAAGTATCAGAAGCTCTTGCTGATTCGGATTGGGTGTCTGCCATGCAAGAAGAGTTAAACCAGTTTGAAGCCCTGAAGGTTTAGAGGCTAGTGCCAAAACCAGAAGGAAATATCGTGATTGGAACTAAATAGGTATTCAAAAACAAGAAGGACGAAGATGGTATTGTCATAAGGAACAAAGCAAGACTTGTTTCCAAGGGATATAGGCAAGAGGAAGGCATAGACTACGACGAGACGTATGCTCCAGTAGCGCGTATAGAGGCAATCTACATGTTTCTAGCCTACGCAGCTCACAAGAACTTCACCGTCTATCAAATGGACGTGAAGACTGCCTTTCAGAATGGCATACTTAAGGAGGAAGTCTACGTCTCTCAACCAGAAGGGTTTGTAAATCCAGATAAGCCAAATCACGTCTACATTTTGGATAAAGCCTTATATGGTCTGAAACAAACACCTCGCGCCTGGTATGATGTTCTATCTCAATTCTTGGTCAAGTCAGGTTTTTCAAAAGGTAAAGTCTATACCACTTTGTTTATTAAAAAGGAGAAAGTTGATATTATTCTTATTCAAATATATGTAGATGATATTATATTTGGTTCTACAAATCCTAATTACTGTAAGAACTTTTCAAATCTCATGGTGTCACGTTTTCAGATAAGTATGATGGGAGAGATGAATTTCTTTCTCGGATTACAAGTAAACAGTTTTCAACGGGGATTTTCATTAATCAATCTAAGTACATTTTTGATATTCTTCGAAAATTCAAAATGGAAAATTACAAATCAATTGGAACCCCAATGGCACCAAGTACTAAGATTAACACTGATCCTTTGGGAAAAGTTGTTGATGTTAGGACTTATAGAGGTATGATAGGGTCTTTAATGTATCTTACTTCAAGTAGACCAGATATAATGTTTTCAACATGCTTGTGTGCAAGATATCAGGCTGACCCTAAAGAATCCCATTTGGCTGTTGTCAAACGGATTTTTAGATATCTGAAGGGGATTGCAGATATTGGTCTGTGGTATCCTAAAGATACAGGGTTTGAACTAACTGCTTATTCAGACGCAGATCATGCAGGGTGCATGTTGGACAGGAAGAGCACTTCAGGTCACATTCAATTTCTTGGGGGCAAGCTCGTTAGCTGGGCGTCAAAGAAACAATTATGTGTTTCCACATCGACTACTGAAGCAAAGTATGTAGTTGCTGCCAGTTGCTGCTCTCAGGTCTTGTGGATGCGAACTCAGCTTCGAGACTATGGATTCAAGTTTAATAAAATACCGATCTATTGTGACTCGAAGAGCGCTATCTCCATATCATCTAATCCTGTGCAACACACTAAAACAAAGCACATTGATGTCAGGTATCATTTTATAAAAGATAATGTAGAAAAAGATACAATAGAACTTTACTTTGTAAAAACTGATTACCAACTTGCATATTTGTTTACCAAACCTTTAGATGAAATGAGATTCAATTTTCTTGTATCTAAGCTTGGGATGCTAAATCTCAAGGTCTAATCAGTAATTACCTATTAAAGTTTCTTTTATTGTAAGTTTTCATCATTTTTTTATCATTTTTTCCGAATGATATCTACTCTTTAATTGTTTGTTCATGATCTCAGGGGGAGTGTGAGAAGTACTTCATAGATGATTATTGTTATTTTGAGGGGGAGCATATCTAATTTCTGCATTTACTTATCTGTCAAATTTTAGTGATGCATGATTTTAGGGGGAGCTTTACAAGTCAAGTGAGTATGGCTGTGACTTCTGATTACTTCAGATCATAACTTGTACTTTAATTGTTTTACTGCTTTATGTCATTTTAATTTCTGTGAATAAAGTTTCTTTGACTATGACCTTAAGACTTTTGCAGTTTGAGAGATGCTTACAAGATCATATCTTTATGACTTAAAGCTTGACTTCATGAGATGTAAGATTGCACGCAAAATGTATAATTCTTTATCTTTATCTCATATATGGTTGAAAGAAGGACAACTTTCAATCATAAGAAATCATGTTCTTAAATGTTCAAACCACTTCCCGATTCTTAAACAGATTTCATGAATTGGAAGTGTGATTTTAAATGTTTTCAAGATTTGCTTGTGCTTCACTTCTTAACAAACCATGTGTTTCTAAAGATATATACTTGTGTATTATCTTGTCTACATACTTTCAAGTATTCACACACACCGGTTTAATTCTTTTGTTGATAAAGTTATCAACATGTCTCATACTGACAAAAAAAAATTCGATGGTGATACACCCCGCTTGTAACTCAAAGAATTTTTTAGCTTCATTTCATTTCAAAATGTCATTTCAAGAATATCTGTATTTTTGGTTCATATAGCCAATATCCATTATTCTTGACCATAAGCCTTGATTGCTATATCATTCGTTTTTGATCATTTTTCATACAATGTCAGATTTTTCAAACAAGTCTCTTGTATTCATGTTCATTCATTCAATTTACTTGTTTTGAAAAATACTTCAATGTTTCAAATGCTCAAATCTTTATGATTATATTCTGAGCATACAAACATCTTACTTGTATTTGAGCTTTAACTGATAAAGTTAAATCATTCTGAGCAACACATGCTTTCTAGGAAAATACGGGATCTTTATGCTAGGACTTAATTGAAACTTCTATGGATTCACGTTAACCAGTGTTTCCTACCCAAGAAGTTAATCCTTAGTGATTGAGTGTGGGATGTGCGTTGAGGTAAAATGGAAAAGAGAGTTTGGGTAGCTGTGAGCTTAAATGATAAAAAGACAGAGGGTGTGAGATCAGAGTAAAATAATATCAGACTCTGCACCAACTACTTTCTAAGCCAGACAGCCACAATACTGATGTTTCACAATTCTTTGGTGAACATTATTGAAACAGGCAACTAGCACATGCCAACTCTTGACATTAACCCCACCATCCACTCATTTTCTTCTTAAAAAGAAAATGTTTCATTTTTCAAAGGGGAAGCAGCACATTTACTATCTGATTTTCATTTGGAAAATCTGGATATTGAAAAAAAGGAAGTCTGCCCCACCTTCGCACTTCAATCATGCACATTGAGTCTGTATTTATCTACTGTTGTCTCAGTGGTTTACACAATGTTGAGCCTATATAAGCAATCATATGTTTAATTCTTTCTATCACTTGCACGAACACACAAGGAATTTGTTTCTTTGTCATAACGTTCATAGAAATTGCCTTTGTGGTGTTTCGATGATTGAATGGAAGCCCTAGGGGAGTGAACTTCAAAAAACTCCTTTTCAATGTGTATTCGTTACACACAGTGACGTCGTGTTACTGACAGACATTGTTAACTGATTCATTTGTTGATTCAGGTGTTACATTCTTATTTTGTCTGGGTTTGAAAAGATCTAGATGAATATATTGTTCGAATTGGCAGTGAATCAGTGGCTCTTCAAAGATCAGTATGGTCAAAGACATTTCTTGTGACGAAGTTTTGATGATTTCGATGCTCAATTAATCAAAAAGGGGGAGAGTTAAACAAGAAATAGGGGATAACTCTAGATTAAAGAAATGTGCAAGTCAGAAAGTTTCAAAGTTTTTGAGAATTTTTCTTTGAAGATACTTTGCTAAAGCATTCTGAGCTAAATCGGGAGATAATTTCTTTCCATCATATGAAAGAGATTTTATCTACATCTTTTGGGGAGATTGCTACATTTTTGAAGACAAAGAGGGAGATTGCATCTTCTAAGCTTAAAGAGAAGATTGAATTGCTAAATCCTTTAGTAATAATCTTGATCCAAAGGGGGAGATTGTTAGATCACATATTTATTGGATTCAAGATCATCAATTCTGAATATTGAAATCTGAATTCAAAGTTGCAAAGTCAACTCTCATCAAATAGTCTAGGTTATTTTGTAATAAATGTCAAAGTTTATTTTTCCTTGTATTTTGGGTTTTTATGTCTTTTTCCTAAAATAGGTGTAAGGCCTATTAGGTGCTAGGGTTGGTGTGAGTGAGTGTGTGCCAAGAATAGAAGATCAGCCACCACTTTCATATTAGAGAGAGAGAGAGAGAGAGAGAGAGAGCTTAGTGAGAGAAACACATTCAAGAGAGTTTGTAACAATTTGTTTGAGAAATCAATATCAGGTTTGCTAATCTCTTGTTTGTGAATATATATATCTCTTATTTGTGATAAGAAACTGAAATTTCAGGGACAATCATTCCTTGAATGCAGGTCCAAGAAATGAAACAAGACAAACTGAAGGACAATTCTCTTCAGAAGCAGAAGATGAACAAGAGACATCTCTTGAAGAGATTTCAGAGCATGCTTCACCGTCTCTGGAACTCACTTCAAAGCCTCTGAATAGTACAACAGAGATGTCACCGACTGCCATCTCTGAAGCTCAAACTCCACCTCATATTCATGCTCCAATCACAAGATGGACAAAGGATCATCCCCATGATCAGATCATTGGATCACCTTCAGACGGAGTCAAAACCAGATCTGCCACAATCAATGAATGCTATTTTGTAAATTTTTTAAGCATCATTGAACCAAAGAAGGTAAATGAAGCTCTTGAAGATACTCATTGAATCTCTGCTATGCAGGATGAACTTCAAGAGTTTGAAAGAAACAAAGTCTGGACCCTAGTTCCCCTTCCTAAAGGAAAATTCGCAATTGGAACTAAATGGGTCTTCAGAAATAAAAAGGATGAGGATGGCATAATAATCAGAAACAAAGCTAGGTTGGTTGCAAAGGGATATTGCCAAAAATAGGGTATTGATTATGATGAAACCTTTGCACCTGTGGCTAGACTAGAAGCAATTAGAATCTTCTTAGCCTATGCTGCACACAAAGGGTTCAAAGTATATCAAATGGATGTTAAATCTGCCTTTTTAAATGGTAAATTAAATGAAGAAGTTTATGTTCAGCAACCACCTAGATTTGAAAGTACAGAGTTTCCTAACCATGTTTGTTATCTTGATAAAGCTCTGTACGGACTTAAACAAGCTCCAAGAGCCTGGTATGCTACCCTGTCCACATTTCTGATTAATAATGGTTTTGAAAAAGGTACAATTGATACAACTCTGTTCATCAAGAGGTACAAAAATGAGATGCTTTTAGTACAGATATATGTTGATGACATTATCTTTGGCTCTACAAATCAAAAGTATTATGACAGGTTTTCAGAGTTGATGAAGAGTGAATTTGAGATGAGTCTAATGGGAGAATTAACATTCTTTCTGGGCTTACAAGTAAAACAAACTTCAGAGGGTACTTTTATCAGTAAATCTAAGTATGTCTCTGACATTTTGAAAAAGTACAAACTCAATGATTCAACTTCTATGAAAACACCTATTGCCACAGGAGTCAAACTTGACTCTGATCCTTTAGGAAAATCTGTAGATGTCAAGACTTACAGGGGCATGATAGGATCACTTCTATACTTAACTGCCAGTAGGCCTGATATAATGCTTGCAACATGTCTCTATGCTAGATATCAAGCAAATCCAAAAGAATCTCATTTATCTGCAGTAAAGAGAATTTTTAGATACGTTAGAGGCACACCTTCTTTGGGTCTCTGGTATCCTAAACTCTCTAGTTTTGATTTAACAACATACACTGATGCAGATCATGCAGGGTGCAAGCTAGACAGGAAGAGTACCTCTGGATGTTGTCAATTATTGGGTGATAAGTTGGTAAGTTGGTCATCCAATAAGCAGAACTATGTTTCAACTTCTACTGCAGAGGCAGAATATGTTGCAGCTGCTAGTTGTTGCTCTCAAGTCATCTGGATGAAAACTTCGCTCAGAGACTATGAGTTACATTATGACAGAATTCCAATTTTGTGTGATTCCAAAAGTTCCATAGCTATCTCTGCCAATCCAGTACAGCATTCCAAAACAAAGCACATTGATGTAAGGTACCATTTTCTAAAAGATCATCTTGAAAAGGGAACAATTGAGATGTATTTTGTACCAACTGAACTCCAACTTGCTGATACTTTCACAAAAGCTTTAGATGAACGAAGGTTCAATTTCTTAATTAGAAAGTTGGGAATGTTGAACATGTCTACCTAACACAAAGGAGAAAATCAGAGTCTCTGATCCACTCATCAGAGCCTATGACATGAGTAGCATGTTCAACTCCAGAGCCTCTAGACTTTTCACAAATGGTCAAAATCATTCTTTTGTATCTCTAAAGCATCTGTAAAGGGGGAGAAGATAAAAAGAAAACATTCTTTGGTCAAGGGGGAGCAAAATAACCTTTCATCTATCAAGGGGGAGCAAGAGATTTTTTTTAGCTTAGTCTCTAACATTCATCTCAGAGTCTCTGATCTAGTCTATGATATTCATCTCAGAGTCTCTGATCTAGTCTCTGAACGTTTGTCTGCTTTTTACCATTGTTTTCTCAAATATTCAATGCATCATTCAAGGGGGAGTAAATCAAGTTCTTTTTCATACTTATCATTCAAAGGAAGGATTCTTAATCCTTTTACCTGTTCAGCAATCTTTAATATCATTTGAAATGGAAAATTCAGATTCTATGAATCCTTTTTCACACTTATGATATCTTAGATTACTTCACATTCACATAGACAACAAGGTGAACGGTTTGTCTAGTCAGCACCAATAACTATTCCATTTCGATAATGGTACTGGCTCCCCTATCTATTTTCTTGGCAACTACACACATAAAGTGCAACAGTTACCAAAAACACGTGTCATCACTGGAATGAGTGAAAGGTCAAACGGCCTCAACCAAAGGGTCTAATCACTGCCGTTTCACCTTATGTACTCGAGTGTAATTTTTTAAATATGGATATAAAATCAATTTTAAATTCGGATATCCATTTTTACAAATTACTCTCGAGCACTCTCTCTCTCTCTCTCTCTCACTAAGAACTTGAACTTCATCTTCTTCGCTCCACCTCTCAAATGGCGTCTTCAATGGAATGGTGCAAACTTTTTCCCAAATTGGGTAAACCTTCAAGAGTGTATCATTTTCCGATAAAAGACAACAATCACACGGTATAGCTTGATTCTCCCAAGTTCGAGGAACAATACATAATCATCTGCGAGTTTTTCTCAAACTGTGAACTAACTCAAGCCCTCATAGCCTCCACCACTGATTGCCCCCTCACGTTTGTTCAAGAATGGTATTCCTCCAGTTACCATAGCGACGACCACCATGGAATCATTGGAGATTTTGACATCTCTCAA
The DNA here is from genome assembly GCA_023525745.1 of Arctium lappa. NCBI lineage: Eukaryota > Viridiplantae > Streptophyta > Magnoliopsida > Asterales > Asteraceae > Arctium > Arctium lappa. The sequence goes on along the minus strand of CM042058.1, from coordinate 54,006,591 downwards.
ACTTTGAAATGTAGGGTGCTCATCAATCCTACTGTTCTATGAGAGATTATTCCATTTCTCACCACTGAAGAACTTCGAATCCCTACATTTGAAAAACTCCCATCTTCTGAAACCCTACTCCAATTCATTCGTCTGCTTGGTTACAACACTGAAATCACGAGGCTGAGCAATTTCAGACGACAACACCTACCCCCAATATGGAACTTTATGTTCTCAGATCTGAACCGTACCCTAACCTGTAAACTAGGAAGCATGCAACAAGCCACACCCGAGATTCTGTCAATCATGTATGCCTTATTCTTTAATCGCAACATTGATATGGTCGGAATAATCTTTGACCTCATTCTGACGTCCATAGAAAAGAAGAACAAGTGTTTGACAAAGTACCCTAAACAAACGACACCATCCTCCAAAGTTCCTTCAATCACTTTTTTGAGATTTCTTGCTTTGATCATCCATGCTGCCATCGAGAAACTTCGCATTCTGACCCACTCTGATCAACCCAACACTCCTTTCTACATAATGAACAGCTTCAAACCGACCATTCTCTCTGACGGCTATCCAGGAGCACGAAGGATCCCTCACCACTTGCTTGATCAGGTAAATCCTCAATTTGTTGCCCTAGCTTCTTATCTCTGTGTTGCCCAAGGACTAGAGCCAGTCCTGGGAACCCTAACACACTTAGGTCCTATGCCCCAAATGGAGAGTCAGAGCAACTCTACTTTAGAGGGATCAGAGGACCCTGAAGTTCAGAGTTCTCTGAGGAATGAACCAAAGGGTACTCCTATCAGAGAAGCCGAAGTACAAAGAGAGAACAGCACACCAGAAGGGGTTGTCAACGAGGGAGAAAGGGAAGACCCCTCAGATGCTAGTGAAGAGAATAGCTCTACTAGCTCTGAGGCAAGTGAGGATGAATCTTCAGAGTCTAGATCTGAAGATTCTCAAAGTGAGAAGAGCGAGTCCCCTAAGGACTTAGAGAAATCAGAGAATTCTCACCCCTCCTCTCAAAAAGATGTCCAAAGACACATCTATTTTAGAACTCCTACCCCCTCTCCCAGTACAACCACACAATCTAACCAGCCTGATCCAGAGGCTATGGTTATTGAAACAGAGGTGCATACCTCGAACCCATCCCAGCAAGCCACTTCAGAGGTGCCTTTTTCTACCTCTGAAGTTCACAAACCTGGGGAAACCCAGTTTCTGGATAAGTCCTCTCAACAGGACTTAGCCAATGTGATAAGTACTCAGTCGCCTCAGAGTATGACAGATATTCCTACACACGATGATGCCTCTGTGGCTCATCTCTCACCCTTTAGATTATCCCGTAGGAGTTGTCCATCTCAGGGACATTGGCTTACCCTTCAGGCACAAGGATTGACTTGCCTGAATCGCAAGATCAACTCCCACATTCACTTCCAGTCCTCTGAATCTTAGGAGGAGGACTTGGTTGAGAATAGAACGCTCAGAGATTCTTCTCCGGAACATCGAGGACCGAGCGGAAGTCCTTCTAGAGACAACATACAACCATCTCTGAAAGAAGGCTCCTCTGGACTCGAGGATAAATTGGCAACATGTGTTGTTACCAATGTACCCATCTCTGACCTTCTCACAAAATTAGAGTTCCAAAGATTTTGTGAAGAAGTCAGAAGATCCATGAATGAGCATAACTTTCAAAGAATTGACGGTTCAGAGACCTCTGCTTTGCGCTTTGAAAATAACAACCTCAAAGCAGAGGTTTCTACTCTGAAGATCTAACTTATGGATTCCACTACCAGAATTCAGGGGTTGGAACAAGAACTGTGTCAGCAAAAGGCAGTTTCATCTCTGGAGATTGCAACCCTTAAAACTCAGATTGCTACCCTTCAGACTCAATCCTCCATAGTTGTAGATGTTCAGAGAGAGCTAAAGGAACTCGGGGAAGAGGTAGTGGCCACCAGATCAACTTCACTTTCCTCAGAGCAATTGGCCTTTATCTCTGACCTCATCAAGTCAACAATTCAAGCTTCTCTTCCTACAACAACCACACCTTCAGAGATCCCCATTCCACCCGTCAGAACAGGTGAAGACCTCATCACCAAGAGTGATTTGGCCTCCTTCAAGAATGCAATCATGAGCAGAATGCTGACATGTTCTTCAAAGATCTCTACAATTGCCCAAAAACAGGTTAAAGCTACTCTAGAGGTTCACAGATATAATATAGAGGATCAAGTAGTTGAAATCCTTGGCACAGTTTTAGAGGCAATAACATCAATTCAGCAAGCTGCACTTGACCCCAAGGGAAAGGGATTGGCTGCTGCAGGGTCTCCAAAATATAAACAAAAGTTCGGATGTGACACTTGCAGCGCAGCGGCCAAGAGGTTCAGGTTTGATGATTCAGAGGGCTCTGACGAGGATGGAGCCTCTGAATCTCAAAAGGGGGAGATCAGAGAAGCAATAGGACATCCCTCTAAAGTCACACCCTCTGAACCTGCAAAGACAAGCGGTTCTGCGCCACCAACATCAACCAACAGAGGTGTTCAAGAGAAGGAACCAGAGAGGAACACCACCTCTGTTGATGACAACCAGATACTTCAAGCACCTTTTGTACCTGTAATACTCTTAGCACCATCAACTTCAAAGACCCCAACAATTCAAGTTATAAATGCTATTCCAAAGACAATTGGGGCTCTGGAGGAAGATGAAGACGAATAGTTGATAGACTTATCAACATCCGATGATGCATTCTCATCACCAGAAAGACCAAATATTGTGATGAGAGATGCCTTCGGATCAGAATCTGAAAAGGAAGAAAAATTTGATTCTGAAGAAGAAGAAGGAGCTGCTGAAGAAGAACAAGTTGAAGTAATCGATGTTGAAGAGTATGTTTTCAAGAATGCACAACCACATCATACTTCAACAGAAGCCGAATTAAGAGAATCACCAGAGATTGATAGTTATATCTCTGAACCCAATCAAGAACTTCAACTGAAGGAACTAGAGACAATACAATTGTCTGCTGAAGAAACCATGGTTGTCGATGAACAGGCTCCAGAGGATTTTGTTCAGAAGGCAAGCATTGGTTTACCAGCTAAAGTCTTCACTCAACCTCCTTCATTCCTTGCCTCCAATCCCGAAGCTTTCATAGAGGATCACTTCCGATATATCTACTGTGAGTTTAATCTGGAAGATACTCTAGTCATTCCTCTGAATCCAAGAATCAGAGAGAACATGCCTGACTATGAGTGAAGATTCATCAGAGATAAAACAACTCCAAGAGCAAAGGTCCTCTCTGATGATCCAATAATAAAAGTCAACAAAATATCTGAAAGGAAGTTTGCTTATAACAAGATCATCTACAAGCACTATGAGGTCATTCGCTCTGATCAGAAGGTTTTCGAGTTCAATGATAATGATCTCGTAAATCTAAATCCATATGATCTACCTCATCTGTATGCATACTGCTCTGCAAGATACGATCAAGGAAAGGAATTCAAAATAGGCATGTTTGAAGTCAGAAGAGCAATGGAAGCATATGTTAAACTCAGAGCAAGACTTGACTTCCAAATTGCTCTGAATCTTGGCAAAGAAAAACTAGGAGTGACTGAACCTGCAGAGACGATTAAGAATCTCGATAAGCAGAAGACAGGATCAATTATTGCAGAGCCTCTGGGTTTCGTCTACAGGGTGAACCAAATCAAGAAAATTTTTCTTGCTTCAAAAGTATCGAAGTACTCTGATGAAACCTTAAGAGGTGTGCAGAAGATGATTCATGTGAAGGAAGAACGGCACAGAGCAGATCTTTTGGCGAAGCTGGACTTAGAGATTGGCTCAATGATTAATTTCAGAGAGCTTATTATGAAGTTTCATGGAATCTATTCTAGTGATAGGTGCTAGTTTATTTCCTTATGTTTGATTGTTACTCTCTCTATTATGAATATCCAAATGTTTTGAGAAGTAATATTTAATAGGATGATTTTTCTCCTCTATGGTTTCTAAATTAAAATTCTCTGATTTCTAGCATTTTTTATTTTCAATACTTAGGGGGGGATTGTTAGCCCAAATTCTGAATTGTAAAAGTATTGAAAATAGATCAAGTCTTCCTCTGAAGACATTCAGAGACTTCAACAGAAAAAGCCAAGTCCAGCTCTAAAGTCAGTTCAGAGACAGACTCTTCAGACGAGAAGACATCAGAGATATCTTCATCAGAGCTCTAGTTCAGAGCTCTGAAGGTGTTCTCTCTGAAGATCAAGACAAGATTTATACAAGTGTTGACAGAAAAACAGATGACACGTCACTTAGTGATAAGATTTGCTTTAAAGATTAGGTCACTGTTCAAGCATGTCTTGAGCTTACCTTTTAGGTAAGACACTGTTCAAGCATGCTTCAACTGCCAGGTTAGAACACTGTACACTTTTTGGTCCTATAAATAGGACCATCACTCCATTGACAAATGTGTGCTTTTCAAGATATCTTGTATCTGATAAATCTTTTAATATTGAAAGTATTTCCCAAAGAAGATCTTATACGTTTTATATATATGTTTATGAACTGTGAAATTTGAATCTGCTTTGATATTAAAATGTATTGCTTCTGTTGTTCTTATCATTACAATTATTGTTTATATCACTGTTATAAGATTAAATCTGGGATCCAACAGAGAAAGTTACCTTAGCTACAACTAGCATCTACCAAACAAAAGACTTCTAGGTCACTAATATGACTTCAAGTTTCCAGATTACCAAGAGAATTGAAAAAGGCATTTGGAGGGGTTTGATGAAACCTTAAAAACTTAAACTCTTGAAGGTGAGAACAATGAGAAGATCTCCCCACTCTTGTTTCCCAAATCTTCTCTAAAATGCAAAGGATTACGGTACCTTAGAATCCTAAATTTAAACCTTCAATGTCTTCAAATTGGTAGAGAGGGTGCAGATGGGTTCTAGAGAAAGAGAGAGGAGACAAAGGAATAGCAGCCAAATGAAAAGGATATGCCAAAATCAGGCTTATAACTCATTGGGGTTCGACCGCGATTGTGCCTTGCGACAATGCCCCAGGGCACAATCACCGACACTATCGCCGAGGATGTATCGCAGCTATCCCCGCGCCCGCGACCTTGCCATGCGAGAGTGCCACATGGCACAATCGTGGGCATTATTGCCGAAAATGTACCGAATGCCTTTGCCCCTCTGCGACCTTGCCCTCGGGGACAGTCATCGAGCATAGTCGCACTGTATGCCCTAGAGCCCGAAAATTCCACTTTTCACCTGAAACACCTCCGACACTTCGAAGATCAAAGTTAGATCCTTCCTTATCCAAAGCTTATGTTGCATACCACAAAATGAGCTCGGTGCAACTTTGACTTACTGGAAATTTACGGGTGTTACAAGATCTGCTATCATTCGCGAATTTTTACCTTCGACGAAGTTTTCCTCATCACCAATTTCTTGTGTCATTTCTTTTATTCGTTTCCTGTCGAAAGATCCTTTGCTTTAGTTGTTAAAAGCTCTACACCGACCGTAAGTTATCCTTTGGGTAATTTTTGGCATTAACAGACGGTAATCGATATGATGAAATAATCATAAGGAAAAAGTCTTTAAAAGAAATATTTCTTTAAATGTACCACATTCTAGCTTAGTAGGATGTCCTGATTGTCGAGGGCTTGTAGCCGATAGGCGCCTTTTTCTACAACTTCAAATATGCGATACGGTCCTTCCCACTTGGTGGATAACTTACCTGTATATGGTTCTTGAGTGTTTTGGAACACTAGTCGTAAGACTGTTGATCCATACTCTCTCTCAGTGATTTGATAACGACCATCTTCTATACTTAGTGAAAATTACGTTTATTAATATGTATTAGTGTTTTACCATCAGCAATCAGGCTGAGTCTGTTCAGTTATCGCTGATGATCTTTCTTATAAACATTCATATGTTTTAGTGTTTCACTATCAGCGATCAGACTAAGTCTGTTCAGTTATCGCTGATGGTTTCTGATGTAACACAGTAAACGTAATCTCTGAAGACAAGTTTCGCGTCAACAGATGTTCATAGCAGAATCGAAGACGAAGCTGCTGAACAATGACAAGTCTACTAGTGACCTGATGCGGATATCAGTGAAGCAAAGACGACTCTACACATACGCGAAGAAACCTAAGGAAAAGCTTCAACAATAGCTGAACTTCTTTGTATCTCTGAAGGAAGAGATATTCAGCGATCAATGATCATTTAGCTTATGCCTCAAGTCTCTTTTGTCTTACCTTGCACGCCCAGTACGATGTGTCAAAACGGACATACCTTTGCCACAATTCGTACAACAACTCTATCAACTACATTGTTAATGATACGGCCAAAAGCATGTCTCTCAAAGTCAGACTCTCAAAGCCAATCACTGAATGACATGTTTAAAGTACCCTACCATGCATTTAATGCATAGGGTATAAATAGAAAGATCACCTCTCCATCTGAGAATGTGCTCTATTCTTGAACCTTCATAGAAACCCATGCTTTCTATATTCTCTAATCCCCATTCTCTATATTCTTGTGCAACCATCTTAGTGTTTTCTTAAGTTTGTTTAGATTGAGTTCTACTTAATATTATTCCGCAACAGACTTGTAAATTGTGTTTGATTTATCAATAAACAATTTATTAAACTTTAAATTATGTGTTTGTATTCACCCCCCCCCCCTTCTACAAACTTGTTAAGCACCTCCGGGACCAACAAGTGGTATCAGAGCAGACTGTTTAATCTGATAAACAAGATCTTGCTTTATTCTCTTCCTTGCTATTCTAAAATGGCACTTAACACAAACACAAACTACTATGATAATGGTTCACTTTCTAAACCTCCTCGATTTAGCAGAGATAACTTTTCTCTCTGGAAAAATCAAATGATGCTATTTCTTGAAGGTGCAGATCCCACTATACCTGAGTATGTAGCAAATGGACCCTATGAACCTATCCAAATCATAGCTTCCATTCCAGCTACTGCCACTACTCCTTTTATTCCTGAACACTATATTGCTAAGGAAATCAGACAAAGGAGTGATGAAGACAAAAAGAAGGTTGGTATAGATGCAAGGAAAAGACCATTATCTCTATGGCTCTGCCTGATGAAGTTTTCCATTCCATCATGCATCTTAAAACTTCTAAATAAATGTGGGAAACGATATGTATTCAATATGAAGGCACCACCGAAGTCTAAGAGACTCGAAAGATTAACTTGGTAAGACAGTATGAAAGTTTTATCGCTGGTAAGAATGAATCTCTCTCTGATGTTCATCAGCGGTTTAATTGCTTAATTATTGATCTAAGAACCGTTGGTAGGACCTATTCTAATTCTGAGGTCTTAACTAAATTCCTAGAATGTCTTCCTGAAAGCTGGGACAGTTATTCAATATGTCTTAAGCTGACAAAAGACTTAAATTCTCTTTCTCTCAGCACCTTGTATGGAATCTTGCTCAACTATGAGCAATCAAATCTTTTGAAGAAGAATCTGGTAAAAGATTCTAAAGACTCCAAAAGCACTCCTGTTGCTTTAGTCTCTTCAGAGATAATTCCATCTCAGTGATCTACTCTTACCATCACTGAGTTAGATTCTGAATCTGAGGATCTATCAGACACTGATCTTTCAGAGTTTGATGAGTCCTTAGCACTCTTGACAAACTCTTTTAAGAGATTTGCAAGAAAGAGCAATTTCCGAAGAAATAAGCCTCTCTGTCTTACTGATAAGCCAAAATCAACCCATGTTGATAAGGCTACTACTACTTGCTTTAACTGTGAAAAGATTGGACACTTTGCAAGTGAGTGCAGGTCGAAGAAAGTCTTCAAACCTTCTACCTCAAGAAGATCTAGCGATGACAAATACCTAAAGCTGAAAGAAAAATATCAAAAATTGAAAAACTACAAGCGAAAAGGTAAAGGTCTCATCGCTGAAGAACGGGACTAGGCTTAGGCATGGAAATGGGCCCCGACCCGTCGGGGAACCCGGTCCACCCGCCCCGATCGGGGATGGGGATTCCCCGCTAAACCAGGGATGGGGATGGGGATCCCCGTTTGTCTAAAAGCGGGGATGGGGATAGGGACGGGTATCGCACTCCTCGCCCCGCCCCGTCCCCGTTATATATTTTAATTAATATTTAATATATATTATTTATTTAAACTAAATCGGTAATTCATAATTTTCTATTTCCTAACTAGGTTTATAATATAAAATTGTTATTTTTTTGATGTTAGTATGTATTTTGGATGTCAATCAAAATACAATTACTCGATATGGTTTTGAATAGGGGTGTAAATAGGTCAGGTTGGGTTGGGTTCGGGTTCAACCCATTTATTAATTGGGTTGAAAATATCAACCCAACCCAACCTGTTTAATTAAATGGGTTGAGATTTTCAACCCAACCCAACCTGTTGGGTTAATGGGTTGGTAGCAGGTTGACCTGTTTATGACTATCTCAACCCAACCTTTTAATAAATGGGTTGAACCTGGGTTGATCTATTTAAATTTTAAATTTTAAATTAAAAAAGTTGTGGAAGTTGGAACAATGGAGTTCTAGAACTCCTCGTGGTCCTCGTGGAAGTGTGGAACAGTCGAACAGAGGGAGAGGACTCCGGCGTATGAGGAGTCGATGAGTCGTTGTTAACAAAGGGATAGGAGAGGACGGTCGGCCGCCGTTAAGCGTGAACAGAGCTGAAGAGGGAGGAGACTGGAGAGGAATGGTTCAACGCCTAGAGGAACTGAGGAAGAAAAGTGGCGCAATTTCCTTTTATGATTTAGGGTTTCAATTTTAACTTTCAAATTTTAATATAGAAATTATATTATATTTATTAATAACTAAAATAAAAATATTAGGTAATATTATAAATGGGTTAGAAATAGGTTGTAAATGGGTTAGAAATAGGTTGTAATTGGGTCGAAATCAGGTTATAAATGGGTCGAAATCAAGTTGGAAACAGGTTGGAAATTTCAACCCAACCCAAACCCAATTAATAAATGGGTTAGGCGGGTTGACCCATTTAACTTAAATGGGTTGAAATTCTCAACCCAACCTGCTAATTTTGGGTTAGGTTGGCGGGTTGGGTTACTTTTTGCCACCCCTAGTTTTGAATATTACTCGATATCTTTTGGTACGTGTGAAGTTAAGTTTTTTTTTTTTGTATTCGGTTGAATTTTTGTTGGTTTTAAGTTATTAATTATTATATGATGTTGTGATTTTCTTTATACTAAATTAAATTTCTTTCGATTTTAGGTTTATTGGAAACTAGAAGAGTACTCGCGCAATGCAGCGAGATATATCACGAATTTAATGTTTCATTTTGTTTTTTGTTTTTTTGTCGATTTACAGTACGATTTTGGATGACTTTGAGAAAATGATAATGTTTTTTTTTTATAAATTTGTTTAATTTAGGCTTAATAATATAATGTTGTTTATATAAAAAAAATTAAGTATTTTGTTAGAACTCAATGATTATCTTATATATTTTAATGACATCTAGAAAAAATAACAAAATACATATTTAATAATATAATTAAAACAAATTTATAGTAATATAATATATTAATTAATAGTGATACATGGAAATGTCTGCATAAAAGGAAGGTCCTGCACATACTAAATTGGTGGGTGTTAAAGTCTGCAGTAGTAATATGTATCTTGTGTTTTGATACTTGTAAATTAAGAGATTTTAAAATATTGCATAAAATGATGGTAACTTGTGCCTAATAATTTATATTTAAGATTTTTTATATATGTGCTTTATAATATAGTATAGATATGTGATATTTAAACATGTGCGGTGTCTCATATATTTGATTTAAATAGCTTACATAAACGGAAAAGAAAATCCCCGTTTCCCCGATGGGGATCCCCGTTCCCCGTTGGGGATGGGGATGGGGATGTGATCATATTCGTCGGCGGGGACGAGGATGAAGATGAGGGATTGGGGACGGGGATGGGGATGGGGATTGAGGTCCCCGACCCATCCCCGCCACATTTCCATGTCTAACTGGGCTGAATCTGAAGAATCAAGTTATGATGAAGAAGAAGTTGCTAATCTCTGCCTCATGGATGAGATTAAAGAAGAAGTGGAAGAACCAATTGAAACTTCTATGAGTTATATATCATCTCAGGTATCTATCTCTACTAATCCCTCTCTACCTGAATCAGAGAGAAGTCGCGCAGTTGATGTGCTGACGATTGATCTTTACAATGCTCTAAACGGAAAATCTCTAGCTGAAAGCAAAAACAATGATTTAACTGAACAGCTGGAAAAATGCCATGAAAAGATCAGAGAACTGACACTTTTAGAGGAAAGTTTGAAAGATCAAGTTGTTGTAAATAAAATCATCAGCATAGAACGCGAACAAGTCATCACTGCTCTAAAAGCAGAAAAGGCTACTGTTGAAAAATGGTGCAATTCCTCAACAAAGATCACTGAGATAATAAATGCTCAAGCTCCTGGCGGTGATAAAACCGGTCTTGGTTTTTGGAAACCACAGGATGAGCATAAAGAAGACAGTTCCATGCTTAAGTTTGGAACGTTTGTCTCTTCTATCTCTGACACTTCTTATAATCAGTTTTATCCTTCATCATCTTCTAATCCTGTCCCTGAGGAAATATCTAAAGGCTCTAAGCCTGCAGATAAAGGAAAATCTATTCTTTATCCTCAGAAGGCTAACAAGAAAGCAAAGCTGAAAGTTCCTTCTAAACCTTCAGTAAAACCATCTTCTAGCTCTATGATAGAAATCTTTGATCTCTGTCCTCTAAAGCTGAAGATTGATCTTAAGCCTAAGAGATCTGAAGAAATGAAAATACCTCCCAGATCTCATGTTAAAGGCATTCTTGGAGTTGTACCTGCTCATCTTAAATTCTCAAAACCTTCTACTTCTGGTCCTAAAACCACATTCAAATATAGAAAATGCTATTACTGTGGATTTACTAACCATATTGCAAGCAAATGTCCAACTACCACTAAAGCTGATAAATCAGCTAAAGTGAAGATGAATGCCTCCAAGGCTGAGAAGGTCATCAAAGGTGAAAAATCTACCAAGGTGAAGAATACCACTAAGGTTAAGAAATTAACCAAGGTGAAGGTTACCACTGAAGCTGAATTTTCATCTGCTGTGAAGATTGTTGAACCTTCCATCTCCACTAACCCTAAAGGACCCATTGAAAAGTGGGTACCAAACAAAGCTTAATCTTCTTTATGTTTGCAGGGATCAAAGGGCATCTGGTATCTTGATAGTGGATGCTCTCGTCATATGACAGGACAAAAAGACCTGCTCACTGAATACAAGGAAGAGAAAGGTCCCTCTGTGACCTTTGGTGGAAATGGAAAAGGATATACCCGAGGGTTTGGTGTCATCAGCAATGGGACAACTACCTTCAGAAGAGTCGCTTATGTAGATGGACTGAAGCACAATCTTCTGAGCATCAGTCAACTATGTGACAAAGACTATGAAGTTCGCTTTACCAAGAAAGCATGTTCAGTGGTAAATGAGAAAGGAAAACTTGCTCTTAATGGTTATCGTAAAGAAAATGTCTATGTAATTGATATGGACTCTACTACCACTGAAAACGTATGTTTTCTCTCTAAAGCCTCTTCTGATGTCAACTGGCTATGGCACAAAAGGCTATCTCATTTAAATTTCAAAACCCTGAATTCTCTCTCATCTAAGGAACTGGTTTCTGGTCTTCCTTAACACTCATATGCTAAAGAATCTCTCTGCTCAGCATGTGAAAAAGGAAAACAGACAAAAGCTAGTTTCAAGTCTAAACAAGTTTCCTTAGTGACGAGTCCTCTTCAACTCTTGCACATGGATTTGTTTGGCCCTGTCAACATCCAATCAATAGCTGGAAAGAAATATACGCTTGTCATTGTAGATGAATACTCTCGCTACACCTGGGTTATCTTTCTTCGCTGCAAGAGTGATACTCCAGAAAAACTAATATCTTTTGTTAAAAAGATGGAAGTGATGAATAATCTTACTGTTCGTTCAATAAGAAGTGATCATGGAACTGAATTCAAAAACAGTTCTCTGAACAATTTCTTTGAGAACAAGGGAATTTCTCACAAATTTTCTTCAGTAAGAACACCTCAGCAAAATGGAGTCGCTGAAAGAAGAAACAGAACGATCATTGAAGCTGCTAGATCAATGCCCAGCGATTCTCACCTCCCTACTCAATTTTGGGTTGAAGCTGTAAACACTGCATGTTTTACTCAAAACAGATCGCTGATAGTAAAGCGATTTGGAAAGGCAACTTATGAATTTTTTCATGGAAAAAACCATCTATCAGTTTTCTTCACATCTTTGGTTGTCAATGCTTTATCTTAAACAACAAAGATCATCTTGGAAAGTTCGACCCAAAAGCTGATGATGGGATATTTCTTGGATATTCCTCTATCTCCAAAGCCTATAGAGTTTTCAACAAGAGAAGACAATTTGTGGAATAAATAATTCATGTCACTTTTGATGAAACTCGCTCAGCAAACTCTAAACCAATCGCTGACAATGAAGAGTTAAGTGCGTGGATGTTCTCTCACTACAGAGAAACAGAACCCTTCTTCTCAAACCATCAGCACACAAATCCTCCTACTGCTGATAATGATCCAAACATCATACTTCCTAACGCTGAATCCAACTCATGGGTTTCAGCTGAGCCTCTAAACACACAACCTCCATCAGATCTATCCTCGTCTGAAAACATCTCAGAAAACAATGGTCTGTCTAATACTCAACAGCTAATCGCTGATGAACCTCAAGCTTCTTCATCAGTGAACATTCCCATTGTTGATCCAACCTCTTAAATGAGCGATCATGCTCCTGCTCAGCGATGGACCAGAGATCACCCCATAGATCAAATTCTTGGTGATCCCGATGCAGGTATTCAGACACGATAAAGTTCAGGTAATATCTGTCTCTTTGTCAACTTTATTTCTTTAATAGAGCCAAAGAAGACTGATGACGCCCTCAGAGATCCAAACTGGGTCAGCGCTATGCAAGAAGAGCTGACTGAGTTCACTCGCAACAAAGTTTGGAATCTCGTTCCTAGACCATCTGATAAAACTGTTATAGGCACCAAATGGGTGTTTAGAAACAAGTTAGATGAACATGGAACTGTAACCCGCAACAAGGCTCGACTTATTGCTCAGGGATACAGACAAGAGGAAGGTATAGACTATGATGAAACCTTTGCCCCTGTGGCTAGGCTCTAAGCAATTCAACTATTCTTAGCTTATGCAATCTACAAAGACTTCATTGTGTATCAAATGGATGTAAAATCAGCGTTCCTAAATGGAAAGCTGAATGAAGAAGTTTATGTAGAACAACCTCCAGGGTTTTATGACCCTAAGCATCCAAATTATGTTTATAAATTGGATAAGGCTCTCTATGGTCTAAAACAAGTCCCTCGTGCTTGGTATGACACTCTCTCATCTTTTCTTATCTCTGAAAATTTTGAACGTGGCAAAATTGATAATACATTATTTTTCAGAAAGATAAAAGGTCATATTATTCTTGTACAAATATATGTCGATGACATCATATTTGGTTCTACTAACCCATCTCTATGTACTCGCTTCGCTGAAAGAATGAAGAAAGAATACAAAATGAGTATGATGGGTGAGCTAACGTATTTTCTTGGTTTTCAGATTAAACAATCTGACAAAGGTACTTTTATCAGCCAAGGTAAGTATGTTAAAGATATGCTGAAGAAGTTTGATCTTACCCAAACTTCAGCGATGAAGACTCCTATGGCACCTCCTCTGACACTTAACAAGGATCCATCTAGAAAACCTGTTAATTTCACTGCCTATAGAGGAATGATAGGCTCCCAGATGTATCTTACAGAGAGCCGACCTGACACCATGTACTCTACTTGTTTATGTGCACGCTATCAGTCTGAACCCAAGGAATCCCATCTGATCGCTGTTAAGCGAATTTTCAGATATCTGAAAGGGACTCCTAACCTCGGTCTTTGGTATCCTAAAGACTCAGGGTTCGATCTAACTGGATATTCCGATAGTGATTTTGCAGGTTGTAAACTAGATAGAAAGAGCACCACTGGTGGATGTCAACTCCTAGGAGGAAAGCTGGTAAGCTGGACAAGTAAAAAGCAAAATTCAGTGTCCACTTCCACAGTTGAAGCTGAATACATAGCCGTTGGAAGTTGTTGTGCTTAGATCTTATGGATGAGAAATCAACTATTAGACTATGACCTTCAGCTATCAAAGATTCCAATCTATTGCGACAGCACTAGTGCTATCGCTATAGCAAACAATCCAGTGCTACATTCAAAGACGAAACACATAGAGATCAGATATCATTTTATCAGAGATCATGTGATGAATGGTGATATTGAACTTCACTTTATACCCACTGACTATCAGCTTGCTGATTTATTCACCAAACCTCTTGATGAGACAAGGTTCAACTTTCTCATTAGTGAGCTTGGAATGTTGAATCTTGAAGAGTAAATCCTCATCGTTCATGCATTATGTCTGTGATTCTAAGTTCCCCTTTATCACTTAAGCTCTGAATAAATGTCTGACTCTCAGGTATGTTCTCTTACACTCAATCACTGAATTTTCATTCAGTAAGACGTTTTTTAGAAATAAAAACTTTAATCATTGATCTTTCTTCAAATGATTAAAAGCTTTTTGATAAACAAAATCTATCACCGATATTTCTCATCAGTGATCCTTTTCTTTTAAAGAAAAATCAATCACTGATATTTCTCATCAGGGATTCTTTCAAAAAGAAAACCTATCTCTGACTTTCCTACAGAGATAATTTTGAAAAGGAGAAATGAAACGTTTTTCTCTCTCCTATGACGTCATTTGAACCGACAATCCACGACATGCCTTTTTCTGACACGTTCGCCCGTTGCTCTTCCTTCCAATCAACTTCATCAAACGTGTCCATGTCATGATGAGCATTTGTTTTCCCGCCTCATTCTCTCTCAAACTCTCAAACATATAAAAAGAATGTTTTTTTCAATCTTATCATTTTACGCTTTCTGAAAATCTTCTCAAACAAGAATTCTCTCTCAAGGAAATTCAAGCAAACACCTCCTTCAAGCATTTGCATCATCTTCTTTCAAGATCAACAGGTTATTTTGATCTTCTTTTTATTTAAATCTTATTACTAAATCCTATTTCTGTTCCATCATTATGGATTTTTATAAGATTTATATTCACTAAAATCATTCTTTTTTATGTTATTCATTCAAACCCCTTAGTTTTCATATTGTTCTACATTCTTCAAACAAGAACAACGTTTTAATCTTCAAATATTTTGGTTTTTTCTACGTTTCTTTCTTCAAATAGAAACTGGTAAAAACTTCTTTATTTTTAGACTCTAAACTTTTCCCTCTATTCTCGATTATTTCCATATTCAGAAATGGCACAATCAGCTCTCGTTGCTTCGAAGACAGTCAAGTTCGCTATCACTGACTCTGAAATCCCCAAGAACAACCACCTTGGACGCTTGGACTTCGATGGTGTCAAATACCCACACCTAGTGGAAGTTGCTCAGTTCCTGAAGCAATCTTGCATTGCTTACGCCCTCACTGTGGATCCTAAGCCATCCAAAACGCTTCTCCAACAGTTTTGGTTCACAGCTGATGAAACCACCATTCCTAACAAAAAAGGTGAATTGGTTCCTGCTCTATCTTTCCGCACTGACTTAGGACCGGGCATAATGACTGCTTTCAGCCTAAGGAAATCACTCCAATTCCCTGACAAACCAAAGGGTGGATTTGATGCTCCTCCAACTGATGTTGTACTCATCCAGTTTCTGGATGATATGGAATATTGTTGGGACAACAAGCCCCGATCGACCATCCCCAACAAGCGGTTGACTCTTATCAAGAAGGCAAACATGCCTTCTCAACTGAATTTCATCTTTTCTCACTTCATTCAATGTATGAGTGGGAAAAGTGGTTCACTTGATCAGGCAAGCAAAGTTCAAGTCCAAATGGCTTACTCGGTCATCGCTGGGAAGAACTTTGACTATGCCACTTCTATCTTTGACGATCTCAAGTCAAAGATAGAAAAGACGGAGAGGGATCCCATATGTACGGTTCATCTGTGCATACCTGAAGTTTCTCTACCCTGACTCTTACCCCACTAACCCTGATGGTACTTTCGCCAAAGTGGGTCAGCGTTCATTGGAGGTCAAACCGCTCGACAACGAGGTAAGTATCTCTACTCTACGCTCTCGCCTCTCTCTCCATTCTTCATCTTCAGCGGTCGCGTCGGAGGTTCCTTCTACAGCTAACCCTGCCGCTAAAACCGCTTCAAAACGACCGTCAGCTAGTCTTTCTGGTCCTTCAAAGAAGGCCAAATTGACTAAGGATACCATCGCCACTATTTCAATGTCTGAGGTAGTTTCTCGACAAACTTCCTTGGATGATTTCGTGGGTCTCTCCTCCACATCCTCAGCTATCACATCATCAACCGTGCCAGCGATCTCGGTCGCTATCACAACATCAATGACGCAACCACCCATCTCAATAACAACTGAGGTAACTACCCAACTCCCAACTTCTTCTATCCCTGTTACTAGTCCTCCCATCTCTTTGGTCTCTAACCCTCCTCTCATGCAGCAACCTCAAGTTGCATTCTTAGGACCTGATGCTCAAAACTTTGAAAGAGACATGCAATTTTTCAATATGTTTGAACCATCAGGTATACCTAACCCCTCAAATACAAATCCCATCTCTCCATATAAGCCTGTTACTAAGAAGCTAACTTTTATTTCAGGTCCTAATATGGCGATTGTTGACGCTCATGTCAACAGTTTAGGTATCAAGGTGGAATCTCTCACCACCTCCATCAACGAAACTACCAGCGCTGTCAATACTGTTGGTGAAGAGCTGAAGAAACTCACGGATACTTGCTCATACAAAGCTGAAGCCTCCCAAATCTCAAATCTTCAGGGAGAGCTTGTCAAAGTAAATGAGGATTCTCAACTCCTTCAGGGACGTGTTCATACTCTAAGCAACGATGTCCAAGGTTTATCTGCAAAGATCGATTCCTGCACTTCAATCCTACAACAAGTCCTTGAAAAGCTGAATGAACCAGCTCCGACGCTCCCTCCTTCTTTCACAGAGGCTGACCGCACTTCTCTGAATGTCGCTGTTGAATTTATTCATCAAGTTACTTCAGACATCCATGTGATTGAAGACCGTCTAGAGCGTCTGGAGGCTGAAGTCCGATCCCTGGCAACTGCTAAATCTACTCCTTCAACCACTGAACTCCCCCAATCTGATAATGACAAGGAGGGGGAGAAATATCTGAACGAAGAAGAAAATGAGGAAGCTATTGCTGAAGTCCAAACGGAAGAACCACCCTCTCATGTTGAGGGGGAGAAGGTTGCTGACAACGCCCCTCCATCTTCTTCCTACGATCAAGTCTTTGTCGATGAAGAAGAAGAGGAGGAGGATGAAGAAGATGAAGATCTTGATTTTCAAGATCAAGATAAAGAGCAACACCAAGAAGATGATGATGATGATGATGATGAAGAAGAAGACCAATCTTTATGGTTTTCTGCAGCAGCCACATCATCAGTGATAGCTTCGAAAGAAGCTGTCACAGCAGGGGGAGTAAAGAAACATCTTCAGGAACCCCTTCCCAAAGCAAATCTAAGGGTGCAGCTGTTGAGGGAAGCCTGACTAAAGTTTCACTATCTGAGGAGAATCCTTCTCAGGTATGCCTTTCACTTGTCCCTATATCTTTCTATAAATCCCCAACCCCTGTTTCTTTTTAGCCTTTATCTTTCTTCTTCCCAAACAAACACTAACTTCTTTTATCTATTTTCTGAACAGACAGTTCTCTCCCCTGCTTAAGGGTAAGGAACTACAAATAATCCCAGCTTCCATAGCTGATGACTTAATAATCCCAATCTCCTTAAATGAGATTGACGAAGAAGATGATGAAGAAGAAGCCCTGCACCGTCCAGGAAGGCCCTCTAGACCATCTCATTGGTCTGAGGATGAGCTAAAAAGAAGAACAGGGATGATTTCTCATCTAGAGAGTCAACGGTTGAAGGTCCCTCTTCAAATAACATCTAAAGAACTAGACTTTCTGACTGAAGCTGAAATTGAAGAATCTGTCAGGGCTGATAAACTGATTGTCGATTATCAAAGATATGTTTCTCTAGCTCTCAAGGTTCAGTCCTCTCAAGTCAAAGACAAGAAGCTGAAAAAGAATCCAGTGGAAGTCTAGGCTGCTCTACTAAAGGAAATTAAAGAAGAGCGCTCAAAAGAACAAGCGGTCAGCGATAACACTGTCGAATGGTGCAAATATAAAATCGACTATCGTTCCGACCCAATGAAGACCGTAGTCGTTGTTATCTCTGGGAAAAAGAAGAAGGACCGAATTTCTGTAACGATTGAGATAACCAGAGAGGATGGAAGCTCTAAGGTTATGTTCGTTTCAAATATGGAAAGCTTCGGCTACATGGAATGGCTAGAGTTCAAAGATGCGCTGAAGAAATCCAAGTCAACCTACAGAGGCTATGTTGAAGGGATAAATGATGCTCTCATCAACAGAGTCACTGCTATATTAGAGGTGCCATCTGCTCTTCCTCCTAAGCCAAGGCAACTCAAAAGAAATCCTGGTTCCTCCTCATCTGAGAATGTCGCTGCAATAAGAAACGACACCTCCATCAAGTTCTCAAAAGAAGCTCTGTTTGGTCTTCCTCCTGATCTCTCAGTTCTAGATCTATCCCTGCCCCCTGGTGGTCCATATATTGCAGGGCAAGTAGTTAAAGATCTTTTTGGTATATTCTTCATAGGTGATGAGGAACAGCTCAGATTCCAAAGAGTATCTGAAATTCCTATCTGTCCCCTCAGCCATCTCAAAGATCTATTATGCTTATGGTGTGACTTCTCTCCCTCTACTGAATCGATCAAGGCAATCATTAGTCAAGAATCTTCTGATCGAAAGCAAAGAGGAGAAGAAATACCTGATTATATGATCAATCCTCCAAAGTCTTCTTTAGATAGCTGATAGATTAGTTTCCTATTTCTTGTAATCTATTAGTTATACTTACAGTAGTTAGTCTTTCACTTGTACTTTATATTTTCATATCTTGTAATTCATTCTTTGTGTTAGCTCCACTCTCATTGTATAGAAGTATTGAAAAATAGGCGAAGTATGGAAATCGCAGAAGTCAGCCGCTGAACACCCAAGTACACCACAGAAGGTGCAAATCTCAGAGGTTACTCCGCAGAAGATGCACACGAGGTCAAACCTGATGATGATTCTCAGATCACAGAGCCTCTGTGAAGGCTAACCTATGGAGATCAATGTTGAAGCTTTTCTTAGATAGTTCAAGACAAGACCACGTGCAGAACACGTGAGACCTGCTGTACGAAGATCCTCAAGATCAAAGTAATGGGCGTCCCACGATGTTTACTTTACAGGTGGCATTCCGTTTATGGAATGTCAGTTTTTGTATTGTACTAAGGGGTGCATTCCCTCTGCTATATTAAGGGAGCACCACCTTAGAGCACAAATAGAGCACACACACAAAAAAAATAGCAGTCTGTATAATCCTTGAGCATTTTCTGCACATACCAGTGCGTGTTCTTGGTGTTCTTGAGTAATCAATGAAACAGTTCTTTGAGTAACTTTCTTGAAATACTTTACTTTCTGTTCATTAATTGCTTGTGTGTTTACTACCTTGTATGTTCAACCTTTTCTACATATCTTAAACGCTTCCGCACTATATTTAACTTATCTGTGTGTAGTAAAAGGTTAACTCAAGTTAAAGAACATCATAATTGGGATCAACAATTAGTATCAGAGCAAACTTTGATTTTCAATATCAAAGGATCTTGTTCTATACTTGTTTCCAGTATTCAAGGTAGTAGTTTGAGTCTGTTCTTCGTCCCAAACTCCATTTACAGTCACACTCTGTTTTCTGAAGCTATATCAACCTGTTTGGTATTAAAACAGGTACAAGTGTGTCCTTCAGTCAAAGACAGATTCAAAGCTAGTTGGTTGGTCATCTATTCTTACTGATTCATATTCTCATCATTTCTAAAACCATTACTGTTATACTCTTTCTGGTTAGTGCCATACTTTGTTTTTCCTCTCTAAACTAAAATGCCAAACACTGTTAACTACTTCAGTGTTGGATCTCAGTCTAAACCTCCCACTCTTCTAAGGGATGAATATCCCCAGTGGAAGATCATGATGGTGCACTTCCTTGAAGGTGTGGATCCTGGTCTGGTTGAGTTTCTTCACAATCCTCCTTTCATCCCAATGACAACTGTTACTCGTGTTCCGGCCACTGCCAATACTCCTGAAATCCCTGAATATCAACATCCCAAACCTGTCCTTGAATGGAGTGAAGAAGAAAAGGCACAACATGAGCTTGCAAAGAAAGCCAAAGATTAATCATAATGTCTATCCCAAACGATATCTTTCAATCTCTTGACTCATGTGAAACTTCAAAGGACCTATGGTTAGAGCTAGAGAAACAACTTGAGGGTAGTGCCAAAACACTCAAGAAGAACAGAGCCTTATGCATACATGAGTATTTTGCATTCAAAGCTCTGCCAGGTGAATCCATTCAAAGCACTTACAATAGATACAATTCTTTGATAAACAAGTGTAAGAGGTATGGGATCCACAGAACCTCCGAAGAAAACAATGTCAGGTTTCTACAGAGCCTGAATGATGGATGGCTTCATCTAACCATGTCCATGCAAGCCACATTGGATCTTGTTGTATGGTCTATAT
The DNA here is from genome assembly GCA_023525745.1 of Arctium lappa. Taxonomy (NCBI): domain Eukaryota; kingdom Viridiplantae; phylum Streptophyta; class Magnoliopsida; order Asterales; family Asteraceae; genus Arctium; species Arctium lappa. The sequence goes on along the minus strand of CM042058.1, from coordinate 53,985,861 downwards.
CTGATCTCTTTGGAACACTAATCAGCCAAGAGAACAGAATTTCCAAACTGACAACCTCTGTTGGAGGTCCTCTGGCTCTTGTGGGAAGTGCCTCAGAAGGCAAAGACAAGGGAAAGAAGGATAAGGCAGCTGAGGAGGCACAGAGGAAGAAGAAGAAGAAGGTACTTGTAGCAGAGAGTGAAAGTGAAGAAGATTCTGAGGAGGAGATTGACATGGCTGCTCTGGCCAAAACACTTGCACTTATGACCCGACAATTCAATCGTAGTCTCAAGAAGCCGGAGTACAGAGGGAGAGAAGAAAGAGATGACAGAAGCAGAGGATATGGTGAAGCGAGAAGACATGAAAGAGAAAAGTTTGGGGAGCCAAGGTAAGAAGAGAGAAATGGACAGAGGTCAGACGGTAGAGCTGGTGAAAATTTCCCAAAGCAAACTGAAGGGTGCTTCAAATGCGGAAAACCAGGCCACTTCGCCACAGAGTGCAGGTCCTCTGCCAACAAAGGGAATCCCACAAGGGACGCTGCTTTCTATAAAAAGAAAGCAGAGTACTACACTCAGAGATCCCTAATGGCAGAACAAGAGAACCTTGTAACCGATGAATCCTCTGATGAAGAAGACAACACACTCTTATGTGGAATGACAGAAGTCCACTCTTCTGACAACAAGAGTGAGGTATCCACTTCTAATTCCTACAACTCAGACTTTGAAAACAAGCTTCTTGAAATACAAAATGATCTTCTAGCTTATAAAAACACATGCTCGGATCTTGAGAAAAAGCTTGCCATCTTTGAAAGAGAAACTAGGCTTCTCACAGAGGAGAAGGATAAGCTTTACCTTGAAAACAAAACTCTTACCTCTGAGCATATTTCAACAAAAAGGGGTTTCAAGGATAAAATCACAAATCTCAACAAAGCTTTGAAAGAAAAGGTCAAAGAACTAAAGAAATGTGAGAGTGATCGTTTAAATGCCATTTCTTTGAAAAACTTTTTTCAAAAAGAAAGAGAAGTTCTTCATCAAGATCTATTTGACAGAGATCTCCAAATTAAGAGGTATCAGGATGCTCAAAAGGTTCATGAAAAGGTTAACACCCAGATCGGCAGAAGAGGATTAGGGTTCGAGGATATTGACCCTTACACAGGAAATAAAAGAAACAAAACTTTATCAAACATCTTCTGCCCTGGACAATTTTTAAAACCAAGTCTTCCAAACCTTTTGTCCACATTTAAGAGACGCAGAACCTCTGAAGGACCACATCTGAGGAAACCTCTGCAGATGGCAAATGTATGGTATGAAAACAATAATTTACCATCTGCACCTTCATCAAAAAGAAAATCTATACCAAAGAAGTATCTGTCTCAAAAACAGATAGGGGTCTTCAGATTTGGTCACCCAGAAACGCAAACTCAAATGGATTTTGTGTGCATGATGATTCCTGAAAAGGAACTATCCTCTAAAGCACCAGAGTTCGTTCCAGCCTCTGTGGAAGAAAAACTATTTAAAAGGTTTTGGGAAAGCGACTTAAGAAGAACTTATGAAAATCATTTTCTCAACCATCCTAATTTAACCTCTGAAATAAGAGAAATCTTTGAGCAAGATCTACAAAATTGTCTTAACGTTCCTATGGTCATTCCTTGTATCTCAAAAATTCTAAATACTTCAGAGGACACCAATGGACAAAGCAAGGCACTAACAGAAGGTCAGGCTCTAATTCACAGAGACTTTCTCGATTCAGACTCTGAGTCAGAATCAGAGTCCTCTGTCGACAATAGGACAAGCTCTGTAGAACTTGAGATACTCCCCTGTGGTCCAGAAAAGAGTAAAATTACTTCTGGAATTCTTAATAGATCAGTTCTTCCCAAAACGAAAACCACAGGTGTACCTATCTGTCCTGATTTCCTGGACATGTGCTTACAAGCAAAGACTTCTCTTGAGCTTAAAAATTCTAAAAAGAACAAGATCTCTCATATTTCAAAAGCTCCAAGACCATTAAAACCTTTTCAAGAAAAATTCACTTGGCAACAGAAGGATAAATGTCCTAAAATTGATAAACTTGATGCTTCTGTTGCAGTGAAAGCAAGGAAAGAAGATCAAGGGAGAGTACAACCACAAAGCCACTCAAGAGGAGTTTTTGAAAAAACTCAACCTAGATTAGAGAAAGCTTTCTGTAAAAAGAAACCCAAATCTAAAATGGGTTGTAGTAAAATTTGCTCTATACCCTCCTTTGACAAATTTAATGAGATTTTCAAGAAGTTTGCCTCAAATGTTCCTTATTGTAAATGCTTTGATCTTATGCATGCTTTGAATCAACATTTCTCGTGGCCCTCCTGTCTTATATCTCACCCCAAACCCAAAAATGCAAAATTCAAGGGTGAGAAGAGACAATCTGGTACCACTGCAAATGAGGATAAATCCAAAACCAAAGGTGTTAAGGCATCTTCACAGCCTCCTAACAAAAATGGACCCATTTGAAAATGGGTACCTAAATCTTTCTAATTTGTCCACAGGAGAAACAGCATGTGGCTATCTGGTACCTAGACTCCGGGTGCTCAAGACACATGACTGGCGACAAAGGGTTGCTTTTCTCCTACAAAGAAAAACATGGAGGAGGATCTGTGACTTTTGGAGATAACAAAAAGGGTCAAATAAAAGGCTATGGAATCATTGCCAAAGGAGACATCGATGTCAACAGAGTTTCCTATGTGGATGGCCTCAAGCACAACCTTCTGAGTGTAAGTCAACTCTGTGACAATGGACTCGATGTGATGTTCAAAACACAGTACTGCTCTCTGTTGAAAGTAGATACAACCACAGAGCTTCTGCGAGCCAAAAGATGAGGTGATTTATACCTCATGGACTTTAAATCAACAAACAGAGAAGAAAAGCTCTGCTTAGTCTCAAGTAAGAATGAAGAAGCTTGGCTCTGGCACAACAGGTTCTGTCATCTAAACTTTCACACACTTAACAAACTTGTGAAACTAGAACTAGTAAGTGGTCTACCAAGTATTAGATTCGACAAGGATCATCTATGCTCACCTTGTGAGATGGGCAAACTCAAAAGGGCTGCCCACAAAACTAAATCTGACATATCTTGCACCAGACCTCTGCAGATGCTTCATGTTGACCTCTGTGGTCCTATATATGTGCAAAGTCTTGGTGGCAAGAAGTACATCCTTGTACTCATAGATGAATTCTCTAGATATACTTGGGTTGAATTCGTTCGAAAAAAATCAGATGTTCCTGAAGTACTAATCAATCTTATCAAGAGAATACAAGTTCTTTATGACTGCAGGGTACAGAGAATCCGAAGTGACAATGGGACAGAGTTTAAGAATTCAACCATTGAAGCCTATCTTTCGACAGAAGGCATATCACAGAACTTCTCTGCTGCAAGGACTCCAAAACAAAATGGTGTTGTTGAACGAAAGAACAGAACACTAGTGGAAGCCGCAAGAACTATGCTCACTGCTTCAAGGCTCTCTATTTCTTTCTCGGCAGAAGCCATTTCAACTGCATGCTTCACCCAGAATCGATCCTTGATCGTGAAAAGACATGCAAAGACACCATATCACTTACTACACCAGAGGAAGCCGAACATTAAGTACTTCCATGTCTTTGGATGCAGGTGCTTTGTACTGAACGACAGAGACCAGATAGGGAAATTCAGTCCCAAAGTTGATGAAGCCAAATTTGTTGGCTATTCATCAAACTCCAAGGCATACAGAATCTATGTACTCAAATCCAATCATATACTTGAAAGTATTAATGTTTCATTTGATGATTCTTTTCAGGTGACTTCTGAGCAAATCAGCTTAGGACTCAAACTTCAAGATGAAGATTCTGGTGGATCATCACGAACATATGATCTTCATCATCTGTTTGAAGAGATGTTCAATGATGATGAACCCTCTGAAGGTGACCGCAGAGCCTCTGAAGCCAAACCCTCTGAGGACCAAACAGGTACTTCTCTAACTGGTCCTAGTAATGCTTCACCCTCTTCCAGTAATGTTGCAGGTGCAACCATCGAGGGGGAGCACTCAAAGGATAATACGAATCAAGGCCCCAAGCTCAATCAAGACCATGGTCATTCTGAAAATCTCTCTGAAGGGTCAACACCAGATCAAGGCTCCACAGAGCTCTCTACCTCAACTCATGATGAACAACCAAGCCCTGTGGCAAGTACAAATGATCAATTTCTCTCAACAGAAAATGATCTACATCAAGACGAACGTGCTACTGAATTAACCAAAGAAGTTTCCAATGATCACCTGCCCCGCATGACAAAGTGGACCATGAGTCACCCACAGAGCCAAATCATTGGTGACGCTTCTGACAAGGTCCAAACTCGATCGAGTACTGCAAATTTTTGTTACTATACAAATTTTGTGAGTATCATCGAACCCAAAAAGATATCTGAAGCTCTTAAAGACCCAAACTGGGTAGAAGCTATGCAAGATGAGCTTCTATAGTTTGAAAGAAACAAAGTATGGACCCTAGTGCCTCTGCCGAAAGGCAAAACCGCAATAGGGACCAAATGGGTCTTCAGGAACAAAAAGGATGAAGAAGGTGTGGTGATCAGAAACAAAGCAAGACTGGTGGCCAAGGGATACTGTCAAGAAGAAGGCATTGACTATGAAGAAACCTTTGCCCCTATGGCACGAATCGAAGAAATAAGAATCTTTCTTTCCTTCGCAGCCCACAGAGGTTTTAAAGTATATCAAATGGATGTCAAGTCTGCCTTTCTGAATGGGCAGATTCAAGAAGAAGTGTATGTCCAACAACCACCAGGGTTTGAGAACTCTAAGTACCCAAATCACGTCTATTTTCTGGACAAGGCTCTGTATGGACTGAAACAAGCCCCCGGAGCATGGTACGACAGACTTTCAAACTTCCTCCTTGCAAATGGTTTCGAAAGAGGTACTACTGATACGACTTTATTCTATAAGAAGAGAAAAGGTGAGATTCTGCTTGTACAAATTTATGTTGATGACATTATTTTTGGATCTACAAATGATTTATATTGCAAGAAGTTCGAGTCATTGATGAAAAGTGAGTTTGAGATGAGCATGATGGGAGAACTTACATTCTTTTTAGGATTGCAAGTCAAACAAACCACAGAGGGTATTTTCATAAACCAATCAAAATATGTCTCTGACATACTTGAAAAATACAAGCTCTCGGACTCTTCACCAATGAAAACTCCTATGGTCACTGGATCCAAGCTCCATGCAGATCCAGAGGGCAAATCTGTGGAGTGTAAACTCTACAGAGGGATGATAGAATCTCTATTGTACTTAACCGCGAGTAGACCTGATATAATGTTTGCCACATGTCTATGTGTAAGATTTCAAGCTAACCCCAAAGAATCTCATCTTTATGTTGTCAAGAGGATCTTCAGATACCTAAAAGGGACCAAGAATCTTGGCCTCTGGTATCCGGAGAACTCTGGCTTTGATCTCATGGCTTATACAGATTCAGATTACGGAGAATGCAAGCTCGACAGGAAGAGTACCTCAGGGAGTTGCCAATTCCTAGGAGGGAAACTAGTAAGTTGGACTTCCAAGAAACAGAACTGTGTCTCGACCTCTACGGCAGAAGCAGAATATGTTGTTGCTGCAAGTTGTTGTTCCCAAGTTCTGTGGATGAGGACCCAACTTAGAGACTATGGATTTGATAGCGAAAAAATCCCCATCCTCTGTGACTCCAAAAGTTCCATTGCGATCTCTGCCAATCCTGTGCAGCACTCTAAGACCAAACATATCGATATCAGGTATCACTTTCTGAAACATCATGTGGAGCATGGGATAATAGAAATATACTTTGTACCCACAGACTACCAACTTGCCGACCTTTTCACGAAGGCATTGGATGAGAAAAGATTCACTTTTCTAGTTGGCAAGATTGGTATGCTCAACATGAGTTGACCACAGAGCCTCTGTACCCTCGTACAGAGCCTCTGTTGTACATATTTGTATGTAACATATCCCTTATTTGCAAATAATCTCTTCGGCTTTCTTTATCGTATATTCTTTTCTACGAATCTATGTCTTGTGCAAATCTTATCTTTACTTGATCCAAGCATAGTTGAAGGGGGAGCAGACCGAACCATCAAAGACCAATCTTGATTATTCAAGGGGGAGCAAGACAGTTCTGCGCAACACAGACTACAGAGTGAGGTTAGTCCATCTGAACCAAGGGTCAAAACTCTTTCTCGAGCACTATGCCCTCAGAAAGATCACCCTCTGTACCATATTTTCTGTCAAAACTTTGAAATGATCAAATCTTTGAAAATCTTTCCTAAAAAAAAAAATTTGGTCTCAGAACCTCTGAGGTCGACCACAGAGCCTTTGTGATCTATCACAGAGTCTTTGTACCTCTAAACTGAGGATGTTCGACCAAATGCCCTTTAAAACGAACTCGATCATTTCATCGCACTTTCCTCCCTCATAAAAAGCTCTTCTGATCACAACCTTGCCTATGTCCTCAGAAGCCTCTTATCCACAGAGCTTCTGTCATTCCCATCACTTGAGAAATTCAGGTCATGTGTTGCGGGTTATTATTTGAATCTCACTGTCACGTGAGAATAGTAAATGCCACGAGCATGAGAATAGGGTGGCATACATCCTAGATCGTGCACCACCATCATCTGATGTGGCAATATTTGATTGGTTCGTAACCTGTACCGTCGTTTTTTAGAAACGGCTTCTTATCTGTTACCACTCATCACAGATTTGAAAATTTTATCTTTTACCGCTCATTATTTTTACCCTCTCTCCTTATATATAAACCCCTCTCATACCCCGAATTCTTTTTTACCTGCTATCTTCTCTCTTTCAAGAATCCCTTTGCAAAGAATTCTCACTCTCCATCTCTTTCCATGGCATCTCATTCTGCTTCTTCCAAGAACTCCAAGGGATCTTCTGCATCAAACCACTCGATGCATTCTAAAGCTAAAAGGACGATTCCCATTCTGTTGAACAAGAACATGTCCTAACAAGCAGAATGCTCTCCTTCACACATCATGATTATCACTCCAGGCAACTGAATCTCAAGCCTAACAATCACTATGTTGTCTTGGAACCCAAGGGATATCCTGAGGAAGCTGTTCCTTTAATTCAAATCCTAAAGAACCACATTCTCACAAAAGCCCTAACCCTAAAAAGAACTGATATTCCTGAAACTTATATTCAACAATTCTGGTTGAGTGATAAGCATGAAAAACTGGACCGTTATGGCTACTGTGTCATGGGCTATGCCACCCATCCTTCCACTACTCAAATACTGGACCTTGGTATAAACCGAAGACGGGTCACAGAGGTATTCGAGCTTCCCACCAAGACCCAGCTAAACCTAAAAAGATACTCTGACGAGCCCTCAGACGATGAGATTCTGGAGTTCCTTAGGTTCATCGGGTACGCTGCACCAATTTCCAAAAGAACCGACTTCAGACGCCAGAACCTTCCACCTATGTGGAACGTTCTCTTCTCTATTCTAAATCGCTACTTGACTTGCATGGTAGGTAGTCCTGACCAATCTAGCCATACCATACTTGCAATAATGTATGGTATGTACTACGATTTGCCTCTAGACTATGCAACTCTAATATTCAGGGAAATCAGAAACGCGGTCATAGCCAAGCAAGAGGACCAATCTCGAGGCACAGAGCCCAAAAACCTTGTCTTCAACAGATTTTTTTCCATTCTGTTAGGAGACGCTCTGATAGGAGAAGGGAAGTTACCTACAGAGGGTAAGATGATCAAGGTATATGACATGAAGTCGCACAAGCCCACAGTTCTCAAATCTGGGTATCCGGGAGCAAGACCTCTGCCAGCCCGAATTTTGGCCTACCTGAATAGTAAAGATAGGGTGAAAACTTACATTCGTGGACACAGGACTCCTGAACCAAGTCCTGCAACCCCCCCCCCCATGTGTAAGATTCCAAGTGGGTGAGATAGATGTTTTCCTTAGGACAGAGATAGGTGAGGGAGCTGAAGTTAGAACAAAGGAGACTGAAGGAGCTGGAGTGCGAAGAGAAGCTGTCGTTGAGAAACGAGAAAAGAAGCTTAAAAGGAAAAGAACTCCCAAAAAGAGAGTCGCATAAGAAGAGGCTCTAAAATCCCCAACAGAAGTTGCCAAGCCAAAGAAGAAGGCTAAGAAATTGACCAAGGCAGCAACCTCTGAACCTGTACCCTCTCCAGACGTGAGTGAACCTGCAGAGTCCGAACAACCTCTGCAGAGGAGAAGAAGAAAAGCCCAAGTCATTGAAATCTATGAGGAAAGGCCATCCAGCCCTCTCCGAGTCGCAATGGCCATAGCTGAGGAGATACAGAAGCTGCACTCTGGAACCTTAGGGGAATTCGCAAATTTTACAGTGCAAGACGTTTCGGGGCTTTCAAGCTCTGATGATGAGGGTAACAAAATCTCAGAGGAGATAGGAGAAAAATATGCCCTTGGCACACCACCAAAACCAACTCCCAGTGCAACCCACACTTCTACCCCTGCAGTTCTAGTACAGAGGGGTATTGAAACAGAACCGCACAGTCCGAACCCAGCCCAAGCCATCCGGACAGAGGATATTCCTTCATCCTCTGTACCACCATTCGGGGAAACCAAACCCACCTCACCCTCTCAAAAGGGTGAGAGTGTTGCTTTGCATGTCCATTCTCCCCAGGACACATCTCTTCCACACACAGAGGTATTCGTTACCTCTGTCACACACAAGAGTGACGCCCAAACCACCTCAGAGTTGGTGGTGAAAGAACACGATGATTCTGTGGCCCTATAACAACCACAGGATCCATTCAACATAAGTCTTAAGGGAGTCTCTGAACCCTCCCCCAAAGAACGTGTTGACAGAACTTCCATAGGTGCTTCCTCTATGGAACATCGAGGATTGGAAGGAAATCCCTCAGAGCTCAACATCCCCACAGGCTCTATGGGTGCCAAAAACTCGTTGGCTAAATCTGGAACATGTGTTGTTCCAGAGGTTACCTCTGACACTTTTGTCACAAAGGGCGAGTTTAAAGCCTTTGCTGACATGGTGCTCACAAAACTTGACGAGTTGAAAAGCTCTGTCTCTGTGGATTCTCAATCCATCGCAGATGCTCTTCAAGCAAACACCGTCGCCTTGACTACTCTTCGTCAATCCTCAACTCAACATTCGGCGGCGATCAATGATCTAAACACAAACTGCATGAAAAGGGATAATCTTCAAGCTTATGGACAAGCCATTATTGCACACTCCAATCAAATTCAGGTACTCGGGGATCTTTGCACAGAAGAGTTCCCAAAGTATGCTACACAAGGAGTTCATACTGGAGTGAATGAAATGGCCAAGCTTCGAGAGGAAATAAAGGACATAACTCGCAGTGTTATGGTCCCATTCCATCCCCAAGCATCAACCTCTGTGCCTGACCCCTCTGCCTTTGCCACAAAAGCCGACCTAGAAGCAATGTGAAGTCAGTTTCTGAGCAACCTCAACCTCCTTCGATCCCACTTCAATGAACAAGGAGAAAAGGTGGTTGCAGACTTAAAGAAAACCGTAGCCACATTTCGGTTCAAATCTGACTTGGAAATCAATGAGCTATCAATGGCCGCAGGGGACGCTCTAAATAAGATCAATAAACATGTTGATGAGCACCTCTGCAAAAGGAAAAAGAGAAAAGCCCCGGATACTTGCCAAGCGGAGGCCTCGTAGAAGGTTTCAAGGCATGAGGACCAGGATACAGATGCCTCTAGCCCTGGCCATCATGAGGGGGAGAAGGCATTAACACCAAAAGCACCTGTCATCTCTGCCACTCCTCTTCAAGCCCTACCCCTACAAAGAACATCTTCAGAGGCACACAAAACACAGAATCTAATGCCCTGTGCCTCTGAGTACCAAATACCAACTCTATATGTCCAAGGATCAACTTCTGCAGTGTCTCTAAAGGGAAAGGTGAGTGTGGTCTCTGAACAGATCGTAGAAGGACTCACGAAATTTGTAGAACCTTCAAGTCCTGAACTGATGCCCACTGCACCCACACCCGCTGTTCAGTTTCAAAGCCTTGATCCAGTTAACGTTGCAGATACTTCAGAGACCTCTCTACGGAAGAAAGATCAAAACATCTCTAAACCTGACAAGAAAAAGCCCTCAGAACAGTCCTCAGAGCAGAAACGTCAAGAGGACAAAGTAAAAGAGATAGTTCAATCGATGGACGCCATGAGAGTTCCAATCCCAATGCCTCTATCGAAAGAACTTAAGTTTCAAGAGAACATTCATACCTATCTTTACAGCGCAGAGCCCGAAACCGTCTTCTTAGCACCAAATCTGCATCCCTTAATCAAAGAAGACATCAGAAGACGCTTCGAGCAAACTGCACTAGAAAGGAATGAAGTGTTCTCCACAAAAGATATCAAAACCGTGATGAGTATCTCTCTGCACTCCTTCGCCAACAAGTCAATCATGTATGCAAAATACTTAGTTAAGAGAAAAGATGGGAAGCAATACACGTTCACAGATGCCGACTTAAAGAACCTCTGTGCCTACGATCTTCCTCAACTACATGCCTTCACAGAGCAAAGACTTGAAAAGCGTAAGGAGTACATGATAGCGAATGGCAAGATCAAGGAGGTGATGCGCGAACATGTAAAATATCACAGCAAAATGGACTTCGAGGTAGCTCTACAACTCGGAGTGGAAAAGCTGTCGACCACCAAACCACATGATCAATTCCCCGGAATGGAGAACGTTCCTTCCAACTCCTTAATCACAGAGCTTGAGTTCGGATTCATCTACAGAGACGATGATGGGCTTAAAAAGATGTATCGGCCAAATCAAAGTCACAAGTATTCGAACAACACTCCGCAAAAGATAAAGAACATGATTCTGAGGAAGAAAGGCTCTGAGATTGTGCAAGCAGGACCTACAGAGACAATGATAGGACAGATTGATGCACAACTGAAGTACAGGGAACTCATGCTATCGATGAGAAAAACTCTAGCTGAAAGCTTTACCAACCTGATAAATGATTTTCCCCAATGACTTCTGTAATCTTTTATTGTTCATTCATGTATTTCGATGCTTAATGTAATTGCCTTTTGGCATTTTTCTTTTATGAATGAATATCACTTTTCAGAGGTTGAGTTCCTTTCACCTCTTTTTGTTTCCATCTTAGCCAACACCTCACTTTTCAAATTTTATTTTTTCAATACTTAGGGGGAGATTTTTAGCTCCACTCTCATTGTATAGAAGTATTGAAAAATAGGCTAAGTATGGAAATCGCAGAAGTCAGCCGTTGAACACCCAAGTACACCACAGAAGGTGCAAAGCTCAGAGGTTACTCCGCAGAAGATGCACACGAGGTCAAACCTGATGATGATTCTCAGATCATAGAGCCTCTGTGAAGGCTAACCTATGGAGATCAATGTTGAAGCTTTTCTTAGATAGTTCAAGACAAGACCACGTGCAGAACACGTGAGGTCTACTGTACGAAGATCCTCAAGATCAAAGTAATGGGCGTCCCACGATGTTTACTTTACAGGTGGCATTCCGTTTATGGAATGTCAGTTTTTGTCTTGTACTAAGGGGTGCATTCCCTCTGCTATATTAAGGGAGTACCACCTTAGAGCACAAATAGAGCACACACACAAAAAAAGTAGCAGTCTGTATAATCCTTGAGCATTTTCTGCACATACCAGTGCGTGTTCTTGGTGTTCTTGAGTAATCAATGAAACAGTTCTTTGAGTAACTTTCTTGTAATACTTTACTTTCTGTTCATTAATTGCTTGTGTGTTTACTACCTTGTATGTTCAACCTTTTCTACACATCTTAAACGCTTTCGCACTCTATTTAACTTATCTGTGTGTAGTAAAAGGTTAACTCAAGTTAAAGAACATCATAACTGGGATCAACACTTTGAATTAATGAAAATTTCAGTGAAGTACTTAACCCTATCAGTACTGTAAAAGATCCCTCAAAATAGTAATTGGGACATGTATGTTATGAGTCCTTGTTAAAGCATAAATCTGTTGGATACAAGATCAAGAAGACTGAAGGTCAAAATTCAAGAAAGTCAAAGCTAAGAAAGTCAACTCTCAAGTGAAAGTCAAAGTCTTTGTAATAAAAGTCAAAGTTAACATTTGTATTAGTTTTTAGTTTCCTTGTTGTTTTAGTTGTAGGTATAAATAGTTTCCTTTCCTTTGTAATTAGTAGTCTAGAAATTGTCTAATTGAGAATCTGAAAGAGAGAGAGAATTCATTAGAGAGAGATCTGTAGAGAGAGAGGGAGTTCTAGAGAGAGAAAGTTGTAATTGTGGAATTTGAAAGAGAAATCAAACATGTAATTGATTGATAAATCTTGTTTGTTTGATTAATTGCATTTTTAGAAACTAGATTCAGGGACACACAATTGGTATCAGAGCAGATCCAAATCGAAATCAAGAAAATTCAAAAAGTTCAACACTCTGTTCTTGAGCAAGAATCGAATTTTGTGTTTTAGTGAGAATTAGATGTTGAAATTGATCAGGTTATGGTCGTAGAGTGTATTTGATCGAGTCTATGTACTTTAATTTCAGAATTGCACTGTAATAGACTTGTAATTTCGGATTTTGTCGATGTTTTTGTTCACGAGTTAATATGCACTGTAAATTGAATCAAAATGTAACGTTTTGTGTTTTATTTGTATTGAAATCTGTTCTTGTGTTTAATTCGAAGTTTTCTGCAAAGTTTTGGATCAATTGGACAAGTATTGGACCGAAATCAGATGGAAAAATCAATTTTTTGTTCGACAGACTAAAGAACACGCAAGATCCACGAAACGCGCAAGTTCATCCTCAAGAACGCGCAAGTTGAAGAATTTGGTCTCAAACGCGCAAGGTGTTATCTGCGAGTTCTAGAAACGCGCAGATCTAAGTCAGCGAGTTTGAAATTTGGGAAAAAGTTTCTAAGTGTTGAAACGCGCAAGTAAACACTTGCGAGTTCTACAAACGCGCAAATCGAAGGGTGCGAGTTTGAGCCAGAATAGTGATCTGGGAGTTTGTTCGATCTGCGAGTTTGGTCGATCTGCGAGTTTGGTTGAACTGCGAGTTTGGTCAAAACGCGCTAGTAGCGACTAGCGAGTCTTTCAAACACGCACGCCTCTATATGCGAGTTCATCAGTGAATAGTTACTTACGTGTTTCAGGCATTATCGAGTTTCGTCGAGAACAGTATCTTACGAGTTTCAACGACTAGCGAGTTTCTCAGAACACGCAAGTCTTTGCGTGTGAGTTTCACAAACGCGCAAGCTTAAGCCTGCGAGTTTCTCAGTAAACAGTTGTTTGCGAGTTTCAGCGTCTGCGAGTTTCATATTTTATTAGTGACTTGCGAGTTTCTATTAGTGACCTCCGTGCTAAGTCTGCGGAGGGGGACAAAATTCTGATAGTGATCAAAATTCCTGAATTTCTATTTCAAGATTTCTTGTACTTTTGTGATTTCGTATTTTGGACAAACGATCAGTTCTAGTTTCTTATTGCATATATTTTTCAAACAGGTTTAAAAAAGATGACTTCCAAAGATGCTCTTTCTATTGACACTGATGTCAAGCCTCCAGTTCTTTTTAAAGGAGAGTACGAACAATGGAAGGACGATTCCTTGATTTTGTGGACAGACACACAAATGGAGAGAATATTCTTTTGTCAATTACAGAAGGTCCTATGGCACCAATCATAGTTCAAGTACCTGCTGATGATGATTCATCTGATAGTGGACATGGTGATGAAGAAAGAGAACAAAAGACAAAACCAGTTAAAGTGAATTTATCTCAGTACTCTGAAGAACAGAAAATTCGATATAAAGCAGACAAGCAAGCAAGATCTCTTCTACTTCAAAGCATTCCTAATGAGATTTACATCAAGATTGATAGCTACAAGGATGATGCTAAGAAGATGTGGGATCAATTGCAAAAGATGATGATGGGATCAAAGGTCGGGAATCAGATGAAAGTGGCTAACTGTATCAATAGCTATGAGGAATTCAAAGCCAAAGAGAATGAGAGTTTGGAAGATACTTATGAACGGTTTACTTTGCTTCTGAATGAACTGACGAAGAACAAAGTGACAAAGAAGCAGCTGGAAAACAATGTCAAATTCCTGAGTATCTTACGACCTGAATGGAAGAAACATACACGTAGGATGAAGCAGATGAAAGATTTGAATGACATACCTCTTCACGAAGTCTATGAGACTTTACGACAGAATGAAGAAGAGGTTGAGGAGAAAATAGCTGAAAAGAAGAAGGCTGAAAAGGTTCCTGATCCGATTGCTTTGGTTGTTGGATAGAAGAAGAAAGAAAAGAAAGAAAAGGCAGAGAAGAAGAAAAAGAAGAAAGTGCTTACGAGTTCTGAGTCAGAATCTGAATCAGATGGTGATGATGGAGAAAGTCTGAAACAAGCCATGATGTTACTGACCCGTGCCTTTCAAAAGAAATTCTACAAGAAGTCGGGATCAAATTCTCAAAGGTATTCTTCATCAAGTTCAAAAAATCATGAACACCGAAAGAGGGTGGAAGGAAAGAGATATGAAGAAAACAGATATGTTGAGAAGAAACTTGATGAAAGGAAGAAGTTCGTGAATGATTACACTGTTGCCGAAAAGCCAGCAAGTGATCCAGTCAAATGCTACAACTGTGGAAAGATTGGACATTTTGCAAAAGATTGTAGAAAGCCAAAAGTTCGTAATTCTCAGTACTATCAGAACAAACTGCTACTGGCCAAACAGCAAGAAGAGGGCATAGCTTTAATGACTGAGGACGAATTTTGGCTGGATCATTCAGAAGGTGAAGAGGAAGAGAAGGAAGAAACTGCTCATCTCTGTCTTATGGGAAAAGAGGTCAAGTATGATGAATCAGATGACGAGACAGCTGATGAGGTATCAAACTTAACTCAAAAAGATTTCATTACCAAAATGGAAGCTATGATGGTTGAGCTTCAAGACTTTCAAAATAAATTGAAAAAGAAAGAGTTGCTAAAAGAAACAATAAGATATTTGAACTCAATAAGTCGATTATTGGGAACAAAGATCTGATTGATTCTTTACGCAAGTCTGCTTCTGATTCTAAATCTCAAGTAGATTGTTTTGAAAAGAAGATTTCTGATTTTGAAGTTAAAATTTCTAAGTATGAGTTTGAGAAAAGAGAATCTGCACTAACTGTTCATAAATTGCAGGTTGAGAATAAGCTTTTGAATAAGAAGGTAAATGGTCTGGAAACCAAACTCTATGCAAGAGGCCAAACAGATCAAACCATTTTTCTTAATGCACCTAACGAAGAGGCTGATGTTAAGGAAAAATGGGGACTTGGTTTTCAAAACCCTCATTACTTAAAGAAAGCCATCAGAAAACAACCGGCACTTTATAATTTTGATTTTCTTGCTTGTGCTGGTAAACATACTCATTTAAAACCTAAATTTGTTACCAAATTACCAGAAGAAGTTGAGGCCAAAGAAACTGAAAATAGAAAGAATGTTAAGAAAATGCAACTACCATTTAACTATGCAAAGTTAAATGATAGTTATCTTTCAGAAACACCAAAAGTTCTTTCAAACGACTATTTTGCTAGTTATTCTGTTTCTGAGATGAAGGCAAAACCTGCAATTGTAAAGGTTTATGTTCCTCCACTCATTCTTAAAAGCAAAATAGTTGAGCTTGAAAATGTTTTATCTGATGAAAAACTTTTGGTTGATATTCAACAAAGTGTATTTTCTACAGTATTAAAGAACGCTGTTTTTCAAACTAAATCTACAAAGTGTTCTGAAGTTTCTAAGGCACATCAAACTTCGTCTAATAATTTTGATGACTTATTTGAGTCTGCAAATGATTTTCTTAATTCTGATGATGGGTGCATAGACGAAATTGATATGTTTGACTTCAATGCTACACTTCCTGGTCATTCTACTTGTCTTATAAATGAAAAAGTGTTACCAAGTGGTGTTAATATTGATGAATCATCAACTAAGGTTGGTGAATTAATTTCTGTAACTGTTGATTACTATGCTCAAGGTAAGAAACATAAGAAACAGCGATTATAGAAACAGAAATACACTGGTACACAAAAGAAAACTCAGTCTCAGAAATCTGCTTTTCCTAATAAATCTAAATCTTTTGTTTCAGATATAAGAAAGAAAAGGTCGAAACCTCGAACTGAATGGCGACTAAAAAGGAAGGATGATGAGAAAGTTGGATCAATTTCTGATAATTCTTGTACTAGATCAGTTAGTAGTGATAATGATGTAATTGATCAACTTGCTTCACATAAACAAAACCTTGTAACTTCTTACAAGCGGTATTCAATAAAGCAATTGATTCAATTATCTCTTATTTCTACTACATCTTATCATTATCGGAGAAATGATTTTGCTTACTCTCATAATTCTTCTGATTGGTTCGGATCTTATCATGTTTATTCTTCTAGATCAAATATTTTTAAAGGTTTTCAAAAGAACAGAGTGTCCATTTTCAAATGGATACCAAAATCTTGTACTAATCTGTTAGGACCCGTTTTTAAATGGGTACCTAAATCTATTGTTTCCTGATTTCTCTTGCAGACCCGACATATGTGGTACTTGGACAGTGGATGTTCCAAGCATATGACTGGGCAAAAAGCTTTATTGTCTAATTATACAGAAAAATTCAGTGGAAATGTCAGATTTGGAAACGATCAGCTTTCACCAATCTTAGGATATGGTGACATCATTCAAGACAACATAACGATAAGTAAGGTGAGTTATGTCGAAGGCTTAGGGCACAACCTGTTTAGCATTGGTCAATTCTGCGATAAAGGGTTAGAGGTCAATTTCAAATCTAAGAGTTGCTCAGTTCGTACTGAAGACGGCACAAAACTCTTAGGTGGACATCGCAAGACAAACCTCTATACCATTAATTTGTCCAAAGTTCAGATTGACAATCAAGTTTGCTTAATGACAAAAGCTTCAATGCAACAAAGTTGGCTTTGGCACAGACATTTATTACACCTGAACTTTCGTTATATCAACAAGTTGGTTAGAGGAAAATTGGTAAAAGGACTTCCTGAGCTGAAATACGAGAAAGAACACTTATGTGCTGCATGTGAGAAGGGTAAGATGAAGAGAGCTCCGCATAAACCGAAGCCTGAACCAAGCACTAGTTCTCTGTTAGAATTGTTACATATGGATTTGTGTGGTCCAATGAGAACTAAGATTTTGGGTGGAAAGAAATACGTGTTGGTTATTGTGGACGATTACTCAAGATACACATGAGTCAAATTTCTTCGATCAAAAGATGAGACGCCCGAAGTTCTCATTACTTTCTTAAAGATGACCCAAGTGAATATGCAAAGACACGTCAAGTTTCTTCGAACGGGCAACGACACAGAGTTCAAAAACAAGACAGTTGAAGAATATTTCGAATCGGTCGGGATATCACATCAGTACTCTACTGCTCGTACGCCTGAACAAAATGGAGTAGTCGAAAGGTGAAATAGGACGCTAGTCGAGGCCGCTCGTACTATGCTCAGCCAATCCGATCTACCTCTATTCTTGTGGGCAGAAGTTGTGTCAACTGCATGTCATACTCAAAATCGGTCCATAATACACCGCCGTTTTCAAAAGACTCCATATGAGATGATCAACAACAGAACACCAACAATCAAGTATTTTCACATATTTGGGTGTAAGTGTTCCGTGCTTAATGACAGGGAGAGTCTGAATAAATTCAGTGCTAAGGCGGACGAGGGTATGTTCATTGGTTATTCTTCAACATCAGCAGCATATCGTGTTTATCTGAAAAAGTTAAAGACAGTTGTCGAGAGCGTCAATGTAACATTTGATGAAGAAATGGCTTCTGAACAACTCAGTTCTGAACCCGTTATCACTGGAGTATTAGCTTCTGGGCAGATCAGTCCAGAACCTGTTTCTACAGCCAATAATTCGAATAACACTTCTACTTCTATTTCACATTTATCTGATTTAGATTTGTTATTTGAATTCTTTTATGATGAGTTTCTAGGATCTAATTTATCTAAATCTGCTGTGACTGACAGGTCTGAAGACACAAGCTGCAATCATCCAGTCACTTCAGAAGTTTTAACTGAACTTGTATCCCCCGTTCAGTCAGAAACTCACATTCCATCAACTACTCCTATAGTTGAAGATATACAAGTAATTGTTGATCCAGAAGTAACTGTTTCAGTTGGGTGTCATACATTGTCTACTCAACAGCCAGAATCTGCTGTTCCAACTGATGCTTCTGCACCTGAAACTTCAACTGCAAACCCCCCTCCTATTATTCAAACTGAAGAGCCTGATAGTGGATTTCTAGATGATGATCATGTTCAATCAGTATCTACTCCACTCCCTCATGAGCATCGCTGGACCAAAGAGCATCCATTACATCAAGTAATTGGAGACCTCAACAAGCATGTACAAACTAGGTCAGCGACTCTTAATCAATGTATGCATGACTCATTCCTCAGTAAGATAGAGCCCACGCGAGTATCAGAGGCTCTTGCTGATTCGGATTGGGTATCTGCCATGCAAGATGAGTTAAATCAGTTTGAAGCCCTAAAGGTTTGGAGATTAGTTCCAAAACCAGAAGGTAAATCCGTGATTGACACTAAATGGGTATTCAAAAACAAGAAGGATGAAGATGGTATCGTCATAAGGAACAAAGCTAGACTTGTTGCCAAAGGTTACCGGGAAGAGGAAGGCATAGACTACGATGAGACGTATGCTCCAGTAGCGCGTATAGAGGCAATCCGCATGTTTCTAGCCTACGCAGCTCATAAGAATTTCATAGTCTTTCAGATGGATGTGAAAACAGCCTTTCTGAACGGCATTCTTAAAGAGGAAGTGTATGTGTCTCAACCAGAAGGGTTCGTCAATCCAGATAAGTCATATCATGTCTACATCTTGGATAAAGCCCTTTATGCTTTAAAACAAGCCCCTCGAGCATGGTATGACGTTCTATCCAAATGCTTGGTCAAGTCTGGTTTTTCTAAAGGTAAGATTGATACCACTTTGTTCATCAAAAAGGAAAAGGCCGATATCATCCTTATTCAAATATATGTTGATGATATAATATTTGGCTCTACTAATCCTAAATTTTGCAAAAACTTTTCTAACCTCATGGTGTCACGTTTTCAAATGAGTATGATGGGAGAGATGAATTTCTTTCTCGGATTACAAGTAAAACAGTTTTCTACGGGGATTTTCATTAACCAATCTAAGTACATTTTGGACATTCTTCGGAAGTTCAATATGGAAAATTGTAAACCTATTGGAACCCCAATGGCACCAGGTACTAAAATTAGCACTGATCCTTCGGGTAAAAGTGTTGATGTTAGAACTTATAAAGGTATGATAGGATCGTTAATGTATCTTACATCTAGTAGACCGGATATTATGTTTTCAACATGTTTATGTTCTAGATATTATGCTGCTCCCAAAGAATCCCATTTGGCTGCTGTCAAAAGGATTTTTAGGCATCTGAAGGGGACTGCAGACCTTGGTCTGTGGTATCCTAAGGATACTGGGTTTCAACTGACTGCATATTCAGATGTGATCATGCAGGTTACATGTTGGACAGAAATAGTACTTCAGGTCATGTTCAATTTCTTGGAGACAAGCTCGTTAGTTGGGCATCAAAGAAACAATTATGCGTTTCCACATCGACTGCTGAAGCAGAGTACGTAGCTGCTGCCAGTTGCTGCTCTCAAGTCCTGTGGATGCGAACACAGCTACGAGACTATGGATTCAAGTTCGACAAAATTCCAATCTATTGTGACTCGAAGAGTGCGATTGCAATATCTGCTAATCCTGTCCAACATACGAAAACCAAACACATTGATGTCAGGTATCATTTTATCAAAGATAATGTAGAAAAAGGAACAATTGAACTTTATTTTGTAAAAACAGATTATCAACTTGTAGATTTATTTACCAAACCATTAGATGAAAAGAGATTTAATTTTCTTACCTCTAAGCTTGGTATGTTAAATCTGAAAACATAATCAGTTATTACCTAATATAGTTACATATTGTTATTTTTCATCATTTTTCTTTATCATTATGTTTGAAGGATATCTGCACTTTAAATGTTTGTTCATGATCTCAGGGGGAGTAAGAGAAGATTTTAGATGATCTACATTATTTTGAGGGGGAGCATAACTAATTTCTGCATTTTACTTAAATGACAAAAAATTTGTAATGCATGATTTTAGGGGGAGCTTATATGTCATACCAAAAGGAGTAAGACTATGATTTCTGATTATTTCAAATCAGAACTCGCATTTTAATCGTTTTACTGCTTTATGTCATTTACATTTGAATAAACTTTGTGAATAAAAGTTGCTTTGACTAGACTTTGAGATTTTTGCAGGATGAGAGAGGATGACACGATCATATCTTATTGACTACAGCTGACTTCATGAGAATTAAGATTGAGCGAAAAGGTAAATTTCTTATCTTAATCTCATATGTATCTGAATGAAGGACAACTTTCAGATATGAAAACATGATTTTCTTAAATGTTCAAACCACTTACCGATTCTTAAACAGATTTCATGAATTAGAAGTGTGATTTTAAATGTTTTTCAAGAATTACTTGTGCTTACATTATTATAAACCGTGTGTTTCCAAAGATAAATACTTGTGTATTGTCTTTTCTACATACTTTCAAGTATTCACACACATCGGTTTGATATTTTGTTCAAATAGTTCTTACCATGTCTCATATTGAAACATATTTTCGATGGTAAGACACCCCGCTTGTACTTCAAAGAATTTTGAGCGATATTTCATTTCGAAACGTCATTTCAAGAATGTCTATATTTTTGTTTCGTATAGACTATATACATTATTCTTAACCGTAAGTTTTGATTGTTATATCATTCATTTCTGATCATTTTCATACAATGTCAAATTTTCAAACAAGTTTCTTGCATTCATATTCATTCATTCAATATACTTGTTTGAAAATACTTCAATGTTTCAAATGCTCAAATCTTCATGATTATATTTTATGAGCATACATCTGATATTTGTATTTGAGATTTAACTGATAAAGTTAAATCATTTTGAGCAACATTATGCTTTCTAGGATTATATGGTTTCTTTGTGCTAGGACTTAATTGAAACTTCTATGAAATCACGTTAACCAGTGATTTCTACCCAAGAAGTTAATCCATAGAGATTGAGTGTGAGGAGTCTAAAAGAAATGAGTGTGGGTGTGATGAGGTAAAATGTAAAGGAGAGTTTGGTTAGATACGCGCTTAATGATAAAAAGAAAGAGGGTGTGAGATCAGAGTAAAAGAATATCAAACTCTGCACCAACTACTTTCTGAGTCGGGCAACCACATTACTAGCGTTTCACAACTCTTTGGTGAACGTTATTGAAACAAGCAACTAGCCCATGCCAACTCTTGACTAAACCCCACCAGCTACTCATTTTCTTCTCAAAAAGAAAATGTTTCACATTTTCAAGGGGACGCAGCACATATGCTATCTGGTTTTCATTTGGAAAATATGGATATTGAAAAAGAAGGAAGTTTGCCTCACCTTCGCACTTCAATCATGCACATTGAGTCTGTGTTTATCTACTGTTGTCTCAGTGGTTTACACTATGTTGAGCCTTAAAAAGCAATTATTCGTGCTTAATTCTTTCTACACATGCATGAACACACAAGGAAATTTGTTTTTCTTGTCATAACATTCATAGAAATTTCCTTTGTGGTGTTTCGATTATTGGATGGAAGCCCTGGGGGAGTGAACATCAAAAAGCTCCTTTATATTATGTATTCGTTACACACAGTAACTTTGTGTTACTGACAGGCATTTTAACTGATTCATCTGTTGATTCAGGAGTTACATGTTCTTATTTTGTCTGGATTTGCAAAGATCTAGATGAATACTTGGTTATGGATCACAGAATCAGAGGCTCAATTTGACAAATCAGAATGGTTAAAGACATTTCTTGGGAGAAAAGTTTTGATGATATAGATGCTCAAATCATCAAAAAGGGGGAGATGGTATCAAGAAATGATAAAGTTTTGAGAGATGATTTTCAGAAATGTCGAAGTCAGAAAAGTTCAAAGTAAAGATTTGAAGATTTGAAGAAGATCAAAGAATTTCTGAGGATGTGCTAATTTTTGAGGAAATTTTCTTTGAAGATTATTTGCTAAAGCAATTCGAGCTGATTCTGAAGATAATTTCTTTCCAAAGTCTGAAAGTATCTTGTGAAAGTTTTGGGGAGATTGTTAATCATTTGAAGAAAGTTTTGGAAAGAAGACAGTCAAAGGAAAAGGGGAGATTGTATTGACAGAGCTTACAAATAAAGATTGGATTGCTAAATCTTTCAATAGTGATCTTGAATCCAAAGGGGAAGATTGTTAAAGCATAAATCTGTTGGATACAAGATCAAGAAGACTGAAGGTCAAAATTCAAGAAAGTCAAAGCTAAGAAAGTCAACTCTCAAGTGAAAGTCAAAGTCTTTGTAATAAAAGTTAAAGTCAACATTTGTATTAGTTTTTAGTTTCCTTGTTGTTTTAGTTGTAGGTATAAATAGTTTCCTTTCCTTTGTAATTAGTAGTCTAGAAATTGTCTAATTGAGAATCTGAGAGAAAGAGAATTCGTTAGAGAGAGATCTGTAGAGAGAGAGAGAGTTCTAGAGAGAGAAAGTTGTAATTGTGGAATTTGAAAGAGAAATCAAACAGGTAATTGATTGATAAATCTTGTTTGTTTGATTAATTGCATTTTTAGAAACTAGATTCAGAGACACACAGTCCTGACTATTCCATTATTTTGAACTATAAAGTAATTTTCTTCCGTTACTTTATCATTATCAAATAGGGGGAGATTGTTGATCCATACTCTCTCAGTGATTTGATAACGACCCTCTTCTATACTTAGTGAAAATTACGTTTATTAATATGTATTAGTGTTTCACCATCAGCGAACAAGCTGAGTCTGTTCAGTTATCGCTGATGATTTTTCTTATAAACATTCATATGTATTAGTGTTTCACTATCAGCGATAAGACTGAGTCTGTTTAGTTATCGCTGATGGTTTCTGATGTAACACAGTAAACGTAATCTCTGAAGACAAGTTTTGCGTCAACAGATGTTTATAGCTGAATCGAAGACGAAGCTGTTGAACAATGACAAGTCTACTAGTGACCTGATGCGGATATCAGTGAAGCAAAGACGACTCTACTCATACGCGAAGAAATCTGAGGAAACGCTTCAACGATAGATGAACTTCTTTATATCTCTGAAGGAAGAGATATTCAACGATCAATGATCATTTAGCTTATGCCTCAAGTCTCTTTTGTCTTACCTTGCATGCCCAGTACGATGTGTCAGAACGGACATACCTCTGCCATAATTCTTACAACAACTCTGTCAACTACACTATTCATGATACGGCCGAAAGCACGTCTCTCAAAGTCAGACTCTCAAAACCAATCACTGAATAACACATGTAAAGTACCCTGCCATGCATTTAATGCATAGAGTATAAATAGAAAAACCACCTCTCCATCTGAGAGTGTGCTCTATTCTTGAACCTTCATAGAAACCCTTGTTTTCTATATTCTCTAATCCCCATTCTCTATATTCTTGTGCAACCATCTTAGTGTTTTCTTAAGTTTGTTTAGATTGAGTTCTACTTAATCTTATTCCGCAACAGACTTGTAAATTGTGTTTGATTTATCAATAAACAATTTATTAAACTTTAAATCTTGTGTTTGTATTCAACCCCCCCCCCCCTCTACAAACTTGTTAAGAACCTCCGGGATCAACAAAGACGTGGTCTCCTTCTTGGAAGACTTTGGCTTTGACATTTGTATTAAAATGTCGTTTGACCGATTGTCTTAAAAATTCCATCTTGATAAGTGCAGATTCCCTTAGTTCTTCCAGTGCGTCGAGGTCGTAACTTAGGTCTACTAAGTTATGGTCGACCGACGTGTGACGTGAGGATGGTAATCGGGTCTCGATTGGCAAGATCGCTTCACAACCATAGACTAAGGAAAAAGGGGTTTGTCCCTTAGATGTGTGAGGTGTCGTACGATTAGTCCAATGAACTGTCGGAATTTCTTCGACCCATTTACCTTTTGCTTCTTTGAGTCTCTTTTTTATGGAATTGATGACAACTTTATTGCTCGACTCAACAAGTCTGTTTGACTAAGGATAATGAGGAGTCGAAGTCATAAGTTTTATGTTACGATCTTCACAGAACTATCGAGTCCTGTCACTTATGAATTATGATCCGTTGTTGCATACGATTTTGAATGAGACTCCAAATCTGCAAATAATGTTAGTCTGGATAAAAGAGACAACTTCTTTGTCCCGGATTTGGGAGAAGGCAGTTGCTTCTATCCATTTGGAAAAATCATCTGTAAGGACGAGTAGAAATACCTTTTACCCGGGGGCAGGTGGTAATCTGCCGACAATGTCCATTCCCCATCTCATAAAAGGCCATGGAATTAAAGTCGAATATAATGGTTCTGAGGGTCGATGAGACATACCTGAGTGTCGCTGACAAGCGTCGCAACTTTGGACATAACTTATAGCATCTTGGCATAAGGTTGGACAATCATAACCTTGTTGAGAGACTTGGTTTGCTAGACTGCGACCACCCGAATGGTTGCCACATTCCCCGTCGTGCATTTCTTGTAGAATATTTTGGACTTGACTTTTACCGATGACGCATCGTAGGTTTAGTCATGTTGATGATCAGCGGTAAAGTCTTCCTCCGATCATGGTGTATCTGGATGCT
Organism: Arctium lappa; assembly: GCA_023525745.1. Lineage (NCBI taxonomy): Eukaryota > Viridiplantae > Streptophyta > Magnoliopsida > Asterales > Asteraceae > Arctium > Arctium lappa. Next base: position 53,961,109 of record CM042058.1, on the reverse strand, counting down.
TTGAATCAGATCTTTCGAGCTTCCATTCTGTCCTCATGAAGTTGGTTGTTTGTTAGGAAATTCTTGATATCGCTTGACCAATCATCTTCTTCGTCCACCACATGAGTGTGATCTTCACCTTCGATAGATGATTTTTCTAAGTGGATTATCGGGTCAACGTCATATGAATATTGACTAAATGTCAACCCAAGATTGGATAGTTCATCAGCTTGTGTGTTTTGATCCCTTGGGATTTGTGTAATGGAGAACGACTTAAATACTTCGGACTTTGTTTTAGCCACTTTGAGGTAAGTTGTCATTTTAGAGTCTTTGGCCGCAAATTCTCCACATTCATGTGATTTACGACTAGAAGGGAATCACTTTTGACGTATAGTTCTATTGCCCTCAGGTCGTGAGCCATATCCATCCCTACGATCAAGGCTTTGTACTCAAATTCGTTATTTGTTGCTTTGAAGTCACATCATATGGAGTATACCATCTTGCCCCCTAGTGGCGACTTGAGAACGACACCGAGACCTGCCCATGGGCATTTGATGATCCGTCGACATGTAAGGTCCAGGTCGTGTTGTCGAGAGTTGCCATAGGTTCCATCTGTATTCCCAGTTCTGGGCTAAAATCGGCGACAAAGTCTGCTAAAGTTTGCGACTTGATGGTCGTCCTTGGTTTGAAATCGATGTCGCAACTGCTAAGGTAGATACTCCATTTTGCTAGTCGACCTACTAGTCTGGTTTTCTTAAGATAGACTTAAGAGGGAAATTAGTCATGACAATTATAGGATGTGATTCAAAGTAATGTCGTAACTTTTTAGCAGTTGTAACTATCGACAATAATAGTTTTTCCGTAGAAGAGTAACTAGTTTCAGCATCTAGTAATGACTTACTTACGTAATCAATCGGGAGTTGTTGTTTTTCGTCTTCTCGAGTTAAGATGACACTTACAACATTAGAACTGACAGCTAGATAGAGTTGTAGTGCCTCATGATCTTTGGGTTTCGGCAGTAGACGTGGCGACGACATATATTCCTTCAACTTTTGAAGTGCGTTCTCATGGTCGTTCGTCCACTCGAAGCCCCTGTTCTTTCTTATGGCATTGTAAAATAAATGACATTTATCCGAGGATCGTGAGATGAACCTGTTCAAGGTCGCAACACGACCAGTAAGTCGTTGGACCTCTTTGAAGTTTTGAAGTAACTTAATGTCGATAATTGCTTTGATCTGATCAGGGTTAGCTTCGATCCCACGTTGTGTGACCATGTATCCCAGGAATTTGCCTGCACATACCCTGAAGGAGCACTTTGTTGGGCTCAACTTCATGTGATACCCTCTAAGTATGTCGAACGACTTTTTTAGGTGATCAATGTGGTCCGTCTCTTGTTTTGATTTGACGAGCATATCATCGATATAGACCTCCATTATGCCGCCTAGATGTTCTTTGAACATCCTATTGGCTAGTCGTTGTTACGTTGAACCTGCATTTTTAAGACCAAAAGGCATAACTTTATAACAATAAATACGTTTGTCCGTCATGAAATTTGTTTTCTCTTGGTCGTCACGATGCATTAAGATATGGTTGTATCCAGAATAGGCGTCCATGAATGTTAGAAGTTCATGTCCTGCCCTCGCATCGACTAAAGCGTCGATATGTGGTAAAGGGAAGGAGTCCTTAGGACAGGTTTTGTTGAGGTCCGTGAAGTCTATGTATACTCTCCACTTTCCGTTTTTTCTTTTGCACGACCACGATGTTAGCCAACCAGTCAGGGTATTTGACCTCCTTTATCTTTCCAGTGTTGAGTAAACTATCGACCTCGTCATTTATCATCTTATTTCGTTCTGGAGTGAACTTGCATCGTTTCTATTTAATTGGTATAAACGAAGGATCGACGTTTAAACGATGTGAAATGACATCAGGGTATGCCGACCATATCTTCGGGCGTCCAGGCAAAGCAATCGACATGTTCCCGCAAAAAAGATATTACCGATTTCTTTATAACAGGGTCGAGATATGACCCGATGAAGACGATTCTGTCAGGCTTGTCCTGATCCAAGACGACTTCTTCAAGTCGATAGTCGTCGATGGTCTCAGGATCGTCCTGGTCCTGTAATTGCTAGATGCTCTGCTTTTGAGCTTTTATCGTGACTTTGTAGCAATCTCGTGCGATCTTTTGCTCGCTTCTGATCTCTTAGACTCCCCATGGTGTTGAAAATTTAACCGTCTGATGATACATTGAGAAGATGACTTTCATATCGTGAATCCAGGTTCGCCCTAATATGACGTTATAAGCGGACTAGCAATCGATGACATTGAACTTGGTCTACTTGTTGACTCCTTTAGTGTATACTGGAAGACTTATTTCCCCGATGGTACTACCCATATCTTCATTGAATCCCACTAGTATTATTAAGCATCGTACGATTTGTCTATTCCCATAACCTTGATCGTGCTAAGGAAAATGATATTGGCAGAACTTCCTCCGTCGATCAAGATCCTTTTGGTAGAACAGTTCCCGATCGTGAGTTGAATAGGTTAGACCACAGATATCTGAACCTCCAGTCACACAATTCACGACCTTTGTATGTTTTGGAGAAGTTGGTTGTGCATTAATGCCAAATAAATCTTGAAGGTATCCCTTCGGTACTGGACATGCTAGTTCTTTTCGTAGGGCCATACACTCGTCCGTCGTATGCCCATGATCGCTATGAAAGTAGCACCATTTGGATTTGTCTTTCTTAGCATCGTGTTTATCGCTTTTTTGTGGCCACTTGACGTTCTAATGCACGTTCTTAAAGGATTTGACCACATCTTTGGACGTTCCCTTGAATCCGTAAGAAGAGATCTGAGGGAATTTGGGCATCGAGACAATTTTCTTTTTGTCAAATCTTACGTTCGAAATTTGTCTCTATGGCTCGACCTTAGGGGTTGCTTGGGCTTTGAAGTCAGGCTTCTTGACACTTAGCGACCTTTTGTCGCCCGAATGCATCGTCGGAAGGCCACATCATCTTCGACTAGCATATAGACCAATGTTTAGCTCGAACGTCTTCAAAGCTCTCTGGTGGATATTTTGTCAGATCTGTATACAGGTCTGAGCTGTCATCAAGACCTCGCTTGTAAGCTTCGATTGCGGTCTTGGCGTCGCAATTGCGTACATTGATCATTTCTGAATTGAAACAATTGAAGTAACTTTGGATAGATTCGCCAGTCTTCTGAGTGATGTAATAGAGGTCGCTAGTCTGCATCTCCATCTTGCGACTGCTGGCAAATTGCTGGAATAATTGGTTGACTAGCTCGACAAAGTTGTTGATGGACTTGGGCTTGAGACTGGTCAACCACTAGAGAGCAGAGCCTGTGAGAGTCGAACCAAAACTCTTACACATGCATACTTCTTGATACTGATGGGGGATCGACACAATCCACATCAATTGCTTGTATTTTGCGATGTGTTCTGTTGGATCTGTCACTCCAGAATACTTTGGAGTGAAAGCGGGGATGTTGTACTTCTTTGGGACGTCGACCATGGCTATCTCGCCGATGAAAGGAGATGCTTGAAACCCAATACGTGGTTCGACGTCGACTGGTACAACAGCTCCAGGCAACTTAGAAAGTAGCGACAACATCCTTTTGTTTTGTTCTTCCAACAGTTTTAATCGTCGAGCGATTCGGGTCGTCGATATTGAATCCATTGTCGCCAGGGGCGGTGCTGGGATGAATTATGAACCCTGAGACGTTATGCCTGTTGGGTTACGGGATCTCAAGCACAGCGGAAAATAAAACCGTAACCCTCCAATGACCCATACGAACCGGAATAAATCGGGTGTTTCGAAATTATACCTCACAGTTAACGAGACTTTGAATCACGACAACAAAGCAAGTTTGATGCCTCTACGGTATTCACGCGAACAATCCGAATCCTTTGCCTTCTCGTGATGCTAGTCATGGTTTCAAAACTTAGAAAGGAAAGGGAGCATATAGTTGTAGGTGATTTTAGAGAGAATTGCAAGAACAACAATTGTATACAATGTCATACATTATATATGGTGATGGAAGTATGGCATAAAAGATCACCATCATCTCCACACCTTACTTGAGTGTAAGAGTGGCCATGCACCATCACTTTCTTACATAACCATACCTAGTCAACTTATTTAATGTCCAACAAAATAATATCTGATTTTTATTTAATTAGATTAAACAATACAAATCAGATATAATAATTAAACATTTTAATTATGGAAACTCCTTATCCGGATATGTTCAAAGCATGTGACCCAATGGGTTCTCGACATGTTGGTAATAAATATAAATATCGTATTTATATTTATAAACGATGAGCGGTATCTAGCAATAATCATCGTCACCCAAATGACGAGAATTGGTGATACAACAAATTATCGATTTGTAGTCAATTTTAGTTTACACATTTAATTCCTTTGTCCTTGATGTCTAGATTGAACATGAGACATTAAATGTGTCATTCTCGTTATGTCCAATCTATAGTTTCTTAATTCCCTAATACTAATAAAAACATAAATTGATATCTCATATCATTTATCTGAGCATGCATGCATTTCCTTAGTATATATTTATCAAGGGGCCCAGAGACATCACTCCCGTCATAAAAGAGGGACAAATCCTATCTTGATACATGCTAGTTCTACCATGTGATTTATAACATACCCAACAATAATTCTGTCACCCAGTTACGGAATGATTAGAACAAATGTCAAAATATATTACTCACACATAGCAAACTCCATATTTCTAAAGTCAAAGAATTACATGTACATTGACCACATGAGAAACACTTATGACACTCACATGACATCCAATGAAGTGTTCTCATAGCGAGTCACGTCCGATACACAAAATCTCCATTTTGTACCCATATGTAGATTCAATATCTCTATATGAATCCCCACATATGCTAGTCATTATCATATTACTTCAACCTTAAAACCCAACATAATATTTAACTAGGGACATTTAGAAAACATTATTCTAAGGTTATTTATTATGAATAATTAAAAACACAGAATATAACATAGACATAATAAATTGGGCAATGACTTTTATTTATTTATTATTTTCATGAAACAAAACTCAAAATTACAATCATCTTATGATTAGATTTTGGGCATTCACTAACAATGCCAATCGTCATGTAAAAGCCATTGCGATGTGACGACTCGACGACTTCACCGTTGGTTGCCACGTGTATCGTTGGGATATGCATCGTAGGGAATACCATGGATAGCATTGGTAGCGTCGAGATGGGATAGGCTGCAGCCCCAACATTCTGCGTCGGCCTTGGATATGGAGGCAAAAGAGGTTGGAAACCTGCAAAAGACACGTTAAAGGGTGGTCTTGGACCATTTTGAGATCCAAAGAGGTTTCTCGTGTTCTGATTCCTTAAAAGTGCAATTTCCTCAGCTGCCTTACGATTTTGCTCATCCAGTACATTGATGCAGTTGTGGACAACGTCAAGTTCCATGTGCATCTGAGCAAGAACGTTGAGTTGAGCCTCTTGTCCTGACACTCCCCTGTCAATCAAAGAAACTTCAAGAAATCGTTAGTATGACGCACTCTTTGTCGAAGATTTTCTCTAGCTGGGACTCCACGGTGGGCACCAAACGGTCGAAGATTTTCACTATGGACGTCAAACAGGGACGTTGTCCTTTAGAAGGAGTGATCGAGAGTACAATTAGCAATAATATAACTTAAAAGTAATCAAGTCGTAAGATAATTGTAGCTTCGTTGAGAGTTTCTTTGAGAGAGAATAGCTTGAATGCCTTATGTGTGCTCTGATACCGTCTGTCCCAGGGTTCTTCATAGCTTCGTATATATAGATTAGGTTGTCCTAAATGAGCTTTAATGTCCCAACGATCTTTGTATTGAATGGTTCTGATGGCGTTCTTCCGTTATGACCGTTTGTCCATAAATGCTTTATGACCTGAAATAAATAGACGTAGGAAAATAAAACATTTGCTGATAGTTAATGAGTCACGATCGTTAGATATCTTGCGACAGTCGTAAAATACTTGTCGACGAGGGATTTTGGCCGTAAGTTGTAAGAAACTTACGACCGTCGTTTGTAATTCATGAACATAGTCCTCGGTGTATGTGGTCGTCAGGATCTTATCTTAATACAAAAGTTGTCTTAAGATTAGAGACGTTTGGTCTTCTGTTGTCGGTCAAGACTTGTAAACTTTTACCAAACAGGTAATGGATAACGAAAAATCGTTTATCCATACCCTATCCACTAAAATTTCAGGTAAACGGGCAATGGGTAAGTGGATAAATGAATAAAATTTTCTTTATCTATACTCTTATCCAACGGGATAACGGCTCTAAAATTACTGCTAAGTGCCAACCCTAAATTTAAATTTGATCGATACACTCACGTGCATATCGCGTGTGTATCACTCTCCGTGTTAAATTCTTTTCAGCGAACATATATTAAACGACTTCTCCCCTGCGAGGTCGATTTCGTGAACGAGATCACTGTTATGGCGAACCTGAATTCATCGTTCTTACTTTTTCTCTCTCTAAACTTGTTCCATATTTTCCACACGGCCATTGCCAGAGGCGGTGAACGTGATTCAGGTCAACCCCTTTTTCAATTTTTGTCATCACCTCTTTTTCGATCATATGATTGTTTGGCTGCTTAATGAATTCAAGTCTTATTATGATTTTTTTTGTTGTTGTTTGGTTCATGCTGCGAGTATTATTAATTGTAAGACAGAATAGGAACGAAATGAATATCTCCAATATTTTCTTTTTTTGCTTGGCTACTTTTGAGTATATATTTTATTTTCATATTCAAAATTTCTACTGATTGAATTAGTTTCGCAGCTTAGTTTTCCTACTTGAGTATATCTTTACAGTTTGGTGTTTGTTGTCAACTTATTGTGTATAACCCTTACAGATTCTATTGACTGTTGAAGTTAAAAGTATCAAATATTGACCATAATTATTGAATGAGATATTAGTTCATAAAGATGGGACTTGTGTAATTTAAAGGGCATGGTAACGAGGTAAGTCGTACCAAAAAGATACTATCAAATCCCTAAAGGAGAAGCTGTAAAAGTTGGAAATGTATAGAATGCTGGAAAGTGGAAATCACAATTTATTCATAGCAAAATCTGATTGATATTTTGTGCTTGTAAATAAATTGGTTTTGAGGGTTGACTGTTTCCATTAGTTCATGTCTTGGAGGATGGCACCATGCACTGAGGGACACACTTTTAGGGAGTATAGAATCTCAACACCATGGATAGCTCATCAGGGACAGTTTCCGTTGAGCTATCATGGTATGAGTACACACCTTAGGTTTTAGAGGTTGTGGGTTGAGTTTGGATGTGGGGTAGGGGGGATGAAAACATACAAGATGGCCTTATGGAAAGGGAAAGAAAGAAGAAAAAAGGTAGGATCTAAGATCTCTAATCTGGTCTGGCTACTGTCTATTTGATCTTGTGATTGTTTTCCATTGCACATATTAGCAAGTTTCATAGACCATCTGCAAACCGTATTTTCCAACCTCTAAATATATATGACCTTTGCCTGAGGTTAACTTTCATCCTTCTTCAACATTGTCATCAATTACAGAGAAGGTTTAATTCATATTCTGTTCTATTGAGGAAATAATAGGCTCTAATCTCATGTATAGCATGAGAGATGATATGACCTTTGCACTTGATCCATCGACAGAATCTTTACTTGAGTGAGTCATTCATAAACATAGACTGATGTAGGCACTTCAAAAAGTACTGTTGCATCAGGACATGCTTTCTTACTTACAGATAAGAAGAAACTTGCTATATCAAATTGAGGTGGATTTATAGTAGATCCCAGGCATCGAGTATTAGATGGAGATTGTTAATGGTTAAGCACAAATTACAGGACAGTTCTATTGATTCAAATTATTGTGCCTCTTCTAATATACAATTTGAAGTGTCAGATTGAGGTGGTGGTGTTTCTGATGAGCATCTTGACCTTCATATTGATCCTGCAGTGAATCTTTAATCACTCAAAAAAAAAAAAAAAGTAATAATGATGAGATGGGCAAGTATTGCTTCTGTTGTTTAATGAGGCAGCAGCTCTGTGTTTAATTTTCTTTGCTGCCAACTACAAATAACTGTTTTCAGACATGCAAATAATAGAGTTATTGTCATTTTTACTTTTTGGGTTCTCTTGTATTCTTGTATTACAAAGTTGTAGTCTTTTGAGCTAGAACAAGCAGGATGATTTTTGTTTGAAAAATGAATCTAGTTCAAGGTTTTACTCATGGTCACAAATTGTGATCCAGATATATTGGTCAAGTATTTTGGAACTACAATTGTGTGGTACATAAGCATGCAGCTATAATATTTAAAAAGTGAGCCACACCTGACCTTTTTTAGAAAAATCAGGCTTTAGAAAGAATAATTATCCCCAAAAAAGAAAAAAAAGTTTTTTGTTTATTATCCTTTCACTATATCTTATTGATTTATCATGATCAACAGGTTTTGTGGATAAAACATATGCTGCTTCAGGAAGGCATTTGTTCGAGGAAAACCACTTTCAGAAACTGTATATAAACTATCACAAGTTCAGAATCATATTTGAACCGTATAAGTACTCCTTTTCTAGTAGTTTGATCCACTTTTAGCCATTTCTGACTTTTGTGATGCAGTAATACTTTAGCTCATGGATATATGACTAATTCTGATCTTGAGAAGGCTATCAAGGCATTCCACGGTAGATGTGGTCACTTATCCAGGATATACAGGTTGCTTACTCTATTTATACATTGATTATTTGTTTTCTGATCCTGTAAAGAGTGTAAAATATTTTTATACTACCATCCGCTAGCAGATAGAGTTCTCATAGCTGTTATTTATATAGAAAGAAATAGTTAATGTTGTTTAATGATGTTTGTGCAATCAGCTGACTTGTTCTTGATTCTCTCTTTGAGGGCATTTAATCATACACCAGTATTGGGAAAAGTGTCTTGGGAGTTCCACTGGTAATGTATTGATTTATGCTTCTACAGTTCTTTTTCTTATCATTTTCAATTGTTGAAACTATATATCCTCATACTTTCTTCCATAATATCTAATGCAGTGGGTGATGGAAATTTCTAATAATCCTGGGAAGGAAGAGGCTAAGCCTGCTTTCAAGGTGATAATATCCTGCATTGATGTGGAAATGTTTTTTAGTATGCATCCTTTTTGCCCAAGTAGATTGATAATGTGACTAAACCTGTTCTGTTCATAGGCTAAACAGCTGAACATGTGATAACCAAGATGAATGAGCTCTTATTTTAACAGGAGTAGCATTACCTTTTGATAAGCTGAAATAGATGGGTGATTAAGTGCGAAGGATAGTGTCCTTATTAAATTAAATAAGTATGTAGAGTTCGTAGAACCCAGCTTTGTGTCTGAAGCTAGGATAAAGCCTGTAAAGGAGGATGAAATTCGTTAGGACTGAGCTGGTTGCATCGTCTTTGTCTTTTCATGAAGAGAAACTAGTTATATAGGATCAAAGCTGAGTTTATAAAATGCAATGATGGCACTCTCACACCCTTCTACATTTGCACTTTTCTAGGGTGTTTGTTTTTCAACTTTCTTCTCCTGGATTGAGGATTACTTGAGTTGAGTTTGTATCAGATGGCATGCTTGATATAAAGCACATCTAATATGTATTATGTTAATCAAATTATGATGAGATCTGGAATCTATTTGCATTTTTTCCAGGTTCTACTTCCATGTGGCTGCTAAAGCAATGTTTTATGATTATGTAAATAAAAAAATTTCAGCATTTACTGCAAGTTCCATAAAAGAAATACTGTTTTGGATTGATTGCTTGATATCCTGCATGTAGTCCATTTGTGTGTTCCAGTGTTCTGTATTATACTCCCTTTTTCCATTAAAGCAGTATTTTATTATTTCGTATATCAATTTTGTTCCAACATCTATCATTAGTGTCCAAAAAATGAATGATTGTTGTTGGGATTGATTGCTTGATATCCTGGATGTTGCAGTTTATTGGGAATGTGCATGGAGATGAACCTGTAGGTCGTGAACTTCTCTTACTTCTTGCAAATTGGCTGTGCGACAATTATATGAAGAACCCCTTGGTAACCTTTTCTGCTTAAAATATTAATGCCTCTCATCTCCAGCCTTTCTCCTTTCATAACCAAATCCTAGCTGAACTTATTAACTATGAATTCAAAATTTATCTGTTTGCTTGATCACTCGATCAGGGATTATAGAGACGAATAAGTTGGTCATTTGAATATGTAGAATATAATTATTCTAGATAAGTAGTTGCATTTGTAATCAACAATTAGTTGCTAATAAGCAATGGTGGATGCTTAACTTCTAAGCAGCGATTAACCAACCCTAACTAATCAAAAGGAGGGGGGGGGGGTACCTTTTCGATGATTTTGAGTAGACGCCGGAGAGTATGAGACATATGAACTTTGTTTTCTAGAAAAAGGGTGTGTGCAAGCATGCAAAAAGGGTAGTAAATAATAAGGACAATCACCAAAGTATGTATTTCGACTATAAGTTTGAGAGGATGCACTTGTTTTCCTTTATATAGCCCCCCTTAAGGTTCTTTCTTGAATCACCACTAGACCACCTTATTCGGGGGTGATCATGTCGATTTTGGAATGCATTTTCGTTGTTTCTCTTTCGGTAACTTCAATTATTTTGGGGCGTTTGATGCCGTATTCTTGGTTATTCGAAGTCATACCATAGACTATGAGGTTTTTCTTGTTAGTCCTTGGTGTCATGTGCTTTATTGTGCAAATCTCACTTTTGTAGGATGTTAGGTGTACAAGCTTAAGGCATTTCTGAAGTATGGTCTACACAAACCAGTGACACAATTTGTAAATGTATGATGCATCTTTGTTACTTATGCTTTTTCCAAGGAGGCGATTTAGGACTTGTTAGGAGATAACCATTGAGGAATGCATCCTGAAAACCGACTTTAACTATTTGGCAATTGAATACCAGTTGAATTGAGCTATATGCTCTAATGTTAATCAGTTCAGTACCACATTTATCCATGTAAAATTAGTCCTGCAATACAAGTGCTATCTACAACTATTCTTGCAACGATAGGCACTTTTTGTTCACAATATATGGCTATGGTGGCAATTTGTCTGCTTTCTTTTAAGTATTTCTCTTTTTGTCAGAGCTTTAGATGTTTATCAGCCAATTCTTGGTTAAGATCTCAAATGATCTACAATTGCTATACACGTTGACAACAATTTACGTCATAGTTTTAAAAATATCAATCAGGACTCGAGGCGTTTAACCTTTCCGAAGCGAGGCGTAAGCCTCGAGGCAGTCCGAGACGTAAGCCTCGAGGCGTGTGTGTACACACACACACACACACATATATATATATATCCTACCTGAGAGAGAGATGAAGAAATGGAGTAGGAAGCTTGATCTTCGGTGGTGGTGTCTTGCAAAGGAAACTGAAATGGAGTAGGAAGCTCTTTCTTTCTTCTAGAGAAGAGGAAAGGACACCCCAAAGTGGGTTTTTGTACTTTTAAATTACTAAGGTGCTGTTTGTTTTTTAAGAGGTCTGAAGTCTTATTTTGCTTTTGATTAATAAGAGGTGGTGCTGAAGTCTGAAATATGAATCAACAAGACTGTATGTTTTTGTAATGTCTGGAGGCGTCTTGAGAGAAAGAAGAGCATATGAACTGAGGTTTTAAGAAGTTAGGTCACCACTTCTTATTTCAGACATATTTAAGAGTTAAGAGGTTCTGAAAACTGGAAAAAAAAAACAAACAGTCTAAATGTAAAAAGGTCTTAACGATTCAGACTTAAGAGCAGGGCCGACCCTGGCCCATGGCAGTCATGGCTCAGGCCATGGACAACAGGCCCATGGAGGGCATCCAAATTTTAGTGAAAATTTTATTATATTAAGTCCAGTTTTGAGGCCCATAAAACTTTTTTACAGATTGAAAACATAGCAGGCCGCCTAATAATCAGATCGACCATCGCTTAAAATTTCCTTGCTTCTCTCACACGAACATGACCTTGCGATTCACTCACCACGATCGAATACATCGAACAGCCGGCGAACAGGACACTGGAACCTCAATCTCTCTCTCTCTCTCTCTCTCTCTCTCTCTCTCTCATCTCAGCTCTCGTTCCGTGACTCAGTGACTCCATCTATCTCAATTTCTCCATCGGTGGATGCCCTAATCGGCTAATCGACTACGGGATTGGTGGTTTGCTTCCCTAAATCGAGCACTGGAAGTCTAGGTTGTGGTTTGCTGAATTGCTGCCCTAAAACGACTAATAGTTCTTCCCCAAATCGATTAATCAGGTGTTTTCTTTCCAAATCTGTGAATGCCCTAACTTGCTGCCCCCAAATCGACAGGTGTCTACGGTCCACCACAGGTGTTTTCTTTCGAACTTCTAAGTTTACTTTGTTGAATTTTACATATTTGTTTGAATTGTTTGAATTTTACATATTTGTTTGAATTGTTTAGACATGTTAGACCATCAAATGTTTCTTTGAAAATCCGGTTGAAAATCCTTGTCGTGAATTTGTTAATAATCCAAATTCCAAATGATATTGCTAGTGATGATACTCATGATTGTGAAAACATATGTGATGAAAACGTTGATAATGTTTGTGATGATGATAACATTGATAATGCTTGTGCTTATAAGATTCCTGTTGTTGATGATATTGGTGTGAATATATTTGATCCAAGAGTTTGGGATAGGTAAAATTCAAAATTGAAATATATATCTACGGTCTACCATGAACCAATAAAGGGGCATTTTTTTTTGCCTTTCGCCATGGGCATCCGGAATCTCAGGACCGGCCCTGTTAAGAGCCATTAAGAGATTCTATTGCTTTTGACTTTCTACCTTTTTAAATAAAAGTACAAGTTATTTTTTTATTTATAAAAAGTTATCACTCTCTCACCAAAGTCTCACCAAAAACAGAAAGCATCTGAGGCGAGCCTCATCAGCGCCTCAACGCCTCGAGGCACCGCCTCACCGATTGAGGCGTAAGCCTCGTCCAGGGACCATGAGGCTTAAGCCTCATGAGCGGTCTTGGACCGCCTCGCCTCGCGTCACGCGCCTCGAGGCGTACGCCTCAAACGATTTTGAAAACCATGATTTACGTTAACCATAAACCATGTGATTTAGTCTATTCCCAATTTTGACTTACACTGACCTGGGAGTCACTGATCAATGCAGGCGACATTGATAGTAGATAAGGTGCACCTTCACATCCTTCCATCGATGAATCCTGATGGGTTTTCACTGAGAAGGCGCGGTAATGCAAAAGGCATTGATCTCAATCGTGATTTTCCAGACCAGGTATTTTTATCCTTGGATCATATGTTTGTCAGAGAAGCTCTATTCCAGTTACAATTATAAATGGATCTCAAACCAATTTTACCTTCTTTGAAAAGGTTCTCATTGGATTCCAAAAGTTTTACTTGAAGTATCAACAGAAATTCAATTTTTGGGAGAAATACCAATTTTTATTGCTGATTAAATCATGACAACATATTATGAAATTGTTGACAACACAAGTTTTCATGTTCGATGTTTATTAACTGATTTTTAGTGTGAATGTGCGAGAACAAATGATAGTATTAATTTCTTTTATCAGTTGATGTAACTGATTGTTAAAAGCACTGAACCAATATTTCATGATGTAGTTTTTTCCAATGAATGATGATTTCAACAAAAGACAACCTGAGACAAAAGCGATCATGAACTGGTTAAAAGAGATGCGTTTCACTGCCTCTGCTAGTCTTCATGGGGTAATCAATCTGAAACTTCATTGACCTCAACAAGTACCTATGCCATGTTCTCTTACATATTAGAAGGAAAAAACTTGTTTTGCCATGCATATTTGATGTTTTTTTTATATACATGGTTATGCTTATGTCTGTTAGATATATATCGGCATTTATTTAGGCATGATTTAGCTCTGGGATGCTGGCATTAGGTAGGGGTGATTTGTTTTGTTTGACTTGATTCTTTGTCCTTTTATTCTCTCTGTGTGCTCTATGTATATCAAGGTTTTCCCCCATAATGAGTTATCATTACAACCCTAATTTCTACATGGTATCAAGCCTAAGGTTTTGGAAACAAACCCTAGCCCTTCTAAAGACAGCCTCCAACAGCAGCCAAGGCTGCATAGTGCACCACAACCCTGTTCGCCGTTACTGACAAGCAAAGCTACGAAAAAAACATCATCAAGATGCACTCATAGATACCTTGTAATAATACTCTACCTCCAATCTATTGCTTCACCGACTGACAACCCAAGGTGTTGTTTGCCTAGTGAATTACCAATCAGAAGTCTTAACATTATTGCCTGTCTGAGGTGCTCTGTGGGCTGGCCTTGCCATAAGTAATTGCCGCATTCTGAGGTCATGTGCTGCTACCTCAGGAGGTCAATTATGCTGGTGCAATTCGTCCAGTGATCTGTTTGCTGATTTTTTTCACTTAGCTGCTGATTACTGCCTACTGATTCCTACTATGGGTTTGGTCAGGTTTTCCATTTCATTTCTTTTAAGTTATGTAAACCTGTCCCAAGTGTCCAAACTTTGGTTGTTGCAGTGTACGCATTATTTTCGTTATCTACTGCCAGTTGCCGTTTTTGTTATCTATACTCAAGTATGGCTGATTAGGATAATAATTGTGTGGTAGACAAGAACATATTGGAATTTAATATGAGCTTCACTCCATTTCTTAAAATCGCAATCAAGTCGAATGATTCTAGTTGGGCTCATTTTTGTTCATACTGAACTTGGAAACTGTAGATAAATAACATTACCTGACAAAAGAACCCCAAATTAAATTTCCTGTGACTAGAAGATGGATGATCGTCTCATTTGTATTGCTTTTCCGAAGGTGGTGGAACTGGATATTGTCTTTGCTATGAACTCTGGCACAATGAAGAAATAATGGCATCGCCTTTAGCTTTCTTTTTTTTGCTACAATCTCAGTGTCACATGCCTATTCTATGTCACATGCATGTTCTGGATGTGAACATGAAAGATTTTCTTGCGTCTCGGTTTCAAACAAAGGACCTAGGTCCTTTAAAATACTTCTTGGGAATTGAAGTATCTCGTAATCGGAAAGGGATCTGCTTGTCTCAACGGAAATATTGTTTGGATGTATTGAATGACTCTGGGATGATTGAAACAAAACCGTGTGAGGCCCCAATGATTCCGAACATGAAATTGAAAGCAGACGATGGAGATCTACTTGAGGATCCAGAAAAGTACAGAAGAATTGTGGGAAAGCTAAACTACCTGACGATTACACGTCCTGACATCGCTTTTCCAGTAAGTGTTGTAAGTCAGTTTATGTCATCCCCAAGAACTCCACATTGGGAGGCTGTTAGGCATATACTGAAGTACCTAAAGCATGCCCCTGGCCTTGGCATTCTTTATCAAAATCACGGCCATCATGTCATAGAAGGGTTTACAGATGCCGATTATAATGGGGATCCTACGAACAGGCGGTCTACGACAGGCTATTGTGTGTTGGTTGGAGGGAATCTGGTCTCGTGGAAGAGCAAGAAACAGAATGTCGTTTCCCAGTCAAGTGCTGAATCTGAATACAGGGCTATGGCTCAAACCACTTGTGAGTTGATATGGTTGCGTAATCTACTAGGTGAACTTGGGTTTGCTCAAAGTAAACCGATGAATCTATATTGTGATAATGAGGCTGCTATCCACATTGCAAACAATCCCGTGTTTCATGAGAGAACAAAACATATCGAAGTGGACTGTCATTTCACTCGTGAAAAGCTAGAAGATGGAACCATCTCAACTCCCTTTGTTCGAACAGGAAGTCAACTTGCAGATGTCTTTACCAAAGCTTTACCTGGTTCGCGAATCTCTTCTATTTGTAACAAGCTGGGCATGATTAACATCTATGCTCCAGCTTGAGGGGGAGTGTTAGAATGTAAAATTATGTATTTAGGCCCATTAGCCCATAGGCCCTTAGGGTTTCTCTCTTCTAGGGTTTCCTTTTCTTCTATGTTTCTTGTCTATATATATGTGTACCTTTTCATTGTTGATACAAGAAGTAAATAATATAATCTCTGATTACAATGACGTAGTACTTTTTTTTGATTTGAGAAGCTTTTTTCATGAATCACAAAGTTTGTTCCCATTACTAGCGATCCTAGGAACACCAGGGGTTTATCCTAAAAGTATTACACCTCTTGAACTGTACTTCGGAGACATTCGACCAGCTCTTCGCTCTCAAGGACCTATCGTCTTCTCCAGGGTGTATCCTCTAATTGCAGCTTCTCTAAGTCTTACTATTGATTCATCCAACTTGGCTGCTTCTGGAAGGAAACACAGTATTTTTAAAGGAGGATCTATGAAGAAGATTAAGTGCCACAACTGTAAGGAGTTTAGCCATTCAAAATGGACCTGCTATAGTCATCCAAAAGAGGGGTCTGAATCTTAGCCACCTCCTTGTCTCACATGTGTTCATGCAACATCTCATGATTCCACTACTACACCTTTTCAGTTCTTTCCAGTGAGGAGGATATGCCATAACTTAGGCATTTGCCTCTTGCCATGTGCTAACTAATACAACACTATCATTCTTTGTTTTTCTTTAGCTTACCTCTTGCTAATACAACACTATCAGCTGTCTTTCATCATTCTCTTTGATGTTGTGCATCTTAGGTAATTGATCCAGGACCACTAATCACAGATCACCATCATTCTTTGTTTTTCTTTAGCTTACCTCTTGTTGTATTACTTTTGGGATTTCATCATCTTATTACTCTTCATTCTCTATTAGTTGTTCTCATTGACTCGACATATTTATTAAAAAATATCCTTTGACCACTAAAAACAAATTACTGTAATTCTAAAAAAATTCCAATTTGGCATTCACACATAAATTGAGCTATGATAGGGGTGCTTGGAGATGTACGGGGTAGGGTAGCAAATTATCGGTAGGGATGGGGGAAGGAGATGGAGAGGTAAAGAGTCAGTTGCGGGAAGGCCTATGGAGCCAAATTTTGGGTTGGGAATGTCGATAGATGGAGGCTGCACTTCTTTTTAAGCTGCTTAGTTTATGATATATTCTTCAATGTCGGTCTTTCTAGTACTGTTTTACAATTCTTCGTCTTCTTGATTGTCCGTTTGCACACTCTGGTTTAAAAAAAACCACTATATTATGCCCCTCATTTGCTTTTCAAAATCTTAAGAAATGCAAGACTTCCTAAAACTTTTTCACAAGCTAGGACTCTTGTACATTATTATTGCAAATGAATCAAACACGTAGAAGTAGATTATCATCTCGTTCTTGACCTCATTATTGGAATTACATGAGATCTGCCTTTTTTCTTGTACATCATGATTGCAAATGAGCTTGTGCAATATGTAGCAAGTTGGGCATAATTGACATCAATGCATCAACTTGAGGAGTGCCAAGACAAATTGGCTGTAATTTAGGCATGTTATCTTGAGAAGATTTATTTTGTTTTATATAATTAAATTTTCTTTTATCCTCCCTTATAGATCACGGTTTCACTTATAATAATACACATTACAACCCAAAATATCTACACTATCAAGCCTTCTTCAATCTCTTGTAATATAGCACCTTTATACTAAAATTTTCTTTGGGTATCAAGGACCTTGCTCATCGCCCAATACTCCAATCCATACAACATAGTTCTGATGGGCTACCATGTAAAATTTTGTCCTCCGGTTTAAGCGGGACCTTCTTGTCATAAGCACCCCTGTGGTAGCTCTCCACTTTAGCCACCCTGTCTTTATCCGATGAGTTATATCATCCTCGACCTCGCCCTCCTTTTGAATCATAGAGCCTAGATACTTAAAATTGTCCTTTCATGGCAACTTTTGCCCAATGTTGATTGACTTCCACCCCTTCGACAATTCACTTGGTGGTGCTGAAATTGCACCATACGCGTTCAGTCTTTGACGAATAATCTATATTGTTAATCGCGCTGCTATAGCGGTGGTATTGCGTTTGTGGCCCTCTGTAGAATCACGGTCGAGAACAACGGTGCCGCTAATAGTGGCGCCAATTGACGCATTTTACTTGCTTACCATTGTAGCAGCATGTATAAGGGTTGAAATAGGAGTCATCCCTTCCATTGCATCAGGGAACTGTACATGAAGGGACATTGTGCAGTTTTAGCAATTGCATCGACATATGATATAGCGGTGGTATTTTTGTAATTCCGTCCTTCATCGTCTTTTGAGTTCTTTGTTTCTTCATCTTCATAGTTCTCGAATTCTTATTTATGGAACATCGAATAGTGTCCGACACTTTTCCTCAACTAAACTTTGTGTCCATATATATATATATATATATATATATATATAAAAGAAAGAAGCTTTCTCATATTTCACATATATATATATATATATATATATATTAATAAGAGAAACTGAGCTGTTTGTATACACACATATATTTAAATGAAACGAAGCTTTCACAGCTGTCCGTATATATGTGTATATATAAAGGGGCAGCCTTAAATATTTTGATAACTCAAGAACCATCTATTTTGTGTAGTATTCAAGATGAATAGCATGATAAATATTCATGATGAATGTCATGAATAATATTCATTATTATTCAAGGTTATTCATCATGAATAAAGAATAATACACAAAGGAGGTGGTTCGTGGGTTCTCGAAATATTTAAGATTCTTAAATGAACTTCTCTCTCTCTCTCTATATATATATATATATATAGAAAGAGAGAGAGAGAGTGAGTTTCAAATACAAACCATGGAATTCTTACAAACCATGATTAATGTTTATATTAGGAAACAATCGAGATATTTATGGAAGATGATAAGAGTTCGTTCATTATGATCATTACTTTAGATTAGGAAACAATTGACATATTTATGAAACCATATATTAATTAGGCTAGATGGACGGTTAAGACTGGTTTGTAAGAATTCCATGGTTTGTATTTGAAATTCCCTCTGTTTATATATGTGTATGAGCATAATCAAATGAGAACCATAAAAAGGCTGAGATCCACAAGAACCACTGATAATGTGTTATTTCACATTATGAAACAATGAATGTCAATATGCAGTCTTGTTTCACAATGTAAACAAAAAATATAAAAAATACACCTTAAAAATAATCACATTGTGAAACAACATTGTATTTTCATATTCATTGTTTTACAATTTGAAACAACACATGGTTACTGGTTCTCATGATTCTCAATATTTTTGTGCCTCATTTAATTATTTCCACACGCATATATATATATATATATATATATACATGTGTGTGCATGTATGTGTATATATATTAAAACCCTACTTCCTAGTGGGATTTTTTGGGGACGTTTGGTTTGGTTTGTGGTTTTACTGTTATATTAGCTTCCCTGTCATATAAATGTATTGGCCATCCGATCTGATCAAAATTTCTCAACTTGAAAGATCCACCATGTTTCATAGAGCTAAACTCCATATCCTGAATAAATAATTCAAATTTTGAAGTTTAATGCTTTTTGTCAGCACTGGTTACAAATCCTTTAAACTGTATTTTCTTTTTTCTCAGGGAGCACTTGTTGCAAATTATCCATGGGATGGGACCGAGGATAAAAGGTGACTTTTCTAAGTGAATTAATGTTTGTATAGTTTTTTGACGGAATTGTTGACTTTTCAGATGAAGGGTAGATCAATATGTCTGTGTCTTTTTATTAGTAAATGGCGGGTTAGGACATAATTTCAGGATTTGTAGTTTCTTTTAATGGCAACTGTTATGATTCATTCATGTGGTTTTCCATTTTATTTTCACATGAGCCAAGGAGGATACCATATACTGACATACTGTTGTTTATACGATGTGAATTTGGTTCTGTATGAACCTTTTCTACTATCAGCATATGTTGTAGCTTAAAGGAATATCATGTAGCACTTCTTATTGTTTGCGTTTCTTCAATTGAATTTCTTGTTAAAACTTGTTATGACACAAATATTTCAAGCATCAAGTAGGAACCTTAAGTTTGCCAGGATGTTAAATCATATTATAGTATGTTGACATTGCTTTTTCTAACTATTTCAGCAAAAGTTACTATGCTTGTCCTGATGATGAAGCTTTCAGATATATGGCAAAGTTGTATAGCCACTCTCACCATAACATGTCTCGCAGCAAAGAATTTGAAGAAGGAATAACAAATGGGGCTCATTGGTATGCAATTTTAATAAATAAAAATGTTCCAAAGTTGTGAAAGTTCTTCTCTTGATCTGAACTTGAAGCTTAAAAATTCGAAGTGCCATTTGACTGTACTTCAATTGGATCTTCTGACATAAAATGTGCAAAAACAAGATGATTGCGGAGTTATCTTCATTTTCTTTTTTCTTCAATTTCATTCTGCTGCAGGTATCCCATATATGGCGGCATGCAAGATTGGAACTACATTTATGGTGGATGTTTTGAACTGACCTTGGAGATCAGCGACAACAAATGGCCTCCTGCTAATGAGGTTAGATTCATCCATTAAAGATACTGGCTGATGGTTGGGCATATAATCTATCCTTGTATAATTTGATATATGTTCAGGCATGTCTCCCCTTCTAGAAGCAGTGTACAAACAAAAGTTATACTCCCATTTATATCACCACTGACCAGATCAGTATCTGTGGGTCAAATAGGATAAACTCTTCATGACTTTGCCCGAGATGATAATAGTTTCTGATTCGTATTATTTAACTTTCATTATGTTGTATAGAATTTGTTCCTTTTAAGATAATTGTAATGCAGAGTAATTGCTGATTCAATTTTTATGGTGTGAAAACAGTGATACATGTTTGCCGATCTCTTATTTTTTTGTCATAACATCGACTTCCTTATCCTTTAAAAAAAATTCTGATTTAGTCTTCTAGGGTCTTACATTTACATTTCATTGACAATATGCAGCTTCGCATGATATGGCAATTCAACAAAATGAGTATGCTTGATCTTGTTGCAAGCCTTGTGAAGGTAATTCGTCGAGTTCTTAGTAAATGCCTTCCAACTCTAATACTCTGCTTATAAACAAGATTATGACACAATGGAGCTTTTAGACAGAAATTGGGTTGGACATTATAACATGTTACCATTAAATAAGCACCTGTTCGATCTAATATTCAAATAGACTCCGGCAGGCACATATTTTTGTAGAACCTTGTTATTTTAGTTTTTCTTCTTTGGTGTCACATTCATAACCTTGACATATCCACTGAAAGAAGTATTTAGCCTCAAACTTATGTCAACGGTTGACCATTGTTTTTATTTCCTTGAGTAATGAGTATATGTGTCAGTTGCATTGACATAAACTACAAATGCACATGAAATTTTACATCTCGAAGGTGCTTCTGGTCTAAATTAGTTCTCTTAATCTAGTGATTATAATTGATTAGAGCCTTAATTATAAATGATGTATAGAGAATTGAAGTTAAGATGCATTGGTGGCCGTTATATTTTTTTTTAAATCTTCTCTCTTTACTTCTACATTATTATAAACAAGGGCTAATAGGACTTGAGGCCATCAATTAGATGAGGTAAAAAGCAACAATTTCACAGAAATTGGCCCAATAGACCGGATAACTATAACTAATAGGTTATAATGAGTTTAAGTTATACCAGTTGCGGGTTAGATGGGTCATCATGGGTTAGATGGGTGAGAACTATGGGTAACGCTATTGGTAACAATTAGGCAATAAAGTTATTTGCAACTCCTGTGTTATGTTACTAAAAATTTGAACATATTCACATTGCTTGTTTGTATTTTATAAAATCATTCTTGGTATTATTATCATTTATTTCAATCCGGAGGTGTATAGTTTTAGCAAATTGACGGCTGTTGAGTCCGACAAATAATAAGTGTTAATAATGGTCTATTACTCTATTGCACAATAGCTTATGATAGCAGTAAGTAGGGCCGTGTCTTCAGAGACTCGTTGTCAACCATAGACTCCAAGATAAGATGCATTGTGTGCAAGTATATAAAGCGAATAAAAAGGGGGTCGGGTGTGGGGGGGGGGGGGTTGGAAGATGTTTATTAATCTAAGCATAAAAATGAATTAAGACTTCAAACAATAAGGGGGATGAACTCGAGTGACGAGCATAACCGGTTCTTTTATGAAACGTTGTATTATAGACTTGTACAAAAACATATTTTCTCTATTGATTCTAAACCGGCCGTGAGTGTCAACAAGCGCCAAGCACAATGCTTGTCCGTATGATTAAACTAGCACGAGGAGCTCAATGGACTATTTCTTAATTGATTAAGTTAAGTCTAGTCATGAACAAAGAACTTAACCTACCAACATAATTGTTAAAGGCTCAAGGCGCCTATGTGACACAAAACTGCCAAACAGCCCCTATGTGACACAAAACTGTGGTAATTTAACTAACATCGTGCTACCCCTCCTAGTGTCCCCCTAACGCCTCCAAATTTCCCTCTTCTTGTTCATTCTGCAAGTCCCTGCCCATAGTCTGCTACCCTAGTTTTGCGTCTCCAAGAGCTTTAATCAAAAGGGCATGTCCTTGGAAATATCTAAGGCCGCCATGTCTATCCTCAATTGCTCCTCCCACATTCTCCTCGACCTATCCCTCCTCACCCCCTCAATTGTAAGACTCATCTATCCTCTTCACTAGTGTCATGAACAATCTCTTGCGTACGTGCCCAAACGACCATAATCTTCTCTCTTTCAATTTATCCGCGATGGATACAACTCCTAACTTTACTTGAAAGGCCTTGTTCGGAATCCTGTCCAATATGGTCCAGGTACAGAGCATACTCATTTATGCAACTTCAAACTTTTTTCTCATGTGTCTTCCTCATTGCCCAACGCGCCGACCCATACAACATAGCTGTATGATAAATTCTTATTGAGGAATTATATTAGGTAATTTGATTAAAGTTGGATATGATGAATTACTATATATTAGGTTTGAAAATGAAAAGAGCATGCAAATTTAATAATCACTTTGTCTCTAATGCAAAATTTACACCATTTGATTTACCTCCTCCATGATGACCGTGGGACTGGTGCTGTGGGGGCGCTTCAGAGGGTGGCGTCTACCCTTTTTTTATTTTAAATTTACAGCAAGCACTTTTAAAATTTTAGCTTGAGATGTTTAATTTTTTATAAATTAAAATAATCATTAATTTTTTCTCTAAAAATATACAATTATCATAGACATATAATGATACATTTATGAAGCAGTACATTTCAATTGTTATTTGTCAAAGATCATTTAACATTATATATTACTCTCTTCCTTTTATAGTAATTTAATGTTATTTGTTTTTATGTTGTATACGTGCCCTTGTTAAAAGAAAATTGCATAAAGTGGAAAAAGAAATGGAAAAACGGAATAGAGGGTGTGGGATCCAGAGGGTAAACCCAACCTGACACAACCCATTTGGCCTTGAACCCACTTTTCCGTGTTTTAGAGAAACTTCCTATTTGACTTGTATACAACCATTTACCACTACTACCGATGTGTAGACTTTTTAACAGGTGGATCAATGATTTTAATTTTGTTTCAAGGAGATAACAAGACTTAAGTATCTGAATCATTGCAGTAAATCTATCCAAATGTTGCTGGAATGATCGCTGTACTCGAGTGTTATTTAAATTTTCTTTTGTCACGAACTTTCTTTATAAAACGGGTATAATAATCATTTTGTGTGACAATAAGTGAATTATCTGGTGACATTTTTCCTGGCTTTGTGCTGAATGACATTAGTGTGGTGTCCTTGAGACAAAACGAAGTCAAAGTGGCGATATATAATAGCAACCGGCAATCTTATCATCCCTATGAACAACTTGGCTGAACTTTGCCTGAGAAAAGACAAGAAGAAGAGCAACTCTTAGTTCCAAACAGTAACTACCTTTTCATCCCAAACCTGTTAAGCAAGACTTAGAAAAAAGAGAAAAAAGAAAATAAATAAACAAAGAACATTAGAACCTGAAAGCTAGCCATCAGGCAACTACTGGTGATTTCTAAGATTCAAATCTCACCTCTTGTTGACGCTACATAAAAATATCGGTAACTCAACTTTCATGAAGCGAAATAACATACATAATCTAGTTCTTTAAAATAATTGCAATTAGTGGCAAATGATATGAATCTTAGACACCTTTTGTAATTGATGAGTGGACTACTGAATCACTTGTCCGTAATTACATGTTTACCTCATGATTTATTTTTTTATGTCAGATCCTTATAAACTATGGGTTCTGCTCCAGCTTTTGGTTTCACAATGGTTCTATCTTAATATATTGTCTTCTCTATGGTGCTTGCTGTCACTTATATTTAGTTCATTTATATGTAGTCAGGAGTACATGGAAGGATCTTTTCCTCAGATTGTGGAGAGCCTTTGCCTGCCTCCATTGCAATAAAGGGTATAAATTACACGGTATGTTGAAGCAGTCTCTTGCTATAATATTTTTATGAAAAATATGCAATGAATTTCTTGCAATGCTGATTAAGAGAGAAAATGGAGACTTCGGTCTTGCAATTGTGCTGGTGCAAGTCCTCATACACATATGCCCATCGTTTTCACATAACAAATAACACCTATAATCTTTGCTGTGAAACGATGAGCAATCACAATCAGGGCTGACAATTTTATCATATTCTTGCTCAGTGTTTCTGAATTTTTTTTTCTAATAGAATTGTAATAAACTATTGTTTGTCTTTTCTTTGATGACATTCTGGCATTATTTAACATCTTGATACTATGCCCAATTGCTTGTCCATTTGACACCTTTGTTAAGATGATGATCTACAGATTAAAGCGAGTGAAAGATTAGCCGATTATCATCGATTACTGGTCCCTGGACAACAATATGAAGGTACCTTCAGTGACTTCACCTGTATATATATATATATATATATATATATATATTATAAATTCTACCACTCATTCTCTTTATGGATAAATTATTCTCCTCTTGATATTGTATACAATTCCTTATTGTGCTATCTGAAAAAGTGAATAGTTTAATTCATACATAGATGCTTGCAAAATCCTATAAGTTGACATTGAAAATCTTGCATTTGAGGCAATGTTGAATTCCCATATATATATGGATAATGAAGCCTTATATATTGTTCATTTGTTGCCAAGAATCTTCCAAAATTCTTAATGAACTTGGTCACGTAAAGCAAATAGTTGTCGTTGCTGTTATAGTCTCGACCCTGAATTTGCCTCTTGGGAGCCTTATATTGAATAGACCAAGATTAAAAGATTTGTAGGTTGTCTTGTAGAAGTTTTTGGTTTACATGATGTTGGTAGAATCATGGACCCAACTTAAGGGTCCGTTTGGTTTGTAGGAATGGAATGGATTGGATTTCATATAGTGGATTTGGATTTGGAATCCTTTTGTGTGTTTGGTTTGTAGGATTGGAATGGATTTGAATTCCATTATTTATAAAAAATCATTAAAAAAATTATAAAAAATTATAAAAATAATTAAATTATCTTTTATTTAACTGATTATTAGAAAACAAGTGCTTTTAACATATTTTTAAACATTATTATATAAAAATCCTAGGAAATCCCTTGAAATCATAGCCATCGCCTTGGGATTTCAAAATCCTATGTTGGAGGGATTTCAAAGAAATCTTAGGATTTCAAATCCGGACAATCCTATAAACCAAACACGGGATTGGAATGGATTTGAAATCCAAATCCCTCCAATTCCAATCCATTCTGGCAAACCAAACCATCCCCTTAAGGGGCGTTTGGTTCACAGAATGGAATTTGATGGAATTGGAATCCATCAAAGGAATTTGACTTTGAATGAATTGGAATGGAAATTGATGGAATTTGACCATGCCGTTTGGTTGGTTGGAATTCAATTTCTTCCCTTAAGCCAAGGAATGATGAATTCCTTAAATTGTGCAATTCAATGGAATTGGAAGGATTCCATCGCTTTTATTCCGTGAACCAAACATGAACTTGGAATTTGGTCAATGGAATTGGCTGTTCCAATTCCTTCAAATTCCTTCCAATTCCATGAACCAAACAGCCCCTTAGTGTTTTTCCTAACATGGCTGTGAGGCTATCTTAGCTTCTTGGTGAGAGATATTTGACCAAATTGGCTTTCTAATGTAAATTTTGTTCAGAATTAAATATACAACAAAGTGATCGTCTATAAGGTGGTGTACCTAGCTGCTACTTGACCATAGAAGCTCTTCTGGTAAAGAGTCTCTATGTCCCAGAAATAGGGTCGACTTGAGTTTAGGATTCAAATAGGTCAGTTTTTGGCCCATTAAATTGTTTTGGAGCCCTGAATGTAGAAATATTATATTCAGCCATTTTACATCATGTACCAATAACATATTGCCTGCTCAATGAATTTACCACATCAAAATGATATCATGTTAATGCTTAATCAGGTTTAATGCCTCAGAAATGCTGGTTTTGACTAGGAAATAGGACCGAGCGGGTAGAGTTTGGAACATGAAGTAGAATAACGAAATTTGAAACTTTTGTTGCCAAAAATAATTTTCCTAATAGAACGACTTAAACAAGAAATGGCAAATTCTACAAGGTAGCTATCAGCTATGTTTTATTGTGTCAGTCTTTGGCGACAAAAAAAGGCTTACGATAGAAAGTTGGAGGTTGTTGAAATGAGGATGCCTAGAGGGAATGTGGTCGGACTATGTTTGACAGGATACTGGATGACGTCTTCCAGGAGGAGTTTGGAGTGCGGCTATCACAGATAGATGTAGAGTGGGAAGATTGCGGTGATTTGGAGACGTTCGCAAGAGAAAGATGACAGCTCTGGTGAATAAGGTAGAAAAGTGACGGTCGAGGGAGCGAGGAGGGGTAGGCAGAAAAGGACGTGGAATGAGCAACTGAGGAGGGACATGGAGGCCTCTGGCATTTTTAGGACATGGCCTCTAAGAGTTCTTAGACATGTAGGATTAGGGCAGTAGACTAGGGATGAAAACTTGTTAGCATATACGGGAGGAAGGGAGCTCGAGATGTAGAGGGTGAGGGTAGGGTTAGTGACCCAATTACAAGTGTCCTAAGATAGACCAGGGGATGTGTAGTTGTCTTACCCTTGCTATGTTTTTTTGTACCTAAAATTTTGTTTATTTGGTATTGCTTATTTTTCTATAGCCTTAATTCTTCTTTTCAATAACCAGAGTATCTTTCTTTCTGGTCTCAAGTTCTTCACGCTTGAACCCTTCTCAAATTTCAAAAATTTCAACCCTTTAAGGCAAGAATTTTTTTTCTCACAAGCATGGGGTATTCACAGAAATAACCCGCTCTTTTTTTTGGGATAGGGGACACGTCTGCATGCATCCCACCCCAGACCCCACCTCCGGGGGCATCTTTGGTTTTGTACGGCCCGAACAAACTCTCTTTTTTGCTACAAAAACAGTATTATGATGTAAATTTTGCATATGAAAGATGCTATGTTTGCAGCTTCAAATTTAAAACAAGACTGAGATTATGGGATGAAGGGTGCATATTTTAACAATCTTTCTCCATGTTCTAAGATTAGACGGTGAAGATTTCCGGAAGGTATCTCAGCAGGGACTTGGATAGTGCACGTCTACTATGTTAAAAAAAATATACTCCCTCCAGCACTAAACCCAACAATTTCTTTCTAGGATGTTGCAAAAATACAGGTGTTATTTCCCTTTTAGGTCAAGTTTGAATTTCCAGTTACCTCTTTGCCAATCAATGATCATTACAAAAGTTGATAGCATCCATTTTGGTCCATTCCTAAATATCCTACTGCGATATATGAGTAATGTTCAAACTCTTCCATCGATATGCCTAACTAGACACTATTTATTTTGGGGAGGGGAAAAATATTTGTTTCGTCCTTGAACAATTGTGTAAATTATATTTTGGCCACTTTACTATTAGATACATTTAGTAAGGAGCTGGGAGGAGGATTGAGAGTCTTGAGATTTGCTTGCGGTTTCTTTTGATGGGAATATGAAGTTTCTTTCGTGTGTTCTGTGTGTTTTCAAGCTTGGTAGATTTTTTTTTCTTTTATAATTCAATCTTGAAGAAAGAGATCATCTTTCTGCAAATATGTGGCTTATAATTGTGCTATAAAAATTATAATGTTATTTATTTAACTTTTTTTTCCCCGTAAGTTGGGGGTCTGCTTGGAGTACATCCTACCGTCCTAGACCCTACCATCGAGTGGAATATACTGGGTCTGTTTGGTTTACTAGCCCATCGGACCCAATGTTCTAATTACCTTTTACCCGTTGGTACTAGTTTTCAACCAAAATTTTGACAGTTATTAACGGAAACCATAACATAATGTTGTTTTAAAAAGTTGAATCACTTCTTTTTCACCAGAAAACAAGGCCGATATGCGAAAGGTGATTTGAACACGAACCGTAAGGGCTGAAACTTGTTTCACCTGACAATATTAAAGTTCCAAATAAAACAATTTGCTTCTTGTTTGGGGTATCGTTGTTCTTGGACTATATTCTAACACGGACCAACGGGTCATAGGTCTGGCGGTACCCGGGCCGGTAGAGCCCAGTCTCCCATGAGGTGAAGGGTGAGCATCTGCTATACATAGATATTATTTACTTAAAAAAATAGATTCTAATCAGACCTCAAACGTCCTGAAATGCAGTTATGGCAACGATGCCTGGTTACAAAACACGAACCACAACCATCGTAATGGGGGATGAACCAATGACGGTAGATTTCATACTCGAACCAGACTTCTCTCTCTCGAGCAGTTTTCTACCAAATCACTGCAGCAACAGGAGCAGTCTGAAAATATTCAAACTTATATCAAAGCCCCATCTGCAGGTATCTCTAACTTTAGTCTTAATTCTGGCTTTTCTTTGTTTCCTGATGAAACGAAAAGCGATCGTTAACCATTTCAAAGTGCGGAAGTCCGTAGGACAAAGACGAGTGTCTGCAGTATAAGATTCACACTGTTTCACCACATAAGAAAGAACCACAAAGGTGTACAATTTGTTTCTATTTATATGCACATCTATTGTTATATGAACTTTGCACATGAGAATTAATCTAAAAGATTGGGTTCGAGTTTGTCTTGGTACATGTTTTGGCCCTCGGTTAAATTTTGCAACGAGTAGAAGAGTTCCATTGTTCTGGTTTGTCTTGATAGTTTTCATTTTCTTCAAAAATGATTTATTTGATCAAGAGTTTAAAATTATTTTCACTTTATATTTCCTTATCTTTAAAAATGATAAATATCATACTGGGCCCTCAGTTGGTAGAAAATAATCCAAAACCCATAGGTTATCCTGCACTCTTTATTTGGTAATAAAAATATACTTTCTGAGAGAAAGAAGGATTCAAGTTCCAAGACTGTTTCTTCCTCAAAGTTCAAATCAAAGAAGTCCAAAGCCTTCCTTACTGAGCTGAGTGAATTCAGTTCAGAGATTTGCTGACAACCTTGCCCTCATTACTAAACAGTTTCAAAAGAGTTTTTGGAAGAAGAGATATACTTTAAAGCCTAAGTATGAAGGGTATAGGAAGGAGTGTAAACCTGAATCAACAAATTAATCAGTTAATAATGCATGTCAGTAGCACGAAGCCACTGTGTGTAACAAATACACATTGGAAAGAAGCTTTTTGATGTTCACTCTCCCAGGTCTTCCATTCAATCATCGAATAACAAAAGGTTAAACTATGAACGTTTAGACAGAAAAACAAATTTTCTGTGTGTACGTGCTTGTGTATGAAAGAATTTAAGCATGATGATTGCTTTAAATAGGCTCAAAATGTGTAAACCATTGAGACAACAATAGTAATACACGGACTCAATTGTGCATGATCGAAGTGCGAAGGTGGGGCATATTTCCTTCTTTTTCAATATCCAGATTTTCCAAATGAAAATCAGATAGATTATGTGCTGCATCCCCAGAAAAATTGAAACATCTTCTTTTTAAGAAAAATATGTGTAGCTGGTGGGGTTTTAAACAAGAGTTGACATGGGCTAGTTGTCTGTTTCAATGATGTTCACGAAGAATTGTGAAACAACAGTAATATGGTTGCCCGACTCAGAAAAAGTTGGTGCAAAGTTTGATATTCTTTTACTCTGATCGCTCACCCTCTTTCTTTTTAACATTTAAGCTCACTTCTAATCAAACTCTCTTTCCATTTTTCCGCTCATCATACACCCACACTCATAAATTGACTCATCGCCTCTCGATCACTCAAGGATAACTTATTGGGTAGGAAACACTGGTTAACGTGAATCCATAGAAGTTCTATTTAATTCTCACACAATGTTCCCATGTATTTGTCCTAAAAGCAAGTTGCTCAATTAGTATAACTTTTCAGTTAAAGCACAATATGAAATACATGTTAGATATATGTATGCTCATGAATGTAATCATGAAGATTTGAGCATTTTAATCATGGAAGATTTTCTCAACACAAGTATATTGAATGAATGAAATGAATACAAAAGACTTGTTTGAGAATTTGACATTGTATGAAAAAAATCAAATATGAACGATTTAACAATCAAGGCTTAGGTTATGAAAATTGGATGTTGTCTATAAGAACAATTATAGACATTCTTGAAAGAAACGTTTTGAACGAAATCACGCTCAAATATCAATGAAGTACAAAACGGGGTGTATCACCATCGAAAAAGTGGTTAATTTGAGACATGGTGATAACATAAACAACAAAATAATAAACCGGTGTGTGTGAATACTTGAAAGTATATGGAAAAGATAATACACAAGTATTTATCATTGGAAACACACGGTTTGTTTAACAATGAAGCTCATAATATGAAAACATTTAAAATCACACTTCTAAATTCAAGAAATCTGTTTAAGAATCGAGAAGTGGTTTGAACGTTTAAGCAAATTGTTTTCATGTATGAAAGTTGTCCTTCTTTCAAACATGTATGAGATTAAGGTTAGAATAATCCTTACGCTCAGCTTGAATCTCATAAAGTCGGCTCAAAAGTCATGGTTGATATGATCATGTAAGCCCCCCTCAAAATCTGCAATTAGTCAAAAAATCGTCAAAGTACAAAGTCTTATTCACAAACTTTATTGAAAAATTAAAAGACATAAAAGCAGTAAAACTTGTTAATAACGAGTTCTGACCAGATGTAATCATAATTCAATTACCCCCCTTGAAATATTGTATTCATAATATTTAACAACAGGAAAAATATGTACTCCCCCTTAAAGGTTGATCATCTCATTTATGTATCGAAGTACAATCTCATTCATGCATCGAAGTATTATCTCTTTTGATTATTGAATAACGGGTCCTAAACTGTTGTGTTTAGAAGTCAAACTCCTTATCATTGAAGAACGAGTCTTGAACTATGTTATCCAAGAGCCATCATTCATTGAAGCACGAGTTATAAATTGTTGTATTAAGAATCCTAACTTCTCTTACTCCCCCTTGACTTGAGATGCCTGCAACACAGATGAATCTTTTGGCTTTGGTACCCACTGGTATTTGGGTCCATGTTTGTTAGTTGCAGTTCTGTTAGGAGTAATAGAATAAGAACCATACCAGTAATGATCATAAGTTTTATGAACAAAATCATTTGCACGACAGTAAGAATAATAACTCTTCTTATGAGCTAACCCGAGTAATTGATCCCTCGAATAAACATGATCAGGTTTACCTTTTCGCGCATTGTTCTTCTTGGCATGTGATGTATGCACAAATGATTTCTTACCATTCTTCTCATCAGAAACTGGTTTCACTTTCCATACAAACTTCTCTGTGTGTCCCAAAATAGGTGCAAATCAATTAAGATGACAACCAATTGATTTCAAACAATTTCTATTAAACTCCAAGTTCGATTACACAGAGAATTCTCACAATTTCTCTCTCTAAGCAATACGCGTATAATTCATCTAGTCATATGAGTCTACTAACGAGAAACTATTTATACCTAAAAACTCTTACAATACTAAAACACTCACAACACACTAAACATTGACTTTGACTTTTCTTTATTACAAATGACTTTGATTTTCTGCTCGAGAGTTGACTTGAGCTCTTTGACTTTGACCTTTTATCTTCAGTCTTCATGATCTTGTATCCAACATATATTTGTGCACTAACAATCACCCCCTTTGGATTCAAGATCATCTTAAAAAATATATACAATACAATCTCCCTCTTTGTAGATTTCTTTCACAAATTTAATCTCCCCATTTCGGATAAACAAAAGTTAACTTTCAGCATCATAGAACAATCTTCTCTTTTGTTTAAGCAGTCCTCAAACTTTCTGTAATCTTCCTAAAGTCTGTGAGTAACATCTTTTTCAAGAATCTTTATCAATCTCCCTCAAAGGTTGTAGAAACTTCTTTCAGACTCCAGAAATAAATTATCTTCAGATTTAGCTCTCTTTGCTTCAGCAAAACATCTTCAAAGAAAAATTTTAGTAACTTTCAATGAACATTCTGAATTCTTTGAACTTTTTCTTTCAAACCATTCTGATTGCCTCTATACGCGCAACTAGAGCATAAGTCTCGTCATAATCTATGCCTTCCTTTTTCCTATATCCCTTAGCAACAAGTCTTGCTTTGTTCCTTATGACGATACCATCTTCATCTTTCTTATTTTTGAAAACCCATTTCGTACCAATGATTGTTTTACCTTCAGGACGTGGCACGAGTATCCAGACTTTAAGCGCTCGAATTGATTAAGCTCTTCTTACATTGCTGTTATCCAATCTGAATCAGCTAGAGCTTCAGATACTCGTGTTGGCTCTATCTTACTCAGAAATGAGTCATGCATGCACTGGTTCAATGTCGCAGACCTAGTTTGCACCGGCTTGGACGAATCTCCAATGATTTGATGTATTGGGTGCTCTTTGGTCCACTTGTGTTCATGAGGGAGTGGATTAGATGTAGATTGATCAGGTTCATCATCTAAGAATCCACTTTCTTCTTGTTCTTGTAGGGGTTCAGTTGAAGTAGTTGGTATAGAAGCTTCAGTTGGTTGGACACTCGATGTCTGTTGAGTATGCATTGTAGTACATCCAACTGAGTGAGTTACTTCTGGCTCTTCATTAACATTTACGGCTTCAAATGATTGAGCAGACGTTTGAATTTGAATTTCTTTCTGAATCGGGGAATTTGATTCAGTTGAGATATCTGATGTGATTGGATGATGATTACTCGAATCTTCCGATCTGTCAATCACAACAAGTTTAGTCACTCTAGAACCAAGAAATTCATCATAGAAAAATTCAAACAGTAAATCTAAATCTGTTAAATGTGATGTCGACGTTGACGCTTTATCAGATTTAGTAACGTTAACCGTAGGTTCTGGACTGATTTGCCCAGAAGCTAAGACTCCGGTAATAACGGGTTCTGAACTGCTTTGAACATAAGCCATTTCTTCATCGAATGTAACATTTAAGCTCTCAACTACAATCTTTGATTTCTTCAGATAAACTCTGTAAGTTACAGATGTTTGAGAATATCCGATGAAAATGCTTTCATCAGCCTTCGGACTGAACTTGTTCAAGTTCTCCTTGTCGTTAAGCACGAAACACCTGTATCCAAAAATATGAATGTGTTTAATGCTAGGTATTCGATTATTAATCAAAGCGTATGGTGTTTTACCAAACCGACGATGAATAATGGAGCGATTATGAGTGTAGCATGCAGTTGACACAACTTCAACCCACAGAAATAGAGGTAGATCTGACTGACTCAGCATCGTGCGAGCAACCTCCACTAGGGTTCTGTTTCGCCTCTCTACAACTCCATTCTGTTATGGTGTTCTGTCAGCAGAAAATTGATGTGTTATCCCAACCGATTCGAGATAATCGTCAACAATTTTGTTCTTGAATTCTGTGCCATTATCAGTTCTAAGAAGCTTTACTGTCTTCTGCAGATTCACTTGAGTGGTCTTTAAAAATGAGATGATGACATCGGGCGTCTCATCTTTCGATCTTAGAAATTTGTCCCAAGTGTATCTTGAATAATCGTCCACTATTACTAAAACATATTTCTTGCCATTGATGCTTTGAGTTCGCATTGGACCACAGAGATCCATATGCAACAATTCCAATGAAGAACTTGTACTCGGTTCAGGCTTAGGCTTATGAGCAACCCTTTTCATCTTGCCTTTCTCACACGCAACACATAGATGTTCTTTAACATATTTGAGCTCCGGAAGCCCTTTCACCAAATTACCAGTGACCAGCTTATTGATGTACCAAAAGTTGAGATGAGATAGTCGTCTATGCCATAACCAGCTTTGCTGCATAGAGGCTTTTGAAAGTAGACACACCTCATTATCAGTCTTGACTTTTGACAAATTAATCGTGTAGAGGTTTGACTTTCGTGTCTCGACCAAAAGTTCTTTTCCGTCTTCAGTTCTCACACATCATCTCTTGGCCTTGAAATTCACCTCTAAGTCTTTGTCACAGAACTGATCAATGCTAAATAGGTTATGTCCTAGTCCTTCAACGTAGCTCACCTTCTTGATCGTTATATCGTCTTGTACATCACCGTATCCCAAAATTGGTGAAAACTGGTCATTTCCAAATCGAACGTTACCGCATAATTTCTCTGTATAATTAGATAAAATATCTTTCTGCCCAGTCATATGCTTGGAGCAACCAGAATCCAAGTACCACATATGACGAGTCTACACATGAGAAATTAGGAAACAATTGGTGTAGGTACCCATTTATAGATGAGTCCTATCGTGTTAGCACATGATTTTGGCATCCATTTGAAATTGGATCCTTTGCTCTTTTGAAAAACTTTTGAACCATAGGAATTATATGAATAGACATGATATGTTCCAAACCAAACATCAGAATATTTTCGAGACACAAAATCATTTCTACGATATGTAGAAGACTTTTTAGTAGACGGAGATAATTGGAGTAATTGGTTTATTGAGTAATGCTTGTAAGAAGTTACAAGTTTTGGTTTATTGAAAGCAACATTACCAACTACATCAGTTTTACTATCATTCATTCTATTACAACGAATATCAGAACATGATTTTGCAGTCTCATCAATTTTCCGCTTTGGTCTCCACTCTGATTTCACTTCAGTCTTTCTCTTTCTCACATCTGAAACATTTGAACTTTGAAAGTTAGAACTACGAGATTTGAAAGATTGTTTATTCTTTGATCTGTGAATGCCGAGTTTTCTTCTTCTTACCTTTGACATCATTGGTATTCATGGAAACTGGTTTATCAACATTCGTTGATGATTCACCTTTCTCGTACACACTGGGTAAACCATTATAATTAATAATAAATTGCGAATGATCTGGAAGTTTTGCATTAAAGTCAAATTGATTAACACAATCATCAAAACAACCATCAGAGTTTTGGAAATCAAACTCTTCATCAAACGGACCAGTTATATCATTTGATTTTGAAGCTTTGGAAGTCTTTGAAAACTCAGTGTTCATGAAAACAGTTGAAAAAACCATTTGTTCTAACTCAGTCAAAACTCTTTCTTATATTAGAGTGTTCTCGAGTTCAGAAATTTTACTTTCTAAAACGAGAGGAGGAACATAAATCTTGCCTTCAACTGGCTTTGCCTCCAATTCCTCTGTAGAGTAGCTTTGAAAATAGTCGTTAGTAAGAAATTTTGATTGTGTTGAACTATAACTAGAATTCAACCTCTCATATCGAAATGGAAGTTGCATTTTAGTTTTGTTATTTCTTTTCTCAATTTCCTTATCTTCATCCTCTTCTAATAGTTTAGTCCATTTAACTTTGAGTTCAGGGTATTGAGGTGCCAATTTAAGAAATCCAAAATCATTTAAAGCATGCACTTTTGAAATACCCTTTTTCAGATAGTGTGGGTTCTCATAGCCAAGACCCCAACACTCACTGCTCTCTTTTGGTTTATGAAGATGAATAGTTTGTTCAGTCTGACCCAAAGTATAAAGTTTTTCTTCCAAAACATTCACTTTCTCAGTCAAAGATTTGTTTTCTTTCTTAAAAGATAAACACTTTTTCACAACCTCTTTCACCTCAAGTTCACACAGTTTAAGTTTTGAAGTTGTTTTAGATAACTTATTATGGATAACAGTCTTTTCTTTCGCACTAGTATCAATGTTTTTGTGTAAAGCCTTAATCAATACATTCTTCTCACCAATATCATTATTGAGCTTCAGTATAGATTGGTTTTTCTCTTTAATGATACCTTTCTGCGCGTTTAAGCTTAGACTGCAGAACTTGAAGTTCAATCATCATGGATTCCATTTGTTTTAGAAAATCAGATTCGGATATATCACATACCTTTTCATTATCTTCAGCATCAGAATCTGCTTCAGTAACATTCTGACCCATGAAGCACAAATGAGCATTTTTATCTTTGTCCTCATCTTCTGAATGATCTAGCCAGTACTCGTCTTCGGCCATCAATGCTTTGCCAACTTCTTGCTGCTTAGCCAAAAGCATTTTATTCTTGTAGTACTCAGAATTGCGGACCTTCGGTTTCCGACAATCCTTAGCATAGTGGCCTACTTTCCCGCAGTTGTAGCACTTTACTGGCTCAGATTCCTTCTTCTCTTCATTCATGTACCTCTTTTCTTCAGCCTTTTTCTCTTCAAACCTTTTACTTTCATTCCTTCATTTGTGTTCATAATTTATTGATCCCGATGAGTATCGTTGACTGTTTAACCCTGGTTTCTTGTAGAATTTCTTTTGAAAAGCTTTGTTCAACAGTAGCATGGCTTGTTTCAGATTCTCACAGTCATCGGAATCAGAATCCTATTCACTTTCAACTTCATCAGACTCAGATACAACAACTTTCTTCCTCTTTTTGAAGCTCACATACCTCTTTTCTTTCTTCTTCACTACCAAAGCCACTGGATCTGCTATTAACTTATCATCTTTCTTTTTCTCATCTTTGATCTCCTCTACTTCTTCTTCGTTCTGTCTCAAAGTCTCATATACCTCATGGAGTGATATCTCATTCAGATCTTTCATCTGCTTCATTTGCCTTGTAAACCTCTTCCATTCGGGCTCTAGAATACTCAAAAACTTGACATTTAATTATATCTGAGACTTCTTGACTTTATTTTTGTTGAGCTCATTCAGAAGTGTCACAAATATGTCATAGGTAGCTTCAAGATTTTCACTCTCCTTTGCCTTAAACTCTTCGTAGTTGTTCAGACAGTTTGATACCTTCAGTTGGTTACCAATCTTGGATCCGAGCATCATTTTCTCAAGCTGATCCCACATTTATTTCCCTGAAGCATTATAATTGTCTATCTTGACATATATCTCTGTCGGTATTGTCGGTCCAACAATACTTTATAACAAGTTCTTAGAAACAACACAATAAGATTACCAACCTGTTTGATATATAAAATAACGATTACAAGGTTGATCGATTAAGCTTTGCTTTGTGTTCTCTATGTTTTCTCTCAAATACACCTTGATGTGTGTGTTTGCATGTGTGATCTATGATCTGATGTTGAGAGACTAGAGATACACTTAATCTACCAAGTGTGTTGAACACACAATCTAAGATTAATATCTAGATATTAAATCTAGATATTATATCTAATATAAACTAGAAACTAAATAACTAACTAAGTTACCTTTAACTAACTATTACAATACTTTAACTTAGATATATAGATCTAAGTAAACTAAAACATATTACATTAAATTACATTGACATTTATTACAAATAGACATAGACTTTAACATTGAGAGTCGACGTTCCGGCATTAGCTTCAGATTGCGATCTTCAGTTTGGATGATCTTGAATCCAATGAGACTGTGGTCTAACAATCTCCCCCTTTGGATCAAGATCATATAATAAAAAGATTTATCCAATTCAGTCTTCTTGTTCAGCTCAGAAGATGCAATCTCTTTTCTCTAAAATCAACATGTCTTCAATCTAATAATCTCCCCTTTTGAAGAGTAGACGTGATTCTTGAAACATGTAATCTTTGCCATTTCTTCTGTAGTCATTCTCCCCCTTTTTGATGTTAAGTGCAACGACTTCATCAAAATTTGTGGTAAGAAATGTCAATCTGATGGTTAGAGCCCCTGATTCGTCAATTCATAAGAGATTTATCCAGATCTTTGCAAATCCAGACAAATTAGATGTGTAACACCTGAATCAACTAATGAATCAGTTAGACTGCCTGTCAGTAACACTAAGTCACTGTGTGTAACAAATACACTTTGGAAAGGATCTGTTTGATGTTGACTCCCCCAGGGCTTCCATTTAATCATCGAAACACCACAAAGGTAATTTCTATAAACGTTATGACAAAGAAACTAATTCCTTGTGTGTTCGTGCTTGTGTTGAAAGAATTAAGCACTTGATGATTGCTTATAGGCTCAAAATTGTGTAAACCACTGAGACAACAGTAAGTTAAACACAGACTCAATGTGCATGTTTGAAGTGCGAAGGTGGGGCAGACTTCCTTCTTTTCAATATCTAGATTTTCCGAATGAAAATCAGATAGCATATGTGCTGCATCCCCTTTTGAAAATGTGAAACACTTTCTTGTTGAGAAGAAAATGAGTAGATGGTGAGGTTTGATCAAGAGTTGGCATGGGTTATTTGCCTGTTTCAATAATGATCAGCAAAGAATTGTGAATCACTAGAATGGTGGCTACCCGGCTCAGAAAAAGTTGGTGCAGAGTTGTGATATTCTTTTAACTCTGTTCTCACACGCTCTTTCTTTTAAACTTTTTGCTTTCTCTAATCACACTCATTCCTTTTCTATTTGCACACTCAATCACTAAGGATTAACTTCTTGGGTAGAAATCACTAGTTAAGGTGATTCCATAGAAGTTGTGTTATTTCCTAGCACAATGATTCCTTGTTTTCCTAGATGCACGTGATGCTCAGATTGGTTTAACTATTTCAGTTAAAGCATAATTTAGATCATGAAAACATTTAAAATACACTCCCAAAATATAATATGTGATGAAAAATCGGGAAGTGTTTTGAACATTAAAAACAATGTTTTCTTATGATTGAAAGTTGTCTTTCTTTCAACCATATATGAGATGAAGATATAGAATTATACCTTTACGTACGATCTTCCATCTCATGAAGCTAAGCTTTAAGTCATAGAAATATGAACTTGTAAGCTTCTCTCAAAAATTCTGCAAAAGTCTAATGTCAAGTCAAAGTAATAATTATTCACTTATATTGAAAAGACAAAAAGCAGTAAAACTGTTTAAAGTATGAGTCCTGATCTGAAATAATCAGAAGTCATCACCTTTACTCCCCCTGAAATTATGCATTTTAAACATTATCAGTTGTAAAAGATATGCATAAAATTTCAGACAAATATGTACTCCCCCTTGAAGGTTGATTTCCTCATTCGAGTATCGGAGTACAATCTCTTATCAGCTCGGAGTAAGGTCTTTTGATCATTGAAGTGCGAGTCCTAAACTGTTGTGTTTAGAAGTCAAACTTCGTTGAAGTATGGGTTCTAAGCTGATGTACTTAAAAGCCTCTATTCTTCCTACTCCCCCTTGACAGTCGGTGCCTGCAACACAGGTTTAGTTTTCTTTGGTACCCACTGGTATTTGGGTCCATGAGTGTTAGTTGCAGTTCGTATGGGGGTTACTGAGTAAGAACCATACCAGTAATGATCACTAGTCTTGTGAACAGGATCATGTGTACGACAATAAGAACAATAAAATTTCTTACCTGACAACCTGATTAATTGATCTCTCGTGTAGACGAAATCAGGTTTACCTTTACGCGCAATGTTCTTCTTGGCATTATGCGTATGTACACATGAGCTTTTACATTTCAGCTCTTCTTTAACTGGTTTCCTGTTCCAGACCAGTTCGTCTTCTTCCTGGAAGCTTCTTCTCCTTCTTTGATGTGTACCTGAAAAATCTTTATTCCTGTCATAGAAAAGATTAGTAGAATGAATCTGATTAGAAGATTTAACTGACCTTTTGAAAAGAGCAGTTTTCTGATGTGAGCTTGCGGCTGGTTTGTTAGAACCAACTGAAATATTTCTAGGTGAGTGGATTTTTGACTCTGGAGTCGTTTGCTCAGTCACCACCACCGTCTTTGAAATAATATCTTGAAGCTCTTTTACCTTTGAAGAATAACTGTTTCTTTCTTTGACGAGAAGGTCAATCTTCGTCTCAAGGTCACACTTCTTTTTCTTCTCTTTCTGTGCATTCTTAGAAAGTTCAGATAGCTTTGCATTAAGCTTCCTAATTGCAGCTTCAAAGGTGCTTCTCTCTTCTTCAATTCCTTTCTTAGCACCCTTCTGATCATTTGCCTTCCTCTCATTGGCAAACTGATCTCTTTCCAATATGATTACTTTCTCAAAGTCTTCAACTTTTTGAGAAAGCATTAAACTTTGAAGCTCGAGTATCTTCTTCTCTTCAATACTCTTCTTGGAAAGATCTGCAATTTTCTTTTTAAACTCTGATAGTTTCTTTTCAAGCTCAGCATTTGCACTCTCCAAATCTTTGGACTTCTTCTCATTGCTCTCAACAGACTCTTGCTTCTGTATTTGAGCTTCCAGATGAGAAATCTTTCTTTTTAGCGCATTATTCTCAGCTTCCAAAACCTTAACTTTTGATGACATTACTGATCCTGTCATACACTTCTCAATTTGTTCCCATATCAGCTTTCCTGTAGCCCTTTCGCGATCTAATGTGAGAAAAATCTCTTTTGAAATCTCTTCAGTCATTCCATTCAATAGGAAAGATCGGGCTAATTGGTCAGCTTCATGTCTCTTTTTCTGCTCATCAGAGTGTGCATTAAGTCTTAATTGAAGTTGAGCTGGTACTTTTTCTCCATTCTCCTTCACATGAGTATAAGGTTTTGTTGGAATTGTCATTATTCCTTCCCTCAGAGGTTTTCTAATTAAATCCTTCATTTCATGTCTTTCAATGAAATCTATGAACCGACTTTTCCACTGATCAAAGTCTCCCCTGAAGAGTATTGGTGGCTGGAAGTCGGTTCCAATGGTGAGGGCTTCTTCGGATGTCATCCTGTATTGAAAAATTCTCAGAAAAATATTCTAAGTCAGGATTGGAGCTTTGCGATTGAGAAGGTTTGCGTTTCAAGTTGGGAACGCAAATGGAAGTTTGCGGGTCTAGAGAGGAACGCAAAGTTGACTTGTTCTTTTGAAGTCTTGAGGAATGCGGGTCTGAGGTGGAACGAGGTGTGCGTGTCTGAGCTTTGAACCGAGAAGTTGAGGAATGCGGGTGCTTTGGGACCCGAGTTTTGAGGAATGCGGGTGCTTGAGGACCCGAGTTTTGAGGATTGCGGGTGCTTGAGGACCCGAGTTTTGAGGATTGCGGGTCAAGTGGGAATCGCAAAGTAAGGAATGCGGGTCAAGAGGGAACCGCAAAGTTTGAGGTATGCGGGTCACTTGAAACACGCAAAGTAGAGAAATTCGTATGTAGTTGGACCCGCAAAGTTGAGAAATGCGGGTTATTCAACCTCTGGAATGCGGGTGTTCGTCCTGTTCTTCTGAAAATCGTATGAATCTTGTTCCTGAAACGATTTAGCAACACCAAACTCTACCAATATGTCTAGAATTACTTCTAGAACAGAATGTAAGCACTCGATCTCTCTAAAACACTCTTTTTCGAAATAAATTTGATAGCACAGTACATTTTTCCAGTCGACTATTTTCACTTATAATCCACAGATTGGAACTCGATAGAAGCTTTAAAGTGAAATTAAATAGCAACAACTCGATCTAGCATGTAAATCGATCACACTCTGATCGATTCTAACACCTAAAACACTTAAAATCACAAAATCGAATTTTGTTCAAGAACACAGAGTCGTTTTTCTCATAAAACTTGTTTTGATCTTAATCAGGCTCTGATACCAATTGTCGGTCCAACAATACTTTATAACAAGTTCTTAGAAACAACACAATAAGATTACCAACCTGTTTGATATATAAAATAACGATTACAAGGTTGATCGATTAAGCTTTGCTTTGTGTTCTCTATGTTTTCTCTCAAATACACCTTGATGTGTGTGTTTGTATGTGTGATCTATGATCTGATGTTGAGAGACTAGAGATACACTTAATCTACCAAGTGTGTTGAACACACAATCTAAGATTAATATCTAGATATTATATCTAATATAAACTAGAAACTAAATAACTAACTAAGTTACCTTTAACTAACTATTACAATACTTTAACTTAGATATATAGATCTAAGTAAACTAAAACATATTACATTAAATTACATTGACATTTATTACAAATAGACATAGACTTTAACATTGAGAGTCGACGTTCCGGCATTAGCTTCAGATTGCGATCTTCAGTTTGGATGATCTTGAATCCAATGAGACTGTGGTCTAACAATCTCATTCGGAATTCCTTGCAGAATAAATGATCTTGCCAATCTGTCAGCTTTTAGTCTTTTCTTTTGTTCATCAGTGTACTCTTCAACTGGCAATGTGTACTCCTTGTTTATTACTTCCTCTCCTTCATTCAACAATATGAATCTTGGTAGGAGGTTTCATCACTCCTTCTTTAATTGATAATATGATGTATTCTCCCAAGTCATTCCGATCAATGAAATCTAAGAACCTATCCTTCCATTGTTCGTATTCTCCTTTAAACAATACTCGTGGCTTTACATCCGTACCAATAGCTAGAGCCTCTCTGGAAGTCATCTTCAGTTTTGCACTAATTTTAACTGATCGTCAAAAATTCAAAAACAAACTGGACTATTAAAGTCAAACTTGGTCAACCCTCGAAAACACAGAAAATTCTCTAAGTATGAAACTCGCAGAACAAAGAAATTTGAACTTCGCGCAAACTTTATCGTGCGCGTTTGAGGTTCACGCACACCGAAGGATGCGAGTTTAGAATTCACGCAAACAGGGATGTGCAAGTTTTAGCTTCGCGCAGGACGATTCGTGCGCGTTTCAGCTTCACGTATACAACCATTTGCGTGTTTTAAGAAATGACACTTCGCGCAATGCGTTTGCGCGTTCTACACTTAGAAATTTTTTCGACTTTTCACTTCGCGCAAACAATCACTTCTCGTAGATCCTACTTCTCGCAAAACAAAGGAATGGAACAGTAGAAACACGCAAGCAATGATTTGCGCGTTTTCTCTTCTCGCACGAGGCTTCTAGCGAGTTCTTCACCCAAAGTAAACTTCTTTGACGTGCATGTTCTTCATGATAACCTTTGTGTGTTCTTTGAATCTAGCGTGTTCTTCATGCTTCATTCAAAAACTTAACTTTTTTCAACATATTTTGATTCAAATCTTCGAAAATCAGGCTGAAACTCTGCAGATATCTTCTACTCCATCTCACGAACAGGTTACAATCAAGGAATTACAGTCTAAAACATCAAAATTTCAAATTCGATCTAGATACAGTACGATTACAAACCCTAACGAAGAATTCAACAAAATCCAAAATTCACACTAAAAAGTTGTGAATTAGACTAAACATTACAAACATAAACTGTTCTAGATACAAATTCGTATAGAAAGTAAACAAATTCAGATCAAAAAATCACTTAATTGCACAAATCGAATCTGAACAGTTGCCTTGCGTGTTCTTGAAAAAAATCGACCAAATGATCAGATTCCAATCATGATTATGAGTTCTTTCTCTGCTCTGATACCAATTGTGTGTCCCAAAATAATTGCAAATCAATTAAGATGACAACCAATTGATTTCAAACAATTTTTATTAAAATCCAAGTTCGATTACACAGAGAACTCTCACAATTTCTCTCTCTAAGCAATACGCGTATAATGCATCTAGTCATATGAGTCTACTAACGAAAAACTATTTATACCTAAAAACTCTTACAACGCTAAAACACTCACAACACACTAAACATTGACTTTGAATATTCTTTATTACAAATGACTTTGACTTTCTGCTTGAGAGTTGACTTGAGCTATTTGACTTTGACCTTTTATCTTCAGTCTTCATGATCTTGTATCCAACATATACTTGTGCACTAACATTCTTTCTTCTTCTTCTTCTCCTTCTTCTTCCTTCCTTCCTCCTCCCTCCCCCTCCTCCTTCTTCTTCTTTGAAAACTTGTCTTTCCATAATGATCACTTTTCAAAATCTGACACTTGTTGAGAAAGTTTGACACATTTAAGCTCAACTGCTTTCTTCTCTTCAAAAGTCTTTCTTGAAAATTCAGAGAATTTATGAGCAAATCTTGTCTTTTCTTTTTCAAATTCATCTCTGTCTTTAGCAGTATTATGTTCCAACTCTGACACCTTCTTTCTCAGCTCTGCATTAGCACTTTCCAAACTCTTAACTGTCTTCTCATTCTTACTAACATAATATTGTTTCTGGATTTTGACAATTTGAGTTTCCAGATCTGAAATCTTTCTTTCCAACTCAAAATTTTCACTTTCTATCTTATTAGAAATCTTCTTCATTAACTCAGAATTCTGGTCTTCCAAATTTTGAAGCCTGTCACCTTTCAAAACTTCAATAATTCCATCCTGAAGCTCTTTTATATTATGTTTATATTCACCAAAAAATTTGGAATATTCACCAGATTTGGTTGCCTTTTTCAGATCTTCAATATGTAGGTGAAACCATTCTCTAAGTCTATTGAAAGAGACAACTCTGTCATTTTCTGTCTTTTTATAGTAATCAAGTTGATTTGCCTTTCCAGCAAGAGCTCTACCATGATTATATCTGATTTGTACAATCTTTTCTTCAAGAGAAACAATATTGGCCTTTAGTTTAACAATCT
Source organism: Arctium lappa (assembly GCA_023525745.1). NCBI lineage: Eukaryota > Viridiplantae > Streptophyta > Magnoliopsida > Asterales > Asteraceae > Arctium > Arctium lappa. The sequence continues at coordinate 53,916,412 of CM042058.1, read as the reverse complement.
CTTCTTTTGATGACATCTTGATATCAACGTTGATAAAACTTGCACAAAAGATCGTCCAAAAATTCAGAACAAAACTTGGCTTTGAAGGTCAAACTTGGTCAACGCTCGAAAAACTCAGAAAAATTTTCTAAGTGTTGAAACTCGCAAATCAAAGAAACTGAAACTTCGCGTAGATAAAGCTATGCGCGTTCTTGGTTCGTGCAGGACGAAGGATGCAAGTTCTGAGGTTCACGCACAAAGAAGGATGCATGTTCTTGGTTCGCGCAAAGAGAAGGTTGCACGATTTAGCTTCGCGCAAATCGAACCGTGCGAGTTTTAGCTTCGCGCAGAAAGAGTTATGCAAGTTCTATCTTCTCGCAGGTAGAGGCTTGCGTATTTCTTGAAAATCACTTCTCCCAAACACTTCGCGCAATCACATTGTGTGTTTTGATACTTAGAATATTTTTCCAACTTTTAGTTTGCACAAAAAGGATTACTTCTCGCAGAGAACCAACTTCGCGCAAGACAAAGAAATCAAACAACACAAACTCGCACACAAAGATGTGCGTGTTCCAACTTCTCGCAAGCTTAGTCTTGCTTGTTCTTCACTCTCTTCGTGATTTAGCTTTATGTGAGTTCTTCCCTATGACCTTTGTGTGTTCTTCATATCTTGCGCGTTCTTCATCTTTTCGACCAAAAACTAACTTTTTCAACTTGATTTCGATTCAAACCTTCGAATTAGGCCTTGGAACTTTGCAGATTTCCTCTAGATCAAGAATCGAACATGTTACAAACAAGTAATTTCAATCAAAAACACCAAAATTACAAATTGATCAAGATACACAGTACGTATGAAAAACTCAAACAAAAATCTTTAAAAATCCAAAATTCACACAATTCAATTGTGAATTGGACAAAGCTACTCAAACCAAACCTGTTCTAAACATAATTTGATTACAATGAAATCAATTACAACTCAAAAACATGACTGTTCAGCAAAATTCGAATATGCACAGTTACTTTTGCGAGTTCTTGAAAACGTCGACCAAAAATCTTGATTCTGAATTCTTGTTATGCTCTGATACCAATTGTGTGTCCCACAATACGTGCAATTCAATCAAGATGACAAAACAATTATGAATTTAACAAATTTTATTTCAATCCAAATTTGTTTACAATATGATGCTCTCACTATTTCTCTCTCTAAAACAAAATGCATTTAACTCTTTAGTCTCTCTTAGTCTAATGATTCTACAAATGAAAATCTATTTATATTCTCTAACAATACAAAGACAAAACACTTAAAACACAAGACACTTTGACTTTGACATTATTACAAATGACTTTGACTTTAGCTTCAGAGTTTGACTTGTGCTTTTGACTTTGACTTTTCACCTTTCATCTTCATGATCTTGTATCCAATATATTTGTGCACTAACATATATAATGTTCTATACATAATACATAGTTATATGCTTGTATTTGTGTTTTGAGTATATAATATTTTTTCATAATTACAAACTATGATCGTATATTCATGTAATTACTTAATAGAGACTATTGTTGTGTTTAACTTGCTTTAAGTGATAATTGGATTTTATTCTATTATTTCATTATTTAAAACCCATAATAAGTCCAAATTAACCGTGTAAACCAACCCAATCAAACTGCATCTTTGTGGTCTGGTTTTGTCAGGTTTAGTCACTTCATATCAATCCATACTACAGTAGGTTTAGAAAATTTCTTGAAACACACTTGTAGTTCGATTTATTAAAATGGGTTTTAACCACCTATTCTACACTACAAACATCGACAAGTGAATGCATTTTTGAAATTTCAGAAGTGATCATGGCAATTTTGTTTGTAAAATCCACTTTAGTGTGTACAAGTTGTCGATGGTTGCATAACTTCGTCTCTAAGCTCAATAGCTACATATTGATTCTCTCAAAATGATCAATTTTCATTTTCAATTCCTTTTCGTATGCATTATGTCTATCTTCTGTTGGATCAATCAAATTATCATTCAATTTTTGTGCTTGCTCTCGAATGTTTGCGTTCGCTTCCATCTCAGACAAAATCCCTTTCTCTTTTCCCTTGAGAGCACAATCTTTTACTGTTGGGATGGATTGTAATTAGTTATCCGATATAAAACATGTGAAGAATGGTTACTGTTTCGTGTTATTAATCATCTTATTTACGTATCCAAAAATGAAAATTATGAATATAAATTTTATAATTTTATAATCTTATAATTATATTAGCTATATTATTTTTTATAATTGATACAATGACTTATAAATTAATGCAAGTTCAATAACTAGTTTTTTTTGAAGTATATATAGTCTTTATGTATGACAAATTCTCACGTATCTTATGATCACCTTTGGTAACAATTGAACCCTTGACCTCTTGTGAGGTGTTAGCTCAAATTATCTGAAATGTAAAAGTATTGAAAATATGCTAAGTCCTCTTCTAAAGACTTCCAGAGATATCTATCAGAGACACCAAGTCTACCTTTGAAGTCAGTTCAGAGATAGCTTCATCAGAGATCCTACTCTAGAGCTCTGGAGACATTCTCTCTGAAGATTCTATCTGCGAAATCTTACAAACGTCATCCTGAAGATAAGATTTACCTTTTAGGTAGATCTACTGTTCACACATGCCTTTAATGTCAGGAAAAGTACACTAGTTACTTTTTAGAATCCTATAAATAGGACGTGCTCTCCATTGTTCAAAAGTGTGCCTTTTCTACATGTTTGTATAAAGAATTACTTTTGTACGGTGAACAGTGTAAGAAGATATTGTAAGATTTGTTCAACCACCTTTAAGGTGTTCTTGATACTCGTCAGTTTATCCAGTGAATATAAGACATCTCTATTTATCTATCCTTTGGATATATCTTCTTTACTTTGAGTACTGATCTTAAATATGATTTAAACAATATTTGCTTCCGCTTTAATTCTATATATCTCCTTGTTTAATCATCAAAAGAAGAATCTGGGATCCTACAATTGGTATCAGAGCTTGTTTGATTTTCTTAAATCAAATAAGATCCAATCTGACATACTTGTGTTGATTCTTTCTTAAGATCTAGTTTCATTTATGCGCATATTCATTTTACTTACTGTTTATTCAAGAATATTACATTTCATGGTAAACCAACAAGTATTTTCTCCAGATTTGACAACTGTTCATTGTATTCTAGCTTGTTAAAAGTCATCGATCTTTGTTGTAGCACAAAGATGTAACACCCAAAAAACGGGACTACAAAATTCCAAAAAAAACTCGGAACAAGGTATTTAAATATCAACATACGAGCTTTCTCCAAAAAGGATTTTAGAATACGCCATATAAATTTACAATTTGTAAACAAATGGATTGAGGATAAAAACCTCATAATCTAATTCTATAAGAAATAGATTACAATCGGGTTTCTCCTAAATCGCCAAAAGTAATTTCAAAAGTCGGCATCTCAAAATACCCCCCAAGCTCTAAAATACCGGTCACACCTTCTTGGCGACCACGCCACTAGAACGTGATATACATGCCGACACTAAAACAAGTGTTAGGCCAAAAAGCCTAGTGAGCATGAACATGAAATAGACAATTTCAATATAAGTAGCAAAAAGGCATTTATTAACTAAATATGACATTTAGGTGGATTCAACGGGGGAGACCCATATCCATCAAGAGTGATGGGAACACAAAAGTATGCCACTCAACAACGTTGTCGTATAACACCTTAAGACTTATAGTCCAAGTGCCCTAATGACCACTTGACAAGTTTCACCTCAAGAGTCGGTTGTTCTTAGTGTCTATTCGTTTGAATAACACCTCAAGGCTCCACACACTTAGTGTCTACCTCTAAGGTAACACTTTAAGCGGCGGAGATCTTAGTGTCTATCGCAAAGGTAACGTTCACGAATCAAAACCTGATCGCCATTTGCTACCTCTACCACTAATGCATCAACTAGCGTGCTAACGAAAATGACAAATTGTTTGCAAAAAGAGTTGGATACAAACGAGCGGTTAACACCCGAATCAAACAAGACATGCGCATGCAAGAAGTTTACTAAGAACGTACCCAATACCACGTCGGTGGTGTCCCTTGCCTTTTCGGTAGTCATTTGGAAGGCTCAAGTAGGTGCTCTTGGTGGGTTCTCCTTCTTTGTTGAGGTTCCACTTGAAACCCCACGGTTGCTTACCACTAGCTTTGGACAATCTCTCTTGATGTGCCCCGGTTCACAACACTCATAGCAAACCGCTCCCCGGATGGGGCAATCTCGGCTTCAGTGGTCTTTCTTTCTGCATTAGAAACATTCAATCGTGCTCGGGTTGGATTTGGGAATGCATGGGCCATGGTGTTTGCTTCTATACCGATGGCACCACTTCGCTTCTCGTGGGAGTCCACATTTCTTCCTCTAGAAAAGTTTCTAAATTGCCTCGTGGGGCCGGGTGGCCCTTCCCATCTCCTTTTCTCCCCAACCAACGCTCGTTCCTCTTTGCCTTGTGTGAGGTCGTCTTCTATAAGCTGGGATTCTTCAATAACTTCTTGTAGAGCATTCACTTTGGCCTTCCTTACTCCCGTCTTCATTTCCGTTGGTAGTCCCCTCAGATAAGCCTTTATCTTCGTCTTCTCGTTGGTGGCTAAGTGCTCCACCAAACTCATCTTTTCAATGAATTGCCTAGAGTACTCGACAATAGATAGATTTCCTTTCTTCAAACTTTGGAACTCTTCTTCGATTTTGTCTAGAGCCCGTTCATTACAATATTTATCCAACACTTTCCTCTTGAAGGTTTCCCATGAGAGTTGAGCTAGAATTCCCGGCCCAAGAACGGTGCGGGTGAGGTTCCACCAACTTAGGGCTTCACCCCTAAGCATTTGTGAGGCGAATTTGAATCGTTGATATTCCTCACATTCACTTGATTCAAAAGCCATCTCTATCTACCGAATCCAGTTCATGCAAGCTACTGGATTGGTGGTTCCCGAGAACTCGGGTGGTTTGCTGCATAGGAAGGTTTTGTAAGAACAACCATTTTCTTTCCTTTTCTCACCAACAACCACTAGTTCGTCGGTGCCATTAACATTCCCGACACCCCGGAACCAACCACATCGTTTTCTGCAACTGTCTCATGTCTTCGGTTGTTGGCATATCGGTCTTCCAACATCTTCATGAGTCTCTCATCTCGTTTGTCCATAGCCGAGTTCATCATTTGTAAGAAACTGGCCATCATTACTGACTGAGGATCCACCTCTTGGATGACTGGTTCATCGGTGGTCAAGTTTGTCCTTGGCACAACGTCAATTATTCCACTTAACATTGGCGGAATCAGAGGGAGTTGTGTGTTACCGGCTCGTTCTGTCTGCTCTGGACCATAACACTTACCTCTTGACCATCATCTTCTACTACTTGCCGACTTCGAGTGTTCACCATAATGAACTATCATACACATGACAATAACCATGCCAGTTAATTCTTTATAGGATTAACATATTTTAAAATACTACTACATTCATCAATCATCATAACAATAATAAGTGCAATCACGCTCATGTAATAATATATTCATAATAGCATCGACCATATGAGATTTTGAATATATTGCACACAATAATTCTCGTTATCATAATTACAATTTTTAATTAGTGTAATTCCGTAGGTCCTATCACTCTCCCTACCTAGGAGTCCTACCCACACTTAAGGAAAAAATCTTTAAAATTCACAGCTTAAGTCTAGTCATTCTAAAATTACACGTAGTTCACTTAAACTAAAACTCTGATACCAACTTGTAACACCCCAAAAATGGGACTACAAAATTCCGAATAAAAACCGGAACAAGGTATTTAAATATCAAGATACGAGCTTTCTCCAAAAAGGAGTTTAGAATACGCCATATAAATTTACAATTTGTAAACAAATGGATTGAGGATAACAACCTCATAATCTAATTCTATAAGAAATGGATTACAATCGGGTGTCTCGTAAATCGCCAAAAGTAACTTCAAATGTCGGCGTCTCAAAATACTCCCCAAGCTCTCTCTAAAATACTGGTCACACCTTCTTGGCGACCACTCCACTAGAACCTGAGATACATGCCGACACCAAAACAAGTGTTAGGACAAAAAGCCTAGTGAGCATGAACATGAAATAGACAATTTCAATATAAGTAGCAAAAAGACATTTATGAATTCAGAAATGCAAAGATTAACTCTTATCTCTCTGAAGAAGGAATTTCACCAAACTTCTCTACAGCTAGAACTCCTCAACAAAATGGTGTTGTTGAAAGGAAAAATAGAACATTGGTTGAAGCTGTAAGGACTATGCTAGCAGGATCTGATCTGCCAACAAATTTCTGGGCATAAGCAGTATCAACAGCCTGTTTTACTCAAAACAGAGCTATCATTGTCAAACGATTTAAAAAGACTGCTTATGAGATGATCAATAACAGAAAACCAAATGTTAAATATTTTCATGTATTTTGTTGCAGGTGCTTCATCTTGAATGACAGAGATCAACGTGGAAAGTTTGATAAAAAGGTTGATGAAGGAAAGTTCATTGGTTACTCTTTAACTTCCAAAGCTTACAGAGTGTTCAATCTCAGAACAAGAACCATTCAAGAAAACATAAATGTTTCTGTTGATGACAAAGATTCTAGAACCTCCGAGTTTCTGAACTCAAGATCTAAATCAAAAGAGGTCTCTGACTCTTTAAAACTAAGAGAGGCAGAACTAAAAAAGTTGTTTGAAGACTTCTTTGATGAAGAAGAAACCTCTGAATTCATATTCAGAGACAATCCAAGAGCCGAAATAAAGGCACCTTAAAACATCAGGTACATCATTGTCTAGTCCTTTTGATATTTCACCATCTACCTCAGTAACTTTAGATCCAAATGAAAACAATGGACAAAGTACTGAAGAAGCACATCCAGAGCCATCATCACCATCTCTGGACAACTCTGAAGAACCTCTGAACAACACAATAGAGAGTCAGCCTCCAGTTGTCTCTGAAGCTCAAAATCCTCTACATGTCCATGCTCCAATGACAAGATGGACAAAAGATCATCCTCATGACCTAATCATTGGTTCTCCTTCAGATGGTGTGAAGACTAGATCTGCCATAATCAATGAATGCTACTTTGTCAACTTTTTAAGCATGGTTGAACCAAAGAAGATCTCTGAAGCACATGATGATCCAAATTGGATAGATTCCATGCAAGAAGAACTCCAAGAATTTGAGAGAAATAAAGTCTGGACCTTGGTTCCTCTTCACAAAGGAAAATTTGCAATTGGAACCAAGTGTGTGTTCAGAAATAAGAAGGATGGGGATGGAATCATCATCAGAAATAAAGCCAGGTTAGTTGCTAAGGGATATTGTCAGGAAGAAGGGATTGATTATGATGATACCTTTGCTCCTGTTGGTAGGCTAGAAGCTATCAGAATCTTCTTAGCCTATGCAACTTACAAAGGATTCAAGGCATATCAAATGGATGTTAAATCTGCCTGTAGATCCCAGATTCAACAACAATTCATGAATCAAATAATGATAACAAGATGAGGTTGGGAGAGAATACTTTTTATTCACATTGAAAACGAAGAACACGAACAAAACCTAGAGAGATAAAGTGTTTCTCTCTCTAGAACACATGCTCTCTCAAAGACAGACGACTACATTATGAATAATGAATGACTTAACCCTAAAACCCTAAACACATAAACTATTTATATCTCCCCCCCTCTCACTTGTTTTAACCTAAAACTCAAGTCCAATTACAATTTAAAGCCCATTTACAATTAAAGCTCAAATACAAATATTAATTGTAAACCCTTTACAAAACTTTCTAATTTGGACATTTTATGTCCTAACAATCTCCCCCTAAAGTTTTGTAAAGTAATCATTGTCTTTGAAGCGCCATCTCTTCTCCCCCTTGATTTCTTGAAAAACTTTAGCGTTGCACATCTTCAAAATAGCTCTGGCTCCCCCTTGAAAGAAACTCTTATCCTTCAAAGTTTCAACTTTAAAAACCAGATTCGATGTGCACAATAACCTCGACTGAGTGCACTAAAGACAACTTTTATCTCTAGAAACTCAACATATTCGTTACACCCATAAGAAAGAAATTCGTGAGTTTGCGTGACAACCACAGTGCATCTTCACTTTATAACAACGAATATGTCATTATACCGCGAGTTGAATAGGAGTTCAACTCAAGAACTTGTACTGATCAACTCATAGGAGGAAGCAACTTGTAGCAAACACTACTAGGCAAGGGTTAGAAGCAATCGTCGAGAAAAACTGAACGAGAAAAATCCGGAACAAATACAAAAATATTTCTTGAAGAATCTGTATCACTGGTCATATAGTCTAAGCGCAAATAAATCTCAAATATACGCTCTTCAGAACAATAATCGGTTCTCGATAATTGCAAGATTAAAATTTAGTATCAATCTCCAAAAATTCGGACGAAAAAATCACTTGTAAAATATTTGATCATTGAAGCCCAAAATATGATTGTATACGGCCCAACAAAAATTCTATCAAAATAAGCTCAACTGTGAACACGGCCCAACAAAAAAATAATCCGGATAACATAAGAGGAAACCCGGAACAAAAACATATTACCCGGTTCAACTTATCACAAGTCCGGATGGCATGAATTTAACATTAAATCCTGGATGGCAAAGAGGGTCTCTCGGTCCATTAATGTAAACCCGGACACATGGGAATAACTCCCGGATCATGAAGACCCGGATCACTTGGCTTTGTAATACACACCCAGATTAAGCTTTCAAAATTGACACCTACAACCGCCATTCTCATTGTAAATCCACACGGCCGCCGGACACAATTGTAAAACTTACAACCTCCATTCTTCAAAATAATTCCACCGAAGTTCAATTAATAAACACAATCAACCATTCTAATTTTCAAACATCGACCCATGAGGTTAGAATTAAAAAAAATACCAACCAAATTCATTAAAAATAGCTGCCAACAACAATTGTTTCCACCGTCATCATGTTTGCATCACCATATTTGAATCACCATGTTAATTGATAATAAATAAAACAATTGAAATCAAATCCCAGTCGCCATCCATATTCATAAACCATCACCGATCCACTAACATATGAGCACCAATCACATTTAAACTCCATTGAAATCACAAAAAAAATCGAGGATGGTGTGGCTTTAAATTCATCAAACCCATAGCCTCCATTCATATATTTAGGTTCCACCGACCCATTAACGGTTCGCCAGTCACCAAAGTGAACCAACAGGCCGCCAGTCACAAGCAGCCTCCACCGACCCACGATCCTTTTTAGCACCCAATCACAACACCAATTTCAATAATAAAAAAAACTGGATAAAATAAAAGGCGTCAAACCCGGATGTTATGGTCACTTTACAAGTCCCGGATAGAGAAGGCTCAACTCCCGGATCAGATGCTGTAACTCCCGGACACAAAGGTGCACGGCTGAAAATCGATCTAGAGCACTTAAATCCAAATCAACAATTTTACCAAAAAAAACCTTGGGCTGTAGAACATGAACTGTTGAAAATCGATCGAATCAAAGAAAAAAAATTCTTTGATCCGACTTTGATACCACATGTAGATCCCAGATTCAACAACAATTCATGAATCAAATAATGATAACAAGATGAGGTTGGGAGAGAATACTTTTTATTCACATTGAAAACGAAGAACACGAACAAAACCTAGAGAAAATGTTTCTCTCTCTAGAACACACGCTCTCTCAAAGACAGACGACTACATTATGAATAATGAATGACTTAACCTTAAAACCCTAAACACATAAACTATTTATATCTCCCCCCCCCTCACTTGTTTTAACCTAAAACCCAAGCCTAATTACAATTTAAAGCCCATTTACAATTAAAGCTAAACTACAAATATTAATTGTAAACCCTTTACAAAACTTTCTAATTTGGACATTTTATGTCCTAACACTGCCTTTCTGAATGGTAAACTTCATGAAGAAGTATATGTCTATTGGTTCCAGATTCAGTCTTTAACAATGATTTAAACAAATAAACATGTAATAACAATAATAACAGCGGAAGCAGATAATGTTTAAACCAAATCAAGATTCACACTCACAGTATTAAGAAGATATATCCAATAAAGCAAATATATGAACAAGACAAATATTCACTGGATAATGCAATCTAGATTATGAAGAACACCCAAAAAGGTGGTTTAATCTTACAAGATCTTCTTGTACATTTTTCAGTACATAAATAAATAATTCTTATACAAGTTTATAAAGAAATACACACTTTGAGCAATGGGATGCACGTCCTATTTATAGGACCATAAAGTGAATAGTGTACTTTATTGACATAAGAAGCATGCTTGAACAGTGTCTTACCTAAAAGGTAGGCTCAAGACATGATTGAAAAGTAACCTATTCAAAAGGTAAATCTTATCACTAGGTGATGTGTCTTCTGTTCTTGTGTCAACACTTGTTGAATTCTTCAGCTTGATCTTCAGAGACAATGTCTTCAGAGCTCTGATGTAGGTACCTCTGATGAAGCCATCTCTGATGTCTTCTGCTGGATTTCTCTCTCTGGAAAGTTCTTCAGAGGCAAGCTTGCTCTCTCTGAAGGGCTATCTCTGAAATTCCTCTGAAATAAGACTTGGATTATTTTCAATACTTTTACATATCAGAGTTGGGGCTAACAATATCCCCCTAAGTATTGAAAAAAAAATTGCAAAATAGCAGAGATAATTTATCTAGAAAGCAAAGAGGAGAAAATCATCCTCTATTAATTGTTACTTCTCACTTAAATATTTAAGTTACATTACAAGAGAAGATAACAAACAATAATTTACAAGAAAGAAAAATTACAACCTAACACCAGAATAGATCCTATGAAATTTCATGATTAACTCTCTGAATTGAATCATATAGCTGATCTCTGTTCATAGGGCTTGATATAGGTCTACTCTGTGTCTTTCCTTCTTCATGTTAATCATCCTTAGCACTCCTTTTAAAGTCTCATCAGAATACTTGGCCACTTCTGAGGAAAGGAAGATTTTCTTCACGTTGTCCACTCTGAACACAAACCCCAGTGGCTCTGCTATGATCGATCTAATCTTGAATTTCTCCAAGTCTTCAATTATCTCCACTGGAGCAGTGACCCCTAGTTTCTCAACCCTAAGGTTCAGGGCTATCTGAAAATCCAGTCTGGCTCTGAGCTTGATATGAGCTTCCATAACTCTCTTTACTTCATCTTTTGCCATTTTGAAAACCCTTCCTTTTTCTGATTTAGTAGAGCAGAAGGCATAGAGATGAGTAAGGTCATAAGGACTCAGATTCACCAAGTCATTGTCATTGAATTGGTAGACTTGGTGATCTAAACGAATGACCTCGTAATGCCTGTAGACGATTTTGTTGTAGCCATATTTCTTCTCATAAACCTTGTTGATTTCGAGGATGGGGTGCTCTGAAAGAACATCTCTTCTTTGGCTTGTGTTGTCTTTTATGAACCTCTTCTCTATCTCATCCATGCCTTCTCTGATCCTTGGGTTCAGAGGAAATGTCAATATGTATTGTATATTGAATTAACAATATAGGTACCTGAAAGTATCTTCTATTGAAGCCTTTTCTTCGGTGGTAAAAAACTCTAGAGGCTTTGTGAATCTGGAAAAGGCAGGAATTCCAATGTTTGATCTCTGAACAAGTACCTCTGATGTTGATCTTCCAGCTTCTGAGGTTGGAGGTACTTGTTCATCATCAATCATTGTGGCATCAATAGACGACTGTTGAGTAGCTGTCTCTGGTTCTTTTCTTTGGATTGTTGAGGATGATGGTGGAGTCTCGTTGATTGCAGAAGATATCATTACTTCTATTTGCGTATTGTTTTCAATCTGTTGCTCTGCCTCTGATGTACCAAGTAGGCGAGGTTGAGCATTCTGATATGCGTACTCCTTTTTAGCATCATTATCTTCTTTAGAGTCACTCCTAAACGCATCTCTCATAATTATCTGAGGGCGTTTTGGGGAGGAGAAAGCATCCTCTCAGGGAGTGCTAGCATAGTCTATCAATTCTTCATCTTCATCCTCAAGAGCAACGATTGTCTCTGGGATGGCATTCACCACTGGAACAACTAGGACTTCTGAAGTTGATGGTGCTAGAAGAATTACTGGTATTGGGGAGCATAAAACGGTTGAAGGTTGTTCTTCAATAGAGGTGGAGTTTCTCTCTGGTTCATTCATCTCTTGTGCTCCACCAGGTTGCTTATTTGCAAAGGAGGAGGGGGGAACAAAGCCACTTGCTTCTTCTGCTCTTAATGATTCTTGCTTCTCCCCCTTTTGATGTTCTGATGACTCTTGAGGTTTGTTATCATGATGGTCATCATCAGAATCATCAAACTTTGCTTTCTTCTTTGCCACCTCCGCACAAGAAGTCTCTACTACTTTCTTCTTCATCTTTGAGTCCATCTCTGGAGATATGGCACTTTAAAGTAGATGCTGAACACTATTTGTTGGTTATATATGCTCAAGAATGATTATAAAATAATATTACCGGTAATATATGATCCTATAGGGTCACACCGAACAACAAGTTGACACCGAATTGATATTTATAAGAATTCGATTATTGATAAATTTTAATTGTTTCTTGAAAATATTATTGAATATGATTCATAATATTAGATGCAAATAAAAGATTCAAGTTTATTAAATAATATGATGGGCAATGTAACTAGAATTAAAAGGAGGGACCTTTGGTAATAAAATTTAAATTGTTAAAATTGTGATTTTAACTATTTTAAACTAGGAGGGTTTAAAAGAAAATATTGCATGGATAGCTTGTTTCTTATTGGCTCTTATGTGTTACTTATCTTATCAAAAGGGTTGTGTAAGAAATAAAAAGCTAGAAAAATCTCTCTCTTCTCTGGTTTTTTCGAAAACCACCATTGTGGTGGTGGTTTTGTTTTCTTCTTCAAATCTTTTGAAGTTTTGATTCATGAGCACCCTTTGCATCATTCAAGAGAAAGAACTAGCATTCAAGGTGTTGGTGCTTGTTTGGGTTAGTGTCTTCATCAACATCCCTTTTTCACCAAAATCAAAGGACTACAAAGGTTGTTGCTTCTTCACCTTTCCTTTTCTTAAGTTTCATGTCATGATCTTACATGTTGCATGCAAAGTGATCCTTGTGGGTTTAAATGTGGTTTTATGTGATCAAAATTTTAAAGCTTTCGTTGCGTTTTTTTTGTTGTTAAAACCCATTTTGTTGTTTTAATATGTCTTGGCTCGGACATTATGAAAGATTTAAGAAAGGCTAATTATGTTCTTGGAATAAAGATCTATGGAGATAGATTGAGACGACTTACAAGTTTAAGTCAAAGTACATAGATTGATAAGATCTTGAAAGGTTCAAGATGCAAGGCACTAGATGTAGTTTCTTGCAATTATGATATGACATAATTTTGAGCATGCTTCAATATTCTAGCACAAAGGTTGAGTTAGATAAAATGATTGGTATTCCATATGCTTCGGCAATTGGATCCATCATAAATGCCAGATATGCACTAGACCGAGTATGTCATAATGCTTTAAAGCATTAGAGGAAGAAACCAGCGAAATACGTGGGAAGGTCATTGGATGACTGTAAAGAACATTCTAAGGTGCTTACGAAGAACCAAAGAAGTGTTCCTTAATTAAGGGTTGGAAGAAGATCATAGTAAACTGTTACACTATTGATAGCTTCCATAAAGATCGAGAAGGTTCTCGACCATAAAAGGGGTATGTCTTCATTATGAATGAAGAAGTAGCTCGTGGGAAAGAGTTCCAAGCGAAGGAAAATTGCATAATATAGTACAGAATAAGAATATACTACTACTTTAGAAGCAGCAAAAGAGAAGATGTTTTGGATGAAAGAGTTCATTGAAAAACTAGATTGATGCCTCCCATTCAGGATCACCTAGAAATCTTTTGTGACAATATGCGTGCCATTACGCAAGCTAAAGGATACTATGTCACATCAGAGTACCAAACATCTACTCCAAACATTTAACTATGTTTGGAATAAAGTTAAAGATGGAGATGTTAGTATTCACAAAGTTCACACAAATCAAACTTTGGTGGACCCATTCACGAAGCTCCTTTCATAAGCTAAGCTTGATGGGTCATGCTTGAGCTACAGGACTTCGTTATTCTAGTGATGGGATTTGATTTGGATTTAGTATTTGGATATTGGAACAGGTTAAGCAATAAGTATAGTATTTAGTTAGATATATAGGATATGATCTTTTCATAATCGTTGTGTTCTATATTAGCATGTTTAATCCTTGAATAAACTAGTTATTGTAAATGTACATAGTTTATCATAGTTGTGGGAGTAACTATGAAGTAGGACTAATATGAATTGGATTGGTTGACTTTTAAGAGTAAAAGTGGCAAAATGTTGCAACCAAGTTCATAGGTACTTGTTAGGGAATAAGTACTGGACATGACCCACTTCAAGATCACTTCATGGATCGTCGTTATAAGTGACACTTGAATAAAGGTATTTATCTTTGTATCCTTAGAACTGAGATGCATATTTGGGACTCAAGTGTAGGGAGTGTTGTGCTTTGATATGGTTAACCGCTGTTCTTGAAAATAAGCAGTTATAAAGGCCATCATTGGGCATAGCATGAACTGCATAAGAGGCGTATGTAGTCAAGATGGGATTTGTTCCTCTAAATGGTTTAAGAGTGAGACATCTAAGGCGCCTTACCAAAAGTTGAGCAACATATGAGAATGATAATGATCCATGTCTCATGTTCAACATGATGTCCGAACAAAGGGATAACTGATACCACACCTTATACATCAATTGAAGCTATGATACAAAGGGAGATAATTGGAGAAATTGCTTTATTGAATAGGTCTTGTAAGAAGATAAAAGTTTTGGTTTAAGAAAAACAATATTACCAACTACATCAGTATCACTAACAGTCATTCTATTACAATCAATATTAGAACATGATTTTGTAGTCTCTTCAACTTTCTTCTTTGGTCTCCATTCAGATCTCACTTCAGGCCTTTTGTTTTTCACATCTGAAACATATGAATTTTGATACTTAGAACTTTTTATGAGATTTTCAAGTGTTGACCAAGTTTGACTTTTAAAGTTTAGCTTTGAATTTTTGAACGATCAAATTAGTGCAAATTTCAAGATGACTTCAAGGGAGGCTCTTGCTATTGGAACAGATGTTAAACCACCAGTTCTTTTCAAAGGAGAATAAAATCAATGGAAGGACAAATTCCTGGACTTCATTGACAGAAATGATCTGGGTGATTACATCAGACCATCACTGAAAGAAGGACTGATGAAACCTCCAACTAAGATATTATTCTTTGAAGATGATCAGTGTTATTTCCAAAGAGGAAGATTATGTTTTGTTAACGATTCTTAACAAAGGGGGAGATTGTGCTTTATTGCTGAAATTTCTTTTTGAAGATGATCTTGAATCCAAAGGGGGAGATTGTTAGTGCACAAATGTGTTGGATACAAGATCATGAAGATGAAAGATGAAAGTCAAAGTCAAAGGCTCAAGTCAAAGCCTCTCAAGCATAAAGTCAAAGTCTTTTGTAATAAGTCAATGTCAAAGTCAATGTATTTTGTATTTTGTCTTGTATTGTAATTGTAGGGTATAAATAGTTTTGTTTTTGTTAGTAGACATATTAGACTAGAAGGTAGCATCTTGAGAGAAGTGATTGTAGAGAGAGAATTATTGAGAGTTGAGAGCATACTGTTGTATTCAAAATTGAATTGAAATAAAATGGAATTGAATTGAATTGTTTGTCATCTTGAGTGATTGCACGTACTGTGGGACACACAATTGCTCTGATACCACTTGTTAGGTCCAATTATCACAATTTAATTGATTGAGAAGAATTAACAAGAGAATTGGGAGGGAATTTGTTGTATTATTCACTAAGTCTAGATAGAGTCAAAAGGTTTCTCTCTCTAGAAACACAGACAATACAAACGGCTACATTGTGTAATGACTTACTTCCCAAACTACTACAAATAAATCCCTATATATACCCCAACACCCTTGTTTACAATTTAAGTCCAAACCCAAAGTACAAGGCCCAAACTACATAATGTGATTACTTTACAAAACTTCTAAATAGAACATTTTATGTTCTAACAATGAGCTTGTGGGAATTGGATGTTGTTGAATGGCAATTACAGTCATATGTTGTTGGGGGCCGTGAGATGTTGCTAGACGTCCACCACTGTCTATATCATTCTATAATACAATCTTGAGCAAGTGGGAGATTGTTGGTTCTATATGCTCAAGAATAATTATAAAATAATATTACCGGTAATATATGATCCTATAGGGTCACACCGAACAACAAGTAGACACCGAATTGATATTTATAAGAATTCGATTCTTGATATATATTAATTGTTTCTTGAAAATATTATTGAATTTGATTCATAATATTAGATGTAAATAAAAGATTCAAGTTTATTAAATAATATGATGGGCTCATATGTAACTAGAATTAAAAGGAGGGACCTTTTGTAATAAAGTTTAATTTGTTAAAATTGTGATTTAACTATTTTAAACTAGGAAGGTTTAAAAGAAAATATTGCATGGATAACTTGTTTCTTATTGGATCTTTTGTGTGGCCATGTTGATGGTTGATTGTATAAGTATCTTACTTATCTTATCAAAAGGGTTGTGTAAGAAATAAAAAGCTAGAAAAATCTCTCTCTTCTCTGGTTTTTTCGAAAACCACCATTGTGGTGGTGGTTTTGTTTTCTTCTTCAAATCTTTTGAAGTTTTGATTCAAGAACATCCTTTTTCATCATTCAAGAGAAAGAACTAGCATTCAATGTGTTGGTGCTTGTGGTGGATACCAATAGAGAAGCTCTAATTTGGGTTAGTGTCTTCATCAAGATCCCTTTTTCACCAAAATCAAAGGACTACAAAGGTTGTTGCTTTTTCACCTTTCCTTTTGTTAAATTTCATGTCATGATCTTACATGTTGCATGCAAAGTGATCCTTGTGGGTTTAAATGTGGTTTTATGTGATCAAAAATTTAAATCTTCCGTTGTGGTTTTTTTATTGTTTGTTAAAACCCGTTTTGATCTAAAACCCATCACTATTTGTCTGCTGGCCTGCTTTGGCAATGAATTTGCTCGAGACATTGAGCATTTTACTTGTCACTAGGTTGGAAAATTATTGAAGATATGCTTTGGTGACCAAGTTAGCTATCTTTGAGATTTGTGAAATTGAAGGTTGAGGAGCAGCAGGGACAGGGATCTGAGCAATCGTGTTAGTGATCACAGGTTGAATAGGTTTTGGTACCCATATGAATTAGGGTCCTTCTTTGTTAGTACTTGAAACTTTCTAGAATAGTTTCCGCTTCTGTGATGTGGAGAATCATGTGCATAAACTCTATATGAACCATACCAGTTTTGAATATGTGCTTTGTGAACAACATCATCAGTGCCACAATAAGAAGAACAAAATTTTCTTTTTACCTAATCTGATTAAGTGATTTGCAGACTTAGTAAAATCAGGCTTAGCAAAAGATTTACCTTTAGGTAACTTGTTCTTTTGTACCTTTGGAATAGATGCACTTGATTTCTGGTATTTTTCATCTTCAGGAGATCCCTTAACAACCCAAATCATATGATCTCTCCTAGATGCTTTCATTCCAGATTTTGAAATATAAGTAGCCTTTTTATCAACAGACTTGACATAGAATGAACTTGAAGATTTAATCTGACATTTGGTTTGACAGTTTTATTCTTGAAAATCATTTTCTGAAATAAACTAGAAACAGATTGAAATGAACATACCGATTCAGCTGAGTCATCATCTGTTGGTCCCGGAGGTGCTTAACAAGTTTGTAGAAGGGGGGGGGTGAATACAAATACAAAATTTAAAGTTTAATAAATTATTTATTGATAAATCAAACACAATTTACAAGTCTGTTGCGGAATAAGATTAAGTAGAACCCAATCTAAACAAACTTAAGAAGACACTAAGATGGTTGCACAAGAATATAGAGAATGAGGATTGGAGAATATAGAAAACAAGGGTTTCTATGAAGGTTCAAGAATAGAGCACACTCTTAGATGGAGAGGTGATCTTTCTATTTATACCCTATGCATTAAATGCATGGCAGGGTACTTTACACGTGTCCTTCATTGATTGGCTGAGAGAGTCTGACTTTGGGAGACATGCTTTCAGTCGTATCATGAACAGTGTAGTTGACAGAGTTGTTGTACGAATTGTGGCAGAGGTATGTCCGTTCTGACACATCGTACTGGTTGTGCAAGGTAAGACAAAAGGAGACTTGAGGCATAAGTTACGTGATCGTGTGATCGCTAAATATCTCTTCCTTCAGAGATACAAAGAAGTTCAGCTATCGCTGAAGCTTTTCCTCATGTTCCTTCGCGTATAAGTAGAGTCGTCTTTGCTTCACTTATATCCGCATCAGGTCACTAGTAGACTTGTCTTTGTTTAGTGGCTTCGTCTTCGATTCAGCTATGAACATCTGTTGACGCGAGACTTGTCTTCAGGGATTAGGTTAACTGTTTACATCAGAAACTATCAGCGATAACTGAACAGACTCAGTCTGATCGCTGATAGTGAAACACTAATACATATGAAATGTGTTGGGAACTGAAGAATTGATCAAGTATGGTTAATGCTGCTGGTTCAGAGTTACTACTGCTAGAAGAATTCAAGGATAATACTGCTGAGTATTACTACTGCTAGTGGTTAGTGCTGCTAGTCAAAGTTAGTGCTGCTTGAACAAAGTTAGTACTGCTTAGCTAGTTAGTACTGCTAGTGGTTAGTGCTGCTTACAGTTAATGCTGCTTATGACTTGAAGATCCGAATGAAAAGGATGACAGCTGGAAAAAATAAAGATATTCATGGAAGGCTTGAAGATAATGATGGAAGATATACTGAAGATATGTTTATTTATTGTAATTATCTTTTATTCAGTATATGTATAGATTGTATAGAATTGTTTAGAAAAAAAAATTCTAAGTTTTGTTCTAGAGAGAAATCAACCTCAAGGCAAAGATCCTAATTTTAGAGAAGTAGAATTCGTCTTGAAAGAGTCTGTTCTTCAAGATTGAGGTTGAGTGTGTAATCTTGTGATTTAAATTATTCAATACAAGTTTACAGTTTGTTATTCATATTTACTGTTTGTGATTACTGTTTCATTGAATATCAAAGTGTTATTCCGCAAATTTCTTTGATATTGTTTCTGAGAATTAATTCTTGTTAAGAATTCGATCCTGACAAGTGGTATCAGAGCAGAATTCGAATTCTTAACAAGAATTAATTCTCAGAAACAATATCAAAGAAGTTTGCGGAATAACACTTTGATATTCAATGAAACAGTAATCACAAACAGTAAATATGAATAACAAACTGTAAACTTGTATTGAATAATTTAAATCACAAGATTACACACTCAACCTCAATCTTGAAGAACAGACTCTTTCAAGACGAATTCTACTTCTTTAGAATTAGGATCTATGCCTTGAGGTTGATTTCTCTCTAGAACAAAACTTAGAATTTTTTTTTCTAAACAATTCTATACAATCTATACATATACTGAATAAAAGATAATTACAATAAATAAACATATCTTCAGTATATCTTCCAGCATTATCTTCAAGCCTTCCATGAATATCTTTATTTTTTCCAGCTGTTATCCTTTTCATTCGGATCTTCAAGTCATAAGCAGCATTAACTGTAAGCAGCACTAACCACTAGCAGTACTAACTAGCTAAGCAGTACTAACTTTGTTCAAGCAGCACTAACTTTGACTAGCAGCATTAACCACTAGTAGTAGTAATACTCAGCAGTATTATCCTTGAATTCTTCTAACAGTAGTAACTCTGAACCAACAGCATTAACCATACTTGATCAATTCTTCAGTTCCCAACAATCTCCCCCCTAACTTGACTTTTAGGAAAAGAAGTCAAGTTCTTCAGATGCTCTTCAAGATGCTTTCAACACTTCAGATTCAGTTTCCCAAGTTTGGATCTAAGCCCAAACTTTGATTGACAGTTCTTCTCACCATAATCTTGGCCATCTCTGAATCCTTTGTACATACCAGTGTAGCTTTAAGCATCCCTTCTAACTTCTCCTTGCTATGCTCATAGATTTTGTCCACCAGGTAGTATTCATGATAACAGTTGTCAATAGTAATCATGTATACTCCACAGTTTTCAAACAGTATCCATTTATCAATCTTCTTGAATATGAACTCATGCTTATGATCTTTAATCCTATAATTCACTCTTTCTGGATCAAACATCATGCACAAGTATTCCAATGTCACTTTGAGAAATTCTCTTCAGTACCTTTCAACCCAGGTTCATAAAGTTTCATCCCCACTTTGTATAATTCTTCTATATCAGCTCTTGAACAACTTCTGATAACTCCCCCCCATGTTGAATAAGCTTCAAATGAACCATCAGCTCTCTTGATTCTGAAGAAATTCTTTCCACTGTCTCTTAGAATATCCCAGAAGATGATCTCTGGAGCTTGCATAGAGATTGGAACAGCCTTCAAAGGTTCCACTATTGTCATGTACAGATCCATACTCTCATCAGTTGGCTTACTTGACTGTTCTGGAAGTTGTACTGATTTTGCTATAGGTACCTCTGAATGCTCTACTGTAGTACCAGTTGTTTCTTCCACTCTGGGCCTTTTAGACTGCTTTTTGGAAGCAATTGTCTTCACCCTTTTTCCAGCTTTGGCTTCTACATCAACACCCTCATGTTCTTCCTTCTTCTCTTCAGCTTTGTCTTTTGAGGGTGTGGTCTCCTCAGGGAATGGTTGTTGGATGTTGAGATCATGTCTCTCTTTCATCCTTCTTTCTGCTTCTTCCCTTTGAGAGGAATGCCCTTGGAGCTTTGCCATTTCCTTCCTGTAGAGCTCCTCAACTTGACTGTATGCCATGTTAGTGAACATCTCCCCCTTGACTCCAATTGCACCTTTCAGGAAATTTATCATCTTTCTTCTTTCCTGATTGGCCAAAAAGGTCTTGGAGGGTTGTCTTTTCAGCTTTATCACTGGCATCTTTTTATAACTTGAAGTTTCTTGGTCTGAGCTGCTTCTTTTATGCTTTTCTGATATTCTGCATTCAACTTTCTGGCCATGATCTTTGCAAGTTCTCTGTCTGTTTCTGTTTACAACTGTTCCTCCTTTTCCATTTGGTCTTGAAGCTGCTTTGCTATTGCCTCATCCATTTCAATCTGAGACTTCTTCTTTGTAGGCAGTTCAGCTTCTTCAACCATCTTTTCTTTTCCTTTTCCCTTTATATCCTTCAAGACTTCCTTCTCTTTTTGCTTCTTTGAGATCCCTTCTTCATTAATGACTACTCCCTTGGCTTTTTGAGTAGCCTTAGGAGTATCATTCTTGGCTTTAACCAAAGTTTCAGCTATCTCCATTTCCTCTATAGAAAGCCCTGTTTCTGCTGCTTCTTGTATTTTAGCAGCATTAACAGTTTCTGCTGTTGTTCCATGTTCTGTCTCCCCCTCAACTTCAACTTCCTTTACAATTGAGCTTTCTTTCTCTTTTTCCCCCTCTGACTTCTCCCCCTTGTTGAAAGGATCTTGAACATTTACCCTCTTCTTCAGCACAAATTGCTTCTTTTTCTTTTTAAGTACCAATCTTTTTACCAATTTCTTTAGTTTGGTGATCTGGACTTGTTGAGATAGAATCACCAGTTTCAGCTCTTCAATCTCTTTCCCTTGTTTGATGACATCCATATTGATGTTGCCCATTGTTTCCATCAATTCATAGTAAGAATATTTGTCCTCACCCTCTCCAGAAGTGTTACCTTCTTTGGAAGGATCATTGGATCTTTTTGTAGTGGAAGTCTTCTGCCTAGCAGAAGCACTGTCCACCCCCTTGGTTTCTTGGCACCAGGGACCTTTGAATGATTGCTCATTCAAAGTTGCCATGGGGGAGGTGTTATTGATGTTACCACTTTCCTCCTCTGTGCTAGCAGGAGTAGTGGCAGCCTCAGCACCCATATACTCTTCCTCCTCCTCAGAGAGTACCTCCTTGGGGTTGGGAGACACCCCTTTGGTTTCCCTATTGATATTCCCTAAAGGAGAATTCTCCCTTAGAGGGCTTAGAGGCTTGGGGGTTGATGGTACAAGAAGGGAAGGAGCCTTCTTTACCTGTTTCCTCTTGTAAGTTTGGGTGATTGGAGATGTTGGTTTTTCAAGAAGGGACTGGGGGATAGATTTAGAGTGGGAAGGTTGGGATTGGCTAGCAGTAGGATGGTCTAATGGGGGCCTTGACCCTGCTACCATACCTTCATTGGTTTGGGACACCACCATCATTGTAGAGAACAATGGGGTGTCTACTCCTTCCGAGTCCCCAACAGATCTTCTCATATTTGAGAAAACCTTGCCTTTGGGGGGTTTAGGTACATATACCCCAACAGGATGAGGTATATCCGTCAATTCATGAGTAATAACTTCTTGGACAAACCTGGGGTACATAAAGAAGCTCTTTTTGTTTCCCATGTTTGAGACAAGATCACTGAAAATCATTTTAGAAAAGTTGTACTTTCTGGCAGTGGCCAAGCACACCAAAGCATAAGCAATGGTGCTGCTGAACTCACTCCATCCAGTAGTCTTTTTGGAGATACAGTGCATAAGGGTATGGACAAAGAAACGCCATTGGGGTGAGCATTTGGCTTTTGAGAACTTGAACACACCCAATGGGCCTCCATACCCCATTCTTGTAAGAGAAGAGAACAGTTCATCATTTGGGATAGAAGTTATACCAGAGGCATCGTCTAGACGTAGACTGATGCGAATAACTTCTTCAGTAACTGTTAAGGGTTTGTCACACACCCTTGTCTTGATCATTTGCACACCATTCTCAGTAATAATGGTGGCATTTGCCCAGAATTGCCTTTGATGCTCGATATAGATTGTAGGTGATACAGTAAGAGCATGGGCAATATGGCTTGTTTTGAGGAAATCCACTATCTGATGAAATCCTGCGGCTTGCTTTGGCTTTTGTAGCATCGCGATATCATTGTGTTCATCGATGAAAGCCATGGATGCCATTGATCTGTGCGACAAGCTTGCCTGAAAACTTTGAGTCTTTGAGAGAGAAAGGGTTTAGAGCGCAAGTGAACAGTATGCAAAGAGTCGTTATGAACTTTTAGGCGGGCAAAGGGTATTTATAGTATTCGGGACATAAGCAGTATTAACCTAGAGCAGTATTAACGGACAAGCAGTATTAACTGCGAGCAGTATTAACTACTAATAGTATTAACTGATAGCAGTATTAACGACTAGCAGTATTAATTAAGAGCAGTATTAACTACTAGCAGTATTAACTGATAGCAGTATTAACGACTAGCAGTATTAACTAACTAGCAGTATTAACTGAGAGCAGTATTAACTAACTAGCAGTATTAACTGAGAGCATTATTAACTACTAGCAGTATTAACTGATAGCAGTATTAACGACTCGCAGTATTAACTGATAGCAGTATTAATGACTAGCAGTATTAACTAACTAGCAGTATTAACCGAGAGCAGTATTAACTACTAGCAGTATTAACTAACTAGCAGTATTAACTGCGACCAGTATTAACTACTAGCAATATTAACTGAACTTACTCCTTTAATCTTGCGAAATACTGAGTACTGCTATACATATCCTGAAATAGAAGATTAGTAACACCAAGAATAAATAATATACAGGTATAAAACCACTTTTTGAGAAGGAACTTATTCAGAGTTGATCATTCCCACACTTGTTACCAAGAAAGTGAATCTACCCACATCAAAAGCTTTAGTGAATAGATCAGCAAACTGGTTATCAGTGTGAACCTTTACAACTTGAATAAGTTTCTTTTCATTACAGTCTCTTATAAAGTGATACCTGATCTCAATATGCTTTGTCTTAGAGTGCTTGACAGGATTATTCACAATGCTGATAGCACTGCTATTATCAATAAAGATGGGAGTGTGTAGAAAGGTTACCCCATAGTCCAGCATTTGATTCTGAATCCATAAGACTTGAGAACAGCAACTTGCAGCTGCTATGTACTCTGCCTCTGTTGTAGATGTGGACACTGTGGTTTGTTTCTTGCACTGCCATGAAACTAGTCTAGCACCCAAAAACTGACATCCTCCAGAAGTAGATTTTCTGTCCAAGTTTGCCCCACCTAGATCACTGTTTGAGTATGCTATTAGGTCAAAGGGTGAGTCATGAGGATACCAAAGTCCCAATCTAGGTTGCCCTTTGAGATATCTGAATATCCTCTTAACAGCTTGAGAGTGAGATTGTTTTGGCCTAACTTGGAATCTTGCACATACACAGACTGGAAACATTATGTCTGGCCTAGATGCTGTGAGATACATGAGAGAGCCAATCATGGATCTGTAATGATGCACATCCATATCCTCCCCCTCAAGATCTGCTGTTATCTGCTTGTGTGTCTCCATAGGTGTGTTGGCAGGTTTTGAATCTGAGAAACCAAACTTGGTTAGGATGTCCTGCACATATTTGGACTGACAGATGAAAATTCCATCTGACTTCTGTTGAACTTGGAGTCCAAGGAAAAAGTTAAGTTCCACCATGGAACTCATTTTGAACCTTTGATGCGTTAGTTCCTCAAACTCCTTGCACATGCTGTCTCTTATGGATCCAAAGATAATATCATCAACATAAATTTGAACCAGCAAGATATCCTTCTTCTTTCTCTTGATAAATAGAGTCTTATCAATGACTCCTCTTTCAAAGCCATTTTCCAAGAGATAGGATGACAAAGTGTCATACCATGCTCTTGGAGCTTGATGCAGTCCATAAAGCGCTTTCTTCAATTTGTATACCCTGTCTGGATAGCTTGGGTTTTCAAACCCTGGTGGTTGACAGACATATACCTCCTCTTCAATTGAGCCATAGAGAAATGCACTTTTGACATCCATTTGATAGACTTTGAATTTCATGTAATAAGCATAAGCTAGGAATAATCTGATTGCTTCTATCCTAGCCACAGGTGCAAAAACTTCTTCATAATCTATTCCCTCTTCTTGAGTATACCCTTGAGCCACCAGCCTTGCTTTGTTCCTTATGACAATTCCTCTTTCATCTCTCTTGTTCCTGAAAATGCACTTTGTGCCAATTGCTCTGTGACCTTTAGGAAGGTCTACTAGATCCCATACATCTTGTAGTTTGAACTGCAACAGTTCCTCTTGCATTGCTTCTATCCAACTGGATTCTTTCATAGCATCATGTGCCTTTTTAGGCTCAAGCTGGGATAGAAAACATGTAAGCACTGTATGCTGTTGATCTTGCATTTCTTGAAGCCTGCTTTGATGTCTAGTCATCATAGGAGAAGATATATCTCCTATTACCAGCTGTGGAGGATGATTCTTTAGTACTCTGGTGTTATGACTAGGTTCTTCATTAAGTCCTACCTCTAGATTAGAGTCATTCAACTCAACTAAAGTGTTTTCAGCAGCTTCTTCTGATTCCTTTTCTTGAGTCTCCTCAGCTCTACTTTCTTCTTCATGCTGACTTGATCCAGTAGATGGTTCCTTTTCACAGTTTTCAACAGAATCCACTGTGGGTATAGGAAAGATCACAGATTTAGATGTACTTTCTTGAACTTGTGTAGTCTCTGATCCTCCACATCCTGAACCTGCATAATCATCACTACTGAAACCAAAAGAGTTAGTTAGTGAATCAATGTCAAATAGCCACTGAGGACCAGACCCAATAGGGTTTGGTGTGTTCTCATTGCATTTGACATTGTCACTTTCTTCAATTATTCTAGAAGCAGAGTTAAAAACTCTGTAGGCCTTACTCTGAGATGAATAACCAACAAGAAATCCATCATCTGCTTTGCTATCAAACTTACCTAAGTGAGTTTTGGTATTGAGAATTGTACAAGGACACCCAAAAGGTTTGAAAAAACCAATAAAAGGTTTTCTTTTGTTTAAAAGCTCATATGGTGTCTTGTTCTTAGGCTTAACTACTAGAACTCTGTTTTGGACATAACAGGCAGTATTAACTGCTTCAGCCCAGAAGGTAATTGGCAGTTTTGAATCAGCCAACAGAGATCTAGCAGCCTCTATTAGTGTCCTATTTCTCCTCTCAGCAACTCCATTATGTTGAGGAGTCCTAGGGGCACTATAATGTCTCTCAATACCTTTTTCTTCACAAAAGGTGTTTAGATCAAGTTTTTTAAATTCAGTTCCATTGTCTGATCTAATGATTTTTACTTTTTGATTAGTTTGGTTTTCAATTCTTAGGATAAAGGATTTGATCAATCCACTTGTCTCATCCTTACTCCTTAGAAAATATACCCAAGTAAATCTTGAGTAATCATCAACAATAACCAGGCAGTAAGATTTCTTGCCAATACTCATAACATTTGAAGGACCAAACAGATCCATATGCAATAACTGGAGACAAAAGGAAATGGAGTTTATCTCTTTGGTCTTATGAGAAGTTTTGTGCTGTTTGCCTTTAAGGCATGCAACACAATGATCATCACATGAAAATACTTTTGAAGGTAAACCTCTTACAAGATTGTTTTTAACAAGTTTGTTCATAGTTTTGAAGTTCATGTGACACATCCTTCTGTGCCAAAGAGAGGATTCATCTACAGAAGCTTTTGAAACAAGACAATTTAGAGATGAATCACTCTCAACATTGTCCATATCAAGACAATAAACATTGTCCTTTCTTGGAGTTCTAAGTAGTATCATTCTTTCATCAACTACCTTGAACCCTGGAGCAAGGATCATACACTCAGTATTAGTAAATAATATACTATGTTGTTTGTCACAAACCTGTGATACACTTAACAGGTTGTACTTCAATTGATAAACATAGTAGACATCCTCAAATGTCATCTTACCTTTGGTGATATTACCTTTGCCACTTATTTTACCACCAGTAAGATTATCTCCAAATGCAACATGTCCTCCATTGATATGCTTGAAATCCTGAAGGCATGACATGTTGCCTGTCATGTGCCTAGAGCAACCACTATCAACATGCCATATGCTCTTTCCCTTGAGCTGTTGGTTACTCTGCACATAGAATGAATCAGTTAGTATGAAATAGGAACCCAAGCCAAAGTGGTCTTGGGTACCCCTTTTTCATCAAAATACTTGCATTCTTTCTTGACAAGATTTTTGAACTTTAACTCCTCATTCTTGGAGTACTTTGTCACTATAATAGGCTTGGAAACATTTTTGCTAGAAGTAGTACTGGTTTTAGAAGTATTACCTACCTTAGCAGCACTTGCATGCTTAGCAGTACTAACCTTGTTAGAAGTAGTAACTGTGTTAGCAGCAGTAACTGTGTTGGCAGTATTAACCTTTGAAGAAGTATTAACAGTATTAGCAGCATTAATATTTTCAGCAGTACTAACACTGGTAGCAGCAGTAATACCTCCAGCAGCACTAACCCTGTCAGCAGTATGGTGGGCCAGACTTCCTTCTTTTCAATATCCAGATTTTCCAAATGAAAATCAGATAGCAAATGTGCTGCTTCCCCTTTGAAAATGTGAAACACTTTCTTGTTAAGAAGAAAATGAGTAGATGGTGAGGTTTGATCAAAAGTTGGCATGGGCTAGTTACCTGTTTCAATAATGATCACCAAAGAATTGTGAAACATTAGAAATGTGGCTGCCCGGCTCAGAAAGTAGTTGGTGCAGAGTTCTGATATTCTTTTAACCCTGTTCTCACACCCTCTTTCTTTTAAACATTAAGCTCGCTCTATCCAAACTTACTTTTTCTGTTTGACACACTCATTTCTTTTGACTTCTCACATTCAATCACTATGGATTAACTTCGTGGGTAGAAATCACTGGTTAAGGTAATTCCATTGAAGTAGTGTTAATTCCTAGCACAAAGAAATCATGTTTTCCTATGATGCATATATGTTAGTGTATTATTGTATCCAAGATTTAATAGGAAAAGTCAAGTCAAGATAAGTCAACAAAGTCAATGTTTAGTTTAGTCAATCTTAGAGTTTACTTTGTAGTTAAGCTTGTGATTTAGTCCTTGGTATAAATACCATGTTTCCTTGTAAATCATGTAGCGAGTTCATTGTAATACACTTGTGAGATCTATGACATAAACACGTTTCTCTCTCTACTCTCTCTCTAGACTTTGAATGTCAAATCTTGTTTAGATTGATAGATTTCTTGATTGTGATTGGGAAATTTACAATATCAATTGGTATCAGAGCAAACCAAACAGATTCAGAAAGATCAGATCACAGATTGAATTCAATTTTCAATATTTTAATTTTTCACGAACTCATTTCTTTTCTTGAAAATCACTGTTTGATCAAATGATGTTGAATTTGTTGTTCTTTGATTGTTAAATCGATTTTAATATGATCGATTAGTGTAATTGAATGTTTTGTATTCACAATTGTACACGATTTGATCACCACATCGTTTGAATTTTTAAGTTTCTGTAAGTTTCTTGAAAACACGAACATAAAGTCTGTTATAAGATCAATGCACTGTAATTTCATGTTTTTAGTGATCTTAGATTGATACAAAAGTTCTTAGTTTTGATTTTCGAACATACTGATGTATTTTGAGAATCAATTGCAGGTTTAAATCGTTTTTAGATCGATCGTGTGAAAAATCATGAAGAACGTGCAAGATTTGAAAACGCGCAAGTTCTTCCTTAGAACGCGCAAGCTTCATCATCAAGAACACGCAAGATTCAAGCCTGAAGAACGCGCAAGCTAAGCCCGCGAGTTTAAAATCTAAGTGTTAAAACGTGCTAAACATGTCTGCGAGTTTGAGCTTTGCGTGACAAGTGAAACGCGCAAACTGCGTCTTGCGCGAGCCGTGTAACACGCAAACATCGTCTTGTGCGAGTGCTGAAACGCGCAAACTTCATCTTGCGCGAGCCGTGTAACGCGCAAACCTCTCTTTGCGTGAGCTGTGTAACGCACAAACCTTATAAACGCGCAAACGTCATAAAACGCACACGTAGCGTCTAGCGAGTTCCAGAAACGCGTGAGTGCCTACTAGCGAGTTTCAGTGTGAATAGTGCTTTGCGCTTTCAGTGCCTTGCGAGTTTTGAGCTTTGCGTCTCTAGTGCCTTGCGAGTTTCATCCTTTGCGCGACCAACGTCAAACGCGTTTTGTTGTGAATAGTGTCTAGCACGTTTAGTGTCTAGCATGTTTAGTGTCTTGCGAGTTTAAAGACTTAGATTTTTTTCTGAAAATTAATTTTTTTTTTGTGATCCAAGTTTGACTTTTTAGTCAACATTTCTGATTTGTTTGGGAACGATCATTCATTATCAAGCTAATCTGTCAAGATGCCAACTACAGATGAGAGAGGAAATATTGTACTATCAGCCAGAGATTGTGCTATCTTGTACATGCCTGAGATACCAAAAATAGAAGCTGAACGAAATCAACTGAAAAATCAGAATTCAGTGCTTCTAAAGCAGATTCAGGAGTTGAAATTAAATTTTTCAAATTCTGATAAAACTCCTGACTGTAAAAAGTGTGCTAATATGGATAAATCTCATTTTGCAGGTATTCTCAGTGAGAAAGAGAAAGAGATTAAAGATAGAGAGAAAATGATGGAGATAAAAGATAATACCATTCAGTCTCTTGAAGAAGTAATCAAGGTGAATGAATCTTATCTTCAAAGTCTTCAAAGCCAATTGGAGAGAACTGAACAAAGATCATCAGAACTACAAGATGAATCAGTTAAGCTTCAATAAAAATATATGGCTTATGAAGAAACTGCATCTGCTTTGAAAGTAAAAAATGTTGACTTGATAAAAAGCATAAAAGAAGATAAAATTCAAGCGAATCTTCAAAACCAACTGAAGAAGACTAAACAGAAATCATCTGAGTTGAAAAATGAATCAGTCAAGCTTCAAAACAAGTTGAAGGTTTTTGAAGATCAAATATCTGCTCTGGAGAAGAAAAATGCTGAACTGAAAACAAGCCTCCAAGCAGAAAAAGAAAAAATCAAATGTGAAGACATCTTCAACTCAACAATCATCTGGGATTTCCAAGAAAACTTTACAAGAGAAAAAGGATCTTGAGCTGAGATGCATTAAACTTTCCAAGCAAGTGTCTGATTTTGAAAAAGTTATAATTACTGAACGAGACACATTTGCTAAGGAAAGAAAAGTTCTTGAAGATAAAAACACTGAATTTCCCAAGCAGATTTCTACTTTACAAAACTTGCTTGAAAAAGAAAGAAATATTTTCAAAGAAAAGAAGCAGTCTTTTGAGCAAGAAAAGAAATTATTTGAAAAGAAAAATGCTGGGATCTTCAATGAAATTTCTAATAAATCCAAGAACTTACAAAAAGATTTTGAGCAAGAACGTTCATATTTTGAAACTAAAATATCCAAGCTCATGTCCAAAATCTCTGTTCTATCATCAGATATTCTTAAAGAACAGATGGCTAGATCTGATTTGAAAAAGAAGTTTGAAACACTTACTTCAGAAAAAAACATTTTGACTGAAAAGATAAAGAGCTTAGAAGCTGCAAACGTCAATTTGTCAGAAAAGATTACAGTTGATGTGATTAGGCAATCACCTGTTGATAACTCAACAGAATCAGTCTGTTCTTTTAAAACAACTTCTAGTTCTATCCATGACAAAAATGTTTTGAAAAAGAAAAGTGTCAAACCACAAACTGTCAAATCAAGTCAGATCAGACCATCTAATCTATTTTATGACAAATCTGTTGATGGTTCAGCAAATTTTTACATCAAATCTCTTGGAAAGTCTTCTAAGAAAAATCAAATGGTCTGGAGAATGAAGAGTTCTTCAGATGATGAGAAGATGAAGGACAAAGCATTCAATTCCACATCCAACCCCAAAAATAACAGAATACTTAAAGGTAAATCTTTTGGTAATCCTGATATATATTTCTCGACTAATCATTTGATCAGAATTGCTCATAGGAAAATCTGTTGTTCTTACTGTGGAGAGAATGACTTCGTTCAGAGAAAAATTGCTCATTACTGGTGTGGTTCATATTATGTAACCTCCACAAGAACTGCAACTAACACTTCAGGACCCAAATACCAGTGGGTACCAAAAGCTACTGTGTTGCAGGCACCCAACGTTTAAGGGGGAGCATGATGTATGACTTCTGAGTAAATCAACTCAGGACTCGGACTTCATAGTCAAAGAGTATGGATTTTGAACAAAACAGTTCAAAACCCGAATTTTAATGTAAAGACTATGGCTTCTGATCACATGAGAGATCAGGACCCATTCTTAAATGTTCAGATAAGGATATTTTGCAAATATCCACGGGGAGCTTATCTGATATAAATCATTCTATAATGATTTGAGGGGGAGCTTAAATGTAAGTATCTTCTAATCCTAGATATCTGATTGTTTGAAAGAAGAACAACTTTCAAGCATGAAAAACGGTTTCTTAAATGTTCAAACCACTTCTCTATTCTCAAAAGATTTCATTAATTCAGAAGTGAGCTTTTAAATGTTTTTCATTATTAATCTTTCATGTTTAACTGACCGTGTGTTTCCAAAGATCAATACTTGCGTATTATCTTGTCTATATACTGTAAAGTATTCACACACATCGGTTCAGTACTTCATTTGAATCTGTTATTACCATGTCTCATAACGAACAAATTTTTCGATGGTAATACTCCCGTTTGCTTTCAAATGTTGTTGAGCATCAATCATCATTTCTAATTTGTGATCTCATTGTTAAATTGTTTATATTCGTTCATATAAACAAACCATCAATTTCTTTGATACCCTAACTATTTCATTTGATCTGATTGATACATTGTCAGATTCTCAAAACAATTCTCTTGATTTCATTTTATTTATTCAATATATTTGTTTTGAGAAATCTTCAAAGTTCAATTGCTCAAATCTCATGAGCATACAATCTGAAACTGTTATCTTTTTGTGCTTAACTGTTCAGTTAAACTGTTGAGCAACTATTCTTTTAGGACTTACATGGGATTTGTGTGTGAGCTTAAATAGAACTTCCATGGATTCACGTTAACCAGTGTTTCCTACCCAGGAAGTTATCCTAGAGTGATTGAGGTGTGAGGGGTCAAAATCAAAGAGTGGGGGAGATAACTCATCCGGTTGAGTTTTTCTCATTGTGTGGAGCGGTAAAATGAAAAAGAGAGATTGGTTAGAAACGAACTTCAATGTTTAAAAGAAAGAGGGTGTGAGATCAGAGTTAAAAGAATATAAAAACTCTGCACGAACCACTTTCTGAGTCGGGCAGCCACATCTTCTGATTGGTTCACATTCTTTGGTGACCATCATTGAAAAAGGCAGTGAGCCCATGCCAACTCTTGCAATTACCCCACCAGCCACTCGTTTCTTTATTAACAAAGAAATGTTTCATTTTCTTTGGGGACGCAACATATCTGCTATCTAGTCTTCACTCGAAAGATTTAGATATTGAAAAAGATTAGATATTGAAAAAGAAGGAAAGTTGCCCCACCTTCGCACCTCTTTCATGCACATTGAGTCCGTGTAATAGCTGTTGCTGTCTCAATAGTTTACACAGTTTGAGCCTTATGAAACACAATCATTGTGCTAAATTCTTTCATACACAATCACGAGCACACAGAAAATTTGTTTTTCTGTCAGAACATTCATAGATAAACCTTGTGTTTTCAATGATTGAATGGAAGTCCTAGGAAGTCATCATCAAACCAGCTCCTTAAATTGTACATTTGTTATACACAGTAACTCCGTGTTACTGACAGGCACTCCTAACTGTTTCATTTGTTGAATCAGGGTTACCAAGTTCATTATATCTGAATTCGAAAAAATTCGGGTATATA
The DNA here is from genome assembly GCA_023525745.1 of Arctium lappa. Classification (NCBI taxonomy): domain Eukaryota; kingdom Viridiplantae; phylum Streptophyta; class Magnoliopsida; order Asterales; family Asteraceae; genus Arctium; species Arctium lappa. The sequence continues at coordinate 53,883,573 of CM042058.1, read as the reverse complement.
CAGTTCGTGATTCAGATACTCAGATCAAAGGATGGAAAATGTCAAATTATCATAAAGGAGGAGATTGTTACATTGAGTACAAAGGGGGATGATCAAAGAATGTGTTGAAATTGAAAAGTTTTGATGATCATGAAGCTCACAATCATCAAAAAGGGGGAGATATCTACAAAGATCAATTTCAAAGACAAATGGTGAAGATAATCCTGAAGAGATAATTCTAAAAGTTCAAGACAATTCAGATGCTTACAATGTTTCAGAGACAGATTCTGAAGATGATTCGAGAAAGTTTGTTTTTCTGAAGACTGATCAGAGATTACAGAGATGAAGATACATTTTTCAAAGATCCCTAGAAGTTTCAAAGAAGTTTCAAAGAAGTTTCAAAGAAGTTTTCAAAGATTTCAAAGTTTTCAAGACTTGTTGACTTTCTAAAGCTGTAAAGTATTAAAGACTTTTCAAGATTCTTCAAAGATTGAAAAACTGAAGACTGTTAAAGCTTCAAAGTTGAAAGACGTCAGAGTTAAAGATTGAAGAATCAAGCGCTAAAGACAATTGTCAATTTTTTATTAAATCTTGAATACAAAGGGGGAGATTGTTAGTGTATTATTGTATCCAAGATTTAATAGGAAAAGTCAAGTCAAGATAAGTCAACAAAGTCAATGTTTAGTTTAGTCAATCTTAGAGTTTACTTTGTAGTTAAGCTTGTGATTTAGTCCTTGGTATAAATACCATGTTGCCTTGTAAATCATGTAGCAAGTTCATTGTAATACACTTGTGAGATCTATGACATGAACATGTTTCTCTCTCTACTCTCTCTCTAGACTTTGAATGTCAAATCTTGTTTAGATTGATAGATTGTTTGATTGTGATTGGGAAATTTACAATATCAATATGATGCTCAGATTTGTTTAACTATTTCAGTTAAAGCACAATGTAGATCTTGAAAACATTTAAAGTCACACTTCCAATTCATGAAATCGGTTTAAGATTCGGGAAGTGGTTTGAACATTTAAGAACAATGTTTTCTATGATTGAAAGTTGTCCTTTTTTCAACCATATATGAGATTAAGATAAAGGATTATACCTTCACGTGCGATCTTACATCTCATGAAGTTAAGGTTAAAGTCATAAAGATATGATCTTGTAAGCATCTCTCAAAAACTGCAAAAGTCTTATGGCTTAGTCAAAGCAAATTTATTCACTGAAAATGAAAATGACAAAAAGCAGTAAAACAATGAAAGTACGAGTTCTGATCAGAAATAATCAGAAGTCATATCCATACTCCTTGGACTTGAAAAGCTCCCCCTAAAATCATGCATTACAAAAATTTGGCATAAAAGGTAAATGCATAAATTTTATGAGCTCCCCCTCAAAATAACAATGATCATCTTTGGAGTTTCTTCTCATACTCCGCCTTAGTTCATGAACAGAATAGAAATGCACATATCTTGCGGAAATGAAGAAAATGATGAAAAATTTACAATAAGAAACTTTAATAGGTAACTAACGATTAGGTCTTAAGATTTAGCATACCAAGCTTAGAGACAAGAAAATTGAATCTCTTTTCGTCTAAGGGTTTGGTAAACAAATCTGCAAGTTGATAATCAGTTTTTACAAAGTAAAGTTCAATTGTTCCTTTTTCTACATGATCTTTTATAAAAAGATACTTGACATCGATGTGTTTGTTCTTTGTATGCTGAACAGGATTAGCTGTTATCGCGATTGCGATCTTCGAGTCACAGTATATCGGGATATGGTTGAAGTGAAAACCATAGTCTCGTAGTTGAGTTCTCATCCACAAGTCCTGAGAACAACAACTAGCAGTAGCTACATATTCTGCTTCGGCCGTTGAAGTTGAGACACATAATTGCTTCTTCGATGCCCAACTGACGAGTTTATCTCCGATGAACTGTACATGACCAGACGTGCTCTTCCTGTCTAACATGCAACCAGCATGATCTGCGTCTGTATATGCTGTTAGTTCAAAACTATTATCTTTAGGATACCACAAACCAAGATCTGCAGTCCCCTTCAGCTACCTAAAAATGCGCTTAACGACAGACACATGGGATTCTTTAGGATTAGCCTGATATCTTGCACATAAACATGTTGAAAACATTATATCTGGCCTACTGGAAGTGAGATACATCAAAGAACCTATCATCCCTCTGTAAGTCCTAGCATCAACAGCCTTTCCTGACGGATCGGTGCCAATTTTAGTACTAGGTGCCATTGGGGTACCAATCGGTTTAGAACCTTGAGGTTTGGGTACGAGTCTCCATACTTTAAGTGCTTCGAACTGATTCAGCTCTTCTTGCATTGCAGTCACCCAATCTGAATCAGCAAGTGCCTCTGATACGCGAGTTGTCTTGTTCTTGCTCAGAAAGGATTCATGCATACACATATTCATTGAAGTTGACCTAGTTTACACCGGTTTTGTTGGGTCGCCAATGACTTGGCTTATCGGGTGCTCTTTGGTCCATTTTTGTTCATGAGGGACTGGATTATATGTAGATAGATCAATATAAAAAGGAATGGGGGGTTCAGTTGAAGTAGATGGTACAGAAGGCTCAGTAGGTACAACTTGGATAGGCTGTAGATCAGTCCTTATAGAACAACCTACTGATTCAGCGACTTCTGTAGATTTGTTATTGATCACAACTTCAACTGTCGGAGTTGGCATTTGAACCTGAATTTCTTGTTGAATCGGTGAGACAGATTCAGTAGCAATATCTGAAATGATTGGATGAGTAGTCATTGAGTCTTCCATCCTGTCAACCACAACAGATTTCTTTACATTAGATCCAATAAATTCATCATAAAACAGTTCAAATAATAAATCTAAATCAGATAAATGATTAGTAGACGTTGATGCGTCATCTGATTTGTTCGCTTGAGACGCAGGTTCTGGATTGATTTGCCCAGAAGCTGTATAGAAGCCATATCTTCATCAAATGTGACGTTGATGCTCTCTAATACTGTCTTTTACGTCTTCAGATATACACGGAATGCAGTAGATGTAGAGGAAGAACCAATGAATATGCCTTCGTCCGCCTTGGCACTGAACTTGTTCAGACTCTCTCTATCGTTTAGAACAAAATACTTACACCCAAATATATGAAAATATTTGATTGTCGGTGTTCGGTTGTTGATTAACGCATAAGGAGTCTTCTTGAATCTGTGGTGTATCATGGATCGATTTTGAGTGTAGCACGCAGTCGATACAGCTTCAGCCCACAGAAATAGAGGTAAGTCTGATTGACTTAGCATAGTACGAGCAGCCTCGACTAGCGTACGATTTCTTCTTTCAACCAATCCATTCTGTTGAGGCGTTCGAGCAGCAGAGTATTGATGTGATATCCCGACTAATTCAAGATATTCTTGAACTGTTTTGTTCTTGAACTCTGTACCGTTGTCTGTTCTTAGAAGCTTGACCGGTTTCTGCAGATTCACCTGGGTCGTCTTTAGGAATGTAATGAGAACATCAGGTGTCTCATCTTTTGAACGTAGAAATTTGACCCAAGTGTATCGCGAGTAATCGTCCACGATAACTAGTATGTACTTCTTTCCGCCTAAGCTTTGCGTTCGCATCGGACCATAGAGATCCATATGCAACAACTCTAACGGAGCGTTAGTACTCGGTTCAGGCTTTGGTTTATGTGGAGCCCTCTTCATCTTTCCCTTTTCACACACTACACAAAGGTGTTCTTTTTCATACTTCAGTTCTTGAAGTCTTTTAACTAGCTTTTCACTGACCAGCTTGTTAATGTATCGAAAGTTGAGGTGAGAGAGCCGTCGATGCCATAGCCAACTTTGTTGCATCGAGGCTTTAGAGAGTAGACAAACCTGCTTGTCAGTCTGGACGTTTGAAAAATTGATTGTGTAGAGGTCGGACTTTCTCGTGCCGACCAAGAGTTCCTCGCCTTCTTCAGTGCGAACATAACACCTCTTGGCTTTGAAATTGACCTCTAAGCCTTTGTCACAGAACTGGCCTATACTGAACAGGTTGTGTCTTAAGCCTGCAACATAGCTCACCTTATTGATCGTGACCTTGTCGTGTACCATATCACCATAACCCAGAATTGGTGAAAACTGGTCGTTCCCAAATCTAACTGTCCCGCAATATTTATCTGTATAATTGGACAACATCTCTTTCTGCCCTGTCATATGCTTGGAACACCCGCTATCCAAGTACCACATATGACGGGTCTGCACAAAATAAATTACAGAACAAGAGTTTTAGGTACCCAGTTAAAGATGGGTCCTACAGTGTTAGCACATGTTTTAGGCACCCATTTAAATTTGGGTCTATTTTGTTTTTGAGAATCAAATGAAGAATATGAATGATAAGAATGAACATTATAAGTGCCATACCAAACATCAGAGTCTTGACAAGAAGCATAAGCATGTTTATCATAATATGAAGACTTTCTAGCAGATAAAGATAACTGGAATAATTGCTTCATAGAATATTGTTTGCGAGAAACAACTAGTTTTGGTTTCAAAATAGCAACATCAACAATTAAAACATCTTTACTAGGCAAAGTCTTATTACAATCAACAGAACACAAAGATTTATCAGTCTTGTCAGTCTCTTGTTTTGGTTTCCATTGAGTTTTAACTTCTAGCCTTTTCTTGCTCATATCTGAAACAGTTGAAACTTGTGAGCAACTACTGAATGATTCTTCTTTGGGATACCAGTAGTGATCGGTTTCTATGAATGCTGAGATTTATTCTTGCCTTTAGCATTCTTAGAGTTCACAGAAATTGATTTATCAACTTTCGTTGATTTTGCACTTTTTACAGACGTACTGGTTTTTCCCAATGATTTTACAACAATAGATGAATGGTTAGGAAGTTTCACATTAAAGTCAAATTGATCAAAACAACCATCCAAACCACCGTCAGAGTTTAGAAAATCAAACCCTCCATCAGTTAGACCAAAACTATCATTAGATTTTGAAGCCTTAGAAAGAACAACATTTCTAAACACAGTTGAAAAAAAATTTTATTCAATATTAATCAAAAGTCTTTCATCTGTTAAAGAATTCTCAAGTTCAAAAATTTTACTTTCCAAAACGAGAGGAGGGACATATAGTTTACCTTGAATAGGCTTCGCCTCTTTTTCTTTGACAGAATAACTCTGAAAGAAGTCATTTGAAAGTGTTTTCTTTTGATATATTGGATTATCATTATAACTATTATTCAACTTCGCATAACGAAATGGAAGTTGAACTTTAGTTGTGTTCTTTCGTTTTTCCGTTTCCTTGGCTTCATCCTCTTTTGACAATCCAGTCCAGAAAACTTGAAGCTCAGGGATTCTTCGAGCTAGTTTTAAAAATGTAAGATCATAAAGTGCAGGCACATCAGATTTACCCTTTTTAAGGTAGTGAGGATTCTCATACCCGAGTCCCCATTTCTCTATTTCCTCTTTGGGTTTGTTCAGATGAATAGTTTGTTCAGTTTGACCCAATTTGTATAACTTCTCTTCCAAACTTTTTAATTTAGCAAGTAAAGAAACGTTTTCTTTGGAAGGTGAAGAATGCAATTTAGTAAGCTCGATGAATTCAAACTCACTTTTTCTCAATTTAGTCTTTGTTTCAGTAACCTCTTGAAGAATTATAGTCTGTTCTTTGGCGCTGGTGTCAATGTTTTTGTGTAAGGTCTCAACCAATACTTTCTTCTCAGCAAAAACATTGCTAAGTTTTTGTATTGATTGGTTTTGTTCAAGAATGACACCCTTTTCTCGCTTAAGCTTTGACTCTAACTCTTTGAGTTTAGTTAACATGGCATGCATTTTACTTAAGAAATCTGAATGAGTTAAATCACATACCTCATTTTCCTCATCATCTGAATCAGCTTCAGCATCTGTTTCCATCTTGCCCATGAAGCATAGATGTGCTTTCTCATCCTTCTCTTCATCCTCCTCTTCTTCGTCAGAGTGATCAAGCCAATACTCATCTTCTGCCATTAATGCCTTTCCAGCCTCTTGTTTCTTGGCCAGAAGCATTTTTTTTGTAGTAGTCTGAGTTCCTGACTTTCGGTCTTCGGCAGTCTTTTGCAAAATGTCCAGGTCTATCATAGTTATAGCATGTTGGTGGTTCTGGATGCTTGATCTCTTCTGCCTTCTACCTTCTCTCTTCTGGTTTCCTCTCCTCTATTCTCGTTCCTTCAAATCTATTTCCTTCAACCTTCTCCTTGTGAATATAATTGCTCAAACCAGATGCATATCTCTGACTGTTTGAGCTCGGCTTTGTGTAGAACTTCTTCTGAAAAGCCTTTGTCAACATAAGCATTGCCTGCTTCAATTGTTCACAGTCATCCGAGTCAGAGTTCGCTTCAACTTCAATCTCTTCTGGTTCAGACATAAGCATCTTCTTCTTTTTCTTTCTCACAACAAGAGCAGCTGAGTCAGCAACTGTCTTTTCACCCTGTCTCTTTTCATCCAAGATTTCATCCACCTCTTCTTCATTTTGTTTGAGGGTTTCATACACCTCGTGAAGTGGAATCTCGTTTAAATCTTTGATCTATTTCATCTGCCTGGCAAACCTTTTCCATTCAGGCTGGAGAATGCTTAAGAATTTGACATTCAACTCTATTTGCGATTTGGTGACCTTGTTCTTTCTTAGTTCGTTCAGCAAGGTCACGAACCTGTCGTATGTTTCTGCTAGTGACTCTCCAACTTTGCCTTTGAATTCTTCATAATTGTTTAGGCAATTGGATATCTGCAGCTGGTTCCCAACTTTTGAACCTTGCATCATCTTCTCTAGCTGATCCCACATCTATTTGCCAGAGGCTTTATAGCTGTCTATCTTCACATAAATTTCATTTGGAATGCCTTGAAGAATATAAGACTTTGCTAATCTATCGCCTTTCGCTCTTTTTAGGTTATCATCTTCTAGTTCATGATACTTAAGTTCAAACTTTGTTTCCACAGTTCCCTCCATACGAGTCTCACGAACTGGTGTCATAACCCCTTCTTCTATTGATTTCCTGATGAATTCACCCAACTCATGTCTTTCAATAAAGTCCATGAACCGATCCTTCCACTGTTCATACTCTCCCCTGAAGAGTACTGGTGGCTTAGAGTCGGTTCCGATAGCTAGAGCTTCTCTTGAAGTCATCTTATTCGTTTGATGTGCAATAAGAACTTATATGATTGGTAGTCCAGTTAAAATCAGATAAACACAGATTAAATAAGACCAATTATGAAACTTGCAACAAACAAATTGTTCGACCAATATGATGTAGCGACCGGAATATTGCTTGCGACCGGGAATGTGCACCACCGGTATCGAGTGATGAGAGTGACCGGTATTGAGACCAACCGGTACAATGCTTGACCGGTAAAGAGATCGACCGGATATGCTTGACTTGTTAAAGTTTAGAGACCGATAAAGAAATGATAACCGAATGAATAGTACCGACCGGTAATGAATAGTTGGACCGATATGCTGTTAAAGTGATCGACCGGTATGCTGTTGGAATAGATGGACCGGTATTGAAGCAATCGGACCGGTAGTTCGATCGGTATGTAGTGCCAAAGAGTGTGACCGATATGAACAGTATGACCGGATCCTTTTAAGGACCGGTATTAAAGTGTGAACCGGGGAAGTGTCGACCGGTACAATGCGTAGGACCGGTAATTAGGCGACCGGTATTGAGACTTGCGACTGGGACCGGAATGAACAGTTCACCGGTGTAGAGAGGACCGATATTGTTGTAACACCCTGAATTTTGGGATTTGGTGAGAAGTTGACTTTTACCCAAAGTTCAAGGGGGTATAATGTAACTTGGGCTATATATATATACATATCAAATCTGAGATATTTCTTAATATCTCATTTTGATCTGTTGTGTTGGAGAAGCCAGGGAGAAGAGGAGAAGCAGGAGAAGCTTTGTTTTCTTGGGTCGATCGTTTCGGGCAAATCGAGGTAGCGCTCGTTAAGATAAAGGAAACAGAGGTGAGTTCCTACTATCATTTTAATCTGTATACATATCAAAAGATACCTTTTTGATCTTATCTTATTTTAAAAGTAAAATGATGTTTTACCTGTGCGTTTATGCGAAAGAAATATTCAACGGAACTTCTTTTAAATGATTTTCATTCTTACCAGAAGTTGAACTGGGAATAGCATTTTGTCTATAAAAATGTGTTTGTAACCATATGTTTATTTATGGTTGGTCACATACGTTGTTGTGACGAGTCCTTACCATTACTAGTGGATCCCTAGGTTTTGAGTAGACTGTATTGTTGGGATGTTACATTCCCCAGAATTGTAGCTAGGGATCACTTGTTCCTTGAGGGCAACTTGGTACGGTTATGTGAGGCCGGATACTAGCCATGGTTCATAGTGATCCTAACGAAAGAGTATACCTTGGTTTTGCGCTTGGGGCTTGATCTCACATTGTAGCACGAACTTTGTGATTCGTATCCGCGGACTCCAATTGGTTTAGCTCGTAACTCGGACTGTTGGCCTAACTTTGTGTTACACCACAATCCTTGGTAAAATGTTTTGCTTCGGTCCTTTTATGGCGTGTTTATAATGAAAAAGCCCGTTTGTGGCAAGGACCTATTGTGTAAACTTAATCTCTTTGGAAATGTTATCTTGATGCAAATGTTTTATCTTTTGAGCTTCATAAACTGTATGTTCTCACCAGGCTTTAAGTCTGACACTTTTTCTCAAATGGTATGTGTATCAGGTTTCCATTAGCGGTGGGTTGCCGGGGTTTTTGGAGAGACGAGTTTTGAGTCTCGAGGTTTTTTTGGAGTTGATTAGTATTGTTACTGGGCATTGTTAAGTCCCATTATTTTGATGAAATCCTTGTATAGGATTGTATAGTCTTGAGGACTGATCCCATTTACGAAAAGTTATGGTTTTACATTCGTTATATTGTCAGGTTTCCAGGTTTTAATTTACTCTGATTTTTGAGGTGTTACAAGTTGGTATCAGAGCTCTAGTTTAAGCTAACTAGGCATGAATGTAAGATGTCTAGACTTAGACTGCGTATACTAAGAATTGATCCGCGAGAATTGGGTAGAGCTCCTAAGTTCGGTTAGTCTTAGAGTCGACGGAAAGTACGTTTATCAGGCGTTGTAATAGTGGTGACAAGAACCATTATGTGTTGTATGTTCATAATTTCACTTAGCTAATGTTATTATGAGGATATTGTACGTAAGAGTCCTTGAATTGCTATTAATATGACAATTGGTAATGTGGTAGTACGTTTTCCCTTCGTGTTTTTCTATCTTTTCTTATCTCTTCCACTGCTCCGTGTAGCAGTTCAGAATGGTAGGTACGCGTGGTAGACCGCGTGCTCGTGTTGATGGTCAGGAAGCGACAGCCTCTACAGCGGGTCAGCCGGTAGGAGTTGAGGTTATCGTTCGACCACCCGTTCAGCAAGTACTAGGTGGGGGGCCAGAGGTCATTCCGAGAGTAGACCTGGCTTCGTCCCACAAAGTAATTGGGGATGCTAATCCCCAGTCGGAGTTGTTGGCCAGCGTGATGTTGGCGATGAGGGAAGAGATGGCTAAGCAGCAAGAGTTCCTGCTGAAAGCGATGGAGGACCGCGACGTAAACCATCGGAGAAGCGAGATGGTGGTGGAGAATGTCGTATTAGGTTCTGGAGATGATGGTATAAGGGTCACGTCTGTTGAGCGCGGGATTTCTGGTGCTCAGGGGAACAGGAAGAGTTGTTCCTATAATTCCTTTCTGGGTTGCGGACCGCCAGAATTCTTTGGTTCAGATGACCCGACAGTGTGTATCAAATGGATCCGAGCGGTTGAGCAAGCTTTTGGCTCCTCCGAATGTGGTGATGATCAGAGGGTGCGGTTTGGTACCCAGCTGCTGAGGGACACTGCACTGATCTGGTGGAACATCATCCAATCCACTCTATCTCCTGAAGTGTTGGCTAAGTTGTCATGGGCCGAGTTCAAGAAGAAACTGCTAGAAGAGTTTTGCAACGAGAGGACCATGGACCGAATTGAGAAAGAATTCAGGTCTTTGGTGAAGGGGAGCCTGACGGTGAGGGAGTACACCCGTCAGTTTATGGAGAAACTTGGTCTGGTGGGGCATGCTGCCCCAACAGAGAAAGACAAGATGAAAGCTTATCTCAACGGCTTACCAGCGGACATGCAATCTATGGTCCATAATTTCAAGGCTTCTAACCTCTGAGAGTTCGGTGGTGGTGTCTGATAAAAGAAAGTGGGAGATCAGTTCAGTACCTCCCAAGCGGACCAGACCTTTTGTTGGAAACCGCAACTTCGGCAGTTACTAGGAAGCAAGGTGGTGCCCGAGGTGTCGGACCAAGCATCACGGTAACTGCAGTAACAGTTCTCAAACTTGCTATAAGTGTGGGAAACCTGGGCATACGGTCAGAGATTGCCCGGTCAGGGGACCCATCTGTTATGAGTGCAAGGCACCGGGGCACGTGAAGAAAGATTGCCCGAAGCTTGTGTCGGGTAGTGCGCCAGCAAGGAAGGAGAACCCTCCGAAGGTTCAGGGCCGAGCTTTTCAGATGACGGCCGAAGAGCCTAGGGCATCCGCTGACGTGGTATCGGGTACTTTTCTTATAAACTCTGTACCTGCTCGTATTTTATTCGATACGGGTGCTAGTTTCTCTTTCGTATCTGAATTGTTCCGTCAAAAAATTGCTATGCCCACTACTAGTCTTGAGGATGCATTAGTGGTAGAAATAGCAGATGGTAGGAAAGTTCTGATCCACGAAGTTCTGAAGCAGTGTGCTCTTAGCATCGAGGGAAGAGAATTCCCGATTGATCTGCTACCAATGTCAATCGGGGGTTTTGATGTTGTAATCGGTATGGATTGGTTGTCAAACAATCAGGCCGAGTTCATGTGTTCCAAGAAGATGATTCGACTTCCCAACCCCTCTGGAGAGGTCGTGGTCATCTATGGTGAAAAGAGAAAGGGTGAAGTGGCAATAATCACAATGGCAAAAGCACGCAAGTGTTTAGTAAAAGGAGGTTCGTCTTTCCTAGCCTACGTGATCGATGCCAAGTTAGAGAAGTCCAAGCTGGAAGATGTGAAGATCGTGCGGGAATATCCTAATGTCTTTCCGGACGACTTGCCCGGGTTGCCACCCGATCGTCAGGTAGAGTTTCGGATTGATCTTGTGCCAGGCGCTGCATCGATCGCTAAAGCACCTTACCGTTTAGCGCCGTCGGAGATGCAAGAGATGGTAGCACAACTCCAAGAGCTTTTTGAGAAGGGATTCATAAGACCGAGTTCGTCACCTTGGGGAGCTCCGGTCTTATTTGTCAAGAAGAAGGATGGCACAATGAGGATGTGCATCGACTATCGTGAGTTGAACAAAGCTACACTGAAGAACAGGTATCCGCTTCCGAGAATAGACGACTTGTTCGATCAACTTCAAGGAGCGGGTTGTTTCTCCAAAGTTGACTTACGATCAGGCTATCACCAAGTGAAGGTGAGAGAAGAAGATGTTCCGAAGACGGCTTTCAGAACGCGTTACGGCCATTACGAGTTCCTTGTAATGCCTTTTGGCCTGACGAACGCACCAGCGGTGTTTATGGACTTGATGAATAGAGTGTGCCGACCATTCCTCGACAAGTCGGTCATTGTATTCATTGACGACATACTCGTGTACTCCAAGAGTGAGACAGAGCACGAGCAGCACTTGCGTGAAGTTCTGGAAATGTTGAGAAAAGAGAGGTTGTACGCCAAGTTTTCCAAGTGCGACTTTTGGATTAAAGAAGTACAATTTCTGGGGCACGTAGTCACTCGGGACGGAGTGAAAGTGGACCCCTCCAAGATTGAAGCAATGATGAATTGGGAGCGTCCTAAGAGTCCGTCTGAGATCCGAAGTTTCTTGGGTCTAGCGGGATACTACAGGAGATTCATTCAAGACTTTTCGAAGATCGCTTCTTCCTTGACAGTTCTGACTCGGAAGAATGTAAAGTTTGAATCGGAAGAGGCCCAAGAGAAGGCGTTCCGGATTCTTCAGAAGAAGTTGTGTGAAGCTTCAATCTTATCTTTGCCTGAAGGGTCGGAAGATTTCGTGGTTTACAGCGACGCTTCAAAGATGGGATTGGGTTGTGTGTTGATGCAACGAGGCAAGGTAATCGCTTATGCCTCGAGGCAACTCAAGATACACGAGCAGAATTATCCAACTCATGATCTGGAGTTAGCAGCGGTGGTGTTTGCTTTGAAGCTTTGGCGACATTACCTCTACGGCACGAAGTGTACTCTTTACACGGATCACAAGAGCCTGAAGTATGTCTTTGGTCAGAAAGAGCTGAATATGAGGCAAAGGCGGTGGCTCGAGTTGTTGAAAGATTACGACTGTGAATTGCTTTACCATCCCGGTAAGGCGAACGTGGTGGCCGATGCGCTAAGTCGGAAGGACTATAGCGGGAGTATTCGGGCTACCCATTCAAGAATCGAGCTAGTGTCTAGTCTTGTTTAGAAGATCAAGACATCTCAGATGGAAGCATTGTTAGAAGAGAATCTCAAAGAAGAAGTCATGACAAAACAACGTTTACTCTTAACGGAAGATAGCCGTGGGGTGAAACTGTTCAGCGGTCGTGTGTGGGTGCCCAAGGTTGGGGGAAACCGTGAGCTGTTGCTAGAAGACGCACACAAGTCCAAGTATTCCATTCACCCGGGAAGTACGAAGATGTACAGGGACTTGAAGTTGCACTATTGGTGGCCAGTGATGAAGCTTGATGTGGCGCGTTACGTTGAGCGTTGTGTGACGTGTTCGCAAGTCAAAGCCGAACATCAGCGACCGTATGGGAGTCTTCAGTCCTTAGAGATTCCTGAGTGGAAGTGGGAGCATATCACCATGGACTTCGTGACGAAGTTACCTAAAACTTCTCGGGGACACGATACCATCTAGGTGATAGTGGATAGATTGACGAAGAGCGCTCACTTTCTGCCTATGCGCGAGACTTTACCGATGGATAAGTTGGCAAAGCTTTATATCGATGAGGTGGTCTCGAGGCATGGAATACCTTTGTCGATCATGTCGGATCGCGACAGCCGGTTCACTTCGAACTTCTGGGATGGGTTTCAGAAAGAGCTTGGTACGCAAGTTTAGTTGAGTACGGCTTACCATCCGCAGACCGACGGGCAGAGCGAACGAACAATCCAAACCTTGGAAGACATGTTGAGGTCTTGTGTCATCGATTTCGGGGGTAGTTGGGACTCTCACCTGCCTTTGGTGGAGTTCGCTTACAACAATAGCTACCACTCGAGTATTGGGATGGCACCTTTTGAAGCACTGTATGGGCGAAAGTGTCGGACTCCCGTGTGTTGGCTAGAAGCGGGAGAGAAGCAGTTCGCCGGACCTGAAATCGTGCAAGAGACTGCTGATAAGGTCAAGTGTATTAGAGAGAGGATGAAAGCGGCTCAAGATCGTCAGAAGAGCTATGCCTATAAGAAGAGGCGACCGATGGAATTCCAAGTAGGCGACCGCGTTATGCTTAAGGTATCGCCATGAAAGGGCATCATACGGTCCGGAAAACGTGGGAAGTTGAGTCCTCGTTCCTCGGACCTTTCAAAGTACTTAAGCGTGTAGGGTTGCAGGCCTACCAGTTGGAACTGCCACCGGAGTTAAGTAGAATACACAACACGTTTCATGTCTGCTACCTCCGGAAGTGTTTGGCGGTAGAAGACAGCGTCATTCCCCTTTCAGAACTGAGGGTATACGAAGGTAACCGTTGTGTGGAAGAACCCGACGCCATCTTGGAGAGAAAGTCTAAGAAGTTGCGTCATAAAGAAGCAAATGTGACTTGGGAATCGGAAGAGGATATGAAGCGTAGATATCCTCATCTTTTTGTATAGTTGGATTTCGGGGACGAAATCATTCCCAAGTTGGGATTGGGTGAGAAGTTGACTTTTACCCAAAGTTCAAGGGGGTATAATGTAACTTGGGCTATATATATATACAAATCAAATCTGAGATATTTCTTAATATCTCATTTTGATCTGTTGTGTTGGAGAAGCCAGGGAGAAGAGGAGAAGCAGGAGAAGCTTTGTTTTCTTGGGTCGATCGTTTCGGGCAAATCGAGGTAGCGCTCGTTAAGAAGAAGGAAACAGAGGTGAGTTCCTACTATCATTTTAAACTGTATACATATCAAAAGATACCTTTTTGATCTTATCTTATTTTAAAAGTAAAATGATGTTTTACCTGTGCGTTTATGCAAAAGAAAAATTCAACGGAACTTATTTTAAATGATTTTCATTCTTACCAGAAGTTGAACTGGGAATAGCATTTTGTCTATAAAAATGTGTTTGTAACCATATGTTTATTTATGGTTGGTCACATACGTTGTTGTGACGAGTCCTTACCATTACTAGTGGATCCCTAGGTTTTGAGTAGACTGTATTGTTGGGATGTTACATTCCCCAGAATTGTAGCTAGGGATCACTTGTTCCTTGAGGGCAACTTGGTACGGTTATGTGAGGCCGGATACTAGCCATGGTTCATAGTGATCCTAGCGAAGGAGTATACCTTGGTTTTGCGCTTGGGGTTTGATCTCACATTGTAACACGAACTTTGTGATTCGTATCCGCGGACTCCAATTGGTTTAGCTCGTAACTCGGACTGTTGGCCTAACTTTGTGTTACGCCACAATCTTTGGTAAAATGTTTTGCTTCGGTCCTTTTATGGCGTGTTTATAACGAAAAAGCCCGTTTGTGGCAAGGACCTATTGTGTAAACTTAATCTCTTTGGAAATGTTATCTTGATGCAAATGTTTTATCTTTTGAGCTTCATAAACTGTATGTTCTCACCAGGCTTTAAGTCTGACACTTTTTCTCAAATGGTATGTGTATCAGGTTTCCATTAGCGGTGGGTTGCCGGGGTTTTTGGAGAGACGAGTTTTGAGTCTCGAGGTTTTTTTGGAGTTGATTAGTATTGTTACTGGGCATTGTTAAGTCCCATTCTTTGGATGAAATCCTTGTATAGGATTGTATAGTCCTGAGGACTGATCCCATTTATGAAAAGTTATGGTTTTACATTCGTTATATTGTCAGGTTTCCAGGTTTTAATTTACTCTGATTTTTGAGGTGTTACAATTGTAGTTCGACCGGGAGAGCAGTGAAACCATGAACAGTGTCGACCGGATTAATAGTCGGTGAGTGTGACCGATATTCAGGTGATCGGATGAGTACAGTGTGGACCGGTATCTTGCTTTGCGACCGATAGATGTTATCGATAAGATGCTTGGACCGATAAGATGCTTGGACCGATAGATGTTTGGACTGATAAGAAATGTGGACCGATATACACGACTGTATCCTTGCTTTTTCTTCGACCGGTACTTAGTCACCGGTATTAAACAGTGAGACCGGGACCGGGGTAAAACTTTTCGACCGGTACAAACCTTCGACCGGTATCGTTTCTTCTTCAATTAGACCGGCCCTGTAATTCTCAAATACATCCAACTAGAAAACGAAGTACAGTACCAAACTTTGACAGTGTAATCGACTAACCAAGTACAAAAGTATAGAACACTTTGATTTGAAAACCAACCAATTTTCAAAGGATTGATCGATATCACAGTGTTCTTGAAGAATGAAGAACACAGAGACTTTAAAAAATTTGATTTTGAATCTGGTATAAGGCTCTGATACCAATTATGAGTTCGTGATCGTTACCAGATAATCAAACAACAAACATATAGATGATAAACCAACCTTATTCGATAACAAACGATGCTTACAAGGTTGCTTCTTTAAGCTCTCTGTTTGTTTTCTCTCTGGATGTTCTTGATAGGTCGATGTCAGATGATTTGAGATATTAGAAGTTGTGAGATAAATAATATCTCATAACCTTATATATCTCAAACATAATATCTAAAACTTAAACTAAATATCCTAAATCTAATATCTAAATAATATCTAGATATTTAGGATATAATAATAAAATACTAAAAACGAACTTTTGACATTTTATTACAAACTGACTTTAGACTTATATCGAGAGAAACTTTTCAGCGTTAGCTTCAGATTGCAAACTTCAGATTGGATGATCTTGAATCCAATAGAGCTGTGCGCTAACAATCGTCATCATCATCATCATCTTCTTGATGAGGTTGCTCTTCATCCTGATCTTGAAAATCAAGATCTTCTTCTTCATCTTCCTCCTCTTCTTCTTCATCGACTAAGTCTTTGAATGAAGGAGGGGCTTTGTCAGTAACCTTTTCCCTCTCAACATGAGAGGGAGGATCTTCTTGTTGAACCTCAGCAGCAGCTTCCTCCTCTATATTTTCTTCAGCATCCTTCTCCCCCTCTTTGTCATTATCAGCTAGGGAGAGATCTTTGGTTGGAGAGGAAGGTTGTGCAGAGGACAACTTTCGGACTTCAACCTCCAGACTATGCAGACGTCCTTCAATCACAGGGAGATCTGAAGTAGCCTGATGAATAAATTCAACAACTATGTTCAGTTGGGTGCGGTCTTCTGATGTGAAGGAAGGAGAATGAGTCGGAGCTGGTGCATTCATCTTGTTAAGGATGTTAGAGCATAAATATGGTGGATACAAGATCAAGAATACTGAAGGTCAAAGTGTAAGAAGTCAAAGCTGAGAAAGTCAACACTCATCAAAGTCAAAGTCTTTGTAATAAAAGTCAAAGTCAACATTTGTATTAGTTCTGTTTCTTTGTATTTTAGATGTAGGTATAAATACCTTGTATTTCTGTTTTTAGTTGTAAGTTGTCTGATTGAGAATCTGAGAGAGAGAGAATTCGTTAGAGAGAGATCTGTAGAGAGACAGTTCTAGAGAGAGAAAGTTGTAATTGTGGTATTTGAAAGAGAAATCAAACAGGTAATTGATTGATAAATTTTGTTTGTTTGATTAATTGCATTTTAGAAACTAGGTTCAGGGACACACAATTGGTATCAGAGCAGATCCAAATCGAATTCAAGAAATTTCAGAAAGTTCGACACTGTGTTCTTGGGTGAGAATCAAATTTCGAGTTTTAGTGCGAATTTGGTGTTGAAATCAATCAGAGTTTGTTCATATAGTATAATCGATCATGTTTGTATGATTTGATTTATAAATTGCACTGTAATTTTCTTGTAATTTTGGATTTTGTTGATGTTTTTGTTCACGAGTTAAAATGCACTGTAAATCAAGTCAAAGTGTATCATTTTATGCTTGGTTTTAAAATTCTTACATTGTAATCTGTTTTTGAGTTGGATTCAAAGAGCTCTGCAAAGTTTTGATTCAATTGAAGAAGATTTGAGTCGAATTTCGGTGAAAAAGTGAAGAACACGCACGGATTTCTGAAGAACGCGCTAGATCTGCAAAACGCGCACGTTCTTCGTTAGAACACGCAAGCTGAAGAACATAAGTGTTGGTCAAAACGCGCAAGACATTGTTAGCGAGTTCTAGAAACTCGCTGATCAAAGTTTGCGAGTTTGGAAAAGTTGGAAAATTTTCTAAGGACCAGAACGTGCACATTGTGGTTAGCGAGTTCTACAAACGCGCTAATCGAAGGGTGCGAGTTTGAGCCGGAATAGTGATCTGCGAGTTTGTTCGATCTGCGAGTTTGGTTGATCTGCGAGTTTGGTCAAAACGTGCTAGTAGTGACTAGCGAGTTTGTCAAACGCGCACGCCCCTATCTGCGAGTTCATCAGTGAATAGTCTCTAGCGAGTTTTAGCGGCTAGCGAGTTTTACAAAACACGCAAGTCTTTGCGTGCGAGTTTCACAAACGCGCTAGCTTAAGCCTGCGAGTTTTTCAGTAAACAGTTGTTTGCGAGTTTCAGCGTCTGCGAGTTTCATATTTTAATAGTGACTTGCGAGTTTCTTTACTTAGAATATTTTCTTAGAAAGTTTTAAAACAGTAATATGACTTTTAATAGTGAATGGACATATTTCTTTTTGTGTTCAAAATTTCTGATTTTATATTTCAAGTTTTTCTGTATTTTCTTGATTTCATATTTGGACTAACGATCAGTTCTAGTTTCTTATTGCAAATATTTTTCAAACAGGTTTTATCAAGATGACTTCCAAAGATGCACTTTCCATTGGCACTGATGTCAAGCCTCCTGTACTGTTTAAAGGAGAGTATGAACAATGGAAGGACAAATTCCTTGATTTCGTGGACCGACACACAAATGGAGAGAATATTCTTTTGTCAATTACAGAAGGTCCTATGGCACCAATCATAGTTCAAGTACCTGCTGATGATGATTCATCTAATAGTAGACATGGTGATGAAGAAAGAGAACAAAAGACAAAACCAGTTAAAGTGGATTTATCTCAGTACTCTGAAGAACAGAAAAGTCGATATAAAGCAGACAAGCAAGCAAGATCTCTTCTACTTCAAAGCATTCCTAATGAGATTTACATCAAGATTGATAGCTACAAGGATGATGCTAAGAAGATGTGGGATCAATTGCAAAAGATGATGATGGGATCCAAGGTCAGGAATCAGATGAAAGTGGCTAACTGCATCAATAGCTACGAGGAATTCAAAGCCAAAGAGAATGAGAGTTTGGAAGATACTTATGAACGATTTACTTTGCTTCTGAATGAGCTGACGAAGAACAAAGTGAAAAAGAAGCAGCTGGAAAACAATGTCAAATTCCTGAGTATCCTACGACCTGAATGGAAGAAACATACACGTAGGATGAAGCAGATGAAAGACTTGAATGACATACCTCTTCACGAAGTCTATGAGACTTTACGACAGAATGAAGAAGAGGTTGAGGAGTAAAGAGCTGAAAAGAAGAAGGCTGAAAAGGTTCCTGATCCAATTGCTTTGGTTGTTGGAGAGAAGAAGAAAGAAAAGAAAGAAAAGGAAGAGAAGAAGAAAAAGAAGAAAGTGCTTACGAGTTCTGAGTCAGAATCTGAATCAGATGGTGATGATGGAGAAAGTCTGAAAGAAGCCATGATGTTACTGACCCGTGCCTTTCAAAAGAAATTCTACAAGAAGTCGGGATCAAATTCTCAAAGGTATTCTTCATCAAGTTCAAAAAATCATGAGCACCGAGAAAGGGTGGAAGGAAAGAGATATGAAGAAAACAGATAGGTTGAGAAGAAACCTGTTGAAAGGAAGAAGTTCGTAAATGATTACACTGTTGCCGAAAAGCCAGCAAGTGATGCAGTCAAATGCTACAACTGTGGCAAGATTGGACATTTTGCAAAAGATTGTAGAAAGCCAAAAGTTCGTAATTCTCAGTACTATCAGAACAAACAACTACTGGCCAAACAGCAAGAAGCGGACATAGCTTTAATGGATGAGGACGAATTTTGGCTGGATCGTTTAGAAGGTGAAGAGGAAGAAAAGGAAGAAATTGCTCATCTCTGTCTTATGGGAAAATAGGTCAAGTCTGATGAATCAGATGACGAGTCAGCTGATGAGGTATTAAATTTAACTCAAAAAGATTTCATTACCAAAATGGAAGCTATGATGGTTGAGCTTCAAGACTTACAAAATAAATTGAAAAAGGAAAAAGAAAGAGTTGCTAAAAGAAACAATAAGATATTTGAACTCAATAAGTCGGTTATTGGGAACAAAGATCTGATTGATTCTTTACGCAAGTCTGCTTCTGATTCTAAACTTCAAGTAAATTGTTTTGAAAAGAAGATTTCTGATTTTGAAGTTAAAATTTCTAAGTATGAGTTTGAGAAAAGAGAATCTGCACTAACTGTTCATAAATTGCAGGTTGAGAACAAGCTTTTGAATAAGAAGGTAAATGGTCTGGAAGCCAAACTTTATTCAAGAGGACAAACAAATCAAACTACTTTTCTTAATGCACCTAACGAAGAGACTGATGTTAAGGAAAAATGGGGTCTTGGTTTTCAAAACCCTCATTACTTAAAGAAAGCCATCAGAAAACAACCGGCACTTTATAATTTTGATTTTCTTGCTTGTGCTGGTAAACATACTCATTTAAAACCCAAATTTGTTACCAAATTACTAGAAGAAGTTGAGGTCAAAGAAACTGGACATAGAAAGAATGTAAAGAAAATGCAAATACCATTTAACTATGCTAAGTTAAATGAAAGTTATCTTGCAGAAACACCAAAAGTTCTTTCAAATGACTATTTTGCTAGTTATTCTGTTTCTGAGATGAAGGCAAAACCTGCAGTTGCAAAGGTTTATGTTCCTCCACTCATTCTGGAAAGCAAAATAGTTGATCTTGAAAATGTTTTATCTGATGAAAAACTTTTGGTTGATATTCAACAAAGTGTATTTTCTACAGTTTTAAAGAACACGGTTTTTCAATCTACATCTACAAAGTGTTCTAAAGTTTCTAAGGCACATCAAACTTCGTCTGATAATTTTGATAACTTATTTGAGTCTGCTAATGACTTTCTTAATTCTGATGATGGTGCATAGAAGAAATTGATATGTTTGACTTCAATGCTTCTCTTCCTGATCATTCTACTTGTCTTATAGATGATAAAGTGTTAGCAAGTGTTATTAGTACTGGTGAATCATCAGCTAAGGTTGGTGAATCAATTTCTGTAACTGCTGATTACTATGCTCAAGGTAAGAAACATAAGAAACAGCGATTACAGAAACAGAAATACACTGGTACACAAAAGAAAACTCAATCTCAGAAATCTGATTTTCCTAATAAATCTAAATCTTTTGTTTCAGATATAAGGAAGAAAAGGTTGAAAGCTCGAACTGAATGCCGACCAAAAAGGAAGGATGATGAGATAATTGAATCAGTTTCTGATAATTCTTGTACTAGATCTGATAGTAGTGATTCTGATGTAGTTGGTCAATATGCTTCTCATAAACAAAACCTTGTAACTTTTTACAAGCATTATTCAATAAAGCAATTGATTCAATTATCTCCTATTACTATTAAATCTTATCATTATCGGAGAAATGATTTTGCTTATTCTCATAATTCTTCTGATTGGTTTGGATCTTATCATGTTTATTCTTCAAGATCAAATGTTTTTAAAAGTTCTCAAAGAAAAGGAAGGTCCATATTTAAATGGATACCAAAATCTTGTACTAATCTGTTAGGACCCGTTTTTAAAATGGGTACCTAAATCTATTGTTTCCTGATTTCTCTTGCAGACCCGACATATGTGGTACTTGGACAGTGGATGTTCCAAGCATATGACTGGGCAAAAAGCTTTATTGTCTAATTATACAGAGAAATTCAGTGGAAATGTCAGATTTGGAAATGATCAGCTTTCACCAATCTTAGGATATGGTGACATAATTCAAGACAACAAAACGATCAATAAGGTGAGTTATGTCGAAGGCTTAGGGCACAACTTCTTTAGCATTGGTCAATTCTGCGATAAAGGGTTAGAGGTCAACTTCAAAGGTAAGAGATGTTCGGTTCGTACTGAAGACGACACAGAACTCTTAGCTGGAAATCGTAAGACAGACCTCTATACCATCAACCTGTCCAAGGTTCAGATTGACAACCAAGTTTGCTAATGACAAAAGCTTCAATGCAACAAAGTTGGCTCTGGCACAAATGTTTATCACACCTGAACTTTCGTTATATCAACAAGCTGGTTAGTGGGAGATTGGTAAAAGGACTTCCTGAGCTGAAATACGAGAAAAACACTTATGTGCTGCATGTGAGAAGGGTAAGATGAAGAGAGCTCCGCATAAATCGATGCCTGAACCAAGCACTAGTTCTCCGTTAGAATTGTTACATATGGATTTGTGTGGTCCAATGAGAACACAAAGCTTGGGTGGAAAGAAATACATGTTGGTTATTGTGGACGATTACTCAAGATACACGTGGGTCAAATTTCTTTGAACGGACAACGACACAGAGTTAAAAAACAAAACAGTTGAAGAATATCTCGAATCGGTCGGGATATCACATCAATACTCTGCTGCACGTACACCTGAACAAAATGGAGTAGTCGAAAGGCGAAATCGAACGCTAGTCGAGGCCGCTCGTACTATGCTTAGCCAATCAGACTTACCTCTATTTCTGTGGGCAGAAGCTGTTTCAACTGCATGTCATACTCAAAATCGATCCATGATACACCGCCGTTTTCAAAAGACTCCATATGAGTTGATCAACAACAGAACAACGACAATAAAATATTTTCACATATTTGGGTGTAACTGTTTCGTGCTTAACGACAGAGAGAGTGTCGAAGACAGAGAGAGCATCTTCATTAGATAATCTTCAACATCTGCAGCATACCGTGTTTATCTAAAAATGTCAAAGACAGTTGTCGAGAGCGTCAATGTAACATTCGATGAAGAGATGGCTTCTGAACAACTCAGTTCAGAACCCGTTATCACTGGAGTATTAGCTTCTGGTCAGATCAGTCCAGAACCTGTTTCTATAGAGAAAATTTCAGATAACCCTTCTACTTCAGTTTCACATTTATCTGATTTAGATTTGTTATTTGAATTATTTTACGATGAGTTTCTAGGATCTAATTTGCCTAAATCTGTTGTGACTGAAAGGTCTGAAGACACATGCTGCAATCATCCAGTCACTTCAGAAGTTTTAACTGAACTTGTATCCCCCGTTCAGTCAGAAACTCACATTCCATCAACTACTCCTATAGTTGAAGATAT
Source organism: Arctium lappa (assembly GCA_023525745.1). Classification (NCBI taxonomy): domain Eukaryota; kingdom Viridiplantae; phylum Streptophyta; class Magnoliopsida; order Asterales; family Asteraceae; genus Arctium; species Arctium lappa. The sequence continues at coordinate 53,861,055 of CM042058.1, read as the reverse complement.
ACAAGTAATTGCTGAGCCAGAAGTATCTATATCAGTTGGGTGGGATACAATGTCTACTCAACAGCCAGAGTCTCTTGTTCCAACTGATGCTTCTGCACCTGAAACTTCAACTGCAAACCTCCCTCCTATTATTCAATCTGAAGAGTCTGATAGTGGATTTTTAGATGATGATCATGTTCAAACTTCATCTACTCCACTACCTCATGTGCATCGCTGGACCAAAGAGCATCCATTACATCAAGTAATTGGAGATCTCAACAACCCTGTACAAACTAGGTCAGCGACTCTTAATCAATATATGCATGACTCATTCCTCAGCAAGATAGAGCCCACGCGAGTATCAGAGGCTTTAGCTGATTCGGATTGGGTATCTTCTATGCAAGAAGAATTAAATCAGTTTGAAGCCCTGAAGGTCTGGAGATTAGTTCCAAAACCGGAAGGAAAATCTGTAATTGGCACTAAATGGGTATTCAAAAATAAAAAGGATGAAGATGGTATCGTCATAAGAAACAAAGCTAGACTTGTTGCCAAAGGTTACCGGCAAGAGGAAGTCATAAACTACGATGAGACGTATGCTCTAGTAGCGCGTATAGAGGCAATCCGCATGTTTCTAGCCTACGCAACTCATAAGAATTTCACAGTCTATCAGATGGATGTGAAAACAGTCTTTCTGAATGGCATTCTTAAGGAGGAAGTCTACGTGTCTCAACCAGAAGGGTTCGTGAATCCAGATAAGCCATATCATGTCTACATCTTGGACAAAGCCCTGTATGGCTTAAAACAAGCCCCTCGAGCATGGTATGATGTTCTATCGAAATTCTTGGTCAAGTCCGGTTTTTCCAAAGGTAAAGTTGATACCACTTTGTTCATCAAAAAGGAAAAAGCCGATATCATCCTTATTCAAATATATGTTGATGATATAATATTTGGCTATACTAATCCTAAATTCTGCAAAAACTTTTCTATCCTCATGGTGTCACGTTTTCAAATGAGTATGATGGGAGAGATGAATTTCTTTCTCGGATTACAAGTTAAACAATTTTCTACGGGGATTTTCATTAACCAATCTAAGTACATTTTGGATATTCTTCGGAAGTACAAAATGGAAAATTGTAAACCAATTGGAACCCCGATGGCACCAGGTACTAAAATTAGCACTGATCCTTCGGGTAAAAGTGTTGATGTTAGAACTTATAGAGGTATGATAGGATCGTTAATGTATCTTACATCTAGTAGACCAGATATTATGTTTTCAACATGCTTATGTTCTAGATATCGGGCTGCTCCTAAAGAATCCCATTTGGCTGCGGTCAAAAGGATTTTTAGGTATCTTAAGGGGACTGCAGATCTTGGTCTGTGGTATCCTAAGGATACTGGTTTTCAACTGACTGCCTATTCAGATGCAGATCATGCAGGTTGCATGTTGGACAGAAAGAGTACTTCAGGTCACATTCAATTTCTTGGAGACAAGCTCGTTAGCTGGGCATCAAAGAAACAATTATGCGTTTCTACATCGACTGCTGAAGCAGAGTATGTAGTTGCTGCTCTCAAGTTCTGTGGATGCGAACACAGCTGCGAGACTATGGATTCAAGTTTGATAAAATTCCAATATATTGTGACTCGAAGAGTGCAATCGCGATATCTGCTAATCCTGTCCAACGTACGAAAACCAAACACATTGATGTCAGGTATCATTTTATAAAAGATAATGTAGAAAAAGGAACAATTGAACTCTATTTTGTAAAATCAGATTATCAACTTGCAGATTTATTTACCAAACCATTAGATGAAAAGAGATTTAATTTTCTTATCTCCAAGCTTGGTATGTTAAATCTGAAGACATAATCAATTATTACCTAATATAGTTAAGTATTGTTATTTTTCATCATTTTTCTTTATCATTATGTTTAAAGGATATCTGCACTTTAACTGTTTGCTCATGATCTCAGGGGGAGTAAGAGAAGATTTTAGATGAATTACATACATTTGAGGGGGAGTTTAACAAATTTCTGCATTTTGCTTAACTGACAAATTTTTGTGATGCATGATTTTAGGGGGAGCATATAATGTCAAAAGGAGTAAGACTATGATTTCTGATTACTTAAAATCAGAACTCGTACTTTAATCGTTTTACTACTTTATGTCTTTTACATTCGAATAAATTTTGTGAATAAAGTTGCTTTGACTAGACTTTGAGACTTGTGCAGGATGAGAGAAGCTTAAAAGATCATATCATTTTGACTTAAGCATGACTTCATGAGATTTAAGACGAAGCTAAAAGGTAAATTTCTTATCTTAATCTCAAATGTATCTGAAAGAAGGACAACTTTCAGATATAGAAAACATGTTCTTAAATGTTCAAACCACTTCCCGATTTTTAAACAGATTTTATAATTTGGAAGTGTGATTTTAAATGTTTTTCATTTTTTTTGTGCTTAATTAATAAACAAACCGTGTGTTTCCAAAGATAAATACTTGCGTATTGTCTTTTCTATATATTTTCAAGTATTCACACACACCGGTTTGATCTTTTTGTTCAAAATGTTCTTACCATGTCTCTAAATTGAACCAATTTTTCGATGGTAAGACACTCCGCTTGTACTTTAAAGAATTTTGAGCGATATTTTATTTCTAAACGCCATTTCAAGAATGTCTATATTTTGTTTCATATAAACAATATCTATTATTCTTGACCATAAGCTTTGATTGTTATATCATTTCATTTCTGATTATTTTTCATACAATGTCAGATTTTCAAACAAGTCTTTTGCATTCATTTTCGTTCATTCAATATACTTGTTTGAAAATGCTTCAATGTCTAAAAATGCTCAAATCTTCATGATTATATTTTATGAGCATACATTCATTTGACATTTGTATATGAGCTTTAACTGCTAAAGTTAAACCATTTGAGCAACATTATGCTTTCATAGGATTATATGGGTTCTTTGTGCTAGGACTTACATGAACTTCTATGAAATCACGTTAACCAGTGATTTCTACCCAAGAAGTTAATCCATAGAGATTGAGTGTGAGGAGTCTAAAAGAAATGAGTGTGGGTTGTGTGTTGAGGGAAAATGGAAATGAGAGTTTGGTTAAAGAAAGAGGGTATGAGATCAGAGTAAAAGAATATCAAACTCTGCACCAACTACTTTCTGAGTCGGGCAGCCACATTACTAGCGTTTCACAATTCTTTGGTGAATGTTATTGAAACAGGCAACTAGCCCATGTCAACTCTTGACTTTCACCCCACCAGCCACTCATTTTCTTCTTAACAAGAAAATGTTTTAAATTTTCAAGGGGACGCAGCATATAATCTATCTGGTTTTTATTTGGAAAATCTGGATATTGAAAAAGAAGGAAGTCTGCCCCACCTTCGCACTTCAATTATACACATTGAGTTTGTGTTTATCTACTGTTGTCTCAGTGGTTTACACTATGTTGAGCCTTTATAAAAGCAATTATTCGTGCTTAATTCTTTCTACACATGCACAAACACACAAAGAATTCATTTCTTTGTCAAAACATTCATAGAAATTGCCTTTGTGGTGTTTCGATGATTGGATGGAAGCCTTGGGGGGAGTGAAAATCACAAAAGCTCCTTTATATTGTGTCTTTGTTACACATAGTGACTTCGTGTTACTGACAGGCATTTTAACTGATTCATTTGTTGATTCAGGAGTTACATGTTCTTATTTTATCTAGATTTGAAAAGATCTGGATGAATACTTTGTTCGAATTGGCAATGCATCAGAGGCTCAGCTTGAAAGATCAGTGGTCAGAAAGGTGTCAAAGACATTTCTTGGAGAAAAGTTTTGATGATATAGATGCTCAAATCATCAAAAAGGGGGAAATATGGTATCAAGAAATGATAAAGTTTTGAGAGATGATTTTCAGAAATGTCCAAGTCAGAAGATTCAAAGTAAAGATTTGAAGAAGATCAAAGAATTTCTAAAGATTTGAGGAAATTTTCTTTGAAGATTTTTTGCTAAAGCAATTCGAGCTGATTCTGAAGATAATTGCTTTCCAAAGTCTGAAAGTATTATTGTGAAAGTTTTGGGGAGATTGTTAATCATTTGAAGACAGTTTTGGAAAGAATACCATCAACGAAAAAGGGGAGATTGTACTGACAGAACTTAAAGTGAAGACTGAATTGCTAGATCTTTAAACAATGATCTTGAATCCAAAGGGGGAGATTGTTAGAGCATAAATATGTTGGATACAAGATCAGGAAGACTGAAGGTCAAAGTGTAAGAATTCAAAGTTGAGAAAGTCAATACTCATCAAAGTCAAAGTCTTTGTAATAAAAGTCAAAGTCAACATTTGTATTAGTTTTGTTTCTTTGTATTTTAGATGTAGGTATAAATACCTTGTATTTCTGTTTTTAGTTGTAAGTTGTCTGATTGAGAATCTGAGAGAGAGAGAATTCGTTAGAGAGAGATCTGTAGAGAGAGAGGGAGTTCTAGAGAGAGAAAGTTGTAATTGTGGAATTTGAAAGAGAAATCAAACAGGTAATTGATTGATAAATTTTGTTTGTTTGATTAATTGCATTTTAGAAACTAGATTCAGGGAGAGATGGGAGCAGTGTTTTGGATTATAGGAGTACTTGATTTATCAAACAATTTGTAGAATTTCATAGATTCTTCAAACGTTTGATGATCAGGTTCTATGGGTCCAAGCTGTGGTTGTGTAGAAATAGATAGAAGGTTAGAGACCAATGAAATAGCAGGACTAGTAACATGGATAGAATAAGTTTGGGGTTTAGAAGGTACCTCAGTTGATTGAAGAACTGAGATTTCAGGTTGAGTCCCTGTTGTTGTGACAGCGACCGGGATCGCTGGCACAGTTGATGTGATCACAACTGCAGATGTGGAGGAGAGGACCAAAAAATCATCCAAGGAAGTTTGTCGAGAAACTTCCTCAGGCCATGAACTAGTGGCGTTTGTCTCCTTAGTCACTTTTGCCTTCTTAGAAGGACCAAAGGAACTAGATGATGGTCGTTTGGAACCAGTGGTAGCAGCAGGATTAGCAGAAGAATGAACCTCCTGCGTGGCCGCTGAAGTAGAAGAATGGAGAGAGATGCGAGAGCGTAGGGTAGAAATACTTACCTCGTTGTCTAGCCCTTTGACCTCTAGGGAACGCTGTCCTACCTTGGCGAAGGAGCCCTCAGGAGTAGTGGGGTAAGAGTTGGCGTAAGGAACTTCAGATATGCACAGATGAACCGTACATATGGGATCTTGGGATACCTCTCCGTCTTCTCTATCTTTGACCTTAGATCATCAAAGATAGCGGTGGAAAAGTTAAAGTTTTTACCAGCAATCACTGAGTAGGCCATCTGGAGCTGTACCTTGCTGGCCTGATCAAGGGAACCACTTTTTCCACTCACGCATTGAATGAAGTGAGAATAGATAAAGTTCATCTGAGAAGGCATGTTCGCCTTCTTGATGAGAGTTAGCTTCTTGTTGGGGATTGTGGAGCGGGGCTTGTTGTCCCAGCAGTACTCCATATCATCCAGAAACTGGATGAGTTCAGCGTCAGTAGGCAGAGTTTCAAACCCACTCTTGGGTTTGTCAGGAAACCTGAGAGCCTTGCTCAAGCTGAAAGCGGTCATCATTCATTTTTCTAGGTCAGTGCAGAAAGAAATGGCAGGAACCTGGTCACCTTTCTTGTTGGTGATAGTTGATTCTTCAGCTGTGAACCAAAACTGTTGAAGTAGAGTTTTGGAGGGTTTGGGATCAACAGTGAGGGCATAAGCAATGCAGGATTGCTTCAGGAATTTAGCAACATCCACCAGGTGTGGGTATTTGATTTCATCGAAGTCTAATCGTCCAAGGTGGTTGTTCTTGGGGACTTCAGAGTCAGTGATGGCGAACTTGATGTTCTTGGAAGCAACAAGAGCGGATTGATCCATTTCTGAATATGGAAATAAAGAAGAGTAGAAGAAAAGTTTAGTCTAAAAATAAAGAAGGTTTTACCAGTTTCTATTTGAGGAAAGAAACAGAGAAAAACCAACATATTTGAAGATTAAAAACAATGTTGTTAATGAAAATTTTAAAGAACAGTAAGAAAACCAAATATTTTGGAGGAATAAAATAAAAAAAAATGATTTTATAGGATAAAAAATCTCATAGAAAACCCATAATGATGGAACATAAATGGAGTTTATTAACAAGATTGAAATAGGAATAAGATCAAAGTAACCTGTTGATCTTGAATGAGGATGATGCATATGCTTGAAATTTCTTGAGAGATAATGCTTGAGAGAGAATTTCTTGCTCAAAAGGATTTCCAGAAAGCGTAAAATGATAAGAATGGAGAAACATTCTTTTTATACGTGTGAGAGTAGGAGAAAGAGAAAGGCGGGAAAACAAATGTTCATCATGACATGGACACGTCCCACGAAGTTGATTGGATAGAAGAGCAATGGACGAACGTGTCAAAAAAAGGCATGTCGTGGATTGTCGGTTCAAATGACGTCATAGGAGAAAGAAAAACGTTTCATTTGTCCTTTTTGAAATTAGCTCTGAAGAAAAGTCAGAGATAGTTTTTCCTTTGAAAGAATCCCTGATAAAAATTCAGAGATTGATTTTTATTTTAGAAGGATCACTGAAGAGAAAAGTCAGTGATAGATTTTGTTTTTCAAAAAGCTTTTAATCATTTGAAGAAATCTTCAGTGATCAAAGTTTTAATTTTAAAACGTCTTACTAACTGAAGATTCAGTGATTTGGAGTAAGAAAACATACCTGAGAGTCAGAGTTTTAATCAGAGATTGAATGATAAAGGGGAGCTTATAATCACTGACATAATGTATGAACGCTGAAGATTTATTCTTCGAGATTCAGCATTCCAACCTCACTGATGAGAAAGTTGAACCTTGTCTCATCAAGAGGTTTGGTAAACAAATCAGCTAGCTGATAGTCAGTGGGGATAAAGTGAAGTTCACTATCACCATTCATCACATGATCTCTGATAAAATGATATCTGATCTCTATGTGTTTCGTCTTTGAATGTAGCACTGGATTATTTGCTATAGCGATAGCACTAGTTCTGTCGCAATAGATTGGAATCTTTGATAGCTGAAGGTCATACTCTAATAGTTGATTTCTCATCCATAAGACCTGAGCACAACAACCTCCAGCGGCTATGTATTCATCTTCAGCTGTGGAAGTGGACACTGAATTTTGCTTTTTGCTCATCCAGCTTACCAGCTTTCCACCTTTGAGTTGACATCCACCAGTGGTGCTTTTTCTATCGAGTTTACAACCTGCAAAATCACTATCGGAATATCCAGTTAGATCGAACCCTGAGTCTTTGGGATACCAAAGACCGAGGTTAGAAGTTTCTTTGAGATATCTAAAAATTCGCTTAACAGCGATCAAGTGGGATTCCTTGGGTTCAGATTGATAGCGTGAACATAAACAAGTAGAGTACATGATGTTAGGTCGGCTCGCTATAAGATACAGCAGGGAGCCTATCATTCCTCTATAGGCAGTGACATTAACAGGTTTTCCAGATGGATCTTTGTTAAGTGTCAGAGGAGGTGCCAAAGGAGTTTTCATCGCTGAAATTTGTGTAAGATCAAACTTCTTCAGTATATCTTTAACATACTTACCTTGGCTTATAAAAGTACCTCTGTCAGATTGTTTGATCTGAAGGCCAAGAAAATATGTCAGCTCACCCATCATACTCATTTTGTATTCTTTCTTCATTCTTTCAGCGAAGCGAGTACACAGAGATGGGTTAGTAGAACCAAATATGATGTCATCGACATATATTTGTACAAGAATAATATGACTTTTTATCTTTCTGAAAAATAATGTATTATCAATTTTGCCACGTTCAAAATTTTTAGAGATAAGAAAAGATGAGAGAGTATCATACCAAGAACGAGGGGCTTGTTTGAGACCATACAGAGCCTTATCCAATTTATAAACATAATTTGGATACTTAGGGTCATAGAACCCTGGAGGTTGTTCTACATAGACTTCTTCATTCAGCTTTCCATTTAGAAACGCTGATTTTACATCCATTTGATACACAATGAAGTCTTTATAGACTGCATAAGCTAAGAATAGTTGAATTGCTTCGAGCCTAGCTACAGGGGCAAATTTTTCATCATAGTCTATGCCTTCCTCTTGTCTGTATCCCTGAGCAACAAGTCGATCCTGGTTGTGGGTTACAGTTCCATGATCATCTAACTTGTTTATAAACACCCATTTGGTGCCTATAACAGTTTTGTCAGATGGTCTAGGAACGAGATTCCAAACTTTGTTGCGAAAGAACTCAGTCAGCTCTTCTTGCATAGCGCTGACCCAGTTTGGATATCTGAGGGCATCATTAGCCTTCTTTGGCTCTATTAAAGAAATAAAGTTAACAAAGAGACATATATTACCTGAACTTCGTCGTGTCTGAATACCTGCATCGGGATCACCAAGAATTTGATCTATAGGGTGATCTCTGGTCCATCGTTGAGCAGGAGCATGATCGCTCATTTCAGAGGTTAGATCAACAATGGGAATGTTCACTGATGAAGAAGCTTGAGGTTCATCAGCGATTAGCTGTTGAGTGTCAGTCATACCATTGTTTTCTGAGAGAGGTTCAGATGAGGATGAGTCTGATGGAAGAAGTGTGTTTAAAGGCTATACTGAAACCCATGAGTTGGATTCAGCGTTAGGATGTATGATGTATGGATCATCATCAGTAGTAGGATGATTTGTTTGTTGATGGTTTGAGAAGAAAGGTTATGTTTCTTTGTAGTGAGAAAACATCCAAGCATTTAACTCTTCATTGTCAGCGATTGGTTTAGAGTTCGCTGAGCGAGTTTCATCAAAAGTGACATGAATTTTTTCTTCCACAAATTGTCTTCTCTTGTTGAAAACTCTGTAGGCTTTGGAGATGGAGGAATATCCTAGAAATATTCCATCATCAGTTTTTGGGTCGAACTTTCAAAGATGATCTTTGTTGTTTAAGATAAAGCACTGACAAACAAAGATATGAAGAAAGCTGATAGAAGGATTTCTTTCATGAAAAAGTTCATAAGCTGTCTTTCCAAATCGCTTTACTATCAGCGATCTGTTTTGAGTAAAACATGCAGTGTTTACAGCTTCAGCCCAAAGTTGAGTAGGGAGGTGAGAATCGCTGAGCATTGATCTAGCAGCTTCAATGATCGTTCTGTTTCTTCTTTCAGCGACTCCGTTTTGCTGAGGTATTCTCACTGAAGAGAAGTTATGAGAGATTCCCTTGTTCTCAAAGAAAATGTTCAGATAACTGTTTTTGAATTCAGTTCCATGATCACTTCTTATTGAACGAACAATGAGATTATTCAGCACTTCCATCTTTTTAACAAAAGATATTAGTTCTTCTGGAGTATCACTCTTGAAACGAAGAAAGATTACTCAGGTGTAGCGAGAGTATTCATCTACAATGACAAGCGTATATTTCTTACCAGCTATTAATTGGATGTTGACAGGGCCAAACAGATCCATATGTAAGAGCTGAAGAGGACTTGTCACTGAGGAAACTTGTTTAGACTTGAAACTAGCTTTTTTCTGTTTTCCTTTTTCACATGAAGAGCAAAGAGATTCTTTAGCATATGAGTGCTGAGGAAGACCAGAAACCAGTTCCTTAGAAGAGAGAATTCAGGGTTTTGAAATTTTGATGAGAGAGCCTTTTGTGCCATAGCCAGTTGACATCAGAAGAGGCTTTAGAGAGAAAACATACGTTTTCAGTGATAGTAGAGTCCATATCTATTACATAGACATTTTCACTGTGATAACCACTGAGAGCAAGTTTTCCTTTCTCATTTACCACTAAACATGCTTTCTTGGAAAAGCGATCTTCATAGTCTTTATCACATAGCTGACTGATGCTCTGTTGATTGTGCTTCATTCCATCTATATACGCGACTCTTCTGAAGGTAGTTGTCCCATTGCTGAGGACACCAAACCCTCGGGTATATCGTTTTCCATTTCCACCGAAGGTCATAGAGGGACCTTTCTCTTCCTTGTATTCAGTGAGCAGGTCTTTTTGTCCAGTCATATGACGAGAACATCCACTATCGAGATACCAGATGCCCTTTGATCCCTGCACACATAAGGAAGATTAAGCTTTGTTTGTGTTAGCTCCATCTACCATGTTTAGAAGTGTTGAAAAATAGGATAAGTATAGAAACCCCTGCTATATCGAAAGTCACCGCAGAAGATACAAAGCTCGGAAGACCACTCCGCAGAAGACGCGCCAGAGGACAAATCTGATAATGATACTCAGATCACAGAGCCTCTGTGATAACTCCCACAGCCTCTGTGAAGGCTAACATCTGGAGATCAATTTTGAATCTTTTCTTAGAGTTCAAGACAAGACCACGTGCAGAACACATAAGGCCTGCTGTACGAAGATCCTCAAGATCAAAGTAATGGGCGTCCCACGATGTTTACTTTACAGGTGGCATTCCGTTTATGGAATGTCAGTTTTTGTCTTGTACTAAGGGGTGCATCCCTCTGCTTTATTAAGGGAGCACCACCTTAGAGCACAAAAAAATAAGAGTACACACAAAAATAGCAGTCTGTATAATCCTTGAGCATTTTTTCACATACCAGTGCGTGTTCTTGGTGTTCTTGAGTAATTAATGAAACAGTTTTTTGAGTAACTTTCATATAATACTTTACTTCCTGTTCATTAATTACTTGTGTGTTTACTACCTTGCATGTTCAATCTCTTCTACACATCTTAAATGCTTCCACAATCTACTTTATTAATCTGCGTGTAGTAAAAGGTCAAATCAAGTTAAAGAACATCATAACTGGGATCAACAATTGGTATCAGAGCCAACTTTGATTTTCAATATCAAAGGATCCTGTTCTATACGTGTTTCCAGTACTCAAGGTAGTAGTTTGAGTCTGTTCTTCGTCCCAAACTCCACTCACAGTCACACTCTGTTTTCTGAAGCTATATGAACCTGTTTGGTATAGAAACAGGTACAAGTGTGTCCTTCATTCAAAGACAGATTCAAAGCTAGTTGGATTGGTCATCTGTTCTTATTGATTCTTATTCTCATCATTTCTAAAACCATTACTGTTATACTCTTTCTGGATCGTACCATACTCTGTTTTTCCTCTCTAAACTAAAATGGCAAACGTTGTTAACTACTTCAGTGCTGGATCTCAGTCTAAACCTCCCACTCTTCTAAGGGATGAATATCCTTAGTGGAAGATCAGGATGGTGCACTTCCTTGAAGGTGTGGATCTTGGTCTGGTTGAGTTTCTTCACAATCCTCCTTTCATCCCAATGACAACTATTCCTCGTGTTCCAGCCACTGCCAATACTCCTGAAATCCCTGAATATCAACACCCCAAACCTGTCCTTGAATGGAGTGAAGAAGAAAAGGCACAACATGAGCTTGCAAAGAAAGCCAAAAGACTAATCATAATGGCTATCCCAAATGATATATTTCAATATCTTGACTCATGTGAAACTTCAAAGGACCTATGGTTAGATCTAGAGAAACAACTTGAGGGTGGTGCCAAAACCCTCAAGAACAACAGAGCCTTATGCATAAATGAGTATTTTGCTTTCAAAGCTCTGCCGGGTGAATCCATTCAAAGCACTTACAATAGATACAACTCTTTGATAAACAAGTGTAAGAGGTATGGGATCCACAGAACTTACGAAGAAAACAATTTCAGATTTATAGATAGCCTGAATGATGAATGGCTTCATCTAACCATGTCCATGCAAGTCACATTGGATCTTGATGTATGGTCCATATCTGATCTCTTTGGAACACTGATCAGCCAAGAGAACAGAATTTCCAAACTGACAACCTCTGTTGGAGGTCCTCTGGCTCTTGTGGGAAATGCCTCAGAAGGCAAAGACAAAGGAAAGAAGGATAAGTCAGCTGAGGAGGCACAGAGGAAGAAGAAAAAGAAGGTACTTGTAGCAGAGAGTGAAAGTGAAGAAGATTATGAGGAGGAGATTGACATGGCTGCTCTGGCCAAAACACTTGCACTTATGACTCGACAACTCAATCGTGGTTTCAAGAAGCCGGAGTACAGAGGGAGAGAAGAAAGAGATGACAGAAGCAGAGGATATGGTGAAGCAAGAAGACAAGAAAGAGAAAAGTCTGGGGAGCTAAGGCAAGAAGAGAGGAATGGACAGAGGTCAGACGGCAGAGCTGGTGAAAAATTCCCAAAGCAAACTGAAGGGTGCTTCAAATGCGGAAAACCAGGCCACTTCGCCGCATAGTGCAGGTCCTCTGCCAACAAAGGGAAACCCACAAGGGACGTTGCTTTCTATAAAAAGAAAGCAGAGTACTACACTCAGAGATCCCTAATGGCAGAATAAGAGAACCTTGTAACCGATGAATCCTCTGATGAAGAAGACAACGCCCTCTTCTGTGGAATGGCAGAAGTCCACTCTTCTGACAATGAAAGTGAGGTATCCACTTCTAAATCTTGTAACTCGGACTTTGAAAACAAGCTTATTGAAATACAAAATGATCTTCTAGCTTATAAAAATACATGCTCGGATCTTGAGAAAAAGCTTTCCTTCTTTCAAAGAGAAACTAGGCTTCTCACAGAGGATAAGGACAAGCTTTACCTTGAAAACAAATCTCTTATCTCTGAGAATATTTCAACAAAAAAGGGTTTCAAGGAGAAAATCACAAATCTTGACAAAGCTTTGAAAGATAAGGTCAAAGAGCTAAAGAAATGTGAGAGTGATCGTTTAAATGCCATTTCCTTGAAAAACTTTTTTCAAAAAGAAAGAGAAGTCCTTCATCAAGATCTATTCGACAGAGATCTCCAAATTAAGAGGTATCAAGATGCTCAAAAAGTTCATGAAAAGGTAAACACCCAGATCGGCAGAAGAGGATTAGGGTTCGAGGACATTGACCCTTACACAGGAAATAAAAGAAACAAATCTTTATCAAACATCTTCTGCCCTGGACAATTTTTAAAACCAAGTCTTCCAAACCTTTTATCCACATTTAAGAGGCGCAGAACTTCTGAAGAACCACATCTGAGGAAACCTCTGCAGATGGCAAATGTATGGTATGAAAACAATGATTTACCATCTGCACCTTCATCAAAAGGAAAATCTATACCAAAGAAATATCTGTCTCAAAAACAGATAGGGGTCTTCATATTTCGTCACCCAGAAACGCAAACTCAAATGGCCTTTGTGTGCATGATGGTTTCTGAAAAGGAATTGTCCTCTGAAGCACCAGAGTTTGTTCCAGCCTCTGTGGAAGAAAAGTATTTAAAAGATTTTTGGAAAACGATTTGAGAAGAACTTATGAAAATCATTGAGCAAGATCTACAAAACTGTATTAACGTTCCCATGGTCATTCCTTGTATTTCAAAATTTCTAAATACTTCAGAGGACACCAATGGACAAAGCAAGGCACTAACAGGTCAGGCTCTCAATCACAGAGGCTTTCTCGATTCAGACTCGGAGTCAGAATCAGAGTTCTCTGTGAATAATGAGACAAGTTCTGTGGAACTTGAGATACTCCCCTGTGGTCCAGAGAAGAGTAAACTTACCTCTGGCATTCTTAATAGAACAGTTCTTCCCAAAAGGAAAACCACAGGTGTACCTATTTGTCCTGATTTCCTGGACATGTGCTTACAAGCAAAGACTTCTCTTGAGTTTAAAAATTCTAAAAAGAACAAGATCTCTCATATTTCAAAAGCTCCAAGACCATTAAAACCTTTTCAAGAAAAATTCACTTGGCAACAGAAGGATAAATGGCCCAAAATTGATAAACTTGATGCTTCTGTTGCAGTGAAAGCAAGGAAAGAACATCAAGGGAGAGTACAACAACAGAGCCACTCAAGAGGAGTTTTTGAAAATACTCAACCTAGATTAGACAAATCTTTCTGTAAAAGGAAACCCAAATCTAAAATGGGTTGTAGTAAAATTTGCTCTGTACCCTCCTTTGACAAATTTAATGAGATTTTCAAGAAGTTTGCCTCAAATGTTACTTATTGTAAATGCTTTGATCTTATGAATGCTTTGAATCAACATTTCTCGAGGCCCTCCTGTCTTATATCTCACCCCAAACCCAAGAATGCAAAATTCAAGGGTGAGAAGAGACAATCTGGTACCTCTGCATATGAGGATAAATCCAAAACCAAAGATGCTAAGGCATCTTCACAGCCTCCTAACAAAAATGGACCCATTTGGAAATGGGTACCTAAATCTCTCTAATCTGTCCACAGAAAAAATAGCATGTGCCCATTTGGTACCTAGACTCCGGGTGCTCTAGACACATGACTGGCGACAGAGGGTTGCTTTCCTCTTACAAAGAAAAACTTGGTGGAGGATCTGTGACTTTTGGAGATAACAAAAAGGGACAAATAAAAGGCTATGGAGTCATTGCCAAAGGAGACATCGATGTCAACAAAGTTGCCTATGTGGATGGCCTCAAGTACAACCTTCTGAGTGTAAGTCAACTCTGTGACAATGGACTCGATGTGATGTTCAAAAGACAGTACTGCTCTTTGTTGAAGGAAGATACAACTACAGAGCTTCTGCGAGCTAAAAGACTAGGTGATTTATACCTCATGGACTTTAAATCAACTAACAGAGAAGAAAAGCTCTGCTTAGTCTCAAGTAAGAATGAAGAAGCTTGGCTCTGGCACAACAGGTTCTATCGTCTAAACTTTCACACACTTAACAAACTTGTGAAACTAGAACTAGTAAGTGGTCTACCAAGTATTAGATTCGACAAGGATCATCTATGCTCAGCTTGTGAGATGAGCAAACTCAAAAGGGCTGACCAGAAAACTAAGTCTGACATATCTTGCACCAGACCTCTGCAGATGCTTCATGTTGACCTCTGTGGTCCTATATTTGTGCAAAGTCTTGGTGGCAAGAAGTACATCCTTGTACTCATAGATGAATTCTCTAGATATACTTGGGTTGAATTCGTTCGAAAAAAATCAGATGTTCCAGAAGTACTAATCAATCTTATCAAGAGAATACAAGTTCTTTTTGACTGCAGGGTACAGAGAATCCGAAGTGACAATGGGACAGAGTTTAAGAATTCAACCATTGAAGCCTATCTTTCGACAGAAGGGATATCACAGAACTTCTCTGCTGCAAGGACTCCACAACAAAATGGTGTTGTTGAACGAAAGAACAGAACACTAGTGGAAGCCGCAAGAACTATGCTCACTGCTTCAGGGCTCTCTATTTCTTTCTGGGCAGAAGCCATTTCAACTGCATGCTTCACCCAAAATCGATCCTTGATCGTGAAGAGACATGCAAAGACACCATATCACTTACTACACCAGAGGAAGCCGAACATTAAGTACTTCCATGTCTTTGGCTGCAGGTGCTTTGTACTGAACGACAGAGACCAGATAGGGAAATTCAGTCCCAAATCCGATGAAGCCAAATTTGTTGGCTATTCATCAAATTCCAAGGCATACAGAATCTATGTACTCAAATCCAAGCATATACTCGAAAGTATTAATGTTTCATTTGATGATTCTTTTCAGGTGACTTCTGAGCAAATCAGCTCAGGACTCAAACTTCAAAATGAAGATTCTGGTGGATCATCAAGAACAAATGATCTTCATCATCTGTTTGAAGAGATGTTCAATGATGATGAACCCTCTGAAGGTGATCGCAGAGCCTCTGAAGTCGAACCCTCTGAGGACCAAACAGTTACTTCTCTAACTGGTCCTAGTAATGCTTCACCCTCTTCTAGTAATGCTGCAGGTGCAACCATCGAGGGGGAGCAATCAGAGGACAATACAAATCAAGGCCCCAAGCTCAATCAAGATCATGATCATCTTCAAAATCTCTCTAAAGGGTCAACACTAGATCAAGGCTCTACAGAGCTCTCTACCTCAACTCGTAATGAACAACCAAGCCCTCTGGCAAGTACAAATGATCAATTTCTCTCAACAAAAAAATGATCTACATCAGGACAAACGTGCTCCTGAACTAACCACAGAAGTTTCCAATGAGCACCTGCCCCGCATGACAAAGTGGACCAAGAGTCACCCACATAACCAAATCATTGATGACGCTTCTGACAAGGTCCAAACTTGATCGAGTACTGCAAATTTTTGTTACTATACAAATTTTGTGAGTATCATCGAACCCAAAAAGATATCTGAAGCTCTTGAAGACCCAAACTGGGTAGAAGCTATGCAAGATGAGCTTCTGCAGTTTGAAAGAAACAAAGTATGGACCCTACTGCCTCTGTCGAAAGGCAAAACCGCAATAGGGACTAAATGGGTCTTCAGGAACAAAAAGGATGAAGAAGGTGTGGTGATTAGAAACAAAGCAAGACTGGTGGCCAAGGGATACTTTCAAGAAGAAGGCATTGACTATGAAGAAACCTTTGCCCCTGTGGCACGAATCGAAGCAATAAGAATCTTTCTTGCCTTCGCAGCCCACAAAGGTTTCAAAGTATATCAAATGGATGTTAAGTCAGCCTTTCTGAATGGGAAGATTCAAGAAGAAGTGTATGTCCAACAACCACCAGGGTTTGAGAACTCTAAGTACCCAAATCACGTCTATTTTCTGGACAAGGCTCTGTATGGACTGAAACAAGCCCCTAGAGCATGGTACGACAGACTCTCAAACTTCCTCCTTGCAAATGCTTTCGAAAGAGGTACTACTGATACGACTTTATTCTATAAGAAGAGAAAAGGTGAGATTCTGCTTGTACAAATTTATGTTGATGACATTATTTTTGGGTCTACAAATGATTTATATTGCAAGAAGTTTGAGTCATTGATGAAAAGTGAGTTTGAGATGAGCATGATGGGAGAACTTACATTCTTCTTAGGATTGCAAGTCAAACAAACCACAGAGGGTATTTTCATAAACAGATCAAAATATGTCTCTGACATACTTGAAAAATACAAGCTCTCTGACTCTTCACCAAATGAAAACTCCTATGGTCACTGGATCCAAGCTCCATGCAGATCCAGAAGGCAAATATGTGGAGTGTAAACTCTACAGAGGGATGATAGGATCTCTGCTGTACTTAACCGCGAGTAGACCTGATATAATGTTTGCCACATGTCTATGTGCAAGATTTCAAGCTAACCCCAAAGAATCTCATCTTTATGCTGTCAAGAGGATCTTCAGATACCTAAAAGGGACCAAGAATCTCGGCCTCTGGTATCCGAAGAACTCTGGCTTTGATCTCATGGCTTATACAGATTCAAATTACGGAGGATGCAAGCTCGACAGGAAGAGTTCCTCTGGGAGTTGCCAATTCCTAGGAGGGAAACTAGTAAGTTGGACTTCCAAGAAACAGAACTGTGTCTCGACCTCTACGGCAGAAGCAGAATATGTTGCTGTTGCAAGTTGTTGTTCCCAAGTTCTGTGGATGAGGAACCAACTTTGAGACTATGGATTTGATATCGAAAAAATCCCCATTCTCTGTGACTCCAAAAGTGCCATTGCGATCTCTGCCAATCCTGTGCAGCAATCTAAGACCAAACATATCGATATCAGATATCACTTTTTGAAACATCATGTGGAGCATGGAACAATAGAGATGTACTTTGTGCCCACAGACTACCAGTTTGCCGACCTTTTCACAAAGGCATTGGATGAGAAAAGATTCACTTTTCTAATTGGCAAGATTGGTATGGTCAACATGAGTTGACCACAGAGCCTCTGTACCCTTGCACAGAGCCTCTGCTGTACATATTTACCTCTATTGTACATATTTACTTTTATGCCTCTGCAAATTAGTTTCTTAAGTTTATTTTTCTGTACTAGTCTTATCTTTATACAATCTAAGTATAGTTGAAGGGGGAGCAGACCGAACCGTCAAAGACCAACCTTGACTATTCAAGGGGAGCAAGACAGTTCTGCGCAATAGACTACAAGAGTGAGGTTAGTCCATCTAAACCAAGAGTCAAAACTCTTTCTCGAGCACTATACCCTCAGAAAAATACCTCTTTCTACCAAATTTTCTGTCAAAACTTTGAAATGATCAAATCTTTGAAAATCTTTCCTAAAAAGGAAATTTTTGGTCTCAGAACCTCTAAGGTCGACCACAGAGCCTCTGCGATCTATCACAGAGCCTCTGCACCTTTAAATTGAGGACGTCTGACCAAATGCACTTTAAAAGGAACTCGATCATTTCATCGCTCTTTTCTCCCTCTTAAAAAGCTCTTCTGATAACAACCTTATATGTGACCTCAGAAGCCTCCTACCCACAGAGTTTATGTCATTCCCATCACTTGAGAAATTAAAGTCACTTCCTGCGGGTTATTTCTTAAACATCACAGTCATGTAAGAATAGTGAATGCCACGTGCGTGAGAATAGGGTGGCGCACGTCCTAGATCGTGCACTGCCATTATCTGACGTGCCAACATTTGATTGGCCTACATCTGTACCATCGTTTCATAGAAACGGCTACTTATCCGTTTCCACTCATCACGGATTTGAAAAAATTATTTTTTACCGCTTAATTTTTTTTTACCTCCCTCTGTATATAATCCCTTTTGCCTCTGTTCATTTCTTTTTACCTACATCCTTTTCCCTCAAGAGCTTCCTGCGAAAAAGCTTTTCTTCTTCTCCTCTATTCTATCAATGGCTTCTCCCTCGACTTCCTCCAAGAACTCTAATGGATCCAATAAATCCAACAACTCTCATCACTCGATGGTTCAAAAAGGCTGATTCAGACTCCTTCACCAGGCATGACTATCACTTGACCCAAATGAACAACAAACCGAACAACCATTTTGTCACCCTCAATCCCTCTGTTTTCCCCACTGAAGCTGCACCGTTTATTCAACTCCTCAAGAATCACTTCCTGGTTAAAGCCCTAACGATGAAGCGAAATGACGTCCCTGAATCTTACATCCAACAGTTTTGGCTAAGTGCTCTCCATGCCAAGATGGATAAATATAGACATTGCATCATTGGCTATGCAACCCATCCATCAACTGAAAAGATTATGGACTTAGGGATCAATCGTAGGAAACTCTCCGATGTCTTTGGACTTCCCACCAAATCAGATCTCAACCTGCGTAAATTCTCAGAGGAGCCCACAGAGGAAGAGATACTAGAGTTTCTGAGAATCATTGGCTACGCAGTTCCAATCACCAAAAGAACAAACTTCAGACGACAGAATCTCCCTCCTCTGTGGAACGTACTCTTCTCGATTCTGAACCGATGTCTAACATCGAAGGTTGGAAGCCCGGATCAATCAAGCCATAAAATTTTGGCCATCATGTATGGGATTTACTACGATCTCCCACTGGACTACGATGGACTCATTTTCAGGGAGATCCAAAATGTCGTGATTACCAAACAGCAGGACCAAGACAGAGGGACAAAACTCAAGAACATTGCATTTGGACGTTTCCTAGGACTGCTTCTAGACGATGACCTAATAGGGGAAGGAAAGCTGCCAGCAGAGGGTAAAACAATCAAACTCCACGAGATGAAGTCTCATAAACCCACCACCATCAAAACAGGATATCCAGAAGCCAGACCTCTGTCAACAAAGATGTTGACTTATTTGGGTAGTGAAGAGGGTGTTAGGGAATACATACGAGGGAACAGGACACCAGAACCACGTCCTGTAACCCCCCCTCGCGTAGGATTCAAAGTAGGAGACATTGTAGTTTACTTGAGAGACAAGGGATTACGGACAAAAGTTGAAGCCGCAGAGGCTCAAGTGAGTAAGAAAGAGAGACCATCAGTTAGAGGGGAGGGGAGTGAGAAAAAGGCAAAAAAGAAAAGCAAAAAGAAGAGAACCGAAGACGTAGAGGTTCCAAAGCCTAAGCAATCCCATAGGACCGTCAAAGAAAAGGTGCCAGAAGAGAAAGCCATAGACGAAACTACTGCGATCAAAGTCTATGAGAAAAAGAAAGGAAAATTGAGGACGCTTGCTGAAAAAGAACAATTATTGGAAGCCCTCCGGCAGAAAAGGAAAGATTTGGGTGAATACCTTGCTGCAAGAACCGAACCTGCAGAGGGTCCGGAAAAACCTCTGCAGAAGGCAAAAAGAGCCCTAGTCCTTAAAGAGTCCCCTGAGGATAAAACTTAGAGCCCAATCCAAGTAGCCTCTGAAATAGCACGAGAGGTCTCTCTCCAATACTCTGGAGGATTAGGGGAAACCGTGGAAATGGAAATAGAAGATGCGACAAGAAGGTCACAGAGCAAAGATGAAGAAGAAAACCAAGTAAAAAATCGTTGGCGGAGAGGGAAACAAAAGATGCCTTTGGCACACCACCAAAACCAACTCCCAGTGCAACCCACACTTCTACCCCTGTAGTTCTAGTGCAGAGGGGTATTGAAATAGGACCGCACATTCCGAACCCTACCCATGCCATCCGGACAGAGGATATTCCTTCTTCCTCTGTACCACAATCCGGGGAAGCCAAACCCACTTCACCCTCTGAAAAGGGTGAAAGTCCTGTTTCCCGTGTCCATTCGCCCCAGGACACGTCTCTTCCACACAGAGGTATTTGTTACCTCTGTCACACACAAGAGGGACACCCAAACCATTTCAGAGTTGGTGGTACGAGAACACGATGATACTGTGGCTCTAGAACAACCACAAGGTCCTTTCAACATAGCTCTTAAGGGAGTCTCTGAACCCTCCCTCAAAGAACATATTGACAGAACTTCCATAGATGCTTCCTCTGTGGAACATCGAGGATTGGAAGGAAATCCTCCAGAGCTCAATATAACATCAGGCTCTGTAGGTGCCAAAGACTCGTTGGCTAAATCTGGAACATGTGTTGTTCCAGAGGTTACCGCTGACACTTTTGTCACAAAGGCGAGTTTAAAGCCTTTGCTGACATGGTGCTCACAAAACTTGACGAGTTGCAAAGCTCTATCTCCAGAGAGTCCCAAGCCAACTCTCAAACCCTTGCAGAGGCCCTAAAAGCCAATACTGAAGCTCTGCACGACCTCAAAACAAAGTGCATGACCAAAGCTGACCTTCAAACCTGCGGTCAAACCATCATCGTCCACTCCAATCAGATTCAAGTTCTAGGGGATCTTTGCACAGAAGAGTTCCCAAAATATGCTACGCAAGGAGTTCAGACCAGAGTGAACGAAATGGCCAGGCTCAGAGAGGAAATAAAGGACATAACTCGCAGTGTTATGGTCCCCTTTCACACACAGGCATCAACCTCTGCCCCAGACCCCTCTGTGTTTGCAACGAAAGCCGACTTGGAAGCTATGGGAAATCAGTTTCTGCAAAACCAAAACCTCCTTCGATCCAACTTCAACGACCAAGGACAGAAGGTGACAACAGACTTGAAGCGATCCTTAGCCACATTTCGTTTCAAGTCAGACATCGAAATCAACGCTCTGTCATTGGCTGCAGAGAACGCAATCAAGAAGATCAAAAAAAATGTCGATAACAACCTCTGTAAGACAAAGAAGAGGAAGGAACCTGTCACCTGCCAAACCCAAGCAGGGCAGAAGAGGGCACGGCATGAGGACCAAGATCCTGATGCCTCCGGCCGTGGTCCTCATGAGGGGGAGAATCTGCAATCCACAAAAGAAGCACCAATATCAGTGGCTCCCCTAAACCAAGTCCCTATGAGCTCAGAACCTGAACCACAGAGAACATCTAAACAAAAGGTCTCTGCACCCCCTCTCCCACCATAATCCAAATCATAGAATCCCCACCAACTGCCAAAGATAAAGGCAAGGCAATAGCTATAGAACCTCTGAAGAAGGTCAAGTCTCCTCCTCCCACCTTTGAGAAACTACTAAAGAGCTCTTTTGATGCTTTCAAAAGAGTGAAACCTGAAGAGGAAGACTGGGCCTTTGATCTGCAACCTCTGTCAGAACTCCCCATTCTACAACCACTTGACAAACCATCAAAGGATAGAGTTGCAGAGGTTATCCAAGGATTTGAGAGCCTAAGAAGACCCTTCCCTGTTCCTCCAAAGAAGGACATCGAATAAGAAGTGTACAAATACCTCTATACCGCGTAGCTCAAGACCTTCCCCCTGTCAGACTCTCAGAGGAAGTTGTATCAGAGGAGTGAAGGAGATTCTATAAAGATAAAGCCAAGCCAAAATCCAAAGTCTTCAACATGGCCAAGATCACAGAGGTTGTGGCAATCAAGCTTGGACACACAAAGTGTAAGAACTTCTGGTTCAGTGAATACGCCGTGAAAAGGGAAGATAAGGAGATATGGACTTTCACAGACGCAGATCTACCGAATCTTCATCCTCATGATCTTCCGGAGCTATTCAAATGGACAGAGGATAAGTTTGGCTGGAAGAAGGAATACCAAGAAGCACATCTCACCATCAAGAGGGTCATGAGAGAAAATCTGTTGTTCTACAGTATAGCTGACTTTCAAGTGGCACTTGACTTGGGAGTCAAAAAGGTCAACTTCCCTCCACCAAAAGATAGCTTACCTCCCTCTTCCAACATTCTGCCGAATTCCATCATCACTTCACCTTCTTTTGGTCTTGTGTATTTAAACCCCAAAGGAGAAAAGAAATTATTCAGGGGGATAGAAAGCCAAAAGTACTCAACAGAATCTCTGCTGCTCATTCAAGATCTACTTATCAAGCATAGAGGCAACCCACTCGTACCCACAGAAGCTGCAGATGTCCTTCTGACAGACATAGGTGCAACCTTAAGCTTCAGAGACCTGTGCGTGTACTACTATAGAGAACTGAAGAAAGAAGGTGGGTTTGGAAAGAAGATCAACGATTTCCCAGATGCCAAAGTATAGGCTCTGATGTCTTCTAAATTTTTTTTTTTGTGTATTCACTATCAAATGTAATTGCCTTCTGGACTTATTTTATTTGAAATGAAAATCAATATTCAGAGGTTGAGTTCCTTTCACCTCTTTTGTTTCTAGCTTAGCCATCACTCCAAATTCCAAATTTTTATTTTTCAACACTTAGGGGGAGATTGTTAGCTCCATCTACCATGTTTAGAAGTGTTGAAAAATAGGCTAAGTATAGAAATCCCTGCTATCTCGAAAGTCACCGCAGAAGATACAAAGCTCAGAAGACCACTCCGCAGAAGATGCGCCAGAGGACAAATCTGATAATGATACTCAGATCACAGAGCCTCTGTGATCACTCACAGAGCCTCTGTGAAGGCTAACCTCTGGAGATCAATATTGAAGCTTTTCTTAGAGTTCAAGACAAGACCACGTGCAGAACACGTGAGGCCTGCTGTATGAAGATCCTCAAGATCAAAGTAATGGGCATCCCACAATGTTTACTTTAAAGGTGGCATTTCGTTTATGGAATGCCAATTTTTGTCTTGTACTAAGGGGTGCATCCCTCTGCTATATTAAAAGAGCACCACCTTAGAGCACAAAAAAATAAGAGTACACACAAAAATAGCAGTCTGTATAATCCTTGAGCATTTTTGCACATACCAGTGCGTGTTCTTGGTGTTCTTGAGTAATTAATGAAACAGTTCTTTTAGTAACTTTCATATAATACTTTACTTCCTGTTCATTAATTACTTGTGTGTTTACTACCTTGCATGTTTAATCTCTTCTACACATCTTAAACGCTTCCGCACTCTACTTTATTAATCTGTGTGTAGTAAAATGTCAAATCAAGTCAAAGAACATCACAACTGGGATCAACAGTTTGGTACCCACTTTTTAATTGGTCCTTTGGGGTTAGTGGAGATGGAAGGTTCATCAATATTCACAGCAGATGAAGATTCAGCTTCAGTGGTAATCTTCACTTTGGTTAATTTCTTAACCTTAGTAGTATTCTTGACATTGGTCAATTTTTCAGCTTTGATGACCTTCTCAGCCTTGGAGGCGTTCATCTTCACTTTGGCTGATTTATCAGCTTTAGTGGCAGTTGGACATTTGCTTGCAATATGGTCAATAAATCCACAGTGATAGCATTTTCTATATTTGAAAGTGGTTTTAGGACCAGAAGTGAGAGGTTTTGAGAATTTAAGATGAGAGGGGCCAGGTCCAAGAATGCTTTTAGCATGAGATTTGGGAGGAATTTTGATTTCTTCAGATCTTTTAGGCTTGAGATCAATCTTTAGCTTTGGAGGAAAGAGTTCAAAGATTTCTATCACAGAGCTAGAGGATTGATTCGCTGAAGGTTTAGAGGGAACTTTCAGCTTTGCTTTCTTGGAAGCCTTCTGAGGATGAAGAATGGATTTTCCTTTATCCGCAGACTTAGAGCCTTTGGATTTTTCCTCAGGGATAGAATTTGAAGAAGAAGGATAAAACTGATTATAAGAAGTGTCAGAGATAGAAGTGACAAATGTTCCAAACTTAAGCATGGAACAGTCTTCTTTAGGCTCATCCTGTGGTTTCCAAAATCCAAGACCGGTTTTATCACCGCCAGGAGTTTGAGCGTTTATTATCTCAGTGATCTTTGTTGAGGAATTGCACCATTTTTCGACAATAGCCTTTTCTGCTTTTAGAGCAGCGATGGCTTGTTCGCGTTCTATGCTGATGATTTTATTTACAACAACTTGATCTTTCAAACTTTCCTCTAAAAGAGTCAGTTCTCTGATCTTTTCATGGCATTTTTCCAGCTGTTCAGTTAAGTCATTGTTTTTGTTTTCAACTAGAGATTTTCCGTTTAGAGCATTGTAAAGATCAATCGTCAGCACATCAACTGTGCGACTTCTCTCTGATTCAGGTAGAGAGGGATTAGTAGAGATAGATACCTGAGATGATATATAGCTCATAGAAGTTTCAGTTGGTTCTTCCACTTCTTCTTTAATCTCAGCCATGAGGCAGAGATTAGCGACTTCTTCTTCATCAGAACATGATTCTTCAGATTCAGCCCAGTTGTGTTCTTCAACAATGAGACCTTTACCTTTTCGCTTGTAGCTTTTCACCTTTTGATATTTTTCTTTCAGCTTTAGGTACTTGTCATCGCTGGATCTTCTTGAGGTAGAAGGTTTGAAGACTTTCTTCGACCTGCACTCACTTGCAAAGTGTCCAATCTTTTCACAGTTAAAGCAAGTAGCAGTAGTCTTATCAACAAGGGTTGATTTTGGCTTGTTAGTGATAGAGAGAGAGGCTTATTTATTCTGAAATTGCTCTTTCTTGCAAATCTCTTGAAAGAGTTTGTCAAGAGTGCTAAGGACTCATCAAACTCTGAAAGATCAGTGTCTGATAGATCCTCAGATTCAGAATCTAACTCAGTGATGGTGAGAGTAGATCGCTGAGATGGAATTATCTTTGAAGAGACTAAAGCAATAGGAGTGCTTTTGGAGTCTTTAGAATATTTTATAAGATTCTTCTTCAACAGGTTTGATTGCTCATAGTTAAGCAATATTCCATACAAGGTGCTGAGAGAAAGAGAATTTAAGTGTTTTGTCAGCTTGAGACAGATTGAGTAACTGTCCTAGCATTCAGGAAGACATTCTAAGAATTTTGTTAGGACCTCAGAATTAGAACAGGTCCTACCAACGGTTCTTAGATCAATGGTTATGTAGTTAAACCGCTGATGAAAATCAGAGAGAGATTCATTCTTACCAACGATAAAACTTTCATATTGTCTTACCAAGTTAATCTTTCGAGTCTCTTGGATTTCAGTGGTGCCTTCATATTGAACACATATGGTTTCCCACATTTATTTAGAAGTTTTAAGATGCATGATGGAATGGAAAACTTCAGAGCCATAAAGATAACGGTGTTTGCCTTTGCATCAATACCAAACTTCTTTTTGTCCTCATCACTCCATTGTCTGATTTCTTTAGCAATATAGCGTTCAGGAATAAATGGAGTGGTGGCAGCAGCTGGAACAGAAACTACGACTTGGACAGGTTCATATGGTCCATTTGCTACGTACTCAGGTATAGTGGGATCTGCACCTTCAAGAAATAGCATCATTCGATTTGTCCAGAGAGAGAAGTTATCTCTGCTAAATCGAGGAGGTTTAGAAAGTGAACCATTATCATAGTAGTTTGTGTTTGTGTTAAGTTCCATTTTAGAATAGCAAGGAAGAGAATAAAGCAAGATCTTGTTTATCAGATTAAACAGTCTGCTCTGATACCACCTGTTGGTCCCGGAGGTGCTTAACAAGTTTGTAGAAGGGGGGGGGGGGTTGAATACAAACACATAATTTAAAGTTTAATAAATTGTTTATTGATAAATCAAACACAATTTACAAGTCTGTTGCGGAATAAGATTAAGTAGAACCGAATCTAAACAAACTTAAGAAAACACTAAGATGGTTGCACAAGAATATAGAGAATGGGGATTGAAGAATATAGAAAACAAGGGTTTCTATGAAGGTTCAAGAATAGAGCACACTCTTAGATGGAGAGGTGATCTTTCTATTTATCTCCTATGCATTAAATGCATGGCAGGGCACTTTACACGTGTCCTTCATTGATTGGCTGAGAGAGTCTGACTTTGGTAGACATGCTTTCGGCCGTATCATGAACAGTGTAGTTGACAAAGTTGTTGTAGGAATTGTGGCAGAGGTATGTCCGTTCTGACACATCGTACTAGTTGTGCAAGGTAAGACAAAAAAAGACTTGAGGCATAAGCTACGTGATCGTTTGATCGCTAAATATCTCTTCCTTCAGAGATACAAAGAAGTTTAGCTATCGCTGAAGCTTTTCCTCATGTTCCTTCGCGTATAAGTAGAGTCGTCTTTGCTTCACTGATATCCGCATCAGGTCACTAGTAGAATTGTCTTTGTTCAGTGGCTTCGTCTTCCATTCAGCTATGAACATCTGTTGACGCGAGACTTGTCTTCAGGGATTACGTTAACTGTTTACATCAGAAACTATCAGCGATAACTGAACAGACTCAGTCTGATCGCTGATAGTGAAACACTAATACATATGAAATGTTTACAAGAAAGGTCATCAGCGATAACTGAACAGACTCAGTCTGATCATTGATGGTGAAACACTAATACATATTAAAACGTAATTTTCACTAAGTATAGAAGAGGGTCGTTATCAAATCACTGAGAGAATTTGGATCAACATCATCATACGAAGATAAGTCAGTTGTATCAACTGTTATTTTATCAGACAAATCAACATTTGCTATTTCCAGCTGTTTGATTTTATCAGACAATTTAGATTTTTCATTACACAGCTTATCAAACTTACTTTGCAGACCAGACTTACTCCTTTGTCTTTTCAGAATATCTGAAGATAAAGTAGCTAGCTTGCTTGTTAATTTGGAAATTTCAGTTTCAAAAACTTTTCTTTCCATTTCAAAATCCTTTTCCAAGTCTTTATTTTTCCCTGAAATCTCTTTGAAAATCATAACATTTCTTTTTTCAGCGTTTTTCTTCTCAGTTTCAAAGATATCTCTTTCAGAGATTAAAATCTTTTCAAACTCTGAAACTAGCTTGGAAAGATTTATACATCTAAGCTCTAAATCTTTCTTTTCTTGCAAAGCCTTCTTAGAAAGATCAGACAACTTCTTATTGAAAGTTTTCTCCAGTTTAACTTTCTCATTCTTACTTATCTATTTAACCTTCTTGATCCATTCAGCTCCCTTTCCCTTTGCTTCAATCACAGGTATCTATGGCATATAGGCTACAACACAGTCTCTCATGGCCAACACTGTATTCCCTTTTTAATCTGTATAAGGCATCTTGAAATATATTCTGATAAAATTCTTGAAATGATCGTTAATCAGATAATCAGAAAAATCAACTTTGAAAAACTTTCAGAAAAAGTTCCAAAAAATTTTCGAAGTATACTTTTCGCTCACAAAAGGAATTCTTTTTGCACAGGATTCAAAATTCGCACACAAAACGAATTCTTTTCGCACAATAAAGTGATGTGAATTCTTGACTTTGAAAAATTCAAACTTGTTCACTTCACGTATCGATGCGAATTACTCCCTTAGAAAAGTTTTAGATCTTCAAGGTGCGAATTCTTCAAATTTCGCATAAAGAGGATGCGAATTTCAGCTTTTCGTATCTCGAAGGATGCAAATTTCAAACTTCTCGTATACTTGAGGTGTGAATTCTGTCTTCAGTGTTTCCCAATCATCATGTATCATGCGAGTTCTTCCAAGATCATGTGAATTTTTCAGATCTTGCGAATTTTGATCTTTTCGACTTAAAAACCACTCTAATCCAGTAAATTCGATTCAATCCTTTGAATTGGCCTCTGAATTTTTTTGAATTCAATCACAATATCATTGAGAACAATCCCTCAACATCAATTGCATCAAGAAACAACATGATCAACATGATTAGATCAAAATACAGTACGATGTGGGTATGAACACAAAAAAATGACAAAATCAAGAAAATAACTGTGAATTCTTGTGAATTTGTGATTACAATGTGAATCAAAAGTGTTCTAGTACTTAATGCGAATACAGTGCAATGAAAATTTTAACAAAAACAACACTAAATCACAAAATTGTTCTCAACTCAGTAGACATGCAATTTCTTCAATTTTGACAGTGAACTTTAGATCTTTTGTCAGGATCGAATTCTCAACAAGAATTAATTCTCAGAAACAATATCAAAGAAGTTTGCGGAATAACACTTTGATATTTTATGAAACAGTAAATCAACACAGAAAATATGAATAACAAACTGTGAACTTGTATTGAATGCTTTGAAGTTACAAGATTACACACTCAACCTCAATATTGATGAACAGGCTCACCAATACGAATTCTACTTCTCTAGAATTAGGATCTATGCCTTGAGGTTGATTTCTCTCTAGAACTTGGAATTTTTTTTTTATTTTTTTTTATAAAACTATTCTATATCTTCTATACATATACTGAAAGAAAAAGATAATTACAATAAATAAACAAATCTTCAGTATATCTTCCATGTATAACTCTAAGCTTCCATGAATATCTTCATTCTTTCCAGCTGTCATTCTTTTCATACAGATCATATAAGCAGCACTAACTATGCTCAGCACAATTAACTTCTTCTAGCAGCATTAACTACTAAGCAGTACTAACTACTAGCAGTACTAACTAGCTAAGCAGTACTAACTTTGTTCAAGCAGTACTAACAATGACTAGCAGTATTAACTCTACTAGCAGTAGTAATACTCAGCACTACTAACCTTTAAGTCTTCAAGCAGTAGTAATTCTGAACCAGCAGCATTAACCATACTTGATCTTTTCTTCAGTTCCCAACAATCTCCCCCTAACTTGACTTTTAGGAAAAGAGGTCAAGTTCTTCAGATACTCTTCAAGATGCTTTCAACACTTCAGGTTCAGTTTCCCAAGTTTGGATCTAGGCCCAAACTTTGATTTACAGTTCTTCTCACCACAATCTTTGCCATCTCTGAATCCTTTGTACATACCAGTGTAGCTTTAAGCATCCCTTCCAACTTCTCCTTGCTATGCTCATATATTTTGTCCCCCAGGTAGTATTCATGATAACAGTTGTCAATAGTAATCATGTATACTCCACAGTTTTCAAACAATATCCATTTATCAATCTTCTTGAAGATGAACTCATGCTTATGATCTTTAATCCTATAGTGTACTCTTTCTGGATCAAACATCATGCACAAGTATTCCAATGTCACTTTGAGAAGATTCTCTTCAGTACCTTTCAACACAGGTTCATAAAGTTTCATCCCCACTTTGTATAATTCTTCCATATCAGCTCTGGAGCAACTTCTAATAACTCTCCCCCATGTTGAATAGGCTTCAAATGAACCATCAGCTCTCTTGATTCTGAAGAAATTCTTTCCACTGTGTCTTAGAATATCCCAGAAGATGATCTCTGGAGCTTGCATAGAGATTGGATCAGCCTTCAAAGGTTCCACTATGGTCATGTACGGATCTATACTCTCATCCTTTGGCTTACTAGACTGTTCTGGAAGTTGTACTGATTCTGTTTGAGATGTGACTGAAGGTTCTGCTTCCTTTTCAGTTTCCTCCACCTTTGGCCTTTTCAACTGCCTTTTTGAAGCAATTGATTTCACTCTCTTTCCAGACTTGGCTTCTACACCAACACTTTCAGGTTCTTCCTTCTTCTATTCTGCTTCTTCTTTTGAGGGTGTAGTCTCCTCAGGGAATGGCATTTGAATATTTAGGTCATGCCTTCCCTTCATTCTTCTCTCAGCCTCCTTCCTTTGAGCTGAATCCCCTTGGAGCTTGGCCATTTCCTTGTTATATAACTCTTCAACCCGAGAGTATGCCATATGGGTAAACATCTCCCCCTTAACACCAATTGCACCTTTCAGGAAGTTTATCATCTTTCTTCTTTCCTGATTGGCGAAAAAGGTCTTGGAGGGTTGTCGTTTCTGCTTCATCACTGGCATCTTTTGAAGTTTCTTGGTCTAAGCTGCTTCTTTTAAGTTTTTCTGATATTCTGCATTCAACTTTCTGGCCATTATCCTTGCAAGCTCTCTGTCTGTTTCTGTTTGCAACATTTCCTCCTTTTCCATTTGGTCTTGAAGCTGTCTTGCTATTGCCTCATCCAGTTCAATCTGAGACTTCTTCTTTGTAGGCAGTTCAGCTTCTTCAACCATCTTTTCTTTTCCTTTTCCCTTTATATCCCTCAAGACTTCCTTTTGAGGTTCTCCTTCATTGATGACCACTCCTTTGGCCTTTTGAGTAGCCTTAGGAGTGTCATTCTTTGCTTTTACTAGAGTTTCTGCTATCTCTAGTTCTTCTACAGAAAGCCCTGTTACTGCTGCTTCAGCAGTATTAACAGTTTCTGCTGTTGTTCCATGTTTTGTCTCCCCCTCAACTTCAACTTCCTTTACAGTTGAGCTTTCTTTCTCTTTTTCTCCCTCTGGTTTCTCCCCCTTGTTGAAAGGATCTTGAACATTTGATCTCTTCTTTAAGACAAACTGCTTCCTCTTCTTCCTTTGTACTAGCCTGATCATCATCTTCTTCAGCTTAGCAATCTGTACTTGTTGTGACAGAATTACCAGTTTCATTTCTTCTATTTCTTTTCCTTGTTTGATGACATCTTGGTTGATGTTTCCCATTGTATCCATCAATTCCTGGTAGTTATATCTGTCCTCACCTTCTCTAGAAGTGTTACCCTCCTTTGAAGGATCATTGGATCTTGTATAAGTGGAAGTCTTCTGCCTAGCAGAAGCACTATTGTTGGTCCCGAAGGTGCTAAACAAGTTTGTAGAAGGGGGGGGGGGTTGAATACAAACTCAGAATTTAAAGTTTAATAAATTGTTTATTGATAAATCAAAATACAATTTACAAGTTGTTGCAGAATAAGATTAAGACAGACTCAATCTAAACAAACTTAAGAAACACTAAGATAATTGCACAAGAAATTCAGAGAATGGGGGATTAGAGATATAGAAAACAAGGGTTTCTATATTGAGTTCAAGGATGAAGCACACTCTTAGATGAAGGGGTGAACTTCCTATTTATACCCTATGCATTAAATGCATGGCAGGATACTTTACACGTGGCGTTCACAGATTGGCTTTGATAGACTGACTTTTGGGAGACATGCTTTCGGCCGGGTCATGAACAGTGTAGTTGACAGAGTTGTTGTACGAATGGTTGCAGAGACTTGTCCGTTCTGACACATCGTACTAGGTTGTGCAAGGATAGACAAAAGGAAACTTGAGGCATAAGCTTTGTGATCGTTTGATCGCTGAGTATCTCTAAGTTCAGAGATAAAGAGGTTCAGCTATCGCTGAAGCTTTTTCTCATGTTCCTTTGCGTATTAGTAGAGTTGTCTTTGCTTCACTGATATCCGCATCAGGTCACTAGTAGACTTCTCTTTGTTCAGCAGCTTCGTCTTTGATTCAGCTATGAACATCTGTTGACGCGAGACTTGTCTTCAGGGATTACGTTGGCTGTTTACTTTAGGAACTATCAGTGATAACTGAACAGACTCAGTTTGATCACTGATAGTGAAACACTAATACATAGAAATGTTTTTAAGAAAGACTATCAGCGATAACTGAACAGACTCAGTCTGATCGCTGATGGTGAAACACTAATACATACTAAAACGTAATTTTTACTAAGTATAGAAGAGGGTCGTTATCAAATCACTGAGAGAGTTTGGATCAACAATCTCCCCCTATTTGATAATGATAAAGTAACTGAAGAAAATTACTTTATGATTCAAAATGATGGAATAATCAGGACTCGTAACATACATGTCCCAATTACTATTTTGAGGGATCTTTTACAACACTGATGAAGTTAAGTACTTTACTGAAATTTCATTAATTCAGGAATAGAATTACAAGGAATGAAAATTACAAGTAAATTAATAACTACTGTAAGTACAACTAATAGATTACAGAAGAGAAAACTAATCTATCAGCTATAAGAAGATTTAGGAGGATTTATCATATACTCAGGTATTTCTTCTCCTTTCTGTCTTCGTTCCAAGGATTCTTGGCTGATAATTTCTTTGATTTTCTCAGTAGCAGGGAAGAAGTCACACCATAAGCATAAGAGATCCTTGAGATGATTCAGAGGACAGATAGGAATCTCAGAGACTCTTTGAAATCTGAGTTCCTCATCATCATCTCTGAAGAATATTCCATAAGGATAGTCAATTACTTGACCAGCTTGGAAAGGACCACCAGGAGGCAGAGATAAATCCAGAACTGAAAGATCAGGAGGAGGACCAAACAGTGCATCTCTTGAAAATTTGATAGAAGTTTCATTCCTGATGATGGCGACGTCTTCAGAGGAGGAGGGCCCGATTCTTCTCTTGAGTTTCTTGGGATTGGGAGGGATAGGAGATGGCAGATTCAGTACAGAAGTGACTCTGTTGATGAGAGCTTTAAGAAGTCCTTCAACGTAGCCTCTGTATGTAGATTTCGATTTTTTCAGCGCATCCCAGAATTCTATCCACTCTGTAAACCCGAAACCTTCAAGTTTGGAAACGTACATAGCTTTCTGAGTTCCATCCTCTCTGGTAATCTCCATGGTCACTGAGAGTTGATCCTTCTTCTTGCGACCAGAGATAGTCACGGCTGTTATTGGAAGAAGATCAGAGCGATAATCCATCTTCTGTTTGCACCATTCGATGGACTTATCGTTGATCTCTTGTTCTTTGGAGCGTTCCTCTTCAATTTCTTTCAGCAGTGCAGCTTGAACTTCCACAGGCTTTCTTTTCAGCTTCTTGTCCTTGACTTGAGAAGATTGAATCTTTAAAGCGAGTTGGGCATCTCGTCTGCATTCAGCGATCAGTTTCTCAGCTTTGGCAGATTCTTCTCGTTCAGCTTCAGTGAGGAAGTCGAGCTCTGAGAAGGATGTTTGAAGAGGGATTTTCAGCCGTTGACTTTCTAGTTGAGCGATCATTTCAACTCTTTTCTTCATCACTTTCTCTGACCATTGAGATGGTTGAGAAGGCCTTCCTGGATGGACCAGGGAATCTTCTTCTTCTTCTTCTTCATCAATCTCAGCGATAGAGATTGGGATTATTTCTTCAGCGATAGCAGCTGGAATTATTTGTAGTTCAGAACCCTTAAGCAGGGGTGAGAACTGTCTGGATAGAAAATGAAGGAAAGAAGGGATAAGTGTATATTTTTAGAAAAAGAGAGAGAAAGGCTAGAAGGAAATAGGGGTTTGGAAAGAGTAGAAGAGTGGTACAATTGAAAGACATACCTGAGAAGGATGCTCCCCCTCAGATTGTGATCCAGTCCTCAAGCATTCTTCAGCGATTGGTTGCTTGTCTTTGCTCTGCGAAGGAGCGCTTGAAGATGTATCACCTCTCACCCCTGCTTTGACAACCTCTTGCGAAGTTGTCCCTGATGAAACGTTCGGCTTGGAGAACCACATAGATTGGTCTTCTTCATCGTCGTCGTCATCATTGGAGGGTTGATCCTTTTCTTGATCAACAAGATCTAGATCATCTTCCTCTTCATCGTCTTCTTCCCCATCATCTTCAAAGAGGAGAGAATGGATAGAAGAGGGTTCTTTCGCCTTCTCCCCCTCTTTGTCATTATCAACGACAGGGGGTTGGTCAGCTGCTGGAGTAGATGTTGAAGCTTTCAACACTTGAATGTCAGCCTCCAGACGCGTGACCCGTTCTTCAACTGCAGGGATGTCGCATGTGGCATCATGGATGAATTCCACAGCGATGTTGAGATTTGTCCGATCATCTTCAGTGAAGGAGGGAGGCAGCGCTGGAGCTGTTTCAGATACCTTTTGGATAAGTTGTTGCAGAAGGGACGTGCATAGATCAACCTTAGAAGAGAGATCTCGAACTTCAGTGGTAAGAGACTCAAATCGCCCCTGAAAGAGTTGAGAAGACTCTCTGAGTTGGACGACTTGTTCTTCCACAGCTGAAAGTTTGGAGTTCTCAGCTTTGGATGAGCAGGTGGCTGTCAACCTTTTCAGCTCCTCACCAGCCTGATTTACGGCGCTGGTGGTGTTGTTGATGGTGTTGGTGAGAGCGTCCACCTTTTCTCCCAGACTGTTGACATGCGTGTCAACAGACGCCAAACTAGGACCTGAAAATGATATCAGTTCAGATACGGGCTTATTTGGAGAGGTGGGAAAAGAAGTGTTTAGGATAATAGGTTTACCTGACGTATCAAACATTTTGTAGAACTGCAGAGATTCCTCAAACGTTTGATGTTCAGGTCCTATAGGTAGAGAGGTAGCGGGTTCAGAGACCAAAGAAGGAGAGAGAAGATTTATGGGGATAGAAGTAGGGTTGGGGTTAATC
Organism: Arctium lappa; assembly: GCA_023525745.1. Classification (NCBI taxonomy): domain Eukaryota; kingdom Viridiplantae; phylum Streptophyta; class Magnoliopsida; order Asterales; family Asteraceae; genus Arctium; species Arctium lappa. The sequence goes on along the minus strand of CM042058.1, from coordinate 53,826,498 downwards.
TCAGCGAATGAGATAGTAGGTGGGGTCACTGATGATGTGACAGCGATTGAAATCGCTGACACGGCAGGTTGAGTGACTTCTGGAGTTGTGGAGGAAAGACCCACAAAAGCATCTAAGGTATCTTGTTGAGAAGCTCCCTCAGGTATAGTACTAGAGGGTGTACTTTCCTTAGTCTTTTTGGCCTTCTTAGAAGGACCAATCGGACCAGCTGATGGTCGTTTGGAAGTAGTGGTAGCGACAGGGATAGCAGACGAAGGAACCGTCTGCGTGGTCGCTGAAAAGGAAGAAGAATGGAGAGAGAGACGAGAACGAAGGAGAGAGATACTTACCTCGTTGGCGAGTGGCTTTACCTCCAGTGATCGTTGACCTATCCTGGCAAAAGTGCCATCATCTTTGGTGGGATAGGTGTTGGGATAGAGGAACTTGATGTACGTACATATGAAACGTACATACGAGATCTTGGGATCTCGTTCAGGCTTCTCTAATCTCGACCTCAGGTCTTCAAAGATGGCAGTGGCGTAGTCAAAGTTTTGACCAGCGATAACTGAGTAGGCCATTTGCAGTTGTGTTTTGCTGGCTTGATCCAGCGAACCACTCTTCCCGCTCATACACTGAATTATGTGCGAGAAGATGAAGTTCAGTTGTGAAGGCATCTGAGCTTTGAGACTCTTGGTGAGCTTTTTGTTGGGAATAGAAGATCTCGGTTTGTTTTCCCAACAATAACCCATTGCATCCAGAAAGGATATCAGCTCAGCATCAGTGGGGAGTGCGTCGAACCCACTCTTTGGTTTGTTAGGGAATCTCAAAGATTTCCTGAGGCTAAGAGCGGTCATGCTCCCTGGCCCCAGATCCGTGCTGAAGGAGATAGCAGGGACTCGTTCACCCTTTTTGTTGGTGAGTTCAGTTGCATCAGCAGTGAACCAGAACTGCTGGAGTAGAGTCTTTGAAGGCTTAGGATCCACAGTGATCGCGTAAGCTATGCATGATTGTTTGAGAAATTCAGCAGCTTCCACCAGATGTGGGTATTTGTCAGCTTTAAAGTCGAGTCTTCCCAAGTGATTACATTTAGTAATCTCAACTTCAGTGATAGCGAATCGTACATGCTTGGAAGCAACGATCGAAGATTGTGCCATTTCTGTTATGGAAAGAGGCATAATAGAAGAAATGATTATGATTAAAAAATAATATGATTACCAGTTTCTCTAGATGAGGGGAAACTGGAAAAATATCAAGTTATTTTTAGGAAGAGAAAAATAGTGTTCTGGGTAGAAAGAATGAAGAACACTTTTAAAAAAACATAAAATCAGAAAGAATGATTTTTAGTTCTAAACAAAAAAAAAAATTATAAAATCCATGAAGAACAAGAACGAGTAGGATTTTAAAAAATAGAAAGCATACAAACAATGCACATAAACATGAAATAAACCTGTTTATATTGAAGGAGAAGAGTTGCAGATTCAATATTCTGGGTTTACTTGCTTGAGTGTTCTTGAGAGAGAGTGTTTCTTGCTATGAAAGTTTTGAAAGCGTAAACCGTATAAAGGAGAGAAGAATTCCTTTTATACAAAGAGATAGAGGAGAGAGAAAGAATGAAGCGGGGAAAAAAAATCATCATGACATTGACACGTTCCACAAAGTTGATTGGATAGAAGAGCAACGGATGAACGTGTCAGAAAAGGCGTGTCGTGGATTATCCGCTCAAATGACGTCATGGGAAAGAGACGTTTCAATTTTCCGTTTTGAAATTATCACTGAAGAAAAATCAGCGATAGAATTTTCTTTTTGAAAGTATCCCTGATGAAAAGATAGGGATATATTTTCTTTTAAAAGGATCACTGAATATAAAAATCAGTGATAAATTTAATTTCAAAAAGCTTTTAATCATATGAAGAAAGATTCAGTGATTAAGATTTATATTTTTAAAAAATATCTCAACTGAATGAAGATTCAGTTGTAGAGATTGAGAAATCATACCTGAGAGTCAGAATATTTATCAGAGAATGATGAAAGGGAACTTTTGATTACTGACACAATGCATGAATGCTGAAGAATTATTCTTCAAGATTCAGCATTCCAAGCTCACTGATGAGGAAGTTGAACCTTGTCTCATCAAGAGGTTTGGTGAATATATCAGCAAGCTGAAAGTTAGTAGGGATAAAGTGAAGTTCAATATCACCATTCATCACATGATCTCTGATAAAGTGATATCTGATCTCTATGTGTTTTGTCTTTGAATGTAGCACAGGATTATTTGCTATAGCGATAGCACTAGTGCTGTCGCAATAGATAGGAATTTTTGACAGCTGAAGGTCATAATCTAATAGTTGATTTCTCATCCATAGGATTTGAGAACAACAGCTTCCAGCGGCTACGTATTCAACTTCAGCTGTGGAAGTGGACACAGAATTTTGCTTCTTGATTGTCCAACTTACCAGCTTTCCTCCCAAGAGTTGACATCCACCGGTGGTACTCTTTCTGTCAAGTTTACATCCTGCAAAATCACTATCAGAATAACCAGTTAGATCGAACCCTGAGTCCTTTCAGATATCTGAAAATTCGCTTTACAACGATCAGATGGGATTCCTTGGGTTCAGATTGATAGCGTGCACATAAACAAGTAGAGTACATGATGTCAGGTCGGCTTGCTGTGAGATACAACAGAGAGCCTATCATACCTCTGTAGGCAGTGACATTAACAGGTTTTCCAGAAGGATCTTTGTTAAGTGTCAGGGGTGGTGCCATAGGAGTTTTCATAGCCGAAGTTTGAGTGAGATCAAACTTCTTCAGCATATCTTTAACATATTTACCTTGGCTGATAAAAGTACCTTTGTCAGATTGTTTAATCTGAAGACCAAGAAAATATGTCAGCTCACCCATCATACTCATTTTATATTCTTTCTTCATTCTTTCAGCGAAGCGAGTACACAGAGATGGGTTAGTAGAACCAAATATTATGTCATCGACATATATTTGTACAAGAATTATATGACCTTTTATCTTTCTGAAAAATAACGTATTATCAATCTTGCCACGTTCAAAATTTTCAGAGATAAGAAAAGATGAGAGAGTGTCATACCAAGCACAAGGGGCTTGTTTTAGACCATAGAGAGCTTTATCCAATTTATAAACATAATTTGGATGCTTAGGGTCATAGAACCCTGGTGGTTGTTCTACATAGACTTCTTCATTCAGCTTTCCATTTAGAAACGCTGATTTTACGTCCATTTGATACACAATGAAGTCTTTATAGACTGCATAAGCTAAGAATGGGGCAAAGGTTTCATCATAGTCTATGCCTTCCTCTTGTCTGTATCCCTGAGCAACAAGTCGAGCCTTGTTGCGGGTTACAGTTCCATGTTCATCTAACTTGTTTCTAAACACCCATTTGGTGCCTATTACAGTTTTATCAGATGGTCTAGGAATAAGATTCCAAACTTTGTTTTGAGAAAATTCAGTCAGCTCTTCTTGCATAGCGCTGACCCAGTTTAGATCTTTGAGGGCATCATCAGTCTTCTTTGGTTCTATTAAAGAGAGAAAGTTTACAAAGAGACAGATATTACCTGAGCTTCGTCGTGTCTGAATACCTGCATCTGGATCACCAAGAATTTGATCTATTGGGTGATCTTTGGTCCATCGCTGAGCAGGAGCATTATTGCTTAACTCAGAGGTTGGATCATCAATTTGAATGTTTATTGATGATGACGATTGAGGTTCATCAGCGATTAACTGTTGAGTAGATTCACTGGAGAGGTTTTCAGACGAAGGCAGATTTGATGGTAGGAGTGTGTTTAGAGGTTCAGCTGAAACCCATGAGTTGGATTCAGCGGTAGGATGTATAATGTTTGGATCATCATCAGCGACTGGAGGATCTGAATGCTGATGGTTAGAGAAGAAAGGTTCAGTTTCTCTGTAGTGAGAAAGCATCCAAGCATTTAACTCTTCATTGTCAGCGATTGGTTTGGAGTTCGCTGAGCGAGTTTCATCAAAAGTGACGTGAATTGTTTCTTCTACGGTTTGTCTTCTCTTGTTGAAGACTCTGTAGGCTTTGGAGATGGAGGAATATCCTAGAAATATTCCATCATCAGCTTTTGGGTCGAACTTTCCAAGTTGATCTCTGTTGTTTAAGATAAAGCACTGACAACCAAAGATATGAAGAAAGCTGATAGAAGGCTTCCTTCCAACAAAAAGTTCATAAGCTGTCTTCCCAAATCGCTTTATTATCAGCGATCTGTTTTGAGTAAAACATGCAGTGTTTACAGCTTCAGCCCAAAATTGAGTAGGGAGATGAGAATCGCTGAGCATTGATCTAGCAGCTTCTATGATTGTTCTGTTTCTTCTTTCAGCGACTCCGTTTTGCTGAGGTGTTCTTACTGAAGAGAAGTTGTGAGAGATTCCCTTGTTCTCAAAGAAATTGTTCAGGGAACTATTTTTGAATTCAGTTCCATGATCACTTCTTATTGAACGAACAGTAAGATTGTTCAGCACTTCCATCTTTTTCACAAAAGATATTAGTTCTTCTGGAGTATCACTCTTACAGCGAAGAAAGATAACCCAGGTGTAGCGAGAATATTCATCTACAATGACAAGTGTATATTTCTTTCCAGCTATTGATTGGATGTTGACAGGGCCAAACAGATCCATATGCAAGAGCTGAAGAGGACTTGTTACTGAGGAAACTTGTTTCGACTTGAAACTTGCTTTTGTTTGTTTTCCTTTTTCACATGCTGAGCAGAGAGATTCTTTAGCATATGAGTGCTGAGGAAGACCAGAAACTAGTTCCTTAGATGAGAGAGAATTCAGGGTTTTGAAATTTAGATGAGAGAGCCTTTTATGCCATAGCCAGTTGACATCAGAAGAGGCTTTAGATAGAAAACATAAGTTTTCAGTGATAGTAGAGTCCATATCTATTACATAGACATTTTCTCTGCGATGACCACTGAGAGCAAGTTTTCCTTTCTCATTTAACACTGAACATGCTTTCTTAGTAAAGCGTACTTCATAGTCTTTATCACATAGCTGACTGATGCTTAGAAGATTATGCTTCAGTCCATCTACATAAGCGACTCTTCGAAAGGTAGTTGTCCCATTGCTGAGGACACCAAACCCTTGGGTAAATCCTTTACCATTTCCACCAAAGGTCACAGAGGGACCTTTTTCTTCCTTGTATTCAGTGAGCAGGTCTCTTTGTCCAGTCATATGACGAGAACATCCACTATCAAGATACCAGATGCCCTTTGATCCCTGCACACATAAGGAAGATTAAGCGTTGTTTGGTACCCACTTTTCAATGGGTCCTTCAGAGTTAGTGGATAAGGTAAGTTCAGTAGTATTCTCAGTTGATGAAGATTCAGATTCAGTGGTAATCTTCACTTTGGTTAATTTCTTAACCTTAGTGGTATTTTTCACCTTGGTTGATTTTTCAGCCTTGGTGACCTTAGCTTTAGAGACATTTTTCTTCACTTTAGCTATTTTATCAGCTTCAGTGGCAGTTGGACATTTACTTGCAATATGATCAGTAAAACCACAGTGATAACATTTTCTATATCTGAAAATGGTTTTAGGACCAGAAGAAGAAAATTTTGCAAGTTTAAGATGAGCAGGGCCAGGTCCAAGAAGACTTTTCTCTTGAGATCTGGGAGGAATTTTCATTTCTTCAGATCTCGAGGTTTTAAGATCGATTTTCAACTTTGGAGGACAGAGATCAAAGATTTCTATCACAGAGCTAGAGGATTGCTTAGCTGAAGGTTTAGAAGGAACTTTCAGCTTTGCTTTCCTGGTTGCCTTCTGAGGGAGGAGAATGGACTTTCCTTTATCCGTAGACTTAGTGTCTTTGGATTTTTCCTCAGGGATGGGATTTGAAGAAGAACAGGGATAGAATTGATTGTAAGAAGTGTCAAAGAAGGAGGTGACAAAGGTTCCAAACTTAAGCGAGGAACTCTCTTTCTTAGGATCGTCCTGAGGTGTCCAAAAACCAAGACCAGTTTTATCACTATCAGGAGTTTGAGCATTTATTATCTCAGAGATCTTTGTTGATGATTTGCACCATTTTTCAACATGAGCCTTTTCTGTTTTTAGAGCAGCGATGGCTTGTTCGCGTTCAATACTGATGATTTCATTTATAATGACTTGATCTTTCAACTTTTCTTCTAAAAGATTTAGTTCTTTGATCTTTTCATGACATTTCTCCAGCTCTTGAGTTAAATGAACATTTTTATTCTCAGCTTGAGTTTTGTCGTTTAGGGCATTATAAAGGTCAATCATCAGCACATCAACAACGCGACTTCTCTCAGCTTCAGGTAGAGAGGGATTTGTAGAGATAGATACCTGAGATGATATGTAGCTCATAGAAGATTCAGATGGTTCTTCCACTTCTTCTTTAATCTCAGCCATGAGGCAAAGATTAGCGACTTCTTCTTCATCAGAAGATGATTCTTCTGATTCAGCCCAGTCGTGTTCTTCAGCGATGAGACCTTTACCTTTTCGCTGATAGCTTTTCAGCTTTTGATATTTGTTCTTCAGCTTATGGTATTTGTCATCACTGGATCTTCTTGAGGTAGAAGGTTTGAAGACCTTTTTCGACCTGCATTCATTAGCAAAATGTCCAATCTTTTCACAGTTATAGCAAGTAGCAGTAGCCTTATCAACCGGAGTTGATTTTGTCTTTTCAGTAAGAGAGAGAGGTTTACATCTTCGGAAGTTACTCTTTCTTGCAAATCTTTTAAAAGAGTTTGTCAAGAGTGCTAAGGACTCATCAAACTCTGAAAGATCAGGGTCTGATAGATCCTCAGATTCAGAATCTAACTCAGTGATGGTGAGAGTAGATCGCTGAGATGGAATTATTTCTGAAGAGACTAAAGCAACAGGAGTACTTTTGGAGTCTTTAGAATCTTTTACAAGATTTTTCTTCAGAAGATTTGATTGCTCATAGTTGAGCAATATTCCATACAGAGTGCTTAAAGAGAGAGTATGTAAGTCTTTTGTCAGCTTAAGACATATTGAATAACTGTCCCAGCTTTCAGGAAGACATTCCAAGAATTTTGTTAGGACCTCAGAATTAGAATAGGTCCTACCAACAGTTCTTAGGTCAATTATTAGGCAGTTAAATCGCTGATGAACGTCAGAAAGAGATTCATTCTTACCAGCGATGAAACTTTCATACTGTCTTACCAAGTTAATCTTTCAAGTCTCTTGGATTTCAGTGGTGCCCTCATATTGAACACATATGGTTTCCCACATTTCTTTAGAAGCTTTCAGATGCATGATGGAATGGAAAACTTCATCAGGCAGAGCCATTGAAATAATGGTCTTTTCTCTTGCATCTATGCCTACCTTCTTTTTATCTTCATCACTCCACTGTCTTATTTCCTTAACGACATATCGTTCAGGGACAGCTTCAGTGGTGGCAGTGGCAGGAACCGCAGCTATAATTCTAACAGGTTCATAGGGTCCGTTTTCTATATATTCAGGTATAGTAGGATCCGCACCTTCAAGAAATAGCATCATTCGATTTTTCCATAGAGAAAAGTTATCTCTGCTAAATCGAGGAAGTTTAGAAAGTGAACCATTATCATAGTAGTTTGTGTTTGTGTTTAATGCCATTTTAGAATAGCAAGGAAGAGTATACAACAAGATCTTGTTTATTAGATTTAAACAAACTGCTCTGATACCACTTGTTAGTCCTGAAGGTGCTAAACAAGTTTGTAGAAGGGGGGGGGGGGTTGAATACAAACTCAGAATTTAAAGTTTAATAAATTGTTTATTGATAAATCAAAATACAATTTACAAGTTTGTTGCGGAATAAGATTAAGACAGACTCAATCTAAACAAACTTAAGAAACACTAAGATAATTGCAAGGATAGACAAAAGGAAACTTGCGGCATAAGCTTTGTGATCGTTTGATCGCTGAGTATCTCTAAGTTCAGAGATAAAGAGGTTCAGCTATCGCTGAAGCTTTTTCTCATGTTCCTTTGCGTATTAGTAGAGTTGTCTTTGCTTCACTGATATCCGCATCAGGTCACTAGTAGACTTCTCTTTGTTCAGCAGCTTTGTCTTTGATTCAGCTATGAACATCTGTTGACGCGAGACTTGTCTTCAGGGATTACGTTGGCTGTTTACTTTAGGAACTATCAGTGATAACTGAACAGACTCAGTTTGATCACTGATAGTGAAACACTAATACATAGAAATGTTTATAAGAAAGACTATCAGCGATAACTGAACAGACTCAGTCTGATCGCTGATGGTGAAACACTAATACATACTAAAACGTAATTTTTACTAAGCATAGAAGAGGGTCGTTATCAAATCACTGAGAGAGTTTGGATCAACAACTATCCACCCCCGTGGTTTCTTGGCACCAGGGAACTTCAAATGATTGCTCATTCAAAGTTTCCATAGGGGAGGTCTTATTGATGTTACCACTTTCCTCCTCTGTGCTAGCAGGAGTAGTGGCAGCCTCATCACCCATATGCTCAACCTCCTCCTCAGAGAGAACCTCCTTGGGGTTGGGAGACACCCCTGTGGTTTCCCTATGGATATTCCCTAAAGGAGAATTCTCCTTTAGAGGGCTTAAAGGCTTGGGGTTTGATGGTACAAGAAGGGAAGGAGCCTTCTTTACCTGTTTCCTCTTGTAAGTTTGTGTGATAGGAGAGGTTGGTTTTTCAAGAAGGGACTGGGGGATTAATTTTGAGTTGGAGGTTGGGATTGGCTAGCAGTAGGATGGTCTAATGGGGCCTTGACCCTGCTTCCATACCTTCATTGGTTTGGGACACCACCATCATTGTAGAGAACAATGGGGTGTCAACTCCTTCAGAGTCCCCAGCAGATCTTCTCATATTTGAGAAAACCTTGCCTTTGGGGGGTTTAGGTACATATACCCCAACAGGTTGAGGTATATCCGTCAATACATGAGTAATAACTTCTTGAACAAACCTGGGAGACATAAAGAAACTCTTTTTGCTTCCCATGTTTGATACAAGATCACTGAAAATCATTTGTGAAAAATTGTACCTTCTGGCAGTGGCCAAACAGACCAAAGCATAAGCAATGGTGCTGCTGAACTCACTCCATCCAGTAGTCTTTTTGGAGATGCAGTGCATGAGAATATGGACAAAGAAACGCCATTGGGGTGAAAATTTGGCTTTAGAGAATTTGAAAACACCCAATGGGCCTCCATACCCCATTCTTGTAAGGGATGAGAACAGTTCATCATTTGGGATAGAAGTTATACCAGAGGCATCGTCTAGACGTAGACTGATGCGAATAACTTCTTCAGTAACTGTTAAGGGTTGGTCACACACCCTTGTCATGATCATCTGCACACCATTCTCAGCAACAATGGTGGCATTAGCCCAGAACTGCCTTTGATGCTCGATATAGATTGTAGGAGCAACAGTAAGAGCATGAGCAATATGGCTCGACTTGAGGAAATCCACAATTTGATGAAATCCGGCAGCTTGCTTTGGCTTTTGTAGCATTGCGATCTCATTGTGCTCGTCGATGAATGCCATGGATGCCATTGAACTGGGATGTTCTTGCCTGAAAGACTTGGTACTTGAGAGAAAAAGGTTTAGAGCGCAAGTGAACAGTATGCAAAGAGTCGTTATGAACGTTTAGGCGGGCAAAAGGTATTTATAATATTTGTAACATAAGCAGCATAAACCTTGAGCAGTATTAACGGACAAGCAGTATTAACCGCGAGCAGTATTATCCGCGAGCAGTATTAACTGCGAGCAGCATTAACTAACTAGCAGTATTAACTTACTAGCAGTATTAACCACTAGCAGTATTAACCACTAGCAGTATTAACCACTAGCAGTATTAACTAACTAGCAGTATTAACTGCGAGCAGTATTAACCGCGAGCAGTATTAACTGACTAGCAGTATTAACCACTAGCAGTATTAACCACTAGCAGTATTAACTGCTAGCAGTGTTAACTAACTAGCAGTATTAACCATACTTACTCTTTGAAGCTTAGGCTGAATTGAGGACTGCTATGTATGCCCTGCAAAGATAGATTAGTAACACCAAGAATCTATAATATTCAAATATTTAACCACTTTTTGAGAGAAAGCTTATTCAGAGTTGATCATTCCCACACTTGTTACCAAGAAAGTGAATCTACCCACATCAAAAGCTTTGGTGAATAGATCAGCAAACTGGTTGGCAGTATGAACTTTCACAACTTGAACAAGTTTCTTTTCATTACAGTCTCTTATAAAGTGATACCTGATCTCAATGTGCTTTATCTTAGAGTGCTTGACAGGATTATTCACAATGCTGATAGCACTGCTACTATCAATAAAAATGGGAGTGTGTAGAAAGGTTACCCCATAGTCCAACATCTGATTCTGAATCCATAAGACTTGAGAACAACAACTTGCAGCTGCTATGTACTCTGCCTCTGTTGTAGATGTGGACACTGTGGTTTGTTTCTTGCACTGCCATGAAACTAGTCTAGCACCCAAAAACTGACATCCTCCAGAAGTAGATTTTCTGTCCAAGTTTGCCCCACCTAGATCACTGTCTGAGTATGCTATTAGGTCAAAGGGTGAGTCATGAGGATACCAAAGTCCCAATCTGGGTTGCCCTTTGAGATATCTGAATATCCTCTTAACAACTTGAAAGTGAGATTGCTTTGGCCTAACTTGGAATCTTGCACAAACACAAACTGGAAACATTATATCTGGCCTTGATGCTGTGAGATACATGAGAGAGCCAATCATGGATCTATAATGATGCACATCCATATCCTCCCCCTCAAGATCTGCTGTTATCTGTTTGTGTGTCTCCATAGGTGTGCTGGCAGGTTTTGATTCTGAGGTTTAGAATGTCCTGCACATACTTGGATTGACAGATGAAGATACCATCTGACTTCTGTTGAACTTGGAGTCCAAGGAAGAAAGTAAGTTCCCCCATGGAACTCATTTTAAACCTTTGATGCATTAGGTCCTCAAACTCCTTGCACATGCTGTCTCTTGTGGATCCAAAGATAATGTCATCAACATAGATTTGGACCAGTAAGATCTCCTTCTTCTTTCTCTTGATAAATAGAGTCTTATCAATGACTCCTCTTTCAAAGCCATTTTCCAAGAGATAGGATGACAGAGTGTCATACCATGCTCTTGGAGCTTGATGCAGTCCATACAGAGCTTTCTTCAATTTGTATACCCTGTCTGGATAGCTTGGGTTTACAAACCCTGGAGGTTGACAGACATATACCTCTTCTTCAATAGAGCCATAGAGAAAGGCACTTTTTACATCCATTTGATAGACTTTGAAGTTCATGTAAGAAGCATAGGCTAGGAATAATCTGATTGCTTCTATCCTAGCCACAGGTGCAAAAACTTCTTCATAATCTATACCCTCTTCTTGAGTATACCCTTGAGCCACTAGCCTTGCTTTGTTCCTTATGACAATTCCTCTTTCATCTCTCTTGTTCCTGAAAATCCACTTTGTGCCAATTGCTCTGTGACCTTTAGGAAGGTCTACTAGATCCCATACATCTTGTAGCTTGAACTGTAACAGTTCTTCTTGCATTGCTTCTATCCAGCTGGATTCTTTCATAGCATCATGTGCCTTTTTAGGCTCAAGCTGGGATAGAAAGCAAGAAAGCACTGTATGCTGTTGATCTTGCATTTCTTGAAGCCTGCTTTGATGTCTAGTCATCATAGGAGAAGATATATCTCCTATTACCAGTTGTGGAGGATGATTCTTTTGTACTCTGGTGTTATGACTATGTTCTTCATTAAGTCCAGCCTCTAGATTAGATTCATTCACCTCAACTGAAGTGTTGTCAGCAGTCATTTCTGATTCTTTATTTTCTGAAGTCTCCTCATCTCTACCTTCTTCTTCACTCTGACTTGGTTCAGTAGATGGTTCCTTTTCACAGTCTTCAAAGGAATTCACTGTGGGTATGGGAAAGATCGCAGATTTAGATATACTTTCTTGAACCTGTGTAGTCCCTGATCCTCCACATCCTGAACCTGCATAATCATCACTACTGAAACCAAACGAGTTAGTTAGTGAATCAATGTCAAATAGCCACTGAGGACCAGACCCAATAGGATTTGGTGTGTTCTCATTGCATTTGACATTGTCACTTTCTTCAATTATTCTAGAAGATGAGTTAAACACTCTGTAGGCCTTACTCTGAGATGAATAACCAACAAGAAATCCATCATCTGCTTTGCTATCAAACTTACCTAAGTGAGTTTTGGTATTGAGAATGGTACAAGGACACCCAAAAGGTTTGAAAAATCCAATAAAGGGTTTTCTTTTATTTAAAAGCTCATATGGTGTCTTGTTCTTAGGCTTGACCACTAGAATTCTGTTTTGGACATAACAAGCAGTATTAACTGCTTCAGCCCAGAAGGTAATTGGCAGTTTTGAATCAGCCAACAGAGATCTAGCAGCCTCTATTAGTGTCCTATTTCTCCTTTCAGCAACACCATTCTGTTGAGGAGTCCTAGGAGCACTGTATTGTCTCTCAATGCCTTTTTCTTCACAAAAGGTGTTTAGATCAAGATTTTTGAATTCAGTTCCGTTATCTGATCTAATGACTTTTACTTTTTGATTAGTTTGGTTTTCAATTCTTAGGATAAAGGATTTGATCAGTCCACTTGTCTCATCCTTAGTCCTTAGAAAATATACCCAAGTAAATCTTGAGTAATCATCAACAATAACCAAGCAGTAAGATTTCTTGCCAATACTCATAACATTTGTAGGACAAAACAGATCCATATGCAGTAACTGGAGACAAGAAGAAATTGAGTTTATCTCTTTGGTCTTATGAGAAGTTTTGTGCTGTTTGCCTTTAAGACATACAACACAATGATCATCACATGAAAATACTTTGGAAAGTAAACCTCTTACAAGATTGTTTTTAACCAGTTTGTTCATAGTTTTGAATTTCATGTGACACATCCTTCTGTGCCAAAGAGAGGATTCATCTATAGAAGCTTTTGAAACAAGACAATTTAGAGATGAATCACTATCAACATTGTCCAAATCTAGACAATAAACATTTTCCTTTCTTAGAGTTCTAAGTAGTATCATGCTTTCATCAACTACCTTGAACCCTGGAGCAAGGATCATACATTCAGTATTTGTAAATAATATACTACGTTGTTTGTCACAAACCTGTGATACACTTAATAGGTTGTATTTTAATTGATCAACATAGTAGACATCCTCAAATGTCATCTTACCTTTGGTGACATTACCTTTTCCACTTATCTTACCACCAGTAAGATTATCTCCAAATGCAACATGTCCTCCATTGATATGCTTGAAATCCTGTAGGCATGACATGTTACCTGTCATGTGCCTAGAGCAACCACTATCAACATGCCATATGCTCTTTCCCTTGAGCTGTTGGTTGCCCTGCACATAAGATAGATCAGTTAGTATGAATTAGGAACCCAAGCCACAGTGGTCTTGGGTATCCCTTTCTCATCAAAATACTTGCATTCTTTCTTGACAAGATTTTTTAACTTTAACTCCTCATTCTTGGAGTACTTTGTCACAACAATAGGCTTGGAAACATTTTTACTAGAAGTAGTACTGGTTTTAGAAGTACTAACTGCCTTAGCAGCACTTGCATGCTTAGCAGTACTAACCTTGTTAGCAGTAGTAACTGTGTTAGCAGCAGTAACTGTGTGGGCAGTATTAACCTTTGAAGAGGTACTAACAGTATTAGCAGCATTAATATTTTTAGCAGTACTAACACAGGTAGCAGCAGTAATACTTCCAGCAGCACTAACCCTGTCAGTAGTACTAACAGGTTTAGTGCTTTTAGGCACCCACATTTTAATACTTTCTTTTAAAAACTCTTTCTTCATGAGGCCTTTCCTTTCACCATGTTTCTTTATCACATGTTTCTTTCCATCCTTCCTATAACCAACAGGTTTTTGCACAGATCTATGAAAGGTCATCTGTTGATTAATAGGGTTAAAGAAACAATGTTTAGCCAAATGATTTAACTTGCCACATATGAAAAAAGGTTTTGGTCTATTGATCTTACTCAGATCAACTCCTTGTTTCTGAGCCCATTGATTATTCCAGTTTCTTTGATTTCCTCTTTTTAAACCAGAATTTAGGCTCTTGGCTTTACTGCAAGCACACTGTTTACAAGATCCAGGATTCACAATTGTGGTTTGTTTGTAATGGACCTTGTTATCTTTTCCTTTGGTCCTCTCTATTTCCTTGGACTTGACCCAGATTTTCCCACATCCCTCATTTGTGATAATATTGTTTTCTACTGGGATCTCTTTACTCATATCATTATCTCTATTCTTACTGGCTTCTTTCTCAGTTAAATCCTTAATTACTACTTCATCCAAAGGGTCTATCTTAAAAGCTTTTTCAGATAAGTCCTTTTTCTCCTTGGTTTCTAACAAGTCTGAAGTAGGAGAGATATAATTGTTGTTGTAAGGATGAGGTGTACTGTTGTATCCAATACCAGGCTTCATCTTATCATGAATCTGAGCCTTTAGAAGAGAATCCATTGCTTTTGAAGCATATGAAAACTTTTCTATGTCAAGTTTAACTTTAGACAGTTCCTCCTTCAGCTTATCACTCTCTTCTAAGGATTTAGACAATTTGGTCTCTAACTCATTCTTTTCCCATTTCCAATAGTTAGTGTCATAAGAGTGTTGAAGTTCATTAGCTTGAAAGCCTTTGATTTGTTCTTCAAATCTCTCTACAATTAACACATAATCTCTTCTATCCTTTTCTAATCTTTTGAGGTCATCACACATACTTTGATTGTGATCCCTGTATCTTTTGACAGTGTCAATGCAGGATTTAGTACAAAGATTAGAAGTTACGTCAGAGGGGAGATCAGACACTTCTGCCATAAGAGCTTGATTCTGAATGGCTTCCTCAGCTTGATCATTCCAGTCAAATCCCATTCCTTGTTGAGAGACAAGGGCTTGAGCAGGATTCTTGTTCTGAGTGTAGCCTCCATTCTGAGCTTGTTGGTGGTTGTTGTTTGGAACAGCACTTCTGCATTCTCTAGCAAAGTGTCCTTTCATGTGACACTTATAACATTCCACCTTGGTTTTGTCAAAACCAGCTCCATCTTCTCTTCTTTGAGAGAAGTTATTCCTTCCTGTTCTTTTAATGAACTTCTTCACCCTCATGGATAACATGGCCATCTGCCATTTAATATCCATCTCCTCTAGGTCATCAGGATGAAGTTGATCCAGATCATCATTAATTAATGAATTGTAACTATGACTGGACAAGAAGGCTTCAAATATTGTTTCAGTTCCTTTTTCTGAACTTGCTCCACTAGCAGTACTAACTGCTTCAGGGATGGCAGTAGTATCAGTGGATGCTGAAAGAAGTGCAACATTGTGGACATAACCAGTGGGCTTCTTCTTGATCTCTACCTCAGTTACAAAAACTCTTAGATCAGTATATAGATCATCAAGTTCTTTCTCTTCCAGATTGTCACTCTGTCTATATGAGACAGTGTACATAGTCCATTCATCCCCAAGAGATCTGAGGAACTTTCTGTTGATGTCATCTTGATCCATCTTTACTCCTACAGTAGCCAGTTCACTAATGAGCTTGTTGAACCTATCAAAAGTTTGGGTCATAGACTCATTCTTTGAGGAAGTAAAGTTCTCATACTGCTGCTTTAGAACATCTCTTTGATTTCTTTTGATGCTCTTTGTTCCAGCAAATCTTTTCTCTAGAGCATTCCAGAGAATCTGAGCATCAGTGCAGTTGCAAAATTGATGCTGATATTCATTGGGGATGGCCAAGAGCAGAGTGCTTAAGGCCTTCATCTCTGTCTGTCTGATCTTCCTTTCACCATCTGTCTTTGGTGGAGGTCTTTTCCCATCTGGTCCTATCCTTCCAGCTTCAGAAGGACCATTCTCTATGATATCCCACATTGAGTAGTCAGTAAGAAGAATATATTGTCTGATTCTGATCTTCCACATGTCAAACTCACTGGGTTTGAGCATTGGAACCTTGGAGACCAAAGAACTGCTTGATTCTGTAAGATTTTCCATGATAAATAAATGTTTCTGAGAGAGTTCCGCTTTGATACCACTTGTCCGGATCGAATTCTCAACAAGAATTAATTCTCAGAAACAATATCAAAGAAGTTTGCGGAATAACACTTTGATATTTTATGAAACAGTAAATCAACACAGAAAATATGAATAACAAACTGTGAATCTTCGATTAGCTTCAAGAAAATGCAATTCTAAAAGTATTATAGAGAACTTTGCATATACTCACACTAAGCCATCAAGAATTAAGATATTCATAAATTTACAGATTTATCGCAACTCAAACATATCACCAAGTATCATGAGATGTGTGCTCATTGGCATCTTTTAGCATTGTGCACATTGGCATCTTAACATGAGTGTGCTCTTTGGAATTTTTTAAGCTCGTGCACTTTGGCATCTTTTGATCAAAAAGTTTATTAAGTAAAGAACATGCCGTAAACGTAACTTTCTATCTAACCCTATTGCAGGATTTGGGTCAGCCGCTCCCAGACCAGTTGGCCTTAGGGGACTAGGTGTCAAGCACCCCTTGGGACTTACTTTCCCAGATCAGAAAGGCTACATCGACATATCCTAAACCCATTCATACCAGTAGAACATGACTTTCAATCTGATTCTATAGAAGGATTTATGTTCGATCACTCCCAGACCAAATGACCTTAGGGGACCAGATGATTAGCATCCCACGGAACGTACTTTCCCAATCCAGAAAGGTCACAGGTACAAACTTTTAAAGCTAGAGATTTCTGTATTTTAAGAATTTAATATTCATCTCAATTACTCAGATCAACGTCTAAATGCTTAGCCCATATTTTCATTCCAATCTATAATTCTGATCATTTAGGTAGTATAAGCAAAGTAAACTATAAAAATTCCGACTCACATATCTTTAAAGCATTAATAAAAGTTTCAAACATGTTGCTGACTTTTCGACTTTTGTAAAACTTGAAATTTGACCATATAAAAACTTTAATATAAACAAAAGAACTTGAAAATTTATCGTAGACACATATTTTATTCAAAAGAAAGAAAAAATGTAAAACTTTAATTTATAGAATAAAATTTGTAAAGATTTAAACTTTTAATAGATATTTAGTTCGAACAAAATAAAATTCAACTATTTCATCTTTTACATTGAAGAAAATAAATTTGTGTCTCATATTAAAAGAAAATTTTGGGTAATACAAATTCATGAGATAGATAAACAAGCTCAGATTCTTGAAACATTGAGAAAAAACTAGAATAACATCATTATCAGAGATAAATGCAGCGGAATTAAAATTGATGTACTCACAGTATCTCATTAAGTCAGAAGCTTAATCATTGAAGAACGAGTTCTAGACTGTTGTGTTTAGAAGTCGAAGTCTATGAAGTGCGGGTCCTGAGTTGAATTACTCAGAAGCCAAATTTCTCTTACTCCCCCTTAACATGTGATGCCTGCAACTTTAAATCATATAAAAGATTTGGGTACCCACTTGTATTTGGGCCCGTGTTTGTTAGTTACAGTTCGTATGGGGAACAATAATTGACAGAATTGACATTAGAAGCACGAGGAATATTATCAGAAAAATCATCACAACCATCAGAAGAGAAAGCATAATCATCAGAACTAGAATTTGAGGAAGAACATGAGACATGTTTTGAAATTCGAAACATTTGCTTTCTAGAATATTTTGAAATTTTATTACATGTAGCAAATGAATCACTTTTATAGAGATTGTCTACACATTTATCCCTATTAGAAGTATGTTCCTAAGATGTCCGCCTTGCTCTCCAGATTTGCTTCTTTGATCGAGCACTCAAAGCCCTATCTGTAAGAATTATATCAGAAGAATTAGAGCAGTCAGAAAGAACTGTATCTTGTTTTCTGATTTCTTTGATCGTCTTCTTTTACGCTTAGGTTTATAATATTGATCATTTAGCGTAAAAGAATCATCAAGAATTTTAGACGAAATATTTAAATCATAAGAAATAAATTTATCCAAGCAACCAATCTGATCAACTAATAATTCTGAATTAGCCTTGGAATCTGAAGAATTTTGAGAAAGGTTTTTAAAATTTGAAACTTCCTTTTTGTTTTCCTTAAAATCAGAAGATAGGCTAGAAATAGAATCTGATTTTTGAGAAAATAAATTTTCTTCAAGACTAGAAGTCATAAAAGAAAGAATAATGTCAGATTCAATTTTCTTCAAAATATTTTGATCTTCTATCTGATCTTCAAGATCTATGATTTTTCCTTCTAATATTAACGGAGGAGTATATTTCTTCGAATCATAAATGATTGCAGAAATACTTTCCTTATCAGATTCAGGGGCATAAGAAGGAATAAAATCATCAGACACTGAAGATTTAACAGAAGATATATCATTTAAAACTCTTCTCCCTCTTCTTGATTTTTCAGGAAAATAATTTGCATTTTCGTACGTGTAAACAAAAGGAATTTCATTTTTATTTTTATATATCCTTTTCTCATTTTCGAGATCTAATACTTCTTTTTCACTAGTCCAATGAAATTTGAACTGAGGAGCATAATGAGCAAGTGTCAGATAATCGTATTTATATATGGTGGGAACTTCGTCTATTACTTTGTTTAAAAATTGAGGATTATCAAAACCATGTCCCCATCTCTGTTTTAAAGCCTCTTCACTCCTCGGCTTGTTCATATAGATTGTTTGTTCAGATTGGTCTCTTCGATAAAGCTTTTCTTCTAACTTAATTATTTTATCAGAAAATTCATCTTTTAAATTAGTCATAGATGTTAAAGATTCAAGATAAGTCTTGTTTGAATTTTCCAAAGCATCCAATTTCTTTTGAAAGATGTCTTTAGTATTTTCTAAAATAGATTTTTCATCCTTCAAAGAAATTTTCAACTTTTCAATTAAATCTGACTTTTCAACATTTAAATTCTTTTCAGATAAAATCTTTGAACGCAAATCAGATAAAGAATTTATCATGATATCAAACTGAGAGGTAATAAATTTGTAGTCAAATTCAGAATATACCTCATCAGCATCATAATCAGAATCATCTGACTGATCATCTCCGATCAAGCACATCTGAGGGATCTCGACGTTTGATGCTTCATCATCGGAATAATCCAGCCAGAATTCTTCCTCGGCCAGCAAAGCAGTTCCATTCTCTCTTTTCTCCGCCAATTCCACTTTCTTTCTGTAGTATGTTGAATCCCTAACCACCTTTGCTCTACACTCCTTTGACATGTAACCCGACTTTTCGCAGTTGTAGCAAGCAACATTCTTTAGCTCAGGTACTTTCACTTTAGGACTGGAAGTGAAGCGAGAATAGTTGGAACCCGACTTTCGTTGGAACTTCTTCTGGTAGTGCTGAGAAAGAAGGATCATAGCTTTCTGTAAGGCCTCTCCATCGTCATCAGTTGATCCGGTGTAAGCATTATCAAACAACGCTTGTTCATTCAGTTGCTTCGTGAGAAGAGCAACCGGATCAACTGTTTTCTTGTTCTTTTTAACCAGTTTGGCCTTCTTTTCCAGTACCAAACTCTCATCAGTCAGCAAAATCTCATACAGTTCTTGAATCTGCATTGTAGATATCCGAACATCGTTCCTCAGTCTATGACATGCTTTATTCCACTCAGGCTGAAGAGAATTAAGGAACTTCAGATTCGTCTCCAGATCAGTCTTTTCCACTTTAATCTTTCTGAGATCATTAATCACAGCGCAAAATCGGTCAAAGATAGCCTTCAGAGATTCATTGTCGTTCGCCTTAAATTCCTCAAAGTTGTTCATGAAGCGTGTCTGGCGTATCTGAGTAGCAACAGATGACCCAAGCATGATCTTTTCTAATTGAGTCCACATCATGTTTGGATTATGCTTGAAACAATTAATTCTATTGTAGATTGAGTTAGGCAGTGCTAGCATCAAATTGGACTTTGCTTCTCTATCGGCTTTTTCGCTTTTGCTTTCATCATCAGTCAAAGGAATGTCATCTTTTGGCTTGACAAATGGTCCTTCAGACAAAGATTTCATCATGTACTCTCCGTTACTCTGACGCTCAATGAAATTTATAAACCTATCTTGCCACTATGTAAACTCATCTTCGTTGATTAAGACTGGTGGACGAGTATCTGTTCCCAATTGCATCATCAAATCACTGCTGTAGAACTGAGCTTGGAAAGCAAACTTGGAAGAATCCATTGCAATTGTAAATCAATTGAGAGTCCAAGATCACTGATTCTTAGAGAGAGAAAGTAGAGAGAGTAACAATGGAGCGCAAGATGTGTATTCTCAATAATGTGCGTGTCAAACTTACAAGACACAAAGACCAAAGGGACTTAAATACCCTTGGTCAGATACAACACTGATAAGACTCTAAAACACAGTATTTGACCAAGACCTATAAATACAATGATTACTATAAAATCAGACCTAACAAGGATTAATACAAATATAAGTACGAATTAACCAAAATCCAAAATTTGGGGTGTTACAATCCTCCACCCCTTAGATTGGATTTTGTCCCCGAAATCCCAACTAGTCAAACAAATAAGGGTATCGCCTCCTCATATCTTCTTCCGATTCCCACGTACGTTGGTTCCATGATGATGCTTCCATTGAACCTTCAACATGATCACTTCCTTGTGCCGTAGTCTCTTCGTCTTTCTCTCGAGGATGGACTCGGGTTCCTCTATGCATCGATTGTTATCCACTCTAATTTCTGATAGCAGAATGACGCTATCTTCTTCGGCTAGACACTTCCGCAAGTAACAAACGTGAAAAGTGGGATGGATCCCATTCATTTTCGGTGGGAGATCCAATTTGTAGGCTTGGAGTCCAATACGCTCCAAGATAGTGAAAGGTCCAAGGAAACGGGGACTGAGCTTTCCACACTTTTCGAACCTTATCAAACCTTTCCATGGCGATATTTTCAGCATCACTCGCTCCCCCACTTGGAACTCGACCGGTCTTCTCTTTTTGTCCGCGTAACTCTTTTGCCGGTCTTGTGCCGCTTTCAAACTCTCTCTAATGACTTTCACTTTGTCAGTCGTCTCTTGTACGATCTCCGTTCCGGTAAACTGTTTCTCTCCCGCTTCTAACCAACATACGGGTGTCCTACATTTTCTTTCGTACAATGCCTCGAATGGTGCCATTCCAATACTTGAGTGGTAACTGTTGTTGTAGGTAAATTCCACGAGTGGAAGGTGTGCATCCCATCTTCCCCCAAAGTCAATGACGCACGACCTCAGCATGTCTTCGAGGGTTTGAATGGTCCTCTCGATTTTTCCGTCTGTCTGCGGGTGGTAGGCGGTACTCAACTTAACTCTTGTGCCTAATTCCTTATGTAAACTATCCCAAAAATGAGACGTGAAGCGGCTGTCCCGATCGGATACAATGGAGAGTGGCACTCCATGCCTCGAGACTACTTGATCTATGTACAACTTGGCCAACTTGTCCATTGGTAAAGTCTCTCTCATGGCCAAGAAGTGCGCGCTCTTGGTCAGGCGGTCCACTATTACCCAAATGGTATCATGGTTCCTCAACGTCTTCGGCAACTTAGTTACAAAATACATGGTGATGTGCTCCCATTTCCACTCCGGTATTTCCAAGGATTGGAGGCTATCGTATGGTCGTTGATGTTCTGCCTTCACTTGGAGGAAAGTTATGCATTGCTCCACATAATTTGCCACGTCTAGCTTCATCACCGACCACCAATAATTGAGCTTTAAGTCTCTATACATTTTAGTGCTCCCCGAATGAATTGAGTATTTAGATTTGTGCGCATCTTCCAATAGCAATTCTCGACATCCACCAATCTTCGGCACCCAGATTCGAACTTGATACAATTTCAAGCCTCTTCCATCCTCGTCAATTGGAGATGTTGCTTCACCATGATTTCACTCTTGAGGTTGACTTCAAGAAGTGCTTCCGACTGTGATGCTTTGATATTACCAATCAAACTTCAGACCACATCCACCCTTGCAAAGGTGGTTTGAACTCCAAAACTATACTCCTTCCGGCTCAAGGCATCCGCGACCACATTTGCTTTTCCGGGGTGGTATTGAAGTTCACAGTCATAATCCTTGAGTAGCTCAAGCCATCTCCTTTGCCGCATATTCAATTCTTTCTGATCGAAGACATACTTCAGGCTTTTATGATCGGTAAAGAGGGTGCATTTCGTACCATATAGGTAGTGTCGCCATTACTTCAAAGCGAACACTACCGCCGGTAGCTCGAGATCGTGAGTCGGGTAATTCCTTTCATGCTCCTTCAATTGTCTTGATGCATAAGCTATAACTTTGCCCCTTTGCATCAAGACACATCCTAAACCCATTTTAGACGCATCGTTGTAGACTACAAAGTCTTCCGTCCCCTCAGGTAGGGATAGGATTGGAGCTTCACATAACTTCTTTTGGAGGGTCCGAAAGGCTTGCTCTTGCCTCTCGGTCCAAAGGAACTTCACATTCTTCTTCGTTAGCGTCGTCAAAGGTGAGGCGACCTTGGAGAAATCTTGGATGAATCTTCAGTAGTAACCGGCTAGGACCAAGAAGCTCCGAATTTCTGTGGGACTCTTAGGCGGTTCCCAATTCATCATAGCCTCAATCTTTAATGGATCCACCTTCACTCCCTCACTTGACACCACATGACCCAAAAATTGAACCTCCCTTAGCCAGAATTCACTCTTGGATAATTTGGCATAGAACTTCTCGTCCCTCAATACTTCCAACACTTCTCGGAGGTGTTGCTCGTGTTCTTCGTCACTCTTCAAGTATACCAAAATATCATCGATAAACACGATGACTGATTTATCCAAGAAAGGTCGGCAAACTCGTTTCATCAAATCCATGAATACCGCCGGTGCGTTAGTTAGCCCAAAAGGCATAACCAAGAAATCGTAGTAACCATAACGGGTTCTAAAGGCGGTCTTGGCAACATCTTCTTCTCTAACCTTTACTTGATGATAGCCTGATCGAAGGTCGATCTTGGAGAAACATCCGGCTCCCTGCAGTTGGTCGAAGAGATCATCGATTCGAGGTAAAGGATACTTATTCTTCATGGTTACCTTGTTCAACTCTCGGTAGTATATGTACATCCGCATTGACCCATCCTTCTTCTTGACGAAAAGTACCGGAGCTCCCCAAGACGAAGAACTCGGTCTCACAAATCCCTTCTCTGACAATTCTTGAAGTTGCGACATCATTTCTTGCATTTCAGTTGGAGCAAGAAGGTACGGTGCACAGGCAATTGGCGCTGCTCCCGCAACTAAATCGATTCGGAATTCCACTTGGCGGTCAGGCGGCAAACCCGGAAGATCGTCTGGAAATACGTCCGGATACTCGCTAACGACCCACACATCTTCCATCTTCTTCTTCTCCGATTTGGCATCTAACACATAGGCAAGAAAGGACGGACAACTCTTCATGAGACACTTGCGTGCTTTGATGGATGAAATGATAGCCACTTCACCCTTGTGATTTTCTCCATAAATGAAAACAAATTCTCCGCTTGACGTCGGTAATTTGATCAACTTCCTTGAACATAAGATCTCCGCTTGGTGCCGTGACAACCAGTCCATTCCGATCACCACGTCAAAGCTCCCAATCGCCATGGGAAGGAGTTCCACTTCAAAAAGTTCCCCACTAATATCTAGACGACACCCTTCCAACACCTCATGCAAGATCACCCTCTACTCATTTGCTATCTCTACTACTAAGGCATCACTAAGAGTACTAGTAGGCATATTTAAATCTTTGCAAAAATCAAGCGACACGAAAGAGAAATTTGAACACGATCGAATAGCACTTTAGCAGCAAGGGAGTTGAGTAAGAACGTACCCAACACCACGTCGGCGGTCTCCTTCGCTTC
This sequence comes from Arctium lappa, assembly GCA_023525745.1. Lineage (NCBI taxonomy): Eukaryota > Viridiplantae > Streptophyta > Magnoliopsida > Asterales > Asteraceae > Arctium > Arctium lappa. Next base: position 53,802,632 of record CM042058.1, on the reverse strand, counting down.
CTCCCTCGACATTTGAAAGGCCCTCCCTTGAGCCTTAGGAAGGGTTTCCTTCTTTGGTTGAGTTGGCGTATTTCCTCCCTTCGCTCCACCCTTTAGCTTGGGGCAATCCCTCTTCATGTGGCCCGGTTCCTGGCACTCGAAGCATACTGACCCTTGGAAGGTGCAACTTTGGCTAGTGTGACCCGGTTTGCCACACTTGTAACACGTGATAAAGTTGGAGTGTGAGTTTCAAGAACCAAAATGTTTGCGCTTACACTTAGAACACCAATTCGCCTCCCGACGATTATCAACGCTTCTAAGATTGGGTTGGTATTTCGGTTTCTTGAACGGGGTGGGCGAACTCTCCACTTTCCTCTTTTCCGCGGCCCTAGACTTTTCTTCCTTGTCCCTTGCGTAGACTCTTTCCATTATCTTGGCCTCCTCGATGATCTCTCGGAGGTTTGTAGCTTTAGAGTTGCGAACTCTGTTACCCATGTCCGCGGGTAGGCCTTCATCTTTTCCTTTTCAGTTAGGGCCACGTGCCCCACGAGGTTTAGCTTTTCCATGAAGATGCGAGTATATTCTTTCACTGTAAAATCCCCCTTTGATAACGCTCGAAACTCATCCTCGATCAAGTCCATCCCCTGCTCATTGCAATATTCCTCCATAACTTTTTCCTTGAAAGTAGCCCACGACATCTTTGCCAAAATGGCTTCCCCTATGGTTGCGGTGTGGACATCCCACCAAATTAGGGTCGCACCCCGAAGCATTTGAGAACCAAAGTTCACCTTCTGGCTCTCATCACAGCCGCAAGCCCGGAAGGCTTGCTCCATTTCTCTCAACCATCTCATGCACGCCATGGGATCGTCGGCTCCGACGAACTCTGGCGGCTTGCAACCCATGAAGTATTTATATGAACAACCCTTTTCGGTTTGACCTGTCTCTAAGACCACCACTTCATCAGTGTAGTTCTCGCCCCCGGTACCACCCGAGACGTCTACCGCGTTCTCTGCCACCACCTCCAGCCTCCGAAGGCTGGCATCCCTATCTTCCAACATTTTCAGGAACGCTTCTTGTTGCTTTTCCATGGCCGATGTTACCATCTGCATAACACTGACCATCATCTCGGCTTGCGGGTTCGCATCCTGAATGACCGGATTTGTGGATGCCAACTCCACTCTAGGTATGTGTTCCACGGGTCCAGTAAATATTGGCAGCATTCCGGGACGAACCAGAGTCGCCACCCGGGCTACCGGATTCGGGTTAGACAAAATATCCTCAAGCATTTCTCCCTCGTTCAGTGGTCGACTCCGAGTATTTACCATTTCGGATCTGCCACACAAGAAGAAAGGAGATGGAAATAAGCAACACTAGATTTACACAATAAACATACTCGTACGTCCCATTGATCATTATAATCATAGTAATTCAAGTACGTTCACGTAATCATATATTCATAACAACAGTAGCTAGTTGGAATTATGAACATACGCTACATAAAAATTCTCGCTACCACATTTACAACTTTCAACAACGTAGTTTCTATTGACTCTAGGGTCGTCCCATAATAGAATTTCTACCCAAAGCTCGCAGTTCATAACTTAACAGTCTCAGCTTAAGTCTAGGCATCGAGTCTACATACCTAGTAAACTTAAACTAGAGCTTTGATACCAACTTGTAACACCCTAAAAATTGGGGTAAAATAAACTGAAAATTTCTACAATATAACGGCTAAAAGGTAAGGATTTAAACCTGTAATTACGGACAACTAAAACCCCAAGACGAGGGTTACTTTGTACAAGCAATAGTAGCGGTATAATGAAACATAATTTACAACAACCTAATTAATCTAGAACTTTACAAATAACTAGATTAAACACGGGTGTTGCTATGTCTCCAAAATCGCTCTTCTCTCAAAACCCCAAAAATAAATGGCCGAGCCATGGTGCTCCTAGGTGTGCTCTTAGCGAATTAAGATATCTTAGACGCACCGCTAACGGAACCTGTGAGTCAAAGTACACACGTATAAGTGTTAGGTTGAAACAAAAAAAAAATACTTAAGAAGTCAGATTTATCAATAATTACAAATAAAGCAAGTAAGTGTTACCGATACGCCTTTAGATTTATAAAATCATACCGTTATCCCGCTTGGGATATCAAGCTCAACCTGTATAAATCATCAGAGATAAACTCCAGTTAACGGGCGTGCCCATTCCATCTTGGGTAACAAGAACACATGAGTGGAGTTACCCGCGATGTTAAATTGGATTTCACCACGTATCTCGGACCTAGTTCCCATGCCACACTGGACATCACAATCCTCGAACCGTTTATGCCTCTAACGCTTACTCCGTCGAGTTACGCTCCAAGGACTTATGGACACGGGTGCCTATCCAAAGTAGACGAGTTACAACCCGGCGACATGCGTCACCTATTGCCTCCTCGCTAGAGACCCAATGGTCATAAATAATTGCATGATATATAAGAACCGTCTAATTCCTCGTGCACAAGAAATTAGACATAACCTCCACAATTAACTCTTGCGTATGTACATGTGAATACACTTATCATGCAAAGCATATATACCATTTACAAGCATAATAACACACACTAATGCATAAAAGTTGCTTGACTACTAGAGTAATATAGTCGGGACCCCATTTGATAAACATTGATACAACTACTGATAAGAATAGTCCTACACATTTTCTCAAACCACATATAGATCATCTTCATAACATTTATTGATATATCACATGTTACACATAGCATTCCTCTCCACATTAAATGATTTCACCAACCATATATCCCCAAACATGGTAAACACATAAACCCTAATTTTAACTCATTACACCACTTGCAATAATCATTTATCACATGTTAACACAAGTATGAGTAGTTAGAGTTTAGAAGACTCACCTATAGGGTTGAGATGACGAACCCTAGAAATGGAGAAACCCTAAATCTCAAAGCTTGAACTTAAAGAGGATGGAGCTAGCTACCAAGTGAGAGGAACCCTAGTTAGCAATAAATAAACCTCACCAAGATCTTTGGGAGAATTAATGGTAGAAGGGATGAAGTTAATGAAGGGGAGGAACCTTACCTAAGGAGAGAAAATCGGCTGCCAAGAAAACCCCAAAATTGCAAAATGAGTTCTCCTATTAAAATCATGCATTTAATGGACTGAAGCCCGATCGCGATTATGACACGCGAGAGTGACCCTGGCACTCTCGTCGGGCACTCTTGCCAAGAATGTACCGTGGTTCCCAGTCCACGGCTTGATTTGGTCCCTCACGATTATGACACCGCGAGAGTGCCACTGGCACTATCGCCAGGCACTCTCGCCGAAAATGTACCGAGAGTCCACTCGGCCTGGCGCGATTATGACTCCGCGAGAGTGACCCTGGCACTCTCGCCGGGCACTCTCGCCGAACAGTTCACCAATGAGAAAATTTGACGTTTTCCAAATACGCAAGCACGGTCAAACTTTGACGACATCACTAAGTAGGATTAATACAAATATAAGTACGAATTAACCAAAATCCAAAATTCGGGGTGTTACATACTGGTTGTCCAGGGAAAGACAAAAGAGACTTGAGGCATAAGCTAAGTGATCATCGATCGCTGAATAACTCTTCCTTCAGAGATATAAAGAGGTTCAACTATCGCTGAAGCTTTTCCTCATGTTTCTTCGCGTATGAGTAGAGTCGTCTTTCCTTCACTGATATCTGCATCTGGTCACTAGTAGACTTGTCTTTGTTCAGCAGCTTCGTCTTCGATTCAGCTATGAACATCTGTTGACGCAACACTTGTTTTCAGGGATTACGTTTACATCAGAGAACATCAGCGATAACTGAACAGACTCAGTATGATAGCTGATAGTGAAACACTAGTACATATGAGCGTTTATAAGAAAGATCATCAGCGACAAATGAACAAACTCATCTTGATTGCTGATGGTGAAACACTAATACATATTAATAAACGTAATTTTCACTAAGTATAGAAAAAGGTCGTTATCAAATCACTGAGAGAGTTTGGATCAACAGTTGTTCTGTTAATTGCAATTGCATTCAACTCATGATTAAGCTGAAAAATCATTTCATAGGTTCTCATTGCTTTCTGAAACAATATCTGAACAAGACCTCAGAGACAAAATCTCAAAAGCAAAAGAAAAACCATTATGGCAAAGCATCAAAAGATGGAATGCCAAATGTTGATAAAAAACCTCCGAAGCCTAACAAGAAAGGACCCATAATGAGATGGGTACCTAAAACTCTCTAATCTGTCTTGCAGAAACAATATATGCCTATCTAGGACTTAGATTCTGGATGCTCAAGGCATATGACTGGAGATAAGAAGTTGCTATACTCTTTCAAAGCAAAATCTGGAGGAGCAGTAACTTTTGGGGACAATATGCAAGGTCAAATTAAAGGTTATGGTGGGTTAACAAGAGGTAATGTATCTGTTTCCAAAGTTGCTTATGTTGATGGACTTAAACACAACTTAATAAGCATAAGGAAACTTTTTGACCATGGTTTTGATGTGAAATTTCTAGAAAAACATTGTTCACTTCTTCACTCAAAAACAGGTCAATAGATGCTAAGAGCAGACATAAAAGGTAATTTATATAGAATGAATTTTACCAAACATATAGACATTGGTTCAGAGAAGCTCTGTCTAGTATCTCTGAACAGTGAAGATGTCTGGCGCTGGCATAAGAAGTTCTCTCATTTGAATTTTTCATCACTTGATAAGTTAGTCAAACTTAATTTGGTTAAGGGATTACCATTTTTAAAGTTCATCTTTGTTCTACATGTGAGATGGGAAAAATGAAAAGATCATCCCACAAAACCAAGAGTGATAATAATTGTCCTAGACCTTTGCATATGTTTCATGTGGACCTCTGTGGTCCTATCTCTGTGTAGAGTCTGTCAGGTAAAAAGTCTATTCTTTTTTTATTTGATGAATACTCCAGATATACTTGGATATAATTCATCAGAGCCAAGTCTGATGTACTTGAAATTTTGGTAGAGTTTTTAAGAAGATTTCCAAATGGAACAGGGTTCAAAAATGCCAAAATCAACTCCTATCTTTAAGAGGAAAGCATAACTCCCAACTTCTCTGCAGTTAGAACACCTCAACAAAATGGTGTTGTTGAGAGGAAAAACAGGACTCTTGTTGAAGCTGCAAGAACAATGCTTGCAACCTCTGATCTTCCAACCAACTTTTGGTCAGAAGAAGTGACAACAACATGTTTTACCCAAAACAGAGCCACAATTGTCAAAAGTTTCAAGAAAACATCATATGAACTCATTAACAACAGAAAACCAAATGTCAAATATTTTCATGTTTTTGGGTGCATGTGTTACATCTTGAATGACAGAGAATCTCTTGGCAAATTTGACAAAAAGGCAGATGAAGGCAAATTCATTGGTTATTCTTTAGCCTCAACACCTTTAGAGTGTTCAATCTAAGAACAAAGACCATTCAAGAGAGTATAAATGTCTCTTCTGATGATACAAGAAGCTCTGACAAACAAACTGTCAAATTCACAGCTAAGAATGCCTCTGAATCATCAAAATTAAGGGAGTCTGAGTTAAACAACATATTTGAAGATTTCTTTGATGATGATGATAACTCTGAATTTATCTTCAGAAATGCCCACATAACTACTGTAGAGGAACCATAGACAACAGGTACAACACTTTCTGGTCCCTCTGATACTGCACCTTCTACTTCTTTCAATATAGAACAAGAATCTTCAGAAGTAGAAGGTGAACGAGATACATCTGAAGAAGATCCAGAGACATCTGTTGAAGAGACTCCAGAGCTTGCTTCATCTCTGGAACCCACATCAGAGCCCCTGAATAGCACAACAGAGATGTCACCACATGTCATCTCAGAAGCTCAAACTCCACCCCAAATTCATCCTCCCATGAGAAGATGGACAAGAGACCACCCCCATAATTAGATCATTGGATATCCCTCAGAAGGCATCAAGACAAGATCAGGTACGGCAAATGAAAACCTCTTTGTAAATTTCTTGAGCATAATTGAACCAAAGAAGGTAAATGAAGCTCTTGAAGATCCTAATTGGATCAATGCCATGCAGGATGAGCTTCAAGAGTTTGAAAGAAATAAAGTTTGGACCCTAGTTCCCCTTCCTAAAGGAAAGTTTGATATTGGAACTAAATGGGTTTTCAGAGACAAAAAGGATGAAGATGGCATAATCATCAGAAACAAAGCCCTCTAGGTATGTCTACTTAATTTCACACATGAATCAGAGCCTTTTGAGTATTCTCTTCAAAGCTCTGACATATTGAAGTAGCTTATTCTAAGTATTGGGGTCTCTAATTTTTACTTCAGAACCTCTGACTTTATTAAAAGCATGTTTTCAAGGCACCAAATCATAATTCAATGGGGAGAGTGAAAAATAGACCATCTGTTGTCAAGGGGGAGAGAAAGAACAAAGGAGACCATCTCTGGTCAAGGGGGAGCAATAAAATGATGACAACGCATGACAACAAACATCAGAGTCTCTGCACCTTTCATAATCTCTAAATCATTTGTTAATAGGATTTCAGAATCTCTGAATCATTCTAAACATGTGATATTCTTGATTACTCTCAAAACAAAAGGTTCTTTCAGAGAATAAGGCGAAGAGTTTTTCTACTCAGTACGCATGATAATTTATTTGAATATTTATCTTCTGGCAACCACTTCCAGTTTTTTTGGCAACTAATCACTTATGTGCTACAGTTACCAAAAACACGTGTCACCACAGGGATGAGAGAAAGGTAGAACAGTCTCAACCCAAAAGGTCTAATAACTATCGTTTCACCTTTTTTCACTCGATTGTTATTTTCCACATTTGGGTATAAAATCAAATTTATGTTCAAATGCCCATTTTTCACGCGCACAATCACTCTTGAGCATACTTTTCTCTCTAAAAACTTCATCTTCTTCACCACGATCATTCAAATGGCTCAACCTGCAATTACCACTGAATGGTGCAAAATCATTCCTAAATCTGGGGAAATCTCTCACATTCATCAATTTCCAATCAAAGATAATAACCATATAGTGAGACTCGCTTCACCGAAGTTTGAAGAAGCCTACCACTTGATATGTGAGTTTCTCGCAAACTACGAACTCACTCATGCTCTCACTGCTACAACAAATGAAGTACCACTGACATTCGTCCAGGAATGGTTCTCGACAAACCATTACAGCGAAACACATCGAGGAATAGTTGGGGATTTTTGTTAGAGTTAAGTTGTATTCAAGATTAAAAGGAGGGTCTGAAATGTAACTGTTGTAGAGTGTGTGGGTTTGTATTGTAAATAAAGTAAAGTGTTGACCAAATGCTAAGGTCATGTTGACCATTTTAATAGCAGGTGATAGTGTAGTTTTGTAATTAGAACACACACGCATCACCGAGAGATTACACCGTAGAACACACACACATAACTGAATTGTAATACGCAACAAATAGGTATATGGATTGATTTAGGCGTTGTGATAAATAAAAAGAAAGTGTTCTTGAAAATTTGTGTGTTGTTTGATAGCTAGAAACTGGAACAAGAATTGGTATCAGAGCTAGATCAGATTGAATTGGAAAAATCGATTTTCAAGTTGAAAAGTTCACTGTTCATCGACACTGTTCCATTGTTCAAGAATTTGATTGAGTGATGTTTTGATTGTAATGTTCATAGAACTGTATTCGCATAATAGTATAGAACAAGTTTGGTTTATATTGTAATCACAATTGCACAACAAATTAGCTTCAATTGATCAAGTTTGTAGTTTTTCGAAAGTTTTCTGTTTTCGGACTGTTCTTGATCGAATTCACTTAATTGTAATTGTTCTTGATGAAATTGATTCACAAGGGTTATTCTCTATCATGTTTTAAGCACAATATCAAATTTTGGTGATCAAATTCGAAGGATTCAGTGGAAAACAGTGAAAATCAAGCCGAAGAAACTCAAGATCTAAAGAATTCACATCCTGATGAAGAACTCGCACGATGAAGAATTCGCATGATTCAGTGTGAAAAATGTTTAGAAGGACAGAATTCACATAAGAGTCTCATACGAATTCTCAGGAATTCGCATCACAGTGTTGTATGAAAAGCTTAGATTTCCCATGAAAGCTTATACGAAAAGCCAAGAATTCGCATCATGTTTTTGAAATTTTTTCTAAGGCAAGAATTCACATCGATAAGAATTGTTCAAGCCTTGAAAACCTTCTAAGCGAGGAATTCGCATAACTGTTATAACATTCATACGAAAAGTTCAGAATTCGTACCTTCCTACATGCGAAATGTGCAGAACTCGCACATAGCTTTATGCGAAAAGCTAGAACTCGCATAATGTTACATGCGAAAAGTGAAGTTTTCTAATCCTTTACTTGTACGAATTGTGTGTTTATGCAAATTGTGTGCATGTGAATTGTTGTTTGTAAGTGCCATATGAATTCTATACTTAGAATAATTTTTGACTGATTTTTCTATGATTTTAATTGTAAATTTTTTCTGATTACCTGACTAACAATCAGTTCTAGCTCATTTTTTTAAACAGATATCAAGAGGCCATACATTGACGAGAAGGGAAATATTGTTTTGACCAAGAGAGACTGTGCTATCGCGTATATGCCTGAAATACCCGCATTTGAAGCATAAAATAAGAATATGAAAATTCAGAATTCATCACTTCTTGATCAAATTAACAAATTGAAAGAAAACTCTAAAATTTTAAAGAAAGATTTTATTTGCTCAGATTGCAGGGATCATTGAATCTAAAGAAAAAGATATTTCTAATCTTTAAGCAAAGCTGAAGAAATCTGAAGAGGAATCCAAATTTTTGAAAGCAAGTAATGGAAATTCTACATGGTCCAAGAAAGAGTTGATGCAAAAAGAGCTTGATGATCTCAGACGAAGAGCAAATATTGCCGGAGAAACTTGTAATGGATTGAGAAAGATAAATTCACAAATCTTTTCTGAAAGAGACAAGTTGAGAGATAAAGTCTTTAGTCTTGAGGTTGAGATAAACATGATGAAATAGAAAGCAACTCAAGAGAAAGACATCACAAGAACTCAAGAGGAGGTAAAGAAGATTGATAGAAAAAGAAAGGATTTGGAAAGAGATAATGTTGAGCTTCAAAAGAAGATTACTGAACTGAAAGAACAAATATCTGAAGATGAAAAGAAGTCAAAGAAAGAGAGAGAAGAGTTTGAAAGAGAAAGAAAATTATTTGCTCAAAAGTTTTCTGACTTCTCAAGGAAGTTCATTGAAGAGAAGAAGTTGGTTGAACTCAAATGTACAAAACTTTCTCAACAAGTGTCAGACTTTGAGAAAGTTATCATCTTGGAGAGAGACAAATTTGAAAAAGTGAAGAAGAAAGCTGAACAGAATAATGTTGGTGTGTTCAAAGAAATATCTGAACAAAGAATATCTGTAGAGAAATATTTTGAGGAAGAAAGAAAAGTGTTTGAGATTGAGATAAAGAATCTGATAGGAAAACTATCTGAATTGTCATCAACTGTTATGAAGGAGAAAAAGACGAAATCTGAGTTGCACAATAAGTTTGATCTACTTTCAAAGGAAAGAAACAGTTTGTCATTAAAGATCAAAGAACTTGAAGAGATTATGTTCAAGGTGAAGTTGATTGAGCAAAAGACGCCAGAATCAATTATTCAATCACCGAGAGATGATCCAGCTACATCAGAATGTTCATTTAAATCATCTGCAAGTTCAATTTTTATAAATGTTTCTAATAATCCTTTGTTTGTTAATATAAATGTTTGAGACTTGTACAGAAGGAGAGAAGCTATCAAGATCATATCTTTATAACTTCAGCTGACTTCATTAAATTTAAGACTACACGAATAGGTTAATTTCTTATCTTAATCTCATATATGGTTGAAAGAAGAACAACTTTAAATCATAAAAAACATTTTCTTAAATGTTAAAACCATTTCCCGATTCTTAAATAAATTTCATGTATTGGAAGTGTGATTTTAAATGTTTTTGAAGATTTTCGTGTGCTTACATGATTACAAAACATGTGTTTCTAAAGATAAATACTTGCGTATTGTCTTTTCGTTATACTTTCAAGTATTCACACATACCGGTTTGACTTTTTGTTGAAAATGTTCTTACCACGTCTCAAATTTAAAACAGAATTTTCAATGGTAAGACACCCCACTTGCACTTCATTGAATTTTGAGCGTTAATTCATTTCGAAACGTTCTTTCAAGAATGTCTATATTTTGGTTCATATAGACAATATCCATTATTTTTTACCATAAGCCTTGATTGCTATATCATTTGATTATGATCTTTTTCATACAATGTCAGATTTTCAAACAAGTCTCTTGCATTCATATCTATTCATTCAATTTACTTGTTTGAAATATGTTCAATGATTAAAATACTCAAATCTTCATGATTACATATATGAGCATACATATATCTTACCCATATTTTCTGTGTTTTAACTGTTAAAGTTAAATCATTATGAGCAACACGTTATTTTAGTATAATACATGGGTTCTTTGTGCTAGGACTTAAATGGAACTTCTATGGATTCAAGTTTACCGATGTTTCCTACCCAAGAAGTTAATCCATAGTGATTGAGTGTGAGGAGTCGAAAAGAAATGAGTATGGGTTGTGTGACAAGGTAAAATGAAAAAGAGAGTTTGGTTAGAAGCGATCGCATTGATTAAAAAGAAAGAGGGTGAGTGAACAAAGTAAAAGAATATCAAACTCTGCACCAACTACTTTCTGAGTCGGGCAGCCACATTACTAATGTTTCACAATTCATGGTGAACATTATTGAAACAGACAAATAACCCATGCCAACTCTTGATTAAACTCCACCAACCACTCATTTTCTTCTTAAAAAGAAAATGTTTCATATTTTTCAGGGGACGCAACACATACACTATCTGGTTTTCATTTGGAAAATTTGGATATTGAAAAAGAAGGAAGTCTTCCCCACCTTCGTACTTCAATCATGCACATTGAGTTTGTGTTTATCTACTGTTGTCTCAGTGGTTCACACACTTTTGAGCCTTTATAAGCAATCATCAAGTGATTACTTCTTTCTACACTTGCACGAACACACAAGGAATTTGTTTTCTTGTCATGACGTTCATAGAATTTGCCTTTGTGGTGTTTCGATGATTGGATGGAAGCCCTGGGGGAGTGAACATCAAAAAGCTCCTTTCCTATGTGTATTTGTTACACACAGTGACTTCGTGTTACTGACAGGCTTATTAACTGATTCATTTGTTGATTCAGGTATTACATTTCTATATTGTCTAGATTTGAAAAGATCTAGATGAATACATTGTTCAAATTGGCAACGAATCAGAGGCTTAGTTCAAAAGATTAAGTAGTCAGAGTTGATAATGACATTTCTTGGAGAGAGTTTTGATGATAAAGATGCTCTATTCATCAAAAAGGGGGAGATGAATTACAGAAGAAATGTCAGATTCTGAAATTTCAAAGTTAAAGATTTCTAAAGATGTATTGATTTTACAGAAATTTTCTTTGATGGTTAGTTGCTGATGCAAATAGAGATGAAAATGGAGATAATTTCTTTCTGAAGTCTGAAAGAGTTTTGTGGTAATTTTGTGAGATTTTTTGAAGATCGTTTCTACCATATTTGGAGGAGATCGTTAATATCTTTCAGAGACAGACTTGGGAGAATATTGTCAAAGAAAGGAGAGATTGCAATGCTTGTGTCTTTAGAAGAAAATTTGTTGCAAAGGAGGAGATTGCTATAATGAACTCTAAAGTGAAGACTGAATTGCAAAATTAAGATGATCTTGAATCCAAAGGGGGAGATTGTTAGAGCAGAAATATGTTGATACATGATCATGAAGACTAGAAGTTAAAATACAAGAAGTCAAAGCTGGAAAGCCAACTCTCATGGAAAGTCAAAGTGTAATAAATTGTCAAAGTCAATGTATTTGTTTTAATCTTTGTATTTAGTTGTAGATATAAATAGTGTTTGTTTTGTTGTTTAGTAGAGAGATGTCTAGAGATATTTTACGCTGATCAGAGAGAATTGTAGAGAGAGAGAGAGACGTTTAGAGAGAGAATGTTGCAAAACAGTTTGTATTTGTTTGAATTGAGAATTGAAATCAAACAGGTAGATTTGTTCATCTTCTTTGTTGATTAATTGTGATAAGAACTTGAATTAAGGGACACACACAAATGATAATCATACTTCTAAACATAAAGATCAAATTCGTTCTTCTAACCTTTTGTGATCCCAAATTACTATAATTCAATTAACACTGATTAAGAACACAATCTTTATTGAACAAATCACACGATTACAATATAGTCACAGATCTAACAATGTGTCACAGATCTCACGTATGTGTGTGTGTTTACAGTGTGCGAATCTTACCAATCTGCGTATGTTCGTATCTTACTCTAAAAACACAAGAACTTTGCTATTTATACTTGGTCAACATGACCTAAGCAAAGTCAACCCTTCTAACAACAATTGCATATTAAACACCTAACTTTCTAAACTTTACACTTTTGACCCACAATTTAATCTTGAATACAATATAGCTTCAACAATCTCCCCCTTTGGATTCAAGATTAATTTTTTTTTTTACAATTATCTTCATGTCTTCTTTTCTTTAGAATAATCTTCAGCAAACAATCTTTTCAGCTCAAAATCTTGAAATCTTTGACAACTTCAACAAACTTTTCATCTTCAAAACATTGTCGCTTTGGTCAATCTTTAATCTCCCCCTTTGACTTCAACAAAATTACATATTCTTCATAAAACTTTTCTTCAAACTCATACTTTGATGCAACTTTCAGATTTAACTCATTCTTTGAATCAACCAATCATATGACTTTAATATCTCTCTTTCATTTCAAAACTTCAATCTGACTTGAACTTTGAACTTTCTCCTCCTTTTTGATGAACTTTGAACTTTCTCCCCTTCCTGATCTGATGTAACCAGAAACCATAGTCCTGAAACATTGAGGAACGGGTCTTGAACTGTTTTATCCAAAATCCATTGTTCTTTCTCCCCCTTAAACCTTGGGTGCCTACAACACAGATTCAACTTTTGGTACCCACTGGTATTTGGGTCCTGATTTGTTAGTTGCAATTCTAATAGGAGAGATAAAACAAGAACCATACCAGCTATTTTCATAATTTTTGTTTACAAAATCATTTGAACCACAATAGGAACAACTAATTTTCTTTTGTGCTAACCTGATCAATTGATTGATAGTGAAAACCAGATCAGGGTTGCCAAAAGTTTTACCATTAGAAGCACTGTTACTTTTAGCATTAGATACATGCTCAAATGATTTCTGTTCCTTCTTCTCCTCCGAGGAACATTTCACTATCCAAATCCACTTATCTTTTTCTTTCTCATCTATCCTTCTCCAAAATCTTTTCTTCTGAGACTTATTCTTGTTGTTATTACCTGAACCATCGACCTATTTATCATAGAAAAGGTTAGAAGGACGAATCTTATCTTTAGATTTAAAAGTAAGACTATCATCTGAATCAAACAAAGGATTATTAGAAACATTTGTTTACAAAATCATTTGAACCACAATAGGAACAACTAATTTTATTTTGTGCTAACCCGATCAATTGATTGATAGTGAAAACCAGATCAGGGTTGCCAAAAGTTTTACCATTAGAAGCACTGTTCCTTTTAGTATTAGATACATGCTCAAATGATTTATGTTCCTTCTTCTCCTCCGAGGAACCTTTCACTATCCAAATCCACTTATCTTTTTCTTTCTCATCTATCCTTCTCCAAAATCTTTTATTCTGAGACTTATTCTTCTTGATATTACCTGAACCATCAACCTGTTTATCATAGAAAAGGTTAGAAGGACGAATCTTATCTTTAGATTTAAAAGTAAGACTATCATCTGAATCAAACAAAGGATTATTAGAAACATTTGTAAAACGTGAACTTGAAGCTGTTTAGAATGAGCATTCTGAATCAGCTTGATCATCTCTTGGTGATTAGACAATTAATTCTGGAGTCTTTGACTCAGTCAGCTTCACCTTGAACATGATCTCTTCAAGTTCCTTTATCTTTGTAGACAAACTGTTTCTTTCCTTTGAGATCAAATCAAACTTCTTTTGCAGTTTAGACTTTGTCTTCTTTTCTTTCAGAATGGTTGATGACAACTCAGATAATTTCTTTGTAAGCTCCTCTATATCAGTCTCAAAAACTTTCCTTTCTTCTTCAAAGTATTTTTCAACAGTCTTTTGTTTAGTTTTCTACTTTTCCTTTTCAAATTTATCTCTCTCCATTATGATTACTTTCTCGAAATCTGAAACTTGTTGAGAAAACTTTATGCATTTCAGCTCCACTGATTTCTTGTCTTCAAAAGCTTTTCTAGAAAATTCATAAAACTTTTTAGCAAATTCTTTTCTTTCTTTTTCAAAATCAACTCTATGTTTCTTCTCTTGATCTTCCAGTTCATATACTTTTTTTTGCAACTCAACATTATCTTTCTCCAATTCCTTTCTTTTCTTCTCAATCTTCTTCATCTCATCTTGGGCTTTTAAGTTGTCTTTTTCTTGGGTCGCTTTTTCTTTCATCATGTTAATCTCAACCTCAAGACTGAACACTTTGTCTTTCAATTTATCTCTTTCAGCAAAGATTTGAGAATTCATCTTTTTAAGCCTATCAGATGTTTCACTTGAGATGTTTGCTCTTCTTCTCAGCTCATCTAGCTCTTTTTGCATTGATTCCTTCTTGGACCAACTTGAGCTAGAATTAAGACTCTCAGATCTTTTCAGTTTTGCTTGCAGATTTGAAATCTTCTTCTCTTTTGAATTAATAATTCCTGCAAAATCAATTTTAGAATTAGTAATGCATACTAAGCAAACAAAATCTTTCTTCAGATCTTTATCATCTTTCAGTTTATTGATCTGTTCTAGAAGAGATGAGTTTTGAATCTTCAAGTTCTTGTTCTCTACTTCCAGAGCTAGAATCTCTGGCATGTACGCTAAAGCATAATCTCTGTTGGTTAGCACCTGATTTCCCTTCCATCTTTATAAGGCATGATGAAATCTGTAAAAATATAAGCTAGTAATGATCTTTAGTTCAACAAATTGAGATTAAAAGATGTAAGACTTAAAAATTCTCAGAAAATCAAATTTCTAAAAACTTTAAGTACATAATTCGCATACACTAAAGAATAGAGAGCAATTTGCATGAAAAGATGTGAAAGAATTCGTATGACTCACAAAATTCGTATAAACAAGCTACAATTCGCAAAAGTCTTGAATTCGTAGACAAGAGATATTTAAAACCAATATATTCGCATGAGCTTATATGCGAATTCTTAAGAATTCGTATAAAGCTTTCTGCGAGTTCTTGACAATTCACACGTCTCTCTAATGCGAATTCCAACCTTAGAAAATTTGAAACTTAAACTTTTCGCACAAAAGCTTTTCGCACAATGAATTCCTATGGGAAGAAGATGCGAATCTTTTACATAGAATAATTTTGAAAAACCACAAACATTTCGCATCTCATACGAATTCTGAACTTAAGAAAAAGTTTTGAAGAATTATGCGAAATCTTTGAAAATTTGCATGAAAACTATGCGAAATCTTGGCAATTCGCACCACTCTAACAAGCGAATTCTACACAATTCGCATCGCTCAGATGTGCGAATTATGTGCAATTCGTATCAAACATATGCGAATTCTTGCCTTAATACTTTCAAAAATCAAATTTTTGCATAACACACTTATGCGAATTCTTGCTTTTTGTATATAGAGATATACGAATTCCAACACTTAGATGATTTTCAAAGAATTTTATGCGAATTCTACAACATTTCGTACACAACAGTGATACGAATTATTTACTTAATGAATTTAGAAGACTTTATGCGAATTCTTTTTACGAATTTAAGATCCTGCGAGTTCTTCGTATGAAAAGTACGAATCTTGCGAGTTCTTTGAGTTTCGGTCCTAAAATATCAATTCTAGTTCAAAATCCAATCCAAATCTGCAAATCTAGAGGCTGTAACTTCACAAAATCAATCAGATTAGTACAATGATCAATCCAATTCAATAACAAACTCTAAATCACACTCAAACACTAAAAATCATGATGAAACAATAAATGGACATCGTTCGAACAAAAATTACAAAAAAATCACAAATTGACTATCAAAAATGATTTCTAAGTGAAATTCAACCACAAAAAGATATTCTATAACACTTTTCGACCAAAATTCTACCAAAAGATTTACCAAAAACACATTTTATCGCA
Source organism: Arctium lappa (assembly GCA_023525745.1). Lineage (NCBI taxonomy): Eukaryota > Viridiplantae > Streptophyta > Magnoliopsida > Asterales > Asteraceae > Arctium > Arctium lappa. The sequence goes on along the minus strand of CM042058.1, from coordinate 53,786,347 downwards.
AAAATCCAATCAAGAACCCAAGAAACAGTACGAACTCGTTTTATCTCAAAATTGTTGAATTTGTGCTCTGATACCAAATGTGATCCCAAATTACTAGTATTCAATTAACACAGATTAAGAACACAATCTTTATTGAACAAATCACACGATTACAATATAGTCACAGATCTAACAATGTGCCACAGATCTCACGTATGTGTATGTGTTTACAGTGTGTGAATCTTACCATTCTGCACGTGTTCGTATCTTAATCTAGAAACACAAAAGGACAAATGACAAATGGCAAAGAAAAATGGGTTTGGAGAGTAAAAGGATCCGCAGATGAGAAGAAGGATCAGAAATCATTTGTTCATACACCGATTGGAAAGAAGAACAATGCTCCTAAAGGTAAAACTTTTGTCAAACCTGATCTTGTTTATACTATTAATTAATTGATCATGTTAGCACAAAAGAAAATTAATTGTTCTTACTGTGGTACAAATGATTTTGTTAGCAAAAATTATGTGAATTACTGGTATGGTTCTTACTACATCTCTTCTAATAGAACTGCAACTAACAAACCGGGACCCAAAGCTAAATTTGTGTTGCAGGCACCTAAAGCCTAAGAGGAGAAAGAACAATGGCTTCTAAACACTACAGTTTAGAACCCGTATCTAAAAGATCAAAGTAAACTTTTGAATACAACAGTTCAGAACTCGTAGTTCAACGAATGTTGGTTTTTGATTACAACAGATCTTCAATGTCAAGATGATTGGTTTTTGAACAAAGCAGTTCAAGACTCGTCCTTCAATGATAAAGATGGGGAGTTTGACTTCTGAATTTACGTTAATCCTAGTAATTCAGAACTCAGCTTCATGATTAAGGATTATGCATATGTTAAGGCGGAGCTTAAATGTTTTATATTTTTACTGATATATATTTTCTTATTTTTCAAAAGGAGATTAAATGATAAATTCATTACTACTTTTAGGGGAGGTTACTTGAAATTGTATTTTCCTTAATCAATCATGCACTCAAACAAGATTTGACATTTTATGATCTAGAGAGAGAGTAGTGAGAGAAACAGAGAATTCGTATTATAAAAAGTATGACAATTACAATGCTTAGAGTAACTTGATTACTACACTCATATCCCTATTTATATGAAGACACACTTCTCTTACAACACTGTTACAAAGGTTCTCTCAAGACACTAAACAAGATAATCTCACAACATAGTTCTCTCAAGACACTAATGTAGACTTTGACTTTACAAACTTTGACTTACATTGACTCAGACTTTTCTCATTAAATTTTGGATACAATTAATACACTAACAATCTCCCCCTTTGTATTCAAGATTTAAAAAAAAATTGACACTAGTCTTCAGCACTTGATTCTTCAACTTTTATCTTTGACAATATTGAACTTTGCGACTTTAACAATCTTCAGTCTTTGGAAAAACCAGAATTCTGAGAAGTTATTCTGTAAGAACCGTACCAGTTATGAGAAGTTTCTCTCCGAACAAAGTTATTCTCTCCACCAGTAAGAACAACAGATTTTCCTTTGAGCAATCCTGATCAAATGATTAGTCGAGTAATATATATCAGAATTACCAAAAGATTTACCTTTATGCTCATTGTTCTTTTTGGCAATTGTTGTGGATTTGAATGATCTTGCATTCTTCTTCTCTTTATCTGAAGAACTCTTCACTCTCCAGACCATCTGATTTTTCTTAGAATTCTTTCCAAGAGTTTTTACATAAAAGCTCGTTGAACCATCAACAGATTTGTCATAGAATAGATTAGATGGTCGAATCTGATTTGAGTTGACAATTTTTGATTTGACACTTTTGTTTTTGAAAACATTTTTGTCATGGATAGAACTAGAAGTTGTTTTGAAAGAACAGACTGATTCTGTTGATTTATCAACAGGTGATTGGTCAATCACATCAACTGTAATCTTTTCTGACAGTTCATTGTTTGCAGCTTCTAAGTTCTTTATCTTTTTAGTTAAAAAGTTTCTTTCATCTGAAAGTGTGTCAAATTTCTGTTTCAAATCAGATTTGGCCTTCTTTTCTTTTTGTACATCAGATGATAGAATAGTTATTTTGGATAAGAGCTTAGATATTTCAGATTCAAAATTTAAACGTTCTTGCTCAAAATCTGTTTCCAAGTTCTTGGTATTTTCAGATATATCTTTGAAAATCCCAACGTTTCTCTTTTCATAATTTTTCTTTTCAAGCTCAAAAGACTGCTTCTTTTCTTTTAAAATCTATCTTTCTTTTTCAAGCAAGTCTTGTAATGTAGAAACCTGTGTGGGAAGTTCAGTTATTTTGTTTTCAAGAACTTGTCTTTCTTTCGCAAAAGTGTTTCTTTCAGTTATTATAATTTTCTCAAATTCAGACACTTGCTTGGAAAGTTTTGAACATCTCAGCTCCAAATCCTTTTACTCTTGCAAAGTTTTCTTTGAAATTTCAGATGACTGTTGGTTGAAGATGTCTTCACATTTGATTTTTCTTTTTCTGTTTAGAGGCTTGTTTTCAGTTCAGCATTTTTCTTCTCCAAAGCAGATATTTGATCTTCAAAAGCCTTAAACTTGTTTTGAAGCTTGACTGATTCATCTTGCAGTTTTGATGATTTCTGTTCAGTCGTCTTCAATTGGCTTTGAAGATACACAATCTTTTTTTCTTTGAATTTGATTTCTTTTTCAAGTGTTTGAACAGTGTTTTCTATTAAAGAAATCATCTTCTCTTTCTCTTTAATTTCTTTCTCTTTCTCTCTGATAATACCTGCAAAATCAGATTTAGCAATATCAGTACATTTTGCACAAACAGGAGTTTTATCAGAATTTAACAAATTTAATTTCAACTCCTGAATCTGCTTTTGAAGCTTTGAATTCTGATTTATCAATTTGTCTCTTTCTGCTTCTAGAACAGTGTGTGTTCCAGATTCTAGTTCCTATTTAATAACAAACAAACAAGATTAACACAATGATTACTTGTTTGATTTCTTTCAATTCTCAAAGTTTACACTTTCTCTCTCTATAACTCTCTCTCTCTCTCTCTACAATATATCTCTCTCAAACTTACAACTGAACTCTTACACTTGTTACTTCCGAAAATACAAGAAGAAAAATGTATTTATACTAACACCTAATACAAAGGAAACAACAAATACAAATACAACTAAGTTTAACTTATTACAAAATAGACTTTGACTTTTAATGAGATTTGACTTTAGCAGCTTTGACTTTCTCAACTTTGACCTTCAGTATTCTTGATCTTGTATTCAACAGATTTATGCTCTAACAATCTCCCCCTTTGGATTCAATATCACTGTTGAAAGATCTAGCAATTCAGTTCTTCTCTTTAAGCTCTGTTCAAAATAATCTCCCCTTTTTCATTAGTAATCTTCTTTCCAAAGTTGTCTTCAAAAATGATGAACAATCTCCCCAAACTTTTACATAGAACTCTTTCAGACTTTTGGAAAGAAATTATCTTCAGAATCAGCTCAAATGCTTTAGCAAATAATCTTCAAAGAAAAAAATCCTCAAAACTTCAGAAATTCTTTGATCGTCTTCAAAATTTTAAATCTTTACTTTGAACTTTTCTGATTTGGACATTTCATCTTCCCCAAACTCCAAAACTTTAACATTTCTTGTATCATCTCCCCCTTTTTGATGATTTGAGCATCTAATATCATCAAAACTTATCGTCCAAGAAATGTCGTTTACCATTCTGATCTGTCATATTAAGCCTCTGATTCTGTCAACTCTCCAAGATATTCATCTAGATCTTTTCAAATCCAGACAAAATAAGAACATGTAACTCCTGAATCAACAGATGAATCAGTTAATATGCCTGTCAGTAACACAAAGTCACTGTGTGTAACGAATACACAATATAAAGGAGCTTTTTGATGTTCACTCCCCCAGGGCTTCCATCCAATCATCGAAATACCACAAAGGCAATTTCTATGAATGTTATGACAAAGAAACAAATTCTTTGTGTGCTCGTGCAAGTGTAGAAAGAATTAAGCACGATGATTGCTTTTATAAGGCTCAACATAGTGTAAACCACTGAGATAACAGTAGATAAACACAGACTCTAAGTGCATGATTGAAGTGCGAAGGTGGGGCAGACTTCCTTCTTTTTCAATATCCAGATTTTCCAAATGAAAATCAGATAGATTATATGCTGCGTCCCCTTGAAAATGTGAAACATTTTCTTTTTGAGAAGAAAATGAGTGGTTGGTGGGGTTTAAGCAAGAGTTGGCATGGGCTATTTGCCTGATTCAATAACTTTCACCAAAAAATTGTGAAATGCTAGTAATGTGGCTGCCCGGCTCAGAAAATAGTTGGTACAAAGTTTGATATTCTCTTACTCTGATCTCTCACCCTCTTTCTTTTTAATCAATAAGCTCACTACTAACCAAACTCTCTTTTCCATTTTACCTCAGCACACCCATACTCATTTCTTTTAACTCCTCACACTCAATCACTAAGGGATTAACTTCATGGGTAGGAAACATTGGTTAACGTGAATCCATAGAAGTTTAGTTAATTCCTAGCACAAAGAACCCAGTAATCCTAAAAGAACGTGTTACTCAAATGGTTTAACTGTATCAGTTAAATCTCATATACAAATGTCAGATATAAGTATGCTCAGTGATATAATCATGAAAATATGAGCATTTTAAACCATTGAAGTATTTTCAAACAAGGAAATTGAATGAATGAACATGAATGCAAGAAACTTGTTTGAAAATCTGACATTGTATAAAATGATCAGAAATGAATGATATATCAATTAAGGCTTAAGGTAAAGAAAAATTGATATTTGTCTATACGAAACAAGATATAGACATTCTTGAAATGACCGTTTCGAAATGAAATATCGCTCAAAATTCTTTGAATACAAGCGGAGTGTCTTACCATCGAAGAAAAATTGTTTCAATTTAGAGACATGGTAAGAACATGTTGAACACAAATTCAAACCAGTGTGTGTGAATACTTGAAAGTATATAGAAAAGACAATACGCAAGTATTTATCTTTGGAAACACACGGTTTGTTTATCAATGAAGCACAAAAATAAAATGAAAACATTTAAAATCACACTTCCAAATTATAAAATCTGTTTAAGAATTGGGAAGTGGTTTGAACATTTAAGAATATGTTTTCTGTACCTGAAAGTTGTCCTTCTTTCAGATATATGTGAGATTAAGATAAGAAATTTACCTTGTCGCTCAATCTTAAATCTCCGAAAGTCAGCTGTAGTCATGTAGATATGATCATGTCAGCTTCTCTCATCCTGTAAGTCTCAAAGTCTAGTCAAAAATTTATTCACAAAATTTATTCGAAAATAAACGACGTAAAACAGTAAAACAATTATAGAACGAGTTCTGATCAGAAGTAATCAGAAATCATTGTCTTACTCCTTGTTACTTATAAGCTCCCCCTAAAATCATGCATTACAAAAAATTTGTTAGTTAAGTATAATGCAGAAATTAGTTTTGCTCCCCCTCAAATGAATGTAGATCATTTAAAAATCTTCTCTAACTCCCCCTGAGATCATGAGCAAATCATTAAAGTGCAGGTATCTTTTAGACATAAACATAAAGAAAATGATAAAAAAAAATTTGTAACTTTAGTAGGTAATAACCGATTACGTCTTAAGATTTAACATACCAAGCTTAGAGATAAGAAAATTAAATCTATTTTCATCTAAGGGTTTGGTAAATAAATCTGCAAGTTGATAACCTGTTTTTACAAAATAAAGTTCAATTGTTCCTTTTTCAACATTATCTTTTATAAAATGATACCTTACATCAATGTGTTTGGTTTTGGTGTGTTGAACAGGATTAGCGGATATGGCAATCGCACTCTTCGAGTCAGAATATATTGGGATTTTATCATACTTAAAGCCATAATCTCGTAGCTGTGTTCGCATCCACAAGACTTTAGAGCAGCAACTGGCAGCAGTTACATATGCTGCTTCTGCAGTCGATGTGGAAACGCATAACTGTTTCTTTGAAGCCCAGCTAACGAGCTTGTCTCCAAGAAATTGAACGTGACCAGAAGTACTTTTTCTGTCCAACATGCAACCTGCATGATCTACATCTGAATATGCAGTCAGTTGAAACCCTGTATCCTTAGGATACCACAAACCAAGGTCTGTAGTCCCCTTCAGATATCTAACAATCCGTTTGACAGTGGCCAAATGGGATTCTTTGGGATCAGCTTGATATCTAGAACATAGACATGTTGAAAACATAATATCTGGTCTACTGGAAGTTAAATACATCAACGATCCTATCATACCTCTGTAGGTTCTAACATCAACACTTTTTCCCGAATGATCAGTGTGAATCTTAGTTCCTGGTGCCATCGGGGTGCCAATAGATTTGTGATTTTCTATTTTGTACTTCCGAAGAATGTCCAAAATGTTCTTAGATTGATTTATAAAAATCCCCGTAGAAAGTTGTTTAACTTGTAATCCGAGAAAGAAATTCATCTCTCCCATCATACTCATTTGAAAACGTGACACCATGAGGTTAGAAAAGTTTTTGCAATATTTTGGATTAGTAGAACCAAATATTATATCATCAACATAAATCTGAATAAGAATAATATCAGCTTTTTCCTTCTTGATGAATAAAGTAGTGTCGATCTTACCTTTTGAGAAACCAGACTTGACCAAGAATTTGGATAAAATGTCATACCAGGCTCGAGGGGCTTGCTTTAATCCATAAAGGGCTTTGTCCAAGATATAGACATGATATGGCTTGTCTTGAATAACGAACCCTTCTGGTTGAGACACATACACTTCTTCTTTAAGAATGCCGTTCAGAAAGGCTGTTTTCACATCCATCTGAAAGACCGTGAAGTTCTTATGAGCGGCGTAGGCGAGAAACATTCTGATTGCCTCTATGCGCGCTACTGGAGCATACGTCTCGTCATAATCAATGCCTTCCTCTTGCCGGTAGCCTTTGGCAACAAGTCTAGCTTTGTTTCTGATGACGACACCATCTTCATCCTTTTTATTCTTGAATACCCACTTAGTTCCTATCACGGTCTTTCCTTCAGGCTTAGGAACTAATCTCCAAACCTTTAGGGCTTCAAACTGATTGAGCTCTTCTTGCATTGCAGATACCCAGTCCGAATCAGCAAGAGCCTCGGATACTCGTGTTGGCTCAATCTTGCTTAGGAACGAGTCATGCATACACTGATTAATAGTCGCTGACCTTGTCTGAACAGGCTTGTCAACATCTCCAATTACTTGATGTAATGGATGGTCCTTGGTCCAGTGATACTCATGTGGGAGTGGAATAGATGAATTCTGAACATGATCATCATCTTGAAATCCACTTTCAAAATCTTCAGTTTGAATTACAGGAGGGGGTTTGTCAGTTGAAGTTTCATGTGCAGAAGTATCAGTGGGAATATCAGATTCAGGCTGTTGATTAGACAATGTAGTACACCCAACTGAAACAGTTACTTCTGACTCAGCATTTGTTTGAACATCTTCAACTATAGGAGTAACAATAGGAATATGAGTTTCAGACTGAACGGGGGATAGTTGTTCAGTAATAACCTCTGAAGTGACTGGATGATTACAACTTGTAACTTCAGACCTGTCAGTCACAGCAGATTTAGATACATTAGTTCCAAGAAACTCATCATAAAAGAATTCAAATAACAAATCTAAATCAGTTAAATGTGAAGTAGATGTAGAAGCGTTATCCGAATTTATCGCTGTAGACACAGGTTCTGGACTGATCTGCCCAGAAGCTAATACACCAGTGATAACGGGTTCTGAATTGATTTGATCAGAAGCCATATCTTCATCAAATGTGACATTAACGCTCTCCACAACTGTCTTTAACTTTTTTAGATAAACCCGATATGCAGCAGATGTTGAAGAATAACCGATAAAAATGCCTTCGTCCGCCTTAGCACTGAATTTATTCAGACTCTCTCTATCGTTAAGCACAAAACATTTACACCCAAATATATGAAAGTATTTGATGGTAGGTGTTTTGTTGTTGATCAGCTCATATGGAGTCTTTTTAAATCGACGGTGAATAATGGAACGATTTTGCGTATGGCATGCAGTCGACACAGCTTCCGCCCACAAGAATTGAGGTAGATCCGACTGACTAAGCATAGTTCGAGCGGTCTCGACTAGCGTCCTATTACGTCTTTCTACTACTCCATTTTGTTGAGGGGTTCTAGCAGCAGAATACTGATGTGAAATCCCAACTGAATCGAGATATTCATCAACAATCTTGTTCTTGAATTCTGTGCCATTGTCAGTTCTAAGGAACTTGACTTGTCGCTGCAGTTTCACCTGGGTCGTCTTTAAGAATGAAATGAGAACTTCCGGTGTCTCATCTTTAGATCGAAGAAATTTGACCCACGTGTATCTTGAGTAATCGTCCACAATTACCAACACATATTTCTTACCACCCAAACTCTGAGTTCTCATTGGTCCACATAAATCCATGTGTATCAGTTCTAACGGAGAACTAGTGCTTGGTTCAGGCTTCGGTTTGTGAGCAGCTCTCTTCATCTTAACCTTCTCACAAGCTGCACATAAGTGTTCTTTCTCGTATTTCAGCTCAGGAAGTCCCTTTACCAATTTTTCACGAACCAGCTTGTTGATGTAACGAAAGTTCAAGTGAGATAACCGTCTATGCCAGAGCCAACTTTGTTGCTGTGAATCTTTTGTCATCAAGCATACCTGATTGTCAATCTGAACTTTGGACAAGTTGATGGTGTAGAGGTTTGTCTTTCTATGTCCACCCAAGAGTTCTGTTCCATCTTCAGTACGAACTGAGCAACTCTTAGACTTGAAGTTGACCTCTAACCCTTTATCGCAGAATTGACCTATGCTGAATAAGTTGTGCCCCAAGCCTTCGACATAACTCACTTTACTGATCGTTATGTTGTCTTGTATAATGTCACCATATCCTAAGATAGGTGAAAGCTGATCATTTCCAAATCTGACATTGCCACTGAATTTCTCTGTATAGTTAGACAATAAAGCTTTTTGCCCAGTCATATGCTTGGAACATCCACTGTCCAAGTACGACATATGCCGGGTCTGCAATAGAAATCAGGCAACAATAGTTTTAGGTACCCATTTGAAAACGGGACCTAACAGTTTAGTACAAGATTTTGGCATCCACTTAAAAATGGACCCTCTGTTCTTTTGAAAACTTTTACAAACATTTGACTTTGAAGAATATACATGATAAGATCCATACCAATCAGAAGAATCATGAGAATAAGCAAAGTCAGTTTTTCGATAATTATGATGAAATTTAGTAGTAATAGGAGATAATTGAATCAACTGCTTTATTGAATAACTCTTGTAAGAAGTTACAAGGTTTTGTTTATGAGAAGCACATTGATCAACTACATCTGAATCACTACTAACAGATTTAGTACAAGAATTATCAGTAACTGATTCAGCTATCTCAACATCCTTCTGTGTTTGGTCTCCATTTGGATTGAGCTTTCAGCTTTTTCTTCCTTAAATCTGAAACATAAAATGTAGATTTATTAGGAAAAATAGATTTCTGTGACTGAGGTTTCTTTTGTGTACCAATGTATTTCTGTTTCTGTAATCGCTGCTTCTTATGTTTCTTACCATTAGCATAGTAATCAGCAGTTACAGAAACTTTGTCATTACTAGCACCACTTGGTAACACTTTGTCATTTTCAAGACAAGTATAATGATCAGGAAGTTTAGTATGAATGTCAAACATATCAGATTCTTCCATGCTCCCATCATCAGAATTAAAAGAATCATTTGCAGACTCAAATAAGTCATCAGAATTATCAGAGAAAATTTGAGGTTCCTTTGAAACTGTAGAACACTTTGTTGATTTTTCTTGAAAAACAGTGTTCTTTATAAATGTAGAAAACACATTTTGTTCTATATCAACCAAAAATTTTTCATCAGATAAAACATTTTCAAGTTCAACTATTTTGCTTTCAAGAATAGATGTAGGAACATAAACCTTTGCAATCGCAGGTTTTGCCTTCATCTCAGATGCGGAATAACTAACAAAATAGTCATTTGAAAGAACTTTCGGTGTTTCTGAAAGATAACTATCATTTAACTTCACATAGTTAAATGGTAGTTGCATTTTCTTTTTATTCTTTCTGTTTTCAGTTTCTTTGGCCTCATCTTCATCTGACAATTTGGTAACAAATTTGGGTTTCAAATGAATATGTTTACCAGCACATGCAAGAAAATCATAGTTATAAAGTGCCGGCTGTTTTCTGTTAGATTTCTTAAGATAATGGGGGTTGTTAAAACCAAGTACCCATCTTTGCTTAACATCTACCTCTTCATTCGGAGCATTAAGAAAGATGGTTTGATCTGTTTGATCTCTTTTATAAAGTTTAACTTCCAGACCATTTACCTTCTTGTTCAAATTCTTGTTTTCAACCTGCAGTTTATAAATAGTTAGTGCAAATTCATTTTTCTCAAACTCATATCTATTTACTTTACCTTCAAACTCAGAAATCTTCTTTTCAAAATTTTCTACTTTAGATATAGAATCAGAATCAGATTTGCGTAAAGAATCAATTAGATCTTTGTTTGAAATAACAGAAGTATTAAGTTCAAAGATCTTCTTGTTCTTTTTAGCAACCTTTTCCTTTTCATTTTTCAGATTATTTTGTAAATTTTGTAGCTCAACCACCATGGTTTCCAACTTGGTAATGAAATCTTTTGGAGTTAAGTTTAATACCTCATTCACTTCTTCATCATCTGACTCTTCATTCTTGTCCTCTTTGCCCATGAGACAAATATGAGCATTTTCTTCTTTATCTTCTCCTTCATCCTCGGAATGATCCAACCAAAACTCATCTTCAGCCATTAGAGCAATACCTGCTTCCTGTTGTCTTGCCAAAAGCAACTTATTCTGATAGTACTGAGAGTTGTGAACTTTCGGCTTTCGACAATCTTTAGCATAATGACCCATCTTGCCACAATTGTCGCACTTGATTGAGTCAGTTGCTGGCTTTTCAGCTTCAGTGTAATCATTCACGTACTTCTTCTTCTCATCGGGTTTCTTCTCTACATATATTTTCTTTTCATATCTCTTTCCTTCCACTCTTTCACGATGTTCATGGTTCTTAGAACTTGATGAAGAATATCTTTGAGAATTTGATCCCGGCTTCTTGTAGAATTTCTTTTGAAAAGCACGAGTCAATAAGATCATGGCCTGTTTCAGACTTTCTCCATCATCACCATCTGATGCAGATTCAGATTCCAAACTAATAAGAACTTTCTTCTTCTTCTTTTCTTTCTCCTTCTCTCCTGCTACCAACGCAATAGGTTCAGAAACTGTTTCTGCTTTCTTTTTCTCAGCTCTCTTTTCCTCCACTTCTTCTTCATTCTGCTTAAAAGTCTCATACACTTCATGTAAAGGAATGTCATTGAGATCCTTCATTTGCTTCATCCTACGAGTATGCTTTTCCCATCCAGGTCGTAGAATGCTAAGGAATTTGACATTCTTTTCTATCTGCTTCTTTGTCACTTTATTCTTTGATAATTCATTCAGAAGCACAGTAAATCTTTCATATGTCTCTTCCAAACTCTCATTCTCTTTGGCCTTGAATTCCTCGTAACGATTGATGCAGTTGGCCACTTTTATCTGATTCCCGATCTTGGAACCCATCATCATCTTTTCCAAATGATCCCACATCATTTTAGCAACATGCTTGTAACTATCAATCTTGATGTAGATATCATTTGGAATGCTTTGGAGTAAAAGAGATATTGCTTGCTTGTCAGCTTTGTACCTTCTTTTCTGTTCTTCAGAATACTGAGAAAATTCCACTTTAACAAGTTCTGTCTTTTCTTCTCTTTCCTCATCCTCATGTACATTTTCAGATTCATCATTAACAGGTACTCGAACCATGATAGGTGCCATAGGACCATTTGTAATTGACTCCAGAATATTCTCTCCATTTGCATGTCTGTGTAAGAAATCCAGAAAGCGATCCTTCCATTGTTCATACTCTCCTTTGAACAGTACAGGAGGCTTCACATCAGTACCGATTGAAAGCGCATCTTTGGAAGTCATCTTCTTTGACCTGTTTGATTAATTAATCAATTAAGAAACTAGAACTGATCGTTAGTCCAAAATATGAAATCACAAGAAAAATCTTGAATACTAGAAAAAAAAATCAGAAAATTCGAAAAAACTGACTAAGTATCAGAACTCGCAAGTCACTATTGAACTCGCAAGCCCTAAAACTCGCAGACTGAAGAACTCGCAGACTAAGACATGCGCGTTCTATAAATTCTCAACCAAACGCGCAGACAAACTCGCAAGTAAACTCGCAGATATTTGCGCGTTTTGAGAAACTCGCAAGCAAATACGCAGATCAAACTCGCAGATAAAACTCGCAGATCGACGAAACTCGCAAGTGCCTAAACTCGCTAAAGACTATTCACGCTGAAACTCGCAGATTGAAGCGTGCGCGTTTCCCAAACTCGTACGTCGAAGCTTGCGCGTTTAAACCAAACTCGCTAGCTACTCTTGCGCGTTTCAACACTTAGAATTATTTCTTGAATCTTCAAACTCGCAGGTCGATGAACTCGCTAACTACTGTTTCTCCTGAAACTCGCTAGCTTCAATTAGCGAGTTTGTAGAACTCGCTGGCCACTACTAGCGCGTTTCTTAGAACTCACAGATAGCCCTTGCGCGTTTCAGACCAAAATTCTTCTTTTCAACTTGCGCGTTTTAAATGATGAACCTTGCGCGTTTCACGACGAACTTGCGCGTTTTGACGATGAACTAGCGCGTTTTAGAGATCTTGCGCGTTCTTCCGTTTGTCGACCCAAAAACCATCTTTTTCACCTGCAATCGATATTTTCTTGGTCCAAACACTCTGAAACTCTGGATTGATGCTCGATTACAACTCTAGAACGAATTACAATTCAAGAAATTTACAAACAAACACTTACAAATCAAAAGAATCGATGTAACAGTAAAAACTACTCGTGAACAAAAACTCAACCAAAATCACAAAAATTTTGAGAATTACAGTGCAATACTGAAATTAAAGTACATAGACTCGATCTATTACACTTTTCGACCATTTCCTAACACAAATCTGCTCCAAAAACACTCTGAAATTCAGAACTTGAATTTTCTTGAATGAACAGTGACGAATAACCCAAAAAAATTTTGATTTTCTTGATTCGATTTCACTTTGGATCTGCTCTGATACCAATTGTGTGTTCCAGATTCTAGTTCCTATTTAATAACAAACAAACAAACAAGATTAACACAATGATTACCTGTTTGATTTCTTTCAATTCTCAAAGTTTACACTTTCTCTCTCTATAACTCCCTCTCTCTCTCTACAATATCTCTCTCTCAAACTTACAACTGAACTCTTACACTTGTTACTTCTGAAAATACAAGAAGAAAAATGTATTTATACTAACACCTAATACAAAGGAAACAACAAATACAAATACAACTAAGTTTGACTTATTACAAAATATACTTTGACTTTTAATGAGATTTGACTTTAGCAGCTTTGACTTTCTCAACTTTGACCTTCAGTATTCTTGATCTTGTATTCAACAGATTTATGCTCTAACAAACAGGTATCTCAGGCATGTACTATACAACCATGTCTCTAGCTGACAGTACTGTATTCCCTCTCTCATCTGTCTTTGGCATCTTGAAAGATATATGAGCTTGATATTAAATGATCGTTCCCAAACAATTCAGAAATGTTGACTAAAAATCAACCTTGGATCACCCAAAAAAAATTTAATCTAAAAAAAATCTATCTCTTGAAACTCGCAAGACACTAAAACTCGCTAGTCACTATTCACTGAGAAACGCGCTAGTAGTGGGTAGCGCGAAACTAGAACTCGCTAGACGTTGGTAGGGCAAAAGTAGAAACTCGCTAGACGTTGGTAGCGCTAAAGTAGAAACTCGCTAGACGTTGGTAGCACGAAACTATGAAACTCGCAAGGTGTGTTATGTGCGAAGTTGCTTCTCGCAGAGTATGATATGCGCGAACTAGACTTAGAATAAATCTGAACTTTGAGCTTCACGCAAAGAAATGCAAACACGCACGTCAAACGTTTCTTGCGTGTTCCATACTTAGTAATAAAATTGACAATCTGCTTCTCGCTAAATGGAAACTCGCAACATGAAGAAACTCGCAAGTTACTATTCCTCACACTTCTCGCTAGAAACTTTCTGCGTGAAATTAAAACTCGCAAACAGCTTATGCGTGTTCTTGTCACTTCTCGCAAGAACCTTATGCGCGAACTACACTTAACATTTTGAAGATCAACATGCGTGTTCTTGGTAGTTTGCGTGAACTTCAGTGTACGTGTTCTTCATTTGCGCGAAATCTGGATCTAGCGCGTTCTTCACTTGACCTCACAGATTCAATCCAAATCGATGTAAACCTGCAAATTATGACATGAAATTGCACAGGGATTGTCGATTCACCATTTAGAACAATTTTCCAATACAAGATTTCAAGAACAGAAACTTCATAAAAATTCGAAATTGAATGCGATTTATTTCGATTTTGACATTGAAATCTAAACAAGAAAGTTTCACAGATACAAATCGAACACTATATTTTCATTTTCTTGCAACAAAAACAATTTTACAATTAAAATTCGATGCAACAGTGAAAAACTAAGAAGTCGACTAAGAACATGAAAATTTTCCAGAATTCGATCCAAATTGATGTGATAATCTTTCTGAATTAGAATGGTCTCGCTCTGATACCAATTGAAATTGTATTTTCCCCAATCAATCAAGCACTCAAACAAGATTTGACATTTTATGATCTAGAGAGAGAGAGTAGTGAGAGAAACAGAGAATTCGTATTATAACAAGTATGACAATTACAATGCTTAGAGTTACTTGATTACTACACTCATATCCCTATTTATATGAAGACACACTTCTCTTGCAACATTGTTACAAAGGTTCTCTCAAGACACTAAACAAGATAATCTCACAACATAGTTCTCTCAAGACACTAATGTAGACTTTGACTTTACAAACTTTGACTTACATTGACTCAGACTTTTCTCATTAAATCTTTGATACAATTAATACACTAACATTACTATTCTTACCGGAGAATATGTACAAACGGCTTCTGGATAACTCAGTTTAGAACCTGTTCTCAAAAGTTTTTCTTCTTCAGGATGCTTAATAGATAACATCTTTCAAAAGGAGTATTTTACTTTGAGGGGGAGTTTATAAGATTTCACTGTTATATCTTTAAATGGGAGCTTATAAGATTTTTACTATTTTTAAGGAGGAGAAGAGAAAAGTTTGTCATACTTTCATTGTCGTATTATTCTGATGATTTGACTTTTTATAGATACCAAGGGGGAGTATCTGATGTTTTTGTCAAGGATGCTTAAAAGGATAATATTCATTTTAGGGGGAGTTGAGAATTTCTACCCTAAAGGTATATTTTTCTGAATCTCAAACTCTACCATACTTTGAAAGAAGAACGACTTTCAGGTATGAAAAACACATTCTTAAACGTTCAAACCACTTCGTCTTCTCAAATGTTTTATGAATTTCGGAGTGAGATTTTAAATGTTTTTCATATGGATACTTTGATGATTATCTGACCGTGTGTTTTCAAAAGATCAATACTTGTATATTATCTTGTCTATATACTGTCCAGTATTCTTACACACATCGGTTCAGTACATTTCTTATTGACTTTGTTATTACCATGTCTCAAAAGATAAATCTTTTCATGGTAATACTCCCGTTTGAAATTCAATGTTTGAGATCAGATGTCATTTCTACTCTAAATGTGCTTTCATTGTTCAATTGTTTATATTTTGTTCATATAAACAAATGTCCGATCTTTGATACCCATTACATTTTTCTTCATGATATTTGATCTGATTAAATCGTTGTCAGATTCTCAAAACAATGAAATTGAATGATAAATAAATGATCAAAGTTTTGAGAAATCTTAAATGTTCAAAATGATCAAATTTCATTCTTATCTTTACTGAGCATACATTTTCTGATAATGATATCTTGTGCTTAAATGTCAAGATAACTGTTGAGAAACACATTCTTTTTAGGAAAAAATATATGGGATTCAGTGTGAGTGCTTAAATGACTTCCATGGATTCACGTTAACCAGTGTTTCCTACACCAGAAGTAATCCTTGAGTGACTGAGGGGAGAGGGGTCAAAAAATATTAGACTGTGGGAGTGTGCTGAGGTAAAGTGAAAAAAGAGAGGTTGGTTAGAAGCGAGCTCAAATGTTTAAAAGAAAGGTGGTGAGAGATCAGAGTAAAAGAATATCACAGTCTGCACCAAACTTTTTCTGAGTCGAGCAGCCGCATAATCTGTTGTTTCACAATTCTTCGTGAACGACATTGAAAAGGGCACTTATCCCATGCCAACTCTTGCATAAAACCTCACCTGCTACTCATCTTTTCTCAACAAAAGAATGTTTCAAATTTTCTGGGGAAGCAACACATCGTCTATTGGATCTTCATTTGGAAGATGCTGATATTGAAAAAGAAGGAAAGTTGCCCCACCTTCGACCCTTTCTCATGCACATTGAGTCTGTGTATAACTATTGTTGTCTCAATAGTTTACATATTGTGAACCATATTTAAAGCAATCATTATGCTTAATTCTTTCATACACAAGCACACACACACATACACACACACAGAAAATTTGTTTTTCTGTCAAAACATTCATAGATTAACCTTGTGTTTTTCAATGATTGAATGGAAGTCCTGGGGAGTGAACATCACCCAAGCTCCTTATACAGTACATCCTTTGTACTAAGTAACTCTGTGTTACTTACATGCATATTAATTGTTTCATTTGTTGATTCAGGTTTACCAAATCTTAATTTGTCTGAATTTGCAAAGATTCGGATAAGTACATCTTATGAATTGACGGCAGAATATCATATCAGACGAAGAATGTTCATAATATTCTTTGGAGGAGATTGTCTATTTTCCTATATGGGGGAGATTGTTTTTGTTACTCACGAAGACTATGCTTATTTGATCATAAAGGGGGTGATATTTCAAAAACAGAGTTGACCTTGAAATGTTTTGATGATTATGATTCACATAATTCATCAAAAAGGGGGAGAAATTTCAAGATTTCAAGATTTCAAAGTCAAATCAATTTCGAAGCGAAAGCAACGTCAAGTGAGATGTGATAAAGGGAGAAAAGAAAGTCAGATTGTTGTCAAAGTGAAATATGTCAAAAAGATAAAATTCAGAAAATAAAAGTCAGGAAATGTTTCAAAGTGAAGTCTGAAGATTCTCAAGTTGTTGAGCTTATCTGAAATTGCACTTTTACTCAAAAGGAGGAGATTAAAAAGTGTTAAAGTTTTGAAGACGTCAAAGTTTTGTGAAGTTTGTCAAATGTGTTCAAGAAATCCAAAGGGAGAGTTACTTAAAGCGCTATCAAAGATCAAGCAAAGTGACAAGGATTAGAAGATGTCAAAGAGGTGAAAGATTATTTGCTGAAAAAAGAAGACCTGAAGATTCATGTCAAATTTTTTTAATCTTTAATCCAAAGGGGGAGGTTGTTAGAGTTAAATTGTATTCAAGATTAAAAGGAGGGTCTGAAATGTAATTGTTGTAGAGTATGTGGGTTTGTATTGTAAATAGAGTAAAGTGTTGACCAAATGCTAAGGTCATGTTGACCATTTAAATAGCAAGTCATAGTGTAGTTTTGTAATTAGAACGCACGCGCATCACAGAGAGATTACACCATAGAACACACAGAGAGCTTAATTGTAATACACAACAAATAAGTATATGGATTGATTTAGGTGTTGTGATAAATAAAAAGAAAGTGTTCTAGATAATCTGTGTGTTGTTTGATAGCTAGAAAGTGGAACAAGAAGTTTGAAATCTCCCAAGTGGTCAAATGCCAGGTTATCATCACACCAATTGTTCTTCGTGATGTAATCTATTTACTGAAGGCTGAAGAAATCGAAATCCCAGGATTTGAACAAAGACCTACTTTTGAAACCCTCCTTCTATTTCTACGATTTCTAGGATACAATACTGAAATTACTTGCTTAAGTAAGTTTCGAAGGCAACATCTACCCCCAATCTGGAACTTCATGTTCTCAGTTTTCAACCGAACCCTAACCTGCAAACTTGGAAGCATGGAGCAGACCAATCCTGAAATCCTCACTATCATGTATGCACTGTTCTTTAACCACAACATTGACAAGGCTAGCATCTTCTCAGATCAAATCGTCACTGCAGTGGAGAAGAAGAATAAGTGCCTTGCCAAGGATCCTGAACAACTTCAATCATCCACCACAATACCCTCTATCTTCTTTCCTAGATTCCTTGCACTGATCATCAAGGCTTCCATCTACAAACTTTATATTCTAACTTATGATGATCAGAGCAAAACTCCTTTCTACATCATGAAGAGCTTCAAGCCAACGATTCTTCTAGAAGGATATCTAGGGTCAAGGAGAATTCCTCAGATAATGCTGAAACAGGTAAATTCTAATTATGTAGCCTTAGTTTCTTACCTCCGTGTTTCCCAAGAACTAGAACCAGTTCTGGGAACCCCAACACACTTAGATCCCAAACCTGTGAGAGAGAGCCAGAGTGGTTATGCTTTAGAGGGATCAGAGGACCTTGAAGTACAGAGCACTCTAAGGGATGAACCAGAGGGCATTCCATTTAGAGAAGTCGATGTTGAGATATATGACAGAGTATCTGAGGAGGCTATCGACGAGGGTGCTGAGGAGTCACCTTTAGAGACTAGAGAAGAGAGTAGATCTTCTAGCTCTGAAGGGAGTGAGAATGAGTCTTCAGAGACTAACTCTGAGGATTCAGAAAGAAGAGAGTCACCTAGGGACTGTGTGATTCCAGAGAGTTCTACTCTCTTAGAAACCACAGAGTTAGTAGTAAAAAAGATGCCTCTAGGCACATACAATTTAGGACTCCTTCGCCAACTCCTAGTGCTTCCACTCCATCTAGCCAGCATGATCCTGATGCTAAGAATATTGAATCAGAGGTGCACACCTTGAACCTTAACCAGCAAGCCAATCCAGAGGTACATTTTTCCACCTCTAAATTCCACAAGACAGAGGAAGCCTCAAATCTGGACAAGTCCTCCCAGAAGGACTTGTCCATTGAATAAATAAGTACTCTCATGCCTCGAAGTACGATACACACATCCACACTTGATGATGCCTCTGTGGCTCATTCCTCTCCGAACCCTAGTCCTCTGAAATCTTTTCAGATTTCATGTAGCACATGTCTAACTCAGGGACATTGGTTAAACCTAAAAGAACAAGGATTGACCTATCTGGATCACAGGGTCAACTCCTACACCCACTTCCATTCCTCTGATTCTGAGGCAGAGGATATAGAAGAGGACATAACGCTTGGAGATGCAACAAAGTTGCATCAAGGATAAGGCAGAAGTCATTCCAGAGATAACATCAAATAATCTCTGATTGACGGCTCCTCTGAACCCGAGGACAAAATTGGTAGCATGTGTTGTTGCCAAGTTACCCATCTCTGATCTTCTAACAAAGTCAGGGTTCGAAAGATTTAGTAAAGAGATCAGAGGCTCCTTGAAACAGCATAAACTTCAAGTAATTGACGGCTCGGAGACCTCTGCCCTTGTCTCTGAAAATGATAAACTCAAGGTATAGGTTTCAACCCTGAAGACCCAACTCCTTGATTCTACCAATAGAATTGGAAAAGCAAGTCTGGGAGTAGAACACAGTTTCATCTGTAGAGATTGAAGCACTAAAGGCCCAAATTGTAGAGCTCAGAGGCCAATCAACTACTTCTGTATCTATCTCTGACCTTCTAACAGAATTGCAGAATCTGAAGAACACTGTCTCTGAATCCACTTCTCAATCAAAATCCAATTCAGAGTAATTACAATCAGAGGTTCAGAATCTACGATCAAAGTTAGTCGCCAAACAATCAATGTCTCTCTCTTCAAAACAAATTCCGTCTATCTCTGAACTCATCAAATCCACCATCACTGCCTCACTTCCCACCTCTGCACTAACTTCAGAGCCTCCACCTTCTCCACGCACTGCAGAGGATTTGGTCACCAAAGTTGAACTAGCAGAGTTCAAGGCAGGCATTATGGGTCGAATGCTATCTTGTCCTCAAAGATAAGCATGGTCATACAAAAGAAGGTTCAAGCTGCCCTTACCATTCATAATTTTAATACTGAGGATCAGGTCTCTGACATTCTCACTACTACTGTTGATGCTATAAAGGACTTCAAAAAGGCCTCTATAAATTACAAAGGCAAAGGTGCGATCGATGAGAACCCCTTCCCCAAATATCAGAAGAAGTGTGTTGCCTCTGATCTTTGCAGAGAGGAGTCTAATAAGGGTAAGTTTGATGATTCAGGGGACTCTGAAGATTATTGTTAGGTCTGATTTTATAGTAATCATTGTATTTATAGGGCTTGGTCAAATATTGTGTTTAGAGTCTTTCTGTGTTGTATCTGACCAAGGGTTTTTAAGTCCCTTTGGTCTTTGTTCCTTGTTCCTTGTAAGAACTTTTCCGCACATTAATCACATTCTATACTTTGCGCATTCTTCTCTCTCTCTCTCTCTCTCTACTTTCTCTCTCTAAATATTTATTGATCTTGGACTATCAATTGGTATCAGAGCCATCTGAATCTTGAGAGGATTGAGAGATTGTAATTTTGAATCTGAATTTGTGATTGAAATCGAAAATTTGATCGATTTTCTTGAATTTTTCAAGAAAAACTCGTTTTCTTGATTCCTCATCAAATTTGGTTGTGTTTGTGATCGAATTGTGTTGATTTTGATTTCATTAGTTTCGTTTTTGATAATCGATCACATTTGTTTCAGATTGTTTTGCAAGAAAACAAAGTTTTGATCTTCGATTTTGTGTTTTAAAGTTTTTCTAAAAACTTGTTATTGCGTACTGTTACATTTACGAAACCTGGTTTTTGTGGATTTTAATCGAATTTTTTGATTGAATTGAGTTGAAAAGGTGTTTTCGATCTTATTTGTATAAGAAAATTTCATCAAAATTGGTGTTGAAATCGAGTTTTTAGAAGATTTTGTGTTTTTTCTTCGGTTTGTGCAAGATCTGAAGTTTGCGCATGTTTCATATAGCCTTGCGCAAGTTTCTAGCTGGATTTGCATGTTCTACTAATTTTGTTCATTTGTTTCAGGTTTTCACATCGAGTTATATACGCAAAGTTCATTTTGCGTATCCTGTGGTTTCCGAAAAGTATAGTTTGCGTATCATTCAACATACGCAAAGCTACTTTGTGCATCAGTTTCATACGCAAAGCTCAAAGTCTAGGTTGAACATTCATTTTCATATGCAAAGCTCAACTTTGTGTTTCCTTCTACATCCGAGAATCGTCTGTTTGCGTATCCTTCAGCATACGCAAAGCCTTGTTTGCGCATCTGCCTTCATACGCAAAGTCACGTTTGCGTATTCTTCCTGTTACGCAAAGCTCATCTTTGCACAAGCTTGACACTTAGTATTTTTTTTGATCTTCTGAAATGGAGTTTGACAAGTTTTCTTATCAAGCTCAGTTCTACAAAAGTGATCTGATGATGACTTTGGGTACAGACAGTCGTCCACCAGTGCTTACAAATGAAAATGAATTTACTCAGTGGCAAGATCGGTTCTTGAATTTCATTGAACGACAAAAGAATAGAAATGACATGATGACCATTTTATCTAAAGGACCGTTCGACAGACCCAAATTGGCTTCTGGATTATACAAGCCTACTAAAGAGTATACACATGAAGAGTTATCAGCTTATCAAGCTGATCGGGATATTAAAACAAATCTAATGTTGGCCTTGCCAAACTCTGTATACAACAGGATTGATTGTTTCAAAACTCATCCTAATCTGATGTGGCAACAATTTGAGAAAGTTATGCTTGGTTCTTTAGTAGCTACTCAACTCAGGCATACGCGCTACATGAATAATTTTGAGGAATTCAAAGCCAAGGACGGGGAGCCACTAAAGACTGTGTTTGATCGTTCTTGTGCCGTGATCAATGATCTTCGAAAGATAAAGGTTGAAAAGACTGTGCTTGAGATAAATCAAAAGTTCCTCAACATATTGCAGCCTGAATGGAATAAGTCTTGTCATAGACTGAGGAACGATGTCAGAATCTCCACAATGCAGATCCAAGAGATGTTTGAGATATTGCTAACTGATAAATGCTTGGTGATAGAGAAAAAGGTAAAACTTGAGAAAAAGAAGAAGTTAGTAGACCCGGTTGCTCTCCTCACAAAGCAATTAACTGAACAAGCGTTGTCTGATAACGCTTACACCGGGTCAACTGAAGATGATGGTGAGGCTTTGTAGAAAGCGATGATCCTTCTCTCTCAGCATTACCATAGAAAATTCCAACCAAAGTCGGGTTCCAATTCTTCTCGCTTCACTTCCGTTCCTAAAGTCAAAGTACCCGAGCCAAAGACTGCTGCTTGCTAGAACTGCGGAAAGTCGGGTCACATGTCAAAGGAGTATAGAGCAAAGGTGGTTAGGGATTCGGCATACTACAGAAAGAAAATGGAATTGGCTGAAAAGAGAGAGAACGGAATTGCTCTGCTGGTCGAGGAAGAATTCTGGCTGGATCACTCTGACGACGAAGCTTCAAACGTCGAGATCGCTCAGATGTACTTGGTTGGAGATGACCAGTCAGACGATTCTGATACGGATGAGGATGAGGTATATTCTGAATTTGACTATAATTTCATTACCTCTCAGATGAATATCATGATAACTGCTTTATCTGATTTAAGTTTAAAGTTATTATCTGAAAAGAATTTAAACTCTGAAAAGTCAGATTTGATTGACAAACTGAAAATTTCTTTGAAAGATGAAAAATCTATTTTAGAAAATACTAAAGACATCTTTCACAAGAAATTGGATGATTTGGAAAATTCAAATAAGACTTATCTTGATTCTTTGACTAAAATGACTTCTTTAAAAGATGATTTTTCAGATAAAATAAATAAGTTAGAAGAAAAGCTTTATCGAAGAAACCAATCTGAACAAACAATTTTTATAAACAAGCCAAGGAGTGAAGAAGCTTTAAAACAAAAGTGGGGACTTGGTTTTGACAATCCTCATTGTTTAAACAAAGTGATAAACGAAGTTCCTACTTTATATAAATACGATTATCTAACTCTTGCACACTATGCTCCTCAGTTCAAATTTCATTGGACTAGTGAAAAGGAAGTGTTAGATCTCGAAAATGAGAAAAGGACAAATAATAAGAAAATCGAAATTCCTTTTGTTTATACGTATGAAAATGCCAAATATTTTCCTGAAAAATCAAGGAGAGGTAGAAGAATTTTAAATGATATATATTCTGTTAAATCTTCAATGTCTGATGATTTTGTTCCTTCTTATGCCCTGATTCTGATAAGAAAAATATTTCTCCAATCATTTATGATTCGAAGAAATATACTCCTCCGTTAGTTTTAGAAGGCAAAATCATCGATCTTGAAGATAAGATAGAAGATCAAAATATTTTGAAGTAAATTGAATCTGATATTATTCTTTCTTTCATGACTTCTAGTCTAGAAAAAAAATTATTTTCTCAAAAATCAGATTCTATTTCTATCCTTTCTTCTCATTCTAAGGAAAACGAAAAAGAAGTTTCAAATTTTAAAATCTTTTCTCCAAATAATTCAGACTCCAAGGCAAATTCAGATTTATTAGTTGATCAGATTGGTTGCTTAGATAAATTTATTTCTTCTGATTTAAATATTAAGTCTAAAATTCTTAATGATTCTTTTACGCTCAATTATCAATATTATAAACCTAAGCGTAAAAGAAGACCGTCAAAGAAGTCGAAGAAACAAGATAAAGGTATTTCTGACTGTTCTAATTCTTCCGATTCAATTCTTATAGATAGGACTTTGTACCGGTCAAAGAAGCAGATCTGAAGAATGAAGCGGACATCTACTGATTCTATGATTGATGAGGATTTATATGTAGATAAATATTATAAAAGTGATTAATTTGCTTCTTGTAATAAGATTTCTAAATACTCTATTAAGCAAATGATTCAGATTTCCAAAAATGTCTCATATTTGTCTTCTGATTCTAGTTCAGATGATTATGCTTTATCTTCTGATGATTGTGATTATTTTTCTGATCATATTCCTCGTGCTTTAAATGTTAATTCTAACAAATATTTCCCCATAAGAACTGCAACTAACAAACATGGGCCTAAATTTAAGTGGGTACCCAAATCTTTATCTGATTTAAAGTTGTAGGCATCACATGTTAAGGGGGAGTAAGGGAAATTAGATTCTGAGTACTTCAGCTCAGGACCTGTACTTCATAGACTATGACTTCTAAACAAATCAGTTTAGAACTCGTTCTTCAACGATTTAAGCTTCTGACTAAATAAGATACTGTGAGTACATCATTTTTATTTCCGCTGCATTTTATCTCTGATTATGATGTGTTCCAGTTTTTCTCATTATTTTTTTCAAGAATCTGAGCTTGTTCAACTATTTCTTAATTTTGTATAACCCAATTTTTTAATTTGAGACACAAATTATTTTTATAATGTGAAAGATGAAATAATTGAATTTTATTTTTTTCCAACTAAATATCAAATTGCCGAATTCTTTACATTTTGTCTTTAATGAAAATTTTTAACATCGGCATATTGAGTTTAAAACTTTAAATCTTTACAAATTTTATTCTATAAAGTAAAGTTTTACATTTTTTTTCTTTCTTTTGAATAAAATATGTGTAGGATAAATTTTCAAGTTCTTTTGTTTATATTAAAGTTTTTATATGATCAAATTTCAAATCTTACAAAAGTCGAAAAGTCAGCAACATGTTTGAAACTTTTATTACTGCTTTAAAGTTGTGTGATTCGAAATATTTATAGTTTACAATGCTTGGAAAATTCTAAAAAGTCAAAATTTTGATTGTAATGAAAATATGGGCTAAGTACTTTTATGTAAAACTGAGTGATTGAGATGAATATTAAATTCTTAAAATTCAGAAATCTCTAAGTTCAAAAGTTTGTACTTGTGGCATTTCTGGTTTGGGAAAGTAAGTTCTTCGGGATGCTTGTCATCTGGTCCCCTAAGGTCATTTGGTCTGGGAGTGATCGAAACCAAATCCTTCAATAGAACCAGATCGAAAGTGATGTTCTACTGGTATGAATGGGTTTAGGATATGTCTATGTAGCCTTTCTGATCTGGGAGAATAAGTTCCAAGGGGTGCTTGACACCTAGTCCCCTAAGGCCAACTGGT
The DNA here is from genome assembly GCA_023525745.1 of Arctium lappa. Lineage (NCBI taxonomy): Eukaryota > Viridiplantae > Streptophyta > Magnoliopsida > Asterales > Asteraceae > Arctium > Arctium lappa. The sequence continues at coordinate 53,761,039 of CM042058.1, read as the reverse complement.
CTGGGAGCGGCTGACCCAAATCCTGCAATAGGGTCAGATAGAAAGTTACGTTTACGGCATGTTCTTTACTTAATAAACGTTTTGATCAAAAGATGCCAAAGTGCACAAGCTTAAAAGATGCCAAAGAGCACACTCATGTTAATATGCCAATTTGCACACTGCTAAAAAGATACCAATGAACACACATCTCATGATACTTGGTGATATGTTTAAGTTGCGATAAACCTATAAATTTGTGATAATCTTAATTTTTGGTGGATTAGTGTGAGTATATGCAAAGTTCTCTATTATATTTTTAGAATTTCATTTTCTTAAAGCTAATCGAAGATTCGCATATGAGCACACTGAATAGATTGCTGGAAGTTTTTGAAACTGAACATGTTTTAACTTGATATGCAATAAAACTTGTTCTTGTAACCAACAACACACGCTTGATTTCAATTGATTGATAAATCTGTGATATTTTACTGAGTAGACTTTAATTTGTTTGGTGTTTAAAATTTTATATGTTTAGTCGTTTCAAAATTTACATTCAGTATATTTTTCTTTCTACATTAATATTTAATCATTGTGTTCTCATAAATATATTTTAATGGGTTTATGTATTATTCAAGGGGGAGTGAACAAAGAGAATATTTTTCAAAGATTATATTTGGTTTTGAGGGGTAGTATCTGTTTTTCCCTTATGAATGCTAACTTAAATTGTCATATCTAGTGCATTTGTGTAGGGGGAGTCAAAGAACTTCAAAAGTTAAATTTTTTTTCTGAGTTTAAATCTTGCTTTTCGCATCAAGCATGACACGCAAACCTTGTTTTGCGCATTAAGCATGACACGCAAACCTTGTTTTGCGCATCCATCTTGACACGCAAACCTTGCTTTGCGCATCCTGTGTGGTACACAAACCCCAATTTCCGCATCCTTCGTAACGCGCAAACCTCTCCTATTTTTTCTGTTTCTGTTAGGGCTAATTTGTTTGTTAAATAGAAGTTCAGGGTAGATTATGACAAGTTATCATAGTTGTAAGCTTGTTGGGCCTAAAAGCCCATAAGCCCATAAGCCCATTAGGCCTGCGAGCCTACGTATTTAAAGTTAATTCTATTTCATTTGTTAGTTCAGAAAATCATTATTCAGTTTTCTAGTCATTTGCTTTACATACCCTAATCAGAAATTCTCTCTGTAAACCTTAACCCTTTGAAGTTATATCAATCATATGACTAGTTGTTGTGGCCTATAATATGTTCATCATTGTTCTTATTTAATTGTGATTGCACTGCACTGGGATCTACAATTGGTATCAGAGCAGATAGGCAAAAAGGTTTGATCCAGTAAAAAGGTTTGTCTAAAACCCTAAAATCAATTACTTGTGATAATTGTTTACTTGATTTAATTGATTGTTAGTGTTTTACTTTCTGTGTGTATATGATTAATTGATATCTGCAAAGTTAAGGTTGGTTTTGTGTCTGTGTTTCGATCGAAAGTTCCCTTCTGGAATTTTTTTTTCTTTTTGCTATCGATCGAATCTGGATTTTTCTATTTGCAAACCTTCGGCCTAAATGAGTTCTATGTTTTATCGCATCCGGTCGAATTTTTGATTGATTTATTGTTTGTTTCTTTCGATCGAAGGAGAAGATCTGGGTTTTGGTTTCGGTCGAATCCCAGATATTCTTCGGGTTCTTCGGTCGAACTCTTCGTGTTCTTCGGTAATCGATCTTATCTATATTTGTGTTTATCATATTTAAAGTCTTTCGATCTGAGTATTCGACCGGACACTTGTGCTCCGATCTTGTCCCTTTGACCGGATACGTGTATCCCCGGTCTTGTCCTTCGACCGGATACGTGTATCCCCGGTCTTGTCCTTCGACCGGATACGTGTATCCCCGGTCTTGTCCTTCGACCGGATACGTGTATCCCCGGTCGTATCATTCGACCGGATAAGTGTATCCATTCGACCGGATACCTGCTTCCTCCGGGCTTACCTTCGACCGATTTCTTGCATACTCCGGTCTTTTGCTTGACCTGATAGTCAAGTGTTTCTATGTTTCTTCTAGTTTTATTGTATTTGGATCATCCTGCTTGCCTAACGATCATTACAGTGCTCTTAAGTTAAGAAGTAAAGATGAACTCAAGGGATGCTCTAGCCATCGGTTCTGACCAAAAGCCCCCGGTGCTCTTCCGGGGAGAGTACCCTCAGTGGCTTGACCGATTTATGAATTTCATAGAAGCAAAATCCAACTATGAAGATATATACAAATGCCTGACTGAGGGTCCACAAGATTGGCCAATGAAAGTGGTACCGGGAAACCCAACTGAAGGAAGGCCAGAGCGTCAGATTCGGAAATCTGTTGGTGATTTTACTAAGGAGGAAAAGGAAATGTACGAGGCGGAAAAGCTAGCAAAATCGTACCTTCTTCAAAGTCTACCTAATGACATCTATGCTTGTATAGATAGCTTCAAAGATTCCTCGAAAAAGATGTGGGACCAAATAGAGAAGATGATGATGGGAAGCCACATCAATAACCAGCTAAAGGTGACCAACTGTATCACCAGATATGATGGGTTTAAAGCACGAAAGGGTGAAACGCTGACGGAAACCTACGAGAGGCTTAATATGCTTCTGAATGATCTTCAGAAAAATAAGATCATAAAGACGAACACTGAAAACAACATAAAGTTTATGAACAACTTACAGCCTGAGTGGAAACCGTTCGTCTCCCATATACGCCACACTCAGACCTTAGAGAAGCTGTACCTTCACGAACTCTATGAAATGTTGCTTCAGGACGAAGAAGAAGTGATGGAGCTTATTGGGAAAGCAGAGTAGAAGCCAGCAGTTGATCAAATAGCACTCGTATCTGAGAGAAGAGGCAAGTCCGTCAGCCGATCATCTGGAAAAGAGCCCGTGCTGAGTGATTCTGAACCTGAAAATCCTGATAGCGACTCGGATCCAGAACTTGCTAAGATGAAAGAAGCAATGGTGTTTCTCACCCAAGCATTTCAAAAGAAGAAGTTTTTTAACAAGTCCTCCAACAAGCAAAGAGTTTCTACTCGACGTGATCATCGAGAAAAGTCTGAAGGTAATAGTCGCTTTGAAGCTGGTAAGAAGTCTGACAAGAGAAATGAGGAAAAGCCGAAAGACGAGCCGATCAAATGCTACAACTGTGGTCGGCTAGGTCATTTCGCCAATGATTGTCGCAAACCAATTGTGCGCAACGCCGACTACTACCGAGCCAAGCTGCTTCTTGCCAAAGAAAAGGAAGCCGGTAAAGCTCTAATGGCTGAAGACGATTACTGGTTGCAAGTGTCGGATGAAGAACCTGAGGATGCTGAAGCTCATCTGTGTTTCATGGGAAAACATTCATCACCATCTGACACTGATGATGAAGATTGCAATGCTCCATGCCAGGTATGTGCCCCTTTTCATAAAGCTTTACTTGATCAGATGCAACTTTCAATGAACAAACTTGACTCTTACAAGTTTTTGTTAAAAGAAAAAGAACAACTTCTCTCATCTCTGGAAAACCGTGTCACTAAACAGTTTGAATTTATGGAAAAACAAAGCTTAGAAATTTCTAGATACCTGTGCACAATTTCTAATTTAAGAGAAGAGAATGACAGTTGTTCAACAGAGTCACAAAAGCTAAAGACCAAAGTAGATGACCTGACCGATGAGCTACGTACGTCTGAGACCGAGAATGTTGGGAACTGAAGAATTGATCAAGTATGGTTAATGCTGCTGGTTCAGAGTTAGTACTGCTAGAAGAATTCAAAGATAATACTGCTGAGTATTACTACTGCTAGTGGTTAATACGGCTAGTCAAAGTTAGTGCTGCTTGAACAAAGTTAGTACTGCTTAGCTAGTTAGTACTGATAGTGGTTAGTGCTGCTTACAGTTAATGTTGCTTATGACTTGAAGATCCGAATGAAAAGGATGACAGCTGGAAAGAATAAAGATATTCATGGAAGGCTTGAAGATAATGATGGAAGATATACTGAAGATATGTTTATTTATTGTAATTATCTTTTATTCAGTATATGTATAGATTGTATAGAATTATTTAGAAGAGATTAATTCTAAGTTTTGTTCTAGAGAGAAATCAACCTCAAGGCATAGATCCTAATTATAGAGAAGTATAATTCGTCTTGAAAGAGTCTGTTCTTCAAGATTGAGGTTGAGTGTGTAATCTTGTGATTTCAATTATTCAATACAAGTTTACAGTTTGTTATTCATATTTATTGTTTGTGATTACTGTTTCATTGAATATCAAAGTGTTATTCCGCAAACTTCTTTGATATTGTTTCTGAGAATTAATTCTTGTTAAGAATTCGATCCTGTCAAGTGGTATCAAAGCCTAATTTCCTCAGAAACATCTATTCATTCATCATGGAAAATCTTGCAGAATCAAACAGTACTCTGATCTCTAAGGTTCCAATGCTTAAACCCAGTGAGTTTGACATGTGGAAGATCAGAATCAGACAATACATTATTCTCACTGACTACTCAATGTGGGATATCATTGAGAATGGTCCTTCTGAAGCTGGAAGGATAGGGCCAGATGGGAAAAGACCTCCACCAAAGACTGATGGTGAGAGGAAGATCAGACAGACAGAGATGAAGGCCTTGAGCACTCTGCTCTTGTCCATTCCCAATGAATATCAGCATCAATTTTGCAACTGCACGGATGCCCAGATTCTCGGGAATGCTCTAGAGAAAAGATTTGCTGGCACTAAGAGCATCAAAAGAAATCAAAGAGATGTTTTAAAGCAGCAGTATGAGAACTTCACTTCCTCAAAGAATGAGTCTATGACTCAAACTTTTGATAGGTTTAACAAACTCATTGGTGAACTGGCTACTGTAGGAGTGAAGATGGAACAAGATGATATCAACAGAAAATTCCTCAGATCTCTTGGGGATGAATGGACTATTTACACTGTCTCATATAGACAGAGTGACAATCTGGAAGAGAAGGAACTTGATGATCTATATAATGATCTAAGAGTCTTTGAAGCTGAGGTAGAATCCAACAAGAAGCCCTCTGGTTATATCCACAATGCTGCACTTCTTTCAGCATCCACTGATACTACTACCAACCCTGAAGCAGTTAGTACTGCCAGTGGAGTAAATTCAGAAAAAGGCACTGAAACTATTTTTGAAGCCTTTTTGTCCAGTCATAGCAAAAATTCATTGATCAATGATGATTTGGATCAACTTCACCCTGATGACCTGGAGGAGATGGATATTAAATGGCAGATGGCCATGTTATCCATGAGGGTGAAGAAGTTTATTAAAAGAACAGGAAGGAATAACTTCTCTCAAAGAAGAGAAGATGGAGCTGGTTTTGACAAGACTAAGGTGGAATGCTATAAGTGTCACCAGAAAGGACACTTTGCTAGAGAGTGCAGGAGTGTTGTTCCAAACAACAACCACCAACAAGCTCAGAATGGAGGCTACAATCAGAACAAGAATCCTGCTCAAGCACTTGTTTCTCAACAAGGAATGGGATTTGACTGGAGTGATCAAGCTGAAGAAGCCATTCATAATCAAGCTCTTATGGCAGAAGTGTCTGATCTCCCCTCTGTGGTAATTTCTAATTTTGCACTAAATCTTGTATAGACAATGTCAAAAGATACAGGGATCACAATCAAAGTATGTGTGATGATCTCAAAAGATTAGAAAAGGACAGAAGAGATTATGTGTTGATAGTAGAGAGATTTGAAGAGCAAATCAAAGGCTTTCAAGCAAATGAACTTCAACACTCCTATGACACAAACTATTGGAAGTGGGAAAAGAATGAGTTAGAGACCAAACTGACTAAGTCCTTGGAAGAGAATGATAGGCTGAAAGAGGAACTGTCTAGAGTTAAACTTGACATAGAAAAGTTTTCATATGCTTCAAAATCAATGGATTCTCTTCTAAAGGCTCACATTCATGATAAGATGAAGCCTGGTATTGGATACAACAATACACCTCCTCCTTACAACAATAACTATATCTCTCCTACTTCAGACTTGTTAGAAACCAAAGAGAAAAAGGACTTATCTGAGGAAGCTTTTAAGATAGATCCTTTGGATAAGGTAGTAGTTAAGGATTTGACTAAGAAAGAAGCAAGTGAGAACAGGGATAATGATGTGAGTAAAGAAATCCCATTAGAAAACAACATTATCACCAATGAGGAATGTGGGAAAATCTGGGTCAAGTCCAAGGAGATAGAGAAGACCAAAGGAAAAGATAACAAGGTCCATTACAAACAAACCACGGTTGTGAATCCTGGATCTCGTAAACAATGTGCTTGCAGTAAAGCCAAGAGCCTAAATTCTGTTTTAAAAAGAGGAAATCAAAGAAATTGGAATAATCAATGGGCTCAGAAACAAGGAGTTGATCTGAATAAAATCAATAGACCAAAACCTTGTTTCATGTGTGGCAAGTTAAATCATTTGGCTAAATATTGCTTCTTTAATCCTATTAATCAACAGATGAACTTTCAAAGATTTTTGCAAAAACCTGTTGGTTATAGGAATGCTGGAAAGAAACATGTGATAAAGAAACATGGTGAAAGTAAAGGCCCCATGAAGGAAAAGATTTTAAAAGAAAGTATTAAAATGTGGGTGCCTAGAAGCACTAAAACTGTTAATACTGCTGACAGGGTTAGTGCTGCTGGAGGTATTACTGCTGCTACCAGTGTTAGTACTTCTGAAAATATTAATGCTGCTAATACTGTTAATACTTCTTCAAAGGTTAATACTGCCAACACAGTTACTACTTCTAACAAGGTTAGTACTGCTAAGCATTCAAGTGCTGCTAAGGCAGGTAATACTTCTAAAACCAGTACTACTTCTAGCAAAAATGTTTCCAAGCCTATTATAGTGACAAAGTACTCCAAGAATGAGGAGTTAAAGTTCCAAAATCTTGTCAAGAAAGAATGCAAGTATTTTGATGAAAAAGGGGTACCCAAGACCACTTTGGCTTGGGTTCCTAATTCATACTAACTGATTCATTCTACGTGCAGAGCAACCAACAGCTCAAGGGAAATAGCATATGGCATGTTGATAGTGGTTGCTCTAGGCACATGACGGGCAACATGTCATACCTTCAGGATTTCAAGCATATCAATGGAGGACATGTTGCATTTGGAGATAATCTTACTGGTGGTAAGATAAGTGGAAAAGGTAATGTCACCAAAGGTAAGATGACATTTGAGGATGTCTACTATGTTGATCAATTAAAGTACAACCTGTTAAGTGTATCACAGGTTTGTGACAAACAACATAGTATATTATTTACTAATACTGAGTGTATGATCCTTGCTCCAGGGTTCAAGGTAGTTGATGAAAGCATGATACTACTTAGAACTCCAAGAAAGGACAATGTTTATTGTCTAAATATGAACAATGTTGAGAGTGATTCATCTCTAAATTGTCTTGTTTCAAAAGCTTCTGTAGATGAATCCTCTCTTTGGCACAGAAGGATGTGTCACATGAACTTCAAAACTATTAACAAACTTGTTAAAAACAATCTTGTTAAAAACAATCTTGTAAGAGGTTTACCTTCAAAAGTATTTTCATGTGATGATCATTGTGTTGCATGCCTTAAAGGCAAACAGCACAAAACTTCTCATAAGACCAAAGAGATAAACTCCATTTCCTTTTGTCTCCAGTTATTGCATATGGATCTGTTTGGTCCTACAAATGTTATGAGTATTGGCAAGAAATCTTACTGCCTGGTTATTGTTGATGATTACTCAAGATTTACTTAGGTATATTTTCTAAGGACTAAGGATGAGACAAGTGGATTGATCAAATCCTTTATCCTAAGAATTGAAAACCAAACTAATCAAAAAGTAAAAATCATTAGATCAGACAATGGAACTGAATTTAAAAATCTTGATCTAAACACCTTTTGTGAAGAAAAAGGTATTGAGAGACATTATAGTGCCCCTAGGACTCCTCAACAGAATGGAGTTGCTGAGAGGAGAAATAGGACACTAATAGAGGCTGCTAGATCTCTGTTGGCTGATTCAAAATTGCCAATTACCTTCTGGGCTGAAGCAGTTAATACTGCCTGTTATGTCCAAAACAGAGTTCTAGTAGTTAAGCCTAAGAACAAGACACCATATGAGCTTTTAAACAAAAGAAAACCTTTTATTTGATTTTTCAAACCTTTTGGGTGTCCTTGTACAATTCTCAATACCAAAACTCACTTAGGTAAGTTTGATAGCAAAACAGATGATGGATTTCTTGTTGGTTATTCATCTCAGAGTAAGGCCTACAGAGTTTTTAACTCTGCTTCTAGAATAATTGAAGAAAGTGACAATGTCAAATGCAATGAGAACACACCAAACCCTATTGGGTATGGTCCTCAGTGGCTATTTGACATTGATTCACTAACTAACTCTTTTGGTTTCAGTAGTGATGATTATGCAGGTTCAGGATGTGGAGGATCAGATTCTACACAAGTTCAAGAAAGTACATCTAAATCTGTGATCTTTCCTATACCCACAGTGGATTCTGTTGAAAACTGTGAAAAGGAACCATCTACTGGACCAAGTCAGCATGAAGAAGAAAGTAGAGCTGAGGAGACTCAAGAAAAGGAATCAGAAGAAGCTGCTGAAAACACTTTAGTTGAGTTGAATGACTCTAATCCAGAGGTAGGACTTAATGAAGAACCTAGTCATAACACCAGAGTACTAAAGAATCATCCTCCACAGCTGGTAATAGGAGATATATCTTCTCCTATGATGACTAGACATCAAAGCAGGCTTCAAGAAATGCAAGATCAACAGCATACAATGCTTACTTGTTTTCTATCCCAGCTTGAGCCTAAAAAGGCACATGATGCTATGAAAGAATCCAGTTGGATAGAAGCAATGCAAGAGGAACTGTTGCAGTTCAAACTACAAGATGTATGGGATCTAGTAGACCTTCCTAAAGGTCACAGAGCAATTGGCACAAAGTGGATTTTCAGGAACAAGAGAGATGAAAGAGGTATTGTCATAAGGAACAAAGCAAGGCTGGTGGCTCAAGGGTATACTCAAGAAGAGGGAATAGATTATGAAGAAGTTTTTGCACCTGTGGCTAGGATAGAAGCAATCAGATGATTCCTAGCTTATTCTTCTTACATGAAATTCAATGTCTATCAAATGGATGTCAAAAGTGCATTTCTCTATGGCTCAATTGAAGAGGAGATATATGTCTGTCAACCACCAGGGTTTGAAAACCCAAGCTATCCAGACAGGGTATACAAATTGAAGAAAGCGCTTTATGGACTGCATCAAGCTCCAAGAGCATGGTATGACACTTTGTCATCCTATCTCTTGGAAAATGGCTTTGAAAGATGAGTCATTGATAAGACTCTATTTATCAAGAGAAAGAAGAAGGATATCTTGCTGGTCCAAATTTATGTTGATGATATTATCTTTGGATCCACAAGAGTCAGCATGTGCAAGGAGTTTGAGGAACTAATGCATCAAAAGTTCAAAATGAGTTCCATGGGGGAACTTACCTTTTTCCTTGGACTCCAAGTTCAACAGAAGTCAGATGGAATTTTCATCTGTCAGTCCAAATATGTGCAAGACATCCTAACCAAGTTTGGCTTCTCAGATTCAAAACCTGCCAACACACCTATGGAGACACACAAGCAGATAACAGCAGATCTTGAGGGGGAGGATATGGATGTGTATCATTACAGATCCATGATTGGCTCTCTCATGTATCTCACAGCATCTAGGCCAGACATAATGTTTCCAGTCTGTGTATGTGCAAGATTCCAAGTTAGGCCAAAACAATCTCACTTTCATGCTGTTAAGAGGATATTCAGATATCTCAAAAGGCAACCCAGATTGGGACTTTGGTATCCTCATGACTCACCCTTTGACCTAATAGCATACTCAGACAGTGATCTAGGTGGGGCAAACTTGGACAGAAAATCTACTTCTGGAGGATGTCAGTTTTTGGGTGCTAGACTAGTTTCATGGCAGTGCAAGAAACAAACCACAGTGTCCACATCTACAACAGAGGCAGAGTACATAGCAGCTGCATGTTGCTGTTCTCAAGTCTTATGGATTCAGAATCAAATGCTGGACTACTGGGTAACCTTTCTACACACTCCCATCTTTATTGATAATAGCAGTGCTATCAGCATTGTGAATAATCCTGTCAAGCACTCTAAGACAAAGCACATTGAGATCAGGTATCACTTCATACGAGACTGTAATGAAAAGAAACTTATTCAAGTTGTAAAAGTTCATACTGACAACCAGTTTGCTGATCTATTCACCAAAGCTTTTGATGTGGGTAGATTCACTTTCTTGGTAACAAGTGTGGGAATGATCAACTCTGAATAAGCATCTTCTCAAAAAGTGGTTAAATACTTGAATATTATGGATTCTTGGTGTTACTAATCTTCCTTTGCAGGGCATACATAGCAGTACTCAATTCAGCTCAAGCTTCAAAGAGTAAGTACGGTTAATACTACTAGTAGTTAATACTGCTAGTAGTTAATACTGCTCGCCGTTAATACTGCTAGTTAGTTAATACTGCTAGTAGTTAATACTGCTCGCAGTTAATACTGCTAGTGGTTAATACTGCTAGTTAGTTAATACTGCTCGCCGTTAATACTGCTAGTTAGTTAATATTGCTAGTAGTTAATACTGCTCGCAGTTAATACTGCTAGTGGTTAATACTGCTAGTTAGTTAATACTGCTCGCCGTTAATACTGCTAGTTAGTTAATACTGCTCGCCGTTAATACTGCTAGTTAGTTAATACTGCTAGTAGTTAATACTGCTCGCAGTTAATACTGCTTGTCCGTTAATACTGCTCTAGGTTAATACTTCTTATGTCCCGAATACTATAAATACCCTTTGCCCGCCTAAAAGTTCATAACGACTCTTTGCATACTGTTCACTTGCGCTCTAAACCCTTTCTCTCTCAAAGACTCAAAGTTTTCAGGCAAGCTTGTCGCACAGATCAATGGCATCCATGGCATTCATCGATGAACACAATGAGATCGCGATGCTACAAAAGCCAAAGCAAGCCGCAGGATTTCATCAGATAGTGGATTTCCTCAAAACAAGCCATATTGCCCATGCTCTTACTGTATCACCTACAATCTATATCGAGCATCAAAGGCAATTCTGGGCAAATGCCACCATTATTACTGAGAATGGTGTGCAAATGATCAAGACAAGGGTGTGTGACAAACCCTTAACAGTTACTGAAGAAGTTATTCGCATCAGTCTACGTCTAGACGATGCCTCTGGTATAACTTCTATCCCAAATGATGAACTGTTCTCTTCTCTTACAAGAATGGGGTATGGAGGCCCATTGGGTGTGTTCAAGTTCTCAAAAGCCAAATTCTCACCCCAATGGCGTTTCTTTGTCCATACTCTTATGCACTGTATCTCCAAAAAGACTACTGGATGGAGTGAGTTCAGCAGCACCATTGCTTATGCTTTGGTGTGCTTGGCCACTGCCAGAAAGTACAACTTTTCTAAAATGATTTTCAGTGATCTTGTCTCAAACATGGGAAACAAAAAGAGCTTCTTTATGTACCCCAGGTTTGTCCAAGAAGTTATTACTCATGAATTGATGGATATACCTCATCCTGTTGGGGTATATGTACCTAAACCCCCCAAAGGCAAGGTTTTCTCAAATATGAGAAGATCTGCTGGGGACTCGGAAGGAGTAGACACCCCATTGTTCTCTACAATGATGGTGGTGTCCCAAACCAATGAAGGTATGGTAGCAGGGTCAAGGCCCCCATTAGACCATCCTACTGCTAGCCAATCCCAACCTTCCCACTCTAAATCTATCCCCCAGTCCCTTATTGAGAAACCCACCTCACCAATCACCCAAACATACAAGAGGAAACAGGTAAAGAAGGCTCCTTCCCTTCTTGTACCATCAACCCCCAAGCCTTTAAGCCCTCTAAGGGAGAATTATCCTTTAGGAAATATCAATAGGGAAACCAAAGGGGTGTCTCCCAACCCCAAGGAGGTGCTCTCTGAGGAGGAGGAGGAAGAGTATATGGGTGCTGAGGCTGCCACTACTCCTGCTAGCACAGAGGAGGAAAGTGGTAAAATCAATAAGACCTCCCCCATGGCAACTTTGAATGAGCAATCATTCAAAGGTCCCAGGTGCCAAGAAACCACGGGGGTGGACAGTGCTTCTGCTAGGCAGAAGACTTCCACTAATAAAAGATCCCATGATCCTTCAATAGGGGGTAACACTCCTGGAGAAGGTGAGGACAGATATGAGTATGATGAATTGATGGAGACAATGGGTAACATCAACCTGGATGTCATCAAACAAGGCAAAGAGATAGAAGAAATGAAGCTGGTAATTTTGTCACAACAAGTACAGATTGCTAAGCTGAAGAAGATGGTGACCAGTCTGGTACAGAGGAAGAAGAGAAAGCAATTTCAACTCAGGAGAAGGACATATGAGAATGATGCTCCCAAAAAGGGGGAGATCAACATGGAAGAAGATACAGAAAAGAGGGAGCCTGAGGTGATGAAAAATGGTGATAAGGGGGAAAAAGTTGATGTTGAGGGGGAGCAGGAAGCAGAAACAGTTACTACTGCTGACATAAACAAAGCAGCAGAAACGGTGAAAGAAGTATTAACAGATCTTGAGATTGCAGAAACCTTACTTAAAGCCAAGAATGATACTCCCAAGGTCACTTCAAAGACCAAAGGCGTAATCATCAAAGAACAAGGCGAAGTGATCAAGAAAGATAACAGTAAGAAGGCAATGAACAAAGACAAAGGAAAAGCAAAGATGGTGGAATCTGATCAACCAGTCAAGAAGCAAAGGTTGGTTGAATCAGATGAAGCCTTAGCCAGGAAGATGCAGGAGGACATTGAAAAAGAAGAAAGAGTTCAGGTTGAAAAGGACAGGGAGATGGCAAAGGCTCTAGCTGCTGAACTGAATGAAGCTTATCAACAGAGTCTGGCAACTGAAATTGCACATAAGAAAACTGCAACTCTGAAGAAATCAGTGGTGAAAACAGCTGTAAAGAAGAGACAACCCTCATAGACTTTCCTAGGTACCCAAGAGAGAAACAATATGATCATATTTCTCAAAGGTGATGTAGGAGTCAGAAAGGAGATGTTCCCAAAGATGTCATTTGAGAAGATTAAAGAGCTGTATGATTAAGAAATGAAAAAGCTTCAGGGGAATGAAACGGCTAGGGTGGAGATGGAAAAGAGGATGAAAGAGAGTAATGACTTTGATTTCCAAAAGCCTTTTCTAGATGAGCAAGAAACACCACCTAAGAAAGAAGCCACTCTGGGTGAAAGTCTAAGGACTTTAAAGAGAACAAAGATGATGGCTAGGAGAAAGTCAACTAAGAAGCCTAGAGTATCTGAAGGAGAGGCTGAGAAGGTTGCGGAAGAAGAAGTGGCACCTGAGTCATCTAAACAGAAAGAGCCATCAAACACAGATGATGTAAATTTGTATATGGTAGTGATGGATAAAGTGCCTGAACCAATTTCAGCAGAACCTGTAGGAGTTAAGCCTCTTGAGGTCATTCACTGGGATACACTGACAGTGGATGGAGAGGAATACATAAGGCTGAAAAGAAAGGATGAAAAGTATGAGGTGTTCAACACTTGGGCAAAGATTGTAAGAACATGCTCAAGGTCAGATCTTGAAGAGATGTTTGAGATAGGAATGAAATTGTATGCAGATATACTAAAAGCTCCAGAGATTTCAATTACAAAACTGATAATGGAGTATCTGTATATGATGTTCAAACCTGAAGAAGTAGAGCATGTGATCAAGAATGTGTTCAAGTCAGTCAACAGTTGGACTTTATATGAAACTAGTGGAGTATATTCAGTGACTCTGGATTTGAATCATACTGAATACTTCCTAGTGGATAGAGTGTACAACCATAGCAGATTGAAGCTTCATGCCATGCTGAAGAAGAAGCTAGGGTGCATTCCAGATTCAGAGATGGCTAAATATTTGATCCAAAGAACCATCAATCAGAGTTTGGGGTTGGATGCAAATACTGGAATTTAGGCCACTATGAAGTTTTGGGAGCATCTTGAAGAGCATCTGAAGAACTTGACTTCTTTTCCTAAAAGTCAAGTTAGGGGGAGATTGTTGGGAACTGAAGAATTGATCAAGTATGGTTAATGCTGCTAGTTCAGAGTTACTACTGCTAGAAGAATTCAAGGATAATACTGCTGAGTATTACTACTGCTAGTGGTTAATACTGCTAGTCAAAGTTATTGCTGCTTGAACAAAGTTAGTACTGCTTAGCTAGTTAGTACTGATAGTGGTTAGTGCTGCTTACAGTTAATGCTGCTTATGACTTGAAGATCCGGATGAAAAGGATGACAGCTGGAAAGAATAAAGATATTCATGGAAGGCTTGAAGATAATGATGGAAGATATACTGAAGATATGTTTATTTATTGTAATTATCTTTTATTCAGTATATGTATAGATTGTATAGAATTGTTTAGAAGAGATTAATTCTAAGTTTTGTTCTAGAGAGAAATCAACCTCAAGGCATAGATCCTAATTCTAGAGAAATAGAATTCGTCTTGAAAAAGTCTGTTCTTCAAGATTGAGGTTGAGTGTGTAATCTTGTGATTTCAATTATTCAATACAAGTTACAGTTTGTTATTCATATTTACTGTTTGTGATTACTGTTTCATTGAATATCAAAGTGTTATTCCGCAAACTTCTTTGATATTGTTTCTGAGAATTAATTCTTGTTAAGAGTTTGATCCTGTCAGAGAAAATTGCTTTAATCACTCAAAACGTGGCGTATAAGAATGAGAACAAAAGGCTATCTAATCAATTAGAAGAGCTTGAAAAGAAACTCTATAAATTTGGTCAATCTGATCAAACGCTAAAGCTAATCACACCAAAAGAACCAAAGTACGGAAATACGGGTATCGGGTAGGTTAAACCTAATTATTTAAACAAGGCTTTATCCAAAGTTCTTACTTTATATGCTTCTGAATTTTTTGGATTAGACAAAATCTTTCCAGAATATAAGATACGATGGACCACACCCACTAAGGAGGAAGAATTGGAAGATAAGTTGAGAAGAGTAAACTCTGTTCTTTCTAAAAAGACAGTTCCTTTTGTCTATGATTCATTAAATGCTACTTATAATACTGACAAACCCCGTTGTCTGACATCCGATTATTTTCATAGTTACTCTCAAGCTGAACTAGATACTAAAACCATTAAACCTGAGGAGGAACCTCTAGCTCCCAAAGTTTATGTTCCAACTCTGATTTTAGAAAAGAAACTTGTTCAGCTAGAAGAATCGTATGCTGTAGAAAGGGAAAATTTTCAAAAGGAAAAACAAGGACTTTTATCTCAAATTGAGTGTCTCAGTTCCAACAAAAAGGAGACTATGTCCGATGAGGAAAAAGAATATTTCCAGACGGAAATAAAGAAGTTGCACTCACAACTGGCTGCTATGGCAGCAGATCATCTGAAAGTGCAACTTCACAAGGCTGACCTTCAAGCTCAGCCTTCCGTTCTCCAAAGAGAGATATCTCATCTGTCTGAAAACTCTTATCCTCCTTCTGACACATATTCCTGCAAAGCTTTTATGGGTGACTCGTCACCAATCATTTCAAATAAAGGAAAAGAGTCTTAAGGTTTTGAATCAGATCAGTGTTCTGATTGTAAAAATGCTTCCGCATATGATCTGCTCTCAACAAACTCTTCCACTGTTCTGAAGTCCTCATGTGATAAGGTCCTTTCAGATGAGGAATTAGAATTTTCCGCATTTTTGAATTCTGAGGTGTGTTTAGATGGTGATTTGAGCAAATTTGACTTTAATCCTTCTCTACCTAGCCATGTTGATTTTATAAATGAGTCCTTTGAGCCTCCGGTCACATTTTATAAGGGCGAATGTTCCACATCTGCCCCACAAAAACCTTCTGTGAACAATTATTCAAAACCTTCAAAGTCCAAATCTAAAAAGCATTCACAGAAGAAGAAAAAGACCGGTCGCTCTCAAAGGTCACAATCTTCAATTTTCAGATCCACTGACTATAGGTTTAACGGCATTTCAAATACTGTTGGTCGGCAGAAAGAAGTGAAATATGCTTGGGTAGCAAAGAAGTCAAAAGAAAGCTCGGCAACATCAGAATTAGTTGATCCTGTTTTAAAGTCTAAAAAGAACATTAACAATCATGATGTTTTTATTTCTAAACCTTTAGTTGACTGTAATGGAACTCTTCCTTTAAAAGTTTATTCCATTCCGCAATTACTTCAACTGTCTCATGATTATCTGTGTTGTTCTTATTGTGGATCAAATGATTTTGTTGATAGTCGTTTTGCATCTGATTGGTTCGGCTCATATCATATTGCTCATGATTATTCTCATTGTAATGCTTCCCGTGATGGAAAAAGACCCAAATCTAAACGGGTCTCTAAGTCGGGTGTTAACTCTAACCCCAAAGGATCCATTTACGAATGGGTACCTAAAAAGAAATAAACTATTTGCAGGACGGTCATGTGTGGTATCTAGATTCAGGCTGCTCCAAACACATGACCGGAAGAAGGGAGCTACTCACAAACTTCACCGAGAGGTTCTGTTGGAATGTACGGTTTGGGAATGATCACTCCTCTCCCATCAGGGGTTACGGCGATATTGTCAAAGATAACATCACGATCAAGAAAGTCTCTTATGTCGAAGGTCTCGGTCACAATCTCTTCAGTATCGGTCAATTTTTCGACAAGAATCTCGAGGTTACTTTCAAGGCTAAAAGGTGCAGCGTTCGAACTGAGGATGGTAAAGAAATACTTGCTGGAACGCGTCGCACCAACCTCTATATGATTGACTTCTCGTCCTTGAAAACCGACAAGGAAGTCTGTTTGTTGTCGAGAGCATCTGCTGAACAAAGCTGGTTATGGCACCGTCGTCTCTCGCACTTGAACTTCAAGAATATCAACAAGTTGGTGCTCGGTGGACATGTCAAAGGTATGCCAGACCTAAAGTTTGCAAAAGATCATCTGTGAGCTGCCTGCGAAAAGGGCAAGATGAAAAAGGCGCCTCACAAGCCTAAAGCCGTTCCTAGTACTTCTCGGTCCCTTGAGCTAATCCACATGGACTTATGTGGACCGATGCGCGTTCAAAGCATAAATCACAAGAAGTATGTCCTGGTGATGGTTGACGATTTCTCTCGTTACACTTGGGTCCGATTTCTCCGTTCAAAGGACAAAACTCCCGAGTTGATTATATCACTTCTGAAGAGCATTCAAATCAGTCTCAAACAAGTAGTTCAGACCATCAGGACGGACAACGGCACTGAGTTCAAGAATCAAATCCTCACCGGTTATCTCACTTCAGTGGGAATCTCGCATACGTTCTCAGCTGCTCGTACACCTCAACAGAACGGGGTGGTAGAGCGTCGAAACAGAACTCTTGTTGAAGCAGCACGCACGATGTTATCTCAGTACGAGCTACCACTATTTCTTTGGGCAGAAGCCGTTGCTACCGCTTGCTACACTCAAAATCGGTCTATCATCAACAAGCGGTTCAACAAGACACCGTACGAGATCATCAACAAGCGCATCCCGAACATCAACTACTTTCATGCTTTCGGTTGCACCTGCTTTGTCTTAAATGATAAGGATGATCTTGGCAAATTCAGCCCCAAAGCGGATGAAGGCGTGTTTATCGGCTACTCCCAACACGCCAAAGCCTACCGTGTCTACAACAAATGGACGAAGACCGTCGTTGAGAGCATAAACGTGACTTTTGACGAGGCCACTGATATGGCTTCTGAACATCTCAGTTCAGAACCCGCACTTAATGGTGTGTTAGCTTCTGGTCAATTCAGTTCAGAGGCTACACAATCTCCAGTAGATTCAAATCATGCGTCTACGTCAAGAGCACATCTTTCTGATTTGGATTTGCTGTTTGAATTCTTTTATGATGACTTATTTAATGTTAAGTCTAATGCTACGTCGTATGACAGTAATCCTGCTCAAGCACCCGAAGTGACACAATTCACTGGCCCTACCGTCTCCGGTGGTCCATCCTCGCCGGGTGCTCCATCCTCTACTGCCAATGATCAAGCTTCCCCGAGCTCAAGTGCTCCCGAAGCTACCTCTCCGGCAATCCCGGATCCTCTTATCGTTTCATCATCAGCTGAGTCATCCTCTACTCCTTGTTCGACTCCCGCTAAGGAGCTTGCACCTTACAGACCATCATCCCTCGAGGCAGTTCAGAATTTACCCCAAGGTGGTTATGTGGATTCCGATACCTCTCATCAGACATATCAACCTCATCCACACACCACCAAGTGGACTCGAGCTCATCCCCTGCATCAAATAGTCGGTGACCCCAATACACCAGTTCAGACTCGATCTACCACCGCGAATGATTGCTTATTTTCCTCGTTCCTCAGCCGTATCGAACCTTCTACTGTCTCTGAAGCGCTGAATGATCCGGACTGGGTAATTGCTATGCAAGAGGAACTCAACCAATTTGAGAGTCTCAAAGTATGGCGCCTGGTTCCGCGACCTAAGCACAAGACGGTGATAGGGACTAAATGGATTTTTAAAAACAAGAAGGACGAAAACGACAGCATTGTCCGGAACAAAGCGCGTCTAGTGGCTAAAGGATATCGCCAGCAAGAAGGAATTGATTACGATGAGACGTTTGCACCGGTTGCCCGCATTGAAGCGATCCGCATGTTCCTCGCCTACGCCGCTCACAAGAATTTCATCGTCTTTCAAATGGACGTGAAATCCGCATTCCTCAACGGCGTTCTCAAGGAGGAAGTATATGTCTCGCAACCCGAAGGCTTCGTGAGTTCTGAAAATCCGCATTACGTCTATTTTCTTGACAAGGCCCTACACGGTCTTAAGCAAGCGCCACGAACCTAGTATGATGCACTCTCATCTTTCTTAGTCAAGTCTGGCTTCTCTAAAGGTAAAATTGACACTACGTTATTTATTAAAAGAGAGAAGAAAGATATCATTCTTGTACAAATTTATGTTGATGATATAATCTTTGGCTCCACGAACCCCAAGTACTGTCAGAACTTTTCTGCCTTAATGAGTAAACATTTTCAAATGAGCATGATGGGGCAAATGAATTTTTTCCTGGGTCTTCAAGTGAAACAATTACAAACAGGATTTTCATTAATCAATCTAAGTACATCTCAGATATTCTTCGGAAATACCAGATGGAACAATCTTCATCTATGAAAACCCCCATGTCCATTACTC
The DNA here is from genome assembly GCA_023525745.1 of Arctium lappa. Lineage (NCBI taxonomy): Eukaryota > Viridiplantae > Streptophyta > Magnoliopsida > Asterales > Asteraceae > Arctium > Arctium lappa. The sequence goes on along the minus strand of CM042058.1, from coordinate 53,741,823 downwards.
TAAAGCTTCACTCCGATCCTGATGGAAAGGATGTGAATGCTACTATTTATCGAGGTATGATTGGCTCTCTGATGTACTTGACGGCTAGTCAGCCTGACATTATGTTTTCGACATTCTTGTGTGCAAGATTTCAGTCGAAACCTAAAGAGTCTCACTTAGCTGCGGTTAAGCGAATTTTCCGATATTTAAAAGGTACTGCTGATCTTGGTGTGTGGTACCCAAAAGAGACAGGTTTTGAATTGTCAGTTCTTGGGTGATCGTCTTGTCAGCTGGGCTTCTAAGAAGCAAAACTGCGTGTCCACCTCCACCGCCGAGGCGGAGTATGTAGCAGCCGCCAGTTGCTGCTCGCAAGTCATCTGGATGCGCACCCAGCTCAAAGGTTATGGATTTAATTACTCCCGGATTCCCATCTACTGCGACTCGAAGAGCGCTATTGCCATATCAAGCAATCCCGTCCAGCATACGAAGACGAAGCACATTGATGTGCACTATCATTTTATAAAAGATCACGTGGAAAAAGGTACTATCGAACTCTATTTTGTTAATTCAGAGCATCAGTTAGCAGACCTATTTACCAAAGCCTTGGATGAAAAACAATTTAATTACCTTGTGTCCAAGCTAGGCATGCTAAATATGAAAGTTTGATCCGTTCGCAGCTCTCTACGAGTTTCGTTCAATAACGAATGACTTTGACAACTGCACCAGTGACTTGTCTCTGGTTGCTACTATCCATACTCTTTGGTTATTGCATTTTACTCGTTCAGTTCTGCGTCAGTTACGAACTTCTGTATCAACAAAGTAGATTTCGTGTTTTCTCGTTTCTCTGGTGTTCTTGGTCTTGTTTTCGTGGTGTTTTTCGTGATTCTTTGTGCAATTCATTCTTTCTTCCCTGAAAAGTGTAAGTTGATTGTGGTGGATCTACAAGCTGGTAATGTGTTCAGAGGGAGCACTATCGTCAGATGGTTGGTAAGTCTCACGAGTCCTCCATTCGAGGGGGAGCAGGTAAGAGGGTTCTGTGTTTGGACCTCGAGAGGTAAGCATTCGAGGGTGAGTTAAGTCTCCTGCGTATTTCAAATTTGTTTTGAGGGGGAGATTTTATTTATTTTTCTTCGTTTTTTTTATTCCATAGGTTTCTTATTTTGTTTCCTTAGGATTTTTTTTAAAGTTTCTTTTATTATCGGAAAAATTCAAAAATATTTCTTATTCTTCAAGTTTTTGTTTTGGTTTGAGTTCTTACTGTTTGGTCCCGCCCCAAGTGTTTTCTCAGCCCACTATCGCCCGGCCCAAGCCCAAGCCAAGTTCAGGGGTTTAATAACCCCGATTGAACCCCTAAATCACTCTTTCGATCGTTTACAATTTTTTTCCCTCTCATCGTCTCCATCTCTCTCTCTCTCTCTCGCCCGAACCTCTCTTTCGACCGCACTCCCAATCGACCGAACCCCTCGTTTCTATTCACCTTTGATCGATCAGGTACGATAATCGATATTATGTTGTGTTCAGTATGTATCGATCGTTTGTTATCGTCGACTATGTGTGCGTCGGCGTCGTCCCCGTCTCTGAGTGTCCCCGAAGTCTGCACTGTAGTCGATTCGTCTTCTCCGGGGGTTCCCTCCGATCTAGGGTTACGCCCCGATCGAACGCCCCCCCCCCCCCCCGGTCAAATGTTTCCTCCGGTCTTAGCTGATCCCCGATCGAAGACCATATCCGATCTAAGTTGATCCCCGGTCGAAGACCATATCCGGTCTCAGGTGACCTCCGGTCGAAGACCTTACCAGGTCGAACTCTTATCCGGTGGTTTAACCACCGGTCGAATGGTAACCCCGGTCGAATCCATCTCCGGTCTTAGGAGAGCCCCGGTGGAACCCTTATCCGGCCTAGTTTCTTATCCGATCGAATCATGTTTTATGGTTCTAATGAGCTTATTGTTATATTTTTTTCAATATGTGTGTCTATGAGGTGTTTTTGGTGGTTCATTGTGCTGGTGCAGTTCTATGCGCCTTGGTGACTGACCCTAATTCACGAATAGGGTTTGCTCTTCCACTTTTTGGAGTTAGTATCCGTTGTGGTTTAAATCATGACTGTATAACTCCAACGGCTATCCTATTTTCCCAAACCTGCGTACTAATCGACTATTTCTTCACAGGTACAATGGCACAAAACCAGCCACCAGCGATTGATCCAATCGCAGATGCGGAACTGATTCCCGAGGATCAGTTCCTTCCTCTTACAGCCAACAACTACCATCTCGATGTAACCCAACCTGCTATTCAATATCAGGTCATCATCGAGATACTCAGGGTCCATCCAATCTCGTATGCTCTAACGGAAACTGCAACCGTACCAATCTTATACTTACAGCAGTTCTGGCATTCTCTCCATGCGTTAGAGGCCGATGGCGGATTTCATCTTGAAGGACGGATAGATCACACACCAGTGCTTCTCACATTTGATCTCTTCCGACAATTCCTTCGGTTACCGACCGCCGGATCCGTAGCAGGCCGAGAAGACTTCGACCCGATTGTCACTGATGCTACACTGTGCACCGACCTTCACTCCTTGGGTTACGGCGCAGAACTTCGAATTCCGTCAACCTTCAACCGCAAACATCTAGCGACGATATGGTACAAGTTGTTCACATACATCAATCTGTGCCTTTCTTCTATAACGAAGGGCATTGATCAGACGAGCGCCCCGATTCTTCGCATCTTTCACACGGTGGCCTTCAATCGCCATGTGGACTTTGCCGACTGTCTCTGGTTTGAACTTATTCAGAGAGTTCGTTCTACTGCATCTCGCCGGTCAAACTTCATTCCATTCATGCGGTTCCTACAGATCATTATTCGGAACTACATGAACCTGTATCCCGAGATACAGCGCCGCTCTACCCACCCGACGTGTCCACAACATCCAACTCGCAAGATTCCTTCCCGCGCTGATCCGGAAGGTGTTGTTGCCCGAAAAATCCCAGTCGGGGTACTAGACCATGCTCGTCCCACGGCACTGAGTGTTATAGCTTATAGGCACACACACAACATTCCAGCTTCTATGGTCCGGCCAGAACCGGCAGGACCTGCCCAGGGAGCAAGACCTGAGCGACGTGAGGGTCCGCGTCCACGAACAAGAGACGGGAGCGTCCGGATAGCTGGGGCTTCCGGACAGGGTGTGTCGAGAGCTATTATCGTGAGGGGATCTGGCGTGGGCAGTGCCGTTGGAACGAGCCAACCTAGTTCTTCAAGACAACCATCTTCACCGCCACCAACTGAGACTCAAATGGCAGAAGAGGCAATAGATTCTGAAGCCTTTCATGTTCAGTCCTCTTCTGTCGCTGCTACTGAAGACACGGCAGCCAATTCTGACTCTGAAGAAACCCAAATTGCATCATCGGCATCAAATGAAGAGTCTTCTGACTCCGATGGTGACGATGATCAGCCCTCATCTGGAGAGATAAGGAGAGCGGAGGGAGTCTCAGTTGAAAATCAAGAAGTGAGTTGTGTGAGGGAAAGGCGGAGTAAACTACATTCCGAGAGTACACGAGTGACGGGACAACATTCATCGGTTGTATCCCCCTAGCCACGTCTAGCCATGTAGCCACATCTGCTACCAGTCTCATTTGTTGGGACAGGGTATTGAAGAAGCCGCCGTGGACCTAGCGGCGTATTTGCACACCCCACCAAGCCACTCCACCATCTCTCAACAGATGGTGGTTTCACATTCTCACGGGGACTTAGCACATCTGCTATCGGGCTCTCACTTGGAGGGTGCCGATATTGAAACAAGAGAACAGCTGCCCCCATTCTCGACATCTTTGCAAGCACGGAGTCTAGAGCCATTTGTTATACATGCCATTCCTAGGACACAGATTCCTTTTTCGGCTATCGCCGGTAGCCTAAGTGGCCCGGCCGGAACACCCATAGTAAATCCGCCTTCGGGTAGTTTACGAGGATTGGGTGGAAGTCCTACCACGGCTATCATCACGCCAACCGTGAACGTAGGCGGCTCGACTTCTACAGTTGTAGCTACAACGGGAAGTCTAAGTGACCCCGGAGTTACCCCAACCGAGTTCGTCTCAAGGGAATACATGAACGGCGCCCTAAAGGCTGTCCAATCTATGATGAGGAAAGAGATGGACAACATCAAACGACTGATCAAAGGCAAAGGTCTAGCGACTGAGCCTGAGACCACACCCATTCCACCTTCCTTACCAGCAACAGATCTTTCTATCCCAGAGCTTAAATCCATCCTTCTTGCCAAACTTCTAGCCCAGTCTCAAACCGAACCCACCCAGGATGACGATTTGCTATCTCTACTTCGTTCTCAAGCATCCACACAACCCCACCAAACCCCCAGTCTAGTGTTTCTATCGAAGCCTTCCAGATCCAACAAGCTATGCTTCAGTCACTTCAGCAAACCGTAGTTGTTTTGACTGAACGCCTATCAGCAGTGGAGGATACCTGCCGCAGCCAGGCAGAACGGCTCAAGCGCCGACATGATGATCAGGATGATCCTGATCACCATGAGGGGGAGAAGCGCCAACGCTTATCTGAGCCGGAGTCACACATAGTGGAATTAGAACGGGTTGAACAAGGTGCGGGTTCCGGTACAAGAACAGAGGGACAGAGACAGGAACAGGAACAGGAACCGGTGACAGACTTGGTACTATACGATTATCCGACAGTTGAAAAGCCTGAGGAATTTGAAGATGGTTCTCCGATAGTTCCTGAAGATTGGGCAATAATACTAGATCCGTATGAAGTGGCGGACACGAAAGAAGAATGTGCCAATACTGAAAGAGCTCTGGTGGTTATGCAAGAAGAAATTGATGAAATACTGCATCCAGATGATCAGTCTTCTGCCGTGATTCCTTTATTGACCTATCCTGTTAATCACCCTGACTTCTCTTCTACAGTTTTTCCCGAGAGATCTCCTCCAGCTTCACCAGTTAGAGAACTAGTTCGTACTACTCCAGTTCGTCCATCCAAGTGGGAAAGAGTCCGAATAAAAGTTCCTTTCCTCGAAGAAATCCAGAAAAAGATCTTTGCCCACTGGATCAGAAAGTATGATGAAGTCGTTATCCATGGTCTACAGTCAGTGAAAAACAAAGAAAAACAACGTGAACTTGTGTTCGTATACAGAAAGTTCCAGCACAAGTACTCCAAGACGAAGATCAGGATCGTATCAGTTGATAAGATTATACCTGCCTACTTCATGAAGGTTAAGTATACGGACTTTATGGTTACAAGAGAAGATGGTCAACAATACTGCTTTTCTGATGCTGATTTTCCATGTCTGGAGCCACAAGATCTGCTGTTCATCCTACGTGACTTAAAGACCAGAACCGTCAGACCCGGAGAATTCATTGATGCACTAGAAACCGTGAAAAGATATATGAAGTGCGCAATGAAACTTGCTTCAGTGGAAGATTTTCAGATTGGGTTAGAAAGCGATCAACCGAAGATTAATTTGCTCAAGCCTGATCTGAGTATTCCGTCTGATGCTCTAAATGTACCTGCTTTCACAGTTATAAAGGTTCCAGAGTTTGGTATGTCATACGTGAACAACAAAGGTGTTCTACGCTTTATCCGTTTTGATCAGATTGCCAGATTTTGTGATGGTACGTTGATGCTTTTGAAAGACAAGTTGAAGCGTGCGCGGAGTCAAGATGAAAAAGGAGTTCAGACACTGGATTCTTCATACAAAGCACTTGTTCTTAAAGCACTGAGAGTTATCGAAGAACGACTGGAGTATAGAACGCAAATCAGATATTTCGAGATCAGTTTTGGTTTTCGGAAGATATATGTTCCTAACTGGCGTGAGTTTCAACTTCTATTTAAAGGGGGAGATTGTTAGGGCTAATTTGTTTGTTAAATAGAAGTTCAGGGTAGATTATGACAAGTTATCATTGTTGTAAGCTTGTTAGGCCTAAAAGCCCATAAGCCCATTAGGTTAATTGTTAGGGCTAATTGGTTAATTGTAGATCCCAGTGCAGTGCAATCACAATTAAATAAGAACAATGATGAACATATTATAGGCCACATCAACTAGTCATATGATTGATATAACTTCAAAGGGTTAAGGTTTACAGAGAGAATTTCTGATTAGGGTATGTAAACCTAATGACTAGAAAACTGAATAATGATTTTCTGAACTAACAAATGAAATAGAATTAACTTTAAATACGTAGGCTCGCAGGCCTAATGGGCCTTTAGGCCCAACAAGCTTACAACTATGATAACTTGTCATAATCTACCCTGAACTTCTATTTAACAAACAAATTAGCCGTAACAGTTTCTTTGGTTTTGCAGATCTTAAGCTATCTCGTCTCCAACATTTGCATGACCTAGTTGAACCAGTTCATCAAGGTCATGAGGGGGAGAAATCAGAGAAGTCAAGGAGATATTAAAGAGACAAAGAGCTCAAAAGTTTATCTGCTGATCAAGATTCGCTCAAAGATTCTATTTTCTCAGCTACAACTAATTCTTTTGCTGTTTCTACTTCGACCACCACCGTTCATTCAAGATCATTCAAAAAGGTGTGTCGTCTAAAGCTCAAGGCAGCAAAGACAACTTAATCTGAAAGATGCTGAGAAGAATTTTTTTTTCTTTCTTAAAAGTCAGAAAGCTTCCCAAAGTCGCTTTAATGGTCTGTGCTGTTTTAGAAGATTAATTTTTGAACACCAAAGCGCCAATGATTACTAAGGAGGAAATTGTTAGGTCTGTATTTATAGTAATCATTGTATTTATAAGGCTTGGTCAAATACTGTGTTTAGAGTCTTTCTGTGTTGTATCTGACCAAGGGTTTTTAGGTCCCTTTGGTCTTTGTTCCTTGTAAGAACTTTTCCGCACATTAATCACATTCTATACTTTGCGCATTCTTCTCTCTCTCTCTAATTTCTCTCTCTAAAGATTCATTGATCTTGGACTATCAATGATGGAGCCTCTAATCATCAAAAGGGGAGATGCAAGGGACAACAAAGGAAGGAAAATCAACTGAAGTTGTGAAAGCCAGTGGCTCTGCTCCATCCCCTTCCACTAACAAAGATAAAGAAGTGCAAGAGAGTGAAATAGAGAGGCACTCCACCTCTGCTGAAGACAACCAAACAATCTCGACGTCTCCAGTACCTATTGTATTTCTAGCACCATCAACTTCAGAGGCACCTATCATCTAGGTAGTAAATGATACTCCAGAAACTATAGGTGCTCTGGACGACGAAGAAGAAGATGAGTAATTAATTGACTTCTACATCTCTGAAGACGCATTGTCATCATCTAAAAGGCCAACTATACTCATGAGAAATGCATTTGGGTCACAGTCTGAAGAAGAAGCTGCTGATGTGGAAGAAGCAAAAGAAGATGAGGTAGTTAAAGTTGAAGAGTATGTCTACAAGAATGCTCTGGCTCATCTTCCTTCTGCATCAGAGGTAGAGCACAGAGTTGAAGGCACTGCTCAAAAAGAAAATCTAATCTCCTCTGCCATCAACGAAACCGCACCTCAATCCCCTCAAATCTAAAGGAAAAAATTAGATATAGCTCCACAACTATCTGCTAAAGAACCCCCCATGGTTGTTGATGAACAGGCCCCTCCAGAGGTACCTGTTCAGAAGACAAGCATTTACATCCCTACACTCTCCAAGTTCACTCAACCCCCAATATTTCTTGCCTCTGAGTCAGAGACTTCGATAGAGGACTATTTCAGATATATCTACTGCGAGTTCAACCTAGAAGATACTCAAGTCCTCCCTCTGTATCAAAGAATCAGGGAAAACATGGAAGATTATGAGTAGAGATTTATCAGAGATAAAACCAGTCTAAGAGCAAGTGTTCTCTCAGATTTCCATATCACAGAGATAAACAAAGTCTCTGAAAAGACATTTCCTTACAATAAAACCACCTACAGACATTTTGAGGTGATTCGCTCTGATGGGAAGGTTTATGAGTTTAATGAGAATGATCTCGTAAAATATGAACGAGGAAAGGCATTCAGAATGGGACTATACGAAGTCAGGCGTGCTATGGAAGCTCATGTCAAGCTAAGGTCTAGACTTGATTTTCAAAGGCTGAAAGTCTTTTAGTAATGATCTTGATCCAAAAAGGGAGAATGTTAGAGTAGAAATATGTTGGATTCAAGATCATAAAGATTGAAGATGAAAGTTCAAGAGGTCAAAGGCTGAAAGTCAACTTCATGGAAAGTCAAAGTCAATGTTTTGTATTTTGTTTCTTTGCAATTGTGTTAGGGTATAAATACCTTGTGTCCTTGTAATCAGTTGGTAACAAGAGAAGTCAGATTAAGTGAAAAGAGCAGATTAGAGAAGAGGTGATTTGAAAATCATTCTAGAGAGAGAGAAAGTGAACATAGAGTGAGAAAGTGAGATTTGTAATTTTGAAGATTTAATCAATGACATATGATTACGATTGTTGAATCATCTTGATTGTCTGTTTACGATTAGAACTTGATAAGATCTAGGAATAACAATTGGTATCAGAGCAGATCCAATTGAAATCATTTCAAGAAAATATGTTCGACACTGTTACATTGACTTCCAGATTTGATTTTGAGTGTTGGTGTGTTTTTCGAGTTGGAATCAATTGGTTTGTGATTTTTGATGAATTTAGTGTTTTTAGAGTTCACGAGTTACATGCACTGTATCATAGATTGATTTGTTCATGTGAGTGTTTGTTATTGAAATTCCTTGATAGAATCTTGTTCTAGATGTATATGTGATCAAAATGTCAAAGTGTCAGTTTGAAATTTGAAGTCTAGATAGGATTTCAAGTAAATCAAATCGTATTTTGGTTGTACAGTTGAAGAACTCGCAGACCATCTGAAGAACTCGCAAGTTCTTCAAGAATTCGCAAGGTTATTCAAGAACTCGCAGAGGCTCGAGACAAGGATTCGTAGATCGATAAGAATTTGCATTGTCATTTTCTGAAATTCAAGGACAGGATTCGCAGATCTCTGTGTTGCGAAAACCAGAGAATTCTTTAAGGATGACTTCTCAAGGAAAAATGACATCAAAAGAAGAGAATGTTAAACTTAAAGTAGAGCTTCTTTCTCTTGAAAAACATTTTGCACGAAGATATAAAAAGTTGGAACAGTTACATATGGATGTTGTTGTATCTAAAAGCCATATGGAATATTATAAGCAGAAACATGATGATCAAGTTACCATTTACATTAGTCTTAAAGAGTGGATGCATGCGCATATAGGTTTTCTAAAGAAGGCAACAGGTTCAGGTCAATATTCAGAATTTTTTGCCAAATACAAGGAACATATTCAACAACTTGAAAAAGAAGTTCTTCAAGTTTTGAAAGATGATAAATGGTTGGAAGCTGAGAAATTAAAGACTGAGAATTATGAATTATTGCAAAAGATTTATGATTTGGAAATTCAGATAATCCAAATCCAACATGCAGATTCTGTTGACAGTTATGAAATGAAGATTAAGAATCTGGAGGATGCTAATGTTGAGCTTCAAAAGAAAATATTTGATCTGGAGAAAAGGATGGCTAAAGAAAGATATGATTTTCAGACTGAAAAGAAAGGGTTTGCTAAGAAATTTTGAGAAAGTAATAGTCTTGGAAAGAGAAAAGTTTGCCAAGGAAAAGAAGGCCATTGAACAAAAGAATGTTCGATTCTTCAAAAAAATATCCGGCGAGAGAAACAATGCTGAGAAGGGATTTGAAGATTTCTGATTTGGAAATTCAGATAATCCAAATCCAACAAGCAGATTTTGTTGACAGTTATGAAATGAAGATTAAGAATCTGGAGGATGCTAATCCTGAGCTTCAAAAGAAAATATTTGATCTGGAGAAAAGGATGGCTAAAGAAAGATATGATTTTCAGATTGAAAAGAAAGGGTTTGCTAAGAAATTTTGAGAAAGTAATAGTCTTGGAAAGAGAAAAGTTTGCCAAGGAAAAGAAGGCCATTGAACAAAAGAATGTTCGATTCTTCAAAGAAATATCCGGCCAGAGAAACAATGCTGAGAAGGGATTTGAAGAAGAAAGAAGAATGTTTGAGGATGAGATTATGAAGCTGACAGAGAAGTTATCTGAACTATCTGAGGGTGCACTGAAAGAGAAGAAAATGAAGTCTGAGTTTGAGACGAAGATTGACCTTCTCATCAAAGAAAGAGATAGCTTTGCTTCAAAGATTAAAGAGCTTGAAAAGATTGTTTCAAAGGTGGTGGTGACGGAGGACACGACTCTAGAGTCACAAATCCACACACCTAGTGATGATCCAACTGATTCTGAATTTTCATTCAAGACAGCGACAAGCTCAAATCATAAGACTGTGTCTTCAAAGAGGTCAGTTAAATCTTCTAATCAGATTCGTAGTACTAACCTTTTCTATGATAGAAATACAGATGGTTCAGGTACACATCGAAGAAGAAGGAGATACAAAGAAGAAGAACTGGTCTAGAAGAAGAAACCAGTTGAAGAAGAGAAGAAAGATGGAAAGAAAGATGAGCTGAAAGGAAATAAGTCATGTGTACATACACATAAAGCCAAGAAGAACAATGCGCGTAAAGGTAAACCTGATCATATCTACACGAAAGATCAATTAATCAGGTTATCAGGTAAGAAATACTATTGTTCTTATTGTCGTGCACATGATCATGTTCATAAAACAAGTGGTCATTTCTGGTATGGTTCTTATTCCGTTACTCCCATTCGAACTGCAACTAACACATATGGACCCAAATACGAGTGGGTACCAAAGCCGAAAGATGAATCTGTGTTGCAGGCACCTACAGTGAAGGGGGAGTAAGAGAACCAAGGCTTCTAAATAAATCAGCTTAGGCTCGTACTTCATCGAAGTTTGACTTCTAAACACAACAGTTTAGGACTCGTACTTCAGTGATCAAAAGACCTTACTCTTGTGCTGATAAGAGATTGTACTCCAATACTCGAATGAGGAAATCAACCATCAAGGGGGAGTACATACTTTTCTGAAATATTTTTGCATCTGATAGATATGATGAACTACAATTCAAAATAAAATTGTAGATCTCTATCATGTGCTTTTTCACTGACATATTTTAGATGCATAACTTCAGGGGGAGTAAAGATGATGATTTCTAATTACTTCTGATCAGAACTTGTACTTTCAATGTTTTACTGCTTTATGTATTTTATTTTTCAATAATGTTGTGAATAAAGTTGCTTTGACATGACTTTGAGACTTGTGCAGAATGAGAGAAGCTTACAAGATCATATTTTTATGACTTCAGTATGACTTCATTAAGACGAAGCGAAAAGGTTAATTTCTTATCTTAATCTCATATATGGTTGAAAGAAGGACAACTTTCAATCATAGAAAACATGTTCTTAAATGTTCAAACCACTTCCCGATTCTTAAACAGATTTCATGACTTGGAAGTGTGATTTTAAATGTTTTCAAGATTTACTTGTGCTTACATGATTACAAACCGTGTGTTTCCAAAGATAAATACTTGTGTATTATCTTTTCTATATACTTTCAAGTATTCACACACACTGGTTTGACTTTTTGTTCAAAATGTTCTTACCATGTCTCAAATTTGAAACATATTTTTCGATGGGAAGACATCCCGATTGCACTTCAATGAATTTTAAGTGTTAATTTCATTTCGAAAAGTTTATTTCAAGACTTGTCTATAGCTTGGTTCGTATAGACAATATCCATTATTCTTGACCATAAGCTTTAATTGCTAAATAATTTCATTTATGATCATTTTCATACATTGTCAGATTTTCAAACAAGTTTCTTGCATTCATGATCATTCTTTCAATTTACTTGTTTGAAATATCTTCAATGTTTAAAAATGCTCATATCTTCAAGATTATATTCTGAGCATACAAACATCTGACTTGTATTTGCGCTTTAACTATTCAAGTTAAACCATTTTCAGAAACATATACTTAATAGGACAATATGGGTTCTTTGTGCTAGGACTTAAATGAACTTCTATGGATTCACGATAACCAGTGTTTTCTACCCAAGAAGTTAATCTATAGTGATTGAGTGTGAGGAGTCAAAAAGAAAATGAGTGTGGGTTGTGTGTTGAGATAAAATGGAAAAGAGAGTTTGGTTAGGTGTGAGCTTAAATGATTAAAAAGAAAGGGGTGTGAGATCAGAGTAAAAGAATATTACACTCTGCACCAACTACTTTCTGAGCCGGGCAGCCACATTACTAATGATTCACAATTCTTCGTGAACGTTATTGAAAGAGGCAACTAGCTCATGCCAACTCTTGATATAAACCCTACCAGCCACTCTTTTTCTTCTTAAAAAGAAATTGTTTCATATTTTTCTGGGGATGCAACACACAATCTATCTGATTTTCATTTGGAAAATCTGGATACTGAAAAAGAAGAAAGTCTGCCCCACCTTCGCACTTCAATCAGGCACATTGAGTCTGTGTTTATCTACTGTTGTCTCAGTGGTTTACACAATGTTGAGCTTTATAAAATCAATCATATTGTGCTTAATTCTTTCAACACTTGCACGAACACACAAGGAATTTGTTTTCTTGTCATAACATTCATAGAAATTGCCTTTGTGGTGTTTCGATGATTGGATGGAAGCCCTGGGGGAGTGAACATAACAAAAGCTCATTTCCTATGTGTATTCATTACATACAGTAACTTCGTGTTATTGACAGGCATATTAACCGATTCATTTGTTGATTCAGGTGTTACATGAATATTTTGTCTGGATTTGAAAAGATCTAGATAAATACATGGTTACAGATCAACGAATCAGTGGCTCTTGAGCAGGTCAGAATGGTCAAAGACATTTCTTGAAGACGGTTTTGATGATATTGATGCATTATTCATCAAAAAGGGGGAGATGGTATCAGGAAATGTTATAGTTGGGAGAAGATGTTTAAGCATTAATTGTTAAAGAAAGTTTGCTGAAAGAATTCAAAGATTTCAGAATTGTTGAGAATTTTTACTGAAATTTTATTTGGCTGAAGCAATCTGGATTGTGGATGAAAGAGAGGTTTGTTGACAACCTTTGGACAGAATGTCAATTATTATTGAAGAACAAAGTTTTGAAAGATTGTGCTTATCAAAGAAAGGGGAGAATGTCAGGATTTTCATATGTATAGGGGGAGAATGTGGATTGTCTGAGAAAATCATTTTTGTATCAAAGGGGAAATTAGAAGAAATGATAAAGGTTGATCAAAGGGGAAGTTTATTCAAAATGAGCTTAAAGAGAGAAGATCGCATTGCTAAATCTTTTAGTAATGATCTTGATCTAAAGGGGGAGAATGTTAGAGCAGAAATATGTTGGATTCAAGATCATAAAGATTGAAGATGAAAGTTCAAGAGGTCAAAGGTTGAAAGTCAACTCTCATGGAAAGTCAAAGTCATTTTGTAATAAAAGTCAAAGTCAATGTTTTGTATTTTGTTTCTTTGTAATTGTGTGAGGGTATAAATACCTTGTGTCCTTGTAATCAGTTGGTAACAAGAGAAGTCAGATTAAGTGAAGAGAGCAGATTAGAGAAGAGGTGATTAGAAAATCATTCTATAGAGAGAGAAAGTGAACATAGAGTGAGAAAGTGAGATTTGTAATTTTGAAGATTTAATCAATGACATATGATTACGATTGTTGAATCATCTTGATTGTCTGTTTACGATTAGAACTTGATAAGATCTGGGAATAACACATACGATCTGCTTTAATGATAGGTTTTAGTTCTTTTCCTTTATTTTTGTTGTTGTTATCTTCTCTGTTTGTAATTCATATCATTTGAGAAGTAACATTTAAGAGGATGATTCTCTCCTCTATGCTTTGTAGATTAAATTTCTCTGCTATTTTCGAAATTTTTTATTTTCAATACTTAGGGGGAGATTGTTAGTCCCAATTCTGTAATATAAAAGTATTGAAAATATTTCAAGTCTTCCTCTAAAGACGTTTAGAGACTGCTGCAAAGAAAGCCAAGTCTACCTCTGAATTCAATTCAGAGATAGACTCTTCAACCAAGAAGATATCAGAGATAGCTTCATCAGGGATCTAAGTCAGAGCTCTGAAGACATTCTCTCTGAAGATCAAGATGAAGAACTTCTACAAGCGTTGACAGAGGAACAGAAGACACGTTGTGTGTCCCACAATACATGCAATCAATCAAGATGACAAACAATTAACCAATCCATTTCTATTTCATTTCAATTTGGATTACAACAGTATGCTCTCAACTCTCAATAATTATCTCTCTACAATTACTTCTCTCTAGATGCTACCTTCTAGTCTAATGATTTTACTAACAAAAGCAAAAGGTATTTATACCCTATTACAAATAAAGACAAAACACAAAATACATTGACTTTTAACTAAGACTTATTACAAAAGACTTTGACTTTATTCTTGAGAGGCTTTGACTTGAACTTTTGACTTTGATTTTCATCTTTCATCTTCATGATCTTGTATCCAACACATTTGTGCACTAACAATCTTCCCCTTTGGATTCAAGATCATATTCAAAAAGAAATTTCAGCAATAAAGCACAATCTCCCCCTTTGTTAAGAATCGTTAACAAAACATAATCTTCCTCTTTGGAAATAATACTGATCATCTTCAAAGAATAATATCTCGAGCTTCCCTTTTAAATTGGAAACAAATTATCTCCTTCTTTCGGATAAGCAAGATCAACTTTCAACATTCTCGAGCAATCTTCTTCTTTTATTTGTCTTCAAAACTTTCTATAATCTTCCCCAAAGAATATTTAACAATCTCCCCCAAAGGTTATTAAAACCCTCTTTCAGACTTTAAAAAGGAAATTATCTACAGATTTAGCTCAGTTTGCTTTAGCAAATAATCATCAAAGAAAGTTTCTGAAATCTTCCGCAAATATTCTGAATTCTTTGAACTTTCTTTCAAGTCTTGAACAAAACTTGAACAATCTCCCCATAACACATACAAATTTGTTCACCATACAACATTTCTTGAAATAATTTCTCCCCTTTTTTGATGATGCAACATATAAATCATCAAAACCTCCACAAGAAATGTCATGAATCTTTTCTGACCATTGATCTTTGCCACTGAGCCACTGAACATCTGCCAATTCATAATATATTCATCCGAATCTTTGCAAATTTAGACAAATAAGAATGTAACACCCAAATCAACAAATGAATAAGTTAAAAATGCCTGTCAGTAGCACAAAGTCACTGTGTGAAACAAATACACATTGGAAAGGAGCTTTTTGATGTTCACTCCCAAGGTCTTCCATTCAATCATTGAATAACACAAGGTTAAACTATGAATGTTTAGACAGAAAAACACATTTTCTGTGTTTTCGTGCTTGTGTATGAAAGAATTAAGCATATGATTGCTTTATCAATTAGGATCAAAATGTGTAAACCACTGAGACAACAATAGTAATACACTGACTAAATTGTGCATGATCGAAGTGCGAAGGTGGGGCAGACTTCCTTCTGTTTCAATATCCACATCTTCTGAATGAAGATAAGATAGATTATGTGTTGCATCCCTAAGAAAATATGAAACATCGCTTTGTTGAGAAAAATATGAGTAGCTGGGGGGTTTAAGTCAAGAGTTAGCATGGTCTAGTTGCCTATTTCAATGATGTTCATGAAAGAATTTGTGAAACAACAGTAATATGGCTGTCCGGCTTAGAAAACGTTTGGTGCAAAGTTTGATATTCTTTTATTCTAATCTCTCATTCTCTTTCTTTTTAACATTGAGTTAACTTCTAACCAAACTCTCTTTACATTTTATCTCAACATACATACCCACACTCAGATATTGACCCATCGCCTCTCGTTCACTCAAGGTTAACTTCATGGGTAGGAAACACTGGTTAACGTAAATCCATAGAAGTTCTATTAAGTCCTCACACTGATCCCATGTATTTGTCCTATAAGCAAAATGTTGCTCAAATGATTTAACTTGAAGAGTTAAAGCATATAATGAAATACATGTCAGATATTTGTATGCTCATGAAGATAATCATGAAGATTTGAACATTTTAATCATGAAAGATTCTCTCAAAACAAGAATATTTAATGAATGAAATGAATACAAATTTCTTGTTTGAGAATTTGACAATGTATGAAAGGATCAAATAAGAATGATATAGCAATAAAAGCTTAGGTCATGAAAAATTGGATGTTGTCTATACGAAACAAATATAGACATTCTTGAAAGAAACGTTTTGAATGAAATAATGCTCGAATATCAGTGAATTTCAAACGGGGTGTCTTACTATCGAAAATTAGTTCCAAATTTGAGACATGGTAAGAACTTAGTCAATAAAAGTACTACAGCGGTGTGTGTGAATACTTGACAGTATATGGAAAAGATAATACACAAGCATTAATCTTTGGAAACACACGATTAGTTTAAACAATGAAGTTCATAATATATGAAAACATTTTAAAAAATCACACTTCTGTATTCATGAAATCTGTTTAAGAATCGAGAAGTGGTTTGAACGTTTTGAAATATGTTTTCATAGTTGAAAGTCGTCCATATTTCAAATATGTATGAGATTAAGAATATAATAATCCTTACTGTTATCCCAGATTTTAATCTAGTTGGTAAATAATCAATCAAGTAATCAAGCAACACAATAATAATCAAGAGATAATAAGATTAACAAAACATACCAATCCCTTGAATAAACAATGAAACCCTTGAGTGTTCTTGATACCCTTTGAATACAGTGAAAATACGGCTAACTATTTAAAAATTATCAGAAATATTTCAAGGTTGACCTAAAACTAAACTAATCAAAACTTTAAATACCTAGGCCATATGGGCTTTAACCTTAATGGGCTTTCTAATGGGCTTGGGCCCAATAGCTTTATAACTATTGACTTATTACATAATAAACCCTCTAATTAATTTTAGCACAATTGCAGTTTAAACCCTTAACTTTAACTTTAATCTTGAATACAATTTATGATCCAACAATCTCCCCCTTTGGATTCAAGATTAAAAAAAAATTGCAATTGTCTTCGGGTCTTCACTTTTCTTCAGATATGTCGTTGATCGCTTCAAAACTTCAAAACTTGATATCTTTAAACAATCTTCAAATCTTTGAAATCTTCAGATCTTCAGATTGTATTCTCCCTTTTTGTATCTTCTCCCCCTTTTTATATCTTCTCCCCCTTTTTGATGAGTGGTGAGAATCAACATCATCAAAACTTGGCAAAACAATCTCCCCCTTATCAAGACAATCTCCCCCATCGTGTATGATCATGTAAGTACAGTCTTTATCATGTAACGAGCCCTGTATGAAATAAGAGCAGTCTTCCCAGATGGAAAGAGTGATTATCTCAATCTTTTCAGATTAAAATAGAAAGTAGTAACCATTCGAATCTTTTCAAATTCAAACAGTTAATAAGTGTAACCCTGAATCAACAAATGACTCAGTTAGAATGCCTGTCAGTAACACAAAGTTACTGAGTAACACAAAGTTACTATATAAGGAGCTGGTTTGATGTAGACTCCCCAGGTCTTCCATTCAATCATCGAATAACACATGGTTATCTATGAACGTTCTGACAGAAAACAATTTTCTGTATGCTTGTGCATGTGTATGAAAGAAAATTAAGCATAGATGATTGCTTTTTAATATAGGCTCAAAGTATGTAAACTTGTTGAGACAACAACAAATTATACAAAGACTCAATGTGCATGAGAAAGGGTTCGAAGGTGCGGCAACTTTCCTTCTTTTTCAATATTAGTATCTTCCAAATGAAGAACCAATAGCGTATGTGTTGCGTCCCCAAAAAATGTGAAACATTCTCTCTTTGAGAAGAGAATGAGTAGTTGGTGGGGTTGTATGCAAGAGATGGCAGGGGCTAGTTGCCTATTTCAATGATGGTCACCAAAGAATGTGAACCAATCAGATTATGTGGCTGCCCGGCTCATAAAGAAGTTTGGTGCAGAGTTTAATATTCTTTTACTCTGATCTCTCACCCTCTTTCTTTTAATGCTCACTTCTAACCAATCTCTCTTTTTCATTTTACCTCTCCACACACCATCACTCAATTCTTTTGACCCTTCTCCCCTCAATCACTCAGGGAATACTTCCTGGGTAGGAAACACTAGTTATCGTGAATCTATGGAAGTTCTGTTAAGCTCACACACTGAATCCCATGTATTATCCTAAAAATACATGTTGTTCAACAGGTTATTGTACATGTAAGCACAAATACCACTTGTTACATGAAGCATAAGACTTTCGGAGATGTCAAAACAGTTATGTTTGACGATGCAATTCTCCCCCTCAAACTAAAACAGTTTGACAATTAAGCTCATAGGAGTTTTGTCATGAAGAACAATATGTTGAAGAATCAAAAACGAATGTTGTTTATATGAACAATATATAAACATATTTTCAATGAAAGCACATGAAATGACGTTTGATTCAAGCAACAGTGAATACAAAGAACGTGAGTATTACCATAGAAAGATTTAACTTTTGATACATGGTAATAACAAAGTCAAAATAGAATGTTCCGAACCGTTATGTGTATGAATACTTGACAAAGTATATTGACAAGATAAAACGCAAGTATTTATCTTTAAGAACACACGGTCAGATAAACATTTAAGTATCCAAAAAAAATCTGTTAAAATCACAGATATTCTCCCCCTTAAATCACTATAGGTTTTTTTTTTTAATAAAGAAATAAAGCATATAAAAAATAGATAGAGCACTGAAGTGCGGGTTCTAATCCGATGTGATTAGAAGCCATATTCCGTTGAGGTACGGGTTGTAAGCTAATTTACTTAGAAGCCTTTGTTCTTTCTCCCCCTTAAACCTTGATGAAATGATAGCGTACATCTATATGCTTGGTCTTCGAGTGTTGTACCGGATTAGCAGTTATAGATATTGCACTCTTGGAATCACAATAAATCGGAACGCGTTTGTAGTTGTATCCAAAGTCCCTTAACTGTGTCGTCATCTAGAGGACTTGAGAACAGCAGCTAGCAGCAGCTACATACTCAGCCTCGGCAGTGGATGTTGAAACACAGTTTTGTTTCTTTGAAGTCCAACTCACAAGTTTGTCACCTATTAATTGACATGATCCAAAGGTGCTTTTCCGGTCTAGCTTACAACCAGCATGATCAGCATCTGTAAAGGCAGTTAGTTCAAAACGAGAATCCTTTGGATACCAAAGGCCTAGATTAGGAGAACCTTTGAGATATTTAAGGATTCGCTTAACAGCAGTTAAGTGCGACTCTTTAGGATTAGAATGATATCTCGCACAAAAGCATGTGGCAAACATTATATCCGGGCGACTGGCAGTCAGATAAAGTAAAGAACCAATCATGCTACGATACACCTTTTCATCAACAGGTTTCCCGGAGGGATCCGCGTCTAAGAGTGTACCAGTAGCCATTGGTGTTTTCATGACGGAACTATCTGACATATTGAACTTTTTCAAAATATCTTTTATATATTTAGCTTGATTAATAAATATGCCTTCGGGTAATTGCTTTACTTGTAGACCAAGAAAGAAATTTAATTCACCCATCATCGACATCTCAAACTTTGTTTCCATTATCTTTGAAAAGTTCTTGCAAAATTTCGGATTTGTCGACCCAAATATTATGTCGTCAACATAAATCTGAATAAGAATCAAGTCCTCACCTTGCCTTTTAAGAAATAAGGTAGTATCAACAGTACCTTTCTTGAAACCAGAAGCAAGTAGAAATTTAGTGAGAGTTTCATACCAGGCTCGCGGTGCTTGTTTAAGACCATAAAGCGCTTTGTCTAAAACATAGACATGATCAGGGTGATGAGGATCAACGAAACCTTCAGGTTGAGCCACGTAGACCTCCTCATGCAGAACGCCGTTCAGGAAAGCCGACTTTACATCCATCTGATAGACTGTAAAGTTTTTGTGCGCTGCATAGGCTAAAAAGATTCTGATGGCTTCGATCCTTGCAACCGGGACGAATGTTTCATCATAGTCAATGCCCTCTTGTTGACAATACCCTTTGGCGACCAAACGAGCTTTGTTTCTCACGACTACTCCAGCTTCGTCTTTCTTATTTCTGAACACCCACTTTGTTTCAATAACGGATTTACCTTTAGGTAGTGGGATCAAGCGCCATACCTTGTTCCTTTCGAATTATAGAAGCTCGTCTTGCATAGCAGAAATCCAGAAAGGATCACGTAGAGCTTCAGCCGCTTTCTTTGGCTCGAAGGAACTGAGGAAGCTTGAAAACATGCAGAAGTTAGTTGTTGCAGATCTTGTTGTGACACCATATTGTACGTCACCTATCACGTTTTCCAGGGGATGATCCTTAGTCCAATGATGTGTGCTTGGTAGTGCATCAACTGCTTGTTGCGGATTTGATGCATCGTTGTCATCTTGTACGGCAGGTTGCTCCATAGATGTACTCGGGACATCTTGTACTGGTGTTTCTGACACTGAAGCTTCTGGACTAGCGGTTGAAGTGCTCGGGACTTCGTTTCCAGATGAACTATCTGTAGAGACAGATTCAGTATTAGTAGAGTCAGAAACTAACGGTGTAGTTGTACCTGATGGAGTTGAAGTGTCAGTAACTTCGTCGGAAGGTCCAGGCATGTCTTCAGAGATAGTAGGGACCTCCGAGCTTGTACCACTTGTTATTGATGTGGTTATGCCTTTTTCAAAATCTGCACATATATCATCAAAGGCATCAATAAACAGTAAATCTAACTCAGATGAATTAGAGTTAGAGTTAGAAGAAGTGAATCCTTTAGGTGTTGGTTCTATTCGTGATTGAATAGAATCTTTGTCTTTAAGACCGAGTTCTGAACTGTTGTGTCCAGAAGTCATTGTTGAATTCTCATCAAAGGAGACATTCATGCTCTCAACAACCGTCTTGGTTCGAATAATGTAAATTCGATAAGCTTTGGATGTCAGAGAGTATCCAACGAGATATCCTACATCCGGTTTCTTATCAAATTTTGATAATCCTTGACGCTCTTTGATATGAGGTGTACAATTGTTGATTAACTCATATGCTGTTTTATTAAATCGCTTGACCGCAATGGTACGGTTCTGTGTAAAACATGTTGTAGCGACTGCCTCGGCCCAAAGGTACATGGGTAGATCTGAGTAAGCAAGCATAGTCCGAGTTGCTTCAACCAGAGTGCAGTTCTTCCGTTCAACAATGTCGTTTTGCTGCGGAGTGTAGGCTGCGGAGAAGTTGTGTGAAATACCCACGGAAGTAAGATAACTCTTCAGGGTGTCATTCTTGAACTCCATGCCATTATCACTGTGAATGGTTCTTACTGGTAGTTGAAGACGTACTTGAATACGCTTGATAAAAGCGATAATCAGCTCTGGCGCATCTGACTTATTGTGAAGAAACTCGAGCCATGTATACCTTGAGTAGCCATCTATCATTACCAACACATACTTCTTTCCGTTGATAGATGTTGTGCGCATTGGGCCACAAAGGTCCATATGAAGAAGTTCCAGTGCTGATGAGGTCGATGATTCAGCTTTGGACTTGAAGGAGCTACGCTTCATTTTGCCCAACTCATATGCGGAACAGAGTGAGCCTTTTTCGAACCTCATTTCTGGTAGACCTTTGACCAGACCTTGTCTTTGTAGCTTCGCTATAGATCGGAAATTCTGATGAGACAAGCGTCGATGCCACGTCCATGATTGTGCTTTAGAAGCTTTGGCTAGTAAACATACTGGACGTGTGGAAGACAGTGTAGGGAAATCTACATAGTATAGATTTCCATGGCGCTCAGCTTTGAAGACTTCGTAACCATCGTGATCTTCTAGATAGCAATGAGTGGTTGTGAAGCGGACTTGATATTGCATGTCACAGAAGTGACCGGTACTGAACAGATTGTGATCAAGTCCTTCAACATATAGCACTTTTTGAATCTTCACAACACCATTATCGAGCATTCCATATCCTCTGACGTGGCCTTCGGCTTCAGAATTGGCAAATCTAACTGCTCCGGCAGGCTCTTCCACATAGTTATGCAAGAGGTGCTTGAATCCTGTCATGTGGCGTGAACATCCGAAATCTATTACCCACAATCGACAGGCCTGCAAAAGAGACAATTAGTTTTGCTTAGGCACCCATATCAAGATGGGTCCTTCGCGGTTAGCATCAAGCAACTCAGGAATATCATATGGTTTGACTTTCACTCTCCATTCATAACGCGGTTTTGGAACCCATTTCCAAACCATCTTAACATTTAATTCCTGAAAGTGCTTTTTAGAAGTAGGATTGGCAACCTTAGCACGATACACTTTTGGTTGTGTAGAAGAATCAGAATTAGAATTAGACTTAGAGTTCAGCTTAACTTTGCTTTTATTCTTTTTAGACTTAGGAGGGGAGTAGTATTTGAATGAATTATCCCAACAGTGTTTGCAATAAAGATTCTTTCGAGCAAAATTCATAAACTTAGATTTATCGGAACAAATCTTACATTCATGTTTATCAAAAGAAGTACTATTCAAAATAACACTGTCTGTAGGACAACTACGAGAATTCAAACTATTCTTTTTATTCAAACTAAGATCTTTATTCTTCTTACTCCTCCCAACTCCATTTCCTTTTATATCTGAAACAGAAACAGGAACCTTGTTAGTCTCTAACTTAGAAGGTGGTTCTTTTCTAGTGCTCTTTGAAGTCTCACCCTTTTCAAAAATACTTGGTGGATATTCAGGACAATCAGAGTAAACAACTGAAGGTTTTGTAGAGGCATCAAATTCTGGATTGGTTCTTACCTTCCGGTTTGGATCACTTAACATCTGTTTATCATTTGAAGCATTTTTAAACAAAGTAATGATAACAATTGGAAGGACGAGAAGATCGGAAGGAAGATAGAAGAGAAGGAAAGATAAAAAAAAAAGTAGATACACACAGTTGTTTCTTCGAAGCCCAACTCACGAGCTTATCTTCCAAGAATTGTATGTGTCCCGAAGTACTCTTCCTGTCAAGCATACAACTTGCATAATTTGCGTCTGAATACGCTGTAAGCTCAAAACCAGTATCTTTAGGATACCACAAACCAAGATTTGCAGTTCCCTTTAGATACCTAAATATACGCTTAACCACTGAAAGATGGGATTCTTTAGGCGAAGCCTGATAACTAGCACACAAGCATGTAGAAAACATAATATCTTGCCAACTAGCCATTAAGTACATTAAAGAAACAATCATTCCTTTATAGGTTCTAACACCGACAACTTTTCCTAAAAGATCAACTCCGATCTTAGTTCCAGGTGCCATCGGGGTACCAATCGAAGTACAATTTTCCATTTTAAATTTTCTTTATAATGTCAGCAATATACTTCACTTGATTTATAAAAATCCCGGTAGAAAATTGTTTAACTTGTAATCCGAGAAAGAAGTACATCCCTCCCATCATACTCATCTGAAATCGTGACACCATGAGGTTTGAAAAATTCTTACAATACTTTGGATTAGTTGAACAAAATATGATGTCGTCCACATATATTTGAATTAAAATGATATCAACCTTCTCCTTTTTAATAAATAGAGTAGTATCGATTTTACCTTTAGAAAAGCCAGACTTGACTAAAATTCTTGATTAATCATCATACCAGGTGCGAGGGGCTTGTTTCAAACCATAAAGAGCCTTGTCCAGATTGTAGACATGATCTGGTTTATCAGGATTGACAAAACCTTCAGGTTACGAGACATAGACTTCCTCCTTTAGAATGTCATTCAGAAATGAAGTCTTCACGTCCATTTGAAAGACTGTGAAGTTCTTGTGTGCGGCTTAGGCTAAAAACATTCTGATTGCCTCTATACGCATAACTGGAGCATAAGTCTCGTCGTAATTTATGCCTTCCTCTTGCCTATATCCTTTAGCTACTAGTCTTGCTTTGTTCCTTACAAGGATACCATCCTCATCTTTCTTATTTTTGAATACCCATTTCATGCCAATGATTGTTTTTCTTTCAGGTCGTGGCATGAGTCTCCAGACTTTAAGCTCTTCGAATTGATTGAGCTCTTCTTGCATTGAAGTTATCCAATCTGAATCAGCTACAGAAATTACGGTAGGTTCTATCTTACTCAGAAATGAATCATGCATGTACTGGTTCAATGTTGCAGACCTAGTTTGCACCGACTTGGACAGATCTCCAATTATTTGATATATGGGGTGCTCTTTGGTCCACTTATGTTCATGAGGGAGTGGATTAGAAATAGACTGATCATGTAGATCATCTAAGTAGCCACTATCGTCTTCTGATTGGGGTTCAGTTGAAGTAACAAGTACAGAGGTTGCAGTTGATTGGATATTTGTTGTCTGTTGAGTAGGCATGACAGTGCACCCAACTGATGTTGCAACCTCTGGCTCTTCATTAGCATGTACAACTTCAACTGATTGAGTAGGTGTTTGAATTTGAATTTCTTCCTGAATCGGGGAATTTGATTCAGTTGAGATATCTAAAGTGATTGGATGATGATTACTTGAATCTTCAGATTTGTCAATCACAACAGGTTTTGTCACTCTAGAACCAAGAAATTCATCATAGAAAAATTCAAACAATAAATCTAAATCTGACAAATGAGATGTAGACGTTGACACTTTATCACAACTAGAAACATTAATGTTAAAGGTTTGAAGAAATGTTAAAGTTTTTGAAGTTAAAGGGAGATGATATCAAAGAAATGACAAAGATTTAAAATTTTGAAGACGATCAAAGAATTTCTGAAGTTTTGAGGAATTTTTCTTTGAATATTATTTGCTAAAGCATTTGAGCTGATTCTGAAGATAATTTATTTCCAAAAGTCTGAAAGTGTTCTATGTAAGCATTGGGGAGATTGTTAATTGTTTGAAGACAGTTTTGGAAAAAAGATCATCAATGAAAAAGGGGAGTTTGCTTTGACAGAGCTTAAAGTGAAGACTGAATTGCTAGATCTTTCAACAATGATCTTGAATCCAAAGGGGGAGATTGTTAGAGCATAAATCTGTTGGATACAAGATCAAGAATACTGAAGGTCAAAGTTGAGAAAGTCAAAGCTGCAAAAGTCAAATCTCATTAAAAGTCAAAGTCTCTTAATAAAAGTCAATGTATTTGTATTTGTTGTTTCCTTGTTTTAGAGGGTAGTATAAATAGTTTTTTTTTGTATTTTAATTAGTTAGAAAAGTGACAAGAGATAGAAGTTAGAGAGAAAGAATACTTAGAGAGAGAGAGAGAGAGATTTCTAGAGAGAGAAAGTGTATTTGTGAAGTGAAAGAGTAATAAAACAGGTAATTGTTTGTTAATCTTGTTCTGCTTGATTAATATTGATTAGAAACTAGATTCAGGGACACACAATTGGTATCAAAGCAGATCCAAAGGTGAAATCAAATCATGAAAAGGTGGTTCGTCACTGTTCATCGAAGAGAAAATCAAGATTCTGATTTTTGAGTGTTTTTTAGCAGATTTTGATTAGAAGTTGTACGAAAAGTGTACTAGATCGAGTCTATGTACTTTAATTTTCGTATTGCACTGTAATTTCAATCCAATTTGTGATTTTGGTCGAGTTTTGTTTCACGAGTCGAAGTTCACTGTTTCATCAATCAAGTTGTATTGTAAGTGTTTGGTTGTACAAATCATGTATTGGAACATGTTATTGGGTTGATTACAAAGTTTCGTTCAAAGTTTCAGATCGATTGGACAAAGTTTGTTCGATTTCAGATGAAAAAGTAAGTTTTTGGGTCGACAAACGGAGGAACGCGCAAGATCTCTAAAACCCGCTAGTTCATCGTCAAAACGCGCAAGTTCGTCGTGAAACGCGCAAGGTTCATCAGAGTAGAACGCGCAAGTCGAAGGAAGAATTTGGTCTGAAACGCGCAAGGTTATCTGCGAGTTCAAAGGAAACACGCTAGTAGTGGCTAGCGAGTTCTACAAACTCGCTAATTGAAGCTAGCGAGTTTAAGAAGGAATAGTGACTTGCGAGTTCTTAGGCTTGCGAGTTTGAGGAGAAACAGTGATCAGTGAGTTCTTCGACCTGCGAGTTTGAAGATTCAAGAAATAATTCTAAGTGTTGAAACGCACAAGAGTAGCTAACGAGTTTGGTTTAAACGCACAAGTTTCGACGTGCGAGTTTGGGAAACGCGCACTTCACAGTTAGCGAGTTCTAGTGTGAACAGTGGTTAGCGAGTTTGATCTGCGAGTTTGATCTGCGTATTTGCTTGCGAGTTTCTCAAAACGCGCAAATATCTGCGAGTTTTCTTGCGATTTTACTTGCGAGTTTGTCTGCGCGTTTGGTTGAGAATTTATAGAACGCGCAAGTCTTAGTCTGCGAGTTCTTCAGTCTGCGAGTTTTAGGGCTTGCGAGTTCAATAGTGACTTGCGAGTTCTGTTACTTAGTCAATTTTTTTCAAAACTGTAATATGGCCTTGAATAGTGAAAATTTTTTCTCTAGGGGCGCTGCCCCTCGACCCCGCAAGTCTGCCTAGGGGGACATAGTTCTTTCTGTGATCAAAATATCTGAATTTATTTTCAAGATTTTTTCTTGTGATTTCACATTTTGGACTAACGATCAGTTCTAGTTTCTTATTTGATTAATTTTTCAAACAGGTTTAAACGAGATGACTTCCAAAGATGCACTCTCAATCGGAACATATGTCAAGCCTCCAGTTTTGTTCAAAGGCGAATACGAACAATGGAAGGACCGATTTTTGGACTTCATAGACAGGCATTCAAATGGAGAAAATATACTTCTGTCTATTACTGAAGGTCCAATGAAACCAGTCACTGTCAATGTACCAGATGATGATGCTGATGATTCTTCTGATAGTGGACATGGGGATGTAGAAAAGGAAGAAAAGACAAAACAAGTTAAAGTTGATTATTCTCAGTATTCAGAAGAACAAAAGAGTAGATTCAAAGCTGACAAGCAAGCAAGATCTCTTTTACTCCAAAGCATTCCAAATGACATATATATCAAAATTGATAGCTTCAAACATGATGTTAAACAGATGTGGGATCAATTGGAAAAGATGATGATGGGATCAAAGATAGGGAATCAGATAAAGGTGGCCAACTGCATCAATAACTATGAGGAATTCAAGGCAAAAGAGAATGAGAGTCTTGAAGACACTTATGAAAGATTCACTTTGCTTCTTAATGAGCTGACAAAGAACAAAGTCAAGAAGAAGCAGCTGGAAAACAATGTAAAATTTCTGAGTATCTTACGTCCTGAATGGAAGAAACACACACGTCGGATGAAGAAGATGAAAGATTTAATTGAAATCCCTCTTCACGAAGTTTATGAGACATTACGTCAGAATGAGGAAGAGGTCGAGGAGAAAAGAGCTGAAAAGAAAAAGGCTGAGAAAGTTCCTGATCCGATTGCTTTGGTTGGAGAAACAAAGAAAGAAAAGAAAGAAAAGATTGAGAAGAAGAAGAAAAAGAAAGTGAGTTCAAGTTCAGAGTCTGGTTCTGTGTCTGATAGTGATGATGGCGAAAGTCTGAAACAAGCCATGATATTGCTGACCCGTGCATTTCAGAAGAAATTTTATAAGAAGCCGGGATCAAATTCTCAACGTTATTCGTCATCAAGTTCAAAGAACCACGAGCACCGAGAGAGGGTAGAAGGCAAGAGATTTGAAGATAATAGGTATGATGAGAAGAAACTGGATGAGAAGAAGAAGTTTGCAAATGACTTCACTGCTGTTGAGAAGCCAGCAACTGATTCAATCAAATGCAATAATTGTGGCAAGTTGGATCATTATGCTAAAGAGTGTCGGAAGCCGAAAGTACGCAACTCTCAGTACTATCAGAACAAGTTGCTTCTGGCAAGACAACAAGAAGCTGGTATAGCTTTGATGGCCGAGGATGAGTTTTGGTTGGATCATTCCGAGGATGAAGGAGAAGATAAAGAAGAAAATGCTCATATCTGTCTAATGGGCAAAGAGGACAAGAATGACAAGTCAGATGATGAAGAAGTGAATGAGGTATTAAACTTAACTCCAAAAGATTTCATTACCAAGTTGGAAACCATGGTGGTTGATCTACAAAATTTACAAAATAATCTGAAAAATGAAAAGGAAAAGGTTGCTAAAAAGAACAAGAAGATCTTTGAACTTAATACTTCTGTTATCTCAAACAAAGATCTAATTGATTCTTTACGCAAATCTGATTCTGATTCTAAATCTAAAGTAGATAATTTTGAAAAGAAGATTTCTGAGTTTGAAGGTAAAGTAAATAGATATGAGTTTGAGAAAAATGAATCTGCACTAACTATTTATAAACTGCAGGTTGAAAACAAGAATTTGAACAAGAAGGTAAATGGTCTGGAAGTTAAACTTTATAAAAGAGATCAAACAGATCAAACCATCTTTCTTAATACTCCTAATGAAGAGGTAGATGTTAAGCAAAGATGGGGACTTGGTTTTAACAATCCTCATTATCTTAAGAAAGCCATCAGAAAACAGCCGGCACTTTATAACTATGATTTTCTTGCCTGTGCTGGTAAACATACTCATTTGAAACCCAAATTTGTTACCAAATTGTCAGATGAATATGAGGCCAAAGAAACTGAAAATAGAAATAATAAAAAGAAAATGCAACTACCGTTTAACTATGTAAAGTTAAATGATAGTTATCTTTCAGAAACACTAAAAGTTCTTTCAAAAGACAATTTTGTTAGTTATTCCGCATCTGAGATGAAGGCAAAACCTGCGATTGCAAAGGTTTATGTTCCTACATCTATTCTTGAAAGCAAAATAGTTGAGCTTGAAAATGTTTTATCTCATGAAAAACTTTTGGGTGATATACAACAAATTGTGTTTTCTACAGTTTTAAAGAACACTGTTTTTCAAGTTAAATCAACAAAGTGTTCTACAGTTTCAAAGGCACCTCAAACTTTCTCTGATAATTCTGATGACTTATTTGAGTCTGCAAATGATTCTTTTAATTCTGATGAAGGTAGCATGGAAGAATCTGATATGTTTGACATTAATTCTAAACTTCCTGATCATTCTACTTGTCTTGAAAATGACAAAGTGTTACCAAGTGGTGTTAGTAATGACAAAGTTTCTGTAACTGCTGATTACTATGCTAATGGTAAGAAACATAAGAAGCAGCGATTACAAAAACAGAAATACACTGGTACACAAAAGAAACCTCAGTCACAGAAATCTATTTTTCCTAATATCTACATCTTATGTTTCAGATTTAAGGAAGAAAAAGCTGAAAGCTCAATCCAAATGGAGACCAAAACAGAAGGATGCTGAGATAGCTGAATCAGTTACTGATAATTCTTGTACTAAATCTGTTAGTAGTGATTCTGATGTAGTTGATCAATGTGCTTCTCATAAACAAAACCTTGTAACTTCTTACACGCGTTATTCAATAAAGCAGTTGATTCAATTATCTCCTATTACTACTAAATTTCATCATAATTATCGGAAAACTGACTTTGTTTGTTCTCATAATTCTTCTGATTGGTATGGATCTTATCATGTATATTCTTCTAGATCAAATGATTTTAAAGGTTTTCAAATGAACAGAGGATCCATTTTCAAGTGGATACCAAAATCTTGTGCTAATTCGTTAGGGCCCGTTCTTAAATGGGTACCTAAAATTGTTATTGCCTGATTTCTCTTGCAGACCCGGCATATGTGGTACTTGGACAGTGGATGTTCCAAGCATATGACTGGGCAAAAAGCTTTATTGTCTAACTATACAGAGAAATTCAGTGGCAATGTCAGATTTGGAAACAATCAGCTTTCACCTATCTTAGGATATGGTGACATTATACAAGACAACATAACGATCAGTAAAGTGAGTTATGTCGAAGGCTTGGGGCACAATTTATTCAGCATAGGTCAATTCTATGATAAAGGGTTAGAGGTCAACTTCAAGTCTAAGAGTTGCTCAGTTCGTACTGAAGACGGAACAGAACTCTTGGGTGGACATAGAAAGACAAACCTCTACACCATCAACTTGTCCAAAGTTCAGATTGACAATCAGGTATGCTTGATGACAAAAGCTACACAGCAACAAAGTTGGCTCTGTCATAGACGGTTATCTCACTTGAACTTTCGTTACATCAACAAGATGGTTCGTGGAAAATTAGTAAAGGGACTTCCTGAGCTGAAATACGAGAAAGAACACTTATGCGCAGCTTGTGAGAAGGGTAAGATGAAGAGAGCCGCTCACAAACCGAAGCCTGAACCAAGCACTAGTTCTCCATTAGAAGTGATACACATGGATTTATGTGGTCCAATGAGAACTCAGAGTTTGGGTGGTAAGAAATACGTGTTGGTCATTGTGGACGATTACTCAAGATACACATGGGTCAAATTTCTTCGATCAAAAGATGAGACACCTGACGTTCTCATTTATTTCTTAAAGACGACTCAGGTGAAAATGCAGCGACCAATCAAGTTTCTTCGTACTGATAATGGCACAGAATTCAAGAACAAGATTGTTGAAGAATATCTCGAATCGGTCGGGATATCACATCAGTATTCTGCTGCTAGAACACCTCAACAAAATGGAGTAGTAGAAAGACGTAATTGAACGCTAGTCGAGGCCGCTCGGACTATGCTTAGTCAATCGTATCTACCTCTATTCTTGTGGGCGGAAGCTGTGTCAATTGCATGTCATACGCAAAATCGGTCCATGATACACCGCCGGTTTCAAAAGACTCCATATGAGCTGATCAACAACAGAACACCTACCATCAAATACTTTCATATATTTGGGTGTAAATGTTTTGTGCTTAATGACAGAGAGAGTCTGAACAAATTCAGTGCTAAAGCGGACGAAGGCATTTTTTTCGGTTATTCTTCAATTTCTGCTGCATATCGTGTTTATATAAAGAAGTCAAAGACAGTTGTGGAGAGCGTGAATGTTACATTTGATGAAGAAATGGCTTCTGATCAAATCAGTTCAGAACTCGTTATTACTGGTGTATTAGCTTCTGGGCAGATCAATCCTGAACTTGTGTCTACAGCGAAAAATTCGGATAACGCTTCTACATCTACTTCACATTTAACTGATTTAGATTTGTTATTTGAATTCTTTTATGATGAGTTTCTTGGAACTGATGTATCTAAATCTGCTGTGACTGACAGGTCTGAAGATACAAGCTGTTATCATCCAGTCACTTCAGATGTTATTACTGAACAAGCTTCCCCAGTTCAGACAGAAACTCATATTCCTATTGTTACTCCTACAGTTGAAGATGTTCAAACAAATGCTGAGTCAGAAGTAACTGTTTCAGTTGGGTGTACTACATTGTCTAATCAACAGCCTGAATCTGATGTTCCCAATGATACTTCTGCACATGAAACTTCAACTGACAACCCCCCTCTTGTAATTCAAGCTGAAGATTCTGAAAGTGGATTTCAAGATGATGATCATATTCAATCAGTATCTATTCCACTCCCACATGAGCATCGCTGGACCAAAGACCATCCATTACATCAAGTAATTGGAGATTTTGACAAGCCTGTTCAGACAAGGTCAGCGACTCTTAATCAGTGTATGCATGACTCATTCCTCAGCAAGATTGAGCCAACTCGAGTATCTGAGGCTCTTGCTGATTCGGACTGGGTATCTGCAATGCAAGAAGAGATCAATCAGTTTGAAGCCCTAAATGTTTGGAGACTGGTTCCTAAACCAGAAGGCAAAACCGTGATCGGCACTAAGTGGGTAGTCAAGAACAAAAAGGATGAAGATGGTGTCGTCATCAGAAACAAAGCTAGACTTGTTGCCAAAGGCTACAGGCAAGAGGAAGGCATCGATTATGACGAGACATATGCTCCAGTAGCGCGCATAGAGGCAATCAGAATGTTTCTCGCCTACGCCGCTCATAAGAACTTCACAGTCTTTCAGATGGATGTGAAAAAAGCCTTTCTGAATGACATTCTTAAAGAAGAAGTGTATGTGTCTCAACCAGAAGGGTTCGTTAATCCAAATAAGCCAGATCATGTCTACATATTGGACAAAGCCCTTTATGGATTAAAGCAAGCCCCTCGAGCCTGGTATGACGTCTTATCTAAATTCTTGGTCAAGTCTGGTTTCTCTAAAGGTAAGATCGATACCACTTTATTCATAAAGAAGGAAAAAGCTGATATTATTCTTATTCAGATTTATGTTGATGATATAATATTTGGTTCTAGTAATCCAAAATATTGCAAAAACTTTTCAAACCTCATGGTGTCACGTTTTCAAATGAGTATGATGGGAGAGATGAATTTCTTCCTCGGATTACAAGTTAAACAACTTTCTACGGGGATTTTTATAAATCAATCTAAGTACATTTTGGACATTCTTCGGAAGTACAAAATGGAAAATTACAAATCTATTGGCACCCCGATGGCACCAGGAACTAAGATCCACACTGATCCTTCGGGAAAAAGTGTTGATGTTAGAACCTATAGAGGTATGATAGGATCGTTGATGTATTTAACTTCCAGTAGACCAGATATTATGTTTTCAACATGTCTATGTTCTAGATATCAAGCTGATCCCAAAGAATCCCATTTGGCTGCTGTCAAACGGATTTTTAGATATCTGAAGGGGACTGCAGACCTTGGTTTGAGGTATCCTAAAGATATTGGGTTTCAACTGACTGCATATTTAGATGCAGATCATGCAGGTTGCATGTTGGACAGAAAGAGTACTTCTGGTCACGTACCATTCCTTGGAGACAAGCTCGTTAGCTGGACTTCAAAGAAACAGTTATGCGTTTCCACATCGACTGCTGAAGCAGAGTATGTAGCTGCTGCCAGTTGCTGCTCTCAAGTCTTGTGGATGCGAACACAGCTACGAGATTTTGGATTCAAATATGACAAAATTCCGATATACTGTGACTCGAAGAGCGCGATTGCTATATCTGCTAATCTTGTCCAACACACCAAAACTAAACACATTGATGTAAGGTATCATTTTATAAAAGATAATGTAGAAAAAAGAACAATTGAACTTTGTTATGTAAAAACAGATTATCAACTTGCAGATTTATTTACCAAACCCTTAGATGAGAAGAGATTTAATTTCTTGTCTCTAAGCTTGGTATGTTAAATCTGAATACATAATCAGTTATTACCTACTAAAGTTACGTATTGTTATTTTTCATCATTTTCTTTATCTTTATATCTGAAGGATACCTGCACTTTAATGGTTTGCTCATGATCTCAGGGGGAGTTAGAGAAGAATTTTAAATGATCTACATTCATTTGAGGGGGAGCAAAACTAATTTCTGCATTATACTTAACTGACAAAATTTTTGTGATGCATGATTTTAGGGGGAGTCTATAAGTAAAAAGGAGTAAGACTATGATTTTTGATTACTTCTGATCAGAACTCGTTCTATAATTGTTTTACTGTTTTACGTCGTTTATTTTCGAATAAATTTTGTGAATAAATTTTTGACTAGACTTTGAGACTTACAGGATGAGAGAAGCTGACATGATCATATCTACATGACTACAACTGACTTTCGGAGATTTAAGATTGAGCGACAAGGTAAACTTCTTATCTTAATCTCACATATATCTGAAAGAAGGACAACTTTCAGGTACAGAAAACATGTTCTTAAATGTTCAAACCACTTCCCAATTCTTAAACAGATTTTATAATTTGGAAGTGTGATTTTAAATGTTTTCATTTTATTTTCGTGCTTCATTGATAAACAAATCGTGTGTTTCCAAAGATAAATACTTGCGTATTGTCTTTTCTATATACTTTCAAGTATTCACACACACTGGTTTGAATTTTTGTTCAACATGTTCTTACCATGTCTCTAAATTGAAACAATTTTTCTTCGATGGTAAGACACTCCGCTTGTATTCAAAGAATTTTGAGCGATATTTCATTTTGAAACGGTCATTTCAAGAATGTCTATATCTTGTTTCGTATAGACAAATATCAATTTTTCTTGACCTTAAGCTTTAATTGATATATCATTCATTTCTGATCATTTTATACAATGTCAGATTTTCAAATAAGTTTCTTACATTCATGTTCATTCATTCAATTTCCTTGTTTGAAAATACTTCAATGGTTTAAAATGCTCATATCTTCATGATTATATCACTGAGCATACTTATATCTGACATTTGTATATGAGATTTAACTGATACAGTTAAACCATTTGAGTAACACGTTCTTTTAGGATTACTGGGTTCTTTGTACTAGGAATTAGCTAAACTTCTATGGATTCACGTTAACCAGTGTTTCCTACCCAAGAAGTTAATCCTTTAGTGATTGAGTGTGAGGAGTCTAAAAGAAATGAGTGTGGGTGTGCTGAGGTAAAAATGGAAAAGAGAGTTTGGTTAGTAGTGAGCTTATTGATTAAAAAGAAAGAGGGTGAGAGATCAGAGTAAAAGAATATCAAACTCTGCACCAACTACTTTCTGAGTCGGGCAGCCACATTACTAGCATTTCACAATTCTTTGGTGAATGTTATTGAATCAGGCAAATAGCCGATGCCAACTCTTGCTTAAACCTCACCAACCACTCATTTTCTTCTCAAAAAGAAAATGTTTCACATTTTCAAGGGGACGCAACATATAATCTATCTGATTTTCATTTGGAAAATCTGGATATTGAAAAAGAAGGAAGTCTGCCTCACCTTCGCACTTCAATCATGCACTTAGAGTCTGTGTTTATCTACTGTTGTCTCAGTGGTTTACACAATGTTGAGCCTTATTATAAAAGCAATTATTCATGCTTAATTCTTTCTACATTTGCACGAGCACACAAAGAATTTGTTTCTTTGTCATAACATTCATAGATATTGCCTTTGTGGTATTTCGATGATTGGATGGAAGCCCTGGGGGAGTGAACATCAAAAAGCTCCTTTATATTGTGTATTTGTTACACATAGTGACTTTGTGTTACTGACAGGCATTTTAACTGATTCATTTGTTGATTCAGGTGTTACATTCTTATTTTGTCCGGATTTGAAAAGATCTGGATAAATACATTGTTCGAATTGGCAAAGAATCAGAGGCTCAGATCAGAATGGTCAAAAGACATTTCTTGATGAAAGTTTTGATGATGTTGATGCTCAATTCATCAAAAAAGGGGGAGAAGAGTTCAAATCAAGAAATGTTGGTTGAAAAGTTTGAAGAAATGTTGAATGTTAAAGGTTTGAAGAAATGTTAAAGTTTTTGAAGTTAAAGGGAGATGATATCAAAGAAATGACAAAGATTTAAAAATTTGAAGACGATCAAAGAATTTCTGAAGTTTTGAGGAATTTTTCTTTGAAGATTATTTGCTAAAGCATTTGAGCTGATTCTGAAGATAATTTTTTTCCAAAAGTCTGAAAGTGTTCTATGTAAGCATTGGGGAGATTGTTAATTGTTTGAAGACAGTTTTGGAAAGAAGATCATCAATGAAAAAGGGGAGTTTGCTTTGACAGAGCTTAAAGTGAAGACTGAATTGCTAGATCTTTCAACAATGATCTTGAATCCAAAGGGGGAGATTGTTAGAGCATAAATCTGTTGGATACAAGATCAAGAATACTGAAGGTCAAAGTTGAGAAAGTCAAAGCTGCAAAAGTCAAATCTCATTAAAAGTCAAAGTCTCTTAATAAAAGTCAATGTATTTGTATTTGTTGTTTCCTTGTTTTAGAGGGTAGTATAAATAGTTTTTCTTTTTGTATTTTAATTAGTTAGAAAAGTGACAAGAGATAGAAGTTAGAGAGAAAGAATACTTAGAGAGAGAGAGAGAGAGATTTCTAGGGAGAGAAAGTGTATTTGTGAAATGAAAGAGTAATAAAACAGGTAATTGTTTGTTAATCTTGTTGTGTTTGATTAATATTGATTAGAAACTAGATTCAGGGACACACAATTAACCGCAGGTTCTGGACTGATCTGTCCAGAAGCTAATACTCCGGTAATAACGGGTTCTGAACTGCTTTGAACAGAAGCCATGTCTTCATCGAATGTTACGTTTAAGCTCTCCACCACAATCTTCGACTTTTTCAAATAAACTCTGTATGTTGCAGACGTCTGAGAATATCCGATGAAAATGCCCTCATCAGCCTTAGGACTGAACTTGTTCAAGTTCTCCTTGTCATTTAGCACAAAACACTTGCATCCAAAGATGTGAAAATGTTTAATTCTAAGGATTCTATTATTAATCAAAGCATATGGTGTTTTACCAAACCGACGATGAATAATGGAGCAATTTTGCGTATAGCATGCAGTTGACACAACTTCAGCCGACAGAAATAGAGGTAGATCAGATTGACTCAGTATAGTACGAGCAGCCTCGACGAGAGCCTGTTTTGCCTTTCTACTACTCCATTCTGTTCTAGTTTTCTGGCAGTAGAAAATTGGTGTGTTTATCCCGACCGATTCGAGATAATCGTCAACAATTTTGTTCTTAAATTCTATGGCATTATCAGTTCTAAGAAGCTTTACTGTCTTATGCAAGTTCACTTGAGTGGTCTTTAAGAATGAGATGATGACATCGGGCGTCTCATCTTTCGATCTTAGAAATTTGACCCAAGTGTATCTTGAATAATTGTCCATAATGACCAACACATATTTCTTGCCGTTGATGCTTTGAGTACACATTGGACCACAGAGATCCATATGCAGCAGTTCTAAAGAAGTACTTGTACTCGGTTCACGCTTAGGCTTATGTGAAGCTCTTTTCATCTTACCCTTCTCACACGCAACACACATATGTTCTTTAACATATTTCAGCTCTGGAAGTCCTTTCACCAAATTACCAGTCACCAGTTTGTTGATGTATCGAAAGTTGAGATGAGTTAGCCGTCTATGCCATAACCAGCTTTGTTGCATAGAGGCTTTTGAAAGTAGACACGCCGCATTATCAGTCTTGACTTTAGACAGTTTAATCGTGTAGAGGTTTGACTTACGCGTTCCGAACAAGAGTTCTTTACCATCTTTAGTTCTCACACAACATCGCTTGGCCTTAAAATTCACCTCTAAATCTTTGTCACAGAACTGACCAATGCTGAATAGGTTGTGTCCTAATTCTTCAACGTAGCTCACCTTCTTGATTGTTACATTTTCATGCACAACATCTCCATATCCCAGTATTGGTGAAAACTAGTCATTTCCAAATCTGACGTTCCCGCAGAATTTCTTTGTATAATTAGATAAAATATCTTTCTGCCCAATCATATGCTTGGAGCAACCAAAATCCAAGTACTACATATGACGGGTATGTACATGAGAAATCAAGGAACAATAGGTTTAGGTACCCATTTATATCTGGGTCCTAGCACGTTAGCACATGATT
The DNA here is from genome assembly GCA_023525745.1 of Arctium lappa. Taxonomy (NCBI): domain Eukaryota; kingdom Viridiplantae; phylum Streptophyta; class Magnoliopsida; order Asterales; family Asteraceae; genus Arctium; species Arctium lappa. The sequence goes on along the minus strand of CM042058.1, from coordinate 53,704,631 downwards.
TTGGCATCCATTTGAATGTGTACCCTTTGATCTTTTGAAAATCTTTTGAAACATATGAATTATATACATGATATGAACCAAACCAATTATCAGAATATTGTCGAGATACAAAATCATTTCTACGATATTTAGAAGACTTATTAGTAGACGGAGATAATTGGAGCAATTGATTTATTGAATAGGTCTTGTAAGAAGATACTGTAAGTTCCCAAATCAAGCCATGATGATTAATTCAATCAAATCAACACAAATGGTAGAGAGAGAATCTAGAGAGAGAATGTGGAAGTCATATATCTCACAAAATGTCAAAGGATTACAATGAACGCTCAAAAGTCTAAGTCTCACAGTTTTTTACTTCTCTCACAAGCTTACAAGCTATTTATATCAAAGACTAAAACACTCATAAGGCATAAACTCTCTCAACAAAGAAACTCTCAAAGACTTTACAAAGTCAAAGTCAAAGATACAAAAGATAAATGTTGATCTAAATTATTACATTAACAATCTCCGCCTTTTAGATCAAGCATTTATGTGAATCCAAGATCTCTAAATCCTAGAGAGAGAAAGTAGAGAGAGAGAGGCGCAAAGTATGAATTGATATTGAATGAGCGTGTATTTCTTACAAGACACAAGGACCAAAGGGACTTAAATACCCTGGTCAATACAACACAGTATGAGACACTAAACACAGTATAAGACCAAGCCTATAAATACAATGATTACTATAAAACCAGACTTAACAATATCCCCCTTAGTAATCATTGGCGCTGTGGTCTTCAAAATCCATCTTCTAAATCAGCATGGACCATCTAAGCGACTTTGCAAAGTTTTCTGACTTTTAAAAAAAAATTCTTCTCAGCATCTTTCATTTTGAGTTATCTTTGCTGCCTTGACAAGTCTGGACCAGATTGGAATAAACTTGAAAGAACAGTTGATTCATCAGTTTGTGCTCTATGCAACACACCTCTTTTAAATGACCTTGAAAGAACAATGGTGATTGGAGCAGGAACAACAAAAGACTTGTATTGAAGAAATTAGAATCTTGAGCGAATCTTGATCAGCAGATAAACGTTTGAGCTCTTTGTCTCTTTAACTTATCCTTAACTTCTCCCCCTCATGACCTTGATGATTTGGATCAACTTGGTCATGCAAATGTTGGAGACGAGACATCTTAAGATCTGCAAAATCAGAATAAAGGAAAAATAGGGGAGGTTTGCGCGACACGCTGGTGGCGCAAAGTAAGGTTTGCGCTAGCCGAAGGTGGCGCAAAGTGAGGTTTGCGCTACCAACTGTTGGCGCAAATCTGACTTGAACTCAGAAAAATTTACCTTTTTAAGCTCTTTGACTCCCCCTACACAAATGCACTATATTTGACAATTCAAGTTAGCATTCATATAGAAAAACAGACACTCCCCCTCGAAAACAGATAAGATCATTTCAGAAAATTTCTCTTTATTCACTCCTCCTTGAATAATGCACAAACCCATTAAAATATAAATGAGAACACAAGAAAATGAAACATCAATGTAGAAAGAAAAATATACTGAATATGTATTATGAAACGACTAAATATATAAAAATTTAAACAGAAACAAATAAAATTCTACTTAGTAAAATATCACAATAAAATCCATCAGATGAAATCAAATGCATGTGTTTGGATACAGAAACAAGTTTCATTGCATATCAAGTTAAGACATGTTCAGTTTCAAAAACTTTCATCAATCTATTTAGTGTGCTCGCATGTGAACTTCGAATAGCTTCAAGAAAATGCAATTCTAAAAATATAATAGAGAACTTTGCAAATAATCACACTAAGCCATCATCAAGAATTCAGACTTTCACAAATTTATAGGCTTATACCAACTCAAACATATCACCAAGTATCATGAGATGTGTGCTCATTGGCATCTTTTAGCATTGTGCTCTATGGCATGTTTACATGAGTGTGCTCTTTGGCATCTTTAAAGCTTGTGCACTTTGGAATCTTTTAATCAAAAAGTTTTGTAAGTAAAGAACATGCCGTAAACGTAACTTTCTATCTGATCCTATTGAAGGATTTGGGTCAGCTGCTCCCAGACCAGTTGGCGTTAGGGGACTAGGTGTCAAGCACCCCTTGGAACGTACTCTCCCAGATCAGAAAGTCTACATCGACATATCCTAAACCCATTCATACCAGTAGAACATGACTTTCGATCTAGTTCTATAGAAGGATTTGGGTTCGATCACTCCCAGACCAAATGACCTTAGGGGACCAGATGACAAGCATCCCACGGAACTTACTTTCCCAAACTAGAAAGGTCACAGGTACAAACTTTTAAACTTAGAGATTTCTAATTTATAAGAATTTAATAATCATCTCAAACACAAGTTTTTACATCGGAGTGCTTAGCCCATATTTTCATTATAATCCAAAATTCTGACTTTTTAGGTTTTCTAAGCATTGTAAACTATAAATATTCCGAATCACACAACTTTAAAACAGAAACAAAAGTTACAAACATGTTGCTGACTTTTCGACCTTTAAAAGACTTGAAAGTTGAACATATAAAACTTCAATATAAACAAAGTAACTTGAAAATTTATCCTAGACATACATTTTATTCAAAAGAAAGAAAAATTGTAAAACTTTTACTCTATAGAATAAAATTTGTGAAGGTTTAAACTTTTAAATTCAACATGCCGAGATTTGAAAATAGAAACATTTGATCGGCAAGTTTATATTCAGTTGAAACATAATATAGTTCAATAATATTATCTTTCACACAGTGTATAAAGAATATGTGTCTCATTTGAAAAAAAAATGGGTTGACCAAATTCAGGAGTTGAATTGAAATGCTCAGATTCTTTTAAAAACAATTGAGAAAACTAGAACAACATCATTATCAGAGATATATGCAGTGGAATAGAGTAGATGCACTCACAGTTTCTCATTAGTCAGAAGCTTAACAACATTGAAGAACGAGTCCTAGACTGACATGACTAGAAGTCGTAGTCCATTGAAGTACGGGTTCTAAGCTGAAGTACTTAGAAGCCAAAATCTTGACATTGAAGTGTGGGTCTTGAACTGTGTTATTCAAGAGCCATATTTATCTTACTCCCCCTTGACATGAAGTGCTTGCAACTTTGAGTCAGATTGAGATTTTGGTACCCACTTGAATTTGGGCCCATGTTTGTTAGTTGCAGCTCTTATGGGGAAATATTGATTAGATTTAACACGAGAAGCACGAGAAAGATTATCAGAAAAATAAGCACAGTCATCAGATGAATACAAAGCATAATCATCTGAACTAGATTCAGAAGAAGAATATGAGACATTTTTGGAAACTTGAATCATTTGCTTTATTGAATATTTTGAAATTTTCTTACAAACAACAAATGAATCACTTTTATAATATCTGTCTACATATCTATCTCCATCATTCTGAGATTCATCAGATATCCGCTTCACTCTCCAAATTTGCTTCGATGACTTGCTCAAAGTCCTTTCTGAAAGATTAGAATCAGAAGAATTAGAACTGTCAGAAAGAACTTTATCTTGTTTCTTTCACTTCTTTGACCTTCTTCTTTTACGCTTTGGTTTATAATACTGATCATTTAGCTTAAAAGATTCATCAAGAATTTCTGAATTAATATTTAAATTAGAAGAAATTTTTTTACCTAAGCAACCAATCTGATCAGACAATAAATCTGAACATACCTCGGAGTTAGAATTATTTTGAGAAAAGATATCAAATTTAGAAACTTCCATTTTGTTTACTTGACAATTAGAAGAAAAGCTAGAAATAGAATCTTGTTTTTGAGAAAATAATTTTTCTTCAAGACTAGACGTCATGAAAGAAAGAATAATATCAGATTCAATTTCTTTTAAAATATTTTGATCTTCCATCTTATCTTCACGATCAATGATTTTGCTTTCTAAAATTAAAGGAGGGGTATATCTCTTAGAATTATAAATGATTGGAGATATATTTTGTTTATCAGATTTATTAGCAAAAATATCAACAAAATCATCAGACACTGAAGATTTGACAGGAGATATATCATTTAAACCTTTTCTACCTCTTCTCGATTTGTCAAGAAAATATTTGGCATTTTCATATGTATAAACAAAAGGAATTTCTTTTTTCTTGTTATTTGTCCTTTTCTCATTTTCAATTTCTAACACTTGCTTCTCATTCATCCAATCAATTTTAAATTGAGGAGCATATTGAGCAAGAGTTAGATAATCTTATTTATATAAAGTAGGGGATTTTTCCATCGCATTGTTTAAACAATGTGGATTTTTAAAACCAAGTCCCCATTTTTCTTTTAAAGCTTCCTCACTCCTTGGTTTATTCATAAAAATTGTTTGCTCAGATTGGTTTCTTCGATATAACTTTTCTTCTAATTTATTTTTTTTATCCGAAAAACTGTCTTTTAAATTGGTCATATCAGTCAAAGACTCAATATAAGACTTATTTGATTTTTCAAAATCATCTAATTTCTTTTGAAAGATGTCTTTTGAATTTTCCAAAATAGATTTTTCATCTTTCAAAGAAATTTTCAATTTGTCAATCAAATCTGACTTTTCTGAATTTAAGTTCTTTTCAGATACTAACTTCAAGCGAAGATCATGTAAAGCAGTAATTATAACATTCATCTGAGAAGAAATAAAAGTGTAATAAAAATCAGAAATTACCTCGTCATCATCAGTATCAGAATCATCATCTGACTGATCATCTCCCACAAAGCACATCTGAGCGATCTCGACATTTGCAGCTTCATCATCAGAGTGATCCAGCCAAAACTCTTCTTCTGCAAGCAAAGCAGTTCCATTCTCTCTTTTCTCAGCAAGTTCCAGTTTCTTTCGATAATATGTTGAGTCCCTAACCTTCTTCACTCGACACTCCTTTGAAATATGACACGGATTACAACAGTTGTAACATGCAGTAGGTTTCTTTGCCTCGGGCACTTGAGCATTCTTGAACCCAGAAGTGAAGTGAAGATTGTTTGAACCCGACCTAGGTTGAAACTTCTTCTGATAATGTTGTGAGAGAAGGATCATAGCTTTTTGCAGTGCCTCGCCATCATCATTAGTTGACTCATCATAAGCATTATCAGACAATGCTTGTTCTACCAGTTGTTTCGTGAGGAGAGCAATTGGGTCCACTAATTTCTTGTTCTTCTTTTCAAGCTTAGCCTTCTTCTCTAGTACAATGCTCTCATCAGTCATCAAGATCTCGTATAGTTCCTGAATCTTCATTGTGGAGATCCGAAAGTCGTTCCTCAGTCTGTGACAAGATTTGTTCCATTCAGGATGAAGAGCATTGAGGAATTTCAGATTCGTCTCAAGCTCTGTCTTGATCACATTTATCTTTCGCAGATCATTCAGCATTGTACAGAATTTGTCAAAAACACTCTTTAGAGACTCACTTTCTTTAGCCTTGAACTCCTCAAAGTTGTTCATGAAGCGTGTATGTCTAAGTTGAGTCGCAACTGAAGATCCAACCATGATCTTTTCTAACTGTTCCCACATCTGATTTGGATAATTTTTGTAATGATCAACACGGTTATAGACAGAGTTTGACAAAGCTAGCATCAGATTAGCACTTAATTCTCGATGAGATTTTATTCGTAAAACTTCATCAGGTGTTGCGGGAATCTCTTTGTTAGTCTTTATGAAAGGTCCTTCAGTTAGAGACTTCATCATGTTTGCTCCATTAGTTTGACGTTCAATGAAGTTGAGGAACCGATCTTGCCACTGAGTGAATTCGTTTTCATCTATCAGTACAGGAGGACGAGTGTCTGTACCCAATGACATCATGAGGTCATTCTTGTACAACTGAGCTTGAAAGGCTAACTTGGCAGAATCCATGGCAGAAATCCAAAAAAATTCTAAGTGTTGACTGAGTTGGCACAAACTTGAGGTTTGCGTGAGAGGTAGGTAACGCAAGCTGGGTTTGCGTGAGACGAAGGAAGCGCAAACAAGGATTTGCGTGAGTCGTATGAGACGCAAACGAGATTCTCGTGATCAATGAGTGACGTAAAAGAAACTTTGCATGAGAAGTGCAATACGCAAACTGAGATTTACGTGAGAAGAAGCTAATGCAAACTTATGTTTGCGTGATACTAAGTTGGCGAGAACTATACTTCACGTGACGAATTGATGACGAAAACGTGACTTATCGTGAGAGTAGGGTGACGAGAACTTGAAATTTTCGCGAATCACGGAAAATACAACCTTAGCTTTGCGTGAATCAAAGGTAGCGAGAACCTACTATCTGCAAACAAAGAATGGATTTGCGCAAAGCTCCAGATGAACTAGCGCAAAGTAAGATGAACTCGTGCAAACCACTATGAACTCGCGCAAAGTATGAATCTGGCGCAAACCGCTGAAAAATAAGAATCTTGAGCAAATATCCACTATTTCCGTATCCCCTTCTTTTTCAGTTTCACCCTGAGCACGTTCAGATTCATTAGCAGTTTTTTGTCTCTTTGTCATCTCCCCCTCATGATCCTGATCAGAATCATGATCGTGCCTTTTTTCTTGCCTGAGCCTTGCAAGAATCTTGAATTGCTTTTGTCAACTGTTGGATGTGTTGTACCATTTCAGACTTGAAAGCATTAAATTCTGACACTGAAACTGTTTTTGAAGGTACTTGATGTTGTTGAGATCTTAGCAAACCAATCAAATAGGCATCTAATTCATCAACTGGTGCCTGGGATAATAGCTTCGCGTATAGCAGTGATTTCAGCTCCTCCACAGATAAATCAACTGACTGAACTAGTGGTGGTGGAGGTGGCTGAACAGGCATATCTATAGTTGATCCTTTGCCCTATAACAAACCTTTCACCTTTCCTAATTCCTCCCCAAACTTCGCCACCATACGATCTTCAACAACCTTTAAGGCGCCGTTGAGATATTCCTTTGACACGAAGTCTGGGAAAGTAACACCGGGGTAACTTAGACTTCTCGCTTCACTTCCGGTCTGATAACGCTTACACCGGGTCAACTGAAGATGATGGTGAGGCTTTGCAGAAAGTGATGATCCTTCTCTCTCAGCATTACCAGAGAAAATTCCAACCAAAGTCGGGTTCCAACTCTTCTCGCTTCACTTCCGGTCCTAAAGTCAAAGTACCCGAGCCAAAGACTGCTGCTTGCTACAACTGCGGAAAGTCGGGTCACATGTCAAAGGAGTGTAGAGAAAAGGTGGTTAGGGATTCGGCATACTACAGAAAGAAAATGGAATTGGCTGAAAAGAGAGAGAACGGAATTGTTCTGCTGGTCGAGGAAGAACTCTGGCTGGATCACTCTGACGACGAAGCTTCAAACGTCGAGATCGCTCAGATGTGCTTGGTTGGAGATGACCAGGCAGACGATTCTGATACGGATGAGGATGAGGTATATTCTGAATTTGACTATAATTTCATTACCTCTCAAATGAATATCATGATAACTGCTTTATCTGATTTAAGTTTAAAGTTATTATCTGAAAAGAATTTAAATTCTGAAAAGTCAGATTTGATTGACAAACTGGAAATTTCTTTGAAAGATGAAAAATCTATTTTAGAAAATACTAAAGACATCTTTCACAAGAAATTGGATGATTTGGAAAATTCAAATAAGACTTATCTTGATTCTTTGACTAAAATGACTTCTTTAAAAGATGAATTTTCAGATAAAATAAATAAGTTAGAAGAAAAGCTTTATCGAAGAAACCAATCTGAACAAACAATTTTTATGAACAACCCAAGGAGTGAAGAAGCTTTAAAACAAAAGTGGGGACTTGGTTTTGACAATCCTCATTGTTTAAACAAAGTGATAAACAAAGTTCCTACTTTATATAAATACGATTATCTAACTCTTGCACACTATGCTCCTCAGTTCAAATTTCATTGGACTAGTGAAAAGAAAGTGTTAGATCTCGAAAATGAGAAAAAGACAAATAATAAGAAAATCGAAATTCTTTTTGTTTATACGTATGAAAATGCCAAATATTTTCCTGAAAAATCAAGGAGAGGTAGAAGAATTTTAAATGATATATATTCTGTTAAATCTTCAATGTCTGATGATTTTGTTCCTTCTTATGCCCCTGATTCTGATAAGGAAAATATTTCTCCAATCATTTATGATTCGAAGAAATATACTCCTCCGTTAGTTTTAGAAGGCAAAATCATCGATCTTGAAGATAAGATAGAATATCAAAATATTTTGAAGGAAATTGAATCTGATATTATTCTTTCTTTCATGACTTCTAGTCTAGAAGAAAAATTATTTTCTCAAAAATCAGATTCTATTTCTAGCCTTTCTTCTCATTCTAAGGAAAACGAAAAAGAAGTTTCAAATTTTAAAATCTTTTCTCCAAATAATTCAGACTCCAAGGCAAATTCAGATTTATTAGTTGATCAGATTGGTTGCTTAGATAAATTTATTTCTTCTGATTTAAATATTAAGTCTAAAATTCTTGATGATTCTTTTACGCTCAATGATCAATATTATAAACCTAAGCGTAAAAGAAGACGGTCAAAGAAGTCGAAGAAACAAGATAAAGTTATTTCTGACTGTTCTAATTCTTCCGATTCAATTCTTAGAGATAGGACTTTGAGCCGGTCAAAGAAGCAGATCTGAAGAATGAAGCGGACATCTACTGATTCTATGATTGATAAGGATTTATATGTAGACAAATATTATAAAAGTGATTAATTTGCTTCTTGTAATAAGATTTCTAAATACTCTATTAAGCAAATGATTCACATTTCCAAAAATGTCTCATATTTGTCTTCTGATTCTAGTTCAGATGATTATGCTTTATCTTCTGATGATTGTGATTATTTTTCTGATCATATTCCTCGTGCTTTAAATGTTAATTCTAACAAATATTTCCCCATAAGAACTGCAACTAACAAACATGGGCCTAAATTTAAGTGGGTACCCAAATCTTTATCTGATTTAAAGTTGCAGGCATCACATGTTAAGGGGGAGTAAGGGAAATTGGCTTCTGAGTACTTCAGCTCAGGACCCGTACTTCATAGACTATGACTTCTAAACAAATCAGTTTGGAACTCGTTCTTCAATGATTTAAGCTTCTGACTAAATAAGATACTATGAGTACATCATTTTTATTTCCGCTGCATTTTATCTCTGATTATGATGTGTTCCAGTTTTTCTCATTATTTTTTTCAAGAATCTGAGCTTGTTCAACTATTTCTTAATTTTGTATAACCCAATTTTTTAATTTGAGACACAAATTATTTTTATAATGTGAAAGATGAAATAATTGAATTTTATTTTTTTCCAACTAAATATCAATTTGCCGAATTCTTTACATTTTGTCTTTAATGAAAATTTTTAACATCGGCATATTGAGTTTAAAAGTTTAAATCTTTACAAATTTTATTCTATAAAGTAAAGTTTTACATTTTTTTTCTTTCTTTTGAATAAAATATGTGTCTAGGATAAATTTTCAAGTTCTTTTGTTTATATTAAAGTTTTTATATGATCAAATTTCAAGTCTTACAAAAGTCGAAAAGTCAGCAACATGTTTGAAACTTTTATTACTGCTTTAAAGTTGTGTGATTCGGAATATTTATAGTTTACAATGCTTGGAAAATTCTAAAAAGTCAAAATTTTGATTGTAATGAAAATATGGGCTAAGTACTTTTATGTAAAACTGAGTGATTGAGATGAATATTAAATTCTTAAAATTCAGAAATCTCTAAGTTCAAAAGTTTGTACTTGTGGCATTTCTGGTTTGGGAAAGTAAGTTCTTCGGGATGCTTGTCATCTGGTCCCCTAAGGTCATTTGGTCTGGGAGTGATCGAACCCAAATCCTTCAATAGAACTAGATCAAAAGTGATGTTCTACTGGTATGAATGGGTTTAGGATATGTCTATGTAGCCTTTCTGATCTGGGAGAATAAGTTCCAAGGGGTGCTTGACACCTAGTCCCCTAGGCCAACTGGTCTGGTAGCGGCTGACCCAAATCCTGCAATAGGGTCAGATAGAAAGTTACGTTTACGGCATGTTCTTTACTTAATAAACTTTTTGATCAAAAGATGCCAAAGTGCACAAGCTTAAAAGATGCCAAAGAGCACACTCATGTTAAGATGCCAAGTTGCACACTGCTAAAAAGATACCAATGAACACACCTCTCATGATACTTGGTGATATGTTTAAGTTGCGATAAACCTATAAAATTGTGATAATCTTAATTTTTGATGGATTAGTGTGAGTATATGCAAAGTTCTCTATTATATTTTTAGAATTTCATTTTTTTAAAGCTAATCGAAGATTCGCATATGAGCACACTGAATAGATTGCTGGAAGTTTTTGAAACTGAACATGTTTTAACTTGATATGCAATAAAACTTGTTCTTGTATCCAACAACACACGCTTGATTTCAATTGATTGATAAAACTTGTGATATTTTACTGAGTAGACTTTAATTTGTTTAGTGTTTAAAATGTAATATGTTTAGTCGTTTCAAAATTTACATTCAGTATATTTTTCTTTCTACATTAATATTTAATCATTGTGTTCTCATAAATATATTTTAATGGGTTTATGTATTATTCAAGGGGGAGTGAACAAAGAGAATATTTTTCAAAGATTATATTTGGTTTTGAGGGGTAGTATCTGTTTTTCCCTTATGAATGCTAACTTAAATTGTCATATCTAGTGCATTTGTGTAGGGGGAGTCAAAGAACTTCAAAAGGTAAAAAAAAAATTCTGAGTTTAAATCTTGCTTTGCGCATCAAGCATGACACGCAAACCTTGTTTTATGCATCAAGCATGACATGCAAACCTTGTTTTGCGCATCCAACTTGAAACGCAAACCTTGCTTTGCGCATCCTGTGTGGTACACAAACCCCAAATTTGCGCATCCTTCGTAACGCGCAAACCTCTCCTATTTTCTCTGTTTCTTTGATTTTGCAGATATTAAGCTGTCTTGTCTCCAACATTTGCATGACCTAGTTGAACCAGTTCATCAAGGTCATGAGGGGGAGAAATCAGAGAAGTCAAGGAGATTTTAAAGAGACAAAGAGCTCAAAAGTTTATCTGCTGATCAAGATTCGCTCAAAGATTCTATTTTCTCAGCTACAACTAATTCTTTTGCTGTTTCTACTCCGACCACCACCGTTCATTCAAGATCATTCAAAAAGGTGTGTCGTCTAAAGCTCAAGGCAGCAAAGACAACTTAATCTGAAAGATGCTGAGAAGAATTTTTTTTTCTTTCTTAAAAGTCAGAAAGCTTCACAAAGTCGCTTTAATGGTCTGTGTTGTTTTAGAAGATGAATTTTTGAACACCAAAGCGCCAATGATTACTAAGGAGGAGATTGTTAGGTCTGATTTTATAGTAAACATTGTATTTATAAGGCTTGGTCAAATATTGTGTTTAGAGTCTTTCTGTGTTGTATCTGACCAAGGGTTTCTAAGTCCCTTTGGTCTTTGTTCCTTGTAAGAACTTTTCCGCACATTAATCACATTCTATACATAGATCCCAGTGCAGTGCAATCACAAGTAAATAAGAACAATGATGAACAGATTATAGGCCACAGCAACTAGTCATATGATTGATATAACTTCAAAGGGTTAAGGTTTACAGAGATAATTTCTGATTAGGGTATGTAAACCTAATGACTAGAAAACTGAATAATGATTTTCTCAAACTAACAAATGAAATAGAATTAACTTTAAATACGTAGGCTCGCAGGCCTAATGGGCTTATGGGGTTTTAGGCCCAACAAGCTTACAACTATGATAACTTGTCATAATCTACCCTGAACTTCTATTTAACTAACAAATTAGCCCTAACAATCTCCCCCTTTAAATAGAAGTTGAAACTCGCGCCAGTTAGGAACATATATCTTCCGAAAACCAAAACTGATCTCGAAATATCTGATTTGCGTTCTATACTCCAGTCGTTCTTCGATAACTCTCAGTGCTTTAAGAACAAGTGCTTTGAATGAAGAATCCAGTATCTGAACTCCTTTTTCATCTTGACTCAGCGCACGCTTCAACTTGTCTTTCAAAAGCATCAACGTACCATCACAGAATCTGGCAATCTGATCAAAACGGATAAAGCATAGAACACCTTTGTTGTTCACGTATGACATACCAAACTCTGGAATCTTTATAACTGTGAATGCAGGTACATTTAGAGCATCAGACGAAACACTCAGATCAGGCTTGAGCAGATTAATCTTCGGTTGATCGCTTTCTAACCCAATCTGAAAATCTTCCACTGAAGCAAGTTTCATTGCGCACTTCATGTATCTTTTCACGGTTTCTAGTGCATCAATGACTTCTCCGGGTCTGACGGTTCTGGTCTTTAAGTCACGTAGGATGAACAGCAGATCTTGTGGCTCCAGACATGGAAAATCAGCATCAGAAAAGCAGTATTGTTGACCATCTTCTCTTGTAACCATAAAGTTCGTATACTTAACCTTCATGAAGTAGGCAGGTATAATCTTATCAACTGATACGATCCTGAGCTTCATCTTGGAGTACTTATGCTGGAACTTTCTGTACACGAACACAAGTTCACGCTGTTTTTCTTTGTTTCTCACTGACTGTAGACCATGGATAACGACTTCATCATACTTTCTGATCTAGTGGGCAAAGATCTTTTTCTGGCTTTCTTCGAGGAAAGGAACTTTTATTCGGACTCTTTCCCACTTGGATGGACGAACTGGAGTAGTACGAACTGGTTCTCTAACTGGTGAAGTTGGAGGAGATCTCTCGGGAAAAACTGTAGAAGAGAAGTCAGGGTGATTAACAGTATAGGTCAATAAAGGAATCACGGCAGAAGACTGATCATCTGGATGCAGTATTTCATCAATTTCTTCTTGCATAACCACCAGAGCTCTTTTAGTATTGGCACATTCTTCTGTCGTGTCCGCCACTTCATACGGATCTAGTATTATTGCCCAATCTTCAGGAACTATCGGAGAACCATCTTCAAATTCCTCAGGCTTTTCAACCGTCGGATAATCGTATAGTACCAAGTCTGTCACCGGTTCCCGTTCCTGTTCCTGTCTCCGTCCCTCTGTTCTTGTACCGGAACCCGCACCCTGTTCAACCCGTTCTGATTCCACTATGTGTGTCTCTGGCTCAGATAGGCGTTGGTGCTTCTCCCCCTCATGGTGATCAGGATCATCCTGATCATCATGTCGGCTCTTGAGTCGTTCTGCCTGGCTACGACAGGTATCCTCCACTGCTGATAGGCGTTCAGTCAAAACAGCTACGGTTTGCTAGAGTGACTGAAGCATAGCTTGTTGGATCTGTAAGGCTTCGATAGAGACACTAGACTGGGGGTTTGGTGGGGTTGGTGTGGATGCTTGAGAACGAAGTAGAGATAGCAAATCGGCATCCTGTGTGGGTTCGGTTTGAGACTGGGCTATAAGTTTGGCAAGAAGGATGGATTTAAGCTCTGGGATAGAAAGATCTGTTGCTGGTAGGGAAGGTGGAATAGGTGTGGTCTCAGGCTCAGTCGCTGGACCTTTGCCATTGATCAGTCGTTTGATGTTGTCCATCTCTTCCCTCATCATAGATTGGACAGCCTTTAGGGCGCCGTCCATGTATTCCCTTGAGACAAACTCGGTTGGGGTAACTCTGGGGTCACTTAGACTTCCCGTTGTAGCTACGACTGTATAAGTCGAGCCGCCTACGTTCACGGTTGGCGTGATGATAGCCGTGGTAGGACTTCCACCCAATCCTCGTAAACTACCCGAAGGCGGATTTACTATGGGTGTTCCGGTCGGGCCACTTAGGCCACCGGCGATAGCCGAAAAAGGAATTTGTGTCCTAGGAATGGCATGTATAACAAATGGCTCTAGACTCCGTGCTTGCAAAGATGTCGAGAACGGGGGCAGTTGTTCTCTTGTTTCAATATCGGCACCCTCCAAGTGAAAGCCCGATAGCAGATGTGCCAAGTCCCCGTGAGAATGTGAAACCACCATCTGTTGAGAGATGGTGGAGTGGCTTGGTGGGGTGTGCAAATGCGCCTCTAGGTCCACGGCGGCTTCTTCAATACCCTGTCCCAACAAATGAGACTGGGTAGCAGATGTGGCTACCTGGCTAGACGTGGCTAGGAGGGATACGACCGATGAATGTTGTCCCGTCACCCGTGTACTCTCGGAATGCATTTTACTCCGCCTTTCCCTCACACAGCTCACTTCTTGATTTTCAACTGAGACTCCCTCCGCTCTCCTTATCTCTCCAGATGAGGGCTGATCATCGTCACCATCGGAGTCAGAAGACTCTTCATTTGATGCCGATGATGCAATTTAGGTTTCTTCGGAGTTGGAATTGGCTGCCATGTCTTCAGTAGCAGCGACAGAAGAGGACTGAACATGAACGGCTTCAGAATCTGTTGCCTCTTCTGCCATTTGAGTCTCGGTTGGTGGCGGTGAAGATGGTTGTCTTGAAGAACTAGGCTGGCTCGTTCCAACAGCACTGCCCACGCCAGATCCCCTCACTATAATAGCTCTCGACACACCCTGTCCGGAAGCCCCAGCTATCCGGACGCTCTCGCCTCTTGTTCGTGGACGCGGACCCTCACGTCGCTCAGGTCTTGCTCCTTGGGCAAGTCCTGCCTGTCCTGGCCGAACCATAGGAGATTGAATGTTGTGTGTGTGCCTATAAGCTATCACACTCAGTGCCGTGGGACGAGCATGGTCTAGTACCCCGACTTGGATTTGTCGGGCAACAACACCTTCCGGATCAGCGCGGGAAGGAATCTTGCGAGTTGGATGTTGTGGACACGTCGGGTGGGTAGAGCGGCGCTGTATCTCGGGATACAGGTTCATGTAGTTCCGGATAACGATCTGTAGGAACCGCATGAATAGAATGAAGTTTGATCGGCGAGATGCAGTAGACCGAACTCTCTGAATGAGTTCAAACCATAGAAAGTCGGGAAAGTCCACGTGGCGATTGTAGGCCACCGCGTGAAAGATGCGTAGAATCGGGGCGCTCTTCTGATCAATGCCCTTCGTTATAGAGGAAAGGCACCGATTGATGTATGTGAACAACGTGTACCATATCGTCGATAGATGTTTGCGGTTGAAGGTTGATGGAATGCGAAGTTCTGCGCCGTAACCCAAGGAGAGAAGGTTGGTGCACAGTGTAGCATCAGTGACCATAGGGTCGAAGTTTTCGCGGCCTGCTACGGATCCGGCGGTCGGTAACCGAAGGAATTGTCGGAAGAGATCACATGTGAGAAGCACTGGTGTGTGATCTATCCGTCCTTCAAGATGAAATTCGTCATCGGCCTCTAACGCATGGAGAGAATGCCAGAACTACTGTAAGTATAAGATTGGTACGGTTGCAGTTTCCGTTAGAGCATACGAGATTGGATGGCCCCTGAGTATCTCGATGATGACCTGATATTGAATAGCAGGTTGGGTTACATCGAGATGGTAGTTATTGGCTGTAAGAGGAAGGAACTGATCCTCGGGAATCAGTTCCGCATCTGCGATTGGATCAATCGCTGGCGGCTGGTTTTGTACCATTGTACCTGCTCCCCCTCGAATGGAGGACTCTTGAGACTTGCCAACCATCTGACGCTAGTGCTCCCCCTGAACACAGCAACGGGTTGTAGACGTCTCATCGTAATCAATTTCTTCTTGCTGGCGATATCCTTTAGCCACTAGACGCGCTTTGTTCCGAACAATGATGCCATTTTCGTTCTTCTTGTTCTTAAAAATTCATTTTGTCCCTATCACCGTCTTATTCTTAGGTCGGGGAACTAGGCGCCATACTTTGAGGGTCTCAAATTGGTTGAGTTCCTCTTGCATAGCAATTACCCAGTCCGGATCATTCAGCGCTTCAGAGACAGTGGAAGGTTCGATACGGCTTAGGAACGAGGAAAATAAGCAGTCGTTCGTGGTGGTGGATCGAGTTTGAACTGGTGTGGAGGGATCACCGATGATCTGATGAAGGGGGTGTGCTCGAGTCCACTTGGTGGTGTGTGGATGAGGTTGATATGTCTGGTGAGAACTGTCGACATCCATATACCCACCGGGGGGTATATCCTGAACTGCCTCGAGGGATGATGGCCTGTGAGGTGGAAGCTTCGTAGTGGGAGTCGAACAAGGAGTAGAGGATGACTCAGCTGGAGATGAAACGATGGGAGGTTCCGGGATTGCCGGAGAGGAAGCTTCGAGAGCACCTTCAACAGGAGTCGGTGCAGGAAGTTGAACAAAAACAGGAGTCGGTTCAGGAGCACCGTCATCAAGAACTTGAGCAAGAGTATGTCTATCACTTGAGATTGGGGAAGCTTGATCATTGGCAGTAGAAGATGGAGTACCAGGCGAGGATGGACCACCGGAGTTGGTAGGGCTAGTGACTTGTGTCACTTCTGGTGCTTGAGAAGTATTCCTGCACATGACGTAGTATTAGACTTAACATTAAATAACTCATCATAAAAGAATTCAAACAGCAAATCCAAATCAGAAAGATGTGCTCTTGACGTAGACGCATGATTTGAATCTACTGGAGATTGTGTAGCCTCTGAACTGAATTGACCAGAAGCTAACACACCAGTAAGTGCGGGTTCTGAACTGAGATGTTCAGAAGCCATATCAGTGGCCTCGTCAAAAGTCACGTTTACACTCTCAACGACGGTCTTCGTCCGTTTGTTGTAGACATGGTAGGCTTTGGCGTGTTGGGAGTAGCCGATAAACACGCCTTCATCCGCTTTGGGGCTAAATTTGCCAAGATCATCCTTATCATTTAAGACAAAGCAGGTGCATCCGAAAGCATGAAAGTAGTTGATGTTCGGGATACGCTTGTTGATGATCTCGTACGGTGTCTTGTTGAACCGCTTGTTGATGATAGACCGATTTTGAGTGTAGCAAGCGGTAGCAATGGCTTCTGCCCAAAGAAATAGTGGTAGCTTATACTGAGATAACATCGTGCGCGCTGCTTCAACAAGAGTTCTGTTTCAACGCTCTACCACCCCGTTCTGTTGAGGAGTACGAGCAGCTGAGAACGTATGCGAGATACCCACTGAAGTGAGATAACCGGTGAGGATTTGATTCTTGAACTCAGTGTCGTTGTCCGTCCTGATGGTCTGAACTACTTGGTTGAGACTGACTTGAATTCTCTTTAGAAGTGATATAATCAACTCGGGAGTTTCGTCTTTTGAACGGAGAAATCAAACCCAAGTGTAACGAGAAAAATCGTCAACCATCACCAGGACATACTTCTTATGATTAATGCTTTGAACGCGCATCGGTCCACATAAGTCCATGTGGATTAGCTCAAGGGACCGAGAAGTACTAGGAACGGCTTTAGGCTTGTGGGACGCCTTCTTCATCTTGCTCTTTTCGCAGGCAGCGCACAGATGCTTTTTTTCAAACTTTTGATCTGGCATACCCTTGACATGGCCACCGAGCACCAACTTGTTGATATTCTTGAAGTTCAAGTGCGAGAGACGGCGATGCCATAGCCAGCTTTGTTCAGCAGACGCTTTGGACAACAAACAGACTTCCTTGTCGGTTTTCAAGGACGAGAGGTCAATCGTATAGAGGTTGGTGCGACGCGTTCCAGCAAGTATTTCTTTACCATCCTCAGTTCGAACACTGCACCTTTTAGCCTTGAACGTAACCTCGAGATTCTTGTCGCAGAATTGACCGATACTGAAGAGATTGTGGCCGAGACCTTTGACATAGGAGACTTTCTTGATCGTGATGTTATCTTTGACAATATCTCCGTAACCCCTGATGGGAGAGGAGTGATCATTTCCGAAACGCACATTCCCACAGAACCTCTCGGTGAAGTTTGTGAGAAGCTCCCTTCTTCCGGTCATGTGCTTGGAGCAACCTGAATCTAGATACCACACATGACCGTCCTGCAAATAGTTTATTTCTTTTTAGGTACCCATTCGTAAATGGGTCCTTTGGGGTTAGAGTTAACACCCGACTTAGAGACCCGTTTAGATTTGGGTCTTTTTCTATCACGGGAAGCATCACAATGAAAATAATCATGAGCAATATGATATGAGCCGAACCAATCAGATGCAAGACGACTATCAACAAAATCATTTGATCCACAATAAGAACAACACAAACAATCATGAGACAGTTGAAGTAATTGCGGAATGGAATAAACTTTTAAAGGAAGAGTTCCATTACAGTCAACTAAAGGTTTAGAAATAAAAACATCATGATTGTTAATGTTCTTTTTAGACTTTAAGACAGGATCAACTAATTCTGATGTTGCCGAGCTTTCTTTTGACTTCTTTGCTACCCAAGCATATTTCACTTCTTTCCGCCGACCAACAATATCTGAAATGCCGTTAAACCTATAGTTAGTGGATCTGGAAATTGAAGATTGTGACCTTTGAGAGCGACCGGTCTTTTTCTTCTTCTGTGAATGCTTTTTAGATTTGGACTTTGAAGGTTTTGAATAATTGTTCACAGAAGGTTTTTGTGGGGCAGATGTGGAACATTCGCCCTTATAAAATGTAACCGGAGGCTCACAGGGCTGATTTATAAAATCAACATGGCTAGGTAGAGAAGGATTAAAATCAAATTTGCTCAAATCACCATCTAAACACACCTCAGAATTCAAAAATGCAGAAAATTCTAATTCCTCATCTGAAAGGACCTTATCACATGAGGACTTCAGAACAGTGGAAGAGTTTGTTGAGAGCAGATCATATGCGGAAGCATTTTTACAATCAGAAGACTGATCTGATTCAAAACCTTGAGACTCTTTTCCTTTATTTGAAATGATTTGTGACGAGTCACCCATAAAAGATTTGCAGGAAGATGTGTCAGAAGGAGGATAAGAGTTTTCAGACAGATGAGATATCTCTCTTTGGAGAACGGAAGTCTGAGCTTTAGGGTCAGCCTTGTGAAGTTGCACTTTCAGATGATCTGCTGCCATAGCAGCCAGTTGTGAGTGCAACTTCTTTATTTCCGTCTGGAAATATTCTTTTTCCTCATCCGACATAGTCTCCTTTTTGTTGGAACTGAGACACTCAATTTGAGATAAAAGTCCTTGTTTTTCCTTTTGAAAATTTTCCCTTTCTAGTGCATACGATTCTTCTAGCTGAACAAGTTTCTTTTCTAAAATCAGAGTTGGAACATAAACTTTGGGAGCTAGAGGTTCCTCCTCAGTTTTAACGGTTTTAGTATCTAGTTCAGCTTGAGAGTAACTATGAAAATAATCGGATGACAGAAAACGGGGTTTGTCAGTATTATAAGTAGCATTTAATGAATCATAGACAAAAGGAACTGTCCTTTTAGAAAGAACAGAGTTTTCTCTTCTCAACTTATCTTCCAATTCTTCCTCCTCAGTGGGTGTGGTCCATCGTATCTTATATTCTGGAAAGATTTTGTCTAATCCAAAAAATTCAGATGCATATAAAGTAGGAACTTTGGATAAAGCCTTGTTTAAATAATTAGGGTTATCGTACCCGATACCCGCATTTCCGTACTTTGGTTCTTTTGGTGCGATTAGCTTTAGCGTTTGATCAGATTGACCAAATTTATAGAGTTTCTTTTCAAGCTCTTCTAATTGATTAGATAACCTTTTGTTCTCATTCTTGTACGCCAAGTTTTGAGTGATTAAAGCAATTTTCTCGGTCTCAGACATACGTAGCTCATCGGTCAGGTCATCTACTTTGGTCTTTAGCTTTTGTGACTCCGTTGAACAACTGTCATTCTCTTCTCTTAAATTACAAATTGTGCACAGGTAGCTAGAAATTTCTGAGCTTTGTTTTTCCATAAATTCAGACTGTTTAGTGACACGGTTTTCCAGAGATGAGAGAAGTTGTTCTTTTTCTTTTAACAAAAACTTGTAAGAGTCAAGTTTGTTCATTGAAAGTTGCATCTGATCTAGTAAAGCTTTATGAAAAGGGGCACATACCTGGCATGGAGCATTGCAATCTTCATCATCAGTGTCAGATGGTGATGAATGTTTGCCCATGAAACACAGATGAGCTTCAGCATCCTCAGGTTCTTCATCCGACACTTGCAACCAGTAATCGTCTTCAGCCATTAGAGCTTTACCGGCTTCCTTTTCTTTGGCAAGAAGCAGCTTGGATCGGTAGTAGTCGGCATTGCGCACAATTGGTTTGCGACAATCTTTGGCGAAATGACCTAGCCGGCCACAGTTGTAGCATTTGATCGGCTCGTCTTTCGACTTTTCTTCATTTCTTTTGTCAGACTTCTTAACAGCTTCAAAGCGACTATTACCTTCAGTCTTTTCTCGATGATCACGTCGAGTAGAGACTCTTTTCTTGTTGGAGGACTTGTTAAAAAACTTCCTCTTTTGAAATGCTTGAGTGAGAAACACCATTGCTTCTTTCATCTTGG
Organism: Arctium lappa; assembly: GCA_023525745.1. Lineage (NCBI taxonomy): Eukaryota > Viridiplantae > Streptophyta > Magnoliopsida > Asterales > Asteraceae > Arctium > Arctium lappa. Next base: position 53,684,321 of record CM042058.1, on the reverse strand, counting down.
CAAGTTCTGGATCCGAGTCTCTATCTGGATCTTCAGGTTCAGAATCACTCAGCACGGGCTCTTTTCCAGATGATCGGCTGACGGACTTGCCTCTTCTCTCAGATACGAGTGTTATTTGATCAGTTGTTGTCTTTTCCTCTGCTTTCCCAATAAGTTCCATCACTTCTTCTTCGTCCTGGAGCAGCATTTCATAGAGTTCGTGAAGGTACAACTTCTCCAAGGTCTGAGTGTGGCGTATATGGGAGACGAACGGTTTCCACTCAGGCTGTAAGTTGTTCATAAACTTTATGTTGTTTTTCGTGTTCGTCTTTATGATCTTATTTTTCTGAAGATCATTCAGAAGCATATTAAACCTCTCGTAGGTTTCCGTCAGCGTTTCACCCTTTCGTGCTTTAAACCCATCATATCTGGTGATACAGTTGGTCACCTTTAGCTGGTTATTGATGTGGCTTCCCATCATCATCTTCTCTATTTGGTCCCACATCTTTTTCGATGAGTCCTTGAAGCTATCTATACAAGCATAGATGTCATTCGGTAGACTTTGAAGAAGGTACAATTTTGCCAGCTTTTCTGCCTCGTACATTTCCTTTTCCTCCTTGGTGAAATCACCAATAGATTTCCGAATCTGTCGCTCTGGCCATCCTTCAGCTGGGTTTTCTGGTATCACTTTCATTGGCCACTCTTGTGGATCCTCAGTCAGGCATTTATATATATTTTCATAGTGGGGTTTTGCTTCTATGAAGTTCATAAATCGGTCATGCCACTGAGGGTACTCTCCCCGAAAGAGCACCGGGGGCTTTTGGTCAGAACCGATGGCTAAAGCTTCTCTTGAGTTCATCTTTACTTCTTAACTTAAAAGCACTGTAATGATCGTTAGGCAAGTAGGATGATCCAAATATAAAATATAGAAGAAACACAAAAACACTTGGTTTAACAGAAAATCAGGTCAAACGAAAGACCGGAGTATGCAAAATATCGGTCGAAGGTAAGCCCGGAGGAAGCAGGTATCCGGTCGAATGATACGACCGGGGATACACTTATCCGGTCGAATGACAAGACCGGGGGAACTTTTATTCGGTCGAAGGGGCAAGACCGGAGCACAAGTGTCCGGTCAAATGAGTAATTCCTGGTAAAACTCTTATCCGGTCGAAGGACAAGACCGGGAATACACGTATTCGGTCGAAAGGGCAAGACCGGGATACACGTATCCGGTCGAAAGGGCAAGACCGGAGTACAAGAGTCCGGTCGAATGAGTAAGACCGGGAAAACAAGTATCCGGTCGAATGCTCAGGTCGAATGACTATGAAAGCGATAAACACAAATAACAAATAAGCCGATAAACACGATGAATCGACCGAAGAACACGAAGAATAGACCGAAGAACCCGAAGAATTTCTGGGATTCGATCGAAACCAAACCCAGATCCTTCGATCCTTCGATCGAAAGAAACACAGACAAATCAAACAAGAATGGATTCAACCGATCAACAATCAACAATAACCATTAGACCGAATACACCTAGACCAATAAGCATCAATAATAATCGACCGAACAAAAAATTTCCAGAAAATTAATCGACCGAAAAAAAACTTTACTGTTTTTCCACAAAAAAATCGATGATTTCTTTGAAAAACTTAAGCAAACATATATTGATCAAACAGATAACACAACCACTAACAATCAATTAATGCAAGTAAAGCAATTAACACAAGTAATTGATCTTAGGGTTTCAGACAAACCTTTTTACTGGATCAAACCTTTTTGCCTACTTGCTCTGATACCAATTGTAGATCCCAGTGCAGTGCAATCACAAGTAAATAAGAACAATGAGGAACAGATTATAGGCCACAGCAACTATTCATATGATTGATATAACTTCAAAGGGTTAAGGTTTACAGAGATAATTTCTGATTAGGGTATGTAAACCTAATGACTAGAAAACTGAATAATGATTTTCTCAAACTAACAAATGAAATAGAATTAACTTTAAATACGTAGGCTCGCAGGCCTAATGGGCTTATGGGCTTTTAGGCCCAACAAGCTTACAACTATGATAACTTGTCATAATCTACCCTGAACTTCTATTTAACTAACAAATTAGCCCTAACACTATACTTTGCGCATTCTTCTATCTCTCTCTACTTTATCTCTCTAAAGATTCATTGATTTGGGACTATCAATGATGGAGCCTCTGATCATCAAAAGGGGAGATGCAAGGGACAACAAAGGAAGGAAAATCAACTAAAGCTGTGAAAGCCAATGGCTCTGCTCCATCCCCTTCCACCAACAAAGATAAAGAAGTACAAGAGAGTGAAATAGAGAGGCACTCCACCTCTGCTGAAGACAACCAAACAATCTCGAAGTCTCCAGTACCTATTGTATTTCTAGCACCATCAACTTCAGAGGCACCTATCATCCAGGTAGTAAATGATACTCCAGAAACTATAGGTGCTCTGGACGAAGAAGAAGAAGAAGATGAGTAATTAATTGACTTCTACAGCTCTGAAGACGCATTCTCATCATCTAAAAGGCCAACTATACTCATGAGAAATGCATTTGGGTCACAGTCTGAAGAAGAAGCTGCTGATGTGGAAGAAGCAAAAGAAGATGAGGTAGTTAAAGTTGAAGAGTATGTCTACAAGAATGCTCTGGCTCATCTTCCTTCTGCATCAGAGGTAGAGCACAGAGTTGAAGACACTGCTCAAATAGAAAATCTAATCTCCTCTGCCATCAACGAAACCGCACCTCAATCCCCTCAAATCTAAAGGAAAGAATTAGAGATAGCTCCACAGCTATCTACTAAAGAACCCCACATGGTTGTTGATGAACAGGCCCCTCCAGAGGTACCTGTTCAGAAGACAAGCATTTACATCCCTACACTGTCCAAGTTCACTCAACCCCCAATATTTCTTGCCTCTGAGTCAGAGACTTCGATAGAGGACTATTTCAGATATCTCTACTGCGAGTTCAACCTAGAAGATACTCAAGTACTCCCTCTGTATCAAAGAATCAGGGAAAACATGGAAGATTATGAGTAGAGATTTATTAGAGATAAAACCAGTCTAAGAGCAAGTGTTCTCTCAGATTTCCATATCATAGAGATAAACAAAGTCTCTGAAAAGACATTTCCTTACAATAAAATCACCTACAGACATTTTGAGGTGATTCGCTCTGATGGGAAGGTTTATGAGTTTAATGAAAATGATCTCGTAAAATATGAACGAGGAAGGGCATTCAGAATGGGTCTATACGAAGTCAGGCGCGCTATGGAAGCTCATGCCAAGCTAAGGTGTAGACTTGATTTTCAAAGGCTGAAAGTCTTTTAGTAATGATCTTGATCCAAAGAGGGAGAATGTTAGAGTAGAAATATGTTGGGTTCAAGATCATAAAGATTGAAGATGAAAGTTCAAGAGGTCAAAGGCTGAAAGTCAACTCTCATGGAAAGTCAAAGTCAATGTTTTGTATTTTGTTTCCTTGTAATTGTGTGAGGGTATAAATACCTTGTGTCCTTGAAATCAGTTGGCAACAAGAGAAGTCAGATTAAGTGAAGAGAGCAGATTAGAGAAGAGGTGATTAGAAAATCATTCTAGAGAGAGAGAGAAAGTGAACAGAGAGTGAGAAAGTGAGATTTGTAATTTTGAAGATTTAATCAATGACATATGATTACGATTGTTGAATCATCTTGATTGTTTGTTTACAATTAGAACTTGATAAGATCTAGGAATAACAATTGGTATCAGAGCAGATCCAATTGAAATCATTTCAATAAAATATGTTCGACACTGTTACATTGACTTCCAGGTTTGATTTTGAGTGTTTGTGTGTTTTTCGAGTTGGAATCAATTGGTTAGTGATCGATTAGAGTATCAGATCGAGTTTGTATCGTTTAATTCGACAATTGCACTGTAATAGTTTGTGATTTTTGATGAATTTAGTGTTTTTAGAGTTCACGAGTTACATGCACTGTATCATAGATTGATTTGTTCATGTGAGTGTTTGTTATTGAAATTCCTTGATAGAATCTTGTTCTAGATGTATATGTGATCAAACTGTCAAGGTGTCAGTTTGAAATTTGAAGTCTAGATAGGATTTCAAGTAAATCAAATCGTATTTTGGTTGTACAGTTGAAGAACTCGCAGACCATCTGAAGAACTCGCAAGTTCTTCAAGAATTCGCAAGGTTATTCAAGAACTCGCAGAGGCTCGAGACAAGGATTCGCAAATCGATAAGAATTTGCATTGTCATTTTCTGAAATTCAAGGACAGGATTCGCAGATCTTAAGGATGACTACTCAAGGAAAAATGACATCAAAAGAAGATATTGTTAAACTTAAAGCAGAGCTTCTTTCTCTTGAAAAACATTTTGCACTAAGATGTAAAAAGTTGGAACAGTTACATATGGATGTTGTTGTATCTAAAAGCCATATGGAATATTATAAGCAGAAACATGATGATCAAGTTACCATTTACATTAGTCTTAAAGAGTGGATGCATGCACATATAGGTTTTCTAAAGAAGGCAACAGGTTCAGGTCAATATTCAGAATTTTTTGCCAAATACAAGGAACATATTCAACAACTAGAAAAAGAAGTTCTTCAAGTTTTGAAATATGATAAATGGTTGGAAGTTGAGAAATTAAAGACTAAGAATTCTGAATTATTGCAAAAGATTTATGATTTGGAAATTCAGATAATCCAAATCCAACATGCATATTCTGTTGACAGTTATGAAATGAAGATTAAGAATCTGGAGGATGCTAATGCTGAGCTTCAAAAGAAAATATTTGATCTGGAGAAAAGGATGGCTAAAGAAAGATATGATTTTCAGAATGAAAAGAAAGGGTTTGCTAAGAAATTTTGAGAAAGTAATAGTCTTGGAAAGAGAAAAGTTTGCCAACGAAAAGAAGGCCATTGAACAAAAGAATGTTCGATTCTTCAAAAAAATATCCGGCGAGAGAAACAATGCTGAGAAGGGATTTGAAGATTTCTGATTTGGAAATTCAGATAATCCAAATCCAACAAGCAGATTTTGTTGACAGTTATGAAATGAAGATTAAGAATCTGTAGGATGCTATTGCTGAGCTTCAAAAGAAAATATTTGATCTGGAGAAAAGGATGGCTAAAGAAAGATATGATTTTCAGATTGAAAAGAAAGGGTTTGCTAAGAAATTTTGAGAAAGTAATAGTCTTGGAAAGAGAAAAGTTTGCCAAGGAAAAGAAGGCCATTGAACAAAAGAATGTTCGATTCTTCAAAAAAAATATCCGGCCAGAGAAACAATGCTGAGAAGGGATTTGAAGAAGAAAGAAGCATGTTTGAGGATGAGATTATGAAGCTGACAGAGAAGTTATCTGAACTATCTGAGGGTGCACTGAAAGAGAAGAAAATGAAGTCTAAGTTTGAGACGAAGATTGACCTTCTCATCAAAGAAAGAGATAACTTTGCTTCAAAGATTAAAGAGCTTGAAAAGATTGTTTCAAAGGTGGTGGTGACTGAGCACACGACTCTAGAGTCACAAATCCACACACCTAGTGATGATCCAACTGATTCTGAATTTTCATTCAAGACAGCGACAAGCTCAAATCATAAGACTGTGTCTTCAAAGAGGCCAGTTAAATCTTCTAATCAGATTCGTAGTACTAACCTTTTCTATGATAGAAATATAGATGGTTCAGATACACATCGAAGAAGAAGGAGATATAAAGAAGAAGAACTGGTCTGGAAGAAGAAACCAGTTGAAGAAGAGAAGAAAGATGGGAAGAAAGATGAGCTGAAAGGAAAGAAGTCATGTGTACATACACATAAAGCCAAGAAGAACAATGCGCGTAAAGGTAAACCTGATCATATCTATACGAAAGATCAATTAATCAGGTTATCAAGTAAGAAATACTATTGTTCTTATTGTCGTGCACATGATCATGTTCATAAAACAAGTGGTCATTTCTGGTATGGTTCTTATTCCGTTACTCCCATTCGAACTGCAACTAACACATATGGACCCAAATACGAGTGGGTACCAAAGCCGAAAGATGAATCTGTGTTGCAGGCACCTACAGTGAAGGGGGAATAAGAGAACCAAGGCTTTTAAATAAATCAGCTTAGGCTCGTACTTCAACGAAGTTTGACTTCTAAACACAACAGGTTAGGACTCGTACTTCAGTGATCAAAAGACCTTACTCTTGTGCTGATAAGAGATTTTACTGCAATACTCGAATGAGGAAATCAACCATCAAGGGGGAGTACATAATTTTCTGAAATATTTTTGCATCTGATAGATATGATGAAATACATTTCAAAATAAAATTGTAGATCTCTATCATGTGCTTTTTCACTGACATATTTTAGATGCATAACTTCAGGGGGAGTAAAGATGATGATTTCTGATTACTTCTGATCAGAACTTGTACTTTCAATATTTTACTGCTTTATGTATTTTATTTTTCAATAATGTTGTGAATAAAGTTGCTTTGACATGACTTTGAGACTTGTGCAGAATGAGAGAAGCTTACAAGATCATATTTTTATGACTTCAGTGTGACTTCATTAAGAGGAAGCGAAAAGGTTAATTTCTTATCTTAATCTCATATATGGTTGAAAGAAGGACAACTTTCAATCATAGAAAACATGTTCTTAAATGTTCAAACCACTTCCCGATTCTTAAACAGATTTCATGAATTGGAAGTGTGATTTTAAATGTTTTCAAGATTTACTTGTGTTTACATGATTACAAACCGTGTGTTTCCAAAGATAAATACTTGTGTATTGTCTTTTCTATATACTTTCAAGTATTCACACACACCGGTTTGACTTTTTGTTCAAAATGTTCTTACCATGTCTCAAATTTGAAACATATTTTTCGATGGTAAGACACCCCGATTGCACTTCAATGAATTTTAAGTGTTAATTTCATTTCGAAACGTTTATTTCAAGACTTGTCTATATCTTGGTTCGTATAGACAATATCCATTATTCTTGACCATAAGCTTTAATTGCTAAATAATTTCCTTTCTGATCATTTTCATACAATGTCAGATTTTCAAATAAGTTTCTTGCATTCATGATCATTCTTTCAATTTACTTGTTTGAAATATCTTCAATGTTTAAAAATGCTCATATCTTCAAGATTATATTCTGAGCATACAAACATCTGACTTGTATTTGCGCTTTAACTATTCAAGTTAAACCATTTTGAGAAACATATACTTAATAGGACAATATGGGTTCTTTGTGCTAGGACTTAAATGAACTTCTATGGATTCACGATAACCAGTGTTTTCTACCCAAGAAGTTAATCTATAGTGATTGAGTGTGAGGAGTCAAAAAGAAATGAGTGTGGGTTGTGTGTTGAGATAAAATGGAAAAGAGAGTTTGCTTAGGTGTGAGCTTAAATGATTAAAAAGAAAGGGGTGTGAGATCAGAGTAAAAGAATATAACACTCTACACCAACTACTTTCTGAGCCGGGCAGCCACATTACTAATGATTCACAATTCTTCGTGAACGTTATTGAAATAGGCAACTAGCCCATGCCAACTCTTGATATAAACCCCACCAGCCACTCTTTTTCTTCTTAAAAAGAAATTGTTTCATATTTTTCTAGGGATGCAACACATAATCTATCTGATTTTCATTTGGAAAATCTGGATATTGAAAAAGAAGGAAGTCTGCCCCCACCTTCGCACTTCAATCAGGCACATTGAGTCTGTATTTATCTACTGTTGTCTCAGTGGTTTACACAATGTTGAGCTTTATAAAATCAATCATCTTGTGCTTAATTCTTTCAACACTTTCACGAACACACAAGGAATTTGTTTTCTTGTCATAACATTCATAGAAATTGCCTTTGTGGTGTTTTGATGATTGGATGGAAGCCCTGGGGGAGTGAACATAACAAAAGCTCATTTCCTATGTGTATTCATTACATACAGTAACTTCGTGTTACTGACAGACATATTAACCGATTCATTTGTTGATTCAGGTGTTACATGAATATTTTGTCTGGATTTGAAAAGATCTAGATAAATACATGGTTACAGATCAACGAATCAGTGGCTCTTGAGCAGATCAGAATGGTCAAAGACATTTATTGAAGACGGTTTTGATGATATTGATGCATTATTCATCAAAAAGGGGGAGATGGTATCAAGAAATGTTATAGTTGGGAGAAGATGTTCAAGCATTAATTGTTAAAGGAAGTTTGCTGAAAGAATTCAAAGATTTCAGAATTGTTGAGAATTTTTACTGAAATTTTATTTGGCTGAAGCAATCTGGATTGTGGATGAAAGAGAGGTTTGTTGACAACCTTTGGACAGAATGTCAATTATTATTGAAGAACAAAGTTTTGAAAGATTGTGCTTATCAAAGAAAGGGGAGAATGTCAGGATTTTCATATGTATAGGGGGAGAATGTGGATTGTCTGAGAAAATCATTTTTGTATCAAAGGGGAAATTAGAAGATATGATAAAGGTTGATCAAAGTGGGAGTTTATTCAAAATGAGCTTAAAGAGAGAAGATCGCATTGCTAAATCTTTTAGTAATGATCTTGATCCAAAGGGGAGAATGTTAGAGCAGAAATATGTTGGATTCAAGATCATAAAGATTGAAGATGAAAGTTCAAGAGGTCAAAGGTTGAAAGTCAACTCTCATGGAAAGTCAAAGTCATTTTGTAATAAAAGTCAAAGTCAATGTTTTATATTTTGTTTCTTTGTAATTGTGTGAGGGTATAAATACCTTGTGTCCTTGTAATCAGTTGGTAACAAGAGAAGTCAGATTAAGTGAAGAGAGAAGATTAGAGAAGAGGTGATTAGAAAATCATTCTAGAGAGAGAGAAAGTGAACATAGAGTGAGAAAGTGAGATTTGTAATTTTGAAGATTTAATCAATGACATATGATTACGATTGTTGAATCATCTTGATTGTCTGTTTACGATTAGAACTTGATAAGATCTGGGAATAACACATACGATCTGCTCTAATGATAGGTTTTAGTTCTTTTCCTTTATTTTTGTTGTTGTTATCTTCTCTGTTTGTAATTCATATCATTTGAGAAGTAACATTTAAGAGGATGATTCTCTCCTCTATGCTTTGTAGATTAAATTTCTCTGCTATTTTCGAAATTTTTTATTTTCAATACTTAGGGGGAGATTGTTAGTCCCAATTCTGTAATATAAAAGTATTGAAAATATTTCAAGTCTTCCTCTAAAGACGTTTAGAGACTGCTGCAAAGAAAGCCAAGTCTACCTCTGAATTTAGTTCAGAGATAGACTCTTCAACCAAGAAGATATCAGAGATAGCTTCATCAAAGATCTAAGTCAGAGCTCTGAAGACATTCTCTCTGAAGATCAAGATGAAGAACTTCTACAAGTGTTGACAGAGGAACAGAAGACACGTTGTGTGTCCCACAATACATGCAATCAATCAAGATGACAAACAATTAACCAATCAATTTCTATTTCATTTCAATTTGGATTACAACAGTATGATCTCAACTCTCAATAATTATCTCTCTACAATTACTTCTCTCTAGATGCTACCTTCTAGTCTAATGATTGTACAAACAAAAGCAAAAGCTATTTATACCCTATTACAAATAAAGACAAAATACAAAATACATTAACTTTTAACTAAGACTTATTACAAAAGACTTTGACTTTATTCTTGAGAGGCTTTGACTTGAACTTTTGACTTTGACTTTCATCTTTCATCTTCATGATCTTGTATCCAACACATTTGTGCACTAACAATCTTCCCCTTTGGATTCAAGATCATATTCAAAAAGAAATTTCAGCAATAAAGCACAATCTCCCCCTTTGTTAAGAATTGTTAACAAAACATAATCTACCTCTTTGGAAATAATACTGATCATCTTCAAAGAATAATATCTCGAGCTTCCCTTTTAAATTAGAAACAAATTATCTCCTTCTTTCGGATAAGCAAGATCAACTTTCAACATTCTCGAGCAATCTTCTTCTTTGATTTGTCTTCAAAACTTTCTATAATCTTCCCCAAAGAATATTTAACAATCTCCCCCAAAGGTTATTAAAAACCTCTTTCAGACTTCAAAAAGGAAATTATCTACAGATTTAGCTCAGTTTGCTTTAGCAAATAATCTTCAAAGAAATTTTCTGAAATCTTCAGCAAATATTCTGAATTCTTTGAACTTTCTTTCAAGTCTTGAACAAAACTTGAACAATCTCCCCATAACACATACAAACTTGTTCACCATACAACATTTCTTGAAATAATTTCTCCCCTTTTTTGATGATGCAACATATAAATCATCAAAAACTCCACAAGAAATGTCATGAATCTTTTCTGACCATTGATCTTTGCCACTAAGCCACTGAACATCTGCCAATTCATAATATATTCATCCGAATCTTTGCAAATTTAGACAAATAAGAATATAACACCCAAATCAACAAATGAATAAGTTAAAAATGCCTGTCAGTAGCACAAAGTCACTGTGTGTAACAAATACACATTGGAAAGGAGCTTTTTGATTTTCACTCCCCAGGTATTCCATTCAATCGTTGAATAACACAAGGTTAAACTATGAACGTTTAGACAGAAAAACACATGTTCTGTGTTTTCGTGCTTGTGTATGAAAGAATTAAGCATATGATTGCTTTATCAATTAGGATCAAAATGTGTAAACCACTGATACAACAATAGTAATACACTGACTAAATTGTGCATGATCGAAGTGCGAAGGTGGGGCAGACTTCCTTCTGTTTCAATATCCACATCTTCTGAATGAAGATAAGATATATTATGTGTTGCATCCCTAAGAAAATATGAAACATCTCTTTGTTGAGAAAAATATGAGTAGCTGGGGGGTTTAAGTCAAGAGTTAGCATGGTCTAGTTGCCTGTTTTAATGATGTTCATGAAAAAAATTGTGAAACAACAGTAATATGGCTGCCCGGCTTAGAAAACGTTTGGTGCAAAGTTTGATATTCTTTTATTATGATCTCTCATTCTCTTTCTTTTTAACATTGAGTTCACTTCTAACCAAACTCTCTTTACATTTTATCTCAGCATACATACCCACACTCAGATATTGACCCATCGCCTCTCGTTCACTCAAGGTTAACTTCATGGGTAGGAAAAACTAGTTAACGTGAATCCATAGAAGTTCTATTAAGTCCTCACACTGATCACATGTATTTGTCCTATAAGCAAAATGTTGCTCAAATGGTTTAACTTGAACAGTTAAAGCATATAATGAAATACATGTCAGATATTTGTATGCTCATGAAGATAATCATGAAGATTTGAACATTTTAATCATGAAAGATTCTCTCAAAGCAAGAATATTTAATGAATGAAATGAATACAAATTTCTTGTTTAAGAATTTGACAATGTATGAAAGGATCAAATAAGAATGATATAGCAATATAATCTTAGGTCATGAAAAATTGGATGTTGTCTATACGAAACAAATATAGACATTCTTGAAAGAAACGTTTTGAATGAAATAATGCTCGAATATCAGTGAACTTCAAACGGGGTGTCTTACCATCGAAAATTAGTTCCAAATTTGAGACATGGTAAGAACTTAGTCAATAAAAGTACTACAGCGGTGTGTGTGAATACTTGACAGTATATGGAAAAGATAATACACAAGCATTAATCTTTGGAAACACACGATTAGTTTAAACGATGAAGTTCATAATATATGAAAACATTTTAAAAAATCACACTTCTATATTCATGAAATCTGTTTAAGAATCGAGAAGTGGTTTGAACGTTTTGAAATATGTTTTCATAGTTGAAAGTCGTCCATATTTCAAATATGTATGAGATTAAGAATATAATAATCCTTACGCTCAGCTTGAATCTCATGAAGTCAGCTCGAAAGTCATGATTGATATGATCATGTAAACTCCCCCTCAAATTCTACAATCAGTCAAAAAGTCGTCAAAGTACAAAGTCTTATTCACAAACTTTATTGAAAAATTAAAGACATGAAAGCAATATACTTCACTTGATTTATAAAAATCCCGGTAGAAAATTGTTTAACTTGTAATCCGAGAAAGAAGTACATCCCTCCCATCATACTCATCTGAAATCGTGACACCATGAGGTTTGAAATATTCTTACAATACTTTGGATTAGTTGAACAAAATATGATGTCGTCCACATATATTTGAATTAAAATGATATCAACTTTCTCCTTTTTAATAAAGAAAGTAGTATCGATTTTACCTTTAGAAAAGCCAGACTTGACTAATATTTTTGATAGAACATCATACCAGGTGCGAGGGGCTTGTTTCAAACCATAAAGAGCCTTGTCCAGATTGTAGACATGATCTGGTTTATCAGGATTGACAAAACCTTCAGGTTACGAGACATAGACTTCCTCCTTTAGAATGCCATTCAAAAATGAAGTCTTCACGTCCATTTGAAAGACTGTGAAGTTCTTGTGTACGGCGTAGGCTAAAAACAGTCTGATTGCCTCTATACGCACAACTGGAGCATAAGTATCGTAATCTATGCCTTCCTCTTGCCTATATCCTTTAGCAACTAGTCTTGCTTTGTTCCTTACAAGGATACCATCCTCTTCTTTCTTATTTTTGAATACCCATTTCATGCCAATGATTGTTTTTCTTTCAGGTCGTGGCATGAGTCTCCAGACTTTAAGCTCTTCGAATTGATTGAGATCTTCTTGCATTGAAGTTATCCAATCTGAATCAGCTACAGATATTCCGGTAGGCTCTATCTTACTCAGAAATGAATCATGCATGTACTGGTTCAATGTTGCAGACCTAGCTTGCACCGACTTGGACAGATCTCCAACTATTTGATATATGGGGTGCTCTTTGGTCCACTTATGTTCATGAGGGAGTGGATTAGAAATAGACTGATCATGTAGATCATCTAAGTAGCCACTATCGTCTTCTGATTGGGGTTCAGTTGAAGTAACAAGTACAGAGGTTTCAGTTGATTGGATATTTGTTGTCTGTTGAGTAGGCATGACAGTGCACCCAACTGATGTTGCAACCTCTGGCTCTTCATTAGCATGTACAACTTCAACTGATTGAGTAGGTGTTTGAATTTGAATTTCTTCCTGAATCGGGGAATTTGATTCAGTTGAGATATCTAAAGTGATTGGATGATGATTACTTGAATATTCAGATTTGTCAATCACAACAGGTTTTGTCACTCTAGAACCAAGAAATTCATCATAGAAAAATTCAAACAATAAATCTAAATCTGACAAATGAGATGTAGACGTTGACGCTTTATCAGAACTAGAAACATTAACCGCAGGTTCTGGACTGATCTGTCCAGAAGCTAATACTCCGGTAATAACGGGTTCTGAACTGCTTTGAACAGAAGCCATATCTTCATCGAATGTTACGTTTAAGCTCTCCACCACAATCTTCGACTTTTTCAAATAAACTCTGTATGTTGCAGACGTCTGAGAATATTCGATGAAAATGCCCTCATCAGCCTTAGGACTGAACTTGTTCAAGTTCTCCTTGTCATTTAGCACAAAACACCTGCATCCAAAGATGTGAAAATGTTTAATTCTAAAGATTCTATTATTAATCAAAGCATATGATGTTTTACCAAACCGACGATGAATAATGGAGCAATTTTGCGTATAGCATGCAGTTGACACAACTTCAGCCGACAGAAATAGAGGTAGATCAGATTGACTCAGTATAGTACGAGCAGCCTCGACGAGAGCCTGTTTCGCCTTTCTACTACTCCATTCTATTCTAGTTTTCTGGCAGTAGAAAATTGGTGTGTTTATCCCGACCGATTCGAGATAATCGTCAACAATTTTGTTCTTAAATTCTATGGCATTATCAGTTCTAAGAAGCTTTACTGTCTTATGCAAGTTCACTTGAGTGGTCTTTAAGAATGAGATGATGACATCGGGCGTCTCATCTTTCGATCTCAGAAACTTGACCCAAGTGTATCTTGAATAATTGTACATAATGACCAACACATATTTCTTGCCGTTGATGCTTTGAGTACACATTGGACCACAGAGATCCATATGCAGCAGTTCTAAAGAAGTACTTGTACTCGGTTCAGGCTTAGGATTATGTGAAGCTCTTTTCATCTTACCCTTCTCACACGCAACACACATATGTTCTTTAACATATTTCATCTCTGGAAGTCCTTTCACCAAATTACCAGTCACCAGTTTGTTGATGTATCGAAAGTTGAGATGAGATAGCCATCTATGCCATAACCAGCTTTGTTGCATAGAGGCTTTTGAAAGTAGACACGCCGCATTATCAGTCTTGACTTTAGACAGATTAATCGTGTAGAGGTTTGACTTACACGTTCCGAACAAGAGTTCTTTACCATCTTTAGTTCTCACACAACATCGCTTGGCCTTAAAATTCACCTCTAAATCTTTGTCACAGAACTGACCAATGCTGAATAGGTTGTGTCCTAATTCTTCAACGTAGCTCACCTTCTTGATTGTTACATTTTTATGCACAACATCTCCATATCCCAGTATTGGTGAAAACTGGTCATTTCCAAATCTGACGTTCCCGCAGAATTTGTTTGTATAATTAGATAAAATATCTTTATGCCCGGACATATGCTCGGAGCAACCAAAATCCAAGTACTACATATGACGGGTATGTACATGAGAAATCAAGGTACAACAGGTTTAGGTACCCATTTATATCTGGGTCCTAGCACGTTAGCACATGATTTTGGCATCCATTTGAATTTGTACCCTTTGATCTTTTGAAAATCTTTTGAAACATATGAATTATATACATGATATGAACCAAACCAATTATCAGAATATTGTCGAGATACAAAATCATTTCTACAATATTTAGAAGACTTATTAGTAGACGGAGATAATTGGAGCAATTGATTTATTGAATAGGTCTTGTAAGAAGATACTGTAAGTTCCCAAATCAAGCCATGATGATTAATTCAATCAAATGAACACAAATGGTAGAGAGAGAATCTAGAGAGAGAATGTGGAAGTCATATATCTCACAAAATGTCAAAGGATTACAATGAACGCTCAAAAGTTTAAGTCTCATAGTTTTTTACTTCTCTCACAAGCTTACAAGCTATTTATATCAAAGACTAAAATACTCATAAGGCATAAACTCTCTCAACAAAGAAACTCTCAAAGACTTTACAAAGTCAAAGTCAAAGATACAAAAGATAAATGTTGATCTAAACTATTACATTAACAATCTCCGCCTTTTAGATCAAGCATTTATGTGAATCCAAGATCTCTAAATCCTAGAGAGAGAAAGTAGAGAGAGAGAGGCGCAAAGTATGAATTGATATTGAATGAGCGTGTATTTCTTACAAGACACAAGGACCAAAGGGACTTAAATACCCTGGTCAATACAACACAGTATGAGACACTAACCACAATATAAGACCAAGCCTATAAATACAATGATTACTATAAAATCAGACTTAACAATCTCCCTCTTAGTAATCATTGGCGCTGTGGTCTTCAAAATCCATCTTCTAAATCAGCATGGACCATCTAAGCGACTTTGCAAAGTTTTCTGACTTTTAAAAAAAAATTCTTCTCAGCATCTTTCATTTTGAGTTATCTTTGTTGCCTTGACAAGTTTGGACCAGATTGGAATAAACTTGAAATAACAGTTGATTCATCAGTTTGTGCTCTATGCAACACACCTCTTTTAAATGACCTTGAAAGAACAATGGTGATTGGAGCAGGAACAGCAAAAGACTTGTATTGAAGAAATTAGAATCTTGAGCGAATCTTGATCAGTAGATAAACGTTTGAGCTCTTTGTCTCTTTAACTTATCCTTAACTTCTCCCCCTCATGACCTTGATGATTTGGATCAACTTGGTCATGCAAATGTTGGAGACGAGACATCTTAAGATCTGCAAAATCAGAATAAAGGAAAAATAGGGGAGGTTTGCGCGACACGCTGGTGGCGCAAAGTAAGGTTTGCGCTAGCCGAAGGTGGCGCAAAGTGAGGTTTGCGCTACCAACTATTGGCGCAAATCTGACTTGAACTCAGAAAAATTTACCTTTTTAAGTTCTTTGACTCCCCCTACACAAATGCACTATATTTGACAATTCAAGTTAGCATTCATAGAGAAAAACAGATACTCCCCCTCGAAAACAGATAAGATCATTTCAGAAAATTTCTCCTTATTCACTCCTCCTTGAATAATGCACAAACCCATTAAAATATAAATGAGAACACAAGAAAATGAAACATCAATGTAGAAAGAAAAATATACTGAATATGTATTATGAAACGACTAAATATATAAAAATTTAAACAGAAACAAATAAAATTCTTCTTAGTAAAATATCACAATAAAATCCATCAGATGAAATCAAATGCATGTGTTTGGATACAGAAACAAGTTTCATTGCATATCAAGTTAAGACATGTTCAGTTTCAAAAACTTTCATCAATCTATTCAGTGTGCTCGCATGTGAACTTCGATTAGCTTCAAGAAAATGCAATTCTAAAAATATAATAGAGAACTTTGCAAATAATCACACTAAGACATCATCAAGAATTTAGACTTTCACAAATTTATAGGCTTATACCAACTCAAACATATCACCAAGTATCATGAGATGTATGCTCATTGGCATCTTTTAGCATTGTGCTCTATGGCATCTTTACATGAGTGTGCTCTTTGGCATCTTTAAAGCTTGTGCACTTTGGCATCTTTTAATCAAAAAGTTTTGTAAGTAAAGAACATGTCGTAAACGTAACTTTCTATCTGATCCTATTGAAGGATTTGGGTCAGCTGCTCCCAGACCAGTTGGCGTTAGGGGACTAGGTGTCAAGCACCCCTTGGAACGTACTCTCCCAGATCAGAAAGGCTACATCGACATATCCTAAACCCATTCATACCAGTAGAACATGACTTTCGATCTAGTTCTATAGAAGGATTTGGGTTCGATCACTCCCAGACCAAATGACCTTAGGGGACCAGATGATAAGCATCCCACGGAACTTACTTTCCCAAACTAGAAAGGTCACAGGTACAAACTTTTAAACTTAGAGATTTCTAATTTATAAGAATTTAATAATCATCTCAAACACAAGGTTTTACATCGGAGTGCTTAGCCCATATTTTCATTATAATCCAAAATTCTGACTTTTTAGGTTTTCTAAGCATTGTAAACTATAAATATTCCGAATCACACAACTTTAAAACAGAAACAAAAGTTACAAACATGTTGCTGACTTTTCGACCTTTAAAAGACTTGAAAGTTGAACATATAAAACTTCAATATAAACAAAGTAACTTGAAAATTTATCCTAGACATACATTTTATTCAAAAGAAAGAAAAATTGTAAAACTTTTACTCTATAGAATAAAATTTGTGAAGGTTTAAACTTTTAAATTCAACATGCCGAGATTTGAAAATAGAAACATTTGATCAGCAAGTTTATATTCAGTTGAAACATAATATAATTCAATAATATTATCTTTCACACAGTGTATAAAGAATATGTGTCTCATTTGAAAAAAAATGGGTTGACCAAATTCAGGAGTTGAATTGAAATGCTCAGATTCTTTTAAAAACAATTGAGAAACTAGAACAACATCATTATCAGAGATATATGCAGTGGAATAGAGTAGATGCACTCACAGTTTCTCATTAGTCAGAAGCTTAACAACATTGAAGAACGAGTCCTAGACTGACATGACTAGAAGTCGTAGTCCATTGAAGTACGGGTTCTAAGCTGAAGTACTTAGAAGCCAAAATCTTGACATTGAAGTGTGGGTCTTGAACTGTGTTATTCAAGAGCCATATTTATCTTACTCCCCCTTGACATGAAGTGCTTGCAACTTTGAGTAAGATTGAGATTTTGGTACCCACTTGAATTTGGGCCCATGTTTGTTAGTTGCAGTTCTTATGGGGAAATATTGATTAGATTTGACACGAGAAGCACGAGAAAGATTATCAGAAAAATAAGCACAGTCATCAGATGAATACAAAGCATAATCATCTGAACTAGATTCAGAAGAAGAATATGAGACATTTTTGGAAATTTGAATCATTTGCTTCATTGAATATTTTGAAATTTTCTTACAAACAACAAATGAATCACTTTTATAATATCTGTCTACATATCTATCTCCATCAGTCTGAGATTCATCAGATATCCGCTTCACTCTCCAAATTTGCTTCGATGACTTGCTCAAAGTCCTTTCTGAAATATTAGAATCAGAAGAATTAGAACTGTTAGAAAGAACTTTATCTTGTTTCTTTCACTTCTTTGACCTTCTTCTTTTACGCTTTGGTTTATAATACTGATCATTTAGCTTAAAAGATTCATCAAGAATTTCTGAATTAATATTTAAATTAGAAGAAAAATTTTTACCTAAGCAACTAATCTGATCAGACAATAAATCTGAACATACCTCAGAGTTAGAATTATTTTGAGAAAATATATCAAATTTAGAAACTTCCATTTTGTTTACTTGACAATTAGAAGAAAAGCTAGAAATAGAATCTTGTTTTTGAGAAAATAATTTTTCTTCAAGACTAGACGTCATGAAAGAAAGAATAATATCAGATTCAATTTCTTTTAAAATATTTTGATCTTCCATCTTATCTTCAAGATCAATGATTTTGTTTTCTAAAATTAAAGGAGGGGTATATCTCTTAGAATTATAAATGATTGGAGATATATTTTCCTTATCAGATTTATTAGCAAAAATATCAACAAAATCATCAGACACTGAAGATTTGACAGGAGATATATCATTTAAACCTTTTCTACCTCTTCTCGATTTGTCAAGAAAATATTTGGCATTTTCATATGTGTAAACAAAAGGAATTTCTTTTTTCTTGTTATTTCTCCTTTTCTCATTTTCAATTTCTAACACTTGCTTCTCATTCATCCAATCAATTTTAAATTGAGGAGCATATTGAGCAAGAGTTAGATAATCATATTTATATAAATTAAGGGATTTTCAATCGCATTGTTTAAACAATGTGGATTTTTAAAACCAAGTCCCCATTTTTCTTTTAAAGCTTCCTCACTCCTTGGTTTATACATAAAAATTGTTTGCTCAGATTGGTTTCTTCGATATAACTTTTCTTCTAATTTATTTTTTTTATCCGAAAAACTGTCTTTTAAATTGGTCATATCAGTCAAAGACTCAAGATAAGACTTATTTGATTTTTCCAAATCATCTAATTTCTTTTGAAAGATGTCTTTTGAATTTTCCAAAATAGATTTTTCATCTTTCAAAGAAATTTTCAATTTGTCAATCAAATCTGACTTTTCTGAATTTAAGTTCTTTTCAGATACTAACTTCAAGCGAAGATCATGTAAAGCAGTAATTATAACATTCATCTGAGAAGAAATAAAAGTGTAATCAAAATCAGAAATTACCTCGTCATCATCAGTATCAGAATCATCATCTGACTGATCATCTCCAACAAAGCACATCTGAGCGATCTCGACATTTTCAGCTTCATCATCAGAGTGATCCAGCCAAAACTCTTCTTCTGCAAGCAAAGCAGTTCCATTCTCTCTTTTCTCAGCAAGTTCCAGTTTCTTTCGATAATATATTGAGTCCCTAACCTTCTTCACTCGACACTCCTTTGAAACATGACACGGATTACCACAGTTGTAACATGCAGTAGGTTTCTTTGCCTCGGGCACTTGAACATTCTTGAACCCAGAAGTGAAGTGAAGATTGTTTGAACCCGACCTAAGCATTATCAGACAATGCTTGTTCTACCAGTTGTTTCATGAGGAGAGCAACTGGGTCCACTAATTTCTTGTTCTTCTTTTCAAGCTAAGCCTTCTTCTCTAGTACAATGCTCTCATCAGTCATCAAGATCTCGTATAGTTCCTGAATCTTCATTGTGGAGATCCGAACATCGTTCCTCAGTCTGTGACAAGATTTGTTCCATTCGGGCTGAAGAGCATTGAGGAATTTTAGATTCGTCTCAAGCTCTGTCTTGATCACATTTATCTTTCGCAGATCATTCAGCATTGTACAGAATTTGTCAAAAACACTCTTTAGAGACTCACTTTCTTTAGCCTTGAACTCCTCAAAGTTGTTCATGAAGCGTGTATGTCTAAGTTGAGTCGCAACTGAAGATCCAAGCATGATCTTTTCTAACTGCTCCCACATCTGATTTGGATAATTTTTGTAATGATCAACACGGTTATAGACAGAGTTTGACAAAGCTAGCATCAGATTAGCACTTAATTCTCGATCAGATTTTATTCGTAAAACTTCATCAGGTGTTGCGGGAATCTCTTTGTTAGTCTTTATGAAAGGTCCTTCAGTTAGAGACTTCATCATGTTTGCTCCATTAGTTTGACGTTCAATGAAGTTGAGGAACCGATCTTGCCACTGAGTGAATTCGTTTTCATCTATCAGTACAGGAGGATGAGTGTCTGTACCCAATGACATCATGAGGTCATTTCTTGTAGAACTGA
This sequence comes from Arctium lappa, assembly GCA_023525745.1. Taxonomy (NCBI): domain Eukaryota; kingdom Viridiplantae; phylum Streptophyta; class Magnoliopsida; order Asterales; family Asteraceae; genus Arctium; species Arctium lappa. Next base: position 53,663,898 of record CM042058.1, on the reverse strand, counting down.
GCTTGAAAGGCTAACTTGGCAGAATCCATGGCAGAAATCCAAAAAAATTCTAAGTGTTGACTGAGTTGGCGCAAACTTGAGGTTTGCGTGAGAGGTAGGTAACGCAAGCTGGGTTTGCGTGAGATGAAGGACGCGCAAACAAGGATTTGCGTGAGTCGTATGAGACGCAAACGAGATTCTCGTGATCAATGAGTGACGCAAAAGAAACTTTGCGTGAGAAGTGCAATACGCAAACTGAGATTTGCGTGAGAAGAAGCTAACGCAAACTTGTGTTTGCGTGATACTAAGTTGGCGAGAACTATACTTCACGTGACGAATTGATGACGAAAACTTGAAATTTTCGCGAATCACATAAAATACAACCTTAGCTTTGCGTGAATCAAAGGTAGCGAGAACCTACTATCTGCAAACAAAGAATGGATTTGCGCAAAGCTCCAGATGAACTAGCGCAAAGTAAGATGAACTCGTACAAACCACTATGAACTCGCGCAAAGTATGAATCTGGCGCAAACCGCTGAAAAATAAGAATCTTGAGCAAATATCCACTATTTCCGTATCCCCTTCTTTTTCAGTTTCACCCTGAGCACGTTCATATTCATTAGCAGTTTTTTGTCTCTTTGTCATCTCCCCCTCATGATCCTGATCAGAATCATGATCGTGCCTTTTTCTGGTAACTGCCTGAGCCTTGCAAGAATCTTGAATTGCTTTTGTCAACTGTTGGATGTGTTGTACCATTTCAGACTTGAAAGCATTAAATTCTGACACTGAAACTGTTTTTGAAGGTACTTGATGTTGTTGAGATCTTAGCGAACCAATCAAATAGGCATCTAATTCATCAACTGGTGCCTGGGATAATAGCTTCGCGTATAGCAGTGATTTCAGCTCCTCCACAGATAAATCAACTGACTGAACTAGTGGTGGTGGAGGTGGCTGAACAGGCATATCTATAGCTGATCCTTTGCCCTATAACAAACCTTTCACCTTTCCCAATTCCTCCCCAAACTTCGCCACCATACGATCTTCAACAGCCTTTAAGGCGCCGTTGAGAAATTCCTTTGACACGAAGTCTGGGAAAGTAACACCGGGGTAACTTAGACTTCCCGTTCTCACAACTATTGAAGATTCAATAGTGTGACTTGCGTTCATAGCTGGCATCGTGGTAGCAATTATAGGACTTCCACCTAATCCTCGTAGTCCAGATTGCGGAGCTACTACAGGTGTTCCGATCGGGTCACTGAGACAACCGATGGTAGCAGAAGATCATATAAGTGTCCTAGGAATGAAAATTGGTAATGCAGTGGGCGCTAGACTTGATTGTGCACATAATGGAATTAAGCTCTAGGGAAGCTGAGCTCTATTTTCAATACCCACACTTTCCGAGTGCAAAGTGGATAGAGTATGTGCTATATCCTAATGCAAAGATAAGACTAAAGCCTGTTGAGAGGCAATAGAATGGGTGGCTGAGGTGTGTAAGTGCATAAGTGGGCTACTTATGTCTTGAATACCCGCACATAATACATGCGGCAGAGTATTAGATGTGGTTGCCCTTTTGTATCTGTATGTTAGGTTACACACTCTATCACCATATTCTTTTTCTACATTCACACTTTGCCCCACATTATCTGAATTTTCAACTTCAACTCCCTCATTTCTCCTTATATCTCCCAGGACATTCTGTATGTTAGTAGCAGCTATGTTTATCTCCATGTCCTCATGATGTAAAGAGACATGATCCAGGAAACCAAAACTGTGTTGTAGATTTTCATTATCAACATCAGCATCATGAATATTCTCCTCTTGTTGTTCCGAAGTAGCAGAAGGAATAGTCTCTGTAGAACTTTCCTGTTGATCTGACTCTGTTTCAGAGTTCTCACCATCATTAGCAATCTCTTCTTGAGGACTTGATTGACGAATGATAGTCCTTTCAGGTTGAGAGGTGGAAACTTCTAGATGATTGGAAACTTGTGCCGAAGTCCCCACAACTTCAGGTTGAGAATCCCGACCCCCGCCTGTACCCCTCTCGGAATTTTCTCTCAACTCTCCCCGTTCCTTGACTTTCGTAGTCTCAGGAACCCTTACTGACTCCACTCGTCTAAGGTTGGAGTCTGGGGTAGGGATTTCCAGTTCTGGCATTCCCATAGACTCTCTATATTCCTTAACACACTCTGACTTCGAATCAGCGAAGGAAAGTAGAGCTGCTGGAATAGGCATGGAGTAAGCTCATGATGAGATCTCTTTGGGATATTTCTATTGGAGCAGATCATACTTCGAACAATCAATTGAAGAAACCTCTAGTATGGCAGATATAGTGGTTTTTTGGATGTTCTCTTGTTGATGACCTTTTCATATAATTCTGTCCAGAATGCTACTTAATAGTCTACGTGCAGATCGTACACGATAGCATGAAACAACCGCAATGTATGCATGTTTGTATTATCAAGGCCTGAGTGCCTGGAGGTCAAACAGCGATTGATGACGGAGAACATTTGGTAGTAAAACGGTGGTAGATTTGTCTTCTTGAACTCATTGATCTTTGTCAATTGACCCACATACCCTAAGATTCGAATGCCTTCAAATACTTCGGAATCAACTAGGTATGAGTCAAAAGTGTTTCTGCCCTCTCTGGAATTTACCTTATATAAATCCAGGATAAGTCTGAGTCTTTGATAAGTCATAATTGAAGTGAAGTTGTCAATCCAGACTTTGAAGAATTTGTTCGTGTTGCTCTCCACCACATACTCTATAGTCTTCCATGCCTGCTGCATGTATAACAAAGGAAATGATGCAGTGTCTGTCAAGGCCTTGCTGAGTGGATGACCCTTCAGAATTTCAATAACAAGTGGATTGACATTTAAAACGTCAAAATCCACGTGGTGATTATTCGGATAGAGCAACAGATACTCAAAAGGATGAACGAGAGGAAGATCAGGATCTACCCCGATTGTTGACTGAATGTGAGATTTGGAAGATGGCATAGGAGTTTCCTTGGACACATTAGGATCATTTTCATTCATCTGGACAATGGGATCATGAGAAATTTCCTCTGCCATTTTATATCTGAAATGAAAGAAAGTATTGGATATAATCCAATAAGTTAGCAATAATCACAAAAACTTGTTTTCAGAAAAAACATTTTGATACACACAATATCAAAGTACAGAAAGATTGTACTTTTAGGCACACAATGATAGCACAAACTGTTGCAAGGGTCAAGATGCAACATTATACAAACCAAAATAGACCAAAACTCTTGTTGGTTTGATTTGGTTCTAAAAAATGAAGTAGTAGTGTAAGAACTCTCAAACATCTGAAAGGTTTCAAAAAAAAAATTTGAACTCAAAAATTTTCTAAGTCCAGAACTCTCATGACAGTGAGATGGACTAGGAACTCGCACATCACTTAGAATGTGGCAGGAACTTGCATGATAGTGGAATGGACCATGGAACTCGCATGAACTTGATTTTATGATAGAAACACGCATGTGTTAGTGTATAAAAAGTGTTGGAAAGTAAATGTAGTTGATTTGTTTTGTAAAATCTAATTGGGCCTATTGGGCTTATGTAGTAGATGGGCTTGAGCTTAATTTTGTAACAAAGGTAGTGATAATTATAGACTATAAATAGGTGTCTTGAGTTGTAATATTTCATAATTTCCATTAATGAAAATGTAGTCCTTAAAGCACTTTCTCTCTCTAGATTAGTTTTATACTTTCTCTCTCTAGAATAGTTAGTTTAGTCCTATCCTACCTAATTACAAATACATGAAATTATCTAGATCTCGGACCTAACAAGTGGTATCAGAGTTGAACGATGAAAATTTTCTCGTAACGATTATCGGATCTCGACATTTCGTGTTTTTTAGCCCGATCTACATGTAAGTTGTTCCAAAACTCAATTCCTCTTGAAGATTTGTTCTTGATAAGATTACAGATCTAGTACAATTTTTGGATTTGAATTTCGTTGAGTTTTTTGATTTTTCGAAATTTTTCGTTCGAAATTTTCGGTGTTCTTGGCGTCAAATTCTTCGATCCGAATTTTTCTTGCATGAGGCGATTTGATTTACATAGATCTGTTTGTTGCTGAAAATCAAGCATTCTACATCTTTTAGATCTGAATTTAGATGAAAAACTAGTGAGATATGAGCTCCGAAACTTTGTTCGCCGGAAAAACGTAGTTGATCGGAGCATCACCGGAAAATCAATTTTCAGCCGGATTTGTGACGTTTTTCGACCTTAGATCTATGTGTTTATGAATTTAGAGCAGAAAACAAGTTTTCTTATCAATTTTCGTTGAGAAATGAGGTAGATCTAAGAGTTGAAAATTGTTTGATCGGAAAAACGTCTTGGCCGGAATGTCGCCGGATTTTCGAGGTTTGAGCTGGAATTTTGTCAAATCTTCATGATAGATCTATTCATAATGTTTAAACAAAGCCAATATATCACAGAATTATTGGCCTTAACTTTATCAACCAACCTTAGTCTATAAGAACTATTTGATTCAACCAAAAATAAAATCGGTCGATCCTTGGTCTGATGAATCGGCGTTGAAACGGTCTGTGTGGGACGACGGTCGACGATATTATCGGCGAACGAAGGTGGCGACGGTGGCGCAAGCGCAACCGGAGGAGAAGACCCCACGGCGGCAGCGACAGTAGGCCTAACCCTAGTCGACCACGGGGGGGGGGGGGGGGGGGGGGGTTGATCGCAGAACAGCGAGAGATAGAAGGTAGGGAGGCGTACCTGTCGTCGATTCGATATGGAGGTCGCGAGAGAGAGATCGACGAGAGTGAAAGATTGAGATCGAGAGTAATAGAGAGAGAGAGAGAGACCGGGACGAGAGATAGATAGATTGAGAGAGATGAGAGATCTCGGGGTGTATATCCCCCGGGTCGCGAGATTAGGACGGCCCCGGGTTGGGCCGGGACCGGTGTGGGTAGGGTTCCAGGTGTATCGGTGTCTGGGTTCTCGGGTCCTCTCAGTAATTAATTAAAAAAAAGGATTTTGTTTTCAAAGAAAATAAAGTAAAAATAAATTATGAAAGAAAAATTAAGAATTGGAAAAAGAACTGGCTCCCCCTCAAATGAGGAACCAAGAAACTTAGTGAATTCCAAGCGGTGAGACTCCCCCTTTACTTGACTTAATGAAAAAGTGAAACATACCGAAACGAAAAACAAAAAAACACAGAAAAATAGAAACGAATCAAAATCTAACTTATTAATACAGAAGGTTTGAAACGAGCACAGAACTTAACGAGTAAAATGCAACAACCAATTAGTGTTGACTTGAGCATCCACAGACAAATCACTGGGGCATTAAGTCACAGTCATTCGTCATTGAATGAGACTCATATAGGTCTATTGAAGGGTCAAACTTTCAGATTCAGCATACCTAGCTTGGACACTAGATATTGAAAACGTTTTTCATCCAAGGCTTTGGTAAACAGGTCTACTATCTGATGTTCTGTATTAACAAAGTAGAGTTCGATTGTACCTCTTTCCACATGATTTTTTATGAAGTTATAGCACACATCAATGTGTTTCGTCTTCGTGTGTTGGAGGGATTGCTTGATATAGCAATTGCGCTCTTCGAGTCGCAGTAAATGGGGATCTTCGAGTAGTGGAGTCCATAGTCTTTCAACTGAGTTCGCATCTAAATTGCCTGCAAGCAGCAACTGGCGGCTGCTACATACTCTGCCTCGGCGGTAGAGGTTGAAACGCAGTTCTGTTTCTTCGATGCCCAACTGACAAGTCGATCACCTAAGAACTGGACATGTCCCGTCGTGCTTTTCCGATCCTGCATATTGTCGGCATGGTCAGCATCTGAATAAGTTGTCAGCTCAAAACCTGACTCTTTCGGGTACCACAATCCAAGATCAACAGTACCTTTTAAATAACGAAATATGCGTTTAACTGCAACTAAATGAGACTCTTTTGGTTTTGACTGAAATCTTGCACACAAGAATGTCGAAAACATAATGTCTGGCCTGCTAGCCGTCAAGTACATCATGGAACCAATCATGCCTTTATAGATCTTAGCATCCACATCCTTTCCGTCAGGATCGGAGTGTAGCTTCATACTTGTGGACATGGGCGTCTTCATGGGTGAAGAATTTTCCATCTGGTATTTCCGAAGAATATCCGAGATGTACTTAGAATGATTAATGAAAATTTCTGTGGCTAATTGTTTAACTTGAAGACCCATGAAAAATTCATTTGACCCATCATACTCATTAGAAAATGTTTGCTCATGAGGGTTGAGAAGTTATGACAGTACTTTGGGTTTGTGGAGCCAAAGATTATGTCGTCGACAAAGATCTGTACAAGAATGATATCTCGCTTTTCTTTTTTAATAAACAAGGTGGTATCAATCTTACCTTTGGAAAATCCAACTTTAACTAAGAATGAAGATAATGCATCATACCAGGCTCGTGGTGCTTGCTTGAGACCATACAAGGCCTTGTCAAAAATGTAGACGTGATGTGGTTTGTCTGAACTCACGAGGCCTTCGGGTTGCGAGACATAAACTTCTTCCTTGAGAACGCCATTCAGAAACGCGATTTTCACATCCATTTGAAATACAATGAAGTTCTTGTGGGCGGCATAAGCAAGGAACATTTGAATCGCTTCAATCCGAGCAACCGGTGTGAACGTCTCATCATAATCGATTCCTTCCTGCTGGCGATATCCTTTAGCTACCAGACGTGCTTTGTTTCGGACTACAATTCCATATTTGTCCTTCTTGTTCTTGAAGATCCATTTCGTCCCAACCACCGTCTTGTTCTTTGGCCTGGGAACAAGTCGCCATACCTTGAGGCTCTCAAATTGACTGAGTTCCTCTTGCATAATTATCACCCAGTCTGGATCATTTAATGCTTCAGAGACGGTTGAGGATTCGATACGACTAAGGAACGAAGAGAAGAGGCAGTCATTTGCGGTAGCAGATCGAGTCTGAACAGGTGCATCGGGGTCATCGAAGATCTGATGTAAGGGATGAGCTCGTGTCTACTTGGTGGTGTGTGGGAGAGGTTGATATGTCTGCTGGAAGGTATCGGTATCCACATAGCCACCTGGGGGTAAATCCTGAACTGCTTCGAGTGACGACGGCCTGTGAAGTGGAAGCTCTTGAGTTGGAGTCGTACGAGTAGCGGAGGACGACTTAGCAGGTGATGTATCTATAACAGTTTCCGGGATTGCCGGAGATGGAGTGCAAATGTAAAATTCCCTTATTCAATCAAGCACAAACAAACAAGATTTGACAATCAAGCTTCTAGTGAGAGAGTAGAGAGAGAAAGTCATAAGTCGTATTAAACTGTGTATGACAATTACAATGCTTCAAGATTTCTTGGCTCCTAAACACTCAAGGCACTAAGCCTATTTATACCAATGCTACTTCTCTCACAAGCTTACAACAGAAACTCTCATATCACTAAAGTTGACTCTGTTGACTTTACAGACTTAGACTTTTCACATTAAAACTTGGATACAATTTATACACTAACATTCTCCCCCTTTGTATTCAAGAATTAATAAAAATTTGACAATCGTCTTCAGCGCTTGATTCTTCAAAACTTTAACTCTGACAGCTCTGAACTTTGAAGCTCTGACAATCTTTAACCGATCACCTTTTGAAGAATCTTGAAAAATCTTTCACAAAGTGTTTAAACTTTCATCAGGTCTTGAACAAACCTTTGAAATCTCTTGAACTTTTAAAACATCTTTCAACTTTGAAACATCTTTGAACTATGAGGAATCTTTGATCTCTTATCTTTATCTCTCTGATCTCTAAATCGTCTTTAGAAAATAAACTTTCTTGAATTATCTTTGAAACATTATCTTCAGAATTCATTGACTTTCAACTGTCTTGAACTTGAAATTTCAGAAAGTATCTCTTCTTTTTCTTCAGAAAATCTATTCCTTTGTCACTTTGACATCTTTTTATGACTTTGAAATTGAACTTTTAGATATCTCCCCCTTTTTGATGAATTTTGAGAATCAAAACCATCAAAACTCATTTCAATGTCAGCTCAGTCTTTGAAACTTCTTCCCCAATTTGATCAATGTAGAACATTCTTCATGATCTCTTTTGATAAAATACTAATATTCTCCCCCAACTGATCTGATAATGAGCCGTCAATTCATAAATGTATTCATCTGAATCTTTTCAAATTCAGACAAATTAGAGTGATAACCCTGAATCAACAAATGAAACAGTTAGGAATGCCTATCAGTAACACAAAGTTACTGTGTACAACGAATGTAAAAATTAAGGATCTTGAAGTGATGTTCACTCCCCAGGACTTCCATTCAATCATTGAAAAACACAAGGTATTTTCTATGAATGTTCTGACAGAAAAACAAATTTTCTGTGTGCTCGTGCTTGTGTTATGAAAGAATTAGCGTACTGTTGCTGTTTAGGCTAAAAATTATGCAAACCATTGAGACAGCAAAGGTTATACATAGACTCAACGTGCATGAAAAAGGGTCGAAGGTGGGGCAAACTTCCTTCTTTTTTCAATATCTAAATCTTCCAAGTGAAGATCAGATAGAAGATATGTTGCATCCCCGAAGAAAATGAAACATTTCCTTTTTAAGAAAGAAACGAGTGGTTGGTGGAGCATCTTGAACACTTTCAGCAGGAGTCGGTTCAGGAGTTGCTACTGTTGTCAGTGCTTCAGTAGTAGCTTGAGAGTTTAGAGGGGGATCACACGAACTTGGTGATTCGGATTCAATGGTAGTAGAAGGTACAGAATAAGTCGAGGTTGACTCACTTGATTCGGATGGACCAGTGACTGGTGTCACTTCCAGTCACTTCCTGTGCTTGAGTTGCATTCCTGTTACACGGTATAGCATTAGGCTTAGGGTTGAAATATTCATCATAAAAATGCTCAAAAATTAAATCCAAATCTGAAAGATGGGCTTCTAACGTAGACGCTTGATCTGTATTTAATAGAGATTGTGTAGATACTGGACTTAGTTGTCCAGAAGCTAACACACCAGTTAAAGCGAGTTCTGAACTGAGGTGTTTAGAAGCCATATCAGCGGTCTCGTCAAAAGTCACATTCACACTTTCAACAACGGTCTTCGATCGTTTGTTGTAGACTCTGTAAGCTTGGGCTTAGGATGAGTAGCCAATGAACACTCCTTCGTCCGCTTTCGGGCTGAACTTACCAAGATCGTCTTTGTCGTTCAACATGAAGCACATGCACCCGAATGCAAGGAAATACTTAATGTTCGGGATGCGATTGTTGATGACCTCGTATGGCGTCTTGTTGAACCGCTTGTTGATGATAGAACGGTTTTGAGTATAGCATGCGGTTGCACCTGCCTCTGCCCATAAGAAAATCGGGAGCTTGGACTGTGATAGCATCGTACAAGCGGCTTCTACGACAGTTCGATTTCAATGCTCTACTACCCCGTTTTGCTGAGTAGTACGAGCAGCTGAGAAGTTGTGGGTGATGCCCACTGAAGTTAGGTAATCGTCGAGTACTTGATTCTTGAACTCTGTGCCATTATCCGTCCTGATGGTCTGAACTGATTGATTGAGATTGACTTGAACGCTCTTCAGATGATAGATGATCAGATCGGGAGTTTCATACTTCGAACGAAGAAATTTAACCCACGTGTAGCGAGAAAAGTCATCGACCATAACTAGGATATACTTCTTGTGGTTGATACTCTGAACGCACATCGGTCCACACAAATCCATGTGGATGAGTTCGAGGGACCGTGAAGTACTTGGAGTGGTTTTAGGCTTATGAGAAGCCTTCTTCATCTTACCCATTTCGCAGGCGGCACACAGGTGATCCTTCTCGAACTTGAGATCAGGCATACCTTTCACGTGTCCGTCGAGCACCAACCTGTTGATGTTCTTGAAGTTCAGGTGTGAGAGTCTCCGATGCCATAACCAATTTTGTTCGGTTGAAGCTTTGGACAGCAAACAAACTTCCTTTTCTGCTGTCAGAGATGACAAGTCAATCGTGAAGAGTTTGGTGTGACGCGTTCCGGCTAGCAATTCTTTCCCATCTTTAGTTCGGGCGTTGTACCGTTTTGCTTTGAAGTTGACCTCTAGATTCTTGTCGCAGAACTGACCGATGCTGAACAAGTTGTGACCAAGACCTTCGACGTATGACACTTTCTTGATGGTGAGGTTATCCTTGACAATATCTTTGTATCCCAAAATTAGAGAATACTGATCATTCCCAAAGCGTACATTCCCACAAAATTTCTCGATGAAGTTCGTGAGAAGCTCCTTTCTTCGGGTCATGTGTTTGGAGCAGCCTGAATCTAAATACCAGACATGACCGTTCTGCAAAATAGATTAAGTCTTTTTAGGTACCCATTCGTAAATGGGTCGGGATTAGGGTTTACACCCATCTTGGATACCCGTTTGGACTTGGGTTTATTTCTGTGACGGGGTGCATCAGACTTTGAACGATAATTAAATACATGATAAGAACCAAACCAATCAGATGCAAATCTACGATCAACGAAATCATTCAATCCACAGTTGGAACAACAAACACATTCATGAGACAGTTGAAGTAATTGCTGAATGGAATAAACTTTTAAAGGAAACAATCCATTATGTTCAACCAAAGGTTTAAAATTAAAAGCATCATGACTGTTATTGTTTTTCCTAGAATTCAAAACAGGATTAATTGATTTCGTCTTCGTTGTGCTCTCCTTAGACTTCTTAGCTACCCACTCGTATTTGACTTCTTTCCTTCGACCAAAAGTATCTGAAATATCGTTAAACTCATAGTCAGAAGATTTGAATTTTGATGATTGTCTCTTGTTAGAGCGACCGGTCTTTTTCTTCTTCTGTGAACGTCTTTTGGATTTAGAATTAGAAGAATTGTTCACAGAAGTGTTTTGTGGGGCAGATGTGGAACATTCACCCTTGTAAAATTGTACCGGAGGCTCACAAGTTTAATTCAGAAAATCAATGTGACTTGGAAGTAAATGATTGAAATCAAATTGGTCTAGCTGACTGTCTAGACACACCTCAGGATTCAGAAAGGCTGAGAATTCCATTTCCTCATCAGAAGGAGCCTTATCACTTGAAGGATTTAGGAAACTCGAAGGATTTGTGCCTTGAAGCGGATCATTAGCGGAAGCATTTTGAAAATCATAATTATGATCCATATCGAAAATTTGAGGCTCTTTTCCTTTGTTTGAAGAAATTGGTGATGAGTCACCCAAAAAGGCTTTACAGGAAGAGGTGTCTGAGGGTGGATAGGAATTTTCCGACAGATTGATTTTCTCAACTTGGAGAATTTAAGGCTTAGCTTGAAGCTCAGCTTTGTGAAGTTGCTCTTGGATCATATCTGCTGCCAAGGCAGACAGTTATGAATTAAGCTTATTTATCTCTGTCTGAAGATATTCCTTTTACTCCCTCGATCCAGTTTCCATTTCATTGGAATTGAGGCACTCAAGTTTCGGTAATAACTCTTGTTTTTCCTTTTGAAAAATGAGTCTTTCCTGAGCAAATGACTCTTATAGTTGAACAATTTTCTTTTCTAAAATCAGAGGTGGAACATAGATTTTGTGGTCCATTGGTTCCTCCACAGTTTCAACGGTTTTTGAATCAAGTTCAGCCTGAGAATAGCTTCGAAAATAGTCATTTGACAGAAAACAGGGTTTTTCGGTGTTGTATGACACATTCAATGAGTCATAAACAAAAGGAAGTTGCATCGTGAGAGTATTTTTCCTTCTCAATGTTTCCAGTTCCGGATCCTCTCATCAACAAGTGGTTTGGTCCATCTGATTTTGTACTCTAGGTAGGTCTTGTCCAATCCCAAAAATTCGAAAGCATATAACGTGGGAACTTTGGTCAAGGCCTTTTTCAGATAATGTGGGTTATCGTAATCGAGACCCGTCTTTGAATATTTGAATTCTTTAGGTACATTCAGATGCATCGTTTGTTTAGATTGACCGATTTTGTAAAGTTTCTGTTCGAGATCCTTTAACTAGTCAGTTAACCTTTGATTTTTATTTTTATAAGACACACTTTTACTCACAATATCAATTTTCTCATTTTCTGACATACGAAGCTTGTAAGTAAGATCATCTACTTTGGTCTTTAACTCTTTTGATTCTTTTGAAAGACTCTCACACTCTTCCTTTAGATTAGAAATTTGGCACAGGTTGCCAGCAATTTCTATGCTTTGTTTTTCAAGCTTTTCAGACTGTGAAGACACACGAGTTTCCAGAGAGGAGATGAGTTGCTCATTTGATCTCTTGGTTTGCTTGTAGGATTCTAATTTTTGCATAGTGATTTGCAACTGATCAATTAAGGCTTTATGGTAAGGAGCACATACCTGACATGGGGAATCACGATCATCGTCGTCAGTAACGGACTGTGCTTGCCTATGAAACACATGTGTGTTTCTGCATCATCTTCTTCTTCATCAGATAGATTAAGCCAGTGGTCATCTTCTGCCATGAGAGCCTTACCTTCTTCCTTTTCTTTAGCCAGCAATATCTTGGCCTTGTAGTATTCTAAGTTGTGCACGACAGGCTTTCGGCATTCTTTGACAAAGTGACCCAAACGACCACAGTTATAACATTTGATCGGCTCGTCTTTGGCTTTCTCATCATGCTTTTTCTCAGTCTTCTTTACTTCATCAAAGTGTCTCTTCCCTTCATACTTCTCCTTATGAGCATGTCGTTTGAGAGGAGTAGGGGAGTATCTTTGATTATTTGATGATGACTTGTTGAAGAACTTCTTTTTCTAGAATGCTTGAGTTAAGAACATCACGGCATCTTTAATCTGAGTGTATTCTGGATCCGAATCACTGTCAGGGTCTTCGGGTTCAGAATCACTTTTCACAGGTTCCTTTTCAGGGGTGCCACTGACAGATCGACCTCTTTTATCTGAGACGAGCGCTAATGGGTCAACCAACGACTTTTCGTATGTTTTTTGATTTCCCATCAACTCAAGAACTTCAGGCAGAGAAATTTTCTCCAGGCTTTGAGTATGACGGATATGAGAGACAAATGTCCTCCATTCCGGCTGAAGATTGTTCATGAACATGATGTTGTTCTCGGTGTTGGTCTTCATGATGTGGATTTTATGTAGATCGTTCAGAAGTTGGTTGAACCCTTCATATGTTATCATGAGCTTCTCGCCCTTTCTTGCTTTGAAGTTGTCATATTGGGAAATGCAGCTGGTGATCTTCAGTTGAGTGCTTATTCAGCTACCCATCATCATCTTCTCAATCTGGTCCCACATTCCTTTTGCAGTGGCCTTGTAGCTGTCGATGCAGGCATATATGTCGTTAGGCAGGCTTTGTAGAATGTAGGTCTTCGCATGCTTTTCCGCGTCATGCCGGCTCCTTTCTTGAGGGGTAAACTCACTGATTGATTTTGCGAGTTGGCGGTCTTGTCGACCTTCGGTTTGGTCTCCAGGCAGTACTTTCATCGGCCAGTCTTGTGGCCCCTCTTTCAGGCACAACATTATCTTGTCATAGTCGGGTTTTGCTTCGATTAAATTCTTGAATCGATCGTTCCATTATTCTCCCCGATAGATCACCGGAGGTTTTTGATCCAAACCAATGGCTAGAGCATCCCTCGAATTCATCTTTATGCACTCTAGCGATTATGAGACAAACTATTTGATCCAAAGAGAGATTAGATAACTTAGTACGAGGACCCGGGAGAGGAGGACCTGGGAGACGAGGACCCGGGTGATAGGGACCAACCCGGGAGACAAGGACCCGGGCGACAGGACCTGGGCGACAAGGACCCGGGCGTAAGTCCCAGGGAGAATGAGGTCCGAGAAAAGCAAGATCCTGGGAGACAACCCGAGAGATAGAATCCGGGCGACAACAACCCAGTCGAAAGGACAACCCGGGCGACTAGTACCCAGGAGATGGACAAACCGGGCGACTAGAACCCGGGAGAAGGGGACAACCCGGGTGACAACAACCCGGGCGTAGGGGACGGTCCGGACAACAATAACCCGGGCAAGGCAGGGTCCAGGTCGTGTTCTACGATAAAAACGGCGATAACCAGATAATCAGATAACTTTAAACAGATTAATCAAACCGAATTGATTCTAGATCAACTTTAACTTCAGAACTCAGATTTGATGATTTCAGAAAATCGATATACAAATAAGAACCCAAAAACTTGTTAATTCAGAAAGTCGATATCGCAGAAAATCAATATACCCAGAAAATCAATATACCAGCGACCTATATGCAGATAAGAACCCATAAAATCGTTATGTGGAAAATATGACAATCACAGAGAGAAAAAAAATCACACAGAATAAGAACCCAGATCTATGACAGTCGAACAAGCTACTTCAAAGAACTCAAATCAACACTCAATCACAAACAAATATCTATTTAACCAGAATAAGCGATTAAAGGGTTTTAGACAAACCTTTTTGGATCAAAATTCTTGTCTCTTTGCTCTGATACCATTTGTAGATCCCAGAACAGTGTGATTTATCAGCAATAATAATCAATGAAGAACAATGATTAAACCACAACAGCTAGTCATATGATTAGATTCAACAATAAAGGGTTTAGGTTTACAGAGAGAATTTCTGATCAGCTAATGTAAACCTTACGACTAACTTTTCTAATAATAAAACTCTTAACCTAAAACTAGGTTAAATCACACTTTAAATACCAAGCGTATAAGGCCTAATGGGCTTAAGGCCCAATTATAAAAGACTTTCTGTTATTTCCAATATTCATGTTCTAATCGCTAACAAACAATCAAGATGAGAATTCGAAATCATATGTCATTGATTCATTCATCAAGATTACAAACTTACAACTTTCTCTCTCTACTTTCTCACACCAGAATAATATTCAATGAACTCTTCTCTAATATGCTCTTTCAATCACAATCTGAATTCACACACTTACAGTCTTACTTACTTACAAGGGAAACAAGGTATTTATATCCAAGACATACAAAGAAACAAAACAAAAACAAATGTTGACTTTGACTTTATTACAAAGACTTTGACTTTCAGTGAGAGTTGACTTTTCTCAGCTTTGACTTTCTTAAACTTTGACCTTCAGTCTTCTTGATCTTGTATCCAACAGATTTATGCTCTAACAATCTCCCCCTTTGGATTCAAGATCACTATTGAAAGATCTAGCAATTCAGTCTTCTCTTTTAAGCTCTATCAGTACAATCTCCCCTTTTATTTGAAGGTATTCTTTCCAAAATTGTCTTCAAACGATTAACAATCTCCCCAAAACTTTCACAAAACACTTTCAGACTTTGGAAAAAATTATCTTTAGAATCAGCCCGAATTGCTTTAGCAAATAATCTTCAAAGAAAAATTTCCTCAAATCTTCAGAAATCCTTTGATCTTCTTCAAATCTTCAAATCTTTACTTTTAACTTTTCTGACTTGGACATTTCTGAAAATCATCTCTCAAAACTTTATCATTTCTTGATACCATCTCCCCCTTTTTGATGATTTAAGCATCTATATCATCAAAACTTTTCTTCCAGGAAATGTCTTTGACCATTCTGATTTCTCAAACTGAGCCTCTAATTCTGTGATCCATAACCAAGTATTCATCTAGATCTTTGCAAATCCAGACAAAATAAGAACATGTAATCCCTGAATCAACAAATTAATCAGTTAAAATGCCTGTCAGTAACACAAAGTCACTGTATGTAACGGATACACAATAGAAAGGAACTTTTTGATGTTTACTCCCCCAGGGCTTCCATCCAATCATCGAAATACCACAAAGGCAATTTCTATGAATGTTTTGACAAAGAAACAAATTCTTTGTGTGTTCGTGCACGTGTAGAAAGAATTAAGCACGAATAATTGCTTTTTAAGGCTCAATATAGTGTAAACCACTGAGACAACAGTAGATAAACACAGACTCAATGTGCATGATTGAAGTGCGAAGGTGGGGCAGACTTCCTTCTTTTTCAATATCCAGATTTTCCAAATGAAAACCAGATAGATTATATGTTGCGTCCCCTTGAAAATGTGAAACATTTTCTTTTTGAGAAGAAAATGAGTAGCTGGTGGGATTTAGGCAAGAGTTGGCATGGGCTAGTTGCCTGTTCCAATAACGTTCACCAAAGAGTTGTGAAACGCTAGTAATGTGGCTGCCCGGCTCAGAAAGTAGTTGGTTCAGAGTTTGATATTCTTTTACTCTGATCTCACACCCTCTTTCTTTTAATCATTAAGCTCACTACTAACCAAACTCTCATTTACATTTTACCTCATCACACAACCCACACTCATTTCTTTTAGACTCCTCACACTCAATCACTAAAGGATTAACTTCTTGGGTAGAAATCACTGGTTTACGTGATATCATAGAAGTTCAATTAAGTCCTACCACAAAGAACCCATATAATCCTAGAAAGCATGTGTTGCTCAAATGGTTTACCTATACTAGTTAAAACTCATATACAAATGTCAGATAAAGTGAATGCTCAGATGATATAATCATGAAGATATGAGCATTTTTAAACATTGAAGTATTTTCAAACAAGTATATTGAAAGAAAAGATATGAATGCAAAAAACTTGTTTGAAAATCTGACATTGTATGAAAATGATCAGAAATGAAATGATATATCAATTTAGGCTTATGGTCAAGAATAATGGATATAGTCTATATGAAACAAAAATATAGACATTCTTGAAATGAATGCTTCGAAATGAAATGACGCTCAAAACTCATTGAAGTACAAGCGGGGTGTCTTACCATCGAAAATATGTTTCAATATGAGACATGATAAGAACAATGTGAACAAAAAGTCAAACCGGTGTGTGTGAATACTTGAAAGTATAAATAAAAGACAATACGCAAGTATTTATCTTTGGAAACACACGGTTTATTAATCATTGAAGCTCAAAATGAAAAATGAAAACATTTAAAATCACACTTCCAATTCATGAAATCTGTTTAAGAATCAGGAAGTGGTTTGAACATTTTAAGAACATGTTTTCTATGATTGAAAGTTGTTCTTCTTTCAACCATATATGAGATTAAGATAAGAAATTAACCTTTCCGTGCAATCTTAGATCTCATAAATTCAGCTGTAGTCATTAAGATATAATCTTGATAGCTTATCTCATTCTGCACAAGTCTCAAAGTCTAGTCAACTTTATTCACAAAATTTTATTCAAATGTAAAAGACAAAAAGCAGTAAAACAATGAGAGTAAGAGTTCTGATCTGAAATAATTAGAAGTCATAATTCTTTACTCCCCCTGAAAATATGCATCTGAAATTTGTCAGTAAAAGGCATATGATAGAGATCTACAACTCCATTTGAAGTGTAGTTCATCATATCTTCCGAATACATATTTCCAAAAAAATTTATGTACTCCCCCTTGAGGTTGATTTACTCTTCTGAGTATCTGAGTACACTCTCTTATCAGCCCGGGAGTAGCATTTCTTTTTCATCATTGAAGAGCGAGTCCTAAACTGTTGTGTTTAGAAGTCAAACTTCGTTGAAATACGGGTCCTGAACTGATTTGTTCAGAAGCCTTGGTTCTCTTACTCCCCTTAACTGTAGGTGCCTGCAACACAGATTCACTTTTCGGCTTTGGTACCCACTGGTATTTGGGTCCATAATTTTTAGTTGCAGTTCTTATGAAAGTAAGTGAATAATAACCATACTAGTAATGATCACTAGCTTTATGAACAAAATCATATGTATGACAATAAGAACAATACCTCTTTTTAGATAACCTGATCAATTGATCTCTCGAATAAGCAAGATCAGGTTTACCTTTCAGCACTTTGTTCTTCTTTGCATTTGAGGCAGATACAAATGATTTGTTACCTGTCTTCTCTTCCTTCTTTTCTTCCTTCTTCTCATCATTCTTCTTATCTTCAACTGGTTTTACTCTCCATACCATCTTTTCTTCTTCATATCTTCTTCTTCTCCTTCTTCTTTGTGTATTTGAACCATCTACATTTTGATCATAGAAAATGTTAGTAATACGAATCTGATCAAATGAATTAACTGACCTTCTTGAAGAAACAGTTTTCAAATGTGAGCTTGAGGCTGACTTGTTAGAACCAACTGAACTATTTCTAGGTGTGTGGATTTTTGACTCTAGAGTCGTTTGCTCAGTCACCACCACCTTGGAAACAATCTTTTCAAGCTCTTTAACCTTTGACGAATAACTGTCTCTTTCTTTGAAAAGTAGGTCAATCTCTCTCTTAAACTCAGACTTCACTTTCTGATCTTTCAATGCACTTTCAGATCGCTCAGATAGCTTTGCAGTCAGCTTCTTTATCTCTTTCTCAAATATAATTCTTTCTTCTTCAAAGTCTTTTTCAGCATTCTTTTGTCCATCAGATATCTCTTTAAAGAATCCAACATTCTTCTGTTCTATGGTATTTTTTTCCTTCGCAAACTTTTCTCTTTCCAGAATAATTACTTTCTCAAACTCAGAAATCTGTTGAGAAAGCTTTAAACATTTCAGCTCAACTGTCTTCTTTTCGTCAGCACATTTTCTGGAAAACTCGGAGAATTTCTTAGCAAACTCTTTATTTTCTTTCTCAAAAAATGATATTTCTTCAACACTTTGCAGTTCTAATTCAAAGATCTTCTTTTCATTAGCACACTCTGTTTGCTGAAACTTGACAATGCGATCTTCTATTTCTGAGATCTTGTTCTTTAACTCAGTGTTTTCAACTTCCAAAAACAAGACCTTTTCTTCATTAAGCCCAGAAGTCTGTTTCAGAAGATCTTCATTAATAGTCTTTAAAGTACTAACTTCTTCTCTCAGTATCTTCCTTTCATCATTGTATCTCTTTGATCTCTTTGAGTAGTAGTCAACTGAGGAAGCAAGATTTTTGTTCTCTAATTTGAGCTTTTCAATCTTCTTTTCATCATCATCAGAAAAATATCCCATCTTGAATATCTGTTAACAAAAAGAACTTGAACTTGATCGTTAATCCAAATGAAATCTCAAGAATACAGAAAAACTTAGAATAAAAATTCAGAAATTTTGATCACAATCATAACTATGTCCCCCTCCGTAGACTTAGCACGGGGGTCCCGCTAGAGAAAAAAATTCACTATTAAAGGCCATATTACAGTTTTGAAAAATTTCTTAGAAAAAAAAATTCTATGTATGGAAACTCGCAGACGCCTAAACTCGCAAAACACTGTTTTCTGAGAAACTCGCAGATTTAAGCTTGCGCGTTTGTGAAACTCGCATGCAAAGACTTGCGTGTTTTGAGAAACTCGCAGATCGCTGAAACTCGTTGATTGTTGAAACTCGCAAGTAACTATTCTCGATGAAACTCGCTAATGCCTAAATACGCAAGTAACTATTCACGTTGAAACTCGCAGGCTGAGACGTGCGTGTTTGAGAAACTCGCTAGCCACTACTAGCGCGTTTTGACCAAACTCGCAGATCAACCAAACTCGCAGATCGACCAAACTCGCAGATTACTATTCCGAAGAAACTCACACCCTTCGATTAGTGCGTTTGTAGAACTCGCTAACCACTACGTGCGTGTTCTGGTACTTAGAAAAATTTCCCAACTTTCAAAACTCGCAGACTTCGATCAGCGAGTTTCTAGAACTCGCTAACAATGCCTTGCGCGTTTTGACCAAAACTGAGATTCTTCAGCTTGCGCGTTCTAACGAAGAACTTACGCGTTTTGCAGATTTAGCGCGTTCTTCAGAAATCTTTGCGTGTTCTTGAGTTTTTCGAGCCTTTCGTCTTGAAATCGATCAAATTCTTCAAATTTGATCTTAAAACTTTGCAATTATACTCAATTTCAACATAAGAACAGGTTACAATGCTTGAAATTTACAAACAAATACACATTGAACCAATATGATTCAATTTATAGTGCACACATACTCGTGAACTTGAACTCCTTCAAAATCAAAATTAACAATTGATTACAGTACATTTCTTGAACAAGCTATACAGACTCGATCAAATACACTCTACGATCATAACCTGATCAATTTCAACATCTAATTCGCACTAAAACTCAGACTTGATCTGAACATTGAAGAACACAGTGACGATGAACAGTATCTTGATATCTTGATCTGATTTGGATTTGGATTTGCTCTGATACCAATTGTTATTCCCAATATTCAAGTTCTAATCGCTAACAAACAATCAAGATGAGAATTCGAAATCATATGTCATTGATTCATTCATCAAGATTACAAACTTACAACTTTCTCTCTCTACTTTCTCACACTAGAATAATATTCAATGAACTCTTCTCTAATATGCTCTCTCAATCACAATCTGAATTCACACACTTACAATCTTACTTACTTACAAGGGAAACAAGGTATTTATATCCAAGACATACAAAGAAACAAAACAAAAACAAATGTTGACTTTGACTTTATTACAAAGACTTTGACTTTCAGTGAGAGTTGACTTTTCTCAGCTTTGACTTTCTTAAACTTTGACCTTCAGTCTTCTTGATCTTGTATCCAACAGATTTATACTCTAATACTTTCAAATAGTTACAATTCAAATCCTGAACTTCTATTTAACAAACAAACTGCCCTAACAGAAGTGTCAAAGTTTGTGAAGAAAGATAGAGTCAAAGGGGGAGATTCATTCAAAGTGATGAGAATGTTCAAAGATCAAGTGATGTTTGTTAAAGAAAGTTTGTTTGAAGCGTTAAAGAGTTTAAAGATTCAAACCTGTGAGAGATACAAATACTGAAGATTTTTCATGTGGAAGAAGATCTGAAGATTAGTGTCAATTTTTTTTAATCTTGAATCCAAAGAAGGAGATTGTTGAGTCAAATAATGTATTCAAGATTAAAAAGGGTTAAAATAGTAAAAGTTGTGTTTGTAAAATGTTGCAAAGTCAATGTGTTTGACTTAGCTTTAAGTGTTTGAGTTGTAAGGTCAACAAGATTGACCAAGTATAAATAGGTTGCTTCTTGTAATTTTGTGAGTACGCACTAGAATAGTGAGAGATAAAATCACACACACACACACAGTTTTAGAGAGAGAAATATGTTAGATATGTGGCACTGTGAGATATATGACTATTGAGAAATCATATTAAAAAAGTTAAATCAATACAAAATGATTTATACATTTGTGTGTCAATTAGTAGCTTGAATCTAGGAATTACAATATTTGTGCTTATTGATAATATCTTATGCTTATTGTAGGGGGGAGTAAGAGATTTAGACTTCTAAACACATCAGTTTATGACTCGTTCTTCAATGATTTTGACTTCTAAATTTACTTTCAATCCTAGTAATTTAGAACTCGTTTTAATGATTAAGGATACTTTGATCCAAGTCTTGTGACATGTGCAGATTTTGTTCAGATAAAGATCTTTTGCAAATGTTAAGGGGGAGCTTATCTGATTTTCAATCATTTTATCATGATTTGAGGGGGAGCTTAAACATTTCTGAATGTAACTATTTTCTTATCTTAATCTCATATTGTTTGAAAGAAGGAAGACTTTCGAACATGAAAAATGTTTTCCTAAATGTTAAAACCACTTCCCTATTTTCAGACAGATTTTATGAATTTAGAAGTGTGATTCTAAATATTTTTCATATTTGATTGTTGATGATAATATTTCTGACAGTGTGTTTTCAAATATTAATACTTGTGTATTATCTTGTCTATACTTTCAAGTATTCATACACACGGGTACAACTTATTATTGAATTTGTTATTACCACGTCTCAAATTGAAACAATTTTTCGATGGTAATACTCCCGTTTGTATTCCAAGTTTTTGAGCATCATACATTTTTTAGAGTAAATTACATTTTTGGTCCTTGTGGTTGCTACCCATTATCAAGTTTGGTCCCTCTTTCAAACTAATTACAGTTTTGGTCATTGTGGTTGCAATTTTGTTTCACTTTTGGTCCCTCTGACCAACTTTAGTTAAAAAAAACTTAGTTAAATTAAGGGTATTTTGGTCCTTTCACCTTTTATTTGTCTTTCTCATTTTTTGTTAAATTAGATTATATAGTAAATTACAATTATAGTCCTTATGGTTTGTCTTTTTTTAAACTCTTTTCTTTTCTTTGCTACCTTTTTCTTTTTTTCCATTAGAAAAATCTTGTAGATAACTTTAAAATAAGTTAAGTATTGAATACTTTTAAATTTTTATGCAATTTATTTGATATAAATATCTACAAATCCATCTACACTAATCTTAAAAAACCTTACTATTTTAAGTTGTGTTTAAGAAATTTAACGTTTTCTTTATTTATGTAAGAAAAAAGCGACATTTTTCTATTTCTATTAATTAAAAAAATATATCGCTTTTAGATATTCTATTTAATTAAATGTTTTTACTAAATGTTAATGAAAAAATAAATAACCAACTAACAACTACAAATTTTCTTTATTTTCATGAATTAATAGATCAGAAAAGAATGATTTACAAGGTGAAGTATGCATGGTTCACTAGTCTGTATTTTAGATCAAACAAAGTAATAAGGGCTCGTTTGGTTTGACGTAATGTTTTCGAGAGATTTGGATTTTATGCAAGGATATGAAATTGAAAATGTTTTGAATTTTTGGGGTATATGATTCGTAGTTTAGAATGAAACTGAATATCATTCTCTATATAAATTTAAGGTTATATTTTGAATATCTTTTTATATTGATAAACTTAAATTTATATAGAACTGAATTAAGTTTATATTTTGATTTTTTTAATAAGTATATTATAAAGTTTATTAATTGATAAACATTTAAAACACATGTAATTAATGAACTATCTAAAAACGATACACTTTTTTTTGTTAATAGACATAGATAAATTTTGATTTTTATATTACACAAATAAGAAAAAAAGATAATTTTTTTTAAAGACAACTTAAAATAGAAAGTTTTTTTGGATTAATGTAGACGAATTTACATATATATATATATATATATATATATATCAGATAAATTGCATTAAAATATAAAATATTTAATACTTAACTTATTTTAAAAGTATTGACAATATTTTTTGTTAGTGCATAAATATGTTGGATCCAAGATCATGGAAATTGAAAGTAAAATGCCCAAGTCAAAGTCTCTCAAGCAAAAGTCAAAGTCTCTCAAGCAAAAGTCAAAGTCAAAGCTTCTTTAAGTGGAAAGTCAAACAAAGTCAAAGTGTTGTTAGTTTAGTTAGTTTTGTCTTGTATTGGTAGGTGATATAAATAGCATTTTATGTTTGTAGAATCATAAGATACGCTTAATAGAAAGAGAGCTTAGAGAGAGAAATATTGTAATTGAGAGAGTTTGTATATTGTTCATATTGGAAATCAATAATATGTCAGATTGAAGTAAATTCTCATTGTTATCTTGATCTGATTAGCACTTATTGGGACACACAATTGGTATCAGAGCAAGAACAATTTCAGAAATTAATCAAGAATCTGAGATCTGTTGTGGTCGAATATCAAGAACTCGTATCTTACTACTCATCTATTGAATGGAGTTGTAATTTTGTTGATTTTGTTTGAGATTGATTGTTTGTAAAGTGTTCAGATTGTAATTGAGAGCAAATTGATGATGTTTCATAACCTAATTCAAGAGTTTAGATCGATTTTGGATTGATTTTTGGAGTTTTAAGTCGAAAAGTGAAGAACTTGCACGAAGAACTCGCAAGATCTGAAATTTTTGCATCAAGAACTTGCATGATTCAGTGAAGAACTCGCATGGCACTTGTTGGAAAAAGCTAAGGATAGATTTTGCATATGGTTATGTCCGAAAAGTGAGAAATTCGCACATTGTTATATACGAAAAGTTAGAAATTCACACGACATTGTGTGTGAAAAGATAGAATTTGCATCAAGCGACATGCGAGAAGTGAAGAATCCGCATCGTGAAGCATACGGATTCAGACGATTTCGCATAAGAAAGCTGAAATTTTTCTAAGTATAGAATCTGTATCGATACAGAAAGTTTGAGATCGAAAATTTAGCAAAGTATAGAATCCGCATAAATCAGAATTCGCATCGCCTTACGTGTAAAAAGTCAGAATTCACGCCTTTCATCGTGCGAAATCTAGGATCTCGTATCTCTCAGTGTGCGAAAAGTCATAATTCGCACCCTTCAGTGTGCGAACTCTAGGAATCTGCATCCTTTGGCGTGCGAATTTTGTAAAGTGTGCGAATAGTTTTCTTAGTTGCATGCGAATTCCATACTTGGTGAAATTTTCAAGCCGAAACATGATTTTTCAATGTCAAAAAAAAATTCTGCGTAGGGGAACATATTTCTGTTTGTGATTAATCGTTTTCTGTTTTTGTGTGCAAAGATCAAGATGTCTTCAAAAGAAGATAATGCTAAACTCAAGGCCAAGATTTTCTCTCTGGAAGAAAAGATTGTACAAAAGTGTGAAAGCTATTACAAAACTCTTGCTGGATACGTATATCAGATTAATTGCTATGAGAAGGAAAGGAATAAACAAATTGCTTCTGTCAAGAAATATAATGAGTGGCTCCACCTACATATTGCAGATCAAGGCAATTAGTTCTGGTAATTATTCAGAATTCTTTGCTGAATAGAAAAAGCAAATAAAAGAACTTAAAAGAGAAATTCTTGAAGCTTTGAAAAGTAATAATGACAAGGAAAAGATTTCATTGGACAATACTGAAATGACAAGAAAGATTTCAGATATGGAGCAACAGATTGTTAAAGACAGAGCATAGTTTGACAAGGAAAAGGAAGGTTTTGAGAATGAAAGAAAGACATTTGCACAAAAATTCTCTGAGTTTTCAAGGAAATCATTTGAAGAGAAGAAAGAAGTTGAAATCAAGTGTGCAAAACTTTCTCAACAAGCGACGGATTTTGAGAAAGTGATCATTATGGAAAGGGACAAGTTTGCAAAGGAGAAGAAGGGAGATGAGCAGAAAAATGTTGGAATTTTCAAATAAATATTTGATCAAAGAAAGAATGTTGAGAAAGATTTTGAGGAAGAAAGGAAGATTTTTGAGTCAGAGATTAGGAAGATTACAAAGTCATTATCTGAACTGTCAACAAAGGCAATGAAAGAGCAAAATATGAAGTTTGAATTTCAGAAAAAGATTGACCTGCTCACCAAGGAAATAAACAGTTTATCTTCCAAGATAACAGAACTTGAAGAAATTGTCTCTAAGGTGGTTTTGACTGAGCAGAAGACTCCAGAGTCAGTTATTCAAACACCTAGAAATGATACAGCATCAAGTTCACCTTATACAACTGTTTCTACAAAGAGGTCAGTTAATTCAAATGATCAAATTCGTACTACTAACATTTTCTATGATTGGAATGTTGATAGTTTAGGAACATTTAGAAGAAGAAATAGTAATGAGAAGTTCGTATGGAGAGTGAAAGCAACTTCTAATGAGAAGAATGATCAAAAATCATTTGGGCATACACTCAATGCCAAGAAGAACAATGTGCATAAAGGTAAACCTGATCTTGTTTATTCGATAAATCAAATAATCAAGTTAGCTAAAAACAAAATTAATTGTTCTTATTGTGGCTCAAATGATTTTGTTGGTAAAGATTTTGCTAATTACTGGTATGGTTCTTATTATATTACTCCGAATATAACTGAAACTAACAAACCTGGACCCAAATACCAGTGGGTACCAAAGCCAAAAGATCCATCTATGTTGCAGGCACCTCAAGTCTAGGGGGAGTAAAGGAACCATGGCTTTTGGACAATACAGTTCAAAACCCGCACCTCAATGCTGAGAAGATTGACTTTTGAGTAAATCAGCTCAGAACTCAGACTTCAATGTCAAAGAGTTTGACTTCTAGACAAAGCAGTACAGGACTCGTACCTCAAAGATCAAGTTTGACTTCTAAACACAACAGTTTAGGACTCATATTTCAACGATCAAAAGAAAGTGTATTCCGATGCATCAAAAGAGATGATCAACCTTCAAGGGGGAGTATTCATATTACCTCTACTGATAATATTGTGAATGCATATTTTCAGGGGGAGTAAATAACTTCTGATTAGTTCAGATTAGAACTCGTGTTTCAAAGTTTTCTTTGACTAAGACTTTTGTACTTTGACGACTTTTTGACTACATACAAATTTTGAGGGGGAGCTTACATGATCACATCAATCATGACTTTATAGATGACTTTAAGAGATTAATGATGAGCGTAAGGATTATTCTAATCTTAATCTCATTGTGTTTGAAAGAAGGACAACTTTCAGACATGAAAACATGTTTCTAAATGTTCAAACCACTTCTTATTCTCAAAACAGATTTCGTAAATTTAGAAGTGTGATTTTAAATGTTTTCTTACATGAGCCTTTATTGTTAACTAACCGTGTGTTTCCAAAGATAAATACTCGTGTATTATCTTTTCCATATACTGTCAAGTTTTCACACACACTGGTTTAGTATTTTTGTTGACTTTATTATTACCATGTCTCAAGATGAAACAATTTTTCGGTGGTAATAAACCCCGCTTGTACATTCAAAGTTTGTTGAGCGTTATTTCATTCAAAATGTTTCTTTCAAGAATATATATATATTTGATTCGTATAGACAACATCCAATTTTTCGTGACCTAAGTTTTTAATGATAAATCACTTATATTTGATATTTTTAATACATTGTCAGATTCTCAAAACATATCTATTGATTTCACTTTATTCATTCAATTTCTTTTTTTTTTGAGAATATCTTCCATGTTTAAAATGCTCAAATCTTCATGATTATTTTATTGAGTATACATACATCTGACATATGTACTATGATTTAACTGAAAAAGTTAAACCAATTGAGCAACATTGTGCTTTTAGGACAAAATAGACGGGATCATTGTGTGAGATTTTAAAAGAACTTCTATGGATTCACGATAACCAGTGTTTCCTACCCAAGAAGTTATCCTGAGTGATCGACAGGCGAGGGGTCAATATTTGAGTGTGGGTGTGTGATGAGATAAAATAAAAAGAGAGTTAGGTTAGACATGAGCTCAATGTTAAAAAGAAAGAGGGTGAGAGATCAGAGTTAAAAGAATATCAAACTCTGCACCAAACTTTTTCTGAGTCGGACAGCCATATTCATGTTGTTTCACAATTCTTCCATGAACATCATTGAAACAGGAAACTAGCTCATGTCAAATCTTGACTTAACCCCACCAGCTACTCAGTTCTTTCTCAACAAAGAAATGTTTCATATTTTCATGGAGAAGCAACACATAATCTATCTCGTCTTCATTTGGAAGATGTGGATATTGAAAAAGAAGGAAAGTTGCCCCACCTTCGCACTTCGATCATGCACAAGTGAGCCCGTGTAATACTCTTGTTGTCTCAATGGTTTACACATTTTGAGCCTTATAAACATTCATGTTTAAATTCTTTCATACACAAGTACGAACACACAGAAAATTTGTTTTTCTGTCAGAACGTTCATAGAATAATCTTGTGTTATTCGATGATTGAATGGAAGACCTGGGGAGTGAACATCAATAAAACTCCTTGTACAGTACATTCGTTGTACTAAGTAGCTCCGTGCTACTTACATACATTCTAACTGTTTCATTTGTTGATTCAGGGTTACATTCTTATTTGTCTGAATTTGAAAAGATTCTGATGAATACATTATGAATTGACGGATTCGGTTCGAAAGATCATGGTCAGAGATTATGTACATGACATTTCTTGATGAAGTTTTGATGATTTCTATGCTCTACATCATCAAAAAGGGGGAGCCAATATTAAGAAATGAAAGTTATGTGAATGATAAATTTTAGAATTGTGGAGAATATATAGTTCATGGTGGAGATATTTCAAGAAATGCATGACTGTGTTGGAGAAAGTTCAAGATTTCAAGAAAGTTTGTTGAAGATTACCGAAATTTTCTTTGAAGATTATCTGCTAAAGCAAAGTGAGCTAAATCTGGAGATAATTTCTTTTCCTAAGTCTGAAAGAGGTTTTTTAAATCTTGGGGGAGATTGTTAAAGTTCTTAAAGAGCATAATCACAGATTTTGAGGAAAATGTCAAATTGAGAAAGTTTCACAGAAAAGTTTGGTACCCAGTGTTCTATGTGCAAAGAAGAGATCTTTCACACTATGAATTTTCTGAAGCAGATTTTTCTCATCTGGATGTAGACGACATTGAATATCTTTACCATCTGTTCAGGAACATGACAGTATGTCCGGAGAATATTATGTTTGCCTTAGAAGTCGTCAAAAGATCATGAGAAGGCACGTCAACTACACTTACTGTTATGATTTCCAGCTTGCTTTGGAAACAATCAGAAGAGGGTGAACATGACTAAGCCTAACCTGGATTATGAAGACTTGGAGAATCTTGATCTATTCATAGTTATTGATCAACCTAAGCTTGGAGTTGTATACAAAAATGGAGAAAACAAGAAGAGGTTCATGAGGATTTCAGAGCTTTCAAAGTTCTCAGATGGACAATCAAGGTGGTCAGACTCCAGCTCAACAGGAAGTTCAAAGAGAATGAAGAGAAATTCAACAAAGGAGAAAAGGCCTTGGAAAGTTCGATATACTTGCTTTGATCCGAGTGTTGGATGCTTTGGACGATAAACTTCATTTCAGAAGGGGGATAAGAATCTTTGAATCATTGCTCGGGATCAGAAAAGGTAGTCATTCTCGTTGGGGCAGGCTAATCATTAATGCTTGATCTAAAAGGTGGAGAATGTTAATGTAATGTTTAGATCAAGTTTGACTTTTGATGTATTTGACTTTTATGCTTTGTGAGAGTTTAGTTCTTTGAGAGTTTTAGTCGCATGTATAAATAGAATAGTGTCTTGAGAGTTCCTTGTAACTGAGAGTTTTGCGTGCTTTGGTTGTAATCTTGTGATTCAAGTAATACATATGATTGTTTCTCTCTATACACTCTCTCTCTCTACATTGTATGATCTGAATTGTGTTGTTTATATTGAATATGGCTTGATTTGGACTTCACATTTGGTATCAGATCCTACCCATTCAAATTCAGTCGAAATGGTTACCAACTTGGATTGAATTCTTGATTTCTCAAGAACACGCAGACGAACTTTCTGGGTTTCTTTATTATGATCAAATTCATATTTGTTTGTTGAAATTAAAGTGTAAAAATGGCTTAGTAGTAATCGTTCACTGTTTTAGATCATTTGATATTCACACAACTTCTCGAATTAATCACTCATTTTGATTGAATTTTGGTTTTTCTTGATTTTTTTTCAAAAGCTCACGAACACTGTACAATCATGATTTGCACTGTAATTTCGTGTTTATAGCCATTTTAGATTGATAGAAATGTGTTATATTTTGTATTTTGAGCACTTTGGATCAGATTCAGAATCAATTTACAGGTTATTTGAACTTTTGGATCGATTTCGTGACTCAGAGTATAGAACGCGCAAGATCCATAATACGCGCTAAGCAAGAACACGCAAGTACTGAAGAACACGCAAGATGAAGATGATTATGTTGTCTGCGAGTTTAGTGCCGGTTCACGCATAGCCTTGTATGCGAGAAGATAGTTCGCGCAAAGAATTGGATGCGAGTTCTTAGTTCGTGGAAATTTTTCTAAGTGTGGTTCACGCACAAGTAGTCTGCGAGTTTCTAGACCTTGCGAGTTTACATTTAGAGAGTTTTCATTTTGTGAAAATTCTCTAAGTATGGAACGCGCTAAGACATCTGCGAGTCTCATCTGATATGCGAGTTTGTATTTGTTTGCAATAATTGAACTTGATCAAATATTTCTAAGTCTGAAACACGCACGAAGTACTCTGCAAGAAGTCACTTCGCGCACAACCTTATTTGCGAATTTCTCGAAACATGCTAACAGTTGTGTGCGAGTTCTTCAAACGAGCACAAAGCTTTTAGCGCG
The DNA here is from genome assembly GCA_023525745.1 of Arctium lappa. Lineage (NCBI taxonomy): Eukaryota > Viridiplantae > Streptophyta > Magnoliopsida > Asterales > Asteraceae > Arctium > Arctium lappa. The sequence continues at coordinate 53,634,120 of CM042058.1, read as the reverse complement.
AAGTTCAATGAACAGTCTTCTGCGAGTTTTAAGGGTTTGCGAGTTTCAGTAGTCTGGGAGTTTTGGACTTGGTATTTTTCTGAGAAAGTTTTCAAGTGGTAATCTGAGTTTTACTTTTCAAGTCAATTGTTTCTGAATTGTTTGGGGACATCTTGTGTATCAAGCCTGTCATCAGTATTCTTTCTCAATCTGTTAAAGATGCCTACTACTGACGAAAGAGAAAATATTGTATTGTCATCAAGAGATGTTGTAGTTATGTATATGCATGAGATACCGGCAATTGAAGCTGAAAGGGATAAGCTGAAGATTCAAAATGCAGCCCTTCTTAATCAGATTCAGGAGTTTAAAAATAAACTGTTAAAATCTGATATAACTCCTGATTGTACAAAATGTGCTAATAATTCCAAATCTGATTTTACAGATATTCTCAGCAAAAAAGAGAAAGAAATCAAACTAAGAGAAAGAGAGATACATCTTCTTCAAACTAAAATAAAGACAACTGAGAAGAATTCATCAGAGATTAAAGCAGAATCAGTTGGTCTATTCAGCAAAGTAAAAGAATTTGAAGAAAATATTTTTTCTTTGGAAGTGAAGAATGTTGAGCTACTGAAAAGTCTTCCAGCAGAAAAAGAGAAAGATGAAGAAAAAGCTAATCTGGAGAAAATTTACAACGAAAAATTGTCTGATTTTTCTAAGAAAGCTCTCCAAGAAAAGAAATATTTAGAGTTGAGATGTATCAAACTCTCTAAGAAAGTGTCTGAATTTGAAAAAATATTAATTACTGAAAGAGACAAGTTTGCCAAGGAGAGGAAAGTTCTTGATGAAAAAGTAGTTGAATTTCCCAAACAAATCTCAGTTTTACAAGACTTGCTTGAAAAAGAAAAGAAAATGTTTCAAGAAAAGAAGAAGTCTCTTGAGATTGAAAAGAAGAAATTTGAAAAAAGAAATGTTGGGATCTTCAATGAAATATCTACAAAGAACAAGAACTTAGAAAAGGATTTTGAGCTTGAACGTCAAAATTTTGAAAATGAAATTTCAAAGCTCTCTAAAAGACTAACTGTTTTATCATCAGGCATATTGAATGAACAGAAGGTCAGATCTGATTTACAGATGAAATTTGATACAGTTCTTGAAGAAAATAATCTTTTATCTAAAAAGATAAAAGATCTGGAAGTTGCAAATGTTGATTTGTCAGAAAAGATTTCTGCAGAAGTGATTGATCAATCACCGCTTGACAAGTCAACTGAATCAGTTTGCTCTTTTAAAACTGCTTCCAGTTTTATATCTGAAAAAGTTTCAAGAAAGACCAATATCAAAACAAAAGTTGATGATACTGGTCAGATCTGGCCTACCAATCTGTTTTATAAGCATTCTGTTGACGGAACAACTAAATCTAAAAATAAATTTCTTGGAAAGCAATCAAGGACGGATCAGATGGTTTGGGTTGTTAAAGGTTCTTCAGATAGCAAAGTTGTTTAGAAATCATCTGCAACCACATCCAATGCTAAAAAGAACAGAGCTCGTGAAGGTAAATCTTTTGCTTCACCTGATATGTATTACTCTACTAATCATCTTATCAGGTTAGCTAAAAAGAAGATTTGTTGTTCTTATTGTGGTGAGAGTGATTTCTTGCAAAAAGAGTCTGCTCATAACTGGTATGGTGCTTACCGAATAACTTCTCAAAATATTGTAGTTAAAAGGTATAAACCTATTGAGAATTGGATTCGTAAATCTGACAAACCAGGACCTAAGTATATATGGGTACCAAAACTTGTGAAAATTGTTTTGCAGGATGCACAGGTTTAGGGGGAACAGAAAAATTTGGCTTCTGATTATATCAGATCAGAACCCGGACTTCAATGTCAAGAGTATGACCTCTGATCAAGTCAGATCAGGACTCGTACTTCAGTATGTTAAGCATATTGAATATATCAAGGGGGAGAAAACAGACAATGCACACTTCAAGGGGGAGCAGAACTGTAAAGTCTGTAAGTGAGTGTATGAGTCAGTGTTTGACAAGATTTTTGAAATAAGAAAATATTTTTCAGAGAAAAAGTTGCATATTTGGGCTTAAAAGTATTTTTAATAAACTTGTCCTTTTTTGGAAAGTGGACCAAAATATTTTTGGAAAGTTTCCATTTTTGGAAATTTCTCAAAGTATAGAACGCGCATAGTGTTGTGTGAATTTATACTACGCGCAGACCATTGCATGCGCAAAGTGTAGAACGCGCACACAGTGTCGTGCGAGTTCTCACTTTGTGCATAGCAAAGGTTGCGCAAAGTACAAAACACGCATCCTATGTCATGCGAGTTTCTACTTCTCGCACACCGCTGTTTGAGAGTTTCAGGTATGTTTCCACTTCACGCACACCACTGATTGCGAGTTCCTACTGTTCACATCACTTCGTGCATATAGCTTCATGCGCGAAGTGCACACACACTTGCCTTTAATTGTACGGCAAGTGCCTCTTCTTTGTTCTGTGTGAAGTGGGTCATCGAATTAGATCGTGCCACGTGTCATTAAACTCTCAGAGTATATATTCGATGTTTTCCCTTTTACGACTCACTTCTCTCAGACTGTGTTTGTGAGTTCATTCACTTAGCGACTTTTCTCTCGAACATTTTGTGCGACTTTTTGATTTCATCTTCTTCCATCGACGATACAGTGTAGGTTTATGGTTCTTTATTGTTCATTTCTTGTTTCTTAATCTGTTTTGTATCTTTTTGGTATGATTTCTTTGTTCGATTTTAATTTTTATAGGGTTTTAGTTTGCTTAAGTTTTTGTGTCTGTTCATCTTCCTTGAACTTGATACTGGTATTTTGAATCTATTCTTTTAAAATGTTGTTTGTATTGGTTATTCGAGCTCGAATTCTATATGGGTTTTGTTCGATATTATTGATTTGCAGGGATACCTTGACTGGGAATTTCATTGGACTCGAAATTTATGAACTGAAATCTTCGAACTGTTGGATTCATCTTGAACATAATCGACCAAAATCTTGGACTGTTATCATGAAAATCTTAAGCTTAAAACCCTAATCGATCTTAACAAAAGAAAAACTTCAAGTTTAATGGGTAAAATTTTTGGATTTGGAACTTTAAAAATTCAAATTTTCGGATGAACAGTTTGCTAAGTATTTTTGACTTAGAACACAAGCTCGTGAGTGTTCTTGGAGTCATTACATGCTTATGCGAGTTTTGTACTCAAACACTTGGTCATGCGAGTTTCTGTCCTTAAACATTATGTCATGCGTGTTCATGCAAATATCAAAACTTCATGCGAGTTTTAATATCATGCGAGTTTCTTATGGTCTGCGAGTTCTAGTCCAACTATTTGTCATGAGAGTTCTGGACTTAGATATTTTTTTCAAAAGTTCGGTTTTTTTAACCCTTACAGATGATTGAGAGTTCATACAATACTACTTCATTTTTTAGAACAAAATCAAACTAACAAGTGTCTTGTTTAGTTTTTGTCATTTTTGTTAAGTTGAGTCATTTTATTTCTGTATTTTTTTTTCTATTGCATTTTGTTTCATGCAATTCATTGTGCTTATCTTGTGTGCTCAAAAGTACAATCATTTTGTTCTTGATATTGCATGTATCAAAATCTTTTTCTGAAAAACAAGTTTTTGTGCTTATTGCTAACATATTGGATTATATCCAATACTTTCTATCTTTTTCAGGTACTCAATGGCAGAAGAAATTTCTCATGATCCAATTGTCCAAATGGATGAAAATGATCCCAATGTGTCCAAAGATACTCTTATGCCATCTTCTAGATCTCACATTCAATCAGTTGTCGGTGTAGATCCTGATCTTGCCCTAATCAGTCCGTCTGAGTATCTGTTGCTCTATCCTAACAACCACCATGTAGATTTTGATGTCCTCAATGTCAATCCATTGGTCATTGAAATTCTGAAGTGTCATCCAATCAGTAAGGCCTTGACAGACACTGCAGCAATTGCTTTGCTATACTTATAGCAGGCCTGGAAAACTATCGAGTATGTGGTGCAAAGCAACAAGATCAAATTCTTCCAAATCAGAATTGATAACTTCACTTCAGTTCTGACATACCAACGACTCAGACTTATTCTAGACTTACCTAAGGCAGACTCTCGAGAGGGCAGAACAACTTTTGACCCATACCCAGTTGACTCAGAAGTATTTGAAGGTATTCGCGCCTTTAGGTATGTGGGTTCATTAACAAATATCAGCGAATTCAAAAGACAAATCTACCACCATTCTACTACCAGATGTTCTCCATTATCAACCGTTGTTTGACCTCAAGGAACTCAGGCCTTGACAATACCAATATGCACACTTTGAGACTTTTCCATGCTGTCGTGTACGATCTGCACGTAGACTACTCAGTGGCATTTTGGACGGAGCTTTATGAAAAGGTCATCAGCAAGATAACTTCAAAGAAACCATTATATGTGCCATATCAAAGGTTTCTTCAATTGATCGTTCGAAGTATGATCCGATCAAATAGAGATATCCCAAAAAGGTCTCAATATGAGCTTGCTCCTGAGTTTGAAATGCGATATCTTCAGAAGCAGAAAAAGACCTTTGATTACTCCATGCCTATTCCAACAGCTTTGCTTTCCTATGCCAATCCAAACTCTGAGTGCATTAGGGAATATAGAGAGTAGATAGGATTGCCAGAACCGGCTATCCCTACCCAAGATTCCAACCTTAGACGAGAGGAGTCGGTGAGGGTTCTTGTGACTACGGGAGTCCAGGGACAGGGAGAGTTGAGAGAAAATGGTGAGAGGGGTACAGGAGGGGGTCAGGATTCTCATCCTGAAGTTGTGGGGACTTCGGCACAAGTTGCCATTCGTCAAGAAGTCTCTACATCTCAACCTGACAGGACTATCATTCGTCAATCTAGTCCTCAGACAGAGAATGCTAATGAAGGTGAGAATTCTGAAACTGATTCGGATAGGCAGGCAGATTCTACAAATTATATTCCTTCTGCCACTTCAGAACATCAACAGAAGAATATTAATGATGTTGATGTTGAAGATGAAAATCTGCAACACAATTTTGGTTTTCTAGACGATGTTTCCTTACATCATGATGATATGGAGATTGATACAGTTGCTACTGATATACGAAATGTTTTGGGAGATATAAGGTGATCTGAGGGAGTTGAAGTATAAAATCCAGATAATGTGCGGCAGAGAGAAAATGTAGAAAAAGAATATGGTGAGAGAGTGTGTAACCTAACCTACAGATCCAAAAGGGCAACCACACCTAGTACTCTGTTGCATGTATTGTGATCGGATGTACAAGACATAAGTAGCCCACTTATGCAACTGCACACCTCAGCCATCCATTCTATACCCTCTCAACAAGCCATAGTCTCATCTTTGCACGGGGTTTTAGCACATACAATATCTACCTTTCACTCGAAAAGTGTAGGTATTGAAAATAGAGCTCAGCTGCCCAAGAGCTCAATGCCATTTAGTGCACTATCGAGTCTAGCGCCACTTGATTTATCAACATCCATTCCTAGGACACTCATAAAACCTTCTGCTACCATCGGACGTCTAAATGACCCAATCGGAACACCTGTAGTAGGACCGTAATCCGACCTACAAGGATCAGGTGGAAGTCCTGTGTGTATCCCTGAAATCAAGTTTCTAATTACAAACAAATCAAACAAACAAGATTATCATAACTACCTGTTTGATTCAATTTCCAATTCAAACTGTTTACAATCTCAGTTTTTACTTTCTCTCTCTAGACTTCTCTTTCTCTCTCTAATATTCTCTCAGGATGCGATCACAATTTCTAGTCATCTATCTATTAAAGAAAAACAACTCTATTTATACCTATCATCTAAAAACAAGGAAACAAAAACAATACAAAGACTTTGACTTTATTTACAAGAGAATTTTGACTTTCCATGAGAGTTGACTTTCCATCTTTGACTTCTTGTACTTTGACCTTTAGTCTTCAGAATCTTGCATCCAACATATTTCTACTCTAACAATCTCCCCCTTTGGATTCAAGATCATCTTCAAAATATTTAGCAGTTCAGTCTTCTCTTCAAGCTCAAAAGTTACAATCTCCTCCTTTGCAACAAATTTTCTTTTTTAAGTACAAACAATGCAATCTCCCCTTTTCTTTGACAGTATTCTTCCCAAGTCTGTCTAATATCCCCTAAATATGGTAGAAACGATCTTCAATAATCTCTTCAAAATTTCTTTGACTTTGCTTGAACAATCTTTCAAACTTTCAAACTTTGAACTTTGTCTTCTTCAAATCTTTAATTTTTGATCTTCAAACAATTCTCTAACTTTGGAATTTCTGACACAGACATTTCTTTAAATCATATCCCCCTTTTTGATGAAACGAGCATCGATATCATCAAAACTTTGATCAAGAAACTTTTTTAACCATTCTGATCTGTCCAAGAGCCTCTGATTCGTTGCCAATTCGAACAAAGTATTCATCTAGATCTTTTCAAATCCAGATAAAATATAAATGTAACACCTGAATCAACAAATGAATCAATTAATATGCATGTCAGTAACACGAAATCACCGTGTGTAACGGATACACATAGGAAATGAGCTTTTTGATGTTCACTCCCCCAGGGCTTCCATCCAATCATCGAAATACCACAAAGGAAATTTCTATGAATGTTATGACAAGAAAACAAATTCCTTGTGTGTTCATGCAAGTGTAGAAAGAATTAAGCACTTGATGATTGCTTTTATAAAGGCTCAACATTGTGTAAACCACTGAGACAACAGTAGATAAACACAAACTCAATGTGAATGATTAAAGTGCGAAGGTGGTGCAGACTTCCTTCTTTTTCAATATCCAGATTTTCCAAATGAAAACCAGATAGATTATACGTTGCGTCCCCAGAAAAATATGAAACATTTTCTTTTTAAGAAGAAAATGAGTGGCTGGTGGGGTTATATCAAGAGTTGGCATGGGCTAGTTGCTTGTTTCAATAACATTCACCAAAGAATTGTGAAACATTAGTAATGTTGTTGCCCGACTCAGAAAGTAGTTGGTGCAGAGTTTGATATTCTTTTACTCTGTTCTCACACCCTCTTTCTTTTAATCATTAAGCTCACATCTAACCAAACTCTCTGTTCCATTTTACCTCAACACACAACCCACACTCATTTCTTTTCGACTCCTCACACTCAATCACTATGGATTAACTTCTTGGGTAGGAGACACTGGTTAACGTGAATCCATAGAAGTTCATTTAAGTCCTAGCACAAAGAACCCGTATTGTCCTAGAAAACATATGTTGCTCAATATGGTTTAACTTGAACAATTAAAGCTCAAATACAAGTCAGATGTGTATATTCTCATAATATAATCATGAAGATATGAGCATTTTGAAATATTGAAGTATTTTCAAACAAGTATATTGAAAGAATAAACATGAAGACAAGAGACTTGTTTGAAAATCTGACATTGTATGAAAAATGATCAGAAATGAATGATATAACAATCAAAGATTATGATCAAGAATAATGGATATTGTCTATACGAACCAAGATATAGCTATTTATACAGTTAGCTACCTTCATCTGATTGCCTACCTTTGAACCCAACATCATCTTGTGTAGTTGATCCCACATTGATTTGGCAGTTGCATTGTAGCTGTCTATTTTCACATAGATCTCATTGGTCATACTTTGTAAAAGCAAAGATCTGGCTTTTTGTCAGCATTGAACCGACTCTTCTGTTCAGCAGTGAATTGAGCAAAATCTTTATCAACTTTCTTTGTATTTTGAACTCCATCTGAGTCATAACCTTCAGTAGGAATCTCCTCAGTAGGTCTTTTCATTGGACCTTCTGTGATAGATGTTAGAATGTTCTCTCCATTTGTTTGTCTATCAACAAAATCCAGAAATCTGTCTTTCCATTGCTCATATTCCCCTTTGAAGAGAACAGGGGGTTTAACATCCGTGCCAATTGAGAGAGTGTCTCTGGAAGTCCTCATGTTTGAAAATATAATCAAAAAGAAACTTGAAATTGACCGTTAGTCCAAATGAAATCACAAAGAAAAAAAAATCTTGAAATAGGAATTCAGGAATTTTGATCACAATCAGAACTATGTGATTTGAACTGATCGTTCAAGAAGTGCAGATTACACCCGTTGTGTAAAAACCAAAACTGATCAAATTTGAAATAGCTGGCAAAAATTGAGTAAGTACTGAAACTCGCAGATCACTAAAGAAAGCTTGAAACTCGCAGATGCCTAAACACGCAGATAACTATTCACTGAGAAACCCGCAAGCTGAATCGTGCGCGTTTTGAGAATCCGCGGATGCCTACTTGCGTGTTTTAACGAATTCGCAAGCTAATCAAAGATGTTCAAACTCGCAAGACTTGAGTTGCGTGTTTTGAGAATTCGCATATCACTTCTTGCGTGTTTTAAGAACTCACAAGGTAAACTCGCAGACTGAAACTCGCTCAAACTCGCAGATTGATGAATAAACACGCAAACTTCAATTTGCGCGTTTCTAAAACTCACAAATAACACTATGCGTTTTTCAGCGAAAATGAAGATCTTTCAGATTGCGCATTCTTTCGATGAATCTTGCGTGTTTTGTAGATCTTGCGTGTTCTTGGGTTTCTTTGCGCGTTCTTGGCCTGATCAATCAAAAATCAAGTAATAATTGATTTCTGATTTTGAAACTTGCACAATTCACTCACCTAAACATCTAGAAACTAATTCTAACAAAGAATTACGATTTACAACTCAAACAAGTAAAATTCGATCCAAATACAGTGCGAGACTAACTCGTGAACTTCAATCTTGACAAAATCAACAATTCAAGAAAATTACAGTGCAAATGTTTGAATTACCTATACATACTCGAACTAAAGCTCTATTCGCACCTAATCCAGTCCATTACAATTCGAAAATCAAACAAAAACTCGAAAATTAATCGAACTTGAAGAACACAGAGTCGACTTCAGTTTTTCTTGAAATGATTTCAAATTGGATCTGCTCTAATACCAATTGTGTGTCCCTGAAATCAAGTTTCTAATTACAAACAAATCAAACAAACAAGATTATCACAACTACATGTTTGATTCAATTTCCAATTCAAACTGTTTACAATCTCAGTTT